>CM057450.1:846155526-849055526 GCA_016271365.2 Neoceratodus forsteri | reverse complement strand
CTTGTGACATAGTAACAGGAACAGCAATGCAAACAGAAGCACTAACAGTGGCACACATGGTAATGCAAGCATGAATGACAACACAAAGGGCAACGCTCACGGTGGCGTAGACAGTAACAGTAACACAAAGGGTGACATAAACGCAAGTGGAAACAGTAATTGTAACAGTAACAGAAGTGCATACCCTGTGTTTTCCAAACAGGTGCATACAGAAAAACAGCATGTACAAAGAATGTATGCATTGTAATGGGGATCGAAGCTTAAAACGAGCATTGGAAGTACTTAATTGGTAATGTCTCAGCAACTGCATGATGTAGAAAAAAAATTAAATTTAAATTTCACAGAAATCATTATTTTCCTGGCTAACATTTTGTATTACATAGCCCACAGGGCTATGTAACTTGTGATGAAAAATCTGTATCTCACACCATTTTCGAGATACGAGCCCCGAAAGGTGCAGCGTACACCACCATGTTAGTCTATGGGACAAAATGCCAACTTCAGAGTACCGTAACTTTGCAATCATGCAATACTTTTTCACCAAACCAGTGAAAGATACATCTGTGAGATGCTGGCTGCCATCCCTCCAAATTTCAACCCAAGAGACCAAACAGTTCTTTTGCAGGATGGTGACAAAGAACTCCTGTCATTGTGGCCATAGTCTGGAAAAGTACTGTCGAACTTTGTGAAAGCTTTCACAAAACAGCATGAAAGTGTTGCATGTGCAAAAGTACTTTGTGAAAGTACTTTTTCCAGAAATTTGAAAAACATATTTCTGGGGTGTTTCACCCCAAAATAAAGACATGGCTAGCATCCTCAGGCTCCGACTAGGTGAATACAAAAATAATTAGGTTGCTAGAGGGTCCCAAATTTAAATGCAAGCATTTTTCTGATCACCAACTGCAAACAAAATGTCGGATTTGCGAAAGTAAAAGGGCGATTTACGAAAATAAAAACTGCATTTGCAATGCTTTCAAACTTTTTGTTAACTTTTCCCATTGACTTATAATGGGAACTTGTTTTTTGAATAACTTTTGAACCATTTAATATTTTTTCATGAAATCTTCAAAAGGCATATTGGGGACCCCGGCCACATGTTCCCTGAAGTTTTTGGACCAGTTGCACAAACCGTGCGACCTGTAGATGAGAGCAAAGAAATCGCAAATAAGTGTAATTGTGCAATTCGTTGTCGCTTAATAACTCCGCACCCATATATCCGACCAATACAAAAGTTGGCAGATCCTAAGATATGCCATGCACAATTGTGCATACCAAATTACAGGTAAATCCAATAAATGGTGGCAAAGTTATTAAGGTGCAAATGTGATCCTTTAACCTTAAAAGTGCTACTCAACCCTAACTTTGGTAGCACTACCGTGCTACCATAATATAGATCTCTATATATCATATATACACACACACACATCTACAGTGGGATGGGAATGCAGTTTCCACCACTAACACTATATATATATATATATATATGTAGTTGTGAAAGTACAGGGCCCTCTGGGTCCTGCACTTCCATTCATAGGACAACAGTGACCAAATTGTCAGCATAACCACCTTATTACCCCACCTATTGAAGCAGGTACAGAAAATTTTCAAATCCTCACCAAAAGGTAATTCTGCACAACTGCAATGCCATTCTGCACCACAGGTGAAAAAACACATTTTGGGTAGGATTTGAAAAATTAAACTGTGAAATATATGAGGTGGGTTAATATGAAGGCTGTGTTGAAAATCTAGGCTCAAAATACTTAAAATTTCAAAAGTTATGAGCGTGCGTAGCAAGATTGCAATGAATGGCCATAACTTTGGCATTTTTCCATATTTTTACCCCAAATTTAAGAAAAAAATAGTCTTCTTATGACCCCACCTCGTAAACCCTATAGGTGAAAATGTTCCAATCCATGACAAAACATCATTCCACACCACAGGAGCAAAACACATTTTGGACAGGATGTGAAAAATTACAGCTGTAGTGTTCATAAAGTGGTGTGAAAAAATGGCTACGCTGAAAATTTGGGTCAAAATATGGAAAATTACTGTTTATGAGCATGCATTGAAACATTTTAATGAACACTCATAGCTATATTTTCACCACATTTTCAACATGGCCTTTTTGGGACCCCACCTCATAAACACTGGTGGTGAAACATATAAACATAGAATTTGACGGCAGATAAGGACTGCTTGGCCCACATAGTCTGCCCATTTCCCTACCTGATGGATAAGCTGCAGATTCTAGTCAATCAACAGCTTAATTCCTCCTACCCCCAACTAGAACTGCCTTATGCCTGTCCCATGCATTCTTGAATTCTCCCACTGTTCCTGACTCCACAATTTCCTCAGAAAGGCTGCTACATGCATCCACAACCCTCTCTGTGAAAACATACTTTATAACATTATTTCTGAGCCATCACCTCTCTATCTTCAAATTATGCCCCCTTGTTCTTGCACATCTCTGTTAATTCCCTTGAGATACTTGAAAGTTTTTATCATGTCCCCCCTCCTCCCTCCTTTCTTCAAGGGTATACATATTAGCTGCTTTAGTCTCTCCTCGTATGTCTCCTGGTGCAGACCCTGCACCATTTTGGTTGCCCTCCTCTGAACAGCCTCCACTCTGTCTATGTCTCTGTGGAGATGGGGTCTCCAGAATTGCATGCAGTACTCCAGATGAGGTCTCACTAACTGTCTGTACAGAGGGATAACAAATTCCTGTTTTCTACTGTTGATGCCTCTCCCTATGCATCCCAGTATCCCCCCAGCCCCCCTTACTGCCTTCTCACATTGCTTGCCCACCTTTAGGTCATCTGATATAATTACTCCTAGGTCTGTTTCGATTTTTTATTGTTGTTTTTAACTCACCCCCCATTGTGTACTCTTCCCCTCGGTTTTTGTTTCCCAGAAGCATTACCTTGCACTTCTTTGCATTGAATCTGAGCTGCCACATATTTTAATATTCCTCCAACCTTGCCAAATCCCTTTTCATTCTTTCTACCCCACCTTGTGTATCAACCCTGTTGCAGATCTTTGTGTCATCTGCAAAGAGACATACCTTTCCTTGCAGGTGCTCTCCAATGTCACTTATAAAGACATTAAAGAGGACCGGTCCCAGTACCAAACCCTGTGGTACCCCGCTAGTTACCCTCCTTTCTTCACTGTGGACTCCATTTACTATTACCCTTTGCGTCCTATTGTCCAGCCAGTTTTTAATCCAGGCTACCACATTGGGACCCACTCCAAGGATGGCTAACTTGTATATTAATCTTTTGTGTAAGACTGTGTCGAATGCTTTGCTAAAATCTAGGTAGGCCATATCCATAGCCCCTCCCTGGTCTACTACTTTGGTCATCCAGTCAAAGAAATCTATTAGGTTTCTCTGACATGACCTTCCTGCTGTGAAACCATGCTGCCTTGGGTCCTGTGCCCCACTGGCCTCTAGGTACTAAAAAATTCTTTCCTTCAGAAATAATTCCATCATTTTCCTTACCACTGAAGTCAAACTAACTGATCTGTAGCTTCCTGCCTCTGCCCTGCTCCCACTTTTGTGAAGTGGAATCACATTTGCCCTCCTCCAGTCCTCATGTACCACCCCATCCTCCCATGATTTGGTAAAGAGAGTAGTCAGAGGTGTTACTAGTTCTACCCTTAGTTCTTTTAGAATTCTTGGTGAAATTACATTATTTAGTCCCGAAAGGTGATTTCACATAGTGACTGTGAGTTCACCTTCCAGGCCCAATAAACAACATGACAGTGCCAGTGTGTTCATGAGGTGTTGAAAATTTGGTGAAAAAATTCCTAAAAATGGCTAAGTAACCAACAAAGAAGGGATCACAGATCTCCAGGTAGAAGGTCACCTGGGAGCCAGTGACCATCACATGGTATGGTTCAATTTGGCTACTACATCTAAATCATCCCATTCCAAGGCAAAAATATGATACTTCAGAGGAGCTGACTTTGATAAGATGGCCAACAGAGTTAAGCTAGCCCTGGCAAAAAGAAATACAGGTGAGGGGGTACAGGCAAAGTAGGCAAGCATTAAGGATGCAATACTTGAAGCAACATCCCATTGTGTTAGACAGAAAAGGAAGTGCAAAAGAAGAAGGAAACCACTTTGGTTCTCAAATACAGTAGCAGAAAGGTCAGAGCCAAAAGGCTGGCCTTCAGGAAATATAAGGAACACAGCGGGATGAAGATAGAGAGGCATACCAAACTGCCCTAAGGGAAGCAGGTAAGGCAGTAAGGCAGGCAAAGTCCCAAACTGAGGAAACACTAGCACGAACAGTAAAGAAGGTGACAAGACTTTCTATAGATACATTAGTGAAAGGAGAAAGTCCAGAGGGGGCATTGCTAAGCTTAATGGAGAAAAGGGAGCATGTGAGGAGGAGGACCCTGTAAAGGCATCTATCCTAAATAGATAGTTTTGCTCAGTATTTACTGAAGAGAAGGTAGGGCAGGGCCCACAGCTCAGCATCATGGACACAGGGGAGGAGGTGAGCACTACTCCCTTCACAAAGAAAGGGTCCTACAAGAGCTTGCTAAGCTCAGGGTGGATAAGGCAATGGGACCTGATGGCATACATCTCAGGGTACTTAAGGAGCTAAAGGAGGAACTAGCAGAGCCATTAGCAGAATTGTTTAGTGAGTCTCTGAGCACAGGAGGGTCCCAGAAGACTGAAGAAGGGCTCATGTGATCCCGCTCCACAAGAGTGGTAGCAGGGAGGGAGGCGGGAACTACAGACCGGGTCAGTCTTACCTCAGTAGTGGGCAAGATTATGGAGGCACTCCTTAAGGAAAGGATAGTGCAACACCTGGAATCCATAGGGGCACAGGATCCAAGACAGCATGGGTTTACAAAAGGAAGGTCCTGTCAAACTAATCTCATAGATTTCTTTGACTGGGTAACCAGAGTGGTGGACCAAGGGGGAGCAGTTGATGTCGCCTACCTTGACTTCAGCAAAGCTTTCGACACTGTTCCACATAGAAGATTGATAAATAAGCTGGGTAGGCTCGGGTGGGTCAGAAGTTGGTCAACTGGGTGGCAAACTGGTTGACGGGCAGAAAACAGAGAGTGGTGGTAAATGGTATACAGTCAGAAGAGATGCAAGTCACAAGTGGGGTACCTCAGGGATCAGTCCTGGGGCCAGTCCTCTTCAATATCTTCATTAGTGACATTGCAGATGGACTAGAGGGAAGGTTGTCTGTTTGCAGATGACACCAAGATCTGCAACAGAGTAGATGATCCAGATGGGGTGGGCAGAATGAGAAGAGATCTGGATAAACTAGCAGAATGGTCAGAAGAGTGGCAACCGGGATTTAATGCAAAGAAGTGCAAAATCATGCACATAGGGAAGAGAAACCCTGAAGCCACCTATAGGCTGGGAGGGGAGTTGCTAGCAGTCACAAAGGAAGAAAGAGACTTGGGCATCATCATCACTGATGACCTAAAATCATCCAAGCAGACCTCTAAAGCAGTAGGTAAGGCTAGGGGGGTGTTAGGGTGTATTAGTAGGGGTATCACAAGTCGTAAGAGGAGGTATTAATCCCTCTGTACAAGACACTGGTTAGGCCCCATCTGGAGTACTGTGTGCAGTATTGGAGGCCACACCTTCAAAAGGACATTAACAAATTGAGGCAGTCCAAGAAGGGCAACCAAATGGTGCAGGGACTGCATCAGAAGACATATGAGGACAGATCAATGGAGCTCAATATGTGTACCCTTGAGCAAGGAGGAGATAGGTGATATGATCTGAGGCATTCAAACACCTTAAGGGCATAAAACAAGGTGAAAGAGTCTAACATGTTTAAATATAAGAAAAATAGCAGGACAAGAGGACACAGCATGAGATTAGAGGAGGCCGATTAAGGGGAATGAGAAATTCTTTTTCACAGAAAGGGTGGTGGATGCATGGAATGGCTTACCACAAGAAGTGGTGGCTATGAATACAGTGCAGGGCTTCAAACAGGCATGGGATAGGCATAAGGGAGCAATACAAATGACTATGAATAGATAGGCCACTGACAGAGCAAAGGCTGATGGCACATTTATAAGGTAGAAAAAGAAATGGGCAGACTGGATGGGCCTTGCGGTCCTTATCTGCCATCAACTTCTATGTTTCTATGTTTCTATTAAGTTAAGAACATAAATTCTAAATGCCATTGAAATACATTATACAACACTTACCTTGATTCCTCAGTTCATGGTTTGGCTTTGAAGAGTTCAGATGTATCTGGGTCCACAAAAGATTACAGTCTATGACCTCCAGTGGTATGTATAGGGTAAGGGGGATTGGGGTGGTGGGTGCTAACTGAGAGGGTCAGGATAGGGGAAGGGGATAGAGGGGATGAGGAGGAACTGTTTTCTTTTTTCAGGTAAAAAAAGTAAAGACATTGGGGGATTGTTTTCTCATTACAGAATACAACTAAATAAACATTTCAGGGCACTGGGTGGGCTCCCCAGTGTACCACACTGCTGGGGGCGCTTGCAGTGCCGACACAGAGATTGGGCCCTTAGATACTGTGAAAAACAATGAGTGGTTGGACCATGATGGGCTCAGGGAGGGTGAGGGTACTGAAACAGAGGTGCATCCCTCCAGTTGAACCTCTCCACAATTCATATGCCATTCTGGCAAAGTGTGGTTCCTCTATGAAGGTAGCTGCAGTGGAGACCAAGGAGTATGCTGAGAACCTTCACAAAGGAGACCCATAGGAGAGTGGCACAGGACCCCACAGGGGAAGGAAACAGCTCTTGGTGTGGGACTCAGTTGTTATGGAGGTAGAACTGGGGAAGGGCGGGGAGAGGGAGGTAAGGTGCTTGCACGGTGCCATGGGTTGGAGGGACAGGAAGTGAATTCTCAGGATGGCGGGAGCAGCTGCATGGGAGAGGGAGATGGACATCATTGTACACCTACAGACAAATTATCTAGCTGAGAAGAGGATCAGAGCAGTGCAGGAGGAGTTGGTGTAGTTGAGGAGGGGCCTTAGACAAGTAGCACACATGGTAACCTTCTCAGAGGTGCTGCCTGTCTTTGGCATAGGTGAGGCTAGGGTACTCTGCACCATGGGATTCAATGAATGGTTGAAAAACTGGTGCAGAGCACAAGGTTTTGGCTTCACTTGGGACTGGGGGTCCACCTGGAGGGATGCAGGCCTACACTTTCACGATATGCTTTATTTATTAGGTACAATTCTAGAAATCAAAGCACTGTACATAATTAAAAGGATCATAAAACAGGACAACAGAGCCTAAATTATTTACAATATAATTTAAGTAAATCAGTTAAAATGCTCAAAAATATTATATACTAAATGCTAAATGCTTGCTTAAACAAATAAGTTTTTAGGCCTGCTTTAAAGCGCTCCACAGTTTCATGTTCTCTAATCTGATGAGGTAGGGAGTTCCACAGGGTCGGGGCACCAAACGTAAAAGGCCGGGCCCCCAGATGTTTTCAGCCACACCCTGGCAACCTCTAACAACCCCTCATCAGTTGAGTGGAGAGGATGGCCAGGGCTGTGGGGAGTCAGGAGCTCTTGCAGATAGCTTAGACCCAGTCCATGCAGGGCTTTGTAAGCAGTTTGCACAGCATGGGAGTAATATGACTCAAACAAGAAGTCCCAGTCAACAACCATGCTGCAGCATTCTACACCATCTGCAAATGATGACTATCAACCCATGGAAGCCCCAGGTAGAGGGAGTTGCAGTAGTCCAGGTGCGAAGTCACAAAGCTGTGTATCAAAGTGGGTAGGTCACTGGACAGAACAAGGTGCCTAATTCTGGCAATGTTCCTAAGATGATAAAAGAAAGACTTGATGACTGCTGACACCTGTGAATACAGTGTCAGACCATCATCAAAAAACACCCCCAGATCACGCACCTGTTCAGAGGAAGACAGCTGTGCACCTTGAAGCCAAAGACCAGATAGTGAACCCACTATCAACCTCTCTATCTGGTGACCCAGGTCCACCACCAACACCTCAGTCTTCCCGGAATTCAGTTTCAGCCAGCTGGATTTCATCCAGTCATGGATTTCCACTAGACAGCTTTTAAACATTAAGACCATGCTATCCTGGTCAGGTTTAAAAGACAGATAGAGCTGTGTATCATCAGCATAGCAGTGAAACCTCAGTCCTTATCATCTTACAACGTCTCCAAGGGGAAGCATGTACACTGCAAACAACAGAGAGGACAGCACCGAGCCCTGAGGCACTCTGCACAGCAGAGAGAATGGATCAGAGGAAAAAAAAATGACACCACCCTCTGAGATCTGCTGGTGAGGAAGGATTGAAACCATCTGAGAACTGGACCAGCCATGCCACAGATAACCCTCAGGCGCTCAAGCAGCAGCCTATGGTCCACAGTGTGAAATGCTGAGGAGAGATCAAGAAGCACCAAGATGGAATGGTGCTTCTGATCTCTCCTCATCAGGAGATCATTGAGCACATGAATCAGAGCAGTCTCGGTACTATGTCTTTTGCAGAAACCAAACTGGAGAGGATCATAGACATCGTGGATGGTATGATAGTTCTCCAGTTGCAGAGCAACTGCTTTCTCAATCACCTTCCCAACAAACGGAAGGTTAGAGATAGGTCTATAGTTAGCAAAGCAGTTAGGGTCCAAAGCAGCTTTCTTAAGGAGTGGTGTCACCACTGCCTCCTTCAGGGACTCGGGAAACTCACCCGACTCTAAGGAGCACCACACAGTCTTTGCAAGGACTGGGCTGATGGACTCAATTCAACCAAATAATAGGCATGTTCGGCCTGGATCCAAACTACAGCACGGTGGCCACAAATTCTGGACAATCCACACAATGTCCATGATCTCTGGCTGGTCGAAAGATATCCAACAAAACTAAGGAGGAGTGACCATGCATTGACCACCTTCAACTCCCATAGAGAGCTCTGGATGGATCTCGGCCCTGATGGTGGCCATCTTATCTTCAAAGAACTGAGCAAACTCAATGGTCTGCATCTGTCCAGGAGGGGAAACCAGGATCCTAGGTGATAGGTTTAAATGCTTCATTGGCAAGCTTTTAAACTAACCAAGGGGGAAGATACTGAAAAGGATCAGGGTAATTCCCAGCCTGCTCCCACAAAACAGAGTAGTTAGTGAGGTAAACACCAAAATAGAGAGGTCAATAGGGAGCAGGACTGGGTTAAATGGAGAAAAAGGCAGTAAGTACAGGGATGAGGCTAAAAGGGGTAAGGCCATCATAAAATGGAGGGTGATGAGTACCAATGCTCATTGTCTGGGTAACAAGGTCCCAGAACTGGTGGCCTTGACGGAAGTGGGATTCCTGGATATTGTGCCAGTCACAGAAATATGGTACACAGAGAAGCATGACTGGGATGTCAACATACCAGGATACACAATCTACAGGAGGGACAGGGAGGGTAAAAGAGGAGGAGGAGTAACTCTCTACGTAAGGGAAGGAATAAAAGCAATGGAACTACAGGGTAAACAGGGAGGTGAGAAGGCACTGTGGGTCACCTTGGAAACAGGAGACAGGAAATGGCACCACAATACACATTGGTGTTATATACAGACCCCCATCTCAGGGGGAGGATATGGACAAAGAAATAATAAATGGGATCCTTAGAATGGTAGAAAAATTAGAGATATTGTCAACGGGGTACCTGAATATGCCAGATGTTAACTTGAGCACATTTGCTTTAGCCACATCAAAGAGCAGGGTCATTCTCGATGCCCTAAAGTGGGCATACCTCAGACAGCTTGTGTTGGAACCCACATGGGAGAGAAATCTTAGACCTGGTACTCTCAAACAGGGATGGATGAAGGATCTCAGATTTAGAACTGGCTAACCATCAGGGAACAAGTGACCACTAAACAGTGTGATTCATGATAAACACGACCATAGAGTCAAGCCATAGAAAAGCAAAGGTACTGGACTGTAGGAGGGTTGACTTTGGCAAAATGGGAGAGTGCCTAAGGAATGCTCTAGCAAACGGGCAGGAAGGAGGGGTGGAGGAACAATGGGAGAAATCAAATCTGCCACCACAGAAGTAACAAGACTTTGTGTGCAGCAAATGAAACAAAATGATGGAAAAAAAACTCTATGGTTCTCAAAAGAGGTGTTGGGGAAGGTTAGTGAGAAAAAAGACAGCTTTCAGGAAGTATAAGAAATCACAGAAGGAGCAGGATAGAGAATTGTATCAGTTAAAGCAGAAGGAAGCAGATAAGGCAGTTAGAATAGCAAAGGCCCAAACCTAGAAAAAAATAGCAATCTCAGTTAAGAAGGGAGGTAAAACCTTTTATAGGTACATTAGGGAGTGAAGAAAGACCAAGGGAGGGATAGTGAGGTGTAATAAAGGGGAAGGAGTGGGCAGAGGGAGACAGTGAAAAGGCTGAGATACTGAATGAATACTTTTACTCAGTATTCACAAAAGAAGAGGATGGGGAGGTACCTAAACCAAACAATAGAAGCATTCTGGACAGTGGGATCAATACCAGTTCATTTACAGAAGAAAGGGTCCTCAAAGAACTCCTAAAACTCGAGGTAGAAAAAGCAATGGGGCCTGATGGGATTCACCCAAGAATTCTAAAAGAACTAAGGGGAGAAATAGTGACATTACTGCCTACACTTTCTAACAAATCATGGGAGGATTGTGTGATACCTGAGGACTGGGGGAGGGCTGATGTGTTTCCCCTTCACAACGTGGGAGCAAGGGAGAGGCAGGAAACTACAGACCTGTTAGTTTGATCTCAGTGGTAGGGAAAATAATGGAATCACTTCTGAAAGAAATAATTTTTGAGAACCTGGAGGCCAGTGGGCACAGGTCTGAAGGCAGCATGGATTGACAGTGGGAAGATCATGTCAGATGAATCTAATAGATTTATTTGACTGGGTGACCAAAGTAGTAGACCAGAGAAGGGCTATGCATATGACCTACATAGACTTTAGTAAGGCATTTGACACAGTCCTGCATTAAAGATTAATAAACAAGATAGCCAGCCTGGGAGTGGGTGCCAAGGTGTTAACTTGGGTAAAAAATTGGCTGGACAACAGGACACAGATGGTAATAGTAAATGAAGTTCACTCCAAAGAAAGTGGGGTTACTAGCGGGGTGCATCAGGGTTCAGTACTGGGACTGGTCCTCTTTAATGTCTTCATAGGTGACATTGCAGAGGGGCTGGAAGGAAAACTATGTCTTTTTGCAGATGATACAAAGATCTGCAACAGGGTTGATATACAATGGGGGAGGAAACAAATGAGAAGGGACTTGGCAAGGTTGGAGGAATGGTCAAATGTATGGCAGCTTAGATTCAATGCAAATAAGTGCAATGTAATGCACATAGGAAACAAAAACCCAGGGGAAGAGTACACAATGGAGGGGGTACTAATAACAACAAACATGGAAAGGGACCTGGGGGTAGTCATATCACATGACCTAAAGGTAGGCAAGGAATGTGAGAAGGTAGTAAGGAGGGCTGGGGGGTACTGGGATGTGTAGGGAGAGGCATTACCAGTAGAAAACAAGAAGTTGTCATCCCTCTGTACAGACAGTTGGTGGAGTAGTGCATGCAGTTCTGGAGACCTCATCTCTGCAAGGATATAGACCGGATGGACACAGTCAAGAGGAGGGCAACTAAAATTGTCCAGGGTGCACCAAAAGCCATATGAAGAGAGACTAAAGGAGCTTGATATGTATACCCTTGAGAAAAGGGGGGGGTTACATGATAGAAACTTTCAAGTACCTCAAGGGAATCAACAAAGTCCAAGAGGGTAGCATCTTTCAGAAAAAGAGATGTGCAAGAACAAGGGAGCACAATTTGAAGATAATTAGGGGTTGGTTCAGGGAAAATGTGAGGAAGTCATTTTTCACAGAGAGGGTGGTGGATGTATGGAATGGCCTTCCTGAGGAGGTGGTGCAGTGAAAAACAGTGGGGAAATTCAAGAATGCATGGGACATACATGAGGCAATTCTAGTGGACGGTAGGAAGAAGTAGGCTGTTGGTTAACTAAGATCTGCAGCTTATCCAATAGGTAGGAAAATGGGCAGACTGGGTGGGTGAAGTGGTCCTCATCTGCTGTCAAAGTCTATGTTTCTATGTTACTATCTGTACTACATGGGCTGCAGGAGGTGGGCATCCAACACCAGGGGTGGGAATTCCGGTGTCAGATTATATAAATACACAATAAACAGGGATTAACATAAAAATAATGGGGACAGTAACTGGAGGGGGGGTGTGCCACTAGACACTAGGAGCTGCAATAAAAAGGCAATCAGGAGGCTGTGGGGTGCAACTAGACATTAGGGAACTGAGTGCTATCCAGCACCACTGGCTCTCTGCACAGTGACAGCATAGTACTGACATGTCACAGAGATGCAACAGCTACAGCAGCATCCTCACCACAGCCAACACAACAAGATGCAGACTGCCAGCATGATTTTCACATATCGCATGACCACCATAGTTCACGTGTTCCTCCCCTCCCACATCGAGACATACAACATTGCCTTGCCAATGCTCACCAGTAGTTTCATATACCTATGAACATTGTTTTTCCTGCTCGGATCCCACGACTGCAAGGCAAGGTAATATTTATTTAAAATATGCCCATTCCTGGAAGCTCCCCAAAAGACATACATAAACAAGGTGGAGACTATCCAGAGAAGGGTGACAAAGATGGTGCAGGGCTTGCAACACAAAACATATGCGGAGAGACTAAGGGACTTCAATATGTACTCATTGGAGGAGCGGGTGGGGGGACATGATTGAAACTTTCAAGTACCTCAAAGGCATAAACAAGGTGCAAGTGGGGGACCTTTTCCAATGTAAAAAAAGTACTAGAGCAAGGGGCAATGATAGGAAATCGGAGGGGGGTAGATTAAGAGGCATCATGAGAAAGTTTTTCTACACAGAAAGGGTAGTTGATGCTTATAATAGTCCGTCACAGGAGGTAGTTAGGGCAAGCACAGTGGAAGGGTTTAAGCATGCCTGCAAGCACGGAACATTTCAGTCATCTGAAAATTGGCATTTGATATTTGCTGCTGTTGCCTTCTTCTGACACCTGTAGCCCCCAGATGCTTTGGAATTTTGCTCTGAAATTTTCAAGGTAGAAAGGGGAAAGCCAACAGATGTTGCTACTGCTGCTTTGGTGCAACAATATTCAACATTTCAAAATTCATGAACTCCAGTATCAAATGAACATTTTTGTTCACACAAAATGTTTAGTTTGATATCTGATGCTGCTCTCTCCTTCTGACATCTGTGACTCCCAGGTGCTTTGGAATTTTGTTCTTAAATTTTCAGGGTGAAAAGGTAAAGGCTTACAGATGTGCTTTTTGCTAGATTGGTGAAAAAGTATTCAGTCATTCAAAAGTTATAATCTACAATATCATACAAATATTTTCATTCACATCAACAGTTTCCTTTCATTTTTGCTGCCGTTTGCTTCTTTTGACACCTGTAGCACCCAGGTGCTTCGGAACTTTTCCTCTGGAATTTTCAGGTTAAAAAGGGGAAGGCCCACACATTTTCAGCCATTCAAAGCTACGAACCTCAATATCAAACAAAAACATTTGTTTATATGAAAATCTTTGTCTCTTTTTTTCTGACACCTGTACTGCCCAGGTGCTTTGGAAGATTTCTCAGAAATTTTCAGGGTAAAAATTGAAGGGCCCACAGATGTGCTATTTGCTGCTTTGGTACAAAAATATTCAGCCTTTCAAAAATTATGAACCACAATATCAAATGAAAATGTTCTTTCATACGAAAATTTTCATTTGATACTTGTTGCTCCTTTTTTCTTTTGATACCTGTAGCACCCAGGTGCTTTGGAATTTTCATCTGAAATTTTCACTGAACAAAAGTTGTGGCCCACAGATGTGCCTTTTGCTGGCTTGGGGCAAAAATAGTCATCCATTCAAAACTTATAAGCATTAGGGTTGACAACCCCAAGCAGGTTACAAAGGTTACTAAGAGCAAGAGAAGGAAGAGACCGCTATGGTGGTCCAAGGAAGTAGCAGAGAAGGTAAAATAAAGGAAGCAGGCATTCAAAAGGTACAAGATGACACAGAAGGAAGAGGATAGAGAGTTATATGGAGAAGAAAAGGGAGACAGGGAAAGCAGTTAGGAGATCCAATGCACAGATGGAGGAAAACATCGCCAAATCAGCAAAAAAGGGGATAACATTTTCTTCAGGTACATAAGCGAGAAGTAGAAAAGCAAGGCAAGGATAGTAAGACAAAAAGGGGAGTGGGGAAGTATGGAGGAAGACAGAATAAAACAAACATATTGAACAAGTACTTTTGCTCAGTTTTCACAAAGGAAGAGGTAGGCGACTGGCCATAGAAAGTGGAGAAGGGCATTAAGAGAAGCTATGTGGATACTAGCCCTTTTACAGAGGACAGAGTCCACAGGGAACTAACAAAACTAAAAGTAAAGATGGCTATGAAGCCAGACAGGGCTCACGCTATGGCACTGAAGGAGCCAGAGGAGTAACTGTCTGCACCTCTGACAGCCCTGTTCACTCTATCACAGTATATGGGGGAAGTTCCAGAGGAGGAGGGTGGATGTGGTCCCACTACACAAAAGTGGGAATGAGGAGTATTAGGAAATTGCTGACCTGTAAGCCTGACTTCAGTGGTAGGCAAGTTTATGAAAACGCTACTTAAAGAAAGGATTTGGGAATACCTTAACACCAGTGTATTGCAGGATACCAGGCAACATGGGTTCACAGGGGGTAGATCTCGCTAAGCAAACCTGACAGAGTTTTTTAACTGGTTTACAAGATCAGTGGATCAGGGAGGAGCTGTGGATGTGGCCTACATGGATTTCAGTGACCAGATAAATAAAAACTGCTCCAACTACATGAGCGTGCCTGTAAGTAAACAGCACACAGAGCAATCACAATTTCAGTGCAGCTCACAGGCAGAGTAAAACAAGTTTTACTAGATAGAAAATTTAAAAAGTATACCAAATCCAAGATCAGGCAAATGAAGACCACTGTCATTTTCGCAGCTAGTGCATCATCAGGGGGGTGGTCATGTTGCCACACATTACCATTCTTAAATAGTCATAACATTTAAAAGGCAGTACATTAAAGCCAAATACTATGTATGGATATTTAAGGTATATATAAAGTGCAACGTGATTCAGTGCAAAAATAATATTAAATCCTGTGTTACACAAATGAATTAGCACTCCGTAACCATATATTAAGAAACAGTACAAACAATAGACCACTATTTACACAAATGCTCAGCAGGAGAAAAAACCTGAATAAACTGCAAGTGTTTGCTTTTGTGCTATTAAAAAATTCATTCCACACATTTCATTTGCTTCTAAATCCTATCTAGAGCAAGGGGAGATGAAATATTCCACCATGAACACCTAAAAATGGAATACATAGATTAATTAGTGGACATAATAAATAATTTAGAAATTATAACCACAGCTTGATACAAATGCAGCACAACAGGAACCAAAACTGGCAAAGAATAATATCCTGAATATGACTTATTTTGTTATGCAGGGCATCAATTCAGTTTTGTCATTTAGACCGGGTATAGTCAAGACCCCCAGGGTATAGATCCAAAATTACTTTTTCTGTTTTCATTTATCATTCAGATCACCCCCTCTTGGTACTAAGGGTACTTTGTCTATACCACAGAATTTGAAGGTGTGCCCAGTTATGCCCTTAAGTCTGCAACGATTAGCTAATGCATTGCTCATGTCATATACCTGGATTGTCCTACGGTACTCACCTATCCACACTTTAAATTACCTGGTGGTTTTACCCACATAGAATGATCCACAGCTGCATGTGGCCAAATATAAAATGTATTCCATGTTGCAATTAAAACAGCTCTGCAATGTGAAGCTTTTTGTGCTGTTACATGAAATGAATGTATCAGTTCTAATCACATAATCACAGAATTTGCAACAACCACAGGTGAAATTACCTCAAGGTAAAGTGGACAGACAATTTCTATGTTCCTTCTCTTTTTCTACTGGAGCCTGGTAGCTATGAACTTGTTGGTCCCTAAGATTGGTGGCACAGTTATACACCATTTCATGAAACCAGCAAGAAGTAGAAGCCCTTTGTACCCTGACAATTTCAGAGCAAAATTGCAACTGTTTCTTCATAGCAGAGTGACAAAGAAACCACTGTGTACCCCTCACAATACAATGTTATCCTATGGGAAAATAAGAAAAATTTACCCCACCCCCCACAACTCCAGAGCAAAGTCATATTTTTTCATGAAACCAGCAAAAGGCACAATGGCGGAGAGCCCTTTTTACCCTGAAACTTTCAGAGCAACATTTCAAACAGTTTCTTCACAGCTGAGTGAAAAATAAATGGCTGTGTACACCTCACATTACAATGTTATCCTATGGGAAAAGAAGCAAAACCTAAACCCCACACAACTCTACAGCAACGTAATATTTTTTTCACCAAAGCAACAAAAGGCACATCCGTGGAGCAAGACCTTTCTACCCTGAAAATTTCAGACCAAAATCAGAAACCATTTAGGAACTGTGATGTGACAAAGATTAACAGCTGGCAGTATAGCCTAGAGGTTGGAGGAATGAGGTGCGAACAAGCTTGGTACATCCAACAGACCAGACCTGAGTTTGATTCTCACAACCTCTACTTGCATACTGTGTGACTCTGAGCAAGTCACTTAACCGCCCAGGTTGCCCCTGAAAACAGGCACTTGTGCCTAGTGGGCCTTAACCGGTTACCAAAGAGTACAATAAAAAAATAAATAAAAAACAGGTAGTACCATTTTTGTCAAAGGTAAAGCATGACAAAGAATCCTTTTTTGTGAAAAATGATTCTTCATCGTGCTAATCCCATAATAGTCAATGAAAATGCACAATAATGGATCCTTTTCTGTGAAACAGGATTTTAAATCATGCTAATCCCATTGCAGTCAATGGGAAAGCATGATAAAGGATCCTTTTTCAGGAAACAGGATCCTATTTCCTGTGAGTGCCATTGTACTAAATGGTAACTATTCCCTGGTAGTCTAGTGGTCCTTCCTTCTCCCCTGAAGTCCAATCGCTGTCCCCATATAAAAAAAATGTCTCTGGTAATCTAGTGGTCCATCCACCCTCCACCAATGTACAGTCCCCATCCCAGTATTACAAATAAATTGCCTGGTAGTCTAATGGTTCCTTCACCTTCCTCACAATGTGTGATCACCATCCCCTTATTAAAAAAAATCTCTGGTAGTCTAGTGGTCCCTCGCCATCCCCCCGATGTCCTAGTGTAGTCCTCATATTAAAAAAAAAAAATTCCAGTTACTGTAGTGGTCCGTCCCAAATTCCCCTCCTTTGAAAATCCACTTAAATTTCTGGTGGTCTAGTGGTCCCTCCACCCTCCCCGATACCCCTCCCATGAAATTTAACTTAGATTTCTGGTGGTCTAGTGGACCCCCCACCCTGTGAGGTAGTCACCCATCACCCCGCTTCCCCCTCCTAGTCCCAGTTCACGGCCAGCACAATCCACCTCTTACCTCCACAGCTGGCTGCTGACTGAGCTAATGAATGAGTGCGTGCTAGACAGTATGAGCTCACTTATAGCTCGGTCAATGGCCATCTGTGGAAGTGAGAGGCGGGCTGTGCTGGTTGCCAGCCAGGGCTGTGATGGGGGGCAATGGGGTGGTGAGTGACTATCTCGAAGGGTGGGGGTGTGGGTCCACTAGACTACCAGGAATATAAGTAAATTTTCACAGTAGGGTGATTGGGAAGGGAGCACTAGACTACCAGTTTTATTTTTAAATATAGGGATGGAGATCGGACATCGGAGGGGGGGCATTGGGTCCAAGAAATCTATGTGGATTTTCATAGGATGGGGATCAGGGAGGGGGGAGGGACCACACAGCAAATATCTAGTGGTGTGCAAGGTCATAGACCTATCAGCACCCTTTATGTACATGAACAAATATCCAGTACAGTATGTACACACCAGAGGCCCAGTAGTGTGCAAAACAATAAAACTAAGGGCAGCTGATATGTACATGAACAAATCCAGCACAGTATAGTAAACAGTACTGACCAGAAGTACAGTATAAGGCACTAAGCCAAAGGGCAGCCTTTATATACATGAACACACTCAGCACAATATATTACACAGCAAAGATGCAGTAGTGTACAAGGTACTCATTCCAGGGGCACCCTTTATTTCAGTTCCTGCCTCTGATAGACAATGCTGTTTCATCTATATTGCTCTGTTGGACTGAGTCAGAAATATAGACAGTATGGACAGATAAACACAACTGGTCTGTCCACTTTTTCTGGCCCCTACCTACAACCAGGAACAATCCCTGGCTGTGAAAGACTGTATTGTTACACTTATATTGCTAGAGCTATTTAATTCAGTCCAAGGTATTTTTTATATATACTGGGACAGTGATTGGACATTGGAGAGGGGAGGGACCACTAGACTACTAGGGAATTTTTCTAATATCGGGACAGTGATCACACATTGAGGGAGAGGGGAAGGACCACTAGACTACCAGGGACATTTGTTTTTTATATGAGGATGGCAATCGCACATCCGGGGAGGGAGGAAGGACCAGTAGACTACCAGGGAATTTTTATTTATACAGGGAGAGTGATCAGACATTGGAGGAGGGGGAGGAGGGACCACTAGACTACCAGGGATTTTTTTAATTTGGGGATGGTGATCACACATCGGGGAGGAACCACTATACTACCAAGGACATTTTTTTTATATATGTGGATAGCGATCTGACATCGGGGGAGGGGGAGGGACCACTAGACTACCAGGGAAGTCATTTTTTTTTATATATGGGGACAGCGATCGTACATCAGGGGAGGGGGAGTAAGACAACCAAGAAAACCTTTTCCACAAATTGCGTCAAAGGATCCTTTTCAGCGGTTCCTTTATAGCAATTTGTGGGAAAAGATTCTGGCATGTTAAAAAAATATATATTTTCAAGTAAGATGACAAAAAGCTAACCCCAGAATTGGATTCTATGGGTCCTGATTAGGAAAACACAACTCTTGTTGTCTACCAGTGCTGTCTATTTTTTTAAAAACATTTAATTTTGTTGTCACCGCTAACTGTAAAGCAAAATGGCAGCAGCATGGAAAAAAATTTGCAGTTGTGACAAAACATCCCATGTCTGTGAAAAAGGATTCGGCATTTATGATAAAATATTATTTTTTGTCCTGGACATCTGACTGCTTCTATAGGAAGTAATGGGAAACTTTAACATTGTATAACGTTAGAATGGATTAATATTTTTTTCACCATACATTCAAAGAATTAAGGCACATCTGTGATTAAAGACGTACAGTGAAGCCCACCAGGGTGAAACCCAACTCTGCAGAATTCTGCAGTAGAGTTACTGCAGCAAACAATCCAATTTCAATGTGAGTTAATCTTGTTTGTTATGCAGTAAACCTGTGACGCTGTGCTTCATCTTGGTGGGTTTCACTGTATGTACCCTGAAAGTTTCAGACCTAAATCCCAAACCATTTTTGCGCAGCAGTGTGACACAAAATTAGAAAAAAAAAAGTGGTAATTTTCAAATGATTTGACAATCCATATCTCTAAACCAACAGATTCAACAGGATTGAAACTTACCAAGTCAAGACATCATTGATTCCCAAAGGAGCATGAAAAATTTCATTCTAAATGATCAAACGGTTGTGAAGTTATTAAAGCTCAAAATTTTGGCTTTAACATAGACTTGACTGTTGAACCCTCTTAGAGATCGAGGGAGCACTTCTGACCAATCGGAGCACTCCATTCACCTGCACATGAGACACTCTTATTCTGTGAAAAGCATTTCATGTGCAGATGCCCTAGAAATGGCACATTCCAGGAACAGTTTTTTGTTTTTTTTAACTGTGTTATATTATTGTTCAATAATATATTAATATGTCCCCTTCGCCACTCGTTCCTGCGTAAGAGTGGTTTCACTTGCTTTCAGCTTGAGCCAGAACAGCTCAGCTTCACTTTGCTGTTCTCACTGCAGCTGAAGCCGCGTGAAATCACTGCTATACAGCAATGAGTGGCTTCGGGGGGACATATTAACTTACAATATAGAGGCGTGGCTATGCCCCTATAATACATGTTCTTGGCAAAAAACATTGTTAATGAATCAGTTGGTGTTCCAGTGACAAACATTTGGAAATGTGCTGTCAGGGTTTCCAACCCTAACACCCCACCCCCATTGTGCAGGCATCAACAGGCTTGGGGGGTGTCTTAGGGTTGTCTGTCCTAATGCTTACCCCATTCTCTGTGTAAATAAGCTGAGATGGTTACAGTATAGAAGAATGGGGTGATCGTTAGGGTTGGCAAGCCCAAAGCACACTCTCCACACCTGTTGGATTAACAAAGTTATTTTGCCAAGAATTTCCTTACTTTTTGAGATAGTGTAATTGTAGCCTTATTTGCTTGTGTGAGCACAGGTGCCCCACCCATCTATACTATTTAAATAGAGTTATTGCATCATTATTTGCATCAATAGATATGTGTGTGTATATATATATATATATATATATATATATATATATATATATATATATATACATATACATAATAGATAAAAGACTCTGAGGTGTGGCCATGCTCTGATATATGTACAAGGCCACAGGCTGAGTGCATCAACCACTCAAGGAGTGCTATCAGACAAACTGCACACCTCAGAGTGGTTTATCTATCTTATAAAATGTCAAAATTGTTTTGGGGGTAAAAGTGCAGGTGTGTGGTAGTGCTCTGATTTCTCTGATTTACACATGGTCATGTGATGTGTTTTATAGAATCAGAAGTTTGGATTTGGACCACTCCTTTTATCCATTTTATAAATATATATATATATATATATATATATATATATATATATATATATATATATACATATATATAGCACTATAGCTAGCTAGCTATGGAAGGACCCTGCACTTCAATTTATAGGACAACAGTGACCAAACTGGTGACATAGCCATCTTATTAGATCACCTCATATACCCGGTACAGAAAATGTTTGAATCCCCACCAACATATAATTCCATGCAACTGCAACACACTTCTATGCTACAGGCATGAAAACACATTTTGGACAGGATTTTAAATATGTCAGCTGTGACATGTATGAGGTGGGGGTAATAAAAAGGCTATGTTGAAAATGTGGGG
This sequence comes from Neoceratodus forsteri, assembly GCA_016271365.2. Taxonomy (NCBI): domain Eukaryota; kingdom Metazoa; phylum Chordata; order Ceratodontiformes; family Ceratodontidae; genus Neoceratodus; species Neoceratodus forsteri. The sequence goes on along the minus strand of CM057450.1, from coordinate 849,034,381 downwards.
TCAAAATATTTAAAATTGTCAAATTTACAAGCATGCATAGTAAAATTGCAACAAATAGACATAACTTTGCCATTTTTAATAATTCTGACCACAAGTTTTCCACATAGCCTTCTTATGACCCCACCATGTGATCAAGGTCAGGAAAAATTGTGAAATCCAGCCCGAAGGGTAAATTCGTTAACCGACCATGATATCACCTTTCAGATGGGAGTTGCATAATGACAGCCATATTGTTCATGAGATGGTGTCCCCAAAAGGCCATGTTGAAAATTTGGTGTCAAAATTTGGAAAAAAAAAATGGTTGAGTTATGCATAAAAGATGAAATCCCCATTGAAATACATTGATCTGCATTTACCTTAGTTTCCCATATTGCCATCACCAGTTTCCACAGCAAGATGTGTCTTTGATCGGGAGAGTGGATCTCAAACCTGGGAACTTTTTAGGTGAGTGATGGTGTCTGGGGTTTTACTGGGGTTGTGGGGTGGTTGATGTTGACTGGGAGGTGGGAGTGGGGGTGTCAGATCAGCGAGGGACCATTTTCTTATTTTAGGAAAACACATTGAGAACTGTTTCTTTTTTTTAGTTTGGGAAAGCAGTTGGTGGGAGGGGAGTACCACTAGACACCAAGGAAAAATAAACCAAAAGGTGGGGACATAAATCAGAGTTTTGGGGTGCCACTAGATACCAGAGAAAAAAGAAAAAGCAAATGGGGGGCATAAATTGGAGGGTGGGGGTGTGTGCTTCAGCAGCCCACCAGCTAGGCCTATAAATTATTGACATCACTTGCTTCATAGCACTGGACTAACCTGCACATTTGTATCTGTTCAAGCAGGTCCCAAAGGGACCTGCCTGAATGAGAATTCAATTCCACTACCTCAAAAAGGAAGGAAATAATTTTCAAAAAAACTGTGTTAATGCACCAGTTAGGATTCAGCTTAATGCCATGAGATTAGGGAAATGTGGCATTAGGGTTTCCAAACCTAACTTGCCACCCCCCACACAGCAAAAGGACAAGACCACGCAAGCAACCACAGATGGCCATCACTAGGTAAGACAAACATCATACAACTGTTTCCAGTTGACACAAATGTAGTAGCACTTATTTGCTCTCTTCATGAATTTGTATATGTGACTGTATAGACACAGGACCCACAGGGGCTTCTTAATTTATGCTAGGGCTGTGTGAAATTAAACTCTGCTGATGGAATTTTGGCAAAAGTCAAAATGTTGCTTTTGCAAAATTTTGTGATGCACTTTGGCAGCTTATACAGAAATTCTGACTTAGACTGATGGAATTGTATGAATTGGGTATCATTGTATTCAACTGCAGAACAAAAATTCTACAGATCAGATCACAGTCATTGGTCAGTTGTGCATTTTTTTTCAGTTTTATACACTAATCCACAATTCATTCATTCATTCATTCAACAGTTCAGTGAGTCACTGAACTGTGGAATGAATGTATGAATTGGGTATTAAAGAGCTTATTGATTAGAACAGTGTTTTAGGTATGGGAAACAATGATTGTATGTGATACCCCACCAGTCTGGCAGGCAATTTTATGAAAAATCACATACAATGTAGAAAATATATTTTTTTTGCATGGTTTTAGTCATTATGGGACTGCAGCTCTGTGCTTATGTCCATTGGACTTGCCAAAACTGGAAGCAGTGTGCTGAGAGGAAAGGAGTCAGTGTCAACACTACTCACTCTGCTTGTGTGGTCTCTTACTCTTGTAGCATGTCAGCCTCTTGCTGTTGGTTTGTCTGTGTTCCTAATGTGTTCATAGATCATGGTATGATAGCCATTTAATGCAAGCCAGTTTTTAGTGGTTAAAACCTGTAATTTGTCACTAAATGCCATTTGTATCTGTGATTCCTACTAACTGCAGCCAAACTGCAGAATTGTCAAAATACATTAGAATCCCGTAATATCCAACAGGCTACATCACAATGTAGCACTGTCAGCTGTGATTACAATAGTTCAAGCTGCTTTCTCAGGCAATAATGAGACCCTGTGCTCTCAGCGTAGAAGTCCAAGACTGAGAAACTCAGAGAATACAGGGTTATAAAGCCAGTGGTGAAACAGACCTGCCTCGGTCAACTTTGCATCTCGGTAAATAAACTATATTGGGCTGAAATAAACTGCAACAGACTGGAGTAAACTGTATATGAAGCATCAAAGTATCAAAATAACCTGCAGACAAAATGGGTAAAAGCACTAATGGACTTAAGATAACTCATGAACAAAAAGCAATAAAAAGCTAACTCCTTGTGCAAAATCACCAGGAAGACCCTAATCTATGCTACTGACCCACTTTACTATAATACTAACTAATAATATTATTTCAAAATCTTCAGAGCTTTCTCTATTTTCTCTATTTTAATACTATTTAAAAGTTCAAACAAATTCAAAAACAGGCATCCCAAGCCACTAGGTTCTCCTCAGACAAACAACTTTAGTGGAGCACCTTCTGATAGTGGAATCGTATCCTCTTCATGTAGACTTGCTTCACCAACCAACAAGTGAAAGACAAAAGGAACTTAATACTTACAGTTATATTGCTGCACCATATGATAGTGTGGCATAATGGTGCAACTAGAAGTATTGAAACTATGAGCTTAGATAACAGCTTCTTACCTGGATTCTGTAGATTGGGAGATGTTTGAGGGAACATCCATTCATACCTGTAAAATAAGAATAACAATGGAGTCACAAAGGATCTGCAGCTCTTTTGTAAGTAACTGGGACAAACAAGGTACTCTAAACTTAAAACAATGCTTTTCGTGACCAGTGTCCTCCAGTGCTGATGCTGACATCCACTACACCTATAGGCATAACATTGAAAATGAGTTAATATAAGTAATAGTTGTGTAGGGTGGAAAGGGCTTGCAGCTTTATTTTCCAGGTTTCAAGTGGGCTGATCAGCAGGGTAGATACTTGTACCATCGCAGCGACCAGGGTTTATGAATGCAATTAGGTCACTCATGGAAGCCAGTGTGGGGGTATGCTGACAGGATTCAGCATCCCTCAGCCCACTGTCCTCTCAGGGTGGGGGAGGAAAGTTGTTTTGCTCATTGACCACCATCAGTGTGGGATAAAGCCATCACCATTCATACACTCTGTAACACTGATAGAGTAACAGATTGGCATAGTGGCTGGCAGTCAGTGGGGGGTTGTCCTCCATCCCCCTCCTATCCCTGTCATGTGGGAGTCTGTTGGGTGGTACCAAAGGTACAATGTAAGTTCCTGAGATGGAAGGTCATGGAACTTGGTGGCTGACAGCAGTAGGGAGCTTGTTATTGGTGCAGGACCTGCACTGACCCACCATTCATCCTGTCAGGTACACTTTTCTCCATTTTTCTTGCCACCCTACTTCTCCAGAAGCAGTGCATGAGCCCATCAGGCCTTGACATGATCACCCCCTTGTAAGGGAAGTCTCCCTGGCCCATCACAAGATGTTATGTGTGTACCAGAGCCCTTGTCTGTCCCTCGCTAGCCTAGGGTCATTGCAGCACACTACAGCACCTTCCCCCCTGCCTTGGCCCTTTAACCTGGCTCCCTGAACTTGCACCTTAACTCAGGTCACTGGCATAGGAGGCAATGTGGTCCCCACTGGGCAAACAACCATCCCTGTAAACAATGTTACTTTAGATGTTGTTTGTGAAATTTTGACCCCAAAATCTCAAAATAGTCTTTTTATGACCCCCTTCTGAACATAGCATGTGTCATTTATAAAATACTGGTCAAAACATCATTTCAACCATAAATGCACAATCACATTTTGGTCAGGATTTGAAAAATGTCAGCTGTCGGATTCATAAGGTGGTGTGAAAAAATTACTGTGCTGAACATTTTGAGTCATAATACAGAAAATTATCAAAGTTGCGAGTGACCATTGAAAAATGTCAACATACCTTTAAAATGTTATTGCTTTTTTTTAATATTCTGATACCAAATTTTTAACATAGTCTTTTTATGACACCACCTCCTGAACCCAGTAGGTGAAATTTTAACATCTTGGCAGAAACATCTCTTTCTGCCACATATGCAAAAATATATTTTGGCCAGGATTTGAAAAACAGTTGTCATGTTCATGAGGTGGCGTGAAAAAATGGCTATGTTGAAAATTTTGTGTCAGACTATTGGAAATGATCAGTTATCAGTGAGCATTAAACAATGCCAACATACTGTATGCTCCTAACATTGTTGTTTTTTTTTTTCAACATTTTTGCCCAAATTTCAACATAGCCTGTATGTGACCCCACCTCATGAAGCCAGTAGATGAAGATTTTGAAATCCTGTCCAAAAGGTGATTTTGTGGAGTGACTGCAAAATCATCTTTCAGGCTGGACTTGAAAAATTTCACCTACGTTGTTTATGAGGTGGGAACCCCCAAAAAATCATGTTGAAAATGTGGGAGAAAAACAATAAAAGCTGTTCATGTTATTAGTAAAGGTTCTAAACACTTTGAAATACTAATAAACACAATTACCTGTTTTCCTCAGTTCTGGATCTAGTGTTAGAGTGAAGATGTGTCTCTGGTCCAGAGAAGATTACAGTGTTGGACTTCCAGTAGGTAAGAATAGGTTAGAGGAGAAGGATGTAGTGTTGTAAGTCCAGAGTGGGGGGAAGGGGGCAGAGTGGGGAGTGGGGATAATGGCAGACAATGAGGGACAGTTTTCTTTATTTCATGGTTAAAGCAAAAAGCAAATAAAAAAAAAGAGATTTCTGGACTGTTCTCTTTATTATAGCAACCTCTGATACTGGGGATTGAGCTTGATAGTTAGGGGCACTGGTGGTGGACATCCCAGTGTCCCATACTGATGGGTGAGAGGTGGATTAAGTTACAAAGGGTATTGGGTGCACTGGTGTCAGCAGATTGACCTGGCAGGGGGTGGCGGGATCAGAAAGGAAATGGGGGAATGAACCAGCTGCAGGGGTGGGCACCCCAGTGTAGAATTATTAAAATTAATACAATTTTAATACAATTGCGCTGGCACTGGTGATTGGGCACCTTGGTGTTCAGTTGAAATTAAGGAGGCTGCTTATGCGGCTAATGGCATCAGTCAATTCAATGAAAAATACACACAGATGCACAGCACATTCAGCAGGGGTGGGGCTATGCACTGACACACAGTCGCACCCCTGCTGAACAAATGCAGCACAACGGTATACACAGACATGGAAACAGTCTTCCCACCTGACACAAAAGCAACCTCATAAAATGACCACATTAAACAATATGGTTGTAGGAATTCAGTTATCTTCAGAATGTTGATTTTTTAACCCAACACCTGCACAGAAACAGAACTGTTTTAATTAAATATATTTAAAAAAATTACTTCATTGTGGGGATAGAAACAACAAAAGAACATACATCATGCAGAAAACTCTTAACAGGCCTGCAAATTTCAGGTTTTAAAACCTCCTGTTTTATTTTTTTTTCATCATAGGTGACCAAAACCGGTCTTGATTATAATTGTTTTTTTACATGTTTTGCATCTGTAACCTTTCCTCCTTTGAAATGATTATGAACATTTTCTGGATCCCAAAATCCTGGCATCATGCATGTACTTTCCAAATTTCAAGTTAATCAGTTGAATAGGACAAAGTTGTTATGGCAAAAATATTTGAGTTAAAATTGAAGTTCTTACTCAACCCTAATATACAGACAGTACTGCACCTTTGTAATACATACACATATAAATTGCCAAAAACAGTTAATGCAGACATTAAGGTTGAGGAACATAAAGTGCACAATGTAAATAAATGAAAAACATTAGGGTTTGGGGTTTTCTGAGTATTTGTGAATCAATGATGGGGTATTACTATGGGTTGTCAACCTTAATAACTACCCTCTCCCCACAGCCTATAACTTCCTATCCGAAGCTCAAGGTACAGCACCAAACCAGTGCCTCCTAGTGATACACTTATCAAAGATAGAGAAGTATATCTCACCACATGTTGTCAATAGACTATTTCATAGCATTCTTGATGCAGGGCCCTATTTGGCTTACCTAGTCTGCCCATTTTTGCCTGCCTTCTGCATCACAGCAGACTCTACTTGATCTCCAGCTTATCCCCACCCCCATGTTTTATCACTAATGTTCCCTTATGCCTATCCCATGCTTTCTTGCACCATATTACAGTTTTTGCCCCACCCACCTCTGCTGGGAGGCGGTTCCAGTTATCCACCACCCTCTCCATGAAGAAGTACTTCTTCACATCTCCCCTGAGTCTACCCCCCTCCAGCTTCATGGCATGACCCTTTGTCCTTGAGCATCTTTTTTCTGAAAGATGCTTCCATTTTTAACTTTACTTATACCTGTGAAGTATTTGAAAGTTTCCAGCAGCTCCCCCCTCCCCGTTTTCCAAGTATATACAAATCAAGATCCTTCAGTCTTTCCTCCTAGGGCTTGTGATGCTGACCCTGCACCATTTTTCTTCTCTTCTCTGACCACCTCAGCTCTTTCTATCTCCTTCAAGAGATGAGGTATCCAGAACTGGACACAGTACTCCAAGTGAGATCTCACCAGTGATCTATACAGGCATAACATCACCTTCCTCATTCTGCTGGTGATACCCCTCTCTATGCACCCCAGCATCCCACTAGCTCTCCCAAAGGCCTTGTCACACTTTCTAGTCACCTGTTAATCATCACATATGGTATCTCTCCTGTCTTTTTCCTGTTTGGTGGTCATCAATACCTTTCCTCCTATTTTGTAGTCCTCCCCTGGGTTTCTCTGGCCTAAGCGCATGATTCTGAATTTTTTGTTTTTGCATTGAGGCACAGTTGCCATACTCCTCTAACATTTTCAGATCCCCTCTTATCCCCGGACTGTCTACCCTGTTGAAGATTTAAGTGTCATCCATGAACAGAAACATAGAAACATAGAATTTGAACAGGCAGATCTTTCCTCAGGCTCCTCTACAGTGCCAATAATAAATGCTTTAAAGAACTGGTCCTAGTACAGATACATGAGGTACTCCACTGGTCATTCTCCTTTTCTCAGAGTGAGCTCCATTTACCATCACGCTTTGTCTCCTATCCCTTAGCCAATTTGTTACTCAGTGTACCACTTATGGTTCCACTCCTAGGCTACCCAGTTTGCTTACTAACCTCCTATGTGAGACAGTGTCAATGGCCTTGCTGAAATCTAGGAAGGCCACATCCACCACTCATCCCTGATCCAATTCCCTGGTCACCCAGTCAAAGAAATCTATAAGATTCATTTGACAAGACCCCCACCAAATCCATGCTATCTTGTGTCCTTTATGCCACTGGATTGAAGATATTCCACTACACTTACCTTCAGTAATGATTCCAATAATTTCCCCAGCACTGAAGTCAGCTTGACAGGCCTGTACTTGTCAGCCTCCTCCCTACTACCACTTTTATGAAGTGACCTACATCTACCCTCCTCCAGTCCCCAGAACCTCTCCTGTCTCCAGTGAGAGGTTGAACAGGACTGTCAGAGGTGCAGCCAGCACCTCCCTGAGTTTCGGCATTATCTTTGGATGGACTCTGCCTGGCCCCATTGCCTTATTCACTTTCATATTTGCAAGTTCCTTCAGGACTCTCTCCTCTTTAAATGGACTAGTGTCCACCCCACTTCCTTCGATGCTGTTGTCAGTTTTCGGTGGCCCCTCTCTTCTCCTTTTTCTGTGAACACTACACAAAAACATTTGTTCAAGATGACTTCTTTTTCTTGGTCCCCCAACTTACAATCCTCCAGTATCATTCTTAGTCTTACAATCCCTCCCTGATCACTACCATGGATGCCTCAATGGGACAGTCTGCCCTGCCAGAATGGTGTAGGAGTTATGTAGTGTTACTGGATGGGGGATATGCCTCTGTCCCACCACCCTCACCCTCCCTAGACCCACCATAGTCCAGCCACTCCTCCTCTTATGCATTATTTGAGTTAGTTGCAGCAGATTTGGTGGTCCCTGGGTGGAGGTGAAGGTTCCCTTAATCTTGTGTAACTCATCCTGGTGACTAGCAACTTCCCTCCTCAGCCCAGAGAGGTGCATGCAGACGGGGCAGCACTGCAGTCTCCAAAAGATCTTCCTGAAAACTGCTGGCATACAGCCACTGCATTGCACCTCTCCCATCATAATTTCCTTGTACTATGCCTGTTTCTCTTTTAAAACTCTTTTAAATAATTTATAATAAAAAAAAAAAAAAAGAAATGTGGTAGCCATGTTAGTCCAGTTAACAATGTAGAGAAAAAAGAAAACAAATATGTTGCAGGTGATATCTTTTGTTGGACTAATAAATTTTTTTCTAAGACTAGCTTTCGAGAGATAAAACCCTCTTCCTCAGGTCAAAGTGGAAACAGCTGAGCAGTATGACAGATATAAAGGATGAATGTGGATTCAGAACATAGACTAGCAGTTTACTGATCAAAGCATTGCAGTCAGTTTGCACCTTTTACAAACAGGAAGACTAATTTTCACTGGAGTGTGTCTGTTGGAGAGATCAACTTGTAAGATCAAAGGGCTGCTTAATTTTACTCTGACTCTGGACCATCAATTAACATTTATAAAAAGTCAGGACAGAAAAAAAATACATACCATTGTTTTAAGAAGGTACCTGTTAAAAGAGCCAGAGGGTGCTGATGTGAGGGTTTAAAATGAAATTCTGAAGTACTGCTTTAAGCATAATTACTGGTAGTATATTAAAAAAACAACATCTTTATTAAGTCCTTTTTCTTTAGCATCAAAATATTGTATCATTTTTATTTCAAATGTTTGCTGTTCCTGGCTGTTTTTGAAGTTACCTTTTAAGAGGTGCAAATTGACTGCAATGCTTTGATCTGTAAACTGCTAGTCTATGTTTAGAATCAACATCCAACCTTTATATCTGTCATACTGCTCAGCTGTTTCCACTTTGACCTGAGGAAGAAGGTTTTATCTTTTGAAAGCTAGTCTTAGAAATAATTTTGTTAGTCCAATGAAAGGTACCACCTGCAACATATTTGTTTTTGTTTTTTTTCTCTACATTTTAAATAATTTCAATCTTTTAAATCTCTTTACACTCCTTTCCTAGATAGCGTGTTGCATCTATTCCCAGTTTTGGCCAACCCCTGAACTTCAACCCTTCCCAGCAGTGACTGTTACACATTAGAAAATGGGCTAAGAAATCTATGGGCTCTGATTGGCTGATAGCCCTGGCAAGGTGGGCATCTATCAGACAACAGAGCCCTGGTAAAATCTAGTGCCAGTCCCAACCGACCTGATTACCACCAATATCAGGGTGCCAGTGGAAGTTTGAATTTAAAATGCCCACCATTTTTTTGTCACACTTAACGAGAGATACTGGCCCCCAACTCTCTCGAGAACTGAACCAGCACCCCCACCCCCGACACATATACATACACACACTATCACCACCGCTGCTCAGCAATATAAAATGAAAGAAGGAAATCATCTGATTTTTCTTTTCCTAGTTGACAGCGCTATCCATTTCTTCTCCTGTCGCAGCACTCTACTAACCAACTGCATTTTTTTTCACTTAGTGAACAAATGACACCACCCAATCCCACTCTTCAAAAACTAAGTAACGTCAGCCATATCCATAGCACCCCGAACAGTTACTTTCTTGTTCTTCTTCTGCTTGGTTAAATTAAATTTGAAATCAGCTACTGGCAGCAGTCCGGTTAGTCGCACGTTTTACCTCAGCCGTGAACTAGTCTTTCCGCTCTCATCTCCTGTTTTGTTTCCTCCACTCATCACAGGCTTCCCTGCTCATGGCATATAAAACACATAAAAAAAAAAACAGAAGGTTGTTCTTTGTTCATTCTTCGGTTGCCCCAAGTCCCAACTGCAGACCGCTGATCGCTCTTATACTCTGCTGTCCCTCATCACATTACTGCAACCGCGATCATCCCTCTCAAGGATATTGTAAGGAAACCGAAGGAGGGAGGGCGAGTGCGCGGTCCGATCTGCAAGAGTCAAGTATAGACACTTGCAGGTCAGGAGAGAAGACTGCACAAAGTCTTATTTTTTTGTCTTATTTATTTTTTAAATGTGCCTACTACTGTAGTTTGCCACAGATATGGGGGAATGTCCAGATGCAGTTTTATCTGAAGGTGTGTGTGTGTGTCTGCAACAGAATGAGACTCTGGGAGCAGCAACACAAGATGGAACAGCATAAAAAGGAGGGACTCTTTTACCAGCAACAATTTTTTTCTAGACTTTTATTCATTTTAAACTAATTTCCTCTTTTATTTTATTATGTAATTGACCATGACACAGATGCCCATTTTCTAAGTGCAACAATACTCTCCAGGCGGAGGAACTATTTTATTTCAAACTTACTTTAAACTTATTTTTCATTAACATTTTTAAACTAATTTTTTTACAGTAATCATTTTTTTTTGCGTTAATTGTCACCCTCCAGGGTGGGCGGTATTAGTTACAACGATTCCTCCAGGTTGAGGCAAGCCCGCCTGTGGCGCCGGGCCTCACACGCCTCTGGGCGGTCCGGGTATAGCACACACCGCCCACCCTGTTGGGTATTATTGCTTACGTAGTGACTAGGTTCCTTGTCTTTGTTGACCAACAGACTTCTCTGCTTCTCCACTTCCTTCTGCTGATGCCTGCTGACACCAACAATGCCAGTCACCTGTTCTATTACTTCACTGTTCAACTCACTTACTGGAACATGTATGTGCTGGGCATATTAGTGTGGAAGTACTTTTTTTTTTTAAATTTAAACTTTATTAATACAGTTTCAAGTATAAAGGGCAGTTACAGTGAAGCAACATGTGACACAAACACTTGTGAGAACAGAACTGCCCAACCTACCCCACCCACCCATCCTCCCCCTTACAGCAGCAACTACTCCGTGTAACCTCTAAGTGCAATGCTCATTCCCAGAGGGCCTGTGAGAGATTTGAGATATGACATAATTACTAATGAGACAATGAAATTAGAGAATGAAGGGGATCCCATATTTTGTTATAAACTGCAAGTCTGTTATGAAGACTTGCAATCGCCTTCTCTGTTCGAAGATTAGCAAGAATTTCATACAACCACTCTTGGAAAGCTGGGGTGGATTTGTCTTTCCAGTGACATAAGATAAGTTTCTTAACAGATAGAGCAACCATGGACATATGAAATTTCCTTACTTTGACCCTGACAGAGGACAGATCCTGTAAAAGACATATATCAGGAATGAAATACTCCTGAAGGCCCAGTAGGGGATCCAGGGAAATCCTGACTGAATCCCATAAAAGGGAAACTTTGGGACAGGACCAGAACATATGAAGAAGTGTTCCTTCTTCTCGCATGCACTTAATACAGGTACTAGAATCCAAAATAAACCATTTCTTTAGTTTTACCGGAGTACAATACATATTATGTAATATATGATATGGCATAAGGCACAATCTGTCTTGGGAAACATATTTATGGCAAGAACTCCATAAAGATTGCCAATCCAACTGATACTGAGGAAGGAGCGAATTACAGAATTTAGTAGGTCCAAAAAAGTCCCCATATCTTTTATGAAACAACACTCTATATAACTTAGATACAGCACCTGAAGATCCAGTCAATGAGGAGACCTCAGGTACCAGTGCTGAAACCGTCTGGGAAGGGGAGATATTCCCCAAGACTATTGTGAGTAGGTGTCTTCACTGCATAACTTTGAAGTAGGAGGAAACTGGGATGAGGAATTTTTTGGAAATATCATCTGGGGACAACCAGTGGCCCTCATCATCCACCAAAGAGTACAGTTTCCCATCTCCCAGTTGGGGCAACCATTTACGGGAAATCTGCTTCTTATTGATAGTGAAGGATGGGGAATTCCAAATGGATTGAGCTAAGTCAGTCTGAGGGGGAATAATGTAGAAATGAACATAACTGTGCGTATACTCTTAATGAGATACCTACTGTGAGACAAGCATCTATACGTACCTGAGATATTTTAAGATAAAATAAGGTTGGGGGGTCCAGGTTCTTATATTTAATTGCATCCAATTTGATCCTAAGCCATACCGGTTGTTCCTTTTCAGGGCCCGGGGATACCCATCTCAAGCATTTTACTAAGTGACTGGCCCAGTAGTATATAGCCATGTGGGGAATCCGCAGCCCCCCCTCAGTGTGGAAGTACTGTTATAATAATAATAATAATTTTATTTAGTATAGCACCTTTCAGATCATCAAGGTGCTTCACAAATATGAACAAACACAATTAAACCATAAATAAGAATAAAATCATTGAAAATAAGGAAATCCTTTGACACAAAGAAAGATCTTCAGTGCCTGCTTAAAACTCCCCACCATCCTGCACTCCCATAGCTAACGAGGTAGAGAATTCCAGAGGGATGGGGCAGTGAACATAAAAGCCCGAGCCCCAGATGACTTCAATCTAACCCTCAGAATCTCTAACAACCCTTCATTAGCCGAGTGGAGTTCTCACACAGGTGTGTAAGGGATCAGAAGTTCTTTCTAGTGATCTTGTTAGAAGGCCCTATGCTTCTGTCAGCTCCACCCTCCAAATACACACCTGATTCACAGGGCTTCCTTAATCTATTCACCCCAAGGTTAAGCTGCTGAGCTAGTTTCCATCACACCACCTGTTACAACATAAAACCCAAATTTCAATGTACCTCAGACACTGCCTACCAGTTTCAAAGTGCCCCAAGCACTGTTTACAGATCCCTTCTTTTCTCCCCATTTACCCTGCTACTTTCAAAAGGAAGAGAAGTATAACTAAATATTAATATACCTTTAAGGTAAAGCTAGTTGCTTTCACATCACTCTGTCAGCAAAGTCTAGTTTTTCACCTCATGACCCCAACTGTGTTATGAGAATAATGTTTAAAAGGATTTTAAACAGTAGTTATGTTAACTATTTGTGCAAGGGGGGATAGGGGTTTATTGAGACTGTCAGTCTTCTGCTTTTGGCATTTGGATTTAGTCTAACGGGAGGTAAATACACCCCATGTAAAATCTGTTAGAGTGTTACAGTTCTAAAAATTTATTGGTTTAAACAGAGAGGTTTCAGTCGGATTTAAAATATGGTTACTAAACATTTTGTGGTGTTGGGGAACCCCTTCTTTCCTTTTCTCCTCTTTTCTTTATTTCTCTTTTCCCACTACTTCTGGCTAATTGTTATACCTATTGTCATCTAATGCCTTCATGTTGTGGTCTACACTACAGCAAAATATGTATTAAAACAGCTTCTTGCATCTGGGTATCTTTAACATAGGTACCAAGTAAAAATGTCTTGTAAAGAATGCTGCAGGCAAAACTGCGCAACATAAAGAGTGTGCGGTAAAACAGCTACAGGGCATAACATACCACGTGAAAGAAATGGTGAAGGAGCAGGGGGGTGGTGGTGGATGTCAAGATGAACAACTCTGAGACTTGTAGGAGGGCAGCAGCCAAGGCCAACAGGATGCTGGGATGCATCGCTAGGGGGATCACCTCCAGAAGGAGGGAAGTGATACTCCCTCTGTATAACTGCTTGGTGAGGCCGCATCTGGAGTACTGCGTGCAGTTTTGGAGGCCACACTTAAAGAGGGACATTAACCTCCTGGAGAGGGTCCAGAGGAGGGCAACCAAAATGATTTGGGGCTTGGGGGACAGGACCTATGAGGAGAGGCTCGAAGAGCTAAATATGTACACATTGGAAGAGAGAAGGGACCGGGGGGACATGATAGAGGTCTTCAGGTACATGAAGAGGGTAAATAGGGGAGGAACAGTCAGGGTGCTTCGAAGGAAGGAGGAAGGGGCCACTAGAGGGCATGGGTGGAAGCTGGAGGGGGGAAGATTCAGGGGAGAAAGGAGGAGGTGCTACTTCACTGAGAGGGTGGTGGAGCCATGGAATGCACTACCTAGGGGGCTGATGGAGGCAGAGACAGTGGAGGGGTTCAAGAGGGGGTGGGACAGGTACAGGGGAAGGGTTCTGGAAGCAAAATCCAATGCAGCAAGAATATCCGGAACTGGGAAGGGAGAAGCCAGAGAAGGCGAGGGGGACAGCAAGGTCAGCACCCAGGGTGGGGGCTGACCAAACGAGCAGACACGAAATACCGTTAGGCCTATTCTGCTGGCATTTTAGTATGTTAGTATGTTAGCAGTAGTGTACCCCTGTAGCTGTTGGCTGGAATGCAGTGATACAGAGGATAAGACCTCTTTGAGGTGGCAGTCCTCCCAGCAGCTGCTGTGATTTAGAGGGTAGAGCCACTAGCAGTGGAGGGCAGTGGAGAGTCTGTGGACTGGGGTATGAGTCACGGTCCCAGATTGCCTGTGTGGTTTTTTTTTCGTTTTTTTTAACTGTTGTGTGGTCCACAATTCTCCCCCAGCCTGTGTTTCTCCCCATACCAGAGCTGCCTTCCCCCTGGAGGTGGTTATTTTAATATGGGGGAATCAGGGGTATGTGAGGGTTGAGATCCCCACAAAAAGCAATGTTTTCTGTTTGATGCATGGTATTAATACAGCTCAGTGTTTTTGCTGAGTGCTGTAGATGTGTACACTGTTCAGACAGTGTGGTATGTTTCTGCACTGCTTTTGACCGCAGCATATTGACCCCATGCTTTTAACATGTATATGCCTTATGAAAATGTATCCATTTCATGGGAGGAGCAACTAATTTTATTACTTGGAATGTTTGGGGTTTAAATGAGAAGGTAGAGAGATATAAAGTCATAAGACATCTTGAAAAATTCAACTGTAATATAACATTTTTGCAAGAGACTCACCTTGGGTGGGCTAAGTACAGTATGTAGTGTTTTTAACAGTAATAAAAGAGCTGGTGTTATTATTTTGAGCAATAAAAACACTCCTTTCTTGATTGAGGAGACCACTGTGGATAAGAAGGGATATTGTTATTATTATTTTTGTTAATTTAAGTTTAAGTTTTTATCCTCTGTTTTTCTTGGAGCTGACACGCAGGCACTGGTTCCCCCCTCACGGGGACTTGTATTCATCCAAGGCCTGCACCCCCATCACTGGGAATGCCACCAGGGACCATCATGGAGCCTGCCAGATCCACTTTTTCTCCCCTCACTGTTCTGGCCACATGCCCACATGTAGAGGAATACATAGGCTGCAGTCCCACACAACCTTCCCTTCATACCTTTCTTCATTCTGTGCTGCCCTCAGACCTCCACCTAGGGGTAACTATACAGTGGGGGTGACGAGATCCATCTCCAGGAGAGGAGAGTTGCCTCACGGCTACTCAATCCAGATCCTGCCCTACCCTCCCAGCTGACACCCGACAACCCAGGCTCATTCCTGAACCCAGGCTGGTGATGTGGAGAGAGGTGTGGCATCCAGTGCCTCAACCTTCTGCACCACCGGGCATTGCAATATTATTTAATTTTACATGGAACCCTAAATATATGTAAAACTACTTTGTTAAATGTCTATGGACCAAACAAAACTGTGCACACTAAATTTATGGAAATATTTGAATGGGTCAATATGTTTTTTAACTCTAACATAATATGTTCTAGATACTCAAAATGTATATTCAACGCTGTTCTAGAGAGAACTAATGCAAGATACAGACTATCAAAAGCAGACAAAGATCCTAAATATTTTGTCAAAATGTTAGACCTAATTGATGCCTGGCAGGTTATCTATTCTGACTTGAAGGAATACTCCTTTTGGTCTCCAGTCCACAGGACAGGCTTCAAAACTGATTAAATTTTTATCAACAAGATCTTGGATTCCACAATAAAGGAAGCTAAAATTCATTACATAATAGTGTATGAACATGCCCCTGTATTGGTGTTCTTGTCTAGATTGGATAGAAGTACTGGTCCTAACAGATGGTGCCTTAACACTTCTATATTGGAAAACAAATCTGTTATAGAAAACATTTCCAGGGAAATTTCAAATTTTGGGGGAGCTAAATAAGCCTAATGACATATCTTGGGCAACAGCCTGGAAAGCATTGAAATCTATACTTATGGGGATTTGTATTGGCTATACTTCCAAAAAGAAGAAGAAGAAGAAATTAGGAAAACAAGAAAAAAAACATTTCTTAAAATAATTGGAATTAAAGATCCTACTGTTTTAGTTATAAGTGAGCAAAAAGGTCTTAACTGATGTAATTTTTGTGAGTTTTTTCCCCTCTGTAACTTTGTCCCCCTCTCCCACAAATTGACTGCCACAACATTTTCCAGATCCAGAGATCATGGCACCATATCTGTGCTTTCCAAGTTTCAAGCAAATCAGTAGAAAAGGGGTAAAGCTATTAAGGTGTAAAAGTTGGGGTTTAACATTGAATTGCTTACTCAGCCCTAATATGCAGGTACCACCATACTTGTATTTTTGTGTGTGTATATATATATATATATATATATATATATATATATATATATATATATATCTATATATCTATATATATATAAATTGAGGATAATCCAATTTATCTGAATGTGCTGGGGAACTATGAAATTGCTTGGATGACCTCATTTATCAGAATGTGTTTGGGGCAATGCAATTGTATAGATAAATAGAGTTTGGGATAAGGATCACTTTACAATAAAGCCGATTAAGCTGGGAGACACATGACTGTTTCGGATAATTATGAGCTTTTGTTAATTGAGGTTTGGATAATAGGGGGTTTTCTGCATATATAAGGGATATGTGATTGTAAGCTGTGTGATACATAACTTATCTTCACAAGGGCAATTTGACTTTGCGTAACCTCACAAGTGGTGTAATCTAGCAATGATCAGCTTGAGGCCAAAATGCCTAAGTGCAGCACAAATGGTGTATCACACAAGCTCACCATTACATATTTCATTTATGCAATAGATGTACAGCTTGTGGATATTGTTATATGTGGTAACATTTATTTGAAATTATTTTTTTTTATTCTGGTTGGTCTATTTTGTGGTCTACCCATGGACTACAGAGTAAACTGCACCTTCATGAGTGTCATTGGTATGGCAATTGCTGTGGCCTAGATGACAGGACATTGTGCCATCCTAATAATATTGGCCCACATAGGTCGAGCAGCATGAGCAGCCAAAAAAAATCAAAAGAAAATGGCAAACTTGCTTAGTGAATGGAAGTGAAAAAGTGAGTGGTTCATATGTAGGGAGAAAACATGGCAGATCAGTGGTTATTTTTTTAATTAAGACTTGGTGTGAGAAGATCAGGTCGAGGTGTAGTGGGGGAGCAGACTGTGGGGCAAGCGGGAGGTGTGGAGTGGACGGTATGCTGATCACTGAATTTCCTGACTGATTGCTGGCATGCAGCCACAGACAGAGTGAGTGGGGATGAGGTCTGAACACACTGAATGAGAAAATGAAAAGAGTACTGTTTTCTTTTCATGCTAACAAGTGCAATAGTGTGGAACAGCAACAGTGAAAGCCATGTAGGACAGCAGACAAGCAGAAGCTCTGAAATGGATGGGAAAGGGATGTAGATGAGGATTGAACATACTACAGGAGCCACATACTGAAATTAAATTGCAAGAAGTAGTGCTGGAGTGTGGGCAGGCAAGTGGAGTTAGGGGATGACAACAGTACTTTTTGAATAAATTGTCAATGTCATCAGTACTATACTAATAAATTCATGGTCCCCAATTTACTTCCACAGTTGGCCTGATAACCCTGTCTATCAGCAGTCATCAGAGTCCAGAACTATTGCATAAATATACAGTATACAGGTACATATAATACAATAAATACATGTATCATACTGGTGCAGTAGCACCAGTACAGCTAGGTTAAGTCAGGTGTTTAATATTCAATCCTGATATTTGCACCCTAGTATGTAAGGTAGCATTCTACAAAATTTCCCACAGTTTTGCATGCACTGTCTTAGAGGAAAGTTCTCAAGATTTAACAACAGCAGCTATAGCAGTTTCTGAGATATGGAATGTCGATTTTTAATTAAGTGCTCTGATTTTTCCTATACTTATTACATGCTTATTTGCTCTCACCTACAGCCTAGATAGTATGGAAAATGTTCTGAAACTTTTAGAGTAGAAGGTGCTTGTGCCTAGGTAGTGCCTTTTGAAGAATTTGTGGAAAATAAAACATTAATAGGTTCCAGAGTCATAAGGAGTTAAAGGTTTGTTTCTGAACATGCTCTGTAGGGTTTTGGATAACTCTATAATGCAAACTGAACATTTTGTGGTTGCAAGACAGATTTTGATTCACATCACTTAGATGACAATTTGCAGGGTTGGGGTGGGGGAGGTGGAGAGGTGAAAGAGATCTCAGCTCCTCTAGGTAAACACCGATCAGCTGTTTGCTGATGTAGCTTTTTGCACACCAAAAGGACTGAAGCCCTCTCTGATTGGAGCAACTTCGGTCCTTTGAAGTACAAGAAGTTGCAGCCCAAGTGATGTCAGGACTACAGTGTGTAATTATCTGAGCAGGCAGTCGAGCCCCTTGCAGCTGAAATGGCAATGGGCTCAGCAATAACACATCTCCCAAGTCCCATAGTACTCATCCCAAGATATTTATTTATTTTATTTATTTATTTGTGAAATCAGTTTACAACCTTTGAGCCAGAGGCTCGTTTCCAAAGGTACCTCATCACATTAAAGACATACATAGAGTTTTAGGTTACATAGCATAGGTTTTGATAAAAATAGGCATTCATCAGAGTCGCCATGTCACACTGAGGTCAGACAAAATACATTTAGGTTACAGGGTACAAGTAATTGAGAACAGGCGTTACACAAGTTGGTATCAAAAATTGAGCAATCTAATAGGCATACAATGAGACAGCTGGCACTGGCCAGATTAGACATAGGTACGGTGTAGCGGGAAGAGGTGGTGGGGAGGGTTAGGTGGAGAGCCACCCGGTGGGCGTTGTCATGAGAAGTCGAGGTGGAGGCTGCCTTCAGAGACAGGAGCAGCTATGAGTGTTGAAGAGTTGGTTTCGAAGGGTGGTTTTGAACTTGGAGATGGTGGTGGCATTGGTGATGGGAGCAGGGAGAGAGTTAAATCAGGATGGACTGGATTTGGTGCGCAAGCACAGCAAACTCAAAAATGGTTTTAATAGCCACTGAATGGTTTGAACCTGTGGAAGTCTGGATCCCAACGTGGCTATTAAAAGCTTTTTATGTATGTATGCATGTATGTATGTATGCATATGTGTATGTATGCATGTATGTATGTATGTGTCTGTGTGTGTGTGTTTGTGTGAGATGGAGAGATAGATAGATAGATAGATAGATAGATAGATAGATAGATAGATAGATAGATAGATACATACATACATATATACATAGGCACACACACACAAATATATATACATATATACTGTGTGTGTGTGTATATATATATATATATATAGTGGTATACAAGGATATATATTGATTAAGGGTGCTATTAGGGCTATAAGGTCACAAGCCTAAAGGGCAACTTGCCTTATTATCCTAATTAGCCCCCAAGATGGGTATACTTCCAAGTATTCCATGCTTACCCATTGTTTTTTGAATATAATTCATTAGGATGGTTGTTGTTATGGAGATCACACATTTGACCTCAAGGCCTCTTGTAGCAATGAGGGAATGGTGTGTAGTGAGTGCAGGTAGGGGTTTGTGGGACTTCTGGGTTCGGGATGGTTTTTTGTAAGTCTCTTTTTTCAGCTTCTTTTGCAGCTTGTTAATTGGTTTAGCTAGCTTCCTAATGATGCTGAAAATATAAAAATATTCAGGATTTTCTGTGAAACCAGTTAATATTATATGCAATAATACAGCATCTACACATGAGAAGGGACAATTTCTTTATTTTAGTTGTCATTAATAAAGCTTTTTTACCCTTATGGTTGATAATATAATACACTCATATATTTTTTAGCATTGCCATCGGTCTTGAAGTATCAGACTGCTGTTGCCATTTTTAGAACACATTTTAATCATCCCTGCTTACAACTTTTTCTTCCTGATTAACATTTTCATATTTGCTCTTGCACTTATGTCCTCACCATTTAACAATTGTAATAGACTGGATGTTGGTTTTCTCTTGAAACAGACCCAGTTCTTTCATCTTTTTAAAATGTTGCTGGGTACTTACTGATGAGGCTCATTCAGATTGACCACATCCGTCATGTGTAGAGTGATCTGCACTGGCTTCTTTTGAAGTCTTGCACTGATTTTAATCTACATTTGTTCTGTACTCTGACTATTAATGAACTGGGGTCTGCTTATCACTCTAGTTTTCTGATTATGTGTTTCCAAGCTTGCCTCCACCATTCCAAAAAGGAAGACCTCCAGTGTTATCCTTGCTCTAAGTCAATAGTCAGTCACATGTGATATTACTTTTTTCATTTTATTCTCCATAATTATGCAACAATCTCACCAAAATATTATAACAGCCCCACCTGCCCCAACTTTAAAAACAGTAGAATAGTTTGCTATTCAGAAATGTTTCCATAGTACTGGATATGCACTTCACTGCATTGCTTATATTGTTATTGTTATCACTTTATCAGCATGACACAACATGCACTGCATTTATGTTAAAGTGAAAGTATCATTTGCAGAAATGCACTTAAGTCAAAAAGTACATGAAAAGCTAAATATTGTAGTGGAGAATGCCCACAGCTAACATAGCATGTCCACAATATACATAAGAGATTAATTGTGCTAATTAATCCTTTATTCATGGTTCATGCAAGGAACACAATCCATTATATTTTTCCTAATTTCTGATAAAAAATTCCCCACAATTACATTTTATTTCACTATTGCACTTTCACTACATGTATTCAATAACATATACTGTTCATATACTGTATTTCACTGGGTCTTGGAATGAAGTCTTGGTACTGAATTTACAAAAAAAATATTGTACACAATTATACCCTTATTACAATTGGTTGTTACAATAACGATAGTCTTTCATCCAAAGATATCAGTTCACTTCCATGGATTGCACTTGCAGCAATATTGCACAGTTTCTTTGATATTAAATAATTATAGCACCATTTTTCATATTGCATTGCTTCCCTATAAATCTTTGCACTGACAAACTAAAATTAATATAGCACCACTCTTTAGAAACACAGAAACATTAATGGCAGATATGGACTGCTTGTCCCATCTAGTTTGCCCAATTTCCTTACCTACCGTAACACTGCAGACCCTACCTAATCTCCAGCTTTACCTCCTTTCACTACCTTTAATGTTCCTTTATGTCTATCCAATGTATTATTTAACTCTGTTACCCTTTTTTCCCTCACCACCTCCACTGGGAGGATGTTCCAGGCATCCACCACTCTTTCTGTGAAGAAATACTTCCTCACATCTCCCCTGAGTCTACCCCACTCTAACTTCATAGCATGACCCCTTGTCATTGAGAAACTTGTTTCTGAAAAAGTGTCCCACTTGAATGTTATTTGTACCCATGAGGTATTTAAGTTTCTATCATATACCCCCTTTTCTTCCAGGGTGTACATATTGAGGTCCTTTAGTCTCTTCTCGTAGGGCTTATGATGCAGACCCTGCACCATTTTTGTTACACTCCTATGGACTACATCTGCTCTTGCTATATCCTTCCAGAGATGTGGTCTCCACAACTGGACAAAGTACTCTTGGTAATGTCTTACCAGTGATTTATGCAGCAGGCATACCACCAATGAATCATCTTGGTCAGCCTGCATTACACCTCCACTTTGTAATTTTAAGAGCTGATTTCTGGTACTGCAGTTGATATTCCTTAGATTAAAAAAAATATTTTCCTAGATCTAAAATAGCATATGCTGATCGAACATTGACATCTCTACTGTGAACAACAGTGCAGCGACTCAGCAACGGATTGCTGTACTGTCATTACGGGACCCCAGCACTGCTTTTTCATGGTCTTGCACCACCTGCCCAAATCAACTCTGACTCAGAGTTGATTATCTTAAGTATGGAGGCAGGGGGGGCAGAGCTCTGTCCCCTGACAAAAACACAATGTTCTTGGATGGATTTATGCCAACCGCAATAGCAGTTAACAAATCCATTGCTGTAATGTTGGTCAATGAAATATTTGTTGAACCAGCATCATAGAGCCCTAAAATAGTTATTGCATTGTTTTTATATTGCATTGTGTGGCTATAAATAACTGCACTTACACAATAAAAAAATACAGCACCAGTTTTTGCAATTCAAATGGTTGACATCAGTGCAGCATTTCACCTTTCTTAGATAAACTATAGCAGTTGATAAAAAATGAACCGCTACTGCAGCTTTAATCTTTTACCCAGTTCACTAAGAACAGTTGTTAAAGACTGTGTGGATTTGCCATATTCCTGAATCCAATCACTGCAAACACTGTAGACAATAACTGAATGCAGTTTTTCCCCAACATCCTATGACTGGCAATATTCTGGGAATTTATACCCTGGCATGACTTGGATCATAGGGGAAGGAATAGAAACACTCACGGTAGTTATACCGTTCCTTGGACCACACAAACTGAGCAGTCCTGCAGCACTTTTAATTCACCTTTGTGCTCAAACCACTTGGGTTGCAGTGACTGTCTGAACCAATGTCCCAGTTGGTGTTATCTCTGAAAAGTAAGCAATATCAGTGGCAGGGAGGTATTGTCAGACCAACCTGACATTTTCATTTGTCTGGGTAACAAAGGCAGTAGATAAGGGCCCCACTGTGGATTTACAATACTTTGATTTCAGCAAGGCTTTCAACTCAGTACCACACAGAAGAGAAGCTTGAGGACCAGGCACTGTGAGGGACATAGTTAGAGGGGTAGAAAACTAGATGAGGGAGAGGCAGCAGTAGATGGTTGTAAATGGGGTCAAATCAGAAGAGAGCTAGGTCATAAATTAGGTAACACATTGATCTATCCTGGGTCCTCTCCTCTTCAATATGTTCATCAGTGACATTGGAGAGGGCATCCGATGGAAGTTGTGTCACTTCAGAAGTGACACAATCCTCTGTGGTAGATGAGATAATGATGTAAGGATCAAGGAGATGTAGAGGGATCTACAAAGTCTAGTGAGGTGATCTATAGTCAGGCAGTTGAAATTTTTTCCCTCTCCTCAGATGGCCCTTCCATTGGACCTCCGAGCCCCATCACCCTGATGTCCACTGGGACCTACCACTGGCTGGTACCCCCAGGGATTGCCTTCCCCAGTGGGATCAGAGGGGTCCAGCAATCTGCCACCAAGAATCAGATGAAGTAGTTGGACTGGTGAGTCCAGCTAGTCAAGTGTGGGGTTGTGAGGGTCCATGCACCATCCTGCTGCTGAGGATTGTTCCTGTTCCTTTTCCTCTGAGGGGCACAGAGTACAATGTCACCATGATGTGTGACCCATGCACCCACATGCTGTGCATCTGTCTACCCCCCTATTTGCTCTGTGGCAGTCCTGGGTGCCTTTCCCCTAGCTTTCCACTAGGGACCAGGCATAATCTAGTCTCTGTGATGGTTTTATGTGATAATGGTGAGATTTTAACTGCACCGATCACATGTGAGGTTAGACTATATGCTACAACAAACACATCAAATAAACAAAACATTTTTATGTGGGGGGGCTGTGCTCCCCACACACCCCCATTGTGGGAAGCAAGCCTCCTGCACCCCCCAAAATAATTATTACTAACTCCAGGGGGAGCGGATGTAGAAAAAAAAATAAAAGCCCAATGAAGCAAAATATTTTCCTGCACCAGGACTCGACCCCAGTACCACAGGCTTCAGGGGCAGTGGCTCAAGCCACAAAACCAAAAGGCCAGCTCTGCAGGGTTTGGCCAAACTACTCCCAATATATGCTTTGTACAGCGAGTGTAACTCAATGCTACACTTACTGTTTCTAATTCTCTGTCTTTTTTCACAGTCGCTTTAAATTATGAGAGATATTGAGTCACTCATTTTGAGCTGCTTAATAATACTCGCTCATATCATGGTATACCTCTGTGATCCCTCTCTCTGGGAGAGGAGAGCAGTCCTCCATATGCTTGATCCCTCCCCCACCAGCCCTCCAATTGCCCAAGCTTGCAAAGTCACGTCACCGGCATTGTGAGTGGCAGTGCTAAATCCATGCCAGGAAGCCAGCAAAGCAGTTGAAATTTAACATAAAAAAATACAACGTTAGGCAGCTAGGGAAAGAAACTTAGGACAGTGTACTGGATGGGAGAAGTTAAACTGTGCACTACAGCAGAGGAAAGGGAGCAGGTAGTCATCATTAGTGACTCCCTCAAACAATCTAACCAGTGCAACAAGGCTGACAGTAAGGCTAGTAAGATGCTGGCATTTATCAAAAGGCATACTGAGAGCAGGAAAAGGGAGCTACTACTTCCTTTATGTAAGCCACTGGTGATGCTGCACCTGGAATGCCTTGCTCTGTTCGGGAGTCCTCACCTGAAACTGGAGAGGGACAGGCCGGAGAATGTGTAATGCAGGCTGACCAAAATAATTCACTGGCAATGGGGCAGATAGTATTAAGATTATCTTAAGGTGCTAAGCATGTTCTCACTGGAGGCTAGATGAGAGGGGTGGGGGTATGATACAGTCCTTCAGGATCCTGATGGGAATAAACACGGTACACCATTGAGAACTATTTAGCAGGAGCACAGAGTCAAAAACTTGAGACCATGCGTGTAAGCTAGCAGAGGAGGTTTAAGAGGGATGTGAAGAAGTTCTATTTTGGAGATAGAGTGTTGGGGCCATGGAACTGTCTGCCAGTGGAGCTGATTGTCCTGAAGACTGCAAATTGTATCAAGCATGACTAGGACAGAGTGAAGGGTTTTGTGGTTGCTTAGGTTGGTAGCAATAGGGAGCAGAGTGAGGTGGTGGACTGGGAGGGATAAAACCCCATATGGACAATAAGTTCTGGGGCAGATAGGGAACTCCCTGCAAACTGAATAGACCTTTTGACTCTTTCTTCTATCATTGTCTGTTTCTTTGTTTCAATTAACCATTTTCAGCCATGGAATCAGTAAGGTCATACAGCTAGTCCAAGTCAGTTTTACAGACTCTGGGCTAGATTCCCAAAGAGAGCAGAAAGGTCTGCACATGAGGAGAAAGGGCTTGCAAAACTGTAGAAATGCAAGTGAGGCACAGTCACAATCAAAATGTCCACAAGTGCAAAAAATTAAAAAAGTGAGTTATGAAATTCTGCAACTGCTGAACATGTGCACATGCTGAGCCAAGACTGCAGAAATAATAGAAAAGGCTCACCAGAGAAAGCAACAGATGCTCCATATTAATTAGAGCAGACAGTCTTACAGAAGATGCAGCAGAACCAGCACTCCCAGTGAGGCGAGCAGCCAGTCCCACAACTGGGACCACAGTGGCACCACCTGTACTGACAGGACCTCACACCCTGTGGCATATTGTAGCAGATGGCTGTGACTCTCTCTGGGGTTTTAATCATGCCTGTTTCTGTAGCACAAGCTACTGTCTGTTGCCACCTATGCTTCTGCTGCTTGTGGGGGCCCTTATGGGCTGCACTGGATCACGTGGTTGTGGTTTGCTGCATTGCAGCTGAACTATTTGTGGTCTAACCCCCCCAACACTACTATAAGACCCACATGTTTGCTGTTGCTTGGTGCCTGTACCCCCAGTATACTTGTTTCTTATTTTATAGTATACAGCCTGTAACTCACACTCTTATTGGTGTAGCATGTGCACAATATTTTGTTTCTGCAACTATGGAAAAACATTAGCTGAAAACAGCCTTTGAGGGTATATGCCATACCTTTCAATGGCATTTATTTTAGCACAAGAACTTCCACAGCTGCATTTTTTTCCACAATCTGCAGTGCATTTTTCCTGCAGCAGATGTTTTAGGCACATGACGCAGCATAATTACCCTGTTTTCCACAACTGCACAATTTTGGGGGACTTGTACAATTTTTCACTTTCAAACTGTTTTGAGAATCAAACCATCTTACTTTTTTGATTAGGGTAACTAAGTAATGAGAAACCACTGCAAGCTTTAAACAGTGGAGATTAAGATTTTACTACTGAGCAAAATGCATACTCATAATACATCTGTCATTACAAAAACCTGTTGCACAAAAGGTTTCATTTGCGATGACTTTACTTCCCAGAAGAGTGGTAATTAAAACACCATAGCTCAGCAAGTGTGCACAATGTTCTGAACTCTGATTATGTGTTTACTTGAGGCAGGAATTATTTCACAGTTACATGAGATAAGGAGCATAGGCCCAGCGGTCTAAGTTAGTAAGATACTTTTATGCATCAGACCAAAATGTAATAATTGAACCCAGGAATAGCTTTTTTTTCTGTCTAGATGTAAAGCTTATAATTTTCTCTCTAGATGTGAAGCTTATATGGTTACAACCATATTTCAACAATATTTCCTTTGCCGGTCCCGGTATCAGTACAAAATTAGAATTGTACAAAATTAAACTCCTACCGGCAGAATTCTGATGAAAATCAGAATTTCACTTCCATGAAATTTTGAAATGCACCTTAGCAACTTTTGCAGAAATTCTGACTTAGAATGGTGTAATAAATGTATGATTTGTGGATTACTGTATTAAACTGCAAAAAAAGATTTTGTAGAACATTTCACTGTTAGTGGTCAATTCTGTGGAATTTCTTTCCTCAGTTTAAAGGTCAATGGCAAGCTGCTGCATTAATGAAAATCAAGGTATTCAACATCCAAAGTGTGTTTTCTATGTCTACTTATCAATTTTCATGTGTTACGGTTGGATAGTTATGGTGCTCTCTCACTATAGCAAACCCTGCTATAATGAAAACTGAAGTATAACGGAAGAGCAACCTGGCTTCTGACATGAATCAGCTGTTCCTCTGAGCAAAAAATGAGAAAACTCAAATCAAGTCTCTAATTGCAAGTTTTGCCACAGAAGTTCAATATGGCTGCTCAAGTTAGATGTTGTGCTTGCCTCCATGTACAAGATATTGTATAAAATAATGCATAATTTTGATTATCTGAACAGTACTGTAGCAAAACACTGGTCAGACCAGAGTTCAGTGGTCAACTTCTTGACTGGTGTAGGAGTGCCAATTTTGAAAACAGCCACAGTTCTTAATTTAAATCACTGATCCACTTCATCAGTATCACTTATCTGTGGCTCCACAGCATCTACTATGAACTGCACCCTCTTCCAAGGAGGACACACTCAGTCAGCTCCTGGGAGAATACAATGCCTGCCTTTATTTATCATGTTCTGCATTCATCATGCTGACTGCCACCATGTAAAATACAGTTTTGTAAAGTGCTACAGGACAGTACTGAATTTAAATTTGAAGTGTCATTTACTTCTGACTTCAAACCACTTCTGAGCACTACACCCCATTGCTCAGTTGAGAGCAGCTGAAGTCAGTCAGCAGACCAAAAAAAAATAAAAGGCATCTGTAGTACAGTTTACAGCTGCACTAACATTTACTCCCATGTCAGCACAGTCGGCTTGCTCACATACACAGCTCAGTACAATAAATAAAAAAGTTACTACAGTAGTGTATAAATAATAATATAAAATACAGTAGTGAATGAGCATACTGAGATACGTGAGATACATTATGTGATGTCTAGTGGTATGTAATTGCGGAAGTGGGCAGAAAGACATGCAGAACACACAAACTCATTTTTCAGCATCCTTATTGTAATGACTCAAGGGCTATAACCAGCTCATGTTATCACTCCCTTTTCATTTGTTACAGCATTCACTTATCTCACTATGCTCAGTCACTGCAGTCGGCTGGGGGCTTGCCAGGTTTGTCAGCAGCTGGGGAGACTGGAGGCCAAGCTAGCATGGCTACAAGAGGAGATGTCCTGGGCAAAAAGGGGACTAGAAAGGACAATCATCCTGTATATCCAGAAACCATCAATCAACAATTTCTTCAGGATAATGAGGCCTGGTAATTGTAACAGACAGACCAGTCCTCATATACAAAATCATTATAAACAAGGATGTTCACAACAAATTGTTTAGGACTTGCCCACCGCTCAGTCATGACTGTAGCTGAATTTTCACTTGTTCCTATTCATTACTGTCAAATTAACTCTCTGTACTTGCCCTTCAAGAAAATTTACTTACCCCAGAAAGGGCACTAAGATCTGCCAACTCCTTATTATAAAGCTTTATAAGAACTAAAGCAAACAGTGAAAAAGCCAATATTTTAACTGCAATAAAACTTAAAACAGGACAGATAGAGGTAGAGGTTCCCTCGTTAAGGAGTTCGTCTGCCCCCCCAAATTTAAAGAGACCCCACACACAGTGAATTTGAATATATAGCAATCACAGTGGAATAACACAATCAGACAATTCTGGTATGGTAGCAAGGGTATCCGGTGAAGACAGCAATTGAGGAATGGGGAAGTGACATAACGGCTACTGAAATACAGCGCCAACACTTTTTTAGTGATCCCAGTTCCCCATCCCTGAGTTTTTCCCCCCAGAGCAGCAATATATAGTAAAGGGGTGTGGGAGGAAAAGCCTCCCCATAAGGGTGGGGTGCAGGGGGCAAAGCCCCCCACAGAAAACTACATCATCAAGAGTGGTCACAATTTGGGTTTGGAGCTGTTATCACGCATCACCATTCCTTAATCACAATTTTGACATGGAACTGGTAGCACGAGTTGGGCTCAGAGCAGGACAGAGAGAGAGATTCCCTCTGCAAGGCCAAACCAAGGAGTCAGTCCATTTTGCCCTCCCCCCAAAGTGGATTGCTTTGCCAATAAAATTTGACTGAGAGAAATATGAAAATATATACTGTATTAAATGTATTCAAAACTTCAAGCAGAAGATTGCTTTGCTTGCTAGTTACTAATCAAATTCATAGCAAGAGACTAACTGGGGGAAAGCAGGACAGAGAGAAGTAAAGGTTCCCTCAGGCAGGGCTAGCTACTTTAAATATATATTTACTGAAAAAGACATTTCCGCAGTACAGAGATGAGATGCTAATAATTTATTTCTCTCTGTATGAAGAGAATATCAGTAACTACAGTCAGCTGCTGCTTCCTGATCACTTTCTTTTTATAGAGTCTCAGTCCAACCCCAAATGATTTGTCTGGAGTTTAACATATTAGCATTATATGCTTTGACTGTCCCCTCAACAAGCCTCTGACAATAGACACTAGTGGGAGATATGATGACATCTGAAAAAGTTGATTAGCTGGTTACTTGCAACAGCAAGGAGTTGGTCCATACATCTGCCCCCTCCCCAAATTAAAGACAGTGATCCCTGGCAGCCACCACACACAGTGGATTTCCAAACACAGACTATAATGTAATAACATAAGTCAGACCATCAGATAGTGATCAGTCAGTCATACAGATTGATTTAAATTATATAGACAAAAAAGCTTACTGTGTCAGCAAGTGCAGAGCAAGCAAGGCAGCAAGCAAACAATGTATTGGGCAGACTGAGACTGTGGCAGGAAGCAACAGAAGGAGTCAGGGAAAAGCAGGACAGCAGCAGTCCGTGAGCAGCAACAGTTAGCAAGCACAGTAGTAGAGCAGCGAATCGATGCCAGCAACTCTGGGAACTGCTACTTGGTTTGAATGAGACAATCAGGAATATGTTTTTTGGCAATTATGTGGAAAACCAGACATAATGCATTGGCATTAGCTGACTTGATGGTGATGGGTTCACACACTTTACTCAGTGGGGGGTGGCAGCTGTGGGAGGGGGTCAACACTGTGTTTTAAGCAGACTGACAGTGACATGGGCTGACAGGGAGTGGAACAAGGAATGGAAGTTTGGAGATTTTCAATAAAAATCCCACTTCCACTGCAGCGCACTTGCAGTGGCACCAGAGAATATGGTGCCACACTGGCAGGTAGATAATTTATTAGCATGGGAGGGACTTTGTGTGCTCCCCCTGGAGGCATGCACTCAGGGCAGTTGCCCCTCTTGCCCTGCCCTTCCTACGGTACTGATTATTAGCATGACACAAAGCAGTCAGACAGACATACTGTGACAGCAAATGGCAACTGTCAGATGACTGCTCAAACACGCACATTGCCTCAGACAGAATTGTAGATGTGCACAGAACTGAAGAACAGATATTGTGAAAAGTTTACTATTCATCTGTAGACAGCGGGGATTTTTCATCACTGTCTGAACTAGTAGTGTCAGTGTATTCCACTACCTCAGGGTTTGCACTGGCACTTGACATTACAGGTTCAAATGAATAGGGCTCAATAGCAATCCCAAAAACAAAACTGAGACTCGTTGAATTCATCAGATTAAGACTTTGTAAATAGGATTAGCAAAGCAAATATAAGAGTATTTTGATTGATCTGGGTATGTTAAATAAATTCAGAAATCACTAGACAAATCACACACTGTATTACTGTGCACCATTCAGTGTCACTATTCAAACTTTCCACACCTCTAAATTGATGTAACAGTGCATTCTGACAAATGGTCTTGTTCAGAGCATCTTTGCATGCTGAGCTTAACTGAAAACCAGATGAAATTTGAAAAGCACATTAAATTGATCAAAACTGATTACATAAATTCATCCAGTACAACAGAATGAAGACATTGGTCAGTAGCATTTGCTATTTTATTATTTCAACAAAAACGAGTATGCTATTGTACACAAATCCACAATTATTACATTCATTCTGCAGTTTTGTGAGTCACTGAACTACAGAATTAATGAATTAATTGTGTATTAATGAATTATACTTCAGAAGTAAATTCTGCAGAACCGATCACTTAGTTGGAAATATTTACATGAATTGTGGAATTAAACTATGGAATAAAATTACTCAGAACTGCTATTCTGCAGTTCATGTGTATCATTACACAGTTCAGCCAAAAAAATCTGCAGAACAGGGCAAAAATCTGCCAAACACATTCAGAAGATTCTGATCTTGCCAACGGCAGAACTTCGGAAAATGCTACAAAATTAAGGAAATTTTGCGAAAGTTCAGTGAAAGCAGAATTTGCAACTTTCACCCAGCTCTATTTTCAATGCACATGAATGGCTCCTGCTCAGAGAACACAGAACACATTCAGGTTGAGCACATTCCTCAGAAAAGTTAGAATAGTTTATGATTCATATAAGTTTTTCATGGTACTGGATAGATATGTCCTTTTTGCTGCTTTTATGGCACTTGATAGCATTTTAATTCATGGGATAAAATGAACTCCAATAATATTAAATTGGAAGTAATGTTTGTACAATCTAATGAAGTCTGGAAACCTGTGAATGGGTCTTTCAAACAAGGTACCTGTTTCTGTTAACTCTGTAGAGATATTCATAGTAAAATTAGACATGAATTAAAATGGCAGGGGGTCACAATGTCGCACGGCAGAATTCTGTGCAGCAGAATCGTGTTGCATGATTACTTTTTATTTAGTGTTCTGTGGGGGGCTCCGCCCCCACAGCCTCCATTATGGGGGGCTGTGCCCCCGGATCCCCCCACTAAGGATTCCAACTCCGGGGGGGGGTCCAACTCAGAGTGCACACAAGTCTGGGCTTTGCCATAATGCCGTATGCTATTAAATGTATGACATTATGACCCAGTGCAAATTAAAATGAGGCAGCTGCCAATATATCATGGAATTATGAGACAGTAAATGATACTATGGTTGGACAAGCTGTGTGTAAAGAACATGGTCTGGATTTAAAAAGCACTCCTTGAGATGAACAGCCAATTTCAGATGCAGATAATGATATTGAAGACAAATGTGAGATCGCCTCAGAAGCTATCCAATATTTGCATGCAGTCACTGCAATTCATGGTTCATATGGTGAAATTTGTGTAGAAAAAGTAAGTACGCTACCACACTGCACTGTAAACTGTCATGTGCCTTTAACATTATGGCCCAGGAGATAAGGTACAAGTGGGAGGATGCTGAAGGTGCTACAAATCAACTTGTGTCAGCATATTCTCATTTTAAAATCTCACCCAGCTGTTCACTTTTATTAAATAGACAGTTGGCTGTTTTGTTAATTGCAATTTAATAAGTGAGTACATTGCTAACTACTTTTATAATTGCTCTGTCTATGCAATAAAACAAGAACATTTTCACAAAGGAGGGGCAGAGCACAAGGGTGGAGGTGTACCATGTAAATACACAGTAGCAGCAAGCAAGAACAGGTGCACTCACCACTCACTCAGGAAGCAATGTCCAAACTGTTATGCATAAATTAAATCAGTTAATTTACCAGTCCACATGCAGTGGGGCAGGTAAACATAGTGCAGCAGTGACTCCTTACTGCTACAAGGGCATGCTTACATTTCACACTGCCTTCAGGGCTTCATCAGAGCTGTGTTTGGACTTTGCTTTGTGAGTGAATGGTGAGTGCACCTGTTCTTGCTTGCTACTGCAAGAGCATTTTCACATTTATTTTTCAAACTGCCAATAAAAAATATCAAATAGAACTCCAGTGTTGTTAGAAAATGTCAACTACTAAGGAGACCAAAGTGTTGCAATGATAAACAATAAATGTGTCTCCATCTTTTTCAAAAGAAATAAGCACTTCATTCCATAACACAGCAAACAAAAATACAGTGCAGGATTTTCAGTCAGTCAGCTTCTTCAATTATTTTTATTCATTTCATACTGTATACTGTGCCTTTGTATAAGTCTATACTTTTCTTGTTCACCTCTGTAGTATTGCAATTAACTATCTTTTACTTATTTTTCCGAAGTAAAATCTGTTTAGGAAGACATTATCACCTGCAAAATCATCACAAAAGCTTCCACATTATTAAAAACCTATATTTCAAGGCAAACCATTTGCTGCTGAGCAGCAGTGGATTGCTCTGTCATTCTGGCAAGCTAAGTCTTCACTTAGCCAACAGAAGTGGAAGCTAGCACAGACAATTTAGCATCCACATGGATGCCTCTTTCTTGGGGGAGGATTGAGCAATGATGTATTCTAGAAAAGCTCCTCTTGGTGGCATGGTGTGGGTGTACTTTGTGATGTGGGTAAGCAAATAATGCTGAGCAACTTCCAATATGCTGCAGTGTGAACAAGCCATTAAGGGAGGAGGCAGGCCTGTGAAAAATGAAACTAATCTTCACACCACTGGTAAAGCCCCTTCCTCAGTGAGGCCCAACTGGCCAGGGCCAGGGAGACATATGCTTAAGGGGGTGAGAATGATATAGAATCTGGCAGATGACATAGAGTTTGATGACATGGCTGAAATGTCATGCACTATCACAGCTGATTTGTCTCAATTTTGTAGTCCCGTTATCATCTGTTAGTTCGAATATAGTTATGCCAGCCTGTGCTTCTGTCATACTGGGCTCAGGGTGAGAATCTGGTTCTCAGGCATACACGTTAGATCTTCCACCTCTCGATGCCATGGATCCAGTCAAGAAATGTATGATTTTTGACAATGCATGAACTTCAGTAATTATTTAGCAAGGGATATCTTCTTCCAAACCAGATTTAAATTGGGAAGAAAAGCGCACAATGATAATTTTTGTTAACTAATTGCAAAATTGCACAGAGAGACAACAGCATACAGACCAATAAAAGGTATATGTTGCTACTGAACAAAGTGACTCTTTTGGAAAAGCTACAAACGTATCTAATCAGCTCACAGTGAAATGCGTTAGGCTCCTTAATACTGCAGATGGGTTTTTATGACATCTCAACATAACAATTCTATTCAATGCCAATAATCCTGACTCAAAGTCAGTGACACACAATAACTGCAAAAACAGTTGAAGGATGAATAACTTTCATTTTGAAGAAGTAGTTGTCAGCTACAACATTAGGCTTGGGAAAAAAAAAACGTGTATGAAATTATTGGTACAGAACCTAATGTTGCTGCTGGCAACTATTTTTTTTTCATAATAAAATGTATGCATCTTGCAACTTATCTTGCAGTTACTGTGTGTCCTTGATTGTGAGCCCAACTTTTTGGAGTTGAACTAGATGTGCTATGCCATGGTTCCAACAGCTCCCTTGTGTGATTGTGTTACTTCAGAAAACAAAACCTTCTATGATTGTTTTTCTAGATGTCTGAAAAGTGAATGTGATAACTCAGAAATTTTATTGGACAAACAAATCAGTTATTATAATAGTGGAATGTATTTTATTAGCACAATAAAACCCAATTAATGGTCTATCAAATCGCCTATTCAATTGAACACCAGCTCTTTCAGCACAGTTTATCAGAGGAGGAGATTAGGTGGAGGACTCCACCTGAATACCTGCAGACTATTAATACCTACTGTACTGGTAAACTCAGAGCCTCATGTTAAAAAGCTTGACATGTTCTTTAAGATGTTAATGCTTGGGTCCTTACAGAATCATTTTGTCCCAGATTCCCCCCCCTTTTCCCTCACAAAAGACAGAGACCATTGTTTATTGTTGTGCTCAGATTGGCAATTAATTTATTTATATTCATAATTCCATATTCCATTTCCATTTCTTTATTATCATTTTCCAAAATTTATTTTATTTCCATCCACATATCAATCTCCGATTATTCTTACCCCAGGTGAAAACCTGGGTGCCTTCTTCTTCTTTTCCATTAGGTAACGGTGAAAACTGAGACCACTTTCTCCTTCATCTTCTTCCTCTTCTTATGTTATTCCTTTTTTGTTTCCCATCCCCTCCACCTACCCCCCTTTTTCCACCCCTTTTTCTCCTGCCATCCACCTTTGGCAGTCCATAACCATATTATCACATGCCATCCACCTTTGGCAGTCCAATCTGTCTGACCGCAAGCATCTGTCATCCATCCTGACAGACCCACCATACAGTCCCATCTTGACTGTCTTCCCTCTTGCTCTGCCTAGTAGGGTGGGTGGGAGGATCAAATTCAGCAAAAGTGGCTGATGCCCCTTGTGCTGTCCCTTATGTACCTCCCTTTGCCCCTCCCCTTGTGCTACCTGCCCATTGTTCCTGGCCCTTAGCCCTCCTTCCTTCCCCTCCCTTCTGAGCACAACCATTCTATGCAGGAGGGAAGAGGTGCACAGGACAACCTGGTCTGCCCCTTAAAGGGCAAACTCCATTGTCCCGGATTCCCCGCCTTTTCCCTCACAAAAGACAGAGACCATTGTTTGTTGTTGTGCTCAGATTGGCAATTGATTTATGTATATTCATAATTCCATATTCCATTTCCATTTCTTTTTTATCATTTTCCAAAATTTATTTTATTTCCATCCACATATCAGTCTCTGATTATCCTTCCCCCAGATGAAAACCTGGGTGCCTTCTTCTTCTCCTTTTCCGTTAGGTAATGGTGAAAACCAAGACCACTTTCTCCTTCATCTTCTTCCTCTTCTTGTGTTATTCCTTTTTTGTTCCCCCTCCTCCCCCCCCTTTTTCCCCACTAGTCAGTCTCCAGCTTGTGTTGGATGGCTGGCTTCCCCCATACTTAGGGTACCAATTTCCCTTACCTCAGGGAATATCCTTTTTATTCCATCTTGCTTTCCTCCCCTTTTTTTTTTTTATATTCCATTTTTTGCATGTTTTCTCCATGCTTCTTTGAAGCCCATTGTTTCTGTATTAAACATATCTATGGCTAGGTCTGACAAGTGCACACCATTTGCCCTGTAGAAATCTTCTACCCATTCTTCTACCCCTCTCGGTATCACCTGTCCTCCCATCTGCCTTACCAACATCCCAACTCTCCTATTCATTTTCCTCCTAGCCTGCTGTACCACTCTGTGGCTGTGGTCATACCTCCACACCCTCCGTGGTATCATGTCTGACCAGGCGATGCACACCAGTGGCCACCACTGTTGTATTGCCCCTAAATCCCTTTTTATTTGTAAGTATGTGTCTACCCAAGTTCTGCCTGCCAGGTCATTGCCCCCTAGATGTATAATAATGAGGTCTGGACTGGGTCACCATCCCTTGAGTTCTTTTAAGGTTGGAACAGCTGTGCCCATTTCATCCCTCCATATGCCCTGCCAGACCAACCTACACTGTCTTGCATCCTGGTACAGCTGTCTTCCCCCAGCCTTCTTCTCTGCTCTTTTCCTAGCCCAATAAATATAGGAATGGCCGCAGATCCAAACTTCCATGCTCCTTCCTTTACCTATGCGGTTCAAGAAGCAAAATTCATTATTTTACACATGCTCATAGTGTCACACCCGTATTTTCACTCCTCATTATTCCCCCCCCTTTTTTTTTGCCACCCTCCCCCAGTACTGCAGCTCCACCACCCAGGAGCACCACCTCCAAACAACATATTCTCTTTCCTTTTTTTTTTTTTTACTTCAATGCTCGAATGTATCTCTTATAACTGGCCGATCGCCAGCAACCCTTTTCCAATATCCTGTTCACCATCTCCCCCGCTGCTGCCCACTGTGAGGCAGCCCCAATCCGCAAAGAATGGGATGAGAAATTTGCCAGGTCTTCCCCCATGAATTGCATGCTCTTTTTGAGTAATGCTGTGACTTGGTAGCCAGTGACCCTTTTTCTGTCACCATGTGCAAATAATTTCCCTGTCCTGTTCCCATGCCCTGCGGCAAAAGCCCACAGAGCCTGTACTGGGCATATTGCACCCTCTGCTTGCCCTTTCAGCGTCACTATGCAACCATGTCCCTTCTGATCAGTTTTTGACCTCCTTATCTTGATCCGTATCTCTGTTACCCCCCAGTTTACATCCTCCCATTCCAACCCCTTCTTTGTCTTCTCTCCCATGGCCTACCAACTCACTTACTCTCATAGCCCCTTCGAACATTACCACGTAAATTGTGTGAAACAGTTGGGCCTCGGCCTTTGATCTGCATATTGCCGGGAGCACATCCTGCAGCCTTATTAGCCACTGCTCCCCTATCGGCCTTCTATTATCTGTTAGCCCTTGTTTCAACCTGCTCCATCCTTGCATCATTCTTCTGATGAGTAATGATTTTGTCAGGTCCTTCCACCCCTTTAAACTGCAGATAACACTAATCCCTGCCAGATAGACTCCCATAGTGGTGTGGGCTGTGCCTTTTTTCCACTGTTCCATGGTAAAGATGCCCAACTGCTCCTCTGTGAGTGGCCTACTTACCTCCATCTGGTGCTCTGCCCTGAATGTTTGACAAACTCGCCAAGCCCCATCGTAGGCCCTCAGAGTCCGGGGCACCCATGAGCTACAAAACAGCAATTCTGCTCCTTCTTGCCAATGTCCCAGATGTTCGTTGGTATGGGTGTTTTTATTTCTTCCGCTGTCGGTGCCAGCTTCCAAAAATGGTCCTGCTGCAGATGGGAAAGGGTGTCAGCCAGGGTATTGTGTACCCCTTCTATGTGTTGTGCTCTAAAAGACATGTTCAGCTTCAATGCCCTTTAAACTAAAAGTCGTAATACCTCCATTACCGTGCCTGACCTGGCTCCCTTGTTGTTCAGCACATCCACCACTGCTCTATTATCACACCAAAATGTCACTTTCTGATCCTGTAATTCCTCCCCCCCAGACCAAGGTACACGCCCACATGGGCATGATCTCTAGTAATGTTATATCTTTTACTTTCCCCTCCTTCACCCAACTGGCAGGCCAGGGTTCTGCGAACCATCTACCCTTCAGGTACCCCCCCACGCCTAGCCCCCCAGCCACGTCTGTGTAGAGGTCAAGGTCTGTGTTGTATAGCCACTCCTCTTGCCAGAAAGAGCACCCATTGTACACCCTGTGGAATTCTTCCCAGATTTTAAAATCCTCCCTGACACCTCATGTCAAATCTACCCAGTGATGTGATCTGGTGACCCCTGCTGTAGCCCTAGCTAACCTCTTTGTAAATGCCCTTCCTGGTCCGATGGCCCTGCATGCGAAGTTCAGGTGCCCCAGAACCTGCTGCACCAACTTTAGTTGTACCCGTCTCCTGCTGGTATGTACCTGGATTAGTTCCTTCAACTTCTTTACTTTTTTGTCCTGTAGTCTAAATACTTCACTTGGGGTATCTATCTCGATCCCCAGAAATTCCATAACCCTGCTGGGCCCCACTGTTTTTTCTAGTGCAAATGGGACCCCCAGCTCCCGGCACAATTCCTGAAACTTACCTAGCATCCTCTGTGTCTCCCTTTCGCCCTTCCCAATGAAAAGAAAATCATCCAGGTAATGGATGACTGTTCTATAACCTGTTTTTTCTTGGAATATCCACTGCAAATATGTACTGAACACCTCAAATGTAGCACATGCTGTGGAACACCCCATTGGCATTGCTTTGTCGAAATAATACTGTCCCTCACTTTTAAAACCCAATAGATCTCAGTCCTCCCTCCTGACCGGTCTGAAGGCAGACTCAATGTCCATTTTTGCCATCCACGCGTCTTCTGTGGCCCGGATTATCCGGACCACACCCTCTAGTGTCGCATATGTCACCTTACTATGTTCCTCACTGATGAAGTCATTCACCGACTCCCCTTCCAGATAGGACAGGTGATGGATCACCCTGTATTCCCCTTCTTGTTTCTTGGGTACCAAACCCAATGGCGGTATCCGCATGTTTGGCAATTGGGGGGTGTTAAATGGGCCCTCTACCCTACCTGCTGGCTTTTCTTTCTCAATCTTCCATCTTAGTGTTTCCTCTTTTCCCTTTACTCATCCCAGGTTGCTCACCTCCCTCGCTTGCCTGGGTCCCCTATGCTGCAATGAAAACCCTGTGTTAAAACCACTTAAAATCATATCCCGCACACTCGTGTCTGGATATCTGTCCAGGCACACTGTCCATGCCTCCAGGTTGATGGGGGTTCTAGCCATCTCAAAATGTTCCCTGTTGTGCCCCCTGCCCCTCCTCCCTGACCCCTTCCTCTCTTTTTGTCCAACCTTCCTTCCCTCAGTGGTTCTGACCCCATCTATTCCCACTTCCCCTACCCCTCCATCCCTTGTTCCATGCTTGTTCCATGCTTTCCCCTTAAACCCCTGGCTATCTCAAAAAAATGTTGGCCTGATCCTTGCCCCCCATGCCCTTGTGCTCCCTGGGTCCATGTCATTCTGTATTTGCTTGCCGGGTGCCCTCCTCCACATTTTGAACAGGCATGCCAAAAATGACACTGAGGCCATGAGCAGAAAGCCCTGTTATAAACCCAGCAGCATCTCTGGGGAGTAAACCCCTTTTTGCCCCACTCACCTTCGGGTGCGGACTGATCTGTTACATAATCCATCCACAAATCTATCTGCTTGGTGTCCCATCTTACGTCCCCAAATGTTGCCATTCTCTGCCGAAAACATTCATTGTAGTATAGCCATCCTACCCCGCCCTTTGCTTTTGCTCTCTGTATTATCACTGAATAGGTAATGAGAGGGATGCCTAGCTCTGGCCTTTTTTCCAGAATGATGGCTGAAAAAGTGGCAAAACCTAGGAACCACCCATCCCAAGTCTTCCCTTTCGTGAACTTGTCATCCTCTTTTTTCCCTAAAAGCACTATGGCTGCTGCCATCTCACTCTTACCTATGCTCTCAGTTTCCTCATATTTTGCTGCCACCTCCCAGCTCACCAAAGTGAATATATCCACATATTCCCCTTTCCATATTTTTTCCTTTGTGGCCAGTGGCACATGCTCACATATTCTCATCCCAGGTGCACCTATCTCTCTTGTACCTTTTCCTTCTTTTTCCACTCCCTTTCCATTATTTTCCGGTGCCTCTTTCTCCATCCTAATCTCCGCCAGAGCCGATTCCATATGCCCCAGCCCTCCTGTCCCCAGTGCTGCCATAATTTGCCCTATATATTCTTTTATACTGTTACCCACTGCGCTGGATGTGTTACCTGTAACCTCATCCGGGCTGAGCTGCCTGGGGTCCTCCAAAGTTCCCCTTGCTTCTCCCTGCAGTTGAGGTGGAGGTGGAGGAGGCGGGTGAGCTACTGGGGTCTGCGGAGGAAAAATCCATTTCAGGGCATCGTGTCTGGGTTCCGCCAGGGAGATCCCCCCTTGATCTGGGGTCGGTACTGGCATCACCGGGTCCACCAGCCACAGGGGTACTGGATCAACCGCCCTGGCGGGCCCCGCTATCACCGGTGTTACCCTAGTGGGACTACATAGCCCTTCGGCTGATCATTCCCCCCGCCACCTTTTCCTGGACCCGCTTTTCTCTTCTCCCCGGGTCTCCTTAGTTCTTCCCCCTCCACCAGTTCCCACATTCTGTTTGCTTTTTCTGCCAATTCAAATATAGCCTTGTAAGCATCTTCCTTTGATGGCCTGCTCTTCTTAGGTGCCATGTTCGTCTTATCTTTGATCTGTGAAGACAACTACAGGAAAAGAAAAACAGGGTTATTTGTATATCTGTACATCCTTGTACACTTTCCTCCTGTCCTTCGCACCACCCGCCATCTTACTACAGACCTGGCCACCCATGAAGGCCCCCATCCTGCTTGACAGGTCGCCAGGTCCCTTGGCTGTTCTCAGCCGTGCCCTGCCCAGCCACATTGTGAATGAATTGGCACCCCCCATCTCCCACTCAAGTGCCTCCCTTATTTATAATTGGGCCTTGCGCCTATAACAGCATCCAGCCACCCCTCAGCCAGGCTGCACTGTGCTGTCCCCCCAGGAGCTCCATCCCTTTAACTGCAGCCATTTTCTGGCCTCCCCACCAGTCTGGGCAGACCCAGGCACCCACTGTCGGCATCCCTATTCCCCTTCTATAGGAAGCAGACACACCTCGTGGTCCAATAATTTGGCCCCTGCCCTCCTATACCTGCATGTGCTGGCTTCTTTATCCTCGCAGTACCCAAAATGAGGAAAAAAGGCCCAAACCACAAGCAGCCCCCAACAAGTGAGGACACCGCTTTCAATGCTACCCAATCCCCACGTGGGACATTGCCCGTGTGGTCGCGGGTCGCGATCCCCTTCATTCTGCCCTTGGGCTCTCACAGGCCCTGTATTTCTCCCCCCAGCATGCCTCCCCAAAAGGGGGAGGGACCCCCCAGGCCTGTGGCAATTGCCCTAACACATGGGCACACTTCACATCCCCAAAAAAAAACCAGCGGTGTGTGACGTCACACCTCATGGTCCCCTGTCTACTCATTCTCCCTTGTTCCAGGGCCTCTTCCCCCAACCTGCTCCCCTTATTCTCCCCTGAGAATGTCTCACCCCACCCCAGTAGCTGCCAAAAGAAACCCGGCGAGTGTTCTTTTCTACAGCCCCAGCTGGCAGTGTGCCGTGAGCCACGTGGTATGTGTGTTGAGGCCTCTTTCAGGCCTACCTTCCATCCCGGGCAAACCGAGCAACCAGATGGGCCTTCTTTAACATCCTCCATGACAAACCACCACCAGTGCACAAGAACAGGGCCCCAGGATGCTCGCCACACGGTCCCAAGATCGCGCTCACCCTGCCCGGTTTTACAGCATCTTACATGCCTCATACTCTTAAATGTCTATCCAAACAACCTCCCCATGCCACCTTAAACCATGAAAACCATGGCAAATGCCTGTCCAGCAATGCCCCCCATGGCGTGTGATGCACGCCATGCTGCCCATAGGCTCAGGGCCACTTCTTGGCCTCCCATTCCTCCTCAGGGTCAGAAAGGCCACCACATGGCTACCTGAGCTCTAGGAAGGACCACAAGGGGGTTTCCACCACCCTTCACATAGTGTGTGATGCCTGCCATGCTGACCATAACCTCAGGGCCTCTTCTAGGCCTCCCATTCCTGTCCAGTCTTAGCCAGGCCATCAAAACTGTTACCAGGGCTCCAGAAGTACAAAAAGGGTGTTTTTCAGCCCACCGCATGGCATGTGACGTCACGCGACATGGTCTCGATTTGTGCTCGCTCCCCCCCATCTCAACGGCCTCTTCTGGGTCCTCTAATCATACCATGCAGCCACACAAAAGGATAGCTTTCCACCAGATGCACACCCACGGACCTGCTTTGTTACCACCTCCCCAGAACAAAGCACGTGGCGTCATGCCCTGTGCTCCCTACTCACGCACCCTGCTCAGGGAGTTTTTAGGTCTACAAATTCAGCATCACAATAAACAAAGAAAATAAATCTTTACAAAAAGACCCCCATGATGCATGTACGTCGCCCCATGCGGTCCTGGGTTGCTTTCTTATCCAACATTCTGAATACTCAGGATCCCCCACAGTTCTCAGTTGTATACTGTAACATGTAGTATCTTAATACTGTATATATTCTTCCTCTCCTTCCTTCTCTCTTTCTTTTTTTTTTAATTCGCTTATCTTCCTGCAATATCACTTGTTTGTTTCTTACCTCTCTCTCCTGGTGCACAAACCTTAAAGAATTAGCCAATCCGACATGCTGCAGTTGATGTAGATCAAAACTTCAGCAAAAAGTAGCTGAGGCCCCCTTGTGCTGTCCCTTATGTACCTCCCTTCACCCCGCACCTTCCTGCTACCTGCCCATTGTTCTAGACCTTAGCCCCTTCCCTTTCTTCCCTCCTCCCCTTCTGAGCACAACCATTCTATGCAGGAGGGAAGGGGTGCACCAGGACAACCTGGTCTGCCCCTTAAAGGGCAAACTCCATTATCAGAGACAATAGAAGGTATTGACACTCTGGTAGTGGAGCTATTAACTTTAAAAATCATGGTAGGAGTTTTTTATGCACCCCCAAACACAAATCTGAGGAACTTTGATACTTCATCAGAAATCCTAATGGATAAAATCCTGGGGCAAAAGGCAAGCTTAACGGGAGACTTTAATGCAGATTGGTCTAACGAAAGAGGTTTACAGTTAAAATCAAGTTTTAAAACCTTAGGATTGGAACAAATTATTTTAAGTCCAACAAGATGCTCTAAGCATAAAACTACTGAATCAATTTTGGACTTGTTTTTTATTTCCAAAGAAATAAAAGTAAACTGTTGGGAAGTAATGCCTATGAATTTAGGTGACCATAACCCCATTAAATGTAGTTTAGGCATTCAAATCCCTTATAAAGTAGCAATAGAAATGTGCTGGATAACAGATTTTAAGACATTTAAACAAAGAAGCTTATAGAAATAGTTTAAAAAAAAAATAAGTTAGGACAGAATAATGCTAATCCCAGACATCAGTCTTGCAGTTGAGGAATTTACCAGACTTATAAAAGAAGCTATTCAGCAACATGCTCCAAGAGTTAAAAAAAAGTAAGGAAGCAGGATGTTTTATCATTAACAGATAATTTAAAAACCCATTTGAGAATAAGAAATCGATTATGGAAAAAAGCACAAAAAACAAAAACTGAAGAGGACTGGAACCAGTTTAAACTTTGGAGATCACAATGTAAAAATGAAGTTAGAAAAGCTAAAAAAACCCCAGTATTTTATAACACACATTAATGCAGCAAATGATCCTAAAAAATTTTCGAGATGTGTAAAAAAGTTTCAAAATCTTATTAGATCAGAGACCCCAATAAAAATAATTAATGATAAAAACCTAGTGGAGGAGCCTGTAGAAGTAGCAAAGTTGCTTAATTCTTATTTTTCAGAGCTTCCAGACTTAAAGTTAACCAAGACACAATTAAGAACTTCAGACATCTCTGCACCACAGTTAGTGAAAAAGAAACACCAGAATTTAAGTTGGGGAAAACAGAAATAAACTTTAGGGTTTAGATTTGAAAAAGTAAAGGTAAAGGATTTAGAAAAGGAGCAATGTAAAACAGATGGTTCTAAAGTAGGAGGGAAGGATGGACTAGCATGATATTTTTTTGAAAATTGCTACAGATATTTTGGCTCCTATGGTAACTTATTTTTTCAATTGGAGCTTGTGTGAATCAATAGTCCCAGAACTATGGAAAGTAGGGAAAATAATACCAATCCAGTAAGGTGGGGATAATACAACTTCAATTATAGGCCAATAGCCTTATGACCCATATTATTAAATATATTTGAAAAACAAGTTCATAGTCAGCTCTGTTACTGTCTAGAAAAGAATAAGTTACTCACAGAATACCAACATGGGTTTAGAGACGGCAGGTCCACAGACACCACCCTAGTTGATTTTCATGACCTGACATCAACTTTTTAAACCAGGTCATTAATGCTGGTGTGGTGTTCATGGACCTGAGCAAAGCATTTGATTTGGTGGAACATCAAGGTAAGTTGGAGAGACTGAATGATATAGGGATACAGGAACACTCTTTGTATTGGTTCAAATCATATCTTTCTAATAGAAAGCAGTGTGTTTCAGTTGTGTCTATTGATTCAGAATTGATTGAAGTAAATAGAAGAATTCCACAGGGCTTGATTCTTGGATCTTTGATATTCAATATTTATGTTAATAGTTTACCAACAGTTATAAAACATAGTGAGGTTAGACTATATGCCCATGACACTATTTTACTGGCATTGGCGGATAGTCATACTTCATTAGAACACAAACCTCAGAAGGATCTTGTGAACATGGAGAACTGGTTTAGAGCCTCAGCTCTCTTATTAAATAGTAAAAAAAAAAATGCATGTTAATCTCTGTTGGAACTCCTGTAAAGAATCTTGAATTGCGACTTAAGCTAGTGGATTGAACGCCTATAACAAATGTTACAAATTATAAATATTTAGGAGTCCTAGTGAATCAAAGGCTGATTTACACTGATCATATTAACCAATAAGTCTGGAGAGTTAATCAGAGAATGGGGGCCTTGAGAAGGGTATCAAGGTGACTGGAAACAGAAGGAAGGATGAGAGTGGTGGGACAATTGTTGATCCCAGTATTAGAATATGGAGCACTCCTCTACATGAATTTGACTAAGAAATATTTAAGCAAAATCAATCAAACCTATTATAGATTAGGCAAATTTATAACTAAAAGAGTTTATGGTTCTCACCACTGTGATATCTACAGAGATTTAAACTGGCTATATCCAGAGACAAAAATAATTTACTTACGATTAATTTGGTGTCACAAGTTGATTCATGTAAATGGAGAACATCCACTAGCTGGTCATATTACTGTTGATCCTCCCAGTAAAAGAATAATTAAATTAAGGAGATTTAAAATACCAATGGTAAGATCCCAGAACAGACTAGGAGACTCCCTATTACAAAATTGTTTAGCAATTCATTGTAATGAATTGCCACAAGAACTAAGTTCTTTG
Source organism: Neoceratodus forsteri (assembly GCA_016271365.2). Classification (NCBI taxonomy): domain Eukaryota; kingdom Metazoa; phylum Chordata; order Ceratodontiformes; family Ceratodontidae; genus Neoceratodus; species Neoceratodus forsteri. The sequence continues at coordinate 848,989,572 of CM057450.1, read as the reverse complement.
GCAAGTTTTTCAATTTTTAAGACTACTTCGGAAAATTATTTAACATCTACTTGTAAATGTTACAAATAATCTGAATGAGTGTATATTGTAAAGTTTAGTTGTAACTATTTTGTTTGTTAGTCCAGTGTTTATGTAATTATATGTTTGTCTGTACTTTATAAAACACAGGACATCGTTGCAAATGGGGGTTACACCCTAACCAATTTATAACCTGAATAAAAATAAATTTTAAACAAAAACAAACAGTGCAACAAAACTGCCACCCCCCAAAAAATACCCTACGTGTTTTTTTTGTTGTTTGTTTTTATTTAACTATAAAAGATTTTAGAAATTTTCCAGATTTACTATGTGATAAAAATGTACTAACTTCACAAAAGTTAATAACAATTTTTTTAAAAAAACAATTTACCAACACCTTTGGCTTAGAAATGCCACTGTATACATGGTAAGGGACAAGAACAAGAAAATAAATAAATAAACAAAACCATGGTACACCACATAGTCGGTGCATTATAAAGTAGATTTGATAGGTATGTTAATATAGTTTATTCATAGTAGCTGACACTAACTTTTTGGGAAAATATATTAGATTATACTACTGCTTTAAAAAGTTATTGTGCTCCTAACAATTTTTTATTACACATACTGCAAACTAAACCCAATGCAAGAAATATGCCTTACCCTTTTACTTAGTTCTCATATTACCCAAGCCCTATTCAAAGTCCACATTGCACGTCACAAATTTGAGTTAAAAGAAAATTATTACTGGGAAAAAAATTTATAATTTTACACAGCTGAATTCATCCTGACATCACTGTGGGGAAGGAACTGGATTATTATTAAACAGATGAATACTTCTGACAGTGGTTGGTGCAGCCATGAGGGCCCACAAATCTGGTCTGCCTATCCTCCCCTGAGCTGCTGGACTTCTCACCAGTGGTTAGTGTGGTCACAAATGCCCACAAATCAGGTCTGCCTCCCCTTCCCCGAGCTGCTGGACTCCTCACCAGTGGTCAGTGTGGTCATGAGGGCCCACAAATCTGGTCTTCCTACCCTGCCCTGAGCTGCTGGACTCATCACCATGTATGATCTAAGATGGTCTCAGCTGGTGTTTCAATGGCTACTAATCTGCTTTGTTTGAATTTGGCACCAGAAGTATACCAGTGACTTACTGCACTCTTGGCTAATTTCAGTCGGCATAGATATGAAGATAGTTTGTTTTCATGACTGCTCTGTCTTTAGCTACTGTTAATGTTACCAGTTCCTCTGCAGTACTTTAATTTTAATTTTATTATACTCATTTAATGCAGCCCTGCACTGGTAAAGGGAAGGTTGGGTGGAATTCTGCTTGTAATTCTTTAAGTTTGTACCTGATGGGATGCCCATTTTAGAGTTTTAGCTGTGTATATTTCAATCTACTCTACATCCCTGTGCTAGTAAATGGGTGGTTTTCAGTGAAAACTGGGAAGCACTGATTTCTTAGTACTAGGGAATGGGTAAACCAGCCTTGCTAACTGTGCTACAGTCTCTGGGCAGCTTGATGTATTTATCTTAAACTGAAGTCAGCAGGTTTTTTTTGTCCCTGTTTTAAACAAACAAGCAAACAAAAAAAATTAATTACTGGAGCACAGTAAGCAGGGACACGGAAAGAGCCTCGCTAATCCGGTCTCAGTCTGCTTTGAATTGCACTCTTCCTCCCACTGTCTGTATCTCCCACCTCGCCACCCGTCCCACCCACCCCATCCCACCCCACTTACCTGTTTAAATCCTGACCTCCCCTACCTCTTTCCACAGCAGTTGGTACGGTCTTGAGGGCCAATGAATCTGGTCTGCCTATCCTCCCCCAAGGTGCAGGACTCCTCACCAGGCATGACCTAGGATGGTCTCAGTGGGTGTTTCAGTGGCTACTGATCTACTTTATTTGCTCCGCTGATGCTTCGTGTCAGCTGCACAACCACCCTTGGTGATCACTACCTTTATAGTGTGGGTCATGTGTGGGGAAAACCAAAGCCAATCAACTGGCTTTCCCACTTGCAGATTATCTTCTCCCACCACTAGTGGCCACTATTCTTACAAACAGCATCTACTAGTAACCAACCTAATCTAACTTGCTCTTTTCATTCTAACATGTTTATCCAGAGTACTGATTATTAAATGTTATGTCCTTTTGCTAAATTTCAAGGCTGAACTATCCTACCTCTGTTCCATGGCCATTATTAACTCCAACCACCATATCAACTAAGCCTTACTATGCTGCTACTCTTCCTTATCTGATTCTCCCTCATTCCCCCTAATGTCCTTTCCTCCCTCCTCTGAACCCTCTCTCCCTCTCCCACCTTATAGCTGCCCTACCTTGCTTGCCCCTACTCTTGCCTCTCCCTGTCTGTCCACTGCTCCCCATTCATCCTGGTGCCCTACTGCCAGTTTACTGTACGGTCCAGGGCTCCACTTAGCAATGTTATGTACCTTCCAGCACACCACTACTGGAAGACTAACCCCTCACTATGCACCAGTCACCTACATCCCAGGACAAAACACTGGGCAGCAATACTTGCTCTCTCACACATATTAATCCTACTTTTCACATCTGGTGATGTTGAACTCAACCCTGACCCACCCCCTACCCCCATAATGAGTTTTCCCAAAGGGTTAAGTATAGCCCACTTAAATATACATAGCCTCCTCCCCAAAATCGACCTCCTGCAGCCTCTGGTCCTGCAACTAAAGCCCTCTATTCTCATTATATCAGAGTCTTGGCTCAGCACTAAAATCTCAGACACTGACATCTCCATCCCAGAATATTCTATTATCCGCCAGGATTGCAATTCCAAGGGTGGAGGTATAGCAATGTATATTGCTCCTCCCTCAAATATTCTGTCTGCTTCTCAGCCTCCTCCCCCCTCTGCCTATGAGATATTACTGATAAAAATATCCAACCCCTCCACCATCCCTATCTATGTTGGAGGTGTCTGTTGCTGCCCGAAACTCCCTGTCTCCATGCTGTCCTCTATTTCCTATCTTCTGTCCATCATCACATCTCTGGCCACCCCAGGAGAACTGTACCTTCTCAGGGATTTTAACATAAACTGGCTTGGCAACAAGCAGCCCAAAGTCTGCACCTACACAGCCTCCCTAAACCTAAAGCAACTGATAGAAGATCTCACTCACCTAAATGGCAAAACAGGTAAACATACCTTGCTTGACTGGGGCCTTTCTTCTCATCCCCACTGTGTCACTATATCTGGCACACTCCCCAATGCATTAAGTGACCACCACATGATCTTCTGCATGTGTAAGATCCACTGTACAAAGACCCCCCTCCATACTCAAAATCCACTCCTGCTCCCTTGAAATTTCCACCATTCACAATCAACTGTCCAGCATTGACCGGTCACCCATACTCACTACCCACTAAGTTGACTCAGCCCTATCCTACTTCTCCTCATAATTTGTATCTGTCTGGGACCACCATGCCCCATTAAGAAATGCAACAGTCCATGGCAGCCATCTGCCCTGGGTCTCTCCCAAACTTATTACCTGCCAGCGAGCGCATGATCAAGCATGGGCCGCTTACGAATTCTCCTGCACCCCCAATAATCTTAAGCACTACTGCACACTCTGGAACACGTGTACTCACTCCATCTGCCTTGCTAAAGTGGAATATTTCAACACCTCCTTCCAAGAAAACATAAACATCTCCTCCAAATTCTGGAAGGTTATCCATGCCTTGCTTTCCCTGCCCTTCCAACCCCCCTCCCAGTCCTTAAGATTGGCATATGATTACTCGAGGACCCATCCTCTGTATCTATGGAATTCAATAACGTCTTTATGTCCTCTGCTTCTTCCCTTCTTGCACCCCTTCCAAGTATACCTCACCCCACCCACACTGTACCCCCTTGTTCACAATTCCCTCTGCCCCCCCAAATTCACTTTTAAAACAATTCTCCCTAATGACACACTTACAGTCTTACTTGCCTTGAATCCAAGCAAAGGCAAGAGCCCAGATGGTCTTTTCTCAAAACTTCTTCACATTTCTGCCTACGCTATCACCCTACCACGGACCCACCTCATCAATCTCTCTTTTTTGCATGTATCTGTTCCAATGACTTGGAAATCTGCTACCGTGATCCCTCTTCCCAAAGGGGGTGACTCCTCCAATCCTAGCAATTTCTGCCCCATTTCACTGCTAACCATCCTGGCTAAGGTTCAAGAACACCTCATCCTCAAGCAACTCTCCAATTTCCTTGACTCCTCCTCCTCTTTCTTCACCCCTTTCCAGTCTGGCTTATGTAAAAAACACTCCACTGCCACATCCCTCCTCCTGCTCACTGACTCCATCCTCACAGGGATGGACCAGGGTTGCATTGCCTCTGCTATTTGTATTGACCTGGCCAAAGCCTTCAGCACTGTCGTCCACACCCTCCTACTCCACAAGCTAACAGTGGCTGGCCTCTCTGACACAGCCACCTCCTGGTTCCAGTCATATCTCACTTTGCTGTTATCAATCTGTCAGATTCAGTGACTCCTCCTCCCCTCAAAATCAACTCTAGTGTTCTCCAAGGCCCAGTACTTGGCCCCATTCTATTTTCCATATTCCTTAATGATCTCCCTAACTTTTGCTCATTGGCAGGCATACACATGTATGCAGATGACGCTGTGCTACTCTCATCTGGGAAATCCCCTGTTGAATTGACAACCAGTCTGCAGCTGGACTTTAACAATGTCCATCACTGGTTTTGTGCCAACCAGCTCTCCCTGACTGCCAAAAAAAAGTCTCTAAGACCTTTGGCACCAAACAAAAACTAGTCACAATCATCTCCACCCCCAATTTCCACACTCTTACAGGTACTAAACTGGATGATGTCCACTCATTTAAGTACCTTGGGCTCTGGCTAGACAGGAATCTTGGTTATGGGGTACACATAGATGCCATTCACAAAAAACTCCTCCCTAAACTCAGTGCCTTGTATAGACATCATAGCTGCCTGCCCATGCAAGCCAGTCATGAAATTGTTCAGAAGATGATTATCCCTGTCTTCGACTTTGGAGACACTGTCTACAACTCTGCTCCAAAGGCCAACCTAGCCAGACTGGACACTCTTTTCAACTCCTTCTGCTGCTTTGTCCTTGCTGTCCCCCTCTCACCCATCACTGCCATCTCTATACCTCTCTCCCCTTCCCCTTCTTCACTGCCAGGTGCTTGTCCCATACCGGCAGCCTAGTAGGTAAGTTCTGGCTTGGCACTCTTCCATCTTACCTGCCCTCCTTCTTGTCAATCCCCCCACCCTCAAGCTACTCACTTCATGTACCTACACTCAGAACACTTGCCGTCCTGCCAAGGCATTCCTCATCTGGTCAAAAAGCCTTCTCCTACCTATTTCCCAACTCCTGGAGCTCCATCCCCTTCAAAATCCCCTTTGCCAGTTCTCACCGTTCCCTCGCATTCCTCCTCAGAACACACTCAGTTCACTTTTGCAACTGCAACTAGTCACCAGTATACCTATCGCAACTAATTCCTACTCTGCAAATGCAAGTCATTCCACATGTATACTCTCCACTACTGCCATACCCCTTACTGCTCCTGATCCCCAACTCCCAATGCCTCTCAGTTCACTCCCCCTTTTTCTCTCCTTCCCATACCCCCATCTCTTTCACTGCTTTCATCCCTTTCCCTCCCTCCCCCACTTTTCCTCCCTCTCTCTTCCTCCCTCCCTCCACCTAGTCCTTCTCGCTTCATTCTGCAATTGCCATTTCCTTAATCTCAATCCCCTCCCCACAACCTCCCTCCCCATTCCACTTCCCTCTGCATGCTCCTCATGCTCCCCAACTTCTTCTCTCTGCATACTGCTCATGCTCTCCCCTCCTTCAACCTATACCCCCCCACTCCTCATCCCCTGCTCCCAGCTAGCATCACATCCACTGGCAGGGTTCTCTACATCCTGAAGGGGAGGTGGCTCTGGCTCCCCATCCCCTACTTTTAACCCTAGTTCTCCATACCCCCATTGGTTTCCATAAGGTCCCAGGCTCCACCTCTCTGAATTTACATGGCTCTAGGCTCCACCTCTCTGAATTTACAGCACTTAGAGTCACTAGGACCCCTTCCCATCCCTCCTCACTGCACAAATAAGGGGTGACCATCTGGCATAAAGTTTAATGCCCACCTAACTTAAATTGTTATCCAATTGCCTGCTCACCTTTCACTGTATTCAACATATTGTCCACAATCTCTCACCTGGTTGTAACCTAATGTATAAGTGCTCAATTACTGTACTGCTACTCATCTTAGTCTACATATTAGCCTATGCTCATACTCCTATTACTTGCTCCACAACTGCAATGACAGACCCTGCTTACTGCTCTTTTTGACAGCTATCAACTACCTGCGTTGCATCCTGCTTTGTGTATGATTTTATACTCTGTATGCTTTGTGTATGATTCTATACGCTATATTCACCTTAATGTTCTATACTCTGTATTCACCTAAATGTTATAATGTCCCCCCCTTCCCCCAGGATGTGTTTGGAAATTAACTGTTCGCAGTTCATGTTACTTTCCTGGTAAATCTCTTCAAATAAATAAATAAATAAATGATATCACTGTGAAAAGATTCCACAACTGAATACCCCTATAACATCACAAGGTGAGAGTGCTGTGACAGGATTACAGCACAGTTCTGAATCCTGTCTTTTGATGTTGTTACAGTGAGAGAGGGGCAGTTTTATTCAACTGGAACAAACAGTATTTGTCAAATGCTGCCAAATCAGGCCTTTCAATTTATCTGGTTTACAACAAGATTTGATACTAATTCTGTCTCCAATAAAGCAGAGCCAATTGTCTCACTAGATCCTGCTTGTTAGGTTAAAACATAGGCCACATCCTCTGAGCATGACTACAAAACCTCATTAATGTGATATCTTCTGCTTTATTGTTTCAGGTCTATTGCCATGGAAACCACTCCTTTCCCTCAAGCCACCAGTAGCTGTTACTAATCCAGCATCCAGAATCATTTCCTGTGGCACAACTGCCTGAGAAGGAGAGATAAAAGAAATATAGATCTACAAAAAGAAATCTGAACAATATAACCCCTATCTTTTACAAACATTATGAATTTTGTATTTATAATCACCAGTGTCTTAAATACTATAGTTTTGTATGTGTCAATTTTTTTATGGTGTGTGATATTTTTATAATAAAATGCACTGATGCAAAGTCAGAGTATCCTTGCCACATTATTATTAATCAGTTTAGCTTGCAGTAGGCCAATATGGCTTGCGGGTCCCCTACATACTCAATAGGTAACTTACCCAGCTGGGAATGGAGGAAGAAAATGAAACAACATTAAGCTGCTGAAATACCATGAAAGTGTTGTAATTTTTTTATGCTAGATTAAACCCTCTGTGTCAGTTAATATGTTTGTTTTGGGAGTTTTCTACAAGTCCTGAAGTCATTGTCAAATATTAGATGAGCAATAATACCTTCTTCATAAAAAGCTGACTAGATACTGTACGATAAGCTTTTTCTTTATATAGACAAAGTTGAGCTAGCTGTTTCCTGATGCCCTAGAGTGTTTGCTTTTTTTTTAGTTTCTTACAGAACAAAATGCTAGTGGGATTTTGCTAAATAGCAGTGCTGAGAGCAGATCATACTTGTAAAGTATTTAATTTCCTCCAGCTTTATAACTTTAACCTACCCAAACTTCACTACATGAAAATCAGAGCATGACACAACTTTGGAGTGGCAGAGAGAGAGAGAGAGACAGAGAGAGAGAGAAAGAGAGAGAGAGATAATCTCATGAGGTTCATTCTAATTCAGTATGTTAAATTAACAACTTGAACAATTAAGAAATGTGCTTTTTCTTCAGTGCTGCTAAGAAATAAAGACCCAGACCTACATATTGTACATCAGGAATATAGTCTTTAGTCATGCTCATCTGTGTTTGGGTTATACTTGCACAGAAGGTTTCATGGACAATGAGTCTATAAAGGAATATTGCATCACATGCATAGCCACTTATTCATGTCCCATGTTTGAGAACTGGATGGTGTATAGCATGACATGCAGCAAATATGGCTACTAAGCCTTGTGCATATGCAGAGACTACATGACTCCCTTTATCATAGCTATGCAAACAATATGTGGCTACATAATGCCAAGGGGTAAAGCTGAGAGGTTTCTCTGAATTTGATACTTGCCTGTAAACCTTACTTGCCAGCTGTTGTGTGCCACTTACTATATTTGCCACACTTGAATAATGATGTGCATACATTTTCTGCTGGACATTTGCATAAAATATATTAACCATCCCAAATAATATGGAAAACACGTTCATGCTTGGTTCTGCATTATCTACCATAATCAGATTAAAAAAAGGTACACTCTATTTAGTACAGTGCAGTATTCTTTAAGAGGCTATTAACTTCAGTCATGTTCCAGCTGCACTGAATATCCGCGTCATTTTTCCATAGAAGTTGATTTAAATATTGACTCAAAGTCTGTCATCTGTCATTGCTGTGTCTTTCCTGGTATTTTAGTAAATTCAATGATTTTTTGATTTCTACTAAGGATCATTGTAAAGCTGCAGTAATGTGGTTTGTGTTTTTCTTATACTTTTTCATTGTTGCCACAGTGCACTTGTTTCTAGAACTCTCTGGTTAGAATAGATATCTTGTCCTATATTCTTAACTTGCCCTAATTAGCACACAAAGGACTATGTAATAAGACTGATGTGCATGAAGTACAGCAGGATGTATGCTGGAAACACTACAGAACTGTGTTGCATTGCACAAAGAGGTTCCCAATAGGCCCTCTGTCAGCACACTGTATACTGAAATATTAACCTATCCCAAGCATATACTGGAAGCCAGGGCTGCTGTATTAAGCAACTTATGCCAAGGCAGTTAGTGCAGCAAAAACAACACAGCATGTGAGTTCTCAGCTGCAATTTTCAAGCAACAAATGCTAATGGAACCTTTTACATTAAGGGTGATTGGAGCCATCCCAAAATGAGCACATGAATGCTCATTACCTCTATGGATAGTACTGTGCACCTCCTGACAGTTGTCAATGCTGGTCCTTAAATCTGTCACTGATGACCACAGTACTGATCTTTGTGGTCTGCAGTGACAAATTCTCCTGCAAAAATTGCAAGAATATGCAGCACAGCAGTTAGATTTCATGGTGGTCCAGTACACATAAAACTCAGAGACAGAGAAGTCCAAGCTCAAGATATATTCACAGATGTATCATAGACAGCAGGAAACACTGAACAAATTGTCAATTCCACACTCTGGGTGCCCTCGTGAGTCACTCAATTAGATCTTCACCAGGGAACAAGATTTTCTCCATAGCCTTCTTCTGTCATCATGCTTGTCATGCATGAAAAATAACCTCCCTCCCTCCCTCATCCACTGGTAGTAGTTTTTCTGATGTCCAGTTGCACATCCTCTCTTTCTTGTCCTCTGGCCAAGATCATGCTGACATCAAGTTGCATCCTCTTCCTCTCATTGTGCAGCTCTGTATTGCTTTGTCCCTCAGTGCTGATTATGGTGGCAGTCAGGGTAACATTTCTATTGCAGTTACGGAGCTCTCCCAACCCTCTTTCACTCATTATCTTGGTGAAAATCTGTTTACAGTTTGCAGAGAATACCTGGCTATTGATATGAGCAAAGGGTATGTGCCAGCCACTATCACAAGAATTTGGGTGGGGTAGGTGGAACATTGGTGTGGGGTTGCTACAATACAACAATACAACTGATAGATTAGCAAAGAGATGGAGGCAGAAATAAAAATGGCATTGGTACTGTAAATTTACACTGAATGACACCTTGAACAGGATGAGGGGGGTCTCATCAATGGCACTAGGAACTTTATACTGACAGCCACCAATGTCTGGATTCAGGGGCTATATAAATACTGAGTTGCAACTTTCAACAGAAGTGGTAGAGCCAGGGGGGTGCCACAGGAAGCAAGGAATGACTAATTAGAGTACAGGATGGGTAGAATAGCATACACTGTACACATTGTTAAAGTATGTTTTTGAAAGTATTAACTTGTACTGCTCAGGAAGTCTATTAACCCATCAGAAATCATTTATATATGCCAGTACACTCATTATTCATGCTACCAGCCTCTTTTGCATGTGTGCCAGGAGTCAGTAAGTGATTACATGATAATAATTTTTATCCACACTAGCTGTGCCTTTTAATATGGCACCTGCTGCACTTACTCATTTTTATGCATGCCAAGCAGAATCAGCGCACTGCAAAGCCCAATGGCTCACTGTTCGAATATGTGGTCCACAAACTACATCATGCAGTTCTTAAATGGCATTTACTACAGTAGTGTAAACCAATAAACCAAACCAAGCTATCTAAAACATCAGAATGATAGACCAATAACTCAATAGATCAGTAACCAGTATTTAATCAACACATCAATGGCAATGAGCAGCAGCATGCTGTTCCAAGCAGAAGCAGGACACCACAGGAAATGAAGTGTGATGCTATCCACAGTAAATCAATTCCTTGCAAATCACTTTGGAATACAGTATATGAAAACCACTATATCAATTCTATACTATTCTACAGGACATACAGTATTTGAAAAAATTGAGAAAAAAATAGCATATCAAATGCATAAAAAAATACAAGGAAGACAAACTTATTTCCTATTGTTTGTTTTTTTGTTACTTTATCCAATCTGTATGCATGCATTCGAAAGCACAAAAACCAGTGCAAAGTATCATGGGAATGTAAATTTTGTGTGGGGATGTAAACTGAACTGTAAATATCTGGCATAAAAGTAAATTCTCTACTATTTGGTCTATAATCCATGCACTGCCATTTTTTAGAGTACAAAGCTGCTAAGAGATACCAAAGTAAACTTTTGTTTTAATTTATCCCTATATGTTTAATTCCATGTTCTGGTTTGTAGGACCCTACTGAGTGGCAGTTTTCTTGATCGAGAATAGAGAACAACAATGATCAAGCAGCTTGCTTAATCATAGTCAGAAACATAAAACCAAAACAGTATTTGTGAATAGACTCTTTGTATAAACTCTCTATACCTTTTGTATTACAGACCCAGTAGAGTCGGCATGACATTAATTACAAGGAAAGATAATTTGCTAAATCAGCAATATGCTGACTGGATAAATAATTCAAGAAGATGGATACTGTAAGTTAAAATTTGGCTTTAACTCCCTAAACAGCAAAAAGTGAAAGCTGTGGGAAAAACTTAATTCATCTTTAAGATATATATATATATATATATATATATATAACGATAGGGTAGTGGTAAATGAGTGAGATAAAACAGTGTATCATCCACTGCAGTGTGATATTTTTATCCTCTGCTCTACTGTGATATCAGCCATTTACACACACAGGTCACAAAAGGTCATCTCTCTATGCAGCTTTCCCCTCACCATGCAAGAAACACCTGTGCTGTTACCATAGACACAAATGCAAAACTACTTTAGAGGTCTCATTGTTGCCTACAGCTAACTCAGTGAGCATTACAAAACATACCTATCCCTCCCCCCCACCAACTTCCAGCTCATTACTGTGACTGCAGCCAGAATTCTAAACAGCACAGCTTCACAGAACAGTCTAAACTACTGCCTGCAGCTAACTTAACTACCACTGAAACACACTCTCACTTGTTCCTCAAACTCAGATTCTCACCCATTACAATTACTGTGATACTTTGAACTTGACTGCAGCCAGAATCCTAAAGAGCACAGTTTCAGAGAACACTCTGCAGTCTGCCTGCAGCTAACTTAATTACCACTGAAAACAGTATCAGCATACAGCCTCACAAAATTATGTTTCTCACTCCTACCTAAAACTAACTAATTTGGCATCTCAAAACACACTCATGTGTCTCCGAGAGTTTATAACACTGCCAGCCCATTCAGAAAAGCTCACACACAGAATGAGCAAATGCATAAACAGGAACAGAACACAAGACAGCATAACAAAACTTCTAAAACTCTTGGCCCTATTGTATATATTGAATACATAATTGGCAGATTGTGTGCTATGGCAAATATTGTCACTCCTGCATCGTGAGCTCTGGACATCTCACTCATGCCTTCGGCACTCATGAGATATCCAGAGCTCACTCTGCAGGAGTGACAATATTTGCCATATCACACTCATGCCCATCATGTGCCCCATATATATATAAAACTTTCAAAGCCAAATAATTAAATTAAATAAAACTAAATGAATGATTATGACCAGTTGTCACTTTGTTTAAAACTTTTGGCTATAAACATATCATACAAACAATTTGTTATGCATTGTGAATATTTCCTGACTGGTTTTGTGATGAATAAATAATGAAATTAATACTATTGCTGTACAGAATGGATCAGTCTATTATTACCTCTATCCACATTAATAAAAATGGTACTACAGTCTTTTCCAAATTAATAAACATAATCAAATAACTGTATAGAATATATATGATTCAAATTAAATCATTGAAAGTTCTGAAAGAACAAATTAATATAATTTTTGAACTAATAAAATAAAATTATATGTTTTTAATTTAGACTCTGTGTTTTATTTGTTGTTCTTAGTTATTCAGATGGTCCACTTTGGACATTATGCTCAAATCTAGTATCTACAATTGGGAAAAGAGAAAACAATTATTGAACTATATAAATGTATGATTTATCCCTACACCACTGTTTACATGTTGCTCGAACACCAGATACCATTTGTACTCTAATAAATCTTTGGGATTCATCATGTACATTGTACTAAAATAAATTACCTTATCTTTAAATATGTTTCTTTTGAGACTCAAAATAGAGTTCTTCATATAAAATTGTAAATTCTATAATTATAAAAAAGAAAAAATGATGTTGAAATGTTGTTTAACAATAAAAGTTGGGTTCCCTGAATCCATTCCAGTTCATTAGCATACAATTCCTAGTTTCAAAATTCACCAGTTGCCGCTCGGAGAGTTTTCCACAGTTAGTAGTCAAAACATTATTGGCAACACATTTTAAACTTTGGCAGAAGGACAACATGCATCAGAATGAACTGAATGCTGAACCTGAAAGACACTGTGTTTACACAGGAAAGTTCTTTGTTTAAATGCTTATTTTAAGGCTGTACTGTTGACCATTATTTTATAAACTGTGGATCTAAAGTGCATCTGAGGAAAGTGATCAGATCCAGTACAAGGACTAGTGCTATATTTTAATTTTAAAGGACATCAATTTTTTTTTGAGGGGGTTCATAAACTTAACTCTGATATCAATTGTATTGAATAGTAATAGACAATAGAACTAACAGCTTGATTTAAAGGAATGTGTTCTATTTTGCTAACTGTTGTAACTTGCTTAGTTTAAATACACTAACTGCTGTTAATTGTCATTTTTTTCTCTGGTTGCTGAACCACACGACAGAGTACAGCAAATATTTAGAGCCCTAAGTGGTAAAGTGATAATGCACCCTAGAAGTGGCAGGCAATGTTTTGTATGAAACCAGTAAGAGAAAAAAAGTACTAGAGGGTTACGAATGTCAGTGGAACTTGATCTTTCTCTGGATCAAAAAACTTTTACTCCAGCAAACAAAATGGCTAATCTTGAATTGAGCCAGAACTTAATTTAGAATAATCATTAGTTACTAAGTTCCAAGAAAGTTCTGCCCCTTCCAATCTGGTGAGATTGACAAAATAAAATATATATTTTTTTGGTTTACAGGAGATACTGAGAATGTAATAGGGGCATTTCAAGTAGGAAGTAGTCCAACAAGCATAAAACATAATAAGTATGATGAAACAGAGCAAACAGAGGGTGCTACTGAGCAACCTAGAGGAAGCAGCAAGAAGCTTGAGCTCCTGGGAGAGTTTTTATTAAACTAAATAAAATCAGGAAATTTTCAAGTGGCAGATAGTACAACTTACTTTACGGAATACTTGGATTCCTGTGACTGATTCTATGGGCAAGTCAAAGGGCTCTGCAACTGCTGAGGGAGATTTGTTTACTCCAACAAGAGAGTGAACAGAGAAGAACGACCTATACAATGTGGTGGGACCACAACATCTGGTGCTGAACAACCAGAAGAGGATTTGTTAAGCTCCATCCAGACAACCCTGCACCAGCTTGTAAAGACAGTGCAGGATCTCGATAAAAAAATTGACTCCCTTACTACACGGGTGTCTGTTCTTGAAACTCAGGTGAATCAATGTGAATCTGTTATGCAGCAATCTGAAGCCTCCACTCTAAAGACCACTGAAGCCACCACTAAACTCTTAAAAGAAAATGCCCACCTATGCCAATGACTCAAGACAGTTGAAAATCAGACACGGGAAAGAAACTTGCAGGTTATTGGGCTCTCCGAAGCTGCAGATGGGGAGGACAGTCTAGAATTTGCTGAAACATTCCTACCACAGATCTTGGGGTTAGATGACTTGGACCCTCCATTTTCTTTTGAAAAAAACCTACTGCATTACTCAGAGGTGAGCAGCACAAGGCCATGAGATTCCAAGAACATTCCTGATTGTTTGCATGGGAATTGGTGATCAGGACAGAGCACTCAGAATTGCAAGGTGCCAAAGAAAATTAAAGTATGGGGAAGATACCCTCTTTCTGTTCCCAGACCTTTGCTATAGTACGCTCCAGTAAAGAAGTGCATTTGAAGGTTTTGGCACCTAAAAATTTAGCACCAACTCTTGCTGCCAGCAAAGTTATGGGTTACTTGGAACAGCTTGCAGTACCTCTTTAATAAGGTTAAGGACATGGAGAAACTTCTGCATTGTATAGAACAGGAGATGTGAGTGTGTGACGAACAGGGTTCATTGGATGAAGACTGAACTTTACTGTCGAGATGGTATTGTACAGTAACTCTTCTGGGATATAGTTAAGAGGCCATTGTTTATGTTCTCCAGTCTTGAAATCTTTTTAATATTTACTAGTGCCTCTCATAATCAAACAGCTATTGCATGGTGACAAGCCTGTCCGAGCTGGCTGTATGCTACTGGGATATTTGATGTATGGACACTTGCTGTGCGCCAGTGTTATTAATAGAGGACTAGCAGTGTCTAAACCAGTATTCCCTCAGTTTCTTTAGTCAACTCCATATTTCAGAGCTGTCTGCCAGATTAAGTTTAATACTTGATTGTATATAATTCTAGGTTATATCTCCTGGGAGCCTAGGATGATATTTGCTGTATGTAACATTTTTTCCTTCTTCATTAGATGAAATCTAATGGACTATTAGTTAAATTAGTCATGAGGACATTTTGGAAAGCTAAATCTAAACTTGATTCCCTATTGGCCTTCCTGGCTGCATGCATATGGTAGTTTACTTCTTTTATATAAAATATTATGGTAGTTCCTCCCTTGCTGTACCAAATAAGGAGGTGTTTTAAAACAGTCCTTTGTAAGAGAACAATTTGTATCTGGATCTAATATGTTATCCTCATGTATTTTATGGTAATATGAGTAATGTTTGCTTTCAAAATCAATAAATAAATAGTACAAAAACAAAGAAACAGTGCAAACAGTTGATAATAATGACTGAATATTATTGAAAAATGGTGGAAACAATAGAAAGAGCCTGTTGATATCATACCCCTGCCAGAACCAATAACAACTTTTTTTTGTTTTTGTTAGAAAAAAATCCTAATAAACAGAATAGCAAAACATTAAAATTGAAGTTCATGTTATAAATGATCTGTATTCAGTAGTTGTAATTGAATTATCTTAAACTCTTAAATTGCCAATTTTGACAGTGGAAACCACAGTAAATTTAACAAACTGCAATTGGGACTTGTTTAGTCCTCTTAGTATCAATATAGAAACAGATACATTGCTTAAGCAATCAGAGTAGAAATCCTAAATGGGGGTGAAGGTAATAAACACATGGAACAATCAAAAGAATGAATAACTCTGGTGCAGATTTCTCACATCTATTCAATCTGTTTCAAGAATCAAAGGCAGATACTGATTTAGGGAAGGATAGTAATTCCATAATTTCAATAAATTCTAAGGACACTGTGAAGGATTTTAACCATAATAAAATTGTGTCACCAACAATATCTTCACATATAACAAAGCAGAGTGCTCTATTTGAAATCAAAGGTACATTCAAAATGGGATGGATGAACATAAAAAATGTTCATCCCAACAAACAGAACTTATTAAACAGGTGTTGTAAAGTCTTGAAAAATCTAAAGGTAATCAAATTTCATTTCAGAAATAGTTATCCCAGAGTCCCAAATTAATTGCAATGTGAAGAATAAGCACAAGAAAGGGAAAAATTAAAAAAAAATTAAAATGAAAGTAATAAAGATGTAGTAAATGTACCAAAAGAGAGGGAAAATAAAAAACAAATGTAACACACCTATTAGGAAGTTGTTCAAATGAAACAGTGTTACACTATTCATGCAGAAGGTAAAAAGGGACAAATAAGTCAAGTTCATCTAATATGACCTCACAGATTCACCCATGCCGTAGCGCCATTCAAACTGCCAACATAAATCACAGCCCCAGCAGTCAGCCAACAGCAGCTACAGTGCTATGACAATTTTCCATCCATCAGTATGTGCGATCTATACTGCGGGGAGTTCCACCACCCACACCCTCCCTACACAAGGGGCTTCACACCATGCACCCCAATGCATTAATATAATCAACTCCAGATGCTGGTATCCAATGAACAAGGTGACTGCAATTAAGCACTTACAAAAATGGCAACTCAGTTAAGGCACCTGTATTCCAGGCTACCTGGCAGGGTAGCGACCAGATACCTGGGTGGGTGAGGTAGGGCAATGGGAAGTACACACATATGCATGTGTGAACACACATGGGGAGAGAAAGGGGAGGGAAGGTATATGGGAGGGGGTGTGGTGGGAAAATGCCAAGGTGGTCCACTAGCATGGTGGGGAAGGTGTTCAGTTGGGAGGTGCAGGGAGCAGGGTTTGGGTACAGTGCATTGCAGTTCTCTTTTTGCAAGCAGGCAGCTTTTTTTTTTATTTCACCTCTGACATGCCCCCCCCTGGAGTTAAGAATCCTTTATGAGGGGGGAGTGAGGGTGAAGCCCCCCCATTGGGGGCACAGGGGGCACAGCCTCCTGCATTGAAAGGAAACCCATTGATCTTGGGCACCCTCTTCCCATTTGCCATGAGTGTGCATTGCTGAAATTCATTTTCAGTGATGTACACTTGTCCTAATGTCGATCACTATTCTGTGATCACTGTTATGACATAGAAACCCTGATCCTGGCATCTAGGGAAAAGCCGCCATCTGTGAGGTAATGCCATAAAACAAATCACCCAAAATAAAACTGACAAAAGACTGCTAGCCACCAGGGTCATTTATAATATTTAAATTGAATCAGGGCTGGGGTGGGGGGACTGCTAGCCACCAGGGTCATTTCATAGTATTTACCTGGGGATTGGGGCTAGGGTGGGATAACCACTAGCCACCAGGGACATTCATGATATTAAAATGGGGATCAGGGCTGGGTGGGGGTCTACTAGATCACGCGGGATGTTTGTTTTAGCTTTAACAGGGATCAGGGATGGGATGCAGTACGATAGCCAGCAGGGACTGCTGTCCATGGTGCTATTGCCTCACAGCCACCCTACAGTTTGTAGCACTCCTTACTGATGTGCTGTCTATTTGGTGCAGGGCCATGGTTGCCACAAGCCATGTGACTTTGCCACCAGTACTCTTCCCGATAATGAATTGGGTGCAGGGTCCCTGGCACACTGGCAATTGGCACATGATGCCTTCAGCATAGTTTGCGATGACTTTTGTGAATCATACCCAATGTGTTTATGTAAATGATATGTGAATGTTATGTAATGTGAAATACTATTTTATGTATCTTTTCAACAACATGTAGGACTTCTAGTCAATCTAATAAAAACTTAATAAATTGAAACTAGTTTTAAACATAAAACAGTATTAGATTATTTTTTTCTTACACATTTTATGTCTGTTTAAAGAGACCAACAGAAACCACATACAAACACAAAAGGCCGATTTTAAAAGTAAAATGTGTTCATATACTAACATACTAAAATGCCAGCAGAATAGTCCTAACGGTCTTTTGTGTCTGCTCGTTTGGTCAGCCTCCACCCTGGGTGCTGACCTTGCTGCCCCACTCCCCTCCTCTGGCTTCTCCCTTCCCAGTTCCAGATATTCTTGCTGCATTGAATTTTGCTTCCAGAACCCTTCCCCTGTACCTGTCCCAACCCCTCTTGAACCCCTCCACTGTCTCTGCCTCCACCAGCCCCTAGGCAGCACAGTCCAAGCTCCACCACCCTATCAGTGAAGTAGCACCTCCTCCTTTCTCCCCAAATCTTCCCCTCCAGCTTCCACCCATGCTCTCTAGTGGCCCCTCCTCCTTCCTTCGAAGCACCCTGACTGTTCCTCCCCTATTTACCCTCTTCATGTACCTGAAGACCTCTATCATGTCCCCCCAGTCACTTCTCTCTTCCAATGTGTACATATTTAGTTCTTTGAGCCTCTCCTCATAGGTCCTGTCCCCCAAGCCCCAAATCATTTTGGTTGCCCTCCTCTGGACCCTCTCCAGGACAGTAATGTACCTCTTTAAGTGTGGCCTCCAAAACTGCATGCAGTACTCAAGGTGCGGCCTCACCAAGCAGTTATACAGAGGGAGTATCACTTCCCTCCTTCTGGAGGTGATCCCCCTAGTGATGCATCCCAGCATCCTGTTGGCCTTGGCTTCTGCCCTCCTACAAGTCTGCAAGTTGTTCATCTTGACATCCACCAGCACCCCCAGGTTCCTCTCAGCCATTGAGACTTGCAGCATTCCCCCCCCGGGTGTACACTTGACCTGGGTTTCTGGCCACAGGTGGAGTACCTTGCATTTCCCTGCATTGAACCTCAGCTTCCACTTTCTAGACCATCTTTCCAGAGCCTCCAGGTCCCTCTGTAGGGCCACCCTCCCCTCCTCCCCATCCACCACCGTCCCCAGTTTTGAGTCATCCGCAAAGATATTAAGATATAAAATATTAAAAGCATTGTTATGTATTCTTTAAGTACAGACTTTTTTCTATAGCAGATAAATTTCTCTTTATTTTTATTTAGAAACAAAAAGAGGCACACAATCAAAAGCAATGGAAATAAAAAGTGCGTGGGGTAAAAGATAATCTGACACAGCAGAGGTACTTAATGGTTCAAACTAGAGAATGTACATTGATGAACTGGTATGGATTTAAGGGATCCATCTTTTCTTATCAAACAACATTTAGATGTTCTTTTTCATTTTTTAATAATAGAAATTAAAAATTATCTAAGAAAACTAAGTCTTCTTTAATTCTTACAGAGAGCACATTTAAAAATAAGGCTAATTCATGTTAGGACAATATAAATATTGATTCTGCTTCTGCAATAAGGGCCACATTGAAGACACTTATATTTTGTTTGTGTATCCCTTAAATGATGCTTGGAGAACAAAATATTGTAGTAAACGTACTTTACCTTATAAGAATTCATTAACTGATTGCATAAACGTTTTACTGAATCTATTCAATGCAGACAATGGAAAAAAACTGGTGGAATATTTTCAAGTAGCTTTAAGTCAAAGGAAACAAATACTTAATCCTTCTCACTATAAAACTTGTGTACCTATAAAAAAGCTGCATCATTATAAAGTTTTGTAGATTGTATATTTTTACATGGAAATCAATATAATTATGTATCATGTTTCTATCTTGCATGTAAAGACACATGGTTGATCAATGATATGTTTGAAACCTAAAATATTGATTCAGTGTCACAGTTGGGCTGTCTGTGGCTATGTGTAAGTGCTAAGTGATGTTACTTTGATCTTGCTCACTGTCCAAAATTTCCATATTCACTATGGAAGCTAAGAGAAAGGATCTACAGTCTACAGGAAATAATGGACACTGCAGAGACCCAGAGGACAGAGACAGGGTGAGAGAGTGTGCAAGAGGAAAAGAATGGGAGGATGGAAGGGTGAAGCAGCCACAGAAGGTAGAGACTAAATGTTAGGGTGTTTTGTAGTGTGAGGGGTGGGCTGAGTTTGGCTAGCTGTCCCCATTGAACTGTAGGCAAGACTTTTAATTCAATTTGGCAGCTGGCCATAACTGTGGTTATGTGTAAGTGCTTAGTGATTATACGTTGGCCTTGCTCTCTCTTGAATTTCCAAATTTGGTAGGTGTTCCTAGAGAAGGGAAGAGATCTCCAGAATAAAGGAAATGATGGAGACTGCAGAGGCACAAAATATCTACAGATAAAGCTGCAATCACCTTCTCCCATGCCCAGGATTCGTTGCACTCCAGAAAGGGAGAATATTCCTATGGGGTAATCATTTAGGGAGCATTGGCATTGGATCTTCCCACCTTAAAGGTTTTCAGGAAAGAGATGAGTCAATAAGCATGTTGGAGTTCTGATTCTGGATTTCTGATGAATCGTTCAAAACAGGATGATGACCAGCAGCCTTGAAGCTTGATGATGTGGCCAGGAACATTGCATCTTTATAGTGTAGTGGCTGCTCCAACATGGAAGAAATGGCCAGAGTAGTTCATTAGCTTATATCTGATATCATAGTTATATCATGAAATGGCCCACTAAAGTGGGAGACAGCCTCAATGGTCAATAGTCTGTCTGCATCTGCCCTTAAAACCTAGTATAACAGCTAGTATTATAGTATCTTTGATCTGAGATGAGTGATGAGGAATTTAAGTGGGTAGTGAACCATGAAGTAGTCATGATGGTCTTCATCTTTGTTTGGAGTAGCGGTATGGCTAGAGACTGAGGCTGTTAGGTGATCCAGAATGAGGACTGGACACCAGTTGTTGTAGGCAGGATAATACTTGTTATGAATGCCTTGAGAAAGGCTCTCCATTTTTGGACTTTGAGTAGTAAGATATAGGTATCTGCAGATTTCTAAAGACTGGCTTTTGAGAGATGTCAGTGAGGTAAGTAAGTAGTTGAAGGAGTGGTGAATTTCCCTGGTGATAACAATCCACAGAACGCTAATGCCATGGCAGTTTACAGCATTAGATCTTTTACATGTATAGATATGCCAGATTGAAGAATAGCAATGATCTTCTGGAATGAATCACTGTCAATAAACCATCTTCTGTTTGAATTTGTAGAAGAACTTTTCATGAGACTATGGAGGAACAGCTTTATTGAGGGACTGAAGAGAAAGAATGGATTGTGCAGAAGATACAGAAATAGCTCAAATTTAATTCATGATATGTTAAGTTCAATGGACGAGACATATAACTGCTTTGAATGCTGCAGAAAGAACTGAATGCAAGCACTTGCTAGACATCAGGATTGACTGGGTTGAGCTGTTGTTGAGCATAGAACATATTACATTTGGACCGGTCATTTTGGTATGCTTGGCCAGTCAATGGAGCTAGTTCATGCCATATTACCTTATGAGCTAGATAGATATCATTATTTATTCCTTGTACTGCAGAATGTTGGACATGTGAAGACCTGTCATTAGACATAGATGGCTGAAAGTGTCACTCTTTGAAAGACGTTCATAAGTATGTGCAAGGGCAGAGGAATGGCCTTTGCTGGTAAGAGCCACTGTGGCTAGTTTGTCAGAACAAATGGTGACAGTCTGGATGACCCATAAGGAGCTCCATGTAGTGACCATAGTGACTGTTGGGTGTATTTGGAATAGAGAGGAAGTTGCCTGGAACTGAAGTAAAGCATTCATGGTGGGGGGCATGGGGCAGCAAACCAGATGTTGTTGTATAGGTGGCATAGCTGAAGGAAGGTGTAGCATCAGCGAAGAATTCATGGTGAGCAGCTGGCTTAGATCCTGGTAAAACAGAAATACCATGCATTGTTTCAGAAAACAAGATTGCATAATGCAGCTAGGTCTGATTTTGCTGAGGGTGTGATAGTGCTATGATGGTACAGGAAGGAGATAAATGGTGCAGCAGCCAGCAAATAGAGAATGAAGGTTCTGCTAGAGAATTGGTGTCTATGGAAAACTTGAGGTAACCCAGCACTGACAATAATTGTCTTTTCACATACGATGACCATGAGGAAAAAGCAGTAATAAAAGTACTGATGTGAGTTAGCTTGTCTTGCAACAACCTTGTATCCATTGAACATTAGTTCTAGTTTATGATGAGAACCTCTTGCAAAGTGATAGGGCAACTAGTGTTATATGGAGCTAGAGGAATTTGAAGTGTGTTAAATAAATTTGAAAAAATCTAATTTTTTTCTGTAGGAGAGGATGTTGATGAATCCACCAGTAGAGAGATATCAAACATACAAAGTACAAAAGGCCATTTGTATTCCATTAAAGTGATTTGGAGAATATTTTTTTGCTTATATCAGAAATTCACCTTTGAGCTGCTGGATAACTTTTTTACAAAAGTTTCTCAAATAGTTGGAAGTTACATAGTATAAAGCAGGTTGAATAGAGCCTTGTCACAGAGTTATAAGAAATTCAATTGTGGACAAAAAATGGTTGAAAGTTGCAACATTATTAGATAATGTATTCTGTAGTCAGTACCTCATAGTATTGAGTAGACATTCTATTTAGTCTGAGTGCAGCCACATCTGGAGCCTGATGAGAGAGCAATTCTCAGCCCCTTCATGAACATGGCAATGAAAGGGAGGTTCAGGAGGGATTCTGGGCGCTCATTTAACCAGAGTGGAGCTCTCTAGGCAAATGTGCATTGAGCCAGCCTAATTCTATGGAAAAGTACAGACCATACTTTCCTATCTCTAGTCCTAGTTGAGTATTGATTTTTGACTGAGCACAGGAGGTTTTGAATGTTGAACAGAGGTTAATGTTATCATTGACCTCATCATAATCAAAGGAAAAGTCATCAGAGGATTTAAGAGAAGTGATCCTGGGTACTGTAGCAGAATGTCAGACAGATAAATCAGTGATCAGAAAGTTGATCTTGGATGTGGAAGGATTTTTGGTAATAACTGCTGGTGACATGATGAAGGGAGTTGAAGGGTCCTGCACTAGTCATTTAAATACAGATGAGAACCTAGGGTGGTATTTCCTTTGAGATACAACTTTGGCATAGGTGTTGCCACAGCAGCTACAGATGTTGAGCGTGTTGCACCCTGTTATATTGCAAATGGATTCATTTAAGGTATTATAGATGGCTCCTCCTAACCAAAAACATGGATGGAAGGCCACAAGGATCTTTAAAGTGTTTGAAATCATAGAATAGCTCAATATATACTGAATGCTGTTCCAAATTCTGGGATGGTTATTTTCTTTGAGCATCTAGGATCCTTCGCTTTCAACACAATAGAAACATGCCAACAGGATATTATTTGGATTACCACAGTTTCAAAAGAGGAGATGAGGAGGGCTACCATGATTACTGCTTTCCCATCAATTATGTCCTTTCATAGATTGTATGGAACAAGCTGAGTAGGCTGAATATGTGCAAACACAGAATCAGGAGATGCGATTGTAACTATGGTCATACCTGGAGGATAGCTGAATGGGACATTTAGTTGGGAGTAATAGGGAATTTAGACATGTTACATGAGAGTGCTTTGTAATAGCACATCAATAAATTATGCACCTGCTTACCAACTAAAGGGTTGGACTGTTTTTTGATTAGTTTGAACAGTTTGGTGGTGGCTTACAGCATCAATCTGTCTGCTGCAGTGTATTCCTTTGTTCTGCATAGACCTGTCATGTAAGGTTTGGAGTCAGATGAACAGCAAGACTTTGTACAGGGAGATGCATGCTTGGAGATGGTTGAGGCAGGGTTTTGGAGGCAGCTTAGGAAAGGGAAACAGTGTAGAAGGATGACCAGTGCTGACATCAGTTTGGAGATGATCAAGTCCTTCAGTATGTGACAGGTCTTCAAAGACGCTTTAATATGTCTTAAAGTAGGAGTCTCCATGTGAACCGAAGGGATTGATCCAGTTTCTTCATGGCTGGCACTGGAGTAACGATCAGTTTGGTCAAACTGAGATGCATCCCTGAAGAAAAGGGGATCCATATGAGAAGCAGATGTACAGAGATGGAGTGAAGTAAAAACCTGCAATGGTTCCTACAAGATTAGAATACACCTGGCATTCCAAACAAAGTGATGGGGAAGGGACCCTGACACTGGGAACAGCTGGAGGCTTGTGCCTGATACAATGAAGAGGCTCATTCTGGCATATCAGCATCACCAGAACAGCTATGTTTGCCCACAGTCACCTAGACTGAGGCAATGGACACCAACCAAGTAAACCAGAAGGCACCTACGGAAGAATAGAGAAAAGATAAATACTGTTTGAAGATTAAAATGTCATTGGCATCCAGCCACTTTGAAAACACACACACAATGCAATTAAAATTCACCCTGTCGACACAAGACCACCTGTCTGAACAACTGGACATGTGAGGAAGATAAGAAGAGAATGCCAATGAGGATGGCTTATGGATGGTTGTGGACAGAGGACACTCTAAGATCCTTAGGCTGGTGTTGGAGTCAAAATGGCAATGCAGATGAGTTACTGATGTTTGAGGATTGAATAAACTATAAAATCCTTAGAATTGGTAGTATTGGAGTAAAATTAAAACATAGCAGTAGGGAGACTAGGGAAACAAGAAAAAAAGGGTACTGCCTTTAAGAATTCAAAGAGCTGAACCAAGCAGGAAGTGCAGACAGGAGAGTGAGCCATGCAGAATGATAGTGAAAGCAGCAGGTTTAATAGCAGAAATCCCTAGAATCAGGTTGTTTTCTGTAATGAATAGAGCATCAATAAATAAAAGGGAACATATTTTCAGAAGTGTTACAGGAAATTGTTGACCAAAAGCTGACAGCAAGCAGCTGCTGTAGGAGAAAGCAATGGAAGTGGATTAACATAGTGACATGACACAGGTACAAAAGCTTCTGAAGCCACACACACACACACACACACACATATGGCAGAAAACAGTGGCAGGAATGGTGAGAGACCCAGAGAAAGAGTCAAAAGATACACGAAAAGTAGGAGGTGTGAGCAACAAAAAAAGCTGCCATAAAACCTGAAGTAACAATGTGAAGCAGCTAAGACAAGAAGGGACTGAATGCTGAAAGTTTCTGTAGTGCAAGGGGTGTAGTTCAGCCAGTTGCCTCATCAAAAAACAAGTAAGTCTTCTAAATCTGAAAGGTTCATTTGAGTACAAATGATATCTGGTGTTCAAGCACTATGGTAAAAATGGTATAAGGATCATGTTAAGTTACATAGTTAAAGAATTTATTTTTCTCTTTTCACCAGTGTAGATACCAGGTTTAAACTTCATTTTTTTTAAAAAAGTGGGCATCTGAATAAATATGAATAACACATGGAAGAAGGTAGGAAAAAAATACAGATTTTTCTTTTAATAATTAAAAAATGCTACTGAATAATTTGTTCAGTGGTATATTGTATAATATGCTTCATTCAGTTTATATATGATGCACTGCAATTTTCTTCTGCTTCAATACAGGTAATGCACCTGTTTCAGTAGAGGTAATAAGAGACTATTCCACTCTTTGTGGCAATACTGCATTACATTTTCTATATATTTTCTTCATTGCAAAAACAGTCATATGAATTACTCTCAGTGTATAACAAACACAAACTGTATGCTGTTTTAACAGGTATAATTCCATGAAGTAGTGAACATTGGTCAAAACCATTGGTTTAATTCAAAGGCTTTGAAAGAAATAAACAACTCTATTATTAAGGGTGTGTGAAGTTTGTAACTTTCTTTGTTTTGCATTGTCTTCTTGGATGTGAAAGGACAGACTTCTCTGCAGTTTAGTTTTACATATTTCATCAGTGGGATGTAGGCACCAGGGACATTTCCTTTTTATGGCTGCAGTGGGTGGAACCTGCAGCCGTCTTGCTGTAGCTGTAAAAATGAGATACCAAAGAACATATTTTGAATTGCAGTACATGCTTCTGCAACTCTAAATCACTCCACTTATCCCTCTCCCCCTCCCCCAGTGCTCTACATTTTTTTCAGCTTGCTTGTCTCTCATCATTGTACCAAATAATGTAGCTCTGGTACACTGCTGTGCTTAGTAAACATTCAGGCAGTCACAAAGATACAAGCACCAGCCAGTAGTGTGTTGAAAAGATTAAATTCTGCTGGCCTGCTGGTGCAGTGGTTGGATTTCCACTTGCGATTTCGGCGGCCCGGGTTCTGGAATGGACCTGGGGAGCCAGAGGGCCAGCCGGGGGAGTAGGATTGAGCACCCCTAGGACTGCTTTCCTTTTCTGGGGGGAAGGCTGGTGCATGTCTGGCACATGAAGGACTCCTGGTGGAGTCCAGGGGGAGACACATGCACCGGTGCCTAGTTTAAGAGGGTCGGGAAAGATGCAGGACATCATTGCACATCCATGCCCCTGGGGCAGTTCAGAAAAAACCTTGTTGGCCACCATAGATGATGTGCACACCTGGCACCATGGCCTTCATGGCTCCAACCTCCCCAATAACTGATCACATCTCTGATGTGACATCCAAGCCCAGAACCCTGCACTGGGGGGGATGGCATTACCTGCACCTTCCTATTGGAGACGGGCTGGATCTGGGCATCAGTCCCACCCTGAAGGGATAAGTCAGGAGGTATCAGATGGGGGTAGGAGTGAGGTAGTGGTGTGCAGGAATGAGCTGAGGGCTAGGTGGCCAGCGGCAAAAATAAAAAGGTTTTGCACATGCGCTCTTCCTCCCCTGGTCACGGCCTTTAGACGTTGTTTTTTCTCTTTAATGAAGAATTTGAACCTGCAATGATACAGAATTAAATCTTTTGAACACACCACTGGCTGGTGCTCGTATCTTTGTCTCTCATCATGCCTGACAGCCAATGTCCCCGAGTAGTCACAAAGGCAAGTTACCTGTCTTTGAAGCAGTTAAATTGTCTGCAGCAGTGCAATTAGAAACTTCTAGATCTTCCCCCAGCACAAAGAGAAAGCTAGCACAGAAGTGATTCCTTCTCCGTATTTGACAGCCCACACTGGAAGAGGTAAGCACTTCAGTTAGTTGTACCAGGTATTAGAAGTCTATTTGACTTGTTTTAACACAGGATTTAATATGCTCACTTGCTGGATTGTTAATTTTATGTATTATTGAAATTGCTAGTCTTTGAAGGGTAAATAACTTACTGACATAACTTTCAAGAGACCAGCAAGCTAACATTAGAGGTGTTTCAAATAACAGTTTTTCCCTCCCCACCCCCAATCTGGAGAACTGGTTTATGTTAACCTTTTCAGACCTAATTCTTAGAGGCATTGGAACTCTCATTACTTTATATTTGTAGTAGTGGTAAATGCTAAACAACTAATGTTTTAGGGGTTTCCAGGGGTTGCAATGGGCAGCATAGGGGATTGCAAAGAAATCATAGGGGTGTTAACTGCAAATCCTGGCTACCCTCGATGCATACCTCTCACCCAGTCAGGACCAAAATGAGGGACACTGACCATTAAAGTCAGGGACAAATGCTCAAAATCAAGGACACTATTTTTACTTGATGTATAGTGTAGCATCACAATTTTACATTTATTCAAATGCACACCACAACCTGTCCTAAGGGTAACACTGTGCCACTGCCATTAATATATACAGTACTCTCTTGTGAAAAGCATGCATAGGTAAAACAAAAGTTATTTGGCTGAATAGAATTGCAGCCAGGCAATAAGTTATTTCCCAAAAATAAAGTGGTAAAAAGGAAAAGAAAAGGTCACAAACCGTAAGCAGCATCCTTGGCAATGTGTTATTACTGTGTAGACAATGTCTGGATTATTAAAAATATAACAACAATAACTAAAATCCCATATTGTAGGCAATTCAACATTGGTATACAGCTAGGTACCATCATAATACAGCAACTTCATACTGTACAGTATGTACCTATCATGGTGTCACCACTCTATGAGTAGTAAATTGCTTCACAAATGTTCCCCATGATTTTTGTTTCCCTTGTTCAATGCATATATTATTACCCATTATTTAGAAAATGGGCTTTTTATTTGCTGGGTTCTGATTGGCTAGTACTCCTGCCAGGGGGTACATTAACTTTCAATAGATGCCCAGCAAATAAAAAGTGCCAGTCACCTGACTCCATCATCACCTAAGTTATCCTTGTGCCCACCCTACTTTTTCATTGGCCAAAACCATCCTATTCAACTTGAAATATGCACCATTTTCTCCTCTCGCTAAGCGAGTGACACTGGTACCTCCATGGTTCCCTACTTCTGTGCCAGCAAACCCAAATGAGAGAAGCGCCCCGTTCCCAGCAGGATTCCCCAAATACACTAGTCTATTTTTCTACGTGACAGATTCTGGATCCCTGCTTTGCCATCTCTGACTCTCCATATACAGCGCGACTGCGAACCCAGACCTCAAACATTACACAGCATGCCACCTTTGCCGATAACATCTCCCACAGTGGCCCCTCCCAACTGACAACCACAACGA
Organism: Neoceratodus forsteri; assembly: GCA_016271365.2. NCBI lineage: Eukaryota > Metazoa > Chordata > Ceratodontiformes > Ceratodontidae > Neoceratodus > Neoceratodus forsteri. The sequence goes on along the minus strand of CM057450.1, from coordinate 848,961,163 downwards.
ACAGTACTCTTTTACCCCTTTTAAAATGATTTTTTTTTTGGAACGCAACCTCTAGCGCTAACACGCCGCATGCTCAGCGGCAGTGTAGAACCTAACTCGAGACATCCATGGAGAAAATGTTTATTTTTTTTTTCTTTCTGTCCACAATCAGAAAAATGTAAAATGCCATTCGGTACAGTCCTGAGCTGACAACTCACCCTTTCAACCTTATCTCAGCATGTCCCATAAGTGTACCTGGCTCACTTCCTGGAAGCACTACTACACCATTCACAAATCCCTCCTACCTACCACCAGATACCAAATAAACAAAAACTGAAGCTGCTGTAAGTAATACAGCAGCTTCTGTGTGTCCTGGTTCAGGAGACTTTACAAGAAACAACTTTGCCTGTTTTTCTGGAGGTTGCGGTGGTGGTTGGAGACATTCAATGCAGACCTGACCCAACAACTCACCCTTCAGCCATGTCTCAGTGTGTCCCTCAAGTTTATCTGCCACACTTCCTGGTAGTGCTACTCCAACTCCACCACTCGTAAATTCCTTCTGCCAACCACTCTTTTTCCCCCTCTTAAAAAAATTGCATGATTACTCTTTTTCCTCCCTCTTAAAAAATAGTTTTCTTTTTTTTCAAAGCAGTCTTTAGCGCTTACATGCTATGTGCTCAGTGGTAGTGTAGAAGTCAACTCGGGACACATCTATAGAGGCAATCTTTCATTTTTTCTCCTTATGTCCACAATAAAAAAAAAACATAAAATGCCATTCAGTACTGTCCCGACCTGATGACTCACCCTTTCAACCTTGTCTCAGTATATGTCTCAAGCATACTTGCCAAGTGCCACACTTCCTGTTAGCACTACTCCACCATTCGCAAAACCCTTCTGCCGACCACCAGCCACCAAATAAACATAAGCAGCTTCTGAGTGTCCTGGTGAAGCAGCAATAAAATACAGTGGGGAACAAAAGTGTGCCATGAGGATGGGGGGCACTAAACAAAAAAAACTCCGCTGTGGGAGCACCAATAGCATTCAACCTGCTTTTTTTTTAAACTACAGTGTCTCCATTAGGACAAAACTCATCTATTTCAGTATAGGCAGAGGAACTATTTAATTACAAAACTTTATACAAATTAATATTTTTGTTATCAAATGTTTTTCAATTCTTTTTTTTTTTTACTGTGCCCATTTTCTAAGTGCAATAATACACTCCAGGGTGGGCATTATTGGGAAATTCCAGACCTTCCAGGGTCTATAAGGCCATCTGCCTGCGGCGTTGGGTCTCATTACACCCCAGGGTGGTCTGGTATTTCCCAATAATGCCCACCCTGTCAGGCATTATTGCTTACATGTAGCACAGTACAACATGAATTATGTGTGCTGCACAGTTTTCAGTATCGACGTTGTGCATATTAATAATTTTACACTGTATCCATTTGACTCACATATCATGTCATACATAGAAACATAGAAACTGACAGCAGATATTGGCCACTGGGCCCAACAAGTCTACCAATTTTTAATTATGATCACTTTTGCTGCAGACCCAACTTGATCTATGGCACAATCTCTTCCATTCCCTTCCTTCCTGATAGAATTCCTTTGTGCCTATCTTAGGCAGTTTTGAAACACACCGCTGGTTTAACCCCTGCTGCCTCCTATGGAAGGCTGTTTGAAGAATCCATCACCCTTTCTGTGAAGAAGTACTTCCTCACATCTCTCCTCAATCTACCTCCTTCCAGCTTCATATCATGACCCCTTGTTCTACAGTACATTTTTCTCTGAAACATATCTCCCTCCTGTACCTTATTAACCTTGAGGAATTTAAAGGGCTCCGTCATATCCCAACTCCCCCTCCTCTCCTCCAGGACATATATATTGAATCTTTCAGTCTCCTCTCATAGGGCTTCTGATGCAGACTTTGCATCATTTTGATATCCCTCAGCTCTCTTCTCATCACTTTTTCCTTTTTCTAATTGTTCCTCCTTCCTTGCCTTTCATCTTTGGCTGCTCCTTTCCGCCCTTCCTTCTTTGCTAACCCCCTACTTTTTTGAATAACATGCATCCTGGTGGAACTCTCTCTGTTTGGATCTCCATACGCTCTATTACAGCCTGTGATGGCCCACTTTCTGCTACCCCTATTTCTTCTGTCACCCCCTTGCTACTTTAAATGCCCATCAAAGTAACATTTAAACTGTCCACTGAGGACTAGGGTTCACTCCTTGATGGAAGCAGTACATCACCTCAGCATAGGCTCTTATCCTTTCCAGGTTGGCCCACAGTCCCTATTGTAGCCATACCTTTCCTCTCTGGAACATTCCATCTACCATTACTTGAAGGCCTTGGTGTGGAACTCCCTCTCCTTCCCCATATAATACAAGACACACTTGCTGCTCACCTTTTAAATACATGGGAAACACAGGATCAACCAGATAAATGATCTAACTTTACCAAAAATGAAATGTACACACAGAGCAGACTATGGCAATTCATCTTTATGTTTAAGCCCATGAAACACCCATATCAAGTTAATTCATTAGCAGCCACAGTGGCTCTGACCAGATTTTATTACATTTGTTATCTCTCTCCAATGCACATGCATGTACTCTAAAGCAAAACAAAAAGGAGTTCAAAGCATAATGTGTTTGCAAATCCTCTTTATTGAGGAGTTGAGCTGTATGATAAATTTCTGAACAGGTATTACCTCACCACAGCCAACTCACATTCTTCAAGTTGCCATGGATTGTTTTTAATACTCAATATGTATCAAATTGCAGCAGCAGTGTTTTAAAAAAGTACATCAAGCAAATAAAGTTGGCCTGGTGCTAAACTGGGGCTACACCCCCAAATGACCAAACAGACTAAAAAAAGCAGCATCCAAAAAGAGGTAATAAAGTGGCAGGAGGACAACTCATATGCTAATGGAAATTTACCAGGATTTTTATGTTCCCGGATGAGAAATCAAGTTCGAAATGTATAAGAAACTACATATTAAAAGTACAAGCAGTTGAGCAGTCTCTTAGAACTGGCAGTCACGGAGTCCAGAACAAATGCCTCTGGTGCCTTGTGTTACAGTACTTTTTCTAGCCTTGGGACAAGGTGATGGTTGAAATTATATTCAGTTATGTAATGTTTACAGTAAATTTGAAATTTTAACACTAATTTTCATAAAAATCTGTGACCCAGTACTACAAAACTTTTAAAGAGATACCCAACAAACACAAATGAATCACAAAAGTGTAATGATGAAATCATAAATAGGGAATTATTGTGTTTCAGTTAAACACATAGCACCAAAGAAATGATTGCTGTATGTTGGGAAGAACAATTCATCTATTGAAAGTGCACATCCAGGAGCACATAACTTTCAGTAGCAGGATGGATTGTGCCAAGGCAGTGCAATTTCCACAGATACACTAATCACAGCTGTCATTACTGAAATGTTCGTATGGGTTTGAATAATGTGACTCCTCATCCAAGGTAAGTGATATGGTGTGTCTTCTACAATGAGAAACAAGTATGCATCAATACTTTGCAGCCAGTGGAGATGAATGAGACAATGGGTGTTATCATTGTCTTGTATATTTGAACATTTTTGCACCATTAGCAGATGCTGCCTGTAGCTAAGTAGCCATACTAGGTATGATATGGGCCTGTTGTTTTGTTTTCTCTTCGATCTCAAGTTATAAGTTTCAAATGCTATAGTATGTGATTTTTCATTATTTTATTAATTTGATTAACTTATATATTTCTGCCTTCTCACTTTTTTTTAATTCTGTCCTTAGTTTTACAGGTGTTCATCCATGTTGACCTCTTGGGGCTGGATATTTGAAGATACTTGATTATATTTGCAAAAGGTTTGCTCAAGGAGCAAATTAGTGTGGAGCAAACTACTGGTACTGTATATCTGAGCATGCCCTAAACACTTAGAGAGTACTAATGGCATGCTTCACTATACCATCAGAAATGAGCCAGACACTGACCTGATAGGTGCGGCAAACCACAACCCCATACTGGCCAAATGATGCATATGCTCATTATGGAGATATGAGACTGGCAGGAGTGAATGACTAGTTATGGACAACTAATTGCAACTTCTCCTGTGGTGTTGTCTGCAATATTTGTACATCCTTATGCAAATGACCTCATAGCACTGGTAAAGTATAGCAGCGTAATTTGCATTTAATTAAGACCTCATTACAGGCCAGGTGCAAATGCAGATTTTGCCCATACCAAAGTGCCTGTACATATTGTTTTTAATGTTCCTTGGATTTCTAGTCATTCCCCACTGCTCTGATTGCCCATTGATAGTGTATTTAGTATTACCTGGTGTTAAGTTGTCCCTCCCATCCCCCCCGACTGCCTGTCCATCTCAGATACATGTATCCCTTGCATCAAATTGGGCTCCTCCACCTGCTGACAAAATTGAAATAATAGCACCATACACCAGCCATGAGAATAAGCAGTCAAACACCAAAGCATAAAGTGCATAAAATTGTTTATTATAGTAGCTAAAAGAAATGAATACTTCTTAAAGGAACGCTAACAGGAGCTCCTCACACAGAAACCTCCCACCGGTGTTGCTTAGTGCATCATCATTCCGGTTTTGTTTCCAGTTATTAATGTGCAAATCAGTCATGGGGCAGCTTTTGCTTTTTGTTTTCCTCCACCTGCTGCCCTTTTTTTTAAAAAAAAATAGAATATTATCACTGGTATCCAGTTGTGCCTCCCCCCACTGAGTAGGTGTCCATGTAACTTCCTCCCTATGAGATCCCCCCCTTGGTGGCCAGCAGTAACCTCCCATTCACCTCTCTATGCATCATACAAGTACCCTGTTACAGATCCTGTAGTTAGAGGTAGGCACAAGTTTCAAATTCCACTTTTGCAGAACTTTCACAAAAATTCCAAACTTTTGCGGAACTTTCCAAACTTCTATCACTGGCAAGATCAGAATCTTCTGAATGTGCAAGGCAGATTTTTGCCCTGTTCTGTGGAATGTTTTAGCTAAGCTGAGGAATAATACATATGAAGTTCAGAATAATAGTTCTGAGGTTTGGTTTCCCACAGTTTAATGTATTATTCCACAATACATGCAATTTTTCCTCAGTTCAGTGATCAGTTCTGCAGACTTTTTGCTCCACAGTTTAATAGAATATTTCACAGTTTATGCATTTTTTCAGCCATTCTAATTTGGAAGTTATGCAAAAGTTGCTAATTTGTTTTCCGCACTATCGCAGAAGTGAAAGTCTGACTTTCATGGAAATTCTGCTGGTGGATTTTTTTTTGGACACCTCTACCTGTAGTGCTATAATATTGCTACAGGTCATGCTTTGTATAAAGTCCCAATTCGATCAGAATTAGGACATCCAGTTATTGTTGACTTTTATCAAAAGCTCTATGGCCAATTTGACCCAAATTTCAGAAAGGGGGGGTGAAACCCCCCAGTTCATGCCCACATCAGTGGTGACAGTAACACCTACCCTAAATTGTATTTGGAGCTTTACTATAAGTACTTGCTGTTGAGTTCGTACCTTGCTAACTATGCCTTCAAATATGGCATATGAAGTGAGTTCCCTGATTTGAGGGTCTTAGGGACTCTGAGTCCCAAAGTTTGCCTGCCAGTCAGCAGAGGCTGGGTGGCATCACTTGGGGGACCAGCAGATGAGAGACACACACTCTGATGCAGGATGCATGTGCATCAAGATTCACACATGAGTGTGCTTCCCTTGCTGATGACTCAAGGGAGAAAATGGAGGAAAATGCCTTGAATCACTTGACATTATCCACAAGCACTGTACAACCCTACATGGCTGGCCACCTGCCAATACAGCTTTTTATAAGTGGTGCTTAGCCTGTAAGTCAGTTAGATGGTCAGTGACATGGCTGAGGGATGCCGCCAGAATCATGGACACAGGCAGATAAACAAATTAAGAAAACAAATGAAACTGGGAACTTTGGGAAATACAACCATCTGCAACTATTAGAAGAAACTGTTTCAAGGGTTTAGGGCTGGCAAAACCTCCCATTATCTTTCTGGGGAAAAATCTTAACAATGGTTGCTATTCATAGCATTTTATGAACCATACAGACAACTTTCACAGAAGTTCCTGAGGTGCTGTTTGAAAAGTGATGAAGTTGTTTAGAGATTTTATATAGAATGGTAAGAAAGCAAGAATTAATTGGAACAAGTTATGTGTGTCCAGGAAGTGGGGTAGGTGGTTTTTTCTTGCCCTGACCCAAAAAAATAGTACACAACATACAGTCTATAGGGATATATGCTCTAACAGTAGCTTATGACTGCCTGGATGACCCTGTGATGGAAGATATGCTGCTTAATTCACTAGGTAACAATATAAATGGAAAAATAACAGTTTCTGACATATGGTTTGCACTAGGTAAATAAAAATGCTGTAAGAGTAATATAATACACAACATTAGTACAACTCTTAAGTACTATTTAAAATAAAACAAGCATAGAATCTAGCATGCATCTGCCTCATGTACTTTGGAAAAAAACAAATATTAAGACCAACAGGAAACAGGAGACTTTCTGACTTGGAGGACAAAAGGCATCTCAGGATGGGCAGCCATTATAGAAAATAATGTTGCTATGGAATGGTCTGAGTGTATAGAGCAATATGGAATCCCTCAAAATGAGTTTTTCCGATATTTTCAACTTAAATCTGTTTTAATAAGGAATATACAAGGTGGAAGAGGGCTTCAAATGTATGCAAGGCAAAGGCAGTTGAGATAGAAATACATACTCTGCATGGGGGTGGGGGCCAAAGACTTGTTTGCCTACTCATTAGCAAAATTGAACAATAACACAATCAAATTGTTTGAAAAAGTTAAAAATAAATGGTCAGAGGAGATGAATATTAACCTAACAGAAGTACAGTGGAACAATCTTATTAAATCAATGAGCCTTTTCATGGCATCTAGAGATAGGTCCATCCCATGTACAATTTTAAACAGGGTATACTATAGCCCAAATAAACTGTATAAAGCTACACTTAAATAATACAATATTTGTTGGCATTGTAAGAAGGATAAGGTCAACTTTCTTCATGTACTCTGACCATGTAATATGATAAGAAAGTACTGTACCAATGCTTTAACTATTCTAAATAAAATCTGTAATTATGAAGTGGAATTAAATCCACTAAAGATTACCTTAGATGGTATTATTAAAAGTTACATGTACAATCAGAATTATCTAATTAGTTTTGGGGCTACCGGGGATCGAGAATCATGCTGGAGGGTGGGGGGACCACTAAACTACCATGGAGTTATGTGCTATTTGGGGCTACCAGGGGTCGGGGATCGCAATGGGGGGTGGAGTCATACCTCCCAATCATTTGTCACTGAAATGTGGGACATGGACCTTTGTGAACAGTCAAACTGAGAGACAATGAGGGACACAGACCTTCAGAATGAGGGACATATCCTCAAACATGGAGATACAAGCCCAGACCACTGTGCAAACCATAGTGTTTTACCTGTACAGAATATATTTCAGAGTTAGTATTTTACACATCAGTGTTTCTGCTGTAAGGTCTGATGTACAGTACATTCACTGTGTGGGTGGCACCTTTTGCATGAGGCATGGCTGAGGGACAGAGTAGTTTTCAGAGGCCAAATGAGGGCTGTCTCTCATAATGAGGGATACTAGAGGGGTATGAGGGCTGTCCACCAAGGTGTGTTTGCACTCAGGCAGTGTGGCTATATATCTATAGATATATACCTATATAAACACACACATACATACATATATATATATATTTATATGTACTGTATGTATGTATATATGTGTGTGTGTATATATGTACCTGTATATATATGGCTATGTTGCTCTGTAGTCCATTCTGATCAATAGGGGATGCTGTTAGCATGCCTTGGCCTCAACATCCAGCCTATACTGCCATTCTGACCAAAAGGGGGAGCTGTGTGCACCATGGAGTAGCACTGGGTAAACTGCATGATAATGTATGCTAAGCAGCATATAATGAGATGCAAATGTGCCTGTTTGCCCACGGATTCCATACGTAGGCTCATTTGTATGGGAGCTTTGAATATAGCTCCCATTTGCCCTGGGCTAATCAGTTTGCACTGGGCTAATGTGTTAGCACTGTGCAGTCAGGTTAGCCCCGGGCAAACCTCACTTCAGCATAGCACAGTTCTGCAATGTGGCTTATGCTGTTGTTTGCAGTCATACCTCTCAACTGTTACTGATTTTCAGGGATGTCCCTGATTTTACCTCAAAATGTTACTCTGTCCCTTCTAAAAATTGTGTTTCCATGACCAAACAGTGGGGGCTGTAAGCATAAATTAATGTCAAACATTAATGTTACTGATGTGTTCTTCCTTAGAAAATGCATTTTACATTAAACCACTTATTCTATAAGCTTCCTGAGTGGATATCATGAATTTTTAAGGTGTGTCCTTGATGTTAAACCTTTGTCCCTGATTGTGTTAAGCCTTGTCCCTGATTTATGAGGCAGGAGGTTGAGAGGTGTGTTTGCAGTAGTAGCTGTGAGACATCTCTGTGCAATCACACACAATGTTCTACACCTGCAACGCTGGCTTGCTACAAAGTCTAATGAGCTGCAGTTGCAGTTTACACTTTCCTGTTGCTATATTCAGTGCTGTCTTATTCCCGGGCTATTTTTGCCCTGCACTCCCAAACCAGTTTGCCCGGCTTCCTTAGATGGCTATATTCAGCAGGATTAGCACCGGGCTATTTCCTTTTCAATATAGCTTGCTTTGTGCTCTGGGCTAAGTTTACCCACCGGGCAGTGCTAATTTAGCCCCGGGGCAAAGTTCTGAATATCTGGCCCTGAGAGTTCTGTTTATTGATCTGTACAGTTGTACTTTTTAATGTACTTGCCTAATGTAAACTAAAGATAATATTAATTGCAAAAAAAAGAGAAACAAAGAAAAAATATTTTTAATAATTTGCCATTAGAATCTCAGTGGCCTTTTTGTCACTTTACTTTTGCATTTTGATTGGAGGCTTGTTTTTGGCTAAATGCAATGTTTGACTTTTAATAACTCAGCTGTCATTTGTGATATCACATGGCTGATTGACAGAACTATAGCTTAAGCCAGATTTCAAATCCTGAAATGCCCAATGGCAATATCTAACTTAGTAGTTAGGTCAAAATGCTTAAATACATGCCAAAACAACAAAAAGCTTCACTTGTAAACTATTTATATACGATTGGTCTTCTAGCTTTGTCCACAATGACTCCTGTGACAAAAGAAGTTATTTCACTTAAATATTATTGTAAGTTAAATTGTTTCTTCTGAGAATAAATTAATTACTAAGGGATGTTTAGCATATCGTGCCTACTGTGTTGCAATGTATATTTAAATCAGTGCTTGTGCTGATGTCACATGATCTGATGGGGAAAAAATTGGAGGAATAACTTGAAGGACCATTCCAGAGTTCAAAAATGTGAGGGTAGTTTTTCTTCACCCAAAACATTTTTTTACTGAAAAAGTTGATTGCTAATTATTTTGCTTTTAGTTATTTTATAAACATGTTTTACTGCTATGAGTATATGTCCCTTTTAACTTTTGTTGATAAAATACTTTCTAAGAATTATTCAACTGCTTAGTACTACTGGATTTATATTCTTATTTTCAACTGCAAATATTGAAGAAATCTTAAACAACGGCTTTTCTGTTTTCAGTTTAAAATGTCATAATGCCATAATATTGATAGGTGGATACAACTTAGACTCCATTTTGTCTGTGCCTCTTGTGGCACCTCAGTAAGATTACTCACAGCTACCCGTCAGGGTTGCCCACTCTCTCCGTTTTTATTTAATTTATATATGGAATCTCTGATAAGAGCCTTAAAGATGGACAATCGAATTCAGGGTATTAGTTTTGGGGATCTCGAATTTAAATTGTCAGCCTTTGCCAATGACTTACTCATTCCTATTAAGGATGCTAAGAATTCACTCCCTCAACTACTTCAAGTTATTTCTCATTTTAGTGTTTTTTTCCGGGTACAAATTAAACAAAAGTAAAACTAAGGTGTATCCGTTATCTCCCCTCTTGCAGAAGGAGTGGTGCACCTCTCTGGGCCTTCAGTGGCAGAAGGGTTCACTGGAATATCTGGGCATTAAAATATCGAATGACTTTTCTAGTTTAGTCAACCTTAACTTTAAGCCCATTTTAAAGGATATTAAGGATGACTTAAAGAGGTGGTCTAAGTTACCCTTGACATTCTGGGGCAGAACCAACACTATAAAAATGATGGTTCTTCCCAGAATTCTTTATCCTTTATTAAACCTGAACATATACTTACCAAAATCCTTCTTCAAGCCGTTATATAGAATTTGTTCGGACTTTTTATGGAAGGGAAAGCCACCTCGTTGGGCATATACTAAACTGACCAGTGGTAAAAAGGTGGAGGGACGGTTGCAATTGCCTAACTTTTATGCCTACTATCTGGTTATCCATGGTATAAGATGCTCGCAGTGGCTGACAGCGACAGAAGAAATTTTGTGCCCATCTCAAGGACTCATTTTGGATAGTCTGGCTGTCAAAAGCCTCAACGTGGATTTGGAATCTCTTTTATACACCCCTTGGTCCAAATGCCCTCACAAACTTAGGAACACCCCATTAGGCTGGGATATTAAAGCTCTTCTCCAACTCTACTCATTGTTGCATATCCCCTTCAAGAAAGACCTGGCGCAACCTCTGTTAAAAAACCTCAATCTTCTAGTAGGGGGCAAGCCTATTGGGAGATCTATAGGCAGCCTTGTTGCAAACTCCGTTTGACGGATTTTGTGACAGGTAACTCAGTGAGCCCATTTAGGGATTTGGTAGCTAAATTGGGGGTGGTACAAAAGGATTCATTCCGGCTGTATCAGGTTCAACGATGTATAATCCTATTTTTAGGAAGGGGCCCTTGGAATGATAGAGCAGGGTCCTTCCTGGGTAGGCTGAGGGAGCTGGCTACCACTCGTAATGCTGTTTCTAAGACCTATAAATTTATAATGTTGGAAATCATGGGGAAAATTTCTCCTTCGGCCCACTATTGGGAACCTAATTTAGCTAAAAGATGGCCTGTAGAGGTCTGGGGAAAGGTTTGGGGAGATACTTACACATACAGTAAACAAGACAGATTTAGGAATATTCAGTTCAATATATTGCATGACCTGTATTTTTCTCCGGCCAAGCTCTCCAGGATACATAAGTCCTTCTCACCGGCGTGTGTTGACTGTGGGGACCCCCTGACCACTACTTACCACAAGTTTTGGACTTGTCCTAAGATAGCAAAATTTTGGGATTCTGTTAAGGATTGGACAGGCCCGTACTGTAAGATTTCAGCCTTTTTCAGCTTAGAGGCCTGTTTATTGGGCATGTTTACTCAAATCCCGACCTGGACTTTAAAGTGGCAAATGGCTTTGGTAGCTCTTGTCACCAAACAAATTATTCTCAGACATTGGAAGGGAGGTTGGGAACCTTCATTTAAAAGAGTGGTGGGATGAATTTTTTAAGTGCTATTAATGCCGAAAGGCTGGTGGCGAACCTTTTGGCTCCCTCTTGAAATTCCAGAAGTGCTGGGGAGGACTTCTTTCAAATTTAAAAATCGACTTGGCCAATATTAGGTAATAGTTCTAATCTTCTTAGAGCACATCCGGGGTCCCTAGGTGTTAGCACATCCTCTCCTTGAACTCGCCGTATCTTGACCCTTTTCAAGGTTATTGGTTTTTGCCTGAGTAGGCTGTTTATTTTTTTTTTTCTTTTTTCTCTTTTTTCTTCTTCCTTTTTTCTTGTCTCTCCCCCTCCTCAGGAGGATCTAGCTTGATAACCATTCTGTTCCTCTACTAGTGCTAGGTCTAGGATACTAACGGTAAAGTTGGTCCATGTGTTGGAGTAGTAGATTATCATTATTAAATTTTATTATACATTTATGTGCTGCCATGGGGGTGGATTTGGGTGGTGGGGGTAGGGGGATTAATTAATCTTTTTTTTATGGGGTTTGGAGGGAATAAGTTGTAATTGTAATTAAGAAATGTTTTTCTTTTGTTGTTCACTGTATGAAAATAAAATAAAATAAAGTTATTTGCCAAAAAAAAAAGATTACTCACAGCTTTAGTATTGACAAATTGTATATCTAAGCTTACTGTATGTGAAGGAACAATAACCTTGCTCATCATGTTGACCCCTCAATGCCTTTCTCCTTCTGTAATCCATTTAACAATGCCTTGAAATCTTGAACAGTGCTAGCTTCCTCTACCTCAACAGATACAGTATTCTTTATCAAAAGAATAAGATGGGGAACAAGAAGAAGGAGGAGGAGGCTAAGAAGAGGAAGAAGCAGAAAAAATAAGAAGATGAAGAAAAAGAAGAATCAGCATTTGTATAGCACTTTTCATATGCATCATATCCAAAAGCACTTTACAAGCAATGAGAGACTGTTAGTGAAGTGACTGGGACTAGGTAGTGGCAGCTATTTTCCACACCAACACTCATGCACAGACTTGGACAATTGCATGAACTGGTTATATGGAAAGGGCAATGTTGGCAAGGACACCACAGAAAATCCCCTACTACTGCAAAACGTGTCTTAGATTCTTTTACTTCCACCTTGACATAAACCAGAACACAGAAAAGATGGGTAGCAGGGAGGATAGCACACTCTGACATTACAGCACACCTTTAGTATTGCACTCAAGTGCCAAGAGTTTTTTATGATAGAAGCCCAATCCAGGAGAGGGACTAGAACCCATAAACTTCTGGCCAAGAGGCAGGTATGCTACCGTCTGAGCCATATAGCCATATGGACACCTATATGCCACTTAGTCCCTGTGTAAGGTAATGTTTTCTGATGTTTCACCTGTTTTTGCACCTCTGCCCCCTCAGTTTGAGTGCATGCCATCAGTTTATGATTGCACTGACTGGATTAAAGAACTATACATGCTCCACTGTGGCTATCCCTTTAGTACACAGGGCATTCTGTTTCATCTCACCTCAGGTCTGTCTCTCTACTAGGCTAAACAGTGGTATGAGAGTGTTAGTAGCACTGATAATATAGATTTAGTTTTGTAGCCCATTCCTTACAGTGGGAAAACTATCATGTTAGAGTCATGTTAGAATCTTCCATTTCATAGTCATCATCAGATCCAAATTCCAAATTTAATATGTTATATATCAGCAATATTGTAGTGTAGACTTTAGTATGATGTCAGTCTGGGCTGGCCCACCAGCACAGTAGTAGTGCTACTGCTCATGATGCCAACTACTCCAGTTCAGGAACATGCCTGGGCTATGGGAGGACTGGCTGGGAATGAGGAGGATTGAGTGTCCCACTGGATGCTCTTTTTATCCAGGGATGGAGGTAGTCACATCCCACTGCACCTGGCTAACCATAGGTGGTGGTACAGGGGATGTGCGATAGTAGAATTTGACCACTGGAGCATGACCACAGGTTGGCTGCTTTGGGCCTCTTTGGAAGTCAATCCTGAAGTGTACTCCTGGTGGAGGAGGTGGGGGAACAGAACCAGAAAATCAGGTGCTGAATGGGAGGAGGAAATCTTGGTTGGCCCACCATGTCCTACACTGGGTCCAAGCTGACATTCCCTGGAATACCACCAGACATTACCTCCAAAAATGTGGGGAAGAAATGCCATGGAGCTGAGGGCATATCCCGGACAGTAAGATAGGGACAAAACAGCAGTGTGTGATGGATGGGCTAGTGGTCCTGTGAGGACTTGTGGCAGGATCTCAGCTGGATGGGAAATGGGCACATTGGCAGTAAGTGGAAGGAGGTCCCATCCGTGACAAGGGAAGGATAAAAAAATTGGGAAAAAAAGAATCATGTCAGTCTAACATGCTATTAAATGTAGGGCTGCAAGTTTGTTTCTAAAATAGGCAGACTTTTGGTTGACTGGTTCACCCTAGTCCAAATGATGCAGACTCATCATACCAGTCAAACCACAAATAGTAGTTGACACCTGAAACAGTTAACTTTACTGTGACTCACAAATTAGTCCAGCCTCTTTGATACAGCTGTGCAGCTCAACCCGATGTGAACCAATGGAAGAGCTGACTTGCACACTCAGCATCAGTCTGATAGGTAGCTTAGGCAGGGTGTTTTACAAATCATGTTAGATTAGCTAGGAAAAGAGAATTTTGTTTCTTAACTTTGACTACAATTTTTGATTAGACAGTTATATGAAATTAAGAGCTGTAATTTGGAGCAGGGGTGGAAAAGGAAAGGGAAAAATTGCAGCAGCAGTGCTGCAGCTTGTAGGCTTGCAGCAGGTCTATAGGGCCAAGGGCATACCTGACTGGTGGAACTGGAGGAGTTTGCTTTTGTCTGGGCAGTGGGTAGATGGGACACATGAGGTGACAGTGTGAAAATGTCCATTTTTTTTCCTTTTTGTTGCAGAAGTAGTTCTTTAGCAAGGCATTTTAAAACCCTGTCAGAAGCTTTTGGGAAATACTCTGTTAGAAAAAAATCTATTTTACTGGGCTGGGCAGTAAGTGTGTTCCAGCTGGAAGCAGTACAGTACCTGGCTACAGATAGTTGGCACCTTCATGGCATCCTCTTCAGTTTCAACATTCGCTTCTTCTGTGGTAGTTTATTTTTAATTAGTCATTCCTCCTTCCGACTCCTGAAGCAGTCTTTTACAGTGTGATTTGAGCAGTTTGATCTAGGCAATGGGCCGCAAGTGTGTACCAGCTGAGCTGGCAATGTGGCAATGGTGCCCCAGTGAAGTCTTTGTGATAGCATCCATAAAAACTTACAACAATGTTTCTTCCTCCTCCTTCCTGAGACCTGAAGCAACCTTTTGAAGAATGATCTGAGCAGTAGGCAGCAAGTGTGCACCACCTGGCAGTGTGCAGCTGCCCAGCTGCTGTAGATGGCACCTTGGTGGCATCCCACAAAATAAACTTAAAAAATGTGCTTCTTCCTCCTCCTCCTACTGAATCCTGAAGCAGATATATATATATATATATATATATATATATAGTCATCTGAGCAGTGGGCAGCAAGTGTGTAGCAGTGAGCAAGGTGCTTGTGCCTGGCCCATGTAGGTGGCACCTTGGTGGCATCCCATAAAAAACTTTAAAAAATATTGTCTTCCTCCTCCTCCTCCTGAGTCCTGAAGCATAAAATTGCAGTGTGATCTGGGCAGTATGATCTGTGCAGTGGGCAGAAACTGAATACCAGCTGGCAGCATACCAGTGCCTTGCCACTGTAGGTGGCGCTTTGGTGATATCTCATAAAAAATAAAAACAGTAATAAAAATAAAATAAAATAAATCACACAATAAAAATCATTCATAGATAAATAAAAAATAGAAAGAATAAAATCACAAAATGAACTAAAATATATGTCTTCCATTGATAAATTAACAATGAAAAATAAAAAGAAAATAAAAAAAAATTAAATAAAAAATAAGTCTTCCATTGATAAAAGAAATAAATAAATAACACCACAATATAAAATATGTGTCTTCATAATTCTCATTACTCTTGTGACTGAGTTCTGTAGCAAGCATTTGGAAATGGAGCAACAGACAGGTCAAGGAGATGATGGCATGGGATCATCAGATTCCGGTCACATCAAATTAAAACAAAACTAAACTGAACTTGGTCACAGACCCTCTGCCTCAGTGGGAACTACAGGTGTAGAGGAAGATGACAGCAGTGGTCAAATAGTTCATACAATATCACACATTGTTGGAACCACTCATAGTGGCACTGCAACGGTTGCAACATGAGCAATCATTGTAGAAAAAGAAATGAATAAGAAAGGAGTGTGTCAGGGAGTGAAACAGGTGCAGGTGGTGGAAAGTGATTTGGTAGAGCTTCTCGGGGATAGAGATTTAGCTTGTGATTGCATGCCCTACAAAAGTGATAGAAGCAATAGCAGCAGTTCCGGGGAAGAGGAGAAAGTGGAACAGGTGGGTGTTTGACTTGGGGCAGGTACATGTAAGAGATTCAAAAAGACCAAAATTTGTAAAACCAAAAAAGAAAAGCAACAGCAGATTATGAAGACATACAGTAGGCAAAACTGGTGGCCCAGGACACATGGTAGAGGAGGAAGAAGAACCATTCCCTCACCCTGGAGAACTGGTAGTGGAACAGGAGTAGAGTGATGATGTGGAAGCAGCCCCCAACAGCCTGCCATTAGGTAACAGCTGACACTGCCAAGAGGGAAGACCAAAACGGTGATGTTGATGGTGTAGGATTTCTTTAGACTGGACAAAGAATCATAGACACGTGTAGTGTGTCTTTTATGTTAAGACAGACTGAATTTGGCTAAGCAGAAAACATGACTAGAAACAGCTATCATGAAAAGGCCTTTGCTACAGTCCCACCAGTGTCAGTATGAGAAGGCATGCAAACACACAACATCAGCAGAAGCACCAGCAGGCAGTGAAGCTGCTGATGATGATAATGATGGCTAAGGGGAGGAGAACATTACAACTACTAAGAGACCAGGTGGAAAGGAAAAGGAAGAAAGTCATTAAGTTGGTAGTCAATGCACAACTCCAGTGTCTTCCATTCATCAGTTCTTTAGCCCAGATTCTAGCACTCTAAGGGGCTAAAAATTCCCCTGCCACTTTCACCCTCCCATGTAGCAAAAATATCAGGTAACTGTCAACTCCAGGGGAAAAGAACACCACTCATCTTTCACTGGTCAAGTCCCATGAAAAGGGCAAGAAATATAAAGCTTACAGACCAGAGGCAAGAAAGTTAACAAGATCAATTGTAGAAATGCTAGTCACTGACTTGATATCATTCTCATTTGTGAGCAATGCTGGTTTTCTGCTGCTAATACAAGTTGCTGTGCCAAGTTATCAAGTGCCCAGTGGTACCTACTTTTCCACAGTGGCTCTTCCTGATTTGTATCGGAGTGACTAGAAGATCATGTTACCTGCCTGAAATCATCATTTGTTCCACGTGTTCACATCACCACTGTAATGGAGATCAGTGGTCAGACTACTGATTACATGGCAGTGACTGCCTACTGGGCCAGTTTCTCCTTTTCATTCTCCTCCTTTTTCTCCTCCTCTTCCTCTGGGTTAAGAGCCAGCAGCAACAGTAGCAGTAGTTACAATTCGCTTGGGCCCCCAATCCTCCACAAGAAAGCAGCTTTATGTATTTCTGGCTTTGACAATGATCATCATGCAGAACACTTGTTACACTTCCTTCAACACAAGTTTAAGGAGTGGATGACAACACTACACTCATTGACACCAGGTTTTATAGCAACAGATGATGCAAAGAACATTGTGAAGGCAATTGCCAATGGTGATTATATACATTTTCCATGTTTTATCACTGTGTAAATCTAGTAGTTCAGGGATTTTGAGATGAGGAAGACTCCACTGTGCAGACATGTGTAGGTCTGGTGAAAAAAGTCGGTGGCTATTTTAGCCATTCTATAAAGGCACATAAGCTGTTACATAACATTCAGCAGTGGAACCACTTGCCCCTCCATCACCTGAAACAGGATGTGGTAACACAACGGAACTCCACCTATTACAAGATGAAATGGTTGCAAGAACAACAGAAGGCTACTCACCAGTATGCTGTTGAGCATGACATTCCATTGGAGATGTCAAGATTAGTCCAAATCAGTGATGTCTGATGGAGACCCTTGCACTGTGCTGAAGCCCTTTGAGGAGGCCATAAGGGTGGTAAGTTCTGATGCAGCTGGCCTATGCCAGGTACTCCCACTCTTTGGCCTCATTTATCTGTGACTTCATATGAAAACTCAATATGAGGAAAAGGAGGATACCACTGCTGTCAAAATAATAGAAAGGATAATATCACATTTCTGCAGTGACACACACATCTCAAAAATGTGTACAAATGACCATGACATCCTGGCCACTCTCTTGGACCCTCAGTTCAAAGACACATTTGAGACATTTGTTGATGCACAAGAATGCAGCAAGGATCAGCAGTCTTATAAAGCCTGGCTTATCCATCTGGTCTCTGCATGTAGGGCACAAAACAAGAACAGGAGCACAAATAGAGCAGAACAACAACATTCATCAAGTGCAGTGACAGGCCAGCTGGAGAGGGGGAACAAGGAGGACCCTCATGTGTTACTACTACTACCACTGAACGTCACAGGAGTCACTCATATTTGTATGCAAATCAACCTGCTACTACTAGTGCTTTTGCTGCTTCTTGTGCACCCACCCAGAAAGACAGTCACTGATTACAAACCACTATAGGAACAACTGTCTGACTATGGCTTGATGAAAAAGCATGGCAGTTCACTTTCTGATACCGTGGTGACAGAGATGCCAGCAAAAAACATGGTGCAAGATTGCCTGGATGAGAATGTGCCACTAGCAGAAAGGGATGAGTCTCTATTGTATGGGTATCAAAAAAGGTAATTTGGCCCTCTTTTCACAGGTAGCAGGTGAGCACCTCAGTTGACACCTAAAAGTACATACTCAGAGAGAGTTTTCAGTGCTGTAAGCGATATTGTCACCAACAGGTGAACAAGCCTTTCTACTCAAACTGTAGAGATACTCACTTTTTGAAGAAGATTTAACCTGTCCTTTTTTCCAAACATCTTTTTGCCTCAGTTGATGGAGTATGAATCTCCTACACTTCCAGCAGGGCCAACAGAGGAGGAGGATGGTGAGGTGGATGGAAAGGGCTTCTGTGTCCATAATTTTTTTTGAACCAGTAGCCTAGACACCCACACGCACGCTGTAGGATGCTACACTGTTATCTTCTTCATTTAAACTTTCAGCTTCAAAATATATATACAGTATATATATATATATATATATATATATATATATATATATGTAATAGATAACCCACTCTTAGGTGTGCAGTGGCGCTCTGATATCATAATGCCTTGGTATGCATGGTATGCATATTATGCAAGGCCGGTGTATCAGCCACCCAAGGCATGCATATATCAGAGTGTGACTGCACATCCTAGAGTGGGTTATCTATCTTATAAAAATGCAAAATAGTTTGTTAGGGGGGTAAAAGTGCAGGTGAGCGGTCATGCTCTGATAAACGCATGGTCATGTGATGTGTTTTATACAATCAGAACACTGGATTTGGATGCCCATTTTATAAATATATATATATATATATATATATATATATATATATATATATATAGATACATACATACATACACATAGATACTCCTTCAGCCCCTGAGCATGTATATGAGTTGAAACGTTCTGTACTTTACCTTTTTCAAAAAATTTCAATTTGGGGCTGAATGAGTTAATTAATGTTTGAATTTTTGACAGGCTGACACAGGCCACATAAATAATTTTTGGAGCAACCTTGCCCATTAGGTGTGTACAACACTGATCAATGGCAGAAGCAGATGCACTGTCCATGTGTGGTACTGTCCCAATGGGCACACAATTTTTGGACCCAGTAGCTCACACTGTGCGATGCTGCACTACTGTCTTCAGACAGTCTTTAACATGGGGTGAATTTTTGACAGGCCTACACCTGCCAAATAAATAATATTTGGACCAATGTTACCCATTTGTAACCATGGCAGAACCAGACACCTTGTCCATGTGTGTCATGCCTCCCCAATGTGTGCACAATATTTGGAACCAGTAGTTCACACTGTGAGATTCTGCACTGTTGTTTTTAGTCCATCTTTAATGTTTGGTGAATTTTTGACAGGACTACACAGGCTGTGTACAACACTGATCCATGGCAGAACCAGATGCACTGTTAATGTGTGATACTGCCCAAATGGGAGCACAGTTTTGGTAACCAGTAGCTCACACTGTGGGATTCTGTACTGATATTTTGGGCACGGGATCCTAATTTTGCAAGACATTATGGTGAAGCAATATACCGCACTGCCAATACAGAGTGGTATATTTCCGACATTAAGATTGCATGTTTTGTGGGGGGCTGTGCCCCCAAACCACCCAACTTAAATAACCAATTTCTGGGGGAGGGGTAACACTTAAGTTCACACAAATTGTGAAAAATGAAAAAAATTCATGCTTCTGAGAATCGAACCCCGGTCCACAGATGCACTGCCTCCCTTGCTGCATGTGGCTCATCCCATCTAGTGATGGCAGCTGCTCGCTGGCCCCTCCTCCCAGCAAGGTTCTTATCCTCTGTCAGGGAAGAGTGAGAGGGTGCACTACAGTGCATACCCCTTTTCTCTGTTTTGCACCCTCTCACTCTTTCAGACCGTGCTGTTCCTGTTGCGTGGTTTTCACGTATGCAGCAGAGGATGCGACAATTGACCTGGTAAGGATATTTTGTGGGCATTTATATAGCCTTACAAATAACAATTGCAGACATTTTGTTGCTTAGCTAAATACTGTTGTTTATTACTTGTTCTAGCATTGTCCATGTTCCTGTTTGGCACTAACTGAATGGACAGAATTTCTGGAACCAGTACCTCTCAATGTGGCCCTCTACATCATTCTTCTGTTTTGGGTGCTTCATCACCCCAATCTTATGATATTCAATTTATTCATTCTATCTCATGAATTTTAAGGGGTCAAACCAGTGTGAACTAGTTCATCCTTAAGAGAACTTTGGTGAACTTTATGTGGTTCAACGGTCAATGTTCGCCAGGTCGAACTTTGGGAAGTTTGCACCGATCTAATTAAAGGTATTGTACTACAGACAAATTAAAGCTGTGGAAATCTGTTTAGCTGTTCTTAGCATATTGTCGATAATATGTTATTTAGGGAAGTCCCTTGGCTGTTATCAAGGACTTGATACACAGCTACAGTCAGTAGTAGTGTGGTTGCAGGGGGCAAAAATACCAAATGCTGCCATTCCCAGAAACAACCTTGCACAAAGCATATACATAGCTACCAGACACTACTGCACTGAATGCCATTATAGTGGCATTAAAAAAACCATTACAAATTCATTAAAATTTCAGATAATGATCCAGACTCTGTATTAATTACTCATCAAAAAACAACTTAATGGTGAATTTTGGTGCATAACAGTCGGGGTTTAATTCAGTACAAATAATGGGCCATTAAAATTCATGGATCATAATGGCATGTTGTGTGATTAATGGGACCATTAAAAAATGCTGCAATACCATTAAAAGAAAAATGGCCATTAAAAGTATGTAATGGTACCATTATTTATGTACCAATTAATGGGGTATTGAGGGTTTTATTTATTGGGACAGATGTCTGGATCATTATCTGACAATAACACACCAATTGCACTTTTAGCCATTTACATTAAAACTTGTTAAACTTCAATAGTGCAGATTGCAGTGTGGTTATAGTGTGTTTCACATAATTTAGTCATGTGTATGGTGTTACATACTGTAAACTATTAGAAGTATTTGATTTCTTCAGCACTATCATAATTGATCTTTTTAAAGCTCATGTATAAGCTATGATTGCCATGTAAAAGAGCTATACAGCCCAGCATCTTGTAGACTTTCACTGATGCCTTATTCCTGCACTGGGCCAGGTTGTTCATATTCCCCGTTACAATCACCCCCAGGTCCTTTTCCTCCTCTATGTTCCCCAACTGTACCCCTCCCAGCTGATAGCTCCTCCTCTGGTTCTTAACTCCGAAGTATATTTGCACTTCTTGGTACTGAACCTCAACTGCCGTGTTTCCAACCACCCCCAGGTGCCATATCAGGATTTCCCCCATCTTGCTGAAGTCTGCCCCCCTGAAATCAATCACCCTGGTACCTGAACCTCCAGTTTTCTTCCACGTTGTGAGTGTGAACCACAGAGTGGTGATCACTACCAGTCAGTGGGCCTTCACCATTCTAGTCTCTTATGGCCTCCCCGTTTGATAGTACTAGGTCCAGAGTCCTTTCCAACCTAGCTGGCTCACACATCAACTGCACCAGGAAGCTATCCTGGAATGCCCCCAGTTTAACCTGCTCCCTAGAACATGTGGTGGTTGATGTGCTCCAGTTCTCTCCAGGTAGGTTGAAGTCCCCTACCACCACTGTGTTTCCCTTCCTGCAAACTCTCCTACTTTGATCCACCAACTCCCTGTCCAGACCCCCCACCCCAAGCTGGTGCCCTATACATCACCCCTATCCTCAGTATGCTGCCTATTGGATCCTGAAACTGCATCCACAAGACCGCTGCCCTGCCTTCTTCCCCCTCTTCCCTTATACACTGTATTCCTTCCCTAACACTGATCGCAACTGCTCCACCTTTCCTGTTCGCCCTGTCCTTCCTGAATAGCATGTATCCAGGGATCAATATATCCCAGTCCTGGTACTGGGTGGTCCAAGTTTCTGTTATGGCTGCAATGTCCACCTGCCCCACTGCCAAAAGAGCATGCAACTCAGCCAATTTGTTTCCCAGACTCCTTTCCTTTAGCGACAGTACCCTCCATCCTTCTCCTATCCTTCACCTATCCCTTCCCCACCCCGACCCCGTTTCACCTACCAGATGACCTCCCTGTAGCTTGGGTAGGCTCATCTGGCTCCCCTCTTTAGAAACCCTGCCTACCAAGCTTTCCTTTGCACCCACTTTCCTAGTTTAAAGCTACACTTGTTGATATGTACCCCTCTATCCCCTGCTTTTTAGCGGTGCCACTCTACCCCTGCTACCCTCCTCCAACTGCCTGATCCCTGAGCCCTCCATTCCCCTTCCCCCGTCTCCCTCTCCTGGTGCTCCCCCAACTCCCTCTCTACCATTGTTACCAGCAAGCTGCAAGCCTGTTGGCTGCCACCGCTGTATTGTCCTGCACTGGCCTCTTCCCCCTGTCCCTTGACCTGTCTGCAATGCTTGACCCCACTATCAGATGTGAACTTGTACTCCCTCCCTGTCCCTCCCCCCACCTAATGTCCTTCTACTGATGCTCCCTCATGTTACCCCCCTGGGAGAGGCACTTCTGGCTCCTTTCTCATTGTCTCTGCCAGCACCTTCTCCAGCTCTCTGCCAAGCCACTGCAGTCTTCCCTGTAGTTTCTTTAGCCTATGGCAGATTAAACACCCTCCTAGTCTCCATAATATGTTCATCCCAATAGCTTAGTAATAAGTAAAATATAGGGACTTACCTGCACTAGAGAGCCATAGGTTGGAGTCCAAAGGGGTGATGTACACTGTACCTGTAAAATACAAGATAGAAAAGGGGTCACAAAGGATCTGCAGATCTTTGGGGGGGTTCAAAAGGCAGCAAGGGGCAGTATAGACATAAAAAAAATACTTATCTGATGAGATTTAGGAACCCTCATCCTGTCATACCTGTAAAAAATAAAATAGAAAAACAGGTTATAATAAAAAAGAGTCATCATCCATCTTGTCAGACCTGTTAAAATAAAGACAAAAAAGGTTAATATGAGGAAAACACAGTAGCGAGGGCTAAGGCAGAGAGAGATATGAAAGGGGTATATGACAGAATAGAGGCGTAAAGAGAACGAGAGCTTAAACAAAAAGTTACAGTTAGGAAAAAGCAAGAAGACAACTACAAAGGAAATAAAGTCATAGGTACATAAGAGATGGCCCACAGGCACAGAGGAGAGCTTGGACAGTCAGAGGACCAGCCCAGGAGAGAAGGACAGGACACTTCGCTGCTCCAGGGGGGTCTCCATCCAACTGCTGTTGCACCACCTGGGTGCCCACAGGTGGTTGTGGTGCACAGAATCCATGAGTGATAGGCAGGGCCACTGCAGTGTGCCCATGAGTTGGCTGTACCAGATCTTAACTGGTGGCCAATCCTGATGTGTGCTTTCAGTTTGGGGGGGCATGGAAACAGCATGCAAAAACCAGGCAAACGAAACCCCTGCAGCAGGCTACTCCTGGATCGGATCCACACCTTCACCCTACCCCAATCCCTGCCAGATGACTGCAGGGAAGAAATTCCAAAAGCTGATGACATAACCAGCATCAAGGGGGAAACTGGGGTGCAGCACTGGGGTGTCATCCCTTGTGGGTGTGGGGACCAAGAGTAGCTGCAGCAGAGTCTAAGTAGGAAGAGTAACTCACTTAGGAGGCAGCAGAAGGAGGTCAAAGCCCATGGCCAGTGGAGCATAAAGAATATCTGAAAAAAAAAATAATAAAAACAAAAACAGAGGAGAAAAATGTTGGTGGTTTCTGGGGAAGGGCTCACCACAAATAACTTATCACTCCTTGATGGCCAAGTGGCCAGCAATTAAAAGTAGCAACCAAGGTGGGCTAGTGGGGCCTCTTGGTCTAATTGCCCAAAATACTGTAAATAAACTAATTCCACATTGGTAATATATCCCTGCTGACCACTGTATTAAAATAATAATTTCCCTGGGATCTGGGGGGCCTGGGCCCCATTATTGATTTGACAGGCAGGGAGTTGGAGTGTGAGGAAAAGGAACAGGTGATTGGGCTAGGCTGCTGCAGATAGCAAGCGACCACACAAAAGTGAAAGTCCTAGGCTGTACTTTCTGCTCCCAGATTATACAGAGCTCAGGCTGCATCCTGCTCTGTGTGGGCAAGGAAAGAGGGGACAGGAACTCATCTGCAAGCAGAGAAGGACACAGTAGAAGCATGTCCTTTCAGCTACCCGAGCCACTGCAATTGGGGGGGGGGACAGGGTGAAACAAAAAATTAGGATGGAAGGATGCAACTCAAGGAGGAGTGGGAGGGGGAAGCTCTAGGAAACTAACTCAGCTGCCTGCTTGAGCAGACTTGATAGACCATTTTGGCCCATTTCTGCTGGCCATTTCATGTTTGTATGTATTTTTTTGATAAAACAGATTTGTACAGCAGCCACTGAGAGAACTGTATTCAGAAGCTGGAGTTCAAGGGATGTAAAAGAAAAAAACAATGGGCTGCATTTGCTATCTATAAATTACCCAAAGATAATTTTCTCAAACTGACCACTGTTGCATAACAAAGTTTGTATACGCAACACAAATTCCCATACCCCAACTGTAGTATTTTGCACTTAGCCACTCTAGATGGAAGCCCGATTTTTTAGCCCAACCAAGTCCCTTGCTGGCCAAGAAAATAGGACAATTTTCAGTTCTTTAATTCTTCCAGGCACAGCCTCCACCACATGAAGAGTACGTTCACAGGGCCATGTGCACAGAAACCGTGGCTTGGCTCAGTGCAGCTGGATCTGCTCATTTTGTTTACTTCTGCAATGCAACATTGGTAGACTGCACATGATGAGGAGCAAAGGGTTAAAAGGTAAAACATGGAACAGACCGAAGGATTAAAGAGCAGGAAAAAAAACAGCAGGAAAATTAAACCAGGACACCCATTTGTTGCCCCTTACAGCTACGCTTGCCAGTACATGTATTACATATCCCGCCCAGCTAAACAAAGCCATCTAAAGAACATTTTTCCAAATAGTCCCCCTCCACACATTTTGCTGCCTCTGGCTGCTAATGTCAGTTCTCCTCAGATTACACCTAGCATAAAAAAATCTAAACTGACCTTTCTTGTAGCAAGCTGATTCTTCCACAGAGCATGCAGTATAGGTGCCATCCATTACCGATTGAAGCATGGAAAACAACCATCTTTCGTGACTGATTCAAATTGTTTTCTTTCAGACATCAGAGCAGCAGTATCGCGAGACATCGGGGGACCAATCAAGTCACTCTGATGTTGGCTGCTGACTGCTTCTTGAACAGCAGAAGAGGTTGAACACACAGAAGTTTTCAGCAGCATTTAGGCTAGTCTGTTGTTGAATGGAATCATAAATGTTTCACAAGGACATAAGAAGTTGGTCTTCTACACTGCAACATCAGACAGTGTATGTCTAGCAAGATTTATTGCTACAGAGTGAGCTCCATTTGTAGAAACACTAGCTGATGGTGCTTGGAGGGGGAGGATTAACCCTTTTGCTGCCAGGCAGTTTGCAATTTCAGTGCCAGCATTTATTTTTACTTTATAGATTTATGCTTGTGTATGACAAGTAAGTACATAAAAGCCAAAACATTAAAAGACTTGTAGAAAACATATACAGAATATATCAGGAAGTATAAAAAGGGCAATACGCTTGGCTTTTGTGGTTAAAATGCACATTTTTAGTTAAAATGCCTAAATCTATTTTCCCATTTTATGCAATATCCCTCAGTATATATATTTTTATTGAGAGAAGAGCCTTAGCTTTTGGGGGCATAAATAGCTTTGTGGTTTAATTTATGCACTGCTGAGAACTTGGATGGAAACTGAACAAACTATAAAGCAGGGATTCTGCTGTGAATGGGTTAATACCATGTCTGCATTGCCAGAGTGTTGCTCCAGCTCTGCAGTGATGTCATTAATTGAAATAATCCACGGCCCCTGATTGTTGAGTCTTACATTTGGCAGCTCCATGCCATATGCAGACTTCCTAAACTACTTGCTGGGTGTTTCAGGTCAGACATGAGTCAGTGTCCCCATTCCCTGTGCCAAACCTGCCCCATATATATTGTCATGATGGGTGAGGAGGGAAACATGGCCTCAGGCTTTCTGTAACCTGGAGACATGGCTAGAGGAGGACTTGGGGAGCATTCTGCCATAGCTGGGGGCGAACTCAGTGGGCTTGTGAGCTAGAGGCCAGTGATGGGGGTACTAGGGAGCCTAAATACAAGGATATGGAGTCACAGAATCCTGAGGTAAAGGTGGGTTTCAGAAATCTGACACTCAGTTACTAATTTAAATACTAAACAAACACTCAACTGCGCAAGTTGAGGTTTTGTTGAGTGCTGGTTTAGTTCAAGTGCTCAACACCTAGCATTCGACTAAATTTATCATGTCAATGCATTTTTAGTTGGTGCTCAACCTACTATGTGTAAAATATCGGTGCATGCTCAACCACACATTTTTGTATGGGCTGTTACCCTCACAGCTGCTTTATTTTATGACACCATAGTGTGCTCACTAGAGACTGTGAAAAACAATTATGTAGAATTTGCAGGGGACAGCTGGATGCATTTTGAAAGTCAGAGGAATAAATCATTGTTGTATTATCTACAGCAGGGGTTCTCAAATGGTGAGGCCAGCCTCCCTTGGGAGGCCCCAGCCTGTTCCAGGGGAGGCTCAAGCAAGTCTGAAAAAGTACTGTATTTAAATTTTGAGTTTTATATATTTTGTGTGAAGAGATTAAGCAAACTGAAAGACGATAGTAGGAGGTGAATTTTATGTATTTATTTACTAATAGGTGACAAGGGAAAGGTTTCATGTCAGTATAGGACAAAGAACTGAATGTGAGCCAAGTACTCATAGGGGTTTCAGTTTATTCATGCTGTACTACACAAAGTACAGTATGTTATTTACTTTGGGGAAGCCCAAGATTATTTAAGTTTTTGGGGGAGGCTCAAAATCTTTTCCATGGATTTGGGGAGGCTCACTGTGTCACAGTCTGAGAACTATTGATCTACAGTATTTAGTAGACAGACAGCAGGGGCAAGTGAAACAAGCATTTGTCAATGCCAAGTGTTGCTTGCTGTCATTAGCAGTGGAAGTGCAGGAGTTAGACAGATGCATTATCTTAGAGGATATTAGGTTGGGGGGTTTCTTTGATGAGGATGGCAGGCTCTTTATGACCCCTCAGATACTTAACAGGTTGAATTTGCCTGTTGATGTGTGCTTTAAAGTATATCAGGTGCGTCATCTCATAGTTCAGAAGCTGGGACTAAATGGTTTTAAACCTCCCAAGATAGATTTTTGGGATACTATTAAACCTTTGGTGGGTACTCCACATGCAATATCCAAAATATATGTAGTACTCCTGAACTGGGCTTTCCCAGAAGGGTTTACTCCTCCATCAGTTTGGGTCAGTGCTTTTCCTAATATGGAGTTAGACTGGGTTCAGATATGGTCTAATTGTCATAGGTTTTTTGAGGCAAGACCCTCTTAAACTGAATCAGTTCAAGATATTAAATAACATCTATTATTCTCCCCAGAAATTATTCAATTTAAAAATGTTATCGGACTCTTGTTGCTTTAGGTGCGGTTCAGAGGGAGGAGATCTACTACATATATTTTGGTACTGTTCCAAGATTGCTCCATTATGGTTAGATATTAAAGAGAAAGCGAGTCCCCTACTGAGCTGTTTAAACCAGAGATTTGCATACTAGTATATATGCCTGAGGTCCTAGTCACGCAGAGGAAATTCTATATTTTCTTGATTTCTATTTCAGCTAAGAGGCTTGTGCTTAGACATTGGGAAGGAAACTAACAGAATCCCTTACTCTGAGTGGTTATCTGAGTTGTTAGCCTTACTTAGAATAGAAAGAAGGATAGCAGTTTTGCAGGATCAACTCCCTAAGTTCGAGAAAATCTGGTCTCCATTAGTTTGTGCCTATTCATGAGTATCAAGAATCAAATCTCCCTGTTTGTCCAATCTTTGTCTAGTGATGTTCTTGTATTCTGTGTCCGGGGGGGAGGGGGGTTGGGTATCGAGAGGCCCCCGGGAGGGAGGAGGGATGGGGGGGTGGAGAGGAGTTAGTTCTGGTGGTGCTCTATTACTTCTTTTTTGTATACACCTATGTGAATCCTTATTGATTGGGCACCTTGTGTTTCTTTATATATGTCGAGTATTGCCTCTGTTTACCTTAAAATGTCAATAAAGAGTTAATGGCAAAAAAAAAGACAGATGCATTATAGGAATGTCAGTGAAGTATTGAACTGACACCAACTACACCCCCACCCTGCAGAGATGGACAGGCATTAGGGTGTGCCTTTGGTTCATCGCCCATAACGGTCATGACATTTCACCTCACCCTACCTTGCAGACATTTACAAGTGCTGAGATGAGCTTTTAAGTGTTCGGGCTTTACAAACACCTCATTCCATAAGGAAATATACTGAAATTAGTGCAATATAGAAGAATGGGGTGAACTCTGGGGTCAAAGGGTCCAAGGCGCACCTCAATGCCTGCCACTGGCTGCAGGGTGAGGGTGGAATGGCATGAGCATTACTGTCGACAGTCCCAAGTCACACCCCTGAGACCTATCAGTCCCTACAGGGTAGGGTGTTATGGTCAAAAACCTTAACACCCCGGGCATTTCTTGGTATTTTTATTCCAAGTTTTCAACATGGGCTTTTTTGTGATCCCACTGCATGAACAGTGGCACTATCAGTTCATTAGTCGAAAGGCAATTTTGCACAATGACAGTGCCATTTGACGCCACAGGTGCTAAAACACATTTTGAACAAGATGTAAAAAATGCCAGCTGTACTGTTCATGAGGAGGTGTAAAAAATGGTAATGTTGAAAATCTGGAGTGAAAATATAAAAAAAAATTCTGGTGAAGTCACAAGTATGTATAGAAACTGCGCTACGCACACCTGTAATGGAATTAGTTTTGGGATTTTTTACAGCTGATTTTCAACATAGGCATTTTGGGACCTCCACTCATGAACAGTGTCACAGTGATTTTCTTAATCTATCCTGAACACTGATTTCCCACAGTGACCGTGTTATTCTATGCTGCAAATGCGAAAACACATTTAGGCCTGGGTGTGAAAAATGACAGCTGTACTGTTCATAAGGAGCTGTGAAAAAATGCCAATGTTGAAAATCTGGACTGAAAAGATTACAAATTCGTGAACCTGTGAGGGTGCATGGAAATTGCACAATGCACGCCCATAACACAGTCATTTTATGGACTTTTGTAGGCAAATTTTCAACATAGCCAGTTTAAGACCTTTGCTCATGAACAGTGTCACTGTGATTTTCTTAATCTGTCCCAAACATTGATTTCATACACCGACCACCCCACAGTGAGCTACATGTGTGAAAACACATTTCAAGCGAGATGTAAAAAATGACAGCTGTACTTTTGATAAGAAGGTGTGGTAAAATGGCAATGTTGAAAATCTCCAGTGAAAATATTAAAAATGCTCGAAGTTACAAGCGTGCATAGGAACTGAGCAATGCATGCTCATAAAACAGACATTTTGTGGAATTTTTTCACAAAATTTTTAACATAGGATTTATGGGGGCCTATCTCATGAACTGCAACACTGTCATTTCATTAATCAGTCCCAAAAGGTGGTTCCGCACAGTGACCGCGAAATCACCTTTCATAACTGAATAACAAAATGACAGTGACTGAGTTCATGAGGTGGGCTCCCAAGAACCCCATGTTGAAAATTTGGTGAAAAATTCCCCAAAATGGGCAAGATATGCACCAAAGTTGAAAAAACAAAAATTTACGCCATGTAGCTTACTGGCATTTCTTCAGTTTGCGATCAGCTTTGAAGAGTGCAGACGTGTTCCTGGTCCACCGAAGATCATCATGCTGGACTCCGGAGCTAAGTATGGGGTGAGGGGCGGATGTGTGAAGGTGGGGTACACAGAGGTGGGTGCAGGTAGGGGGAGGCGGACAAAAGAATCAACGAGGGACATTTTTTTCTTCCATGTCTTTTTATTTTTTAAAGATGACGGGGGACTTTTGCCATGCTGGGGTGGGCTCCCAGTGTGGCAGATGGAAGTTTTTTTGGGGGTGGCACTGGAGCCAATGGGGGATTGGGCACCCATGTCAGCCACACAGTGTTCTGGGGGGATGCATGAGCCATGGGGGGGCGCATTATGCTGACAGGGAATGGACTACCCCATTGGCAAATGACCTGGGGAGGGGGTCATGCCACCAGGGGGATTGGGCAACCCGTCAGCTTGTTTTTAAATTTATTTATTGAAATGTTTCCCCAGGAAGGCACACTGAATGGTGGGCAGCGGCTTTCCATCTGCTTCCTGGTGACTGTGAGAGGCAGATGGAGAAGCCGTCGCCATGGGGACACCAGGCAATCAGCTGTTTTGGTAGCTTGTAATGCACCAAAACAGCTGATTGCGTGGCAACATTGCCAGATTTCTATATGCATTTAGGTATACCTACTGAAAGCAATGTGTTTCTTGCACATGCGTGCAAGCAACACAACAAATGGGACAAACAAGGGAAATACATTGGTTTTTAATGACCATTAATGTGTTGTCCCAAAAACTACATTACTTTTAATGACTATGAAAATAAAATTAACCACATTTTAGTGCCCATTAATGGATTAGCTGAAAAGCAATTCATTTTAATGCCCATTAGACAATCAGATGAAGACATTTAATGGCCATTGTCATGAACATTAATGTTTTAGCAGACAGGCATATCAATTTCATGGCAATTAAAATCTATGTAATCTGTATATTTAATGCCCATTAATCAATGAATGGTAACAGTGATAGTTTTCATGGCAATGAAACTAGGTGATCGCGTTTTAATGGCTATCAAAAGCATGTTGCTATGGTTTAATGGGTGTTAAAAACACCATTAACTGTACATTAAACAAAATTTAATGGACTTTTAACACCTGTTAACCATTTAATGGGAGGCTGTAATGGTAAATTAATGCCATAGGTGATTGCATTAATGGTTTTCACCCATGAAACCGCAACACTTAATTGAAATTTAATGGGAGAACAAATTTCACATTAAACAAGATTTAATGGGGTAAATTAATGGGTTTGCATGCTATTATTGGAAAAATAATGGATTTTAATGGAATTTTAATGGAATTCAATGCAGTAGTGAGAGGAGCCTCCCCACAGCAGCTAAATCTTGACTCAAATGTGGCTACCTGGTGTCCAATATTCAGCAGATTGCTGGCTCAAATCTGAGTTTGCCATTGCAAACTGGGTTTTGTGCAGATGTGCAATTATCAAAAACCTGGTTAGCATGGGCAACTAAGGTTTATGTCAGGCAATATTCAGAGGGGGACACAGTGTAAATGAAGGGGCAGCGACCTGAATATTGGCACAGTCCAATAATTACACTATGTGCATCATGCAAGGCCATTTTGTTTGGTCCCCTCATATGATGCACAGACCACTGATCAAAACCTTGACCTTCTCAGGTGCAACCATAGCAGGTGGTGGAAGAAGTGCAGTGCCCCCCACCCCAAAACAGTAGTCTCTGGTGTACAGTGTTTCCCCTCACCAATCACTGACCTTATGGTCAATAGTACAGTTTCTCTGGTGCTAGTGGTCCCCCCACCCCAGCAATTGCCAGCCTGATGTTCAAAATGAACATTTCCCTAGTGCTAGTGCTCTCCCCCACTGATCACCGGCCCAATGGTCATTAGTACAGTTGTCCCCCCGATCACTGGCCTGAAGTAAATAGACACTCTCCCTAGTGTCTAGTGGTCCCTCCCTACTGATCGCTGGCCTGATCTGAAAAATTAAACTTTCTTTGGCATGCGGTGATCCCTTCCCCCACCCATACCCATGCCAATCACTAAATGATATTCCCTGGTGTCTAGTGGTCCCTCCCCCTACCCACACCCATGCTTAATCAATAAATAATATTCCCTGGTGTCCAGTGGTCCCCCATGCCCCCAGTATTGTACAATAACAGCATGTACTGGTGTCGAGTGTCCCCCCCTTTCTGATCCCCTGCAAAATAAATTGAAACCATTCCCTGGTGTCTAGTGGCCCTGTCTGGTAGTGCCCCACTAACCCACTCCTCCTACCCTGACTTTAAGTCAGTGACTGGCACTGCCCTCTGCTTTCCACTGCAGACAGCCATGACTGAGCTGACAAAGAGCACATACTTGAACATGTTCAGTCATCGCCAGTCATGATGGAGAAATGAGGGCTGTGCTGGTCACTGGCTTGGGGTCATGTTGGGGGGGTGGGGCACTCCCTGCCATGGTACGGGGGGTGGTGGGCCCATTTAACACCAGAAGGGGTGTCAGCATGAGACAGGGATGTTTTGCATTTGGGGGATGAAACTGGTTTGTTCTAATGTTACCATTATTCTTTGGGCACCTTCATCTGCCAAAATTAGAGAGGGTGAAAAATAAAAAAAACAAAATGAAAGGTGATTTGAGAGGTGACACCGCAGTGCCCCCATGCCAAGTTGGGATACCCAGATTCCCTTGGTTCTGCATGACAATCCAGTTTTGTTTCAGGTGGCACATGGTAGGCCTCCACTCCACCATGAGGAGCATTCCTGGTACTTGGAACTAGTAGTGGACAGGGAAGAACAAGTGATGTGCCTATCAGGGGCATGGGAATGGGGTATTTGGTCAGTCAAAGCAAGTCCCCAAAGCTACTATATGTTTGGCAATGGGGAAAAACTTCATGTAAATAATATCTATCCAAGAACACACATATTTTCATACAGATACTGCATGAAATTAATGAGATACTGCACGAAATTAATGAATTTACTGGATACTTATCAAGTACATATTACTTAGTTAACTAACCTGATTAAAATCTACCCTCATCAAGTTGCTCACATTACACTTCAGCCATGTTTATGACATCTGACCATAAACAAAAGAATTAAAATATTACAAACTTTCTGGCCCGATGGCACTGAGGGCTGAGGCGCTGGACATCTTACCTCACACTGCACCGGTGACCCGTGTTCGGGAATGAGCATGGGTCATCGGGGGTTGGCGGGGAGGAGAAGGATAGAGTGTCTGCTAGACTTGTCTCCTTCTCAGGGGAGGAGGGGTTTCACTTCCTGATGCCTGATTGCCCCCTGGCGGAAGCTGGGGGTCAGGGCACGGGGTGACAGCATTAGGGAGGAGTCTGGGCAAGAGACCTGGGGTAGAGGCATGTGGACTCATGCACCCCTGCCTCCACTGGCATCATTGCATGCCCAGGGCTCCAGCAAGGGGTGGAGTGAAAAAGGGAAAAAGGTGGCACCTCTCACGCTACTTGATGGTCGTCCACGAGTGTTTGTCGGAGTTGGCACCCATACTGGATCCAAAAGGGTGGGGAGTTAGTGGGGCTCCCTGCCACCCCAATGCAGGGGGCAAGCCACAGGAGTTCAGGGTGCCAGTGGAGACAAGATGGATGGTGGACGGATCCCCCAGACAGGATGCGAGAAGTACCGGTGGGCCGAGAGGAGGCTATGAAGATAAAAAGAATTTAAAAAAAAATTACAAACTGCTTTTATAATACATACTGTATTTCTTTTTACAATTAAATAAACTTTATTGAGCATTAATAACAAGTAAGCAAACAGCCAAGCAAACAAGCAGCAACAGGAAAATTAAATATGTCTGTATGATGACACTCATAATCTGAACATTGACATTGAGCAGTGAAACACAAATCTAATAAACAAACCAAACCCCAAAACCAATCCCCCAAACCTTTACACAACCCTCCCCTGCAGATTACTACCAAGGGAGCATTTGTACCTGGAAAGAAACTAAAATGGGAAGGAAAGAAAGAAAGAAAGAAAGAAAGAAAGAAAGAAAGAAAGAAAGAAAGAAAGAAAGAAAGAAAGAAAGAAAGAAAGAAAGAAAGAAAGAGGAAAAAGGGAGCAAACATCTGAAGAAGTGGGTTGCCATCTGGGAACAAGTGACCATCAAACAGTGTGGTACACGTAAAACTCAGCTACAGAGTCAAGCCATACAAAAGTGAGGGTACTGGACTTCAGGAGGGCTGACTTTGGCAAGATGGGAGAGTGCCTCAGAAAAACATTAGCAAACAGGCTAGAAGGAGGGGTGGAGCACCAATGGGGAATCATCAAAACTGCCATCACAGAGGCAACAAGCCTTTGTGTGAAGCAAATAAACAAATCAAAATGAAAGAAAAAGCCACTATGGTTCTCAAAAGAGGTGGCTGGGAAAGTCAGGGAGAAAAAGATAGCATTCCGGAAGTATAAGGAAACACAGAAGGAGCAGGACAGAGAGCTGTACCAGTTAAGGCAGAAGGAACAGGGAGGGAAGTCAGAATAGCAAAGGCCCAAACTGAGGAAAAGATAGCCAACTTGGTTAAGAAGGGGGATAAAACCTTTTATAGGTACATCAGAGAGTGTAGGAAGACAGAGGGAGGGATAGTGAGGCTGAATAGACTGAACAGTGGGTAGGCAGAGGGGGACAGTGAAAAAGCAGGGATACTGAACAAATATTTCTGCTCAGTATTCACAAAAGAGGAGGGGGAAGTGCCTAATCCAATTAATAGAAGCACTCTTGATGGAGGGGGTCGATCCCAGTCCTTTCACAGAAGAAAGGGTTCTGCAAGAACTCCTGAAACTGAAGGTGGACAAAGCAATGGGGCCTGATGGAATTCACCCCAGAATTCTAAAAGAATTAAGGGGGGAACTAGTGAAACCACTGGCTACTCTTTTTAATAAATCATGGGAGGATGGTGTGGTACCCGAGGACTGGAGGAAGGCGGATGTGATTCCCCTTCACAAAAGTGGGACCAAGACAGTGGCAGGAATCTACAGACCAGTCAGTTTGACCTCTGTGGTAGGGAAAATTATGGAGTCACTTCTGAAGGAAAGAATTGTTGAGTACCTAGAGGCCAGTGGGGCACAGGACCCAAGGCAGCATGGGTTCAGAGTGGGAAGGTCATGTCAGATGAATCTAATAGATTTCTTTGACTGGGTGACCAAAGTAGTAGACCAGGGAAGGGCTGTGAACATGGCCTACCTAGACTTTAGCAAGGCATTTGAAACAGTCCCACACAAAAGATTAATAGTCAAATTAACCAGCCTGGGAGTGGGTAGAGGGAGGGTGGTTCAGGGGCAATGTGAGGAAGTATTTTTTCACAGAGAGAGTAGTGGATGCATGGAACAGCCTTCCTGAGGAGGTTGTGGGGTCTAAAACTATGGGAGAATTCAAGAATGCATGGGACTGACATAAGGCAATTCTTGTGGGGGGTAGGAAGAAATAGGCTGTTGGTTAACTAGGATCTGTGGCCTATCCTGTAGGTAGGGAAATGGGCAGACTAAATGGGCCAAGCAGTCCTTATCTGCCGTCAAAGTCTATGTTTCTACGTTTCTATGTTTCAGCCAATACCAACCACCTCCCTACACCTGAGGAAGGACTGTTCACAACTCCAAACCAAACAGCTCTCCCTAAGGAGACTGTGCAATGGGTAAAAGAGCCGTAAGAAGTCCCCACCTCCTCAGAAATACATCCTGATGGGCCTGCCAGTGAGCAATATGTTTGCTCCATTTCCAGGACTTGAAGAACCTCTGAGTGCCATTCTCTATAAGGAGGGAGTGAATGATTCAGCCAGTGTCGGACAATAATTAATTTAGCAACACTTGTAATCAAAGACATGAATGTCTTATAACAGGCAAGTATGTTCACCAGAATATAGCCCACCAGGCAGATCTGGGGAGTGAAATAGAAGTCTGAACCCAGGAGCGGTTCCAGGGAGTCTCGAATTGCTCTCCAAAATGGAGCCACCAGTGAACAATCCCAAAGAATATGTTTAAGTGTCCCCTCAGAATGCCCACCTTGAATACAGACTGGAGATAAAGACCTACCCATCCTATAGAGCCTGGGGGAGAGAAATACAGGTTATGTAACACATGAAATTGTAGGAAATGGAGTCCGTCCTGCTTAATATGGTTATATAAGCATTTCCAAATTCACCACCAGTCTGTCTCATCCAAGGCAAGCCCCAATTCCTGTTGCTAATAAAAACAAATCCCCGTGGGGCTTCTTGAATCGTTGCCCTGAAAGATGTCATAAAATGTAGAAATGCAGTGAGGGAGGGATGCAGTATCAATAAACATCTGCAACAATGAGCTAGAGACCCCGAGCTAAGGCAGAGATCCCAAAAAGGAGGTAATCGCACCAGTCAACTGCATATGTTTAAAGGGATGATATGTAAGGACAGCAAAATTCTCTTGAACTACACCAACTGGGGAAAGCTTGCCCTCATCTAGTAATGACGCTACCATTGCTCCTTGTAGAGGTGGGCAGAAGTTTAAAGGAATGGGCTGATTCGCTATATGAAAGTATGGATTACCAATAAGTGGCTGAGTAATATCCTTATCAGGATCAAGACCGAGGTGGACATAGATCTGATGAAGGACTGTGAAAGACCAGTACATGAGGGAGGAATGAAGTGCTGGAGGAAGCTTGGATGGTTTACTATATAGTAAACTACCTAGAGTAAGACTTTGAAGATGGCATAGCCACTGTTCTAAGGAGAGCCATAGGGGGTAGTGGGAACCACCAGCGAGAATAACAGTGACAGAGCCCCAACAGAAGAGTTTGCTGCAGTGAATGGCACAGTAATATAAGAAGGAGAGTTAGGCACCCTCAGACCCCCAAGCTCCTTCTGAACAGTGAGCTTATAATACGCCCTATGAACAGCCTTGCCATTCCATATAAAGGCAGAGAGACACTGCTGAAGACAGGAAAACCAGACTTTTGGAAGAAAGAGGCTTACCATGCCCAATGGGTGTAGGATCCGGGGTAATTTGTTAATTTTTGTTACATTCACAAGCCCCCACAGGGAAAGGAGAAGAGAGCTCCACCTCTGGAGGTCCAACTTAATGTCTTGACAAAGAGGGGAGTGATTGAGCTTGACCAACACAGAAATAGATCTGAAAACTTTAATCACTAGACAGGTGAGGACCTTGGATTCCAAGGAAAGGCCAAGCTCATCTGTCCACTAATGGAGCACATGAACATTTAGCAGCATGACCTTGGATTTGTCTAAGTTTAGTTTCTTGCCTGCTACCCGGGAAAACCTGTCAATCTCCTCTGGGGTAGCGAGACTAATGTCCAGGGATTCTCCACACATTCAAAAGAAGATTGTCTATGTAGGTGAAGATTTTGTATCTCTCAACCCTATCTGAATGCCTTGAATTCCTGGGTGAAGTTGGAGAGAACGAAGGAGGGAATCTAAATACAAATTAAACAAGAATGGAGAGAGAGGGCAATCTTGCTTTGCACCACACAGTAAAGAGAAAGAGGAAGAAAACATTCCATTACAATGTATTCTGGCCAAGGGATGGTGATATATGACCTTCAGCCAGTTACAGAAAGGGGAAGGAAAACTAAAACACTGAAGTGCGGCAAATAAGAATGGCCAAGATACCCGGTCAAAGGCCTTCTCCACATCAAGGGAGACCAGAACCATGGGGGTCCTGTTCTCCCTTGATGCAGATATCAGGTATAAAACCTTGCACAGATGATAACCAACCCATAATAAACCCATCTGAGTTGGGCTGATGAGCCCTTCCCAAGTGGACAAAAGACAGTTTGCCAGAATATTAGCCAGAATTTTGAGATCGGATTTCAGTAAGGAGATAGAGCAGTAGCTTCCAGGGATGAGTTTGGGCTTATCAGATTTAAGGATTACAGTAATCCAAGCCTGCGTAAATGAGCTGTTCATGAGGCCGCAGGAACAAAGGTAATTGAACAACCTGGTTAGGAAAGTGGCCAAGATATCTATAAAGGTGGCATGAAAGGAGTTGTTGAATTCATCCAGGCCGGGAGCTTTCTCCTTCAGCAGTTATTCAATCACTTGGCCAACCTCCAGCAGAGAGATGGGGGCTTGCAGGGCTTCATGTTGTACATCTGAAGGACTGGGAAAAGGTACAGAGTCCAAATAGGACTCTATCAAAGCCTCATCAGGGCAATCACCAGCTTCTGGACTGTAGAGATTCTTAAATGCTTCCACAATAGCTCGATGGTGAGTGATAACTTCCCCATCCTGAGTTGGCTGAAGACTGGGAAACATTTGCCTGCTCTCTAACTGCTGAAGCCAGAAAGCTAAGAACCAACCTGCCCTCTCTTCGGATTCCAGATAGTGAAATTTGACTCATTGGAGGGCCAAGTAAGCCTGATCCACTGAGAGCTTATAATACTGAGCCCTAAGAGAGTACATATTATATTTCTATTAAACAGATAAGAAGCAAATTATGCACAGCTGTGAACAAAAAAAAATAATAATCTTTTACATTGTCATTAGGTTTCACAAAGTTACTAAGTTTTACTGCATGGGCCAAAGATCAATATACTGTATATTTAAAAGAATATAGTGAGACTACATTTCATTCCCATCCAAAGTTAACATACCTTGCCCCATTAGTGATTTTCCTATTCATTACATAGAGAATAAAGCATGGATCGGGGTGTGTAACGAGAAGTTTACACACATCTGAGGTGTTAGATGCTACATAAACTCCCGAGAGCGTAGCTTGAGGGGTTTATGAATAGCATCTAACCCTGAGGGTGTGTGTAATCTTTAAGTTTAAACACGCTGACCCATATTTTATTTTATATGATTTCTGGGTCTTCCTTTTTGGCCACAGCAATTACATAAAATAAAAAATGATGTCCCTGTGCCACCGTGGTCCACTTAGGTTTGAGTGCATGGTCCACGGTGGTTGTTTTGTTTATTTCATCATTTTTTTTAAATCATTTGTGGTTGCCCGTGCCCGGAGATGTTTTGTCTGTTTTAATTTTTTTTTTTTATTTCGTTGCTGGTGGCAGTGACTTATCACCAACTTCAGGTAGCGGTTCCCTCTGATGTGGAAAATCGAGGTGGCCAGCAGTCTGGGAGAGCTGAGGTGGGCACATGTGCAGAGTGAGGAAAACCATGCATGGGTTTGCCACAATAAACACTCCTTTAATAGAACAAATAACAGCAAGTAACACCATGGTTTTCCTTCAGCAAAAAGGAAGACCCAGTTATTATAAGTAGGTAAATCCAATCAAAAACTAAAAGGCAGTTCTTCAAAAGAAAGAGACAAAGGAGCTCTATAAGTTAAAATACAGGGGTGTGCACAATACCTTAGAGCCAAAATGTCATGAGAAAATACAAAGCAGTAAAAGTGGATGATTATTTTCTAAAAGAAATTTGGACTATATCCTTTTCTTTGTGTTTTTAATACACATCGGCCCAGATATTCAAACTGTGCCAGGTTGTGGCACAAGCTTGGGTGCAGCTCAACTTGGCTGCGCAGGGATGTGGACTGGGCAATATTCATTGGAGCTGTGCCATGGCTCAGCAGCGTTGAATAACGCACCCTGGCCACCCCAAGTGTGCATGGTCCAGTGGCACTGTGCCAGCGCAAGTGGCCAGAGTGGAGCATGGGGATGCGATAGCGCAAGTTACATTGCGCTATGCACAGCAACTGCAATATTCAAAACTTGACATGCAAATGTGCCATAATGTATGCAAGGCGCAAATGGGTCCAATTGCATGTCATTATGGCCCCATTTGCATGCAGGTGCACTGATCCCCAACAACTTGCTGCTGGCGCCCTGCCAGGCAGCAGCCATCGGGGACTGACACCCCCTGCAGCCGGCAATGTGCTCCACAGCCCGATTGTGGGAATTTGTATAAATAAATAAGGAATATGTCCAATATCCCTGGTGGTCCAGTGGACCACTGTCTGCCCGATTGCGGGCATTTGGATAAATACATAGATAAGTCCAATATCCCTGGTGGTCCAGTGGACCACTATCTGCCCGATCGCAGGCATCTGTGTAAATTCAGAACTAAGTCCAATATCCCTGGTGGTCCAGTGGACCGCTATCTGCCCAATCGTGGGCATCTGTGTAAATTCAGAACTAAGTCCAATATCCCAGGTGGTCCAGTGGACCGCTATCTGCCCGATTGCAGGCATTTATAATTTAAAATAGAAATAAGTCCAATATCCAAGGTGGTCTAGGGTACCCTCCCTCCCCACTCGCCCACTAGGCCCACCGCCCCACCCCAGTTCAGCGGCCAGGCGGCAGCACTACTCGCCTGCCACCCGCTACTGCCGGCCCTGACACCATCGGTGGGCTGTCGCCCATTGGTTCTGGCGTGAGCCAATGGGCAGCAACCATACCATTTACACATTCCAGATATGAGAATGATTCATTCACATATCTGGAATGTAGTATGGCACGGCTGCATGCCCATTGGCTCACGCCAGAACCAATGGGGACGCCCTACCGATGGTGTCAGTCAGCGGGGCGGCAGGCAGGTTGGATGCTGCTGCCAGCCAGCTGACCACGGGGAGCAGGGCAGTGGGGCCCAGTGGGTGGCTGGGGGGAGAACCCTAGACCACCAGGGATATTGGACTTATTTCTATTTCAAATTACAAATGCCCATGGTCAGGCAGATAGCTGTCCACTGGACCACCAGGGATATTGGACTTAGTTCTGAATTTACACAGATGCCCGCGATTCGGCAGATAGCAGTCCACTGGACCACCAGAGATATAGGACATATTTCTATTGTAAATTACAGATGCCCGCGATTGGGCCGATAGCTGTCCACTGGACCACCAGGGATATTGGACTTACTTCTGG
The DNA here is from genome assembly GCA_016271365.2 of Neoceratodus forsteri. Classification (NCBI taxonomy): domain Eukaryota; kingdom Metazoa; phylum Chordata; order Ceratodontiformes; family Ceratodontidae; genus Neoceratodus; species Neoceratodus forsteri. Next base: position 848,920,228 of record CM057450.1, on the reverse strand, counting down.
ATTTACACAGATGCCCACAATCGGGCAGATAGCGGTCCACTGGACCACCAATGATATTGGACAGATTATTTTTTTTTTAAATGCCCACAATCGGGCAATGGGGGCACTGCAAGGTGCAGCCCGAGCTCGGGTGGCCACCCACAAGTGGCAGCTGCCGTGTTGTGCCCTGCAATGCAGCAGCTCACCCGTGGGTGGCCATCAGTTGTTCCTTTTTTTTTGGATCAATTTTTTGCTGGCACAGGTAGGGGTTGCACATGCATGGCTCTGCACATCTGGGGCTGAATATTGGGCTGTGCAGGGTATGCATGGGCATGCCCACCCTACCTGCACCTCCATACATTACTGATGCATTCTGGCGCATTGGGATTTGTACTGCGCACATTTCCCTTTTGAATATCACTCTGGGGTGCATCAGTGGGTTGTGCATGGCGCAACACTGTTGCGCCACGCGCAACCCTTTTGAATATCTGGGCCATCATGTTTAGTGCTGACCTCAGCTGCAATACTTTTTCTACTGCTTTGTAGGTAAATCCAATGTTATAGTTTTTTTTTTATGTTCTTTAAACATTTGTTGACCGGGATAGGCACGCTGAGTGGAAGCTCATTTCTGGGTGTGACCCGGGGGGTGGGGGGAATTGGAGTACATACAGTAGTTACAAAGACAGAATAGACAGAATATTAACAAATTATTTACAATATGGTTTCAAATTATTTATAAGTTAATATATTGAAATACAAACAGATCCGGCAGACGTTGACACATTTCAGGTTAAGATATGTCCAGAGGGCATCAGTGTACAGTTGGGTAACAAGAAAATTAATATAGAAAGCATGGCAGGAACATTTCAAATGTGTGAGGAAGATGAGAGACGAGTAAAAAGAGAAGTAGGTGAGCTCAGAGTGCATTGTCCAGTGGGAACAGAAAGTGGTGACAGACTCACCTAGGACAGAGACAAGAGAGAGGTGTTAGGAGGTGAAGTTGTGTCTCGCATGCAAGGTAAGTATACCACCAATGTTTAAACCCTTAGGACTCTAACCAGAAAAAGTCAAGGAAGCTTGATTTATACTGCATAGTAATATTATATTTTCCCATTCATTGTATAAAACAGTTCAATATAAACATACTTTACCAATTTGTTTATTTATCTTTTTTTATTTAGTCATTTTGTTTTTGTCACATGGGAAAAGAGAGTTAAGAAATACTTCTTATTGTCATTCTTGTTGAGGGGTCGAGGAAGGGTGATACAAATACAAATCATCTGATAATTAACCAGGTTGAGCTGTTGTCATAAACATAAAATGTGTAGTACTAATAATTGCATAAATGTGTGTACAGTAGCAACAAATTTAAACATCAGAGAAAAGTCAAATGAAATAAAGCATGTTTAGTCACTTCCTTAAAGTCTTCAAGGAGGGAACTTGTCTAACTACTAGTGGGATAGCATTTAGCAATAAAGGGTGCAAAGTAGGAATTTCAATTCACTGTCTGATAGTAGCCTGTATGCCACACTACTCAGATGTCATTCCCTGAAGACCTACAGCAAAGGACAAGATCATTTGATGATCCAAGATTTAAGAGGTGGTCATTTCCATATGGCAGTATACATGTTAAAAAGGCATACCTGTACGGGGAATATCTTTAAGTTAGTAGATGTTGGCACAGCTTTTGTATTCATGACTGTTTACGAAGCAGGAGCAGTCATGATGAACCGAGAGCTCCTTCTGACTTTAATTACCCTGTCACTGTGTTATGGAGAAAACTGAGCAATCATACATATTTGGACAGCACCAGATTATACAAAAAAGAAACCTGGGGTTCCCTAAGGGCTTTACCGAGACTCATACTCTTCAATTTTTTTATTGATGACTTGGAGTCAAGGGACTCAAGTAAGGTAATTAAATTTGTTGATGACGGAAAGATTTTTTTTATTTTATTTTAGTCTTTGGTAACTGGGTAAGGCCCATTAGACACAAGTTCCTGTTTTCAGGGGGTGACCTGGGAGCACTGGGCTGTTAAGTGACTTGCTCAGAGTCACACAGTATGCAGGTGGAGGTTGTGAGAATCAAACTCCAGTCTAGTCTGCTGGATGTACCGAGCTCGTTCACAACTCGTTCCTCTAACCTCTAGGCTATACTGCTCAATTACGGGGAAGTGGAAGACAATCAAAAGGCAGACTAAGGCCAACAAACTGTAAATGAAGATCAGTGGAACCTCCTTCAGCTGTGTCCCAAATGTTTACATGAGAGGTACTATTTCTATAGAAAACCAATAGCTGCAACTCAGCTTGAAAAAGTCCTGAAAATCCTCACAGATGTGAAGCTGAAGCTGTCACAACAAACTCTAGCCAGAGCCAATACGACTGTGGCTAGCTTGGAAGAGCACCACTGTCACAGGGGTACAACTGCCACCGAAAGCGTGTGAATGCTACATGCAATATGGCAGCCAGAGCCAATAGGGCTGTGAAGCACTGCCAAGTAGCATAAGTTACACATGTGCGTAGAAATCAGTCAATGCCCAGGTGTAACTTGGCCATATGTTGGAGGTGTTGCACCAGATTTTTATCATGGCCTTTTTTGGACCACTCCTCATGAACAGTGCCAGTGTCATTTTGTTCAGTTGTCCTGAAAGGTGATTGCAGAGACCAAACATGCTATTGTGCACCACAGGTGAAAAAAAAACATTTTGGTCAGGTTGTGGAAAATGACAGTTGTACTGTTGTGAAGGAGGTGTATAAAAATGGCAATGTTAAAAATGTGAAGCGAAAATATTAAAAAGTAGTAACGTTAGGAGCGTACATAGAAAGTGTGCAACACACGCTCATAAAACAGTCATGTTTCAAAATTTGTTCACCAAATTTTCAACATGGCCTTTTTTGGACCCCTCCTCATGAACAGTACCAGTGACATTTTCTTTAATTGTCTCAAAAGGTGATTGCACATAGCAAATGCGCTATTGTGCGCCAGAGGTGCGATAACACATTTCGAGCAGGTTGTGGAAAATGACAGATATACTGGTTTGAAGGAGGTGTGCAAAATTGGAAGTGGTACAAATGTGGAGTGAAAATAGTAAAAAGTGGCTGCATTAGGAGCGTGCATAGAAATTGTGAAACACATGCTTGTAACGCACTTATTTTTTGGAATGTTTACACCAGATTTGCAATGTGGACGTTTTGGGAACCCACCTTATGAACAGATGCACTGTCATTTTATGAATCAGTCCTAAAAGGTGATTCCGTGCAGTGACTGCAAAATCACCTTTTGGGACCAAGTAACAAAATGACAGTGACAGTTTTCATGCGGTGGGGTCCCAAGAACCCCATGTTGAAAATTCGGGCCAAAAATCCAAAAAAATGGCTGAGATACAGTATCAGCATAACTTGAAAATCCCATTGAATGTCTGTATAGCATACTTACCTTTAATTCTTCAGTCCGCGGTTGGGCTTTGAAGAGTGCAGACGTGTTCCAGTTGAGAGAAGATGACAGCACCACCCCCTGGAATTAAGTTCGGGGTAAGGGGGGGGTGTAGGGAGGTGGATGCTCAGTGGAAGGGTGGAGAGAGGGATGGGGTACTGCGGCGACTAGGAGGGACCGTTTTCAGTTTACAGGGAAGGAAAAAATGCAACAAGGGACTGTTTTCAAATTTTCAGGAGAAAAACAACAAACCACACATTTTAGCACACTGGGGTGGGCTCCCAGTGTGCCACATGAATGGGAATGGGGTTGGACACGATGCTGACATAGGGATTGGGCACCCTGATGTCGGGCATAATGTGGGGAGGGGTGTAGCCAAAGGGACAACAAGGGACCATTTTCTACTTTTCAGAGACCTATATTAAAATATTTTTGCACACTGGAGTGCACTCCCAGTATGTGACATCAATTGTCGGGGGGTTGTACTACAGGGAATGGCATTGTGCCATTCCCACCATGGTGGTACCCATAGAACTGCTCATGCACACGAGTTGTGCACATGCACAGTTCACGCATTGGAATATGGAAGTAACAGCTGAAATAGTGTGGCTGTTAATCCATATCCCGATCATGGCGGCTGAGGGGTTTAAGCTCCATTGGGCTTTGGAAGGATACTTCCAAAAGTCCAGTGGAAGCTGTTGTGAGATCAGCTGTTTTCAGTCGATGGAGCAGCAGCGTGAGTGGCCATGGCAGACTGCTACCAACCATTGTGCAGTTTCGGAAGGATCATTCCAAAACTCCATTATGGAAGCATTCCAAGGCCTGTTCCAGTAGCTCGTTTTTCTGAGCTGTCACAAAGCGGCTGCAGGCTCTGCCTACACAGCCATAAAAATGTGCAGCAGAAGTAAGGACAAAAAATTTAATGTTGAACTGCATTTAGGGGAAGCACACCCTACAAAGAAAGTGATATGATTCTATCCTTGCATATGACACTGGCTAGGTAGCACTTGGGAGTACTGTAGGCACATCTGTCCCCACTGCAATACAAAAAGAATATCCTTTATTTAGCTTTTGTTTACCGGGTAAATGTACTAGGCAAAAACCTGCCTGTTTTCAGGCATGACCCAGGAGAGTACATTACAGATAATATGTTAGCTCAAAGAACTGGATACAGATATTTAGAGCATCACTAATTACAGTGATCCTAAGGAGGTATACAAACATCATTCTAAAATAGCAATTGATAGGGTGAAGGTGCAGGAAACTAAAATGATTAACAAAATGAAAAGGTTAAGCCATGGAGACAGATTAGACAAGTAGAATATGTTTGCATTGGAAAAAAAATGGTTTAGAGGAAAATGATTTCAGTTTTGAAAATATCAAGAGGATTTGATAAAGTGGATCGAGGAAGCCTTTTCAGCTAGTTCAGAGTACTAGAACATGAAACATGCCTAACTGTTTAGTGGAGATAGTTAGGGATCATGCGAGGAAGCATTTAAGCACCCAGAGAGTGGCTGACCTGTTTATTTATTGAATTTTGGTAACTGGGTAGGCCTACTGAGACAAGACAGTCCCTTTTCAGTGGTGACAAGGTAAGTGCAGTACATTGGTAGTACAGTAGTTGACCAAGAAAGTCATACAGGTATGACAATTGCAATAACAAGACTAACTAATATAGTTACAGGATCATGTAGCAATACAGCACAAGTCATGCAAACATTAACAACTAGCATAAAACAATGTACAGAGAACATAAATACTACAGTATAATATGGTAGTAACATAATCATCAACCCCTATTTACAGATAACATTGCATATAATTCAGATTGTACAGATAACATTGTACCTAATTGAGAAATCCAGTGATGGTAAGCACACAGGCAGTGGAAAGGTAGAAAGCTCAGCAGTCATCGATAGCATGAACAAGGTGGGGCAGCCAGATGAGCTTGTAGCGAACATTGAAATTGAGGGAGCAAACAGCAAGCCAGGACTGAGGAGGGTAACGAGTTCCATGAGGACACAGCAGAAAAGGTGAATGATCTCTGTGCCACAGAGATATGCAGGTTTGGCACTATGAGAAAGGTTAGGGAGGCAGATCACAGAGCGTGCTGAGGGAGTCGACATTTGATGGTATCAGCTAGGCAGGGAGGTGTGAATCAATGTACTAGCTTGTGAACAAAGCTCAGGGTGGCATAGCACAGTTTGACCTCATAGGGCAACCATCCTAGGGCAGATAGGACATCACAATGATGATGATGGCGAGCATGGGTTTGTAAAGCAACTCTACCTACTCTGTGGTAGACCTGTGAGAGATGAGTTGATATGGTTGCAGAGGTCAAGAGAAGCAATGGGGCACCATCTAAGAGGAAAGGCAGGAGGATGGCATCTGCAATCTTGTGATAGGCAGTTGAAGTAAGGAAGGGATGAATGCGGTAAAATACCACAATTTTTTGGTTAAGGATTTTGATGAGCACTGTTAGGTGTGCATCCAGTGTAAGTGAAGGATCCAAGGTGAACCCCAGGTATTTAAATGATTCAACAGATTCAAGGGCAATCCCAGTACATGACAGCACAGCCAGATGAGAGAGGGTGCATGCAGGTGATCTACAGAACAACATGCACTTCTTTTTTTTAGTGTTAAGCACCAGTTGCTTTTGAATGAACCAATCCTCAAGGGTGTTAAAGTCAGATTCCAGCTTTGCACTGAGCCAGCCTATATCAAAGGAGGAGCGGTAGAGGACAGCATAGTCCACATAGAGGTGAACTGAGACTCCACCACAATTATTAGGGAGATTGTTGATGTATAAAGAAAAAAGTAGAGGACCCAGTATGGAGCCCTGGGGAACACCATGGGTTATGGACCTTGGAGCTGATTGGGATCCCTCCCATTTCAAATGCTGATTGCGGCCATAGAGGTTGCTTTGAATCCAAGCTAGGGCAGATGAATCAAGGCCAAGTATGTTCAACTGGTTGACTAAATCAAAGGCCTTGGTCAGGTTTAGGAATATGGCACCTGTGGCACGGCCAATATCCATAGCATAGAATGTCAGATGTGGCTTTGACCAGGGCTGTCAGGGTACTGTAATTTTTCCTAAACCAATGTTGGGAGGTTGCAAGCAGCTAGTGTAGGTCTAGGTAGTCCTACAGGTAGTCATAGATTAATTTGTTCTTGTATCTTGGCTAGTGGGCATAAAATAGAGCTTGGGTGGAAGTTTTCTACCATGGAGTTTGGACCTCCCTTTTGGATGGGGACAAATACTGCCACCTCCATTTCTCTGAGATGGTGCAAGTAAGGAATGATCTGTTAAATAGATCCCAAACTGGATGGGCAAGAGCATCAGCTCCTAACTTGAGGAATTTTGGTGCCAGTGTGTCATGCCCAGGGGGAGCTGTCAGCCTTCAAATTCTTGAGCAGACAATTGACTTTATCAAGGGTGGCTAGTTTTAGGTGGAAGGTTGGACGATCCAAGGAGTCAGCAGATTACAGAGGGCCCGAATGGTGGGGGGGGGGGGAGGAGGAGGAAAGGCTGTCAAAAATAGATGTATTTTTTATGAAGTTCTGTGAAGAACTCATTGAAACCAGTTGCTATGGAGGAAGGGTCACTAAGAAAGGAACCCTGGGCATCAAAGGAGCTGGGGATCTCAGAGGTATATCCCTTAGAAGAGAGTTAACCTGTCTCCAAAATGCTTGTGGATTGCTGAGGTGCTCAGTCTGGAGATTCCTGGAATGTAGGACCTTTGCTTTCTGGATGGTGTTCTTGCAGCTGTTCCTTAGCTGTCTATAAGTTGCCAGTCAGTAGGTAATCCACTACTGCTGTATCTACGCCAGGCGTTATCATGTGAGGACATGAACTGCCTCAGTTCTTTAGAGAGCCAAGGAGCTTTGACACCATTTATCCGGCATCTCTTCATTGGGGTGTGGAGGCCAATAATACCAGTGAGTTTAGTCGGAAGGTAGTCTAGGGCTGAACTGACATCCAGTAGGGTATTTATTGGGCACCTGTCAGTATACTGGACTGCATCCGTTCAAGCTTTGGAGTCAAATTGTGTTATGTCCCAGACCACTATAACCCTAGGTGGGGGATTAGGGACGTTATTACACCAAATGCAGATAGTTGGGTAGTGGTCACTTATATTATCTGAGAGGACTTCTACAGGTTTTATCTTCGAGGCACAGTTAGGGGCCACCAATCGAGTAAGGTATGGTTGCCCAACTTAATGTTAAGGCGAGTAGGGCCACTAACCATTTGAATCAAGATGGAATCAGCCAGTGTGGCAGCCAGTTTGGTGGAGCCAGGGTTCAACCAGTCAATACTGAAGTCTCCCCAAAGCACCAGGTCATGACGTGGCAGGCTAGAAAGGGAGGTAAAGAAGAGGGTTAGCAAGAGGATGTTACTTTAGGTGGTAGGTATACACACCCTGCCAGTAATATTTTTACGGAGCCAAGAGTGAGAGAGAGAAGACCTACGGAAGAAGCATTCTATCAAAGAAGTACAAATGTTGAAATTTGAATAATTTAATCTCAGGGTCTCTCACAGAGACAAGTGACCATTACTGGGTACAGCATTTAACTGATTAAGGGGCAGAGGGATCCCTGAGAGTTCCAATTTTTTAACATGATATTGTTTGTTGCAGTTTTCTTGATAGCAGGAGACAAACACAAAAGACACCTTACATTTTTATTCTGCATTTCCTATCACAAAACAGAACAAATATTAACAGGAGTTAGTGGAATATTCAGAGCAGTTTTTAATATAAATAAACTATTTTCCAGAACCTCTGTATCTATGAGCCATTACTCAAGGGCAACTGAAGTACTACACTTCATTGGTTAGACACCATGGTTTTTAACCGCATTTAACAACTTCAACCATAGTGTCTTCTCATGGGCAGCTAGTAAAGTGGGGATGATTTTGTTTAATTCCATTCTCACACAACACTGAATATGGCATATTTTGTAACTACTGATTTCCCAACTCTGACCAAAAACTGAGCTGGCCACAATGAACATAAAGTTAATAATAAAAAAAATGATTGCCTCATCCAATATGGAGTGAACTGATGTGACCACATCCCTGCACCCAGTTTCTCTATATGAAACTTTCATACAGCTACAGCTGAAACCAGGAGCTAATGATCTGCTGGCCAGAAATGAACTGCTATTAACTCCTGATCCTGTATGTTTCAAGTAGAGCTGTTAGGTAACAAAGATGTAGTTGACCACATTTAGCCCTTTTACATGAGGCCTATCTCACACCGTTTCCTTTTTAGTGGCTTGCTCCACTCCATCTACACTGATTTCCTTTGCTTTTGTGCTGTGCAGCAATGAATTGCTCTCATGGCTCTTCTGGCCGTTTTACTGTCTTTCCACCGGTTGAAAGCCAGAGACATGCTTTGTAAAATGAGCAGTTTGAAAGAAGGGACGCAGCATTATCCAAGTGCATGTAGCTGTGTCTCATTCCTTGACCCCCCTTAGCTGTACAGTCCCTGCACCATCACACGCCTTCTCCCTGACATTATCATAGCTGCAAGTGCCCCCATGGATTACCCCCAAATTGCAGGCTAACAGGGAACTGACTAAACTCTCCTTAACTGTGCTATCCCCACACTATCACCTGCCTTCTCCCTGACATTACCAAGGCCAGCCCTGGGCTGGAATCCAGGAGTCTCTTGCAAGAGGCTGTCCTAGATCGATGTGAGTGCCAAGGGTTTGATTACATAGCATTATGCTGTGGTGAAAAATGGCCAAATGCAACCACAAACTGAGGAAAATAGAATGCATGGGCAGTGAATGCTTGCTTATGATGTGGTGTGGCTTGCTTTTACCCACAAAAATGGTAACATTCTAACTGATCTGCATTGCTCACAGTAGTGCTGAGCTGCTCGTGTAAAAGGGCCTTTCTAGGAATCATGGGACAAAGTTGTGAAATGTCGTGTCTTCACTGCCAGCAATGATGACCCTGATCAATCACAAGTTGTATCCAGTACTTAGTAGAATCAAGGAATGCAACACATATCAATTGAAAATTAGGAAGGGGAAAACTTTTTGGCAGAGGTGAACAAGCAGGGTAGAATTGAACCAGAGTTGGTGAACACAAAACAGATCAGCTGTCAAATGCAAAAGACATGCAGCCTCTATTAATAACTTCAATTAAAGGCAGTAGCTTTAACTCAGACGTGGCTTTTATTTAACTGTTTCAGGCTGTGGCTTTGTACTGAGGATTGCTTCTAATCATGTCTTTTAAACAGTGAAATATGGTACATTATATATAGAAATAACTACATTGTTCTCTATTCTCAGCATTCCAACAAAAATGTATTACTTGACAGAGGCTAAATAAGTTACAGTACTTGGAAGCAGTGAGGAATGGTGAGGCATGGGGAATGAGATTTACCCAATGGAATAGCTGACGCACAAAGTTGTAGAAGGATGCTTTTGAAAATAAACTGATACACTGGATTCTAAAATATGCACCTGGCAGTATTCCACAGAGTACAAGTGGCCACTTTCATTTTTCACCCTGCCTTAAAACTACATTGATCTATAATATGAGGTGGCATTCTAGCGTAGTTGTGATATGTAACAATGAGCCCAATGTCCCATTCCCAGTTTAGTACTCACCAGCTGACCCCACCATATATGGGCACACCTGTGACACTTATACAGCCCTGCTATATGCCATGTAATGAATGGAAATTTCTGAATTCTCTCTAAATGGCCACATGAAGCACTTTAAAAGAATCAAGAGGGTGCCCACTGCCTATTCATTTGGTTGCAAAATGAGCAACCATTAACAAAAATTTTGAGGCAGAGAATAAACCTTGTACATATACCCATCTTGCCCTTCACAGTACATTGTGACCCCCAACCCAGCCCAAAATTAATGCAAGTAGTTGCAACTGATAATGCACATCTGATTCACAGGGCCTTCTTCATTTGCTCACCACTGAAATTAATCTCCTGAGCTAGGTTCACCCTAGTTCCTGTTACAAATGTAAAGACAAGTCTCAGACTGCCCAAACGCTGACTACAAATTTCTTTCCTACCCACTCACATCATTAAGTATGGAGAGAAAATCATACATTGTTTGTCTACCTCTAAGTTAAAGCTGGGTGCTTTCTCTCCTCTCTATAAGCAATTGCTACACTTCCAGTTGACCTATGAGGGGCTATCACATTCCTAGATGTGCAGGGTTCCATGTCATAATAGCGCCTACCTACCCACTCCCCCCAGGCCACCCTGATTTTGGATTACCAACTTCAGGGGGGTGCATGTCGAGGAGGGGACAACACTCTGTCATGGGAATAGAAAAAAAAAAAACAGTTGCAAGCAGCGGCAAAATTCTTTCCCCTGCTTCATCCCAAACCCAGTGCCTACTACACCAGAGCCAGTCACCCTCACCACCACAGCACAGGGCTAGCTAGGCTGAAGCAGGCACACCTCTTACCTAAACTCTCTTCAGTATCCCTCCCCTCCTCCTTCCTATCACTCCCCTTCTGGTAGCTGTCCTTGCTATTGTAGTCCAAAATGATAGCACTGAAAATGAGTCACTATTTTTGTAATAGCTAATTTTTGGTCACTGTCATCACTGGATACCGTTGAGCAGAGCATGCATTCTGAAGACATACTGCAAGGAGTGCGGCACAATTCTTTTTGGGTTAGCTGAGCAAACTATGGGGCTGAGACTAATCTTTTGATCCAGTAGCCCAGTGTATTGATGGGGAAAGAGCTCCAACAAAAAAAGTCACTGTAAAATAAATTACGCTGAAAGAGGCTGTAGATCTGTCCCCTTTCTTTGTTTCTCCTACAAGGAGAAACTGATCTTGACACAGTCACTCATCTCCAGAGTGATGACATGAGCTTCAGATGTCAGCTTACCATGAGGTCTAACAGGTGTCAGTCTGGTAACCCCCTCTTCACCTGTACCTTTGGTTACAAGCCCTCATGTACTGTTACTGAGCACATTGCACAACTTTTGATAGAAATCAGTCAGCCTGAGTCTTGGCATTTTTAGAGACACAATCTCAAACATCGAAGTCTGAGCATTGCTGCATAGCTATACTGCATAGCCAGCCAGGGTGTAAAGCAGTAGTTAGGAGTAACTGTCATAAAGTACTACATGATAGAAGGGCTTAGCTTCTATTTAACTGCACTGTTCTCTGCAGCATACTGCAACATTTTGTAGTAATACTGCAAGGTACTGTGATGCATCTAGACTGGCACCACTGTAGCTGTGACTGTACCACACACTTGAAAACTTACTGCCAGTATGACTGTTCAGGTGATCCAGTAGGACAGTCACATTGCGTGGAAAATTGTCAGGGTCTCTGTAGGTCGACCTGAAAATTACTTCAATAATCTCTTCAGTATCTTCACTTATAGAAACAGAATTTGATTGCAGATCAGGACATCTTGGCCCACCCAGTCTGCCCATTGTTTTCCCTTGCCTATACTGTCACCGCAGGCCATACTTGATCTCTGGCTCCCTCCCCTTGTTCTTCCTATTAAGATGTCCCATACCATATATTATGCATGCTTAAAGCCTGCCACTGTTTATGTCCCCACCACCTCTTCTGCAACAGTTTCTGGCATCAACCATAGCAACATAGAAGTATAGACGTCAGCAGAAAATGACCTCTTGGCCCACCTAGTCTGCCCTATTTTCCCTACCTACTGTGTTACCACAGACCCTACACGATCTTCAGGCTTAACCTCCTCCCAGCCCTTTTACTAAGATCTCCTTGTGTCTATTCCATGCATGCTTGAATCATGATACTGTTTTGGTACCTACTACTTCTGCTGGTAGTCTGTTCCAGACATCCACCACTCTTTCTGTGAAGAACTACTTCCTAACATCTTCTCTTAGCCCTTGTCCTTGAGCATCACCTTCTGTGTAAGATGCTACCCTCCTGTATCTTATTAATACCTTTGAGGTATTTGAATGTTTCTGTTATGTCTCCCCTTTCTCTCAAATCCTCTAAAGAGTACTGTACATATTTAACTCCTTGAGTCTTTCCTCATAGAGCTTCTGATGCAGGCTATGTACCATTTTGGTTACACTCCTCTTTACCACCTCCTCTTGAGTCCTGATCTACATCTTTCCTGAGATGGGGCCTCCAGAACTGGACACAGTACTCCTGGTGGTACCTCACCATCAATCTATACGGGGGTAACACTACCTCCTCCTTTCTGCTGGTAATACCCATCACTATGCATCCCCGCATTCTACTAGTCTTTCGTACCACCTTCTCAAACTACCCCTGCTACTTTCAGGTCATCAGATATGATGACCCCTTGGTCTCTTTCCTGTTTTGTGGTTGCCACCACTCCCCCCCAAATTGATTTGTTGCCCTTGGGTTCCTGTGCCTCATATGATTAAATTCACACTTTTTAGCACTGAAGCCCAAATGCCCTGCCATTGTCCATTCTTCCTGCTTTTTCAGATCCTCCCTCATTTTTTCTACCCCCCAGGTGTGTCCACTCTATTGCAGATTTTTGTGTCATCCGCAAACAGACAGACATTCCCTTCCGCCCCTCTGTGATGTCACTAATAAGGCATTGAAGATGACTGATCCCAGAACTGACCTCTGTGGCACCCCACTGGTTACCTTGCCTTCTTCCGAGTAAACACCATTTACTACCACCCTATAACTTCTGTTACTATGCCAAACTTGAACCCATGTTACTACCTTTGGACCCATTCCTAAGCTGCCCAGCTTGTTTACTAGTCTTCTGTGTGGAACCCCTCTTTCAGTGAATAAGTACTTCCTCGCATCGCTATTGAATTTTCCACTTCCAGCTTCATTGCATGTCCCATTGCTCTCATGCATCTTTTCCTCTGAATAATACTCTCTTCCTGTACCTTATTTACTCCCATGAGGTATTCATAGAGCTCTATCATATTCCTTCTAATTCTTCTCTCTCTTCTAGGGTGTACATATTGAGGTTCTTCAATCTCTCCTCATAGGGCTTCTGATGAAGACCTTTATTTTAGTTGCCCTCCTATGGACTGTCTCTCTTCTGTCAATGTGCTTCTTGAGATGTGGTCTCCAGAACTCTACACAATACTCCAGGTGGGGTCTCACCAGCCATTTATACAGAAGCAACACCACCTCCCTCCATCTGCTGGTGGTACCCCTTCCTATGCAACCCAACATGCCACTATTCTTACCCACTATCCTTACCCACTGCCTAATCACACTGCCTCGCAACCTTGAGATCATTAGATTATTGATTGATTAGTCCTAGGTGCCTTTCCTGTTTGATGACCGTCAGTTCCTCTCTTCTCTCATATTGCACTCCACCTCTAGGGTTCTGTGCTCTAAGTGCATGCTTTGCACTGTTTCACATTGAAACCCAGATGCAATACCCTTGACCACTCCTCAAATTTTCTCAGGTCCCTGTACATTCTTTCTGCCCCCTCTTAAGTGTCCACCCAATTGCACATTTTTGTGTCATTCACAAAGAGGCAGACCTTCCCTTACAGTTCACCTGCAATGTCACTTATAAAGACATTAAAAAGGACTGGTCCCAGTACAGAACCCTGTCACATTCTTCTAGTCATGCTCCCTTTCAAAGAGTGAAATCCATATACCATCACCCTCTACCTCCTATCCATTAATCAATTTGTTACCCAGTTTAACACCTTTGGACCCACCCCCAAGCTAGCCAGTTTCCTTATGAGCCTTCTATGTGGGATGGTTTTGAAAGCCTTACTGAAATCTAAGTAGGCCTCATCCAATGCCCCACCCTGATCCATTTCTCTGGTCACACAGTCAAAGAAATCTATCAGATTTGTCTGGTATGACCTCCCCCATGAATCAGATGAAGCTGTGTTGCCTCAGTTCTTGTAACCCACCAAATTCAAGATACTTCACAATCCTTTCCTTTTGAAGTGACTCCATTACTTTCCCCACTACCAATATAAGGGTGACTGCCGCATAGTTTCCAGCCTCCTCCCTGCTGTTACTTTTGGGAAGTGAAACTACATCAGACCTCCTCCAGTCCTCTGGAAACACTCCTATTTCCAGAAACTTGTTAAAAGGGACTGTCAGGGTGCAGCCTGTACCTACTTAAGCTCCCTCAGTACCTACAGATATTCACCTCCTGTCCCCATAGTTTTGCCTGACTTTTAGATTTGTGAGTCCCTTCAGGATTCTCTCTTCTGTAAACATACTTGGGTGTTCCTCCCCCTCTCTAGTGTCCCTGTTGCTTTTATATGGCTTATCCCCTTCCCTTTCATTAGTGAAGACTAAAAAAATGATTTGTTCTGGATTAGATGATGTTCTGCAATACTCGGGCACTTTTGCACTGCACATACAGTTGTTGGCTGCTGGCCTTTACGAAATGATATCATTGTCAGTGGCTTGGCTGGTAGCACACTAGTTTTTGAGGCTGGAACATCTGATGATTGTGGGTTCTAGTCTCACACTGGAAACATGGAAGAAATCCCAATAGTGACACTGTAGTGCATCATAAGGGGGGGTGCTGAATTACTGAGGTGCCATCTTTTGGATGAGACATTAAACTGAGGTCCCATCTGTCTGTTGTTCAGGTAGGCACTAGGTGAAAACATAGAAAAAAAATACAGCACGGTCAAAAAACGTGCAGGAAAAATGCCAGAAGCAATGGTAGTGCTCAGCAAAAGTACAGAGCACTACCACAGTGACATAAATAACAAAAAGCAACATTGTGTGTTTGCAGGGGACACTTCCCCTACACCCCCCTTTACAGGTGGCTTCACCCCCAAACCCCCTGAACTATAGAATCATTGAGGAGGGGCAGGAGGAACCCAGCAGGACAGCTGGGGGTGGGGGGTGGACAAAAAGTGCCGAGTGGGATCCGACACAACCCAGCTGTTAGTCAGGAGGGGGGAGAAAAAGAATCACTTGTCCCAGGACCAGGAGATGAACCCTGATCCACCAACATTCCACTGACCTCTGCTGCCTGTGGCCCCAGGTGAGAGCCAGATGTTACTTCAGTGGAACCAAAGAAAACTGTTTTTGTGACACCAGTACACAAAAAGAGACGGGTATGCATACAATGGAGTCTGCCACAATGCAACACGGTAACTTGCAGTAAATGACATGTTACAAAATATTGCATGACAAAAGGGCTTAATTGTCATTGAATTACACTGTTCCTTGCCTCAGTCTGCTAAACTCCATTCTGCCAATTTAGCAGCTCCAAGGATGGATCATTGGCTCCCTTTTTCTTCTGTTCACTTCTGCTCTATTGACTCCTCATACATTCCCTCAACTACCTGTAATTTATAGGACTGTGAGTCTACCCCAACAATCCTCCACTTAAGGTGACTGTGACATTTCTTTTGCCTATCATATTGCATCCTTAGCCTTACCCTATCGGGTGGGTATACCATATATACAGGTTCTGTGCTATCCATATTGCTCCTGCTTATTGTAACGCAGTTTGCTTATTGATTGCATTGGAGTTGGCGGTGTTGCCTAATTTCAACACTGCAGTCTGTTTAGTGTCAGCATTTTGCTCATTTCCAGAAGCTGCTCCATCTCATTAATTTAGTTTGCTGTCTCTAGTGCACTTAGGTACTGTTTTTCTGACCCCTAGACTTAGCCTATCTACATGCTTCCACATTCCATATTTTGTCTTTTATTATCAATTTAATGCTATTGCACTGTAATTTAACTTGTATTAAGCTTATCAATTATTAGTCTCCCACCTGTTTCATATTTGAGATATTCAAAAATCTATAGAGTACATCTGCATTGCAGCCCTTACCTGCTTGTTACTTTCCAGTTCTGTCATTACAGCCTAGATCTGCTACCAGGTGTCATCAGTTGTGGATGGCCACTTGTGAAGAACATCTAGTTTTCTATTCTGCCTAGCTGTTATTTGCCTGTTATTGTGCATTGTTTAATTACAGTGACTACTTATTGCCATTTTGCTTCCCCCATCCTTAACACAGTGTGTTTTGAAGCCCTCTGCCTGCTCTATCCCCCCTCCTCCTAACGCTTTACCCCTTCCGTACTCACTTCTCCTCCCCTCCATCCCATGTCCACCGCCCCTCTCCCCACCTGTGGAGGGGTTGTGGGATAATAGATGAATCAGACTCCGAACTTCAAGTTCAAAATACAATCTCTGTGAAATGTTTATTCAAAATGCAGAAGATATCCTTCAGCAATGGCATATCTCTTCTTCAGTACATCAGTTTGTAGGAACAGACTATGCAAGTCTTTCCTCTACACTTAGCCAGCACCTACTGATTCATTGATCTGTGCTCTAACTTATCAGTTGAGATTCAGCCTCCCCTATGTGGGCCACGTTTGCTTGGGTGGTGGGGGCTCAAATAAAAAAAAAACAAGCTAAAGACAAAGAACTTCAGTGCAGAAGCACTGAAACAAGGGTTACCCCAAAAGGCATTGATTATAAGCCAAGTTTCAAAGAAACACATCACACATACTTCCATAATGCAAAGTGTAATGGGATATATGCAAATCACCATGACATTTTAGACTTGTTCAACTTACAACAATTTACATGCATTTTAAATAGCGCAGCTAACTTAATTTTTACAATACATTCAACTAGTACTTTTACCTTTATCAAAAACACCTAGTGCCATGGTATTTTCAACAGGTTTCATAAACATAAGGTATATACAATACATTAAGGTATGTTATGACATAGTGGTACTATTGCATACTAAATCCAACAATGATAAACACAACCTGTTTTACATATGCTCAGAGGTCACCACAATAACCTCCCTGTATGAGGACCTGAGAGGGAAAAGGAAAATTAAACAGGACACTATAGCATAGTCAAGAAAGGGAAGGGGTGCCCATAGGTGGCCAACCTTACAGACTAGAAATTGTAAAGGTTAGATTAGGCTAAGAAACAGAAGAACTACTGCAACAGATTTAAGAAAAGGTCGGTCCTCAAGAGTGGTAGGAGTTCCCTTTCACACTACCCTTTCCCCCTCCTCCCTCCTTATCCACCCTGGTCTACTACCATCTCTTTTCCTCAACCTGTAGTTTCTCCACTGTGCCCTCTTATTCTCTCACCATACCCCTTTTTAATGCTCTCCAACCCACTCCAATGGTAGGAAGTCCTACTCTATCCTTCACCTCATTTTCTTGCTCCTCCTCCTCCTGTCTGATGATGTGAAGCCTTACTGTGGTCCCACCCCTTCCCTTCTCTTTCCCTCATTCCACTACTGCCTAGGCTCATAGTGTTTTCCATCTGAACTCCAGGAACCTTCTACCTAAACTCAGCCTCCTCTCTGTCTGGCCTACAGTTACACTCTTCAGATGTCCTCTGTATCTCTGAGCCCTGAATCTACTCCAAGATACCTGACTCTAGCCTGTCCTTTCTTGGCTACCATCTTTTCAGGCAGAACAGTTGAAAATGTGGAGAAGGTGTTATCATCTAAGTCTGCCAGAGCCTGTCATATACTCTGGCCATCAGAAAATTCATACCCTCCTCCTATGAATTTTTCCTAGTCATGCTGTCATTCCCCTCCTCTGTATCTTTATCCATTGGGATTGTCTATGCCTCTCCTAAGATCTCACATTCAACCATGGTGGAATCTCTTTCCTTCATCACCTCTCATTCCTCCATAGGTGATTCCATCCTCCTTGGGGATTTTAGTGTAAATTGGCTTTTTCCAGCCTTCAAATCTATCATTCACGGGACTGAGTCTCTTAATTTGTCACATAGCTCAATCTCTACTCTGCCAGTCATGCCATTTTGGACTGCGTTCTAACCTCCCAACCTCACCACATTACTGCAGCAGGTATCTTCCTGGACTCATTTAGCCATCACTGCAGGGTGTTCTGCATCAAAAATATCCAGCATCCCCCATCCTGGCCAAAGTACATCTTGTTAAGGTCTCTCCGGTCATTAAACAACAATGCTCTACTGATCCACCTCGCTGAAGCAGTCTGCTCAGCCATTCTGTATGCCTCAATATTGATGTGACCTTTTTACTATTCCACTCCAAATTATATTCCATCTAGGACAGGCATATTCCGCTCAGAAAATCCAGAGTAAATACTTCCCATACCCTTGGATTACCATCAAAATCATTGATCTGTGCAAATCCTGGGATCTGGCATGGGCCCGCTGCAAATCATCCCACTCCCCTGCTGACCTCATCTCTTAGAGGAATCTTAGGAACAACTGTTCAAAGACTGTCTGGGCTACAAGATCACACTATTTCCAGGATGAGCTCTAGAAAAAATTAATGTCCCATCTAAATTCTGAATGTTTTCCTTTCCCTTTTTGTCGTCTGAAGTACACTCCTGCAATCATCATGGTAAATGGTTCACCTGTGTCTGACCCTACCTCAGTTGCTGCTCACTTAATGAGTTCTTCACAACTGGCATCCTCCCTTCTTTTCACCCTCATGTCTCATTTACTTCCCTTTCTGCTTCCCACCTGCATGCCTCACCAGGTTTCCACTTCACCCATGTCACCATCCAGGAAACCTGCTTTCCCTTTCCTCCCTCACCTGTCAATGTCCATCACTGACTGTCTGGAGCCCAAGCCCCTGCACCTCTCAGCTCCAGCCAATGCAACTCCCCTTTCCTACCTACTCAATCTTTCCTTCTCTGTCCATGCTGTTTCTCAATCCTGGAAGTTGGCCAAAGTTATTCCACTTCACAAAGGGTGTGAACCTTCCTCTGTTGGCAACTTCTGTTCCATCTCCCTCCTCCCTTCTCACTCTAAGTCCACTCTATGTTTCTTGGCTTCCTTTCATCCTCCAACTTCACCCTTAAGTCTGGTTTCAAGAAGCACCATTCCACCATCTTCTCCCTTCTGTTTATCACTGATTCCATCTTCTCTGGAGGGCTGATGGGCACATTATGGCCACTGCATTCATTGACCTGGCCAAAGCCTTCTTGTCAGTGTCCCATCTACACCTCCTGGTCAAGCAGAGTTCTGATGTCCTCTTAGTTCCCACTGTTGCTTGGTTCCATTCCTACCTAACTGGCTAACAACAATCAGTACACGTTGAAGATATCCTGTCATCTTTCCTTCCTATCCAGGCTGGGTTCCCACAGGGCTCCATCATGGGTCTCAGCCTTTGCCCCATCTTTCTGAATGACCTCCCCTATGTCTATGCCAACTAGCATATCCACATGTATGCAGATAATGCAGTAATCTGCACCTCTGGTCCCTCCACCACAGCTGTGGAAGACCTACTCCAGTGGGACTTCAGCAACATTCTGCACTGGTTCTAATCCAGCTAACTCCGAGTCAACACCAAATGAAGTTATGTATCACCTTTGTGACCAGTGCTAAACTGGTCAGACTCTCCCCCCCCCCATCGTTTTTACCACTCTGGATGACTTGCCTCTTGAAGCGGTTCACTCCTTGAAGTACCTTGGAGTGTGGCTAGACAGTAAGCTTGACTTCTCAGTCCACATCAATGCCATCCATGCAAAACTCTGTTTCCAGGCTCAGTGCCCTGTGCTGCAACAAAGAATGCTTATCTCCACATGTCTGCAGGGAACATGTCACTAAAATGGTGCTTTGTGTCTTTGACTATGAGTTGTAGTCTATGTAACTGCCCCCTTCCACTTCCCTCACCAGACTGGAAACCCTGTGAAACTCCTTCTGCAATTTTGCTACAAACCACCCCTCACACCTGCCATTTTTCACTGTATTCATCCCTATTCATCCTCCCTCTGCCCTGTCATCACTAGGCTCACTGTACCTCCTTTATATCTAAATACTGGTTTGGCTCACTTTCCTCTTACAGTACCTGTCTTCTCTCCTCTCCCAACTCCCCCCCCCCGCATCCTTTTCTCTCCATTCCATGGACCAACACACTTTTGCCACTCCTCACCCTTGCTGCTGTTCCGGGCAATCTGCATTCTCCTATCAACTTCCTTCACTCTGGAACCACTTCTCCTCTTCCTTGTGCCTCTCCCCATCCCCTGGCTCCTACAGGCACCACTTGAAACTTCAACCCCTTCCCACCTGATCCTGTTACCCTTCCTCCTGATAACTCCATGGTCATGCCTTAACCATCCTGTTCCGCAGCCACCAAGGTCCCTCCCCTGCTTTTGGGTTAACTTCCACACCACAACAGTTTCTCCCTCTTTTTATGATGTTGAGCAATAACTCACCCATCAGGTTAATTGACAGTTGTCCCTGTTGTTCTTATTCACCAATGATTGGTACCACTTCTGAATATGCTCTTGGCAGACGTTCATATTGAGCTGTATCACACTTTATTCTCGGTACATGCAAGTTCTTGTATTTTATTCTAATTTTGTATTTTTTTTGTGAGTGTGTTTTTTTTTTGTTTGTTTTACCAAATGTTGATCAATGTTTGCTACTGTGTATTGTGCTTCTGCCCTCCTACTGTTCCCTTCCAAGAAGTCACACCTGGAAATGAGCCTTGGCTGAGTGTGTATTTCCAAGCAAGAAACAGAGAGAGAAGAAAGAAAGAAAGAAAGAAAGAAAGAAAGAAAGAAAGAAAGAAAGAAAGAAAGAAAGAAAGAAAGAAAGAAAGAAAGAAAATACTGCAGCATTTTGTGATATGATGCAGCATTACTTGCCAGGATGAAACCCAATTGTGCAGCATTCTGCAGCAGCGTTACTGCAGGAAACAGTTCAATTTTAATGAGATTTAATCCCATTTGTCATGCAGGAAACTGTGGCACTGCACTTCATCTTGGCGGGCTTCACTGTAGATTGCATCCTGCCTTGCTTCACTGTTCATAGAAGTTGTGATTGTTCATATTCGTAATACTGTATGCTGTGGAAAACACCACTCACTCACCAGTTGTATGCCAGCAACTTTTTGACATCATGATAAAATCCAGGAGGAACACTCTGGGTTAATGTGGTCTAGGAATATATCTGACACTGTAGGTACAAGTACTGCAACAGGAGATAAAAAAAAGCATTGTCTTACACCACAGAACATGGCTGAAAACTGAATACAGTTGTTTCCTTAATCAATTGTGTGCCCTTATGTGCAATTGGATGGTGTGTATGGTATTCTGTATGAGCAAGGCAGTCCTCTATTTTTGGTCACATTGTCATGTGGAATGTCAATTTTGAACACTAGACAGGGATTGTAGGGGATCTTAACTGATTTGGAGCTGAGACGTGGACCCAGTGCTGGTAAACACACTGGGTGATTCCAGGGCAGCAGAACTGATCCTTACTGGTGTGAATGGAAAAGTTGTAGTGACAGTGTCTGACTCACAAATGCCACCACTACCACTGCTGCTGACTTGCAGATCTGGACTTCTGGCACCGGAGAGGGTAAGTGCCAGGCACAACATTAGGAACTGCTACTGGAGAGCATCCAAACACAATGGCACATTTCAGCCACAGGTGGTCAATCACTGATGTTATGGTCAGGTTGAACAGGCATTTTTATGACTGATATGACTCTAGCACTGTGAACATATTGCTGAAGTAGCATCTTCTTTTGCCATAATGAAATGTGACATACTGCACAAATTATGTCATGAACACGAGCACCACATGCCCACAGGCTGTGATCATGACCTTCTATGTTTTTTTGCACCATCAGTCTTGGGTGCAGTACCCTGTTCTACACTCCCTAACTACTGGTAGCCAACTTGGAACTGATTGATGGGATTCACTTTGTTGAACTAGAAGAAATGGTTCATTGTTTAATGTTCTTTGGGTGAGGTGGAACATTCTGCTTGTTTTTACTGCCCTAGCACTTTCGCTACTTTATGTATTTCTGCATTATGTTTCACTTGATCTTTGCTGCTTGTCTTTCACTTCTTATACATACAGTACATGATGTATACTCTACTGTATTCTCAAACTCACTGTGGGGTGTGTGTGTGTGTGTGTGTGTGTATGGTAATGGGTGTGCACGTTTAAGTGTATGGCACTATGAAAAGAGGACTCTGTCACAGTGCCAGGTGGTAATAATAATAATGCTTCTCCTCATCTCAAAGAACAGTCAATGCCACACTGACATCTTGATCATGGGATTTGGGAAAGCACAATAGAGGTGGTGAACGTAAAATCCAGAACTTCAAGCACTGTTGGGAGAGGGCAATTTAGACCTGGGGACTTTCACAGAGAAATGGACAAATCGGTACCACCAGTGTGGGGGGAGGCACGTTATGTGAGGGGTGACACTGAGTATACAAAAATAAGCAATCTAGAAAACTCTAGAGGTACAGAGACTCTGTGGGCAATATTATCCACAGGGAAGGAGAAAAAATCATGGTGGAGTAGTTTAGAATCATAGAATTATGTCAGCAGAAAAGAAAGGACTCATTAGTCCATCTAGTCTGCCCCGACCTCCCCTTGCTCATACATACGCACTGACCCACCCCTTATCCCTCTTCCCAGTGCCATATGTCTGTCCTATGCCCTCTTGAATCCCTCCACTGTATCAGCCATCACCACCTCTTCTAGCAGTTTGTTGCAGGCCTCCACCACACTCTCAGTGAAGAACTTTCCCCTTACTTTCCCTTTGCATCTTCCATCCTCTAACTGTAGACTAGGCCCTCTTGTTTTTGCCTCCACTTTCCTTTTAAGTAGATTACCTTCCTTTACCCTGTTGATCCCTTTTATGTATTTAAAAGTTTCAATCCTTTCCTTCCTCTACCTCCTGGTCTCCAGTGTGTATTGATCCAGCTCCTTACACCTCTGCTTGTATGGTTTGCCCTACATCCCCTGCACCATTTTGGTCACTCTTCTGTGAACTCTCTCTAAGCCCTCTATGTCCTTGTGTAGGTGAGGTCCCCATAACTGCACACCGTACTCTAAATGCAGTCTCACCATGGCTTTGTAGAGAAGCATAAATACCTCCCCCTTCTGCTAGTGATGCCCCTCCATTTGCATGCCAGCATTCCATTTGCCTTTCCCACTGCTTTGCTGCATTGGTTCCCTACCTTGAGGTTTCTGGAAATTATGATCCCTAGATCCCTCTCCTGCTCAGTTTTCTTGATTCCCCATCCCCCAAGAGCATATACTGCACATGGACTTTTATGTCCCAAATGCATCACCACACACATTTTGGCACTGAACTTTAGCTGCCAAGTCTCTGACCACCTTTCCAGTCTCTTCAGGTCCTACCTCATGGCCTCTACCCCCCCCCCAGGGTGTCTACCCTTTTACAGATTTTCATATCATCTGCAAACAGGCTCATCCTATCTTCCAGACTCCCTGCTAAGGCACTGATATAAATATTGAAAAGGAGGAGCCTGAGAACTGATCCCTGAGGCACCCTACTCATCACCCCCCTCTCACTGATGTACACCCCATTCACTACCACTTTCTGACTTCTGCCCTCCAATCAGATTTCCACCACCTAGTTATTTTACTACTCACCCCTAAGCTATCCAGCTTACTCATTAGCCTTCTGTGACGGACGGTGTTGAAGTCCTTATGGAAGTCCAGATAGGCCACATCTACCGTCCCTCCCTGATCAATCTCCTTCATCATCCCATCCAAGAATTTAATCAGCTTGGTCTGGTATGATCTCCCATTTATGAATTTATGAATCTGTGTTGATGCTCATCTTGCAGACTACTTCTCACCAGGGGCACAGGGTCATAATGTTGTGGTTCAAACTGCACACATCAAGAATGCCGCATGCATTATAACATCAGCACAAAATTCTGACAAAAACAATTAAGGTGCATACCGCAGAACTCTCTTTGTTTTGGCAGGAGGCTCCACTCCCTCCACCCTTGACATGGTGGGCTTCGCCCCCCCACACAGTCCGGACTAAATATAATCAACTTCGGGGGGTCATGGACCTTGGGGAAAGGAAAAACTTGGAGAGGGAATATTTTTGTTTTGCACACCAAAAGAAAAATCATCATAGTGGGACCTGGGGAGAACCAAACTGCAGCCCCAGGTCCCCAACACCACCAGAGGCAGGTGCTCTAGCCACTCCACCAAGGGAGCAGCTTGGCCAGACACTGCTCCGGTGGTGTCCCCCACCTTCCCCAATGTCAGCCTACAGTGACAGGGGTAGGGTTTTTTACTGCACGCTAAAAGGACCTCTGTTGCTGTAGAACCTTATGTGCTTGTTACAGCATGATATTCCATGCATGGTTCTGTCTACGCTATATTCACTCAGTACTCTTACCAGGTATTCCCTCCATCCTTTCCTTTATGAATGCCACTCTCACCTTCCCCACCACTGAGGTGAGGCTGACCAGACAGTAATTTTCTTTGACTTTTCTACTGCCCCCCTTGTGCAATGGTACCACATTTGCCCTCCTTCAGTCCCCAGGCACCCCCCCCCAGTGTTCAGTGATAAGTTAAAAAGCCTTGTAAGAGGGACTGCCAGCTCTTCCCTCAGTTCCCTAAGTACCATTGGGTGCAAACCATCTGGCCCCCATTGCCTTGTCCACTCTTAACTTAGCTAGCTCCTCCTTGACCCTGCCTTTGCTGAATTCACTAGAATCTATTGTTATGTTCCCCTTTCCCCTGTCCCTCAACTTTATAAACTACAGAAACAGGATCAGGTGTAAACAAGGAACTAGGTGAACTCTTGAGGATGGAATCAAAGTCAGGAGAAGTAATGATAAGAGGGACTTCAACATGCCAGTTGTGGACTGCAGTGGCCCATTGTGGCAAGTGCAAGGAACCAGCTCATTGTAGAAGCATGCCAGGAAGCATTGTTTACACAATTAGTCCAGGAACTTACAGGCAATTGAGCATTATTGATCCTGGTGTTCACAACCACTGAACAGGTCTGGAACACAGTAGTCTGAGTGCTATTAGGATCTAACAACCACTAGATTGTGTGTGTGTGGAGATCCAAGTGGAAGCCACTAGGGAGAACAGAACAGTAAAGGTATGGAACTTCAGAAAAGCAGACTTGGGAAGGATGGGAAGGCTGCAAGCAGATAACATGGGGAGAATAGTTGGGATTGAAGGTTTGGAAGAAAAGGAGATACATTCAAGGGAGGTATACAGTAACAGCATCTGCAGAATGCTGCATTGGGAAGGTTAGCATAGGCAGGAAAGCAAGAAACCACTGAGGTCAGATCTGATGAGAAAAAAAAACAGTGCTGACAAAATGGAGAGCATTTAAGAAATACAAGGGGAGTCAAAGTGGTGAGAATAGGAAGGATTATATGTGGGCAACAAGGGAGTCCAGTAGAAAGATCAGAAATGCTAAGGCTTAGATGGGGCTCAGAATAGCAAAAGGGAAAACAAGATATTCTTACAGTACATCCAACAAAAAATGTGAAGCATTGGTTGAAGGCATAGAGCATGGAGGAGGGCTTCATCTACATTGGGACCTGGGGGCATGCCTGACAGGATACATGCCTCTATAAGGGAGAAAGTCTGTATCTGTCCTGGAAGGGGACCAAAGAACTTGGTGGGAGGTTTAAATGCTACCTGGATGAACATTAAACCAGCCAAGGGGGAGAGGTAGTGAAATGTAAAATCTCTGCAGCTTACCAAACTGATTTCAGATAACACCAGACGCAACTGCAGAACCCAAAACCACTCCCTTCTTAACTGGTTCCTCTTCTCCAATTCCCAACCACATTTTGGATGGTGGTACGCTCCCTGATTTCCTAAGTGACCATCATATGTTCTACTGCATGCACAAAGTCCACCATCCCAAAGCCCCCTTCAGTTCATCCAACTTATATTCTTCTGAACCCTAGATCTAGACTTATTACTAGCTGACATGAAGGCAACTGACTTGTCACCAATACAAACAAGAAGCAACATTAGCACAGCTCTAGAGTTCTTTAGTTCCAAACACTGTGAGTCTGGGATCATCACAACCCCCTGAGAAAAAATGGGGTCCAAGGTTGACTCCGCCTTTCGATCATGGCTCAGTTGCTGGCCTGTCACTGTGCACATGACCTTGCCTGACATACCCTCAAGTCCACTGGCTCCCCATCTGACCTTGCATAATATAAATCACTTTGTAACATCTGTATCAGAGCTACTAGGCTTTCAAAGGCAGACTACTTTGCATCCACACTCTAAAACAGCCTTAACCATGCCTCTAAATTCTGGAAGGTTATCCACTCCCTTTTCTCTGCACCCTAGCAGCCCCCTCCTCAAGGTAGGTGACTCCCTCATCTCCAAGATCACTTCAATCACATAATCTTTCAATTACTTTTCATCAACTATACCCTCTCCCACCTTCCTTCCACCTCCCCAACAGTATTAGTTCTCCTCCCCTACCACTACCCCCATAACCTTTTAGTCTGTCCTTACTCTTAACCAACACAAAAGAGTGGCCTCCAATGATCTTGACCTCAAACCCATGTCTGTCTCTGCTCTGGCCACTGCCTTTCCCATCCTACACCTCCTCAACTACTCCTTGTAACCTGCCTCAGTCCCTGATCAGTGGATGCAGGCCATTGTATAATATGTAATATATGTTGGTGATTGTCTCATCCCCCACTGGGTACTGTCCAGATACTAATAAAATGTGTTCTGCTCTTAAGTACTGTTTCAAGCAAAATGTTATTACCTCAAGCTCTATGTAACTAATTCCGGGCCGACCCTGAAAAAGGGACCTTCAGGGCTCAGTGTGTCTACCTGGTTACCAAAATTGAATAAATAAATACATAAATACATTGTCATCCCTTACAAAAAAAGGGGAGAGCCCTCCCTCCCTGGAAACTACCATCCTTTCTCCCTCCTTTTCTTCCTGGATAAACTTCAAGAACACCTGATTCTTTCCCAAATCTCCCCTTTCCTTGATGACTCATTCTTCTTCTTCACTCCTTTTCATTCTGGCTTCATGAAATCCTACTCCATTATCACCTCCCTCCGTAGGATCACTGACTCCATCCATTGTAGATTGGATCGAGGCTGATCACCTCCACCATCTTTGTTGGCCTGGCCAAATGATGCCCACCACATATTCCTGGCAAGTCAAAAGCAGCTGGGCTCTTCTCCTTCTCCTCCTCTGCTGAGTGGTTTCACTCATAACTGGAGGGTAGGACCCAAGCTGTCCATATTGATAATGCCATTTCCCCTCCTCTCCCTATCTGCTGTGGAATCCCAAAGAAATCTGTTCTTAGCCCCATCCAGTTCTTCATTTTCCTAAATGACCTTCCCCTCACCTGTTGCTCTGCATTCTTTCATATGTACACAGACAACATAAGTCTCTACGCCTCTGGTTCCTCTGCCAGCGACATCATGACCTGGCTCCAACTGGATTTCAACATTATCCTGCACTGGTTTCAGGCCAATCAAATGTCATTTAGTGCAAAACAGAATGGTCTCCATGACCATTGGCACTAGGCAGAGACTTGCCAAACTTCCCCTTTCTCCATCCTTCCAGACCCTTGATGGTGTTGTGATTGAGGATGTCTCCTCCTTTAAATACAGTACCTCAGAATATTGTTGGATTGTCAACTGGACTTCTTAACTCATTTGTATGCCATCCACAAGAAGGTGCACCTTACACTTTCTGCACTTTACAGGAACCGAGCAAGTATCTTACTTCCTGCTTGTACAGCAATCATCATGAAGATTCTACCTGTCTTCAGTTATGGTGATGTTGTATATAGCACTGCTTCCAAGTCCACCCTTGCCAGGTTTGAGCCTCTCTTTCACTCCTTCTACCTCTTTGCCCTGCCTTGACTCCCCAGGGCCCACCACTGTTCCATGTATTTCTCCCTCTCCTTGCCCTCACTTGATGCCAGATGGCAGCTCATTGTGCCACCTTTGTCACCAAATTCTTTCTGGCTCCCTCCCCAATACCTTTCTTCCCTCCTCTCTACCTCATTTTTTATCTCCTACTCCCTTCACAGCTTTGACACCTACTTAGTTATTCTCCCCCCTGTAACATCCTCTTCAGTTCAAGCTTTCTCTTTCTGCTTCTCCAAATTTTGTAGCACCCTCTCTATTGCTATTTGTAATGCTTCCTCTTCACTGTCACATAAATCCCTCCTCTGTGATTTCACTGCTCACTCCTTCAGTTTCTGCTGATCCTAGGCTAATCCCACTGCTTCTTCCTGCACAGCACTCTTCACCTACTGCCTTGGTTTATTTGGCCACTTTTCCTTCTGACAAGTCCCCCATTGTACTCGCTATCTCTCTTCCTTCACTCGTTTTACTGCCAGTTGAGCTTTACTGAAATGTTGCTATGCTATTGGTATTGCTGTGTTACATTTTGCAGTTCTTACTTTGAGCTTCCTCTCAATTGTCTACTTCATAATTTTTACCTTTTGTAATTATTATTATTGTTGTTTTATAATTGTAACATTGCTGTTGTAACCTGTTACTGCACTCTCCACATCCTCTTCTCCCAGGACAAAGACGGAAAACAGCTGTTAACTCAATATGTTTTTCCTGCTGAAACTCTTGAAATGACTAAATATATACATAAATATAGTTATAAATAAATCAATACATGCATACATACATACATACAACCAATGGAGGTAACAATTGCCCCACCAGATGATGGAGCAGCAAGAAGGGAGGGCCTGAGATGAAAAAAAAACTTAACAAGGCAGGGGAGCATATAGGCAGGGATGGATCAAGACAGAAGAAAAGGGTGGTGAAACTCAAGTACAGAAGCATAGAGGATTGAAGCAGATAGGAACAAAATAGGGGCTGGAGGTACTGTGAGTCACCCTGAAGACAGGCACTGAGATGGCTATCTCTTCTGTGGTAGTGTACAGGCCTACAGCACAGGGGGAGGAGCTGGAAATGGCACTTGAGGAAATCATCATCAGAATGGCGAGTAAGGGGGAGGTGCTGCTACTGAGTGACTTCAGGTTGCCCAATGTAGAGTGAATCCCTCCGTCTTGAGATTTGGCACAGAATAGGACCATCCTTGAATCTCTGCAGGTGGCTTTTCTCAGGCAGCAAGTCAAAGAACCCATTAGGGAGGAGGCAGTGCTGGACCTCATACTAAGGTTCATACTAGGATCTCTGAGGAGCAGAGAGGCAATAATGCCCATGACTGCTCCTTTCCTAATAGGAATAATACTTTAGGTCTCCACCAGCAAGAATATATTTGTCCAGTTTTTGCTTAAGTTCCTCCTTAGTTTTTCTAATTACAATATCCAAAGGCATTCTGTTCCATGGACCTATTACTCTCAAGGCAAAAACTTATTTTCAAGGGCTAGAACTAAAAGATCTGCCTACAACTTGTAATGGATGTCCCCTCATTCTATATCCCTTATCTGAAAATGGAAAAGCCAACTCACACAAAAGATAGGGATCATTAATAACATCATACATTAATAGCAGGTCCCATCAAAATCTCCTTATTTCCAAAGCCATTAACTTTAATGTATAAAATCTTTCAGAATATATTTCGTTTTTAAGTTCAGAAATGATTTTGGTAAATTTTCTTTGAACACTTTCAAGTATTTTACTATCAGATTTTTATAGGGACACCATATTTGCACAGCATATTCCAAATGTGGTCTCACATGAACTCTAAAAAGAGGCATCAGGACAGCTGTCAGACAGTATAAAGAAACACAGTGGAAAGAGTACAAGAAGGTAAACCTAGTACATCAGAAGGATGCATGTAAGGTGGTAAGGGGAGCAAAGACACAGACAGAAGAAAGAATCCCCAAAGAGGTCATGAAGTGGAAAAAAACTATCTTCAGACAGCACTGCAAGTGAGAAGAGGAAAGCAAAGGGATGTTTAGCAAGGTTTAGAACAATGGGAGGGAAGACTGGACAGAAGAGGACCAAGAAAAAAGTTGACATCCTCAGCAGTTAATTTTGCTTAGTCTTCACAGTGGAGAGAAAGAGGGCGATGGACCACGAGGGAATAGCAGGAATGGGGGGTGGGCACCAGTCTATTTTTAGAGAATAGTGTCCATCAGGGACTTGCAGCTCTGAAGGTGGATAAAAAGGATGGGACTGGTTGGTATACACCCAAGAGTTATAAAATAACTCATGGAGATGCTACCTGGCACACTGACAGCCTTATTCAACAGCTCACTGGAAACAAGTGTGGTTCTGGAACAGTGAAGAACAGCTGATGTTGTCCCTCTACATAAGTGTGGCAACAGGCAGAAGACTATGGGAGATGGACCAGTAGGGTGCCACAGAGCTCAGTGCTGATACCTGTCCTCTTTAATGTCTTCATGAGTGACACTGCAGAAAAACAGGAAGGGAAGATATGCTTTTTTGCAGGTGATACCATAATCTGCAATAGGGTGGCAGTCTGGAGGTGGTGGTGAGAATGTGCACAGATCTTCAGAAACTCATGGAGTGGTCAAGAATGTGGAATTTGGGGTTCAAATCTAGAAAGTGCTTAATCATGCACCCATAACATAGCAACCCATAAGCTGAGTATAGGATGGGGGGAGGTATTAATAATCACTAAACAGGAAAGGTACATTGGTGTTATCATGTTTGATGACCTCAATGTGGCATGGTAGAGTGACAAAACAGTGGGTAGGGTTGTGCAAATCTGGTCTACATAGAGAGGGGTATCTCCAGCAAGATGAGGGAAGTGTGTTACCGCTGTATTGCTCACTAGTAAGCACCCCACCTATAAAACTGTGCCCAGGTTTGGAGGCCACACCTCAGAAAGGACATGGACAGGGTATAGACAGTCCTTTGGAGGGCAAGTTAAATGGTGCAGGGGTTGTACGATAAGCCCTACAAAAAGGAACTGAAGAATCTTAACATCTACAGCCTGAAAGAGTGGAGGACAAGTGGTGATGGGGACCTACAGGCACCTTACAGGGGTAAACATGGTGCAGACAGAGAGTCTCTTTCAAATGAGAAAAAGCACCAAGACCAGGAGGCAAGTGATGAAGCTGGAAGTGGTGGGAGTTTAAGAGAGATGTGAGTAAATATGTTTTTATTGAAAGGTTGGTAAATGCCTGGAACAGACTGCCAGTAGAAGTGGTGTATGTGAAAGCAGTGCTGGTTTCATGGATGTGTGGAATTAACACAGGAGAAAATAGACAGGGAAGTTGGAGGGTTGCCAGAGACCAGTTCAGCTCAGACAGAAAAGGTGGGAAAATCTCAACAGATTGGGTGGGCTAAGCGATTACTTTCCTTTGACAAATTCTATGTTTCTATGTTCTATGTTTTAATGTCAAGGAAGGGATTGTTCAGTTAAAGAAATGGAATGGAATGGATGGGATGAAGCAGATAAGGGAAAAGTGGTGATACTGAACCTATACACTTGTACAATATTTACCATGGAGAAGGCAAAACCTTTACTTGATTGTTTGGTGGGGATTAATAGTAGGCAGGAAGGGAACTCTACTAATCAAGGACGAATCATAGAGGAAAGGATGCTGGAGGGGCTAAAAAGGATAAGGATAGACAAAGAGACAGGGCTAGATGTATTGCACACTAGAACATTCAAAGAAAACAACAGGGGCATTTTCTACCCCACTCATGGGTATATTCAAGCTAGACTCTGAGTTGGCTCCCAGGGACTGGAAGAAAGTCAGTGTAGTCCCTCAGCATTAAAGCAAAAGGAATGATGACCCTGGCAGCTATTGACCAATCAGTCAGATGTCTATACTGGGTAAATTAGTTGAGGCCATACTGAGGGAAACACTTTCTCTCAAAAGTGTTACAGAATGACAGACAGCACAAGTTCGCTAAGGGGAGGTTTTGCCAGATTAACCTATTAGTGTTTTTCAAATGGATAATTAGGGTAGGTGACGAAAGACAGGCTGTCAATGTACTGTTCTTGGACTTCAGCAAGACCTTCACCTCAGACAAACACAGAAGGTTAGGAAAAAAGCTGAGGGACCTAGTGGTTGTAGAATAAACAGTCATGTAGGTAGAGTGCTGGTTAAGGGGGAGGACAGAAGCAGTGGTAAATTCTTGGATATTGAAGAGGTTATAAGTGGTGAGCCACAAGGTTCAGTATGGGCCCAGTACTCATCTTCAATATATTTATTTATGGCATAGAGATGGATATAGAGAGTGACATCTGCCTCTTTCCTAATGACATGAAGGTCTCTGCAAGGGTGGACGTCGACAAGGCAATCTATGCACTAAATGAGCATATAGAGAGACCGTAGAAATGATCCAAGATCTGGCAACAAAACTCCAATGCAAAACAATGTAAAGTAAAGCACGTCAGGAAAAGGAACTAAATATTTTTTATGAAGGTGCGGGTAGGGTGGTAGTGAAAAGACCTGCTGAGGAGAATTGTCTAGAGGTTACATTCTCAGATAAACTTAAATCTATAGCACATTCTTACAAGACTGTGGGCAAGGTAAACCAGATGCTGGGGTGCATTGTGAGGGAAATCAGCATCAGAAGCTATGAGGTACTCCTTCCACTATGTAGATCACTGATGTGACCACACCAGGAGTACTGTGCAAAGTTCTGTAATCCACACTTATGCAAGATAATGTGGAGGCAGTGCAGAGAACAGTGACTAAAATAGGGATGAGGGGAAGACATCTGAAGAGAGGCTGTAGGACCATGATATGTACATACTAGAGACCGGGGGAAGAGCAAGATAGAAAATTACAAGAACCTACAGGATCAACAGGGTGGATTTCAATGGCATTTCTTAAGGAAGAATACAGGAATAAGGAATTCATAGAAACTATTAGGAAGCAGGTTCAAGGAAGATGCCACAAGCTCATTTTCACCAAAAGAGTGGAGGATGAGTGAAATATCGGATACAAAAAGAAGTGCTAAATGTTAAATCAGTGGGGGTAAAAGGTGGGGTGGGACAGGCACATGGTCATGGCAAGTGGAAAGGGCGCACAGGTAAGTGAAAGAGGCAGCCACTAGTACCTTCACAGTGTAGGTAGGTACAGTACCATTGGCAGCTTGGATGGGCTGCTCTGCCTTTTTCTGCCATTACTTTATAAGTTTCCATGATTGTCACAGATACACTTGGCAATTGATGTAGCTGGAGTCATGGCCTTGATGGCTAAAGTTGTTGTTACTGATATGGAATAACCTTTCTATTATCTTCCAAGGTAAGCAGTTAACAGACATAGGGTGGGGGAAGTGGGTATTAGAAGGGTATCTGACTACATGCAAGATCTCCTGGTTCCTCACTGCCTGGCTCGCACCCTTCATTTCTCTGAGGGTGGCCTCCTGACAGTTCCCAGGATGAGGTCTGTAGCTGCATCTATCCCGTGACATTCATTGCCAGCCCATATTAGAGAGGCCAACCTAGTGGAAACCTTCAAGAGGAGGCTCAAGACACTCCTGCTTGAGCAAGCATTTAACATAATATTATTTGAGACTGTAAGGCTATTCACTATTATTGATTTTAGAAATATTAGAATCTATAGTTGATATGTTTATGCTTTGAAATATGTTTTGCAATTAATTTTATAAATGTTGATGTATTATATACAGTATGTTGAATGTACAGATGTATAATGCTCCGAGTCCCTGGGAAGGGACGCTATATAAATACAGTTTTGATTGATTGATTGATGTTGTCTTCTTACCCCGGTTAACAATAGACTTCCATCAATTAAAGACATTAAAAAGAACATTTAGACTCATTGTAGGTATCACTTTTGGCAATTTTTACAAATCTGACATGATCTCCCAAAAGAGATTATATCTTCAGGTTTTAAAATAGATGATAATCCAGGTTGGTGCAAACCTTACTTAAAAAAATGATTTCAGATTTTGAGGAAACCCTTACTCACTCATCCAAATATGACTGGGAAAAATAATTTTGCATTCAGCTATCTGGGGACTCTTGCTTAGATATGTTGGAAAATGCATACCTTAGTAGTAGGATAGTGATAGATAAACATTTACACTTTTAAATACCTTATAGTATGTTTTAGGTAATCAAAATCTGAGAGAGACAACATTTAAATAGCTGGTTACTTAATCATTAGTATACAAATTTATAGATTGTGGGGTTATAAACCTAGTACTTATATAATAGCTCGGATTATTTCTGGCTATATTGATATTTGAATACTGTGTGTGGTTTTTTTCTCTTCTTTTATTTATTTTCAGAATGTTGATATTAAGATTTTGTTTAGATTTTTATTTAATTGGACATTTTGCTCCACATGTGTCAGGTAATTTTTTGAATGGATCCATCCATATCAAACAATGTGTAAAGGTACTAGATACCAGTCACTGTTTACATTTGGCTTACCTTTCTTTAAGAAAGCCTCAGGTCAACGCTCTTTATTATATAGAGGTCCACACTTTTTTAATTCACTCCCTCAGGATGTGGTAAATTGTAATACATTATTGTCTTTTAAAACAAGTTTGAAAAAGCATCTATATCTTTCTCAGGATTGTATATGTTGATTCTAAATTGTTAAATGTATGAAAGGTGTACATTTTTTTTTTCCTTTTATGAAGTTTGTACTGTCTTGTAATTTGAATGTTTTCTGTAATGCTTGCCATCTCTGAAAATGGGCAGTTATGCTCATCAGACTTACAAGGGTAAAAAAGAAAATGAAATGTGTATGCACCCATGGGTGTAAGGGTACAAAAACCAGTTGAGGCAGAATGAAATATAAACGGGAAGGAATTATACTGCCTGGACTGTTGTGCTCTAATGCAGAATCCAGTTTGATTCAGTGGGTGTTAATGCATAGAATTATGTTGGTTGGGTTGGGACAAGACAATCTGTTTATTACTCTGTGTGTAACTAGGATATAATTTAGGAAAAATACTGAAAAAGAGCAATTATACAAATTCTGTAAAATGGTCTTAATGATTATTATATTATTGGGAGGGGATATTCATCTTAATCCAGTCCCTCCCCACCCTTTGGAGAGTATTGAAAACAGTGACTTGAATTTGGAAAATATTTGCTTGATTTATCCGCAAATGTAATGAAACAGGATGGATTATCCATAATACATATTAATATCTGCAGTTTGGTGAAGAGAATTGTTCAATTAAGAGAACGACAATTAAATGTGGTCCTGATATTATTGTAATAGCTGAAACTTGGTTGAATGGGAAAACTTTAGATGATTCAATTGCACTACAAGGGTATGGGTTGTGGAAGCAGGATAGGAATAAAAGGGGAGGGGGTTGTTATTTATGTATCTAGTCTCCTAGATGTAAGACAGATAGAAGAATTGATGTGGCTGTGAGGCTATTACAATTCCCCTTCAATAAACCTTTATTAATTCTGGGTATATATCGTCCACCTAAGAGTTCTCAAGAAGTCATTGATGTAGTACAGGATTTTCTTGAGGGTATCATAATAGTCATGAATTTCTATTAATTGGAGATTTTAACAAGGATTGGAAAAAGATGGATACCAATTATAACATAATTGAAATAGCTATTAATTTAAGAATGACTCAACTAATAAACAAAATTACTAGAGTCAATGTAAAAAGACCTAATTCTTCTACAATTTTAGATTTAATGTTTTCTACTGAGCAAGAGAAATATGTGAGTAGTGGGGCTCTTCCTGACTCATTTTCCGATCATCAAATAATATACTGTATAAGGTATCAGAAAGAAAGAAAAATCTCAGGAAAAAAGATTCAATTTAGATCCTTTAAAAAATGTATTATATAAAGTTTTATGCTTGAATTAGACACACATGGGTGGGATAGATTGGATTTGGTGCCTAACGTGAATGATGCATGGTTACTATTTTATGAGGATTTTATGAAAATCTGAAAAAAAGTATGTCCCAATGAAAACTAGAAAAATAGTATAAAAAAGTTCCCCCTGGTATACTACATACCTTTTTACATTAAAGAAGCAATGAGATAGGGCTTGGCAAGTAGCTAAAACTACTACAGCAGACTCAGATTGGATTGAGTATAAACAATTAAAAAATCAATACACTACTGAAATTAGGAAAATTGATGTTACCCCCCTAAAAATGGGGGTCACTAAAAAGCCTCTTTGGGTGAGCCTAAATGCTCTCTGCCTGGCTGCTGTCCTGTATTTCAGCTGATTTAAAAAACAAATTGAGTGAGAGTGCCTAATGCCTCCATGTACTGTCGCTTTAAGAGCTGCCAAACTGCAGTATAATTAATTTGCAGTGGGGGGTCTGTGTGCTTCCCTGCTTGAGTCCTGCCTGAGCCACTGAACAAATCGCTCCATTTCT
Source organism: Neoceratodus forsteri (assembly GCA_016271365.2). NCBI lineage: Eukaryota > Metazoa > Chordata > Ceratodontiformes > Ceratodontidae > Neoceratodus > Neoceratodus forsteri. The sequence continues at coordinate 848,883,843 of CM057450.1, read as the reverse complement.
GCAGTCGCTATATGCACAGAGGGAGTCCTTTCAAAAGATGTAACTGTTTGCCTGAAACCAGTTAGAGTGTTAAGTAAAATGCAGTTTGTCTAACCTGCCTTTTTTTACAGCTGGGACCCTGTGTGTTTTGCCCCTCCATTTTAGATCTGAACTGCTAAAGGGGTCCAATCAATGGGGAGGGGTTCCTTAAAATGGAGCCTCTGGCAAATCAGAACTTGGATTTTCAAGTGGAGCCAGCCACAAGGGGATTGTATGAAGAGAGTCTCTGGGAAATGTAGTTTAGACCTTGGTGCCTTTTTTCACCAATAGAGGGAGCCTGTTGTGACTGACAAGGAGACTCATCCAACTGAAACCTTTTGGATTTGGGGGAAATGCCCAGACTGCCTGCTGAGAGAGTCAGTCTGAGCATGGAGCTCGAAGAGTGAGCAGCTCGTGGGGCTGCTGACTACGGGGCAGAGTGGGAACTGCGCGGAAGGCCTGGAAAGGGCCTGTCTGTCTTCAGGTCTCCTGGAGGGAGAGAAAGGGACTGTGTGTTCTCAGACCAAGTCTCTGAATTTTGTTTGTAACAGGAAAGCCGTTGTTGTGGCCTAAGTCATAGGTAACACGTGTGGAGAAGAAGTAAAGAAGAGGAACCTTAATTTTCAGACTGAGACTCTGAAGAGGAAGTAAATGCTGAAGTGCCCTGAGGTTTGGGGCAGAAGAGAATCATTTTGAAGTTGGAAGCTGAGAGGGAAACTGCTCTGTGTGTTCGTGCAGCCATTTATTGCACAGTAGTTCATGCAGGAAGCACGTGAGAGGCCCCAAAGTCAGCCTGCAGTCATTAGTAAGCGTAATTCAGACTGAATCCAAGCTTTCAGGATGAAAAAAGCAGAAGTCATTTTGGGACCAGACTTAACCTGAAGAAGACCGAAAGTGTGCAGAATTGTGATTGGCCTGTCAGGACTCTGTGGTCTGGTACAGTAAGTGACTTTACATATAAATGTGCTTAGTGCTTGTGGGGACTGAGATTTGAGTAATTCCCCATGTTGTGAACTGTGTGCGGTGCTGGGAGTGTGATTTCCTAGCAAGGTTTGGATTGAATCCAAGCAGAGAGCGAGAGCAAAAGTAATGTTCAGATTGAATCTGAGTTTGAGTCAGAGAAAAAAGGCTCTGTAGCCAGGTTCAATCTCCTGAATGACCAAGATGCCTGTAGAGTGTGATTGAAGTGACCAGCTGCTTGCCTGGTAGTGTTCTGTGTACATATAAAATGTGCAGTGAGCTGGAAGTCATAGCCAGCATCACTCAGACTGCATCTGCCTGCATTGAGTGCAAGTGAGCCCTGCCACAAGGGCTGGGCCAGCAATTCTGTTCCTCCTGGCAATCCAGGACAATCTGCATTCCATCCAGTTTTCAGCCTTGAGTCTGAGAATACAAGTCAGGGTAGATCCCTGCCATCTGTTTATCAAATTGCAAGTGTTTCATCTGATTTCTTTTCCTTCCTTTCTTCATGAACTGAGCCATCTGACTCTGGATTACAACTGGGTATTTTGCAAGTGTTTTTTTCCATCACTGGGCCCCAGCCAACTGCACCGATCCTGGCTAGCCCCCATCATCCTGGGTACCCAGAGAGGGTGACATTTTGGGAGAGTATGCACACAGTACTGTGATTATTAATGTGTCTAACCTAATTAGCCTGATTCCCCCTTTCCTTGTTACAGGTCCTTAAATAAATCAGATCTGTTTGTTTCAGCAAAGTTACACTGACTGTGATGTTCGTTTATGTTAAGGTATTGCACTGTGGCTATTGTACCGCATCATCTTGTTTTACTGGGGGTCCCCAGAGTCAAGCTGACAGAGCCAGTCCTGGGGGTAAGTTTAAATAGTGAAGATACTCATGGTGTATTGTGTGGTCCACTAGTAGGAATTAAAGGGGGTCTCAGTGTCCCAGAGGGCCGTGACCAAGCTAGTCTAACCACTATAAACCCTGACCTCTGGGTGGAGGCACCCACCATAGAACCTAGGCCCCTCAGCCTGTCAGTAGTTAAGCAGGCAGGGGTAGTAGCCCTTGGGATAGCGCCATCTGGGGGTTACATAGGCAAAATTATTACAATAGAGAATTTACATCAAATTTGACTGATGATCCTAAGAAATTTTGGGAAGTTATAAAAAAAGTGAAATGAGTACAAGTAACAGAGTTCCCAGAAACTAATGAAATTAATAATATAAAAACTCCCTTAGGCACCCAGGTGGTAGATAGTTTTAATGATTATTTTGTTACCATGGGTACAGCATCCTTACCTAACAATCTAAAAAGTAATAATGTTAATCAGGATGTAAAACCCCAGAGGGATGATGGATTTGAATTCAACACATTAACACCCAGAGAGGTTCAGGAAACCCTGCTAAAATTAAATATTAGGAAATCTGGGGAGGCAGAATAATATCCCTAACATTTTACTTAAATATGGGGCTCCTATTAACACCTTTCCTTTAGCAAAAATCTTTAATATGTCGATTTCTGAAGAATATTTCCTGGACATGTGGAAAATAGCAAAAATAATCCCTATTCTAAAGTCAGGATCAAAACATTAAATAGAAAACTATATGCCAATCTCATTGTTGCCTATAGTTGCAAAAGTATTTGAAAAAATTGGTAGCCAAACAACTGCAGGATTTTTTAGAAAAAGAAAAGCTCATAAGTAAACATCAGTCAGGGTTCAGACCCCTGCATAATACAACATCTGCCCTGCTAAAGGTGACTGGTGATGTTACCAGGGCCCTGGACAGGAGGATGTCTGTGAGGGCAATCTTTATTGATTTGTCTAATGATTTGACACCTTGAACCATGACATCCTCCTGTCCAGGTTAAAAAAACCTGGGGGTATCCATAAAACTGATCAATTGGTTTAAGGCATATTTGTTATGTAGGAGGCAAATGGAGTCTATAAATGGCTGGAAGTCAGAACTGTTATCTCAGGAGTGCTTCAAAGGGTCTATTATGGGTTCCATCTTGTTTAATTCATATATGAATAGTCTCAAATTGCCTCATCTGTGTGTAGATTGGCATCTGTATGCGGATGACACAATTATTCATACAGAAGACTCATCATTGCAGTTGATAGAGGCCACATTACAATAAGCATTTGAAGAGGTCCAGAAATTTTTCTTGTAGTCAAAACTTGTCTTAAATCTAAAAAAACTCAAGCCCTGTTATTTATGAGAGAGAGTAATCATATCACCCTAGGATCCTGTTTAAGAATAAGTACCTTGGATAATATTATTCCTTGAGCAAACACAGAACTATAGATGCCTGTGTTTGTATTTGGATAGTGCATTTAAATGGACCACTCATATAGATTATGTGATAAAGAAGGTGGGAAAGTGCCTGGAAGCATTATGTAGGATTAGAAACTGCATGACTGAGTACATAAGAAAATGTATAGTTACAACTTTGGTATTGCCCCTCTTGGATTATGGGGATATGGTGTATGTGGGTGTAACATCTACACAATTATCCAGAGTAGATATTCTATTTAATAAACTGAACAGATTTATTTTAAACATCCCAAGGAGGACTCATAGATAGTACTTATATAAAACTTTGGATTGGGTTTGTCCTAAAGATAGGAGATTATCCCATGTTCTTAATTGCATTGTAAAATGCTTCAGGTGTGAGGTCCCTCAATATGTTTTGGATGGGCTACAATTTAAGGAAATAAGGGTGGGGTTGTGCTCTGTAGAAGGTATTGAATATATCCTTCCAAGAGCTAGGACAGAATTGGGAAGATCTCACTTTTTTTACAGAGGGCCCCATACATGGAACATTATTTTGTCTTCTCTTAGATCAGCTAAGATACATATAAAATTGGGAGAAATTGAATTGTGGTTTTTCAAGAAGCCCCAGGGAAACCTATAGAGGATTCTATCTGATTAAGTCTATGCACATATTTAGGCATCTGTATATATGTCTGTTTGTGTTAAATTGTTTTGTACATTCTTAGATATTTGTATAATTGTATGTATGTATGTATATTTATTGTGTTTGTTAAATTATATGTTGTATTGATGATAATGTTTGTATACTTTGATTTTGCAACTATATTTAAAATGTACTAATGGTCTCATTAGAAATGAACTTGCCTCAGTCGAGTTGTACCTATTCATTATTTTTCTCAGATGAATAAAACTGTTACTACTACTACTACCACTTCTACTTTTATTACTCCCATAAGAAACAGTGTTATGTTTAGGGGGTGGTGAGTGCTGAGTGGAAGGGTTGGGTGAGGGTGACAGTTACAGGGGGCCTATCAACTGACATCAATGGACTCTTTTCCTGTTTGCAGGCTATAAAAACATACAAGGGAAGTTTTCTTTATTTCAGTGGACACTGGGGGATGGGGCACCCCCTGTGTCAGTGTTATAAATGGTGGGAGGTGGGGATGCCATTATGGTGGTGGCTACAATAGACATTGATGGACCATTTTCTTGTTTGCAGGCTATTTTAAAAATAAAATAGCAGGGACATTTTCTTTATTTCAGTGGACACTGGGAGATTGGGTCCCCAGTATCAGTGTTATAGTTGGCAGCACTGGGGGTGGGGTCCGTGGTGTTGCATAACTAAATGGTAGGGTGGCTTGTTGCAGTTATAGCGGTGGCTGCCGAAGACATTGATGGATGGTTTTCTTTGTTGCAGGCCATGATAAAAAAAAACAACTATGAGGGGGACACTAGGGGATTGGTCACCCACAGTGTCAGTGTTATGTTTTGGGGGAGTGTGTGGTGGTGGTGGTGGGTGCTGAGAGGAGGGTCAGGGGGAGAGAACTACAGGGGCACCAGCAACAGACATCAATGGACATTTTTTGTTGTCACAGGGCTTGATATAGCAGATGCACACCAGTAAGGTCTGTAGCAAACCTACAGTGTGCAGCTGTAACTGTTTTTAAAGCCATTCAGATGTTTGCTTACCTGGCTTTATGCAACTCATAGGACCTAAACACTCTTAAATTGGGGTGGCTTCAGTCCTTTGGAGTACATGCAGTTTCAGCCCACCGAGCAGAGAGCTGTGTCAGGACCACAATGTGTGGTCATTGGTCTATACTGTCGAGCCCCTCACAGTTTGAACTGCAATGGACTCGGCAGTGCCATACCCCTAAAATCCCATTGTACTCATCACAAAATGTTTGGTACTCAGGTTCAGCAATGGTAAAAGGACATTGCAAGAGAGCACATGGTCACTGAGATGATTACTGGCTTAGGAAGCCATAGCTATGAGAAGAGAATGGATGTGCTCAAATGATTCAGCCTAGGAAGGAGAATACTGAGTAGGACTGTGATTGCGTTTTTCTGAATAGTAAGGGGGGGTAGACATGGTGGAGGATACACAGATGTTTGTGCTAGTGAGTGCAAGGTGAAGTGGAGGCATTCTTTCAAATTAAGTGGGAGGGCAGAAAACATAGAATTATTAGAAAGCATTACTTCCACTGAGGATGGAAATCATATGAAATAGTCTACCCAGTGAGTTTGTGGAATTTAGCACTGTTCTGGCTTTCAAAGCAGTACTAGACAGAATCACGAAGGAGAACGGTAGTGGAAGTTACACAGCACTAAAGCAAGGTTAGCTTTCCAGCTGTAAAGCTTTGATCTGTGTATTTATTCAGATTGGCTATAGTCACTGCCATGCAGCAGGCGGGGCAAACAAGATGGATCATACTGTATGTCCCTTCCATCATCACAATACTGTGTTATTGAATAGGGCCATACACTTTCTGCCATGGGCAAATACTAGATATTTAGAGTGAGGAGGATACTTATGGCCAATTAAGATTTGGCATACATGTGTAGCTGGACCCATGCTAGAGGTTTGGTGTAGCTTTGCAAATTTGATTAGATGGCTTTAGCTTTTATGCCAGGAGGCAGATAATACCGTGTTCAGTTTCAGTAAAATTTCACTTGGTGCAACAACCACAGAGGTTCTTAATTTGCACAGGGTACACAAATGCTATCTCCCAGAGAAACAGTCCTACACTGGTTTGCAGTGCACCCATACTCAAGTGGATCAAGAGCGGGAATAAAAAATAAACACTTCAGATGGCTACCATGACTAAACTGATTAAACTAAATCAACAGTCTGCACTGGATTAATAGTTTATGACAATGTTACAGTACTTCTCAAAAATAAAAACTGATAGAGGGTACATATGAATACATGCAAAGGTGAAGGAAATCCCTAGGGCTCTAATTCAGGAGCCACTTAGAATAGAGGCACAGAAAAAGAGAAATCTCCCCTAGCCTGCCATGACAGACCTCCCCCACTGCTTCAGGCAACAACCTAAAATGTGTCCAGGCTACACTGGGATGCCTTCACAGATGTTGGTTGATTACCCAAACTTTGAGCTCATAGTATTGGCGAAAATTAAGGGAGGTGACCTGGCCCATCACAGTAGGAAAATCCCCTGAAGTCTGCCATCTGATTAGGCAAACTCATTATGAATGATAGCCCCTACTAAGGCATGCATCTTTCCTCCCAACTCCAGCTGCCAGTCTATCCATTGCAAATGCTAAATTCCAACCTCATTGGGATCCCATGGGCCATTCCAGGAATCATCTTGCAGGTGTATATCTCTTCCCTTCAAGCCCATCAATGGCCTCACAGTCTATTGAAGAACTCAACAAAGGAAACCTCTCTTGTTCAACATAAAGCATTTCTTTCCTTTTCCTTTCCCCCAATTCTGTTGCTTGCCTTGCTTGTAGATCAGAAAGCAGCTAACTAAAAGAAGCTACATTTTCTTATTAATTTAACACTTATATCTCAGCAGGAGTCAGTGACTGTTGAGATTAAGCAAGACAGATACTTTATTAGAAGTAGAAGGGGTCTTATTTAGGGTTAAAAAAAGAAAGAAAAGAAAGAAAGTCAGTGTGTGTTCTGTGCTGTGAAGGGTACTGTATCAACTTACTTTGCTAAACCAGTAGGAGGAGAGAGAGCTAAATTGAGGATCTGGCTTAGACACTATAAAAGCAGGTGACTCAAATTACAACTTCCTGTTGCTTGCCTTGCTTGTAGATAATAAAGCAGCTAACTAAAAGAAGCTATATTTGCATTTACTCATGTCTGCTGTGTCCGCTGGGCACGTTGAAACTGCTGGCATTAGACAAACTTAGATAAGATAATTTTAGCATATCCTCTACTTAGTAAATATACACCTTTAATAATGGAAAAAGAACTTAGTAAGTGTATGCAATGTTTGATGTATAGTGAGGGAAAGTATGGGAGTGAGTATGTAAGTGCTAATTGCCATCTGATTACTACCCTTGAAGCAGATATAACGTTTCTGCTTAATATTAAACCAGTTTCTACTGATAGTAGGGAATTGGAAAGTTATATTGATCTTATGAATGAGCAACTTCATTCTAATGAACAAGTTCCTTCACATTTAGGTAGCATTTCTATGCCTCCTGATGAGGAGACAATTGTAATGACTAGTACTAGTATACCTGTTGCCTCTGTCCCCTCTTATAAGGTGGATGATTATCCGCCCTCTTCTCATGATAATGATGACTGGACCATTGTCACAAAGCCTCTTAAAAAAGGAGGGGTGGTCAAATACACAATAGTGCCCCTATTGAAACTCGTAATAGGTTTGAGCAATTGACTGTATCAAATAATGAAGTGCTACATGATTTATCCTGTGCATCACCCTCTGTTGATAGTAATGGTTTAAAACACTTTCAATCAGGAGTTAATGCCCATGCATACTTGTCCTAGTAAGTCTCAAGCTACCAAATCAATACCTATTAAGTTAATCGCTCCAGAGAGTGTTAAACAATCACCTGTTTCTGATTCTTGTACCCCTACTGTCTCAAAACAAGTGTTAGTCCTGGGAGATTTAATCATTAAGCACATTGACAGGGTGGTATGCAATAGTGACAAGAGCAACCACACTTGTTCTAGCTTCCGTGGGGCCAGGGTATCTGACATTACCTCCATGATGCCTAAAATTTTACAAAATGTGGGGGAAAATCCACTGGTTATCATACATGCCAGTGTTAATGATATAAACAATACCCCATTTAATCAGTTACAACAGGAATATGTGGCGTTATGTAACCTGTTACTTGATAGGGGATGCTGTGTATGAATATCTGAAATTCTACCTGTCCCGAGAGCAACATCTACCATGACGCAGAAAATCAAAGCCCTAAATGAATGGCTAAGAAAGTGGTATTTTAAGCAGGATATATCCTGTATTACCCACTGGGAATCATTTTCCGATCATTCTTCCTTGTTTTGCTGGGACGGTTTACATCTCAGTCATAGGGGTAGTACACTTATGGGGAAAAGTATCCCTAAAATCATAAATCATTGTTTAAACTAAAAACAATGGGAGAGAATGGGTATATTCCCAAGTCTCTGAATATTTACCAAAATATTATTACAACTAAATGTAAATTCCTAGCTTTGAATGCAAGATCTTTAAACCAACTCAAATTAGCAGAACTCAAGCCAAATGTAAAACTTTAAATATAGGTGGTGGGAGTAATTAAAACTTGTGGACGATTCTCAATTTGGTCCAGAGAAATTCCAGGTTATAAGTTCTATCATAAAAACAGATTAGATAATCAAGGTGGAGTTTGTATTTACATACTAAATGATATTCCTTCTTTGAAGTGTGTTCTCCTTTCCTTTGGAAAGTATATGGGTTAAAATCTTATTGAAGGAGCAGTCCTATATAACTATTGGTAACATCTATCGACCTCCATCTGCAAATTCAGATTACAAAACTGATATGTTTAAAGAAATTACACATTTTTCAGAATCTTAAGATACTGTAATATTTGGTGACTTTAACCTCCCTAATATTAACTGGGACTCATTCTCAGGACAGTCCTATGCCGAGAAAGGACTAATAGATGTGGTAGTTAGTACTGTATTACAACAACTTGTTACTGAACCCACTCGAGGTCCTAATATTTTGGATCTATTATTTACTAACATAGAGCAACAAATTAGCAATTTACAAATTTGGGATCCACTTGGGACCACTGATCACTCATCTATTCTTTTTGAAATTCAACAGTTTAAAACAACACGTTATACTATACAAAAAATTATAACAAAGCACATTTTTCTAAAATCAATGAATACTTGCAAAACATAAACTGGGAATCTAATCTTCTTAATGGTACAACACAACAAGCTTGGGACTTTTTTAAAAACATTGTACATTATTTGGAAAATACCTTTATTTCATCTAAGAGGAAATTTAATAATAAAGGAAAAATTCCTCATTGGTTCAACAAGACAATTAAAAATCAGATTGAAATGAAAATTTAACTTTTTAGGAAACTTAATAGTTCTGTTCCATTTAAAACAACTCTATTACATAAATACAGACTATCTGTGAAAAACTTAAACATTTTTATTAAATTGGCAAAAAAAAAGCTAGAATTTAAATTAGCTCACACAAAAGACTGTCACAAATCTCTTTTCTCCTATATAAATAGTAAAAAAGGTGTATCAAGGACCATTGGTTCCATTATATCCAATGGCTCTTCTCTATCTGATATAGAAACCTTGAATCTCTTTAATAAGTACTTTTGTTCTGTTTTCTCTCAAACATCACCTATTAGTACATTTAAAGTTCACCAAGTAGATTATCATAGGTTCTATCCACCTGACATTATACAGGCTGTCAAAAAACTAAAAATAATACTAGTCCAGGCCCAGACGGTATTCATCCATGGTTTCTGATTGAAACCTCTATAAATATTTCTATACCTTTGTAAATTATTTTCAATAAATCCTTACAAGAAAGCATTGTATCAAATGACTGGCACTCAGCAATGGTTACTCCCATTTAAAAAAAGACAATAGAGGTTCTGTGCAAAATTATCGTCCAATTAGCCTGACCTCAGTGGCTGGTAAATTAATGGAATGAGTAATGAAGTCTCTAATAGATCAAGATTTGTAAAAAATTAGGAATTTATGATTCAAATTAGCAAGGGTTTACTCCCAAGTATTCCTGCACCACCAATCCGATATATTTTTACAATACTATAAGTACTCTACTAGATGTGGGTATCCCTACTGATGCAATTCTTTTGGACTTTAGTAGAGCTTTCGATAGTCTCATATGAAAAACTCTTTACTAAAATGCACAATCTAGGTTTGTCACCTGATATTGTCAACTGGACTTTAAACTGGTTGACAAATCATTCTCAGAGAGTCAGAATTAATGATATCTTGTCTGATTTGGGTAGTATGACAAGTGGTGTACCACAGGGGTCGGTCTTGGGACCAACATTGTTTAACTTCTTTATCAGTGATTTACAAACAGGGCCAAATAACTTCATAGTTAAATTTGCAGACGATACTAAATTGGAGGGCAAGGTTAATAATCAAGAAAATATTTCTGCATTAAAGAAGGATTTGGAAAAATGAACACTTTGGGCAAATGAAAATCATATGCAGTTTAATCAAGATAAATGTTTAGTAGTGCATTTCGGTATAAATAATCCAAAAATGATATATCATATAAATGAACTACCACTTCATTCATCAAATTGTGAAAAAGATTTAGGAATATACAGTATGTTAATAATAAACTTACATCAGATGATCACTGTGTTAGAACTGCTTGCATGACCAACAGATTTTTTGAGGCAAATAAAACACACTTTTGTTAATCGCAGTGAACAATGCCTTATTCCATTGTATAGGGCATACATTAGACCGTATCTAGACTATGGCTCCCCTTTCTGGAATCCAGACCAAAAAAAGACATAGCAATTCTTGAACAGGTTCAAAGGAGAGTAACTAGAATGATTCCAAGATTAACAAACTTGGATTATCAGAACAGATTAAAAACTACTGGTGTCTTTTCTCTTCAAACTAGAAGATTAAGAGGTGATATGCTTATGGGTTTTAATTTAATAAATTCACCAGATCTAGTGGAAAAATGTGGTCTAACACTCTCCAAAAGGAGACATGTTCCGAGACTGCATAATAAACAGCTTGAAGTAAAAACTTATAAAACCAGCAAAAGGGGAAACTTTTTTCCAATAAGAGCATCCATTGTATGCAACACCTTGCCACAAGAATTGGTAGAGGCAACTAGTGCCACTGTCTTTAAAAACAAATTAGAGGTTTGGTTGAGGGATAATAGATAAATAATGTCCCACATAGTGTGGGGAACAGTCTCGATGGGATCTGGCCGTCTTCTGTTCTTTCATACCAAGTAATACCAAGTAGTAATTCTATGGTGCAGCTAGAACTGCCTATTTATTCAAATGTCCCCATAACCTGATAGGGACTAATGTTAAGCACTCTGACCTTAAATGGACAGGTCCTGATTTTTAGACACCCACCAGGATTAGAGTGTGTGGGTGTTGGGGAAGGGGTTACACACTTCACCGCACAAACACTAGCTGCCCTTAGAATGTTCACTGGGCATCACACAATACATCATCACCTTTCCTCACCAGACAGTAGTTCAGACTCACCACCTCAGGGAAACTTACTATTACTCACAACAATACTTTTTTTTCCTAGGTACAGTTAGCGTTAGTGACAAGTAACACCACACTCTAAATAACTCTAGATGTTTTCAGGAATTCCCATTGAAATAATGGGGCATTTCTCAGTGATATATCTAGAAATATGTAGATGTACCACTGCTTATCCATTGCTGCAACTGTATACAATTTTCAGCAAGGGGCTATCCAACAGACACATGACATATATAAATATGATGTGCTATACCTGGTTAAACAACTAAATAAAAAAAAAAATATCTAACGCAATCAAACCTAAACGTAAAAAAGTACATCTACAGTACTAATAAAAGCTGGTACACCCTTTCTTCTTCACTCATCATACTACAATTTTTTTTTCTGTTAAGTAGTGTAACTAACAGCAATTTTAGAGTCAGGTGTGAACAGTTCCTAAAGTATGAGGGGGACACCAACTCAAGTATAACCTTACCCCATTGGCACATCAGGGAAAGATGGATTGCATCTTCAAGCTCCACCCACTACAGGACTCCAGGTCCAACTTCTTAATGATGTCATTCAGGAAAAGTATCTTCAGGGAATGTTGTCTTTAAGGCCTGTTCAAGAGAGGGCTCCAGTGTCATGGTACATCCAGCTGCCTCTGGACAACCCACATGGGTACCACAACTCACAAAAAACTCCTCCAAAGATAGAATACTTAGACAGGCTATTACATTGTCCTGGAATCCCTCCTTTTCCCTCACAAAAAGACAGAGACCATTGTTTGTTGTTGTGCTCAGACTGGCAATTAATTTATTTATATTCATAATTCCATATTCCATTTCTCATTTCTTACTATCATATTTTCAGAAATTTCATTTATTTCCATCCATATATCCATCTCTGATTATCCCTCCTTCTTCCTCTTTTCTCCCCCCAGGTGAAAACCTGGGTACTTTCTTCTTCTCCTTTTCCGTTAGGTAATGGTGAAAACGAGACCGCTTTCTCCTTCATCTTCTTCCTCTTCTTGTGTTATTCCTTTTTTCTTCCCCCCTTCCCTCCTCCCCCCCTTTTCCCCCTTTTTCTCGTGCCATCCACCTTTGGCAGTCCAAACTGTCTGACGGACACTTCTGTCATCCACCTTGACAGACCCACCATACAGTCCCATCTTTACTGTCTTACCCTCTTGCTTTGCTAGTAGGGTGGGTGGGAGGATCATAAACTCCAGCAAAAGTGGCTGAGGCCCCCTTGTGCTGTCCCTCATGTACCTCCCTTCACCCATCCCCTCCTGTTACCTGCTCATTGTTCTGACCCTTAGTCCCTCCCTCCCCTTCCTTCCTCCCTACCCTCCTGAGCACAACCATCCTATGCAGGAGGGAATGGGTGTACCAGGACAAGCTGAACTGCCCCTTAAAGGGCAAACTCCATTGTCCCGGATTCCCCCCTTTTACCTCACAAAAAGACAGAGACCATTGTTTGTTGTTGTGCTCAGATTGGCAATTAATTTATTTATATTCATAATTCCATATTCCAGTTCTGATTTCTTATTATCATATTTTCAGAAATTTCATTTATTTCCATCCATATATCAATCTCTGATTATCCCTCCTTCTTCCTCTTTTCTCCCCCCAGGTGAAAACTTGGGTGCCTTCTTCTTTTCCTTTTCCGTTAGGTAACGGTCAAAACCAAGACCGCTTTCTCCTTCATTTTCTTCCTCTTCTTGTGTTATTCCTTTTTTCTTCCCCCTTCCCTCCTCCCCCCCTTTTTCCCCACTAGCCAGTCTCTGATTTGCGTTGGACGGCTGGCTTCCCCCATACTTAGGGTATTATTCTCCCTTACATCAGGGAAGATCCTTTTTACTCTTTCCTTCTTTTCCTCTTTTCTTTATTTCCTGTTTTTTTGCATGTTTCCTCCATGCTTCTATAAAGCCCATTGTTTCTGTATTGAACATGTCTATGGCTAGGTCCGACAGGTACACACCGTCTGACATGTAGAATTCTTCTACCCATTCTTCTACCCACCCCGAAGTATCACCTGTCCTCCCATCTGCCTTACCAATGTCCCAACCCTTCTATTCATCTTTCTCCTGGCACTCTCCACTGCTCTATGGCTGTGCTCCTGCCTCCACACCATCCTTGGTATCATATCTGACCAGGCAAGGCATACCTGAGGCCACCACTGTCGTAATGCTTCTAAATCCCTTTTTATCTGTAAGTATGTGTCTACCCATGGCTTGCCTGCAAGGTCATTGCCCCCTAGGTGTATAATAATTAGGTCTGTACTGGGGTGCCGTCCCTTGAGTTCCTTCAAGGTGGGAAGCAGCTGTGCCCATCTCATCCCCCGTATTCCATGCCAGACCAACCTACACTGTTTCACATCTTCGTATAGCTTTTTTCCCCAGCCTTCTTCTCTGCTTTCTTTCCATCCCAATAAATATAGGAATGGCCTCAGATCCAGACTTCTGTGATCCTCCCTCTACCTATGGGGTTCAAACAAAATTAATTATTCTACACATGCTCTCAGTGTCATCACCGTAGTATCCCCCCCTTTGCCCTTCCTCCACCTTTACCATTTCTTGCCCCCAGATCTGCAGTTAAGACCAGGAGCACCACTTTCAATTTCTTACTTCAGTACTCAAATGTATCTCTTATAACTGGCCGACCGCCAGCGTCCCTTTTCCAAAATATCATTCACCGTCTGTCCCGCTGCTGCACACTGTGAGGCAGCTCCAATCCACCAGGAATGGGATGAATAATTAGCCGGGTCTTCCCCCATGAATTGCATGCCCTTTTTGAGCAATGCTGTGACTTGGTAGCCGGTGACCTTTTTCCCATCACCATGTACAAATCATTTCCCCGTCCTGGTCCCATGCTCTGCGGCGAAAGCCCACAGAGCCTGTACTGGGCATATTGCAATCTCTACTTGCCTCTTCAGTGTCACTATGCAACCTTGTCCTCTTTAATCCATTTTTGACCTCCTAATCTTGATCTGTATCTCTTTCACCCCCCAGCTTAAATCTTCCCATTCTAACCTTGTCTTCTTTCCCATGGCCTTCCACCTCACTCACTCTCATGGCCCCTGCAAACATTACCACATAAATTGTGTGAAATAGCTGGGCCTTGGCCTTTGATCTGCATATTGCTGGGAGTACGTCCTTTAGCTTCACTTGCCACTGCTCCCCTATAGGCCTTCTATTATCTACTAGCCCTTGTTTCAACCTGCTCCATCCTTGCATCATTCTTCTGATGAGTAATGATTTTTTCCGGTCCTTACACCCTTTTAGACTGCAGATAACACTAATCCTTGCCAAATAGACTCCCATTGTAGTGTGGGCTGTACCTTTTTGCCACTGCTCCACGGTGAACATTCCCAACTGTTCCTCTGTGAGTGGCCTACTTACCTCTATCTGGTGTTCTGCCCTGAATATTTGAAACACTTGCCAGGCCCCATTGTAGGCCCTCAGAGTCCGAGGCACCCATGAGCTGCAAAACAACAGTTCTGCTCCTTCTTGACAATGTCCCAGATGTTCGTTGGTATGGGTGTTTTTAGTTCTTCCGCTGCCAGTGCCAGCCTCCGAAAATGGTCCAGCTGCAGACGGGAAAGGCTTTCAGCCAGGATATTGTGTACCCCTTCTATGTGTTTTGCTCTGAATGACATGTTCAGCTACAAAGCCCTTAATACTAAAAGTCATAATACCTGCATGACTGTGTCTGACCTGGCTCCTCTGTTGTTCAGAACATCCACCACTGCTCTATTGTCACACCAAAATGTCACTTTCTGATCCCGTAATTCCTCCCCTCAGACCAAGGTACATGCCCACATGAGCATGATCTCCAGTAAAGTTATATCTCTCACTTTCCCGTCCCTCACCTAGCTGGCAGGCCAGGGTTCTGCAAACCATCTACCCCTCAGGTAACCCCCCCATGCCTAGCCCTGCAGCAGCGTCTGTGTAGAGGTCGAGGTCTGTGTTGTATAGCCACTCCTCTTGCCAGAAAAAGCACCCATTATACTCCCTAAGGAATTCTTCCCAGATTTTAAAGTCCTCCCTGACACCTTTCATCAGGTTCTCCTAGTGATGTGGTCTGGTGACCCCTGCTGTAGCCCTAGCTAACCTT
Organism: Neoceratodus forsteri; assembly: GCA_016271365.2. Classification (NCBI taxonomy): domain Eukaryota; kingdom Metazoa; phylum Chordata; order Ceratodontiformes; family Ceratodontidae; genus Neoceratodus; species Neoceratodus forsteri. The sequence continues at coordinate 848,868,262 of CM057450.1, read as the reverse complement.
TTTGTGAATGCCCTTCCTGGTCCGATGGCCCTGCATGCGAAGTTCAGGTGCCCCAGTACCTGCTTCACTAGTTTTAGTTGTACCCGTCTCCTGCTGGTGTGTACTTGGATTAGTTCCTTCAATTTACTTACTTTTTTGTCCTGTGGTCTAAATATTTCATTCGGGGCATCTAACTCAATCCCCAGGAACTCCATAACCCTGTTGGGCCCCCTCTGTTTTTTCTGGTGCTAGTGAGACCCCTAGCTCCCGGCGCAACTCCTGAAACTTACCCAACATCCTCTGTGTCTCTCTTCTTCCCCTCCCAATGAAAAGGAAATCATCCAGATAATGGATGACCGTCCTGTAACCCGTTTTTTTCCTGGAATATCTAATGCAAGCAGGTGCCGAATGCCTCGAATGTAGCACGTGCTATGGAACATCCCATTGGCATTGCCTTGTCAAAATAATACTGCCCCCCACTTTTAAAACCCAATAGATCCCAGTCTTCTCTCCTAACTGGCAGCAGTCTGAAAGCAGATTCAATGTCCATTTTTGCCATCCATGCATCCTCTGTGGCCCGGATTATCCGGACTGCATCTTCTAGTGTTGCATATGTCACCTTACTCTGCTCCTCACTGATGAAATCATTTATCGAGTCTCTTCTGGATAGGACAGGTGGTGGATCACCCTGTACTCCCCTTCTTGTTTCTTGGGAATCAAACCCAATGGTGAAATCTGCATGTTCAGCAATGGGGGGGTGTTAAATGGGCCCTCTACCCTACCTGCTGCCTTTTCTTTCTCTATCTTCTGTCTTAACATCTCTTCCTTTCCTTTTACTGACCCCAGGTTGCTTGCCTGTCTCACTTGTCGGGGCCCCCCACACTGCGGGTGAAAACCCTGTGTCAAAACCCCCATAATCATATCCCGCATGCTTGTGTCTGGATATCTGTCCAGGCAGGCTGCCCATGCCTTCAAGTTGATGGGGGTTCTGGCCATCCCAAACTGCTCCCTGTCGTGCCCCCCACTACTCCTCCCCATCCCCTCGCTCTCGTTTTGCATGACCTTTCTTCTCTCAGTGAATCTGACCCCCTCTATTCGTGTTTCCCCTACCCCACCTTCCCCTGTTCCATGTTTGCTGTTTAAAGCCCTGGTCTTCTCGGAAAAACTGTTGACCTGACCCTTGACACCTGTGCTCTTGTGCCCCCTGTGCCCATGTTGTTCTACATTTGTTTGCTGGGTGCCCTCCCCCGCTTTTTGAACAAGCATGCTGGAAACGACATTGAGGCCACGAGCAAAAGGCCCTGGCCCTGTTATCAGCCCAGCAGCATCTCTGGGGCGTAAACCCCTTTTCCCCCCCTCAGCTTCAGGTGTGGACTGATCTGTTATGTAATCAGTCCACAAATCTATCTGCTTGGTGTCCCATCTCATGTCCCCAAATGTTGCCATTCTAGCCGGAAAAATTCATCATAGTATAACCACCCCACCCCACCCTTTGCCTTTTGCCCTCCGTATTATCAAAGAATAAGTAATGAGCGGGATGCCTAGCTTCAGCCTTTTTTCCAGGACGATGGCTGAGAAAGTGGCAAAACCAAGGAACCACCCATCCCAAGTCTTACCTTTTGTGAACTTGTCATCCTCTTTTTTTCCCTAAAAGCACTTTCGCCTCTGCCATTTCACTCTTACCTATGCCCTCAGTTTCCTTATACTTGGCTGCCGCCTCTCGGCTCACCAAAGCAAATGTATCCACATATTCCCCTTTCCATATTTTTTCCTTTGAGGCCAGTGGCACATGCTCGCCTATCCTCATCCCAGGTGCACCTGTCTCCCTTGTACCTTTTCCATCTCTCTCTGCACCCCTTTCATTTTTTACCAGCACCTCTTTCTCTGTCCTAGTCTCTGCCAGAGCTGATTACATCTACCCTAAACCTTCTGTCCCCAGAGCCACCACAATTTGCCCTATATATTCTTTTATACTGCCCTCCACTGTGCTGGATGTGTTACCTGTAACCTTGTCCAGGCCATGCTGCCTGGAGTCTTCCAAGGGTCCCCTTGTTTCTCCCTGCAGTTGAGGAGGAAGGTGAACTACTAGGGGTTGCAGAGGGAACACCACGTTCTGGGAATCAGGTCCGGGTTCAGCCAGGGAGATCCCACCTTGATTGGGAGGGTTAACTGGTGTCCCCGGGTCTATAGGCTGCAGAGGTACTGGATCAACTGTCTTGGCGGGTCCCACTACTACCAGTGGCACCCTAGTGGGACTATGTGGCCCTTCAGCTGGTCATTTCCCTCTGCCACCTTTTCCCGGGCCTGCTTTTCTCCTCTCCCTGGGTCTCCCTGGCTCCTGCCCCTCCACCAGTTCCCACATTCTGTTGGCCTTTTCTGCCAATTCAATTATAGCCCTGAAAGTGTCTTCCTTTGATGGCCTGCTCTTCTTTGGTGCCATGTCCTTCTTTACCTTTGCTCTGTGAAGACAACCACAGGAAGAGAAAAACAGGATTAATTGTGTATATATATATATATATATATATATATATATATCACACATCTGTTTGTAACACCTTCCCTCTGTCCCTCATGCCACACGCCCACATGATCAGTCGGGCCCCCAGTAAAGGCCTCCATCATGCTCAACAGGTCACCAGGTCCCTTGGCTGCTCTCTGCCATGACCATTGCGAGAGACCCAACACTACGCAGACCACTCCCCTCCTTTGGCCTCTTTATCAGCCCCTCTAAGCCTTCTGGTGTGTGTGTGTGCTCATGCTCCTGTTTCATGCTAGCCAGTCTCCCTTGCCCTCTCCTTATCCCTCACATTGCTCTTCTATTCTAATCCCCCCACCCATGCTCCCGTTGTGCGGCTCTCCCATTTGACATCAAGCGACGTGCTTCCACTCCCCCTTGCTACTGGACCCCCCCTTGCTGGTCCCTGTCTCACCACCAATTCATTCCCCCTCTTTGCATTCACTCAAGTGTCTCTTTTTTTTTTAAACTGTCCTCGAGCCTCTAAAGACATCCTGCTGTTGTCCCCCAGAAACGCTGAGCCATACTGGCCTCCCCAGGAGATTCCTCCCAGTGGATGATGCCATTTTTGTGCCTCCCAGCCTGCACTGGGCTAAACTCCACCAGGGCACCATGCAGTCAGCACCCCAAACCAGAGGGAATGGTCACGCCACGTGGTCACATAAAATTGGTCTCCTTCCCATTCTTCAGGCTTCTGCCAGCCTCTTCTCTCTACAACAACCCCATCCAAAAAAGGGGGAGGGCCAAACACAGCAAGCAGCTCCACCAAAATGGGCACAGCTTCCACTGCAACCACCTCGTGGTGTGTGACCTCATGCCATGAGGTCCCAGGTCGCACTCTCTCTTCCTCTGCCTCAGGGCCTCTCCCAGGCCCACTACTTTCCCCCATTAGGACTAAAAATGGCCACAAAATCCAGAAAACAGCACTGAGCAAATGGAAAAGCTTTTCCCCAACCCCCACGTGGCATGTGGCATCGCGCCACGTGGTCCCGGATTGCGTTCTCTCTCCCCTGCCTCAAGGCCTCTTCCAGGCCTACTATTCATACCAGGCAACACAAAAACAGCCACAAACAGCTGTAAATACCAAAAACCAAGGAAAGTCTTTTTTACAAACCCCTACACGGTGTGTGGTGTCATGCCACATGGTCCCGGATCACGCTCTCTCTCCCCTGCCTCAGGGCCTCTTTCAGGCCTACTACTCTTATCAGGCAACAAAAAACAGCTACAAAACAGCCGCAAAAGCCAAAAACAAAGGAAAGGCTTTTTTACAAAAACCCCCACGTGGCATGTGGCGTCACGCCATGTGGTCCTGTGTCACTCTCTTACCCACAATCATCCTCCTGCAAGGCTTCTGCCATCCAACCAAACCCACAACCTTTGTTACCAGTGGCAAGCGTCTACTCCTTGAGCCACTAACATTGCTTGTCCTTCTACCAGTGCCCCCAGACCTGCAAATTCCACCAGCAACCCTAACAACATGCCCCAAATTCCATCGTCTGACCGCCATCACTATTCAGGACCCCCCTATTTTCCTCTGTTATATACTGTAACATATCTAGTCTTATTATTATATATATTATTTCTCCCCCTTTTTTATTTTTTTTTTTTAAACAACTTCACATCTCCTCCTGCAAATCAATTGTTTATTTCCTTACTTCTCTCTCCTGGTGAACAAACCTCAAAGAATTTGTCAATCTGATGTGCTTCAGTTGATGTGGATCAAAAACTCCAGCAAAATGTGGCTGAGGCCCCTTGTGCTGTCCCTTATGTACCTCCCTTCACCCCTCCCCTTCCTGTTACCTGCCCATTGTTCTGACCCTTAGCCCCTCCCCTTCCTTCCTCCCTTCTCTCCTGAGCACAACCATCCTATGCAGGAGGGAAGGGGTGCATCAGGACAACCTGGTCTGCCCCTTAAAGTGCAAACTCCATTATTTTAAATAGAAGGTTTGATTGCTCTGCTCTCATTACCAAATTCCAAATAATGGTGCACGCTCTTAAAGTAACTGCAAAAATATATCAGCTTCTGAAAGCAGGCAAACATAGATCTTAAAGATCAAATGCAACACTGTCTGTTTGATTAATAAAGTTACCTTAGTACAATGTGTCTTTCATTGTGTTTGTGCCAAATTCCATTTAATGCTGTCAGAAATTAATGAGATGCAACAGTTTTTATAATATGTCTGTTCATATCTAAATCAACATGACCAGTCCTGTGTGCCATATATGGAATATTTGAGCAACGGCAAAATATTGGAGCTGTCACTGCCTCCCACATCTATGTGAAAGGTTTTCTCACGGTCTATCACTTACTAGTTTGTGGTTTATGTTTCTTGTTTCTACATTTTAACTAAACAAATTAGGTAATGTTCTAGTCATATTAGTGTGTGCGTGTGTGTGTGTGTGTGTGTTTGTGTTTTCATTGGCATTTAATTAATAAATAACTTCTGTTTAATTTTCTTCCTCTCATTGTAGATGCAGTCTGAATGTAACCTGTGATATGGCCTTGCACCGGATTTGACATTATTTTCCTTTTACCTAATGGTGTGAAATAGCACAGAAAATTTACTGTGGAGGATCTAAAGTAAATTTTAGGGTGTTACTCTGTTAATCTACATAGTCACCAATATATTTTTTAACTTGTAAAAGGTTTCATTTTTAGGGCTTTGGGAGCAACCTATAGCTGTTTTGAAAGAGCTCTGTAGCTCTGAAAATGGCTGATTGCAGAATCCCTTTCAGTTGGAGTTTGGAAGTATCCTTTTGAAAGCCAATGGAGCTTAAACCCCCTCCATCACGATTGTCCAATGGAATAACAGCAGCATTATTTTGGCTGTTACTTCTGCATTCCAATGCAGTCATGCACATGCACAGCTTGGCGGGTGCCGCCATGTTGAGAATGGAAAAATGCCATTCAGTATTTTCTGTGCCCCCTCCCCAAGTCATGCCAGACATTTTGTGGCACACTGGGAACCAATTCCAGTGTGTGGATTTTTTTTTCTTCTGTAAATTAGAAACGGCCCTTATCACATTTCTTTTTTCCTGGTGCCTCCCTGCCCAAGTCATGCCCAACATCGGGGTGCCTAACCTCATGTCGGTGATTCATGCGCAAGCCCACCCCAGTGTGCCGCCAAACTGTTTTTTCTGAAAATTGAAAACAGTCCCTCACTGTCAGGTTTTTTCTCTGTGAAACTGAAAATGGTTCCTTGTAGTTGCAGCAGTCCCACTCTCCCCTCCCCATCCTCCCACTGAGCACCCACCTCCCCACATACCACCCTTACCCCATACTTACCTCCGGAGGATGGCGCTGTCATCTTCTCTTCACCAGGACACGTCTGCACTCTTCAAAGTCCAACCATGAACTGAAGAATTAAAAGTAAGCGTGCTATACAGCCATTCAAAGGGGTTTTCAACTTATGCTGGTATCTCAGCCATTTTTTGGAATCTTTGCCTCAAATTTTCAACATGGGGTTCTGGGGACCCCACCTCATGAAAACTGTCACTGTTACTGTGTTACTCTATCTGGAAAGGTGATTTCATGGTCACTGTGTGGAATCACCTTTCGGGACCGAATTGTGAAATGACAGTGCCACTGTTCATGAGGAGGGGTCCAAAAAAGGCCATGTTGAAAATTTGGTGCAACACCTCCAAAAAATGACCAAGTTACAACTGGGCATTGAATAATTTCTATGCACATGTGTCACTTTAGTCACTTGGTAGCTTTTCACAGCCCTATCGGCTCTGGCTAGAGTTTGTTATAATGTGGTGCTTGTCATTGTCTGCTGCTGTTTTAGACTGCAGTATACATGTAGCATCTAGAAGACTGTTGGCTGCCATTTCTGGTCACAAACTAAAGCTGAGTCTGACCTGCTGTACTTTGTACTACTGTGTAAGACTAAGCAGGGCATATGGTATATCAGGCTGTATCATACAGTTTATGAGTGGTACTGTAGATAGGGAGACAGAGTCTTCTTTAGTAACTGTACTAGTACTATTTATGTAAGAGTGGCTTAAGTATTATTTATCAAAAGGGAAGGTATAACACAAACAGCTGTTCTGGGTACTTAAAGATATATTCAAGGCAGACTGATGCAGAAGAGCAATTGTCAAATCTAGGTATCACATTGAGTGAAGTTCAATATATTTCACTTTTTAATGGTTTTTTTCCTCTTAATATAGATGCGGTTTGAAAATAACCTTTGCTGAGGCATTGAACTACATTTGACATATTTTCTTTCTACCTAACTCTATGTTCTAACATAGTAAGTCTGCTGTGGAAGATCTAACTTAAATTTCAGGATATTACCCTTTTAATCCACAGTTACCAATGAATTTTTTTTCTTGTTAAATATAAAGGGTTTCATTTTCATAGTGGGGTGCTTTTCATTATCTGCTGCTGTTGAGATTGTAGTATGTGAACAAGTGTATGACAGACTGATGACTGTCATTTCCTGCTCACCAAATAAAGCTGAGCTTGACTACACCAAAATCACCTGCTGTACTGTGTATGACTGTGGTAGACGAATCATGGTTTATTTTGTATTAAGATGCATCATATAGTTTATGATAGTTAGATAGGGAGACTTTTTTTTAAGCATCTGTGCAACCACTATTAATATAAGGATGACTTACCTAATTTTTTTTTGTTGCTGTTTTCTTTTTCCTGATGCTGGCCCTCCTCCAGTGGGAGCCACCAGCCCCATCTCCTGGTGTCTACCATCCAGCACTGGCCCATACCCCCCTATCTTACCCCCCGGGGGGGTTGGTGGGGTTCCCCAACCCACATTAGAGAGAGGATCCAGTGTGGCCTGCACTGTGGCAAGCCAGGAGAGGAGCCTGTGAGGCACCCACCATCATTCTCCATGGCATCCATTTTCCTAATTTCTCCCCAGGAGATGAGGCATGCAATGATGCCTGCAGAGAGAGAGAGAGAGAGAGAGGCACTCACATCCACACATGCTTCCTCCTAGCATCTGCCCCATCTCCACTCCCTTTTCTACAGTGTTGGTGAACTATCCTCCAGTCTCCACTAGGAACCAGTCAAATGCTGACCACTGGCAACCCCCCCTCCCCGGAGAAGAAGAGCAATCCATTGGACACTCGATCCTTCTCCTCACCCACCTACCCTTGGCAGTCCATGCTCGTTCCGAAACATGGGTCGCCCACATGGTGTGAGGTAAGGTGTCCAGTGCCTCAGCCCTCAGAGCCACCTGGCTGCCTCAACTTACCTAATATTTATCAAAAGGGAAGGCTTTACTCAAAATTGCTCTGTGTACATAAAACTTTATTCAAGGCAGACTGTTCTGTACAAAACAATATCCCTAATGTTTGTAGTCATACCCCACACTGATTGCCAGCATCTACAGTGATAACATGAAATCCCTTGCATATAGCAGCCCCTCCACCACCACAGCACCAAAAAGCCCACCCCCAAGTCACCTTCTCAGTCTCCTTGGTGCCTCAGGTGCCTATAGCGAACAGCACAGCCCTCTTCATACCTCCTCATCCATTTGCCATATGTCCAGGCATGTGGCATACCCGTTATTTATAGGACAGGGCACGGCATGTCATCCTGCCCTATAAATAAGAGGTGCTCTCTCTCCCTGGACATATGGTGGCAGGCCGAGGAAGAGTGAGGAGGGCTGCACTGGTTGTTGTATGAACACAAAGTACCGAGGGGATGGGGAAAGTGATGGGGGGTATATCAGTGCCATGGTGATGGGGCCGCTAGACCCAAGGGATTTTTTGTTATTACAGTATGGGTGGTGATTGGCAGGGGAGAACCACCAGCACCAGTGAAATGTATTTGTACAGAACGGGCTCGTGATTGGCGGTAGGGTGCACTTGTACCAAAGATATTATTTTGTACAGAATTGACCAGTGATTGGAGAAGGGGAAACACTAGTACCAGGACTATTTTTTTAAACTTTATTTTTTCTGTAGTATAGATAAAATAAACATACAGATCATTACAACAGTAGTATTAAAATACAACAATAAAACAGTCTGTTTCCAGCATATAGTAAAGATTTTTCCAATAATCAGGAAAAATAAATAAAATCTGGAATTACAGCAGTTGGTTATCTATATAATAGCAGAAAAAAATGGAAATTTAAAACTTTGAAAGATAACCTTTGATGTTGCAATTTATAAGTTAATTTTTCTAACTGCTTAACCTGAACCATGAGGTCTCTCCACTGTTCTACATCAGGATGGGTAAGGGATAACCAGCATTTTGTAATTGGCTTTTCGGCAGTAGTAAAAAAATGTTAAAGAGATATCTCTGATGCTTAGTCAAAAGCTTAGATGGGTAGTCTAATAACAGTGCAATATTTGCCATTAATGGAGGAAAAGCTGGGTTTAGGGCATGTATCTCTTTGTCTATATCCAACTAAGAGTGGGTCAATTTTCAGCCAACCCAAATTATATGCATATGATTATCAGACTGGTCACTACAGGCCCTCCAATGGTGAGAATTCAAGGACCTATTGAATTTAGCCAGGATATCAGCAGTAAAGAAATATTGCATTATGGTTTTCCATGTTTATTCATTCCAACTAGAAGAGGAGGATATTTTATGTTATTGTTAGTACATGTTACTCCAATTCGCTGAAGCTAAGAATGCAGTTAAGTCTTGATCCCATTTAATTTCTAGTGAGAAAAGAGTAAATTTTACGAGCCCTCTAAGATAATGAAATAAAACGAGAAGGCAGCCCTTGAATTTGCATTGTCTGGAATAGTAAAATGAGTGGGTGTAATTCCTTGTATACTGACAGTGAGCCTAATTTTATTAAATAATGTCTGAATTGTAAGTAGCAAAAGTGATCTGCACTTATCAAATCAAATTGTTGTTGTAACACTGCAAATGGCTGAAACTGACCATTATCAAATAGTTGATAATAAAAGTAAAGACCTCACCTTTTCCATAGGGAAAAGTAGCGGACCTATCGGTTAGCTTGAAATGACATATCATGTGCTGTAGTGCCCAAGGGAGCCAGAAGTTTAATAAGATGTTTAGTAGTTTGTATATTATGCCACACAGGGAGACTATATTTCAGGAAAGGATTTTCCATTAACTGATCTAGCAGCGTGGGAGATCAGAAATAAAGTTTTATACGAGTCAACGTTAAAATCATCAACTATTTTTGGGGTTTTAGTATGGCTGATTTTGTTGCAAACTACAAAGAGGAGGGAGGATCCTCTCCTCTCTGCACAGCAGAATAAGTATGCAGTGGAGTAGGTAACAAGGCAGATTTTTAATGTTTTAAAAAATGTTGCCAGATATTCATTTGGGCTGCGGCATTTACCTGACTTAGAACAAGCTAGAGCAGACTCTTATTCATGATGGGATATAGGGGCAGTTGACTTCAAATTATGAGCTTCTGTTAGTTTAGGAAGTTTTAAAGTTAGAAAAAATTTGTCATGTAATGCTTTGTCTGGTAAGGAGTCCTGTTGCTACAATGCCGCAAAGTAATTTTTTAAGACTTATAAGATTTGTGAAGTTGTAAATAATTCTCATTGGGTTTAAGAATCTTTAAGTTTAAATAAAGTTGCACCTATTTTTTGTTGTCATAGATGAAAAGCTAATAACTTTGTGGCTCTATGGCAAGCATCATAATATTTTTGCTTTAAGTACTGAAGTTTTTTTTTCTGTTTTAGTATTTAGTATGTCTTGAATTTTATTTGGGGTTTGTTTAATCAAAGGGAGAGTAGTGAAGTCCCCCTATTGGTGTGCCAATTGACAGAACTGTAAGTCATACATTAACTGTTTTAATTTAGCTTCTCTATGTTTCTTTGTATGGGACCACTTTTAATGTATCCCAAAACATAGGAGAGGTGACACTGAGGGAAGAATTCTGTTGTATTTTTGCAGAAATGTTTTCCTTCATAAGATTGGTGAACTGGGGATCATTTAATAGTGCCAGGTTGACTCTCTAGTTGATTTTTTTGGGATATCTTGCCTAATGTGTAGAGTAAAAGTTAAGGGTACATCTGGAAAATAAAACCAATTGTACAACAGTAACCATCAACTGTTCCCGGTGAGAAACATACCAGGAAAAGAGTATTATAAGAATGGGAACTAATTTATATTGAACTTGAACCTCCACTGTGGAGGTGCAAACTTGGACTGACCCTTTGGTCTTGGCAAGTGGCTTCCTGTGTGCTGGGAGCATTCCCAAGAGAGAAGATAATTGCCGGGATAGTTCCCAGTAAGCCTTTCTGAAAGGGACAGAGTCTTCCATCAGAGACCTAATACTATGGACATCAGGTAACAGTATTAAAATAAGCTGACATCATAGAGACACCAAGAACATCCAATGAAGCTCTCGGTGCTCAACTATCCCTGAAAAATATAGCATGTCAGCCTATCTGATGCCTGTGGATCAATGAAAAACATACATTTCAAAGAGAAAAAATAAAAAAAGATTCATAAATAATTAAGCACTGCATAGTAGCCTCAGTCTATTAATGAGAAGTGCAGGTCAGAATTTAACTAGTATATAAGGCATTGACAAATAATAAAATGCCTGGTATAATCCAACTGTCACTAGGCACAGGCACTACCCTTCTGTTAGAATAAGAACAGTAAATGCTGTATATTCCTGGACTTAATCCAAGTGTCATAATAACATGCTTAATGTTCTGGCAAGCAGTATCTTAAATGAATAATACTAATACCCTTAAGGCAGGAACCAATAGTCAATTAGAGTATTACATAGGCTACAGTATATAGAAAAAAGTAGTAGAATCTGGCAGTGCTTACTTCACACAAGTAAACAGGGTCCCTGAAATGAATTGGCACAGTAAAAAATGGAGATATCAGTTCCTGAGAAGCATCACTAGTTGGAGCCAAAAGACAGTTGTTAATGAAACTTTTAATTATAGAAAAGGAGAATTTACTTCAAATCACAGGAAAAACATGGGAATGCTGCATGGTATCTTTAATTAATATCAGTCCTAGCCATCTATTTACAGCTGTCAGACCATCTGGGAGAAATGTAGCCCCCCCGCCCCAGCAACCCACAGATGGAGAGAGAGAGAGAGAAAAAAACTCACACAGCTGTTGTCACCCAAAGATCCAGTCAAGCCAATTATTAAGTTATATGCACTCTGAAAGAAAGAGACCAGGAGGGGAGGACCATGTGATGCAAGCTACCGGAAAGTCACTCCTCAGCACAGCTCCAGCCTCCCGTGTCTTTATATCTGTTTTCTGGTATATTTTCTCGATCTCTAAACCTCTAATTTCATGTTATTCTGGTTCCCTACAACTTTGTGCCCTTGCAGGGTGATTTTGAGAGAGAATGGACGTTTACATGAAAAAGCAACAGCAGAGACACACCCCGCCAGTTACACCAGAGAAGGCTTAAAAAAAATCCTGGGCCTCTAGTGGAGTAGAAAAGGGAGACGTTTTGAATCTAGGGGCGGATCAGGAGCCCCTCACATTGTCAAGATTTCTGGAGGAATTTAAACCATTCAGAGATGAGATTAAGGAGATGGCATCAGAAATGAAATCGCTCACGAGAAAAATAGAAGAGATCACTCTCGCTATCTCAGCCAACACGACTAGGATCTTCTCTTTAGAGAAGCAAGTGGAGAGATTCGAGCCTGAGATGGCAGTAATGCACCAGAAACTGTCCAGATTCGAGGTTAAGCTTGAAGACCTTGAAGGTCGTAGCCAGAGAAAGAATGTTGTGATCCTTGGGTTACCGGAGGGAGAGGAGGGCCAGAATACCACTGCTTTTACCCAGAAGCTGGTGAAGAAGATTGCAGGCCCTTCCCCATTTGGGGCCAAATATATCATAGCGAGAGAGCACAGGTCATTACTCCCCAACCTATAATTTGTCATTTCTTAAATTTCTTAGAGCGACAACATTTCCTGTACAAAGTGAGAGAACTCCAAGAAGTTCACTGGGAGCAAGCTAAGCTTAGAATAGCGCAAGATATACTGGGTTCAGTCCATTTGAAGAGTGCAGCTTTTCATCCTGTTGTTTCAAAAATCATCATGACTGGACTTAAATTTCGTATGGGATACCCGGCCAGGCTACAGGTACAGGTGGCTGGTTCCTGGGCTACCTACGAAGATCCGGAGGCAGTGTTTGCTGGTTTAAAATTAGCATTGCCAGATCTCTTCAGGGGCACATGAAAGGCCTCAGGTCTCTCCCAACAAGATGAGAATCGTTTTGAGAAGGCTGGGCATCCATGCAAAGGGATCTTCTGGAAAGAAGCGGTTAAACATTCTTGGACTCTCACTTCAGCCCGAATAAGGGGCAGAAAGGACCTTTTTTCCTTTTATAGTGATCTAGTTGTGGATACATGCTCTTATTTGTCTTGTCTGGGTCTGGGGTTCGGGCCCTTCGGTTTTTACAGTGTTCCAATCACGGAAGTATATTCTTGTTTGTTCTGTCTGGGTCTGGGGTTTCAAGCAATTAAGTGATTTCTCATTAGTTTTCATATTGGGAGAAAACAAAGCCTATTCAGCAATATTTGGTCTCCCCCTCCCCTGTGAGAGTTTGGTAAGGATGGGTTCGGTGGAAGGCTTTAGCTTTTGGGGAAATCCAATTACAAGGGCCGTGTTGTCGTTTCCCTTGTAAGGCATCAGGGTGCAGTTACACACTTGCAACACAGGAGGGAGCTTCTGCTTCATGCATGTTAAGTGCTAAGGGTCGCTAAGGCAGGAGAAAGTTGTGATTTATGGGGCAAAGGCACAGCAAATGGGAGGAGAGGAACGGGGGCCTGTCGCTATGGGGCTGGAGAGCTTATTGGGACAGAGGCCTGCACAGTCAATGTCATGTTTGGCTGAGGCCGACTTCCTGATTTCACGCCATGAGGTGCCTTTTCACACCCAATAAACCATATGCCCTTGTAAGCCGTGATGTTTCTGGTGGCGATGTTTTTCAATACTGGCTTACTCCCAATGGTCCCTAGGGGATAAGTAATAGATACAAGGGTTTGTATTGTAGGGATGTTGCATCCTTTCTCTTTCTTTATTACTAACATCTCAAAAAGGGGCAATGTATTATAAAGAGTACACGGTTTGGGGGACGGTTTTTCGGGGGGGCTGGGGGAGGAGTAGTAAACAGAGTATTGCTGAATGTTGTTAGTGATAAGAGGGAGGTTTGGGTGGATGGCTTTTTGGACTACGTTTTGGAGTTACTGAAGCTCCGGATTGTTCGAGGGGTAATCGGGGGATGGGGAGGGATGGGGGTTTAATGGAGGGTGGGAGATCAGCACAGCAGATTCAGGGGAATAGAATCACCTGTTACATGACTGCAGTATATGTTAGATACCTTATCTGGATTATACCTGACATAATAGATGGCTCAGAATATTAATATTGCTACGTGGAACATGAAGGGGATCAGGAAAAAACTGAAACAATATCAGGTACTTAAACACCTGAGTCTGTTGCGTGCCCAGATATCATTCTTACAAGAATCTCATTTAGTGGATTCTGAAGTATTACAACTTCAGAGACAACAGATAAGTCAGGTTTTTTATGCTTCAGGGGAAACCAATAGTTGCGGGGTCATGATACTGATTAACAGAGATATCCCATTTGTCCCTTCTCAGGTATTTAAGGATATGGATGGCAGATATGTCTTAGTTCAGGGTACTATTTGGGCCATGCCATTGGTTCTAGGTAGTATTTATGGACCAAGCACAGATGATCCCTCTTTTTTTATGAAACTAATTTCTACGATCCTTCCTATACTTCCTATTCCAATTATATTGGGGGAGATTTTAATTTGGTCTCGGATCTGAATGTGGATAGATCAAGCATTGGGTCGAGGGGGACTGTCACCTGGACACAGGGCCTTTAAGGAAATGATGGATCAGTGCAGATTGTGCGATGTCTGGAGGGTCACACATCCTAATATTAGGGAATATACTATACCTATTGCTCGCCAATGCACGGCACGCAATCTCGCATTGACTACCTATTAGTTTCTCACGAGCTCTTGCCAGGGGTATTATCCACCTTGATCCAACTGGGTCCAATATCAGATCATTCCTTAGTCTTGGGTAATTTGGCTTTCCTTAACATCCCCAAAAAAGAGACCAGATGGAAATTAAATGAACAATTACTAAAAGATGAAAAGTATCGAGGATTGGTGAAAGAGCAGATAGAGCTTTCTTTTCCACCAACCCAATAGATAGTGCAAGATCTGATATTTTATGGGGAACCTTTAAGGCTTATATAAGGGGCATTCTCATTAGTCCAGCTACAAAGAGGAAGAGGGCACAAGAAACGGAGTTAGTCTTCTTATTGTCTCAGATACAGGCATTAGAAAATATACACCCAGATAAAATTTCTCAAGAAGAGTCACAGAAGCTATTAACATATAAGGATAAATATTTGGGAATGTTAAGAGAAAAGGCTGAGCTGGCAATAATCCATACAAAAGCCAGTTTTACAGATCAAGGAGAAAAAGCGGGGCATCTGTTGGCTCTACATTTAAAACAACAAGAATCAGCAAGATTTATACCCCAATAAGGTTTCAGTCAGATGGAACCCTAAAGGTATCCTCCTCAGAGATAGTCCAGGAGTTTGCTACTATTTACGAGCAATTATATAAGGACATGGATAGTCCTCTGCCCATTCAAAAACTGGAGGAGTATCTCAGGGAAGCACATCTTCTGTTACTATCTGACTCTCAAAATAAATTTATATCTTCCCATTTATCACAGGAAGAAATAGCTACTGTTATAAAGGACTTGCCTCTGGGTAAAGTCCTGGGTCCAGATGGGTTTTCAGCCTTATTTTATAAAGCTTTTACAGAGCAATTACTACCCGTGTTGCATCGTCTCTATTTGCATATTTTGTCTGGAGAGATGGCAGATGCACAGCTGTTTGAGGCATTGATAGTTTTGTTACCTAAACCGGACAAAGACCCAAAATTGGTTCAGAGCTATAGGCTAATATCTTTGCTGAATCAACATGTCAAAATTCTCTCAAAGATAATGGCAGATAGACTAACCCTAGTTCTTCCGGATCTTGTGGGTATGTCTCAAGTGGAATTTATGTGAGAACGTGCATCTTCAGATCACCTGCGTACCCTCTCGCATGTCTTCTCGGAGTCCAGGGATGCCATATATCCTGCGGGGTTGGTCTCCCTGGACACCGAGAAGGCATTTGATCGGGTTATTTGGACTTTTCTATTTCAAGCCCTCAAGGCATTTGGATTCACATCCATGTTCATAGATTGGATATGGGCAATTTACCTATCTCCTACAGTGAGGATTTCAGAGAATGGGACCTTCTCCAAGTCTTTTACACTATGGTCAGGTACGAGGCAGGGTTGCCCTCTCTC
The DNA here is from genome assembly GCA_016271365.2 of Neoceratodus forsteri. Taxonomy (NCBI): domain Eukaryota; kingdom Metazoa; phylum Chordata; order Ceratodontiformes; family Ceratodontidae; genus Neoceratodus; species Neoceratodus forsteri. The sequence goes on along the minus strand of CM057450.1, from coordinate 848,852,461 downwards.
TCCATTACTTTTCAGTCTTTATCTGGAACCCCTTATTCAACATATTCTCAATAATGAAGGAATACAAGGTATTCCCATTAGGAATGAGGTAGTGAAACTAACAGCATATGCTAATGACCTCCTCTTACATTTGGCTAATCTGATAATATCTATCCTGAATATGCTAAAGGAGGTTGATAGATTTAGTAGCTTCTCAAATTACAAGTTAAATCCCAACAAGACATCCTTTTTCCCTCTTAACCATAAAGTTTTTAAGACCGACATTATTTCTCTGGGACTATGCTGGTTACCCCGGGCTATTAAATATTTAGGCATAAAATTAATGCTTAATCCCTCCTTCTGGTTTAAGGAAAACCTGGACTCTCTTTTGCAGGGGATCACTCAAGATCTAGAGAAATGGGATAAACTCCCATTATCTTTATGGGGTCATATTAAATATAATTAAGATGAATGTGTTTCCCTGTTTATTTTACCCTCTGTCGCATCTTAATTCATTTGTCCCCCTAAGTTGGTTTCAGAAAACACATAAACTCTTTACCAAGTTTATTTGGTTGAGTAAGACCTCTAGGCTGGCATACCACAAACTAGCTGCACCCAAAAATGAGGGGGGGTTGCGGATTCCTTACTTGCCCATCTACTATTTGGCTAAATACCTGAGGTGGGTAAGACTGGGTCCAGATAACACGAACCCGGTTTGGCTTAAGATTGAATTAGATTTTTTCCAATCTATGAACATGGACCCCCTGACTATGCTCTATCTAAAAATTTCTCAGATGCAAGATATTAATAAATGTCCCACCATCATGACTTCACTAAGAGTACAGTCACAATTGTGCTCTTTTCTGTGTTACAATCAAAGTAAAGATCTTGCTTAATCTATTTGGAATTCCCCAGCTTTCACCATAAACAAACAGAACATTTCCCCATTCATGCTTTCCTCAGTTAGGAGAGGGGATAGTATCCTCATTTTTGGATGAAGTTGGAGAGTGGCTCTCATTTTCTCAGTTCATATACAAGTTCAAAATTCCAGAGTCTCAGGTTTTTAAAGTGTTTCAATTGAGGCACTTGTTAACCACGGTCATTGGGGCCACTCCACCCCGTACAGCGGCCTTTGCATTGGTGTCTGAACTTTCTCCTTTTCTTGTCTCCTCTGGTGTGATTTCTAAGATTTATCAAGTGTTGTTCCGATGGAGGTTTGGATGCGGTGGTGGCCCCACCAACTTCTGGGTTTCATTTTTTCCCCATCATACTTTTAAATGGTCCGTCCTCTGGACGTACTGTCATAAATATGTATCCCAAGATAGATTACGTCTCATGTAGTTTCACATTCTGCATAACTTATACTATAGCCCAACTAAACTGGTGAAATGGGGCCTTCTTGATACCGATAGGTGTAATAAGTGTTCCCAGGACACAGGGTCACTTTTTCATCTTTTCTGGTCATGCCCCTGGATAGCATCATTATGGGAGCATATAAAAATCAATCTGGATCCTTTATTGGGTTTACAAGATTATTTTACACCAGATATTTGCCTGTTGGGGGATCTGTCCTCCATAAAGGTTAAAATCCGGAGATTTCACATATCCATGGTTGCGCTCTCGGCTAAAAAAATCATTCTCAGGCTTTGGAAGGAAAGGACCGGTCCAACATATCAGGAGTGGTTGAATGAGATCTTAGCAAATATATGTACAGAGAAGGCTATTGCTAGCCTTCAAAACAGTTTACATAGGTATAAGGTTACCTGGGATCCCCTTCACACTTTAATTACGGTGGCTATGAAGTAATGTGTAGTCGAGGTTACCACCTTAATTATTTTTGGTAAAGGTAGTTAGCGGGTGATAACAGTGCTAGAATGAACTGCTGTGCCAGGGAGGGGGGAAGGAAGGGTTGGGGGCAGTATGATTTGTCTTATGAATCCTATGTCAAAGTGTTCATTACTGCCTCCTGTAATGTGGAAAATGTGGTGAATAAACTTTGAATTGAAACAAAAAAAAAGAAAGAGACCAGGAGAATCGCTCTAACCAGAATGTTACTCAGCTAAAAAGTATTGCCATTCAGGGCTGGGTTTCATCAGAACAAGAGGCTACAGTAGCAGCCCCTTGGTCTGATTCCAAACACACAGCCTTTATGTTTAGGTAAGCCCGGTCATTGCTCCAATAAAATGACTAGCTTTGCTGCAGTGTACTACAACCAGGATAAGGATAAAAAGGACTGCTACTAGACAGCTTTGTCTAGACCTGAGATGAGGGGGTAGAGGACACAAGTCAAGGAAGCGGATGCCTTCTCCTGCGGCTGCCTCAGCATGGGTTCCCACCCCCCCAGACTCCCACAGCTGCAATATGACAGTTGTAGCAGGATCGACAATTAAACACATACACAGCTCACATAAGATAGCACTCCATAAAAGTTTAACAGCTCGCAAACCAAATCGATTACACTGCGTTACTTAAGATGTCTTGACTCCAGAAGCAGAGGAATGAGATTTCAATTAAGACATGAGCTGTTGAAGAGTAGGTTCTTTGATGTGTTTTTTTTCCTGCTTTCTCAGCCGTAGTTTTCCACTGCTCTCCTCTGAGTTGACGGGGCGGAAAAGGCATGTTGGAAACACTTGATTGAGTCAGAGAATACTATATATGCCCCTATACTGATAGTCTTGGGTAGCCCCTTCTGCTGATCCAAACATTTTTTGGCCATCCAGAAACTGAACCACCAATTGAGCTGGGTAAGGTGTATGAAACTGCAGCTTGCCTTCCTGCAGAATTTTTAACAAAGGAATATACGACCGCCTCCTGGCCATTAAACCCAGAGGATTATTATTGTCCATATAAACATTATGTTTATCAAGTTTAAGTATTTTCTGTTGTCATGCTATATGCAGAATTTCTTGCTTTACTATATATTTAAAAAATATGCTATTATTGAGTGAGGTCTGGCTGCAGGATTAGTTGGTTTTGGGCCAAAAACACAATAAGCTCATTGGATGTCTAGTTCTTAATCAGACAGGAGGTCTAGCACCAATCTTAAAAATTGCTGTAAGAAGGGTGTTGCACTTCTTCCCCCTCCAGAATGCCATAAAAGTGTAAATTATTCATGTGGGATTTACTTTTATAGTCCTCTAATCTATCTTGTAGGTGTTGGTTTCAAGTTGTTCCACCGATTGTTCTAACAGGGAAGTTTGAGAGTCATTAGAAAAAGATATGTTGATTTGCATCATTGAGAAGGGTTTCAATCGCAACAACTTTCCTGTGATAATGTCCACTTTTTTAGACATTTCTGCCTGGAAAAGATTTTAATTCTAGTAATATAGAATCTAATTTCTTCCCATGTTTAGGTGGATTATAGGATTTCCCCCAGGGAGCTTTGTTTAGTGCAAGGTTGAACAGAAGTCTCTGATTCCTCAGTCTCTGACCCAGTAGTATGGTATCCCGTGCCATCCTCCGGGTCTGCAGATGATTTCAGCAGACCTGTTTTCACCATTGTAGAAATAGCAGGTATACCTCTAAATGTTATTGTTTAGAGCTAGTTTTGTTCATTACATAGAGGTTTATTTTGGTCCCCAGGAGACAGCTTTACTCTCAAGCTGCCATTTACTTCAGTGATGTCACTGGAAGTCAGGGATATTATTTTGTACAGAACTGGATGGTGATCATGGGGGGGGAAACTACCACCACAGATATTTTCTTGTACAGAATGGTCCAGCGATTGCCAGGGGAGGGGACCACTAGCACCAGTGATACTGTTTTGTACAGAATGGGCCAGCGATCAGAGTGAGGGGGGCCACTAGCACCAATAACATTGTTTTGTACAGAATAGGCCAGCAATCATGGAGGGGATCACTAGGGATATATTTTTTTAATATATGGGTCAGCGATCGGAGAGGGGAACACTACATCAAGAGATGTTGTCTTGTACAGAATGGGCCAGCAATCGGGGGGGCACCACTAGCACCAAGGATATTGTTTTGTACAGAATGGGCTGGCAGCTGGAGGGGGGCCACTAACACCTGGGACATACTGTATGTTTTTTACAGTATGGGCCAGTGATCAGAGGGAAGGGAGGAAGGGAGGGAAGGAGGACCATTACCACCAAAAATATCTACAAGTCTGGGACCATGCAAATGGGGGAAGGGAAGGTGGCGCTGTTTTAACCTGCTTCACTACAAATGCATATGAGCCCATAATGGACATGCAAATATTGTCTTAGTGCCTTGCATGCCCAATGAGATCTTTTGCATGGGTTCCTTTGAATATTGCAGATAGCACTCCGGCACTATCCATTCTGGTACTGTACTTTGGGATCCATGTCGGGACTGAGTTAAGTGGCTTAGCAATGCACCATCATGGCTCTTTATTCAATCAAATAGCATCAGTGCACTATTCGACTGAATATAGCATCCCATGGCACCCAGGCAATTGCAAGGTGCAGATCTAATTTTTTCAGTCCTCTTTGTGCATTTTTGAATATCAGGCCCCGTTTGGCAAAGATAATTTATAATTAATGTGTCTATAATTGTTTGCAGTGTGCTTATAATATATTCGGTTCCATAAGTTAAACCTGTTGTCCAACTAGGGATCATTGTTTTGAACCCCTTCCTGTCCTGTTCATTTGGGGATTTTATTGTTGCCTGTCTTACACATTTTTCATTTTTCCTGTGTGTCTTATCTTCACTTATACAATTAATAACTGACCACTCATAAATTAGTGCCATCAGTTTTACTGATACTTTGTTGTCATAATGCCGTATTGTTCTGCCTTGAAAGTCTCTCTGCAAACTTGCTTATTTTGGAAAGCCTTTCTAGATTAAATACTGCTGACATTTATTGTATAGTGTTGTGATATTGCTGTTGACTTGACCACTCTGTACAGCACTCAGAGCCTTTTGGAATGGGCACTTTATAGATAAACTTTGCCTTGCCGTGCCTTGCCTTGCATTTGGGTGTAAGAATTACCTTTCCAGTGGTCATAATTACCATTGTTTTTCAAAGGATGCACATCACCTAATGCACAGGACAAGTGCTACAAAAAGGGATCACTGCTCTCCCATTAACCATAGTGTCCTCTGTTCTGACCATTTTGAGCCTGATCAATTTCACATACATCCTTGAGAGTATAGGTGCTAATCTTGTTCATCTGCATCTGAAAAAAGGAAGCTGTCTCAACAATGTTTTCTTATGGCAAGGAGGTTAATAAATGACAATGCAAGCTACTGGAGACAAAGTAAGAAATTGAGGTAATTATATAGAGACTTACAATTGTTTTTCAGTTTTTGATATTTCCAATATATTACAAATACAAAAAAATTGTCTAGAATCAAGATATGTTGGTCATCATGAAGTTTGAGTACCATATGTAAGAACACCTTTTGTACAGTATTAACCCTTTCTTTTTCTTTAAGTTGTTACCCTACTATAAAGTATGACTGGCCTATTGATAAAAATGTTATAACACTAACCCAGACAACCATCAGTAGCAGACACTTAGCACAGTTTATTTATTTTTTTTTTCCATTAAGATTTTATTACAGTTATAGTTACAGAGAACATATCCAGGGGAAACAAGCACAGCCATATGAGTACACAGACATACATATTACAGATAATAACAGGATCCATCCTCTGCAATAACCCCAGAAACCCCCTTCCTCTCCCCCCATCCCTCACCCCCTACCATCCCCCCCAGCACAAGACAAGCTATCATGCTCTTCTCACCCAGAAGGGAACCTTTATACCCTATAATGAATAAGTGGTGTAAAGGGGACCCCAGATCTTATCAAACCTAGAGAGTTTATTTTGAAGGACGGCTATCATCCTTTCAACCCTCAAGCTTGCAAGTAATTCCTCCAGCCATTCAGTATAACTGATCATGACAGAGTCTTTCCAGTGTCTAAGAACAACTTTTTTAAGGGTGGCCGAAATTAGAGCCATATGGAACTTCCTACTCCTGACTGAAATACGAGTTACATCCCCCAACAGGCATATTGCAGGAGTGAAGAGGTCCTCCAGACCCAGTAATGGGTCCACTCTATTTTTAATGGCTGCCCAAAGCAGGACTATCTTCACACAGTTCCAGAAAATATGCATCAGATCCCCATCCCCTAAATGACACCTATTACATGTAGGGGCTGCCACTATTTTAAACTCACCAGCTTCTGTGGAGAGTAGTAAATGTTATTGAGAATTTTAAATTGTATCAGTCTCAGCCGGTCTTGCAGGATGAATTTGTGGCAGTTTTGCCAAAGGGCAGTCCAATTAAGTTCCTCCTTGGGGAACACCGAGGCCCAATAAGAACACGGAGCCAAATTCTGAGAGTAGGCCCAATTAAATAGAACATTGTATACCCTGGAGACTGCATGCAAAAGGCCCACCAGAAGACTCAAGGTCCCATGAAATTCTACTCTCAGGATCTGTATTGGCCTCATGCCCATTTTGCTAAGTAAAAGGTGACGAAGCTGATACACTTTAAAAATCACCATGGTGGGCAATTTAAATTTATTCAGAATCTCCAGCGAGGAAAGTACCTTTCCATCGATTGCGAGGAGGTCTTTTAAACGGCACTCATCAGGCTGGGCCAAGCAAGTGGGACTAAGGAGCTTATTATCAATTAGGAAGCACGGGTTGCCCCTAATGGGTTGTGACCAATCCCTGAGGTGATCATATTTTAAAAAGCTACAAAGTTGCATGTGGGTCCTCATAGAGATCCCTATCGGAGATCTTCTGGGGGGGGGGAGTTTAGGACTAAGGTAGAGCAAGGCCTCCGGTACGAGACCATATTTCTTAATGAGAGCTAACTCAATTTGTATCCACAGAGGTACATACGGTAGTTGAGTTGAATGATCCATGCCCTGTACCCACCTAAGATATTTATTAACAAGACCCGCCCAGAAATAAAGAGCAAAGTGTGGCAGCCTTAACCCCCCCAATGGTTTCTGCGCAGCCAACTTATCGTAGGAAATCCTAGCTTTCTTGTATCCCCACACAAAATTGGCTATAAGCCCATGGAGTTTTTTGAACCATGAGAGTGGTAACCAAATGTTTAACATACTAAGGGGATAAAACAACTGGGGGAATACATTCATCTTAACTAAATTTATCCTTCCCCATAAGGAAATTGGAAGCTGTGCCCACCTTTTCATATCTAAGTCAATTGTATGCACCAGGGAGCCCAGATTTAACTGGCGTACTCGTGTCATGCTCCTAGTCAGGGTAAGGCCCAAATATTTAATGGAATCAGACTTCCAAGCTAGGCCTAGTTCGGTAATCTCTTGTTTAAAAAGATTCTTATTGAGGGGGTATACCACGGATTTGTCTAGATTTAATTTGTAGTTGGTCAATTGGCTATATTCCCGTATAGTTTCCAGTAAAGCTGGGATGGATACACTCGGCTTTGAAATATGTACCAAGAGATCATCTGCATATGCTGTTACTTTGATAACGTTGTCCAGAATTTTAATGCCACTTATTTCTTGGTTACGCACTATACTTCTAATGAGGGGCTCCAAATACAAATTAAAGAGGAGGGGGGACAGAGGGCATCCTTGCCTGGTACCCACATGCAGAACAAAGGGATCTGAGATAGCCCCATTGCAGGTGACCCTGGCTGTGGGGTTTGAATAAAGGGAGCCTACCCATTTTAGGAACACCTCTGGAAATCCAAACTTTCCCATTGTGGTCTACAGGAATCCCCAGTGGACCCTATCAAAGGGCTTCTTGGCACCCATAGAGACCAGGGCCATGGTAGAACTGCTCTCCTCAGACACCGAGAAGACATGCGCCAACGTCCTGAGGTGATCAGTAGCAGATCTGCCCCTCATAAAACTGACCTGTTCCGCTCCGATAAGTTTGGGTAACACCCTATTTATTTGATCTGCTAATAACTTCGCTAGGATTTTAATATCATAATTAAGCAATGAAATAGGCCTATAACTAGCAGGTTGTTCAGGGGGTTTATCTGGTTTTGGGATTAGAACAATGAGTGCCTCAAATAGCGACTGGTCCAAAGTCTGGCAGCTGAGAATATACTGGAATAACATAAGCAGTAATGGGGATAATTGCTTAGAAAACTTTTTATAAAAATTGGATGAGAATCCGTCTGGGCCTGGTGTTTTATCTAACGGGAGACCCTTAATGATACATAGATACATAGACAGTGTCGGCAGATAAGGGCCTATGGCCCACCCAGTCTGCCCATTTGAGCTTGTAAGTTCAGTTTGTTTTCCTAGAAGTCTGTTGCCCCTTACCCCTGACCTCCAGAATTCCTTTATGTCTATCCCATGCATTCTTAAATCCCATGATTGTTTCAGCCCCCACCACTTCCTCTGGCAGGGTGTTCCACTTGTCCACTACCCGTTCTGTGAAGAAATTCTTTCTCATGTTTCCTCTGAATCGTCTCCTCCAACTTCATCCCATGCCCTCTAGTCCTGGAACATCTTTTTTCGCTTAAAAATAGTGTTTTCCTGCACCCTGTTCCTCCCTGTAAGATACTTGTATGTCTCTATCATATCCCTGTCTCCTCCTCTCCTCCAGGGAGTACATGTTCAGTTCCTTCAACCTGTCTCATAGGACTTGTGATGCAATACATGCACCATCTTTGTTGCCCTCCTCTGAACCTTCTCTACCCTGTCTATGTCCTTACGTAGGTATGGTCTCCAGAACTGTACACTGTACTCCAGGTGGGGCCTCACTAGTGTCTTGTATAGTGGAATTATGACCTCCCTTTCCTGCTGGTGATGCCCCTGCCTATACATCCCAGCATCCTATTTGCTTTACCTGCTGCCTTGTCACACTGTTTCTACCTTGAGGTCGCCAGAGATGACAACCCCAAGATCCCTTTCCTGCTTGGTGCATGCTATATCCTCACCCCCCCAACTGATGTATTGTGCCAGGGTTTTTGTGCCCCATATGCATTATCTTGCACTTCTTTGCATTGAATTTCAACTGCCAAACCCCTGACCATTCTTCAAGTTTCTGCAGGTCACTTCTCATTCTGTCTACACCCTCTGGTGTGTCTACTCTGTTACAGAGCTTTGTGTCATCAGCGAACAGTGAAATTCTGCCTTCTAGGTCCTGCGCAATGTCACTGATGAAGATGTTGAATAGGACCGGTCCCAGCACTGATCCCTGTGGTACCCCACTGGTCACTCTTCCCTCTGTGGAGTGACAGCCATTTACCACCACCCTCTGTGTCCTGCCACCCAGCCAGTTACCTACCCACCACACTACTGTCCTGCCCACACCCACATTCCCCAGTTTGTGTAATGTCTTCTATTTTGCACAGTGTCAAAGGCCTTGCTGAAGTCCAGATAGGCCATGTCCACTGCCCTCCCCTGATCCACCTCCCTAGTCACCCAGTCAAAAAATTCAATGAGATTGGTCTGACATGACCTCCCCCTGGTGAAACCATGCTGCCTTGGATCCTGTAGTCCATTGACAACCAGATGTTCCACCAATCTCTCCTTCAGTAGTGCTTCCATGATCTTCCCCACTACCAAGGTGAGGCTGACTGGTCTGTAGTTCCCTGCTTCCTCTTTGTTCCCACTTTTGTATAAGGGGACTACATCTGCTGTCCTCCAGTCTTTGGGTACCTCCCCTGTTTCCAGTGATCGGCTAAACAGGATAGCCAGAGGTTCAGCCATGACCTCTCTTAGTTCTTTAAGGACCCTGGGGTGCACCCCATCTGGCCCCATTGCTTTATCAACTCTTATTACTTCCAGTTCCTTCAGGACCCTTTCTCATGTAAAGGCACTTGTGTCCATTTCTGCACCATTCTCACCCCTTGTACTCCCTTCAGACCCATTACCCTCCTCCTCTTCAGTAAAGACTGAGCAGAAATACCTGTTCAATATGTCAGCTTTACTGTTGTCATCCTCCACGCAGCCCTCATCCTCCCCCTTCAGTCTCACTATCCCTCCCTTTGTCTTTCTTTTTTCACTAATGTACCTGTAAAAGGTTTTGTCCCCTCTACCCACTGATTTTGCAATGTGTTCTTCTGTCTGAGCTTTGACTTCCCTTACTGGCCTCCCTGCCTCCCTTTGCTTCTCCAGGTACTTCTCCCTATCCCCTTCTGCCTGTGTCTTTTTGTATTGCCTGAATGCAAACTTTTTGGCTTTCACTTTCTTTGCTACCTCTTTGGAAAACCATAATGGTCTCCTCTTCCTTTTCCTCTTGCTAACCTGCTTAATGCATAATTCTGTTGTTCTTGTAATCCCCATTTTAAATACTGCCCATTGTTCCTCAACCCCTGATTCCTGTCCCATTCCCCTTAATGCCTCTTTCAAGTATCTCCCCATTTTCCCAAAGTCTGCCCCCCTAAAATCCAGGATACGTGTTTTTGTGTGGTTTGGTTCTGCTCTTTCTGTGATTTCAAACCACAATGACTGGTGGTCACTGTTTCCCAGGTGCTCCCCCACTGTACCTGTTTGTGAGCCCAAGGTCCAGTATTGCCTTCTGCTGAGTTGGTTCCATGACCAGTTGCTTGAGGAAGGCACTCTGAAGGAAGTCCAGGATAAATCTGCTCCTAGTTGATGCTGCTGCTGGGATGCTCCAGTCCACGTCTGGAATATTGAAGTCTCCATCCAGTACTACCTCACCCTTGTCTGCCATCCTTTGGATGGCTAGCATCAGCTCCCTATCTGTTTCTTCCTCCTGGGCTGGTGGTCTATAGACCACACCTGTGCAGATGGCTGTCCCCATTTTCCTTTCCAGCTTAACTCAACTCAACTTCCTCTTGAGTAATGTCAGCAGTCAGCTGTGCCTGTTGGGACTCTACCAGTGAAGGAAGCTCCAGATCCTCCAAAAAGGCAAGTATCTCCATTTCGGTGGGGGGGGGGGTCACCATAGCACCATACAGGGATTCAAAGTAGTTTCTGAATTCCTGTGCTATCTCCCCGAGGGAGGTCTTAATCTGGCCATCCTCCCTGGATTGAATCCCTGAAATTATTCGAGAGGATTCTAACTGTTTGATACATCTCGCCAGGAGCCTACCCACCTTTTCCCCCCTGGTCCAGGTAGTTAGCTTTAGTTTTAATTAGTGCTAGCTCAGCTTGATCCCCTAGCAGGTTTAGGTACAAATCTCTCAATTTAACTAGTTCCTGTTTGTCCTTCTTCAAGGACTGGGGGAACATGTTGGCCTCCCTGAGTCTTATCCAGGTCAGTAAATCTGACATAACTCACTCCTTTTCTCTTTTCTTTTTAACTGCCTGTCCAATTAAGATGCCCCTCATAAAGGCCTTGAACACTCCCCAAACCATCTCTGGCCAGATATTATCTCTCAAGTTAGTGGATATAAATTCTTCTATTTGTGGCGAAATATATTTAACTGTGTTGGGGTTCCTCAAGATCTGGTTGTTTATCTTCCACCTACCACCCCTCTTAGGTAGGGATGAGAAGGAAATTGAGACCGACACTGCCGCATGGTCTGAGGGAGGTCCAGCCACAATTACCGCATCCATCACCCCTGGAAGGAGAGTTCAGGAAAGTAATATATAATCGATACAGGATGCTGTACCATGAACTTGAGAAGTAAAAGTATATTCCCGAGACTTTGGGTGGATGACCCTCCACACATCTGATAAGCCGAGCTGGTCCAATAAATCACTCAAGGCCCATTGGGCCGGAGAAAGAGCCAGATTAGAGGGTTTGGACCTGTCCCTTAAGGGGTCTATAACAAGGTTAAGGTCTCCCCCCAGAATCATGGGGACCTGTACAAAGGGTGTTAACGCCTCCAACAATTTACAAAGAAACCCTGCGTGTCAGTATTGGGGCCATAAACAGATCCTACTAAGATCTCTGTGTTTTGCAATTTCCCTTTGACAAGAACGTATCTACCCTCATTGTCCTGAATGACCTGAAGGGGGGTAAAGGGGACAGATCTATGTACTAGCACCATAACGCTTCTACTGTGCGTATTGCCTTGTGAGGAGAAGACCATCCCCATTTGCAAGCATCTCATACTATTGCTCTCTGTGTGAAGTAAATGTGTCTCTTATAAAAACACTATATCTGCTTTCACCACATCTACATGCTTCAGAATTTGATACTGTTTGGACTTCTGTCGTGCTCCTTTGACATTCCAACTTAGAAATTTAATAACCTTATGTGATGCCATGATCCTTAGTATTAACTTGGTACAATGACCTACACAGTCCTATCCGATATCCCCAGCTTCTAATCCTAAAGTCTTGTGCTCCTCCCCCTCCCCACCCAAATAAAGCCCAAAAGTAAAATACCCATCCAGTAACCTCTAGACCCCCAACCCCACCCCCATCCCCTAGCACACCCAGTTGTCACGGTCCATGACAACAGCTTGCACCACTGTATCCCCTCCCACTCTGCTGCCCCCACCCTTCCAAAACCAGAGTATTGCATGCCCTTTTCTTACTAAACCCTAAATAAAGTACCAGTAAATCCTTAACAACTAACATAGAACTATTACTGGAGGGCACTGGACATAAAATCCAAAACCTAGACCAGGGCCCTCCTAACTGACATCTAACTGAACTCAGATTTGTATCCCTAGGGCACACATGCTTTCCAGACTCACTTATCATTAGCTCTACGCTACCTCCCACCTCATTTTGCCCAGATGAGCTGCAGCTCTGGAACCGTGGGCCCGAGAATATTCCCAAAAGGCAACATTCAGCCCCTTTGAAAACAGCCAGTGCACCCCAATAATGCCCTAGGGTAACACGAGCACCATGAGCAACCATGCTCCAATGCTTATAGGTTTAATTTTAACCAGAAAGGGTATGGAAATGCCCATCCCGTGGTTGCAACACCCAAACATACCCATGGTAAATTAAAATGAAGGTATGCCTAAATGCGTGGTTCTGGCTCCCTCGGACTACAAAACCCCAGTAGTGCAACGGAAAAATAATGGAGGGATCCATGTACCACTAACCCATTAAATGCTGCAAGTCCCACCCCCAAGAACATTGATTACAACCGTCCCATTGTTTATACATCTATCCAAGTGATGCCTTTGAACTTGGAAACGAGTAACCAGTTCTAAGTCTCTGAAACACTCATCCATGGCAAAGTCCCGATAAACCATAACCAGAGTTCACGTAGCACCACCATACACACAGTTCCCTGGTATCCGAAGGGATCGTGGAGAGATTCCGCTCACCCAGTGGAACTCCCTTAATAACTTTGCCCCGGGTGACTCAGGAGGAGATCGCACATCTTTTCGTTAATGCAAAAGGTGAGAAAATTCAAAAACTTTTAACCAACAAGAAGAAAAAGTTCACAATGGGAGCAAACCAAACCCTCACTTAGGCTTAATTAGGGTGGGTAATGCTAGTTGAAGTGCAGCAGAGGCCATTTCTGAGTCTTCGTACATCTTCCAGGAGTCGGCCGTGTAGACGTGTAATTTGGCAGGTACGACATTTTAAACTTAATACCTGCGCGATTAGCTTGGAAACAAGCGGTGAAAGGTTGCTCTCTGCTGTTGTCGAACCGAAGCGGTAGGTCTTGAAGCCACTCTAAGACTTATACTTCCCATTGCAGGACTTTAGCCTCCTTTACTTTCTGCAAGAAGATCTGTCTCTCCTGGTAGTTTAGAAATTTGGCCATGAAGATGCGAGGGGGTGCTCCTTGAGGTGGAATAGGTCGGAGGGCACGATGTGCTCTTTCAATGCTATAGCAGGGGCCAAAGGACGAGGGACCTGCTATTTTCTCAACAAACTTTTGGAAGAATTTCACCGGGTCACCTCCTTCCTCCTTTTCTGGTAGGCCAATCAGGACAACATTATTTCGTCGACTTCTGCCCTCAAGGTCTTCCACCTTTGAGTCCAGTTTTGAAAGACGATGGTTTATGTGCGTGATCATTGGATCAATCTTATCAGCACAATTCTCCAGGGATCTTACCCGAGCTTCATTGTCTGAGATTTTCCTTGCCAGGTCGTCTAAGGTAGAGGTAATATTCTTAATTTCAGATGCCATTTCTTCCATTTCAGCCTTAAATGGGTGAAATGCCTCAAGGAATCTTGCCGCGGTTAGCGGTTCCTCTCCTCCGGTACCAGGACTTCAGGACTGGGAAGGCTGTTGTAGTGAGGCCCGTGATTTCTTCGGGGCCTTTTCCGGGGTTGCTGGTGGGGTATGTTTAGGAGGTGCTTTCGGCATTTCTGCTTCCATCAGCGTCCCAGTCAGATGCTCCTTTGCATCCAGGCTGCAATTAGTCTGATTTTGAGTGCGGATTCACAAATGATAAGTAATTAATACTGATTTTGGACAGGGGTTAGTCAGAGCTCTCTGAGGGTGCAGCTAGCAAGAGCACTGCGTCACGTGTCTCCAGCACAGTTTATTTTTTAAATGTGTTTATCCACTGTGTTCCCTTGTTTGACTGGTTTCCACCTCCAGTCACAAGATCACAATGACATTCAACCAATAACAATAGGCGTGCTATTTCTGTATGATCTAGTTGCTCATTGGGTGTGGTGCATGCAACTGTTAGAATAATGCCAGCCTGATGGTAATCACAGTACCTCCTCTGGTGCATATCCATATGAAAGTGGGCATGCAATATCTTGTAAAACTAATGCAATATGCAGTGTATGGTACAACTCTTCTGCATATGTCCCTGTGTAAATGACATCAGTTGTTGACACTTTTAGTCCTCTTTGTTAATGCAAGCTGAGTGATACTGGATGATCACTGCATGCTGATACAGAACACTGAGGAGGAGTGTGGAGAGCAGGATAACTAGAATGCAATACTCCCTTTTATCAAAGGTATACCACTGTTGCCTTAAATAATTTAAAACAGAAATGTTATTTTTGTTTGATACTTGGGGAAGTCTAGCTATCTCACCGAGCTGACTTGTGTGGCAAAGTCAGTGTTCTTTTTTGCCTGTTGCTGCTTCTTCCCACAGAACCTGGGGTCCTGAGTTGGCTGAAGGAGCCCAACCTTGTGAAGGGAGTGAAGGAACACCCATGGGGTTGATGTTGATTTTGATGAGAGATGAGTAACACTGAGATGAAGAGAACTGAATAAGCGGGCAAACTGATTCCTGAAACAAAGGAAATTCTTCTTACTTAAACACTGTGCTGTGCTCGTTGTCGCTAGAAGTGAGTTCTTTTATTGAAATTGATCTTTTTAGGATTTTTTTATGTTACCAAGCTGAAGCAGTGTGTGGATAGATTAATTTTAACAGGAGTTCTGTCCCCAATTATGAACAGCACTTACTCATCACTAGTAGTAGCATTTAAAACTTTAATTTTAAGTATGTAGAGAAACAAAAACAAATATGTTGCAGGTGATACCTTTTATTGAACTAACAAAATTATTTCTAAGACTAGCTTTCGAGAGATAAAACCCCTCTTCCTCAGGTCAAAGTAGAAATAGCTGAACAGCATTACAGATATAAAGGCTGGATGTGGATTCAAAACATAGACTAGCAGTTACACATCAAAGCATTCCAGTCAATTCACCCTCCTTACAAACAGGAAGACTCTAACTGTCTTTGGAGTGTGTCTGTTGAAGGGCTCAACTTGTAAGATCAAAGGGCAGCTTAATTTTGCTCTGGCTCTGGACCATCAATTAACATTTGTAAAAAATCAAGACAGGAAAATAAATACATACCATTGTCTTTAGAAGGTACCTGCTAAAAGGGGGGGCTGATATGTGAATTTAAAAAGAAACTCTGAAGCACTGTTTTAAGCACAATCACTGATAATGTGCTAAAAAACCAACATCTTTATTAAGTCCTTTTTCTTTACTGTCAAAATATTGTATCATTTAAGTTCAAATGTTTGCCATTCCTGACTGTTTTTGAAGTTACCTTTTAACACTCTGACAGTAAAATCACTGATTGAGTGATTTGGTCTTGAGAAATGTCCCCCATTGGTGTATTTTCATTTTTATGGGTAACTGTGAAACTGTGGTGATTCATTCTTGTTTTGAGTTACATTTCAGTTTCACCAATATAACATCCTTCCTCACATTTTCTACAGTGTGTCATATATACTACCTTGCTAGAAGAACAGGAATATGAGTTTTTGATTTTAAATGTTTTTTTTCCATTATAAATGACACGTCTCAGGAGAGATATGTGTACATAGTTTGCAGTGAGGTGCTTTTCATGGTATTGTACCTTTGTCACCTAGCTGTAGCTTGGTGGGAAGTTTGCTTCGTACCGGTTTCTGCTTCAGGTTTGATGGTTGGCAGAAGGAAAGCATCAGTGGAGTGGGAAATATAATTTTTTAGAGTCTCATCTTCAGACAGTAGTGGCTGTAGATCTTTAATTATTTTCCATAGTTTTTCAAGTTCTGTGTCATAGGTTACTACCAGAGGTGTGCGATTAGATGTTCTCTGGCTTGTACCTTAGTAGTTCTTCCCTAGGTCTATGAAGTGCAGAATGGATATTCCTGTCAGTGGTGCTTGTTTTATATCCCTTCTGCCTGAAAGATTATTTTAGTGTGCTAAGGTGTCTGTCCCTTTTGTCTTGGTTTAAACAAATGCGGTGGTACTGGATGACCTTGCTGCATATAATGGATGTTTTGGTATGTCAGGGATGGTAGTTCGATCTGTGAAGGTAACTGCATATGTCTGTAGGTTTTCTATATACAGATGTTTGCAGTGTTCCATTTTTTCTTCTGATATTTGTAACATTTTTTTTAAAGTTGTTGCAGCTTCATTAAGTGAAATGGCTGGTATTAGCTTTTAGTTAGTACTTAATTTTTAGTTAATTTATCCTTTGCAATAGTTCTTGATGAAAGCACTTAATAACATCTTTAAAATCGTTCCTGTTATATTTAATTTGCACAATTAAATGTACTACTGTTCTAATTGTAGAAATTGTAGAAACTCATTCCAACTATACATATAACTTCAAATATAACTACAACTACAAATTAAAATACTTATAAAGTATCACTGCTTTCTTTTCGATGGAGTTTAGATTTGGTTAAAACTATAACCACATTTATGCACTAGAATAACCATAAGGGCTGGTTCAGAGATTTTAAATACCCAAGTTTAAGATTACAGAAGTTTGTTTCAAGTTAATTTTTATGTCCCAGGTATAATTAATTGCATTTTTTATCTTTTATTTATATTGTTGCTTCTCATGGTGCTCCATTAAAATAAATGCCCAAAACACTTGTGGGGGAAGGCTAGCTAAAGTCGCCTAGTATGACAGGACCAACAAGAGGCCTAACAAGTTTCCATAGCTGTTTTCAAAGGTGATCACCAGAGGCCAGGCCTTATTGGATTGGGATTAAAGAAAAGACAAGGAAAAGAAAGATTTGAAATCTAAAGCTGGAAGAGGACATTGGACATTGTATAGTGTTTCCTGAATTTGTTAACAACTTCATCCAGAGGGCAGTTAAGCTAGGAATTGGTGGTTTCTTGCATGATGTCATTGAAGGATCTGAAGGAATTAACAGTTTTGATGGACTACTTGGACTTAATTAAAAAGTTTGCCTGACATACAGGATGGTGAGACAATGGTATCTTTTTAGAGGTATTTTATAGGTATTTTTTTAAACTTCGAAACATCTTTGATTTCTACCTTATTTATGACGTACTCGCTAACTGCATACATAAGCTGTATAAATTGCACTTTTCAATTAGCCTGAATTAATTAGCCAAGTCAAGGGTTACGGATATTAAACATAAGAAAGTGCTTGATTGTTTTATAGCAATTCTCCTCCATATATATTAGCTTCCTAACCCCTTCTTACAACTCTACTTGAGATTTCCTGTGTATATAACACTAGCCCAGCCAAGGACAGCTCACCACCAGAATTTGCCCCAGAGGGTCTGAGGACTTGCTTCTGCAGCCCTCTCCAGCCCAGCCAAGGACAGTTCTCCACCAGAATTTTCCCCACAGGTACGGACACGGAGGAGCCCTGAGTGCACTGTGTGCATTGAAAACTTTTGAACTTGCCACCTTTTGTGCTACAGTAGCCCAATATTTGGAGCTCAAATTTAATTGCTATTGAGAATGAGTAGCTTGCATTTATCTTGTGTGAGCTGTGCTCCTTCAAGTTGAAATTTTCATACACACACACCCTTCCCCACCTCCTCCATCTATTAATACTCCTTTACTCTACCCTATGCCCTAGCTGACTGGCCTCTGGTGATAGATGGGCAGGTCACATAACTGTGGACAGTCCTAGAACTTGCAGTCTACTGTGTTTGCTGCCTTGGTCCTGCTTCTGGAAAATATCAGATTCTATTACATGATCGTGCAGCCCCCACTCTACCTGCTATTCCTACTGACTCCTCTCTGTTGTGGCATTGCCCTGGAATACATCACCCCCCTAACTGATGCTCTTCCAGACTTTTCTGCAGACATGAAGGACTTTACCTTCTCCAATCTGCTACCTCTCCCCAAGTGACTCAATAACCATATCGAACACTCTTGCCCAAAACTAGTTCTCCACCTAACTAGGTCTTACAGCACATATAAATGCATCTCCAAAGCTAGGACCAACCTCACATTTTTGATTGCAGCTACCTAAATTATTGTCCTCTCCTTATCTTTGGCAGGTGATGTGGAAACTAACCCTGGCCACGTGGCCACAGGGCTTCCTCACTATTTGGTCAGTACTTCCCCTGGGCCTCATTCCAGAGGACTAAATATTGCCCACCTTAATGTAAGAAACTTGGTGGCTAATCATGCAGAACTTGTAGCTTGGACCACCATTCAAAGGCCTGATCTCCTTGCAATTTCTGAATCCTGGTTTAAGCCTTCTCTCCCTGACTCTCTGTGTTCCTTCCCTGGATACAACTTGTTCCGGGTTGATTGGCCCACATCAAAAAGAGGTGGTGGTCTAGCACTATTTTACAAGTCTCATCTAAACCTAACCTTACTACCATGCCCATCGCTTGTGTCCTGTGAGGTACTTCAAGCACTGCTTCTGCTGGGTGACTCAAAAAAACTGCACATTGTTTGCACCTAAATGCCTCCAGTTGTTTCCTGCAAACATGGACTTGAGGAGTTCCTGGCTTTTCTCCCTCAGGCCACCAAAAACAATGAAGTGATTTGTCTATGTGACTTCAATCAGAATTGGCTCAGCCCAAACCTCCCTGTCCTTGACTCTAATATAAGCAAGGCCAACCCAACCCAACTTGTCTCAGTGTCTATGCAACATTCCAGCAATAGAAATAGTCACACCCTCCTTGACTGGGTACTTACCAACAGGCTGGACAGAATCTCTTCCGTGACCATGCTACTGGACACCATTAGTAACCATTCATCTGTCACCTGTGTCTGGGATGCCATCCCCCCACCCATCAAAAATCACCTCCATGTCTGACTTCACTGCCCTCGACACCTCAGCTTTTCTAAGGGATCTTCAGCATGTTGACTGGTCCCCATATTCATGACAAATAATATTGACTTGGCTATAGAATACCTTACCAACTCTGTGCTCCTTGCAGTCCAAGCCCATTCCTTCAATCAGGTGCAGGGTACAGGGCCTGCCTACCAAATGATTAACTAGCCCTCTTCTATGTATGCTTAAAGCATGGGAAAAACTCTGGAAAAACTCCTCCCTGTTCTCTGACTCCTTGGCATTTCACTCCCTTTGTAACTCTTGTAAGAAAGCACTATGGACTGCCAAAAGCAATTACTATAGAGGCCTACTTCATGCCACCTCTAGTAACCCAGAAAGGTACTGGGCACAAATAAACCACATAATAGGATGTTCCACATCCCAAACGCCCCATGACTTTCTAATAAATAACGTCTCCTGTAACTACCCTAATACCATAGCTAATGATTTCAGCTCACTCTTTACCGCCTTCCCTAGTTTTGATGCTGACAGTCTCCCCCTCACCACACCTCCCCCCCAACCTCCCCCATCCCATTCTTCCCTGATTCTCCACCTGGTCTCCAGGCCAGATGTCCTACAAGCTCTTAACATGATGTCTCCCAATGGCAGTGCAGACCCTGATGGACTGGAATCCAGAATTCTCAAATTAGGTGCGTCTCTTCTTGCCACCCCCATAATGTGATTGTTCAACCTCTCCATTATCTTGGGTACTGTGCCCCTCTCCTGGAAAAATGCCAGGGTTATCCCAGTCTTCAAAAAGGGTGATCCAAAAAACCTAACAAACCACCATACTATTGTACTCCTGCTGACCCTCAGTAAACTCCTGGAGAAGCTTATCCATCACCAGGTGTCTAACTCCATTGCTAACTTTAACCTGCAATCTCCTGCTCAGCTTGGCTTTAGGCCAAACCTCAGCACAATGACTGCCCTAGTGTAATTCACCAGTGACATCAAATCTGCTATGGACCAAGGCCAACTTAATGGGGCTGTTTTTATTGACATGTCAAAGGCATTTGACTCAGTTAACCACAACCTGCTCCTGCATCAACTAGGCTGTATTGGCACCTCCCAATCCACACTTGCCTGTTTTGCCAGCTATCTGTGGGGCCAATCCCAGTCTGTATCCTGTCATAAAGTTCTCTCTGCCCCTGCCCTGCTTCATCAGGCATACCACAAGGTTCCATACTTGGGACCCTGCTCTTTTCTTTTTTTGTCAATAACCTACCTTCAGTGCCATTCCACATTCTCACCTTTCTCTATGCTGATGACTTGGTTCTCTATGTCTTCTCCAGCTCTATTAGTGAAATTAACTCCCATCTCTCCTGTGATCTTCATTGTATCAAAACTTGGCTTACATCCCACCACCTGGTATTAAATGCTGCCAAGACTCAGGCTATGCTATTTGGGTCACAAAGGAAATCTGTCACTTCAACTCCATCTCTCCAGGTCTCTTGTCTTGATGGCTCCCTTGTGGAAGTAACTCAGTCCTTCAAATACCTAGGGGTCATGCTGGATCCATCTCTTAACTTCTCTCTGCATGTCAAAGCTGTCTGCAAATCAGTCAATGTTAAAGCTGGACAGGCTTACCAAGTCTGTCAGTTTCTGACCCCTGCTACCAGGATCTCTGTTGCCAAGTCCTTCTCCTTCATGGACTCTGCTATGCTCTGCCTGTCTTCACTATGGCACAGGCAAGCATCTTGCAAATGTGGAATGTTACCTACAACAATGTCTGCAGATTTGCACTATCTGCTCCTCATGTTAAGCACCACTGTACTCTCTACTCTGACCGCCACTGGTTGTCTCCTTCCTCACATTGGGCTTCTTCATTAGGTTGTCTGACTGACAATATTATTCGTTCTTCTATCCCTTCCATACTCACTGCTATGCTCACCCCCATGGACTGCTCTCATTCCCTCCATTCCATGTCTTTAGCTCTGTTATCTGTCCCAAAATGTTCTACCAGTATGGGTGAACTTGCCTTCTTCTTCTATGCCTCCAAATTTTGGAACTGTCTCCCACTTGATCTCAGGCACTCCAAATCCCACCCCACTTTCAAGAAAGGCCTCTCCAATTACCTCACCTCCTTTGATGTTTGAAAATGTCCCTAGCTTCATGAGTTATGCAAATCTACCATTGTTCTGCACTTAAATTTCCCTGTGGCCTCTTGATTCCTCCTATCCCCACTCTTTCTCAGCTGCATCTACAGACTTTGTTCCCTGTCTTTGCCTGGGAATTGTCTCCTTGCTGACTTACCAGCAGCACTGTCATGTTTTGTACATTATTAACCATAAATTATGCCTTTTTTGTCTGTTTTGTTCCTATTATACCGTGTGATATGAACCTCCTCTATGTACTATGTAACTTGCATCTCTGTATAACTGTTTGGAATCTCCTGTTGTACAACACTGTATATGTATTTGTTTTTACCTGTTCCTTGATTTGTACTCTCCCGGGTTGTGCCTGAAAATAGGCAGTTCTGTCTAGTGCACTTACCCGGTTACCAAAAACAAATAAATAAAATACTGTAAATATTTGCCTTACTTATTATGTATGTATTTATTGTATGTAACTGCTGTGTTTATCTTTTTCCAGTTGTTGACTCCTACTTCATTGTATTCTCATCAATTAATTGTATATTCCCTCAATTATGTGCCTTATTATATTGTTATACTGTTCGCATGTACTATGTCCAGGTCCAACTTGCCAATGGTTCACTCAATGGTGTTTTACCTGGTTGATCTAATTTAGGCCCCTTGCTACAGCCATGGCAAGGTCTTTAGAATCCTAAAAAAGGGGTTGCTGCAGCCATGCCAAGGTGCAAGCCCCTACGCGACCTGGTGTACCCTGATGTAGGTTGCAAGGGTGGTGCAGTGCCCATTTGCCACAGCGGCTTCCTATTCTGATGCAGACCATTTTTTGGAATTGGGACTGCCGCATTGTCTGATGCAAGGTGCAAATTGGGTCATTGTTGTTTGACACAAGCACCTTGCATCAGTCTTGTTGCTTTTGGAATCAGGCCCTGGGGATGTTACTATTTTGCCCCTCAGCCCTTTAAATAATCAAAGCAAAAAACACATTAAGGACCTCACAGAGTACTGGTAATGCTAAAAGAAATGAAGATCTTACAGAGGTGATAGAGGAGCCACAAAATACTATACAAGGTCTTAAAACATTGGATAAGGAGTTAACCAACAAGAATTCTGAACATTTAGAAATAATACAATTAGATCAATCAGGGATAAAAGAAGGATAAAGTAAGAGATCATTAAGGGAGGATAATGATTCCCTCCTGTCTTATCCCACTTCATTAAGTAAGGATATTATAAGCATTATGAGGAATCAACATGCAGCTAATTTGATTTTGATGGAGCAATTATTTGTTATTAGAGCCAAACTTAATACACTCAAAGAAAATAGTGTAATTAATTGTTCTAGAATGGAAGATATCCAAAGGACACTTAATAATATACATCCACTGAGGGAATCATTTCCCATTCCTTCAGTAGAAACTGATAAACATTGGAATCTGAACAGTTCTACTATGCCAAATCAACAACAGTGTTGTTGAAGTTCTGCATGGCAAGATACTCAATGTCAACAGGCAAAATTTTGCCTGTCAGATATGGTGTGTTTTCTATTGGGAGGCTGTGCACCCTGAACCCCCCCATGTGGTGTGCCCCCTGCACCCCCTTCTATAGATTACTAACTCAGAATTGGAGTTATTTTGAAGGGGCGAAAGACGGTGATTTAAGAGCATGAACAGCGCTTACGTTATTCAAAGTAACATATTTGAGAAATCTTAAAAAGACAAAAGGAATAAAAAGGAAAAGAAAAACAGGAATACTAAAAATGACAAGTCTCACATCTGTTACCTCGAAAAAAAGAAAATAAATATTAGCACAAAGTCAGCAGAACCAGTAATAATAAGGAGGAAGCCAAGGAATACAGATAAAAACAGATATTTCCACAGGAAGTGGAAACACTTAGAGAAGAAAATCATAAGAAACTTCACTGGTGAACCTAGCTTATCAGGCCACTGGTTCTCGGGAAGAATGAAATAGGAGTAACATTCAGTGAGAATTTACTGTAGATGCAGAAAACTACTTACACTTCACTGGTTTAAGAAAACTAGATGGGGAATGCACACTGTTGCTTAAAACTAGGGTCATTAAACTTTCCAAAGAGCAACTGGACTTATTGTTAGAGGAAAATAATATTAGAGAGGTCAAGTGGACAGAGAACCATGAATATGCTGAAAGTCTGAATATCTATTTTGTGAACAGAAGGGTGAATAATTATATCTGGAGAAATGTATACACATGGGATGGGTAAACAATGGGATTTACAACTAGACTTGATTGACAAAATGAAGCAAAATAATACTTCAGATACAATGGAATGGACATATAACCCTGTCTCACTCACAGGTTTTGGTTTTCCCAAGATATTCAGAGAAATTAACAGGAAATTGGTAAAAGTTGTCAGTAACAACCTCAGCAATATTTTGGGAATCAGGCTCGACTGAAATGGCATTCTCAAGGTTTTTAGACATCAAAGTCTAAGAGGTGATAGCCAGGTAGATATTATATGCATAAATAATTTTGTTGCAGGCAGAATACTTAAAAAAACAGTATACTTGAGAAAACAGGTATTCACATAGTAGGCTCTGAGATGTTACTTGAACTCTCATATAGCAGAAAACAGTTGGATAAAGTCTCATACACAGGTGATTATAGGAGCTCTCATCAACATTCTCTGCATAAAAATCAAACTACAAAAAGCTTGGTGGAAAGTTACTCTTGAGAATTTATTGACACAGAATAGATTTCATGCTTTGATTGGCCTAGAGGAATGACTCAATAAACAGGAAAAATACTCTCAGACACCAGAAAAAACATACTTGGGCTTCACTTCAGCTGACAGAGTATGGGCTTTCTGTTATTTCATGTAACATAGCTGGTTACAAATCTAAGCTGAAAGAGCTTGACGTATTGGACTTTATTTCCGATTTTTCCATTATTTGTCTTCAAGAAACATGGCATGAAAACACACATAGCATTAAATTAAATGGCTTTTGCACTTTCCACAGACCAGGTTTAAAAATTACTAAATTAGGGAGAAGGGCATATGACCTGATATTACACATAAAAGTGAATGTATTTAGCAAGATAACTGAAATTGCAAGTGAAAACACTTTTGTTGCTGTAAGACTGATTAGACTAAAGTTTTCTATTCTTCTGACAGTTTGTTATACAACCCCATTAAAATCTATTTTTTTAAAAGAATCTTGGATGAAACTAGAAAAATAAATAAACATGACATCCATAGAATACCCAGAAGACTATCTGCTAATGGATGGCAGTTTTAACACCAGAATAGGGGTTTATGATGGTCTAGCAGATAATTCAGTATTAAACTAGATATACCCAGAGGCAGGAATGTGTCTGCATAATTCAAGCAACACACACTTAAATCACAATGGGAACAAACAAGTAAACATATTAAAAAATAATGGCATCTTTCCTTGAAATGGTCAGTTGAATGGGAATAAGGAAGGTCTTCTGACATTTGTCTCTAGCAAGGCAGCAACAGTACTTGACTTAGCACTCTGGAGGGGCCCTCCTAGTTATTGACAGTATTTACAAGTCCAGGAAAGAACAGAAAATAATCATTTTCCCATGCTCTTATTTGGATGGAATGATGATATAGATAATAATAAGTTCATTTTAGATACTCTAGTAAACAAAGAAGTGGAAATTAGATATTAAAATAGACTAATATTTTCTAATGCAATAGAACAACAAATCAAAGAAAAAATAGATAAGTTCTTGGAACATGAAAATAGTTGGCCAGCAGAATGCGTAGATGCAGCATCCATGGACAGAAAGTTACAAGATAACTGTATTTCAGTCATTGCAAGGAAAGTGATATAAAAGAGGTCAAGTGGACAGAGAGTCAAGAATATGCTGAAAGTGTGTATATCTATTGCATGAACAGAAGAGTGAGTAATTATATCTGGAGAAATGGTACAAGTGTTAAACAATTGAATTTACATCTAGAATTGATTGACAAAACAAAGCAAAATGATACTCCAGTTACAAAAAAATGGGCATATAACCCTGTCTCACTCACAGTTTTTGATTTTTCCAAGGTATTCAGAGAAACTAACAGGAAATTGGTAAACGTTGTCTGTAACTACCTCAGCAACATTTTGGGAATCAGGCTGGGCAGAAATGGCATTCTTGAGGATTTTAAACATCAAACAGGTATTCACATAGTGGGCTCAGAAGTGTTACTTGAACACTCATATAGCAGAACACAACTGGTCAAAGTCTCATACACAGGTGATTATAGGAGTTCTAGGGGAGTGCGAAAAAAATTATGCCTGCGCAAATTCAGCAAAAGTACAAATTTCGCTTTCACGAAAATTCAGAAATCATTTTCACAACATTTGGGGAAACTGCACTTTAAAACTGTGGAATAAATATACAGACTGAGGGTTAACCTGTTAAACTGTGGGAAACAAATCTGAAGAATGGATAAATGTCAGTGGTCAGTTCTGATGCTTTTTTAACCACAGTTTAATTCATTAATCCCCCCCCCACTGATCAGGGGTCACAGTAAAAAAATAAATAATTGTGAGAATTTATTGACACAGAATAGATTATATGCTTTGAATAGCCTAGAGGATTGACTCAATTAACAGGAAAATACTGTCAGACACCAGAAAAACACACTCAGGCTTCACTTATGCTAACAGAGCATGGGCTTTCTGTTATTTCATGTAACATAGATGGTTACAAATCTAAGCTACAAGAGCTTGATGTATTGGACTTTATCTCCAATTTTTCCATTATTTGTCTTCAAGAGACATGGCATGAAAACACAGATAACATTAAATTAAATGTAATTTGTACTTTCAATAGACCAGGTTAAAAAAATGGCTAAATTATGGAGAAGGGCATGTGGCCTGATAAAACACATAAGAATGAATGTATTTAGTAAGATAACAAAGATTGCAATTGAAAAAATGTTTGTTGCTGTAAGATTGATTAGACCAAAGTTTTCTATTCTTCTGATAGTTTGTTATATACCCTCATTAAAACATAAGTTTTAAACCAAAGAATCTTCAGTGAAACTGAAGAAATACATAAACGTAATATCCATAGAATACTCAGAAGATTATCTGCTAATGGCGGGCAACTTTAATACCAGAATAGAGGTTTATGAGGGTCTAGCAGATAATTCGGTTTTAAACTAGTATACTCAGAGGCAGGACTGTGTCCGTGTAAGTCAAGGGAAGGGAACTCTACTTGCATCAGTAGAAGTGACCTGGTTAATGAACTTGATTTATTCACATTCCTTTTTTTCACATTTGTAGGCACTTGCACTTTAAACCTTGGCAGCCCTGTCCCTTTAAACCCTCTGAGCACTTTATAAGGACACACTGTGGGCTTTTGGATCATGCTCTGATGATGACCGCATGCACAGTCACTATGCAAGCGCACCAGGAAGCCAGTGCTAGTCCTCTGCTGCATCACCTGGTTTTGGCTTTTATTTTTCCTTCTGCATTTCCCCATAGTTTGGTTAGCCCTCAGTATTGGCAGCCCATTTCATTGGTTGGGCTATTATTTGCACCATTGTATACATAAGGAAATGCCTCCAGTGTGTTTTTGAGCATGCAGCTTTTTGCACAACCAAACATGGTTACCAAAAACCTTTGCACATTGCACTTTGCACTTTTTTCTACTAGTCTGTGAGATGATTTTTATTCTATATGTCATGTGGAGTTTGTTTTTAATTAAAGGTGATTTTTTTTGTGAATACATCAAGAGTTCAGAGACCCATTTATGTACAGTTTATTGTACTGACCTCACATTAGACATTAGTCTTGTTTTCTCTTTTTGCTCTTACAGCAAGATTAAACAAAGCAGGAGATCCAGTCCACACCTACTGTTACTGTAATGGAAATGAAATTGAGGATCTACTCCATGTTGTACTAAGATGCACTTGTACAATGGAACTAGAACCAAGTGGACAGGTCCTATTCTAAAGTCATTGGATCACTGCTCACAGGAAGTGATATTACAAATTTTGTTCACTACTGAAGACAAGAATATCATTAAAAGGGCTGCATTTTTTTCTGTGCAATATACATAAAATAAGGAGAAAAAAAGATATCCACTATATTGGTTTTATAATATATTTATAATAACTGGTCAGCAATTTTTTACATTGCCTGACCAAGTTATAATTCCCTGTTATAACTCACGAGTTATAATGGGGAACACGCGCTGAGTCAGTCACGAAAACCGGCTCCCTGATTGGCTCTGTGTGTGGTCTGGGGCGGGCTTTCACATAGAAAAACAGGGCGGCTCCTTACTCGCTTAGTGAGGAGCTGCCAGAGCAAGCGTTCTCATCATTTTTTAAAAAAATTAAAGAGTATATCTTGTTGATGCTACCATTTAGAAATGGCAGCATGTCTTTCACTCACTATCTGGATGATCCTGCCATTCGGCGGCCAAAAAGAACAGACAGTGGCAACGGGAAGACAACTGCAGTAAGACTGCAACTGCAAAATAAATGGAAAATGTAAAGACATAAAACAAAATATTGCTGACCAGCAATTATATTTAATAAGGGATGAGGAAGTGTTTTCAATTCAAAATTAATAGTTGCCCTCGGTGTGGGATGCCTTTATAAACAATGTAGCATCCCACACCTCGGGCAACCATTAATTTCTCATTAAGCACACTTCCCCATCCATTATTGTATATATATTAGGTATAATCCATGCAGCAATGTTAAAGATATTGACATGATATCACATGAATACAGACAAATGCATAGTGTTACACTTGGTGAAAAACAATCTCAATGATTCTTACATATTAAATCAGACTATATTGCAAAGCTCTAATTCAACGAAAGACCTGGGAATAATGATAAACAACTCTTTGTCACAAGTTGATCATTGTATGACAACTATGAAATCTACCAGAAACATGGTCACCCAAATAAAACGCTCTTTTATGTGTAAAACAGAACAGCTTGTTATCTCCCTCTACAAAAGTTATGTCTACCATCTAATGGATTATGAGTCCCAGTTTTGGTCACTTTATTTGACAAAAGATATCAGATTGATGGAAAGTGTACAAATTGCAGTGACTAGGTGTATACCTAGACTGAGGGAGTGTCCCTATCAAAGCAGACTTCAACAAACAGGATCACATTCACTCAAAGCTAGGAGACAAAGAGGGAATTTATTATTCCTATTTAAAATATTAAACAACCAAGATCTTATGGATGAATTCCAAGTGAAATACAATACTGTTAGACATAATGTGAGGTCTCATAATAAAAGATTAATCATTCCAAAAGCAGTTACCATTAAACGAGAACATTTTTACACAATTAGAGCTGCGAAAGTATGGAATAGGCTTCCCCAATCTGTAGTGGACATCACGAACTTGGAAACATATAAAGATACCTTGGATATACTTTATTATTCGAAACAACTACTGGTTTAATTATCCACTTATGTGGGAGACATTCCAGATGGGCCTAGTGCTCCTTTAAGCCTTAAATCTCCTAGTAATGCAAAATTATTTTATTGTCTATGTTTTTTTTTATTTTGTGCATTTTGTATTAATCTTTTTATATGACTGAACAAACAAATACAATAACTAAACAGTAGAAAGCCACAATTCAAATGGTATATAGATACATGTCCACTAGAAATCCCAAGAGATTATCAATATCTTGGACTTATTGTCCCTCAGACACTGTCTTGGAGAACTCATTGTGATTGGCTCCTAAAGAAAATATAAAACACCAGCATCACTCTTCCGAGGTTTAATATAAAAAATAGAGGGGGCTCAATAAGGCCACACTGAGAGTGACCGAAGCCAAATACAACTCCCAAATTTTATTTGGAGTGGAAATACGGCGCCATAAATATCTAGACCAAATGGAAAACTTGCTTTACAAACTCTAAGATGGCAAATTGGCTTTCCAAAATCCACCCAGCCTACTTCATACACACAGAGTTGGGCTTACCTAAGCTTCAAACATTGGCAGAAGCAAGAACTTAAGTTTTGAGAATAAAAATTAGTAAATTGCCCACTTCAAGAACTGTAAGGAAGTGTCTGGAAGAAAAAATACATTAGGAACAAACTGACTGTAGAAAATTGAAGTGGCTTGTATTGATTAAGAATATCATAGACTATATGGGCTGTCTGTATTTGTATAGTTTATCTCTTAGGGAAATACCTATAGGGGACCAATATAAACAACACATAAAGTGCTGAACCAGGACAGTGTAAGTTATATGATGTGGACCCTTCTGTAACTCTTACATGCCCCCGAAAGGACACCTGCCAGTAGCATCAGGAATGGGACCCCTGCTGCACTGCTTCCCCAACCAACCAGGATGCTAGGGAGGGCTGGGGCAGCCATTCAGTAAGTTGCCTACTGGACTCCACTTCCCACGGTTAAAATTTTCCCAGGATCCATTGTATGTGTACAGCAGGGGATCCACTTTGGGATCCATGATGGGCATCCAATTGGATGCCTGCCTGGACCTCGGGATCTGCCACAAAACAGTCATGATCCATGCCAGCACAGCCATGCCGGGGACAGAGGCACAGACAGAAGGCTGCAATGGTGAATACTGGCCAGGGCATGCCTGTCCTGGGGTGCAGAGCTGTGTTGGCGCTGTACTCGCAAATTTCATGTACATCCTGCAGATTTGTGAATAGTGCCCATTAGGAATTTACTTTACCAAGTAAATTCCTACAATGGTTTTCAGACTTTGAAAACTGTACTTCATGGTATTAGAAAAACAATTTGTTTTGGGCCCAAACATCCCCATTTGTGACTGAGCATAGTGTTAACATCCAACCTTGCATCATGAATTCGATTGGTACACAATGTGATCTTATATCACACTGAAGTACTGGAAATATAGAAACAGAAGCCATTGCAGAAGAAATGGGTTCTGATTTTGATGAGGATCCTAATTGTGACCGAGACTAGAAAAAATCATCAGATACTGATAGCAATATTGAATGCTGTGCATCCAGCATGGAGAAGTAAGGATGAGTTAGTTAACCTTGGCTTTAGATAAACTTTTTTAATATTCTATTTATGTGTTTCATAATATAGTGATGTTTTATTGTTCAACTTCAGTATGACAGTTACCTACAAAACAAAGTACTGTTAACAAACAAAAAATATTTTGTTTTTGAGAGTGCATTACTGATGCTATTGACAGTTTCCATTATACAGTATGTTTAGGACACTGCTGAGTTTTTATATGGCAATTGGTGACAAAAATGGTCACATTTGTACAATGCTGTGAGAATGGTCATCATAATACATGGGCTAATTACCCTCACCATGGGACACTGCCACTGGAATCTTACTGGCAAGTAGCATTTTTTTCTCTGGATGCAGACTGCTAAGAATATTACATTTCTTCAAGTAACTGAAAATTGCTAACATAAGAACCTATAGTCTCATGCATTCTTGATAACTCGATTCCAGCTGTATATCGAGTATGGTAATAAAGACAAGGCATTCTGCTCTAATCCTTTCTGAACAGCAATGATAAATTAGGGGATAATGCACGATGATGCTCACCTGAACACACCAGCACATTTTCATTATATTCAGTGATGGACATAGTAAGATATGACTCTGACCCCTATACCACACTCCCATCCCCCTTCCCTTTTCTTGGTCCCATGACTTCCCTATGTGTTTGCCCCAGGATCTATTGAAAGAACTCACTATCTTAGCCCACCACCTTATCTGGCAGCTCATTCCAGGCTGAAACCACCCTCCATGTAAAGAAATGCTCCCTCACATCCCTACTGAATCTACCTCCTCTTATTTTTAGGCTATGTCCGCTGGTGGTGGTGTTGTCTCTCATGTTGAATACACCCCCACAATCCACTCTGTTTACTCCCTTCAAGTACTTGAATGCCTCTATCATATCCCCCTTCTGCCTCCTCTCTTCCAGACAGTACATCCTTAGGGCTTCTAGCCTCTTCTCACATGACTTATCCTGCTGTCCCCTGATCATTTTACCTGCTTTTTCCCAGCCACCCTCCAGCATTTAATGTGTTTCTTCAGGTATGTGTGCCAATATCTCACTCTGTATTCCAAATGTGGCCTTACCGGTGACCTATACTGTGGCAAAATAACATCACTCTGCCTACTACTAAATCCCCATGCACTACATCCCAGTATCCTGTTTGCTTTGGCCACTGCCTTTTTACATTGAGTGTTCTGTTTCACATTACTAGTAATTACCACCCCTAGGTCTTTTTCCT
This sequence comes from Neoceratodus forsteri, assembly GCA_016271365.2. NCBI lineage: Eukaryota > Metazoa > Chordata > Ceratodontiformes > Ceratodontidae > Neoceratodus > Neoceratodus forsteri. The sequence continues at coordinate 848,820,846 of CM057450.1, read as the reverse complement.
CTTCAGATGCAGCTACCTAAACTTTCCCTATGTAGAACTCTGCTGTTGGGTTCTTAACTCTGATGTGCATCACTTTGCACTTTTTGGCATTGAACCCAAGCTGCCATATTCCTGACCATCTTTGTAGCCTGGCTAAGTCCTCCCTGAACTCTTCTATCCCTTCAAGGATGTCCAGCCTTCCACAGAACTTGGTGTCATCTGCAAACAGGCACATTTTGCCTTGAATGCCTTCCCCAATGTTGCTAATAAAGATATTAAACAAAATTAGGCCCAACACCGAACCCTGTAGCATCACACTGGTGACCTCCTTGGCACTGGAGAACTCCCCCCTACCACTACCCGGTGAGTTCTGCCCCTTAACCAGTTTTCAACCCATCTTACCATTTTCTCCCCTATCACTAGGTCCCTCAATTTCACTACCAACCTTATGTGTGGCACTGAATCGAAGGACATGCTAAAGTCTAGGTAAATGATATCCACTGCCTGGACCTTGTCCACTGCCTTTGTGACTCAATCAAAGAACTCAATTAAGTTCATCTGACATGATCTACCTGCTGCACACTTGTGTTATTTATTGTCCTGCAGACCATTCTTTTCCATGTAACTCATTAGTCCTTCCTTCAATATGGTCTCCATAAGTTTACATACTATCGAGATCAGCTGACTGGCCTGTAGTTGTCTGGGTCCTCCTTGGGTTCACTCTTGTGGAGTGGCATTACATGTGCTGTTCTCGATTTCATTGGTACTACTGCCAAGTCGAGTGACACTATGAGGAGAATCGCCAGTGGACCTACCAGCTCCTTTGCCAATTCCTTTAGTACCCTGGGGTGTACTTCATCCGGCCCCAGGGATTTATCCACCCTCAGTGCCATCAGCCCCTCCCTCACCCTCTATATCTCAATGATCCCTATTGGGTCTTCCCCCACTCCTTCTTTCCCTTTTTCTGCCTGTGATATTGGCCCCTCTTTCTTTATCGTAAAGATGGGGCAGAAGTATTCATTTATTACCTCTGCTTTTGTCCAGCTTCTTTAACCCTTTCATCTCATTTCTTAAGCCTGATGATACCATCCTTCTTGTCTCTCTTTTACTTTATGTAGAGAAAGATGGCCTTTTTCCCTTTCTTAATCCCCACCACTATTTGGAGCACCTTCTGCGCTTTGGCTTGCTGTACTGCTCTTCTTTCTATCTTGGCCAGCCTCTGGAATCCCTCTTCATCCTCCACCCTAGCTATCATTTTGCTTTTCTTCTATGCAGCCATCTTTTCTCTTACAACTTTAGCGACCTCTCCATTGAACCCGCTTGGTGGTCTAGCCCCACCTTTCTTGACCGTCATTATTATGCAACTGCATGTTGCCTTCTGAATGGCCCACCTAACAGTTTTCCATATTTTGCCACTTCCATTCCCTCTACTATGCTCCTCAGATCCGCCCTAATCATTTTTCTTATTTTATTAATGTTTTCATTTTTGAAATGCAATGCCCTGGTCATTGTTGGGAAATCCTCCTTATTCATGTCTAGATTGAGCCACACTTTGCTGTGGTCACTCCCAACCAGGGGCTCCTTAATGTAATTCTCCTGTACCTGCCCCCCCACCATTCAGGAGCACTAGGTCCAGGATTGCTTCCCCCTGGTGGAACCCGTCACATACTCTGTCATGAAGCCATCCTGGATCTCGTTAAGGATTTCCTAACTTCTGGCACAGGATGTAGTGGGAGTGTCCCAGTCCAGTCTTATCAGGTTAAATTCTCCTGTTACTACCACCCTCCCACTGCATTCCTCAACTACAAACACAGTTCTCTGTCCATCTCCTCACCCTGGCTAGGTGGTCTATATACAACCCCTTATCTGATCTTCCTGCCTGTATTGTTCTGTAGCTGTAACCACAATGTTTTAATGTTCCCCTTCTCATTCTCTTCCTCCCTCATTCACAAAATTCCTTCCCTGATATATGCCACTCCTCCCCCCTTCCCAGACTCTCTGTCCCTTCTGTACAGCCTATAACCTGGGACTGAAAGATCCCATTTGTGGTGTGCTGTGACCCAGGTCTCTGTAACAGCCACAATGTTCACTTTACCCTTTGCTAAGAAGGCTTGCAATTCTGCCATTGTGTTCCCAAGACTGTGTGCATTCAGTGACACCACCCTCTGCAGTACCCTTGTTATTTGGTTTTCTTAGATTGTCTTTGTCTGTCACCCTTCCCTCCTCTCTTCCCTTGTTTTTAGTCCATTTCCTTTCTCCCCACCCTTATTACTATCTCTGCCTTCTGATTTTCAACTAGTGCCAGTACATGTCTAACACATATTATTATGTATGTACACTGTTTCAAAAGTGAACAGAAACTAAGTAATTCGTTTTTGCACTTTAAATAGAGCAGTGAAGTCAATAAATCAAATTGCATTGTGCTGGACTGGCTCCAATAGTATATCATAAAGGTACAGTTGCAGGAGTCAAAACTGAAAGTCTGACTACTGACAGACATGTTTCTGCTAGGAGATATGTGCAAGACACTGAATGTGATATCCAGTGTTGGCTCAATCTTTGGCATGTTGCCAAAGGTACAGTGGACCCAGCCAATATGCAATGCAATAACCTGCAGTAAGTGACATGTCACACAATACTACATGACAAAAGGACTTAATTGCCTCTGAATTACATTGTTCACTGCAGTACACTGCAACACTTACCGATACACTGTAGCATTTCTGCATTGCATCCAGACTGGCACAGCTATATATTTAATTAATTTAATTTGGTATATTGTGTGCTGCATAGAGGTAACACTGAAATATAGACATTAAAAGCATTAAGGGGCCATCAATTTTAAAATGAAATGAAGAATATGGATAAATGTGTGACACAAGGATATTTCACCTGGAGCATCTTTAACATTTATAAATTACCTCAGACCATAATTGATAACACCTTAATGCTCCTAATACCTGTAGTGTACCTTTTTTAAAATGCTTTGAGATTTATAAATATTGAATTATTCATGTCATTGAAGTTTCTGACAATTCGACTTCATATAAGGCAGTGAATATCCAATCTCATTTTGCAGGACAGCAGTCCAGTTTTATCAGAATTGCAGGCTAATACTTGCAGAACATGCTGAGCTCATACAGGCTGAGGAGTTAGAAATAGTGATAATTAACTTAAAAATGGAAAAAGCCTGGGTACAGGTGGGTATAATGGGGAGTTTTATAAACTTTTTAAATATCAGCTATTATCCCCCTAATTGGGGCCTGTGTGGAAGTGAGTGAGGGAGGGAAGATCCCCCCTACATGGCAGATGGCCACTATTTATGTGATACCAACACTGGGGAAAGACCGATAGTATTGTGCCTCATATAGGCCAGTTTTAGTACTGAACATTGATTACAAACTATACATGGGAATATTAGATATGCATTTAGATAAAATAATGCCATCTTTTATCAATGGGGACCAACCTAGGTTTGTGGCATCTCCAGACAAACCCAGGACAATATCAAAAGGACACTACATGTCCTTCACCATGCCACCCAGATAAGAATCCTATTTTTCTTACTTAGACAAGGTAAAGAAGGCATTCAACTGGGTGTCATGACATTTCTTATGTGCCACTCTCAAATGGATGGGTTTCCCGAAACAGTTTAATGATATAATTCAACATATCTATCAATCCCAACAGCTTATGTTAAAATTAAGGCCATATTTCCTCTTCTTTCTCAATATCTAGAGGAACTCAACAGGGGTGTCTGCTTCCTCCCTCATCGTTACCATATACTTTGAGTCTTTAGCTTAGACTACTGTATCTGGCAAATTTATGAAATTCATGGCTCACAATTGTGGGGTAAGATGCAAAACTTAGTGTTATACTCGGATGATCTATTGATTTATCTAGCATATAAAGAAACCTCTTTTCCCTCATTATGGCAGCTATTAGAAAATTTTGGAGCATTAGCAGGATATAAATTAAATGCCATTAAAATCAGAGGTATTGCACTTCCAATTTTCTCCCTCAACTTTTATTAGAGCTCAGTTTAAATTTTGCTGGGATCTCCACTTTTTGAAATATATGAGAATTCCCCTCTCACTGGATCTGACCCAACTGGTTTCTTTAAACTATGTCTCACTTATTACTCAAATCACAACAGGCATGCAGATATGGAAAAATGTGCTATTACCCATAATACAATAGACAGATACTGTCTGCATAAATATTTTGCTCAGGGTGCCATACCTTGCACAGAACTTACCAGTAACCCTAAACTGGAGTTATTTTAGGGAGCTCAACAGGCTAATCTCTAGATAAATATGGTATGGATTCAGGTCACATATTAGGATCATGGTACTACAGTTTACCAAAATGGGGGGAGCCTTGCCCTTCCACATCTATACTTATAACATATGGCAGCACAGATATGTCCAGAGCTTAAAGAGGATATTTTAAATCTACATAAAACTCTCTTAGCACACCGTCTACTACCCATGGCATCCATTACTAGTAACCCATTTACAAGGACAGTTTTACTAGCTTGTAGACAGATGTTAAGCACTCCTAAGTTAACACAGCATAGATTTATTTTATTTTCTTTGCCATAGTCAGCAACGTTCTTACCTTTAAGCCTGGATCTTATTTTTAGACACTGTGAGTGGTTAGGGATACATATCGTGGTTCAGTTTTTTTTTTTTTTTTTAGGGATGGTGGTACTGTTCCTTTTGATGACCAGTTTCAGTATTGCCAGTTCCACACCTTTCTAAAGTCATTACTGGTGACACCAAGGGATTTGATGAGAGTATCACATCTGGTTCCTTTGCTCCAATCAGCACTAGAGGGCTCATTCTCACTCAGCCATATAATTTCAACAATATACTGTATCATGCAAATAAATGCAGGCACAGTGGATTCCGTTAGGAGGGCATAGAAAACAAATTTATCCATAGATATTACTGACAGGAACTGGCAGAGGCATCTCTCCATCATGCATGCCATTACAGCCTCACAGGTTCAGAAAGAATTCTCCTGGAAGAATGTTATCCAGTTGTTCAAGACACATACCTTTCAAAGTAAATATCTTCAGAAAAGAGGAGCTGTATGTTGGTGACAATGTGGGCTCTTTGCCACCACACATGGACATATTTTTGGGAGGTGTCCCAGCCTGTAACAATTTTATACTGCTCTTAACAGGGAATGCAAGAGCTATTTGGCCAGCAGGTGCAGCTAACATCCCAAATGTTCCACTGTTCAGAGGTTCCCAGTCTCATGCAATACTCCCTACTTGCAAACTATGAACATATGTCTACTTATAGCAAACAGAGGAATTACAAAAACATTACTAAACCCTTGTTACTCCTTCCATACACCTTACACAATACATAATAACAGAAATTTATTATTTGGAAAAAATTACAGCCCAACTAAACCACATTTTGGAAAAAATTGAACTTAGATAGAGACACTGAATATCAATGAAATATGCAGGGATTTTGTGCCATGATGTGTATCTGCATAGCACCTGTCAGATATAATTTTCTTCCCTTCTATTCTTCTTCTGTTTGTTTATTTACCCATTGGCTAGTCTCTATTAAGCATCATGCTGCCAATATGCCTCATGTATTAAAATGCCAGTCACTTACATAATTTAAATGGTCATGTGGCTTACCACAGGGACATTGCCAACCAGATGTATGAGCATTTTAACCATTACACTGACAAGGTTTTTCTGTAAATTGCATATCCTTGCTGCCAGAGATTTTATCATTGGGTTTCTACACCAATCGGTTATGATATTATATAATTTTCTTAACTCACTGGTAAACATTTTTTGGCAGGGAAGTAAGAACATAACACAACTATAATTTAAAGTGAAAATATAAGTTTTCCAACTAAGCAATTTGGAGATATATATGTTTAATTTGTGAAATTTCAATTGTTTTTGTGAATCTGTATTTGAAAAAAATATTGAAGTTTGTAAAAACATTAAAATTGATTGCATCATTGATGAAAACATTCATCTAAAATGTAACTAATTTTCACTTTCAGGTTATAAATTCTTTATATAAACACAAATTTCACATTGGTTTCTCACTTACAGATTATGAGTGTGACCTAAACCGACCACCCACAGTAGGGCCATGCTGGCCTATGGGGGGTTATCTATTGAATTGGGGGAACATGTCACTAAAGACATAAAGAAAAAGAAAGATGTAGCAAGTTTCACATGACAGAGAAGGGAATGAGTAAATCAAGCCCAAGATTGTACCCATAGCTACATCCCCTGGGTCACATGACCAAAAACAAGATGGCTGACACATTCAGTCATTTTCTGTGCTAAACTGCTTGCGACACATTTATTGGGATAACTAGATTATTAAAGTGGCAAATGTCAATGGATTGTACCCTTTCTTACAGCAGCAGTAGCTTGGATGAAATTTCTGATCCTTAATTTCACATTACAGACCCACCTGCAGATAGCCGGGGTGCCATGCCCAACCACTCATGGTATGCCCATGTTGTCCAAGGGGGTGACCACCTATTGCATTTTGGGGTGCATGCCAATAAATTCAAAAAGAAAAAGTAAGATGTAGCCTGTTTTACATGACAGGGAAGTAAATGAGTAAATCAAGGCCCAGATTGTACCCATAGCTACATCCTCTGGGTCACATGACCAAAAACAATATGGCTGACACCATTCAGTCATTTTCTGTGTCAAACTGTTTCTCTTACACATTTATTGGGATAACTAGATTATACAAGAGGTAAATGTCAATGGATTGCACATTTTCTTACAGCAGCAGGGGTTTAGATGAAATTTCTGATCACTAAAGTCACATTATAGACCCACCTGCAGATAGCTGGGGTGCCATACCCAACTATCTATGGTATTCCCATGTTGGCCCATGGGGCGTCCACCTATTGCATTATAGGGTGCATGCCAATAAATTCAAAAAGGAAAAGTAAGAAGTAGCCTGTTTTACATGACAGGGAAGTGAATGAGTAAATCAAGGCCCAGACTGTACCCATATCTACATCCCCTGGGTCACATGAGCAAAAACAAGATAGCAGCTACCGTTCAGTCATTTTCTGTGTCAAACTGTTTTTCTTACACATTTATTGGGATAGCTAGATTATAAAAGAGGTACATGTCAATGGATTACACATTTTCTTACAGCAGCAGGGGCTTGGATGAAATTTCTAATCACTAATTTCACATTATAGACCCACCTGCAGATAGCTGGGTTGCCATACCCAACTACCCATGGTATGCCCATGCTGGCCAAAGGGGCGTCCACCTATTGAATTATGGGGTGCATGCCAATAAATTCAAAAAGGAAAAGTAAGAAGTAACCTGTTTTACATGACAGGGAAGTGAATGAGTAAATCAAGGCCCAGACTGTATCCATATCTACAACCCCTGGGTCAAATGACCAAAAACAAGATGGTGGCAACCGTTTGATCATATTCTGTGTCAAACTGCTTCTGTTACATGTTTGTAGGGGTAACTAGATTATAAAAGTAGTAAATGTCAATGGATTACACAATTTCTTACATCTTCATGGGCTTGTATGTAATTTCTGATCACTAATTTCACATTATAGATCCACCAACACATTGCTGGGGTGCCATACCCAACCACCCATGGTATGACCATACTGGCCCATTGGGTGTCCACATATTGCATTATGGGGTACATGTCAATAAATTCAGAAAGGAAAAGTAAAAAGTAGCCTGTTTTTCATGACAGGGAAGTGAATGAGTAAATCAAGGCCCAGACTATACCCTTATCTACATCCCCTGGGTCACATGAGCAAAAACAAGACAGCGGCTACTGTTCGGTCATTTTCTGTGTCAAACTACTTCTTTCATTTTTATTTTTTATACTTATTAGCAAGATAAGCAAACTGCCCATTTTCACATGCAACAAGTTTAACAAATAGACTACAAAAAATAATACAAAAAACAATTAAAACAGACACAAAGAACAATATCAAGACACAAAACTTACAATATAAAGTGCAATGTAATGTTAAGAACAGCAATTACAATCATTCAGACTATTCAACCATTTAACAAGCCCATTTTTAAAAATTCAAACTGTTTTAACATTAGTAATTTCCATAGGGATACCATTTAAAAATGTATTGACCTTTATATTACTGTTCTGTTACACATTTGTAGGGATAACTGGATTATAAAAGTGGCAAAATGTCATTGTATTACACCTTTTATTACAGCAGCAGGGGTTCAGATGAAATTTCTGATCACTAATTTCACATTACAGACTTATCTGCAGATAGCCAGGGTGCCATGCCCAACCACTCATGGTAGGGCCATGCTGGCCCATGGTGGACCCGCCTATTGTATTATGGGGTACATGTCAATAAATCTATAAAGCACAACTAAGAAGAAGCCTGTTTTACATGTCAGGGAAGTGAATGAGTAAATCAAGGCCCAGATTGTACTCAGATTTACATCCCCTTGGTAACATGACTAAAACCATGATGGCTGACATTGTTCAGTCATTTTCTGTGTCAAACTGTTTCTCTTGCACATTTATTGGAATAACTAGATTATAAAAGAGATAAATGTCTATGGATTACACATTTTGTTACAGCAGCAGGGGCTTGTATGACATTTGTGATCTCTAATTTCACATTATAGACCCACCTGCAGACAGCTGGGGTGCAGACCCAACCACCCATGGTATGCCCATGCTGGCCCATGGGGTGTCTACTTATTGCATTATGGGGTACATGTCAATAAATAAATAAAGGAGAAGTATGAAATAGCCTGTTTTACATGAAAGGGATGCAAATGAGTAAATCAGGTCATGGACTGTACCCATATCTACATCCACTGGGTCACACAATCAAAAACAAGATGGCAGCTACCGTTTGATCATTTTCTGTGTCTAACTGCTTCTGTTACATGTTTGTAGGGATAACTAGATTATAAAAATAGTAAATATCAATGGATTACACCTTTTCTTATATGTACAGTGGCTTGGATGAAATTTCTGATCACTAATTTCACATTATAGACCCACCTGCATTTAGATGGGGTGCCATACCCAACCACCCATGGTAGGGCCATGCTGGCCCATGGGTGGCTATCCTATTGCGTTATGGGGTACATGCCAATAAATTCAGAAAGGAAAACTAAGAAGTAGCCTGTTTTACATGATGGGGAAGAGAATGAGTAAATTAAGGCCCAGATTGTACCCATATCTACATCCCCTGGATCACATGATCAAAAACAAGACGGCAGCTACCGTTCGGTCATGTTCTGTGCCAACCTTCTTCTGTTACACCTTTGTAGAGATAACTAGATTATAAAAATGATAAACTTCAATGGATTATACCTTTTCTTACATCTGCAGAGGCTTGGATGAAAATTCTGATCACTAATTACATATTATAGACCCACCTACAGATAGCTGGGGTGCCATACCCAACCACCATGGTATGCCCATGCTGGCCCATGGGGTGTCCATCTATTGCATTATGGGGTACATGTCAATAAATCAATAAAGGACAAGTATGAAGTAGCCTGTTTTACATGACAGGGAAGTGAATGAGTAAATCAAGGCCCAGACTGTACCCATATCTACATCTCCTGGGTCACATGAGTAAAAACAAGATGGCAGCTACCGTTCGGTCATTTTCTGTGTCAGACTGCTTCTGTTACACATTTTTTTGGGATAACTAGATTATAAAAGTGGTAAATGTCAATGGATTACACCTTTCTTATATCTGCAGGGGCTTAGATTAAATTTCTGATCACTATATTCACATTATAAAATGGGTAAAGGATTTCAAGCAATCTGATTGGTTATTAGCCATGCATTAGATGTGTCTAATGCACAGCTAAAACTAGAACCCCCATTTAGAATGCACAGACCCATTTTATAAGTGCAGTAAGACACTCTGGGGATGTGCATTAGACAGTTCTAATGCAAGGCTAGGGGACTGGACAAGCTCAGTCTGTGGCCTCATGCCTCACTACGTCCCCCTAGCCGTGCATTAGAACTGTCTAATGCACACCCCATCATGTCTTATTGCTTACTTGCAGACCCACCTGCAGAAAGCCAGGGTGCCATACCCAACCACCATGGTATGCTTATGCTGGCCCATTGGGTGACAACCTACTGCATTATGGTGTATATGCCAATAAATTCATAAAGGACAACTAAGAAGTAGCCTGTTGTACATGACATAGAAGTGAATGAGTAAATCAAGGCCCAGACTGTACACATATCTACATCCACTTGGTGACATGAATAAAAACAAGATGACTGACACCATTCAGTCATTTACTGCATCAAACTGCTTCAGGTGCACATTTCTTGGGATAACTAGACTATACAGGATTTATATGTCTATAGATTACACCTTTCTTACAGCTGCAGGGGCCTTGATTATATTTCTGATGACTAATTTTACATTACAGACCAACCTGCGGATAGCTGGAGTGCCGTACCCCCATACCCAACCACCCATGATAGTGTCATGCTGGCCCATAGGAGGGCCCACCTATTGTATTATGGGGTACATGTCAATAAATCCTTAAAGAAAAAAAAAGAAGCAGCCTGTTTTATATGACAGGGAAGTGAATAAATAAATCAAGGCCCAGATTGGTCCCATATCTACATTCCCTGCGTCACAAGAACAAAAGCAAGATATCTGACACCATTCAGTCATTTTCTGAGCCAAACTGCTTCTGTTACACATTTATTGGGATAACTAGATTATAAAACAGGCAAATGTCAATGGATTATACCCTTTCTTACAGCAGCCATGGCTTGGAAGCTATTTCTGATCACTAATTTCACATTACAGGCCCACCAACTGATAGCTGGGGTGCCATACCCCCATACCCTGCCACCCATGCTAGGGCTGTGCTGTCCCATCAGGGACACACCTATTGTGGTATATGGTACATGTCAATAAATCCATAAAGGAAAACTAAGAAGAAGCCTGTTTTACATGACAGGTAGGTGAATGAGTAAAGCAAGGACCAGACTGTACCCATAGCTGTATCCACTGGGTCACATGACCAAAAGTAAGATGGCTGACACCATTCAGTCATTTTCTGTGTCAACCTGCTTCTGTTACACATTTATTGGGATAACCAGATTATAGAAGTGGTAAATGTCTATGGATTACACCTTTTCTTACTACTCCAAGGCCTTGAATGACATTTCTGATAACTAATTTCACATGGCAGACCCACCTGCAGATAGCCGGGGAGCCATTTCCAGCCACCTATTGTAGGGCCATGTGGGCCCATGGGGATGTCCACCTATTGCATTATGGGGTACATGTCAGTAAATCCATAAAGGAAAATTAAGAAGTAGCCTGTTCTACATGACAGGGAAGTGAATGAGTAAACAAAGACCAGATTGTACCCATATCTACATGCCATGGGTTACACAAACAAAAACAAGATGGCCACCACCATTCAGTCATTTACAGCAACAAACTGCTTCTGCTACATATTTATTGAGATAGCTAGATTATACAAATGGTAAATATCTATGGATTACACCTTTTCATACAGCTGCAGGGACTTGGAAGAAATTTCTGAAAACTCTTTTCATATTACAGATCCACTAATGTGTTTTCTTGTACTAGCTAGTAAATCCATAAAGGAGAAGTAAGAAGTACTCTGTTATACATATCAGGGAAGTGAATGAATAAATCATGTCCTAGACTGAATCTATATCTGCATCCCTGTATCACATGGCCAAAAACAAGATGGCACCAACTGTTCATTCATTTTCAGCGACAAACTGCTTCTGTTACACATTTATTGGGATAATTAGATTATTAATGTTCTCAATGTGTGTGTATTACATATTTTTTTACAGTTGCACAGGCCTGGATGACATTTCTGATCAATAATTTTACACTGCAGACCCGCCTGCAGATACCCGGGGTGCTATACCCAAGTTCCCATGGTAGGGCCATGCTGGCTTACTGGGGTCCTACCTATAGCTTTATGGGGTATATGTCACTAAATCCATAAAGAAAAGGTAAGAAGTAGCCTGTTTTACATGACAGAAAAATGAATGATTTAATCATGGCCCAGTTTTTACCCATAACTGCACACTGTGAGTCAGATGAACAAAACTCAAAACCTTTAAGAATTCAAAGAATGCAGGCAACAGTTGATGAAGGACTGAAGAAACATAGAATGGTGGAAAGATGGATAAATGCAGAATCAGGGTGTGAAGCACCACACCAGGGAAACCATGGGAGCTGCTGTGTGTCTTCCAATGTATAGACAGTGTGTAAAAGAGAACAGCAGCTGAGTGGCACTGTATCAACAAGAATCTTGATTGTACAACAGCCAATTGGGCATGTCCTGTATATGCTGGCAACTCTGAGAAAATGTGTATCAATCATATGCAGTGGACCTTATTGATGAATACATTAAAATTCGTAGTCAAGATTTAAACAATTATTTTTAATTTCTCCAATCTGTCCATTGTGGTGTAATACATTGCAAGTTCATATGATCACCTTCTCATAGTCACCTTGCCCCTTTAAAACAGGCCAAAGGATTGAATGCTGACAGAAAGTAGAGCATGTCTCCCCTTGCCGTGCTTTATCGGGCTAAAGGATAATATAAGTGGCTTAAGTCAATGATCTTTCTGCTTTGAAATTGACACATTCAAATATACAATGCTGTTTTGTCTGTTGGAAGACTGTGATTACAACTGCACGTGTTACAGTATCCACGTGTGGGTAGCTGGATAGTGTGGGAGATAGCAGAGAATTATGGTTAAAGTGATCAGCTTAGTGAAGACAGAATTCACGAGTTTGGTGCCACATGTGTCACACATGGCACTTGTTATTTCCAATTCCAAAGTTTATCAATGTAAGGGAATGAACATAGGGCAAGATGCATAACTTTACAGATTACATCAAGTTATGTAGGATATTTGATAGTGGGGGTACAGGAGTAGCAGAGGGACCTGCAAATGAGATGTGGTCCAAGCGGTGGCAGTTGCAATTCAATGCCAAAAAAAAAGCAAGGTGAGACACATACAAGTGAACAAGAACAAGCTGACAAGATGACAAGATGGAGAGAGGACAATAGGTAGAGTTGCCTAAAGACAGAGTGTATCAATTTACTAGCAGGAATAAAGATTATTAACTGCAAGCTGGCATTCAGAAAGAAGTGGGCATTAGTTGAAGCTGTAACATTAACGTAACCATCATTGTTCAGTATTGATTATTATGTCCAAATAATTTTTCATGAGCTAAAGAAGCTCACTGATTGGTTGCAGTGCTGGTCTGAAACCTATTAAAAATGCTCAGCACGGCAGCAACACAGATGATCGCAGTGATCAGCGTCTACACTGACTGCATCAATTCTGTGAAATGAAATCTGAAAGAAACTGAATTTCATCATATGCGACCATCTTTACAAATTACTACTCATAAAATAAAGAGCCACACCACACCACCATGAACACCAAAACTCCCCTACTACAGAGACAGCATACCACGTGGTACTGTCAGCATGAGCCACAAAGAAAAAAATCAGTGTATAAAAAAAGAACAAAAAAGCTAATTATTGTGATTAGAGACTGCACTCTGACCACCCCACCGAGCCGGTCATTAATTTCGAGGAAATTACAGGCTCTTTGGTCATTATTGCTTAAATAAATACATTATAAATACTGAATATGTGTGATGTTTATACAATTTCTTTATGTTATACAACTCTAGATATAATTTATGATAACAGTTCTTATATTGCAATCACACTTTCGGATAAGTGCTGGGGCTTACCCCACTACTTCTGGTGTTACAAATGCTGCTCAGTGTCACACCAACTATTACACTATGGGACTGTGTTCACCAAATCCATGAATGAAAGGTAAGAAATGGATTTGATTACATAGACAACGAGTTGTGCATGTTTCGGTATCTTTCAACATCAGCCATTTGCTTTTCAACTCTGGTCAGCTCAAGCATGTGACACTTAAACCGTTTGCCATCCTATTGTACTTAGATGAGGGGGTCAATTGCATTGTGATGTATCTACTAAAGGATAATGAAAAGTCATTCTGTTTTATAAGCAATGTCACTATTGCTGCAGAATAACATTTTCAAGTATATGCAACACCAACAAAACAGTGTTCCATCATAAGCTATAAAATCATTATCATGTGGCCAAAAACCCTATTCTTTCCCTATTCTAGAACATGTCTATTATTCAACTCTTGGTTTTACATCCAAATCAAGCAAGATGTTTCTGATCCTGTTTGGAAACAAATATTATCATACCTTATAACTATCATGCCTGTGACCTGTGAGGGAAAAAGTCCCCATCTACTATAACATTTTCATTGTGATGTACGTACTAAAGCAGAATGAGAAGTTGTTCTATTTTAGTAGTGACGTCACTTTGGCAGCAGAATTACTTTTTCAAGACTTGTACGTATCATCATACACAATAGCGTTCCATCAGATGTTAGAAGACCATAAACCTGTGAAGGAAAACACCATCCTTTCCTTTTTCTAAAACATGTCATGTAGTCTATTCTTTGTTTTATATTTATTTCAAACACACCATTGCCAATCCTGTATGAAAAAAAACTGTCTTTCCCTATAACTATCTACTGCCTTCATGCCTGTGACCTGTGAAACTAAATACCTGTCTACTATTATCCTGTACTATTATTTTTTAGATCACTGTACTGCCCCTGGAAAAGGAATTAATTTTTCTTAATTTACTCTGTCCTATTAGGCCTTGATTGTAATTATTCCCATGTTGTTTCTCCCCATACATTATATAGAATAGTTGGAGGTCATCAATACACACCAATGATACACCTTCATGCTAAGGTTATAGTGAGGACAGCAAATTAAGAAAGGTTTTAAGAAAATTGTTGTGTATTTAAGCCACCATACAGTATTTTATATAGTGTACTATAGGAAAGAAACCAAAATAGCTTACTTTTTTTAATTACCATTAGCATTAACCATTAGTGGTCGACATTTCTCTTTTGATATTTTGCCGACGTGACACGTCGACAGCCCGACGTCCCATGTACTGCAGTGTTGGGGTCACTTGCACTGTGATGTATGTACTGAAGCAGAATGGGAAGTCATTCTGTTTTAGTAGCAAAGTCACTGTTGCAGCAGAATGACATTTTCAAGTGTATGGATCATCATACACAAAGAGTGTTCCATAGACACTATAATACCAGAAACCTATGGGGAAAAAACATACCCTTTCCCTATTCTAAAACCAGTGGAGAAAAACCATATCGTTCCCTATTCTAAAACCTGTGGAGAAAAAAATGATCCTTTTCCTATTCTAAAAGCTGTTGAGAAAACTCCTATCATTTTCCTATTCTAAAACATGTGGAGAAAAACTCTGTCCTTTCCCTATTCTAAAACCTGTGGAGAAAACTTATATCCTTTCCCTATTCTAAAAGCTGTGGAGAAAAACCCTATTCTTTCCCTATTCTAAAACATGTGGAGAAAAACACTATTCATTCCCTATTGTAAAACCTGTGAAGAAAAAACACTATCATTTCCCTTTTGTAAAACCTGTGGAGAAAAACCCTATCCTTTCCCTATTCCAAAACCTGTGGCGAAAAATCCTATCCATTCCCTATTGTAAAACCTGCGGAGAAAAACCATATCCTTTCCCTTTTCTAAAACATGTCATGTAGTCCACTCTTTATTACATATTAATTTCAAACACACCATTGTCAATCCTGTAAGGAAAAAAAAACTGTATTTCCCTATATCTATCTACCACCTTCGTGCCCCTGGAAAAGGAACACAGTTTTCTTATTTTACCCTATCCTACTATGTCTTATTCCCATGCTTTTATATGTTTTTCCCCACACATTATGTAGAATAGTTGGAGGCCATCAATACACAGCAATGATGCTCCTTCATCCTAAGGCTCATAGATGGAATACAAGGTATGCAGACTATTTGCCTTTTGTGAACTTGCCACCATTCAGTGTTCTATTGGTGGAAGGAGAATTTTTTGTTACACATATATCAAGTCTCTTTTTTAATTGTATTCATATTTTGATTCTCAACTATATCTTAGGTAGAGTATTTCAGGTTGTAATTATTATTTAACAGTTTTGTTTGTTTCACCAGTCAATTTAAGTTATGTGATCTGGTGCTTTTATTGTTTTTATTTCTTCTGAGACCGATTGTTTCTAGAGAAAAGTCTTCCTGGATCACTCTAGCAGTTAGATATAGGTCACTCCTGAGTCTTATATAATCCATAGAAAATAAACCTAGTTTCTTCAGTCTCTCGTAGTTACAGTGAGGACAGCAAATTAAGAAAGGTTTTTAAAGAGCATTGTGTATTTAGGCCACCGTACAATATTTTATATAGTGTGCTATAGGAAAGAAAACAAAATAGTTTACTGTTTTTTATTACTGTCAGCATTTACCATCTGTGGTCCACATTTCATCTTTGTTTTTTTACTGACATGACACTTTGACAGCCCGACATCCCATGTACCACGGGGTTGGAGTCACTTGCACTGTGATGTATATACTAAAGCACAATAAGAAGTCATTCTGTGTTAGTAGCAATGTCACTGTTGCAGTAGAATGACTTTTTCAAGTGTATGGATCATCATACACAAAGCGAGTTCCTTCAGACACTATAATACCAGAAATCTGTGGGGAAAAACCCTATCCTTTCCCTATTGTAAAACCTGTGGAGAAAAAGTCTATCCTTTCTCTATTATATAACATGTCATGTAGTCCACTGTTTGTTTTCTATTCATTTTTAACACACCATTTCTGATCCAGTATGGAAAAAAAATATCTATCCCTATGTCTATTTACCACCTTCCTACCAGTGACCAGTGGAAAAAAAAATACCCGACTACTATTGCCATGTACTATTATTTTTATTTTAGCTCACTGTACTGTTCTGGAAAAAGAAATTTTTTTTTCCTAATTCACCCTATGCAACTATGCTCTAATTGTTGTTATTCACATGTTTTTGTGTTTTACATATATCCTCTTCATGCTTGTGACCGGTAGGGAAAAAAAAGACTATCTGCTCTTACTCTATGCTACACCATTTCGTCAACTTTTGACATACAGTTTGTCATATTTAATTTATCCAAAGTAATTTTTGTGATGTGTTGCACCCTCAGTGAAGTCATCACTTGGAGTGTTCAAAAGCAGTCAAAGCATTATAATTCACTCCAAATGATGAGACGGTGAAGGTGAAGTTTGGTGTGGTGCAATGCATACTAGTAGGTCTACAAGCTTGATTTATGTTAACACCACAAGGTTTCCATAGCCTGTTAGACAAACTAGTTTGTCTCTTTCCTTAATCCCAGAAAGTATCAGTTGATTAGTAGCATATGAAGTTGAGATGTATAATGTAATGTATCATCATTGCAGTGTCTTGATCTTCAGTGTCGTTTAAAAAGGGTAATTTTGTGAATTCTGTAGATTTGTTGAGCACACATTCTCTGAGAGACACAAAATATGCAATCAGTCAATGTGATGACTTCTGGAAAGACTACTGCACCACTTTTACCACATCTGGGCACCAAGTGTGAATTACCTGTGAGCACCTCAAAATCACCTCCTTTCCTAAAATACTTCAAAATATCTGCCTTTGCTAAAATGCTTCAAAATAGCCACCTTTGTTTTAAAAGCTCTCTGAATAGGTTAGGGTTGATGAAATATGGTGTTAGTCAGTCATGTGACCACTTCCAGACACACTACTGCAACACTTTTGTCACATCCGGGAACCAAGTGTGAATCACTGGTGAGTGCCTCAAAATGGTAGCTTTTGCTCAAATGCTTCAAAACAGCTGCCTTTGGTAAACTTAAAATATCTGAATCGGTCATGGCTGATGTGGTATGGTGGCAATCAGTCATGGGACCACTTCTGGACTCACTACTGCACCACTTTTGCCACATCTAGGCAACAAGCGTGAATCTCTGGTGAGTTCCTCAAAATGGCTGCCTTTTCTAAAGTGCCTCAAAATGGTCACCTTTTCTAAAATGTTCTCTGAATGGGTCTGTGTTGATGAGGTATGATGGTAATCAGTTATGTGACCACTACCAGACACAGTACACCACCGCTTTTGCTAGCTCTGGGCACAAAGTGTAAATCACTGGTGAGCAGCCCAAAATGGCCACCTTTGATTACATTTCTCCAAATGGTCACCTTTGATAAAATGCCTTAAAATTGGCACCTTTAACAAAATAGGCACTTTTGCTAAAACATTCTCTTTATGAGTTGGGGTTGAAGTGGTAAGGTGGCAGTCAGTCATGTGACCACTACCAGACACAGTACTGTACCACTTTTACCACATCCGGGCACCAAGTATGAATCACTGATGAGCACCTCAAAATGGCTGCCTTTGCTAAAATGCCTTAGTCAATTGACCACATCCAGGCACCAATTACATTCAATATAAGGCACAACAACTTATAAAGCATCTCCTGGAGTCCAATGGCCTCTCCATGACCTCCCACACCAGGCCTCACCTTTACACAAAATTCATTCCCTGGTGTATGTGAGACACGAGACATGGCACAATCACAGAAAAAGCATTCCCAGGTGTCTAGTGGTCCCACCATAGCCTCCAAACTCATACCAATTACTGTTGCACATCCCTGACACCAGCCACACATAGGTTTCAACCCATGAACCTTGCATGGTCCCATCAAGTGAATGCCACCTCTCCCCCAATCACGGGGTGCTGGATCCTCAGGTCACAGCCAAAACCCAGTTGAACCCATACTCGTTATTGTTACACCTCCTCGACACCAGCCAAACAGAGGTTTCATCCATAGGCCCTTGCACTGTCCCAGTCAGGTAATGCCACCACCCAAATGAGAGCTGAATCTTGAGGTTACATGCAAAAACGTATTATCTATTGCTTGTTTAATGATGACATGCTCCCTCTTGATTAACCAAGTCACCCTGCTAAAAAGTAAACACACACACACACATGCACACACACACACACATAAGATATGCATTTTGGCAGCTGGAAATATCACTGCTACTCCCCTGAGTGTAGTTTGACTATATGATGTAAGGAGTGTTTTATCTCTGACAGGTGTAAAGTCCACTAGTATCACATTCTCGCCATATTATATGTAACGTAGCATTCCTACAAAATACAAAACAACAAAATCCATTGATATCAGTCTTGAGACAAATGATGAACTAATTGCAATGTTAGAGGAAATAGGAGCCATGATAGACCCTCCCTGTACTTCCACCCCAAACTCCACCAAAATGCAACCTCAACAAGCTTTAACATAACCTAAAAAGTATACCTTTTGCAGTAAGAAAAAACGTTTCAACTACTTACAGATTAGCAAAATGTGCTTGCCTTTTCAGCCTAGTATATCTGAGGTTCCCAATGGACTAACATTGTTAGCAGTTTTCATGAGGTCAAACGCTGACTGAACTTTGAAACATGAACACATACATCAAGACACAAATATCAGAACCCAAGCTAAACTGTATCTTACCATTAGTGACATTACATAGTAACCTACCTTATGCACTTATTATTTGCGATGTCGTATTTCCCAATCTGACTTTTGCACGAGTATTTCTGAAGCCAGGGGACATTTCTCATACAACACACTGTGTATATAGATTACAATGATCGTCATATGGAAGATGACCCCGACGACAGGCGATAAGGTATTTGGCATGTATATCCTTATATGTGGTTAGTTTTAAAGCCTGTTGACCTAAATACTCCAATCTGAAAAATAAAATTTAAAGACATTATACCAATGATGATCAAAAAGTTATAGTCGATTAGATTACATACATTCCATTCCACTATATTAAATGGTCATTCATCCCATTATGTATACTAAGCACACATTAATATACCAAAACATTAAAATTGTGGCATAACAAACATCCATGATTGCCATCACAGTCAATGGTACCAGAGATATGGCCTTAGCCATGTGCCTTAGTAGCCGTAGGAATTTTCTGGCTGTAATTTGGTGAGATGCAGATACAGTACCAGATGGTCATGTGCCTGCAGGTGGTCTGTCTTGTCTGGTGACAAGTAGGCCTTGCCTTGAGCTCAGTCTTCCCCTATCAAACAAGCACTCATACATCCTCCTTTCCACCCAAGGCCTGCTGAACCAAGACTCAGGTTGCTAACATCAGGAGCAGAAATGGAGCCTTCACTGCTGGCATATATAACCCTTTACTCCCTATACAGACATACAGTAACTGGGCAATCAAGCTCTGTCTCCCTCCTCTGTCCCACTAAAGCACTACTGCACCAGAAAATGGGTTTCTGAGTGCAGGGGCAGAAACCTTCTCGCTTTTCTCCCTCTTGACCCCCTGGATAGACATCATCTAGCAAACAACGTCACACCCCTCATTCATCCCTCTTAAGAGCTGCTGCACTAGAAAACATGTTGTTAAGAGCAAGAGCAGAACTGGAGACCTCCCTGCTGGCTTCTCTCCCCCTTGACTACCTGGAAAGACATCACCTAGCAAACAAGCTTACACTCATCCTCATCCCTTTTAAGCACTGCTGCACCAGAAAATGAGTTGCTGAGTGTAGGAGCAGAAACAGAGACCTCCCTGATGACATCTCTACCCACTGACAACCTGGACAGACATTGCCTATCAGACAAGCTCTCACCCCTCCTCCATCCCTCTTAACTGCTGCTGTTGCACCATAAAATGGGTTGCTGAGGGCAGGAGCAGAAACAGAGACCTCTCTGCTGGCATCTCTCCCCCTTGACTACCTGGAGAGACATCATGTAGCAAACAGGCACACAATCATCCTCCGCCCCTCTTAAGCACTGCTGTACCAGAAAATGAGTCATTGTGGGCAGGAGCAGAAATGGAGAACTCCCTGCTGGAGTCTCTCCCCCTTGACTACCTGGACAAACATCACCTATCAAAGAAGCTCAAACTCCTCCATCCCTCTTAAGCACTTCTACACCGGAAAATGAGTTGCTAAGTGTAGAAGCAGAAACGGAGAACTCCCTGCTGGTGTCTCTACCCACTAACAACCAGGATGGACAGACATCACCTAGCAAACAAGCTCTCACCCCTCATCTGCCCCTCTTAAGCACTGCTGCACCAGAAAATGGGTTGCTGAGTGCAGGAGCAGAAACAGAGACCTCCCTGCTGGCATCTCTCCCCCTCAACTACCTGGACAGACATCACCTAGCAAGCAAGCTCACACCCTTCCTCTGTCCCTCTTAAGCACTGCTGCACATGAAAATGGGTTGCTGAGAGCTGGATCAGAAATGGAGTCCTTCCTGCTGGCATCACTATCTCTTGAATACCTGGACAGACATCACCTAGCAAACAAACACTCACCCCCTCCTCCATCCCACTTAAGCATTGCCGCACCAGAAAATGGGTTGCTTAGAACAGGAGCTGAAATGGAGACCTCTCTTCCCCTTGATTCCCTGGACAGACATCACTTAACAAACAAGCTCACACCACTCCTCTGTCCCTGTTAAGCACTGCTGCACCAGATAATGGGTTGCTGAGTGCAGTAGCAGAAATGGAGACTTCCCTACTTTCATCTCTCACCCTTGACTACCTGGACAGACATCACCTAACAAATATACTCAGACCCCTCCTCCATCCTTCTTAAGTGCTGCTGCATATAAAAATGGGTTGCTGAGGGCAGAAGCTGAAATGGAGATCTCCCTACTGGCATCTCTACCTTTTGACTTCCTGGATAGACATCATCTAGCAAACAAGCTCTCACCCCTCCTCCATCCAACTGAAACACACCTGCATTAGAAAATGGGTTGCTGAGGGCAGAAGCTGAAATGGAGATCCCACTGCTGGCATCTCTACCCTTTGACTTCCTGGACAGACATCATTTAGCAAACAAGCTCTCACCCCTCCTCCATCCCACTGAAACACACCTGCATTAGAAAATGGATTTCATAGGTTAATACTGAGCTTTAAAGACACATGTCCATTTAGCTTGCTAAATTATGTTTTAGGAGTACCCAGGGATATCCTTACTAATTAGGTAAGTGTCAAGTTTAGATTTAAATTCGTTCATTCTCTTACTGGTCACTACCTCAATTGGGAGCGCATTCCAGATTCTAGTTACCCTCACAGTAAACCACTGCTAACCCTTACTTGTGTTGAATTTATCCCTATTTAGCTGAAATGGGTGAGCTCTGGTACTATATATCTGTTTCTTCAGTACCAAGCCCAGTTGCTCCCACATTTGTACATTGGTGAGGGCCCTAAAGATCAGGCACGTATCTCCCGGCAGTCTATGAAACTCCAATGAATACATTCCCAGATTTTATAGCCATTGTTCATAATCCTGACTCTGGACTTCCTTTATTTTACATGTTGGCCTCCTCTGCACCCTTTCCAAGGCTTTGATATCACCTTTGCTCCCAGGTACCAAGAACTGTGCACAATACTCCATATGGGGGCACACCAGTGAGGTATAAAGGGGGAGCAAGACCTCCTTATTTCTACTCTTTATGTGTTTATGAATGCAGTACAGAATACTACTTGCTTTTTTAACAACCTGGCTACACTTCATCTTAAAATTAAGATCATTACTAACCTTTATGCCAAGATCTCTCTCATCATGGACCACCCTAAGTACCCTACCTTCCAACCTATATCTGAGCTGCATATTATGTTTCTCTAGATGCATCACTGTACATTTCTCAATGTTAAATGTTGATTTCTTTTCTGAAGCCCATGTTTCCAATCCCACCAGGGCTGCTTGTAGGGTATCTGCATCCACTAAATTATTTACTGAGTAGCCAAGGCGTGTATTATCAGCAAATTTGGAAAGCCACACACCTGACTGGATGCTCATTGAATAAATATATAGGTTAAAGAGTCAGAGACCCAACATGGAACCTTGGGGGAACCCACTGATCACATCTACCCACCCAGAGAATTCTCCCTTTATACATACCCTCTGCTTCCTTCCCTTCAACCATGCCTAAATCCACTGGGATATTTTAATGTGGACTCCTAGTTCAATTAGGGCATTAACCAGTTCACCATGTGGAACCTTATCAAAAGCCTTGGTGAATTCCAAAAAGATAATGTCAACAGAGTTACCCATGTCCAGGGCCTTACTAACCCTACCATAAAATTCTAAGAGGTTTGTTTGGCATGACTTTCTCTTGGTAAACCCGTGCTGTGTGATATCAGTATCCCCTGACACAATTAGAGAGTCTGTGATATATTCCTTAATAATACCCTCAAGAATTTTTCCCAAGAATGAAGTCAAACTGATAGGCCTATAATTCCCAACCTCCTGCCTAGAACCATTTTTGTGACTGGGAACAACCACTGCCTTTCTCTATTCCTCAGGAACCACACCCACATTTAGAGATTTCTGGAAAAGACATGTGACTGGTCCTGCCAAATACTCTGCCAACTCTTTAATCACTCTTGGGTGCATATCTTCAGGGCCCTGTGCCTTATTCTGATCTATCCTCCTAAGTCTTTTTGCCACATCAGTGGCATCGAGTGTGAGACTAGGAACAGGTGACTCATTTTTATGCTGATTTTTTATTGTCTGTGGTTCCTGATTAAAGACAGATGAAAAGTAATTATTGCACTGTTCTGCCATCCCTTGGTTTTTTGATATAAGATTTCCATAAGGGTCATTTAGAGGGCCTATTGTTCTGTTATCTCCCCTTTTGCTGTTAATATATGAGTAAAAGGCTTTATAATTGTCCTGTACCTTGGTTGTTAATTTATACTCATATTTATTTTTGGCCAGTGCTATACTCTTTTTGGTGGCCTTTAGTCATTTTTTTTTTGTGTTCCTAGCATGGTCTGTCTCCACTCAATTTGGCCCTTGTATATGCTTTATTCTTATTTTTAATTAATGTCCTGACTGATGAAGTCATCCGTGGGGGAAGGGTTTCTTATACCCATTATATTTGTAAATGGTAGGTACATACTTTTGGACTACAGTGCTAATTTTACTATTTAACTTATCCCACATACTTTGTAATGTTTGATTGTCAAAATGTATTTGCCAATTCCAATTGGCTGTCTCACCTCTCATTGAGTCAAAATCTGCTTTGTCATAGTTATAACTTATTGTGCTGCCAGTATAATCACCTAGTGAACCCAAGTAGTTAAAACTGATCATAGAATGGTCACTAGAACCCAACGGGGCCCAAACAGTGCAATGTTGAATATTGTTATTTAGGTTGCTCAGGACCAAGTCCAAAATATGGGTACCCCTGGTATTATTCAATACAAACTGATCCAACCCTGCCGAATTAAATGCATCCAAATAACTGGTCTCTATTAGGGTATCAGCCATTTGTGTACCCCAGTTAATCCTGGGGAGATTTAGGTCTCCTAGTAGTATAACATTCTCAGCTAATGTTACCTTATTAATAAAATCTAATAATAGGAAATCCTCTAGAGCAGCATTTGATGGTGGTCTATACATGAGTCTTATACTAATTTTTGCTGTATGTGGTGGGGATATCTTTATCTGCAATATTCCAGAATTTTCCCATCTAGAGGTATCTGTACATTCTGAGGTTATATTATCAGAAATATACAATCCCACACCCCCACCCCTGTACTGAATCCTTTCTTTATTGTATAGAGTATAACCTGGGATGTTTTTATCTCAAGTGTCCTTCTCTTTCCACTAGGTTTCGGTTATGGCACATATGTATATATTAGAGGCATGCAATGTAAATTGTAGTTCAACCATTTTATTTGTGAAACTTCTAGCACTGATTAAAAGAAAGTTCCACTTTGGTTGTATGGTCTTTCTAATGAGCATAACCCTGGGTTTGGCGCCCCCCACGTCCCACTGCCCATCAAGTTTAAATGGTTATCCACTATGTGTTTAAGTTTTGAGCAAACATGCTCTTCCTCTGTCTGTTTAAATGCAGACCCTCCTGCACAAACAGATGTAATCCCTGAAAATCCTGCCAGTGGTCCACATATGCATACCCTTTCCTAAAACACCAGCACTTTAACCAAACATTTAATCTTAATATATCCCTAATTAGCATTTCACTGGCCCGAGGGACAGGTAAAAGTTCAGAAATCATCAGGTTACACCCACTGGCTGTAAGGGGTGCTCCCACATGCTCAAAATCCCTCTGTATTTCTGTGAGGCTTCTTTTGCTGACATCGTTTACCTCAATGTGCAGGATTGTAACTGGTACAATTGTATTATCCAAAAAATAGGTAAGAGCTCCTTAATGTCTCCAATTCCAGCTTCTGATAGTACACTATTTGTAGTACGGTCATTTCTATTTTTACACACTACATGATCAGTATAGTGGAGCATGGAGTCCCCTATAAATATTATGTCACAAGGGATATTATCCTTCTGTGCTATTTTCTTATGATTATCTGTACCCTTGTGTTCTTGGATTTTTGAGCAATCTTTACAAGGTGACTCTAGACCTGTTTGGGTATTCGATGATATATTACCTTCAAGGTTTATATCTGGTGTTAGGGCCTGGAATCTGTTAGGAGTCAATATGTTTGATAATCCCACTATATTTCTCCTGCACCTTTTTGTGATGTTTTTTGGACTAAGCACCAGTCCTCACTGTTGTTTCCCACAGCAATTTGAATCACTTTTGGTTCTGGTGTGTATGGGAACTCAGGCTAAAATTATTTGGAGATGCCTTCTGCCATAGAATCAGTAGAGTATTCTAGTGTGGTGATTTCAGCCTGCACCTTAACCCTTTGCCTTAGTGCCTCTATCTCAGCCTGTAACTTGCCTTTTATGAGACACTTATCACACTCATAACCTAATAGTTCAGCCCCATCATCATACATGCAGCACATACTACAAAACCTCATATCTGCACTATACCTTCCTGAGTAATATGAAGTAATAGTCCCAGTTGTCTCAGCTGACACAGCCAACACGTGCCAACACTCGTGTCTCTGCATGTGTCTCTATGCTCGGCCATGAGTGCCCTGCCCGTGCTCACCCTGCTCACAGCAGGGCAAAGCAATAAGGGTCTAGATGACCAGGAAGTGGCTGTAGGGGTCACGGGTCCCTCCAACTAAGTTGCAATATTTAAAAGCTTTTTTCGCATTGCGTCAGCCTCTCATGTGAGACTCAGGCAGTGGAATATGTTGTCATGCTATTATTGAATAAAATAAGTAGTTTAACACTGTAGTAGTTTATTTCCAGGTTGTATTCAAACTACAGCTGCTTTCTTCCTACTTCCTGTGGACTGGAAGGTAGGGCTCACACTGTACAAATAAGCGCAGTTTAAAATTGAATATTGGTCCCCACACTAAGTTCCCACAGTGGAGAACAGCTACTGCAGACCTCAGATTCAAATTCTAGTTCACCCACTCACAGCAGGGCTGAGCAATAAGGGTCTAGGTGACCTGGAAGTGGATGTAGTGGTCGAGGGTCCCTGAGGGAAGGAGTAGAAATATAGACCTCCCTGCTGGTGTCTTTCCCCCTTGACTCCATGGTCAGATGTCACCTAGTAAACAAGCTCTCACCCCTCCTCCATCCCACTCAAGTGTAGCTGAACCAGAACACAGGCTGCAGGGGGCAGGAGCAGAAATGGAGCCCTCCCTACTGGCGTATTGTTCCCCAGACTACCTGTACAGTCATCCCCTTGCAAATAAGTTCACTCCCTTCCTCCATCCCACTCAAGCACTGTTGCTCCAGAAAACTTTATTCATGATTTCTGTTACTGTAAATGGTCTTTTTGTTCCCCAGTAGTCTCTCTCTCTCTCTCTCGCTGTCCTGTCTGGATGGCATCGTCAAGGATTTATTTTACCAGCCTGTATTTACCCTGCTGAATACACACAGCCACGCTTAGCTCTGGAAAAAACTTTATTTGTATTTTCTCTTACTGTAAATGGTATTTTTGTTCCCCAGTAGTCTGTCCCTCTGTATCTTTCTCTCTCTATCTCCCCCTCCCCCATCTGGATGGTATCATCAAAGATTTATTTTACCAGCCTATTCACAGATGCAGGCAAAAGATATTCACAGAACAGATTGAGCAGTGTTAGTGGCAGTAAAATATCTGGAGAGATGAACAACCTGCATCATTGCACTACGAACTCATGTATGTGAACGAGTGAATAAAAACACTAAAATAATAAAGATTAAAAAAACTAACCTCTGTTTTCTTTGTCATTCATTTATCAATTAATTTTACTGTATAGAAAATACAATAATCATAGCTATAGAAAATACAATGTGCCTGACTTCTTAAAGTCCCCTTAGAGAGATGCATGTCCATGTTTTGGTTGGAGCAAACCCCAGTTGCATCAAGAAACTTGGGACAGATTCTGCTACATGCAGTGTCCCCATATCGAACACCTGGGTATGCTGCAGACCACCGGATGTGCAAAAGACTTGACCACAAAAGTGGGATTCTGTGTAGGATTCCTCCATTCATCAAAACACTTGCTGGCCCATAATGGTGTGGATGGGTTGGGGAGAAACAAGATGCCAGGAGGGTGCCAGGTGTGTAGTGGGGTTCATGCATGCGGCATTGTAGGATTACCCCAAATCCTCTGTTTCTGATATCCCCAGTCCCACCCATGCAGTTACAAAAACCCTCCCCTGCTTTACTGCCAACAGTTCTGCTTCCCCGCAAACAGCCCTGTATAACGTGTTCACTAATTATTTGTTCAACAGAAGAAAAATGTATTAATACATATAGAACAGGAGTGGGGGTTAAAATGATAAAATAAAAAAAAGATATCTTAGTGACATCAGTAACAGCAAGATATCAAAAATTATTATTGTTACTGTTGTCACAATGGATATCATTGAAGTTACTGTCATCACAGTGGAATACTGAACCAATCAGACAGCAGCTTCCACAATGCTGATGACATCATAATGCCTAGTGCAGCACTAAAGCAGGCTGTTAAAATCAAAGAAAAACAGCAACATTTTTAAATAAACTGCAGATTTAAAAGTTATAACTTGTAAATTACTGCTGTATATATCAAATATACAGTAGCCTGACTCAAAATAGGCAATATACCATCATTTGTAAGTGGGCAGGATTTTCATAACTCACTCATGGCTCTGCCACTTATGAGTTGTGGTTCTGCACCCTCACACTTGAAGATAAATTGCATATTTTGAATCAGACTGTTTTATATCCTATAATATCTCTGGTTATTCAGTGGACCCCTATCCCCATTGTGTGCCATCGTACCCTCTCTTCCCCAAAATAGAAGCTGTCCGCTAGTCTAGCCCTCCTCAAACCACCATGGCTTGCTGCTGACTGGGCTTGGCATTAACACAGACTGCATACATTACACATACAGAAATTGTGAGAGGAGTGCTGTACTGGCTGACGGCAAATGTTTTGGATTTTGGGTGGTTGAGGAACAGAGGTGGGATGATACCTGGCTTTGTGTGTGGGGTGGTGGTAGTCCACTGACCCACCAGTGATATGTATCCATACATTATTCTTCTGTTATATAAATAGTGTATACATTACAACTTACATCACATGCTTGTGACAATAGTCCCTTGCATCATTCCAAAAAACATTTGAAAATCCGGCACAATTGTTTTCGCCGAATGAAAAGACAAACATGAGCTAAAACCTCCTCTCCTATACAACTTGTAAGAGCAAGTGGAAACACAACTAGCGTGCTGACTGTAAAATAACACTAGTTTTATTTCTGAAGTATATTTCTTATTCATGGTAACTTATTCTGCTACTGTGATATTACTGTGAAACAACAGTCATCTGCATGTAAGTTGACATATTAAGTATATTAGTGTATATGAGCAATCATACACAATAATGCAATTTTACTATGTGGATGTTTCAGAAGTTACTAATGAAACCTCTAGTTGGAAAAATGCAAACATTATTCATTTATGATTTCTCATAAATAAATTTATGTTCAGAGTATGGAAATCCATACATAATCAACCTGTGACACCCTCACCCCCCAAACAAAGTTCCATTGTAAAGAGGCTGATGTACTTTACTATAAAGAGATGTGGTTCTTCTTCTCACTTGCCAAGTCATGGCCAAGCTCTCCCCGTTCGCACCTGAGTGCATCAATAGTGCAGCATAAGATGATCAAACATCGTCATATATGCACGATGATGGCGCTGCATCAGTGAATGAATGTCCAGGAAAATAGAGCATCTATAGAGAACCACAACAGACAGCTGTAAAAGAACCAAAAGTTTTACTTCAACTGGAACTGTTTTTTTCTTTTTTTTTTTTCGTAATCAGGAATTGACTGATGCCCAGTACACTATAGTATAAAAAATGTTGTCTGTGCAATCGTACAGAAAATATGCTATTGTATCAATCTTGACATTTCCATGGTCACAAGTCCCTTGAACTGCACTCTCGAGGTCTCTTGTTTTGCCCTGTCATGTCGTGATGGAAAAACAGCACTGTTGTATATGATTACTCATACACAGTCCTTTATATATCTGTATTTGTGGAAATTTCATATTAATATGTCAGGAGCCAGGCTGAGATATGTTCCAAATATCACACATACCATCATGTATCAGTAAGTTGTATAACTGATGGAAACTGTCACAAAATTACCTCAGATATAACATGCTGGCTGTCAGCAGCATGTACAAAGTTACATGTTTCCACTTACTCTTTCATTTTGACCCACTTGGTGTGCTGAGTGAAATAAGACTAACACTAAATATCCTTCCTACTCATGTGTTGCCACAATTTGTTTCCTGTGTGTGTGTGCAACATATCAAATATACCTCGTCTGTCATCTCAACCCACTTCAACCTATATCACATGTGTCACCAAGTGAATCACCCTTACTTTTACTTGTCCATTAGTCATTATATTTATTCCACTCACCACACATTTTTAGCTCAGTGTTTTGTGTTTGCATTCGGCGAAGATGCCAAAAATCTTGTTCTGTTCTTACACAATATCATGTACTCTACTTACCAAACAATCCATGCATACTTTACCATGCTATGAGTTACTCTCCTCATTCAACACTTCTCGATTTGACTCAATTCCTGAAAATATTCAAAGTCTGCATTAAAATAATGACTATTGCGTTGTGCATGCAAATTATTTGCAAGGATATAAGTGGCATACCTCTCCAGGATTGTAGCTACAACTGTCTTGATGTCACTGCAGAACATATCACTTCCCTGATCTGTTAAGTGGATGCCATCCTGCTGATACAGTTCTGGAAAGACAGACATGATGCCATCATGCTTGACCAAGCTGGCTGACAATCCTCTCATGAACACCCCCATCCCTGCATTGATCTTCCTCCTTGTTCTGTCCATTGCCTTCATATCATAAGCATTCCTCCACTGCCGACGCTGGATGATGTGGGACCAAAGGATCATGGTCCTCAACATTCAGAGCTTGATCAATGTGATGCCCTCCTTCATCTTCTGTAGCAGCATCACTGATGTCTCCAAACCTAAATTGTTGCCTCCCAGGTGGATGACAATGACATCAGATTCAGATCCCTTCAGGCACTCCCATCGCACCATTGGCACCAGTTGATCCCAACGCATACCCCTGTCACCTAGCCAATCCATATTTACAGGAGTATTGAAGGTCAGAATGGGTCCCCTGGTTCAAGACCACTCCCGAATCCCTGCCCAATGCATGAAGGAGTGCCTGCAGATCCATACCATCTTCTCTGGACACTGCATATCTGAATTAAGAAAACATACATATTATAGCATCGGAGTGTATCCAATCAATGACAGTTAGCAGTGCCCAATTCCTGACATTTGCTGGCAAAAGACAACATGTCTGGTATCTTCCAGGAAATAAAAAAACATTTAAGAGCACTTACTAGTAGTAGCACTCAGTGCAAAATTATGCATTTGTGGTACAAAATCCCATGAAAACATTACATGACTTGGGGGTTGAGAAACTTATGGTCACCAAACGGGAAAGGGATTTTGGAGTAGTCATATCTGATGGCCTAGTATGAATAAAGCATTGCATGTTGTCCAGTGATCCAATGTCATCCAACACTTGTGAAAAGCATGATTAAAAAATGTCATGTTGTCCAGCAGATCCTTGTTGTCTTCCTATACCAGGAAACAGAACCAACTAAGCATTCCATGGTGTCTAACAGACACCCCATGTCATCCCATACTGGGAAACATCACCAATAAAATGTTCTATGGTGTCCAACGGATGCCCTATATTGTCCATGATAGAGGGAAGCCTTGTGCTTTTCATTCTGAGATGCAGCACTTCGCATTTACCACCTATCGTTCATCTTGATCATTGCACCATAGCAATGCCTTTATCAGGAAACAGCACCTATTAACCATTCCATGGTGTCCAATGGACACCCCATGTTATCCCATACCAGGAAAAAGCAACAATAAAACATGCCATGGTGTCCAATGGACACACTATGCTGTCAATGATCGAGGGAAGCCTTGTGTTTTCCATTCCAGGATGCAGCACTCAGCATTTCCCACCTATCTTGCATCTTTATCACTCCACCATCTTGGTCTCTCTACTGGGAATCTGCATCAATTAACCATTCCATGGTGTCAGATGGATGCCCCATGTCATCCCATACTGGGAAACAACAGCAATAAAACATGCCATGGTGGCCAATGGACACCCTATGCTGTCAATGATAGAGGGAAGCCTTGTGCTTTCCATTCCAGTATGCAGCACTCAGCATTTCCCAACTATCTTGCATCTCGATCACTCCGCCATCTCATTTTCATTTCATTTGATTGAAGTGTTAGACCATTGAGTAAAACTCATTTAAAATGGTGACCCATTGCATCACATAATAAATACAGTTTCAAAACAATATCCATTAACATAAGTAACAATAACAACAACTTACATAAATTATAATAATAATAATAATCTTTATTTATTGTAAGCGTAATTCAATAAATATCAAAATGCTTTTACAACAATTTAAAACACTAAAATGTAAAACCATATAAATAACAACAATTCAAACTTAGTTGTCAGTAAAAGCAAAAGAGAATAAAAATGTTTTGAGAGCAGATTTAAAGCTCTCCAGAGTCAGGCACTCCCTTATCTGATGAGGGAGAGAATTCCACAGGGTAGAAGCCATGAAAGCAAATGCACGAATCCAGAAGTCTTCAAACAAACCCTGGGAATCTCTAGCAATCCCCCATCAGCAGAGTGTAGTGGTCAGAGGGGGCAGTAGGGACAAAAGAGCTCTTGTAAATAACCCAGTCCTTGTCCATGTAGGGCTTTATAAATCATCAGGCTGACTTTGAAGGTGATCTGCCACTGAACTGGCAGCCAGTGCAGTCTGCGCAGCCAGGTGTAATATGGCTGGACCGAGATAGCCCAGTCAATAAGTAGGCTGTAGCATTCTGCACCAGCTGCAAGTGACAGATATCAACCCCTAGAAGCCCTAGGTAAAGGGAGTTGCAGTAATCAAGGCAGGAGGTCACAACGGCATGGACCAATGTCGGAAGATTAC
Organism: Neoceratodus forsteri; assembly: GCA_016271365.2. Taxonomy (NCBI): domain Eukaryota; kingdom Metazoa; phylum Chordata; order Ceratodontiformes; family Ceratodontidae; genus Neoceratodus; species Neoceratodus forsteri. The sequence continues at coordinate 848,788,410 of CM057450.1, read as the reverse complement.
CAGGTGGAACCAGATGCTTAATCCGGGCAATATTCCTCAGTTGGTAGAATGAGGTCCTGATGATGGATGAGACCTGAGATTTTAAGGTCAACCCCTCATCAAAAATAACACCCAGACTCCGCACCCATTCAGAGGCAATCAGGTGATGACCATATAGTGAAAGCCCCGTGGCCTTCCCCCTCGAGGACCCCTCTACCTGGTGACCTGGGTCCACTACCAAGACCTTAGTTTTGTCAGGATTCAGTTTCAGCCAGTTGGCACTCATCCAGTCCTGGATCTCAGTGAGGCAGTTATTAAACACTGAAACAGCATCATGCTGGTCAGGTGCAAAGGACATGTATAGCCGAGTATCATCTGCATAGCAGTGAAAACTCAAGTCATACCACCTTACGATGTCTCCCAATGGCAGCATGTACACCGTGAATAACACAGGCAAAAGCACAGAGTCCTGGGGTACCCCACATGGTAGAAAGAATGCATTGGAAGAATAAATTCCTGATGCAACTCTCTGAGATCTACAAGGGAGGAATGAATGGAACCACCTGAGGACTGTCCCTGACAATCCACAGATGACCCTCAGATGCTCCAGCAATACACCATGATCCATGGTGTTGAATGCTGCAGACAGATCAAGGAAGACTAAGATGGAGCAAGTCCTCTGATCTCTAACTATCAAGAGATCCTTGAGTACTCGAACCAAGGCAGTCTCAGTGCTGTGACTCTTCCTAAATCCCAACTGGAGAGGATCATAGATGTCATGGATGGTAAGGTGGCCATCCAGCTGGAGTGCAACCACCTTCTCAGGTTTGAGACAGGTCTGTAGTTGGCAAGGCAGTCTGGGTCCAATGAGGATTTCTTGAGGAAGGGTGTCACCACCACCTCCTTAAGGGAGTCAGGAAACTCACCTACCTCCAGTGAACTCTGGACTATCTCAGCCAGGACCAGACCAATGACATCAACGCACCTCATAAGGAGGCGCATTGGGCCCGGGTCCAAACTACAGCAGGTCAGCCATATTCTGGACAATCCTTATAACATTCACGATTGCCAGCTGGCTAAAAGCCACCCAACCAAACCATGGTTCCGCAACCTTCAACCAATCACCATCCCTCCCCATTGGGGTGAGTAAGTCAGATCTCCAATCGAATGTCAGCAACCTTATCCACAAAGAAGCGAGCAAACTCATCATACTTATCTTGTGATAATGCTCTCCAAACCTGTAGACAGGCTGGATTGCACAGTCTGTCCACAGTTCGAAAGAGCTGAGCTGGTCGGTTCCTTGCAGCGGTGGTCTCACCGAACAGGAACTCTGTCTTCTTATGGGAGATCATCGATTGGTAGTCTCTATAATGGACCATCAATCTAAGCCTGTTGGTATCAAGACCAGACTTCCGCCACCATCGCTCCATCCTTCACCCCTCTCTTCTCATCTCTCTCAAGATCCCGTTGAACCAAGGGTTCAACAATAAGCAGATCTTCACAGTTTTTCAGTTTATTTACTGACCTTAGCACCTTGCATCTCAGTCTTTATATATATATATATATATATATATATATATATATATATATATAAGAAATAGCCATCAAAAAGCACTAAAGAATGCTTTAATAGGCCAGAAGGACAAGTGCTAAGGGCAGCGTCATCACAGAGTAAATGCATCATGTGATCACCGGCTTGTTGCCTAGAGGGAACACTCCATTGAGGGCTGTCAACCTGTAGGACTTGTTGTCTTGAGGGCTGTCAGCTTAGAGGGCTGGTTGCCTTGAGGGGCATTTACCTTTAGGGCTTTGCCTTGAGGACCATCTTCCTTGAGGGCTGTTTGTATAGAGTGCTGTTAGCTTTGATGACTGATTGCCTCAAGGGCCATCTGCCTTGAGGGTTTGTTACCTTGAGGGTGTGCTGCATTGAGGGCTGTCTACCTTGAGGCTGGTTTCCTTGAAGGCATGTTTCCTGGAGACTGGTATGTTTGACATTTTGGTGTAAACCAACTGCCCAGTTGTGGTTGATTTCCTTGAGGGCCTTCAGCCTTGAGGGCTTTTTGCAGAAGAGAGCATGTTTATCTAGAAGCCACTTACGTCTTATTGTGCTTCTGTTAAGTGATTTACTATTCTCTGTTGCTATCGCTTGTATTCGGTGATCTGGACACCCCATAGTTCATCTTTCAATGGTATTCTGAGAAGCATTTATCTAAACACAGGCTCTTTCCACACTGTGCACACCAGTAGGTCGATTCCTTCCGCTTTACTTTCTTTGTGCACGCCACACTTCTTCGGGCAGGGCACTGTTTCTTTGGTCTTCTTGGAACCTTTGATGGAAAGTGCTTTCCTTGCAGTCATTGGCACATATCCAAGTTTCTCAATTGTCATTTTTGGCTATGTTGTGGAAGATCATCAATTATTTTGCTTGACGTTACTAGTTCTTTAATCACAGTTCATTGGAATTCCAGGTGCGTCATCTTCTTTCTGTCTGGTGAAAATTTCTTGTATATTATGTACCCCTGAAGTAACATGGCATTCAGTACATAAATTAACTCCTTCTGCCATATCTTCTTGCATCGCTGGTTAAAATTGTAGTACCCTGCCAGCTGGCCATTTTTGTCAACTCCACCCATGTATCTGTTGTACTCCTGTATCCAGTATACATTTTGTTTTTTTGATTGACTCCCCAGCCTTTCAATCCTTTCTTCCAGTATCAACAGATTCAGTACTTGATGTCACTGACAGCATGTAGATGTCCCTCTTGTCTCTTCACTTCCTACAGAGCATTGGTGTCTTCCTGAATGTAGCTTTTTCTTTCACCTTCAGCTTTATGTGTTTTATTTTTGGAGGCATTCCCTTGCAGTTTGGCATCACAGTTCCAGTTGGTTGCACTAATTCCAGATAAAAATAGATCTGTGTAGAGTTGAGGTCCAGTGTAGTATCTGTCTGCGTAAATCCTGTAGCCTTTCCATCGCAGTTCTTCTCTAACAAGATCGAAACAAACTCTGTATGTATGTCCTTTGCTCTGTTTCACGTTGACTTTGTCTGTATAGACATGCCATTTGCATATGTATCCCCGAGTTCCATTCACATATGGTGCACACCTTGATTCTGTGCTTCACTGGTTTTTGTGGATTAAATGTTCTGTAACTCAGATTTCCCTTCCACAGACATATACCTTCATCCAGGGAGAGGTCCCAGTCGGGAACATACATTTCTAGTGATCTCTTCAGGAACCACTCACGTATCTCCTTAATGTGAAAAAGTTGATCAAATCCCTCCACCCCTCTACGGTTCCACTTTGAGTTGCCAGCTATGTGGAGAAAAGAAAAAATCAGGTTGAATCAGTTCCTTGCCATCACAGTGCCCCAGAATAGTGTGTAGGTGACTTTATCCAACCCCCAGTATTCCTTTTTTACTGCTCTTCACTACCAGTCCCATCACAATGTATAATGCAAAAAACCTCTTCAATTCTTCTTTGTCAGTTGTCTTCCAAGCCTTGGCCCTCGAATGTGGTGGCAACTCATCAATTGGATGTGCCAGAAAGAAATCATCAGCTTATCTATTTGTTTCCCTTGCAATAAGCTCCAAATCTTCATCCCTCAGGCAAAACAGCTGTACAAATCCAAGAGAGCTTTCTGGGAGTGGAACTTGTTGACCTGAAGTTTCAGTGAATTGGTGTCCATTGTCACTTGTTGTCATCACCTCTTCCCATTCGTCTTCTATTGTAATGCTTTGTTCTGCTGATGGCCGAGCCCTCTTACCACGAGTCTTCTTGGGCATTGCACCTACTGATGTCATGGGGTTCTCTTCCTGATCTTCCAGCTCCACATCCTGCATGTAATCTTGATCAGTAACTTCTTCATCTTCCAAAGACTCATTCTGCACTTCCACCATATTCAGACCGTACAACCTTTCTTCAACATCCACTTCACTATCTGATTCTGAGAAATCGAACTTGCTACACCTCTGGATCTCAGCCAAAATATCCAATGCCGTCATTCTGCTTTTTGCCATTATGATTATTCTGTAAAGTGCAGTGACAAAAAAAAACCATCATTGTTGCAAGTTACCTTTTTTGGGTGATTCTAACAAAAATATTAAAAATGAAGCCTCTATTTATATCAGTTTGACACAGTAAACCCTCCTCCCCCACTCCCCACTGTACATTGATTTATATTTGCAAACTTACAGGAAAATATTCTATGTTCTGTAGAATTATGTTGAATATGCTGCAAGGAATCAACTAACCTGAATGGCAAAAAATAAAACGTTATATGCGAAGTGTTAACATGCAATATCTTTAACAGAATACTCAAACTCATTTTCACACATACAATGTGTTTCTGATTCATCAAGGATATAATTTTACAAATCACTTTGTGCTTTTAATCTAACACCTTAATTCAACTATTCGAGTCTCATTATTGGTACACAGATTCACCAACCGCATGCTTACGTGGTGGTGACTATCACATGACCAGAACTGATGGGACAAGCCGTCCTTATCTGCTGTCTATGTTTCTGTTTCAAATAATGTATCAACTGTTCATAACTAGCATTATGATAATAATGGATGTTCACATGAGTCATGCTACAGTGGTAGCCACAGATATTGCAAGCTATTTCCAGATATTTCACAAAATTTCTGAAGAGTTTCTCTCTACTGTCCCTACTGTTTAAATGCAAAAAGCATCAGATATTTCTGGAAATATCACAGAAATTTTGGGAAATAGCTTGCAGTGTCTGTGGCTACTACTGTATAATAACCAACATAAAATAGAAAATTTTTACTTACTGAATGCATTATGTACTTACTTCAATTGTTAATTGACTATTAACTCTTAATGTGATCATAGGTAATTTTATTTTAATTATTTCATTATTAGAGATTTCTTGCCGAGTTTATTTTTTTATGTTGGCTTGTGCTTGTTCAGCCAACATATTGTGGTAGTAGCAGATTTGGGGGTGCGGTCACTGTTGGGCAAATGCAAAGCACGCATCAGAAGGTGCGTCCCTCATTCCCCAATCAGGCAACAGGAGGCACTGACCTCATGCATGCCTAATGTGGCCATCACAATAAAGAAAATGTCCACTGCAGTGAAAGTGAAGCTCTCATGCAGCATGACCATTACACGCCTCCCTTGGTGCAGGCAAAATGGCGGCAGCAGCTGCCGCTGCTGCTGCCTGTCATAATGCCGATGAGGGAGCCCAGTCCCCATTGGCATAATGTTCCCCCCTTTTGTTGATTGCCGAGGGAGGTGCCCAATCCCCTTGGCATCATGCACTCTCCTCCCCATTTATTATGTTCTGACGGGGGTGCCCAATGCCCTGTTGGCTAAAGCACCCCCCCACCCACAAACACTGAGGTGACATGCTGGGAGCCCACCCCAGCATGCCAAACCCTGCCTGAAAAATGGAAACCGCCTGACAACGCTCTTTTTTTTTAAACCCTGTAAATCAAACACGGTCCTCGCGGTCTCCCTACCCCCCTCCCACACCCACACCCATCCACTCTGCACCTGCCTCCCACCCCCTCACCATACTACCTCTGGAGTCTGGCACGATGATCTTTGGTGGACCGGGAACTTGTCTGCACTCTTCAAAGCTGACCGTGAACTGAGGAAATGCCGGTAAGCTGTATAATGGAATGAACAGGGTTTTTTCAACTTTGATGCATATCTCAGGCATTTTGTGGAATTTTGGCACCAAATTTTCAACATGGGGTTTTTGGGACCCCTCCTCATGGATTCTGTCACTGTCATGGCATTATTCAGTCATGAAAATTGATTTCTCAGTCACTGTGCAGAATCACCTTTTGGGACCAATTATTAAAATGACAGTGCCAGTGCTCATGAGGTGGGATTTCAAAAAGCCTATGTTGCAAATTTGGTGGAAAAAATCCAAAAAATGACTGTTTTATGAGCGTGCATTGCACAGTTCCTATGCACACTCGTAACTTCACGGATTTGTGAACAGTACAGCAGTCATTTTTCACATCCTAGCCGAAATGTGTTTTCGCACTTCCGGTGCAGAATAGCACAGTCACTGTGTGAAATCAGTGTTCAGGACACATTAAGAAAATCACAGTGACACTGTTTATGAGCAGAGGTCCTAAAATGCCTATGTTGAAAATTTGGTGATGATACTCCATAAAATGACTGTTACGAGCATGTGTTGTGCAGTTTGCATGCACGCTCGTAAGTTCTCCAAATTATAATATTTTCACTCCAGATTTTAAACATTGCCATTGTTCTGCACCTCCTTATGAATATTACAGCTGTCATTTTTCACATCCTGGCCGAAATGTATTTTCATAGTTCTGGCACAGAATAGTGTGGTCGCTGTGGGAAATCCATGTTCAAGATACATTATGAAAATGACAGTGACACTGTTCATTAGCAGAGGTCCTAAAATGCCTATGTTGAAAATTTGGTGATGAAAGTCCATAAAATGAGTGTTTTCTGAATGTGTGTTGTGCAGTTTGCATGCACGCTAGTAAACACCCCAATGCCTGTCGCACTCTACAGGGTGAGGGTGAGGTTGGCATCACTTCAACACTTCACTGCCATTCCTATTATGCATCTATACCTCTGCCACTACCAAAGCCAATGCCAGCGAGACAACATTCGGCATTGACAAATGCTTGTTTAATTATGGTACAAGAATAACTATTTTTTAATGTCAAGTCCGAATAAACTGATTGATTATTCCACTTTCATATCAAAAACATTACATTTAATTTATAATAGTTATCCAAAGGTATCGTAGATGTGATTCTCATAATTATGCTTCCATGTACTTGCAACATGTACAGTAATTAGCTGGTCTGTATAACAATAGTTACATTGGAATAAGATGAAAATTGTATAACTGCATTTAGCTTTGTTTTCTCTTTTACTTATTCATTGATATAATTGAATTTTTAACAAGATGATCATCTAAATTTCATATTCCAAGTTGTTGCAGTTGGAAGCATGTATCACATCTGCTTGTAGTACTGGATTAAATGTTCTAAAAGAAAAGGAAATACAAAAATAATTTATTTTCAAAATGTGTTATAAATTCTTTTTATCTTTCTACTTAATTACCATGGTTCTCTGCATGCACACCACACTTTTGTGTCTTTATAACTCTCCAGCTGCGTACATCGATTCAAGTTGCTGGTCGATGATGAGAGGCACATGTTGAGCAGAAGCTAACATGCATCAAAATGGCTGCCTTTGCCAAAATGCCTCAAGATGGCCACCTATGCTAAAAAGCTCCCTGAATTGGTGCAAAAGTAATGGGAAGGGTTTCAGTTAGGCTGTGGCTATGACCTCATGATACAGTGCCCTGTTGTTTAGGGGGAGCACTATCAGAGTTGTCTCATACAAGGTCCCACAGTTGAATCATATGTCTGGATGATGTCAGGTAGGTTGGATTAAAATGGGAAGGGATTCAGTTAGACTGTGCCTGTGACCTCATGATCCAATAACTGGGTTGTGTGAGGAATCCAGCTCCAGGTATGTGGGGGGGGCATTCCCTTAGTTTGACCATTCCCCCAATTCTCTCAAATAAGAGGCACCAACAAACCAAACCAGACCCAACCACACTAAAATCTTTCCCTGGTGTCCACTGGTCTCCTAATTTCCTCTCATACCATGTAAGCATGGAAACAGAAACATAGAAATTGTTGGCAGATAAGGACCAACAGGCTCATCTAGTCTGCCTGAAGGTACTACACTAGTTTGTTTCCACTGACCCTATGCCTGTCCCATGCATGATTAAAACAATCCACTGTGTTTGCCCCACCATCTACTGTGGCAGTTCATCCCATGCATCCACCACATATTCTATGTGAAGAAAAGCTTTTTCATGTTTCTCCTCAGCAAAGCATGCAACCCTCCAAATTTAATGTCATGCCTCATTGTTATGTCCATCTCTTACATTGGAAGAAGTCATCACCCTTTACATTGTTTATGCCCCTAAGGTACTTGAATATTTCTGTCATGTGCCTGATCTCTCCTCTCCTCTCCTCTCTCTCTCCTCTCCTCTCCTCTCCTCTCCTCTCCTCTCTTCTCCTCTCCTCCAGTGAGTACATATTGAGGTCCTTTAGCCTTTCCTCATATGTTTTATGGTGCAGTCCTTCTACCTTCTTAATTACCCTTCTCTGGACTGCCTCTACCCTGTCAATGTCCTTATGATGGTGCGGCCTACAGAACTGCACACAGTACTCTAAGTGAGGCCTCACTAGCATCTGGTACAATGGCATAACCACCTTACACCTTATGCTTGCGGTACCTCTACCTATGCATCCCAGCATGCCATTGACCCTCCCTGCAGTCGTTGTACTCTGATTAGACACCTTTAGGTTGTCAGAAATTATCCAGGTTCCTTTTTTTCCTTTTTAGTAGTCAGCACCCCCCTCATCCTGTAGCATTTCCCAGTGTTCTCTCTTCCCAGGTGTAATACCATAACTTTCCCAGTCAAAATAAAACCAAGTAATATGTGAAGAGTATCTTACCGGGGTTACTAGGGAGCCAGAATCAGTAATCTTGACAGGATGACATCTGGCAAAACTGTAAAGTCAAAACATATGAAAGGAGTCACAAAGGATCTGTAGTTCTTAATGAGTAATTAGTAAATATAGGACAGGTTAGTCATAGAGTAATACTTATCTGATGGGGACAGAGTCAGCATCCTGTCAGACCTGTTGAAGAGAAAAAAGAAAAATAGGTTACTATGAAGAATATACAGTAGCAATACAAAAGAACACCCCACCTCCTCACAGATAAACATTACTTCCTCCCTTTCCAACCACATATCAACTCCTTCTCTTTCAGTCCTATCATACCTGTCTAGTATTTTTATGTGTGGTGAGAGGCTAGACGGAGAAGTCTTGCCCACCCTTACCAGACCCCAAAGAAAAAAAAACACAACATATTGCCTGTTCCCTCTCATACCTTGCGACTCCAAAAGAAAAGCTCTTCTTGGAGTCCAATGACACACCCATGCCCACCCTCACCAGAACCCACCAGAAACAAGGAATTCACAGATTTCCAGTGGTCCCCCACTGTAATCCCATACCATGAGCCAGCCACCAAGATAAGGACTTGCTAGCATCTGGTAGCCCTCTAATGCCCTCCCATACAAGGCCAGACCACAAAAAAGCATTCCTTGTTGACAATCACATCCCCCGTTCCCTCCCATACCAGACTTCACCACAAGTAAACAACTCAGCAGTGTCCAAAGGCCCTAACAATGCCCTCCAAAGACTAGGCTCCAACACTAGAAATGTAAAGCACTCCCTCTTGTCCAGATGCCACAGCCAAAAATAAAGATTTCACTGGACTGGAATCCAGTGGACTCAACCAATCCTTCCTATACAAGATAACCACCATATGTAAAGCATTCCTTGGTGTCCAGTGATCCCCCATGCTTCCTATAAGAGGTGCTACAACAAATACAGTATTCCCTGGTGTTTATTGGTCCAACCTAAGTCCTCCCATACCAGGCACTACTAAATATAAAGAATTCACTGATGTCCTGTGGTTCCCCATACCCTCCAATAACAGGCCCAGGCAAAATAAAAATAAGTATTATGAGGAGATTCTCTTACCAGGATACTAGGGAACCATAATCAGGAATCTTGAAGAGATAATATCCATCAAAACTGTAAAGTAAAAGGGAGGGAGGTGGAACCCAAGGACACAAGGGAATGCTTTTCCTATGATGGTGCCATGTCTTGAGAGTGAAGATGGAACCCACGTACACAAATGAATGTTTTTTCTGTGATTGTGCCATGTCTCAGGTGGGGTGGAACCAATGGACACTAGGCAATGCTGCTTGTTTGATGGCACCAGGTCTCGGGGGGGCATTCCCTAAGGCACCACTTGTGTGGTGGTCCCCCAATTTACTCCAATGCCAGGTGCCACAACAAGAAAAGCTTACCCCTAGTGTCTTATGGCCTTCCCGTGCCACCCTAAACCAGTCTCTACCCCAAAAACAGCATTTCCTGTTGTGTAGTGGTCACCCAATTAACTCATCAAGCACCACAACAAGCAAAGCTTTCCGCTGGAATCTTATGGCCTTCCCCTGCCCTCCCAAACTAGGCCCCATCCCAAATACAGCATTCCAGGTTGTGCCTCCCCATTTGTAATTCTGTCCCTGTTGGTTAGAACTAGCTAAAGAATCACCATGTCTGTAGTGTGATCAAGCACAAGCTGCATGAGGCCTGTTTCTTGAAGGGACTCCAAAATATCCTGGTTCATGGTTGAAGAAGCTGATGATGCAGTCTACCTATCATCTGGTATACTGAAAGACCACAGCAGTCTCCAAAACTACATTCCACAATAAGTGAATTATCACCTGTTGCCCAATTGCCCCCCAAAAGCCCTCTAATACCAGACTTCATACAAAAAGGGGATTCCCTGTTGTCCAATGGTGCCCAAATTAAATTGCATATCAGGTGCCACCACATGAAATTCACTTCCTGATGTCCATTAGCCATCTAATGCACTCATATACCATGCCCCATTATTCAAAAAGGATTCCCAGTTGGTCAGTTGTCCTCTGATTCACTTCAAAAACAGGCACTGCTTGAACTGGGATTAGAGGGCACCTGTCCAACTCAAACACTCCTGTACCAGACATGACAAAATAATATGTGGAGAGTACCTTACCAGGATAATATCAAGTTGTAATGGAACTTGGTGGTCTGGGCTTTGCTTGACTATGGAATCTGGTGCAGAAATCTTGACTTTTCAATATCTATCAGACTGTAAAATAAAAATATAGGAATGGAGTCATAAAGGATCCATAGTTCTTAGGCATGTGAAAAAATACAAAAATAGTTCAATATGAAGAAGTTACAATAGTGAGAGAAGAAACCGAGAGTGGATAGATATGAATGGGGTATCATGCTACATTTGAGAACACAATGGCACATAAGATAAAAAGTTACTGCAAAAGCTGAGTGTAAAAATAGAGATATAAAGAAATAAAATTAGTTAAGACAGGATAACGGAAGAGATAATGTCAGCAGTGGAGAGGATTAGAAAGACCAGTGCTCTCCGCCCAGATGACCTAGTTTCCTGTAATTGAAAAGTAATTTCCCGGGTGGGATAGGAAATATTCCATTTGGGTCACTTGCCCAATGTTGTTTAGGCAATCAGTTAGGTTCATTTCATGGCCCTTTTCATGTAGTCCATTCTTGGCATCTCTTCTGTCAATGCAGCACCTAGTTCACTTCAACCATCAAGTTGTTCCAACATACACCATCATACCATGCGCTATCATGAAATTAGCACCCTAATTCTCACCAAGTTTCAGCAGTCAATAAGATAAGATATATACACACTAAAACAATGGGTTGAGCATTGGGGAATTGCCCTGCCTGAACCACAAAGACACACTGAATCTAGGAATAAACATTATTTGTGATTTCTGTGACTGTAAAATGTCTGGTGCCCAGTACTTAGTGTCTCTCTCTCTCTCTCCTCTCTCTCTCTCTCTCTCTCTCCTATAAGGCACAAGTCAAAAATTGCATTTTGCAATCCAGCCCTTGCCCTGCCTGCACCAACTGTGACAGAAAAACCTTACTTTGTCACATCAAATGAAAAGCACTTACTGGTGTCCGATGGCCCCCCATGCCCTCTCAGACCAATCATTGCCACAATAAACACCTTCAGTGTTGAACAGTTGTACCCCAAATTCCCTCCCACACCAGGTGCAACAATTTGTAGAGAAAATAACTGACCTTGACTGTTGAATCAAATGATGTCCAAAAACTCTCCGAAAATTCAGACCAGGACTCTTCAAGACAGATGCTGTCGTTCAATATGGTGTCTGATCAAATTTCCTGCAGGATGACATTCAGTGAGATTATAATAAAAACATGCCCTTCAATATAACGTGCCACCACAACTAAAGCATTCCCTGGTGTACAATGAACTCCCCATAAACCTTCCTATACCTGGACCATGAGGCATGTTTCTGCTGGCATTTTAGTGTGTTCATACGTAATGCATAGAACTGACCTTGACAAGTGAATAAACTGATGTTCGAAAATCTCTGAAAACTTGGACCAGAACTCTACAAGACAGATGTTCTTGTCAATCAGTAAGATGTCCGATCAGAAGCTTTCCTGCAGGAAGACACAAAGTGATATGAAATACAAAATGAACATTTGAGTAATGCATATGTGTATGCAGTTCTGGGCATCGACTGGCATTAACAGCCAAGTTGTATAACAGATTAGCAAGGAAAATGACTATGGGGTTATGACCGGATAACATCAGTTGGCATTTTCAGCACACTTAAGTGTGTATTAATGGATCCTGATGTTACGCTGTCACAACCAAATAGGGTTTTACCTTACTATGAAGACAGAGACTTACAATCACCTTATGAACACTTGACTACTGCATTTGCGTATGTGGTTCTGGGCATCAGCTGACATGAACAGCCAATTGGAATAACAGATTAGCAAGAAAAATGACTATGGTGTCATGACCGAATGACATCTGTCAGCAATTTCACCACTGATTAGTGTATTTTAATGCCTCATGATGTTATCCTGTCATAGTCAAATAGTGTTTTACCTTGCTATAGTCACAAGAGACATGCACTGACCTAATAAACACTCAAGTAATGCATATGTGTATGCAGTTCTGGGCATCAGCTGACATGAAAAGCCAAATGAAATACCAGATTAGCAAGGAATTGTGGTTCTATTGAACAAAGTGGAATACATTTTTGGTGGTGTTTGGTGGAGGAATTGTGGGTGGCCATTGGACACCAGGGAATGCTTAACTACTTGTGGAGCTTGATGTGTGAGGGATTCAGAGAAACATTGGACATCATGGAATGGCATTTTGGCTATTGGGGCCTGATAACAGAAGGTCCCACCATATCAGGCTACAACACCAAAAATGGATTCCACTTTGTTGAATGGTCCCCAAATTCCCTCGCATATCAGACGTCACAACAAGTTGAGCATTTCCTGGAGACAAATGGCTGCCCACAGTCCCTCTGATATCATTTACCACTTCCAAAAAATGCATTCCACATTGTTCAATGGATCCCCAATTCCCTCCGAACTTAGGCATCACAACAATTTAAGCATTCCTTTGTGCCCAATGTTCCCCACAAGACCTTCCATATCAGGTCCCACCAGCAAACATGCATTCCCTTGTGTCCAATGGTCCCCAATACCCTCTCATATTAGATGTCACAAGTTAAGTATTCTACAGTGCCCAGTGGACCAACCTAAGTCCTCCCATATCATGCCTCACCACTAAAATCGCATTCCACATTGTTCAGTGAACCCCCAATTCCCTCTTAAATCAGGTGCCCCAGCAATTTAAACATTCCCTGGTGTCCAATGGTTCCCCACAAGTCATCCCATATCAGGCCCCACCAACAAAAATGCATTTTCCATTGTCCAGCAGTCCCCCAAAACTGTCACATGTCAGAGGTTACCACAAGTTAAGCATTCTGTGGTGTCCAATGGACCCACGCAAGCCATCCCATATCAGGCCCCACCATTAAAAATGCTTTTAATGTTGTCTAATGTCCCCCCCAGATCCATCCCATACCAGGCAGCACTCCAGGTTAAGCATTCCCTGTAGGCCATTAGACTACAATGAATGCTTAACTTGTTGTGATACCTGATATGGGAGAGAATTGGGGGTCCATTGAACAGCACCGAATGTGTTTTTGGTGATGAGGCATGATATTGGAGGGCTTATCTGGGTCCATTTTACACCATATAATGCTTAACTTTTGGAGATGCCAGACATGGAAGGGTATTGGGGTACCATCGGACAACAGGGAATGCCTTTTTGGTGATGGGGCTGGACACTGGAGGGCTTCTGGATGGCCATATCTCACAAGGGAATGCTTGACTTGTTGTGGCATCTGAAATGGGAGGGAATTATGGGTCCATTGAACAAAATGGAATGCATTTTTAATGGTGAATCCAGATATGGAAGGGCTTCTGGGGGTCATCGTACACAAGGGAATGTTTAACATCTGGTTATGCCTGATGTGGGAGGGAAATGTGGCACAACTTGATATCAGGTAATACATTTTTGGTGGTGGGGTCTGATACTGAATGGCTTATGAGGGACCATTAGACACCAGAGAATGCTTAACTTGTTATGGCACCTTACGTGGAAGGGACTCGGGGGTCCATTGAACAACATTGAATTAATTTTTTGTGGTGTAGACCGAAATGGGAGGAATTGTGGGTGGTCTTTGGACACCAGGGGATGCTTAACTAGTTGTGGCATCTGATGTGTGAGGGATTCAGGGGAACACTGAACATCATGGAATAGACTTTCAGGTGTTTGGGCCTGATAATGGAAGTCCCTACCATATCAGGCCACAACACCAAAAATGCATTCCACTTTGTTCAGTGGTCCCCAAATTCCCTCCCATATCAGGTGCCACAACATGTTGAGAATTTCCTAGTGACAAAAGGCCCCCCACAATCCCTTCAATATCAGGCACCACCACCACCAAAAATGCATTCCACGTTGTTCAATGGACCCCCATTTCCCTCCAAAATCAGACGCCACAGGAATTTAAGCATTCATTATTGTCCAGTGGTACCCCACAAGTCCTTCCATATCAGGCCCTGCCACCAAAAATGCATTCCCTGTTGTCCAGTGGTCCTCCAGTACCATCCCATATCAGGCATCACCACAAGTTAAGCATTCTATGGTGTCCAATGGACACACCCAAGCCCTCCCATATCATGCCTCCCCATCACAAATGCATTCAGAGTTGTTCAATGGACTCCCATTCCCTCCCAAATCAGGCGCTGCAGCAATTTAAGCAGATCTAGAAGTGGGTTGCTATCTGGGAACAAGTGACCATCAAACTGTGGTTCATGTTAAACTCAGCTACAGAGTCAAGCCATACAAAAGTGAGGGTACTGGTCTTCAGAAGGGCTGACTTTGGCAAGATGGGAGAGTGCCTCAGAAAAGCACTAGCAACAGGCTAGAAGGAGGTGTGGAGCAACAATGGGGAATCATCAAAACTGCCATCACAGAGGCAACAAGCCTTTGTGTGAAGCAAATAAACAAATCAAAATGAAAGAAAAAGCCACTATGGTTCTCAAAAGAGGTGGCTGTGAAAGTCAGGAAGAAAAAGATAGCATTCCGGAAGTATAAGGAAACACAGAAGGAGCAGGTCAGAGAACTGTACCAGTTAAAGCAGAAGGAAGCAGGTAAGGCAGTCAGAATAGCAAAGGCCCAAACCGAGGAAAAGATAGCCAACTCAGTTAAGAAGGGGGATAAAACCTTTTATAGGTACATCAGCGAGCTTAGAAAGACAAAGGGAGGGATAGTGAGGCTAAATAGAATGAACGGTGGGTGGGCAGAGGGCAGTGAAAAGCAGGGATACTGAATGAATATTTCTGCTCAGTATTCACAAAAGAGGAGGGAAGTGCCTAATCCAATTAACAGAAGCACTCTTTGATAGGGGTTGATCCCAGTCCTTTCACAGAAGAAAGGTTCTGCCAGAACTCCTAAAACTGAAGGTGGACAAAGCAATGGGGCCTTATGGAATTCACCCCAGAATTCTAAAAGAAATGAGGGAACTAGTGAAACCTCTGGCTACTCTTTTAATAAATCATGGGAGGATGGTGTGGTACCGAGGACTGGAGGAAGGCGGATGTGATTCCCTTCACAAAAGTGGGACCAAGACAGAGGCAGGAAACTACAGACCTGTCAGTCTGACCTCTGTGGTAGGGAAAGTGATGGAGTCACTTCTGAAGGAAAGAATAGTTGAGTACCTAGAGGCCAGTGGGGCACAGGACCCAAGGCAGCATGGGTTCACAGTGGGAAGGTTATGTCAGATGAATCTAATAGATTTCTTTGACTGGGTGACCAAAGTAGTAGACCAGGGAGGGGCTGTGGACATGGCCTACCTAGACTTTGGCAAGGTATCTGACACAGTCCCACACAAAAGATTAATAGTTAAATTAACCAGCCTGGGAGTGGGTCCCAGGGTGGTAGTCTGGGTAAAACATTGGCTGGACAACAGGACACAGAAGGTAATTGTAAATGGAGTCCACTCTGAAGAAAGAGGGGTTACTAGTGGGGTACCGCAGGGTTCAGTATTGGGTCCAGTCCTTTTTAATGTCTTCATAAGTGACATTACAGAGGGACTAGAGGAAAAGTATGCCTCTTTGCAGATGACACAAAGATCTGCAACGGGGTTGATCATAAGGAGGTGTGGAAAGGATGAGAAGGACTTGGCAAGGTTGGAGGAATGGTCAGAAGTATGGCAGCTAGGATTCAGTGCAAAGAAGTGCAAAATAATGCACCTGGGAAACAATAACCCAGGGGAAGAATACACAATGGGGGGGTAGTAACAACAACTAAAAAGGAAAGGGACCGGGGGGTAATCATATCAGATGACCTTAAGGTTAGCAAGTGATGTGAGAAGGCAGTAGGGAGGGCTGGGGGTATACTGGGATGCATAGGGACAGGCATCAGCAACAGAAAACAGGAAGTTGTTATCCCTCTGTACAGACAGTTGGTGAGACCCCATCTGGAGTACTGTATCCAGTTCTGGAGACCCCATCTCCACAAGGACATCAACAGGATAGAGGCAGTCCAGGGGAGGGTAACTAAAATGGTGCAGGGTCTGCAAGAGAAGCCGTATGAGGAGAGACTAAAGGAGCTTAATATGTATACCCTTGAGGAAAGAAGGGAGAGGGGGGACATGATAGAAACTTTTAGGTACCTCAGTGGAATCAACAAAGTCCAAGAGGTAGCATCTTTCAGAAAAGAGGCGTGCAAGAACAAGGGGACACAATTTAAAGATAGAGGGGGGCAGTTCAGTGGCAATGTGAGGAAGTATTATTTCACAGAGAGGGTAGTGGATGCATGGAACAGCCTTCCTGAGGAGGTTGTGGGGTCTAAAACTGTGGGAGAATTCAAGAATGCATGGGACAGACATAAAGCAATTCTTGTGGGGGGTAGGAAGAAATAGACTGCTGGTTAACTAGGATCTGCGGCCTATCCTGTAGGTAGGGAAATGGGCAGACTAGATGGGCCAAGCGGTTCTCATCTGCCGTCAAAGTCTATGCTTCTATGTTTCTATTCCCTGGTGTCCAATGGTCCCCCTCAAGTCCTCCCATATCTTGTTCCTCCACTAAAAATGCATTCTCTGTTATTCAATGGTCCCCAAAACCCTCCCATATCAGTCATCACCTCAAGTTAAGGATTCTATGGTGTCCAATCGACCCACACAAGCCCTCCCATGTCAGGCCCCATCTTCAAAAACTCATTCAATGTTGTCTAGTGTTCCCCCAGATCTCTCCCATACCAGGCGGCACTCAAGGTTAAGCATTCCCTGTAGGCCATTAGACAACTGGAAATTCTAAACTTGTTGTGGTGCATGATATGGGATGGAATTGGAGAAATACACTGAACAACAATGAATGCATTTTGGTGGTGATGCATGATATGGGAGGGCTTTTTGGGTCCATTGGACGCCATAGAATGCTCAACTTGTGGTGATGCCTGATATGGAAGGGTATTGCACGACCATTGGACAACAGGGAATGCCTTTTTTGGTGGTGGGGCTGAATACTAGAGGGCTTCTGGATGGATATATGTCACCAGGGAATGCTTAACTTGTTATGGCGCCTGAAATGGGAGGGAAGTGTGGGTCCATTGAACAAAGTGGAAAGCATTTTTAGATGTGAATCCTGATGCGGAAGGGCTTATGGGGGTCATTGGACACATAGGAATGTTTATCATCTGGTGTTGCCTAATGTGGGTGGGAATTGTGGGACAACTTCACAACAGGGAATGCATTTTTGGTGGTGGGGTCTGATACAGGAGGGCTAATGAGGGGACATTGGACACCAGGCAATGCTTGACATATTGTGGCACCTTATATGAGAGAGAACTGAGGATCCATTGAACAATGTGGAATTAATTTTCGGTGGTGAGTCATGATATGGTAGGGCTTATGAGGGGCCATGTAACACCAGGAAATGTTTAACATGTTTTGTCGCCTTATATGGAAGGGACTTGCGGGTCCACCTAACAATGTGGAATGCATTTTTGGTGATGTGGCCCGATATTGTAGGGCTTCTGGATGGCCACTGGACACCAGGAAATGCTTAACTAGTTGTGGTGCTTGATGTGTGAGGGATTCAGGGGAACAATGGACATCATGGCATGGTCTTTTGGCTGTCAGGGCCTGATAACAGAAGGTCCCACCATATCAGGCTACAAAACCAAAAACGCATTCCACTTTGTTGAATGGTCCCCAAATTCCCTCGAATATCAGATGCCACAACAAGTTGAGCATTTCCTGAAGGCAAATGACCCCCCACAATCCCTCCGGTATCAGGCACCACTACCAAAAAATGCATTCCATGTTGCTCAATGCATACCCAATTCCCTCCCAAATTAGGTGCCACAACAATTTAAGCATTCCCTGGAGTCCAATGGTCCCCACAAGACCTCCCATATCAGGCCCCATCACAAGATGCATTCCCTGGTGTCCAGTGGTTCCCAATACTCTCTCATATTAGACTTCACAAGTTAAGCATTCTATGGTGTCCAGCGGACCCACCCAAGCCCTCCCATATCATACCTCACCACCAAAATCACATTCCACATTGTTCAATGGACCACCAATTCCCTCCCAAATCAGGTGCCACAGCAATTTAAGCATTCCCTGGTGTCCAGTGGTCTTCCACAAGTCATCACATATCAGGCCCCACCACAAAAATGCATTCCCCGTTGTCCATTGGTCACCCAAAACCCTCCCATATCAGGGGACACCATAAGTTAAGCATTCTGTGGTGTTCAATGGACCAACACAAGCCATCCTATATTGGGCCCCAACATCAAAAATGCATTCAGTGTGTGTTATTGCCTCCTGATGTTACCCGGTCATAATCAAATAGTGACCAAAGCCCTGCACTGACCTCATGAACACTTGAGTACTTCATATGTGTACACAGTTCCGGGCATCGGCTGACATGAACAGGCAACTGTAATAACAGATTAGCAATAAAAATGACTATGGGGTTATGACCTGATAACATAAGTCTGCATTTTCAACACCCTTTAGTGTGTGTTAGTGTCTCCTGATGTAACCCGGTCATAACCAAATTGAGTTTTACCTTACTATGATGGCCAGAGACTTTCAGTGCCCTCAGGAATAGCTGACTACTGCATATGTGTATGCGGATCTGATCATCAGCTGATATGAACAGCCAAGTGGACTAACAGATTAGCAAGGTAAATGACTATGGGGTTATGACCTTATAACATCATGATGTTACATGGTCATAAAGAAAGAGGCCCGGATATTCAAAAGGGTTGCGCCATGCACAACAGAGTTGCGCCTGTGCAAGTCTGAAAATGCACCATCCTGCGATATTCAGCGGGAGGCAGCTGCGCCACCCAAACCGCAATGCGCAAGAGCACAATGGTAATGAATGCATGAGCAACCGTAGGGGGAGGAACCATGAATAAATGCACAGTGCGATATTCAATAGCATGCGCCATGCGCAATAGGGGAGCAAGCAGAAGTTGCACGATAGCAGAAATGATCCAAAATAAAAAGGAACAAGAGAGAGGCACAAGAACGCTATAGGGAAGCCAGAGGTGGGAGCAAGGTGACAGCAACAGAAAAGAGGGTAGCAGTGAGTGGGACTGGAAAGGAGTAGCACAGGGCACACCTGGGAACAACCAGCAACAGGACAGGAGTGGGGAGCCTGTGCCACTGTGCAGGAGTGACAGGGGAAGTGCCACAGTGGAGTGAGGGCAGTGGCTGTGGGCAGGACAGCCAAAGGTTGGAGGTATACCCAGTGCAGGGGAGCATCACAAAGGACAGCAGGGGGAATGGGATAACAGCTGTTGGGGGGGGGAACACCAGCCAGGGACATGGCCAGTGCCACCTTTCAGATGGATGCGCTAATGAGGGGTGTGAGAAAGCAGGCAGCAGGGGGGCACAGCCGTGGAAGGACCCATTGGTGGCATGCCCCAAATTGCAGTACCGAGCCTGCTCCTGCTTCGAGCACTACAGTGACACAGAGATTGTGGGCCGGTACCGCCTGAACTGGGCCATCCTGAGGTGGCTCTGTGAGCTGTGCAGTGATGAGATGCAGGCACCCACACGATGGAACCATGCTCTGTCAGTGGAGACAAAGGTAACAGCCATCATGTGCCTGCTCACCACTGGCACCTTCCAGAGACCAACAGGGGACACAACAGGCATAACCCAGTCGGCCGCATCATGCCTACTCACACAATTCCTCAGTGCACTGCTGCCACATGCTGCCGAGTACATCCATTTCCCCAGCACACCGGCGGAGCGCACAGCACACATGCAAGAGTTCCACAGGGTAGCACGTATGCCTGGCATGCTCAGGGCCATTGACTGCACCCATGTGGCCATCTGCACGCCACCTGACCTGGAAGGTGTCGCTCACATCAACCGGAAGGGATATGCCAGCATCAACTGCCAGGTGGTGTGCGATACTAGGGGGCACATAACCAATGTCTGTGCCATGCACCCTGGGGGAGCACATGATGCCTTCATCTGGCATCAGTCTGCACTGTGCCACAGGTTCGAGAGTGGGGACTTCCCCACTGGCTACCTAGTGGGTGAGTATGCAAGTCACGCAGGATGACATGGATTTTGGGTGGGGCATAGTCAGAGGTGTCATGGGCACTGGCCTTGATGGCCCATGGCAGAGTGACGCTGACCACCATACTAATGTCCACCATCTACACACAGGTGACAGTGGCAATCCACTCTGTCCCTGGCTGCTCACACTATACCGGCGGCCCGTGACCCCATCACAACAATGGTACAATGAGACACATGCCACCACACGCAGTGTCATAGAGTGGGTGTTCAGGATGCTGAAGGCACGTTTCTGTTGCCTGGACACATCTGGTGGTGCCCTACAGTACAGCCGCTTGAAGGCCTGTGGGCCGTTCCTGGCCTGTTGCATCCTGCACAACATGGCCAACGACAGTGGGATAGCTGTAGAGGTCGAAGAGGGGGACAGTGATGGGGACAATGAGGATGCCGGTGCAGACGGTGATGGGCAGCCCCCCCTTGGGTGAAGGGACCCCCACCTGATCTGGATGTTGCAGCTGCACTGGAACACCATCACAGAGGAGCACTTCACCCAACCCAGGTAAGTCATGGGGCCATGTGCAACCACCAATGGCAAGGGCACAACCCACAAACTGACATGGACAAACCCCAGGGGCGCATGGTGGCAAGGGAATTGGCTGACCGTGGAACCGCACATGCCGTCAGGGATGGGCAAGGCCTAACACGACACACGGGCATGCTCGCACACACACACACACCACAAGACATGCACAATGGGTAGGAGGCACACCAACCCCGACCGCTACCACTAGCCACACACAGGTCCACAGATGACCACGCCCAGTGCCCGTCATTGTGCATGTCTCAGACACTGGCCACCATTGCACAGTGGCAGGCAGCACAATGCAGGCATCATCATGCACACTCCACAGTGGTCAGCAGCCTGGAGGGTGTGCACATGGACTGTGTGTGTGTGTGCAGGGCCGGGTACCCCACTTGTGCATTGCACGTTGAACAACACACTGCACACAGGACAGTGTCAGACAGTCACCATAGTGGGAGACAGATCAAGTCGTGCGGCACAGTGCCACGGCCACCACGGATGCGTGGGCGGCCCTGCCGAGACCTGCCAGCCATGACAGGCAGACCATTGGCCTCATGGGGTGGCAACAACGGTCCGCTAGGGGTGACACTGTGGGAATGCGACTGTGTTCGAGCAGGGGTCTGCAGCTCACAGAACATGCCTGCACCAGGCATGCTCGGGATGCCCACAGCTGAACCCGGTGTCGACATGGAGGGTGTCGCACAACGCTGAGAATGGAGGGTGGACATGACACTGCATGGTGTCTGCGGTGCATAGGCAACAAACTGTGTGCCCAATGTGACCATGACAGCTGTGAAAGCACGTGTCTGCCTGTCAATGGCAGTGGTCACATCCTCCCGCTGCCGGGCCATCTCTGCCAAGAGCATAGCATGGTCTCTGCTGCACCGCTCCTCTACCTGGCACAGAACTGCACTGAGTGCATCCACCGCCCTGACATGCTGCAACTGCTGATCCACGGAAGCCTGGAGTAGTCAGCTGTGCTCATCAAAGAGGTCATCCCCAGATCAGCATGACATCCCTCATGGTGTTCCTGGCCCTGCTGGGCATCACTCCTTGATGACGGGCGCTGCACACCAAAGTCATGCCGGGGAATGGCTACACACGGTGCACTGATGCTGCCCCCCGACACTGTCCCCCCCGTCACCATTGGCCGACTGCTGAGACTGCCCCTCTGGCTGCCGCTTGCCACGGCTCAATGGTTCCGCCACAGCTGCTGCAACAGCCCCAACATCCTGGATGCACACCAGTGTTACCCCACTGGTGCAGACAGGCACAGGCTGGAACTGTGATATCACACATGCCTCCACAGCGACACCACCAATGGATATGCCCATGCTTTTACCTGCTGTGGGGCCATCCTGGGTCCCACACGTATCACTGTCCATGATGTGAGCTCCAGCATCATCGGTGATGGATGCAGCACCAGTCCAACTCTCAGCATGCTGGCATCCATGGACGCTGTCATGCTGGGACATGGGCAGGGCCTCCTCTGCACCAGCTCCACCAACTTCAGACCGGACAGACAGGCGGGTACACTGTTGTCCTGACCCTCGGACACCTGTGGAGATGGATTGATGCTCCTCTGTGTCCAGGGTATCACCCTCAGTGGACGAACCCACCACCGCTGACCCATGTAGACATTCAGGAGCTGTAAGGGAACACAGTAGCATTAATGTTTCTGCCCTACCCTGTGGCATTCCCCCCAACCCCCACACAGTGACAGATCAGGACCTACCATGCAGTGACGGGCTGCTACCCATCTGGAAGCCAACACCTGGAATGCCCTCTAGGGCACAATGTTGCATGCTGCCAGCCACCCGCTCTTCCTGTGGCATCAGGCGTGGCACGGCCAGCTGTCCACCACCAGTTGCAGAACGTGCTGCTCTGATGGCAGCCACCTTATCTTTTATCCTCCTCTTCTCCGTGCTCACCTTCTTCCTGCACTCCTGCACGGACCACTGGTGGCTGCCATGCTGGTTGACGGCATGCACCACCTCATCCCATGCCGCAGCACGGGCCTGTGGTGTTCCCTGCTGTCCCCTGAGCAGCGGTTCCTGGTCAAGGTAGGCCTCAAACAGGGCATCTAATTCTGCTCGGGTGAAGTTGGGCCTCCTCCATCTCCCACACCTGTTCCTCCTCCTCCACCTCCACCTCACGTTCGGTCATTATTGATCCTGTGGGAATGACAGGTGTTACCTCTGAATGTGCAGTCCCATGCATCTCCCACACACCACAGTCCACACTGGCAAACAGCATGCAACCCACCACAATAGACTGCAATACCAGACTATGGCCTCTGCAACCCCATGTCGCATTTATATAGCGTAACGCATGCAAATGAGGCGAGGCTCAATTTTAAGTGGATGCAAATGCAGTAGCTGCGCCATGGAATTGCTGATGAGCTGTTTTGCATATTCCAGCTGAATATCGCACTGTTGCACTTTGCGCAATCATGTTGAAGTGCTCAGGCAGGGGCGCAGCTCTGTGATGTGCACAGTAGACACCACACGGTGCATGCCCGAGGTGCTGACACCGACGCCTGCTGCACTGCTGACATGCTGAGCATGGCAGGCAGTGCAGGGCATGTCCACCACTGTGCCAGTGGTGCTAGTGTGCTGTTCATATGTATAGCGCCCTTACCCTGGTGTGCCGTAGGCACCGTGGTGCCACAGCATGGTAGGCCACTACAGGAAGTCACACAGAGGTGCCCTACCACGCTCCATGCAGTGAGTACCAATTGCGCTGTGGCAGTCCGTGCGCAACAGACCCTTGACCCTGTGCCCGACCTTTGCTCCCTAGGCACCATGCATCCTCATGGGTGCACCCCATCATGCTGTTCGGCGACAGCATGATGGGGAATGACAGTGCAGTATCATGCAGCATCCGCACATGGCAGACCTGCTCTAGGGAGTGCCATTTTGAATCAGAGATGGTCCAAAGATGGCACGGCGATGAGCAGCGATCTGGAGCCAGGTAGAACTGGCAAACCTAGTTGCACTGGTTGAGCCCCATGCTGGTGCTCTGTTTGGTGAGGCACCCTTGGACAGGGCTAGGAGTGCCATGTGGGAGGAGGTGGCGGTGGCGCTAGAGGAGGCAACAGTGATAAAGAGGAGAGCTGAGCATTGCCAACACTGGTATGGGGACCTACAGTGGAGGGACCCGGACAGGCTTGCCCGCCTGCGGGCACGTGCCAGGAGAGGTGCTGTTCCACAGCCAGGTAGGTCCCCCATCCATACACTGGTTGTGTCCATATGGGTATCACGGTGGGCATGTGTCCACCACATGGGGGGTGGTCTGTCCAGTGTGGGCAGTGGTGGTGGTGGTATAGAAGTGGGGGCTGAATGGCTTGGCTTTGTGGGATTGCTCACACCTGGGGGTGGGGGGCCTCTTGCTACTGGATTGTACTGATGTTCCTCTCTCCATGTTTGCACCCTAGGCCCTGTAGAGCATCGACATGCGAGGGAGGAGAGGCAGAGAAGTGAGCCACATCCCCATGCTGGAACTCCCATACAGGCTCAGCGCCAGGACCAGCCCGATGATGGTGAGTGCCTTACATCCAGGTTTTCTGTGCATGCTGTGTAGCAGGCCGGGCTGTGGGGCATGGCCACCATCCATTGACACCACTGCCGTGCACACCACATGGTACAGTCAGCACTGTCCAGTGGCACTGCATGTCTGGGTGTGCATCACTGGTGGTCAATGCATGTACAGGGCACATGACTGTGCCACTGCCTTCGCACTGCAAAGCCATGTCACTGTACAGACACGGTGGTGCTGTGTGGGACTTGGGTGGTGGGTGTGTGCAGCGGTCTGCATGGCTGTGTGTGCCTGGGTGGGCAGGTCTTGTGGACACAATCACTGTGGGTGGTCGCACACCATCACAGGGGCATGTCCCATGACTGTATGCCGTGCACAATGGGTGGGCTGCAGGGGGCTGTGCTTTCATGCCTATTGACTCTGCTCCCTTGCCCTAGGTGTACAATGGATGGTGTACATAGAGAGGATGCTGCAGGAGTTGCTTTAGGTGGCCAGGGCCTCTCAGGAGATTCTACAGCGGGTGGAGCAGCATGCTGTGAGACGGAGACATGGCAGGAGGCGCCATAGGAGTGGGGAGCGGGGATCCCACTGAACTACTTCCAACTCTGGACTACACCTCCCCCCTCGGACCCACCCTCACACCACTCCTTCCCTCTCCCATATGTTCACCCCTGCCCCTTACCCACCCCCACCTGGTTGGTGGCCCTCACCCCTTTTGTTTTGTAAATATATGTACATAGTTTTGTTAATACTGTTACAATACATTTGTTTAGTTAAGCCTACTGTGGTGGTCTCTGATTTGCAGCATGCTAATGGTGCTCAGCTGCAGTGGTGTGCATGGCATCGGGGGTGGTGCTCTCATGGGTGTGTGTGTGTATGTGTGTCTGTAGGGGAGGCGGGTTTGGTATGGGTGTAGATCTCAGTCACTGTCTGTGGTTTGTGTGTTGTTCTCTGTGCACTGGATGACTGTGTGCAGTGGTACATGGTTCATGCACTGTGTCCATGGTGCACCTGTCAGACCATCCATGGCCTGTGAAGCTGCCACCCTTGCATGTCTGTGACCTGCACAGTCCACTGGCATGTCAGTGGTGGCTGCCCATGCTGGACTGCCACTGTACCCAGCATGATGCCGGGTTGCCTTCTGTCACTGGTGTGGTTCTCGTCTGCCTCGGGTGCACTGTTGCCACTGCTGTTGTTGTCCCATCTTGATGCTGTCACTTGTGTCTGTTGCAGGGGATGTGCTCCACTGTCTGTCACTTGTGCTCCAGCCACATGCTGGTGGCGTACGGCATCATGGTGCCTGCAAAGGGTTGCTGGCACACCTGTACCATGGAGGGGTTCTGGCCATGTGTACATGGCTGCCAAAGCCACACGCCGGGGCTTGGTTGACCCACTACTGTGTCCCTGTGTTGGTGTGCCCTTGGGTATGGGTGGTTGTTTGTGCACTGTGTTGCATCCTGTGTGGCGCATGCTTCCATGCAACACTGTGGGTGTCTGCACTGGCTGTTGTGGCCAGTGCTGGGATGGAGTGTGTCCTTGGGAGGGTATGCAGGGTGCTGTACCACTGGTGGTGGGGTCTGGGGCATGCCCTGTCATGTGTGGGGTACCTCGTTTGCCGATGCATGGTCGGTCTTACAGCTGTACCTGGGGGGGGGACGTGTGTGGCGGCACTGTGCATGCAGTCGTTGCATCGCTGTCTGCTGCCGCCTGCCGATGGGTGCTCGTGGATGGCCTTCCTTGAATGGTTCTGTGGTGCACAGGGTTGTATTGTCACAGTGGGGGTGGTGGCATGCTTGGGGTGTCCAGCACTGTTGGCCGCTACTACTGGGCAGGGTGTATGGAGGTCATGGTGCAGGGTGTGCTCTGCATTGGTGGGATGGTGTGGCACAGGGTGGATGGGCAGCCATCTGTGATGGTCACAACTTGCAAGGGGGTGTGCTGGGGCACCATGCCCTGGCGGTGGGTTTGTTGCTGGTGTCCCTGTGCCAGTGGTTCTACTCCGGTTGTGCAGTGCATGGGGTGTGGGGGGGCGATGTCTGTTCTGCTGTGTGCTCCTCTGCCCAACCCTACCATGGATGGTGGGCCCCTGCATCCTGTCCCTGCGCATCCCTGGTTGTGCTGTTGCACTGCTGCCCTGCTCCACTAGGTGTCCCTGGTTGTGCTATTGCACATCTGACCTGTGCCACTGCACATCCCTGGTTGCACTATGGTGCAGTTGGTGTGATATTCAGTCATGTGCCGAAGGCGCATCTTGACCTGCACACTGTTTGAATATCGCACGTGTTGCACATGGGCACAGTGGACTTGCACCTGCTCCTGCTATTGTGCACCTTTGTGGCGCAGTTTGAATATCTGGGCCATAGTGTTTTAACTTACTATAATGACCAGAGACCTGCACTGACCTCATAAACACATGAGCATAGCATATGTGTATGCGGTTCTGGCATCAGCTGACATGAACAGCCAAGTAGAATAACAGAATGGCAAGGTAAATTACTATAGGGTTATGACTGGATAACATCAATCTGCATTTTCACCACCCTTTAGTGTGCGTTAATACCCCCTGATGTTACCCGATCATAACTGAATAGTGCTTTACCGTACTGTAATTAATGGCTTTGCCTTTTTCCCATATGGAAACTGTGGGGTAATTTGCCATTATAAAGGAGTGTTTATAACGGCAAACATGCGCATGGTTTCCCTCACTCTGCACATGCCCTACTGCACTTTTCCCTTCAGAATGCTGGCCACATATTTTCCACCGGAAGACTGAACTGCCACTCAAAATCTGACTCAGCGGTAAGCTTCATTTTTAAACAACAACTGCAAGGGGAAAAACACTATTTGTACTGCTCACTGAAACAAAAAAAAAGATTTAAATGAATAGAAAACAGCACCGCAAGGTGCAAGTCACAGGCAGGGTGCTGAAAACAAACCAGGAAGGCCACACTGCAGCCTCCATTCATTTTATATAACTGCTGAGGTGAAAAAGGCAAACCCAGCAATTATATAAAATAAAATATGGGTCGGTGTATATAAACTCGAAGTTTACACACTCTCTTGGGGTTAGATGCTTTTAATAAACTCCTTGAGCTTCACTCTCAGGGTTTATGTAGCATCTAACCCTTCAGGTGTGTATAAACTTCTAGTTACACACACCGACCCATACTTTATTCTATATTTAGAAAATGGCAAGAATGTGTTCTGTTACCTGATTGTCTAAAACCACTTCTAACCTGGGCATCTATTTTTCAATGGATGCCCAGTCAAAAATAAGTGCCAGTGCAAGTGCCACTTCACTGTGTAGCATTCCAAAGTGGTGCCCAGCCGGCTTTCTAATTGACTGAAAGCACCCTGGAAAATTTAAAATGCCCACCATGTTTTTCTCTCACTTAGCGAGAGCTACTGCTCTCCCCCAAGCCCATCAAAGACCCACCCCCTCTCAAATTTGCCTTATTTTTAAGATGAAAGAATTAAAGAACAGGCACAAAGAAAAAGGAAAAAAAAAACACAAAGAAGCAGTTACTCTAAATCATCGGCTGACCAAGACAGAGGGTTAACTGTATTTGTGGCAAGACTCCCCTACGACTATTCACCACGGCTCAATCTTACTTTTGCACACCGAAAACAAATGAAGAACACAAACCTCTATTGCTGAAAAATGCACACTCAGCTGACATTTCCTTCATTGACTGTTTCACCCCCCAACTCGCTCTCAAGCAGACACCTCTCCAATGCCGACTCACTGCGATAGACACGGAAGCACTACAGAAGTTATCAGCAAAGGCTGTGTCATGTGTTACCTTGTCATCCTCAAGTGTAAAAAGTAACACACAGGCTCACCTCTAATCCATTAAAGATAAAAGGGGAAGGGGGCAGAAATAAGTTCTATAGTGCCACATCATACCTCTTACTATATATTTCCTCCTTTTACACTGCACGATGAGGTAAAGTTACATGTCAAACTGCTGCAAATTTCAAGCAAGAGTGAAAAAAGCGTCTGGCTAGTACAGCATAAAACAATCATGGTAAAAGACTGCTGGGGGACTTTGTGTCTTGTTTGGGAGGAGGTGCTGCGGGGAGGGGGGAGAAGCCAAAAGAATGGCTGTGTACATGTGTGGTAGGGTTGTTGGGGGGGGGGTGCAACAGCAGATGGAATAGCATAGAAAAGGAGGGATTACTTTACAGGAAAAAGAATAAGCTTCATTCTCATTCTATTTTTTCATTTTGATTTTCTTTTTTTATTAAATCCCACATACAATGCCACAGACAGGCCATTTTCTAAGCGCAATAATACCCTCCAGGGTGAGTGGTATGGGCAATACTGGATCTTCTATGGGCTATAAGGCCCTCTTCCACCCCGGGCGGCCTGGTATTGCCCAATACCGCCCTTCCTGGAGGGTATTATTGCTTACATAATGACCAGAGACTTCATGAACACTTCAGTACCGCATATGTGTATGAGGTTCTAGGTGTAGGCTGACATGAACAGCCAAGTGGAATAACAGAATAGCAGGTAAATCACTATAGGGTTATAACTGGATAGCATCAATCGGCATTTCCACCACCCTTTAGTTTGTGTTAATGCCTCCTGATGTTACCCGTTCATAACTGAATAGTGCTTTACCATACTAGAATGACCAGACATCCACTGACCTCATGAACACTTCAGTACTGTATATGTGCATGAGGTTCTAGGCACTGCCTGACATGAACAGCTAAGTGGAATAACAGATTAGCAAGAGAAAAGGGTTATGCAGCATGACTGAAGGCAGCCCTTCTATTACTCTCCAGCCACTCGCTTCAAAATTCTCGTTTTATTGTAATATAAGGCCAACATCTATACTCCCTGTTACTTAGAAGACTACGGAGCATGTAAAGACTAGACTATTTACAGCAAACCAGAAACTTTCAGGAGATGGAAGCAGAAATGAAAAAAAACACCTCCGTGGCACACTCCTCCACTAACACCTGAGAAGGCCCCCAAAAAGCCTAGGGCTGCCACCTCTGCCGTTTCCCAGATTCACGGGCAGGCGAAACTGGAACAGAAACCACTTACCCTGGTTGGGTTCCTGGCCAAATTTTGGCCCTTCAAGGAGGAACTGAGAGGTATGGCTGCAGAATTTAAAAGCCTTTCACACGCATTAGAGGAGCTTACAACTCACACATCAGACAATGAGGCACGCATATTTTCTGTGGAAAAAAGTGTGAATAACATAGACCCAGAACTTGCAGCTGTACGATAAAAGCTTTCAAAAATGGAACTCAAGACTGAAGACTTGGAAGGCTGTAGCCGCCGCAACAATGCGGTTATCATTGGGCTTCCTGAGGGAGACAAAGGGCAAGATCCTGTTCTGTTTATACAGAAATTTGCTGAAAAGATAGTGGGACCCTCACCTTATGGATTCCATTATGTCATAGAAAGAGCACACAGGGCTCTCTGACCCATTCCACCAGCTGGGGCTTCTCCTCTTCCCTTCATATTTCACTTCCTTAATTACTTAGAGAGGCAACATTTCTTGTTCAAAGTAAAAAAAGCACAGGAGATACAATGGGAGGGAAAGAAAGTTCGCATTGCCCAAGATTTGCCCCTATCTGTAAGACAGCGAAGATCCACTTTTCACCCAGTGGTAAATAAATTCATAGTGGCTGGATTAAAATTCAGAATGCAATATCCAGTGAAACTCCAAGTACTAATTTCTGGCACCTGGCATTCCTATGAAGACTCAACATCTGCTCATCTAGGGCTAACATCTACCCTTACTGATCTATTCAGAGACACTTGAATTGAAAATGGGGCAACTCAACTAGTGAAACTCTGAAGAGGATTTGGTGTTTGAAGCGAATGTCAGGATGGCAATCCAAAAGAGGAACTCGAAAATTTATACCATGGGCAGCCCCCTCTTCAAGATTCTACCTGCAATTAAAGATTTCTACGTGGCTAGACTTCAGCATTTCAATACATTCGATACCCTTGAAACTTTATGGCTACTCACAGATGCAGAAAGTTCATCCAGGACTGGAAGACTGTATAAGTTAGTTCTACCAGGTCCCTCTCTTTTACTTTGTGGGTTTAACTTGTAAATGGTAAAGCTTTACAGGGGATATTTGCATTTCTGATTCTGTTGCATAAACTGTTCAAATGTTTAAAGCAGAAACCCGGAATATCCCGTTATATAAGGAGGTTTACAAAGGCATACATACAACTCCACAGATAAGTTATTCCTGTCTTGAAAACGCAGTGATCGTAATCAACCACAGAGAGGCAGTATAATGCTGGGATCGACCTAACTAAGACTGGAAGGCCTGTGATATTTGACATACTCAGCACGGACTCTGCATAGATATGCTATATTTGTGTAGATGCCTGCAAGCGGATTCCGGAAAGTTAACTCGTCAGGACCCCTCCTTTTCAAAATTCTGTTGGCAACTTGGGACCTCGCAACTTTATACATTAGTAATTAATCTGCTCCAGCAATTTGTAACTTTAGGATCACTCATGGAGGGCCACAATATATTTAGGTTTGAATAACTGTAAGACCTGGAACACAGACCTGGCCTCCTTAATTAGCCCTTATTTTGTGTTTTACAGACTAGACATAGACAGCACAGGGTGTTCACTGTGACCCTCTCATTGCCTAATTCCTTTGGGCTTCTAATTGCTGGATTTGATTACCGGGGACAGGTTTTACTAGAGAAAGGGGTATGCTAATATTGCATTTGAACAATTTTACATAGTTTAAGGTAGAGGAGCGGCACCATCGGTTTTGAAAGAAGACCTTTAGAGTTTTCAGGTTTAGGGTATTTGATTTACATAGACGTTTAAATTATTAGTTAGTTAGGAGTTTATAGTGCATGTTGCCTGCAATTATACATGGAGTGACAGCTTCACTCAACTTTTGCTGGTCAGCTTCAGTATAAAAACAAGGAGCATGTTAAAATAATAGAAAATAGCTTAAGGTAATCAATTAGTAGAGGGTGTTTTTCAAGTTTTGTGGATGGTTAAGTTTAATATACGGTTTAGCTTAAATGGTTCATTAAAGGACTCCAGGGTGGCTGGAGGGGAGAAGAGAGAGTAGGAAGCTCTGTAGAATGAAGCAAACAGCAGTGGGGGGGGGGGAATGGGTTGAGGGGTGTAGTAGACAGGGTTGTTTGGGGATTCAGGTTCAAATACAGGAAATAAAGGGGGAGAGAGGAAGGTGGAAGGGGAGAACTAGGCATACGGTCCTCAGAATTCATCAGATATCAAGGAAACTTGTCTATTCATTAGTTAGATTAGCATATGCTTTGCAGTTTAAATTATGGTTAGTGATTTAACGTTTTCAACATGGAATGTAAAGGGGGTACTGAGGAAGTTAAAACAATACAAGGTATTAAAGCATCTCAACATTTTACAATCACAAATAACATTTATCCAAGAATCTCATATATTAGACTCAGAGGCTTTATTACTGAGATGTCAACAAGTGAGGTAGGTTTTTGCAGCCCAAGGCAAAACCAATAGTTGTGGGGTGATGATTCTAATAAATAAGAATATCCTGTTTAAAGTGTCACAAACTATCAGTGATCCTCATGGTAGGTATATTATAGTTAGGGGTATTATATATACTACCGAATTGCTGCTGGGCAGTATATATGGTCCGAATGTGGATGATCCTGGCTATTGTATGCAGATTATTAAAATCCTTTTGCCCTTTCTGTCAATGCCCATGATTCTAGGAGGTGATCTAAACCTGGTCTTTGATCCATCCATGGACTGGGCCAGTGTGGTAAAGTGGGGACTTTCTCTGGCTCAGCGAGCATTTAGAGACTTAGTAGACCAATTGGGTTTGTGCAACATCTGGAGGGTTTCGAACCCCTAGAGCAGAGAGTATATGTTCACTTCCCTGGTACATGGATCGTCATCCTGGATTGATTATGTTTTAATTTCCAAATCACTTATCTCGGGAGTAATAGATTCTTCTATCCAACCCAGACCTTCATCTGATCACTCCCTAGTTATATGCAAGATTTCCCTAACTTTCCTCCCCAAGCAACATTCCCGCTGGAAAATAAATGATCAATTGCTCAAAAACTAGAATACTGTAGAAAATATTAGGGAACATATAGCATTATTTTCCAGCACCAACTCCAACCCTCACATTAGTCCCGACATTATCTGGTGTGCACTGAAAGCATACCTTAGAGGTATATTAATAGGACTATCCTCTCAGAGGAAAAAGGCCCAGGCATCCAAATTAAAGACTTTATTATCACAAATCTGAACTATAGAAAAGGCCCTGAGTCCTCATTCCCCTGAAGACACTAAACAAACGTTAGTACTCCTGAAAAACTCTTATTTGGATCTATTTAGGGAGAAGGCCGAATTCGCAACTTGAGTACCAAAGCCTCTCACACGGATCAGGAGAAAAAGCAGGAAAACTGCTTGCTTTGTGCATAAAACAACAAGACTCATCCCAATTTATCCCACCTATTCAAGCCCAGAGTGATGGTTCCTCAAAAATCACACCAACTGAAATTGTACAAGAATTTACGACTTACTATAAACAATTGTATGGGCCAATGACTGATGCCCTGGCACCTTTTACAGTACTCTCTTATTTGAAGGAGTCCCATTTACCAACTCTCCCAGAGGCCCAAAAATTGGAATTAATTAAACCTGTATCAGCTTTAGAAATAGATGAGGTAATCCAGAATATTCCAGTAGATAAAACTCCTGGACCAGATGGTTTTTCGGCAGCTTTTTTCAAGAAATTCAGAGAGAGCAGATCATTCAGTTCCGTCTCCCACTATACCAGTATATATTGTCTGGAAAGAAAATAGACCCATCCCTTTTCAAGGCCTTAATTATCCTTTTACCTAAATCAAATAGAGATCCAGAATTAGTAAGTAGTTATAGACCCATTTTGCTTCTTAATCAAGATATCAAAATTTTAACCAAACTGTTAGCGAATAGGCTTAGCTTAGTACTACCAGACTTGATCAGCCCTCAAAAGCAGGCTTTATGAAGGGAAAATCATCGACCGATTATCTCTGAACCCTTTCACATGTCTTCTTGGACTCTGAAGACTCCCCAGCACCACTAGCTCTGGTGGCTCTGGATGCCGAGAAGGTGTTAGAGTAAATTGGCAGTTATTGTTTCAAACACTGGTAGTCCTGGGCTTTTCTTCCCAATTTCAGAACTGGTTACAATCCCTATACAAGTCCCCCTTGGCCAGAATATCTGATAATAGAGTGATCTTGGAATCATTTCCCCTATATTCAGGCACTAGGCAAGGTTGCCCACTTTCTCCCTTATTATTTAATTTATACCTTGAACCACTTATTTGCAGAATGACAGCATGCCAGGATATACAAGGTATTCTCATACACGACTCTGAAATAAAGGTCTTTGCATATGCGGATGACCATTTATTACAAATATCCCATCCAGAAATGTCTATTCCTGCTATGCTTAGCATTACTGATGACTATAGTAAGCTGTCAAATTACAAACTTAATAT
The DNA here is from genome assembly GCA_016271365.2 of Neoceratodus forsteri. Lineage (NCBI taxonomy): Eukaryota > Metazoa > Chordata > Ceratodontiformes > Ceratodontidae > Neoceratodus > Neoceratodus forsteri. The sequence continues at coordinate 848,754,192 of CM057450.1, read as the reverse complement.
AGATAAATCAATAATTTTTCCCCTTAACTATAAAGTAATCAAGAGCTCAGTCAGTTCCCTAAGTCTTTCCTGATCACTAGACTCTCTCAAATATTTAGGAATTGCTCTCACCAGGAACACAGCTCTAACCATAAAGAAAAATCTTGACTCTTTACTACACATGATTAGCTGTGATTTAGACCGATGGGCTAAACTCCCTATCTCCATATGGGGCAGGAAAAACCTAATTAAAATGAATATTTTTCCACTGTTATTTTACCCTTTGAATATGCTTAATATATTTTTACCTGGAAAATGGTTCACTAAAGCATACGTACTCATTACTAAATTTATCTGGTCAGGAAAACATCCAAGACTGGCTTACCATAAATTAGCGGCCCCAAAATTAAAGCGGGGATTACACCTGCCCCACTTAAAACTATATTACTGGGCCAATCACACCACTAAATATTTAAAATGGTCCTCAGACCACCCTTTGGCCTCTTCCTCACTCTGGTTAAAAACTGAGCTAGCTATTATGCATTCTTGTAACCTTGCCCCTGATATATTTTTACGGTTAAAACTGTCACTCTTACCCTCCTGCCTAAAATCAACAATGATCACAGTTTCTCTGAAGATCCATACCCAGCTATGCATGTTTTTAAAATACAAACACCACACGGATCGTTCACAATCCATATGGAATAACCCAGCTTTTCTAATTAATAACAAACGGTTAACAGCTAATTGGCTACCTCAGCTGGGCGCAGGTAGGATATCCCAGTTAGTGACAGAGAATGGTACCTGGTGTTCCAGGGAAGAGATTCTAACCAAATTCAACATCCCAAAACAGTGGTGCTTCAAGGTTTTCCAATTACGACATCTCAGCCTCAAAGTGTTGGGAAATGTTCCTCCAACAGATTTGAAACATAACTTGCAAGAAACACTCATACTGTTAGCAAATTCGATCAGGGCGGTATCTAAATTATACATAGCTTTATATGACTGGTGTTTTGCAGGCTGTTTTGGTCCCTCAGAATATTGGTCTCAGTTACTTCCCCAACACACCATAGCATGGCCCACCCTATGCCAGTGTTGTCACAAATACATGACACAAGACAGGCTCTGCCTTATGCAATTTCACATTCTGCACAACCTATATTATTCCCCTCAAAAACTTGCCAGATGGGGCTTACTCCCTTCTAGTCGTTGTTTATGATGCGTCCTGGGTGAAGGTAACCTTCTCCATATTTTCTGGGATTGCCTAAATATTAGAAAATATGGGCCCCCTTTCACATTTTGTATTCACTTTAATTCTGTTTCTTGATATCAACAATATGCTTGGAAATTCTGCATATTAGGACCATAGGGAGGAAGGAGTGAGGAAGAAGGGTTAGTAAATGGAGGAAGGGGGGGGGGGACAGTACCATTATATCATACTCCTGTAACCGATGTAATAATTTACCTTGTATGGTTCTGTCTTTACAATGTTTAAAAAAATTGTAATGAACTTTAAATTGGTAAAAAAAGATTAGCAAGGAAAATGACTATGGGGTTATGACTGAATAACATCAGTCGGCATTTTCACCACCCTTTAGTGTGTGTTTTAATGTATCCTGATGTTACCCAGTCATAACCAAATAGTGCTTTACCATACTATAATGACCAGAGACTTGTACTGACCTCATGAATACTTCAGTACTGCATATGTGTATGTGGTTTTGGGCATCAGCTACCATAAACAGCCAAGTGAAATAACAGATTAGCAAGGAAAATGACTATGTGGTTATGACCGGATAACATCAGTTGACATTTTCACCACCCCTTAGTGTGTATTAATGCTTACTGATGTTACCAGGCCATAACCAAATGGTGTTTTACCTTACTACTCAAGAAAATCACCAAATTGAAACCTTTCTTGTTTTTGAACTTGCAACTTTTATTAACCATACAATATACAATATCACAACATAGGAAGACCTTCACATACTGTATATCAAGTCAGGAAGAAAATTCAAAGTACAACTGATATCCATCAAAAGTCAAGTTTAAAGTCCCAAAAAAGTCTAGTTGTCAGTGAACTGATGAATGCAAAAATGAACCATTGTTCTCTTCCAATTTGCAAGTGCTGGTCCAATGAAGATGCATGAAAAACTCTAAGGGATAAGTCAGGACAGGGGTTGTTAAATTGATCTTAGACATTTGCAAGGACACATCATGCATGTTATTTATTCAGTGAAAAAATCGACCCATTTTATGTCTTATTAATAAAGTATATACATCCAAACTCCTGTTTATAGGTTGTTAATTCAATTGTCAGTTTTTCTGATTACATTTGTTTTAGATCATAACATAACACTAACAGCCTATAACATGAACAAATAACTGCTGTACAACTAGAAGTGAGAGTGAACATTTGCATTATTATTTTCTTTTTAATGCTGAACTGATTTTATCATCAGCGTCCATTAAAGCACCGGATGGTGCAAACTATGCCGTGATGAACACTTTCATAGCATAACATTCCTCACGCTGGCTGGGAATTGAATGAAGATTGAGTGTTCATCGTCGTTATGCTTCTTTTGAAACAGTTCAAGAATATCCATTGAGAGACTGAAAAATATTGAAAATATGTAACTTTCGAAAAGCACGTGAAACATATTCAATGGGAAATTTCAGATCAATACTTCTGTGTATATTTTTCATCCAACAGAGTGGAGCAGAGTGCTGAACCATCCATGACTTTCATCTTGTCATACTGCTGGACATTATTCACATTTTGAGTGGTCCCCTATGGCTCAGGTATGGTGGCACAGCATTGTGTCTGGTGGACAGAGGGGCACAGGACCCAAGGCAGCATGGACTCACAGTGGGAAGGTCATGTCAGATGAATCTAATAGATTTCTTTGACTGGGTGACCAAAGTAGTAGATCAGGGAGGGGCTATGGAAATTGCCTAGCTAGGTTTTAGCAAGGCATTTGATACAGTCCCACACAAAAGATTAATATACAAGTTAGCCGGCCTTGGAGTGGGTCCTAAGATGGTAGCCTGGGTAAAGAATTGGCTGGAGAACTGGACACAGAGGGTAATAGTAAATGGAGTCAACTCTTAAGAAAGAGGGGTTACTAGTGGGGTACCACAGGGTTCAGTTCTAGGACCGGTCCTCTTCAATGTCTTTATAAGTGACATTGCAGAGGTACTGGAAGGAAAAGTATGTCTCTTTGCAGAAGGCACAAAGATCTGCAACAGAGTTGATACACAAGGTGGGGTGGAAAGGATGAGAAAGGACTTGGCAAAGTTGGAGGAATGGTCAAATGTATGGCAGCTTAGATTCAATGCTAAGAATTGCAAAGTAATGCACCTGGGAAACAAAAACCCATGGGAAGAGTACACAATAAGGGGTGAGATACTAACAACAACAAAAATGGAAAGGGACCTGGGGGTAATCATATCAGATGACTTAAAGGTGGGTAAGCAATGTGAGAGGGAAATAAGAAGTGCTGGGGGATACTGGGATGCATAGGGAGAGGCATCACCAGTAGAAACAGGAAGTTGTTATCCCTCTGTGCAGATAGCTGATGAGACCCCATCTGGAGTACTGCATGCAGTTCTGGAGACCCAGTCTCCGTAAATACATAGAAAGGATGGAGGCAGTCTAAAGGAGAACAACTAAAATGGTGCAGAGTCTGCACCAGAAGGCATCTGAAGAGACTAAAGAGCTTAATACATATACCCTCAAGGAAGGTAGGGAGAGACATGATAGAAACTTTCAAGTACCTCAAGGGAATCAACAAAGTCCAAGAGGGTAGTATCTTTCAGAAAAAGAGATGTGCAGGAACAAAGGGGCACAATTTAAAGATAGAGGGTGGATGGCTCAGAGGTAATTTGAGGAAGTTTTTTTCTTTTACAGACAGGTTGTGGGTGCATGGAATAGCCTTCATGAGGAGGTTATGGAGTCAATAACAGTGCAGGGAATTCAAGAATGCATGAGACAGACATAGAGCAATTCTAGTGGGGGGTAGGAGGAAGTAGCCTGTTGGTTAATTAGGATCTGCACCTTATCCATTAGGTAGGGAAATGGGAAGATGAGGTGAGCCAAGTGGTCCTTATCTGCCATCAAATTCTATGTTTCTATGTTTCCATCTCATCTCATTGGACACCAACCTGAGGCATTGGTTCGTCACTTCCATTAAGGATGCTATCAGTTATGCCCAGTGTAATTCAACCACTTAACTCATGTCCCCCTTCTCCATGGCTACCCTGATACATCTCCCCATTTCATTGAAGTCAGCCCACTTGAAGTCTATGAACTTCAGTGGTGTGTGGCTCAATTTTAGTCCCTGTCCCCATGCTAAATTATACTATAGCACAGTTAAGCAAGAACATACCTTAGCAGTAGATCTTTGAGAGGTGCTCTAGTAGCAGGCTGCACCATAAGGACTATGCTGTCAGGCACTAAGACTCCACATAAAACTTTCTAGCTAGCAGTGCCCAGCAGGGTCTGCCCCCTAATGTCAGACCACCAGTGATATAAAGGGGGTGCTCCCCAGCCACTTCCCAGTTTTACCGCCGGAGACCCGGCTGACAAATCATAGGGAACAGAGGCTAGTGGGAAACCCCAACAAGGGGAAATTAAGGGTATGAGAAAAAAGGACAAGGAGGAAGGAGGGTGGGAAATAACACCTGCTGCAAGAGCTCCTCTTGAAGATCTACTGTTACGTTAAGTTCTTACATAACTGTACTAACTTACTTTGAGTGGGAGGACTTGCGGCAGGCTACACCATAAGGATTGAGTACCAAGCAGTACCAAAATGATCCTAAGTGGATTGGGAGGTTGAAAAGTGAAAAGCAGAAGGAAGCTTCAAAACAATAGGCCCTGAAGCACCACTAGACCAAATCCAGCTCTCCGCCTGGAATCAATGTCGAAACTGTAGTGCCTATCAAAAGCATGCACTGAACTCCAAGTAGCTGCTGAGCAGATGTCTGCTGCTGAGACATTATGGAATGCCACAAAGGAAGCTGAAACACCCCTGGTGGGGTGACCCTTAACCAAGCCTGGTATGGGTTTATTGTATTTGTTGAAACAAAAAATTCTGCAATGGACTAGCCATCTGGACAAAGTCTGTTTTGCCACTGGCAATCCCAGGGTTCTCTGGGCAAATGAAACGAACAGCTGATCAGATTTCCTGAGTGTCTGAGCATGGTTGATATAGTATCTGAGCACTCTGTGAATGTCTAGAGTGTGAAGTAGGGCTTCCCATCGATTATGATGCATCACATCCAAGAAGGTGGGATCATCCGGGGGGGAATGAGGGGATTCCCCAGGAGGGTCCTTAGACAGTGTTGGATCTGACGGCAGGTCCACCAGTGTCTCATCATCTGTTGGTCTTCAGTCAGGCGTTATGTGTGGCCTTGCCTCAGCAGGCAGAAAGGTTTTCCATGAGGTCCTAGTGCCTGGCAACGTAGTCCTTATGGTGTAGCCTGCTGCAAGAGCTCCCACTTCAAAAAAAGATCTTGTGATCACTGGATCCCAGTTGTCCTTCTACCAGGACATCTGCGAGTCTGATCTGCATTGGTTAGTACAAGTTCCAGAAACTTCCTATCTGTGGTGTGATCAAACCCTCAGAAAGGATACCCAGTTGGTCAAGTATCCCATAATTCCCTTCAAAACCCAGGCACCGCATGAACCAGGATTATAGAGCACCTGTCCCACATAAGCCCTCCTGTGCTAAACACAACAAAGTAATATGTGGAGAGTTACTTACCAGGATACTATGGCGTCAAAAGCAATAATCTTCAATGGATGTCGTCCATCAGAACTGTGAAATAAAATATAGGAATTTAGCCACAAAGGATCTGGAGTTCTTAACAAATAATACCATAAAACATGTTCACAATAGAGTAATACTTATCTGATGGGAAAAGAGTCCTCATCCTTGCAGGAATGTGAAAGAGAGACAAATATAGGAAAATAGGATGGAAATACAGTAGCAAAAGAAGAAACACAAGATTGGATAGTTCCCCCCATATCAAACACACAGAACCATTTCAGAAAAAGCATTCCATAGCCAGCCCAGTGGTGCACAGGGTTGAGGCACTGGATACCTTACCGCATGCTATGATGGTGTCCCTGGTTCAGGAATGATCTTGGGTCATTGGAGTGCCAGCGTGGAGGGGAGGGATGGTGGAGCATGATTGAACATTCCGGTGGGCAGCTCTCCTGAGAGTGGTAAGGGAGGGTTGGCGCCCACCCTCCCAGTTCCACTCCCACAGGGTGTCAGAGGATCAACCCACCCCACCCTCTGAGACCCAGGACCATCACATATAATGCATTCCCTGGTCTCCTTCCCCCAATCTGAGACTCAAAAACATCTCAAAAAAAAACATTTGTTGATGGTCTTGAGTGTAAAGTGCGCATGTTTCTGTGTTGGTGCCATGTCTAAGCAGGTGGGGTTCAATCAACAGACACCAGGCAATGCCACTGTTTTCAATGCTACTGGTCTCAGGGTGTGGGGGTGAGCCCACAGCCACAATGGAATGCTGTCTGTGGGATGGCACCAGGTATAGGAAAAGTCAGCACCATACAACAAACAGCTTCACCTGTTGTCCTGGGGGCTGCTTATAACCCTCCAAAATCCTGCACCATCAGGTAAAAAGTGTTCCCTGGTGTCCATAGGGTCCACCCCACCCTTCCATATTAGGCAGCACTCCAGGTTAAGCATTACCTGGTGTCCAATGACCCACCACAATACCTCCCATATTAGGCAACACCAGCAAAAATGCATTCCATTTTGTTCAATTGTCCCCCAAGTCCATCCCAAATCAGGCAACACCACAATTTAAACTTCCAATGGTGTCCAGTGGTCGCCCCGACGTCATCCCAAATCAGATCACGCCACCAAAAATGCATTCCATTTTCTTCAACAGTCAACAAGTACCTCCCATATGAGGTGCCACCAAAATTTAAGCATTCCCTGGTGTCCAATGGTCCCCCACAAGTCATCCCATATCAGGCCAAACCAACAAAAGCACATTCCTTTCTGTCAAGTGGTCCCGCAATTCCCTCCCATATTAGGAGCCTCAACAATTTCAGTATTCCCTAGTGTCCAGTGGTCCCTCACAAGTCATCCAATATCAGGTCACACCACCAAAAACACATTCCTTTTTGTCAAGTGGTCCCCCAATTCCTTCCCATATTAGGTGCCACACCTTGTTAAGCATTCCCTGGTGTCCAATGGCCCACCAAAAGCCCTCTCATATCAGGCAACACCACCAAAAATGCATTTCCATTTGTTAAGTGGTCCCCCAATTCTCTCCCATATCAGGCGCAACAAAAATTTAAGCATTCCATGGTGTCCAGTGGTCCCCCAAAAATCATCCCGTATCAGGCCACACCACCAAAAACACATTCCTTTTTGTCAAGTGGTCCCCCAGTTCCCTCCAATATCAGGCACCGCCAAGGTTAAGCATTCCCTGGTGTCCAATAGCCCATCAAAAGCCCTCTCATATCAGGCCACACCACAAAAAATACTTTCCCTTTTGTCCAATGGTAACCCAATTCCGACCCATATCGGGCGCCACCCCAGATAAAGCATTCCCTGGTGTCCAATGTCCCACCAGAAGCCCTCTCATATCAGACCACACCACCAAAAATGCATTGCCTTTTGTCAAGTGGTCCCCCATGTCCCTCCCATATCAGGCACCACCACAATTTAAGCTTTCAATGGTGTCCAGTGGTCCCCAAGAAGTCATCCCATATCAAGCTATGCCCCAAAAATGCATTCCATTTTGTTCAGCAGTCCACAAGTACCTCCCATATGAGGCGCCACAATAATTGAAGTATTCCCTGGTGTCCAGTGGACCACCACAAGTCATCCCATATCAGGCCACACCACTAAAAACACATTTCATTTTGTCAAATAGTCCCCCACTTCCATCCCATATTAGGCGGCACCACAATTTAGTTATTCAGTGCTGTGCAGTGGTCCCCCAAAAGTCATCACATATTAGGCCACACCACCAAAAACAAATCCCTTTTTATAAAGTGATCCCCAAATTCCCTCCCGTATTAGGTGCCACCCCATGATAAGCATGCCCTAGTGTCCAATGGCCCACCAAAAGCTCTCTCATATCAAGCCAAACCACCAAAAATGCATTGCCATTTGTCAAGTGGTCCCCCAGGTCCCTCCCATATCAGGCGCCACAACAATTTCAACATTCTCTAGTGTCAAGTGGTTCCCGACAAGTCATCCCATTTCTGGCCACACCACCAAATACACATTCCTTTTTGTCAAGTCATCTCTCAATTCCATCACATATTAGGCGACACCGCATTTTAATCATTCAGTGCTGTCCAGTGGTCCCCCAAAAGTCATCATATATCAGGCAACACCACCAAAAACAAATCCCTTTTTGTAAAGTGATCCTCAAATTCCCTCCCATATTAGGTGCCACCCAATGATAAGCATGCCCTGGTGTCCAATGGCCCACCTAAAGCCCTCTCATATCAAAGCACATCACCAAAAATGCATTGCCTTTTGTTAAGTGGTCCCCCATATCCCTCTCATATCAGGCACCACCTGAATTTAAGCTTTCAATGGTGTCCAGTGGTCCCCCAGAAGTCATCCCATATCAGGCTACGTCACCAAAAAAGCATTCCATTTTGTTCAGCAGTCCAAAAGTACCTCCCATATGAGGCACCACAACAATTTAAGCATTCCCTGGTGTCCAATGGACCACCACAAGTCATCCCATATCAGGCCACACCACCAGAAATGAATTCCTTTTTGTCAAGTGGTCCCCCAGTTCCCTTCCATATCAGGTGCCACAACAATTTTAGCATTCTCTAGTGTCAAGTGGTCCCCCACAAGTCAACTCATATCTGGCCACACCACCAAATACACATTCCTTTTTGTAAAGTCATCCCTCAATTCCATCACATATTAGGTGCCACCTCAATTTAATCATTCAGTGCTGTCCAGTGGTTCCCCAAAAGTCATCATATATCAGGCAACACCACCAAAAACAAATCTCTTTATGTAAAGTGATCCCCAAATTCCCTTCCATATTAGGTGACACCCTATGATAAGCATGTCCTAGAGTCCAGTGGCCCACCAAAAGCCCTCTCAGATCAGGCCACACCACCAAAAATGTATTGCCTTTTGTCAAGTGGTCCCACAGTTCCCTCCCATATCAGATGCCACAACAATTTCAACATTCTGTGGTGTTCAGTGCTCCACCAAAAGTCATCCCATATCAGGCCACACCACCAAAAACACATTCCTTTTTGTCAAGTAGTCCCCCAGTTCCCTCCCACATCAGGTGCCACTCTAGGTTAAGCATTCCCTAGTGTCAAGTGGTCCCCCATAAGTCATCCCATATCAGGATACACCACTAAAAACACATTTGTTTTTGTCTAGCCATCCCTCAATTCCATCACATATCAGGCGCCACCCCAGGTTAAGCATTCCCTGGTGTCCAATGGCCCACCAAAACCCTTCTCATATCAGGCTACACCACCAAAAATGCATTCCTTTTTGTCAAGAGGTCCACCAGTTCCCTCCCATATCAAGCGCTACAACAATTTCAACTTTCTGTGGTGTCCAGTGGTCCCCCAAAAGTCTTCCCATATCAGGCCACATCACCAAAAACACATTCTTTTTTGTCAAGTGGTCCTCCAGTTCCCTCCCATATCAGGTGCCACCCCAGGTTAAGCATTCCCTGGTGTTCAATAGCCCATCCCAAGCCCTCTCATATCAGGCTGGTATCTGGTTGCAGAGCAAGACACAGAAGTCCAGAAGTACAGATTTTTTACTAATAAATCACTTCTGTCTCAGCACGAGTAGTACCTGTTTGGATTAAACAAAGCCGGCTGTTTCTGTCAGAAGAGAACTGGTTGCAGAGCAAGAAACAGAAGTCCAGAACTACAGATTTTTTACTAATTAATCACTTCTGTCTCAGCAGGAGTAGTACATGTTTGGATTAAGCAAACAGATACTTTATTAGAAGAAGGAGGTCTCATTTAAGTAAAAAAAAGTGTTTTTTCTGAGGAACGGGCAGTATCAGCTTAATTTACTGAGAGCAGAGAGTGAATCTAATTGGGGGTGTGGCTTAGCAGCTTAGGTGTACAAATGCAGCTGTCTCCATTTACAGCTTCTGGCTGTTTTTTGCAGAAGAGAACTGGTTACAGAGCAAGAAACAGAAGTCCAGAACTACAGATGTTTTACTAATTAATCACTTCTGTCTCAGCAGGTGTAGTACCTGTTTGGATTAAGCAAACAGATACTTTATTAGAAGAAGGACCTCATTTAAGTAAAAAGAAAAAGTGTTTTTTTCTGAGGAAGGGGGCAGTATCAGCTTAATTTACTGAGAGCAGAGAGTGAATCTAATTGGGGGTGTGGCTTAGCAGCTTAGGTCTACAATTGCAGCTGTCTCCAATTACAGCTTCCGGCTGTTTCTGGCAGAAGAGAACTGGTTGCAGAGCAAGAAACAGAAGTCCAGAACTTCAGATTTTTTACTAAGTAATCACGTCTGTCTCAGCAGGACTAGTACCTATCTGTTTGGATTAAGCAAACAGATACTTTATTTGAAGAAGTGGTCCCATTTAAGTAAAAAAAAAGAGTGTTTTCTGAGGAAGGGGCAGTATCAGCTTAATCTACTGAGAGTAGAGAGTGAATCTATTTGGGGTTGTGGCTTAGCAGCTTAGATGTACAAAAGCAGCTGTCTCCAATTACAGCTTCCAGCTGTTTCTGGCAGAAGAGAACTGGTTGCAGAGCAAGAAACTAAAGTCCAGAACTACAGATTTTTTACTAATTGCCCTCCTTTTCACCCCTCCACCCTCCCACCCAAAGCCAGTTCTATTTTTATAGCCACTGAATTTGACTGACAACAGGAACTTCCTGTTTGGCAGTAGGAAGGGAAGGATCACTGAGACACATTAGTTTCAGCAACCTTGAAGGAACCTAAAAAAAAACAAAAAAACTCTTTACCCCCCCCCCCCAGCTGTTGGAGTTCTGAATCCAAGCACGGAGGAAGGAGACTACTGAAGACTACAGGAAGTTCCTGTCCCAGAACAGGAAGGGTGAGAGTTGTAAGGGAACATAGGCAGTAGGAAAGTAAGTGTAAAAATACATAGAGGGAGGAGACAATAAGCATACAAAGCAACAGGAGAGGGGACACAAAATAAGTCAAGATGGGAGTGGTGCAGTGCAATGGCTGTGGAGCAGCAGTGTTCCAGGAGACATTCTGGATGCTGCAATGCTGCCCTGTTTGCAGACACCTCTCTGGTCTGAGGGAGGAGGTTGCCTGTCTCCAGGCTGACCTGGCTAGGATTCATGAAACCTCTTCCCCCACCCAGGGACCACCAGGGCCACCACCATTACCTCAGAGGTTACCAAGAAAGAGGAGTGGTTGAACCAAGGTGGGTTCAGGGACGGAGAGGGTGGTGGATCAGATGTGCATCCCTTCAGTTGTAGCTCTCCACAATTCATATGCTGTTCTGGCAAAGAGTGGTTCCTCTATGGAGGAACCTGTAGTGGAGACCAAGAAGGATGCTGGGAACCTCCACAAAGGAAACTCACAGGAGGGTGGCACGAGACCCCATTAGGGAAGGAAACAACTCCTGGTGGGGGACTCATTCATTAGGGGGTAGACGTGGGGGAGGAAGGGGTTAGGGAGGTAAGGTGCCTGCCTGGTGCCACGGCTTGCAGGGACAGGAAGTGAATCCTCAGGATCATGGGAGCAGCTGCACGAGGGAGGGAGCTGGATGTCATTGTCCACCTAGGGACAAATGACCTGGCTGTAAATGGGATCAGAGTGGTGCAAGAGGAGTTTGTGGAGTTGGGGAGGGGCCTTAGACAAGTAGCATGTACGGTAACCTTCTCAGAGGTGCTGCCTGTCTATGGCAAGGATGATGCTAGGGTATTCCGCACCATGGGATTCAATGAATGGTTGAAAAACTGGTGTGGAGCTCAGGGTTTTGGCTTCATTGGGGACTGGGGAGCCTCCTGGAGGGATGCAGGCTTATACTGACGCGATGCTCTGCTTCTGTCCAGGGGGAAATACAGGATCCTAGGTGACAGGTTAAAATGCTTCATTGGCAAGCATTTAAACTAGCCAAGGGGGAAGGCAATGAAAAGGAGCAGGGAAATCCCAGCCTCCCCTCACAAAGTGCAGTAGTTAGAGAGGTAAACACCAAGGCAGAGAAGTCAGTAGGGAGCAGGACAGGGATAAATGCAAAAAAAGGTGTTAAGGATAGAGATGGGGATAAAAGTGGTAAGGCCATGAAAAAAATAAATGGAAGGTGATGAGTACCAGTGCCCACAGTCTGTGCAACAAGCTTCCTGAACTAGTGCCCTTGATGGAAGAGGGATGCCTGGATTTATGTGGCAGTCACTGAAACATGGTACACAGAGAACCATGAGTGGGAAGTCAACATACCAGGATACACAGTCTACAGGAGGGACAGGGTGGGTAAAAGAGGAGGAGGAGTAGCTCTCTTTATAAGGGAAGAGATTAAAGCAATAGAACTAAAGAGTAAACAGGAAGTTTATGAGTCACTATGGGTCACCCTGGAGACAGGAAATGGCACCACAATCTGCATGGTGGTTGTGTACAGACCCCCATCTCAGGGGGAAGAAATGGACAAGGAAATGATAGAAGGCATCCTTAAAATGGCAGAAAAAGGAAAGATATTGTTGATGGAGGACCTGAATATGCCAGATGTTAACTGGAGTACCTTTGCTGCAGGCACATCCAAGAGCCAGGTCATTCTTGATGTCCTACGGGGGCATGCCTCAGACAGCTAGTGTTGGAACCCACTTGGGAGGGAGCAATCTTATACCTGGTACTCTCAAATGGGGAAGGAGAAAGGATCTCAGATTTAGAAGTGGGTAGCCATCTGGGAACAAGTGACCACCAAACAGTGTGGTTCACAATAAACACAGCCATAGAGTCAAGCCATACAAAAACAAGAGTATTGGACTTTAGGAAGGCTGATTTTGGGAAAAAGAGAGACTGTCTTAGGAAAGCACTAGCAAATGGGCAAGAAGGAGGGGTGGAGGAACAATGGGGAATAATCAAAACAGCCATTGCAGAGGCAACAAGCCTTTGTGTGAAGCAAATCAATAAAACAAAATGAAGGAAAAAAAACACTATAGTTCTCAAAAGAAGTGGCAGGGAAGGTTAAGGAGAAAAGGATAGCATTCAGGAAATATAAGGAAACACAGAAGGAGCAGGACAGAGAACTTTATCAGTTAAAGCAGAAGGAGGCAGGGAAGGCAGTCAGAATAGCAAAGGCACAAACAGAGGAAAAGATAGCCAGCTCTGTTAAGAAGGGGGATAAAACCTTGTATAGGTACATTAGGGAGTGAAGAAAGACCAAGGGAGGGATACAGAGACTTAATAAAGGGGAGAGAATGTGGACAGAGGGTGACAGTGAAAAAGCAGGGATACTGAATGAATATTTCTGCTCAGTCTTCACAACAGATGAGGAGGGGGAGGTGCCTGAACCAAACAAGGGAGAAACTCTGAATGGACGGATCAATACCAGTCCATTCACAGAAGAAAGAGTTTTGAAAGAACTCTTGAAACTGAGGGTGGACAAAGCAATGGGGCCTGATGGGATTCACCCAAGAATACTAAAAAACTTAGGGTAGAACTAGTAACACCACTGACTACTCTCTTTAAAAAATCATGGGAGGATGGAGTGGTACCTGAGGACTGGAGGAGGGCAAATGTGATCCCACTTCACAAAAGTGGGAGCAGGGCAGAGGCAGGAAACTACAGGCCAGTTAGTTTGACTTCAGTGGCAGGGAAAATGATGGAATCACTTCTGCAGGAAAGAATTGTTGAGTACCTAGAGGCCATTGGGGCACAGGACCCAAGGCAGCATGGTTTCACAGCAGGAAGGTCATGTCAGATGAACCTAATAGATTTCTTTGACTGGGTGACCAAAGTAGTAGACCAGGGAGGGGCTGTGGATATGGCTTACCTAGATTTTAGCAAGGCATTCAACACAGTCTCACACAAAAGATTAATATACACGTTAGCCAGCCTTGGAGTGGGTCCCAAGGTGGTAGCCTGGATAAAAAACTGGCTGGACAACAGAACACAAAGGGTAATAGTAAATGGAGTCCACAATGAAGAAAGGAGGGTAACTAGTGGTGTACCGCAGGGTTCGGTACTGGGACCGGTCCTCTTTAATATCTTTATAAGTGACATTGGAGAGCACCTGGAAGGAAAGGTATGCCTCTTTGCAGATGACACAAAGATCTGCAACAGGGTTGATACACAAAATTGGGTGGAAAGAATGAAAGGGGTCTTTGCAAGGTTGGAGAAATGGTCAGATACGTCACAGCTATGATTCAGTTCAAAGAAGTGCAAGGTAATGCATCTGGGAAACAAAAACCCAGGGGAAGAGTACACAATGGGGGGGTGAGTTAATAACAACAACAAAAATTGAAGGAGACCTAGGAGTAATTATATCAGATGATCTAAAGGTGGGAAAGCAATGTGAGAAGGCAGTAAGGAGGGCAGGAGGGATACTGGAATGCATAGGAAGAGGCATCAACAGTAGAAAACAAGAAGTTGTTATCCCTCTCTACAGACAGTTAGTGAGACCTCATCTGGAGTACTGCGTGCAATTCTGGAGACCCCATCTCCGCAAGAACATAGACAGAGTGGAGGCTGTTCAGAGGAGGGAAACCAAAATAGTGCAAGGTCTGCACCAGAAGACATACGAGGAGAGACTAAAGCAGCTTAATATGTATACCCTTGAGGAAAGGAGGGAGGGGGGGCATGATAGAAACTTTCAAGTATCTCAAGGGAATTAACAAGGTACAAGAGAGCAGTATCTTTCAAAAGAAGAGATATGCAAGAACAAGGGGGCACACTTTGAAGATAGAGGGGGGACGGCTCAGAGGTAATGTTAGAAAGTATTTTTTAAAAAGAGAGTTGTGGATGCATGGAACAGCCTTCCTGAGGAGGTTGTGGAATCAGAAACAGTGGGAGAATTCAAGAATGCATGGGACAGGTACATAGCAATTCTAGTGGGGGGCAGGAGGAAGTAAGCTGTTGATTAACTAGAATCTGCAGCTTATCCATCAGGTAGGGAAATGGGCAGACTGGGTGGGCCAAGTGGTCCTTATCTGCTGTCAAATTCTATGTTTCTAGGCCACACTACAAAAAATGCTTTACCTTTTGTCCAATGGTCCCCCAGTTCCCTTCCATATCAGGCCCCTCCCCAGGTTAAGTATTCCCTAGTGTCCAATGGCCCACCACAAGCCCTCTCCTTCCAGGCCACACCACAAAAAATGCATTCCATTTTAGATGTTGGTGCCTGATAAAGGAAGGTCCTGCCATAGCAGTTACCACCATCAAAAATGCATTCCCTGTTGTCCAGTGGTCCAACAATATCCTTCCATTTCAGACATCACCTCAAATTGAGCATTCACTGGTGTCCAATGGCACTCCATAAGCCCTCAAAGTGTTGCCCCTGGGAAAACAGATCCCAAGAACATCGACTTTAGGTGACCATGACTGAATGGGACGTAATCATATTGGATGACCTCAAAGTAGGGAGTCAATGCGAACAAGTGACACAAAAAGCAAGCAGTATCCCTGGATGCATAGGCAGGGGAATAACTAGCAGGAAACAAGAGATGCTTGTTCCACTCTACAGATCCCTGTTGAGATCACAGCTGGAGTATTATGTCCAGTTCTGAAGGCACCACCTGAATGGCATAGAGTGCTTGGAATCAATTCAGATAAGAGCCACAAAGATGGTACAGGGCTTCCATCACAAACCTGCTTTTTATGCAATAGAGCTATATCTCAAAGGGTGGGTTGGAACCCACGGGCACCAGGCAATGCTGCTTGTATGATGGTGCCTGGTCTTAGTGGGTGGAAGTGAGTCCACGTACACCAGGGAATGCTGTTTGTGGGATGGTGCCTGGTGTTGCAACACACAGATACAATCCAATAAACAGCATTACCTGGTGTCCAATGGTTGCCCCCCCTCCAACACCAGACACCATCATACATAACGCATTCAATTATTCTCTCTGACCACTGAGACCCATCGCCATCAAACAAAAACCATTTCCAGGTGTCTAGTACCACCCCTCAACTTTAAACACCAAGAATCACAATATACAAAGAAATTGACTAGTGTCCAGTAGTTACCCCCCCACCCTACAACACCCAGCAACATCACACATAATGCAATCCCACTTGCCCAGTGATCACTCAATTACCTTCCATATAAGGTACAACAACCAGTAAAACATCTCCTGCTGTCTGATGGCCAACACATGCCCTCCCACACCAGGCCCACCTATAAAAAAGGGATTCCCTATTGTGCAGTGTTTCAGCAATATCTTCCAAAACCAGGTACAACAAAAAGTAAAGCACCCCATGCTATCAGGTAGATCTCCATGAGCCCTACCACACCAGGCCCATCCCCAAAAAGGGATTCCCTATTCTCCAGTAATTCCCCAATTACCTTGCATACCAGGCGCTACCACAAGTAGTTCACTTCCTGGTGTCCAAATAGCCCACCAATGCCCTCATATACTGAGTCCCACCCCTGAAAAATGATTCCCAGTTGGTCAATCATCCCCCAGTTCCATTCACAACCAGGCACAGCATGAACCAGAATTAGAGGCACCTGCCCCACCCAAGCCCTTCTGTACCAGACACAATCAAGAAATACGTGGAGTTACTTAACAGGATACTATGGAATCAGAAGCAGGAATCTTGAAAGGGCAACTTCAGAACTGAAAAACAAAATATAGGAATGGAGTCACAAAGGATCAGTAGTTCTTTGAGAATTAATAGTATAGAGCATAGTCACAATGTCCAACGGTCCCCAACAAGACCTCCCATATCAGGCTCCACCACTGAAAATGCATTCCCTGTTGTCCAATGGTCCCCCCAAAACCCTCCCATATCAGGCGTCACCACAAGTTAAGCATTCTATGGTGTCCATTCGACCTACTCAAGCCTCCCCTTTTCATGCCTCACCACCACAAACGCATTCATTGACGTTCAATGGACCCACAATTCCCTCTCAAATAAGGAGTCACAGCAATTTAAGCATTCCCTGGTGTCAAATGGTCCCCTACAAGTCCTCCCATATCAGACAACATCACCAAAAAATGCAGTACCTGTTGTTCTGTGGTCCCCCAATACCCTCCCACATCAGGTATCACCACATGTTAAGCATTCTGTGGTGTCAAATGAACCCACACAAGCCCTCACAGATCATGACTAATCACCAAAAATGTATTCAATGTTGTTCAGTGGTCCCCAAATTCCATCCCATGTCAGTTGTCACAAGTTAAGCATTCCCTGGTATCCAGTTGTCTGCCACAAGTCCTCCCATATCAGGCCACATCACCAAAACATGCATTCCCTGTTGTCCAGTGGTCCCCCAGTAACCTCCCATATCGGTCATCAACATGCATTAATCATTCTATGGGGACCAATGGTCCCCCACAAGTTATCCCATATCAGGCCCCACCACCAAAAATGCATTCGCCATTGTCCAGTGGTCCCCCAAAACCATCACATGTCAGGGGTCACCACAAGTTAAGCATTCTGTTGTGTCCAATGGACCAATGCAAGCCATCCCATATCAGGACCCACCATTAAAAATGCTTTCAGTGTTGTCCAATGTTCCCCCCAGATCCCTCCCATATCAGGTGGCACTCCAGGTTAAGCGTTCCCAGTAGGCCATTAGTCTACAGGAAATTCTTAACTTGTAGTGAGGTATGTTATGGGAGGGAATTTGGTGAACACTGAACATTGAATGCACTTTTGGTGGTGAGTCATGATATGTGAGGGCTTGAGTGGGTCCATTGGACACCATAGAATGCTTATCTTGTGGTGACGCTTGATATTGTAGGATATTGGGGGACCATTAGAATCAGAGAATGCCATTTTGGTGATGGGGCTGAATACTCGAGGACTTCTGGATGGCCATTTGTCACCAGGCAATACATAACTTGTTGTGGTGCTTGAAATGGGAGGGAACTGTGGTCCATTAAACAAAACGAAATGCCTTTTTAGTGGTGTATACTAATATAGGAGGATTTGTGGGGGGTCCATTGGACACCATGGAATGTTTAATATCTATTGATGCCTGATATAAGAGGGAGTTGGAAGACCACTTGATAACAGGGAATAGAAACATAGAAACATAGACTTTGACAGCAGATAAGGACCGCTTGGCCCATCTAGTCTGCCCATTTCCCTACCTACAGGATAGGCTGCAGATCCTAGTTAACCAACAGCCTATTTCTTCCTACCCCCCACAAGAATTGCCTTATGTCTGTCCCATGCATTCTTGAATTCTCCCACAGCTTTAGACCCCACAACCTCCTCAGGAAGGCTGTTCCATGCATCCACTACCCTCTCTGTGAAATAATACTTCCTCACATTGCCCATGAACTGCCCCCCCATCTTTAAATTGTGTCCCCGTGTTCTTGCATGTCTCTTTTTCTGAAAGATGCTACCCTCTTGGACTTTGTTGATTCCACTGAGGTACTTAAAAGTTTCTATCATGTCCCCCCTCTCCCTTCTTTCCTCAAGGGTATACATATTAAGCTCCTTTAGTCTCTCCTCATACGGCTTCTCTTGCAGACCCTGCACCATTTTAGTTGCCCTCCTCTGGACTGCCTCTATCCTGTCTATGTCCTTGCGGAGATGGGGTCTCCAGAACTGGACGCAGTACTCCAGATGGGGACTCACCAACTGTCTGTACAGAGGGATAACAACTTCCTGTTTTCTGCTGCTGATGCCTCTCCCTATGCATCCCAGTATACCCCCAGCCCTCCCTACTGCCTTCTCACATTGCTTGCTAACCTTAAGGTCATCTGATGTGATTACCCCGGTCCCTTTCCTTTTTTGTTGTTGTTACTACCTCCCCCTCATTGTATATTCTTCCCCTGGGTTCTTGTTTCCCAGGTGCATTATTTTGCACTTCTTTGCATTGAATCCTAGCTGCCATACTTCTGACCATTCCTCCAACCTTTCCAAGTCCCTTCTCATCCTTTCCACGCCTCCTTGTGTATGAACCCTGTTGCAGATCTTTGTGTCATCTGCAAAGAGGCATACTTTTCCTTCCAGTCCCTCTGCAATGTCACTTATGATGACATTAAAAAGGACTGGACCCAATACTGAACCCTGTGGTACCCCACTAGTAACCCCTCTTTCTTCAGAGTGGACTCCATTTACAATTATCTTCTGTGTCCTGTTGCCCAGCTAAAGTTTTACCCAGGATACCACCCTAAGACCCACTCCCAGGCTGGTTAATTTGACTATTAATCTTTTGTGTGGGACTGTGTCAAATGCCTTGCTAAAGTCTAGGTAGACCATGTCCACAGCCCCTCCCTGGTCTACTACTTTGGTCACCCAGTCAAAGAAATCTATTAGATTCGTCTGACATGACCTTCCCACTGTGAACCCATGCTGCCTTGGATCCTGTGCCCCACTGGCCTCTAGGTACTCAACTATTCTTTCCTTCAGAAGTGACTCCATCATTTTCCCTACCACAGAGGTCAGACTGACAGGTCTGTAGTTTTCTGCCTCTGTCTTGGTCCCACTTTTGTGAAGGGGAATCACATCCACCTTCCTCCAGTCCTTGGGTACCACACCATCCTCCCATGATTTATTAAAAGAGTAGCCAGTGGTTTCACTAGTTCTCCCTTAATTCTTTTAGAATTCTGGGGTGAATTCCATAAGCCCCATTTCTTTGTCCACCTTCAGTTTTAGGAGTTCTTGCAGAACCCTTTCTTCTGTGAAAGGACTGGGATCGACCCCCATCGAGAGTGCTTCTGTTAATTGGATTAGGCACTTCCCCCTCCTCTTTTGTGAATACTGAGCAGAAATATTCATTCAGTATCCCTGCTTTTTCACTGTCCCCCTCTGCCCACACACCGTTCATTCTATTCAGCCTCACTATCCCTCCCTTTGTCTTTCTACGCTCGCTGATGTACCTATAAAAGGTTTTATCCCCCTTCTTAACCGAGTTGGCTATCTTTTCCTTAGTTTGGGCCTTTGCTATTCTGACTTCCCTCCCTGCTTCCTTCTGCCTTAACTGGTACAGCTTTCTGTCCTGCTCCTTCTGTGTTTCCTTATACTTCCAGAATGCTATCTTTTTCTTCCTGACTTTCACAGCCACCTCTTTTGAGAACCATAGTGGCTTTTTCTTTCATTTTGATTTGTTTATTTGCTTCATACACAGGCTTGTTGCCTCTGTGATGGCAGTTTTGATGATTCCCCATTGTTGCTCCACACCTCCTTCTAGCCTGTTTGCTAGTGCTTTTCTGAGGCACTCTCCCATCTTGCCAAAGTCAGCCCTCCTGAAGTCCAGTACCTCACTTTTGTATGGCTTGACTCTGTAGCTGAGTTTAACTTGAACCACACTATTTGATGGTCACTTGTTCCCAGATGGCAATCCACTTCTAGATCTGAGATCCTCTCACTGCCCCCGTTTGAGAATACGAGGTCTAAGATTGCACCCTCACGAGTGGGTTCTGAAACTAGCTGTCGGAGGCCTGCCACCTGTAGGGCATCAAGAATGGCCCTGCTTTTGGATGTGGCTGCAGCAAATGTGCTCCAGTTAACATCTGGCATATTCAGGTCTCCCATCAATAGTATCTCCCCTTTCTCTGCCATTCTAAGAATGCCTTCAATCATATCCTTGTCCATTCCCTCCCCCTGACATGGGGTCTGTACACAACCCAGTGTGTTTGTGGTGCCCTTTCCAGTCTCCAAGGTGACCCTGGCGCCTCCTCCTCCCTGTTTACTTTTTGTTCAGTTGCTTTATCCCCTTCCTTTACATAGAGAGCTACTCCTCCCCTCTTCTCCCTTGCCTGTCTCTCCTGTAGGTTATGTACCCTGGTATGTTAACATCCCAGTCATGGTTCTCTGTGTACCATGTTTCTGTGACTGCTACGATGTCCAGGCATCCCTCTTCCATCAAGGCCACCAGCTCAGAGAGCTTGTTGCCCAAACTATGGGCATTGGTACTCATTACCCTCCATTTCCTGATGGCCTTACTCCTTTTTGCCCCATCCCTGTCCTTCTTGCCTTTGTCACTTTCTCCATTTACCCCTGCCCTTCTCCCTATCAACACCTCTAAGTTGGTGTTTACCGCACTTACTACCATGATTTTTTTGGGGGGGGCTAGGATTTCCCTGCTCCTTTCCAGTGCCTCCCCCACTGGCTAGTTTAAATGCTTACCAATGAAGCGTTTAAACCTATCACCTAGGATCCTGGTTCCCCTCCTGGACAGATGCAGCCCATCATGCCAGTATAGGCTTGCATCACTCCAGGTGGACCCCCAGTCCCCAATGAAGCCAAATTCCTGAGCTCCACACCAGTTTTTCAACCACTGATTGAATCCCATGGTGTGGAACACCCTAGCCTCTCCTACACCATAGATGGGCAGCACCTCCGAGAAGGTTACCATGCGTGCCACTTGTCTAAGGCCCCTCCCCAATTCCACATACTCTTCCTACACTTCTCTAATCCCTTTCTTAGCCAGGTTATTTGTCCATAGGTGGACAATGATATCCAGCTCCCTCCCCTGTGCAGCTGCTCTAGCAATCCTGAGGATTCGCTCCCTGTCCCTCCAAGCCATGGTGCCAGGCAGGCACCTTACCTCCCTCTCCCCTTCCTCCCCCAGTTCTACCTTCCTAACAATGGAGTCCCCCACCAGGAGTTGTTTCCTTCCCCTGAATGGTCCCCTGCCACCCTTCTGTGGGTCTCCTTTGTGGAGGTTCCCAGCATTCTACTTGGTCTCCACTGCAGCTGCCTCCATAGAAGAACCACACTTTGCCAGAATGGCATAGGAATTGTGGAGAGGTACAACCAGAGGAATACACCTCTGTTCCACCACCCTCACCCTCCTTGAGCCCACTGTGGTCCAACCACTCCTCTTTCTTGGCAACCTCTGAGGCAACGGTGGTCCCTGGATGGAAGAGGAGGTCCCAAAAATCCTGGCTAACTCAGCCTGGAGATGAGCAACCTCCTCCCTCAGCCCAGAGAGGTGCCTGCAGATGGAACAACACCGCATCCTCCAGAACGTCTCCCGGAAGACTGCTGCTCCACAGCCACTGCACTGCACCACTCCCATCATGTCTTATTTCTGGACCCTTAACTGTTTGCAATCCTTACTCTTTCCTCTGTTTTTTTCTCTTTCTCCTTACTTTCTGCCTGTGTGCCCTTTAAGCTCCTGATTGTCCTGTTCTGAGACAAGAATATCCTATATTTCTCAGTAGACCCTTACTTGCTCAGAGGCAGACCTCCAGCAGCTAGAGGGGGCCGGAGAGCTACTCTTGCCCTTCTAGGATGGTGGGTCTTTGGAGGCTCTGTGATCACTCACTTCCTGCTCCCAAACAGGAAGTTCCTGTTGTCAGTCAAATCCTGTGCCTATAAAAGTAGAACTAGCTTTGGGTGGGAGGGTGGAGGTGAGAGAAGGAGGGCAATATAGTCCCAGTAGAGAATTCCAGTCACACAGCAGTCCTTTCTCCTGGTGTCTTCTGCCAAGCTACTAGCAGAATCTTTCTAAGGCAGTCTTTAAATGTAGCTTCCTTCTAGCTAAGCCACTCTCCCTACTTACTAGATCCTTCTACAATTTAAACCTCACAGCTATCAAGTCCTTTCAATCACCTGAGATTTACACCTAGATAACAGTTCAGATAACCATTCAGTTCAGTTAACTCAGACAAACACACACTTTTTTTTTTTTGTTTTGTTTGTTAGTTTTTTTTTACCCTAAATTAAATGCATTTTTGGTGGTAGGGCCTGATTCAAAAGGGCTTATGAGGGGCCATTGGACACCAGACAACACTTAGCATGTTGTGGAGCCTTGTATGGGTTGGACCTGGGGGTTCATTGATCAACATGGAATGCATTTTTGATGGTGTGGCATGATAAGACAGGCCTTGTTGGGCACTGGCTGACATGGACAGTCAAGTGGAATAACAGAATAGCAAGGTAAAGACTATAGGGTTGTAACTGGATAACATCAGTCAGCATTTTCACCACCCTTTAGTGTTTGATAATGCCTCCTGATGTCTCCCGGTAATAACCAAATCATGTTTTACCTTACTATACTGACAAGAGACTTGCACTGACCTCATGAACACTTGTGTAATGCATATTTATTTTTATTTATTTATTGAGTCTTGGATTACAACACCTTTGAGCAATGCAACTCATTTTCAAAGGTTCCATGCCAGTAGTACAAAAACAAAACACAGTAAACAATAGATAAGTAAATAGCGGGTATCAAGAATATACTTAAAAAATTAATATATCAAAAGCAATCAAAATAGCACTAAATGTTGCTCAATATAACAGTAGAGTGGGATAGAAGAGAGGGAAGCCTGGGAGGCCTTGTCAAAATCTTGGAGAGAAAGTAATGGGGTATAAGATGGGGGATGGGAGAAACAAGAGGGGAGAAGGAGATGAGTTGCACAGGAATGGAGAGGGAAGGAGTGGAGTTGCAAAGGAGGTCATGAGAATAGAGAGGTGAGAGGATGGGGAGGTGGAAGGAGGGAAATGGGATCAGTGTAGAGAGAAGGGGTAGTGCTGGTGAAGTGAGGGGGAGGAAGACAAATTAATAGTTTAAGGAGAAGAGGTGGTGTTTAGTCAGAAGAGGGGGCAGCTTAGCAGGCCTTGTCGAAAACCCAAGAGAGAGTAAGAGAGAGAGTAATATGGGTGGGAGAGAGGTGAGAGAGAGAAAAGTAGGGAGAAGGAGGGGAAGAAGCTGCAAAAGAGGTAGCATGAGATAAGAGATTGGGTGGTGGGTGGAAGAGGGAAGGGGAGGAGGAGCAAGGGAAGAACTTGAAGATGCGTGAGCAGAGAAGAAGCAGGGGTGAGGGGTGGAGGGGAAAAGGCTCGAGGGTGGGATCAAAATGAAGTGCCAAGAGTTAAAAGTGCCAAAAGGCATAAGTACAATGATAGATATACTTATGTGGTTTTGGGCATCGGCTGACATATACAGCCAAGTGGAATAACAGAATAGCAAGATATATAACTTGTGCAGTGGTCACCCAATTCACTCTGCTACCAGGCAAAACTACAAATAAAGCTTTCCACAAGTGTCTTATATCCTCCCCATGCCATCTAAAACTTGACCACCCCCTAGAAACTGCATTACCGGTTGTCCGAAGATCTCCCAGTTCACTCCCACATCAAGGGCCACATCAAGTTAAGCATTCCCAGGTGTCCAATAACCCCCCCACAAACCCTCCCAAACCAGGCCCTACCCCTAAAATCAGCATTCCCAGTTGTACAATCAGAGAACCAGATAAGGGGATTTAGGGAGTATTTTACCCCCAATTTTGCCTGATTTACTACCACTTTCCGATTTCAAGAATTTATTTCCCACCCTACATATTTAATAAAGTATATTTGCTACACGTGCACAATATCAGCAGCACCATGCACTGCTAGCAGCCCCTTCACCATGCAGTAAAAGAATGCATGCATATATAATGGAGACAGAAAAGAACATGAGTATCAGTTGGGACTGCAGCACACAAGACAGCATCAGAAGTTGCAGTCTGGCCAGAGGGGTTGTTGTAACTAGACATGTTAAAAATAAGGTCACGACACTGTAGCATCAGGAAGGTATGGCAAACTCCATGGCAGCACCAGTCAAAAACAGTCAGTGGCTGCAGGTGACCAGTGTGTTAGAGACTTGGTTTACTGGCAGGGGGTCAAAACTGGTTAGCCGATGTCATTACTACCATTTAGATGAAAATACTATCAGGTTGAAGAATCCAGCAGTAAATACTTTTCAGTCCTAAAACTTATCTGGACCCCTGTGTACAATAGTCCCCCAATTCCATCCCATACCAGGCATCACCAACAGAAAGGCACTCCCTGGTGTCAAACTGCCTTCCCGTGCCCTCCCAAATAAGGTCCCTTCAAAGTAAACAGCATCACCAGATGCACAGTGGTCCCTCAATTCCCCCACAATACCAGGCGCCACAACAAGTAAAGCTTTCTACCAGTGTCTTATGGCCTCCACATGCCCTCACAAACCAGAACACACCCCAAAAACAGCATTTCCTGATGAACAATGGTCTTCCAAAGACTTTGATGGCAGATAAGTACCGCTTGGCCCACCTAGTTTGCCCATTTCCCTACCTACTGGATAAGCTGCAGATCCTAGTTAACTAACAGTCTATTTCTTCCTACTCCCCCTCCAAAAGAATAGCCTTATGTCTGTCTCATGCATTCTTGAATTTCCCCACTGTTTTTGACCCCATGACCTCCTCAGGAAGGACGTTTCATGCATCCACCACCCTCTCTGTGAAAAAA
This sequence comes from Neoceratodus forsteri, assembly GCA_016271365.2. Lineage (NCBI taxonomy): Eukaryota > Metazoa > Chordata > Ceratodontiformes > Ceratodontidae > Neoceratodus > Neoceratodus forsteri. The sequence goes on along the minus strand of CM057450.1, from coordinate 848,728,872 downwards.
TACTTCCTCACGTTGCCCCTGAGCCATCCCACCATCTTCAGATTGTGTCCCCTTGCTCTTGCACATCTCTTTTTCTGAAAGATGCTACCCTCTTGAACTTCATTGATTCCCTTGAGGTACTTAGAAGTTTCTATCATGTCTCTCCCCCCCTTCCTTTCCTCAAGAGTATACGTACTAAGCTCTTTTTGGTATCTTAGTGAATTAGTTATCATCTGTACAACTGGTAATGGCTCTCCCATGCCCTCCCAAACCAAGCCTCACCACAAAAAAGAAAGAGGAATTCCCTATAGTCCAGTGGTCTCCCACTTATGTCAGATATCAGGCACAATCCCACACAAAAAAAATAAATAAAATAAAATAAAAAATAAAAGGCACTTCATGGTGTCAAATGACCTACCCAGCTCATCCCAAACCAGCCCCACCCCAAACAGTATTACCTGTTGTACAGTGGTTCCCCAATTCAGTCCAATATCAGCCACCACAACAATAAGTAAAGCTTTCCCCTAGTGTCATATGGCATCCCCATGTCCTCTGAGGCACCACCCAAACATAAAGAGTACTATGGTGTCCAGTGGTTGCCAAAGACCTCACGAACCAGGTGCCACCAAAAGAATTAAAGAATTCACTGGTGTCCAGCAGACCCACTGATGCCCTCCCATAGCAAGCACAACCACAAATATAGCATTCAATGATGTTCAATTTTCTACTCATGCACTCACATACTGGGCATTACCACTAGTACAGCACTCCCTGTTGTCCAGTTTCCCCAGGCCATACCATACCTGCTAAAACAAACAAAAAAATAATCTCCTGTTGTCCAATGGTGTCCTAATTCACTCCCTACCTGTCAATCAGATTTAACAGGACATTTAATTAAGAGTGGCAGATGAGGGAGGGTGTGCAATTCCAAGTAAAAACAGCAAAAGAATACAGCACCACTAAAATCACATCAAACTAGGTTTAAAATGGATCCCAGTTGTTCTTCTACCTGGACATCTGAGATTCTGTTCTGGTTAGTATTAGGTCCAGAAACACCTTATCTGTGGTGTGATCAAACACAAGCTTGAAAATCTCCAGACAAGAGAAAGTAGATTGGTCCTCATCGAATGACACCACCCAAATAGGGATCCCTCAATTACCTTCCATACTAGTCTAAACAACCAGTAACACCTTTCATGGTGTCCAATACCCCACCAATGCCCTCATATACCAGGCCCCACTACTCAAAAAGGATATCCATTTGGTCAATTATCAAATAATTGCCTTCAAATCCAGGCACCATATGACAAAGGATTAGAGAGCACCTGCCCCACACAAGCCCTCCTGTGCTAGATATAACAAAGTAATATGTGGAGAGTTACTTACCAGGATACTATGGTGTCAGAAGCAGTAATCTTGAATGGACGACGTCCATCAGAACTGTAAAATAAAATATAGAAATGAGTCTCAAAGGATCCATAGTTCTTAAATTAATAATATATAACATGTTCACAATACAGTAATACTTATCTGATGGGGAAGGAGTCTTCATCCTTATAGGCATGTGAAAGAGAGACAAAAATAGGTTAATATGAAGGAGATACAGTAGACAGAGAGGAAACCAGAGAGGGGATAGTCCATCCCCTCCATCAAACACCCATAACCATCAAAGAAAAAGCATTTCATAGTGTCCAGTGGTTCCCCCATCCACTGATACCTGGGACCATAACACACCACATATTCACACAATAAGCATTCCCTGTTGCCCATCAGCCCCCACACCCAATATTGGAAACTGGGTTGGAACCCATGGACACCATGCAATGCTGCTTGTTTTATGGTATTGGGTCAAAGAGGGTGGGAGTAAAATCCACGGACACCAGTCAATGCTGTTTGTTTTATGGTGCCAGGTCACATATGGTGGGGGGGCACCAACATCAGGGAATGCTTTTTCTGAAACAGTGCCATGCCTTGGAGGATGGGATTGAACCTACATACACCTGGGAATACTTTTTCTGTGATGGTGCCATGTCTCTTCAGGTGGGGTGGAACCAATTACCACCACGCAGTGCTGCTTGTCAGATAGCACTGGGTCACAGTAGGTTGTGGTGAGACACCCAACACCAGGGAATACTGATTGAAGGGTGGTGCCAAGTATTGCAACACCTAGTTTCATCAAACAGCATTACCTGTTGTCTAGGAGCTGCCCACCAGTCACAGAGACCTAGCACCATAAAAAAAACAGCATTGCCTTGTGTAAGGGGGTCCACCCAACCCTCCAAGACATGGCAAAATTACATATAATGCATTCCATGGCATCCGTGATTTCCACCCACCTTCTAAGACCCAGCATATCACTGGAAAAATATTTTCCCTGATTGACATTTACTTAATAAACAGATTAACTGCAAAAAGAATTGCAGTATACTACATCTAAATTGTGTAATTTATGCCATCAACAGTTTAGTGTATTATTTCACAATACAGCACCCCTTCCTCTGCCACCAGCACCATCCCAGAAAACACCCTGACCCTGATGTCAAGGCCCCCCCTTGCCACCATGCACCAGGACCAAAGTTAAAAATAGGGAAATTCATAGTGGCTAGTGGTCCCAACCCCACCCATCGATAGTGGGTCCCATCAGGTTAAATAAAAAGCAGATGGTGAAAGGTAAAAAAAATCATGCACTCACCATCCAGTGAAGAAGCTGCTTGCAATTTACCCCCACAGGTGACAGTTTTATTTTATGCCTGTGCAAGTAAAAACATAGCACTTAAATAAATAAATAAAATATGGCAAAGTCAAAATCACAGCTGGAAAAAAACTGACATTCTTGATACTATAGCAGCTAAACTGTGTCCTTAGTGGCAAATTAAACTGTTGAGAAGGTAGTAAATTTTATTAAAGAAATAATTGCCAAGGATGCCCAAATAAATAAATAAAAAAAAAAACATAAAGTGGAGGTAGGACATAGGAAGCACACAAAAAATAGTCTAAGAGAAAACAAAATGACCATAAGGTCAGTTTCAGAAAATTAGACAACAGATCTGTAAATAAACTGACATGGGGTACAACCAGGGACATCTCATATGAATTAATCAGACAAAAAATTGGTGAAAATCCATGGAATTTATACAGGAAGGAGAGGGTTATTGAACTTCTTTTCAGATTTGCTTTTGAGGTGATGCCCGGTCCTCTTACCATCAAGCAGAATACAGTCCCTGTGAGACTTCGTGCCATGGGCTCAATGCACCAAAATTCTGTCATGCTGTCAATAAGCTGCCTATGACTGTACACTTCTCTCTCTCTATCTCACTGTGTGGAAAACAATGCACCGATCAATTCAGGGGACCCAAAGAAGAATTTATTGCTAACTTGGACTCCTCGCCAGTAGACTATGAACAACAAAAAATACTGCAGGAGAATCATGGGTCATTTACCATTATCTTGCCCCCACCAAATAACATACAGTAGTATGTACCATATTGCAACAGACAGATAACTGAATAAAAATATACCTTAAAATCTGACATTCTGTTGGGGGGATTCTGGAGGGCCACAAACTAAATGCCATACCAATATTCAATCAATAAACACCAATACTAAAAAATTAGATTATGCCAGATTATTAGTAGCAGAACACGTGTCTCACAATTGAACCACAAACAAAAAAAATATATAACCAAGCAGACAATAGCTCCAATGTGTGTTTTTACCAGTTGCTGGACAGTATTTGTTTTACGAAATTGTCAAGCATCACAGGAAAAATCAAGGGAATGGAAGTAATCAATCTAAAATATTATTGCTGCAGGTATTGGGCACTGCATTGTTCCGAGTATATTTATTAGTGGGTGCAGAACAGAGGGAGAGTAAGACAATTCTCTGCAGCCACAGAAGGGATCAGCTAGTGCTAAATGGTTTCACAGTTATGGCGAGCACAGAAGAGTTCGGCATTCACATCACAGATCTGGGAGTACAAGTGAGACCACTGGTGGATGTCTTACCATTTTCTTCACAGTCGGATAATGGAAAATGTGATTATGGAAAGCAATTTTTTGTTTCAATCGGGAGATGCCTACACTCTCATCTATGGCTCTGAAAATCAAAGCACCTACTTTTGGGAACCCGGATAAGCAATGGGCTTGTTCAAATAAAAAAAAAATAATAAAATCAGGCAATGTAAAAAGTTCTTCTGTCAAGATAAGAAAAATATAATCTAATGAGCAAGAATAATAAATGTAGACTTTACAGAGCTCCTAACCAAGAGGTAACCACCAGCACAGCACCTAAATCCAATTATTGAAATTACATTAGTAACTTGCCGATATTTATAAAACAAGCAAAAAAAAGACTTTACCCAGTATCACAAAGGGTATAGCTAGCAGACCGATATCGAATGATGAAATTAATTCGGGTCCAGAAGTTAGTGGGGCTGAAAATGCATGACTTACTTATATTTACTAAACTAAGCCAAATGCTGACTTTTTCCAATATAAAACAAAGCAGAAAACAATTCAAGCATGGTATTTCAAATGGTGGAGCAATAAGGAATAAATTGTGGTACATTATAAAAGTAAAATAATAAATGAAGCAGAATATAAACATTCCTCTGAGATAAATTATTGGCAATGCGAGTCTAAAGTTGAAATACAAAAAAAAGGCTGAAAGTCAATAACCAGAAAAGAAAGCTGGAATATACAAATGGCTGAGATTCAATGCCTTCCCTCTCACTACCAGGAGTGAAATAAGGTGCGTTGTTTTTTTTCGGTGGGCTTTCAGATTGGTCCTGTCAAAGCAACATCTCCTACATTTGTGAACCTGGAGAAATCATGGGATTCAAATAACAAAAAAATAAAAAACATCCAAATGAATTGAAAATAAAAATTGCAATATGCCTAAATAAAAGGTCCTCTGGATCAATTTACAAAATCATAACTAATGAGCTAAAGTAGTAAATCCAGAGCTTGCAGACCCAACACCAGGATTTGATTTTACAGTAGCAATCAAGCTCTTAACCCATATTACCACCATCCTAGAAACCGAACCCAAGTGAAGAAATTACATGACTTGCTGATATTTACAAAACTAAGCAAAAGGAAGACTTTTCACAGTGTCAAAAGGGGAAATGAAAGCTTTTTACAAGTTTGGTACAGTCGAACAACAAGCAATCCAAACTAATATCCAGTCTGTTACACACTTACGTAGCAAAAATAGTCAATAACATAAGCAGATCAATATGAACACCCAAATGTATAACAAAAATATAAAACCTATACAGTAGCAGTACAAATTTAGAAACTGGCACCGCTAACAAAGGCTGCTGAGCTCCAGAGAGAAAATACATAAACAAAGCTAACAACCCCCCCAAAAAGAATTATTAGAAAAAAAAATAGAAAACAGCCAGCTTTACTTCTGAAAAAAACTTCCTTCACTCCAGTTCAGCATAATGTATATCCAGTAACTTGAAGCCAACTACACAAAACCTGGCTGATGGATTATTATAAACACTGATGTCAGTTGCCAGTTGAACTAAATGACAAAGGCAACAAATGAGTAGTAATAAAATAAATGCCTAGCACCCTTACTTTGTAAAAAAAAACAAAGTGATGAAGCTTCAGATGAGAGCATTCCTTCAGACAGAACAACATTCCACCATTTAGTACTATGTTCTCATAGACAGCACACGAGTTCAGTGCAGAGCGGGAGTGAAGATCTGCAAGCAGGAACAGCTGAACCCCACTTCAGAAAAACCACCTGATCATGAAAATTATTCATGTGATTGGTGCATTCAAAGATTCAAAAGATACCTTAGGGTCTGGCATGTATGTTGTTGCTGGGCAAGTTAAGACAATGGTTTATTTAAACTGTGATTGTTGCAGTCTAAAAAAATGTACTGAAGGACGTATAAACACGTTGGTGTCAGGCAATGTAATTTATGAACAGGACATAGTATTGCATTGGTGGCAGTGGGAGGGTTAATTAAATGTGAACAGTTATGCCAGCAGCTTGGTTATACTGTTTTTGTTGTGTTGTTGCATGTGTCTTCTGTAGCAACAACCTTTTTAAGAAATAAAGTTTAAATAAGAACTTGCTTGGCTCATCTACTGACCTTTGTGCAGACAGACTGTTTTTTGATAGTCTAATGTAAGCCTCCTCAGAGAGGGCCAGGCAGTGTGATGCATACTTCAGCCCTTGTGTGATGTTATAAGATGAATGACATCGTGTGCATTGTTCAATGTCAGACACTGCCTGAAACATGCTCCTAGGTTTCCCATAAAGGGAAGGACAGTGGAACTGCTCAGCCTTCATAACAATGGTGGCAGGACCACTTGGCAGTAGAGGAAAGCAAGAATCTTGGCACTGGGTGAGTGTATTCAATGATTCACTTGACTCTTAAAGGCTGTGTTGAAAAGTTTGCAAAATAATCAATAATAATGAGTCAAAATGGACTAAAAGAAGGTTTTTTTTTATTACAGGAATCAGTGAACTGAAGAGGTTTAACTCCAGCACATAAGGTTAGCAAACAATCAGTATAAGAAAACTAAATGTATATGTGCATAGTGATTTTTCATTCCTAAAAAATAATAATCTGAGTTTTCTTTATCTAGTCAATACAGGGAAAAGAAAACAAATTAAAGCATTCATGTCCATGACTATCAATGTTTAATGAATGAATAAGGTATATTATCTTTGCATCATTATTAAGATGACAATTATGCATTTTTTGGTGCAGTATTAGCACTGATAAGCAATATAAATCACAATTGTGGTGAGAAAGAAATAATTAGACATATTGGAAATTGGATCTACGCCCATGGAATACCATAGCAGTGCTCTAACCACTGAGCTACAGGCTCACATGGGGTTCCTAGACACATTTCCTTTTTCTGATATTGCATACCATGCAACCAGAAATAATCAAGATGATAATTAAATGCTTTGTGGTGCAGTATTAGCCAACGCTAAGTAATTTAAAAGACAAATTATAGTGAGAAAGAAATAGTGTGACCTACTTGGAACCATACCCAGGTCCCAGAATACCATCCTGGTGTTTTATCATTATTAAGCTACTTCTGAAAAGGCATTATTTAAGAAAACAAAAAAAAAAACAAAAATAAATAATAAAAAAAAACAAGTAACCTATAATTTTATTATTCTTTAAAACTAAGGACATACAATAAAAAGGAACAGAATCTATCAACGTCTTTAAAAGTGGTACAAGTCACTGTTTCCTTTAGGTAAATGTGTGTTAACATTAAGATAATTAATTCTGAAATATTCTTTACAACCTGTAACTTTGGGAAGTCAAGCATTATGCATAGTTGTGAAAGTCAGTAATGTGATTTTGTTTATTATTTTTAGTAAGATAACTATTAGAACAAGGAATATTAAATACATCCTAACAGTGGAAGCATTAGGTGAAATAGAGATTTTATCCACTCAACTTTAAGAAAAATTAATTTTGAAAATTATGTAAAGCAGTTTACAGAATTTTAACCAATTTAGATTTTGATTGCTGATATAAATTAAGTTTTCAGCCACTTCTCTGAAGAGACAAGATTACAGTCTCAAAATGATAGAATGAAATAATGTAGCAGCACAAATAAACAAGCACTGACTAAGACGCTTTCGGTAGTCCAGACGTTTAACTTTTTTTTCTGCAAAATCAAAAAGCATCCATCGTATTGGTGTGGCAGTAGAAGCAATGGTGATGGTGACATAGTCAAAGTTAAGTGGCACTCAATCAATAATCATGTTACAAACAAGAATAATGGAATGTTGCCATGGTCATCTTGAAAGGATTATGGAAGGTGTATTAGACTATTACATTACTTTCAGACTTTATATATACTGTGCTGTTTGTTACATAACTATGTGTTACAATATTGTGCATGAACTTATTACCCTGGTGCTTAAATTCATTTTTCAGCATTCAATTTTTTAGCACTGGTGAATGACTAGAATGATGCATTATGATTCTGAACTAGACTTTAGATGAATTATTTTATTAAAATAAACTGTCTCAATTTGCAAATGAATGCTTGTCTGGAAGGGTGGTGTTTCATTATGTTTTGTATGGCACCTGTAACTGTATAACCATATTAAGATTAGGGTTTCTGTGTGTGTGTGTGTGTTACAGCAGGTAGCTTTGGTAATAATAATAGTCATATTGGTAAATTGTTAATATTGCTTTATTAATAGTATATATATATATATATATATATATATATATATACATTAATAGTCAAATTGTATTAATGTGCTTGTGGACTTGGGAACAAATGTAGTCCAGACGTTATTTCAGGATTCAAAACAAAAGAACTGAATTTTTCTCCAACAGGCAAAAATAAGTGGACTGAGCACGGAAAATAATAAAGGCATAAAGTAAAATCAAAATTACAGAACTTAAGTCAGTTTCAAATAAAGATTCATTCATCCACCTAGTATCAAGCTTGGGGACTGACAGGGAACAGCTCCTACCAATCAACTCACAGTTCAAGCTGCATTGCTTTTATACAGAAAAATAGTCACATGACCACAATAGCCCCTCCCAGACCTAACTTGAAGCAAAAAATGTCCTTTAAAGGGATTACAGTCTTAATACAATAACTTGAAAGTGTTATAGCACAAACACAAAAGAGTTTGAGGCACAGAAATGCAATAATTAATCCTTTAAACCAAAAGAAATAGTTTATACTAGGGTTTCAGGCACCTCCCTCATGCTGACATCAATCAATCAATCAATCAATCAATCAAATCTTTATTTATTCAGGTGAACATCATTGAGCAAGGCTCATTTACAAGATGGACCTGATAAGGTCAAGGTTCAATAGTTGGTACACAACAGATACATCAGTGCACTTATAGATGCATAACAGATACAGAAAAAACACTTGTAATACACTGATAAAGGGTAAGAAGTTGGTTAGGACATACATGACAAGATAGGTTATAGGCAAATTATACTAAAAAATAAAGTATGTACATATCCCAAAAGAGGAGTCAAGGCATACACACAACATAGTGTAATACTAGGATGGATGGGGAGCATTTAGGAATGATGTAAGGGCAGAAATTAGTGGGAGAATGATTAGGTAGGTAGTAGGTAGTTAGGTAGAGCTAAATGGAACTGGGGTATTATAAAAAGGGTGGCCGACTGGGAGGGAGAACTGTGGAACAGAATTATGCCATAAATGATGGCTGTCTGGAGGGGGTTGTGAAATAGCAAGACTAGCTCTTGTGGTAGCAGTTGCATTTCTCGGTGAAGAAACCTGTACAAAGCTGTTTGAAGGATGCTATAGGTATGAGAGTGGACAACTTTAGGGATTTCTGAAGGGTATTCCATGCCATAGCTAGTGAATAGCTGATTGCCGCCCTCCCTGTCTGGGTGTTGACTTTAGGTATTTTGAGCATGATGAGGTTGTTGCTTCTTAGGGCATAGGAGCTAGCTATGGCCTGGGTGAAACAGTCTAGAATATAATTTGGAAGTTTTTTAGACAATGCTCTGTAGATCCATAGTGCTGCATTTCTGTTCCTTCTGAGATGTAGGGAAACCCATCCAACAGCAGCATAGAAAGAGCAATGATGAGTGTTGGATGGAAGATCTGGTATGAATCTTATTGCTCTATGGTACAGGGTATCCAGCTTGCTTAGGTAGGAGATGGGGCAGTGACTATAAAGGAAGTCTGCATAATCAACAACTGAAAGAAAAGTGGCTTGGACTAACCTCATCTTTGAGTCTCTGGTTAGGAAATGTTTTATTCTATAGAATAGGCCAAGCCTTTGGCGAAGTTTTTTCAGCAGTTCTTCAATATGATGTATGAAGTCAAGTCTGCTATCAATCCACACACCTAAGTATTTGAATTTTTCTACATACTCCAGATTTTCTCCAAGGATAGTTCATAGTTGGGGGAGACTGCTTAGTGAGGAGGTGCTGGTGGAGCTTTGATTGGAGAAAAGCATTGCTTTTGTTTTCTTTGCATTTAAAAGAAGCTTTTTCTCAAGTAATAGATATTGCAGCAAGGAGAATTCTGCTTGTAAAATTTCACGGGCAACTGCAGGTGATGGGTTGCTGACATACAAAACAGTGTCATCAGCAAAGAGGTGGACAGTGGCTTTGGTGAGATATGAGTCAATATTATTAATGTAGATGGCAAAAAGGATAGAGCCCAGGATAGATCCTTGTGGAACTCCTCTTAGCAGTGGTTTTAGTGGGGATAGATCACCTTCAGCTTTAACCTGCTGTGACCTATCCATAAGGTAACACCTGAACCATTTAAGGGAGGGTGGATCTAGGCCAATGGAATGCAAGGAAGAGAGTAGCAGCTCGTGGTCCACAGTGTCGAATGCCTTGCTAAGGTCAAGAAATACTGCACAGACACTATTCTTTTTATCCAATTCAGTTTGCCAGTCATTTGTAACTTTGGCCAGTGCAGAGATAGTGCTGTGCCTGGCCCTAAACCCAGATTAAGCTGGATTCAAGAGGCTAGCATCATCAAGATATTCACTTAGCTGGATGCTCACTATTTTCTCTAGCATCTTGGATAACACTGGAAGAATGGAAATGGGCCTGTAGTTATTAAGGTCCATAGGGTCCCCTGATTTTAGAAGGGGAACCACTTGGGCTGCCTTCCACACTGTAGGAATAGAACCAGAGGTTAAAGATAGGTTAAAGAGATGTGTTAGGGGAACTGCAAGTACATGAAATGCAATCTTTAGAAAGTAGGGGTCAAGAGAGTCTGCCCCTGTGCTTTTTTTAATATCCAATTGCCATAAAAGATCCTCTGCTTGCTTCAGCAGGACAGGTTTGAAGGAGAAGTGAGAATCAGCTCTCTGATCACCAGTATACTGGGAGCTTAGTTGTGAACGCAGGAGATTAGCTGGAGAGGTGTCAAAGGCAAGGCCAGCAGTTGTGAAGTGGTTATTGAAAGCATCCAGAACTTCCATTTTGCCAGAGATAGAGCCATCATTGTGGTGCAATTGAGTTGGTAGAGAGGTGCTAGAATCCTGTCCTACAATACCCTTGATGGTGCCCCAGAACCTAGCAGGATTGTGATAGGAGGAGTCAAGTTCAGCCAAATAAAAGGCAGCCTTTGCATCTCTTACTTTTTTGGTGCAGCTGTTCCTGGCTTTCCTAAATAACACCCAGTCATTTGGGTTCTTGGTTTTTCTTGCCAACTTCCATAGTTTGTCTCTCTCCAACAGTGCAGATTTGAGGTCAGCTGAAAACCAGAGGCAAGATTTGTTTTTTATTAGGACACTAGTGATTGGGGCATGAGTATTAAGGGCACTTAATATTATGATATTTAACACCTGATATGCCTTTTCCAAAGAGTGTGCGAGATAAAACTCTTGCCAGCTTGGAGAGTGAGCTAGATCATGCAGCTATCCTTCAATATTGAGGTTTTTCTTGGATCTCCTCATTAGGAATTTTGCTGGGGTTGTTGGTTTGCTGGAAGATCTTACTCCTGTAATGAGGCAGTGATCACTTATATCACTGAAAAGCACTCCAGTGTGTGTGAATAAATGGGGTTTGTTCACCAGCATGATATCAAGTAGTGTGCTGTTGTTTCTATTCTTTAAGTTTATTCTTGTTGGCTCATTTATCAGTTGTGAGCCCATGTGTATCTGAGAATGATACCAAAGGTGCAGCTGCCTTGGAAAGCCAGTTTAGATTCAGATCACCTAGGATAATGACTTCTTCAGAGCCTGGATTGAATAGATTCCCCAGGTGGGATAAAAGCTTATGGTCAGCAGAGGGGGCCTGTAGCAGCCAACTAGCTGGAAAGCTGCTGTGTTGGGGAGAGATACTTTGAGGGATATACATTCGAATTCTTTGGGCATCGAGGTTGCAGCAAAGCAGGAAACAGGTATACTGGACTTTACATATATGGCTACTCCACCACCCCTTGTTAGGCGATCTGCTCTGCATAGCTGATAGTTGGGTAGATTAACATCCCTATCTGCTGTGGTGGGTTTGAGCCATGTCTCAGATACCACGAGAAAGTCTGGCAAGGTATGGGCAACCCAGGCTTGTATTAATGTAAGTTTTTCCAGGAGGCTGCATGCATTAATATGTAGAAAACTGAGGCCTTTGATTGAGGTTAGGTCTGCTGGTGAAGTGATACACTCAGGGGGGCCTGGGTTGATTTCCACGTTTCCAATACAAAGTAGTAGAAAGAATAAAAGTTTTATAAGGGCTGCAAGAGATAGGAAGAGGGGGCTGTCTTTGGTCCTCCTTTTCTTGCTCTGTTGCCACTCTTTTTGGGTGCTCCAGCTGGGGTTATGACATCGTGTCGAGACACCGAGTAGCAGTTTGGTGGTCAGTCATAGGGGAGAACTGTATATCCAGTAATGCAGCATTGATCGGAATATATACGTGGTAATTTGCGTCCCTTTTTGGAGGTCACCCCACTGATATTGAAGCACAGAAATGCAATAATTAATCCTTTAAACCAAAAGAAATAGTTTATACTAGGGTTTCAGGCACCTCCCTCATGCTGACATCATAAAAGGGGCAGAGCTATGGCCGGACGGGCCTTTAGGACAGCATGCAAACAGCAGGGAGGGTCTAGAAGCTCTGCACCAGGAAGTAAAAATTAAAAGAAAAGGTAAACTCCTTAGTTTCTCTAAAATAAACAAACAAGAAAAAGAATGGGGGGGGTTACTAAGACCCTATTACAGTGCTTTTAATGATGGTGGCATCTCTTAACTTGGAGCTCATCATGCCTGTAGATTAGTTTACAGTATGTGCTTGTACTACTGTATTTATATTGCTGGTAGCAATAATCATATATGAATTTCCTAAAATATTACATGTTGTCAGAATTATGCCTCAGTTTAATTATTTTACAGGTTGTAACCTACACAAGAAACTGGTCAACATAGTCCAAGGATATCTCTTATGCAAAGTCATTTATAACGTATTACCATCATAATAGACATTGGTACTGTACTTGATGTGTACCACAAAGTTGTGCTATTTTTCACACCAAAGTTTGTGCATTACTTCAGTCATAGCATGGAAGCAAAGTACAGTATATTGATTGATTATAATGCAATTGGATCAGTAACTCCCCCTGAGAAAGTTACATAAGTTAAGCAGTCGGGCACTTTGTGAGCTAGATTTAGCTACTTGCTAAACTGTGTTTCATCAACTTTAATCAAATTGGAGTGAACTTGCACATTTATGCATTTTATTTGAGTTGGTAGTGGTTGTTCCTTCTAGACTGTAGTTGCTTCTTGTTTGGCAATACATGGCAATAGTGCTGGCCGGCCCTTACCTGCACTCCAGACCCCACACCACTTCGAGTGCAAGCATGTCTTGTTTGGTTTCTGGATCCAGAACTCTACTTATCACAAATACATCAAACATTTACAATGTTTAACATATGGCATAAAGAGAAAGAATTGTATTCATATTTAAGCTTGTTTAAAAGCTGACAGCAAATATTTTCATCTCATTTGTATTTTAATGCAGCTCAGTGCTTCACTCTACCTACAAGCTGCATTTATAACTAGAAACTGTGCTTATGTGACTAAAATTTCCTGTTCAAATTCACTGAAAGGCTTCAGAGTGTTTATTTTGACAAAAGAAAAGTGACTGTTCCAGAATTCAAGCAGACACATGATTTATTTAAAGTCTGGCATGAATTATAGCACTAAAATATGGCTGAAACCCAAGTTTGAGAGCAACAGGAAGAATTCACATGCTTCTAAGAAGCCCACTTCTCTACTTGCTTCTTTTTTTTCTTCTTTTCTAACAGGGTGGCACCAAAACATCTTAATATGCTGGCATTTGGACATTCAGAGAGATTTGAAAGGAGCAATAGGAACAGTAAGATACCTACATATGGCCAGGATGTAGGCAGGGAAAATGCAGGACTGAAAAGATAGTAAGAGGAAAGATACATGTACTGTTGCAACAGTTTTTATTTGTTTGAAAGAAGGAAACATCTCTAAGTGGTCTAAATACCTAATAATTGGTCCCAAAAAGGGAACCAAAGCCAATTCTGGTTATCTCTATAATACTAGAGGTTTACAAAAGTGAAATCTATACTTTAGACTACACAAACCTCTAAAAATAAACAAACAAGAAAAAGAATGGGGGGGGTTACTAAGACCCTATTACAGTGCTTTTAATGATGGTGGCATCTCTTAACTTGGAGCTCATCATGCCTGTAGATTAGTTTACAGTATGTGCTTGTACTACTGTATTTATATTGCTGGTTGCAATAATCATATATGAATTTCCTAAAATATTACATGTTGTCAGAATTATGCCTCAGTTTAATTATTTTACAGGTTGTAACCTACAAGAAAACTGGTCAACATAGTCCAAGGATATCTCTTATGCAAAGTCATTTATAACGTATACCATCATAATAGACATTGGTACTGTACTTGATGTACCACAAAGTTGTGCTATTTTTCACACCAAAGTTTGTGCATTACTTCAGTCATAGCATGGAAGCAAAGTACAGTATATTGATTGATTATAATGCAATTGGATCAGTAACTCCCCCTGAGAAAGTTACATAAGTTAAGCAGTCGGGCACTTTGTGAGCTAGATTTAGCTACTTGCTAAACTGTGTTTCATCAACTTTAATCAAATTGGAGTGAACTTGCACATTTATGCATTTTATTTGAGTTGGTAGTGGTTGTTCCTTCTAGACTGTAGTTGCTTCTTGTTTGGCAATACATGGCAATAGTGCTGGCCGGCCCTTACCTGCACTCCAGACCCCACACCACTTCGAGTGCAAGCATGTCTTGTTTGGTTTCTGGATCCAGAACTCTACTTATCGGTATTGACAAGCTCAAATTGCAAAAATATGTTGTTGGATTATTATATATTGACAAGACAATCTGTACTGCAAACATTTGAAGTCATATGTCATCATATTGTACTCTGGAAAACTGATTGTTGGTAATTCGTCAGTGAGTATGGGTGGGGGTACTTTGTCACATAAAATGCCCACAAAGTGCCTTTTCTTCTTTTTTTTTTGTTTGAATTGCTTTTTTTTTACTGTGTTTAATAAAATAGTTCCCTGTATTGAAGTCTTGCCTTGAAGAAGTGTGGAGCTGCAAGAAGAAGGCACTACTAGTATAAGATTTGAGCCTCACTCCCCTCTCCACCCATTCTTGGTTTCAAAGTGTAAGCTGTGTTTCTGTGTTTAAATTTAACTTACAGAAACAGCTGCACCACATTTAATAAGAAATTTGAGCTTGCCAAAAGACATCAAAAATGAAAGACTGCCATAAGATAGAAGCAGACAGACCATTTTCTGGGGCTCCTCCCACAGATACCTGATAGGTAAGTATTGGGCCCCTGCTACCTGGAGGCCAAGCCTGGGGGTGCCCCACTCTCTCCCCTTTCCAGACAGAATCTCAAGATCAAGGTCAGCCAGAGGATCAGCACTACCAGTGGTGGAAGGACCATACCTGCAGGTGTAATGAAGATTTTATGGCTGCATAGCCGCTGATAAATTTACAAATGAAAAGAGAACAAAAACATATGGAATGGAAACTTCCACTGCCTCAAATGGCTGGAATCAATGTTCACTCATCCTGGTTTCATTGTGGGGAACTGAAATCCTCAGCCGGCTATGTGGCAAGGCTTGCTGGTGGCCAGGAATGTGCCTGAAACCCAGGTGACTATTCAGCTGCCCCTTGCCCTATCTGACTGAACCTGGACCTCAGAATTTAGTAAGCACTGCCATATTACGCCTCAAAGGAAGTAATATTTGGGAAGGTGCTGCTCAAATTTTCATCCTCAGTGCTTTTGACTGTGCCTTCTGGGATACACTGCTAGCTTCGGCTGGGGGAGTCAATTGGGCACTAGGTTGGCTGCAAGGTGTGGTAAGACTCCAGGTAGCAAAGGGGCTGACCAGCCCAGTGGGGCATTTCCTGGGAGGGGCCAGGATGCTCAATCAGTGGGCCCCTCCACCCAATCTGCTCTGGGGATCTGATCCCCTCCTACGTTACTGTCTCCAGAGTGTAGTGGGTCAAGTAATTTAAGAGAAAATCTTTGATCCAAGCTAGGAGCCGCAAGATTACCCCTCAGAAGATCAGGAACAGCTGACTCAATTCATTTCAATTTAAGCTCAGTGCTTGCTGCTTGGTGCTTAGGGTATCATGTGATTAGGGCACTGGGGAAAGGGTGCCAACAATAATGGCGACCCACTCCCCAGCATATCCCTTTAGGGCTATGGTAGGGCAGAATGGCCAGATGAAATTCGGTGAATATAGCGACAGGATGTCACTATGCATACATCTTGTGAGGGAGTGAGCATGCATCAAGGATGTGAGGGGTTGTGCCACAGTGGGTTGCGAGCTGACTCCATGGTGTGGTGGGTGGGTTGCTGGTGCTGGTTGGCAGAGTGCAGGGGTTGGTCTGGCGCTGGTGTGTTTTGTGTTGCGCCTGGCCCGAACTTTGTATTTTTTTTAATGTTTTGCCCTCCCGACATGCACCCCCTGGATTTGAGAATCTCAGTGGGGGGGTGAGGGGCCAGCCACCCACCTAAAACATAAAAGTAAGTCCCCAGCACCATTTTACTGTGCACCGGGGTGTCAGAGTGCCAAAAAAAATGTCGGCACTTTTGACTTCTTGATAATGGCGATCACCTTTAGGCTTTTGCCATTATCATATAGAACTGTGCCTAGATGCTGAGGTATGAGAAGGAATTTGTAGTGTTTCTGCATTGGGCTTGGTACATTTGGTTGTGGATCACTCATGGAGCAGAGGTGATGGGATAAGGTTGGGGCATGTTAGCCTGCGTCGCTCAGCTTCAGGGCTCAGCTAATGTGGACTGAGATAGAGGAGTCTACGTGAGTTGGCTCAGTCACAGTGGCATGTCACATGGGTTTGTTGGATTAGGGATTCACAGTTTGAATCCCAGAGGTGACTCATAATTTTGGTGATTTTCTGCTCCCCGGGAGTGGGTGCAATTTTTTGTCTTCATCTTGTTATTATATAGGTTTTCCTGAGAGCACTGGAGCAGTTTCAGGTTGGAACTACAATCTATATTCACATGAATTTACAGCTCCACTGCTGTTTTGCCATGTAAAGTGGATACTTCAACATTAGGTTTTATTAGATAAACCGATGAGGGATTGCTAGAGATTCTCAAGGTGCATTGGAAGACTTCGGGAGCCCAGGCTTTTGTCTTTGCCGCTCCCTCCCTGTGGAATTCTCTACCTCATCGGGTATGAGAGTGCCAGACAGTGGAGAGCTTTAAAACTGCTTTAAAAACATATCTGTTTGCATGTGCTTTTCCTGATTTTTAGTACTGGACAACAGAATATTTAATAGTTTTACTTGTTTTTATTTATGTGAGTATTGTTTTTAAAATTTGATGATTGTACAGCGCTTTGATAATTTTGATATTGAGCTTAACAAATAAACTTATTATTATTATTTTAACACATTTTCTCTGGTTGTTATTATCTGTACCCTACTGGTTTATCCACATGTCTATGTTCCAAATATTATACAATGCATGATTAACATAATTTTTCAGTCTTTTATTCTGGCACTTGGTACTATAAAAAAAAAAAAAACAATACATGATATTGACAAATTGGATGCCCTTAAAATCCACATTAAACCATTAGCACTATGTGTGCTTGTTTTATACCAACTGCCATGCAGTGGGGTGTAGGCATGGACAGCAGCAAGGTTTGAACTCAAGTGCCATGTGCCCCCCCCCTCCACATGCTCACTTGAGCCTAAAGATAGGAACTCCATTTAAACAACAAAGAAAAAAACAGATCTGGGGCAGAATTATTTTCAGAAAGAGGGCAAACAAGGGGGGGTTTCTGCACAGGCAGGAAAAAGCCCACCTAAGTTCAGCTGTGGTACAGCTGGTGAGATAGTGCAGGGATAGAGCATGGATTTAGAGCAGGGGCATTACACAAGATGTCAGTATTTGGAAGATGGGTTTGATTCTTATAGCCTCCACTTAGCTGATTAAGCTGTAGTTTTATTCTACTTATAATGTAGTTTTACCTTATTTTGGTATTTTGAGGCAAAAGGGATGAGGGGACAAAGAGAGTCCACACAGAAATGGTTAAATTATCTTGCCATTTAATTTAATGAAAACAAATAGTGCAGGTCACATCCACATAACCCAGTATCAGAAAAACTGCCGACACGCAAGTGTGATGTCACAGTATGCCCGATGCCTAAGACTAATGTTTCGCTCAGTTTAGCCCTTAGCCTCCTCCTAGTAGTGTGGCCTAAAGAGCTCATAGAGGGGCCAAGCTTATACATAGATTTTATCAGCCCCCCCACTACCCCCCACTCAGAATGCTTGCTTGGGCAGCTATGCTTAGTTAAAAAAAAAAAAGAGAGAGAGGGCTGAACAAATCGGTTTTCGCCAGGGGCAGGAGGACCGCACACATTAGTGGCTGAGGCCAAAAGCTTCCAAGACAAGGGTTTGCCTCTCTGGATGAGGGGGAGAATGGCCCAAAATTCATGGTTTTATAAATGGGCATGTAAGGGTATTTGAGATGAGATATGGGTGCAAAAAAAACGATGCATGGCAGGATGGCACATTTAATGTTTATTTTCTTTCTTCTCTTTGAAAGCAGTTTGTTGTTTCACCTCTGGTAACAGCTACAGTGTCTAGCAAGAAGACTTCCAGCTCCCTGAATCAGGCACCCAATGCCCTCAATCAACAGCTGGGTGAGATGTATGTGAAGAAAGGTCTGGCATGGTTGGACGTCAGTCTACAAGGAATACCTGCCCCTGAACTGACACAGCCTGCAGGCAAGTGGAAGCAGACAGCAGACAGGATGGAACCCTCAGCAAAGACCTCAGGAAACTCAGAGAAGGCAGATAAGGGGAGGCAGATAAAGGTCAATGTAGTCTCCAAAGAAGAGTTTCAAGAAATAGTATTATGGGTGTTCAGGAACAAAGCCCCCAGCTCTCCACTGGGCCTGTCCTCAACCCAGGAGCCAAGTTCAGAGCAACTAGTGGTGCCACCCTCTTTGAAACTAAAGGAGGTAGCCATAGATAACCAACAGCCTCAGCCGACATGAATCAGCTGGGACAATCCGGGGGATTCAAGGTGGGACACCAGCTGAACAGAAGCTGGACAAGTTACTAGAGGCTGCAATGGGTCTCAAGGCAGCCATACAAGGTCAACCTCAGAAAAGGGTAGATTGTTCAGTGGGAGAAGATGTGAAATGGGGCCAAGGAAGGAGACACCTACCTCAAAAACACCAAACGTATTTTAGTATGACTGAGTCAGTGGGGTATCACCCAATAGACAAAATCTGACAACAGCTATGTGATTGTGCATATACAGATATTTTCTCCCTACTCAGCCAGACCAGTGAGCCCAAGAAGAGCAAGGAGAAGAAGTGCAAGGACCAAAATCAGAAGAAGGTCAAGGTTGAAAGCTGTTTCTATAACTTTTTAGCAGGGTTTATAGTTTTGGCCAGAACCATATATCAGATGAACCCCAAAAACAGTGCCTGCCTATTTAACTACTTGCACAGAATTATGTGTACATATCATGTAAGGGGGGTTTGGGCTAGCTAGAGTATGATGAGGAATTACACTGGCATATGCAGCAGGGCCCAAGGAGGGGTTGGGATCACCTAGATATGCCCCAATGGGCATAATGCACAGGGATGGAGTGATCCATACCACTAGCAGTGTACCCTTGAGGACAGCCAGTAGCATGGCAAGAAGGGTCACTCATTGGGGTTCTTGGGATTTTACAGGCCAAGTGTGTTTGGAGTTCAGTTGAGGGATATATTCACAGACATTGTACAAGTACATGCTTGAGTGGTTCACTTGCAGACAGGGGCATCCCTTTCAGCAATGCCAATTGGGGGAGCAGGGTCAGGGCACCCCAAGGGGTCAAAATGGCCAGCATCCCTTTCGGGGTTGGCAGGACTGCCCAGGCAGAGGGCAGACTACCCATGACAAAAAGGGTGGAGTAGCTTAGACTGTAGCTCTCTCGGTACCCTGATCGATAGGCAGTGTTGCTGTTCGAGGAGGGGTTTTCAATTTGATTCCGAATTCCCTATGATGGTCTTCAACAGGGATATGAAGCCAAGAGCCTTAAATTGGCCAGAGATCACCCAGAAATCATAAGATAAAAACTCCAGTATTAGATAGCTTTAGGAAGGATTAGCTGCCTCTTTTAGTCACCACTTCAGCCAGGGCTGCTGTTCCCCCATTGGGTTGGTTCCCAAAAAGGCACTAGGGGAATACCGGATGATTAATCACTTGTCGTATCTTGAAGTTGATTCAGTAAACTACTATATTGACCCCTGCTTTACCACGGTACAGTATACATCCTTTGATAGGGAAGTGGAGGTGGTATGGCAGGCAGGGAATGGGGCTCTCATGGCTAAGGCAGATATTGATCCACCATTCTGCCTGCTGCTAGTGCACTCAGGGGATCGGGACCTCCTGGGAATGAAATTCAGGGAACAGTACTACATGGACAGTTGCATGCCCATTGGGTATGTAATGGCTATGCCGTCTTTGAAAAATTTGGTATGTTTTTGCTTAGGGCAGCAGTGAAGCACAGAGGGACAGGGTGGTGCACTACCTGGAAGATTTCTTGTTTGTGGAGTCTGCAAATGCTATGTTATGCAGTGACTGACTGGACACATTTCTCAGTTTCTGTTGGGAATGGGGTGTCCCTTTTGCCCCAGGAAAGTAGAACCACTGAGCACAGTACTGTCCTTCCCGGGTGTTGAGCTGGACACAGAGGCACAGGAGTGCTGGTTGCCAAAGGGCAAAAAGGAAACCCTGAGTGGCCTCCTGGACAAGTTCAAGGTGGCCAAGAAAGTCACTTTATGGGGAACATAGCAGCTGGTAATGCCACCTTAATACTGCACGTTGGATCATCCCAATGGACTGAACATGTTTGCGGCAGATGGCCAAGTTAGGATTAGGGGCCCGGAAGCCTCATAGAGAGTCAGCATGACCTGGGGCTTTCTGGAAGACGTAGTGGTCTGACATTTGTTCCTTACCCACATTAACAGGAGAGCAATGTGGACATGAATGGTTCAGAGCACTGAACTTGAGCTGTTTAAGGATGCATCGGATAGCCAGAGGTTAAGGTCATATTTTCAAGGGGCATTTTGCACTGGGATGTGGCTACCATCATCAGTCACCACAGGCCTTTTCAGGCAAGTCACATTGCTAGAGTTTTTTCCCATAGTGATTGCATTGGTGGTACAGGGCCATACGTTGCAGGATAGAAAGCCCATCTTTAGGTTTGACAACACAAGTGTTATGTAGACCATTAATGGGCATCTTGGCACTAAGGGAGTGTTAAGGGATTTGATGCACATATTTGTACTAAGGTGATTACTGCTGAACATCCATTTCAAGGCTATGGACCACACCTGACCAAGGAAGGAGTAAGAGTACTGGGACAGAACTTCAACGTCAGCATATGACATTTAAATTGGGGGGGGGGAGTTTGAGGCAAAGGAGCCTATCAATATACTGAAGAACAGGAACTTAGCCATCACTCCCCACAAACAGGGAACAGACACAGGAATCAAAAGAAGATTAACAAGGATATAAAAGGAGTTCAGACAATGCTTGATCAGCAATCTGAGAGAGGGAGGAGAAATATGACTGATTGGAGCAATGACAGGAGGGGTAGAGAGGGCAAAACTTGGATGGTCAAGTGTATGTATGCCCAAAGTCTAGGAAATAAAATCCCTGATCTAATGGCCTTAATTGCAGAGGCAGATCTAGACATTGTTGCTGTCATATGAAACATATGAAATTTTCCAGCAGATAAAGGCCTAGAGGTTTATCAAATCTGCTCTAATGTGCAGCTAGCACCCCTTTTTCTGTAGCTGCCCCTCTGTTCCACCCTTCTCCTCCATTGACCCTCCCCCTTGTCCATTCCCACTGCCTTTTGAAGCAGTCCATTGTTCTCCTGGACACCACTTCTGCAGGTAATGCATCCCACCCAGCTACCACCCCCACTGTAAAAAAGTGTCTCCTTATCTCCCTCCTGAACCTTCCTCCCTCCATTCTCATATCATGGCCCCAGGTGTTCCTCCCATCCCTTACTTTGAACAGCCCCTCTGTACCTGTCTTGTTTATTCCATTCATGCACTTAAAGGTTTCAATCATGTCCCCCCGTCCCTCCTCTCCTCCGGCGAGTACATGTTCAGCTCCCTCAGCCTCTTCTCGTATGATAAGTCTCCCAGCCCCTTGATCATCTTTGTCACCCTGTGCTGCACCCCCTCCAGTAACTTAATGTCCCTCTTCAGATACGGGTGCCAGTACTGCACGCAGTATTCCAGGTGTGGTCTAACTAATGACCTATACGATGGCAGAGTCACCTCCTCCCTCCTCGAGGATATACCCCTTGCAATGCAACCCAGCATGTCACTGAGACATGGTGCACAGGGAACCATGCCTGGGACATGCTGTACCAGGGTATACTGTATTCCAAAAAGACATGGTAGGAAAAAAGGGAGAAGTGGCTATCTACATTGGTGGGGGATATTCAAGTTACTGAGGTGCAGGAAATACAGGAAGGGATGGAGGCACTGTGGGTCACACTGGAAATGGGTAATGGCACTGCCATTTGCACCATGTGATCTACAGTCCTCCAGCACAAGGGAAACAGCTGGACAGATCTCTGAAAGAAGCTATCCACAAAATGACAGCTATGTGGGAAGTGCTGCTGGTAGGGGACTTCAATTTACCAGAAGTCAGTAGGAGCATCCATGCTGTAGCCACAGCAAGGAGTAGGCACATCCCAGATGCCCTGTAGGGGGTGCACCTCAGACAGCTAGTGGTAAAGCCCACCTGAGAGGGAGTGATATTGGACCTGGAGCTCACCAGCCGGGAACAGAATAACAGATGTAATGGTGGGTAGCCACCTGGGGTCCAGGGATCACCATACAGTGTGCTTGAGTGTGAAAACAGTAGAAGAGGCAAACCACACAAATGCAACAGTCCTGGATTTCAGACTGGCTGATTTTGCAAAGATGGGGTAATGTCTTATTACAGTACTGTTAAGGAGGGTGGAGGGGGGTTAGAGGAACAGTGGGCATATATTAAACAAGCCACAACAGAAGCAACAAGCCTTTGCATCAGGCAGGTAAGTAAAACAATGAGAAAGAAAAAAAAAACACATCATATTTCTCAAGGGAAGTGGCAGGAAAGGAAAGAGAGAAAAGGTTGACATTCAGTAGGTACAAGGGTACATAGAAAGAGGAAGACAGGAGACTATATCTGGAAAAAAAGAGAGGTGGGGAAAGTAGTCAGAGGTACTGAGGCACAAACAGAGGAAAGAATAGCCCAGGCAATAAGGAAAGGGGGATATGTCTTTTTATAGGCATGTTAGTGAAATAAAAAAGTCCAGGGGATGGACTGTAAGGCTAAATTAGGAAGGAGGGGGTTGTGCACAGGATGACCCAGAAAATGCAGAAATCCTGAACACATATTTTTGTTCAGTGTTTACAGAAGGGGGGGAAGTGGAGAGTCCACAGTTAAGATATAGAAATACCAAAGGAAGACATATGGACACCAGTCCATTTATGGAAGGGAGAGTCCTAAAGAAGCTAGCAAAATTGAAACTAGACAAGGCAATGGGGCCCCACGGGATACATCCCAGAATATTAAAATAACTTAGAGGGGGGTTGGCAGCACCTCTGACAGCCCTGTTCAACAAATCGATAGAACCAGCAGTGGTTCAGGTGGACTGGAGGTTGGCAAATGTAGTCCCTCTCCATAATAATGGGAGCAGTGAGGAGGCTGGCAACTACAGGCCAGTCAGCCTGACCTCGGTGGTGGAGAAATTGATGGAATCATTACTAAAAGA
Source organism: Neoceratodus forsteri (assembly GCA_016271365.2). Classification (NCBI taxonomy): domain Eukaryota; kingdom Metazoa; phylum Chordata; order Ceratodontiformes; family Ceratodontidae; genus Neoceratodus; species Neoceratodus forsteri. Next base: position 848,705,068 of record CM057450.1, on the reverse strand, counting down.
ATGGATTGTTACATATCTTGAAGACAGCACAGCACAGGATCTGAGGCAGCATGGATTCACAGTGGGAAGGTTTTGTCAAACTAATCTGATAGATTTCTTTGACTGGATGACCAGGGTTGCAGATCATGGAGGGGAGGTGGATGTGGACTACCTGGATTTCAGCCTTCGACACCATCCCACACAGGAAGCTTGTAAGCAAGCTGTATAGCCTGGGGATGGTTGTCAAGATAGTAAACTAGATCAGAAATTGGTTAAGTGGCAGGACACGGAGGGTGGTGGTGAATGCAGCTCAATCTGGAGAGAGGGGGGATGACCAGCGGGGTACCATAGGGATTGGCATTGGTGGCAGTTCTCTTTAATGTCTTCATAAGTGACATTTCAGAGGGACTGGAAGGGAAAGTATGCCTCTTCACAGATGACACTAGGATCTGCAACAGGGTTGACATTCTGCGGGGGGGGGTGGAGAAAATGAGAAGAAACCTAAGCAAGCTGGAGGAGTGGTTGAGAGTATGGCAGCAAGGACTCAATGCTAAGAAATGCAAAATCTTGCATTTAGGGTGCAGAAATCCAGAGGACAAGTACATGACTGGGGGGGGGGGGATCTGACGGTTACTAAACAGGAGAGGGACCTGGGGTGATCATATCATCATGATGGCCTAAATGAGACCAGACAATGTGAAATGGCTGTGATGAGAACCAGTGGGATGCTGTGGTGCATAGGGAGAGGTATCACCAGAAGAAAAAAAGAGTTGGTGATGCCACTGTAAAGATCAATTGTTTGACTTCATCTGGGAGTACTGTGTCCAGTTCGAGGATGTATCTCAAGAAGAACATAGACAGGGTTTTGACAGTTCAGAGAAGGACAACTAAAATGGTGCAAGAGATGCATCAGAAGACATATGAGGAGAGAACAAAGGACCTAAATATATATTCTCTTGAGGTGAGAAGAGGGAGGTGTGATACAATATAAACTTTCAAATAACTCAAGGGAATAAATATTGCACAAGAGGATAGCATCTTTCAGAAAAGAAGAGGTACAGGGACAAGGGGGTCATGATATGAGGCTTGAGGGGTGCAGACTCAGGGGTAATGTGAGGAAGTACTTGTTCATGGAAAGGGTAGTGGATACATGGAACAGCCTTCCTATGGAGGTAGTGGGAGTGAAAACAGTGGGGGAAATTCTAAAATGCATGGTATAGAAATAGGGGAAGCCTAACAGCAAAGAAAAGAGGGTAAGTTGCAGACCAATTAGGGTCCACGGGACATGCAGGGGGTAGGAAAAATGGTCAGACTAGATTGGCCAGATGGTACTTATCTGCTGTCAGATTCTATGTCTCTGTGTTTTTAAGGCAATTCATGTCCCTGGCATAGAGAACAGTATTGAGTTGGGGTTACACAATAGCTGGCCAGTCCCAGTCATCCACTAGTGTACTTACAGTATATTGTGGAGGCCATCAAGAGGGGCTGTGCCTGGAGGTGGTAGGACAACATCTTGCCAGACTGTCATGGTTTCTAGGGTCTTAGGGTTTGAAGACTTTGCCAAAGCCTTCAAAGAGCAGAAATTGCTGGAGAGCTGGAGTAGGGGAGTTCTTAGAACAGTGGATTGCAGGAAGCCATTCAGCCCCAGCACACAGTCTGAGTATGTGGCTCAGCATCCCACTGAGGGGACAGCCTTTTCGCATCATGCAGATGGTGCTCCAGTGATGGCAAACCACTTTCAACATCTACTCAAGAAAGCAGTACAGGAGGTGGGCCTAGAGCCATCAGAGTGTAATACCCACTCCTTTTGGATTGGGGCAGCTTCATCTGCTAAGGTCCAGGCAGAGCTACAGGCCCTGGGGAGGTGGAAATCCCAGTCATTTTTACGATATGTGATTTAACATTTATTTTTTGTATTACAGGTGCCCCCGATGGATCCTAACTGGTTTGGCTTTGCTGGCATTCCTTCATTCATTGGGCAGCAGAGAGAGCAGGACACCGAATTGGGGGGTACTTATCAATCCCCTTTGACAAGGTGCAGCATCAGTTGTTGGGTCAGTGAGGTATGCAATGGGAAGGCCTCATTCACAATTTGGAGACAGATGTATTAGGAGGAGAGGTGCCAGACATGATGTGCTGCATTTGGGTGCTATCCACCTGAGCCAACATAAATTTGTTTACCTCCTGCTGCAATTGAAGGAGGACATGCAGTCCATTTGAGCACATTGGCAAAGGATCAGGTGATTTTGGTCACACATCATCCAGAGATGTCTGTGGAGATATGTGACACACTACCAGACCATGGACAAAATGCACATCCACATTAATAGGGAGATGTAGGCCTTCGTGGACTCCATAGAGAGCATTGTAATTCATCGCAGAACAATTCCCATAGCCACACCAGGATTTTGTGCCAGGGATGGAGTCCATCTAACAGATGTGGGCTGGGAATTGTTTTTGGACTTAGTTCAACAGGATCTGATTGTGCATTTATTGGAGTGAGTGGCTTGTGGGCGTTAGATAAGGTCCTCTTGTGGCAGCTTGGGAATCTCACAAGATACTGGTATAACAGGGAAAATGGAAGAGTTGCATTCTTCCAAAGGGCTCTATTCCACAGTCAGCATGAGGTGGAGCCCATGTGACCCAGTGCCCGGTTCAATGGGTCCTGTTTGACCTTGTTGGGCTTGCCCACGGGTACAGCGCTACCAAACTGTGGTGGGTGCTCGATACCCAGCCAGATGACCACCTTACTTCCTGGGGTTTGAGGTTCAGCCCTTGGAGGTACATGCTTCCTTCTGTCAGTTCAGACCTTCAGTGAAGGGGAGTGGAGGCTTTGAGGTGCTCTTTGTGGGATTCCCAAGCTGCACACACCACTTCAAAAATTAAGTAAATATTGATACATAAAAACATAGCTGTGGCCATTTCTTCCACATCTTGTTGTAGTGTGTGTTTGTTCAGGGGTGGGGATGTAGAGGTATATCAGACAATAAAAGAGTCTGCTTTAAGATAGTAGCAGATGGATCATTGTCTGGGGCCCCTCCCCCAGCTACCTGGTGGACAGGTAAGGGGAGGATCCCTGCTACCTGGAGGTTGAGTCACACCTCCAGGAGAGGGACTACTAAAGCCAGCTACAGGGTAGGGGGCTCCTGGCTGGGAGGAGGAGACTGAGGGGTTAAAACAGGCCAGGTCTGGGGCTCCCCCTCTCTCTTCCCCTTTCAGCCAGAAGATCGCCCACCTGCCCGCTCTAGTAAAAGCAGGGTTGGGGGCCAGGTTAGACAGGGAAAACCTTGCCTGTACTGGGACAGGTTAAGGGTTGGGGAGGAAATGTTCCTCATTTTCCAGAAAACAATGTTGTTGCTGTTTTTTTTGGGGGGGTGTTTACCTTGTCCAAGGGGATTTAAAACTTAGTAAGATTAAAGTACATACTACTGTTGTAGTCACTGTAAGGCTGGCAGGCTTGGGGCTATTGCAAGAGATTGATACAAGGGGGATAAAGAGAAAGGAGTTGCATTCTTCTGAAAGGCTTCAGTTCCTAATCAGCACCAGGTAGAGGCCATGTGACCTGATGGCCAGTTCAGAGGGCCATGGCAAACTTCATCTGGTGTGCCTGTGGGTACAACAGCACGAGAAGGTTGTGGGTGCTTGACACCTAGCCAGGTGACCAACCTACTCACTGGGGTTGAAGGTTCAACTCTGGGAGGTACATCCTTCCATTGGTCTGTTTGACCCTTCAATGATGGGGATTGGAGGCTATAAGGTGCAGTTTGTGAGATTCTCAAGCTGCACATGCCACTCCATAAATTATGTAAATCTTAATAAATAAACTCAGGTCTGTGGCCATTTCTTCCATGTCATGCAGTAGTGTGTGATTGTTCAGGGGGTGGGGATGTAGGAGCCTATCACACAACTAACCCCAAGACTTGTGTGAATTGCTTCCAATACATTATTCTAGGCATGCTGAAAAAATTTATTATAAAGGCAACAGTGCACTCCGATGGTTTATGTTAATGGTCAGTTGATAGCATTCTAGTGTTATGTAGTTCTTGGCTATGCCTCATGCCTCATTAAACCTCATTACGCCCATATAGGATAATTAACAAACCATTACAATATTTCCTAATTGCTAATAATTGATTAAATATAGAAGCAATAAGGCACTCCCTGGGGTTATATTAACACCCTGTTAATCATCACCTAGAGGTGTAACATGGCAAAAGGTGCATCCAATTGTCATGTTTCCCCTCAGGAGGTGATTAACTGACTGCTAGTTTAACTCATAGGAGCACTTTATTGGTATTATAAACAACAACAAAAAACTAATGTCAAAAGAAAAGTGTTAGAAAAGTACATTTAAGCGATAATGCACGGCAGGGTGTGTGTTGTGCTGGGATAATGTCACGCCTGGGGTGTTTGTGCAGGAGGCTATAGACCAAATGCATCCAACAACCCAGAAGTGACATTATCCTAGCACGACACACACCCTGGAGTGTATTATTGCTATTTAGGTTGACAGTTGTGAAGGAGACTGGGAGTGGGAGAAATGTGGTTTAGTGAAGACTACTGGGGGAGTCATCTTATCTGCCCTGTTCTTTTGTATTGCAGTATACCAGTCGTGATCAGTATAACTGAAGAAAGATGATGGTTGCTTCAGTCCTGCTGCCTACACTGGGACTGGTAAAATGTGTTTTAGTTTTTGTTTTTTTTCTTGAGTCACGAAAGAGGTAGCGGGAATAACTCTGACCAAAGCTGAGGGCATGCCTGTGTTAAGTGCATGGCTGTGTGGAAGACAGCTTTGACATTGGAATCCATTAGCAGCAGCTATTTGTAAAAAATGTTATTTGTGTTGCAGTCAGTGATTTGAAATGTTTTGTACAGCCAGCCCCTTCATGCTGTTCTTTTGGGTGAATGACTGCTTTTTTGTTGCGAACTGAGTGGTGTCACTGAACCACGCGACTGACAGTTATGGTGTCTGAGATTCACTGAAGCCACTGGGTTCAGGGAAGAAAAGGGGCTGTAAAGATTAAATTTATTGTGTTATCTTTGTATGCTGCGATAGAGGAGAGTGTGACTTGGTGGGAGGGAGGTTTTTACTTTTATTTAATAGTAGAAGAGCCAGGGACACTAAAGGCAACTTGCGACCGGGAATCAATGATGTGGGTTTCTGACCAAGGATCAGTAAACTGGGCTTCATGGAGTAATTCCATTAAGAGTTGATGCGGTGATCTGTGTGCTGGGACTAGACCCATGATGTTATACTGGGATAACATCACGGGTCCAGTCATAGACTGACCAATCAGAGCTCAGGATTCTTTTCATGCCATTGTGTCATTAGTGTTTTTCTCATTGAGAGGGTGATAGCTCACCCACCAACTAGTTCAGAATCAGAACGCATCATTTGAGTGATTCAGCAGTGCTAGAGAAAGCAAATTTGTGCAACATGGTGCTCAGTCTAAACATCACAGTGTAACTGAAATTTATGTAGGGTTGTTGGAAGGCTGACAGTCAGTCAGAATGGAGCATTTTGAAGACCCTTTTATAAGGGTGCCTGATGTAGTCAGGGCAGACTTCTTGAAATTACTTTATACAAGACTATGGAATCTGGAAGAGAGAGTTTACTCATGTTTTACTACAACAGTTATTGTGAGAGGACTAATTTTATGCCTCATCATAGTAAACCATGGTAGTAGGCAATAAAAGCCACTCTGTGCCACCTATAGACCACAAACACATCTCATCCCCAACAAAATAAAAATCAGTTTTATAATTAAATGAAATAATTCTTGCAGGCAACTGAAACAACCAATTCACTTAACACAAACAAGCCACAAATGGCATCTGCTCCTTCAGATCCCTTTGCATACTCAGTGAGGCCCAGTCAGCAGCTGCTCCTCCATTTTTCATTGGGGTGGGGAGACACACTCAGCTAAGCCACAGTTGGCAACTCCTCCTCCTCCTCCTCCTCCAGTCCCCTCAGTAGAGTGGGACTCACTCAAATGAGCCATGATCGGTGGGTGCTTCTCCAGCCCCCCTCGGCAGAGGAAGACACACTTAAGTAAGCCATTATTGGCAGCTGTTTCTGCAGTCCCCCTGATAAAGGAGGACACTCAAACCAACCATGATCATCGTCTGCTCCAGAAGTCCAGCCCCCATTGGAAGAGGGGGAAACACTCCAATCATCTGTGATTGCTGGCTGTTTCTCTGGCCACCCTTGATAGAGAGGGGATGCACTCAAACCAGCCATGACTGGTGCTGCTCCAGTGGCACCCCTCATTAGAGGGGCACACACTCAAATGAGCCACAGTCTGTGGATGAACCTCAGACCCTCCGTGGCAGAGAGACACACACTCAATTAAGCTGTGATTGGTGAATGCTTCTCCAGTTCCCCCTTGGTGGGTGGGTGGGGCACTCAAACCAGACATGATTGGCAGCTGCTCCTTGGGTCCCTCTTGGTGGAGGGGAACATATTCCAGCCACAATCAGTGGCATAGAGAAGGACTGAATAAGTTCTTTCTCCACTCCGGAGAAATGGAATGCTGCCCTTCCTACTACCCTCGTCCAACCCTGCATCATCCGTCTGACTAGGTTACCTTTTGTCGGGTCCCTCCAGCCTTTCAACGTGCCAGCCATGCCTATGGCTGCTAGATGCACTACCATTGTGGCATGTGCCATCTTCTGTCTCCACCCACTCACTATGAATTTTGTAACTTGATAGTCTGTCACCACCCCACTTACCTCGTGGCCGAGGCGCTCCCTGAATATCTGAAAGACCTGCCAGGAGCCTTTGTATGCCTTCAACATCCATATGCCTTCAATGTCCTAGGGGGTCCAAGAGTCATGAAAAAGTCATTCAGCTCCCTCCAGCCAATTGGCCATATGTACATCGGTACTGTCGTCCATATGTCTTCTACTTCTGGAGCCACATCCCAAAACCTGTCCAGCTGCAAATGGGAGAGGCAGTCAGCTAAGACATTGTAGACCCCCTCTACATGCCTAGCCCTAAAGGACATGTTCAAATGGAAGCCCTGCAAAACCAGTTGCCTCAAGACTATCATTGCTGTCTCTGACATTGCCCCCTCTTGTTCAGGACCTGAACTACTGCCTGATTGTCACACCAGAAAGTGATCCACTGGTTCCGTAGCTCCTCCCCCATACCAATGAGGCTACCCAAATGGGGAATATTTTGAGGAATGTTATGTCCCTTGTGATCCACCTCCTGACCCATTGAGCTGGTCACGGCTCTTCTGTCCACTTACTCCTAAAATACGCCCCCACACCTAAACCCCCAGCTGCTTCAGTGTACAGCTACAGGTCGGTGTTAAAGACCCAATCCTCCTGCCAAAAAGTCTTTCCATTATATTCCTACAAAAACACTTCCCACACCTTGATATCTTGATGTGTCCCTTTTGTGATACTTACCCAGTGATGTGGCCTGGTCGCCCCCCCGGTGGACCATGCCAGATGCCATGTAAATGTGCATCCCGGTGCTACTGCCCTACAGGCAAAGTTCAAATGCCTAGAAGCTATTCTTCCTGCTACAGCTGAGCTCTCTTGCATGGCTTTATGGTGTTTATTAATGTCTTTAGCTTGTCTAATTTCTGTCGGGTGACCTAAACAACTGCCTTTCCGTATCTATCTCAATCCCCAAAAGCTCCAATCGACAGCTTGGGCCTTCTGTTTTGTCTGCTGCTAGCAGTACCCCCAATTCCCAACACATCACCCTAAAGTTGTCTAGCATGAGCCTTGTGTTGTCTTCCCTTTCTCCAGTTACTAAAAAATCATCTAGGTAATGTATAACTGATGTGTATCCAAATCTGTCCTGAAAAAAACACTGTAACCAAGTACTAAATGTTTTAAAGGTGATGCACCCTATGGAGCACCCCATTGGCATAGCCTTGTCGAAGTAGTATTTTCCTCCTATCTGAAAACCTAAAAGGTCCCAATCCCTTCCAAAGGCTGACTCAGTGTCTATTTTTGCTAACCATGCCCCTTAAGTAGCCCATATCAGGCAGACGGCCTCTTCTAGTGTGACATACATAACCCCGCTGTCTGCTTCATCTATGTGGTCATTAACAGAGTTTCACTTTGGATAGGTCAGGTGATGTAGCACCTGAAATTTCCCCTCCTGCTTCTTGGAAGCAGACCCAGCAGGGACATCTTTATATTCTCTAATGGCAGGTCAGTAAAGGGACCTTCCACCCTTACCTACATCTATTTCCTTTTGTATTTTTTGTTCCAGCAGGACCTCTTTGCCTTTTACTAATTTTAAATTTTTTGCCTTTGTTCCCTTTCTCCACCCCCTGAACTGCAAATTGAAACCCAATGTGAAACCCTCCTCCAATAGCCAGGCTGCTGCCATATCTGCATAATGCTGCACCCAGTCCCTCAGCACATGTGCCTTTATGGGTGTTTGAGCAAGCCTAAATGAACCAGTATTTGTTCCCTCAGTTATCTTGCTGCCCCCCATAATGTTGGTAGCCCCATCCTGGGTCATAACCCCTGCCCCACCCAATCCCAATTATGCCCTATACCCAGAGTGGCTATCCTGAAAGGGTTAGTTGTAATGGTTATTGCTGTAGTTACCACCACTATTGGCAGTACCCTTGTCCCATCCTGTCCGGCATTTTGATGCAGTATGAGTGCCACCACACTTCGAGCAAGCATGCCTGAAGCGACAGTTGGGTCAGGAGCAAAATACCCTATTATACCCCCAGTAACACTTTTGTATGGACCCCATCTTCTTATCCCACTCATCCCCTCCGCTTGAGCCTGTGCATATCTCTAACCATAAATCCACCTGCCTGGTGTCCCAACGCACATCGCCAAAATGCATCATATGCTTCCTAAATTTCTCATCGTATTTCATCCAGTTATGACCCCCTTTAGACTTGTATGTGATCTTGATTATCAATGAATAAACTAACAGTGGGCTGGCCAGCTCAGGTTTCTTTTCAATCACTATGGCCATATAATACATGAAACCCGTAGACCAATTATCCCACATCTTCCCTTTTATAGTCTTATCCTCCTCCCTTTTTCCCAGGAGGACCACGGCAGCAGCCATGTCCTTCTTTTCAAAGCTTTCCTTTTCTTTATACTTTTCTAAGTTGTCCATGTTGGCCAACGCAAAGATGTCTACGCACTAAACTTTCCAAATTTTTTCTTTCATTGCCACAGGGATGTGATCCCCTATCCTAAAAACAGGGGCCCCTATCTAAGGTGTCTCCAGCTTCTTACTGGCACCACTGGATTGTACACCATTCTCTTTCCCCACTTTTGCTTTCTTAATCTCCCCCAAGAACCTCTCTAGCTGCCCCATCCCTGTATCCCCCATAGCCTTTAACATCTGTTCAACATATTCTTTAACCTACTCTTGACCAAGAGGTCCACATTACTCGGTTTGAGGGGTTCCAGTTCTGGAATCTTTTTAGGCACTGGGGGACCAGCTGGGATGTTGTCCAGAGGAGTAGGCAGGCCACAGGAGTCAGAGGTACTGACGTTCCAGTGGGATCCGCTGGGGTAGGAGGGGTAGGCTGTGGCATGGGCCAAGATGCCGGTTCCAGTCTGGGCTTGGGTGCTGCCGTGGGAACAGGGGTCCCTGGTTCAGACACCAGGGTGGGCATCAGGGTGGTCAGCATGGGGGCATGAGGGGCCACAGGGACTTTCTTGTTGCCCTTATTTTTTCCCCACCCTTTGTCAGTCTTGTGCTTCTCCCCTCGCCTTTTCTGGTTCTCTCCCACCTCTTCCAACAGCTTGTTGGCTTTCTTCACCAGGGCCATGACTGTGTTATAACAGTCCTCCTTTCTCTTGGTGTTTTTTCTGGGTGCCATGCTGTCATATCCTGAATAAGACTTGCACCAAGCTGTGGGGAAAATCACAAATTCCATGTTTACATACAGAAAGTATGCAGCATCTCCACTTGCCAGCATAGACCATGCTCCTAGCATGGACTGTATTTCTATTATTATGATGTTTGTGTTCTGTTTATTGTTTTTTTTATTATCCAATCTGAGCCATCTTTATCAAGAAGAGCTGACCCCAAAATCTGCAAATTGACTTTAGTTTGCTTTATAACTAGTTCCTTTTCTTTTTCCTCTTTTTTTTTAAAGAAAATTCCAATCTACTGGCCCCTCCTGGGCCACTCCTTATTGTACCCTGTACTTTCTTTTTTATTTAGTCTCCCTGATCTCCCCCCCCCGGGTCCTGCCCTGAATGCTGCCTTAGTGCCTTAGCATGCATGGTATCCTACTGTATATATGATTAATTGTGTGTTTGATTCATTATTTTAAAGAATCCTTTCTTTTTTTTGTACTAAAGAAAACCCTCCCAACCCCATCTCAGGTCACTGTTCCTCTTAAACAAAATGGTGGCCACCATGGGAGCCCCAAAATGGTGGCCCTGGTACAGTCCCCTGAGGCAGCTCCAGTAAGCTGCTGCTGTTAGAAATTCTCTGTCTATATATAAAATGGCAGCCACCATGGGAGCCCCCAAAATGGTGGCCACTGGTGCAGTCCAAAATGGTGGCTCCACTCACCAAATTCCCACTAAATCATCTGCTGCTCCTAAATTCCTCATCTGCTAGCCTGAGACCCTTTAACTTTGAGACACTTTTAAAAGAAAATATTGTGATGTATTTTGAATCCAGTGGGTTGCAAGACCCAACAGCAAGGATTCATGATGAATGTATGACGGGGTATTTGTCATACAAACCAGTTCCATTTCTTCAACTGGATGACCAGGACAATAGATCAGTGTGAAGCTGTGGATGTGTCATACTTAGAATTTAGCAAGGCCTTCAACACCACCACTCCTAGGAGGCTAATAAGTTAGTGTAGGGGATGTGTCAAGAGGTGGTATACTCAGACTAGAACTGGTTGATAGATAGGCAACAATGAGTGGTGATAAACTACACTCATTCTAATGAGAGTAAAGTGACAAGTAGAGTTTATCAGATCTCAGTTCAGGGACCAGACTTCTTCAATGTCTTTATAAGAGACATTATACAACAGCAAGAAAGAATGCTGGGCTCTCATTGGTCAGTCTGAGGCTGGATCCGTGATGTTATCCTAGCATAACATCACAGATCTTGTCCCAGAATACAGAAAACCTCATCAAAAGTAAAACAAATCACTGCCCATACCATGTCTGAGCTGCCCACAATTGGCATAGCCACTGTGCAGTTAGCCAGGACTTCATTTTCATTTTTTTAACAGAAATCCTTCCATTCCAAGTTCACAAATAAACCCTCAAACCGCCAAAACTGAAGTAATGTGTCACACAAGACTAAAACATAGTAATTCTGATACTTGCACATTTTTGAATGAAAGGGAGGGATGTGAAACGTCCCAGAGTGCTGAAGGAACTGGCAGATGTCCTGGTGAAACCCCTGGTGGAGCTCTTTAGCATCTCTCCGAGGACAGGGTGGGTGCCCCAGGACTGGAAGGTGGCACATATATTGCCTATCCACAAGAGGGGATCAAGGGAGGTGACAGGGAACTGCAGGCCTATCAGCCAGACATTGGTGGTGGGCAAGGGGATGGAGGGCATTGTCAAGGAGAGACTGGGGGGACCTGGAAAAGATGGGATGCCTGGATGATAGACAGCATGGATTCATCCCAGGGAAATCATGTCAGATAAACCTCGTGGAGTTCTATGACTGGGTGATGAGTGCCTTGAACCTGGGTAGACCAGTGGGCGTCCTCTTTCTTGACTTCAGCAATGCATTTGACTGTTCCTCACGGGGGTCTGTTGGATAAGCTGGGAGAAATGGGGGTGGGGAACCAGATGATCAGATGGATAGGCAATTGGCTCCAAGACCAGACCCAGAGGGTCGTGGTTGGTGGTATAGTCTCATCCCCAAGGAGGGTCATTAGTGGGGTCCCTCAGGGATCAGTCCCTGGGTCCCTGCTGTTCAATGCCTATATCTCTGACATAAGGAAGGGTATCAGGAGTGAGATGAGTCTCTTTGTGGATGAGTCAAAACTGGGGAAGGTGGTGGATGGGAAGGAGGGGAGTGTGGCCCTACAGAGGGACCTGGAGGCTCTGGAAAGGTGGTCTAGAAAGTGGAAGCTGAGGTTCAATGCAGGGAAATGCAAGGTACTGCACCTGGGAGCCAGAAACCCAGGCCAAGTGTACACCCTGGGGGGGGATGCTATAAGTCTCGATGGCTGAGAGGGACCTGGGGGTGGTGGTGGCTGTCAAGATGAACAACTCGGAGACTTGTAGGAGGGCAGCAGCAAAGGCCAACAGGATGCTTGGATGCATCATTGGGGGATCACCTCCAGAAGGAGGGAAGTGATACTCCCACTGTATAACTGCTTGGTGAGGCCGCACCTTGAGTACTGCATGCAGTTTTTGAGGCCACATTTAAAGAGGGACACTGAACTCCTGGAGAGGGTCAGAGGAGAGCAACCAAAATGATTTGGGGCTTGGGGGATAGGACCTATGGGGAGAGGCTCAAAGAGCTAAATATGTACACATTGGAAGAGAGAAGGGACCGGGGGGACATGATAGAGGTCTTCAGGTACATGAAGAGGGTAAATATGGGAGGAGCAGTCAGGGTGCTCTGAAGGAAAGAGGGTAGGCAACTAGAGGACATGGGTGGAATCTGGAGGGGGGGAGATTCAGGGGAGAAAGGAGGAGGTACTGCTTCACTGAGAGGGTGGTGGAGCCATGGAATGCGCTGCCAGGGGGCTGATGGAGGCAGAGACAGTGGAGGAGTTCAAGAAGAGGTGCAAAAGGTACAGGAGAAGGGTTCTGGAAGCAAAAACCAGTGCAGTGAGAATATCTGGGACTGGGAAGGGAAAAGCCAGAGAGGGAGAGGGGGGCAGCAAGGTCAGCTTCCAGGGTGGAGGCTGACCAAACGAGCTGATACGAAAGACCGTTGGGCCTATTCTGCTGGCATTTTAGTATGTTAGTATGAAACAAAGCCATCATCGTGATCGGCTTCATGTTGTATTGGGCAACTGATTTCACTTTCGCTCGGTTTGCCTCGCGACTGGTCATAATACACGCTAATAGCGTAGGCACTATGGCAAACCCGGACCTGTGCGATCTCCGAGTTGGACCCCCTGAGTTGGAATCTTTAGTGGGGAGTCCAGGGGTGCAGCCTCAGTAATGGGGTGTGGGGGTGGAGCCCCCCACAGAACAATAAATAAAAAGAAATCGTGCAACGCGATTGCACCGCATGGCATTCTGCCTTGCGACATTATGATCCTGTGCCGGTTTCACTAACCCTGCTTGGCTGCTATAACCTTCCAAGTTTCCTAACAAGTACAAATAAATGGCATTTCCAAGTAATCCCTCCCCCCAAAAAAGGAAAGGAAATTAAAATGAAGCCATCTCTGCGATCAACTTTACTTGCGGTACAGCCCCTACTATGAGCACGTGTGCTTTTAAACAGCACAATGTGCTCTGCTTACACAAGGGAAAAGGCATCTGCAGCACCAGATGGCAGCTTCAATAAGTATTTCTGAAAAACTTCTCTGTGGTCACACCATTTGTTCAGGAGAATCGAACATTAAAACAGAGTGCATGATGCATGTTGTTGGTTATCTACCCTGCTTCTCAGTGTTTCTGCCCAAACATGACGAAAAACAAATAACGTAGACAAAAATAAAAATAAAAACTCCAGATAATCCTGCTTGAGGGGGTACAAAAAGTAGTTCACAGAATATGGACATGCCACAGAGACACACGTTCAGTAGCATTAGAGAGAGGAAGGTTGATGGGCTGGAGCTGGCAGAGATGCAATTACAACACAACAGCTGCAGCTCCACTCACTGGTCAAAATAAATCGGCACTATTTTTTATGTAAGTATATCTACTCATTGAAAAAATTAATAAAATTAAATTTTAAATTATCTTTTTATGTATTTTTTATTTACTTTTTATGAACGAGCCACTGTATAATAGGAATAATGCACTCCAGGATGTGTCATGCCTGCAGCCTCATGCCTGATCATGCCTCATGCCAAATCACCCCAGGCATGACATTATCCCAGCACAATACACACCCTGTCTTGCATTATTCCTTTATTGCAAAACAGTTGAAGAGAAGGTATGCCTCTTTGCGGATGACATCAAAATCTGCAATGGGGTAGATAACTGGCATGGAATGGATAGAATTGGTTGATACCAGAGGAAATGAAAGGAGTGGCCAGGACTATGCCATGTATGTTTCAATGCAAAAAAGTGCATAATCACTCACCTAGGGCACAGAAACCCAGGGGCAGTGTATACAATGGGTGAAGAGGCACTGACAGTCACTAAACGGGAACATAACCCGGGCATTATCATATCTTATGACCTCAAGGTGGTGAAGCAGTATGAAATGGAAGTGTACAGGTACAGTGGGATGCTGGGGTGCAGGTGGAGGAGAATCATCAGTAGAGGGAAGGGGTATTGTTGCAAGTGCATCATTCATTGGTGATATCCCTCATGGAGTACTGTTCTCAGTTCTAGAAAAACTGTCTCTGGAAGGACTTAGTCATGGTGGAGGCTGTCCATATGATGACAACTGAGATTATTCAGAGACTGCATCATAAGTGCTGTGAGGAAAGAGTGAGGGATCTTGATACTGTATATACACCCTAGAAGAAAGGAGGGAGAGGGGGACATGATTGAGACCTATAAATAACTAATAGGGTGAATAAAGTACAGAAGGGAAGGAGTAGAAGTACAAGTACAAGTGCAAGTGCAAGGAGTCATGATATGGAGCTGGAATATGAGAAAATGTAAGAGGGAATGTGATGAAGTTATTCTTCACTGAAAGAGCGTTAAATGCCTGGAATAATCTTCCTGTGGGAGAGGTGGTAGCTACAACAGTTGTGGGCATCATGTATTCATAGTAGATGCACAAATGACCCTTAGTTGGAAATCTGGATTTAGGAATTAGCCACAAATCTGTTATGATCTGCAGTGACAGCAATGACAGGGAACAAATTAGCAGACTGTGTGGGCCAAGCTATTCTTATCTGCTGACAAATTCTATATTTCTGTTTCTATACAATAAAAAAATCATTATGGGCTAATGCCATCACCCAAACTAGCAACAAAACTGAACCCTCCCCCACTCCCTACAAGAATCTAATTCACCACAATCATTCCTGTCGTGTGCCTCCACACAACATATTGTATACATGTTAGTGCTCTGGTCACGTCAGACATTGTCAGGCAAATGGATTGAAGGGATAGATTAAAGTTCAACACAAATGTAATATTCTTACTTGCTAGTGCTTATCAGGGTGATGGGTAGATGGGGTCCTCAGTTAGTGGGTAGTGGGCTATGCAATTGGAAGAACTGATGAATGATTATGGGTTTATTCTCTAGCTCACCAAGAATTTTCATTACACAGTTGAACCTGGACAATCGGGGGAGTAAAGGACATCTATAGCAGTGTGTGTGTGTGTGTGTGTGTGTGTGTGTGTGTGTTTCTTCAAAACACTATATATTAAAAGAGATAATCACACAGCTCATACTTTGATTGTGGAACATCATCTCCAAATGGACTGTCATTTTAAATAAGTTCATGTACTGAAAATTGCAGCACATAAATGTCTATGCAGTTGACTTGAAATCCTTGATGCTCTGTAATGCATTCCATTGATGGCATTTCATCAAACTGAACAGTGATTGCTGAATAGCATGAGCAACCTTTGTTCTCTCTTACGGTTGGCATTTCACAACAGTTGACACATTTGCACCTATTGGACATAATAACAAACACACTCTGGCCAGAGCCAATAGGGCTGCAGGAGAGGGAACCTGGGTTAAAAATACTGAAAATAATTTTTTTTTATATTTTTACACCTAATTTTCAACAAAGCCTTGTGATTAACCTGCCTCGTAAAGAAGGGAAGAGAAAATGTTCAACTCCTAGCCTAAAGGTGATGTCGTGCAGGACTGCAAAATCAACTTTTGGACTGCAAACACACATTTTGGGCAAGAGTTGAAAAATTACAGCTGTCACTTTAATGAGTCACTGTACCAAAATGGCTATGTTGAAATGTCGTGGTAAAATACTGAATATTATCAAAGTTATGAGCCCACATTTGCAAAATTCAACATACAGTAGCCTCACAACTTAATAGATGAACATACTAGAATCATAGAACACAAGAATGTGCAAACTGTAATACCACCCCATATTAAATTTATTTGAAGCAAGGGAATGCATTGCTAGTCTTTTTGGTGCAGTCTTATATTGCAGCAAGTTAAATTGTGACATTTTTGAATTGACGTGTTGCAGAGCCACACATCACGTGACAAAGTATTGCCCAATCCTAGTTCAATTACAAGATACATAGGCATGTTTTGTAAAAAATGCAAATTATGTACTGCACATAAACTATGCATCAAAGAAAATAGCTACACATGAGGGTGTAGATTATTTTTCTGTTGATCACTGAAATCATGCCTGAATAAAAAGAATAAATAACATCATATTCCCATCCAGCCACTTACTATTCTAAATGCAAAATGATGCACGCATGTAAAAGCTTCATAAGAAATCCACTTTCATTAATATTTTTATCTGTTGTGGCTTTGACAAAAAACACCAAGCTGAGAAGAACAATAGACACTCATGCATACTGCATGTGTGCCTGCCAGAATAATCATCTTTAGAAAAATTACAAAGTGAGCAGTTTAACAAGATGGTGATCTGTCTGGGTATTAAATACAGTGTATAAAACTAATATAGTTTCTACTGTTGTGAATGAAAACTACACTGACAGGTAATTGCACATGCACTCATTTCCCCCTGCACACACTTTGCATATGCTCATGTTGCTGGCATGCTGCTACATATTCCAAAACACAGAATCAAGGTAAAATTCATGACATAGTAAGATAAGTTATATAAGAATAAGCAGTGAAAGACATTTTAGCTGATTGTAAAGTACAAACATAGCATACCAGTCATCAAGGGTTTTCAAGTGTAGTTTTTGTGCCATCACTGCGGTTACTTTCTCTTTCATTTTCTGGAACCAAATGTTTCACCTTGCAGGTTTGCAAAACTGGTTTGAAAGAATGTGACACAGTTGTTGGTCCCATTGGTACACAGTCAGTCCCACCTAACTTGTCATCAGAAGACATTGTTTATTCACTTTCAAACAAATTTGACATGGAGTTTTCTAATGTAATGCTCCAGCACCATACTGTACTCCTGTTGCAGTAATGAATAAGTGCAGTTTGTCAACTCTAAACTGACATATCTGTGAAAGTTGACTCTCAGCTCACTGGCAGTGCAATCCTAGCATCTGTGACAGAACTTAAATATTTAAAATCATCAACAATCACTTGTAAGGCAAACGTTGGTCAAACAGACATGAATTAGATGTTTATGACAATCAAATATAATTGAAAGGTTTAAGACAGAAACAGAATAGCCATTAAAAAAAAAGAAAACTTTGCATATGATCTTTAAAAACATATTGCTTGGGAAAACTGGATTTTATTTATTGTCCATTTAGCAACAAACATAGATAACAACTTATGTATTTATTCAATTAGTTGTTTGTTTGTTTGACTGGGAAAGGAGGACTAGGCAGTTCTAGAAACCAAATGACATTGAACCAGATATGGCTAATTGCCCCAGCACTTTGCTCAAGGGAGCTTTGTCAGTAGTTGGGCTACTAGGCTGAGAGACACCCATTAAATACAATCTGACCATCTGTGGGCAAGTAACAATGGTGTGGCACAATCACAGAGGGGACTGAAATCCAACAATTAAAAATAAAATGAAGTACCAACATACAAAAAAGTGCATATAAAATAACATTGTTGCTCAGTTGATAGGTAAACCATTATCCATAAAAATTAAGAAAGGATGGAAGCAAACATGTGCCCAATTAATCGTGAACTGCATTCTTACTGTGGAGTATCTATTGAAAGGCAAATAAACTGCTGCTGCTATCTCTCTCACACATGCTGCAACTAATAGCAGGGTATCTGCTGCAGATTCCTGGAATTCCTCAATTGGACAACTAGAAAAGAGAATTACTCCTACATATACAGCTATAGCTGAAGGGAACAGAGGGAATGATGATGCAATTCCACTATCTCGAGAAAAAAGAAAATTGTTAGCAAAAAACATATTTTAATGGATCAGTTAAAGTGATTTTCTGATATTTCACAGATGTCTTTTTCACATAGTATGCCATTGCCTCCCATGTTTCAGATGTTGAAGCTGCAATTTGTTTGTAAAAAAATCTATCATAGTCATTTTTTTTTTTCACATTTTAACAGCACTGTGACCTCCTGTTTTCTGTGTGCAACCACACCTCAGAATGATGTCATGCAAGGGAACTGTCACTGTTTTACATACAGCACTGGGGAATTCTGGGTAAATTAGAAAGTATTTTAAATGTTCGTTACTCAGAAATGTAGTCCTTTATTTTGGCAGTGGTGACTGCAATATAACACCTGCTGTGAAGCCCACCAGGATGAAGAGCAGTTTCACAATATCCCTGCATGACAAAGAGATTAATTAACTACCATTGAAATTGCATTGTTTGCTGCAGTAACTCTACTGCAGAATTCTGCAGAGTTGGGTTTCATCCTGGCAGGCTTCAGTGGAATGTGTAGACATGTAGCAAGGCATTGTGGGTTCAATAAATTGTTTTGCAATTTCCTTACTGTGAGGTGCAGTGTTATATTTCTGTACTGGCTTCAAGAATAAAAACTCTCAAATGTTTATTTTCAAAACAAAGCATTGTGCATATAGTATCTAGCTGATAAGATTCCTTTACTGAGAGATGTAATATCATTTTGGTACTGTAGATGTCTAGTATACCAAGACTGACCAACTGGGATCTCATATGGTTACTACCTTTTAAGAAGCCCAGAGTGGTGCATTTTGAACTGAAATACATTTTTTTACAAGACAATATGTAACACTGACTAATGCAACAGACCCATTTTTTCAAAATAATCAAAATTAAGAGTAAGTGTTGTAGTTGTTTGGTTGTTTCTATTGTTTCTTATCATTTTAAGGCATTTTATTTAAGGTATTATAGTCTCGGCAACATTTACAAGAAAGTTACACAATTTTTTTTCTACTATAAGATCAGGACATGCACTATTTTTCACGTTATTGATTTTTCTTTTTTTAGCAGGACTCAGCTGCCCAAATCAGGGTTGTCCTGCAAAAATCAGGCAGGTGGTAACCCTACGGTCTCTGTTTCACAACAGTGCCTAGAAACTTTGTTTCCCTTGCATGATGTCACAAATGGGGGGTGCAGAACTGAGAAAAAAAGGGGCAGGTTATGCAAATGAGGCAAAGCACTGAAATAAAAGCATTTTTCTCATGGAAAACAGCACTTTTTGTCAGTTTGACTGGTAGGAGATTGAATCATAACTCCAACTGGTTACTACAGGTTACTAATCCCATTTGCTATGGCAAAACACAGAAAATCACTTTAAGGTTCAACTTAATGCAACAAAAGTAGGGAAATGTGGTGTTATGGTATCCAACCTAACTCCTCTCCCCACCTCCTAAGCAACAAAATGGAAAGACATTAGGGTCTTGGGTCTCTTGAGCCTTGGCAAATCAGTGTTGGGGTCTTCCTTGGGGTTATCAACTCTAATGTTCACCCCTCCCCCCAGTCTATAACCTCCGGTCCGAAGCACAAGGTATGGCTCCAAGTCATTACCTCATAGTGATATACTTTTCAAAGATAGAGAAGTATGTCTCTCTACATGTTGCAAACAAAATCTGTTTTAGCTTTGACAACCTCAAGGAAGACCCTACACTGATTTGTCAAGGTTCAGGAGACCCAAAACCCTAATGTTTTTTTTTTCCTTTTGATGCTTGGGGTGTGGGGGTGGGGATTTAGGGTTGGAAACCTTAATGCCACATTTCCCTACTTTTGTTACATTAAGTGGCCCCTAACTTGTACATTAACAGAGTTTTTTGCAAAGAGATGTATAGATATATAAACTTATCAACCAGGCAGTTCATATACAAGAAGGGAGTACACAAAGATTAAACCCAATTTATACAACAGGAAAGAGGAAAAGCTAATGGAGAGGGTGAGAAAATGATTTGAGACAGGGTGTGAAAGTGTGCTATTAAACCTCCAAATACCTGTCTAATTCTGTTTCACAAGTCTATTGCAGTAGCACTCTCTGAATATCTTTACTGTCCTTTCCTTTCCCCCTTTTTAATTCCCTTTTTCCAGGCAGGCCACCTGGATAAGAGGCCCTTTCTATCACTTTCATTTCATTAAAAAGACAGGTATGGAGCTTCAGTACCCCCCCCCATGATAGGCTACAGTGTATAGACCTGGGGTTTAGCATATTTGGCTAGTAGTTCCTCTTTTTCATGTTTAAGCAATGCCCAGGAAACAAATGTGAATGCCAAATATAGGGAATTCTCCTCACAGTACAAGCACTTAGTTTATTTAGGCAGAGAAAATAAAGATAGTAAAAGGATTCAGAGTCTGCCTGCTGGTCACCCAATCCCTTAGTGTGTTGTTGTAAGGTTCCCTAGATATGCCTTAGCAACACTTTTGACCCCAAAACAGTTTACTTTTCCTTACTGTTTAACTTTATTATTTTTGGTAAGGTGACATGGAAAGGCAAAATGCCAGCAGCACAAATGGTTTTAAACATAAGCAGATTTGAAATTAAAGGGACTGCTTTTGTTTGCTTGTGCTGCAATGTGTTTAGCACTCCCAAAAGAAACTCCTAAACAAAAATATGCAGTATTTCAGATATTGTAAAATAAATGATGGTCTCTTTTCAGTTTTACTCCTTTTCATAGCAGTCTAGTTCTTGTTAATATTAGAGAGTAAAACTTACCACATAATGGATATTCAGGCCTTTAGCTAGAGGTAATCCTTGCAGCCATTTGCACTTGTTGCCTCTTGCTGTTTCCTAGGGCAACCATTGTTTACACGATAGTTATAGTGTGTGACAGGTTTGAGGGCTAAACTTGGTAAGAGTACTGTTTTAGTTAAACCTGTAATATATTTCATTTCAGGGATGTCAGTGTTTTGTAATAAAGATATATTGAATGTCCCTTGGCTTAGAATGAAATAAAAATATTTTATAAATGAAAATCTGTATCGAAGAGTATAGGGGCGAGTCTGGAGTGATCACCTGATGATTCCCTAGGATAAAGGAGACTCTTGTGATACCTTCAGATTCATTTGGGATCAGCCAGTACTGATCCATTTGGGAGTCTGCACTTACAGACTAAGATAACTGAAATCCCAGGCGGCCTTTTCGTTTGCTGATATTGCATGTGGAAACATTCATTTATTTTTGTACCTTTTATTTTTCTTTCTGTATTCCTGCAAGGTTAATAGTTTTATATTTTCTTTTTTTTTTTTTTTTGCTGTTACTTTAATAAAGCTTTAGGCGTGGCAATTTTTTTTAGCCTTGCCACATTACCTTTTTGTGTCAGTGTCCATCATTACACCCACAGCCTATGACACAGGGTATACAGTAAAGATATTAGAGGAGGGGATGCACTTGAAGTAGGGTCTGGGATAAGTGGGATAACAAATAAAGAGGTACATAGCTAGGAACAAGGGAAGCTTGCTGACCCACTGGCTTGGAGGCAGCACTTTCACTGGTGGCACAGACGACCCAGGCTCAGGAATGATCCTAGCTTATTAGAGGGTTGTCTGGGGGGGAAGATGATTGAGTGTTTCACAAGAGGGAAGGGGAACCACAGTCACAGAAAAATCACCATCTTGGTGACCATGGGTGTCAGTGCTGGTTGGTAAAGTGCAGCAAGAGGGATCAGGGACCACCTCATGCATTGCGTGTTCATGCCTGTCCCAGCCAGAATCCCTTCGAAAGATGGATCATTTGGAGAAAAATGGAAACTGCAGCTGTGCTGACCTAGGTCCACTCCTGGAGTCTCAGGTTGCAGCATTCCCATGAATAGAATGGAGCACCTCTCCAGGAGTAAGGTAAGCCCAAAGGGATGTTGTGTTATGCGTTGGGGCAGCAAGGGGCTCTATGAAGAGAGGAGGCTTGAGAAGGGTGAGTTAAAAATAGAAAGTAAAAGAAAATGAACTATGGATTATCATAGGAAGGTATGGAGAATAATATATAGAGAAAAAAATAAATAACAGTAGTAATTTAGTAGTAGCAGTTTTTAATTTTGTCTGTTGCCCTTCCCCAGAGGCACAAGGCACCATTACAAACAAAGTACATAAAATGCTGATGACCATAAAATAAATAAATAAATAAATAAACTGAATATAACAACCTAAACATCATGACAATAAATAGGTAATTCAATAAATAAGTAAATAAATAAATAGTCAACTGAGATATAAGGACAAAGATGGAAATTAGTCCCCAAAAGCCTGAATGAACTGAAAGGTCTTATGGGTCTTCATAAATGCCTCCACTAAGAAGACCTTCCTCAGCTCCTTTGGGAGCATGTTCCACAAGACTGGGCCTGCCAATTCAAATGCCCAGACTCTTAAGGTTTCCACCTGGCCCTAGGTATCACAAGGAGGTCCTCGATACTGGAGTGAAGAGGGAGAAAGGACATGTAAGGATGCAGGAGGTCTGTCAGATAGCCCAGGCTCAAAATGTGTGGGACCTTATAAGTTAGTAAACACATTAAAGGAGATACTACTTCACCAACAGCAAGTGCAAATCACGCAGCTCTGGGGGGACATGACTTGACCTCAAATGGCCAGTCAGCAGACTAGAAGCTGTTGTTACACGAGGTCCCTGCACCCTAATTGATACCCTCAGGGGTACACCGTAGACAGCTAATGTTTAGGGCTATAAAATAACACGAGAAGGCATCTACCGTATAAGAGTAGATGTCAGGATATGAATACATATTATTGTAACTCACTTTGCTTGCTAATGCACACACATTATACCATGTATTTTCGGTCTATTTCTTACTTGTCAGATGCCAAGACACCTGTCCTTGAAGTAATTATAATGTGTAAGGCAACATTGCCATCTCTTGGTAATGGACACCACTTCACCCTGTTTTGTAAGACTTTGTATAAGAACGTCTTTGTTCTAAAACTGATGACTTTACAGAATTATATAATGTTATCTTGGACCGTGGAGCCACCTCTAATTTAGCCAATAGGGCTCATCTCTGTAACTAGAAATGTTTCTATCTTTCAGTAACCATAGTAATTATCATAGGTATATAATGTTATGCACAGGTCTTACACCTCGGAGACCCGAGAGATCCCAAGAGACTACAAAGAAACCTCGAGGTGTAGGGAACGCTTAGCACTGGCTCCCGGTTCGTATTGGTAAGAACTGCTTAGGGCAACTGTGATTCATCCCTGTTTGTTGTAATAAACTTGTTTATTACTTGGATGCAACTTGTTTGTGATTATTTGCATCTCCAATATTGCCAAGAACCTGAAAGTGAGGTTTAGACCTCTTACACTGTGTTCTGCACCAACTGCAGGTGCCACAGCATATCCCACTGACCCTGTGGTACACAGCATTACAGTAGTCAAGCCTCAAAGTAATGAATGCATGTACTATTGTAACCAAGTCCGCAGAATTTATTTATTTATTTATTTATTTTACTCCTCCCCGCACCTGGCCAGTCTCTCCTTTGGGCCCCCACATGAACTCCCCACCGTGGCTACTCTCTGACCCCTACCGACCCATATCGCAGCCAGCCCCAGCTATCCCCGGAGTATCCTTCACTGGGCGGGTCTCTTACCTTTGTAGGAGAATGGCCCTGGCAGCCAACCAATGATCCTGGGGTGCTGCTGGGATGGCATATGGAGGTCCTGGAGCCCAGTGGTGAGGGTTCTGGAGGGCCATCACCCAATTGGCCTGGTGCCATTTTTTCCACTTCACTCCCAGGAGAAGTGATGTGCCACTGTCATCAAGGCATACGCCGACGTCCGTCACTCCCCTAGTGTATTGGGGCCGATGTCCTGCCATACTCCTAGCCTCCACCAGGAGTCAGCAGGTGCTGAGCCATGTATCCATCCTCCCCTGAGAAGGTGAGCCATCATCAGACGCTCATTTCCTTCTCCCCTGGCTGACCCTCCAGAAACCTGAGTCCATTCCTGAACCCAGCTCACTGGCAATGCAGACAGAAATCCAACTACTGCACTGGCGGGCTGGATCCACAGAATTTATAAGGGATTTAATCCAGTTGAGGTGCCTGAGATGGCATAAGGCATTCTGGACTATTGCTGACACCTGGGCCTCAAATGTCAACCCTTCATCCAGAATGATCCCCATATTTCTCACCTTTATGACAGTCAAAAGCCCAGATGAACAGAGCCAGAGCCTAGTCAGTCACTCAGTAGCTGCCACTACTCCCCTTTAACCCAGCTCAATCACCACTAGTTTAGTCTTGTTTGGGTTCAGTCTCAGCCTGCTCAATGACCTCCAGTCCTGGATCTCAGCCAGGCATTTATTGAGCACATTGACTGTACCAGGCATCCTGGGTGAAAAAGACAGATAACTCTGGTTATCATTTGCATAGCAGTGAAACCCAAGTCCATGCTGACTAATTATCCTCCCCGGGACAGCATGTACACCACAAACAACATCAGCGAAAGGACTGATTTCTAGGATACATCACAGGGAATTACCACTGAGGTGAAGACAATTTTTCCAACACTACTGTCTGTGGCCTGCAGAAGAGATAGAACTCAAACCAGCAGATGACTTTGTTGGTGAGAGCTACATATACCATGAGCTGATTGAATAACAGCCCATGGTCCTCAATGACAAAAGCTGAGGAGAGATCTAGGATAAAAAGAATTGGCCACTTCCCTCTATCCCTCACCCTTAGGAGGTCATTATCCACCCTGATCAGTGCAGTCTCTGAGCTACGCTTAGCCCTAATCAAAGACTGGAGAGGCAGATAGATGCCAAAGGCAGTGTGGTGTGCCTCAAGCTGCTGTGCAATTACATTTGCAGTAATCATATACAGAAAGGGTAGGTTAGAGACTGCTCTGAAATTCACTAGGACATCAGGGTTCACAGATGGTTTTTTTTTTTCAGAAGGAGCTTCACCAGTTCATCTTTCAATGCTAGTGGAAACCTCCCATGATAAGGAACACTGGATAATATTAGTGACCACTGGGCCCAGCTGACTGATATAACTCACTAGTTTTTCGAGTCAGCCCTTGGTCCAGTTCAAAACATGTTGGCGTCAGCTGAGAGATCACCCCACAATCCTCTTCCAATGCCATTGGCTAAAACTCTCCACAAGACCACTAACTGCATTTGAAACTCAGTAGCCTTCACCTGCTGGTCTGTGATGACCTATTTGATGGAATCCACACCCGAATAGATACACCCTTTCTGAAAAAGAAATTGAGCAAATACCTTGCATTGCTTATGAGTGAAAAAGCTCTATCCTGCTCCAGAAAGGCTGAATGGAGAAGGCTGTCCACAGTCTGAAAGAGCTGAGTCGGTGAACTCTTTCCCCAAAGCAATCTCCTTAGATAGAAATCATTCTTTCTTTTGGGAGATCACGCTTTGAAACTCACTGTAGTGAGTAATGAAAGCCAGTCTGTTCTCCTAGGCCCTGGATCTCCTCCAAGAACACTCCAACATCCATCATATCATGGTAAGCAAGCCACAAAACCAGCAGGTGTATACAATTTGCACCACAAAATCAAAAGCTGTCACAGTGGCCCTATTATAGGTCACCACAGCTTCCTACTAAACTATAGCACATGCTGCCATCATATCCAAAATTTTCAGAACCACCTGAAATCCCTATGGCCCAGGCACATGTAAAAGGTGGTACTGGACCATCTCCACATGGATGGACTACAACAAGGGCCCTAAAAAGAACCTGATAGTGCAGTGATCTGACCAACTGACTAGATCAATCTCAAAATCCATAACTTTGAGACCCAGAAAGAAGGCCAAGCTCAAGACATGGCAATGTTGGTGAGTTACAGAATCAACAGTCATGTGTATGGCTAACAGATTCCATACCCCGGAGGAAATCCTGACCAAAATGTGAGAATTCATCCTTGACCCAAGTATGGCAATCACTCAGAATAATCCATCTAGGCAATTCCAACACTCTGACAGCAACAAAATCCACAATTTCCTACAGAAACTCCACTCGATACCAGAGGCCGTTGAACAGGTAGGGTTCTGCAGCCTGTACATGGACCCCTTGCCCAGTCACACATTCAAACAATGAGGTCTTCCCTACCAGGTGAATTACCAGATTCAATTCACAGTTAAAACAGATGTCCCCCATCCACACCCCATGGTCATTACTCGGATAGTCCACCCAAGAACCCAGCTGGTATTTCAGACCCCAATTCCAGGCCAACATAATTACATGCCAGTCAATGTTTAAGCATAATTTCAGCAATTCATTACGTAAAGTGTTTAAGATCCTGTTCTCCACCTGAGACTTTTGAAACTGAAATTAAAACACAAAGGGTAGATTCACGTAATTGGTATTTGCCAAAAATAAAAAATTATAACTAGCATTCCAATATCAGCTTGGAATGGAAAGGGAACATTGTTTAACCAGGAGTAGCACACTAAGCCAAAGCTTGGTTCCAGATGCTATCTGGGAGCACTAAGAAGTTAAGTGACTTGCTCAGGATCATACAGTATGCACCTAGGCAGCTGTGGAATTCAAACTCGGGTCTCCAGATCTGCAGTTCAGAGCCTTAACCCACTGTGCTATACTGCCTTCTTGTCATGGTCATTAAGCTTAACACCATAATTACCAATATGAAGCGGGCAACAACAATATGATATTGAACTTGACCACTTAGAGAACACGGAATTCATGTTACAGTAAGAAGAAAAGCAAAAACCAAACAAGCATTGTTTAATGCAGAACAAACTTATAGTTATTCTGACCCCTACTGGGTCATAATGTCGTACGCTTAGTAGCGTATGACATTATAGTTCATCTGAAACAGAGCTGTCCATGACATCGAATGGTAATAATACGTATACTGCTTCAGCGTATTGCACCATCTCATGAATCCCAGGCAGAGGATAAGACCTCTGCTGGGAGTGGGTTCTGCTGAGCAGTTGCTGTGGCTCACTGGACTGAGCCACAGCAGCAGAAACCCAGGTGCTACATCTGGGACCGGGTTTGATCCCCGGTCCCAGACATTTTATCTTTTTCCATGAATTGTGCGCTCCCCGAGGTACCCCCCCAAGTTGAGAATCCTTATGTTTGGGGTGCACTTCCCCCTGTAGCAGGGTGTGTGGGGGTGGACCCCCCCCCCACAGAAAAAGACTTATGTCACATGGCAATATCGCGCTGTATTGGCAGTGTGATTTTCCCATGCGGCATAATGTCTTGCGACATTATGACCCCATGGCATTCTGATCAAAATTCAGAGGTAAAGGAATAATATTTTGTCCTTCAAAAAATAGCATAACAAAGGACTGATCCATTGTTATAACTATACAACTCTCAAATATTTCTTAGATAATGAGTGGATACCCGAGGTTTCTTCTTGCACTAACTGCCCATATGCAGACTTGATGATCACAAAATGAAAGAAGCCCTTTCTCAATGCAATGAGGAATTAATAGTGGCATTAGACTAGTGGGACAAAAGGCTGGAGCAGTAGCAGCTGAGGAGGTTACACATATACAAAGCAAAGTGATACCACTTAGGGGTACTGAATAATTTAATAAATTAAACAAAGTTTATATGTCATGCATTGCTGAGCTTGAAAAGAAGGTATTAAATAGAAAAAAAACTGCAATGAGATGCAGCAGATTTTCAGAACGGTGAAGTCTTCCTGCAGAAAAGACCAATAAGATCAAACAGTTGAGGCTGGTCTCGTAGTCGTCAAAGACATTGGCAGAGAGATACATAAAAAGTCAGTCAGGTCAACAATAAAAATAAAAAGAAATAGATCACATTCTGTTCATTTTAGTGAAACTGAACCTGAGAATTGTAGCTCTGAATCAGATTTGTTGAAAAAGTCACCATCCACATCAGCAAAAAATCCTTTTTTAGGTGGCAATCAACAGAAAATAGTTCAAAGAATAACCCCCCCCAAAGAAACCACAATAAAAACAAAAATATTTCAAGAAGAGCAGAACAGGCAGAAGGGGAAAGTGACAATGACCCATTAAGACAGAGAATTCTTAAGAGAAGGAAAGCACCATAATTATACCGCTGGTATGGAGTTTTCCAAAATTATTAGCACGGGGGCTTACGTTTGCACTGGTAGCAAGAGTAGATCCCTCTAAGATACATGTGGATGTTTTTAAATTAATACGTATGCTCTAATTATGTTATTATTCTCATAAGTCTTGAAGTCAAAAATCAGAATGCAGAGTTGATTTTACCATAAGAAGAAAGCATACAGAGCTACTCACAAGAAAGTGATAATATCACAATTGTTGCTGGTTGGAGACCATACCTGGTAACACAGACCACACTTGATGGAAATAAGGAACACTGAGATATTGAGTTCATTAATAATTGGCAAGGCCAGACACTCACGACAGATTATTACATGAATATACGCCCTCCCAAACATTTGGAACCAACTACAAGCCATGCTGAAGCTAACCAGCATTGTATCAATTAACTCCTACAAAACACTAGCTATCTCTAAATTAAAAGACATATGTAGGTGCTACTAGGCCCCCAATGCCAAGTCAACTTCCAAGGTACCAACTGGCCCTCTACTTATTAAGCTGAAATGTGTTGCATAATTTAGGGCAAGGTTAAAGCTGGAATTTACTACATATATAGCATAAGGACTTCTATTGTGTATACCTCTTGTATTATATATTTTTCTTTGTTGTTCTACATTTTATATCTCCTGTCTATGTAATTGCGAACTGTATGTGTATGTACCTCAGGACCTCCTTGTGAATGAGCTTGCTCGACGGAGTCTTTCCTGCAATAAACTTGAACTTGAACTTGAATATTATGCTTAATGACACTGCGGAGGAGGCAATTTATTGATGTGGAATCTTTACAACTGAGCTCCTAGCTCAAAGGTTGTTTTCCAAGACAAATAATAAA
The DNA here is from genome assembly GCA_016271365.2 of Neoceratodus forsteri. Classification (NCBI taxonomy): domain Eukaryota; kingdom Metazoa; phylum Chordata; order Ceratodontiformes; family Ceratodontidae; genus Neoceratodus; species Neoceratodus forsteri. Next base: position 848,676,119 of record CM057450.1, on the reverse strand, counting down.
TAAATAAATCTAGCAGAAGAGTAAGAAATGGACTTGACTGACATTTATGATCTAAATGAATTGCTAGACATGGACAATGAGATATGAACCAGTTTTGATTCATATGTATATGTGCCTATTAGACCATCTAGATTCAAAACTAAGCCAATTTTTGAGTCCTGCTTTTGAACATATGAACACATGAACATAAGATGAAGCCGTTAGAATAATGCCATTACGTCAATTGCATCTTCTCATATTGCAGGGTCTTCTGCATCAGCGAATGACCCTACCTCTCCAATCAGCTGTTCTCCCTCATCTGCCTCCTCTAGACCTTTTATTTCCCCTTAACTCTATCCCAGTGTCTTGTGAAGCTGCATACCATTTTCAGAGAAACAACCTCCTCAGAAAGCCCATTCTGACCCACCTCCCTCTTTGTAAAGAAAAGCCTCATAGCCTCTCTCCTAAACCTCCCTCTCCGAAATGATACTGTCTCCTCTCTTGCCACTGAGCTTGAAGAGATCCTACATGTCCACCCTATTTATTCCCTTCAAATATTTGAGTCTCAATCATGCCCCCTCTATCTCCACTGTCCTCCAAGGATTACATGTTCAGGGCGTCCACCCTCTCCTCATACATTGTAACCTGCTGGCCCATGATTATCTTAATTGTCTTCTAGGGACCATCTCCAACAGGTTTATATCATTTTTAAGGTATAGGTACTAGTATTGTATGTGATTAGTTATGCAGCAAAATTTAATTTTGCTGGCGACATTCTGGCAAAATCGAGAATTTCACCCCACAAAATATTTCACGAAATTCATGCATTTCGTGGAATATTTCACAGATATGAAATGTGGAATTTTGAGCACACATCTATTAAAAAAAAAAGTCCCCCCATCAAGGCCAACATTAAAATCAGTATCCCCACATCCCTGGTGTCTAGTGGTCCCACCCACCTGGCTGATTGCCATCCCAATATGAAGACCCCCCCCTTCGAGATTCAGCCCCCATCCTCCATCTAGAATTTGAAATAAAAATACATTTCCCTGGTGTCTAGAGGTCCCATCTCCCAGGCCAATCACTGGACAAATGAAGAATGACCCCCTGAGATTCACACTTGTCCCCATTGTCCATAAATGCCACCACCACCAACATCAGTCATCATATACTGTATGTAATAAAAAAAAACTTTCCCTGGTGTCTAATGGCCCCCACCCTGTCCGGTAGTAACCCCACCACACCACACACCCCCAATCTAGGACCCCAGTGGGCCACCAGCACAGCCCCCCACTCACCTACATGGCTTGCAGCCCAACTGAGCACTTTTACAAATCAGCCCAAGTGAGCCCTTTCAATGAATGAGCATGTGCACCTTGTATTTCTATGCACTGAAGCCAAGTTATAAAATCCCAGATCACCTCTCAGGCTATTCCAGGTCTCCCCTTAAGTACTGTGTCCCTTCTGCCATATCTACCTTCCCAGAGAGCTCAGTGTCATCCACACACCATCCCTAGTATCATTCATGAAGACATTAAAAAACACCAGTCTGAGCACTGAACCCTGTGGGACCCCATTGGTTACCTACCTGGTGCTTGAAAGCTCACCTCCCATCACCACACTCTGGGTCCTGCCCTTCCACAAGTTTTCCACCCACTGAGTCAACTTCTCCCCAGTCCCTGCATCTGACAGCTACTTGATCAACCCCCTGTAGGGTACAAAGTCAAAGGCCTTGCTGAAGTTCAGATAAAGGTTGTCCATTGGCTGGGCCCTATCTGCTGTTTTGGTTGAAGTCAATCAGATTTGTTGGACACAGTCTCCTTCCCATAATGTTGCTGTTCATCCTGGAGACTATTCTCTTACAGATTCTCTACTGGAAGCTACAGCATTTGATGCATTTGAAAAAAAAAATGGTGTTACTTGAAATTGAAAACATCATGAAACAGGAATCCCTTGAGCCATTGAGAAATCTGCCCTCATTAGAACTAAAAGCATTAAAACAACTTAGTAACATCCCGGTAGTAATCATTAAGCTGTTCAACAAATGGGGAACATAGTGGTTATACCAAAATGTATGTATGTATGTGGCCAAAGCAGAGGAATTGTTATACAGTATGACAAGGTGAATAATTTAGCTCTCCAGAAAGATCAAGCAAGGGTGTTCCAAGCAGAAATTTTTTGACATTGTACATAATGCCCACTTTAGAGAGTGGATAACAACTGAAAGGGGGATTCTTAACAATGTTGCATCCTGTGGTTCCTACTTTAGATCTTATACTGTACCTAGGTTTCACAAATCTCTAATAGATCCTCCTTGTCATCCTGTTGTGTCGGGTGTGGGGTCCCTGACTCAGACCATTGTCACTGTTTATAGATTCCTTCCTCTAGCCTCTGGTTCTGGATCTGGTATTTCACATGTGACACATTGGAATAATTGGGCAAACTGAAAAATGTTGTATGGAAATTGATTTTAAATGGCTTATGAGTGATGTCACCAGTATGTATACCATGAGACTTGACAAACTGGGACTTGAAGAGGTGGGACATTTTGTTCATTGCAGGACAACCAGATACAACATTCTGGGTTTCTTCATCCCACAGGCCCTGGAGTTCATTTTACATAGGAATTATTTTGTGTTTAATGGCACTTATTATTTACAACAATGTGGCACAACGTCGGGGGTGGTGGTCACCCCCTCTTATGTTAACTTATACATGGGTCTGTGGGAGGAAGAACATGTCCTCAGTGAGGTTTTAAATCCCACCTTTTCCCACAATGTTGTCCTCTGGCTGTGATTTATTGATGACATATTTTGTGTCTGGAGGGATGGAGATGATGTCCAAGAATTCACTGAGTAAACTCAAATGTCTAAAACATAAGGTTCTCCCACAGCGTATAATGCCAGAGGACTGACTTCCTGGACATCACCCTCATTGGTATACCTGGCAGGATAGTGCCCACCCAAGGCTACAGTAAGCCCAAAGCCACAAACTTGGTGCTCCACTTCTCAAGCTCCCATCCTTGTAAATTAGATGAGTCTATCCTGTATGGACAACTCCTGTGGGTTAGATGCAACTGTTCCAGCACAGAAACCCCCTCTTATGTTAACTTATACATGGGTCTGTGGGAGGAAGAACATGTCCTCAGTGAGGTTTTAAATCCCACCTTTTCCCACAATGTTGTCCTCTGGCTGTGATTTATTGATGACATATTTTGTGTCTGGAGGGATGGAGATGATGTCCAAGAATTCACTGAGTAAACTCAAATGTCTAAAACATAAGGTTCTCCCACAGCGTATAATGCCAGAGGACTGACTTCCTGGACATCACCCTCATTGGTATACCTGGCAGGATAGTGCCCACCCAAGGCTACAGTAAGCCCAAAGCCACAAACTTGGTGCTCCACTTCTCAAGCTCCCATCCTTGTAAATTAGATGAGTCTATCCTGTATGGACAACTCCTGTGGGTTAGATGCAACTGTTCCAGCACAGAAACCTTTAATGTACAGGCCAATCAAATGACTGAGTGCTTCAGAAGGAGGATTTTACTGAACTGAATCTGCAAAATGCTCAATAGAGAATACTGGCATTTGATAGGGAAGAACTATTGATATCCAAATTGGACAAAACTAATTCTATTGAAAAAGGTCCAGTTACTCTTATTATGGCACACAATAATTTGTCAGGTAAAATCATCAACCTGGTCAATAGGTTCTGGCCATTACTTACGAGGGACCCACATACTAGGATAATAATGGCAGAAAAACACAGTTTCTTTTTCTAAAAGTCACAATGTGAGAGCCATATTACCCTCAAATGATTGTATTAGTAATGAGCAGAAAATAAGATCTTTGACTTGGTTGCCTCCTAAACTGCTGGGTTGTACAAATGTGGCTCTTCTTCTGTGTGCAAATATGGCTTTCCAGGAATATTATTTAATATAGAAGACCTCACTGTACATCAAGTCTACAATCACATGGGTAACAAATGTTATCTACATTTTATGGCGCATGTATGGCATTTATTATCTTAGCCATAAAGTGAGGAAATTAAAAGAAAGAGAATGTACAGTACAAGAACAAAAAAATGCCATAGTGTGGCACTTTGAAGAACTATGTGAAGACAAATTGTCTGGCCTTTATTTCCTAGGCTTGCAGCAAGTGTGTTCACCCCATCCCCCAAAAGGAGGAGACAGGCTGAATCTGTTATTAAATAAGGATACTAAATGGACAGTCCAGATGAACATGACTCAACCTGCTAGATTTAATGAAGTTGAGGACATTGTACCATATTTGAAATAAGTTCTCAATTTTGTCAAATTTGTCTACTTAAGTTTAAGTACACTGTTGTCTTTTTTCTATATGGAGTTGTATTTTTCAGATATGCAAAAGTTGGTGACTTCACACCTGTCTTTAGATGTGTATCAGTATCTAATTATCTTATAGTCCTTAAACAAGCCTACTTAAATTAATAATTGTATTCAACATGTGTGGTCCTCTCTTGGCAGTATTATATTGCTGTAATTTTAGAATATGTGCAACATTGTATTTTTCTGAAGATATCAAATAGATTTTTTCCAGTATGTACTAGGTAATTAGGCATGATTTATAAGATTCATAAGATTTAATACAGGTCATATAGCGTTAACCTTTGTTGACCTGTACCAGTTGTTTATACCTTCACAATTAAAGTTTGGTCTACCAAAGCTTGTTCCAGTGCTTTTGTGAAAAGGTTGATAATGGTACTAGACACCACTTAGCCTGGAAATGTATACCAGACTGTCACCACTCTCTGGTAAAACCATGTCCTGCTTGGATTATTTCTGTAGAATTCAACTTTGAACATCATTTCATGCCCTCTAATTGATTTTGAGTCAGGTCTAGAACTCAGTCCCACACATTCCCACAGATCGCCATTGTTAAATACCCTATGTACAAGGCACATATCGCCCCACAGTCTTCTATATTGTAACGAATATTTAGTGTTTTGCTATGTATAATTAAAATAGTTACAGCATTAATTTATCTGCACATCTGAGATTCGGTTTTCCACATATACCATTTTAAAGTATTAGTTTTTATAAAGTAATTCACAGACTGACTGTGTTGGATGGTTTGTTTATTTACATCTGTAAAGTATTTTTACAGTTAGTAATTATCTCAGTTAGTATAGTGACCTTTCATTGTATCTGTGAAACTCTTATCTCATATCTTTTATCAAGCATTAACAGCATTGCATATGTTTGCATAGTTGGAAAAGTTATCTAATTAAACAGAAGTCCCAAAGTTCAAATGCATTCCTGTCCAATGATACCAAATGAGATACTGAATCTTTAGTTTTGAAAATAAATCCAATTTTATTGTGACAAAATAACAAATTGTGGCATTGTATCTCTCTCACTCAAATGTGCAGTAAGCCCCAACATTTTGGCAAAAACCTTCCTCAGGAGGCTTCTGGCTATATCCCTGGGTTCTGTCATATAAGGAGCATCAGGAGCACTCTGGATTAATGAGATGGTCCATGTCATGGTCTGCTGCTTTAACCATAAGGCAAGGAGCTTTCTTGCTTTCACCCCTTGATCAACATATCTCAGTCTAGCCATAGAAATATCCTATTCTGCACCCTCTCGGAGGCATTCTGCATACTTCTCCCTAGCAACCACCACAGCTTGACAATCCTTCTTAGAAGAGTAGGCAGATAGGTTTCTCTCCTGTCACCAGATATCTGAAAGCAACTGTGCACTAACCCATATCTGCTCCTTCTTGCTCACCGTGGCCAACTGAATCAGCTCCCTCCAATTGCTACATTTTAAGCTTCCCAGAAGGTACAGAAATCCCCACTGACCCCAAAGTAAGAAAGGAAAAATAATCTGTAGATTATTGAACATGTTTTAAATGGTCTAGGTCCTTCAAAAAGTGGTTATTAACTTGCAAAATTTTATCCCATTCAAAGGGAGGGCAGAATATATAACACCACCGGGGTGTGATCCAAAATAACCTTAGTCTCTATATCAGATTGGGAGATGTTATTACAAAAGAAATGACAGACTACAAAATAGTCCAATAGTGAGAAGGAGACAGGAACAGGGGAGTAAAAGGTATACTGCTTCTGCATGTGGTAAAGTACCCTCCGAGGTCTATGACCCCCAGAGTGGATATAAATTTCAGAAGGGCTCTTCAGGCTGGTGAAAAACCTACATGCCATGGAGGAGATCTATCTATATTAAAATCCTGTACCAAGTTCCAGTCACCCCCCAAAATAACCAAGCAGTCAGCCACAGAATTTAACTGAGTTAGTAAAGTGGTAAAAAATAGGGGATCATCTATATTGGGGCCATAAACAGAAGCTAATATAATGGGGAAACCCCTAAAACACCATGCAGGATCAGGTATCCACCCTTTGAGTGATAATAATCCTGGGTAATCTGAAGGGAGACAGTCCTAGTGATGAGAATATCCATACCTGCATGGCACTTGCTGGAGCCCATGACATAAACCTGACCAACTCAGGCATGCCTCCAGAGCATGCCCTTCTGGGATCTTTTATGGGTTTCCTAAAGGAATGCAACCTGAGCCCCTAGAGAATGTGGGTGCTGAAGAATCATGCCTTTTTTCTGGAGATTGGGCACCCTTAACATTCCAGGTAACAAATTTATAAGGAGACATAAACAGATTAGATGTAGACTTCTATTAATTAACCAACTTCCGAAAAGTATCCTAAGTAGTCTTCAAGCTAGTGGAATGCATGCAGGACCCCAATACAATTATTTTATCCCAACAATAACAACTAAGAAAGTTCCCAAAAGGTAAAAAACTGTATATGTATATAAAAGAGAAAAGTTAAAGTATGGGTCATAGTGCAACTCATGAAAGAACAATATGAATATAAAAATAGTCCAAGTCCACCAGCCCAGTAGCATAGAGGGCTGATGCATCATGCCTTACCTCCTGCCACGCCGATGACCCATGTTTGCAGTGCAAGTGGGTGGCCGGGGGTCGGCAGGGGAGGGAAAGAATTAAGCATCTAGGGACAGCTCTCCTCTCCTGGGGAGGGTGAGGACCATGGACAGGCATTTGCCTGACACCTAGCAGAGTCTGGGCGTTGGCTTGCCGAGTCCCACATGTTGGGGCACAGAGGAGGAGCAACTGACCAGCGTGCAGCATGTGGATGCATGCGCTGCTTGCCATTATTGGCATTGCATGCTCCTCCTCAACAAGAAAAGCAGAAAATGGATCCCGGCCAAGTGGCATGGAACATTCCCTACAGGTGCTGCCCTGAGATGGCACCTCCCTGGAGCTGGATCCATTCAGGTGGGTAGAGTCGCTCCCCACCACCCTGCCATGAAGGGTAAGTTCTGGGAGCATGGGAGGGGGGTCTAATGCTCGGATAACAGCACTGGGGGGACAGTAGAAAGAGAGAGAGAGAGAAAGAGAGAGAGATGGCCAGGTCCATGGGGAGAAAGAATACTGAAAAATAAATAATATAGTTCAAGGCACACAACAAGTTCTGCTGGCTAAAAAAAGTTAAGTAAAACAACTTTCATCTAATCCACAAACTATGTACAGTAACCAAACTCAAAAAATAAAATGTATCCAATCTGAAGTAGGGCAGTAGGAAAAATATAACCCAACATAGTACATAAGCCATAGCCTGTGTGCTCAGTTTGCTCCCTGAAAAACACAGGGGGTTGGCCTGGCACCAGCCATCATGGATGTCAAAACACCCTGATAAATACCGGGTCTGTGAGGCATGCATCCAGTAACCCATCAGACAGAGAAACTGGCATAAAGTAATACCAGAAGCATCATGAGAAAAAAGGAGGTGGTGGGGGTTACAATCCCAGACCCCGTAAGTGGGCAACAAACAACTGCACAACCTAAAATCCCAGGAGTAAAATGTGGGTAAAGGAAAAAATAACTGAAAAGAGGAATCAAATCCAACCTGAACAAATCTAAAAGACAACAATCAAAATCTCCTCAAAGAAAGGAAAAAAGGATGTAAAACACATTCTAATGAAACTAAAATCAACGAAAAACAAAGTTTAACTCAGAATCAAATGAATAACCACAAAAAAGTAGAACCACTAAAAAATAAGTAGGAAAAACAAACCAAACAAGAGTACCAAAAATATGTAACCCAAGTTCTCATGGAGTCCAAGAAATTATTAGTAAATTTGGATAGGATCTGTACAAAAACAATGTCCTAGAAAGCAGAGTCCACCAATAGGCTAAACTGCCTAAACAATTTCTAAGGCCACAATTACAGACACCAAGAGCCAGCCTGCAGAAACAGTTTGCATCATGGCACCCTCACATCGTCGAGCTGAAGCAGTTGCACCATCAACCTGGCGATTGTCCAAATGGCTCCTGACATGGCATGTGGTAGCTAGTCAGTAAGTGTTCAAGCCCAACAGTTCTTGACACAATCCATCAGCCATAAGACACTTAGTAACCGCATACTGGAGCCAAGAAGTAATAAAAATGCCACATAGTGAAAAATACCAAATACCAAGGTATCAGCCCATCTAATTATAGCTGAAAGAGAGCCGAGGATCTTTATGACTATATATGAGGTAACTGAAAACCAGGGAGAAATTGTAATAAACCTTGGCAGGCAGCTGCAGTAGATTGGAATTCTGTGGAGCTGGAGGAAGTATAAACCACTAACCAGGCAGGGTACAGCATTTTAAATTGCACCTTGGCTGCATGGAGCACTTGCTTCAGGTCCCGGTAAGCCATTTGGTGGTCACAAACCTGTGGAGTAACATCTCCAAAGACATGATAGAGGTGGTTGTTCTAGCACAGGGCATCCCATTCTCTAGCTTTCTTCTGAATGTATATCTTTTGTTGACAATTTTAACATCTGATAATGATAGCCTGTGGCATGCCATTAGATGGGGGCGATGAGCCATCTCAACATAGTACTGCTCATCCAAGGGAAGGGGCCCAGCAATGTCCAGTAACAAATCCTGTATGCACTTCAATGTATCAGATCCCTTTGCCTTCTCCAGGAAACCCATAAATACTAAATTGTTTCAACGGCTACAATGTTCATGCTCCTCAGTTCAGTCCTCCAACTTTTCTACTCTACGCTGTAACTCTTTAATATTCTCTTCCAGGAGATGTGATTCCACCAGAGAACTTATCCTGGCCTCAGCACCTCCCATCTGGCATGCCAGCTGTTTGAGCGTAGGCCTGAAACATTTTAAATCCTCAACAACTTCAGAGAGACTCAATTTGATGATCGTCATCTCAGCAAAGAACTTATCCAGGTGCTCATGTATGCCCTCCAAATCTGCTTCACATGGAGATTTGGAAACCAGCTGGCATTTGAATGAGGGAGGCCATAGCAGGAGCTTCTGCAGAGGCTGGAAAGCTCTGTGGTATCCATTTTTGCTAATTCCGCATCTGTAGCCATGAGCAGCCAATAAAAGGTGTTCACTCCTGAAAAGAAAACACTAAAATACCAAGAAGGAATACAAAATAAAACGAAAGTGGCAATAAAAGCCATGTTTAAACATTCATTATTCAGAACTGATCAAGACACGTCTATTCAATTTTGAGATCCATGACCTCTAGCACCAGAAAGAAGACCAAGTCCATGGCTTAGTCATGTTTGGTGAGTTACTGAAGCAACAGTTCATGTGAGGGCCAGGGATTTCATATTCTGGAGGAAATCTTAACCAAAATGCAAGAGTTTGTCATTGACCCAAGCATTGAAATCACCCAGAATAATCAACCTAGAGATTTCAGTACTGTTGCTAACAAAATCAGCAGTTTCCTGCAGAAACCCTACCTTGAGTCCTGGAGGCCAGTAAACAAGTAGGATTCTGCAACCTGTAACTAGAAAACCATACACAGCCACACATTCAAATGCTGAGGTCCTCCCTACCAGGTGCACAACAAGATTCAATTCAGATCAAAAGAAGATGCCTCCCTGCTGTCCTTCCTCAGGCAGTGTACCACCAAGAGCCAAGCTGGGATGCCAGACTCCAATACTGGGCTAGTGTCATTACCAAGCCAGTCAATGTTAATGCATAATTTCAGCAATTCCATTCATGAAAAATGTATTAAGACCCAATTCTCCATTGAGACATTTGTGTTTGAGACTTTGGAGAGCAAAAATCCAATATGTGTTATGCTGGAAGAGTTTGCTCAGTCTATCACCCCCATGCTTCCCTACAGTGACTCTTTCCAAACCAATAAATTAGAGTGTTTTGGAGGCTGCAGTTGTGTAAATCATGGAAATGACTCTCCACATGGGTGATCTGGTTCTTATTTCTGGCACTGTGCTTCTGTTCTTGAGTTTTTCTTGTAAGGGACATATAGTATATCCTACAGTATATACAGTTTCAGAGAGTCATGCCACGTGGCATTCATACCACAAAGTTTGGTTGTATAAAATGAATACCTTGCTATTAATGGTCCTTTTGACAATTTCAAGCTCAAATTGCTTAGCCAGATTGAATTAATGCAAACACTGCAGTGTCAACATTTGTACATGCCATTTATTTTTTGGGGAACCCAATTCAGGTAGTTTGGTCATGGTGCGTAGTAAGAAAATAGGTTGTGGACAAAGGTATCCCTAATATTGGTTGGTCTTTTAAGTGAGATTCTAGTGCTGTCTCCAACCACACTTGACAATACTGGATCACTTTTGAGGAAAGGCCAGTACTGTTTGATGATACCAACAGTTCTGCCTGCTGTTTTGATACAGTCTGTCACAAAGCAGATTATGTTATCATTTTTCAGCTTTGACTTTGGTGACAGAAGGGTAACCCTGTCAGTATCCCTAGCTTTTGACAACATTTTGTTCAGGGAATCTGGATCATAACCTCTCCAAAGAAACCTGTTATTCAATTCATCTAGTTGTTATTTAACTACCAACCTTCAGTCCGTCCTCAACAAAGTTCAGAACTGGTTCAGTTCTCATCAGCTCTCCCTAAATGCCAAAAAAAACAGTCACCATGACCTTCGGCACAACGCAATGACTGTCCAGACTCTCCACCCTTCCCTCCTTCCAAACCCTGGATGGACTGTACTGGAAAACATCTCCTCCTTCTGCTACCTTGGGATCTGGCTCAACCAACACCTATCCTTCTCAGTCCACATTGACACAATCATCAAAAAACTGTGCCCTAAGCTTGACTCCCATTATAGGAACCGCGGCAGCCTCCCACTAATCATGAGGTGTGAACTAGTGCAAAAGATGATCCTGCCATCTATTGGCTACTGTGATACAGTCCACAGTGCCACTGCCAAGTCCACCCTATCTAGACTGTACCCCTTCTTTAATGCTTTCTGCCTCTTTGCCCTCAATGCACCTCCCCTGAACCCATCACTGTGATCTCTACCGTTCTCTTGCATTCCCCTCGCTTGAAAATTGCTGCCAACTGCACTGTACAAAGTTTGTCTTAAAATCCTGGCTAGGATCCCTTCTGTCATAACTCTCCTTCTTGCTATCACCACCACCCTCCATCCCATGTGCTTAGATCCTACAGCTCCGTCAATTACTAATCCCTAGGAGGAAGTCTACCTTGGGATAAGCAGCCTTCTCACACAGGCTCCCTAAACTCTGAAATGAACTTCCTCCTCAAATTCATCACTCCTCCTCCACTCAATCCCTGGCTACCACCATGGCTATCTACCTGATGATAAACTGTATCTGCATATGAATTCCTCCTGTGCACACCCCCCATACCCTGTATCCCCTCCTGTTCACCAATCGGCACCCATCATATGCTATTAAGCCAGGCTATTAACCAACTACTGCACTTATTATGCTTCTGTTGTCTTGCTGTCTTGCTGCACTTCCATTCCATGTAACCTGCACCAGGATTAGATAATCGTGTCCTGTGCCTAACTGTTCCCTGCCTATAACCGATCACTAAGCTGTAATTCCTATTAAGTGTACACATTAATGTAATGTATGTAATGTAATAATGTATTGCTATTGTACTATACTAGAAAACCAATGAGTTTTCTCCCCAGTGATAATGACCTGCAATGTCAAATGTTTTACTCAGTGATACCCTTCATGTTATCCTCTCCTATGTACCCCCTACCGGGTTGCACCGGGAGACAAGCATCGCTTTGCTCAGTGTGCCTTCCTGGTGAAACAATTCAATAAATAAATAAATTCATTCATTCATTCATTCATTCATTCATTCATTTAAAATCTGTTGTTGTGGCACAGTTTCACCTAATGCAAAGAACCTATCCATAAGGGAATAAAGTAGACACATAGAAACAGAGAATGTGATGGCAGAAAAGGGCCTCTGGGCCCACTCAATCTGCTCATTTTTTTATTTTTCATTTATGGTACAGACCCAGCATGAAATATGGTGTCTGTGATGGTGGTAGTTCAAGATGCCCTTTTTCTCACCCTCAGTGATATATCTATAGTATATTTATACTTATGATTCTGTTAATTTTCATCGTAATCCTTATATATCTTATGATGTTCAACAATTCAACTCCACACTTAATCCCTACACCTGTGTTTTGTAGTTAATAATTTCAAAAACCCTAGTGACACACTCTTCCTTATATACTATATAGTGAGGCCCTAGTCTGAAGGCAGTAGTGACACATCTGTAGTTCTTATATTTCTTGCTCAACATTATATCAACTGTGCCAGTTTCCATACATTTTCCTTATACTAAGATGTATCACATTTCAATGGACTCACTTTACTTTTCCTACAGTTTAGTGCTTTTCACTCAACTTAAAACTAGTTCTAACAGCTGCTACATTCCCAGCTAGTATATACAGTATGTCTTCATACTACTGTACATGAAACTTCAGCAAAATATTCAAGCCTTTTAAATGTAAACAAATGTTTCTTACACTCTATCTCATTTTCTATTATGAACTCCAGGCCATGCTGTTAATAATTTCTTTTTACAAAACATTTTCCATCTAAATGTGGCACATGTAGTTGTTAACTCCTTACTTTTTTCTACATTTTTTATAAAAAAAAATACCCAATATACTCAATGTTTTCAACTGCTCACCTTTCAAATCAGGTTATTTGTTTAACATAGTCATTCATTTCATTTCTGAGACACTCTTTGCAGCTGCATATAAAACAAGCATTTGCCAATGCCGAATGTTATCTCGCTGGCATTGGCATTGGTAGTACAGGAGCTAGAGATGCATAATAGGAATGGCAGAGAAGTACTGAACTGACGCCAACCCCACCCCCAACCTGTAGAGACTGACAGGTGTTGGGGTGTGCCTCTTGGTCGTCAGCTATAACGCTCATGCCATTTTACCTCACCCTACCCAGTAGACACTGACAAGTGTCGTGGTGTGTTTTAGGGTCTTTGGGCCTTATACTTACCCTATTCCATAAGGAAATACACTGAGATGGGTGCAGTATAGGAGAATGGGGTGAACTTTGGGGATGAACACCCCAAGGCACAACTCGATGCCCGTCACTGGCTGCAGGGTGGGGGTGGGGGTGGAATGGCAGGAGCATTACAGCTGATGTTCCCAAGTCACACCCCTGACTCCTGTCAGTCTCTACAGGGTGGGGTGTTACAGCTGGAAACCCTAACACCATAGGCGTGTGTTGGTATTTTCACTCCAAATTATCAACATGGGCTTTTTGTGACCCCACCTCATGAAGAGCGGCACTATCAGTTTGTTAGCCAAAAGGTGATTTTGCACAGCGACTGCACCATTTGGCACCACAGGAATGGAAACACATTTTGGGCAGGTTGTGAAAAATTACAACTGTACTGTTCATGAGGAGGTGTAAAAAAATGGCAACGTTGAAAATCTGGAGTGAAAATATGAACAATTGGTGCAGTCACGAGCATGCATAGAAACTTGCAAAGCATGTCCGTAACCCAGTTATTTTGGGGAATTATTTAATCACATTTTCAACATAGGCATTTTGGGACCTCCCCTCATGAACAGTGGCACTGTGATTTTATTAATCTGTCCCGAAAGTTGATTTCCCACAGCAACCATGCCATTGTACGCCACAGGTGCGAAAACACATTTTGGGCAGGATGTGAAAAATGACAGCTGTAGTGTTCATAAGGAGGTGTGAAAAAATGCCAGTGTTGAAAATCTGGCATAAAAAATATTGCAAATTTGTGAAGTTACAAGGGTGCATGGAAACTGCACAATGCATGCATGTAACACAGTCATTTTATGACTTTCATCACCAAAATTTCAACATAGGCATTTTAGGACCTCTGCTCATGAACAGTGGCACTGTCATTTTGATAATCTGTCCCTAAAACTGATTTCCCACAGCGACCGTGCTATTCTGCTCCGAAAGTGCGAAAACACATTTCAGCCATGATATGTAAAATGATAGCTGAGCTGTTCTTAAGGAGGTGTGGAAAATGGCAATGTTGAAAATCTGGAGTGAAAATATTACAAATTCGCAAAGTTACTAGCGTGCGTGGAAACCGCACAATGTACACTGGTAAAATAGTCATTTTTTGGATTTTTTTCACCAAATTTGCAAGATAGGCTTTTTGAGAGTCCACCTCATGAACAGTGGCACTGTCATTTCATTAATTGGTCCCAAAAGGTGATTCCGCACAGTGACCAAAAAATCACTTTTTGGGACCAAATAACGAAATGACTATTATTGAATTCATGAGATGGGGTCCCTAAAACCCCATGTTGAAAATCCAGTGCCAAAATTCCCAGAAATGGCTGAGATATGCACCAAAGTTGAAAAAACCCTATTTATGCCATTATACAGCTTATCGGCATTTCTTCAGTTCGTGATCAGCTTTGAAGAGTGCAGATGTGTTACCAGTCCACTGATGATCATCACGCTGAGGTCCGGAGGTAATTATGGGGTGAGGTGGGTGTGTGGGGAGTCAGCATACCCTCAGGGTGGGCACAGGTTGGGGGAGGGAGCAGGACAGACTGCGAGGGACCGGTTTCTGTTTTACAGGTTAAAAAAAAGAAAAACATTGCTGGACTTTTTTTGTTTTACAGGGACATTTGGCATGCTAGGGTGGGCTCCCAGCATGCCACCTGAGTGTTTTTTGGGGGGGCTGTAGCTGATGGGGGATTGGGCACCCCCGTCAGCACATACTGAAGTGGGGGCACGAGCTGAGGGGGATTGGGCATCCCCCCTCAGCACACAACAAATGGGGGGGCATTATGCCGATGGGGAGTGGGATTCCCCATTGGCAAATTAAACTGGGAAGGGGGACTGAAGCTGAAAGGGATTGGGCCCCCCATAGACAAAGAAAGCCTGTTGGGAGGCGCATGATGCTGAGGGGGATTGGGCACCCCCTTGGCACACATTTGAAATGGGAGGGGGGCTATTATACCGACGGGGAGTGGGCACCCCCATTGGCAAATGAAATGGGTCGGGGCATGACAGGGGGACTGGGCACCCCTGAAGTCCAGTGGCAGCAGTCAGTGCCACCATGTTTGGTGAAAAACGTCACCAGTAAAGGCATGTCGGGAGGCGTATTATTGTACCTCAGCATGAGGAGCTTGCCTCTCATTGCAGCAGCACTTTTGTTAGATCTGGTGGCCATGTTACATATAGTTGGTGTCAGCACCTGCATGCTAGCTTATTGGGGAATGAGGGATGCACCTTCTGATGTGTGCCCTGCATTCGCCCACAGTGACCACATCTCCAAATCTGCTACTACTGCAATATGTTGGCTGGCACGCAAGCGAGAGCCAACATAAAAAAGGACACTAAACTCTCCTATCTACACTTCCAAGTTGTTTTATCAGTTTATAAGTAGTGTTTAACTTCAGGAGAGACTTAAAACCCTTACTGCGTAGGATGCATGTTGTGAGCCCATGTCCATCCCTTCTTGGGAGAGGAACACAGAGCATGCTCATTTTTAAACCCATAAGGTGGTGGGGGGAATTGACATCATTGCTGACATCACAGCCTTCTCCACAGCTCAGACTTGCCACCTTCAGCCCATCTCTGGACATAGCAGGTCCTCCTGTGGTGTGGAGGATAAACCATAATGGACCCTCATACACCTGGAGGATTCCTTCTGGTGGCGGTTCACCACCTGCCCTCAGCTGCTGTCAAAATAGTTTTTATATTATTTTCTGCTTTTTTTCCTTGTTGCATATCATGGGTCAAACTTTTGGCCTCCCATTAAAATGCAATATTCTCAATATCCTCCTATAGTGCTTTATATAGTTCTTATAACTGTAGTGTACTGAGGTATTGTCAGGAGGGCAGGGTGGGGGGTGAGGGAAATAAAAGGGTAACACTTTTAAGCTACATGACCATACTATGCAATTTATTTCTCTGTTAGAAACCAGCTGTGACTGTACATGTTCTAAGCTTTATAAACATGATATACTATCCTATGTGATGTTATAAATCATTTACAGCCCATGACTCTCACAACATTCAAGCACTTTAATGATACAGACCCAATCACAGTCCTCATTAACCCCTATATGGGGATTTGTAGTGTCCAATGTAAAAATCCAAAATACTTCACATCTCCTTAGTACCATGTCCCAGTCCACACCCAATCGGGTGGGCTTCTCTACTATTTCCAGACCCCTAAAGCATAGTGATGAGACCAAATGACCTGCTGCATTAAAATGACTAGCAACCAATGATTTTTGATCCTTGATTCTAATGTTACTTTTGTGTTCACTGATCCTTGACTTCAAATCCCTCTTAGTTTTCCCAACATACAGTTTGTCACAGGGACATTGTAAAAGGTAGACTACATGATCACTTATAAAATTTATGTGTTGTTTTATATCATATTTTTTTCACATTTGTGAATGGGTGTTCAAACTTTTATTTCCTACTTGTGTTGTTATATTGATAACAATGTCCAAATGGGTAGCTGCTGTTTACTAATGACCCTACGAGTAGTTATTTTGACAGGTTTTTGCACAAAGTGGTCTGTGTGGACCAACTTGTTCTTTATTGTAGGTTTTTTTTTTGGGAGTGACTAATGGCAGGTTTTTCAACCTGCCTTAACTATGTGCCAGTTTTCAAACAGTATTTTATTAATGTCTCCTGTGAGATGACTATACCCAGTTGAAAACACAATTCAGTCCTCTGCTTCATCTTTTTTCTGGTGTTTCAAGTATTGCTGCTTGGGGGTATTTGTTAGTTCACTAGCTACCCCATCAACTAGTGTGCCATTATACCCTCTTGCCATATACCTCACTTTCAGTTCTTCTGCTGTTTTTTTAATACTCTGTGAATTCACTGCAGTTCCTTCTGGCCCTCATCACTTGCTCTTTTGGATGCTTTTCTTTAAGTTAGGGGTTTGATAACTAATGTAGTGTAGAATGGTGATGTTATCTGTTTCTTTTCTATATAGTTTTGTTTCTAAATCCTCTTCTCCTTTGTAAATCATAAGATCCAAGAAGGGAATTTGTGCTCTGTTACTTTTCATGCTAAATTGTAGGTTAGAGTTGCATGTATTCAGTAAATCTTTTTAATTTTGAATTGTTGTCCATCCATAGCATAAGTATGTCATCAATGTAATGTTTCCATATGAGGATGTTCTGTTAATAGTCCTTTGTCTGTGGGTCAAAGATGAATGTTTGCTCAAAGTCCAAGGGGAGGAGGAGGTTAGCTAACATGGTGGCTGGCTGAGCGCAACTCTGCTCACTCTCCCTCCTGGCGTATGAATACATGCACCTGCTGTCAACTGAATCTTCAAAAATTGAAACCCAAGAATGAATGCGTGCAATGAATGCATGAATGAAAGCAATGAATGCTTCTGGATAGTTCACTTTCTTTTGCACAAGAGCGATCAGACAACCAAGATAAAAGAACATTTAAAGCCTATCAAGAGTTCAGGTTAGATATGACTCCATGCAAGTCCCAAATCAGCAATAATCAACCAGGTACCTCAAAATCCTTTGCTAAATCTATCAAGCAAATGGAAATCAGACTCATATAAAATAAGGGAAACATGGAGGTACAGGTAAAATGTTGCCAAATACCCCACCTAAACAGACAGCAGAGCAAAAGTTGTTCAGCCTAAACAAGATGGCTCATCAAAAAACAGCATCAATTTTTCATTTCAAACCCCACTCGAGCAATTGCAAAAATACTGCACAAGAAGCCAAAGGTAAAAATGTTAATTTTACTGGGCTAGAGGGAGAGGAACAGGAGAACGTTTCTGATGAGGAATCTGAAAATTTGGTTGTTCCACAAGAGCTGCTGGTTACTGTGCAACAAGCAGTATCAGACATGACTGCAAGTTCAAACAGTGAGTGGCTCTCACAATCACTGCACAAGATTGTATCCAAGTGCCAGAGCTCATACACTAATTCAGTACCTGATCCTAAATTTAATAAAACAAACTTTGCCACCTTTCGTGTCTCCACCCTGCCCTACCCACTGCCCCTTTTCTCACAGTCTCTTGCTTGCCTAGTTCCCGGTGCCCCTTCGTATCTCCACCTTGCTTTATTCTCTGCCCTATTCTCTCACTGATTCCCTCTTGCCTAGTTCCCTGTGCCCTGCCTTCTCTGACTTCTCCCAATCACTTAAAAATGTATCCCACCCGTACTCTGTACCACCTTCTCCTCTTTCTAGTTCCCATCTTCTCCATCCCCCCAGTGCCTGTTTCCCCTCTGTCCCAAATAGCTACCAACTCATGCATACGCACTGCCTCCTAGGTACCCTACCTCTGGATTTCATGTACCCACCATGGGCCCTGCCAATCACTAATAAATGGCCCTTTCTCTCCAATGGCCATTGGGTACTCCCCCTGTCCATTGCTAGTGCCTTCTTGTTGTACACTTGCCTTCACCCTATAACATGTTCTGGTGAATCACACTGTCACCTGGCACAAAAGAATAGGCACCTGACATGGGTATTACACACCTGTATCCTGAAGCTTATAATTCTTCTCCTGCTATTGTCTGGCAACATTCATCCAAATCCTGGCCCAGACCCTACTAAAGGAACAATTCAGAACAAACACACAGGCTTCCTCTCAATCATCTCACTTAACATATGTAGTCTTCTTCATAAAATTGATGCCCTTCAGACTTTTGCCTGCCAGCATAGTCCAGACATTCTAGCAGTTGTAGAAACCTGGCTTTCACCATCAGTCCCTGACCATACTATCACCCTCCCTGGGTACAATGTTTTTCAGCTTGATTGAACCACTAAAAGAGGTGGTGGTTGCACCCTGTACCTTAAGGACACTATCCTGGGTCATCACATCAGCTATACCCCTCAGACCACCACAGCACAGATTCTTCCTATCAAGATCCACCTTGGTGCTCACAACAAAGCCATCACAGTTGTCACAATCTACATTCCACCAAAAGAGAAAGGTAGTGGGCTTAACACAGTTCTGGACTATACCAAATCTCTCTCACTAGATTCTGAGGCTATGCTACTCAGTGACTTTAATATTAACTGGCCTGCTGCTGTGGTCGGGGCTTATAGGGACTCCATAGCGGCGGCAAACCTTACACAGATGGTTAGCTCCCCAATCAGCAAAAATTATAAAACTGGTACCAGCACCCTACTGGACTGGATCCTAACCAGCCACCCTGCCAGGATCACAAACACCACTGTCCTCTCTGATGCACTCAGTGACCACTCCCCTGTTAGCTGCTCCTGGTCCAACAAATTCATCAACCCCCCCCTCCAAAACTATTACCAGCTGAGTTCTACCTAGAGGCCAGTTACCGCATCTCAAAACCTTCCTTCTTCACAGGATTGGTCCCCAATCCTCACAGCAACTAATGTGAACACTGCACTGAACCACTTCATCAGAATCTTCAATCAAGCCTGCAACAAATTTGTACCCCCTAAAGAAGCAAAAAGCAAAAGCCCTCTGTAACCCCTGGCTCTCCAGAGACCTCCTAAGGTGACTAAAAGCTTAGGACCACCTTTGGGAGGTTGCCAGAAACACTGGGAGACAAATTAACATCGCTAACTATAAACATGCATGGAATGACTGCACCAAATCTATCCAGGAAATGAAACCCACCTATTTCAACAATGCTCTTACAAACTCTTGGGGCAATGGAAGTGACTTTTGGAATAACATAAAAGAAGTCACCGGGAAGCAGTCTAAATCACCTCCATCAGTGCTTTGCATAAATGGTGTTACTACACTCGGCCAGAAACTCATTGCTGATACATTCAATGATGCTTTCATGGACCTCAGTACTGTACTTCCCCCTGATTTTTCAATGAGGAGGATCCCCCTACCTCCCCAGCCCCCACTAGCCACCCTCCTTTCTATTTTAAAGTGGTCAAGTTGTATCAAGTCTGCAGCTATATAAACAAAGCCATTAGCAACTCCAGAGCCAGCAATGACTCCCTCGACCTCAAACTTCTATCACTCACCCTAGAAGAAGTACTGTACTTCGGCCACTGACTAGGATCATATATACAGTAAAATAAATGGTCTTCTTGAAAGAGAAAATATACAAATTTGGAAGTGCTTAATTCATAGGAATCATAGGAAAAAATTCAGGTACTTAGCTCTAACACCATTATTGACCTGCTCTATTTATATTTTAAACTGGAAGCAATTCCCCTCACTGTTTTTATCTAATGCTAATTGAAACTAGTTCATAGTGTCACAAGTAATTAATGTTAATCAATTTATACCTTATAAGTTATATAAAGGTATGGTTAAAAAACACAAAATTCAAAATTATTTGACATGAGTAAACCTTTTCCAGTCTTTTAAAAAATTTAGTTTGGAACATAAACTGGATCTCAATAAGATATCTAAACTAATTCAAAAAGAAGAAAAAAAGATTATTTTATCCAAAAGGAAAAGGCTTTCAATATTTTACAACCTCATTATACAAAATCAAAAAACAAGACAAGACCATTCATGGGAGAAGAAATGAACAAGACGTTACAAATAAACCAATGGCGTGCAATCAAAATAGGAGCTAATAAAAATATTGTTTCTGCAAAAAATCGAAGTATTCAACAAAAAATAATTAATAGACCATATATAACTCCAAATCTTATATTCTAATTTAACCCTCCGTTTTCCAGTGAATGTTGGCAAATGTGTAAAGCAATTAGCAATTTGTCACACAATGTATGGCCATGTTCTACCATACAAATGCAGTGGGAGAACCTCTCCAATAAACTCTTGAGTTTATTGGGGACAAACATCCTGTGTTCTTTTGCTATTTTGATATTGAACCTACTGTATATGACTCAATCAAAATAAATCAAACTCAACAGAAGATTTTATCTTTAGGTTCACTTGCGATGAAACATATAATTTTAAAATATTGGAAACATAGAAACATAGAATCTGATGGCAGATAAGGACCGCTTAGCCCACCTAGTCTGCCCATTTCCCTACCTAATGGATAAGCTGCAGATCCTAGTTAACCAACAGCCTATTTCCTTCCACCCCCCACAAGAATTGGCTTATGTCTGAATTCCTCCACTGTTTTTGACTCCATGACCTCATCAGGTAGGCTGTTCCATGCATCAATAAACCTCTCCATGAAAAAATACTTCCTCACATTACCTCTGATTAATCCCCCCTCTATCTTCAAATTGTGCCCCTTCTTCTTGAACATCTTTGATTCCCTTGAGGTACTTGAAAGTTTCTATCATGTCCCCCCTCTCCCTCCTTTCCTCAAGCATATACATATTAAGCTCCTTTAGTCTCTCTCTCTCTGTATGTCTTCTGGTACAGACCCTGCACCATTTGAGTTGCCCTCCTCTGGACAGCGTCCACCCTGTCTATGTCTTCACTGAGATGGGGTGTCCAGAACTGCACACAGTACTCCAGATCGGGTTTTACCAACTGTCTGTACAGAGGGACAACAACTTCCTGTTTTCTACTGGTAATGCCTCTCACTATGTATCCCAGTATCCACCCAGCCCTCCTTACTGTCTTATCACATTGCTTGTCTAAAGCCTTCCTCAGGACGTTGCACCAGAATGGAAGTTTATCTTTAAAGAAACATTGATGTTCAAAAAATTGATTACTATGAAGAAAGTAACTGGAAATAAATTATGTCACTACCACCACTACTTTCTTAGACTACAGTTAATTTCAATTGAGGGGATGGGGTGGGGGAATAATAACTTGTATGATATATTGTATGATGTAATTATAAAAGAAGTACTGTTTGAAGTGTATGTATTTCATTATCTTTATATAACAGCCATCTCTGTTGACAAAACCTTAATGGGTTTTGACAACACCTGCTACAATATGTAATTAATGAAGACTCTGATGATGTACTCTTGTGAAATGACTATTTTGTTATTAATAGAGAAAAAAAAACTTATTAAATAAAATATGTATTAAAAAAAGAATGTTTGCTCAAAGTCCCACATATAGAGATGGGCAAAGTTAGAAAATTTCCTTACACGAAATATTTTGCAAAATTCACACATTTCTCAAAATTTTTTGCCATTGTGAAATGAAAAATGTTACTGTTTTCAGGCAAAGTTTCACATTTTGAGGGTGAAATTTCGAAACTTTGCACCTGCAAGATGTTCATGTAATGGCAGAATTTCACAAAATATTTCATATGGCGAAATTGCCTATTTCTCGGGAATTTCGCTGGAGAAATTTTATATCATCACATCTCTACACACATATGCAGGTTGACATAAGAGGGAGCCATGGTGCTCCTCATAGCCATACCTTTCTTTTGTAAAAAAAGCTTATCCTCAAACCTAAAGTATTTTTTTTCAGTACTAATTCTGCCAGCTGTTGTAAAACCTTGCGTGGGGGGTGCTGATATGTTCTACCTCTAAAAGATTTTAGGAGGGAATCCAGTCTCTCCTGATTGTCTATGCTGGTACACAGATCTTTCATGTCATACATGACAAACTCCATGTCCCTTACCTGTTGTGGATTAAACTTCAAATTTCCTATTATTTCCATTATGTGTCCAGAGTCTTTGACATATGTCTCCATTTTCGGTACCTCCCCTTGTATAAAAAATTAAGATATTTGGGAAAGGGTTCCAGTATTGAATTGATACCAGAGACAATGGGTCAACCAGGTGATTTTCTAGGTTTTTATGCACCTTCGGTAAAACATAAAAAATAGGTACCCTTGGATTTTGTTTTTTTAATATTTCCTTTTCATCCATAGTGCACCAACTTATTTCTATGCCTTGTAGTAAAAGTTCTTCAATCTCCTGTCTTATTTCCATTGTTGGGTTCCAGTCCAAAGCAGAGTACCTTTCTTCTTTCAATAACTGTGTGTAATATTCTCTCCTATATTCTTCCTTGTTGCATAAGACTATACCTCCCCCTTATCCGCAGTTTTTATAAATATTGTACTATCTTTTTCTAAGTTTTCTAATGTCTTCCTTTCTTGTCTTGTTAAATAAAACTATAAAAAAACAAGACTATTGGTCTTCGCATCAGCCAACAACAGACATAGGAACTACCAATTACAAATTGTTAATAATTAAAACTCTCCCCTTGTACCTGTAACCCATTTCAAATACCTAGGGGTAACATTAGACTCAACATTGTCAAACACGTGACACATTGACCAGGTCACCAAAAATACTAATGCAAAACTATGCCTAATCTACAGAAATAAGCACTGCTTTACTCCTGAAGCCCTAAAATTGGCCGTGTCCAGCTCAGTTCTGGCACAAATTGACTATGGCCTCATGATCTATGATACAGCAACTTCCACTGCCTTTCTCCAGTCCCCTTGCACCATTCCAGTCTCCAGTGATCTGTTAAATAAGTCTGTCAGAGGTGCATCCAGTACCTCCCTGAGTTTCCTCAGCACTCATAAATGTACCCCATCTGGTTCCATAGCTTTACTACTACTACTGATATACAAGTGCTACCAACTGCTAAAGGCTTTACTAGCATTACACATGATTTCAAAAGATTTTTTGAGAACACCACACTTGATCCAGGTAAAAGTAAGATGAAGACATCTGAGGGTACCCAGGCAACAACACAGTCCTACCCCCTGGTAAGCAGAGGCCCCAAACACTAGTTGGAACCAGGCATACTGTGCACCTCTTTAAACAACTGACAGAGCAGGCACCCCCCCTTGTGAGATATTCATTCCCCCCTTTAGACACTATCACAGAACAACACATGCCATGCCTGTTTCACATTAGAACTGTTTTTTTTTCAACAGCACATTACATAACTCCAACACAGGAGGGACGTAGTTAGAAAGAACCTTGGCTCAGCATGACCATACCACACTGTAGCAAGCTACTTGCTAATGGTAAACAAAAGGGGGAGCAGGTAATATCTGGATCAAGTGGTGTCACATCATATGCCAGAGACAGAGGAGGTGGAGAGAGGGCAATGCAAGGAAGGGGAGGTGTGGGCACTGCTGGGCCAAAACCTTGGAACCCCCTATCAACATCATAATTGGAAAAGGTTGAGGGCCACAGTGGTAGAAGAGCAGCAGGTGGTACAGCTGCTTCTCCTGCTATTGCAACTCTGTGGCCAGCATCCCCACCCATGATAGTGGCCCACTTGCCATGATGGCCTTTGGAGACACATTGCATGCTGCATCCTGGTTTCCATGGCTACCACAGGGGCAACAGTCTCATTCTTTCCTGTGCATTGTGGAGTGGCCCCATGTGTGAAGTGTTCTGACAGCCAGGATGAATACCATGGACCAACTATAGCTATGTGATGCTCATAGTAATTATATATTCTATTACATGTTTTTACAAATTCATTTTTTGTGTGCAATGAATATGGTCCAGTTGTGATGTGCAGGGTATGTAAATGCATGTCATTGATGTTCATTACCGTGCCCAATGTGGCCTGTAGGATTTGTGTTTTGTGTGCCATTTGGGGCTGCTGTTTGAGCACAGTATATGGGTTAGAGATTCTGTGTGCTGCTCACATTCATGAACGGGATGTACCATTGCTACTACAGTCTTTTCCTGGTTGTGTACTAGCTAGGTTAGTGACCCACAAGTGCAGACTTTTATGTTGTGCTGTGGGCCATCATTCAC
Organism: Neoceratodus forsteri; assembly: GCA_016271365.2. Lineage (NCBI taxonomy): Eukaryota > Metazoa > Chordata > Ceratodontiformes > Ceratodontidae > Neoceratodus > Neoceratodus forsteri. The sequence continues at coordinate 848,651,215 of CM057450.1, read as the reverse complement.
AATCACAAATCATGCCTATGTTCAGCATGCCCACATGTGGAACTGTACTGGTACTCTGAGCAGGTGTTTGCAAAACAGCACTTCAACCCAGAATGTAGCACACACTTTGGAATGGTGTTCAGCTGTCTATCACAGCTTCAGGATGAAGTTCCCAAATGCTTCAGTTTTGTGACCACATATAGTGAGATATCATGAAAATTTGTGGACTGGGCATTAATTGTACAACTCTTTTCAGAGAATGCATTGGCAGTGGTTTTGACTCTGACCAGAGACTGGTATTTTTGTGGACTGTTGGAAGGAGTTGCTGTTAAAGACATTTTCAAACGTACAACATAAGTACACTTTGAATTGAAGAATTTAATATTCATTCCACCTGCATATCCCTCTGGGAATGATTCATGGCATTACAGTCACATTGCAGAATGAGGAAAATTCAGTAGTCTTGGAATACCACCATTTCTATTTCAAACACGGAGCTATTCTAATTAATTTCTAAAATATGTCTTTGCCTCAGAATGTGTGCCTACTGTAGCTATTTTAACTTGACTTTTTGAAATGTGTGATTTAGGTGTTTGCAGTGGAGAAGTACAAATGAGCAAACCCTGGGAATCTTTCCAGCAGGAGTATTGCAATGAGTCCAATTAAATTCTTGCTTCTCAATGCTGTTCTGAGGACCTACAGTAAAAGGCAGTGGGACAAAAGAAGAATGACTGAGGGGAGATAGATAAAAGCATAAATAAAAATGCGTGGTTGTGGCTTATAGACTCAAGGTAGTGTTTAAAGTTTTCTTGAACAGGCAACCAGCTGGGCTTTAATATATTTTTAAATCACTTAGGTTTCTCTGTGCGGTACTATGACTAAAGTAAATACAAAATAGTTTTACTTCTTTAAAGAGACAAACACTAGTATATTATGATTAGGGATGTACATTTGTCATGGATGAGGTTTTAATGACTCATTGTTTGTTCATGAAATCATTAGTAAACAGTAGTGAATGTTGTGGCACTGTCATCATTGCTACATTCTGATGACACTAGTGAAAGTCATGGAAGTCCTGAATAAAGATCAAACATCATGGAATCAATGATGTGTATGACTGCCATGACAAACTTAAATCCCTAATTATGATGCAAGTGAAACAAGTGCAGTCAATTCTATTTCATATTCTAAAAAGACAAGTCACATCAGTTCACCACAAGTATGTAACAGTCAACAGAAGAATGTTTTACACAGATAAGTTCCATACTACTTTTCAAGGAATCTTTGAATAACGTGGCTGTCTTTTTTAAATTCAATGAATTGCACTAAACAATGGCACTGTATATTGTGCAAAAAAAAACTATTTCAAGCAGAAAGTATTCTGGATAGTTAAGCTCATTTTCAATTTCAATTAACATTTCATTATTATCCTTGATAGTTAATTAAGAATGGAATTGAATACTTTGCAAATAAAACACAAAACCAATTACAGGTTAAACAATGAACATTGCAATGGCAGTATCCTACCTTGATTGTTCTGAGTGTTGGTGCATGCATGGGCACCTTAGACAATGTCAGTCCAGTCAATATTAATATCTGTTCCTGTTAGATAAACAATTACATCACACTAAAAGTTGTGTCCAATCAGCTTGAATCCTCAATTGCTGCAAATGATACTGTATGCAAATGGTCCAGTTGTTCAGCATCTGAGTTAGCAAACAGACTCCAAAACTGCAAGAATATTATGATCCACCACTGATTTAATGAAAAACTATGTCCTACTGTACGAGGAATATTTAAGCACCTTAGATAAAAATGTTTAGAATACGACCAAAGGTTCTTGGGAAAAGCCATGAAAACCAATAAGTGCTGAATCATTTTCTCTGAAAGAACAAAATAACCTTGTTAAGCTATATGGCCAGTAGTTTCTTAAGTGGAAGACACTGTCAGAGTGGTTGTTTTTATGCCATCAACATCCTCTAAATTTCTGGATGGATGAAGGCCATCACCCCTGCAAAGGTCTTTATGCTTCCAGGTAGATCATTAGTCCCCAATGTAGTTAAATCCATCCACTCTGCCCCACTACTTCAACCATGAGTTGAATGTCCCAGTGAGGAGATCCCTCTCCTTCCTCCTTGTTATAGACAGACAGCACATCAATGAAAGTCAGTGAGTATGCAGCCTGTCTAAGACCACTCCACAGCTCTCTAAACTCCACTGGCACTATCACAGCACTATTCCTAGCCATGTTATTAGTCATCAGGTGGACAATTATATCCAGCTATGCCTTCATTCCTGCTGCCTTAGCAATCCTCAGGATCCATGTCCCACCCCTCTGAGTGGTGGCACCTCATAAGCACCTAACATCCCTTTCTCCCTTCTCATTCCCAGATCTATTCCCCTTATAATTGAGATTCCTACCAAAAGTTGCTTCCTCCTCTGTGGTCCTTTTACACCCTTCTTGTGGTGTCCAGTTAGGAGTACCCCCACATCTTCACTGGCCACAATCATGTGTGCCTCCTCCTGGGAGTTCCACATCACCAGAATGGCACAGCAATGTGTAGAGATATTGGTTGAGGAACCTGCCTCTGATCCACAACCCTCACTTTTCCAGAGCCAACCATAGTTCAACCATTACTCCTTCTTGGTATCATCTGAGATAACGGTGGTAGACTTGCTTGCTCCTGGGTGAGGGAAGAGGTCCCCCAAATCCTTGCCAACTTGGCCTGGAGTCTAATGACCTCCTCCCTCAACCAAGAGAGTTGTATAGAGATGGGGCAGAACTGCAGTCTCCAGAAGGTAGTTGCAAAAACAATTGCCCACAGCCACTTCACTGCAGCTCCCTAGCATTCCCAACTTCTTTACTTCCCATGTTACTGGGAAATATTTATATAACCTTACTCCTTGTAGGGTGTTTCTAGCATTTCCTTTTGATTGTGTTTGCTCCTACTTATGTTTCCCTGTACCTGGTGTACATCCCTTTATACTGCTATCTTAGATAGGTTGCTGCTAGTAATCCCAGTTTAGACTTACCTTTTACCTTTCACCCTACCCAGCAGTGAATGCAACTACATGAGCAAACAGGTGCCTTACCTTAGTTTAGTGGCAGAGTCTCCCACTTCCCGCTTCATCTTGGTCACACCTGCCAATGCCTAAGATACAAATCTTATACCTTTTCCACTCCAACACTGTTCCACTCACTTGCTTGGACACAAACTTGTTGGGGCACATTAGAGGAATGCCTTAAATAGAAAATATATAATGTTGTCACTAGATTCTAAATAAGTCATAGTTTCAAAAATGCTTTACAGTCACCTCATCATAATGACATAATCATTAACGTTGCTCAGATGTGCCGAAAAACTGATCCAAACCAGATTTTCAGGATTTCAAATTAAACCAGTATCAAATTCAGTACCAACCCTAATCAGTCAGCCAGGCTAGAAATGGAATCAGAAGCCAAAATCCCAATTCCTAAAATCATAATCCTAAAGATATGAAACATGGTGTAACTAAATAAATAACAAAATTAAGGCAATATATAGTGGCACCAGCCACTCCAGCCATGATGCAGTGCAGTAGTATACTTGGGGAGACAGTGTAATTTAATGGCAGTTAAGCTCTTTTGTCAAGCAGTATTTTGTGACATGTCAATTATTGCAAGTTACTGCATTGCACTGTGGTTGACTCTGCTGCACAAACAACTAAAAGTATACGTGTACAGTATTGTATTTTCCTGTAATGCAGCGCTATGCACAATTGACTACTAATCAACCATTCAAACCATTAAGACATCATTGCAGTTACTTTTTTCCATAGTACATAGTGACCTTCCTGATCTTCATTGTCCAAGACGGTGTTTGAGACCATTTTGATGTGATGATGATTGGTTCTGTAGCAGGTGTAATCTTTCAGTAATGCATAGAATTGAAATAACACCTATGAACATTAACTTGAAACAGAACCCAGCAGCAACCTAGGGCACTAATGTGGTGTGTTGCTGTATGTTGTGCATGTCGTCTGTGAGCTGGGATGCATCTTCAAGCTTCATCTGATGTGATATCACTGTAGCCAGCCAATCAAGATGATAGCTGTTAGTAATTTTGTCTTGATGAGTCAATGATCTATCATGTGGCTGTTATGTGATGTCTTTGCTCATTGTAGGCTTAGCTGCATGACTTTAAAACATTGTCTCCATACAGTGGCATCCCCCATGATGAAACCCACTTTTAAAGCACTCTGCAGTATGCTGTGGCAGACCTATTGAATAAAGCAATGTAATTTCTATGGCAGTTAGTCCCTTTTGTCATGCAGGAAACTGTGGCATTCACTTCATTCTGGCAGTGTCACATTTTCCTGAATGACAAAAGAGGCTAATTGTCATTGAAATTACATTGCTTTATTCAGTAGGTCTTCTGCAGTATTCTGCAGAGTGATGCAAAATGCTGCAGAATTGGGTTTGTCCTGCGGGATGCCACTGTATATCTTGAGCATGTTGTGATGTTCATTCACTGAAGATAATTGAGGTCAGACTAAGTTGAATTACTCATGTTTAACTTTGATAATTGTTTTGAAGCAGTAGAGGTCGTACTATGGAGCATGCTTAAGACATGTAATTTTGGTCCTAAAGGAGGATGTTTTCTGTTCTGGCATATGAAGCATTGGTGGTGGGGAAGGCTTTGATGCTGTTCGAGGAGGCTTTGGTGCAGAAGGAGGAGGCTTTGATATTAGAGGAGGATAGTTTGGTGTTGGTGGGGGAGGCCTTGGTGCTGAGGAGGAGGCTTTGGTGTTACAGAAGTAGGCTTCGATGCTGCCACAGGAGGTTCTGGTGCAAGAAGAGGAGGAGGCTTTGGTGCTAAAGGAGGATGCTTTGATGCTGGTGGATGAGGCTTTTGTGCTTGTGGAGGAGGCTTTGGTGCTGGAGGAGGAGGCTTTGGTTCTGGAGGAGGTTTTGGTGCTGGAGGAGGTTTTGGTGCTGGAGGAGGAGGCTTGTTGCTGAAGGAAGCTTTGGTGCTGGAGAAGGCTTCGATGCTGGAAAAGGAGGCTTGGTGATGGAAGAGGAGGCTTTTTGCAGGTGCTCTGCTGGAGCTGGTTATAGCTGCATCACATGGAGTCAAAAGAGGGCAGAAAAAGATCATTTTAGTCAAAGCGTGCTAGCAACTTACAGAACTGTCATGATATATTTGTGAAGAGAAACATACATTATTAGTAGCTGTGGTGCTGACTCACTCTTGCAGATAATCAACAGGTGCTGGAGGAGGAGGAGGCTTTAGTGCTGAATTTTGAGGCTTGTTGCTGGAGGAGGAGGCTTTTGTGGGTGCTCCACTGAAGTTGGTTATACCTGCAGGACAGTGATACAAAAGAGGATAGGAAAAGACCATTTTAGTCAAGGTGTAGTGGCAGCCTAGAGTACTGCCATGATATACCTGTGGAAGGAAATGGACATTTGGACATTATTAGCAGCTAGGCATGCTGACTCACTGTTGCAGATACTTATCAGGTGTAGGAGGATGAAGTTTCTGTGCTGGAGAAGGAGGTTTAGTGGTGGAAGATGAAGCTTTTTGTCAGTGCTCTACTGGATCTGGTTATACCTGCATGACATGGAGATTAAAGGGGACAGTAAAACACCATTTTTGTCAAGGTGCACTAGCAGACTGGAGTACTTCCAACATACACTTATGAAGGGAAACATGCAATTGGACATCATTAACAACTAAGTGTGCTTACTCATTCTAGATACTTACCAGGTGCTGGATGAGGAGGAGGAGGCTTTGGTGCTGGAGAAGAAGACTTTTCTGTGGGTGTTCTGCTGAAGCTGGTTATACCTGCAGGACATGAAGACAAAAAAGTTATGGTGTACTAGCACCCAGGAGCACTGCCATGATATACCTGTGGAGGGAAACTGACATTATTAGTAGCTAAGTGTGCTGACCCACTGTTACAGATACTCACCAGGTGATGAAGGAAGAGGAGGCTTCAGTGTTGGATGTGGAGGCTTGGTGCTAGAGGAGGAGGAGGAGGCATTTTGTGGGTGCTTTGCCAGAGCTGGTTACACCTGCTGGACATAGAGACAAAAGAGGAAAAAAGAAGACCATTTTAGTCAAGGTGTACTAGCAGTACTAGCAGCCTGGAGTACTGCCATGATATACCTGTGGCGTGAAACAGGCAAATATTATTATTAGCCAAGTGTGCTGACTCAGAGTTGTAGATATTCTCAAGGTGCTAGAGGAAGAGGCTTTGGTGCTAGAGAAGGAGGCTTGATGCTGAACATGGATGCTTGGTGTTGTTGGAGAAGGTTTGTTGCTGATCATTGGATGCTAGGCTGCAGTCTGCCTGTTGGCAATGGATTTTACATTGGAAACATAGACCGAGGTACTGGAGAAAAGTTGACTTTTTGCTGGCTGTTTGCAATAGATCTTATACTGGTACAAGAGTCCAGGTTACAGTCTGAACTTGGCTGGCTGGTGGCCTGTTTCTGATGCTCAACTTTTACCAACTTCTATGCTGGCACAAGAGCCTGGGTTACAGTCTGAATTTGGCTGGCTGGTGGCTTGTTTGTGATGGCTGGCTTTTGTCGACATTTATGTTGGCACAAGGTTACAGGTTACTGTATACGTTTTGCTGGCTGGTGGGTGGCTGGCTGGTGCCTTTTTTGTTATTGCTGGCTTTTACTTAGTGATGAGGGTCCAGGTTACAGTCTGAATTTTGGCTGGCTTCTGGTTGGCTGGTGGCTTATTTCTGATGAGTGGCTTTTATCTGATTCTATACTAGTGGAAAAGTCTGGATTACAATCTGAATTTGGCTGGCTTTAGGCACGCTGGTGGCTTGTTTCTGATGGCTTGATATTACCAGCTTCTTAGCTGGCAGAACAGTCTGGGGTACAGTCTGAGTTTGGCTGGCTGGTGGCTGTCTTAACTGGTGGCTGGCTGATGGCTTATTTCTGATGACCAGTTTTTACCAGCCTCTGTGCTGGTACAAGAGTCTGGGACACAGTCTGAATTTGACTGGCTGGTTGCTTGTTTCTGATGGCTGACTTGTATTGGCCTCTACTGTAACACAAGTGCCCAGATCCCATTTGGCTGGCTTGTGGCTGGCTGGTAACTGGTGGCTGGCTAGAGGCGTATTTCTGATGGCTGGGTTAACGGTTTCTATGCAGGCACAAGGGTCTGGGTTACAATTTGGCTGGCTTATGGCTGTCTGGTGGCTGACTGTTGGCTGACTTATTGCTTGTTTCTGATAGCTAGCTATTATCAGCTTCTACACTGGCCCAAGAGTCTGGGTTACAGTGTGCTGCTGTCCAGTGCTGACTTGAGAAGTGGAGTAGAAACTTTAAAATGTTTTAATGGTGCTTGAAAGAGAATAAAGTGGAAAAACGACTGTAAATCAATCAACTTCACTTTCAAATAACAGATTTATTTATGTAAGACAGTCAAAGATGCATACTTACCTTGATAATGACACTTACATTTATCCAAATAGGAACCAATAGATCAATGGAATTTGGCAGCATGATGGACTATGTAAACTGCAAACTTGACAGGTAGAAGGAAATGCCTGCCAAGTAACAGAAGGTATTTTGTCTTCAACATTAAGTATTACGGCTGGAGCTGTCACAATGAGTCATAACATATCACTCATCCCCAGAGATCTGTCATATACTCCATCTTGCATTTCAGGTGTGGTGAATTTGTAATGCAGTTGCTCTGTGCATCTTGTCACAGTGCATGCTGAATAATGAAGAAGATCATGGAATATTTCCAAAAATTCAGAGAGAAATGTGCATGGTGTCAGTTGTTAACACACATTATCTGCAGTTACACCAGTAGCAGAACATGCCCAGTATTGTTCACCAGCATCAATGTGTGTCTGTGCCTTTAATGTTATCCACTATACTAACTTTGATAGCGGCATGACATCAGTTATGAAAACAACACACAAAAAGAAGAAACAAATCAGCATAATTGTATTAATACTTAAGCAATAAGGCATGACCTGGGGGGGGAGAGTTATGGTGGGATAACGGCCCACCTCTGGTGGGTTGAAGCACAAGGTGAAGCTGAGTGCTTCTACCACCCGAGAAGGGCCATTATTCCTCTATAATGCCACTCCAGAGTGCCTTATTGTGATTATGAACTGGTTCCCTATTAGTAAACTGAATTTATTTATTTTTATATATTTTTAATTTTTCCTATTCATATTATTTAACACTTTTTTGTCCAATATCAAATAACGTTTCAGAGACAAATAGTTTCAACTTGCAGTAAGGTGTCCATTTCAGCTGCTCAGTTGGTGGCCCTAATGCTGCATATAAGCCACTGTTTAATAAGGGCAAAGGGAAGGCAGGCTATGGGTTCATCCCCTTAGAGTTGGGAGAGATGCTGCTAGTGGGGTGTCGGGACCTGTGTGTTGCATTACAGCTCTAATTTTGTCTCTGGCTTTGTGACATGTAAGCCCACAAAATTGTTGTTGTGTACCAAGGCTGTTGGTCAGATTGGAGGGAGCACTGGGTACTTCAGGGAGATGGAGTGGTGAAGTCTACAGCCAGACTGTCTTTTTGTTTGTTTACATTTAAAAACATCTTGCATGTGGTCTGCGAAATGGAGCCGATCGAGGTGAAAGGAAGAAGCGCTCAGAGTTGTGATCAACAGATTGGAAGAAAAAACCAAAAACAGTACTGAAGATCTGTTCCTCAGAGCGGGACCAGCAAAAAAGTGTGTGAGAGAGGGATCGGAGTTACTGTTTCAGGTATGTGTTGTGCCATGTGTGGGGACAAGTAGTTGGCAGCAGTTCAGCATACGGGTATGTGCTAGGTGCAGAGTCAGTTTCAACAAGAGCTACTTTCACCCAAGCCATTGTGCTGGGATAACGGCCCAGGTGAAAGCAGCTCTTGACCAATCAGGAGCCGTCATTGTCTGTACGCATTTCATAATTTCTTATAATGCATATACTACTCAGTGTTGAAGTGAAAGATAAACTGACTTCCATTAACATAGAAGCAAGAATCAGAGTTCTTTAATCAAAGCCACCTCTGAGACTGGCCTGCCTCAGAGGCAGGCTAGCTAACTCCTCCCCATTTCTAACTCAAGTAGTATTTTATTGGTTGCACTGTCACCCCTCTGATTCAATCCCTCTAGCCTACTACTGATGGGATCTTGCTTCCAAGCTTCTCATTGGCTGCCCTTCCATGCTAACCTTGCCTTTCTCTTTTGCACTGACTCACCAACACACTTTGAAAACTACTTGCCAAGCAGCACACCTATTACTTCTTTGCTAATGGAGTTTGCCCTTTAAGGGGCAGAACAAGTTGTCCTGGTGCACCCCTTCCCTTTCACCTAGAGATGGTGTGCTCAGATGGGAGGGGGGGAGGCAAGGGGAGGGTCAGGGAAAACAGAACAATAGGCAGGCAACAGGAAGGGGAGGGGTTAAAGGAGGTACATAATGGACAGCACAGAGCTAGTTCAGCCACTTTTGCTGGGGTTTTGATTTATATTGAAATTACAGCACATCAGATTGACATTTGAGCAGAGGTTTGTACACCAGGATAAGGCAGGTAAGAATTTAACAGATATGATTAGCCAGATATGAAGATAGCAAAAAAAAAAACTTTGTAGGAAGGAACCTGTTTTAATGAAACTTGTATGGGAATCGTTCAGTAGGGACAGGGAATTTGGTTTCAAAGTTTCTTTAGACTAGGGTAGAATTTGGGGAATACTGAGTAAATCTGTTTTAATAAAACCTGTAGGTTGATAGTCATTTGACGTTTGGTTCTAACGTTTGCATTGGTTGGGGCAGGGGCGGGCTGACCCTCCAGTACAGTGGCCCCAAGAATAAAACGTGGTCTCACTCACATCTTTCAGGTTGTTAGAACTGTTCATCCTAAACAAAAAAAAAAAGGGTAGAATTGGCAAGAAACGCAGTGTGGAGAAAGGACGTGGCATTCAGGCAGGGCCTTGGTTTTTGTAACAATGTGTCGTGGTTCTGGGCCTTGCTGATCAAGCGAGCAGAGCTTCATGCATATAGCATGCAGTGGGAGGAAGTCTTAATGTTTGATAGCTGTGTGTAAAAAGTAAATCATGTGGTGGGAGCAATGGCTATGTTTTAAAAGCAAAATCAAGTGGTGTGGCGATAAGAGCCATGCGGCATAAGGGAGTGAGCGGGTCTGTATGGTCCTAGGCCTGTTTAGCAACAAACAACCGCAGAGTTTGTTGGAGGTGCGGACAGCTAATTGTTAATGAGTGTGGATGCAGGCACAAACAGTTCAATGGCATTTTAGGTTGGGCCTCGGCCCAGAAATGGGGGCACAAGGTAGGGGGGTAGAAGGAAAGAAATGGGGAGAGGATCATATAGCACCAGGTGGAGGTGATGCCTACAAGGCAGGGGGAAGCATACACATGAGTCATCAGGAGTGTGGGCCCAGTTTAAAAAAAAAGGGGGGGGAACAGGGGCGCATATAACAAAAAGAAGATTGTTTGGGCCAAGGGCAGGAAACAAGAGTGGGGAGTGACTACATGGGGAAGAGATGTGAGCAGAGTGTTTGCGGCACAGAAAGGACAATGGATGGGCCTGGTGGGTGACCACGCAGTTACCTTGGCGTGTGATGTCACGGACTACCCGAGGGGTGGGTTGGTACACTGTGACTCAGTATGAGTATATAAAAGGGGGTGATAGGGATCTTGCGAAAGAAAAGGGGGGGTTGGGGCTAGGGAAAGAGCGGGCACAGAGTGGGCAGGCAGCTGTCTGGGTTTTTTACAGGGGGACATGGCTACAAGGGGCCACGAGGCCTAATGGAGGAACAGGCCCGACGTCACGACACTAGATGTTACTGTAAGGGTGCGGCATGGCCCGGAGAGGCCTGTGGGGCCTGGTTGGCTGTATAGCTTAGAGTTTTAGAGTAGTGAGGCAGGAATTTTACATTACCCTGGGATAAGTCCAGGCGGAAGGGGGGCGAGGAAGCTCAGGCAAAGAACAAAGCAGAAAATGCAGAGAATGAGAAAGGGGGAGACAATGGGGGAGACAAAGAGATGATGGGGGATATGAAGGGACTGGATATGAGAAGATGGCTGGAATGGGGGTGGGGAGCCCACGCAAAATCCCCAAAAGAGGAGGAGATGAAGGAGAAGGAGTTTAGGGCACTAGGGCATGAGATGGAGGGAACAGGAACCCAGGCAACAAGGGCCAGAGTGCCAGCAGGATACAGCAGGAAAACCAATAGCCCTAACATAAGGGTAGTGGTTCGAGCAGGAGCAAGGACAGGCTAAGAGCAATGGCAGAACATGGTTATAACAGAAGATTTATTAAAACCTTTTGTCAGTTATCTCCACAACTCTTTGCAGGAATCTTGAGAAAATGGCACCAAAAAAGAACAGGCCATCGAAGGAGAATGCTTACAAAGGTATTGTAGAGCTTGCAGAAAAAGCCAACAGAATGTGGCAGGTGGTGGAAGGGGAGGAACCGGGGAGATCCGGGGAGAAGAGGAAAGCAGGAAAAGGAAGAGGAAGTGGAGGGAAATGGCTGGCAGAGAGGCCACGCAGTCTGACCAGGGTGCAGCCACCATGGTTGGTACCTCCCAGAGCAGCTAGCCCAGTACCTCTGCAGCCCTGTGACCCAGTCCCATCAGTACCTCCCCATGATCAGGTGGGGGTTCCCCCCGTACAACCCAGACCGGAGCCCCAGAACATGACAATTCCTCTGCAGTTGACATGGCAACCAGCCATTCAGCCACAGGGGGGCATACCAGGGCATCATGAGGAAAGCAGGCCTCAGGGAGATGGAAAAGACATAGGTAATGTATCCAGGTCGGGAGGAGAAAGCATCAAAAAATATATAAGCCAAATTATTTCAGTGCTTGGGACAGGGGAGTTGGGCAAAATGGAATCAGCACTGGCAGAGATTAAGGTCGGGAAAAGAGTCTACGAAGGAAGATGAGAAAGGGAGGGAGAGTGTAGGTAAAGGAACAAGAAAGATAGGAACTCCAGGAATGAGAATAGGGGAACACATACCACTGGCCACAAAAGAGGAAATATGGAAGGGGAAGTGCGTGGATATATATTTTGCTTTAGTAAGCCTAGCGGCGGCAGCAAAATGTTATGAAACAGAGAATATAGGAAAGAGTGAAATGGCAGCAGTGGTAGTTTTGTTAGGTAAGAAAGAGGAAGAAAAACTCACTAAAGAGAAGACTTGGGGATGGGTGGTTTGTAGGTTTTGCCATGTATTCTATGATAGTAATGGAGAAGAAACCAGAGCTGGGCATTCCACTCATCATGTACCCCCTGATAATAAAGCAGGCGAAGGCAAAGGGGGTTGGGGTGGATATACTATCATGAATTCTTCTGACAGAGGATGGTGATGGATGGGGATGTAAGATGAGACACGAAAAAATTAGATTTGAGGGGCTGATTATGTAACCAACCAGTCCACGCCAGAAGGAGAGATGAGGAGAGAGGCGAGATGCCCCAGAGGTGTTGTTGGAGTTACAATAGGGCTTTTTGTTCCTGTCCACAATGCTGCTTTCAGCATGCTCCAATGTGGGAGAATACACCCAGTGAGCAGATGCAGAACGACATGGGCACAAGTGACCCAGGGGCCAGGGGGCAAGGAGCAAACCAGCAGATATTTGGGAAAGGGCAAGGGTATAGGGGACAGGCGTGGAACAGAGGGGGGAAGGCAGGGGGGGGGGAGTCAGAATTGCTGACTATCAGGGACAGGGAAAGGGCATGTTGGGGGAATGTGGCAGAAGAAAGATACCTGGATAAGAAGGTGGCAGAGATGATTTAAGTCAGGGTTTTGGACAGGTTTTTCTTGCAGTGTGAGGGCCCGAGACAAGCAAGAGAAGTGAACAACCTGGGCTCAGTTAAGGGAAAAGAAAAAAAATTTTAAGATGAAATATAGAGGAAGAGAAGGTGGCTGGTTGGGTTGAAGGGCCATATGATACCCCCCAATGCCGAACATGAGATCTCCATTGGGACTGGTCCCCAAAAAAGCAACAGGGGGAATGCAAGGGGATTCACCTCCTGGTGTTTCCAGATGGGGGATTGGTGAATGATTTTATAAGTGAAGAACAAAGTAAAGTGATCTATGCCACATTAGAAGAGGTGGTCCCGATCATCCAAGCGACCTCGGATGCTTGGATGGTAAAAATGGATATAGAGTCAGCTTTCAGGTGACTTCTGGTTAGAAGGGAAGACTGCGACCAGTTGGGATTTAAGATTGGTGAGGCAGTACTATTTTGTTAAAACAATGCCCATGGGGTACTCAATAGCATGTGCTATGAGAAACATTCAGCACATGCCTTCAGTGGATAGCCCCCCCAAAAAAAAAACTAGATACAAGGCAGTGATGCACTACCTTGGATGATTTCCTTTTAACAGGCAGTGGGAGGAAAGAGACTGTAAGAATGTTGGCCCATTTTCAGGAATTGTGTAGAGAGTTAGGGGTGTCCCTGGCTCCAGACAAAACAGAAGGTCCCAGTAAGGTTCTAGAATTACTGGATATTGAAATAGATGCCCTGGGGGAGGTTTTCGGTTACCAGACAAAAAGTGGTGAAAATAAAGGAACTGATTCAAGTATATACAACCAGGAGAAGAGTGCAATTGAAACAGGTACAGCAAGTCCTGGGGCATCTAAACTTTGCATGCAGAGCAATTGGACCAGGGAGGGCATTCACTAAACGACTAGCAAGGGCCACAGCGGGGATAACCAGACCACACCAGTGGGTTGACATGACAAGGGGAGTGAAAGAAGACTTCAGGCTGTGGGAAGAATTCCTCAGCACCTACAATGGTTGTTCCTTTTGGTAAGAGGTCTGAGTCTATTACATGGACCTCAACCTCTACACAGATGCAGCAAGGGGTTTCTGGATGTGGGGCTATTTGAGGAGCAGATGGTTCATAGACCCATGGCCCTACAGAGTAGGTGAGGGACGGGAAAGTAAAAGACATCACACTGTTGGAAATCAAGCCCATTTGGGCCTGCACCCTTGAATGGGGAGAGGTGCTGCGGAATCATAAGGTAATATTATGGTGTGATAACAAGGCAGTAGTAGAGGCCTTAAACAACAGAGGAGCCAGATCAGAATGGTTATGCGGGTTTTGAGACAATGGGGTGGAGGGCCCTGCACTCGAATATGTCATTCAGGGCTAAACAGATAGAAGGGGTATACAAGATATGGGCTGACAGCCCCTCCCTGTCTGCAGTGGGGATTAGCTTAGTCTGCATTTTGAAGGGGTGGAAGGATCCAACAAAGTCAAGGTTAATTAGAGGGATGATGCAAGGTTGGAATAGGTTAAAACAAAGAACGATGGATAGTAGCATGATGCTAAAATGGGTATTGCTGGCAGTATGCAGATCGAATGATGAAGCACAGCTATTTTACACGATTTAGCTGGTAATGTTTGCAGGGGCCCTGAGAGTGAGCGAGGCTGTGGGGCATCTGCAGTAAAGACGAAGAAGGGGGTTAGGATGGGAAGATATAAGCTGGAGGATGAAGGAGATACAAATCCTGATTAACAGGCCAAAGACAGATCAAGGGGAACAAGGGTGCACGGTGACCCTGAAAACGCAGGTGGATGGGTCAAGGTGCCCAGTAAAGGCTTTGTGGGCTTACGCTGCAGAGCATGGGAGTAGGACTGGGAGATTATCTGTGCATGGAGATGAAAAAAAAAAGGCACAAGTTATCAAGTCATGGCCATACTCAAAAAAGGCATGCAATTCCTGCGGATGATCCAGGCAATTATTCAGATCACTCCTTTCAAATAAGGGCTGCTTCACAGTGTATGGCAACAGGGGAGATGGTGACTAATATGTTGGAAAAGGGGTGATGGTGGTCTGCCAGTTACAAAAGATACATTGAGTACTGCAGTAGGTAGACTAACATATCACTTGTGCTGTTTCTCAAATACAGAGCCACAGGTGGGGGGACACAGAGATAGGGATAAGGAAAAGGATCCAGAACCGTTTAAAATATGTATTTTGTGTAAATCCTATAGGACGAGGGATGATCACAGAAGTATGGATCTGTGGTCACTCCTACATTTATTGGACAAAAAAGAGAGCGGAGAAAAAGGCCAGGGGAAAACAGCTGTACCAGGATGTGAGAGAATGTAGGCTGGTCTGGCGTGGCATCCGAGGGATGAGATGGGCACAGCTGCTTCCTACCCTTAAAGAGATGAAAGAACGGAGACTCATTCTGGATCTAATTATATTACACTTAGGGGGTAACAACATTGGGGAAAAGCCATGAGTGGACACATATTAGCAGGTGAAAAAGGACTTAGAGATAATACAACAGTGGTGGCCAGGGGTAAGCATTGCCTGATCAGATATGATTCCCAGAAGGCTATGGAGGCATGAGCACAGCCATAGAGCTTTAGACCAGGGCCAGGAGGAAAATGAATAGAAGGGTAGGAACACTGATAAGGCAAATGGTGGGAGCGTAATGCTGAGGGTTGTGGAGGAATGGGTGGAGGAATTCTACAGAACGGACAGAGTGCATCTGTCAGATTTGGCCATAGATATACTCAATACAAAAATGATGGGTTTTTATAGAGGAATAGAGAAGACATAAACAAAAAACAAAAAAACACAAAAAAACCCAGGGAGAGGTACTCCAAGCTGGGGGGAGGGGCCGGGAAGAAGAATACCCTACTTGGGGGGGCAGTCATCCAATGCAAGCTGGAGACTGGCTAATGGGGAAAAAGGGGGGCAAGGAGGGGAGGGTGGAAGGAAAAAGGAATAGGATGAAAAGAGGAATAAGCTGAAGGAAGAAAAGTGGTCTCAGTTATCACTGCTACCGATCAGAAAAAGAGAAAAAGAAGGCACCCAGGTTTTCACCTGGGGGAGCGAGAAAAGGAAGAAAAGAGGGATGATCAAAATTGGACATATGGATGCAATAAATTCAATTGAGAAAGAAACAATAATAATGATGATGAGATTGTAAATGGAATTATGATATCTAATAAATTAATTGCCAATCTGAGCACAACAAAATACAATGGTTTTTGTCTTTTGTGGGGGAAAAGGGGGAAATCCGGGAAAACAGCTACATATTTCCTCACACATCAAGGCAGTTTCATATGTCATATATTTCAGCACACATCAAGACAGTTTTGTATATATATAGTATACATATACATATATATATATATATATATATATATATATATATATATATATATATATGGGATATGACATGGCGTGACTGAAGATACCATATTTATCTTCATGAGAGGTCAATGATATCATGATATCTCACGAGTGGCGAATAGTTTATACTATGTATGTTTTGGGCTGTGTTGCTATGGCAACTGACACTCGCGCTTTCTTCTGCTGTTCTGAAGCTGCCAACTCGCTAGCTCTTCTCTCAGTATTGTCGGCAGCTTCTTCTCTTAAAATATAGCTAATATTTGGAAAGGGTCACAGTTTTCAACAATTTACAGCACAGGCTGTATAATTATGACAGTACCTGAGATTTAAATATTGTTGCGCTCGGTCACGCTACATTTCACTGTGTACTGATGGGTCATGGTGCATTACAGTTAAAAAATGGGTGAAACGAAGTCGCAGGATCAACCAGGTATGTTTAACATTAATTATTTGTGTTAAGATGTAGGCAGGATCAACCAGATGCAAGAGATGTGTGGTTTTTGTTTGGGGGGGGGGGAGTTACTTGTACAGGGACAGAGGAAAGAGAGACAGGTATGTGATGAAAAGTGAAACACTTTCACTTTCATCAGGATGACGTATAGGAACGTGGAGATAAATGTATGACGTATAGGAAGATGTTATCTTCACTGGGCAGCCTAGATATCATTTTTATACTCGTATTTATCCCAAAATATACGTTGTATAAATATATATATATATATATATATATATAGATAGATATATATATATATATATATATACTCTTATGTATGTTGATTGCTCGCATGTGCAAGAAGCATATTGCGGCAGCTTTCCTCCAGAAGCAGGTTGTGGAGGCGCAGCACTGTTCTGGCCAATGCCATCACAGACTTTAAAGGCTTGGCCTGCTTTCCCCAATGTCGTGGCATGCTGCTGCTGACACTAGTTCAGCCAGCATGCCACAACCTTGTAAAAAATTAGCCGCTGCAATCAGGGGCCACCGCGTCATTGCAACATAAGCCATTCGCTGCAATGAGGGAGTGACCCGTCATTGCTGGGCGGAACCTTGGTACTCTGATATTGTTTGTGAACATGGCGGAGGCTTGCCGCCGTGTTCACAAACAATATGAGTGAGCACCCTGTGCCGAGGGGGTGCCCAATCCCCCTCAGCAACATGTTCCCCTCCCCACAGCAGCGTGTTTTTGCCGATGAGGGCCCCAATCCCCGTCAGCTTCCATCCCTGGTGCTATGAGTTGCTGACGGAGGAGCCCACTCCCCATCGACATTATGTACCCCCTCCCATTTTGATGTGCTGATGGGGGAGCCCACTCCCAGTTAGCATAAGTCCCCCCCAAACAGTAGTGGGATAGTTGTGCCAAGGAGGTGCCCAATCCCCCTCGGCTCTTGCACCCGCCGCTTTTGTGCCAACAGGGGTGCCCAATTCCCTGTCAGCTACAGCTGTCCCCCTCAACAGTCAGTTGGCATGCTAGGAGCCCACTCCAGCATGCCAAATGTCCAGAAATGCCCCTGTCAAAAAAAAAGTCCTGCAATGTCTTTTTTTTTTTGTACCTGTAAAACAAAAACCAGTCCCTCGTCACATCCAGCGGCCCCTCTCAACCCGCGCCCACCCTCTGTGCACTCTGCCTCTCGACACCCCCCCATACTTACCTCCAGAGCCCAGCGCGATGATCTTCGGTGGACAGGGAACAAGTCTGCACTCTTCAAAGCCGACCGCGAACTGAAGAAATGCCGGTAAGCTGTATAATGGCATAGATAAGGTTTTTTCAACTTTGATGCATATCTCAGGCATTTTTTGGACTTTTGGCACCAAATTTTCAACATGGGATTTTTGGGACCCCTCCTCATGAATTCTGCCACTGTCATGGTGTTATTCAGCCCTGAAAGGTGATTTTGCTGTCACTGAGCAGAATCACCTTTTGAGACTGATTAATGAAATGACAGTGCCAGTGTTCATGAGGTGGGTTCTCAAAAAGCCTATGTTGCAAATTTGGTGGAAAAAATTTAAAAATGACTGTTTTAAGAGCGTGCATTGCACAGTTGCCACACACGCTCGTAAGTTCATGAATTTGCAATATTTTCATGCAAGATTTTCAAAATTGGCATTTTCCCACACCTCCTTGTGAACAGTACAGCTGTAATTTTTCACATCCTGGCCAAAATGTATTTTCACAATTCCGGCACAGAATAGCTCGGTGCTGAGGGACATCAGTGTTCGGGACAGATTACAAAAATGACAGTGATGCTGTTCATGAGCAGAGGGCTTAAAATGCCTATGTTGAACATTTGGTGATGAAAGTCCATAAAATGACTGTGTTACGAGCATGCGTTGTGCAGTTTCCATGCACCCTTGTAACTTCGCAAATTAGTAATATTTTCACACCACATTTTCAGCACTGGCATTTTTCCACACCTCCTTATGAACAGTACAGCTGTCATTTTTCACATCCTGGGCAAAATGTGTTTTCGCACTTCCGGCACAGAATAACGCATTTGCTGTCAGAAATCAGTGTTTGGGACAGATTAAGATTGAGCGAGTAAGAGAGAGGGAGTACCCGAGCTCAACTGAGCTCTGTCGGTACTGCTGCATATTTCTGTGTGGGCAGAAAAAGGCGCCAACACAGGCAGGAGCCTAGTACAAAAGAGCAGCCTGCATCGACAGGAGACACAGAAAGAGCGAGTAAGGGAGGGGGAGTCAGTGAGCTCACCGGAGCACTATTGGGACTGCTGCAGATTTCTTTGTGGGCACAAAAAGGCAGCAATACATGCAGGGGCCAAGTACAAAAGGGCAGCCTGCAGCAGTGGGAGAAACAGAACGAGCGACTGAGAGAGTGGAGTGAGTGAATTCAGCAGAGCTCTATCTTGACTACTGCAGATTTCTTTGTGGGCAGAAAAGGGCAGCAATGCAGGCTGAAGCACCATAAAAAACAGCAGCATGCAGCGCCGGCAGAAATGGAATGAGTAAGTGAGAAAGGGGGAGTGAGTGAGGTCAACGGAGATCTATCGGGACTGCTGCAGATTTCTTTGTGGGCAGAAAAAGGTGCCAACACAGGAAGGAGCCCAGTACAAAAGGGCAGCCTGCAGTGCTGGGAGAAACACAATGAGCGAGTATGAGAGGGGGAGTGCGTGAGCTCAACGGAGCTCTATCAAGACTGCTGCAGATTTCTTTGTGAGCAGAAAAAGACAGCAATGCCGGCAGGAGCCCAGTACAAAAAGCCAGCTGCAGCACTGGCAGAATAGGAACAAGCGAGTGAGAGAGAGGGACTGAGCAAACTCAGTGGAGCTGTGTCAGAACTGCTGCAGATTTCTTTATGGGCAGAAAAAGGCAGCAATGCACGTAGGGGCCCAGTACAGAAGGGCAAGCTGAAGCAATGGGAGAAACAAAATGAGTGAGTGAGAGGGGGGACTGAGCAAGCTCAACGGAGCTCTATCGTGACTGCTGCAAATTTCTTTGTGAGTAGAAGAAGGCGGCAACACAGGCAGGAGCCCAGTACAAAAAGGCAGCTTGCAGCGCTGGCAGAAATGGAATGAGCGAGTGAGAGAGAGGGATTGAGCAAGCTCAATGGACCTCTGTTGGGACTGCTGCAGATTTCTTTGTGGGCAGGAAAAGGTGCCAAAAGAGGCAGGAGCCCAGTACAAAAGGGCAGCCTGCAGCGCAAGGAGAAACAGAATGAGTGAGTGAGACGGGGGGAGCGACTCAATGGAGCTCTATCATGACTGATGTGGATTTCTTTGTGGGCAGAAAAAGGCAGTAATGCAGGAAGAAGCCCAGTACAAAAGGCCAGTCTGCAGCGCCGGCAGAAACAGAATGAGCGAGTGAGAGATGGGAGTGAGCAAGCTCAACGGACCTGTGTTAGGACTGCTGCAGATTTCTTTGTGGACAGAAAAAATTACAATGCAGGCAGGATCCCAGTATAAAAGGGCAGCCTGCAGCGCTGGGAGGAACACAATGAGAGAGTGAGAGAGGGGGAGTGAACCACCTCAACAGACCTCTATCGTGACTGCTGCAGATTTCTTTGTGGGCAGAAGAAGGAGGCAGCAATGCAGGCAGGAGCCCAGTGCAAAAGAGCAGCCTGCAGCGCTGGCAGAAATGGAACAAGCGAGTGACAGAGGAGGAGTGACCTAGCTCAATGAAGCTCTGGCGGCACTGCTGCAGATTTCTTTGTGGGCAGCAAAAAGTGCCAACAGAGGCAGCAGCCCAGTACAAAAGGACAGCCTGCAGCACCAGGAGAAACAGAATGAGTGAGTGAGACAGGGGGAGTGAGCGATCTCAATGGAGCTCTGTCAGGACATCTGTGGATTTCTTTGTGGGCAGAAAAAGGTTCCAATGCAGGCAGGAGCCCAGTACAAAAGGGCAATCTGCAGCAGTAGGAGAAACAGAATGAGCGAGTGAGAAAGGGGGAGTAAGCGAGCTCAACGGAGCTCTATCGTGACTGCTGCAAATTTCTTTGTGAGCAGAAGAAGGCACCAACGCAGGCAAGAGCCCAGTACAAAAGGGCAGCCTGCAGTGCCAGTAGAAACTAAACGAGTGAGTGAGAGAGGGGGACTGAGCAAGCTCAATGGACCTCTACTGGCACTGCTGCAGATTTCTTTGTGGGCAGAAAAAGGTACCAACAGAGGCAGGAGCCCAGTACAAAAGGCCAGCCACAGCACCGGCAGAAACGGAATGAGCGAGTGAGAGAGGGGGACTGAGCGAACTCAGTGGAGCTGTGTCAGGACTGCTGCAGATTTCTTTATGGGCAGAAAAAGGCAGCAAAGCACACAGGGGCCCAGTACAAAAGGTCAACCTGAAGCAGTGGGAGAAACAAAACGAGCGAGTGAGAGAGGGGAGTAAGCGGGCTCAACGGAGCTGTATCATGACTGCTGCAAATTTCTTTGTGAGCAGAAGAAAGTGGCAACACAGGCAGGAGCCCAGTACAAAAGGGCAGCTTGCAGCCCTGGCAGAAATGGAACAAGTGAGTGAGAGAGGGGATTGAGCAAGCTCAATGGACCTCTGTTGGTACTGCTGCAGATTTCTTTGTGGGTAGGAAAAGGCTCCAAAAGAGGCAGGAGCCCACTACAAAAGGGCAGCCTGCAGCGCCAGGAGAAACAGAATGAGTGAGTGAGACAAGGGGAGTGAGCAACCTCAATGGAGCTCTATCATGACTGCTGTGGATTTCTTTGTGGGCAGAAAAAGGCAGCAACACAGGCAGGACCCAAGTACAAAAGGCCAATCTGCAGTGCCGGCAGAAACAGAATGGGTGAGTGAGAGAGGGGAGTGAGCAAGCTCAACGGACCTGTATTTGGACTGCTGCAGATTTCTTTGTGGGCAGAAAAAGCCGACAATGCAGGCAGAAACCCAGTACAAAAGTGCAGCCTGTAGCGCCGGGAGGAAAACAATGAGCGAGTGAGAGAGGGGGAGTGAACCACCTCTACGGAGCTCTTCGCACTGCTGCAGATTTTTGTGGAAAAGCTGGAGGCAGCAATGCAGGCAGGAGCCCAGTACAAAAGGGCAGCCTGCAGCGCTGGCAGAACTGGAACAAGGGAGTGACAGAGGGGGAGTAACCTAGCTCAGTGCAGCTCTGTTGGCACTGCTGCAGATTTCTTTTTGGGCAGCAAAAAGTGCCAAAAGAGGCAGCAGCCCAGTACAAAAGGGCAGCTTGCAGTGCCAGGAGAAATGGAATGAGTGAGTGAGACAGGGGGAGTGAGCGACCTCAATGGAGCTTTTTCAGGACAGCTGTGGATTTCTTTGTGGGCAGAAAAAGGTTCCAAAGCAGGCAGGAGCCAAGTACAAAAGGGCAGCCTGCAGCGCCAGGACAAACACAATGAGCGAGTGAGAGAGGGGGAGTGAGCGAGCTCAACAGAGCACTATCATGACTGCTGCAGATTTCTTTGTGGGCAGAAAAAGGCGGCAAAACAGGCAGGAGCCCAGTACAAAAGGCCAGCCTGCAGTGCCGGCAGAAACAGAATGAGCGAGTGAGAGAGGTGGACAGCGTGAGCTCAGTGGAGCTGAGTCAGGGCTGCTGCAGATTTTTTTGTGGGCAGAAAAAGGCAGCAATGCACGCAGGGGCCCAGTACAAAAGGGAAACCTGCAACAGTGGGAGAAACAGAATGAGCGAGTGAGAGAGGGGGATTGAGCAAGCTCAATGGACCTCTGTTGGGACTGCTGCAGATTTCTTTGTGGGCAAAAGGCACCAACAGAGGCAGGAGCCCAGTACAAATGGGCAGCCTGCAGCGCCAGGAGAAACAGAATGAGTGAGTGAGACAGGGAGAGTGAGCAACCTCAATGGAGCTCTATCATGACTGCTGCGGATTTCTTTTTGGGCAGAAAAAGGTGGCAATGCAGGCAGGAGCCCAGTACAAAAGGCCAGTCTGCAGCTCCGGCAGAAACGGAACGAGCAAGTGAGAGAGGGGAGTGAGCAGGCTCAATGGACCTGTGTTTGGACTGCTGTAGATTTCTTTGTGGGCAGAAAAAGCCGACAATGCAGGCAGGAGCCCAGTACAGAAGGGCAGCCTGCAGCGACGGGAGAAACACAATGAGCAAGTGAGAGAGAGGGAGTGAACCATCTCAAGGGAGCTCTATCATGACTGCTGCAGATTTCTTTGTGGGCAGAAGGAGGAGGCAGCAACGCAGGCAGAAGCCCAGTACAAAAGGGTAGCCTGCAGCGCTGGCAAAAACGGGACAAGCGAGTGACAGAGTTGGAGTGACCTAGCTCAATGGAGCTCTGTCAGCACTGCTGCAGATTTCTTTGTGGGCAGCAAAAAGCACCAACAGAGGCAGCAGCCCAGTGCAAAAGGGCAGCCTGCAGTGCCAGGAAAAACAGAATGAGCGAGTGAAACGGGGGAGTGAGCGACCTCAATGGAGCTCTGTCAGGACAGCTATGGATTTCTTTGTGGGCAGAAAAAGGTTCCAATGCAGGCAGGAGCCCAGTGCAAAAGGGCAGCCTGCAGTGCCAGGAGAAATACGATGAGTGAGTGAGAGAGGGGGAGTGAGTGAGCTCAATGGAGCTCTATCAAGACTGCTGCAGATTTCTTTTTGGGCAGAAAAAGGAAGCAACACAGGCAGGACCCAAGTAAAAATGCCAGCCTGCAGTGGCGGCAGAAACGGAATGAGTGAGTGAGAGATGGGGACAAAGTGAGCTCAGTGGAGCTGTATCTGGACTGCTGCAGATTTTTTTGTGGGCAGAAAAAGGCAGCAATGCACGCAGGGGCCCAGTACAAAAGGGCAATCTGCAGCAGTGGGAGAAACCGAATGAGTGAGTGAGAGAGGGGGACTGAGCAAGCTCAATGGACCTCTGTTGGGACTGCTGCAGATTTCTTTGTGTGCAGAAAAAGGTGCAAACAGAGGCAGGAGCCCAGTACAAAATGACAGCCTGCAGTAGCAGGAGAAACAGAATGAGTGAGTGAGTGAGAGAGGGGGACTGAGCTACCTCAACGGAGCTCTGTTGGGACAGCAGCAAATTTCTTTGTGTGCAGAAAAAGGTGCCAATGCAGGCAGGAGCCCAGTACAAAAGGGCATCCTGCAGTGACGGGAGAAACACAACGAGTGAGTGAGAGAGGGGGAGTGCGTGAGCTCAGTGGAGCTCTATCAAGACTGCTGCAGATTTCTTTGTGAGCAGAAAAAGACAGCAATGCAGGCAGGAGCCCAGTACAAAAGGCCAGCCACAGCACTGACAGAAACGGAATGAACGAGTGAGAGAGGGGGACTGAGCGAACTCAGTGGAACTGTGTCAGGACTGCTGCAGATTTCTTTATGGGCAAAAAAAGGCAGCAATGCACACAGGGGCCCAGTACAAAAGGGCAACCTAAAGCAGTGGGAGAAACAAAATGAGCTAATGAGAGAGGGGAGTAAGCGAGCTCAATGGAGCTCTATCGTGACTGCTGCACATTTCTTTGTGAGCAGAAGAAGGTGGCAACACAGGCAGGAGCGCAGTACAAAAGGGCAGCTTGAAGCCCTGGCAGAAATGGAATGAGTGAGTGAGAGAGGGGGATTGAGCAAGCTCAATGGACCTCTGTTGGGACTGCTGCAGATTTCTATGTGGGTAGGAAAAGGCTCCAAAAGAGGCAGGAGCCCAGTACAAAAGGGCAGCCTGCAGCACCAGGAGAAACAGAATGAGTGAGTGAGACAGGGTGAGGAAGCGACCTCAATGGAGCTCTATCATGACTGCTGTGGATTTCTTTGTGGGCAGAAAAAGTTGGTAATACAGGCAGGAGCCCAGTACAAAAGGTCAGTCTGCAGTGCCGGCAGAAACAGAATGAGCGAGTGAGAAAGGGGAGTGAGCAAGCTCAACGGACCTGTGTTAGGACTGCTGCAGATTTCTTTGTGGGCAGAAAAAGCCGAAACGCAAGCAGGAGCCCAGTACAAAAGGGCAGCCTGCAGCGCCGGGAGGAAAACAATGAGCGAATGAGAGAGGGTGAGTGAACCACTCAATGGAGCTCTATCGTGACTGCTGCAGATTTCTTTGTGGGCAGAAGCAGGAGGCAGCAATGCAGGCAGGAGCCCAGTACAAAAGGGCAGCCTGCAGCACTGGCAGAAATGGAACAAGCGAGTGACAGAGGGGGAGTGACCTAGCTCAGTGGAGCTCTGTTGGCACTGCTGCAGATTTCTTTGTGGGCAGAAAAAGCCACCAACAGAGGTAGGAGCCCAGTACAAAAGGGCAGCCTGCAGTGCCAGGAGAACCAGAATGAGTGAGTGAGAGAGGGGGAGTGAGTCACCTCAACGGAACTCTGTTGGGACAGCTGCAGATTTCTTTGTGGACAGAAAAGGATGTCAATGCAGGCAGGAGCCCAGTACAAAACAGCAGCCTGCAGCACTGGGAGAAGAAGAACGAGCGAGTGACAGAGGGGCAGTGAGCGATCTCAACGGACCAACATAATCAACATTCGGCATTGACAAATGCTTGTTTTTATTACTCTAGTCCAGTCTGATTTTGTTTCTGTTTCATTCTAGTTATTGTTGGAGAGGCATCAAATGCAAGTTAGTTCAGTTTTTAGTTTGGGGTTCTTTTATTTTTTTTATATAATAAACCTCTTATGCTCTCTCACCTGCAAACCCCTCAGTACTTGCCCAAGCCCTGGCCCTTTCCTACCCACTTGACTACTGGAAGGAGTGTGGTTAGATCCCAATATAACTTAATTATTAATATTATTATTATTTTTTTTATAGAACCTCCGATTCTTTATTGTTCTCCCTCTTGTCCAAACCCAGCAGCAGTGGTACTATTTGTACAATTTCAGCTTTTTTTAATTTATTTATATATATATAAAGTATAGCCCACTTAAGTGCATATTGGGCAAGTGCACATTCTGGATAAATTCACACTTGTTTCTATTTTCAGATTTTTTCCTGTCTCTTCGGTATTAAATTTTCTGGTTACGTGCACACTGGTTAAGTGGTTATTCCTGTTATGTGCACATTTTCATAGTTCATTGATGCATCTATTAACATGTAATAAACCCCTGTTAAGTGCACACTCTGTTTTTGGCTGGTGTAAAAACAATATTTTAATGAGCATCATATCTGCAATGCCTATTGTACATAGTGCATTAAAGTGAAAAAATAAAGAAATACACTTACAAAATGATTTTCAACCACATTAATGCATTTTTATATATTATACTTGTTTTATGCTTTTCTAAGTATTAAAATTAAGAAAATAAAAAAAAGAGATCCCAGACGTAGTCCTTGCCATTGAGAACATGTAGGTCTGGATAAGTGCACAGCTGACTTACTGTAAATGCACATTTTTTTCTGTGCAAAAGGGGTGTGCATTCTAGATGGCTGCACTGTACAATAAACCCTTATTCTCTCCCATCTATTCCAACCCCTCAGCACTTGCTGCTCCCCTTCTGACCCGCAACACTACTAGCAGGAGTGTGGTTGGATACCAATATTTTTGTCTTTGTTCTTTATTATAATACCGTGGTTCTGTATTGTTCTTCCCCCAGCCCAAACCCAGCAGCAGTGGTAACCTTCCACCCCCCTCCATGAGTAGCAGAAGCATGATCAGATACAATATCACTTTTTTATTATTTATATAGGTAATAAACCCCTTTTGTTCTCCCACCCTCTCTAACCTTTCAACATTTGCCACTCCCCCTTTCTGACCTGTTCCACTACTAGCAATAACGTGACTGGATACCAATAGAACTTGTTTTTGTGTGATTGGATATGATTTACCTTTTTAATATTTAAATAATTAACCCCTGCTGCTCTCCCACCACCTGAGCTCCTTAACACTTGCCACTCCCTCACCAACCTGCTACACTTCTTGCAAAAATGTGATCATACACCAATATAACTTATTTTTTTTATTATGATCCCCTGGTTCTCTATTGTTCTCCCTACCACCAAAACCCTACATCAGTGGCCACCTTCTGACCTTCTCCATGAGCAGCAGTAACATGGTTGGATAAACTGAACTTTTTTATATTTATATAATTAACCCCTGGAACTATCTCACTCACCACAATCCCTCAAACCTTACTGACCCCTCTTCTGAATCACTCCATTACGTGCAGGAGTGTGTGTTGATACCAATATAACTTTTTTTCATTTTTCAGTACAATCCCCAGGTTCTGGTTTGTTTTCCCTCCCAGCCAAACCCAGCATCAGTGGACCCCTTCCAGCATGCTCTATGAGTAGCAGGAGCCCAACTAGGTACAACTGATCTTTTTTTATATTTATATAATTAATCATTGGTGCTCTTCCACTCATCTAAACCCGTAAGCCCCCCTTCTATCTGCTCCACTGCTTGTTGGAGCATGGCTGAATACCAATATAACTTTTTTTTATTATGATCCCCTGGTTCTCTTTTGTTCTCCATCCTGCTCAAACCCAACATCAGTTACACCCTTCCAATCTGCTCCACGAGTAGCAGAAATATGGTCAGATACAATTTTCCATTTTATTTTATATTTATATAACAAACTCCTAGTAGTCTCCCATCCACTCATCCATCCCCTCAGCACTTGTCACCCCCCCTTCTGATATTCCCTAAGGGACTTCACTGACAGTGAATGTCTCAGGAGTTTCAGCATCAGGGGGAGCAGCCAAGGTTTTGTCACTGAGTCTCGATGCTGGGGCTTCCTTGGTAAAAGAGGCTCATGAGTTGCACTACAAGAGTAATTGATGGGGATTAGGTCAAAAAGCAGGGATGTGTTTGGGTGATCAGTAATTCAAGGAAATGGCCATATTCAGTTAATAATACTCATCCTCCCAAATTCCACCCTGTGAAGTATCAGTCCCCTTGAACAATTGGTGAAGCAAGCCAGCAGAGGCACATGCCTTTATTGATGCTCTGTAGCTGAAGAGATGTAAAAAGAAAAGTTGGATATCCTTTCCAAAACTAATCACAGTACTAACAGTACTGAGCAATGCTAAGGTATGGATGTGTAATTTTTGTACAGTACAAGACACATACTGCATGCGTGCTAAGTGATGTACACATAGATGCTACACAGTAGAGACACACATGCAGGAAAGCACACACACACCAAGTTATGACAGCAGCTTATTAAAAAGCTTATTAAAAAATATTAAAAAAAGGTGAAAGATTTATTCATTTTGAATAGAAACCAGAGTATGGTAAATTGCATCTGACTGTGCTCCTCCTACTCGTAAGGCGGGTCAGAAGGGTGCCACTAGTGCTGGGTTTGGCCTTGATGGAGAACTCAGTCTTTACTGAGGAAGAGGAGGGTAATGGGTCTGAAAGGAGTACAAGGGGTGGGAATGGTGCAAAAATAGACACAAGTCCCTTTACATGAGAAAGGGTCCTGAAGGAACTGGAAGTAATAAGAGTTGATAAAGCAATGGGGCCAGATGGGCTGCACCCTAGGGTCCTTAAAGAACTAAGAGAGGTGGTGGCTGAACCTCCGGCAATCCTGTTTAACCAATCACTGGAAACAAGGGAGGTAACCAAAGACTGGAGGACAGCAGATGTAGTCCCCTTATACAAAAGTGGGAACAAAGAGGAACTGGGGAACTACAGAACAGTCAGCCTCACCTCGGTAGTGGGGAAGATCATGGAAGCACTACTGAAGGAGAGATTGGTGGAACATCTGGTTGTCAATGGATTACAGGACCCAAAGCAGCATGGTTTCACCAGGGGAGGTCATGTCAGACCAGCTTCATTGAATTTTTTGACTGGGTGACTAGGGAGGTGGATCAGGGGAAGGCAGTGGACATGGCCTATCTGGACTTCAGCAAGGCCTTTGACACGGTGCCACATAGAAGACTATTACACAAACTGGGGAATATGGGTGTGGGCAGGACAGTAGTGTGGTGGGTAGGTAACTGGCTGGGTGGCAGGACACAGAGGGTGGTGGTAAATGGCTGTCACTCCACAGAGGGAAGAGTGACCAGTGGGGTACCACAGGGATCAGTGCTGGGACCAGTCCTAATCAACATCTTCATCAGTGACATTGTGCAGGACCTAGAAGGCAGAATTTCCCTGTTCGCTGATGACACACAGCTCTGTAACAGAGTGGACACACCAGAGGGTATAAACATAATGAAAAGGGACCTGCAGAAACTCGAAGAATGGTCAGGGGTTTGGCAGTTGAAATTCAATGCAAAGAAGTGCAAGATAATGCATATGGGGCACAAAAACCCTGGCACAATATATCAGTTGGGGGGTGAGGATATAGCATGCACCAAGCAGGACAGGGATCTTGGGGTTATCATCTCTGATGACCTCAAGATAGGGAAACAGTGTGACAAGTCAGCAGGTAAAGGAAATAGGATGCTGGGATGCATAGGCAGGAGCATCACCAGCAGGAAAAGGGAGGTCATAATTCCACTATACAAGACATTAGTGAGGCCCCACCTGGAGTACAGTGTACAGTTCTGGAGACCTTACTTATGTAAGAACATAGACAGGGTTGAGAAGGTTCAGAGGAGGGCAAAAAAGATAGTACATGGATTGCATCACAAGTCCTATGAGGACAGGTTGAAGGAACTGAATATGTACTCCCTGGAGGAGAAGAGGGAGAGACAGTATATGATAGAGATATACAAGTATCTTACAGGGAGGAGCAGGGTGAAGGAATACACTATTTTCCAGTGAAAAAGATGTTCCAGAACTAGCAGGCAAGGGATGAAGTTGGAGGGAAGACAATTCAGAGGAAACGTGAGGAAGAATTACTTCACAGAATGGGTAGTGGACAAGTGGAACACCCTGCCAGAGGAAGTGGTGAGGGCTGAAACAATCATGGGATTTAAGAATGCATGGGATAGACATAAAGGAATTCTGGAGGTCAGGGTTAAGGGGCAACAGACTTCTAGGAAAACATAAAGTGAACTTACAAGCTCAAATGGGCAGACTGGGTGGGCCATAGGCCCTTATCTGACACACTGTCTATGTACCAAAGAGAACATTTGGATTATAATTTAAACAAGCATTTGTCAATGCCAAATGTTACTTGCTTTGTATGTACTGTTTAGGTATTTGGAAGTGATACTTGGTTTACTTGGTTTACTTGGTTCGAGGGACAAAAGAAGGCTACTGCCCATCGAGATTGTCCCCCACCAACATGGTGGGAAAATTAAACTTTGAAGTAGTTAGACTCTAACCAAGGATCCAATCCCCTTTTAAAGAATGAAATTGAATCACATTCCACCAGGTCTTGTGGTAGTAAATTCCATACCCTAGGCGCTCTAACTGTAAAATAATTTAACCTTTTATTAGTTTTAGAACTTGCAACATCAATTTATTTGTTATGAAACCGAGGGCTAGTTCTTCTACTTGACAAACTTAAACCACATAAGTTTGTTAATTCCTGAGAATCAAGAATTTTATATAAAAGTAACAAATCACCTCTTATGCGTCTTAGTTGAAGTGAATGTAACCCAGTTTTCAGAAGTCTATCTTAATAGTCCAATTTAGCCAAATGAGGAACCATTCTGGTTGCTCTCCTCTAAATTTTTTCAATTCTATCCCCATCTTGTCTTAAATAAGGACTCCAGAAAGGAGACCCATAATCAGAATAAGGCCTGACATAAGCTCTAAACAAGGGGATTAAACATTCCTGAGTCCTTGACACAAACGATCGTTGAATACGGTAAGTATGGCATTGGACATATTCACTATCCTAATACAATGATCCGTTGAGGATAATTTGTTATTTACAAGAATTCC
Organism: Neoceratodus forsteri; assembly: GCA_016271365.2. Classification (NCBI taxonomy): domain Eukaryota; kingdom Metazoa; phylum Chordata; order Ceratodontiformes; family Ceratodontidae; genus Neoceratodus; species Neoceratodus forsteri. The sequence goes on along the minus strand of CM057450.1, from coordinate 848,620,982 downwards.
AAGATCGCGTTCTACTAATGACTCTTGAAGGGGAATATTATTTAGATGATGGGTTTGCTTAGGATTATTCTTTCCGAAGTGCAAGACATGACACTTATCAGAATTATCATCCTGTTGGTATCTGCCCAGTCTTCAATAATTTTTAGATTATTAATAATAGAGACCCTGTTTTGTAATGAATTTACAGACCCTCCCAGCTTGGTATCATCAGCAAATTTTGAAAGAAGATTATCAGAAGTAACCAGTAAATCACTAATAAAAATATTAAACAGTGTTGGTCCAAAGTACCGATCCCTGCGGAACTCCACTGGTCACTTTCTGAATTTGAGGGAAAGAGCCATTTATTCTGACCTGTTGGAGTCTATTATTTAACCAGCACGATACCCACTTGGTCAAAAACTGTGAAAATCCCATATTCAACATTTTATCCAACAATACATCATGGGGAACTTTATCAAAAGCTCTACTATAATCAAGGAGAATAACATCCATGGGGATACCTCTGTCAAGTCCTAAACTAATATAGTCATAAAAGGCCACAAGATTGGTAGTGCATGAATACCCCTGCCTAAATCCGTGTTGAGTAATGTCAATTACATTATTAATAATAGATTCCTGTTCCAGTATTTTTTGATAATTTTTTCCATTAATTTACTTACTATAGATGTTAAACTTATTGGTCGATAATTTTCAGGTTTAGAGTGATTACCTTTTTTAAAAATTGGTATAACTGTGGCAAGTGCCCAGTCATGTGGGATAACACCATCCAAAAGTGATTTATTAAAAATTAAAGTTAATGGTTTAGAGATAGCTTTAGCAGTTTCTAATATAAATCTGGAAGTGATGTTGTCTGGTCCTGGACTAGAAGTCTGTTTTAAAGAGTAAATAGCCTCTAAGGTATCCTCATCTGTAATTGTGTAGTGTAATTCACAATTATCTATATGTTTAAACAGTTTAGGAATTTCTTTTTTTGTAAAGACTGAACAAAACTGATTATTAAAGATATCAGCGATATCACTGTCAATTGATATAATGGAATTGTTAACAACTAAAGGACCCGTATATCTATTATTCAATTTCTTAATATTTAAATATGAAAATAATGATTTATAACTATCCTTGGAGTGCACTAAGTAAAACTCCAGTTTTTTTTTTTTGATTGTATGATGGTTTGTTTTAGAAGCTTTAGAGTTTTCCTATATTTGGAAAGTAATAAATCGTTAGAGTCTCCCCTACTGTTTTTTAAAAGGGGAAAAAACCTTTGTTTTTGCTTAATAAGTTTTTTTATGGTTCTATTGAACCATAGGGGAATCTTCCCCTTTTTATTAAACTTTTTCTTTGTAGGGACATATAAGTCTTCCAAATGATAAATTAATGCTTTCAGATATTCCCAGGATTCTCAAGAGATAGGAGATAGAACATCATCCCATGAAATGGAATTTAGTTGTTCATTGATAATGTCAAATTTAGCTTGATTATAATTTTTAAATTCTGAATAATTCAAATTTTGTTGGAAAAATAACAAAGAAAAAGAAATGGAGTAATGATCACTAGAACCCAAAGGGGCACCCAATTGAATATTTGTAATAGCACTCAATATGTTGGTAATAACTAGATCTAATATGTTGTCACCACGAGTTGGTTCACTTACAACTTGTTCAAAGCCCATATCCACAATAAGCGAAATTAAATCTTTTTCAACCGTCGTTCTACCAGATAGAGTTGTCCAATTTATGGATGGCATATTAAAATCGCCCAAAATGAGAATATTACCGTTCAAGGCTATGTTAGAAATTTCTTGATACAGAAGGGAAGTATAATCTGTAATAGCTGATAGGGGCCTGTAGCATGTTCCAACCAGCAATTGGGGTTGACCCCTAAACTGAATGTTAACCCAGAGAGATTCAGTATTAGTAACGATGGGAAGTTGAAAGGAGGCTATGTCATCCCTTACATAAAGACAGACACCACCCCAACTTGACCCTGACGATCCTTATGAAATAGCTTATATCCAGGTAAATGTGAGCTCCAGGTGGTATCCAGATCCCACCAAGTTTCAGTTATTGAAATGAGTGCATATTTATCTAAAAGACACTTGGTCTCAAGTTCGGCCATTTTTACCAGGTTCAAGGATCTTGCATTAAGAGAAAGAATCATACATCCAATAAGATCTACGTTATTCCATTTTAGAGAACAGGACACATTCCCATTCTCTCCCCCCAATTTTTAGTTTAAAAGTTTGCTAATGGCTAAATTAACACTTTTGCCTAGTAAAGTACTACCCCTACGGCTGAGGTGAAGACCATCCCAGCAAAACAGAGAATCTTTCATATAGAATGTTTCCCAGTGTGTAAGACATAAAATGTCCTGCTGAAGGCACCACAGTCTTAACCAGTCATTGAAGTCCTTAATCTTGGTGTTGATTGCAGTGGTAGCTCTGGGAATGGGAAGAATCTCAGAGAAGCATACAGGACTACTGATGTCTGCCAAAACATTATTGAGTGCTACAATGTCAAGCTTAAGCTCATCAAGGCTGGTTCTATTTATATCATTTGTACCAGCGTGTATTACAAACAAAGGTTTTTCCCCCGCTCCTCTCAATAATTTTTTAACAATAGGAATAATATCAGAGACTCTGGCTCCTCTAAAACTAGAACACGTACGATTTGATTTATCCACATTACAGATTGGACGGTCCAAATGTTTTATAAGAGAATCACCAATAACGAATATTTGTTTAATGGGCGAAGGGCAATCCATATTTTTTTCAGGGGATGATGACTTATCCAGCACATTAATTGTACTCTCTGCCTCAAACTGTGAATTCAGTGGTCTAGTGGATGCATTCTTAACCTTATGTACTAAGCCACTGGGGAGAGGGGGGCTATAATTAGACAAATTCCCCCGTGTATCAGTTGGAGGGTCTTCATCAGGAGATACATCTGGTTCCTGATTAAGAACACTAAAATGATTAGATAAGTGCAAAGATGATTCAATGTTGCCTATTTGGCCACCCCTACATTTAGTTTTACATTTAGTGACAAGTGACCATTGTTCAGGGTCACCGGAGACCAATGCAGGAGAGGGGACAGTACTGCAGACATCGAAATGCAAAGTGGAAGGGGCAGCAGATGATGGGGTAGGACTCGAGGCAATAGATTGACCCAACATCGAGTCAATATACTCCTCTAGAGCCTCTATTTCAGGGCTAACATTTGAGGATGCCAGTAAGCGACCAATTTCCTCATGCAAGGTTTCAACCATTAGACATTTGCTACATACAAAGCCATTAATTTGGAGCCCAAACCAAACATTTGACAAGACACGCAATAATTATTAGATGTACCCATGTTTTTTAACAAAGTCAGCTTTACAATCAAATATAAGGCTAGATTTGTTGTACTTACTCTCGAGTTGTACTAACTAACATTGCCCTATGACTCTGCTGACCCCGCTGAACAGCAGACATGCGGGAGCGCATCGCTGATCTCTGCAACACGCTGCCTTCGTAAGACTCACTCGCCGCCGGGCGGACTTAAATACCTGTTCATGACCTGGATGACAGGAAAGTACCTTGTAGCGAGGCAAGTAATAGAAAGTGTTTTAAAATAACCCCCTTGGAGCAAAAGATGCTGTATAAGCACCAGCACAGCAGTTCTGATCCCCCAAAGGTTTTTATTGTACAGACACGGATTGGCATTCAATTGTTCAGGGTGCAAGCACCGAAAACAAAACGCCCTCTTCCTGCTACAGCAGGGCTCACAAAGACATAATAAAATACAAGAATAAAATGATTCATTCAGTATATATATTTTTGATTTAGGCTAAGCACATACTCGGTAGAGATAGGGACACCTAGCAGCTGTGACAAGTGCTAGCAAATGATTCGCGCCAGCCGCCTGGCGGACTTAAATACCTGTCTGTGACCCGGATGACAGGCAAGTACCTTGTAGTGAGGCAAGTAATAGAAAGTGTTTTAAAATAACCCCCTCGGAGCAAAAGATGCTGTATAAGCACCAGCACAGCAGTTCTGATCCCCCAAAGGTTTATATTGTACAAACATGGATTGGCATTCAATTGTTCAGGGTGCAAGCACCGAAAACAAAACACCCTCTTCCTGCTACAGCAGGGCTCACAAAGACATAATAAAATACAAGAATAAAATGATTCATTCAGTATATATATTTTTGATTTAAGCTAAGCACACACTCGGCAGAGACAGGGACACCTAGCAGCTCTGACAAGTGCTAGCAAATGATTCGTGCTAGCCGCCAGGCGGACTTAAATACCTGTCCGTGACCCAGATAGTTCCATGCCTTCCTCCCAAGTCATCCACTGTGTCTTTCCTCTCAGTATTCACAGAAGAGTGGGAGGGACAAGGGCCACAGCAGTGCAGCAGTTGCCAAGGGGGTGAAGAGGTGGACAATAGTCTATTCAAAGGCAAAAGAGTCCTGCAGGATCTCACTAAACTGAAGGTGGACAAAGCGATGGAACCAGATGGCATACGCCCAAGGATATTAAGAGAACTGCGAAGGGAGATAGCAGTACCTCTGGCAGCCATGTTCACTGAGTCATTCAACATGAGTGAATTGGAGGAGGGCACATGTGGTCCCTCTACACAAAAGCAGCAGCAGGGAGGAGGCAGGGAACAATAGGCCGTTCAGCCTCACCTCAGTAGTGAGGAAGATCATGGAGGCATTGCTTAAAGAAAGGATAGTGAGGCATCTAGAAGTCATCGGAGCCCAGGACCATAGACAATATGGATTCACAGTGGGGACATCATGTCAGACAAATCTGGTTGATTTCTTTGACTGGATGACAAAGGAAGTGAATCAGGGTGGGGCAGTGGACAACGCTTACCTTGATTTCAGCAAAGCCTTTGACACCATCCCACATAGGAGGCTGATAAACTAGCTGGGTAGGCTGGGCATGGGGGAAAGGGTGGTCAACTGGGTTAGAAACTGGCTAACAGACAGGAGGCAGAGAGTGGTGGTAAATGGGGTGCAGTCTAGGGAGAGGGGGTGACCAGTGGGGTGCTACAGGGTCTTCATTAGTAACATTGCAGAACGGCTGAATGGAATTTTTTCACCAAATTTTCAACATAGCCATTTTAAGACCTTTGCTCATGAACAGCGTCACTGTGATTTTCTTAATCTGTCCCAAACATTGATTGCATACACCAACTGCGCCATTGTGCGCTACTTGGGCGGAAACACGTTTTGGGTGAGATGTGAAAAATTACAGCTGTACGGCTCATAAGGAGGTATGGTAAAATGGCAATGTTGAAAATCTGGAATGCAAATATTAAAAATTTGCAAACTTACGAGCAAGCGTAGAATGCATAACGCAAGCTTGTAAAACAGTCATTTTTAGGAATTTTTTCACCAAATTTTCAACACAGCCATTTTAAGACCTCTGCTCATGAACAGTGTCACTGTGATTTTCTTAATGTGTCCCATACATTGATTTTGCACACCGACTGTGCCATTTTGCGCTTTGTGGGTGGAAACACGTTTTGTGCGAGATGTGAAAAATGACAGCTGTACTGCTCATAAGGAGGTGTGGTAAAATGGCAGTGTTGAAAATCTGGAGTGAAAGTATTGAAAATTCACGAACTTACGAGCATACATAGGAACTGCGCAATGCATGCTGGTAAAACAGTCATTTTTAGGAATTTTTTCACCAAATTTTCAACATACTGTAACCATTTTAAGACCTCTGCTCATGAACAGTGTCACTGTGATTTTCTTAATGTGTCCCATACATTGATTTCGCACACCAACTGCGCCATTGTGTGCTACATGGGCGGAAACATATTTTGGGTGAGATGTGAAAAATGACAGCTGTACTGCTCAAAAGGAGGTGTGGTAAAATGGTAATGTTGAAAATCTGGAGTGAAAATATTGAAAATTCGCGAATTTATGAGCGTGCATAGGAACTGAGCAAAGCATGCTCGTAAAACAGTCATTTTTAGGAATTTTGTCACCAAATTTTCAATATAGACTTTTTGAGAGCCCACCTTATGAACACTGGCAGTGTCACTTTGTTAATTGGTCCCAAAAGGTGATTTCACACAGTGACTGTGAAATCACCCTTCGGGCCAGATTAATGCCATGACAGTGCAAGAATTAATGAGGAGGGGTCCTAAAAACCCCATGTTGAAAATTTGGTCCCAAAATTCCCAAAAATGCCTGAGATGTGCAACAAAGTTGAAAAAACCCTATTTATTCCATTATACAGCTTACCGGCACTTCCTCAGTTCACGGTCGGCTTTGAACAGTGCAGAAGTGTTCCCGGTCCACCGAAGATCGTCACACCGAGCTCTGGAGGTAAGTATGGGGAGAGGGGGAGTGTGGGGAGGCAGGGTGCGCAGTGGGTGGGTGCCGGTTGTGGGGGCAGGAGACTACGAGGACCATTTTTGGGTCACAGGTTGTTTTATTAAGATGGCGTGGGACATTTGCCATACGGGCTAGTGGGCCTCAGCGTGGCAGCTGGAAAGGCTATTTGGGGGCTGTAGCCAACGGGGATTGGGCACCCCGTCAGCCATAACAGCTTTTGCCACACTGGGGTGGGCTCCAGCGTGGCACCTGGAAAGCTTTTGGGGGCATGCAGCCATGGAGCCTGTGGGGATTGGGCACCCCTGTCGGGCTATAATAGTTTTTGCCACACTGGGTAGGCTCCCAGTGTGGCACCTGGACAGCTTTTGTGGGGTGTGGAGCCAATGGGATTGGGCACCCCTGGCCGCCATACAGTGTGCGGGGAGGGAGCGATCAGCATGCAGTGTGGTGGGGAGAGCTCTGCTCACTGAAGTGGAGCTCTCCTTTTCAACTGTATGACCACTGCATTTTCAACTGCTGTCATAGACAGCTGCAGCAGTGATTGGGGAACTGGGGCCGCACCTGCAAACACACTGACTGAATTGGAAGATGGGTGCCACACCTCCGAAAACTCGGATGATGGCACTATGTTTCTTGCACATGCGTGCAAGCAACATAAAAATGAGAAAAAGGTGCATTGGTATCTGACTGTACTTCTGTAAGCAGTGGAGTGGGTCAGAGGGGGCGGCAAGTGCTGAGGGGTTGAGTGGGTAGAAGTGTGCCAGGGGTTAAATATTCAAATATAAGGTGGCTAGCCACCAGCAAGATGAAAGCTTAATTACTTTACTGCTATGTGAACCAAGAGAATTACCACTCATCTGCGTGCCCCAAATCAATTTTGGCAGTTTTCATGCACATTGTGATTTATCTCTAGTCCTACTGTGCCAGTAAGTGTTATTATTTTTCTGTGAACCGGTCAAAATTGGGAGAAACCTGCAGTTAAATATCCTGCACATTTACCTGGCTGTGAAATCAAAGGTGTGTCTACCATGAGGCTGTCCTCTTGTCTGCTGGGCCCTGTCACTGCACTCCCTCAACTCAAGATATGGCATCTAGGTGGGTGCCCCAATGGATTTAACCCACATCACAGAGCTGCTATAAAGATCCTGAATGACACAGAAATAGAAACATAGAAACATAGAAAGTGATGGCAGAAGGGGGCCATGCGGCCCATCTAGCCTGCCCACAAGCCTACCCCTTCCCTTAACTGCTTTTCAGTGTTATTGTGCCCTTGTATCTATCCCACACTTTCTTGAAAGTTTTCTCACTGTTTTTGCCTCCACTGTCCCCTGTGGAAGGCAGTTCCATGGATCATCCACTCTCTTGGTGAAGAAGAGCTTGCGTGTGTTGCCTCTGAATCTGCCCCCCTCTAGCTTCATGTTGTGCCCTCTGGTTCATGAGTGATTTTTGATATGGAACAGGTCCTGGATGCACCTTGTTTATTCCTTTTAGGAATTTGAAAGTCTCAATCATGTCTCCCCTCTCCCTCTGCTGCTCCAGGGAGTACATGTTTAGTTCAGGCAGCTGCTCCTCATATGGTTTGTCATGCAGAACATAAATCATTTTAATAGCTCTTCTCTGCACTTTTTACCAGACTGGTAATATCCTTTTCAAGGTGTGGTCTCTGGAATTGTACACTGTACTCCAGGTGTGATCTCACCAGTGATCTATAGAGTGGCAGGATGATCTCCTTTTTTCTGTTGGCAATCTCCCTGCTTATGTATCCCAACATACCATTTGCTCGCAGTGCTGCTTTCTCGCATTATTTGAACATTTTTAGGTCATCTGTTAGAATTATTCCCAGATCTATTTCCTGTTTAGAGGCTTACAGTTTTTCTCCCTTAGGTAGCAATCCCCTCCTGGGTTAGTCCTTACAAGGTGCATGATTTTGCATTTTTTAGTATTGAAGTTTAGTTGCCATGTTCTTGACCACTTTTCTAGAGACTCAATGTCAGCCTTTATCTTATCCACTCCTCCTGGGGTGTCCACCCTATTTCCTAACTTTGTGTCATCTGAGAACAAACTCACCTTGCCCTCCAGTCCATCAGAAATGTCATTAATGAAGATATTGAATAGGATTGGTTCTAAACACTGAACCCTGTGGTACTTCACTAGCTATGTCTCTTTCCTCTGAGAGTGAACCATTCACTAATACCCTCTGGGTCCTTCCAGTAAGTCAACTCCTTAGCCAATTTACCACCTGATGTCCTACTCCCATGCTGTCTAACTTGTTTAGCAGTCTTCTATGTGGGACTGAGTCAAAGGGTTTGCTGAAATCCAGATACACTGCATCTACAGCACCTCCCTGATCTACTATTTTCATTACCCAGTTAAGGAAGTCAAGTAAATTGTTTTGACATGCCTTCCCTGTGGTAAAGCCATGTTGCTTAATGTCTAATTTGTCATTGTCCTTGAGAATCCTTGAGAGGGTTTCCATTGTTTTACCTACAATTGACATGAGGCTTACTGGTCTATAGTTGCCTGCACTCACTCTGCTCCAGCTTTTGTGTAGAGGGATAAGTGTGGCCATTTTCCAGTCTTGTGGGACCTCACCCAGTCCAAATGATAAGTTAAAAAGATCAGCCACTGGGGCAGACGATTTTTCTCTAAGTTCTCTCAGTAGTCTAGGGTGTATTTCATCTGGTCCCATGGCTTTGATTGTATTGAGCTTCTCCAGTTCCTGTAGGACTGCTTCTTTTGTAAAAGGTCTTGAGTATACTCCATTGCCGTCTTTATTGTCTCCTGTAATAGTGGGTCTGCAGTCATCCTGCTCCTTGGTGAATACAGAGCAGAAATAGGTGTTTAGGATTTCAGCTTTGTCCTTATCCTCAGTGGTCTCCCCATCTTCCTTTGTGAGTCTGACAATACCCCCTGTTGTCTTTCTTTTTTCACTAATATATCTATAGAAGATTTTGTCTCCCTTTTTGACTTCTCTGGCTATCCTCTCCTCTGGTTTTGCTTTTCGTGTTCTGATTTCCTTGCTTGCTACCCTTTTTTTTTCTTTGTAGTCTTCCTGGTTCTTTTTGGATCCTGGTTTTTTTTTTTTTTTGCATTTCCTGAAAGCAGCCCTTTTCTCCTTAACCCTGGTGACTACTTCATTAGAAAACCACCGTGGTTTTCTTTTCTTTTTTACTTTGCTCAACCTCTTTATGCAATGGTTTGCAGTCTGAAATATAGCTGCCTTAAGATGTGCCCAGTACTCTTCAACATCCCTCCCCCAAACTATATTTGCAAGTCTCCCTTTAAGACCTTCCTTCATTGCTGGGAAATCTGCTTGTCTAAAGTCCATGACTTCAGTTTTTGAGTGCTTGGTTTCTGTTTTTGTCCTAACATGAAACTGCACCATGCAGTGATCGCTGGACCCTAGGTGGCTTCCCACCTCTACCTCTGAAAAATTGTCCCCATTTGTTAGTAGCAGGTCAAGGACAGCATCCCCCCTTGTTGGGTCCTTTACAAGTTATTTCATGCACAATAAGCACAGACCCTCCAGAAAGTCTTTACTTCTGGTTGAACTGGCTGTATGAGTACCCCAATTTACGTCAGGTAAATTGAAGTCCCCAAGTACTATTAATTCCCCTTTATCGTTCATGTTTTGAATGGTTTTCAATATTTATTTGTTCCCCGCCATCCCTGTTGTCAGTGGTCAGTAACACACTCCTACCTGAGTTATTGCTCCATTTCCAGCCTCTAGAGTGACCCAAATTGACTCAGTTTCTGTGTTGTCATTTTGGATTATAGACGCTTTTATGCCTTTCTTAATTTACATATCCAATCCCCCCCCCACCCATTTTCACCCAGTTCTGTTCTTCTGGAAGCACAGTATCCTGGGATAGTCATTGCCCAGTCGTGGTTATTGTTTATCCAGGTTTCAGTGATGGCAACCTAGTCCGGATCAGCTTTGGCAAAGATGGCTGTGAGGTCAGCTATTTTATTTGATAGATTCTGTGTGTTAGTGAACATAGCTTTCCAAACTTTTTCCCTACTTTTTCTTGTGTCCTGCTTTATTTGTAACTGATTTTTTCTGATATCAGTCTCTTCACCCAATTGGTGAATCCTCATATTATTTGTATCAGTTCCCACACCCATTTGATGAGTTGTTTTGTTATTGTTTGTAACCCTAGTTTGGTGGTGTTTTGGGGAGAGGTTGCAGATTATTTTGTCACTGCTGCCCCTTCCCACTGTCTAGTTTAAATGTTCAACAAATACATCCAGTTTCTGCCCTAGAGCTTGCACACCTTCCTTAGTGAGGTGTAGACCATCATATTTGAAGAAACTCCTGTCCCAGAAGTCCTGCCAGTTCCCTATGAAGAGGTGCCCCCTGTCTTGACACCAGCCCTAGAGCCAAGTGTTAAGTTTCTCTATTTGATCCTTGCATATGCTTTACTTACTGCCTCCTTTTCCCCATACTGGGAGGATTTTGGAGAAGGCAATAGTAGAGGAGTGAGATGTTAATGTCTCACCAAAGTGAGATATATGCTGCTTGGTCTCCTCAAGTGTCTGGTTTGCCAGATTGTTTGTACCTATATGAATGAAAACGCTTGAGCATTTACCTTGAATTTTTAGTAACCTCTGAATGCATTCAGTATCCCTTTGTGCAGAGGCCCCGGGTAGGTGTTTGACTACCACTTGTGTTCCAGGACCCTGATTTATATGTGTCTCCACTCCTCGGATCATGGAATCTCCCACAATAAGTATTTCCTTTTGTTCCCTTTTGTTTGAGTCCTTTGTAGTTCCTTCCTGGTTTGACCTTGTTGTGTGTTCAAACGGGCAGTGACTGGCATTATGTCCATGTTCCCCCTCTTTGGCAAGAGGGGTGTATCTATTTGCCATTACAATTGGTGCCTCCTGCTGTACCATCTGGCTTTGGAACCTGCACGACTTTCTTCTGCCCCCTTTCACTACCTGCCATTTTCCAGGACCAGGGGTGGTCAGGTGCTGAGGGATGCTCCCCTGGTGGAGCTGGTGAGGTGTCAAGGGGTGAGCAGGTCTGTGGGTGGCAATCAGATTGTGTAGATGTTTGATTTGCTCCCATGCCTCTCTGAGTTGTGCTCTCAGATCTTTTATTGTCCATCATGTGGGGCAGTCCCCATTGCCTGAATGAGTGCCATCTGAAAGGATGCCCAGAACCACTGGAATGCAATGTTTGCCATGTTGCTTGAGGATCCTAATGTGGATGAAAGAGAAGAAGGTTGAAGAAAGAATAGGGAAAATACCAGAAAAAAAAAAATATATATATATATTTATAACTTTTTTTTATGTTGCTCAGTTTTGTCTCTGCCTTTTCCTGTACTGAGGCAGAAAGCTTGGGTGTATGTCGGCAGCTATAAATGAACAGTAGTTGGGGGAAGGTGGGATCCGGGTAAGGGATGGTGGGTAGTCCTTCTGTCCCCTTCTAGGATGATAAACAGTCACTGCTGGGCTGTTTGCGAGTAGCCTGCCTGCAGGTCCCTTTTCCATTTAGTGGGGAGAGGTGAGTGTGTACCTTCCTGGAGACAAGGTAAGCTAGTTAACCACCTAGGAAAAAAAGATGAAGATCAGTGAAGCAGACAGTAAGACTAGGGGCTGGACCACACATGGCATATGCCTCCTAGGGTTGCCCTTTGTGTCTGAGCTGTTGCTTCTGGTTGTTCCTGGCTGAGAGCTTTCTATTAGCTGACCACTATTTCAGCAGTGGGTACAGCAGACAGTAAGGCAAGGGGCTGGTCCACTCTTGGCATATGCCTCCTAGGGGTGCCTTTTGTGTCAGAGCTGTTGCTTCCAGCTGAGAGCTTTCTATTAGTTGAGCACTATTTCAGTAGTGGTACAACAGTACAAATGCTGATTTACATACAGCAGACAGGAAATCTTGGTAAATGTTCCAACTGCTCCTTATGCTGAGATAGCAGCCACTGGCTGGGTCTGAGCAGTGCGATCGAGGAGAGAAGTTGCTTTAGTGGAGTTGGAGCCCAGACTGTGCACTTCAAGGGGGATTCACCCAGGTAGAACTGCTGTCAAGTAATCACTACTTCTGCACCTGTCAGAGTCTGCCTTCCCTCTGTGATTAGTCTCTCTCCCAGTTGGTGAAGATCAGTGAAGCTCAGCAGATAGTAAGGCTAGGGGCTGGACCACACTTGGCATATGCCTCCTAGGGTTACCATTTGTGTCTGAGCTATTGCTTCTAGCTGTTTCTGGAAGAGAGCTTTCTATTAGCTGACCACTATTTCAGTAGTGGGTACTGCAGACAGTAAGTCTCAGGGCTGGTCCACTCTTGGCATATGCCTCCTAGGTGTGCCCTTTGTGTCTTAGCTGTTGGTGTCAACTGAGAGCTTTCTATTAGTTGACCACTATTTCAGTAGTGGTACAGCAGTACAAATGCTGATTTACATACAGCAGTCAGGAATTCTAGGTAAGTGTTCCAACTTCTCCTTATGCTGAGCTAGCAGCTGCTGGCTGGGTCTGAGCAGAGCGACTGAGGAAAGACATCACTTCAGTGGAGATAGGAGCCTGTACTGTGCACTCCAAGGGGATTCACCCAGGTAGAACTGCTGTCAAGGTATTCCTGCTTCTGCATCTGTCAGAGTCTGCCTTCACTCTGTGATTGGTCTCACTCCCAGTCGATGAAGATCAGTGAAGCTCAGAAGACACTAAGGCTAGCGGTTGGACCACACTTGTCGTATGCCTCCTAGGGTTGCCTTTTGTGTCTGAACTGTAGACCTTAAACTGTGGACCTTAAACAGGTTGTGGTGCAGACCAAGAGCAATTAGCAATCTGCTTCATCTTGGCACCATGGTTGGGAGGACAGAACAATGTATAGGGCAATTGTAGGGAAGAGAAGGAGATGCAACTGCTCACCTCTGGGACCAGGATAGATCAATCCATTACCTTACATCTAAGTTTCATGACCTAGAAAATGGGTTACCCCAAAATAACCTGAGACTTGTCCCAGAAAGGGCTGTGGTTACTGAGATTATCAGGTTCCTTCAGGTCATGATACTGGCTCTCTTGAATGCTCTGAACTGTCCCATCTTTGAGACTGAATATGTGCATTGATCCTTTTCCCCACAACAAAACCAAGGTATCAGACTGAGACAGGTCCTTTTACAACTCCTTAGGTACCCAGGCAAGGAAAATATTTTAAGGTTTGTGAGGGAACAAGGACCACTCAAATGGGAAAGGCATAGTGTGTCCTTTTTTCAGAGTTTTTACAATAAACAGTCTCATTGATGAAGGGCCTATGCTGTGTCCAGAATGAAAGCTCACACACCTGGGGCTATGAACCATATTCTGCCACCCTTCCTAAGTCAGGATATTTGTTAATAGGGCAAAATACCAGTTTGCAACTCTTGTGGCAGTGGAGGGATTTATTCAGAGGCAATGGCCGTAATATAAGCTCCCTTCATCTTGCTGTGATGCTCCTCATCTGAGACCCCCCCAAGTATACATGAATACCACTGAGCCCCCTGGCATGGGAAAATGAGAGGTCTCCACTGCTTAAGAAGATGGGGAATGGTGCCTGGGTCCAGCAAGAGAGAAAAAGGTAGAAAGCACTGTAAAGCTGATGTTTGACTGATCAGCTGCAAACCCCCAACCACTCCAGGAGCCACTGCTGTGGCTTACCTTCCTCAGCCTAATCGAGCAGCCCCATGACTATCTCCACCCTTCGTACTCAAAACCAGTTTGAAACACTGAAATTAGCAACTGCTTCAGAAGACTCTACCTCTCTCCAACAAGAGTATTCTGTCATTGAAAATGTGGCAGGGCAGATTTACAGTGCAGATCCACTGCCAACACCCCCATGGTAGTCCTGTGCAGAGACAGCATCTTCTCCTCCAGCACCCTGGATGGTATAACCTCTTTCCTCCACTGTGTCAAATGCCCAAAAGCAACAATGTTCTTCACAGAATCAACAAGTATGAAAAGTCAGACAGTATGTTTATGTCCTTCTGCTCTTCTTGCTTTCAAAGGGGTTTGATATGGACTTTTGGTACTGAACTGTGTAAAATATAGACCACTCCCCCTTCTGAGACTATCACAAGGGCTACTGACTTTGAGTTGCTTATATATTTTTACTCAGGCCTCTGGAATCTTGGAGTCTGGCTTTGGCCAAAGCAGAAAATTGCTGGGGGGTAGGACGACACTACTTATTTCAGTTGGCACTACTCAACAACAGCAATACAGCCAAAAAGGAAGTTATTTCTTCACCATGAATTGTGCACTACTGTTGTTATTTCTGATTTTTTCTTTTTGTTTATTTGACACCAGATGATTCTAGAAGATCCTATAAGAGTGTTGCATATTCTTTTCATATTCTTACAGGAAACTGCAAGGGTCCCTGTGGGTTGGACTCATCTATAAGTAAGTAAGTAAGTAAATTTTTATTTATTTCAAGCGCCCTTCCCAAGCTCAGGGTGCTTTTACAACAATTCAAAACCACTTTAAAATCCAATTCACAAACAGTAAAATCAAACAGCCATACTAAACACTCACTTATTATGAACCTATGAAGAAATTATTTATAGTTCTAAGAAATTTTCAGCCCTTCTTTGAAACTGTGATTTGTCTCCAGCCACTTTGGCGCCTAACATCTTTCCCTTTGTCTTGCTAATCTGATTCCCTGCTGATTCTGTCTGCCCTCTTGTTCTCAGCCAACATTTAAAGAAGCACTCTCTCTCCCCTTAACCAAGTCACCCTTTACCAGGGCTCACAAGCTCCACTGCTGTGAAAGACTCAGCTCACCAGATGGACAGCATCTCTGGAGCCATTGCCCTAGACCACTAGCCCGGCCAACAAGCCTGCATGGTATGCCATCCATTGCCCCACCGGTGCTGCTCACCAACTCCCACCCACCCCTACCCTCCACCCTCCCACCTTATCTGGACTCTCCTACTTGTAGCTATATTGTGTCACCTGATAGCAATATTTTTTCTAACAGCCTACTTCCCCATTGGCTCTTATAAAATCCCACAACTAGAGAGCCGCCCAATATACATCCTTGCTACTAACAAACGCACTGCTTATTTCCATCTTATTAATACTGTCTCAACTAAGCTTGACCTCTCTAACTATGCTGCCAATTTATTCTCACCCTTCCCAACCCCTGCCCCTAGTCTTGATACTATTAATTACCCTCTTCGGTACTTCTCTCCCGACCGCCTCTCCTCAAGGCGTATTGCCTACACATCCAGATGCCTTCTCAGTATGATATTCTGGAACGTTATTCCACACTCTAACCCTGTTTCACTTCCTCCACCCACACTACCCCCTGTTGCTATGCACCTCGCTCACGGATTTGTCCCATCTACTTGTCGCGATTCTTAGGATCACCTCTGCTCCACCTCAGCATGAGCCATTACCCAGACCTTCATCCCATTTCCTCTCTAAGCCACAAAAAAGCTGTAAGAGTAAACTCCTCTCTATCCTGCTTCTTCTCCTGGTAGCAGGGGACATACACCCAAACCCTGGTCCACCCACTACTAGCACTCCTACCCACTCTCCACCCCTTCACCCTGTTAGCTCTCCCTAAAGGATTAAAAATCATCCATCTTAACATCCGCAGTCTCATAAATAAATTCCTCTTGCTGCAGACTATGGTCCTTGAATATAAGCCGGACGTCATCATCATCTCAGAAACCTGGCTGTCCAAGCATATCTCTGACCAAGCTGTCTATACCTGGCTTCTCCATAATTTCCATGGACAGAGAAGGCCAGGGAGAAGGTGTGGCCATATATATCTCTGCATCCCTTCAGTTTACAAATTTGCTCACAACCTCTGTTGCATCCTCACATGAGGTTATCCTCCTTAATCTCTCGCTGCCTTACTCCACTCCACTATTTGTAGCTGAAGTTTACTGTCTCCCTGGACAACACCCCTCTCAAGTCACTGACCTGATAAAGAAGCTTACTGACCTTTCCCACACGGGGGACTTAAACATCAACTGGCTGTCCTCCACCCTGGTCAAAGCTTGCTGCAATATTGAAGCACTAAACTTAACCCAACTAATACATGAACCCACCCGCTTGAACAATAAAACTCCAAATTATTCTCTTCTGGGTCTTGCCCTCACATCCTACCCCCACAGGGTCATGGCCCCCGGGCTTCTACTGGATGCCATAAGTGACCACCATATAATTTACATGAAACGAATGATACACAGGCCTAAGACTCCACACAAAATTCTACAAACCCATTCTTACGCCTCGCTTGATCTGCTACCACTGCACCAGGATCTCATCAACACAGACTGGTCCTCACTCGACTCTAGTCTCACAATCGACATTGCCCTCCAGACATTCAGTGATAAGTTCCTTGAAATATGGAACCATTACGCCCCCTTATGTAAAACCAGAGTCCATGGAAACCACCTTCCCTGGGTGACCCCTGAACTCGTGACTTGTCAAAGAGCCAGTGACAGTGCATGGTGCAAACATAAAGCATCTGGTTGCCCTAGGGACCACCAATGAAATAGGGAGCTATGCAATGCATGTACTAAAGCAATCCACCTAGCAAAGGTGGAGTACTACCACTCTAACTTCCAAGCTAATACTTATAAACTTTCAACATTTTGGAAGGTTGTCCAGTACCTCTTTTCCCCTACTATCAAGCCCCCCACACCCATCCTAAAGCAAACTCTCACAGTCATCTTGGAACTTATGACTGTTGCTAAGTGCTTAAATGCCCACTTCATGATCTGTGCCTTGGTGCTCCTGACAGCACCTCCGGTACCCACTCAGTTACCCCTTTCCCACCCAATTTCAGTGGCCAACCCTTCCCCTGCCCCCTCCACCACCTCCACCCAGGTATCCTCTCCCCCCACCTCAACCTCCTCCTCCTATCTCCTCCTTATCTTCTTCTTCCTTGTCTCCCCTTCCCTCTCCTTCTCCAAACCCTACAGCTACTAACCCCACCCCTCTTCCCCATCTTATACAGCTACTTCATCTACTACCCATTTCTCCTTCTCTCATATCTCCACAGCTGCAGCCCTGCAAGCACTACTGTCCATCAACCCTGCTAAAGGCTCCTCTCCTGATGGCCTGGACCCTAAGTTCCTGTCTCTGTCTGCTCTTGCTATCGCTTACCCTATATCTCTCTACTAAACCTGTCTTTTGCTTCTGCTACTGTCCCATCAGCCTGGAAGCACGGTGTCATGCTCCCACTTCCTAAAGGTGGTGATCTCTCTTCCCCAAGTAACTACCATCCTATTTCTCTCCTTCCTACTTTAGCTAAGCTTCAGAAACATCTAGCTCTGGAACAACTCTCCTCATACCCTGCTGACTCTGCTTTCTTCACTCCCTTTCAGTCTGGCTTTAGGAAATATCATTCCACTGCCACATCCCTTCTAAGACTGACTGACTCCATCTCCACGGGCATGGAGAATGGCCAAATAACCTCAGCCATCTTTATTGATCTGACCAAAGCCTTTGATACGGTCTCGCATCCTTGTCTACTGAGCAGTCTTACTTCAGCTGGGCTCTCCCCTTCTGCCACAAATTGGTTTAATGCATACCTGTCAGGCAGGTTGCAATCTGTCCACATTGCTGATGCCATCTTCCCTCCCCTGCCCATAACCACTGGAGTTCTCCAGGGATCTGTGCTTGGGCTTCTTCTCTTCTCTATCTTTCTAAATGACCTCCCTCAGATTTGTTCATTGTCCAGCATACATACATACATATGTGGATGACACTGTAATCTACACAACTGGCAAATCTGTCTCTGATGTCACTTCCAGACTTCAGTTCAGCTTCATAAATGTCTAACTCTGGTTTAGAGACCATCAACTCTTCCTAAATACCAAAAAGACAGTCTCTATGACCTTCAGCACTAGGCAGAGACTGGCTAGGCTCACCTCCCAGCCCCCATTCCATACCGTGGATGGGGCTGTTCTCAAGGACACCTCCTCATTTAGATACCTCAGCGTTTGGCTTGACTGGTATCTCAAAGTCTCTGTACACATTGATGCCATTCTGAAAAAATGTTGGCCCAAACTTCAGAAACCCTCTTCAGAAA
Organism: Neoceratodus forsteri; assembly: GCA_016271365.2. Taxonomy (NCBI): domain Eukaryota; kingdom Metazoa; phylum Chordata; order Ceratodontiformes; family Ceratodontidae; genus Neoceratodus; species Neoceratodus forsteri. Next base: position 848,602,622 of record CM057450.1, on the reverse strand, counting down.
CCATAGCTGCATCCTGCTTATGGCTAGGAATGAATTAGTACTGAAAATGATATTACCTATATTTGACTACTGTGACGTAGTCTACAGCGCCACCCCCAGTCCACCCTAACCAGACAGGACTCCCTCAATAACTCTTTCTGCCACTTTGCTCTTGATGCTCCTACCCTGATTCACCACTGTACACTCTATCACTCTCTAAATTTTTCCCACCCTTAATAACAGATGCATGCTCCATGCTGCCAAAGTCATCTCTAAATTTGGGCTAGGTTCTCTACCCTCCTACATATCCACCTCCCTATCCACCCCTTTCCCTACCTCTACTCCCTTAGATCTGGTGACTCATGGACACTGACTATTCGTTGCAGGAGCACAACTTCTGGTCAAATGGCCTTCTCCCACTGCCTCCATAAACTTCGGAATCAGCTGCTGACACAAATTTGCCTCTCTTCCTCTGCTGGCTCACTCTCTACACCCCTAACAAACTACCTAATCATCAACTGTGAATGCAGCTAAGTGCCCCAGGAAATATCTTGAGCTACTGAATTTATATTTCTCCTCCACTACTAGCTTGACTCACTCACTATCCTCCTCTGTCACCCCACTGAGCACTTTATTCTTGCACTTATTTCTGTCTCCCCCACCTCCCATCCCATCCTATCATGTTAATTCCTCCCTGCCTAGACTAGCCCGTGTTACTTTTATTTTCCTAAGGTAATTAAATCAATGGATATGATGTTTTTGTATGATGTACCTGTGCTCCAAATCTCTGTACTATAAATTGTACTTATAGTGTTACCCACTGTTTGTGTATTTGTGCTTGTGAATCTGTAATCCCACTACACCTTCCCCCAGGATGAATCTTGAGATGAGCATACTGTTGTTTAGTGTAACTTTCCTGGTGAAACATCTCAATAAATAAAAAAATGCTCAGTTGTACTCACTATTTCTTAGAGAAAAACTGCTTGATTATCACTAAGTAACTTTTATTTTGCTGTATTGAGATGACCAAACCTTCTCACTACCCTCCCTATCTCAGTTCCTTGCTCCTGGTTCCCTCTGGGCTACCAGTTATCTATAGGAGGCAACTACGGGAACCAGAGACCTCTTCTGGGAATATGGTGAGTCCTTTTCTCTAGTTTGACTGTATCCCTTTGGCAGGTACTCCATGGCCCAGAAGGAGATGAATATGAATGAGCATGCACTGACACTTGAGCAGAAGTTTGGGGGTGTGTGGTGCACTCATTAAAAATTCTCTGATACAGAATCTGGTGTATAGCACCTGAGGCATATCTCCTCTTCCCTTCCAGCCAAGGGCACATAGTTATGGGGCCTGAGGGTGGAGTAAGGGACATTCCTTGACACAGCTTACTCAAGGACTGATGAAGGTGCCCTCCCGCAAGCTGCTGGATGCTACTTCCCTTCTTTGACTCTCTGGTATTAGCTCCCATGTGGTCCTTCTGCCTCATTGTCACAGACACCTCAGCCACAGATTAATATACACTCCAAGAAAGGGGAACTATGAGGGCTACAATCCCTGCTATATCTGGTAGCTCCCTCTGCTCCCTCCTCACCAGCTACCATCTTGTTCCTTCCCTTCCCTCTTCCCCATGGTCTCCTTACTTAACCCATATGGGGATGTTATGTTATAAGTGGCAAAGTCCTGCATTGAATGGGAAAAAGGGTGTGCAGGTAATTTTTCACCCAATTGCTCTCACTGTTTAAATGACACAGTTATTTGTTGTATTGAAGTTTGTTGCTATATATTTCTGGTAAAGGTTTTCCCAGGACAGATGCCCTGAACTCTTCTGACCTTTTTTTCTTCCACTTAGTGTGGTAGGTACCACTCTTACTCCATCTCACCACCTTGACAAAACAAAACACAGTTGTTATTCAAAAAGGATATTGTGAATGTGAATTTTGGACCAGCTGTATAACAGGAAACACAGGTGTGAGTCAATGACATGGAACTGACAACAACTTCATCATCATCACTGATAGCCCCTTCCTCACATCAGCCCTCCCTCACTCAATCCATGTTACATCAAGCACCGTGACCATGTCTCCATATAATTTACAACACATGCATGGAATCAAGAAAGGAGAAATCAAGTATAGCAAGAACGAAACACATATCATGGATGCACATTTTCAATACTTAGCAGCATGCTTGGATCTCCTGACTGCCTTTGAAAATTGTGGTGAGAGAGGTGGAGGCAAGATGAGGGGATTGTTAACCTTGAAGTGGGATGACATTTCCAATACCATTACTTTAAAAGGAGTGTGTAAATGATGGTTGGGTCTGGTCCAACATGGGGTGACAGTAGTCAGAATGCCCACAGGAAATAAAACTGTGGAAAATAAAAGCATTGTGTGGTTATAGCACAGACAGGACCAGATACAGTGGCAGAGTAACATGAACTGCCTATACAATAACGAGAATAGAATTCACCAGCAAACACAGCCTTTCAGATCCAACTGGATTTCATTTATTTCTGAAACATAGCCACTGAAACAATGCCAGGTGTGGAATTGTGTAGGGGCTTGCTGTGTACTGCAAAACAACAGAAAATATTAAATCATCTCACTTCTGCAAGATAATTATTATCCACAATGAAAAAGTGAGCAGATCACCACAACAAAAGAGGAGGGATGTAATACAACCACCAATATATGCTATATGGGGAAATTTAATGGCAAGAAGAGACAGCCCTACTAGGCCACCTAACTATATACCTACAGTAAGTAAGCGCACCCACAACAGCAATTACTACTTCACTTACCTGAGTCACTACCAGTTCACACCAAGACTGAAATTTCTGCAGACCTGACCTACCAGCAAAATAATACACCTACTGGCAGGTGATTGGCAAGTGGTTAACAATCATACAGACATGAAAGTCAGTGGCACTTGTTAGCTGGCAGGATTCTAGACCTGTTGGAAAAGCACGACACAGAAATCAAGATATCACAGGAAAAGTTTATTCCAAAACATGTAAAAAACAGCGTACCTGCTGGGACTTAGGAAACTGCTGAACACTGCATTGTCATCTTGTAAACTCAGTGAAAAACAGTCTTACAGACAATATTATACTGTAGATAAGAAAGTGCATTATTAGTTAACTGATTCTTCCAGAAAGGCTGAATGGTGAAATATAATAATTCTACTGGTGGACAGAGGTGGACAGTTAGCACCTATAACAGATCATTTCTTATTTTGCACATACACACTGATAAGAGTAAGCTGATTAACGCTACTTTTTGGGTAATGATACAACAATTCATAAAATATGCTGATCATTGCATCATGGCAAAGAACTGTAGGTGGTGCACAAGCACTGCCAAAATAACCATACTGAATAACAGTTCCTAAGCACATAATAGAAAGTATGATAAAATACAAATGTACCTTAAGCTGCAGTAGTCTATGTAATAGCATGCATGAAGGTCTGTAGGGTGTTCAAGTCTACATATCCCCCTCCATGTTTACTGATAAAGAGGCAACACCAAAAGGATCACACTGAAGGCTAAAGCTTGGTAGATTGGGTGGCATATAGGAAGCACAATGGTGCACAATGTTATTGTAGAGTGTGTCACAAGCAGCATACGGTAATGATGAGAAAAATAATCAAGAAAACTTGGAATACAACAAAACCTTTAAATATGAGTTCCAACCAAGTGTTGGATAATGTAGCACTTCAATCACCATCATGAAATAAGTCCTTTAGAGAATTACCAGCTGTAATAATAGTATTACTAATTTGAATAAGATGGTGTACTTCATGTCTAACAGGGATTTGATATTCAGGGTGAGTGGGCCGATGTGCATATTAAATACTGTTAAATACTGTTTGATAGAATTGCCATAGTCAGGGTCACTATCAATGTAATCATGTTCTGGGGTGGGAAAATGGGTAATAACAGTATAGCCAATAATAGTGCGTCCATGTGGTACTAAACAGAAGTTGGGCATATTAACACCACAGGTGAGAAGTCTACAGGAGAAGGTCTCATAGTTGGTCACAAGGCAGAATTGTTAATCAGTGTTGTGGGTAACTCAAACTTGATGAAAGTACCACTTCATGAGTTGTACAGGGCAGGTTATGGAGGCATTTGTCATCTGGCTGGTGAGGCATTGCACTGCTAATATCTGCATGTGCATTGTATTAGACAACAGAGGAGGTGATGTGACATTATCAGAAGTAGAAGCATTTTCAAAAAGGTCATCATCAAAGGTATATGACCAGTCTACAGAGTTTAGCGAGTAACCACACACCAGCATAGTTACATCCAAGATGTCAGATCAACACAAGTAGTGGTAACCCTGTATAGCACAACAGTCAGTATGTGGGACTACCCAGGTGTCCAGTTGAGGATGAAACACCAGCAGTGGAGGCAGGTTGATGGGATTTCGATAGATGCTGCCCTCAAGATGTCCCATGGAGTGTACTTTAGCCAGCTTATTGAAGACCAAAGAATCCTTATTGAAAATTGGTAGGGACACAGTGAAGGTAACATAGAGGGTGTCTCTCATGGCACACTTACCCATCATGTAGCAGGATCCTTCATTCTGATATGGTGTGACATAACACAGGTTCCTAGCCACGGCCAATGAAAAGGACATGATCCTGACCATGCACTTGGTAGTACATGTCATGGTTTTACAATATGGGCAGTACCATTTAGTCATACATTTATCATGGATCAAATCTGGAATCTGCTCTTACTCCAGATCTTGGAAGAGGTTGATAATAATGTTTATGACATAACTACCATAAGCTGAACAAATGATTTCCCTGCTTATGTGTTGCTGTTTAGTCTCTTTATTGTTATAGTAAATCAATGAATTAATTTTGTTTTGAGTCTCATTAAATAAACATGCAATATCATGCATGTTATACACCGTGAATCTTTCCTCCTGGGATAAACCAGTAATACCGTACATGGGCTGTATGACATTCTGACCAAGCTTACTATTAAAATATTTCATATGACACTTAATTTTTGCTAAATTAGCCCTGTTCCAAATTGGCATGTGAGATCCAAATACACCTGTAACAGTATCAGCAATCCCTGATACTCCTGCTATGCCCAAACTCAACCTATGGTGTTTGGGGCAGAATACTCCTCAGTGTTCAGTAGTATGTTGCCAGGCTATGGGGTCACGTGCACATGCTTTATAGGCTGCAATAAGATCTAGTAACATGGTGACATGAAATTTAGATACATTTGTATTGGCACAGTGGCCAAACTCAACTATGTTCCAATGTGTGAGGTTTAAAACAATGGGAACATGCATAAATTGAATATTGATAAGTGTCCCAGGAACAGAAATTGCTGCCAGGCCACTGAGGGGGCCTGGATCCATCAATGGACAGTGTAAAGGGTTCATCTGAGGAAGCTGGTATGACTGTAAAGAAAAGAGCAGCAGTTGCAATTGACTGAGTTAAACAGTTATGGTGCATGGTGGTGTTAATGTGTTGACTGCAAATGTCTAGTACCAGCATTGCTATGACATTGTATGGCCCTGTATGGCATTGACTAATCTGGCATATGCACAAAGTTCCATCAGAGCAAATGTGGGTATTAGGCCAACCTTGAAAATCCCTTTCACAAGGCAGACCACAAGGAGGCCTTGCTCAATGGAATTTCCATTTCTCTAATTGATTTGTACAGTAGCATCATGTGGAGATATCACCATAGCATTAAAATTGGCATCTTTTCCATCACACACAGTCACATGGGTAGACGGGAGCTGAATGGCCATGCCTCCACTGGGAGATGTAGACATAGACCTCTGGATGTGCAGGATCTAGGTGGTAAAGAAGTATCTGGAGATTGTTTGGGTTTGTTTCCAGAACATTCACTAAGGCACATAACAACAGGTAGGTGGCGAATGATGACATTCTGAAAAACAAAACAAGGATATTTAAAAATACAGATCTCCACCCCAATCCGGGGAAGGAGCATTTAATCAATTTTGTATAGTTTTATTTTGTTAGCATCTCATAGAATCTCATAGAAAAGAACAAGAGTAGAAAGCCATGTGTCCCATGTGATGCTCGCCGCTTTACACAAGGGGATATCTGGTAGAGACCCTTTCATATAAGTGGTCCAATTTGCTCTTAAAGGACTCCATATCCTTACATCCTACCACTTCATGCAGTAGGTTATTCCAAGGCAGATATTACCCTCTCGGTCAGCAAAGTGGCTCTATGGGCAGTATTGCAAGTCTCCCCTTTTAGCTGCAAACCGTGACCGCTTGTGTTATAATTTTGTTTCTTCAGTTCAATGCCCAAGCAAACCCAATGGTAAATATTAGTCAAGGATCTAAATAGTACTCAGATGTCTTCCCCTTAAACTCCTGTACTTTAATGTATACAGTTTCAGATTATGCATGGTACCACTTTTCCATAGGTCTCTAAAAATCTGTCAACTGCACCTGGTAAACAGCAGGGCTCAATTTCATAGGGGCCAGCCCACTTACTCATCAGGAGGTGGGCTGGTGTGGCAAATTTCAGTACCATGACTCAATCGCTGACCTGCCAATTGACTTCTTTGACATCTTTATCAAAGTACAGTTTAGACCTCTGTTGGGCCTTGCCCAGATTCTGAGTGGCAAACTGATAAGTTTTGACTAACTTCTCCTTGAGCTGACCAACATAACTGTTAGCCGACACTCTGTCCATTGTTGCAGTGTTGAGATCTATCCATAAATGTTCATGCAGTCTCATCTGCCAGCCTTTCATCACCTCAAAAGGTGTGCACAGGGTTGCTGTAGCAGGGGTAGCTCTGATTGCCATTAGGGGTAAGGGCAACAGAGTGTCCCAATTTTTGGCACTTTCATTTGAAAACATACATGACATCAACTTAATTTGTCTATGGGCACTCTCTATCTGTCCAGAAGACTGGGGATGGTAAGCTAAGTGGAACCTCTGACTAACTCCTAAAAACTCCAAACATTCCTACATCAATTCCTCTGTGAAGCTTGTCACTTATCAGAGCCTACCTTGAGGGACAGAGCTCATATGGTAAATACTTTTTTCTACCAGGATCTTAGCAGTGGCTTTTGCAGTGTTTGTTCTGCAAGGAAAAGCTTCGACTCATTTAAAGAAGAGGTCCATGATAACAAGTGCATATTTGTTATTTTTGTTAGTCTTGGATAAGGGCACAATACAATCAATCTGTACTGAATTTCGGGGAGCAGATTGCCTCTGTGGGTGTAGTCTGGCATTTTTCTTCCCAGCAATGGGGTTATTCTGAGCACAGGTGATGCAGTTCTCCAGATAGTTCTGGAAATTTGTTGTCTGGCCTGGCCACTAACCCATGGTCTTTAATCTCTGTAGGGTTTTGTCTACCACCTGGTGTCCACCTGTGGGTGTATCATGTACCTGGTAGAAGAATTCTGACCAGAGCTCCTTGGGAACCACCCACAGTTTTGTGTCACCAGACTGGTATAGAACAATCTTCTGGTCTGCAGAGAGCAGGAGATTCTCAGAATGTCTCTTGAAGGGGTTGCCTACAGACATTTCTTATTTGGTCTCCTTTGACAGGTATTCATATACCTCTTTTATCTCAGGATCATCTATTTGTGCTGCAGCCAGATCTAATGGGACCACTTGGGTCCTGTACTGCATGGTCACTGGGTGGGTCTCAATTTGGGGTTGCATTGTCCAAACTTTCCCCCTCGAGTGCCTGCCTTAGCCAAGGTGTCTGCTTGATCATTATAGTCATAATATGGCTCAGTCTTTGAATGGGCTTTGACCTTGAGTATGTAAAGCCTGAAGATAAAATGCTCAGCTAGACTGTCAATGTACCTGACTAGGATTCTGTATTTAACTGCAGTTCCATACTCAGGATGAGTCAAAGAAAATGATGTTATCCTCCTCCTCTTTGTCCTGAATAATTTCCAAGGCACATGGAATGGCTGCCAAGTCTGCATATTATGAGGATCGAATGGTACATTGTCTGGATTCCTTGAGGGTGTGACCTCCTGAACAGAGGACCAGGACACTAAGGCCAGCAACTTGCTCTCCATCTTGATAGGAGGAGGATCCATCCGCAAAAGTATGGTTTGGGGCAGTATCTACTAGGGAGGTTTTGTTGGTCAGTAGAATAGGGCCTTGGTCTGGCAGAGTGGGTGGTTGTAAGCCACACTTATGTGGATCTCTTTGGTACAGGAGTCCATGTGCCAGAATAGATGGCATTTTTGCGTGGTGTACAGCAATATGTCAGTCCTGTAGGAGGAGGGACCAGTGGGTAAGTCTGGTGTTGAAGACATTACCATCTTTGATTCAGTCTGATAACAGAAAGTTGGTGGGGGTGTGATTAGTGAGCAGCATGATAGTAGAAAAACCTATAATGTAAGTGAAGTGTTTAACACCCCAGAATGTGGCAAGGAGATTCCTCTCACAGAGAAAGTGTTTTTGTTCCACTGGGGACAAAACATGGGAGGCATAGGCAGTGGGCCTAAGTTTACCATTTAGCTGTTGTGCCAATACTGCAGACATTGCATTGTCAGAGGTGATGGTTTCCAAATGGAATTGTAGCTCTGGGTTGGAATTGACCAGTGTTTGGGCTGAGGTCAAGGCTTGTTTCAGTAAAGTAAGAGCAGCTGTATGTTCTGTTCTCCAAGACCAGGGAACATCCTTTTTCAGTAGTTCATATAGGGGTTGTGGCCTTCTGTGCAAAATCACTGGTAAAGTCTCAGGAGTAATTTACCATGCCCAAAAAGCATCTAAGAATCAAAACACTAGTAGGCAAGGGCAACTCTTGAATGCCTTTGACCCTGTCCAAGGCAGGGCTTCTTCCTTCTGCAGGAATACGCAGTGCCAAAAAGGAAACATCTGGGAGGCAGAGCTGTATTTTTACAGGGTTGCACCTGAGGTCTAAATGATGTTGAAGTGCATTTAGCTCCTCTAGGAGCTATAAATGTTTTTCTAGGTCTGCTGTGGCCAAGAGGAGATCATCCAAATATTGCAAGAGACAGTTAGGAGAGGAAAAAAACATGTGTGGCTTCCCTCATAACGATGTGCAAATGGGAGTGGCTGTTGTGAAACCTCTGGGGGAGGCTGGTCCATGTGTACTGATGGGTTCCATATCAAAAGGGTGAAAGCAGAATGGCACCTGCTAAAACAGCTTCTGGCTAATGCCAAATGGCAAATTTGGTGATGTCTCTCATTGCAGGGGCTGGCCCCCTCACACCCCCACACCCGCCCTTACTACATACTGTATACTAACTCCGGGGGGAGTGGACCTCAGAGAGAGTGTACAGAGACATCTCCGAATGTGTCATTCGACATGATCCAGAAGACATTTTAGAGGTCGCCATTCTGCTTTTGCCTGTTTAACATGCTATCGTACTGATGTCCTTCAAAGGTAAAGGCAAACTTTTATTGGCTCTTGGGGGCCAATGGCATTGACCAAACACCATTGGAAATGTCCCGGGTGCTGAACCACTTGTGGTGAGGTTTTAGGAGCTTGAGTACATCTTGGACAGATGCCATGGTAGGTGCACAACTTGACGTGACTTGGTTTAGCTTTCTGTAGTCAATGGTCAGTCTCCAACTGTTGTTGGGCTTTTTCACATGCCAAATTGAAGACTTGACTGAGGAGACAAGGCCAGATGATCCCTTGTTTCAGAAGAGTTTCTGTGGTGGCCCTAAGAGAGGGGATTGCCTCTGTTGGCAAAGGGTACTGTTTTTGGCTATGTGGATCCTCACCAGTAACCCATTTGAGGGTGTTCATTCTGCCACAGTCATGCTTGTTTCTTGCAAAGGCATCCTGGTGCTTTTCCAAAATAGGCATCAACTGAGAAAAGAGGGAATGATGCTGGAACATAAGGATGACATCATATTCTGCGTCATTGGCCTTTACTGCTAGTATGATGTAGGAGTCAAAAATGAGGAGCAGGTGAATTAGGGTGGGTTCCTGTTGTAGTAGCCTTTTGGCTAAATCCACCATGCACCCATATTAAGAGAGAAAGTCTATACATATGATGAACCAGCGCTTCCACTCATGGGCATCCAGAGTCATCAGTAACTAGAGAAGTGAGGATTCGAACATGGACCTGACACCATCAGTCTGATGTCTTATGATTTTGCAAGGCATCACAGAGGGTGGGCTCCATCTCTCACAACATCCATGCTGCCTCAGAATATGAGGATTTTGGCTGCACACCCCATCAAAATCTTGCTCCACAGAGGAAGCAGGCACTCCTCCAGAGATGGCTGCCACGACCTTCATAGGCTGTGATGTAACCAATTCAATCTTGGACTAATATTCACGAAGTTGATTGACTTCAGCCAATAAATCCTTGTACGAGGGTCTGGACCACTGGTTTCATCTGTTATTTCCCCTCTTGTCCAACTGGTTCAGATTCCGTAATTTTTTCTGTTTATTTTTGTATCCCTCCTGCTTTTGGTAGGAGGGTTTGTCTTGTTTAGAGTCTTCTGATCTCCCTTCCACCACATACTGAGTGGAGGAATCTGCACTGCTTTGCACTTTGGCTATGGTGGGCTTAGCGCCAGAAATGAGATCCCTTGTGTTGACCTGGTACACATGCCCCACCCTCTCCATGATCTCACAGATGCAGTTCCATCTAGAGAATACTGTGGCTTCCAACTTTTCCCGATGGGCCTAATGGAGGTTTTTAAAAGCAAGAATTTGTAATCAATTGACTCCTTGTTCAGATGCTCACCAGCCAAATTGTTGCCAGCACTGTACACGAGCCACAAGTGGCTCTTGTATTTGGCTGGGGTTTATTTGATGCACTGCTTCACCTGAGTCACTAGCATTACACTGACCATGCTGGTATCATGCATTGCCAAGAGGTGCACTGCGACTCTGTCAAACAGTGCTCTGATGTCATTACGTTTGCCTTCCAGCAACATCACCCACAATGTGGGGTCCACAGTTTGTTTTAAAACCTGTACTGTTACTCGGATGTGAGGCTGAGCATCTGGCAGTGATTCTTCACTTTTTCCAAATGGCAGCTAAGGTTGTCGCCACAGGCCATGTGGCCCATTTTGTTTGCAATGTTCTGGATGGCCTGTTTGAACTGCAGGGCACCTGGGCCCCAAGCCTGTGTGACACTGGTTTTGGTGACTGCTTCGGCAGTGGCATTGGCCATGCCCTGAAGGAATATCTGTTACTTCACCTCCTTCTTCAACGTGTCACTGACTGCTTGTTTCAGCATTCTGGCCTCAGTGTCGGAGAACCCAGCTTTTGCAATTGCCTTCTGTATCAGGATTGCAACCTTTTCCATATCCTTTTTGTTCAATGTGGCTACTGGAGGTTGAGGCTTCAAACCTCTGGATTCCTAAGGGGCACCATCATCATCGCTGTCATCATCCTCTGATGATGACAACACGATAGGCAGGGCATATGGCATAGTTTTCACATGACCTCTCAGTATTGCCAACTGCTGATGTAACTTTGTCATCTTAAACATACACATTGAATGACCCACACTGTCTTTAAACTGTCCCTTATGAACACGATCCTGCAAAACTCTGTATGCGGTGTGCTCACTTCATGATTTTCCTTAAGCTTCCTTTTCAATGGATTCTGACACCTCTCAAACTCTTGCTCCAACTACTTATACTCACTCCACAGTAAATCATTCATACTAGTAAGCAAATTGTTCAGCTGTACCACATGCCTCTTATCCTGCAACAACTTCTTATTGTCTTCCTTCAACATAACAATCTCCATGTTGTTTTCCTGTACAATACTTTCAAGTTCATTCTGAGTCTCATTCCTAAGCTTTTCAATTTCCTGTTCCAAATGGTTTTTTGCCACCCGCTTCTCTGGATTTTGAACCTAGCTCTTTTCTTAGAGCCAGAACATCCAATTCCAATCCTTATAATAAGGCATAGAGGGCAGTAACCATTTTTGGGCAGTTTCTTTGCTGTAGACCTTTTCTCCATGTATAGTTTGCCAACATACTGCACCAGATTAGTCTGCGATTTTCTATGCAGCGTGAAATCATTCCAACCTCCATGGGAGGTCAGAAAGTTTAAGACATCTAATTTGAGCTCAGTATTAATAGCCATTGTTGGGGGTTCCTCTTTGCAACCCTAACTGAAAGTCTGAGGCATACCTGTTTACCTTAACATCAGCAGTTAGACAGCCACATGTACTGGGCCGTAAGTCCAACTGGGCCGATGCCACAAGTTGAATTAGTGGTGTAGGTTCTGACACCTTTGTGGTTCCCAATACCATTTAAGATTCTGGGTTCATTACCGACCTTCTGGTAGAGTGAAAGAGGGGTGTAGGTTTGAACACCTACATGATCTCTACCTCGTTTACCTGTGTATCTTTTGGCGTACTGGTTCAGTTCCATCCAGTAAGGTCCTGCCGCGGTCACCAAATTGTTAGCCACCACGATTCTAGACCGGTTGGCAAAACACAAAACAGAAGCTCACATATCAGAGGAGAAGTTTACTTCCAAACATGTAGAAAACAGTGTACCTGCTGGGAGTTTGGAAACCTTTGAACACTGCAATGTCGTCATGCAAACTCAGTGAAAAACTGTCTTACAGATAATCTTATACTGTAGAAAAGAAAGTGTGTTACTAGGTAACAGACTCTTCCAGAAAGGCAGAAGACTAAAATACAATAATTCTATTGGGGGACGGGGTGGGCATTTAGCATCTAAGACAGTTAGATAATTTCTTATTTTGCATGTACACACCAATAAGAGTAAGCTGAATAAATCTACTGTTTGGGTAACAATACAGCTTTTAATAAAATATACTGATCATTGCATCATGGCAAAAAGCTGTAGGTGGCACATAAGCACTACCAAAATAATAATCTGTTTCAATGTTAGTTGGCATCCATTTGTATCCCCCTTCCCCAGGATGAGGCTGAAAATAGGCAGAATTGTCTAATCCTCCTTCCCCAGTCAATAAAAACTAAAATAAATAAAAAATAAAGAAATCAGTCATATTGTGTAACAGTTCCTAAGCACATAATAGCAAGTATGAGTAAATACAAACATACCTTATGCTGCTGTAGTGTATGTAATAGCATTCATGAGTATCTGTAGGGTGTCCAAGTATACACACTAATTATAGTTGCAACCACATAGCAGCAGGGTAGTCAAAGACTCAGCTTAACAGACATGATTTCAAAATACTCCCTGACAACAGACAGACAGCCACAACTGCCAAAACATATGAAACAGGGTTATTGATGTAATGTGGGTCTGGTAAGGTGGGAGACACTAGAGTACCAGTGTCTGATAAAGTGAATGTTGCACATCAAATTTGTCAGCATCATATGATTGGATATTTTGTTTATGTTTGCTGACTGTGGCCTCAGCAACCGCTTACCACAATAAGTAAATAGATATACATCAATGTGGTTAAGACAGAAGTGGTAACAAAAACTAATAAGTATCAGTCACAAACACAATATCAGTTCAAGAGCACCTTTTTCAGAGCAGTCACCATCCCCAAACCCACCACTGTTAGTGGCTCTGGACTGAAAGAGTTCAAAGTGCTAATTTCAAAATTATTTTCTGCATAGTTTATGTAGAGTAAGGGATCATAAACCCTCCTATGAAGGAGCTGACAACCAGATCACTTCTTCTTCCATCCACCTTACTTATAGATCCATATCTGTTCTACCCCCACACTTGTACATTTTGTGATGTATGATTTGGTACAGCATGATGACATACAGTAATGCTTAATGTGAAGCACATTGTAAACTTCTTTTTATGTTAGACTGACAACAAGGTTTCGCTCAACTAACAAGATCCTTATTACAATTGCCCCCACCCCTTTGAAGCTTTGAAAACAGTATAGTGCTCCACTACACTATCCAAAACTCATACATCACAACATGTATGAGTATAGGGACAGCATGCTGGTGGAATTGTAAGTAAACTGTACCAGGAAATTCAAGTGATGCTGTGTTAAACTCCTCTATACAAGGATTTATGAGCCATTATCCTACACTACTGTAGGTAAGAAGGAATAATTTATGAAATTAGCACTCAAGCCCCAAGGCATTAATCTAATAGTGGGTTGTTTTGTGATTTTTGATAAATGTAGGTAAAACTGAAATGTTACTATTTAAACAATACTTATTTAAATCCAGTTTGTTCTCTTTTTGTGTTTTTTCTTATTTTACCAAAATACATAAGTAAATATACAATTTGTTTAGTTACTTTATTTACACAATCACAATTCATGTTTCATCAGTAGATGCATAATACTATGATTGCTGCTGCTGTCTTCATGACTGCATTACTTTATAATATACACATAAATCATCAACTCTTTCCACAAAAGTTGCAGTCTGCATTTACATCACACAGCATTAATGAACATGAATTATATATATATATATATATATATATATATGGTTGAGTATTACTGTCATTCTTGAAAACAATGTGAAATGAAGATCAAATAAAAACAAATGAACCAATTTCAACAATATATTTTATTTAGCTTTTGTTGACTGGGTAAGTGCACTAGACAAATCCTTCCTATTTTCAGGCACGACCCGGGGGAAGGGGGATACAGATGCATGCCAACTGACCTTGAACCAGATCAAGCTGTTGGTGGTATTTTTAGTGAATGAGCGAAATTTGGCCAGGACACCAGGGAAATTCCCCTGCTCTTTTCGATAAGTGCCATGGGATCTTTAACATCCACCTGAACTACCACCAATCCAGGCAGATGGGACCTCAGTTTAACGTCTCATCGAAAAGGCGGCCTCAGAAATGCAGCATCCCTCTCATGCTGCATTACAGTGTCAGTACTGGGATATTAACCCAAGTGTCAGATGTGGGAACTGAACCCACAGCCCTCTGATCTCCCGGCCTCAGAGGCGAGTGTGCTACCTACTGAGCCACTGGCACTGCTATATAGCATATAGCACAATTGGATGCAATACTCAAAGGCAGCTGCAGTACTGCCAGTCTTAAGTTGCACACAGTGACATACAAGAATAAAAAAGAAAAAACTGGGGGGAAGGAGTTACAAAAGAAGAAATGTGCTGAATTCTGCAACCATCCATATCTTATAGAAACATTATGGTAAGGCACCGAATGTGGGATGAGGGTCGATGGGAGAAGACAAGTGGACATTGCTGATATTGATAAACAGGATGGAATGGTAATTAATTGAAGATGAGACTAGCAATACGGGTAGTTATGGGCATACTGCTGATAAGTTACTACCTAGTAAACTGTCTCATCTTCCTTGTCATTCTGTCCTGTGTTCAATGTCTGCTTCTCTGGTAATAAATTATCATACACCAGGCTGATTGTTGATGGAGATGGTTGATTGTGAAAGTCATGTATATTCATCTTCAGAAACATGAGTGTTTCAACATTCCGGATGCTGAGGCATGTCCTACTCTTGCTGACTAGGGGTGGGCAAAGTTGTCGTTTCCACCTAGGTTGAACATTTGGGAAATGGATCAGAAAACTTCTGAATGTTTTGAGTGAAATTTCATCCTGTTTCACTCCACCTAACTTGCAGTACACACCCCATGGCTAGCAGTCCCTCCAACCACCAGATCACCCACCAGTATAGTTTCAGAACCCCCCACCAAAGCTAGTAGCCCCCACACCCAATCACTTCTTGTCCAGTAGTAACCCCCATCCCTTTTCTGAGTATAATAATACATTAAATTGATCTGGTGGTCTAGTGATCCCCACTCCCTCACTGTCCACTATCCTAGCAGCCAGTGTTTTTATTTATTTATTCATTAAAAAAAAAACATATTTGCTTGGGGTCTAATGGCTCCTCCACTCCAGCAGGTAGTGTTCCTTGGTACCACCCCACTCCCCCTGAAAAGAAGTGGACAACTAGTACAGCTCTCCACAGTCCTCTACAGCTGGCTGCCCACTGAGTTGTCAATGAATGAGTGCATGCTTATACAATCACGCCCTCATTCATTGACAACTCAGTGGGCAGCCGACCATCAATGAGAGCAGAGCGCTCTGCCAGTTGCCCATGATTTTTCAGGATGTGGGCAGCAGGGTGGTACCTAGATTAGGTGGTACTACTTGTTGGGGTGGGGGATTGAGGGTCACTAGACCACCAACGAATGAGATTAAAAAAACAAACAAATAAAATAAATAAAAAACAGAGGCTGCTAGGATTGGGGATAGGGAGGGAAGGGGGACTCACTAGACCTACAGTCAATTAAATATTTTGTTATATATGGGAAAGGGTTATTACTGGACTGGGGGTGATCATGTAGGAGGAGGGACCACTATCCATGTCTGGGGGTTCACCCTCTGAAACTAGACTGGCAAGTGAATTGGTGGGGGGGGCAGCTAGCCATGGGGGAGTTACAGAAATACCACAGGGTAAGTGAGTTCACTTTTTACTGTGGAGGACTATGGAGGAGCAAGTGAACTTGAGTGCTGAAATGCTGACCTCTATTTAATCAAAGGTATGCTTTTGTTATCATACCAGATAGAGGTGTTCAGCATTCTTTTAATTGTGGACTTTTACATTATTTTATGTTCCAGTAATGATGAACCCTAGAGTGGATTCATAAAATATATTATATGGCTAATGTCTAAAGACCAGTCTTTAAACCAAATGTGGAGCACTCTGCATTAATGGACCAGTGGTGCTCACCACGCTCCTGGTCTAAACACATAGAAGTCAGGAAATTAAAAAGGAGAGTAAAGAAAAAGCCAGGATACATTTGTACTTGGAATATCATGGATCTGGAGTAGTAACTGACTGAATGCACTGACTAAGTGCACAACAGCTACTCTCTCCACTTACGAAAGGTACAGTATGCTATTGTTGCCTCTGTTTTTAGCAAGGTTCTGACAGCTGTGGCTGCAACAGTAAAAAAAGGTGAGGCTAATAACATACATGCTTAAATACTCACCTCACCAGCCTCTAAGTTTATGCTTACATTTGGTGTCAGCATACATGAGATGTCAGCGTGGCTCAGTTGGTAGCACATCTGCCTCTGGACCAGAAGGTTGTGGGTTCTCGTCCCACACCAGGATTGGACTTGCACCTAACCTTTCTTAATAAAGGCCCTCACCTCACAGAACCCTACCAATGACCCTCTCGACTCCAGGATACTTCGCCTCGTGCTGGATGTCATGCTCACCCCGCTGACGCTTATCATTAACAAATCCCTATGCCTCGGCCAATTCCCTAAGGCCTGGAAGCATGCAGAAGTAACCCCCATCCATAAGTCAGGGGACCGCACTCTGCCTAATAACTACAGGCCCATCTCCATCCTTCCCCCATCCAAAGCCTTAGAAAAATAGTAAACACTCAGCTCGGAATATCTTACTAACTACAACCTCCTTTGTCCGGACAACACGGGTTTCACCCTGGCCATAGCACATCCACTGCCCTTCTGGAATTCTCCCACCACATTCACTCAGCACTAGACAAAGGTCATCTTGCAGGGGCGGTCTTTATAGACCTGTCCAAGGCCTTAAACACGGTGTGCCACCCCTGCTACTAAACTCCCTCAGTACACTAGGTCTCACAGCGGCCCCCCTGAAGTGGTTCGCAAGCTACCTACACAACAGGTCCCAAAGAGTCAAACTAAATGGGACCCTCTCCTCCTACCTTCCGGTATACTCGGGTGTCCCCCAAGGCTCCATCCTTGGCCCGACCCTTTTCAGCCTATTCCTGAACACCCTCCCCAGCTCCTGTTCCAGTAAAATATTACTCTATGCTGATGACGCTGTTATCCTTGCATCACACCCTGACCCACTCCCACTCCAAAGCATGCTGCAAAGCGCCTTCCTCCAAACCGAAAAGTGGTTCAATAATCACCGCCTAGTCCTGAACCTAAAGAAAACTAAGTCCATGCTATTTTCTCACCTGCAAAACAATGCCAGAGACTTCCCCCTCCACATCACCACCAGCACGCCCCTCTCTCTGGAGCAGGTTACATCCTATAAGTACCTGGGCATCACCTTTGACTCCGCCTTACTTTCCATCACACCTTAAAGCTCTGTCATCCGCATGAACTCCAGGATCGGGTCTTCACCGCCACAAAGACTGTCCCCTGAACCCGCCTTAAACTAGCCATCACCTCATCGGTATTATCGCTGGCTGACTACGGTCTCCCCTGTTCTCGCTGCTGCTGATGCCTCTGCCTTATCAAAGTCCAGACCTCTATCAATAAAGCATGTAGGCTCCTTACCGGTGCCCACAGCAGAATCCACACCTGTTTGCTATACTCCGACACAAAAATACTCACTCTTGAGGAAAGACTGATTTATCAAACCTGCCTACTGGCCAAAAAATCCTTGTCAGGTCTCTGCCCTCCTGGGGTCTCTGGACCTTTGCAGCGGGCTGCTAGGTCCCTGCCAACCCGGTACACCACCGCAGCCACCTTCAACGTTTCCAGAGCGAGGACCTCTCGCTACCAAAGATCTTTCCATCACCAAGCCCCATCCTGGTTTAACTCCCTTCCTGAAACTATCTCCAAGATCCCTGGTATTGGCCGCTTGAAAATTGCCCTTCGCCAGCATATTATAGACAGCCGATGTTGTAAATGCTTGTAACTCTTGCCTAGGTCCCTCACCTCTCTATGCGGTCCCTACTAACCTTTTCAAGCCCCTCGCCCAATCGGTCTTATATATCTACATATTAGCTTGGACATGCTCAATTATGAATAATGTATCTATTATTGTTTTACCAATGTTAGTACCTATTAACTTGTGACTTGCTGTCAAATTAAGTCTCTTGTTGTTCTTACCAATGTTAGTACCTTCCACAAGTTTAATCCAGTGCAGCCTCGCTGTCTGCTCTCTCCAAGTGTATATTTTTTATGTATCTAACCTGTTTCATTATTTCCCTGTCCTAACCTCACACTTTTGTTGTCTCCCCTTTTGACGAGGTACCTTTGTAAACGAGTCTTTGACTCAAAGGTTGTAAATCTGATCTCTACAATAAATAAATAAAATAAAAATGAAAAATAAAAATCGCTGGCATCCGAGTGCAGTATTGGGGGGTGCTGTGCTGCTGGGGTGTCCCGTCCTTCGGATGAGATGTTAAACCGAGGTCCCTTCTACCCATCCTGGTGTTGTCCTGGTGGGTGTCCAGGTGGAGTAAAGAACCCAGGGCACTCTTCGGAAAGAGTAGGGAACATTCCCGGTGTCCTGGCCAACATTCCCCTTTCCATAAACCGGTTCATGCAATTATCCAGGCTGTGTGTGGGTGATGATGTGCAATATGGCTGCCACCACACATTCAGTCACTTCACTACCAGTCTAGCATTGCTTGTAAAGCGCTTTGGATGTATGAAAAGCGCTATATAAATACTGATTCTTCTTCTTCTTCTTCTATTTGCTTATTCCCATACTTCCTGTACTTCTCTTTCTGAATTCTATATATGTTTACAAATATTCTTATCTGTTTTTATAAAGATAACAAAGACCCAATAGAATGTGTAATTTGTCTGATTTAGCTTAGACTCAGGCTTGAATGGCTTTTATTGTTTTATTTTTCTTATTTTTTCTACCTCTGTAAAGCCAATTAGAGGTTAAGCCAATTGTATGGGAATTGTGTGGCATATACTAGTGATAACAGTGCTAACACATGTAGAATCTATTTGGTCTCCTTCCTTAGTACTCCTCAATAATAATTCATATTAATTGCATAATATTATAAGGGTATGAACTCTGCTTTATTTGTTTAACTTGTTTAATTTGCTGGTTGTAAAGTGAATGATTTTAGTGGTGATTACATCTGCAGTGCTGCTACGGGTTGTATGCCATTCCACTCCTGACCTGTGTCAAATGTCAGAGCTGATTTGGTTAGAGTTGGATCAGTCACTAACCTATATGAGTAATTACTAATTATTTCCTAATTTAACTAAAATTATTAATCAAACCAATAGCTTAAATCAAACCAATAGCTAGTTGTTAATTGTTGGTTGCTAATTTCTGCTCCATAACTGCATATTGTTAGCATTTTTGTGATGCAGTCAGCATTTGATTTGGAGTAAATTTGGGGGCCTGATGTCTTCAGGTGTAGCTCATTAAAACATCTGGTGGCATGTAGTATTATCTATGAGCATTGAGAATTAATTATTGAACACGGAACACTGAGTAGGGAGTGAGACTTAGAGGGCTAATTAAAAACTTAATAAGCCAGTCAGGCCAATATCTATATTAGAGCAGCTGCTACAGATTCAGTACTCTGTTTCTTTTTCCACTCTTTGGTTGAATTTATCACCAGACAACAGCAGAAAATAGCAATTTCTTGGAGTCAGAACTGAAACAGCTTTTTTAACTGAGAACTGAATCGCACACACCATAGCATGAGCTGGTGCTTGGCCACTTTGGTAAGACCAAGAGCTCTTTTAAATTTTTTTTCATAGCTTGTTTCATTTTACACTATTTTACATTACAGTTAAGTCCAGAGTGCATTATCATTTATTATAATTAAAATAATTTTAGAATTTTTACAGTGGAGTTGTTTTGGAACTTGCTAGAAGCAAAAGTTACAAGCTGAATAAAAGGTGCAGAGTTCATTTTGAACTGGATTTCCAGACCTGAAACCTGCGTTAAATTCAATAGAGCAGAAATCAGATTTAAGCTGAATACTTTAAAGTTTTCTATAAGTTACACTTAGTTTATTATTTTTGGTTTTACTTTTAGAATTCTTAAGGATTGTCTAAGGAGCTCAACCCTGAAACATTGACACTCTGAACAGGGATCTCTGAAGCTTGAACTTGACCTGAGTTCATAGGTAGATGAATAACTGTTTTAGTCTTACAGACTGCCCATTTTAGAACTTATTTAAAAAGCGTTTTGATTTTGCTGAAGTCTGCTGTGACTGGTATCAACTTCTGTTGTCTCTAGAACCCTAAATATAGTGAATTTGGGGTCAAGTGGATCTAAGCAGGGACATGTAAGTAAGTTTATAATAATCCTCTACATTTTGCTTCTGGGCTCAAATTGTATAATATCTAATTATTTTAGGCATGTGACACAGTCCCACACAAAACAGTAATAAACAATTTAGCCAACCTGGGAGTGGATACCAAGGCGGTAGCCTGGGTAAAAAATTGGCTGGACAACAGGATGCAAAGGGTAATAGCAAACAAAAGTTCATTCTGAAAAAAGGGAGGTAACTAGTTGGGTACCACAGGGTTCAATACTGGGACAGATCCCCTTCAATGTCTTTATAGGGGGCATTGAGGAGGGACTGGAAAGAAAAAATATGCCTCTTTGCAGATGACACAAAGATCTGCAACAGGGTTGATGCTCAAGGGGGGGTTGAATGGATGAGAAGGGACTTGGTAAGGTTGGTGAAAAGGTCAAAAGTATGGAAGCTTAGATTCAATGCAAAGAAGTGCAAAGTAATGCACCTGGGAAACCAAAACCCAAGGGAAGAGTACACAATTGGGGGGGATTAACGACAACAAAAATGGAAATGGACCTGGGGGTAGTCATATCAAGCAACATAAATGTAGGCAAGAAATGTGAAAAGGCAGTAATGAGGGCTGGGGGGATACTGGGATGCATAGGGAGAGGCATTACCAGTAGAAAACAGGAAGTTGTTAACCCTCTGTACAGACAGTTGGTGAGACCCCCCATCTGGAGTACTGTATGTAGTTCTGGAGACCCCTTCTCTGCAAGGACATAGACAGGATGGAGGCAGTACAGAGGAGAGCAACTACAATGGTGAAGGGTCTGCACCAGAAGCCATACAAGAAGGGTTGTCATAAAGGGCAACCCCCTTTGTTCCAGGCCAAGGACCCAGAAGGAACAAATGAGACAGTTCAGGGCGGAGGGGTGGGGCGGAGGATAGTGAGATCAAAAAGAAGGAGGAGTGTCCTGTGAGAAAAAGGGAATGACATCAGGAGAAGGAAGAGGTGAGGGGTGAGTAGGAGGGAAAGGAGACAAGGCCAGGTGAGGGGCAAGGAGGGGGATCAAAAGAGCTTGCACGGAGGAGCTCTCCCACTTTTTGCTAGGCTGGAAGATAATTTTTTCACTTCTAGCACATCAGTCAGAGAGTTCCTTGGAGCAAGCATAAGGTAATTTCAATGTTTTTGATTGATTTAGATCATTGGCTGATTTAGATGTTTAATTCCAGAAAGAGTGATGCAGTTTGTTGTCAGATGAGATTATCTGGGAAGTATGATTGCAGGTTGTGGTAAAGAGCCCATGTTTTGCTAGAAAAGCTGGTTGTAAGAGGAGAACGTTTGTCGATAGTAAAGAATTGTGTGAGGCTAGCCAAGGGTTTGTTAAGACACACGGTATATTCTGGGAGATGGTAATAGTAGCAGTTTGGGCACAGGACTAGGCCTGGAGGGAATAGGCCCTTAGAGAGATTGTAATGGCCTGCAATGGCCTTGGACCATGTGGCGAGTAGGGAATAGACCCTTAGAGAGATTGTAATAGCCTGCAATAGCCTTGGGCCACGTGGCAAGCATAGAGGAGCAGTAAGTGGTGTCCAGAAAGAGGATAGCCATGTGATGAGTAAGCATTGTCAGCACGTTTTTTTTGGTAGGCCCTGGGTTTTTTTCTCAGTTTGTGATGACCGCATGGAAGTCTGGTCAGGATTGGAAGGTAGACCACGTGGGAACACAAGAAACAAATTGTGAGGACAGTCGGGATGGAATAAGCCTGGTAGTGACAGACAGGGCTCCACGAGGCAAATGGCACTGGAGAGGGAAGCAAAATTTGGAGCCGAGAAGAATGTGGCTGTTATTCAGATGGGGCAAGGAAAAAGGTGCCAGATCCTAGCTTGCAATCAAGTGGAAAAAGGCATGGAGCTGTATGGTGAAGGGGGGAGAGTCCGCAAACTGAGCAAAGAGTGTATGGGTCTAATCCAAGCATGTACAGCTGCATGGCAGCGGTGAGCAGATGGCAAGGAGGCCAAAAAGAATGGTGGAGCCAGAGAACAGGAGCAAAAAATTAAAAACAAGGCGATAGAGGGAGGTAGGGGAGACTGGAGGAGAGGGATTGTTTGATTGTCCCAGTGGCACCAGAGTTGCTGCATCAGAAAACAGGATGGGGGTGCGCCACGGTGAAAAGAAAGTTGGTAGAATGGACATGCCATGTTCAGTGAGAGAAGCAGGCCAAGTTAAAAGGGTGGTGTGAGGCTGCCATAGGCCACTACGGGCCCATAAATTGCAACTCACAGCCATAGACAGACGCCATTAGGATCACATGTGGCTGCCGCTATTTTGGGATGAGACAAGCGCACATGGCGGCCACCATTTAAGAATGTAATGGTATGTGCATGTAGGCCACCAGCACAGAGCTGTTTGGTTTTGGAATGCAATAGGCAGCCAGGGGAGAGGGGGGGAATGTTTTGGGGGCATTGTACTGATAAAGGGAGTGGGTCACAGGTGCAAAAAGTTGATTTGAAAAGAAGCGTTTTGGTGCAAAAGCAGCAAGGATAGGGGATGGGGTGAAATGGGGTTCAAAAAAAAATGTCACACCAAGTATAAGGAGAGAATATGGCAAGTGAGGTGACAATGTAGCTTTCTTTCACTAGCAGGTACAGAATGGACACAAGAGGATCCAGGGCGATGAAGGTGGATGCCATGAAAGTGATTATGGATCTGGTGGACAGGGCCCACAAGGTACTGGATGTCGTAGATGATTTAGAGAGGGGGGGATGTGCCACCCTGGAAAGAGAGAGCAAAAGGGAAAGGGTGGGGAGGTGCAGGACAGAAAGGGAAGGGACTGGGGGCCTAAATGTCCCAAAACAAGTTCTCTGGGGTGACAGCCTACAACAGATTTGATCCCCAACCCAGAACCTTCAGCAGTTCCTGGGGTGCCAACTCCTTGTCCAGAACCCAATTCAGGACACGGGACAAAGCCACACTCAGGACCAGTACCCATCATCACCCCCAGCAGACCCATCCCTGCTCTGGGCACCACAACCAGTTGGGGGGGTAGCTGGACCAGACCCTGAGCCCAGCCCGCAGGCTCTGATACCCGGACTGCAGGATGGGATAGAACTGGGAGACAGACCAGCCCTGGACAAACAAAGGAACCACAAAAATAACCAGGTATGGTGTTGACACTGGAGAGCAGTATGAAAGAATACATAGAGCCATTGTTGTTGGGTATGAGGGGGGCGATGGTATTAAAAAAGTTTCTGAATGTGTTGGGTGAGTTGGAAAAAGGTAAGAAGGATGAAGAATGGATGGGCGAGAAGGAAAAGGAACCGGGGGAACAGAAAAAAAGAGGGAGGGAGGTACGGATAGGGGATCATGTGCCAGTGGCAATGAAAGAAAAAATTTGGAAGGGAGAGTTTGTGGACATTTTTGTTCTGGTAGATAAAAAGACAGTGGAACTGTATGACGAGAAGGAGAGTTTTAGCAAAAGAGTACTAGCAGCAGCGGTAGTGTTGGTGAAAAAAGGAGAGGAACAGAAGGGGCCCACATACAAAGGAAAAATGTGGTATGCATGGACTTTCGGCTTTACATATTACAGCGCCGTAGCACAGGAGAAAAATCCAGAGCTGGGGATTCCATTGCTGGCATACTCCTTAATTATCAGAAATGCGAATAAGATGATGAGGGGCATGGATTGGCTACAGTATGACAAAAAGTTCAGGACCAGTATGGCTAGTTATGGGGAGGACTGCTAGTGGGATTCCAGACACAATGATCTATGGTGGGAAACCATGACAGCAGCAGGGGGGCAGAGGGGAATGGCAAAGGGGAGTGCAATACCAAAAATGTTGTTGGGGTGCAAAAGGGTGCACTGTTCCTTCCTCCATTGCAGATTTAGACATGCATGTTCAAAATGCGAGACACCCAGCCTCTCAGTGTAGGTCATATGGTGATGGTATCTGGGGGGGGACAAGGGAATTATTCCTTTCGGGGGTGAAAGAGAGGGACACGCTGGGACAGCACTGGACAGGGAAGGGGTACACCATGGGGAGAGGTTACCACCAGGGAGGAAAATGAAAGGAATGTAAGATTTTTCCCTTTGACCAGGACCCCAATTATGGGAAAAATCTTAGAATAATGGATGAGTTGGTACCCAGATACAGAGGCCAGTTTAGACTTGATAAAAGGTTTTCAGAGTGGTTTTAACTTACATTACAATGGGGGGGGGAGGTTTTGAATATGGGCATAGAATTTGGAAATTAATACAAGGGAAGGAAGAGCTAATGAAAGACAAGACTGTAAAAGAAAAGGAGGCAGGGAGGGTTGAAGGACCCTTCAAGGAGCCCCCGTTCTCACAGCTATGGGTGTCCCCATTGGGTTTAGTGCCTAAAAAACAGGAAGGGGAGTATTGGGTGATACACCACCTATGCTACCTGGAAAATGGATTGGTCAATGATTTTATGGTGGAGAAGGATAGCAGGATTTCCTACAGGACCTTAGAGGATGCAGTGGACATCATCAGGGCAAGAAAAACAGCATGGTTGGCAAAGACTGACATCAAGTCCACTTTTCGACTGCTACTGGTCAGGAGGGAGGACTGGGAACTATTGGACTTTCAGATCAATGGGGATTATTATTTTGACAAAGTCATGCCGATAGGGTGTTCAGTGGCATGTGCAACATTTGAGAGGTTTAGCACCTGGTTGCAGTGGGTATTTAGAGTTAGGTATGGACACAGTACAGTAGTCCATTACCTGGACAACTTCCTATTCATAGGCAAGGGAAGAGAGGGGGTGCAGGCAATGTTGAAGGATTTTCAGGAATTGTGTGGGGGAGCTAGAGGTGCCATTGGCCAAAGAAAGGACAGAAGGCCTTAGCAGATGTTTGGAATTCTTAGGGATATAAGTAGATGCAGGGTGGGGGGTGTTCTGCCTGCCGAGATAGATGGTGATTAAATTGAGGAGGTTGTTAATAGAGGTCAGGAAAAAGAAAAGAGTACCATTACTCATAGTTAAACAATTGTTGGGTCACTTGAATTTCTCATTCAGGGCAATTGGGACAGGACATGCATTTACATGACATCTGGCTAGGGCCATGTCAAGAAGTTTGAAGCCACACCATTGGGTCAACCTTGGGGTGGAGATCAAGGATGATTTAAAGGTGTGGGAGCAATTTCTAAACAGACAATGGGATAGCCATCTAGCAGGAGGAATGGATTTTCAACACTGATCTGGAACTTTATATGGATATGTCAGGAGGTTACAGAGTAAAAGTCTACTTCCAGGGGAAGTGGGTGTCAGAGCAATGGCCACAGGAATGGGTGGAGAGTGGGCTAACAAAAGATATTAAATTTTTGGAGATATTCACGATTTGGGCTGTGATGAAAATATGGGGAAAATGGCTGGAGAACCAGCAGGTTACATTCTGGTGTGACAACAAGGCGGTGGTCGATGTGCTGAACAACAGTGGGTCAAAATCATGTTTAGTGCTGTACCTCTTGAGGCAGTTGGTTTTGCAAGGTCTGAAGCAGCTCAATATAAGTTTTCAGACGAAGCACATTGTGGGATAAAGGAACACCATAGCTGACAGCCTCTTCCACCAACAAATGGAGAGGTTCTGGGCACTAGTACCCAGAGCAGCCCCAGGCAGGAGATAAGATCCCAGAGGATTTGTGGGAGATTGGTTGGATGGAGTGGAATACCTCTTTCACAACTCATGGGTGGACAATGCTTTAAAAGCTTATGAGAGTTCATGGAAGATATTCCAGGCATTCAGAACATGCCACCCCATGGATGTAAGTGGGACAGTTGCAGAGGAACAGGTGAGTAGGTTTGTGGTGGTAAGTTGGCAAGAAGGCCTGGCCCACACCACCATGGGGGTACATCTGGCAGCTGTAGGATGGGTGAGCCTGACGAAAGGCTGGGGTGAGTCATGCAAGAGCACCCTTATAAAGAGAATAATGATGGCATGGCAGAGGGTAAAAGGGAGTGGGCGAGATAAGAGAGAGACAATATCAGAGCAGCTATTGGAAAAGGTAATGACAACATTATCAGAAATTTGTTACACTCCATATGAGGGGGTACTATTCAAGGCCTTGTTTGTGGTGCTGCATAAGGGAGCATTCTATGTATTAGAGATGGTGGGGCCATCAAAACCCACAACAGGAAGGGGATTGAAAGATAAAGACATACACTGGGAAGGGGAGACCCTTTCTCTATCTATATCAAGATCAAAGATGGACCAGATGGGAAAGGGCTGCTGGGTCACCCTAGAGCCCATTCCGAATGTGGGCATTTGCCCATGCTGGCAGACAAGGGAATACCAGAGGCTTAGACCAAAGCAAAGGGGTTTGTTTTTTTATACATGAGAATGGAAGAGAGGTAAAAGGAAGTCAAGTGTCAGGAGTGCTAAAACTGAGCATCAAGAGATTGGGGGAGAACCCGGATAGATTCTCATCCCACTCATTTTGGGTTGGGGCAGCTTCAGAAGCAGCAACACGAGGGATGCGGGGGATGGCATAAAAGCTATAGGATTATGGACATCCGATTGCTATAAGAAATATATCAGAAATGCAATGCATTAACCCTGTCATTTTGCTTCCTCACCCAATAGGAAACGTGGAAAGAAAGTGGGGAGGAGGGGAAGGGTGGTATTGGAGAAGAAGGATGGACCATTAAATTTCTCTCATTTATGTGTTTATAGATATATGACACAGAAAGGACATTTAGATTGTGAGGCACTCTTACATTTATTGGGCCAAAAGGGAGGTGGTGCAGAAGCCAGCTAGAAAACAACTGGGCTTGGACCACAGTGCAATACGTATCACGTAGAAAGGAATGTGAGGGATGAGATAGGGGCAGCTCCTTCCATCACTAACAGAGATTAGGAGGAACAATAAGGACCCAGCCCTCCTTATAATACATCTAGGGGGAAATGATGTAGGGCACAGCCTGTGGATGGACATCTTTAATAACATCCAAAGGGACATCAAAATTTTGAAGGCATGGTGGCCAAAGATCATGATAATGTGGTCTGAGATGGTGCCACGGTGGGTGTGGAGGCAAGCCAGACAGCATATGGCTATAGGAAAAGGTCAGGAGGTGAATGAACAGTAGAGTGGGAAGGTGCATGTCATTTAATGGGGGGCAAAGCATACAACATGACAAGGTGGAGGAGAAGATACCGGGGCTGTTCAGGTCAGATGGAGTGCATTTATCCACAATGGGCAACCACATATTTATTACCGAGCTAGGTAGAGGAATAGACCAGTGGTTAAAAAATGTGACCTAAAAAGGGCAGAGAAAGAAGGGGGGGCTGCCATCCAATGCAAGCTGGAGGCAGGCTAGTGGAAAAATGGAAGGAAATATTTACTAAAGGAAAAGGGGGGAGGGAATAGGGGGGAAACAAAATATGGAAACAAAAAATTGAAAGAAGAGAAGATGAAGTCGTATGGACACCCCAGTAAGTTGAAAAAGAAAGGGGGAGCAGGAACTGGACCTACCCAGACAAGGAAGAAAATTGTAAGACCCGCTTAGGTTTACACCCAGGAAAAGAAGGAATGGAACAAGACCCCCCCAGGTTTTGATGCCTGGGGGTGAGAAACAAGTTAAGGAAAATGAACCATAAACAAGAATAATGAGAGGACAAAAATTGGTGAAAAGGAGTAAGATTTGAATTTGAACAAAAGTATGGACATGGAAGAGGAATTAAAAGGAGTTCAATATTGTATATGTTTGTATATAGTTGTACATTATGTGATGGTATTAATAAAAGGTATTACCGACTGAGCAGACAAATCTACAATATTGAGTGGGTGTCTCTTACTTGGGTGAATGGATCTGGAACATGAAGGGTTGTCATAAAGGGCAACCCCCTTTGTTCCAGGACAAGGACCCAGAAGGAGCAAAAGAGACAGTTGGGGGAGGGGTGGGGGGAGTATAGTGAGGTTAGAAAGAGGGAGTAGTGTCCCATGGGAAAAAGGGAATGGCATCAGGAGAAGGAGGAGGTAAGAGGTGAATAGGAGGGCAAGGAGGCAAGGCCAGGGAAGGGGCAAGAAGGGGTTCAAAAGAGCTTGCAGGGAGGAGGTCTCTCACTTTTTGCTAGGCTGGAAGATAATTTTTTTCATGCTCACCCTCCATCCTAGAGCCAAGGGAGAAAAAAATGAAAGAAAAAGAGAAGGAATGATTTACTAAGGGAAAAGGGGGGGATAGTGGGGAAACAAAAATTGGAAACAAAAAGTTGAAAGAAGACAAGGTGGAGTGGTATGGACACCCCGGTAAGTTGAAAAAGAAAGGGGAAGCAAGAATTGGACCTGCCCAGAAAAAGAAGAAAATTATAAGACCCGCTCAGGTTTACACCTGGAAATAGAAGGAGTGGAACAAGACCCCCAGGTTTTGATGCTTGGGGTGAGAAACAAGTTAAGGAAAATGAACCATAAACAAGAATAACGAGAAGACAAAAATTGGTGAAAAGGAGTAAGATTTAAATTTGAAAAAAAATATGGACATGAAAGAGAAATTAAAAGGAACTCAATATTGTATATGTTCGTATATAGGTGTACATTATGTGATGGTATTAATAAAAGGTATTGCCGACTGAGCAGCCAAATCTACAATATTAAGTGGGTTTCTCTTACTTGGGGGAATGGATCTGGAACAAAGAGAGACTAAAAGAACTTCATATGTATACCCTCGAGGAAAGAAGGGGGGGCATAATATAAACTTTCAAGTACCTCAAGGGAATCAGCAAAGTCCAAGAAGGTAGCATCTTTCAGAAAAGGAGATGTGCAAGAACAAGTGAGCACAATTTGAAAATAGAGGGGGGATGACTCAGGGGCAATGTGAGGAAGTATTTATTCATAGAGAGGATGGTGGATGCATAGAACAGCCTTCCTGAGGAGGTTGTGGGGTCATAAATAGTGGAGGAATTTAAGAATGCATGGGATAGACATAAGGCAATTCTAGTGGGAGGTTGGAGGAAGCAGGCTGTTGGTAAAACTAGGATCTGCAGCTTATCTGACAGGTATGGAAATGGGCAAACTGGGTGGGCCAAGCATTCCATCTCTGCCATCAAAGTCTATGTTTCTATGTTAATACATAATACAGTATATAACTAGTGTGAAGTGTTCTTAAGCAATATTGCAGTACTGTCATCTCCATTACAAGATTGCTTTATATGACTGCATATCTTAAAACTTTAAATCTTGGTCCATGATCTTTTAAGATCTGTGCTCTATTTCATTGAATAGACACATTTTTTAAATTAGTATTCTTCTGTAATCACTTATAGCAAAATACTAATTGAATTTTGTTAACAGTGCATAGTATGAGAGAAGTTACATTTAATTAATATATGTACAATTATACAGTAAGCCCTCTGTGATAATGTACTAACAGGGGTCTGTGTTTAAATCTTTGTCCCCTTGGTCTCTGGCACCTTTACTGTGTTTCTGCCTCTATTGACCAACCAGAGAATCTGGAAGGCATCTTGGGGGTCCATTCTGCCACACAGAGCACTGGAGACCTGAGTATTTAGCCCAGCCAATAAAGACTCAAATACTCAAGAAGGAGTGAGTCAGAATCACTTAAGGAAGAAAAATTTAGGGAAACAGAGGACTACTGATTATCTAAAGATTTGTTTCAAGGTTTTTTGCACAAAAGACCTATTCGACTGTGAGTCTGGGTGGAAATATCTGATCCTTTTCAGGTTTTGCATATCAGAACTCAGAGACTTTGTGGTGGACTTGCTTTTTCTTATTAAGTATTAATCAGCACAATTGTATATGACTGCAGAGATTAGTTAATTAATTGCAGTCCTTTTAAAGTGAATCTTGATTATTTATTACTATTTATTATACTATACTTTGAGCCAGCTAGAAGTAATTTTGAATAGACTTAAGACTTGCACAACTGCTCATAATACTGATAGCAACAAACATTTTGGGACTACTGGGTTAACGGCTGTAAGGCAGTCCAAAGAGTCTAGAGAATTGTTGCAACTCATTTACAAAGATTAGTAAATTCTGACCTTTCACCATTATTGGATGATTTAGATCCTAGGCAATTTAAGAAAATAATCATTCAAACAAAAATAACATATCACACATTGAAGACTACATCAGGATATACTTCAACTCCAAAATTAAATATATGCAGCTCCTCTAATAGTCCTTTTGAACAGGAGGAGGAGGAAGCCAGGAAAGCAATAAATTTACCAGATTTACACAACAACCCTGAACTGCAGATTATAGATAGGGAAATTAGCAGCAGCACTATAACCCATGACTCAAATGAATGCTATTCATTCATCTCCATTTATCATCATAAATAGTGAAAATTTGATTCTATTGGAGAATACAGATACTGAGGAACCATGCAGCAAATTTTAATCAAACGTAAAAAAAAATGAGTGATGATCTTGAATATACCATACAGGGGTTAAAACCATTAGAACTATCAAACATGAGAAAGGCTTTAATACAGGAAGTGCATACAAACACACTACAATATCAGGGAATGATCTATCAGTAAAAGAAAATCACCAGAATGTTAGTGTTAGTTATGCACCACAATGCATGAGCGAAGATTTAATAAAATTGTTAAGAAATCCAGCTAAAGCAAACCTGGTTCTGATGGAACAACTGATAATTATGGCAAATAATATTGACTTACTGAGATCAGATATAGCCACTAATGTAGCAAAAATAGACTCCATTAATAAATAAAACTGGAATCAGTTTTCCCTACAGAACCAAGTTCATCAATTGTAATTGATATAACAGGGGTTGAAGAGACACCTATCAGGCCAGATTTTATCCCCATAAGGATCCCAGAAACACAAGAGAAAAAAAAGAAACAAACAAACAAAAAAAGGTATACATAAGTCTAGGAATAATTTGGCTACTAAACCACTAGTTCAAGGATAGAGTAAGAAAAAAAAAACATAAACCACTGACTTTAATAAATAATAATAACAATCAAAAAGAAGGAGGAAAAAGAGGGATACGAAACAAAATTAGATCAATAACAACATCTCCCTGATGCAGGCTCCCAAAAAACACCATTTGGGTTAACTATAGACCATTTTAATATTTTAGAAAATGACATCTCCCTGATAGACTCCCAAAAAACACCATTTAAGTAAACTGACAGAACATCTTAATATTTTAGAAAAAAGGTGAACCTCTTAACAGCTGACCTCTGCCTTCTTGACAGTACTGTAAAATCCTACAAGGTGTTGACTATAACAAATGAAAATGAAAGAAAGAAAAATTCAAAGGTCCCACAAAATCAGAGACAGGAAGGGGTAAAGGATAATGCTCCACAGGGTAGAAAGTTGAACAGATCTAGCATAGAGAAAGTGGATAGTGATACAAGTACACTTACAGGAGGGTGTCCAAGGAACACTAATAAGACAAAGGAAAGCTATTTCCCTGTATTTAGATTTATAGGAACATAAAAAAGGATTATATATAGGAAGGGTAACATCACATACAATATCGCACAACTGATTGCTGATACCTTAGAAATAGAACTATTTTCAACTGACTTCAAGGATGTTGAGTAATAACCGAAAGAAGAGGATTAATAATAGATATGATGAACCCACCTAGACTGGCCAATCACATATTCATAAATGCACACTTAGTTAACCAAAGGGCAATTCAAATTATGTTCCTGAATTTAGAACAATTTAATAGTGGATCTGTAAAAAACATGCAAAGAATCAAAGTTAAAAAATATTTTCCCTGTTTGGTATGCCAGTAGCTGAGGGAGAAGATTCACATTCTATGAAGTGGGCATTACAAAACCTTCTTAAAAATGTCTTAGGAATTCCTATCAAAGAAAAACATCTTATAAAGGTAAAAAGAAGTAATGAGAATACCCAGCTGGACACTTTAATTAAGGTGGAAGACATAATAGAGCAATTAAATCAAAAACAAGAGCAGTGGGATGTTATGGGACTATACTTTATAGAACTAAATGCTTGGTACTCAGATGAAATAAATACAGAATCAGCAGTAAGCATAGAAATGAAATTGCTGATATACTTAAGTCAATAGCAGGGTACAGAAATTGACTCACCTTTATAAACAGCACTCACACATTTAAGTGCATGACAACACAACACTCTGCTCAATTGGTCTTATAATTCTGGTAAATTCAATAAAAATAAATATAATTTCATAACATGGAATGTCGCAGGTTTAACAGACAAGTTTCAGGACACAGACTGGAAAGAATGTTTCAGTCACTGAGATACAGTATAATTGCATTTCATGAAACCTGGCATACAGATGAAGCTAGTATATTAAAGAATGGATATGAGCTGTATCAAGTAGCAGGAAGCAAAACTAGTAAATTTGGAAGAAATATGGGTGGACTCACAACCTGTTCATTTGAATCACCAGGTAAGGAAAAAGGTCCAGCTCCCCATACGACGCACACGGGAAAAAACAGAGAATACCCAACAACTAACACACCAAAATCTGGCCAATTGAAATCATGTACATAAATGATCACAGTCTGGGAAACAAGATCCCAGACCAACAGGCAGTAATGGCAGAGGCTAAACTGGACATAGTAGCAATTACTGAAACGTAGTTTACCAGTAACCACACTTGGGAGACTCTAGTACCTGGCTATGTACTGTTCAGAAGAGACCAAGTTGCAAAAAGGAGGGGAGGAGTGGCCCTGTATGTCAATGAAAACATTAAAGCTACAGAAATTCAGAATACACATAAGGAGCCAGAAGAACTGTAGGTCACCCTGGAAACCGGAATTGGGACAGCCATACGAACTGGGGTTGTCTACAGGCCCCCAGACCAGGGGGAGGACATAGACACATTACTGTTAGAAGATACACAAAACATGACAGCTAAAGGGCAGGTTCTGATAATGGAAGACTTCAACATGCCAGATACAGATTGGCCAATACCAGCAGGAACATCTGCCAGAACTAGACAGTTGGTGGATTCCCTACAAAGGAAGGGACTCAAACAACTGGTACAACAACCCACAAGAGACAAGACTATCCTTGATCTAGAACTGACTAACAGTGAAAGGATCACAGATCTCCTGGTAGAAGGTTACCTGGGGGCCAGTGACCATCACATGGTATGGTTAAATTTGGCCACTAGAACTAAATCATCCCATTCCAAGGCAAAAATATGGGACTTCAGATGAGCTGACTTTGATAAGATGGCCAACAGAGTTAAGCTAGCCCTGGCAAAAAGAAATACAGGTGAGGAGGTACAGGCAAAGTGGGCAAGCATTAAGGATGCAATACTTGAAGCAACATCCCATTGTGTCAGAGAGAAAGGGAAGTGCAAAAGAAGAAGGAAATCACTTTGGTTCTCAAAAACAGTAGCAGAAAAGGTCACAGTCAAAAGACTGGCCTTCAGGAAATATAAGGGAACACAGCAGGATGAAGACAGGTAGGTATACCAAAGTTCCCTAAGGGAAGCAGGGAAGGCAGTAAGGCAAGCAAAGGCCCAAACCAAGGAAACACTAACACAAACAGTAAAAGAAGATGACAAGACTTTCTATAGATACAATGGTAAAAGGAGAAAGTCTAGAGGGGGTATTGCTAAGATCAAAGGAGATAAGAGGGCATGTGAGGAGGAGGACCATGTAAAAGCATCTATCCTAAATAGATACTTCTGCTCAGTATTTACTGAAGAGAAGGTAGGGCAGGGTCCACAGCTCAGCACCATGGACAAAGGGGTGAGGGAGGTGAGCATAAGTCCTTTCACAAAAAAAAGGGTGCTACAAGAGCTCGATAAGCTCAAGGTGGACAAGGCAAGATGGAACCTGATGGAATACATTCCAGGGTACTAAAGGAACTAAGGGAACTAGCAGAGCCATTATCAGAACTGTTTAGTGAGTTTTTGAGCATAGGAGAGGTCCCAGAAGAATGGAGAAGGGCTCATGTGATCCCGCTCCACAAGAGTGATAGCAGGGATGTGGCAGGAAACTACTGACCAGTCAGTCTTACCTCAGTAGTGGGCAAGATTATGGAGGCACTCCTTAAGAAAAGGATAGTGCAACACATGGGATCCATAGGAGCACAGGATCCAAGACAGCATGGGTTTACAAAAGGAAGGTCCTGTCAAACTAATCTCATAGATTTATTTGACTGGGTAACCAGAGTGGTGGACCAAGGGGGAGCAGTTGATGCCACCTACCTTGTCTTTAGCAAAGCTTTCGATACTGTTACACATAGAACATTGATTAATAAGCTGGGTAGGCTCAGGGTGGATCAGAAGTTGGTCAACTGGGTGGCAAACTGGTTGACGAGCTGAAAACAGAAAGTTGGGGTAAATGGTATACAGTCAGAAGAGATGTAAGTCACAAGTGGGGTAACTCAGGGATCAGTCCTGGGGCCAGTCCTCTTCAATATCTTCATCAGTGACATTGCAGATGGACTGGAGAGTAAGGTTTGTCTGTTTGCAGATGACACCGAGATCTACAACAGAGTAAATGATCCAGATGAGGTGGGCAGAATGAGAAGAGATCTGGATAAACTAGCAAAATGGTCAGAAGAGTGGCAACATGGGTTTAATGCAAAGATGTGCAAGATCATGTACATAGGGAAGAGAAACCCTGAAGCCACCTATAGGCTGGGAAGGGACTTTCTGGCAGTCACAAGGGAAGAAAGAGACTTGGGCGTCATCATCACCAATGACCTGAAATCATCCAAGTAGTCCACTAAAGCAGTAGGTAAGGCTAGGGGGATGTTGAGGTGTATCAGTAGGGGTATCACAAGTCAGAAAAGAGAGGTAATAATCCCTCTTTACAAGACACAGGTTGGCCCCATCTGGAGTACTGTGTGCAGTACTGGAGGCCACACTTTCACAAGAACATTAACCTAATTGAGGTAGTCCAGAGAAGATCAACCAAAATGGTGCAGGGAGTGCATCAGAAAACATATGATGACAGATTAACAGAGCTTGATATGTATACCCTAGAGCAAAGGTGGGAGAGAGGTGATATGATCGAAACATTCAAACACCTGAAGGGCATTAACAAGGTGAAAGTGCCTAATATCTTTCAATATAAGAAAAATAGCAGGAAAAGAGGACACAGTATGAGATTAGAGGGAGGCTGATTAAGGTGTAATATAATGAAGTTTGTTTTCACAGAAAGGGTGGTGGATGCATGGAATGGCCTACCTCAGGAAGTGGTGGTTATGAATAGTGTGCAAGGCTTCAAGCAGGCATGGGATAGGCATAAGAGAGCAATACAGATGAGTATGAATAGATAGGCCATTGACAGAGCAAAGGCCGATGGTACATTTATAAGGTAGAAAAATAAATTGGCAGACTGGATGGGCCTTGTGGTCCTTATCTGCTGTCATCTTTTATGTTTCTATATTTCTATGTTTCTATAAAACTAGGGCAGTTGACATGGCCACTAAGATCATGACAACATAACATCATATTATACTTAAGCTCATGTCTAATGCTTTTAAAATCATTTTAATAAATTGTTATATCACCCAGCAACATCTAAAGGAAATATCTACTCAATCTGGGAAACCCTAAACAACACAATACAAGATATAGGTGTGAATAATCCTCACATAGAGATATTATCACTGGGAGACTTTAATTGGAGACTAGGAAACTTTGATGGAATGATAGATTCTTCAAGATGGGATTATGGACATATGAACTGCCAGCATAAACAGACCACATGCTCTATCGAGTCTGCTTGATTGTGCATCTAGCCCCTCAGCATGCAGCTGCCCCCACCCCACCATTCTCTCCCCCCTCCTCTCCAACCTTCCCCCTCACTCTGTCCAATCCCCTCTTGAAGGTGTCCACCATCATACAGGAAACCCTCTCCTCAGGTAGAGTGTTCCACTTGTCTACCGCCCCTCTGTGAAATAATGTCTCCTGACTTCCCTCCTGAATTTACCCCCCCTTCAACCTCAATTGATGCCCTCTAGTATCCGCCCCTCTTCTGATCTGGAATATCTCACCTGTATTAGCCTTATTTATCCCCTTCAGGTATTTAAAGGCCTTGATTATATCTCATCTGTTCCTCCTCTCCTCCAGTGAATATGTGTTAAGCATATTCAGCCTTTCTTCGTGTGAATTCCCCTCCAATCCCTGTATCATCTTTGTTGCTGTGCACTGCACCGCCTCCCAATAGTCAGATTGAAACACCTAGTCCACCAAAAGCAAGAACAACTCAGGATCTCAAAATGAATAGAGCAGGTAATAAATTAATTAAAGGTCTAAAAGACTGTAATATGTACCCACTAAATGGCAGGCTGCCAGATGATATGTCTGATAATTGCTCCTACTTTAAAGCCAATATGATTATCCCTTCTTGATCTAATTCTTTGGTCAGAACCTTTAGAATTCTGGACACAGATCATGGTAGCTCCTAGAACTGAGAGTGATCGTTTCCCCGTCCTTTTACAAGGCTCTTCAATAAGGGACAATAAAAACTATGAAGTGCCTTTGGTGATGACTGAGATTAGAACCCAAAAAAATAATTCTGTGGGATGATTCTCTAGACAAGAATGTAGGTTCTGCAATTCAGCAATGTTTCTATTCTAAGGAACCCGATTACTGTACTTTCATACACTGGATACGGAAAGGATTTGAGAACAAATACAAGTACTCTTTGAAATACTACATAATATGTTATATTAGGACAAATTAACAAAATTGATAGGAACAAAACAATGGGCTGGTTTGATGAGGATTGCAAAAAAAGGAAAAATATGTAAGACACAACACTGGGACAATGAACAAGGAGCAAGGAAAATATAAAAATTCTAATCCATGAAAGGAAACATTAACAAAAGTTCTTGAAGCAAAAAAGACAAGCATATTATGACAACCAATGGAATAAAATGTTAACCACCATAAATGATAGGGACTCCAAGACATTCTGGGCTCTGGTAGCAAGAGGGTCTGGGAACAGAATAAACATACCCCAGACTGGTATATAACAGAAAAAGTGTGGACTACTATAAGTCAATATTTTATGATCCAGCTTTATCTCAGGGAAATCTAACTATAACTGAAACACACAATCCCATAATAACATATTGTGCAGAAGTTTATGTAGCAGTAAGATCACTAAAAAAAGGAAAAGCCCCAGGTACAGATAAGATTCCCTCAGAAGTTAATATATCAAGCCCACCTATTTGGTATGACATCCTTACTCAAAAGAGGCTTTTACAATAAGTGTATCAAGGAAAACTGTGTGCCAGACTCATGGAAATGCACTGAGTTAGTCCCAATTCACAAAAAAGGAAGTACATTAGACCCATTGATGTATAGACCAATCAGTTTAATAGATGTTAATCTGAAAATTTGCTCCAAAATTGTTCTAAACAGGTTAATAACATAACTTGAGAAGCTGGGTGGTTCAACTGAACAACAGGCAGACTTTAGAGTCAATTATTCAGCTATTGACAACTGTTTTATTTTGCTCCATCTGTTAGAAAAATACACAATAATTAGGAAACAGAAACTGCATGCCACCTAGATAGTTTACTCTGCAGCTTTCAACACCATAGATCGAAACATACTATGGACAATCATGCTAGAAAGAGGCATCAGTCCAGCTCTAGTACAAATCATGGCCAATTTATATACTAACAATGGGGCAAAAATTAGGTTAGGAAAGAATGGAGAGCTCTCCTCCCAATAAATAAAGATATGAGGCAGGGCTGTGTGTTAGCCCCTACACTGTTATGTATATCCAGTACATAGAAAATATGTTAAGGGCTCTACTGGAACTGGATTCTGACTCACCTAACTCTACCAACACTAGCACTAGCATCCCCACCTTAGCCTATGTGGGCAACATCTTACTATTTTATTTAACAAAAAGTGGATAACAGAAAAAAATTAAAACACAATAACACAAACTAGGAATGGGATTAAATAAATTCAATTATTTTTACGAGGGACTCTCGGTACTATCACTTTTAACGGCCATCAGGGCTAAATATTATGACCAAATAGCCTATGGATCCAAAATATGGGATAGCAAAAATATTGAAAAGATGATCATCCTTATACATAAAAAATTAAGAAAAACAGTAGGGTTACCCCAGTCCTTCCCAGTCACACACATAAGGACTAAACTGTGGCTGGCTCACATTAGAGCCAGTACAGACACTAGGAAGATTTTATATTGGTTAAAAGTGAATAGACTACCCCAGAATAGGTTGCCAGTGATATGTTGAAAGAACTAAGAGTGGATAAACAGATGGTGTGGGAAAATAGCTGGTACCAAAGGACAGTTAAGCTTTTAAACCAATAAAACATAACAAAGCTTAATAAATATATGGAACAAAACATAATGATTAGCTTATAGTACAGTAAATACACTAAACAGAAAATTGTAAATTACTGGATAAAAAAAAAGGACATTGATGCTATAAGGATCTCTAGGATAGTTCCATGGTATGCAACAATGTAACCAGTGGTGGCTATAGTTATTACCTAGATGTGCTGATGGACCCAGCATTGAAAAAGGGTTTACACCAGATTCAGAATGGAATGTTTTGAAAGTAACGTAATGGTAGCAAGATATAAAAAAAAAAAACAAGGAGGCCAGGGAATGTTACTGTAACAGTGGCAGGGACAAAGATCTTCAACATGTAATTTGGGACTGTCAGTGGTACAACAAAATCAGGCACTTCTGGTTAGCACCATTTATCACAGATTGGAGTAGTACTGACAAGGATTTGCTGACAAATGTGCTACTGACAACTCAGGATGAATGGACAATCCTGAGAGTAGCTACATAATTACAGTACAAGAAATTCAGAAAATGAGGAAAATAGTGAGCTCTGTAAACACTTTCCATATTTGATACATGAACTTGATGCTGCTGCACATATAATCTAACTCAAATTAAATACAGATAACACGGAAAGAAATTATAAATATATTTTGAATGCTGCTAGTTTCTTAGAGGGTAATAGAGATCTTGTACTTTAAAACAAATGTCTGCACAGTTAATTGTTCTGGTTCTGCTTAAATGAATAAATAATTTAATGGATGTTATCTATATATAAAATAAATTAGCCAGCATATGATATGACATGTATAGTTCTGTGCAAAAATTAACCTGTTAAACAAACTGTGATTTGATAGTTTAAAAAAAAATGTCTTAACTTTGAAATATTTTTACATTTTGTAATGTGTCGAACAATAAATGATTACTATTATACAGGGTTGGTGATCGGGTGGGGGAAGGCTCACTACTCACGGTGGTGTTACTGCAATGATACAGGGTGGGTGATCAGGTGGGGGAAGGGACTCCTAGAGACCAGATATTTATGTTATTTTTTTCAGGCAGCAGGGCAGGCAGAATTTCTGCAAAAGTTCGGAAATAGATTTCCAAATGTTTGTGGTAGCAAAAGTCACAGTTTTGTTTAAATTCTGCCTGCGGAAGATTTTTTTTCACACACCTCTATTGCAGACAGTAGTGCCAGCAGCACTGAATACATGTTCCAATTGGATTCTTGAGCATGGGCATAAGAGCTAGAAAAGTGCCAAACTACACAGTTTGCAATCATCTCTGATTGGTAGTATTTTAGTGGGTCAGAACCTTTGGCAAACACTGGACAGTGCAGCTATGCAAAAAAAAAATACTTCCACAGGTAGAATTTCTGTGAAAGTCAGACTTTCACTTCTGGGAAAGTTCAAAAATCCAATTACCAACTTTTGTTGATATTCCAAACATTTCTGTGACACCGTACCATAATATTTCCCTGGTTTCCAGTGCCCCACCACCAATCGCTGATCCCCAACTGATATCAAGATTTCCCTAGTGTCCAGTGCCCCCCCCAAAGCCCTACTTGAAATATAAATATTTCCTGATGGCTAGTGGTCCCTTCCCATACCATATCAGCCACTGGCATCATTTCACGCTCCCCCACTGTGCCTAGTGGCCCCTCCCCCCACCAAATCACATTCTGTCCAGTAGTAACCCTCCCATCCCTTTTCCATGTATAACAAAATATTTAATTGACTTGGTGGTCTAGTGAACCCCACTCCCTCCCCATGCCCGATCCTAGCAGCCAGTGTTTATTTATTTATTTAAACTTATTTGCTGGCAGTGTAGTGGCTCCCCACCCCATCAGGTAATGTTCCCCAGTGCCACCCCACTCCTCCTCATTCCAAAAAGGAACAGGCAACTGGCACAGCCCTTTACGCTCATCTATAGCCAGCTGCCCACTGAGTTGTCAGTAAATAAGTGGATGCTTGTACAAGCACATGCT
The DNA here is from genome assembly GCA_016271365.2 of Neoceratodus forsteri. Taxonomy (NCBI): domain Eukaryota; kingdom Metazoa; phylum Chordata; order Ceratodontiformes; family Ceratodontidae; genus Neoceratodus; species Neoceratodus forsteri. The sequence continues at coordinate 848,561,531 of CM057450.1, read as the reverse complement.
CATTAACTGACAACTCAGTTGGCAGCCAACCATCGAGGAGAGTGGAGGTCTGTGCCAGTTGCTCACTTCTTTTCAGGATGTAGGGAGCAGGGTGGAACCAGGGAACACTACCTGCTGGGGTGGGGGATGGGGGCAACTAGACCACCAGTGAATAAGTTAAAAAAAAAAAAAACACTAGCTGCTAGGATCAGGGACAGGGAGGGAGGGAAGTTCATTAAACCATCAGGTCAGGTAAATATTTTACTATATACTGTACGAGAAAGGGATAGAGGGTTACTACTAGACAGGGGGTGATTGTGTGGGAGAGGGACAATTAACCACCGCAGGTGGGGGTTCAACTTCTGATGCTATGCCAGTAGGTGAATTGGTGGGGGGTCCACTAACCATGGGGGGATTACTATAATACCACAGAGCAGGTGATTGAGTGGGAGGAGGGCTCACTACCCACAGCAGGAGGTTACTGAAATTATACCTGGTCACTGATCAGGTTGGAGAAGGAATTGCTAGCCACCAGGTATTTATGTTATTTCTTTTTATCTATTTCAAGCAGCAGGTCAGGTGGAATTTCCATGAAAGTTCAGAAATGGATTTTCAAACTTTCATGGAAGCAAAAGTTACACTTTTACTTAAATTCTGCCTGCTTCAGTTTTTTGCACACCCATATTGCTGACAGTAGTGCAAGCAGCACTGAATACACACTCCAACTAGATGCTTGAGCATGGGCACAAGAGCTAGAAAAGTGCCAGACTACACAGTTCAGTCCATACAATCATCTCGGATTACTAGTATTTTAGTGGGTCAGAACCTTTAGCAAACAATGGACACTAGAGTTATGTGAAAAAAAAAACAACTTCCAGTCGTAATTTCCGTGAAAATCTGACTTTCACTTTTGAGAAAGATCAGAAATGCAAATAGCAACTTTTGTAGAAATTCCAACTTTTCAATGGCACCTTACCATAATATTTCCCTGGTGTCTAGTGCACTCCCCCCCCCCCACCAATCACTGATCCCCAGCCAATATCAATATTTCCTTGGTGTTCAGTGCCCCACTCCAAAACCCTGCCCGAAATAGAAACATTTTCTGCTGGCTAGAGGTCCATTCCCTGACCTGATCACTCACCCTGTTTATAAACAAATATTTCCCTGGTGGCTAGCGGTCTCTGCCCCCACTCAGTTACCAACACAATGTGGACAGATATATCCAGGTGACCAGTGTAACCCACCACATCCAGATCCCCCATATAGTAAATATAAAAGTATCCCTCATGGTCTAGTGAACCCCCTCCCTATCCCCGAACCCCAGTATGTGAAATTCATAGGCTCCAATCACCAGCTATTCCCTGGTGGTTACCACAGAGTATAGACTAGAGCCTGTTTGTGTCTGAATAAATGTTTCTTTAATCCATAAATCAATGTGGTGTCTGTGCTTGCAGGTTAGTGTGTGCAGGAAACTTTTCTTTTACTATTCCCTAGTGGTCTAGTGTACTCCAGCCCCCACCCTGTGGCGGATCAGAAATCATCTGTTTGTACTTGGAGAATTTTTGCCCTGTGGCTGTTCCGCTGGAATAGAAAAAGAAAAGTAATCTTGTGTCTCAGTCTCCCCACCAAGCCTTGCCCAAAATAGAAATAAAATTCCTGATGGCAAGCAGTCCCTCCCCTCAACTGATTACTCACCCCATATACAGTATAAAAACTTCTTCCCTGGTGGCTAGCAGTCCCTCCCCCCAACTGATCACCTACCTGACATGAACACATATGTCCTGGTGTCCAGTGTAAATCCCCCCATCTTGATCCCCCATATAGTAAATATAAAAATGTCCCTGGTGGTCTAGTAAACCCACTCCCTATCACCGATCCTCAGTAAGTGAAATTCGAAGGTTCCAGTCTGCAGCAATTCCCTGGTGGTCTAGAGCACACCCCCAACCCCCATCCTATCAAGTAGTGTCCCACCATCCAGCTCCTCTATCCCGAATCCAAGTGGGTGACTGGCATAGCCCTTCACTCTCCACCATGGCCTGCCACCCACTGAGTTGTCAATACATGAGCGCATAAACACATGCTCATTCATTGACAGTTCAATGAACAGATGGGCAAGGTGGAGAGTGGTGGGCTGTGCTCGTAGCCCACTTGGGTTCAGGATGGGGAGTGGAGCAGTGGGATACTGATTGATTGGGTGGGTGGGGGATGTTGAACCACCATGGAATTGCTGGAGACTGGAGCCTGTGAATTTCACATGCTGGGGACTGGGGACAGGGAGGGGGGTTTACTAAACCACCAGGGCCATTTTTATTTTTACTATATGGAGGATCAGGATGGGAGGGCTACACTGGACACCAGGGAATATGTGTCCATGTCAGGTGGGTGATTAGGTGGGGGGATGGACTGCTAGCCACCAGGAAACTATTTTATATATATATGGGGTGAGTGATCAGGTGAGGGGAGGGACAGCAAGCCATCAGGGAATTTTATTTCTATTTTGGGCAGGGCTTGGGGGGGCAAGACACCAAGGTAACTTTTCTTTTTCTATTCCAGTGGAACAGCCACAAGGCAAAAATTCACCAAACACATTCTGAAGATTTCTGATCCACCACTAGCAGAAGTTCAGAAACTTCCACAAAAGTGACATTTCTGTGCAAGTTCCTTTGAAGCAGGATTCACAACATTCATCCTGCTGTACTGGACAGTCAAGAAAACAGCTCAGTTGCCTTTGTGGTGCAGCTGGTAGCACAACCGGAATCATACTCCTGCAGCCAGCTGAGGCACTTCTTTCTCTTTTCAGTTTGTGTGTGTTCCATAAATACACACACTGCACTCTTGTAATTGAAAATGTAATTATCTGTGCAGCACCAGGTTGTGCATTGGAGAAAGAGTAATGTGCTCCAGGAAGGCCCAGTCTCCAGTTGCCTTGGTGGCATAGCTGGTAAGGCAACCAGAACAGTATTCTGGGCAGCCCAAGTTCAAGTCCCAGCTGAGGCACCTCTTTCTCTCTCTTCTGTTTGTATGTATTCCATAAATATGCACACCACAGTCTTGTGATTAAAAAATATTCTGTGATCTGTGTGTCAATATCCAACGATCTTCTATCTCCCACTGCTGGTTGTGCTGATGCCATGTACTCCATTACTGTCATACATAGATACATAGATACATAGACAGTGTCGGCAGATAGGGGCCTATGGCCCACCTAGTCTGCCCATTTGAGCTTGTAAGTTCAGTTTGTTTTCCTAGAAGTCTATTTCCCCTTACCCCTGACCTCTAGAATTCCTTTATGTCTATCCCATGCATTCTTAAATCCCGTGATTGTTTCAGCCCCCACCACTTCCTCTGGCAGGGTGTTCCACTTGTCCACCACCCGTTCTGTGAAGAAATTCTTTCTCATGTTTCCTCTGAATCGTCCTCCCTCCAACTTCATCCCATGCCCTCTAGTCCTGAAACATCTTTTCGCTTAAAATAGTGTTTTCCTGCACCCTGTTCCTCCCTGTAAGATACTTGTATGTCTCTATCATATCCCCTCTCTCCCTCCTCTCCTCCAGGGAGTACATGTTCAGTTCCTTCAACCTGTCTTCATAGGATTTGTGATGCAACCCATGCACCATCTTTGTTGCCCTCCTCTGAACCTTCTCTACCCTGTCTATGTCCTTACGTAGGTATGGTCTCCAGATCCAATCCAACAACGATGTGCCAGACTCTGACAGATCTTGAGCTCCTTCCACAATAGGCTCTTCCTCTGTAATATCCTCTGCTGCTGATTCTTTTTATTTTGGGTCTGTGCTTCTTGGTAGAGCTACCAAGTGCAGTAGTTTGTCCTGAAGAACATCCTTCCAGAACTCAACGTCTGCATCAGGTGAAAGTATCTAGGACATCTGGGGCAGGATTTTCAAAATGCTTATATTGCTGCAAGACCCAGATGCACTGATAAGACGGTGTATGGGGCTTGTGGTGAGATATTCTATTCCATGCAGCAATTGCCGCAAGTTAGACCAACTTTTTCTGGTCTAATTTGTGGCAGTCCTGGCAGCCTTTATCATGGAGCTTGTGCCAGATACAGTATTTGGCACAAGCTGCCATAAATTGTGAAAACTGTCGCAACTGTGCCCAAGATAGTGATATCAGATGCAGTCGCCATGATGGGATTGGCACACTACCAGAACCTAAGCGTCATGGTGCAGAGCTTAGTGCAAACCCTGCACCATGCTTTGAAAATCCTGCCCCTGGTCTTTAAAGCAAGGATCTGGCATGGAGGAAAGTGAATACTGTTCCTCACCAAAGATGTCCTGAAGACAGATACTATTAGACAAGGCAAGAAGGAGTGATTCACCAAGCAGCTTAGCATCAACACTGGCACATAGATCCTTTGCATACTAAACAATCTTTTGTTTTACAAATGAGTGCAAAAACCTAATTTGTGGTACTATCATGCTCAAGCATGATGAGGCAAAAATAGCATTCCTTGCAAGTGCTTCAGAAAGCTCCAGCAGCACAGTGAGCAATTGGATGGTTGCCCAGTTGCTTGAAGAAATCGTATTGGTATCCTTCACCTTTCTATGAAGCAGGTAATCATTAAATGCCCAACTTCTGCTCATTAAAGCATTGCAGCATACGGTAAGTGAAGTCCAACCTCATCACGCAGTTCTGAATCAGAGCATGTACTAGAAGGTCATCCTCCAGCTGCAGATGCCTCATCTCCTTTCAAGCTTTCACAGAGTGTGAGAAATGTGTGCAAATCATCTTCATAGCATCAATGACATCTTCAGTCATTCTATTGTTGGTGAGAAAATTACAAAGAACCAGGTGTATAAAGTGTGCCTGACAGGGTACCTGGATGAATCCACCATTGTCACTCAATTTTAGTATATTTGATGCATTTTCAATGACAAAGATACCAGTCTCAAAACCTTCTGCTGTCACCCAGAAACCAAACACCTCCTTCAAAACATCAAGTAGGTATTGTGATGAATGGGATCTTTTAAAACCAATTACTCTTAAAGCAGTTTAACAATGAAATGGAGACCTGCCATGAGATATGCCACTAGCAGTACCTCATCAAGGCACACCCTGTGGGAAGTCACCGCCATGTATTTCAGCAGCTGGCCACTTGTCTATGTATCGTTAGTTACACAGAAACATAGAAGTATAGAATGTGATGGCAGATAACAGCATCCAAGCCCACTCAGTCTGCCCATTTTATCTTTTTTTAATAATGGTTGTAGACCTCACTTAATCTCTACCCCTCCATTTCCCCTACTATCCTTACCCCTGTGGTTCTCCCTCTTTTCCTTACCCCTACAATCCCCTTGTTTCTGTCTCAAGAATTTTTGAACCCCACCACTGTCCCCCCCCCCACCACTGCAGGAAGGCTGTTCCAGGGATCCACTACATTTTTCATGAAAAAGTACTTCCTCAGATACCTTTTGAAATTGCCCACTCCAGATTCATAGTATGCTCCAACCTTGTTTTAGAGCACCTTTTTCACTGAAAAATGCTCCCATCTTGTGCCTTATTTACCCATGTTAGGTATTTAAAGTTCTCTATCATATCTCCCCTCTCCCTCCTCTCTTCCAGGGTGTACATGTTTAGCTCCCTTAGCCTATCCTCATAGGGCATTTGATGCAGACTCTGCACCATTTTGGCAGCCCTCGGCTGGACAGCCTCTGCTCTATGTCCTTCCAGAGGTGTAATCTCAAGAACTAGATACAGTATTCAAGGTGCAATCTCACCAGTGATCTATATGGAGCAGCACCACCTCCCTCTTTCTACTGGTTATTTTCCTACCTATGCAGCCCAGCATCATACTTCCACTACTGATTGCTTTGCCACACTGCCTGACCACCTTTAGGTCATCCAATATGATTACGCCTAGCTCTGTTTCCTACTTTGTCTTTCCCCAGTATAATTCCTCACATTTTGTACTCCTCTCCCAGGTTATTATGACCCAAGTGCATTATCTTGCCATTTTTTTACATTGAAACCCAGCTGCCACACCCTTGATGACTCCTCTAGTCTTTTCAGATTCCTCCTCATCCTTTCCTCCCCCTCTCTCCAAGTGTCCACTCTGTTGCAGATTTTGGTGTCATTGGAAATGAGACAGACCTTTCCTTCTAGTTTCTCTGCTATGTCATTTATGAAGACATTGAAGAGGACTGGACCCAGCACTGATCCCTGAGGTACCCCACTGGTCACCCTCCCTTCCTTGGAGTGAATGCTGTTTACCACTACCCTATGTGTCCTTTCTGCTAACCAGTTTTTTACCCAGGTTGCTACCTTATTACCCATCCCTAAGCCCTCCAACTTGCTTACCAGTCTCCTACATTGAATGGTGTCAAAAGTCTGGCTGAATTCCAGGTAGGCCACATCGACTGTCCCACTCTGTCAAGCTCCTTGGTCACCCAGTCAAAGAAATCTATCAGATTCATTTGGCATGGCCTACCCTCCATAAATCCATGCTGCCTTAGATCTTGTATTACACTGGATACAAGATATCCCACTATCCTTTCCTTCAGTGGTGTTTCCATCAACTTACCCACCATTGACATCAGGCTGACAGGTCTATAGTTGCCCACCTCCTCCTTACTACCACTTTTGTGAAGTGTGACAACCTCTGCCTTTATTTAGTCCCCTGGGACCACAGCAGTCAGCAGTGCTCTGTTAAATAGGTCCATCAGAGATGCAGCCAGTACCATCCTAAGCTCCTTCAGCACCCTGGGATGTATCCCATCTGGCCTCATAGCCTTGTCTACCTTCAGGTTAGGAAGTGTTTTTCAGACCTTCTCCTCAGAAAATGGACTGGTGTCCACTTGTCTCCATCCAAAATCCCTGGTGCCTTTTCGAGGTCCCTCCCCCTTCCCTTCTTCTGTGAATTCTGAGCAGAGGTATTTATTCAAGATGTCTGCCTTTTCATGATCCCTCTACGTACAATCACCCCCTTCCTTCTTTAATTGCACAATCCCTCCCTTTACAGTATCTTCCTTTTCTCACTCATAAACCTGAAAACACATGAACTTTTGTGCAGGAAGACTCCCTTGGGATATGTCAAACCTCCCTCTACACCTGCAGGCACAGGTCCAGTACTGCAACACATATGAAGAAATCAATCAATCAATCAGTCAATCAATATTTTCCCAGGTGAAACACCATTGAGAAAGCGCTGATCCCTGTGTCCACAGCTGAACAGCCTGCAGACCATGCCGCCTCTTCTACCAGCCAGCAAGCTTTCCTGAACAGGTCCTTCTCTCACTCCTGACTGGGCGTGGAGCACTGATCCCTGTGGCCATGTCTGAACTGCCTGCAGATTGCGCCACCTCTTCTGATCACCAGCAAGCTTCCCTGAACAGGTACAGACTCAGGTTGTCCCGGGACTGCCAGACAGGACACAGATTGGTCCTTGACTCTCTCTTTCAGCACACCACTGTCAGCTGCTCATGTGGCTCTTTCACTGGTTGGATACACCCTCAAGCCAGAATATCCAGCATTGATCCACTGTATCAGCTCGCCTTTGGCCACAACTATTTTGCTTCCTCCTTCTCTTATCTGTTGAATTTTTGGGGATTGCTTAAACCTTGCCTCCTAGCCTGAGTAGATCAGAATTTTTTAGTGGGAACCGTACTGCGATTTTAAAATTAAGATGATTGGGGAAAAGTACTGTGACTTCTTTTTAATTGGAACTGTCTGGGTATAATGCTCTAGAATATGCCTAAAATGTGCTGAAATGAATGTATTGCTTTACTAATCTGCTGCTTTCCTCTGCTGTAACCTCTACTACTGCTCTATCCACCTAAAATATTCATACCTGTTCTCTTTTCCCTCTACATCATCTTTGCACTTCTCTGCAACTCTGTTCCTCTGCCCCCCCTCCCTCCTATTTGCCCTCCATTTAAGTTATTGGTCCTAAGTCTGCATTGCAGCCATTAGCACCAGGCTTAATGACCCTCTACACAGCCTTTCCTGCCTTCTCCCATCCACCTTGCTTAACATCTTACTTTACATTGTACCTCTACACAAACCATATGCCAGTCTGGCAGAGCAAGGTTCCTCTATGATGGCACCCTCAGTGGAGACCAAGAAGAATGCTGAGGACATCCACAAGGGAGACCCACAGAAGGGTGGCAAGGGACACCACAGGGGAAGGAAACAGCTTCTGATAGGGGACTCAATTGTTAGAGGGGTAGACCTGGGGAAGGGAGAAGAGAGGGAAGTAAGGTGCCTGCCTGGTGCCATGGCTTGGAGGGACAAGAAGCCAATTCTCAGGATTGCAGAAGCAGCATCACAGGAGAGGGAACTAGATATCATTGTCCACCTTGGGACAAATGACCTAGCTATGCATGGGATCAGTGCAGTGCAGGATGAAACTTTGGAGCTGGGGAAGGGCCTCAGACAAGTAACAATCACGGTTACCTTCTCAGAGGTGCTGCCAGTCCATGGCAGGGGTGAGGCTAGGGTACTACACACCAAGCAGTTTAATGAATGGTTGAAAAACTGTGCAGAGCACAGGGCTTTGGCTTCATTGGGGACTGGGGGTACACCTGGAGAGATGAAGGTCTATACTGGCACGATGGTCTGCATTTGTCACAAGAGGAACCAAGATCCTAAGTGACAGGTTTAAATGCTTCCTTGGCAAGCTTTTAAACTAGCTATGGGGGGAGGTGCTAATAAGAGGCAGGAAATTTCAAGCCTCCCCCCACAAAACATGACAGGTAGTAAGGTAAACACTGAGGTACAGTGCTCAACAGAGGGCATGACAGGGGTAAATGGAAAGATAGACAAGGGCGAAAAGAGCAGGCATGGGGAAAAAAGTATAACGCCATCAATAAATGGAGGGCATTGAGTACCAATGCCTGTAGTCTGGGAAACAAGCTTCCTGAGCTAGTAGCCTTGATGGAAGATGAACAATTGGATATTGTGTCAGTCACGGAAACTTGGTACATGGAGAACCATGACTGGGATGTCAACATACTGGGTACACAGTCTACAGAAGGGACAGGGAGGGGAAAAGAGAAGGTGGAGTAGCTCTATACATAAGAGAAGGGATCAAGGCTACAGAATTAAAAAATAAAGGGGGAGGACAAGAGGCACTCTGGGTCACCTTGGAGACAGGGAATGTCATCACAATCTGCACAGGGGTTGTGTACAGACCCCCATCTCAAGGGGAGGAAATGGGCAAGAAAAATGATAGAGGACATTCTCAAAATGGCTGAAAAAGGGGAGATACTGTTGATGGGGGACCTGAATATGCCAGATGTTAAGGATGACATGTACTGCAGCCACATCCAAGAGCAGGGTCATTCTCGATGCCCTGCAGAGGGCAGGCCTTAGACAGCTGGTGTTGGAACCCACACAGGAGAGAGCAATACTAGACCTGGTACTCTAAAATGGAGAGAGGATCACAAATTTAGAAGTCAGTAGACATCTAGGAACAAGTGACCACTGCACAGTGTGCTTCACAATAAGCACAACCATGGAGACGAGCCATACAAAAACAAGCATACTGGACTTTAGAAGGGCTGACTTTGGCAAAATGAGTGAATACCTGAGGAATACACTAGCAAATGGCCAAAAAGGAGAGGTGAAAGAACAATGGAGAAAAATCAAAACTGCCATCACAGAGGCAACAAGCCTTTGTGTGAAACAGATAAAGAAAACAAAGCAGAGTAAACAAACACTGTGGTTCTCAAAAGAGGTGGCAGGGAAGGTTAAGGAGAAAAAGGCTGAATTCAAAAAGTATAAGGAATCACAGAAGGGGCATGACAGGGAACTGTATCAATTAAAGCAGAAAGAAGTCGGGAAGGCAGTCAGAATAGCAAAAGCCCAAACCGAGGAAAAAATTGCCAATTCAGTTAAGAAGGGGGATAAAACCTTTTATAGGTACATTAGGGAGCATAGAAACGTTAAGGGAAGAATTGTGAAGATTAAAAAGGGAAAGGGGAGGTGGGCAGAGGAGACAGTGAAAAGGCAGAGATACTGAATGAATACTTTTGCTCAGTATTCACAAAAGAGTTGAGGAGTTACCTAAACCAGACAATGAAGCACTCTGGGTAGGGGGTTGACACCAGTCCATTTATAGAAGAAGAGTCCTGAAAGAACTCCTAAAACTCAAAGGTGAACAAAGCAATGGGGCCTGATGGGATTCACCCAGAATCCTAAAAGAACTAAGGGAGGACCTAGTGATACCACTGACCACACTTTTTAACAAATCATGGGAGGATGGGATGGTACCTGAGGACTGGAGGAGGGCAGATGTGATTCCCCTTCACAAAAGTGGGAGCAAGGCAGAAGCAGGAAACTACAGACCTGTAAGTTTGACCTCAGTGGTAGGGAAAATGATGGAATCATTTCTGAAAGAAAGAATTGTTGAGTACCTAGAGGCCAGCGGGGCACAGGACCCAAAGCAGCATGGATTTACAGCAGGAAGGTCATGTCAGATGAATCTAATAGACTTCTTTGACTGGGTGACCAAAGTAATAGACCAGGGAGGGGCTGTGGATATGGTCTAGCTAGATTTTAGCAAGGCATTTGACACAGTCCCGCAAAAAAGATTAATAATCAAGTTAGCCAGCCTGGGAGTGGGTCCCAGGGTGGTAGCCTGGGTAGCAAACTGGCTGCACAACAGGACACAGAAGGTAATAGTGAATGGAACACATTCTGAAGAAATGGGGGTCACTAGTGGAGTACCTCAGGGTTTAGTAATGGGTCCAGTCCTCTTTAACATCTTTATAGGTGACATTGCAGAGGGTCTGGAGGGAAAGGTATGCATCTTTGCAGATGACAAAGATCTGTAACATGATTGATACACAAGGGGGGTACAAAGGATGAGAAGGGTCTTGGCAAGGTTGGAGGAATGGTCAGACATATGGCAACTTAGATTCAATGCAAAAAAGTGTAAAGTAATGCACCTGGGAAACAAAAACCCAGGAGAAGAGTACACAATAGCAGGGGAGGTACTAACAACAACAAAAATGGAAAGGGACCTGTGGATAGTTATATCAGATGCTCTAAAGGTTGGTAAGCAATGTGAGAAGTCAGTAAGGAGAGCCAGGGGGATACTGGGATGCATAGAAAGGGGCATCACAAGTAGAACAAGCATTTGTCAATGCCGAACGTTCGCTTGCAGGTATTTGCAGTGGTATTTGGCACTTGGACATGGCTTAAAAAAAATCAGTGACAAAGAAGTACAAGCATTTGTCAATGCCGAATGTTGCTTGCTTCTATGTGCTGTTTAGGTATTTGGAACTCATTTGAGTGCAGATATTGAAAATTCGAGAACTTACGGGCGTGCGTAGGAACTGCGCAACGCACGCTTGTAAAACAGTCATTTGCAGGAATTTTGTCACCAAATTTTCAACATAGCCATTTTAAGATCTCTGCTCATGAACAGTGTCACTGTGATTTTCTTAATTTATCCCATACATTGAGTTTGCACACCGACTTCGCCATTGTGCGCTACATGGGCGAAAACATGTTTTGGGCAGGATGAAAATGACAGCTGTACTGCTCATAAGGAGGTGTGGTAAAATGGCAATGTGGAAAATCTGGAGGAAATATTGAAAATGCGAAACCTACAAGCGTGCATAGAACTGCGCAACGACGTCAGAAAACAGTCATTTTAGGAATTTTTTCACCAAATTTTCAACATAGCCATTTTAAGACTTCTGCTAATGAACAGTGTCACTGTGATTTTCTTACTGTGTCCCATACATTGAGTTAGCACTCCGACTGCGCCATTGTGCGCTACATGGGCAGAAACACATTTTGTGCAGGATGTGAAAAATGACAGCTGTACTACTGATAAGGAGGTGTGGTGAAATGGCAATGTTGAAAATCTGGAGTGAAAATACTGAAAATTCGCAAACTTACGAGCGTGCGTAGGAACTGTGCAACGCATGCTCGAAAAACAGTCATTTTTAGGAATTTTTTCACCAAATTTTCAACATAGCCATTTTAAGACCTCTGCTCATGAACAGTGTCACTGTGATTTTCTTAATTTGTCCCATACATTGTTTTCACACACTGACTGCGCCATTGTGTGCTACATGGGCGGAAACATGTTTTGGGTGAGATGTAAAAAATGACAGCTGTACTACTCATAAGAAGGTATGGTAAAATGGCAATGTTGAAAATCTGGAGTGAAAATATTGAAAATTCATGAACTTACGAGCCTGCATAGGAACTGCGCAACGCACACTTGTAAAACCGTAATTTTTAGGAATTTTGCCACCAAATTTTCAAAATAGGCTTTATGAGAGCCCACCTTATGAATGCTGGTACTGTCATTTCATTAATCAGGCCTGAAAGGTGATTTCACACAGTGACTGCGAAATCACCTTTCGGGCCCGAATAACGCCATGACAGTGACAGAATTCATGAGAAGGGGTCCAAAAAACCCCATGTTGAAAATTTGGTGCAAAAATTCCAAAAAATGCCTGAGATATGCAAAAAGTTGAAAAAACCATCTAGCCCATTATACAGCTTACTGGCATTTCCTCAGTTCGCGGTCGGCTTTGAAGAGTGCAGGCGTGTTCCGGTTCAGCGATGATTGTCGCGCCCGAGCTCCGGAGTAAGTATGGGGTGAGGTGTGGGGAGGCAGGATCGCGGTGGGTTGAGTGCGGGTTGTGGGAGGCGGGGGACTGCTTGGGACCATTTTCAATTTACAGGTTTTTACTTTGGCGATGCAGGACATTTGCCACGCTGGAATGGGCTCCCAGCGTGGCAGAAGCTGGTGGGGTGGCCGTGGAGCCGGACGGAGGATTGGGCACCCCGTCGGCAGACGACGCGGGATGTTTGCCATGCTGGGGTGGGCTCCCAGCGTGGCAGCAAAGATTTTGCGGGGGTTGTGATGAGGTGCAAGCACACAGTGGTGGTTTTCTTTGAAGAGAAGACCACCGCTGTCATACACAGCACCGGTGCGGATTGGTGCAGGACCGCCACGCCTGCTCAAGGGAGCAGGGGATTGGTCAGGAGAGGCACACCTCCAAAGTGTCCCATTCTCCCAAGACGTTCATTGCGCATGCGCTCAAGTGAACGTAAAAAGGGAAGTGGTTATCCATCTGTACAGACAGTTGGTAAGACCCCATCTGGAGTACTGTGTGCAGTTTTGGAGACCTCATCTACGCAAGGACATAGACAGGATGGAAGCAGTCCAGAGGGAGGCAACTAAAATGGTGCAGGGTCTGCATCAGAAACCATATGAAGAGAGACTGAGAGAGCTTAATATGTATACCATTGATGAAAGGAGGGACAGGGGGACATGATAGAAATGTTCAAGTACCTCAAGGAATCAATAAAGTCCAGGAGGGTAGCATCTTTCAGAAAAGAGATGTGTAAGAACAAGGGGGCACAATTTAAAGATAAAGGGGGGACGGCTCGGGGTAATGTGAGGAAATTTTTTTTCACGGAGAGAGTGGTGGATGCATGGAACCACCTTCCTGGGGAGGTTGTTGGGTCTAAAACAGTGAGGGAATTCAAACATGCATGGGACGGACATAAGGCAATTGTAGAGGTTTGTGGCAGGAAGTAGGCTGTTGGTTAACTAGAATCTGCAACTTATCCAGTATGTAGGGAAATGGGCAGACTGGGTGGGCCAAGTGGTCCTTATCTGCCGTCAAAGTCTATGTTTCTATGTTTCTATGTTTCTATCTACTGCCCTGTCCTGAATCTCCACACCCTCTGATTAAGGTAATTGTTCGTTTTGTTGTGCTTTTTTCAAAATCACAAACACCTTTTTGTCCTTCTCTAGAACCTTCACTTGCCCCTGACCAGTCACAGAGCTCTGATCTCTGCAGCTGCAGCTGAACAGCCTGCAGACTGCTCCATCTCCTCTGCATGCCAGCAAGCTTCCCTGAACAGGTTTGAACTCAAGCTGCCCCGGGACTGCCAGACAGGATGCCAATTGGTCCATGGCTCTCTCTTTCAGCAAGTCATTGTCAGCCGCTTGTGTGGCTGTTTTGCTGATTGAATATCCCCTCAAACCAGTATATCCAGCTTTTATCCACCATCTCAGCTCACCTCTGGTCACAATTATTTTTCTTCCTCCTTCTTTTATCTGTTGAATTTTCTCCTGCCCACCCTCCTCCGCTCTGGCACTCTTTAAATACGCCTTCTGTTTCTCCTCCCCACTGCAGTGCCTACTTCTTATTGGCTAATCCCTTTGTCTGCAATTCTTAAGGGGATATCCTCAATTTGTGATCCAAGGCTGCAAAGGGACCTACTGTTCTTGTTTGTAATTGGAAGCCCTAAGCATCTATAATGCACCCCATGATATTACATTTTATTAGCTTGATTGGCTTGTATCTGGTTACACTTGATCCTTGCACTAAACTCTCACATCCAACCACTCCCCAAAAATGCTGATCAATATGAACCCAGTCTTCCTTCTACTGAGATCTTTTTTGCTGACATAATGTTAGCTTCTCACCCATATATTCAATGTGGCTCACCTTCTCCTGAGCATTGGCTCTTCATCATAACTATGCTCTCGTCTTCCTTTGTGAACCGTGATCCCTTTTTGGCCCGGGTGTTATTGTATGCATCCTTGGGTCCCCTTAACCTTCACTGCATGACTCCATCCATTCCTCCTTCCCACTGCCACAAAAGGGGTTGAGCAAGGCTCTTAAAACTGCTATTAAATGCCTTTAAACAAATCCAGTTGCTGCTACTTCTATGTTCTGGCAATGTTGAGCTTAACCCAGGGCCTATCTCCTCCATCTCTGAGCCATCTGAACTGTCACAATTGAGAGGATTGAGCCTACTCCACTTAAACACATGCAGCCAGTTAAGGAAGTTTGAATCCATACAGGCGTGGATCTGCCACACTTTGCCAGATGTTCTGGTGGTCGCTGAAGCATGGCTTAGACCCTCCACATTGGACTATGAAATTAATATACTGTCATACAATGTCTATAGAGCTGATGGACATATTAGATGGGAGGGGTTGCAATCTATATACGTGATACATTTTATGTCACTGTAGTTGACTCTACCACTATTACAAAGAAATGTAAATGTCTGACTCTTAAACTTTTACTTCTACCCTCAACATCCCTTACCATCATTGGCTGTTATAGGCCTCCTTCTGTGGGGCTCACAGTGATACCGCATGTGTCAAACATCATTGACAAAAAATCCTCAGAGTTCTTGGTCCTGGGAGACTTCAATCTCGATTGACTCTCCCCACATTCTATGCTTCTAAAAGAATTCTGTGATATCTCTGGTCTCACTCAAATTATTACAGAAACTACCTGTCCAAACACTAAAAACCCTACACATAGTACCTTACTAGATCTAATTTTAGTAAATAAACCTCACCACATCACTCATTCCAGGGTATTCCACAATGACCTAAGTGACCACTGCCCCATAGCTTCCATGAGGGTCATCCCTAAACCAGCTTCCACCTCTAGAGTCATCATTAAAAGAAACCACCATAACCTCAACTCTTACGCCTTCCATGCTGACCTGCAAAATTCACAATGGCAAGACTTTTACTTGGCTAATACGGTGGTTGAGGCTTATGAACTATTTCAGAACATAGTCATTGGTGTCATAAATCAACATGCACCCTTGGTTAAAACACACACCAGGAAAAAGTCTTGCCCATGGTTTACTGCTAACCTGAAATCCATTCTGAACCATAGGGATGCTCTATGGAAAAAGCACAGAAAACCAAACTCCCAGCAGATTGGACTGCCTTTAGAGTTGCAAGAAACCAATGCACCAAACTAATTTGAGCTGAAAAAGCTAGATACTTTAAAGATGAACTAACATCCGCCTCTTATTGCTCCACTAAATTCTGGAGGACCTTAAAGGATGTAGAGGGACCCCAATCAACTAACTCCCTCCTTGCAAAAATCACTACTGGTGGGTCCTTCACTACCAACAAACAAACAATTTGAGACCTCCTCAATAACCATTTCACCACTGCTGGGTTAGCATTTGACTCCTCCCCTGCTGGCAACTTATGTGTGCAGTTAGCAGCCCAGGACTTGTCTGGTCTTATTCTGACCTCGCCTTCCCATATTGCTCCCTTTTCCTTCTGCTCTGTCACTATAAAACAGGTGGAGGACCTTCTCCTGGGACTCGACACTAGGAAGAGCACAGGCGCTGACCTAATTGACCCTTACTTCCTAAAAGTAGGCTATCATGCCTTGTCTGCCCCTATTACACACCTGTTCCAAATGTCCCTTACACAGGGTGATCTCCCACCAGTCTGGAAAACCACCCACATTATTCCCCTCTTCAAGCTGGGTGATCTGAGTGATTTAAACTACTACAGACTAATTTCGCTCCTGCCTATCATATTCAAACTACTTGAAAAAATTGTCAATTCCCAACTTAGGAAACATTTACAAACCTTCAGTCTGCTGAACCCAGTACAGTCTGGATTCAGGCTGTGTCACAGTATGGTTTTGGCCCTTGTTAAGCTCTCCAATGACTGGTTAAGGTCACTGGATAATAAAAACGATGTGCCTTTTTTCTTGATCTTAGCAAGGACTTTGTTATGGTGGACCACGATCTGCTCCTGCTTCCACTACAAAACATTGGATTGGACTCCCAAGTGCTGAACTGGTTTTCCAGCTACCTTACTGGCTGCCAGCAACAGATTAAAGCAGATGGAGATCTCTCCTCTGAAAACCCTCATGAGAGGTGTGCCCCAAGGTTCCATTTTAGGCCCATCATTATTCACAGTTTACCTTAATAACATCAATACTGGTATTAAATCTGCTAATATTCAACTTTTCTCAGATGACACGGTTCTTTACATTGACAGGCCCACCCTGGAGCTTGGCTGCAATGACTTACAACTAGAATTCAACCTGCTGCAGAAAAATCTCCTTCAATTAAAACTCTTGCTAAACTCCAAAAAATGAAGGCAATGCTTCTTTCACCTTCTGCCAAAACATCCAGCCACTACCTGGCTCCTCAGATCAGCACCTTACTGGGAGAAAATCTGGAGTTTGTAACCAAATTCAAATATCTGGGATTCTGGATAGACCAGAAGCTGTCCTTTATTATCCACATTGAAAAACCAGCAAAAAAAAAAAAACTAAAGCAAAGGCTTGGTCTGTTCTTCCGCATTAGGCACATACTCATGCAGGATGCACAGATTTGATTGGTTCAGTCCACCTTTCTTCCTCTCCTTGATTATGCTGATTTCATATATGGACAAGGCCCTAGTACTGCCTTAGCTAAGCTTGACTCTCTCTACCACCGAGTACTAAGATTTATTACTGGTGCCCCATACTTCACCCATTACTGCTCCCTATATTCAAAACTAGGTTGGCTATCTCTTAAACTCAGGAGACAGAAAAATGTTGCTACCTGGACATACCGAGCTATTATCAACAAGCTGCCCCAATATATCTCTGACTGTCTACCTACTGTGCTGTGAGGATTTACCCCGTTAGGAGCCTCTCGTATATCACCCTAGTCATCCCCAGGGTTAGAACGCAGCATGGTGAGGCTTCCATAAGTCACACTTTGCGTGTTCTCTGGAACAGGATCCAAAAAATCTTGAAAATTTAGTTCCCTGTCAAACTGGAAACCTTTAAAATTATGTTGGCTTGTTCCCTCATCAAGTCTTGCAATTGCTTTCAACAATGACACATAGTCTTACCATATTGTTCTCAGCTCCCTCTCTTCTTCTGCTGACATACCTCTTCTGCCTCATCCTTATCCTTAATGTTGAGTTATCCCATACCACTGTGTAAATATTGCTTGTATTGTATATATTTTGCATACTGTACACTGTATTTTGTATGCAGCACATGTTATGTTTGACCTTGTTTCATTTTTATGTGTTTCCTTGTATTTTTGTTAAGCTTTATGAACCTACTTAGGTCCACCTAGTAAATGATGGAATTGTGTAGGGAGGCTCCACCTTACGCAGCATTTTGCAAGATGTAAAACTTGACAGCAGGGAAAATGAAAAAACATTCTGCACTAGGAATTCAACAATAACAGAATTCAGATTCTTTAAATTTCACATTTCCCTGTGCAGATTTACCAGTTTTTTTTTTCTGAACAGTGCTGCATGGTCAACTGAAACCATGGTGTTGATGGAATAACAATTGACGGTGTTGGGAATGTTTCTAGCGCCTCATTCTTAGGATTGTCAGAGAGAGCAATTTTGTACTTCTGACACCTTTACAAAAATCAATGTAGATTGTTTTCCAGACAGCTATACCCCAGTCACCTTCATCCATTTATTATGACGTTGGGTGCCTAAGTGGGTTTGCATCCCTAATGTACCATGGTCTGGAGGTCATCAATGACTTACAGTATTTTCATATTACACTGGCAAATATAAAACTGGATTGACAAACCTCAAAATGTCCCAGGCTCTAGAACCACTCTTCTGTTTAGTCAAAATAATGTCATGAGGACTTACTGGTGCACCTGGACTACCACTTGTTTCTTCATCAGCTCCACCTTTTCTATTGGGTGCAGCTGACCCACCCTTTGAAAACTTCCTCCCAGATGCCTTTCTCAATGAGGGGACACCTTTTGAAATGTTCTTCATTTATTGTACTTTCATAAGTTTCTCTTGGGGTAGCTCCCTCTCTTCATCAGCCTCATCATCTTCAGGATGTTCCCCAGATGGTGAGATAGAGTCAACATCCTCATCATCAGAAACTGGGTCAGTTATACATATCCCTCAATTTCCTTTTCTATCAGCTGTGCCTCTTCTTCCTTATATTTCTCAAGTTCAATAGTTGCATCTTTAGGAGTAACAGGAGTGGATTCATGTTCACTCACAATCTGATGACCCTCACCATCACTGTGACAATTATTATCATCATCATCTTCATCATGTTGATGACTGGTGGTGCCACTGGGCTTTGCAACACTGACATAAAAAAAAAACATTTCTGTGTTTCCTCTTCTGGAACTTTAGCAATACGCTTTATGACTGCATGAGTTCTGAATGTGAAATGACATTGTCACAATAAAGATTTTTCACTTTGCTCCACCACAAATTGCTCAATAATATTTCAAAAAGAGAGTGGAGATGGAGCCGAAGATGTCCATGTCAACATCAATGATGATGATTATGATGGCTGTACTTCACCCAGATGTTTTCACTGAACTGCTATTACCAGCTGAGGAAGATGTGGCATGAGTACTGGTAGAACTCTAAGCACTACCAGTAACATTCAGCTGGGGCAGTCTTAGTGATTGTTTTAGTTTAACAAGCTTCCATAAAGATTGGAATCCAATACAAAAACTAGCACCAGCACCACTTCTGCATGAGCCGCTCTCCCTCTCCACCTCTTGATGGCTTTGTAATGGAGTTTGATCAATATCACCCTCAGATGCTGAGGCTGCAGTCTTGATGCCAGCAAACATACAATATGCCATATGGTTGGCTTACCATCACCACAATAAACAAACAAAGTTTGATTAATTATTTTATGATAACTGAAGTAAGTTTTTTTCAACACAACTATAGTAATCTGACCAGTCAACTAAAGTATTTAGGGAGGCAGTATAGCACAGTGGTTTAAGGCTCTGAGCTGCAAATCTGGTGACATCCAGCATACCAAACCTGGGTTTGAATCCCACAACTTTCACTTGCATACTGGGTGACCCTGAGCAAGTCATTTAACTTCCCTGTGCTCCCAGGTAACACCTATAAAAAGCTTTCAGTTTAGTGTGCTAATCCCGATTAAACAACTAAAAAAAAAAACTACTCACAACAGGACACAGGATGATGGGATCAGGATTAGGGAACAGCACAAAGAACATTCAGAAGCCAGTACTGTGGCATATGGGCAGGAAGGCAGAAAACAGCAACAGAGCAACAAGAGCACACAATCTGAAATTTCAACAAGTGCAGGCAGCACTAGTAGTCTGTCAATGAAAGAGACACACATAAATTATTTTCTCCTGTGTAAAATGATGGATGAACCACCAAAAAGCAGCACACATGCAGATTTTTTTCTATTAATTGGGAGTCAGGACTGTAGAAATATTTTTGGGGGGGCCACAGACCAATGAATCTCAGAGACAACAAGAAAATGTGAAAATGAGAAAAGTATGATGATATTTGTCCTGGCTGACAAACAAAAAGATGAGACATCCCCCCACCCCCAAAAGACCATGCACACTATATGGGTCTAGTACACAACCCATGGGCTAACCATCACCACAGAATAAACTAGCACTGAAAAATATCAAAATACACAAATACATTAAGTAGCAGTAACAATCACCCCCCAAAAAAGTGTCTGTGCAACCATCAGAATATACAGCTCTTATGAATAGATGCAGCCAAAAAATTCTCTTAGAAAAGTATCTCAGGAGATTAAGGCAAAGGGAACAATTTTCTCCCACCTCCATACAGGAAGAAAACCAGCAAAAAACTGGAATTTTGCTCAAAACTGCCAAACGTGAAAGTATACAACGCTACTTCTTGTTCCAGGACCAAGCTGCAAAATTAGGATTTGGGATTTCAGATTCTGAAATCAGAAATTCAAAATCTGATCAGAAATGCATTATTTAAGATTTTGGAATTTTGCTCATGAAAACTGAACATCCAAAATCCAAAATCCAAAACATTTATTGAAATCTGAAGAATCCAAATTGTTCATCTGAAATACAATCAACCCTAAAAATCATAAGGCAGCACCAAGGATCTATCAACAGGTTCTTAAAATCAAAACATGAAACAAAGTCTTTATAGTTTTTGGGCCTCATATTCAAAAGTCCCAGGTTGCATTGCGCAAGTGCCTGTGCTGCGCAACTGAGATGCGCCAGCACAAAATAATGGTATATTCAGAAGATGCACCATGGGATGCGATTGTGTATGTCCAGCTGAATATCCTGAACATGCATGACAGTGCAGTCAGAGATGCGTTGCACAGCAGGTGATCTGAGCCCTATACAGAGCATAGGGAAATGCTTGATAGGCGGCCACATGCACTGTGTGCAAAATTGCAATATTCAGCAATGGCTTCATTGCACAATCCAAGTCCATTCTGCACATGTGCTGGAATGTATTCAGGCCATTTGCATACCCCAGACATCCACAGTTCCAGATTTGCAGGGCTTCTGCACCACCCCACAAAGGTGAACAAACGGTACTGCAGCCTAGCAGGCAGGTGTGATGGAATGTTTGTGTGCGTGGGTGGGTGGACTGCATTGGCCAGGGTACAGTGCTATTACCCATAGCTATGTACAGGGTCAGACTGGGGTACAGGGAGACAGCTGTGAGAGTGGCCACAGGTTCCCACCAGGACAAGCAACAGGGGAGGGCACAGTGTGACACAGTCTGATAGGTA
Organism: Neoceratodus forsteri; assembly: GCA_016271365.2. NCBI lineage: Eukaryota > Metazoa > Chordata > Ceratodontiformes > Ceratodontidae > Neoceratodus > Neoceratodus forsteri. The sequence continues at coordinate 848,540,262 of CM057450.1, read as the reverse complement.
TACCATACGTATGTGATACACCGGCTCCATACACAGTGTATAGTCACCTGCAGTGCCCCACACACCCCAACATGGGAGGAACATGGTGGTAACTGCAAGGAATGGTAGTGTGAAGAGGATGACCAGGTACCTGAGTGGGTGGGTCCCACCACTGTACACCTATGGTGTACCACCATAGGTGAGTGACACAGTTCAGTCCCTGGCCCATGTCAGGCTGCCACTTGTACCATCAGGTTACATGGGCACCATTGTCCCAGATGTCACCTTCGGTGCATGCCACCACCGAGTGGCACCCTGCAGACCACATGAGTGCAGGCCTTGCCTGCTTCTGTTGGAGGCTGAGAAACTTGTTATACTGCAGAGAACAAACTAGAATGCATTTGAGGAACTGGGAACCTGGTAAGACATAATATTTTGGGGACTTGTTAGGAAGGTAAGCTACGTTTTCTACAGAAAGTTTCATTTTTTTCTTATTGGCATTAAGAAGAGAATTGCAGGATTCCATTAAAGTGTAGTGATTTTATAACCAGAGGGGGTGAAATACAACTGAAGTTGCTTGATTCCTGTGCTTGAGACCTAGGATTTGTAAGAATATTTGTGCAACATTTTAGAAGTGTCCTACTGGCTGAGTAGTCAGTTCATTGTTATCCCTGGATTCAGTAGATTGGTTTGTGTGGGAGCAGTGGTCTAGTAAATTGTGATGTTGGTTGACTTATTATAAAGGGCAGTACTCACCAGGGTGGTGGAGCAGTGGTGTATTTGATTGTTTCTAACAGTCACCAGTGGTTGTGGCCTACTCACCCACCCTTCCCTCACCCCGCCACCAGGCATGGCATTTCCTTTATAGCTAAGTTCTGACAGCACTGCCTCAACAGGTCTGGGGGCAGAACTGTCATATTATTAATAACCCAGCACAGTGCATAAAGGGTAAGTACACACCAAAAAAACAAACAAAAAAAATATTTTATATATTACTCATTGTATATTATAAGGAAGAGGGACTTGTGGGGAGTGGTGCAATGCACTGGCTGTGAGGCAGCAGCTTTCTGAGACACATTCTGGAACCTGTCTTGCTGCCCTATTTGCAGGCAACTGTCAGCTCTGAGGGAGGAGGTTGCCCACCTCCAGGCTGAACTGGCAAGGACTAAGGAGGCCTCCCCCACCCAAAGAGCACCAGTTCCACAACCACTGCCTCAGAGGTTGTCATGTGTGAAGAGTAGATAGACCACAGTGGATTCTGGCAGGGTGAGGGTGGTGGAACAGAGGCATAGCCCCCTAGTTGTACCTCTACACAAATCATATGTCAGTCTGGCAAATCAAGGTTCCTCTATGATGACACCCTCAATGGAGACCAAGAAGAATGCTGGGGACATCCACAAGAAATACCCACAAAAAAGTGGCAAGGGACACCACAGGGGAAAGAAACAGCTACTGATAGGGGACTCAATTGTCAGGGGTGTAGACCTGGGGAAGGGAAAGGAGAGGGAAGTAAGGTGCCTGCCTGGTGCCATGGCTTGGAGGGACAGCAAGAAAATCCTCAGGATTGCAGAAGCATCATTACAGGACAGGGAAATAGATATCATTGTCCACTTCAGGACAAATGGCCTAGCTAGGCATGAGATCAGTGCAGTACAGGATGAATTTGTGGAGTTGGGGAGGGGCCTCAGGCAGGTAGCAAGCACAGTAACCTTCTCAGAGGTGCTGCCAGTCTATGGCAGGGGTGAGGCTAGAGTACTGTACACCATACAGTTTAATGAATGGTTGTAAAACTGGTGCAAAGCACAGGGCTTTGGCTTCATTGGGGACTGGGGGTCCACCTGGAGAGATGAAGGTCTATACTGGCATGATGGTCTGCATCTGTCCAGGAAGGGAAACAAGCTCCTAGGTGACAGGTTTAAAGGCTTCCTTGGCAAGCCTTTAAACTAGCCAAGGGGGGGAGGTGCTGATAGAAAACAAGAAAGTTCAAGCCTCCCCCCACAAAACATGGCAGGTAGTAGGGTAAACACTGAGGTACAGAGCTTGACAGAAGGCAGGACAGGGGTACATGGAAAAATAGACAAGGGTAATAAGAGCAGGGATGGGGTAAAAAAGGATAAAGCCAACATTAAATGGAGGGCAATGAGTACCAATGCCCACAGTCTGGGAAACAAGCTCCCAGAGCTAGTAACCTTGATGGAAGAGGAACACTTGGATATTGTGGCAGTCACAGAAACATGGTACACGGATAACCATGACTGGGATGTCAACATACCAGGGTACACAATCTACAGAAGGGACAGGGAGGGTAAAAGAGGAGGTGGAGTAGCTCTCTACATAAGGGAAAAGATAAAAGCTACAGAACTAAAAAGTGAAGGTGGAGGACAAGAGGCACTCTGGGTCACCTTGGAGACAAGGAATGGCATCATAATCCACACAGGGGTTGTATACAGACTCCCATCTCAAGGGGAGGAAATGGACAAGAAAATGATAGAGGGCATTCTCAAAAGGGCTGAAAAAGGGGAGATATTGATGATGGGGGACCTGAATATGAGAGATGTTAACTGGATGACATGGATTGCAGCCACATCCAAGAGCAGGGTCATTCTCGATGCCTTACATGGGGCATGCCTTAGACAGCTAGTGGTGGAACCCACTCAGGAGGGAGCAATATTAGACCTGGTAGGCTCAAATGGAGAGAGGATCACAAATTTTGAAGTTAGTAGACATCTGGGAACAAGCGACCACTGCACAGTGTGCTTCACAATAAACACAACCATGGAGACAAGCCATACAAAGACAAGGATACTGGACTTTAGAAGAGCTGACTTTGGCATAATGGGTGAATACCTGAGGAACGCATTAGCAAATTACCAGAAAGGAAGGGTGGAAGAACAATGGAAAAAAATCAAAACTGCCATCATGGAGGCAACAAGTCCTTGTGTGAAACAAATAAAGAAAACAAAGCAGAATAAAAAAACACTATGGTTCTCAAACGAGGTGTCAGAGAAAGTTAAGGAGAAAAAGGCTGCATTCAAAAAGTATAAGGGATCACAGAAGGAGCACGACAGGGAACTGTATCAATTAAAGCAGAAAGAAGTGGGGAAGACAGTCAGAAAAGCAAAGGCCCAAACTGAGGAAAAGATAGCCAACTCAGTTAAGAAGGGGGATAAGACCTTTTATAGGTACATTAGGGAGCATAGAAAGGTTAAGGGAGGGATAGTGAAGAATAATAAAGGAGAGGGGAGGTGGGCAGAGGAAGACAGTGAAAAGGCAGAGATACTGAATGAATACTTTTGCTCACTATTCACAAAAGAAGAAGAGGAGGAGTTACCTAAACCAAACAGTAGAAGCACCCTGGGTAGTGGGGTTGACGCCAGTCCATTTACAGAAGAAAGAGTCCTGAAAGAACTCCTAAAACTCAAGGTGGACAAAGCAATGGGGCCCGACGAGATTCACCCTAGAATCCTAAAAGAACTAAGGGAGGACCTAGTGACACCACTGACCACACTTTTTAACAAATCATGGGAGAATGGGGTGGTACCTGAAGACTGGAGGAGGGCAGATGTGATTCCCCTTCACAAAAGTGGGAGCAAGGCAGAAGCAGGAAACTACAGACCTGTTAGTTTGACCTCAGTGGTGGGGAAAATGATGGAATCACTTCTGAAAGAAAGAATTGTTCAGTACCTAGAGGCCAGCAGGGCACAGGACCAAAAGCAGCATGGATTCACAGCAGGAAGGTCATGTCAGATGAATCTAATCAATTTCTTTGACTGGGTGACCAAAGTAATAGACAAGGGGAGAGGCTGTGGATATGGCCTACCTAGACTTTAGCAAGGCATTTGACACAGTCCTGCACAAAAGATTAATAATCAAGTTAGCCAGCCTGGGAGTGGGTCCCAGGGTGGTAGCCTGGGTAGCAAACTGGCTGCACAACAGGACACAGAAGGTAATAGTGAATGGAACACATTCTGAAGAAAGGAGGGTTACTAGTGGAGTACCTCAGGGCTCAGTACTGGGTCCAGTCCTCTTTAACGTCTTTATAGGGGTGACATTGCAGAGGGTCTGGACAGAAAGGTATGCCTCTTTGCAGATGACACAAAGATCTGTAACAGAGTTGATACACAAGGTGGGGTACAAAGGATGAGATGGGACTTGGCAAGGTTGGAGCAATGGTCAGACATATGGCAACTTAGATTCAATGCAAAGAAGTGCAAAGTAATGCACCTGGGAAACAAAACCCAGGAGAAGAGTACACAATAGCAGGGGAGGTACTAACAACAACAATAATGGAAAGGGATCTGGGTGTAGTCATATCAGATGACCTAAAGGTGGGTAAGCAATGTGAGAAGTCAGTAAGGAGAGTCAGGGGGGATACTGGGATGGATAGAAGAGGGCATCACAAGTAGAAAAAGGGCAGTGGTTATCCCTCTGTACAGACAGTTGGTGAGACCCCATCTGGAGTTCTGCATGCAGTTTTGGAGACCTCATCTATGCAAGGACATAGACAGGATGGAAGCAGTCCAGAGGAGGGCAACTAAAATGGTGCAGGGTCTACATCAGAAACCATATGAAGAGAGACTAAGATAGCTTAATATGTATACCCTTTAATGAAAGGAGGGACAGGAGGGACATGATAGAAACTTTTAAGTACCTCAAGGGAATCAACAAAGTCCAGGAGGGTAGCATCTTTCAGAAAAAGAGATGTGTGAGAACAAGGGGGCACAATTTAAAGTTAGATGGGGGACGACTCAGGGGTAAAGTGAGGAAATTATTTTTCACGAAGAGAGTGGTGGATGCATGGAACCACCTTCCTGGAGAGGTTTTGGGGTCTAAAACAGTGGGGGAATTCAAACATGCATGGGACAGACATAAGGCAATTATAGTGGGGGGGTTGCTGGAAGTAGGCTGTTGGTGAACTAGAATCTGCAGCTTATCCAATAAGTAGGGAAATGGGCAGACTGGGTGGGCCAAGTGGTACTTATCTGCCAACAAAGTCTATGTTTCTATGTTTCTATGTAGGCCATGGCCCTGGTACATGTGCTGCAGTGTGGCTATCTGCTCTGCTGGTGTGCTGGAGAGACACCCGACAGCACTAGCATATGGTGGCTGTGAGTCCAGGTCCTGGGTGTGGTGTGGGGGGGGATGTTTCTGTGGTTGGTGCCCATGGTGTGCCTGCACCTGTGACCTTGAGTACTTCTGTCATGGCATGACTGCTGAGTATTGGTGCCTGGAGCATGTCCTGGTGTACCTCCAAGGTCTGTCTCAGGATGACCTGTCTGCAGTTCCTGTGGGTGGCTGGCCAATTTAGGCCATCCTTTTGTCTGCCTAACTTTGTGCAGCACACTTCCTGGATGCATGGCAGATGCACCACACATTTTGGCTGAATATATGGATGCGAGGCATATTCATGTACCCATCCCCTTTTTTTGCACCGCATACATTATTTCTGCATGATCGCACATTCAGAAACGCACACCGCATCTCTCCCTTTTGAATTTCGTGCTTCTGCGCATTTTCTGAGATGCCCCATGCATCTCAGTTTTTTGGGCAGTGCATCTCCTTTGAATATGTGGGCCTTTGTACTTAGTATGACACAACGAATTAATACTCCATTAATTATTTTAATTTATGTACAGTTTTGCTTTCACACTATGTAATGGTTTTATGATGAAGCCATGTGGTTTGTGCATTAATAAGTACCTGAGCTGGCTGTGTGTACTAGTAATGAAGGACTTCATTTGAAAACTGTAAGTTTGATAGGCATCATGATGGCAAATACTTAGACTATTAGACTCAAGGTCTGTGCAGTTAAACATACTATCATGAGTTAGGGACACACAAAACACATTGCAAACAAAATTTCAAGAGCTGCAAATATTAATGTGAGGCAATGTTGTGTTTATGGTGCCATATCCCAGACTATCCTGCCTCTTTACTTGATACATAAAAAAAGGAAGGTAGAGATAAGACATTAATACAAAATTAAAATTGTAACTACCTGACACATCACAGAGGATACAAAGATTTGTTTTAATCAGTGCTTTAAAGATATTGACTGAGGAGGCTCCTCGTACTCTATGTCTGATACTAGAGCATGTCTTTGCACTGGAGCTGCAACTCCAAATTAACAACATTTTCAGGTTATTGGATTTTTAATGTTTTAAAAGTTCTTTCACACAGTAAGATGGACTGGTTCAGTTCTGAGAAAGCATCAGAATTTAGAAGTGTCACTAAGCTAACATGTTTGAAAGCATACCCTCTTGAAGGAGGCTCTACAGTAATAATGAAACTGCCTATACCCCCAGTCTGCAGGAGGTAGGTAACCTTACTATCAAAAGCTGCACCTCCCATGCTAGATCCCATGGCCATTCTCACTGCTACTTTTGTGGACTATCCATTGGATTGTCAGTGGGCATGCCTTCATTCCATGCCATTTATGAAGGCATGAAGTGCTGGGTGATGTGGGTCAGGGGGGTGCAGGATGTGTCATCAAGCCTTTGCCCATGTTCACTGATCCACCCCCATGCACCAGTGCACTGGGGTGGGGCAGACAAACACTCTGCAGTGGTTGGTGTTCATGCATGTCAAACCATGAACACCTGTCCACAGATGCAGAGCTGCATGGTCCGGGTACATGCCTGTCATGCATATAAGGTGCACAGTAGTGAGTATTCTCCTATTAGCATAACACAGATGAACTCTGCATAGAGTCATGATGAAAAATGAATATGATGTCTCACAAAAAAGGAATCCATCTGATGTAAAAGGATTAGGGACTTTGCAACCAGATGGCGCTGCCTATAATTCTTTTTCATCAGATGTAATAATCACTAGAATGCCCATCCCTGTGATTTGTTCTCCCTGATAGTAGGATGCTGAACCATCAGTAAAGACGCGACACAAAGAGATGTTGTCAAGTATTTGTGGCATGGCAGGGAGGAAAGGACCTGGATCTGGAAGATCAGGTGACTGCAGTGTACAGTCATGGGGTTCTCCTTGGAAAAGGAGTCCATGAGCCAGCATAGATGGAATTTTTGTTGGGTGTACCTGTATGTCTCTATCCTGGAGAAGAAGTGACCAGTGTGTCAGTGTGGTGTTAGAGACTGACCCATCCTTCATTCTGTCTGACAGCAGAAAGGTAGTTGAGGTATGGCTGGTGTTGATGATCAGTGGAGAGTACCCAATGATATACAGGAAGTGCTTGACAGCCCAGTAGGTGGCCAGAAGTTTCCTTTCATAAATGCTTTACTTCTGTTCCACTTGGGTCAAGAGCTGTGATGCATATGCAATGGGTCTCAGGGTGCCATGAACCTTCTGGGCCAACACTGCTGACATGGCAATGTCAGAGGTGGCACATTCCAGATGAAATGGTAGTGCTGGATTGGGGTTGACCAGAGCTGGGGCAGAGGCCAAGGCCTGCTTCAGTGACATCACAGCCTGGGTGTGTATAGGGCCCCAAGTCCATGGGATGTCCTTTTTGAGTAGCTTATACAGAGGAGCAGCTTTCTGAGCAAAATCAGAGATAAAATCTCTCGAATAATTCACCATACCTAGAAACCTTCGAAGAGTTGCCACTTTGGTAGGCAATGGCAAGTCTTGCAATCCCTGTATCTTCTTCCAGGTAGGGCTTCGACCTTGGTCAGTTATTTTCAGACCCAGAAAGAGTACTTCTTTCTGACATAGTTGTGCCTTTGCTGGATTGCATTTCAGGCCTGCTTTCTGGATGAGAGTCAGTAGTTCGTTCAAGAGATCCAGATGTTGTTCCTGTGTGGCTGTTGCCAGCAACAGGTCATCCACATATTGCAAGAGACATTGGGGAGTAGAGAAACTCTTGAGGGCATCCATCATGTGCAGATGGAACAGGGACAGGCTATTATGGAATCCTTGCAGCAGGCTAGTCCACGTGTACTGTCTTCCTTCAAAGGTGAAGGCAAACTTATATTGACTCTTAAGAGCCAATGGTAATGACCAAAAACCATTAGAAATATCCAGGGCACTGAACCATTTCAGGTCAGAGGTCAAGAGTCATAGCACATCGGGTGCTGATGCCACAGTTGGGGAAGAACTGGGGGTGACCTGATTCAGTTTCCTGTAGTCAATATTAAGTCTCCAGGTGCCTGTGGGTTTTTCACAGGCCACACTGAGGAGTTAGCAGTGGAAACACAAGTTCTGATTACTCCTTGCTTGAGGAGTGACTTGATTGTTTCTCTAAGAGAAGGCAAGGCCTCATTTGGAAAAGGATACTGTCTTTGCCTCTCGTGTGCTGGGCCTGGCACTTCGATGACAGTGTGCATTCTGCAACAGTCATGTTTGTTAATTGCAAACACCTCCAGATGTCATTGCAAAATGGGGAGAAGCTTTGGAAAAAGCTCATGATCTTTGAACAAATCTATGAAGTCATACTCCTTGTCAATGGCAGAGATTTTCACCACGTGTGAATCAGGGATCAAAATGGTATGGTATTGACCCTGAATCTGTATTAGTAGCATGTTAGCTAGATCCACCACATAGCTGTGTGGTGCAAGGAAATCAGTTCCTATGATACTAAGACGATCATGCATTACCATCAGTTGGAAAGTGTGTGAGGCCTTTAGATGGCCTAGCTCTACCAGTAGGGGTAGAGAACGGTATGCAGGTAGCCTAGTACCATCAACTCCTGACACATTGGTCCTCCATCGGGTGGACCAAGGGGATGTGTCTGGATGTTCATCATGTAATACAGATACCGCTGCACCTGTATCTAACATGACTACTAGTACGCGGCCCCCTACCTCAGCCTCAGTTCAGGGCCTTCTGTTTGTAGCCAAGACCAGCTTGTCTACAATCAGACTGGGGCCTGTAATTGTCAATCTGTACTACTGGAAGTATAGAGAGGTTGGGCCTGACTCCTGTGAATCACTTCTCCATGCTGTACTGATGCTATATAGGGAGGAGCTTCTGGGTTCAAGCCTGTATGGGCCTGAAGGCCTGCACTACCAGTATCCCCATAACCTGTTAGGGTCTGGGTCACTGGTTGTACTGCCGCAAGGGCCTGTGCGGGAACAGCATCCGCTACAGAGCGCACATGTCCCAGGAGCTCTCAGAATTTCCAGTTCTCTTCGGCTATCTCCCTATATGAAGGGCCTATTCTTTGTTGTTGTGGCTTACCTTTACCCTTATGCTTTTTATTCTTATGCCAATTCCAGTTTCCACCCCATTGTTGTTGCTGTTGCAGTTGTTGTTGGTGTTGGGTCTGTTGGGGGTGTTGGTTATCAGCTGGAGGGGCCTGCTGATGTTGGGCCTGTTGGTGTTGGGCCTGCCCTTCCACAGTGTAGTGCATCGTGGCCTCTGAAGAAGGCTCCACGGTGGCTACCTTCTTGGTACCGGAGCCCAGATCACGGCTCTAGAGTTGGAAAACTCTCTCAGTTTTCTGAAGGATGTCAACAAACCTATCTGTATTGGGGTAGGTGGTTGGCTGTACCTTTTCTCGTACTGCAGGAATCATGTTCCTAAGGAACAGGGCCTTATACTCAATAAGATCTACATCCACAGCTTCTTGTGCCAGGTGCTTTCCTGCTCGGTAGGCCATCCAATGTCTCTGGTGGTAAGTCACTGGACTTTCCTTTGCATTCTGTTTTACAGGGTATGCAAGCATCACTCCTACTACACCTGGGCTGTGAGCAGAAATGAGCTCAGCTGCCACCTCATCAAAGGTGGCATTCCCATCCTGGGGGATGGAATCGGGGAGTTTGGCCCACAAACTAGGCTCGATGGTCTGGCATAGTATTTGGTCCTGATATTTGACAGCGAGAATAAGCATCTCACATTTAGAATGCACCTTTTCTAAGTGACAGCTGAGGTTGTCGGACGGATGCATCCGACCGATACTGTCAGCTATTTGCTGAACAGAGTAATCCATTTGTAGGGGATTACTGGGTCGATCAGGTGAAGGTAAATTGTCTCAGGCACTGTCTAGTGCGGTCCGAGCTGCAGCCTTGGCTGCAGTATGAACAATACCATCCTGAGTGCCAGCCTCTTGCAGAAGTTGCCTAATCTGGGTTTTAATAACCCGTTCACTTCTTTCAGGAAGAGGTACATTGCCTATTGCAGTTTCAATCATCGTTTCTATCTCTTGCCTATCTTCCACATTAATAACAGCTGTCGGTGGTGCCGTCAGAACCCAGCCTGGGCCTGCTCCCCCTATCACGGGGGCCGCCATGTTGGTGTCTCCCATGATGGGCGTCACGACATCGATGACGTATGACATGGTGAGGGTGGAGTGGGGACCCACCATCTTGTGGATGGCTGGGTGGGGTTTCTGGGCCATAGTAGGGTTGTGACTGGGTGTTGTTCTGAGAGATGTCGTCATCTGATACCTCCCCTTCAGATGATGTATGTAAGGCAGGGGCTACGCCTCCCATCACCTTAACATGTCCAGCCAGACCATCCCACTGATGGCGCAGTTTTGCCATCTTGGTTTTACATTCAGCATGACTCACAATTGCAACATCCATATCAACCTCATCTTGCATTTGCTTCTGCAACACTCTATACATGGCGCTCAGTTCACGATTGTCCCTAGTAGCCACTTCTAAGTCATTACATACCTGGTTCATCTCATCCTGTAGCTGTCCCATCTCCTCACTCAACTGAGCATTTGCAGCACTTAGCAAATCATTCATATGCAATGCCTGTCCCTAATCCTGTCTCAAACTTTCACACTCCTGCTTCAGCATACAAAGTTCCTGTTCTCCAGCTTGATCTAAATGATGCAAAAGTGAATCCTTTTCATTCCGTAGAGTTTGGAGTTCAGACTCCAAGTTCTGCTGCAGTCTAACACATTCCATTTCCTGCAAACCCATTTGTTGCTTAAGAGATTAAATTTTCAGATCAAGGGTTTGAAACCTCGCTTCGGAGGCTTCCAGAGCAGCATAGAGAGCCACAACCATCATCCCTTTAGCCTGTCGCTTATTGGTTGATTGTCTCATCTCTGTGTACTGGGTTGAAATCCCCAGTATAGGGTTTTCAAATTGACTTGCATCCCACGTGAAGTCAGCCCATCCTCCATGGGAGGTAAGGAAGTTCGAGACATTGAGTCTCAGTTCTGCACAGATATTTGATATGGTGGCCGTTGTGTGGGAGGGAATGAAAAATCAAACTGTGAAAAAGGCACCATGCTATGTATCGATCCACAGCAGGAGCACTTTATACACAGCCGGGCTACTGTATAAGTTGCAGGCTTACAATTCAAAGCTGTAATGGAGTGAGTCGAGTCAGCATTGACCACACTGGAAAGGAGGACAGACAGACTTTGTAAGTAACTACAAACTGGTTTTAAAATGGGAGAGGTGATATGGGAATGTACACCTACTGTCCCTGTGGGAAAGGGAAAAGATATAGCAACAAGTGAACCCTTACAAACACCAAATATCACCTGCACGCGGTTGCCAATTGTCAGGAGGTCTAAACCTCACTTTCAGGTTCTTGTTAATATTGGGAATGCAAGTAATCACAGACACGTTGCATAAGAGTAATAAACTTGTTTATTACTACCAAAAAGGATAAAATCACAGTTGCCCTAAGCAGTTCTTACCAATACAAACCGGGAGCCAGTGCTAAGCATTCCCTATACCTTGAGGTTTCTTTGTGTCTCTTGGGATGTCCCAGGTACAAGACTAGTGTATCACATTATATACCTATGATAATTACTATGGTTACTGTAAGATAGAAACATTTCTAGTTACAGAGATGAGCCCTATTGGTTAAATTAGAGAAGGCTCCAATGTCCAAGATAACATTATACAATTTTGTAGTAGTCATCAGTTTGTGAAACAAAAGAGTTCTTATACAGAGTCTTACATAACTCAGTGTAGTAGTACAAATCACCAAAAGGTGGCAATGCCGACTTACATATCATAATTATTCCAAGGACACAGGTGCCTTGGCATCTTACAAGTAAGAAACACACAGAAAATACATAGGAGAATATATATATATATTAGCAAGCAAAGTGTATTACAATAATATGCGTACATATCCTGATATCTACTCTTGTACGGTAGATGCCCTTAGCCCTATATGTTAGTATAACATATGCTTAAGCACTAGCTGTCTACGGTGTACCTCTGAGGGTACCAATTAGGGTGCATGGACCTTGTGTAACACAGGCAATCGATAAAACAGCATTAAAAGGGGAGTTTGTGCTATTAGGAGATCTAAATATGCCAGATGAAGATTGGACAACTCTTAAGGTAATGGCTGCAAAGAGCAATGAAGTTTCAGAGACACTACAAGATTCATTCCTACAGCAGATGGTGAAAGATCCTACAAGGGGGAAAGATTATACTTGATTTAGTTCTTACAAATGGGTATAGTGTGGAGGAGGTGGTAGTGGGCGATTACTTGGTAACAAGTGATCATAATGTAGTACGTTTTAAGATTCAATTAAGGAGGATAACAAATAAGACCTATACGAAAATTTGTGACTTCAGAAGGGCTGATTTTAATAGGTTGAGAAATGTCTTTAAGGAAGAACTAAAGAATAAAGATAACACATTCAAGGTTGAGGTACTATGGAGAAATATTAAGGGTGCTTTGTTAAAATTTAAGGAGTTATGTATAACAAAGATAGGGAAAATAAAAAAAGGAAAAGGCCACTATGGTTTAATAGGGATGTTGTTGGGGCAATAAGGGATAGAAAAGTAGCAATTACAAGGTATAAGAAATCTCAATACGTGGGAGATAAAATTATATATAAAGAGAATTTGAGAAAGGCATGAAAAGTAATAAGAAAAGCAAAAGAAGAACCAGAGGAATGAACAGCTAAACCAGCAAAAAGAGGGGATAACACCTTTGTTAGATATGTGGGGGAAAAAGAACAATGCAACAAGGAATTGGCAAACTAAAGGGAGAAGGGGACATAAAGATTGGGGGAGAATTTGATAAGGCAGAGGTACTAAATAAGTATTTTAGCTCTGTATTTACAGTTGAGGAAGAAGGTAAGGGACCAGAGTTAATTAAGAAGGAAGGTAACGTATATGAATTTGATCAAAGTCCATTCAGAGAGGATAGGGCAAAGCAAGAACTGGATAAGTTAAAAGTAGACAAGGCGATGCAACCAGACAGATTACATCCTAGGGTTCTGAAGGAATTACAGGAGGAACTAGCAAAACCACTGACGTTATTTATCCTATCGCTGGTTACAGGAGTGGTTCCTAAAGGCTGGAAAATGGCTGATGTGGTGCCAATGCATAAGGGAGGTTGTAGAGATGAAGTAGGGAATTATAGACCAGTTCATCTCACTTTGGTGGTGGGTAAGATGATGGAGGTGTTGATAAAGGAATGAGTTGTAAATTGCTTGGCAGAAAGCAAACTACTAGATGATAAACTACATGGATTCACTAGTGGACGATCTTGTCAGACAATCCTGATTGAGTTTTTTGATGGGGTAACAGTTTACAACTTACCAGTGCTGTAGGGCACTGGGTATTGTGCATAGGGGATGGAGGGGTTGGGGGGGCACAAACAGCAGAGGGCGAATGAGGGGAGCCATCGAATTGGGGGGATAAGATCCAGAAGATGCCCTGGGGTGAAATAGAACCCAGAACGTGGTCCGCCATGTCTGGTTTCCTTACCCAAGGGTACTACCAATTGTGGTAGGCAGGTGGTCTGGGCAGCTCAAGAGGTTCATCCAACTTGGGCAGTGTTATGGCAATGCCAGGTCCATTAAAAACAAGACCACAATTATTGCAAATCTTGTTGAAATGGTGGACCTGGCATGCATCACCAAGACCTGGCTGGATGAGAACTCTGGCCCCTTTTTGGAGGCTTTTACTCCAGCCGGGTACTCGGTGATACACCACCCAAGATTGGATTGCAGGTGGGGGGGGTTGTGGTTGGTTTCAAGACTGAACTTAATCTCACGAGTGTACCAGTTGAGGAGACTGAGTCATTTGAGTGTACCGTAGTAGCGGGTGTAGGTTATCTAATCGCCCTCATCTACCATCTACCCAGCGATGAGAAGCAATTCCTTCAGGAAGTTGCAGACTTCGTCGTTGATTTGGCATTTGAGTCACCCAGACTGATGGTTCTGGGTGACTTCAATGCCTGGATCAATGATGAACTCTTGCAATTTGGACAGCACTTCCTCCAGTTGATGACATCTCTGGGACTCACACAGATAGTTACCACTGCTACTCATAAACACAGACACTCCCTTGACTTAGTCTTCATCCTGGGGATTGATGCCTCTGACTTGGGGTGGAACCCGTTGGGTGGTCCAATCACTACACTGTGGGGTTTAGTTTTAGTACCCCCCCAGTAGGTCTGCCCCTGTGGAGATGGTTAGGTATTATCCTTTACAAGATGTAAGTTCTCAAGGCCTAGTGGTGGTACTTGACCTTTTGTCCCTCCAAGTGGCAAACAATGACCCAGAGACCCTCGTGATGGCCTATAATTCAGCAATTTCAGTGGCTCTGGATCTCATCTCTCCAGTCTGAGTTCATCCTCTCTCCCTTTGCCCTCGATCCCCATGGTTTGATGGGACCTTGAAGGAGATGCAGTGACTAGGACGAAGGTTAGAGCGCTGCTGGTGGAAATCCGCCCTTGATGCCGACCACCTTAGATTGATGGACCATTATCAAGCCTATCAATCTGCAATCACCCATAAGAAGGCAGCGTTCCTGTCCAGGGAGATTGTGGCTGCTCAGAATCAATCAGCTCAGCTGTTCCAAACTGTAGACAGACTGTGCAACCCAGCCTGTCTACAAGTTCGAAAAGCCTTTTCTCAAATAGAGTTGATAAACTTGCTCGATTTTTTGCAACTACGGTGGCTGACATCAGGGTGGGACTTCAACCCGCGTACTCTATAGGTGTTGCTTTGGATCAGCACGAAGCCACTGTGCCTTGGTTTTCCTGGAGTACCTTCGACCAACCGGAGTTCATGGATGTCATGCGGATCATCCAGAGTGTGCACCCTACATGCTGTAGTTTGGATTCAGTACCAACTTCTCTAATTTTGGGTTGTATTGACTCCATCGGTTCAGTCCCATAAGGAATAGTCTGGTGCTCCTTGGAATCTGCTGAATTTCCTAGCTCCCTGAAAGAGGCAGTGGTGACATCACTCTTAAAGAAAGCTTCTTTGGACCCAGACTGCCATGCAAACTACAGACCAATCTATAACCTTTCCTTTTTAAGGAAGGTGATTGAGAAAGTAGTGGCTGCACAGTTGGAGGACCATTTGACCATCCATGACACCTATGAACCCCTCCAGTCTGGTTTTCGAAAGAGACATAGTACCGAGACACTGCTGGTTAAGGTGCTCAATGATCTTCTGATGGCTAGAGATCGGAAGAGCTGTTCCAGCTTGATTCTTCTGGATCTTTCTTCAGCATTTGACACTGTGGACCCTGGGGTACTGCTTGGTCACCTGAGGTACATCTGTGGACTTTCGGGTATAGTCCTCAGGTGGTTTACATCGTTCTTCATGGGAAGAACTCAGAGAGTGGTGTCCGAGTTTTTTCCTCAGACCCAGTCTCTCTGGGGTGTGAGGTACCTCAGGGTTCAGTGTTGCCCTCAATGTTGTTCACGGTGTATATGCTGCCCCTAGGAGACATTGTAAGAAGGTATATGCTGAGGTTTCACTGCTATGCTGATTATACCCAGCTCTACCTTTCTTTTGCACCTGACCAGGAGGGAGATCTCTCTGTCTTTAATAGCTGTCTCACAGAAATCCAGGAGTGGATGGATTCCACCTGGTTGAAGTTGAACTCGGAAAAAAACTGAGGTGCCAGTTGTGGACCCAGGTCACCGGACAGGGGGGTTGGGGGTTGGTTTGTCCTCTCGACTTTTTCTTGGTGGCTTATCACTCCTGACCTCCGAACAGGTGTGAAACCTAGGGGTAATGTTTGATGAAGGGCTGACCCTGCATTCGCAGGTGTCGGCTGCTGTCAAATCTTCCTTTTATCATCTCCAGGATTAAGCATCTGGTTCCGTCTGGTGATCTTCCTACTCTGGTCCACATCTTTGTGTCCTCATGCTTAGATTACTGCTACTCCCTTTACCTAGGGCTTCCTGGGGTGGAGAACCGCTGCCTGCATCTGGTGCAGAATGCAGCGGCCTGGCTTTTGACAGGATTGTCTCAGTCCTGTCATATTTTGCTGGTGCTACACGAACTACCTGGCTGCCAGTACAGTGGCAGATTACCTTCAAAGTCAGTCTTCTGACTTTTAAAGCCCTACATGGTCTGGGCCCAGATTACCTGAAAGAGCTTCTGGTCCCTTACTCTGCCCTGGGCGATCACTCCGTTCAGCTGACGAGGGGTTGCTAGAGATTCCAAAAGATGTGTTTGAAATCTTCTGGGGCCAGAGCATTCATACATGTGGCCCCTACCCTCTGGAATTCTCTACCCCATTAATTACAGGAGTGCACAACCATGGAGGGATTTAAGCAAGCTTTAAAAATGTTTTCATGGCACCAGGCATTCGGTGACTGATTGATTGGTGGTATGATGATACTGTTGATTTCATATGATTTGTGTTAGTTGATTTGCTGATTTTATGTGATTTATGTTTGCTGATGTTTGATTTCTGATTTTAAATCTGTTAGGCACCTTGGTACTTGAAAGGCACCATAAAAATAAAACTTTATTATGATTATTATTTATAATTGATTAGGGAGGGGCAGTAGATATGGCCCACCTAGATTTTAGTAAGGCCTTTGATTCTGTTCCTCATTGTAGGTTGGTAAACAAAACAGAGAGTTTAGGAACTGACAAGAAAGTCACTAGATGGGAGGAAAACTGGCTTAAGAATAGAAGGCAAAGGCTGGCAGTAAATGGGCCATATTCAAGAGAAAGGATGGTGATGAGCAGTGTCCCACAGAGGTCCATTTTGGGGCCATTCCTTTTTAATATATATATATACATATATATATATATATATATATATACTGTATATATATGAGACATAACAGAGGGAATTGGAGGGATGATGTGCATTTTTGCAGATGATGCAAAATTATACAATAGGGTTGATTCTGAGGGAGGGGTGGAGGCTATGAGAGGGGATTTGAATACTTTGGAACAGTGGAGTGAAATTTGTCACCTGAAGTTCAATGTGAAAATGTGTAAGGTTATGCATTTGGGATGGAATAATACAAAAATCAAAATATACTCTAGGTGCTGAACAGTTAAAAATAACAGGTCAAGAAAGATATCTTGGAGTTACAATCTCAGATAATCTGAAGGTGGGGGACCAATGTTGTAAGGCTGCAGGTAAAGCAAATAGGATGCTGGCTTGTATTGGTAGGGGAATCACAAGTAGGAAAAGGGAGGTATTGATGCCATTGTATAAGACAATGATCAGACAGCATTTGGAGTATGTTTTCCAGTTTTGAAGACCTCATTTAAAGAAGGATATTGATAGTCTAGAGAGGCTTCAGAGGAGAGCAACAAAAATGGTTCAGGGAATAAAGAATAAGTCATATGAATCTAGAATGAATGAGATACCTGTAAATGTGTACCCTCTGGAGATTAGAAGGGAGAGAGGGCATATGATTGAGACATTTTAGTACATCGAGGGGAAAAACAGGCTAAGAGATGGCAGTGTATTCAAAAGGAAATTTGAAGTTAAAACAAGGGCTCATAGCTTGTGACTAGAATGAAGTAGATTCAAAAGTGAGGTGAGGAAGTATTTATTCACAGTGAGTGTGGTAGAGCCAAGGAACAGTTTATCTGTGGAGATGGTGAGTACTGAAACTGTAGAAGGTTTTAAGAAAGCCTGGGATGGGTATAAGGGGTTGGGAGATGGAAAACAAAAAGTATCTCTTATAAAGGGAAACAGGTAATGAAGTGAGGATATGGACAGACTGGATAGACCAGGATGGTCCTTTTCTGCCATCACTATACTATGAAATTATGAAACTATGAAATGGTATGGGATTCAGAAGGAGCAAAGGTCAGTGTTATGGTGGGAGTAAGAGTTCTGGGAGGAGGCAGAGATGGAGGAGAAAATATAGGTAGGGAGATTATCGATCCATAATTTGGTCAGGAACGTAGCAGTACAGCCATCTTGACTCCAGGGAAGGGAAGGACAGAGCTTTGTAGAGGTCTCAGTGGTGAATACAGGTGGTTAGGAAAGCACAAAGCAACATAAAGAGTTGAAGAGCATGTCCAGTTTAGCCAAGGCAGTTTTTGGGGTGGCACTGTAGACTATGTCTGCATAGTCAAAGGTAATTTTCTGCTCAATAGCAAGACAGGCAGTCTGAGGAATGCAGTCCTTGTTTCTATATAAGGCACCAAGCATGGGGTGTAAGTTCTATTGAGTTGCATCCACTGGTGCTGAAAAGTCTAAATGGTGGACTAGCCAGACCCTGAAGTATCTAAAGTTTTTGACATTTTTGATAGGGAAGCCATCCAGGGTGTGGAAGGCAGGGAGAATGTAAGTTTAGATAACATCTGTCTGGTTCCAAAGGACATGCAGACTATCTTTTTGGCATTCAGGAACAACTGGTTGCAATGGAAACATTGCTGGACCTTGTTGAAATCATGTTACGATCTAGCCTCAGCATCCATGTGTGAGATGCTAGATGTGTGAAGGATGGTGTCATCCACATACATGTGAATTTGAGAAGTGGAGCAGGTAGAAGAGAGATCATTGAGAAAGATTGAAAATAATATAGGGCCAAGTGCAGAGCCCTTTGGGATGCCAGTGGTGATGGAGAGTGGAGGGAGAGGGAAGATGTAATCTTGATGGATTTGGGATTTGCCTGACTAGTAGGGCTGAAACCACACTGTGGCTGAGAAGTTTAACCCAGCACCAGTGAGTTTTTGGAGGTGGAGAGAATGGGACACTGTGTCAAAGGCTTTTGTCAGATTGACAAATACGGCAGAGGTAACGTGTCCCAAATCCATATTGGGGAGTATGGAATCAGTGAGCCATAAGAGGGAGATGGTGGTGGAGGGGGACTTGCAGAAACCAGACTGGAAAGGGGTGAAGAATGAGGTGAAGTCAAGGTAAGGGGTGAGCTGGGCATGGACAATGCATTCCTGCAGCTTAGCAAGAATAGGAAGTAAGGAAATAGGGCAATAGGTCCCAGGGACAGTAAGATCACCATTAGATGTGGGCAAAGTCACTAAACTTCACTACACAGGGTATTTCACATATAACTTGATTTTCACTAAATACTCTGCAAAGCAAAGCAAAAACATTGTGTTCCACATTAACATGAAGTTTCCATTATTTCCTATGGACTTCGTGTTACTTCACATTTTTGGGGATCTTTAAGGTGCATTTTGCAGTGATTCATGGAATGACAGGTCACATGGACTCTATATTGTCTTGCACAGCCTCAATTCATTGTAGTGTGTGTAGTGGAAAGCTGGAAACAGTTTGGTCCCAGAACTCTGAGAATCAAACCATTCAAAAACCTTCAAAAAAGGGGTTGGGGGATGGGAAACAAAAATTTCTCTTCAAAAAAGTATCTCTTCAAAAAAGCATTTTTGCAACCAAATGTTGAGTCAAAATTTAGTACATTGATTGTAATAAACCCTCACGTGTTTATATCATCAAGCATTTATTGATTTTGTGTGAATATTGCATGATAATTTAGTACATTCAGTCTCTGTTCTGACAGACACTGTTGAAGTGTGCTTTGGGGAGGGGCGGATCTGTGGTGTAGAAGGAAGATTCACAGACCACAGTGCAAAAGGCAGTCTTTCCAACTGTTGTTGGCTAGTGTTTTAGTATTTGTGTGTTCAGGCACACATAGTAATACTTCTAGTAAGTTATCAGTTTTTGTTGTTTGCTGTGCAGCTGTGCATTTTTTGTCTGTTTAAAAGACTGTGTTGTAGTTTACTGAATGGTTAAAAGTTTCTGCACATTACCTTTAGTGTGTGTGTGTGTGTGTGTGTATGTGTGTGTGTGTGCTGTCAAGTCAGATGCATTTTATTGTGCTACCGTAATACCAGTAGTCTTAATTGCTCAGCCTGTCTTTGGTATTTTTTCCAGCTTCTGTCTAGATATTGCTGTAAATTCCTCCCCCCCCCACACACACACACAAAATAAGGTATTGTTGTTCCACATCTGAATTTCTGAAGACTGGTTAAGGTCTTGTTGGGCCTGTGTGGCTGTATCTCTTTAGTGCCCAATTGCCATCTGGAAGTCAAGTGCTGTTTTTTTGGCTTCCCATCCACCAAAAACTGAATGAATATAACATTTCCGTTAATTGCCTGTGTTCAGTCTGTTGAAATTGTTGTCACTGCAGCACTATCATGTGTTTCCCCGTAATACTGTGAACACTGTCTCTCACTGCATATGATAGCATTTAATCAAAAGGCAAAGACATAATAAGAAATGTACTTATTGCATTATTTTTGGCATTGTACTGTTGTGTGAATTCTCTTAAATTGGTTATAGCAACCCACAAAATTAGGAAAATCACTTTTTGCAATAAACGAGTTTCCTTTCTTGGTGACTTTGTGTAATCTAAAAAAATGCCCACAAAGACACAGTCAGGCAAAGGTGTTTCTGACTGTGGTGCATAAGCCACATAAGTCAGTGGGGTATAAGCTTTGGCTCTATGTGCAGGGTATTCCTTCACATTACATGTAATAAATAAAAAAAGAAAAAATCCTTGAAGGGAAAAAGTACTGTGTCAGAGAGGGTTAGGCCAGGCAGGGTCCCTGAACCTGGGTGGGTAGCAGCACCACCTGCAGCATCATCACCCTTAGTGTAGGTGGTGTGTGAAATAAATTGTTTGTGTGTGTGTGTCTGAACTAAAATATGCCAGCCAGTTGTCAATTATCTGCAAGTAAACATGTAGCTAAAAGTTGTGAATTAACACCGGAGGACTACAAGCATGAAGAGGATGACATTGAATGTTCCAGTAGCAGTCAGAGTAGCAGTGATGGTGCTCTTAAAAGCACTGCCAGTGCCAAGTTCATGACTTATGTCACGCTCAAGTCATGGCAAATCATGTTCTTCATGGTCATCATGATCACGAATCACACCATTTTAACTTTTTTTGGTGAGGCTCTGTTATGTTGTTTTTAATCTTTGATTTCATCACAATCAGGACACCCAGTCATCATGTCACATCACTCAAGAGCTTTGGTGCAGTACGATGCTTCTGTTAGTGTTCACATTCTGTAGGATGCCCTACTAGCAGATGGACTTGAATCTTTGTCCTCACAAGCTGCCTCTATTTAATCCAGTAGCTATAATATCAGCATGAACATTGTACAATTTATATTATATATGTGTTTCTGAGTCAGGCAGTTCAGGGAAATGCAGCCATAGGTATTTCAAATTTTCAATGGCCAATGTTTGTGGAAGCTCATTTCCATCCAGTTTCTGGTGGTCTGAGAAGTATTGCCAGTGCCAGGTTCATAACTCACATCGTGTCATCATGAATCACATTCTTCATGGTCATCACGATTATGAATCACACCACTTCAACTTTTTTTTGTGCAACCCTGTTGCTTTTTTTATCTTTGGTTTCCACCAGTGTACTAGGCATTAAACTGGTTTAAAATGAACTCAGGAATCTGGAAAAAATAGTATGAAAAGTAGAAAACTCTTTCTTTTACTAGTGTTGACTAGCCCGCTCAGCTACACAGTTTCTGCTCTAGCAAAGCAAAAGTCAAAGTGAAACTAATTCACTGGCTTCCTGCCTGATTCCCTTCCTGCCTGCCCAGTATGTGACCAGCAGCATATACCATTGTAACAGTGATGGTGCTACAACAACAAACTCCCCCCCCCCACAGTGACACAACCTATTTGACAACCGCAGTATTGAACAGGTTGTCTCAATGAAGTGCTGATGCACCGACTGCCGGTGTTGGCCGCTCTCCCCTCACATCCGCTCCCCCCAGAGTTGACAATCCATAATTCCAGGTGGTGCGACAGGCAAGGCACCCTGTGTGGGGAGGGGATGAAGACTTCTGACAACAGTAGAAGTGTCCAGCACTCTCGGGTCCATTGACACTTTGCCACGGTGATTACCATCGGCAAAGTGGTGTCGCAGTAAAGTCCTTGGACAAGTTTCTTGTCAAAGTGACTTGGAAAAACCAACCTGCATAAAGTCAGACATGTGATTTGTGGCCAGTTTCTCACAAAATTCACCTCCTCACAATGTAACCCAAAGTTAACTCAAAGTTTGGAAAGTGAAGGTGATTAATGTTGAATTTTGACCTTTGAATGGAAACTTCTCATAATGCTACACAGATACAAATTTGATCACTTTGAATTATATTCACAGTCATAGTAAAACTTTGCTGCATCTGTAATCACCACCTTTGTGGAGAGGAATAACAGTAGAGTGTTTTCAAGGTGAAGTAACTGAAAATAAAGGATAGGTTGAGGATGAAGGCCGGGGGGTTGCTATAGAAGGGGATGAGAGATAAAGCATTATGAGGTCTAGACCATTTGGACTTTTACCCTCAGAGGGGTTCATGGCATGGAGGGCTTTAAGAGCATCATTTGGTGAAATGAGAGAGAATGAGAAAGGGGAAGTGGAGGATTGGAGAGGGTAGGGGGACTAGGGAGGCAGTAGGCTGACTAGTGGGGAGGATGGAGAGGAGCGAGGAGGCACAGGATGTAAAGAAAGTGTTGAAGGGAGAACCGACTAATGGATGTCTGGAAAGTGTTTCTTTACCATGGATGAGTGTCGGGATCAGA
Organism: Neoceratodus forsteri; assembly: GCA_016271365.2. Classification (NCBI taxonomy): domain Eukaryota; kingdom Metazoa; phylum Chordata; order Ceratodontiformes; family Ceratodontidae; genus Neoceratodus; species Neoceratodus forsteri. The sequence goes on along the minus strand of CM057450.1, from coordinate 848,517,628 downwards.
GGGTGGAGGGAGTGGAGAGAAAAGTGATTTGACTACTCTCCAGAACTTGGGGGGATAGCTTAGGTTGGTGTAGAAGGATGCGGAGAAATATTCTGACTTAGCATATCTGGAGGCCTTTCTGCAAGTGTTTGTATGTTGCCTACAGTGGAGGAGGACAGCGTGGGATCTGGTTTTTATATAGGCCTTCCAGGCCTGGTCCCTGGTGTGCATGCAGGCCAACAGCTCAGCATTAATCCAGGAAAGGTGTAAGCCTTTCACTCTAGTTAGTTTAGGGGGAGTGCAGGTCCCAGATTTCTAGGAATTTAGTCTGAAAGTAGCTAAGGGCAGTATCGATAGAGGATTCTGAAAGAGGGAGGACCAGTAAGTGTGGTGTACGTCATTTATCAGGGGAGCTAAGTTTAGTGATTGGAAAGAGCGCAAATAGATAAAATTTGGGGGGGCTTTAATCTGATGGAATTTATGGATACAGTAAATCATGTGGTGGCCGCTAAAAGAATCTGGGAGAATACCAGAGTCAATTATGCAGTGGGGATGGGAGGTGAGGGCCAAGTCAATCAGGGTGTGTTTGAGGGATTTATGGGTTAGTCAAGTCAGGGAGGTAATTAGTTTTGTCAGGTTGAGGAAGTTTACTTTGTTGCATATTGTAGAATTGGCAGGAAATAGCCAATCTACTTTTACATCACATAGCATTTATGCTGTTACATATTGTACAGTTGGCTGGAGAGAGCCAATTCACATTTACATCACATAAAGGTCTTAATGAGTACTACATCACTAACACCCCCCAAGAAAAATTTGGGGACCATAAAAAAAACACAAAAATTAAGGTTAAGTTATTGTGTGAGATACCCTGTTAACCCTTCTGTACAATTCAGCAAGACTATCATGTCACACATAACTTTCAAATGTTTTGAACTTCCACATCCCAAGGACTGAATCTGTGCATCCGTCCAGCCCTATACCCTTGTGTGAGAGGCAGCACCTGTGCAAAAGGAGTGGGTGTTGTAATCCTGAGACTCAACCCCCAGGGACCACACAGCCTTACTGAGTAAGTGGCAAAACTGGAACTCTGTAATGGGGGGGGGCTCATTCTCTTGGCAGAAAAAAGCCAGGTTCCTGGTATGTAGCAGAGGGAGGTAAGCCAAAACCCCCCTACAGATATCCCACTGCACCCCTGGGGGACCGAAGACTGTACCAGCAGCCCTTGCTCCTCATCTATTTTACAACACTGTAAGCAAACAAACACCCCTTCTGGGGTCACCACCATATTATCCCCACCCAGTGTCTCCAGCAGTGTGGATGATTTGCTCATCTGGGGTATCTTGGGCATCCTGAACACCCTCAGAAGGCTACCGAGAATACTGTTTGGAACAGTTGCACCTCTGAAACAGATGAGCAAACCCTATGGAGTGTGTTCATTGTGTTAACTAACAAAGCTTGGCTGGCCTGGAGGCATGTATGGTTGAAGCATCCATGCTTCCCTGCTGTCATGCTGGTGACCCTTGTTCGGGAAGTGACTCTGGTCACTCGGGGACCCTGATGGGAGAGGGAGGATTTAGCATCCATAGGATTTCTCTCTTCCCTCACGGAGTGCGGATTCTGCAACTCACCGCTCAACTGCTACCTGAAGGAATCCAGGTGATGGCACATGCAAGTCTTGCAGCAAGGGGAAGAGCCAGCGCACAGAGTGCTGGAGTGCTCATTGCATGTCCAGCTGAGCCCCAGAGAGAAAATCAGGAGGAAAATGGAGGACAGGCTATATAAAGCCCTGTCCATCTCACCACTGGACTGCTTGATCTCTCTGGTCTGCTGGATGAGTTGCAGGATGGTCGTTGTCAGTGGGGACAGGGCTGAGAAAAGCCACCTGATCCATCCAAGAGAGATAAACACTTCCATAGAAAAAAAAAACTCACATAGCTGGGCAGATTGGGCATCCTGTGTCTGACTATCTTGGATCCCTGCAGGCCCACCCTTCCAGCATCTTATGCACACAGAAAGGTCACAAGGTATATTTTACCCCTGTGGCCTTAGCAAACCATGCAATGCCTGCCAAGTCCTGTCCACCACTGCCAGCATAGACTCTTGCTATGTCATGTGCAGGAGATATGAACTCAGTTGCTCTTCTGGAGTTAGCCCAGCACTGGCCCAACCCAGCTTTTGCTTTTCCCCCAAGAAGTTCTCCACCCCCCTCTGATAGGCCACCCTTCTTCTAGGCACTGAAGACCACCTAAGTAGTTCCCAGAGGTAGGCTGGGACTTCCTTAGGGCACATCTCTGTTTCTGGACCTGGCTCTTGGAATCTCTTCCACTGCTAATGAGAAAGAGCATCAGCAACACTTATCAATATCAGACACTTGCACTGCCCTGAATTGTATATTCAGGACTAAACACCTCAGCTCAAAACTCCTCATCAAGTTTCTCATGGGGCCTGCACCCCCTAACTGCCCATTTATGCTGTATACTACACCTGCATTTTCCCTTCTGAAAGTCACCTGCTTGTCATGCTACTAATGCCCCCAGATAACCAGTGCCACTTCAAGGGGGGGAAATTCCAAAAATATGAGCTGCCAGAGAAAACCTCATCCACCCATGATGGAGGACAACACCACACATACTAGGTCTCCTGAAATAAGCTTCAAAGCTAAATCTTCTGGAGTCACCTGTGTAAAGCTCCAGCTGTTGGCTTGTGACCTCTGTTAGCCAAATGGCTACTTTATTGAAACAGGACAAGAATGCCAACCATACCTTGAGTTCATCCTGCATGGATTCAGTAACCTGAAGCCTGTGGTGGTGCTGGTGGTGCTTCATGCAGCCCAAACCACACTTGGCTAGCTGCTGAAGGAAACTTCACCCATTGGGATTACTTTGCAGGTTAAATATAGATGTCCCTGATGCTGCTGAAGCTCCTGCAGGGTGATTTTTCATGCCTGCACCATCTTGTACAGCAACATCTGCTGAACACTGTCCTTTTTTTGTGGCAGCTGAAACGTTGTGGTGACTGTATTGATTTTGACATCCAACAAGGGCAGGTGTGCACAGACCCTTAGTCTTATCATGGCCTAAGTCCACTCCTAAGTCTTCACACATAGTATGGAAAGTGCCCATCAACTGGGCACAGTGAACAGTCTCTGCCTTGCCTCAAACATGAAATCAACCAGATAGAGAATGATTTCAGATCTGCCTGCTAGGTTTCTGGTGGTAAAGTGCAGGAAGGTGTTGAATTCCTCAACGTCTGTGCAAACCATGACACATCCCATGGACATGCAGTTGTCAATGTAATACCAACCCTCAAATTTCATGTTTAGCAGATCCCTGTCAAGTGGGTGCACTGGTAACAGGCAAAAGGCAGATTCAATGACAGCCTTGCCAAGTAAGGCACCCTTCCCTGCCCCTCACCACCTCAGTAACTACATCAAAGAGCACATTGTATACTGCCATATCAGCCAGATCAATGTGGTGGTTGACAGGTCATGCTCTGGGTCAATAGAGGATTGATCATTCTGAATTCACTCACTGCTTTCTTTGGCACCAAGCCTATCAGCAATACCTGGAGGCTGGGGCACCTTGGGTGCACATGTGGGCCACTAACTTCTCCTGTCGCTACTTCATTTTGTAACTTAGCCCTAACTATGTTTGGGCACTTCATAGCAGATTTAAGTTTCTCTGCCTCCCAAGCTTTGCATGAACCCTTGTATGGGATCCAGAAATCTGGCATAAAGTTGCAACTGCAAATCAAACAGCAACATTTTCAGGTTATTAAGATTGTTCATGTTATAAGAGTTCTTCCATACAGTATGTTGGAGTGGTTTCTTCTTGAGAAAGGATCAGATTTCAGAAGTATAATTAAGCTAACATGTTTGAAAGCATACCTTCACAAAGGGGACTATGCACTAAAAATAAAACTGCCTATGTGACAAGTACCAATGACACATAAGCAACCCTATTATCAATAGCAATGCATCTGATGTTCTGCAGCCCCCCTAGTGACATGCACTACAGGGGCATATGCACCTTTCATGCTCATACCTGGATTCTTTGCATTGCTATGCATGCAGATGGTCCAGAGGAGTGTCAGTAGGTGTGCCCACACTCCACACCATTCATGAAGTCTGGGAATGCTAGTGGAGGGAGTGCAGGATACAGTAACAGGAACCTGCCTGGGTCCTCCAACCTGCTCCCTGTGGAACAGCACACTGAAGGGATGGGGCGGTTGAGCAATACTCTGGTTGCCAGAATTTGTGTATGCCAGTCACCACACTCCTGCCTTTGGGTGTAGAGCAGCATAGATGGGGTTCATACTGCAGTTCATACTGCGGTTGGATAGGGAACCAGTTGCATGATGCCCACAAGTGTACCTATCGGAATCCTTACACTTGATCATTCTTCATATTGAGCAACCAATTATCCAGTCTTGATTTAAAGATGTCTTTATTTTTGCTCATTATAACATGCAGAGGTAGGCTATTTCAAATGTGCACAACTCTCTGAGTGAAAAAGTGTTTTCTCTTTGTTGTTTTATATTGAAAACTGCTTAACTGTAATGGGTGCCTTCTTGTTTCTTTTGTGTTTTGTTTAAAATCAAAGTCAATCCATTTCCATAAAGAGAGCTGGATCATTTACCACACCCCACATAAACAGTAAATCACCCCTGTTCCTCCTTCATGTATCTGGTGCACCATAGTGCACAGCCACCCATGAGCGTAAAACAGATGCACTCTGCATACAGTGGTAACTAGAGATGCATCCCAGTAAGTATCTAGGTATATACAGATACTTCACAGGAAATCCCCTTGAAATGAATCGTGATTTCCTGCAATACAGTATAAGATAATTTCAAAGTATCCTGGGACATTTCATTGGCTACCACTCTGAATTAAACTGTTACAGTTGAGTATGTCACAGCCCTGGGCTCAACAGGTTAACAGAGCACAGTAAATCTGGCTGCAATCAGTATGATTCAGAACTGCATAAAAATTGCCTTGCTAGATGTCTGAAAACATTTTTTAAAAACAGTAGATAAAATATAGGCATGCACATCTCAGAAAACCCTTCATGTGGAAAATTATAAATTAAAAGATTGGTGGATATCAGAAAGCAGCACTTTGATTGTCAATCATACTGTCATCCTCCAGGATATGTCAAGAGACGCATTATAAAAGAAACTATCAAACTGAAAAATATTTTCAGGGCACCAGGCACAGGGGAGCTGACTGACTAGGAGGTGGATTGAAGTGAGGTGGCCAGGGGCTAATGACTTTTATTTTAAAACCTGTTTAATTGCTTTCAGACATAATGATAAGTGCGGATGGGTTTGTGTGGAAGGAACAAGAGGAACTGCCACCATGGTACATGTTGGCACTAATAAAGTATGCATAGGAAGATCTAACATCCTGCAATTTAGCTTTAGAAAACTACACCAGAGCTTTAAGAGCAGGCATCTGAGGTAGTATTCTCCAATATACTACACTTGCAGACAAGACAAGTGCAGATAGGTCCTAACATTTTTGTTATACCACTAAAGAAATGTCCTGCTGCCTGCAGTACCATGAAGGCATATCAAATACAATCTTGTCAGAAATATTGTGACATATCTGGAAATAGACAAGCTGATAGCTACAACTATGACAGTGTCACTCACATGGTTAGTAAGGAATCTGAAGTTGAATGCCTAGCTCATTTAAATGTCTGCATCAAGGAGTAAGAATTTAGGCTCTGCATTCTTAGAAAGCATTTTTAGAATGGAGAAGCCTGTATGAGGTAGATGAGATTAACCAGGGCCCAGAAAAGAAGGGTATCTGCCACACATGATACAGTATGGGGGTGGTAGAATGGTCACCTGCAAATCAACAAAAGCAAAGAGAGACAAAACATAGTCCTACTTTGCATGATGGGTAGTTTGAGAAGTGCAACAAACAAGATGCAAGAAGTTTAGATATTATAGGTTTCATGTGAAATCTGAAGTTTAAGGTGGAGTTTAAATACTCAGAGAGATATTTAGATAACTCCAAAAAGTCAAGAATAGTGTTTATGAAGGCAGGCAACATGAAAGTGGTTCCCCATCAACTCAGCCTTTCATAACTACCAAAAAGCATAGCCTTGTGTGTTTTCTTGTTTTTTTGTTTATGAATTCTATGTCCCAGGGTAGCATTGAGTCATCCCACAGTGGAACTATGATAATACAGCACTGTATCCTCCATGAAGAGTTTTAAATTTGCATTAGGGAAAAAAAAACACATTTGGATTTATGAAATAACACAGTAATGGACCCCAAATTGAGCCTTTCGGCATGCCTTGATGAACTATCCTTTCAGAAGAATAACAGCCTCCAAATTCAACAGCTTGTACCATGTTGGTTAGGTAGTCTATGATATAATTCATGGCTGACTCCCCAGATTCAAACACTTTAGTCTTGTTAATAAGATCCCATGTCAACAAGATCAAATGTTTTGGTCATGTTCATGAAGACTTCACCAGTCAATCATTCTTATTCCATTGCCTACTGTAGTACAGTTCATCTCAAAACCAGAACAAGGCAATAACTGTTTCATATCCTTTTCTAAATTTGTGTTTGCCGTTACTCAGAAGATTATACACACATACATACATACATACATACTGTACACACGAAAAGCCAGCAGATACAGGCCTGAAGGTCTGTCAAGTCTGCTTGATTGTGCAGTTCTCAGTGGTAACCACTGATGCTGAACCTCCCCCTCTTTTTCCTTTCTTAGTCTAATTCTACCCTTAACCCTGTCCCAACCTTTCTTAAAGGGACACTGTCAACCCCCTAAGGTCTCAAAGTGTCCCTCATTTAAAAAACACATTTTATGTTTGCAAACATTCTGTAAAGAGTGTTGATGTAGCTGGTAGTTTGATTTTGACACTTTTTTCTTTAAAAAAGTGAAAAACAGACTGCCCACCATACTGGTGTTACCACACAAATACAGATTTGTTTGCATTCCTTGATCCTCTCCAGCTGCATCTTTCCTGGACTTGGGAACACCCACAACACAGCCTAGTCCCTCATAATGCAGTAGGAGTTTAGTCATGAGTAACAGCACTGTTTGGATGTGTTTCTAATGGTCAGAAAGCATGAAGTAAGAACAGATCCAGGATTGTAAATAAAACAAGGTTGTTTATAAATATACATTCACATGCATTTCAGTTCTACTAAACAAGGAGACAGACAAAACAAACAGCAACATCAATGAATTTTAGAGGAGGTAAGAAATCATAAAATGTAGGTTTTTAACCAGAAATAATATGATGAAAAAAAGGTTGACAGTGTCCCTTTAAATCCCTCCACTGTTGTCAGTGAGCTCAGATCCTTACGCAATGCTTTCCACTCCTTCACAACCCTGTCCATGAAGAAATGCTTCCTCATCTCCTTTCTGAACCCCCCCAGCTTCTAACCATGTCCTCTCATGATCCCCTCCTTCCTGAATTTGAACAGATCTTCAGAACTGACCCTATTTATGCCCTGTAAATACTTAACGGATTCTATCATGTCCCCTATGTCCCTACGATCTTCCAATGAGTACATGTTGAGTTCTGCAGATCTATCCTCTTAGAGCTTTTCCCGCATCCCATTTAGCATCTTGGTTGCCCTCATCTGCACCTCCTCCAATAGTCTGCTGTCCTTTTTTAGGAAGGGGCACCTGAACTGCACACAATACTCCAGGTGTGGCCTCACTAGTGACCTGTACAACAGCAGGATCACATCCTCACTCCTTGAGGTGATGCCCTTGCTATGCACCCAGCATCCTGTTGGCCTTTGCCACTGCTTTCCTACAAAGTGCTGAGTGATTCGTCTAACCAGTGACATCACACCCAGATTGTTTTCCTCAGTGGAGACCGATAGCCGCACACCCCCAAACTGGTATCTGTGCCCTGGATTCTTTGTTCTGAAATGCATAACCCTGCACTTCCTGGCATTGAACCCTAGCTGCCATGTGTCAGACCACTTCTGCAATGTGTTCGGATCACTCTGGAGTACCCTCTCACCATCCACCCCATGCACCACTGCTCCCAGTTTAGCATCATCTGCAAACAGGCTCATCCTACTCTGTACCCCCTCTGCCATATCTGATACAAAAAATGTTGAATAGCACTGGCCCCAGCACTGATCCCTGTGGGACACCACTGATGACTGTTTAGGGTGTTGAGAGTCCCCACCAACCTCCACCCTCTGCTGCCTGTTCTCCAGCCAGCCCCTAATCCATTAGACCAGTTTTTCCCCTATGACCAGGCTTTTCAGCTTGCCAATCCCTCTCCCATGAGGCACAGATTTAAAGACCTTGCTGAAGTCCAGATACAGGATGTCAACCTCCTGTCCCTCATCCAGAGTCCTAGTCACCCAGTCATAAAAGTCCACCAAGTTGGTCTGACATGACCTTCCCTGTGTGATCCATGCTGTCAGTCTTCAGGAAGACCATTCTGCTCTAAGAATGTCACCATCCTCTCTTTCAGGATAGTCTTTATTAGTTTCCTCACAATTGATGTGATGCTGACAGGCCGATAGTTTCCAGGCTCATCGCAAGAGCCGCTCTAATGGATGGGCACCACATGTTCTATCTTATGTCTCTGTAAATTCAAAAAAATGTTGTAGGTGCCATATTGGTCCTTTTAAGAACAGATCCAGAAACAAATGATTTGATACTGTTTATTGGACCAACATGGATGTTACAGAAAAGAACAAAGTGCTCTAGCTTTCAGGCATACCCGGTCCTTCTTCAGAAACTTTATGGCAGTTATTTTGAAAATCCCATACTATTAACACCAGATTATGTTGAAGAAACAGAAATAATTCTCATTGGTTTAACATATACATTTAAAACATAACAGAAGATTATGTCAGAGAAGCTAATTAACACCAGTATGCTTTTAACTGAGGAGTCTCAGAAGGGCAAAGGTTATTAAGAATTCTCAACAACCAGAGAGTTCTTCTCACATAAATTTTAAAATGTCTCAGTATGCTAAGAAAGCATTCTAGTGATAAAAAACCCTGGGATAGCATTCTCTCTAATACATGTAAAATGAGGTTGCAACTTACATTCCAAGTGTCCTGGTGTATTAATGAACAGATAATGAGAGTCAAAATCTTGAAATTAGGTATAGCTGTAAGTTGAAAAAGAGTCCCAAATTAAACATATACGTATATACATGATGCATGATAGTATCACTTGTAAGTGTAAGTGCCAAATAAAAATACTTGTCAATGACCCCCAAGAAAATGAGACAATGAGCCTGATAAGTGCAAATTTCAACACAGAGTCAGTGTATAACAAAAATGCACAGAATCAGTCTAAGGACTCTAAATGAAAACTTCCAAGGATGAAATCCTCCAGGACCCCTCTTTTTTTTTTCCTTTTCTCTCCCTCTCTCCTTCTCTCTCTCTCCTTGGGAAATATACTGTAACTAGTAGGAATGAGATATACTGTATGTACAAGAGTCATAATACAGCATCATTCACACCAATATTAATCATTACCCAAAAGAATTACACCTTTTATGAACCCCCAAGTAAATGAAATATGCTTCTTAATATGAGCAGATTTAAAAATGTGGCAGTGTGTAATCCAACCACTGACAACTAGTAGAAGGAAGCAAATGTACACTATATGTGAAAACTAAGTGTCCTAGCCACATAACAATTTTCCCATGCCATGCTTCCCCACACAGAGGTATGTACATACACCACACCACACCACACACACACACACTGCACACCCCACACAACCACAACACACAACAAATATAACAAATACAACCCACACATACCACACCACACCGTGCACACACAAAACAAAACACACACATATCATACCCACAACACACAAAAACACAACACATGCAAAACACACACAAACACACACATACATACATACATACATACATCAATACACACACACACACACTCTCACCACAGTGTTAAGGTGAGAAGTCAACATGTAAATAACCATAAACTTACAAAATCAAAGGCCCACTGAAAAACTAAAGTATTTATGTCCATCTTTTAAAGTAAAGGTCTGTGTAAGTTTAAGTGGAATAATGCATCATATAACCAACATCAATGTTCAATCCATCCGCCACCATATTGAAAAGTAAAATAAGTCTAATTTCAGAAGTCCATCTCTGTTGTGTACTGTTGAAATGTCCTTTTAAGACCATCACAGACATATCTGAGATTGAGTCGCCATCCTGGGAGAAGTGCTGGGCTACTGGATTCTCAGTCTTCTTATGATTAATAGAATGTCTGTGTGAATTCATTCTAGTGTGGAGTTGTTGCCTTGTCACCCCCACATAACCTGTGAGAGGACATTTCTTGCATTGGATAAAATAGACCACATTACTTGATGTACATGCATAATTCCCCTGTATCCTGAATAGTCTGTTTTGTGATGTAACCACACAGTCTAAGTGGAAATGAGCTTCTCTGACATAATCTTCTGTTATGTTTTAAATGTATATGTTAAACCAATGAGAATTATTTCTGTTTTTTCAACATAATCTGGTGTTAATAGTATGGGATTTTCAAAATAACTGCCATAAAGTTTCTGAAGAAGGACCGGGTAGGTTAGAAAGCTAGAACACTTTTCTGTAACATCCATGTTGGTCCAATAAAAGGTATCAAATCATTTGTTGCTGGATCTGTAAATTCAACAAACTGCATAGGAGAAATGTTCTCCTGTTTTTTAGCTATGTAGTACAGAACTGAGAGTGGTCTATAAGTATCAATGTACTATATATTGTCTTTCCATTCTTGTGAATTGGGACTACATTGGAATATTTCATTACAACTCAGGTTTGACCTGTACAAAAATAAAGATTAAATATTAATGCAAGAGGTTCACAGATAATAGAGGCTGCAAAAGAAATTAGTTTGGGGACCAAGTCATTGTTACTAGCAGATTTATCTTTACTTTATGTTCTGGAAAGCTTAAAATCTTCACCAGCAGACACAGTCCACAAATAGAACTGGTTCCTAAATGAGTCAAACAAAGATGAAGATAAAGGAGAGGAGAACATCAGCTGGGCTTCAGCGAAATCAGTACTGTGTAAACTCTGCATGTAAAACCCTAAGTTAGTAAATTTGCCATTTAATGCATTTACAATATCAATTAAGTTAGTAGATAAAACTCCATTGATAATCATATTGAATGATTTTACTGTGGATGGATTTAAAATACATTTAACATTGTGCCAGGATTTATTATGAACAGTTTAGTTACCTATTTGTTGGCAATGAAAACAAATAGATTTTAGAAACCTTATTCTTTGCATACAGAATTAAAAAAAAAATGTCAGTAACACTCCTAACCACACTGGGATACTCACTGGGAAAATAATCCAGAGCTATGTTTATGTCAGGAATACAATGTAAGTAAGTCCAATCAACAGTGGCTACATAATGGAGAAAGGAAGGGAGGTTGAAACCAACAATAGTTAAGAATTCATTGATTTTAGGCTTAGGCATTATAAATTAATTATTGTGCTAAACACAGTAATTTGACACATAATCACTCAAACAATAAGTTGGTCCCACTAATTATAGCCTGCCTTTCCTTCCCAAAAGAATACATTCCATAAAAGTATGCTTCTGAAATTTCATATTCAACCTAGAGAAATATTGTACTGCTTGATGCAAACCAATCCTGATTTAAATCATCAATATAATAATAATTTAATGTATGCCAATTTTGTAGTAAATTAATTAGTTTCTTATGGACCTTAATACCAATTGTGGGTGGGTTATATGAATGTCCCACATTTATTTTGAATTTTTCCCAAGTTTTCTATATAACCATCCACTCATATGTGTTATTGGGCAGAGTGGAGCTCCAGTTCAACAACATCAGTATTATTTTTAACATGGAACATGACTCCACCACCATTGCTTTAAGTTTGATCTCTTGTAATATTGGTGTAGATTGATATACAAAGTCATATCGCACATATTAGCAATGACATAATGCAGCTGAATCACTCAGCATGATTGTAACCTTTTACCAAGTGCAGAAAAGAACATGCATGACCACAAGAGGTGATTACAAGGTGCACTTGTTGGTGCCTAGAAACTATTGAAAGTATCACAACAGTTTGAATAAGTAGGGCCCAGATTCAATTCTACAGCACTAGACCACAGTAACAACAATAAATGAGTCATAAAACCTTTTTTGAAGTTAAAGGGCACCCATGGAATAGTTACTAAATAATATCCCAACAAGTACCACACTACTTTATATATTTATTTATTTGTTTACCGGGTAGATACACTGATCCCAGGGACCATTTTCAGGCATGACCCAGGCCACTTAGATGGCACAATGGCACAAGAAGTACAATTCACACTTCCATTACAGGTACAGTGTAGGGGAGAAAGAAACATGGCCAGCTGCAGTACAGATAATGATGATACAGTAGAAATATAGCAAACATTCAACAATCTGTTCATCACTGTTTCCAGGACAATTTGCTGTATGAGAATCCAGTGTATGGCAATAAATGCATCTGTGCTTACTGGAATAGCCACAGACTTTAAATGGGATGTTAGCAGGCCTTTACCATCACTTACTATTCCATGTGCATATGGATCTACCTATCATAAATTCCTGAAGGTTTCATTTGAATGTGTGAGATGAAACCGGAGAATGCAATTCCTTTTTGAGGGAGTTCCATAGCTTGTGTGCTGCATAGAAGAAGACTGTCCTTCCCAGTGCAGTGTTTCACCTTGGGTGTTCCAGCAGCCTGCAACCAAAGGATCTCAGTTCGCATCTGTTACTTTTTAGAGTTAGCAGCCCTGCCATTGGTGATCCTACCCCTACTTTCAAGATTTTAGATATGAACACTCCGAGCATAAGGTCTCTCTGCTCGGGGGGGGGGGGCATCCCAGAGATTGATAGAGGTGACAGTGGTGAGTATGGTATGGGACTTGGATAACGAATCTGCATATGTTGTTGAAGGCTGTATCCACGCAATTGAGCAGAAAAAGGGATGCAAGGGCTATTACTGGAGAGCAGTATTGAAGTAGAGGGAGGAGGTGACCTTCCCAATCACTAGTCTAGCCTCAGGGGACAGAAGGTGCCTAATTCTATAACACATTCCTATATGTTGGTTCATTCTCTTTTTGCTGAGCTGATGTGGTACTCAAACATAAGGGCCAGGTCAAGCGAGACCCCCAGGTTTTTGAAGTCTCTTACCTGCTTGAGGGTTGAGTCATTAGAGTTTAGTATGTTGAGGTCTTTGTTGTTGTCGATGGTGAACTTTGCAAGCCTAGGCTTACAGCCAAACAGCATACACTTCATTTTCTTGGTATTTAAGAGAAGCCTATTTTGTGTGAACCAGTGTACTGTTGCCAAAAAGACTGCATTTAGGCTGTAGTTTAAACCAGGGAATCTGTTTCCACTTCTGAATAGTATGAGGTCATCCACGTACATTATTCTGTTACAGTTTGAGGGTTCAGCGAGTAAGGAGTTAACAAAAAGAGAGAACAGTAAGGGACCTAATACGGAACTCTGTCAACTCCAGTCTGCACTTGGAGTGGGGTTGATAGGGCAGAGCCTATTTTCACCAACTGGGTCCTGCCGGCTAGGTAGCTATGTACCCTTTTTGTAACATTGATGGGAAAGCACAGAGAAGATAGAATGTTTAGTAGTATTGTATGGTCAACCATATCAAAGGCTTTTGATAGGTCAACAAATATAACCTCCTTGAGGCTACCTTTGTCTGCTTCACTGTGCACATGATTCGTGAATTTGGTGAGTTCAGTGGTGGTGCTGAAGCCTCTATGGAAACCTTGTTGATCTATGAATAGCAGGCTGTTTTTATCAATGTACTCTGATAACTGGTGGTGTACCACCTTTTCAAGTATTTTTCCCATGTGGGACAGTATAGACACGGGTCTATCATTATCAGGAAGATGTGGGTCACCAGCCTTGAATATGGGTACTATTCTGTCTTCTTTCCAGAGTGCTGGAACCTTGGAGGTGACCAAGGAAAGGTTAATTATGTATGAGAGTGGTTTCGCTACAGCCGCCAACACTAGCTTGAGGAATTGTGTTTTGATCCCACCGCTTCCCCGCATTGCCAGTGTTGGGTAGAGAGTTTAGGAGGCTATATATCTCTGACTGAGATGTTACTTTAAAATAGAATGGCGGATTGATGGTTGTTTTGCCCTGCTTGACAGTGCTCTAAGACACAGTGGGAAGCTGGGTTAGGTAGGACTCCAGGTTTGAGAATTTGCTATTCATTAGGTTTGCCACTACCTCATGATCCATTTTTAGGCCTGTGTCACTTGCTAGGGAGATAGTTCCTTGTTGTTTGGTTGGTTTAAGAACAGAGTTCACTGGGGTCACTAAGGGTGCAAGATTGTTGGGCCTTGAAATATGAGGCTTTTAAGGATTTGGTATCATGCTTGCAACAGTTTCACAGTTGCCTGTACACAGACCAACTTCCTGGGGTGGGAGCGAACTTGTGAGATACCCATGCCTTGTCCCTCTCTTTCATCAGGGCAACTAGTTCATAGTGACCCATCTTGTGTTTCCTCCCCTTATGCGCCAAGTAGTCATAGGGCAGTGTTTCTCTTGAACTGAGGTTAAGACAGCAGTGAGGAATCCAAGTGCTGTGTCTACATCTTTCAATGAGAAGAAGGTGGGACAGTCAATGCCACCCAGGTATCTATTCAGTGCATCCGTGTCTAACTTAGCAAAGTTCCTGAAAGAGATGATCTTAGAAAGGGGCTTGTTTCTTCAGCAAGACCAAGTGCAGAAAGTGAGGGAGTGGTCACTGATGAAGTCTGACATGACTCCAACTGTACTGACCCTGTCTGCGCAGTTTGTCAGGATCCAATCAAGTACCATGTGATTGCCTCTTCTGGAGTTATGTCATGTGGGTGATTCAACGATCTGTGTTAGGCTTTTTTCTTTAAGCAGTTCAGCATAACTGTGTCGCTTATTGTCTAGCCAATTCAGATGGAAGTTGCCAAAGATAATGGCTTCCCTTGCTGGTGAGAGACCGGCAGCTTCCATAATAATTTTTCTTAGTCCATCAGTCCCACCCAGCAGAGGGTTATATACACAGCCCAAGTATAATTTGAGTGCTGTGTCAATGGTAATTCCCATTAGCAGCCATTCCGGGGTTGCCTCTTGGACTAAGCTGGAGGAAGTAATGGGCCTGGTTATGTGATCCTTCGGGTAGATCATAACCCCACCCCCCCCTCTCTTAGGACCTGGTCTGTCATTTCTAAAAATATTATAGCCCTGTATGTGGCACAGAGTGTCAGGGGATGCAGGTTTCAGCCAAGTTTCTCTGACATCAAGAACGTCGGGTTTGTGTAGCAGCACCCAGGCTTCCAGTTCCTGAATCTTTGGTATAATGCTTCAGGCATTAATGTGGGCTATTTTGAGGCTGTATGTGAAGGACTGTTGTGAGAAAAAGTGCAGGGGGCAAGGGGTTTTTCTCCATGTCCCTGCATCTTAGGAGCAGGCGGATATGGAGTAAAAGATAGAACCTGTCCCCACCCAGCATGCCCAGTGCTGCGGCTGGTGGGGCAATCAATAGAGCACCTAGAATGTGAGTTGCCTTACCACTGAGGCATACTAATGCTGCAGTGGGGTGCTTTAGGAGCTGTGGCTGAGCCCCCAGGGGGATTCCACTATAGCCTTTGAGGACGTGATTGTTATATGGTGAGTAATCTTTGACAAGGAGACAGCTGGTCACATCACATAGGATTAATAGGGATAACAATGTGGTAGCCATAAGGAAGCATGGTGTTATTTCCTTAAAAGTTTTAGACACCATGATACTTTTTTATTCCAAGAAACCACAACCAGACTACCTGCGTGTGCTGTAATGTGGCCTCCTGTTCTGAATTTCTTGCTAGGTCCCTTGCTCCCTTAGTTTTTAGAGGAGATAGAAGCCTTTGGCTGAAAAGGTTCTTCTGTTCCAGAAACAGGCACTCTCTATAGGTGTCTTGTTATAAGCTGAAGATGGGAAAGTGAGGAGTTAGTCACATGACTGCCACCCCTATAAATCTACTGCCAGAAAAGGGTGGGTGGGGAGCAGCCATGGAGTGGCTGTGGGAAGAGCTGATTGTAGTTGGGCTATCTAAGCCCTCACTATCTGAGCCTAGCAGTAGTGCAAATTGGGCAACACTAATAAGTTCTAATAACTACAAATTTTATTTAATTTTGAATTTCAGGTCAAGCATTAATTTAAATTAAAAGCTGTTGCTCCACTTGTCCCATGCTACCTCAATAGTTTAGATGCGATACCGGTCCCGGGTTGCAGCTGACTGTTCTGAGAGAAAGGAAAAAGGGTGACAATTTTGAATTCGGCAGGACAGTCTCAGCCGAAAACTCCTGCAAACTCAGTTACCTTTTGGTTTAATGATGGTCACTTAAGATTAGGTGTCAATGTACACATGATTCGTTAAAACATAAAATAATAGTTTAATATCTAATGCATTTCATAAAATACAACTTAGAGCTCAGTGGTGATACCTTTCTACAATTATGTATTAGATCTTTAACGCTCAGACAAAAAGCATAAGTTCACCGAATAGTGTTCATGTGTTAAGAGTTTCAAGTCCACAGAATGACTGGCTTCTGTTGCTTCATTTTGACTCAGTTCTGACTCTCTACTTAGTTATTAAACTTAGTCACCACTGTGTCAAATGGTGGGTATCTCTTGAAGTTTTATAGTCCCTCCCCTTGGAAGTCTTTTATTGCTGCTGATTGGAGGAGGAGGAGGCTGTCAATTCTGAGAAACACAAGCATGGGGAAATACCATAAGACACAAGAATTGAGGTGAACTTGGAAGGATGAACCCACAGAAACAAAAACACTCCATTGGCAGAGTTCTTCAAACAACTGTAACCAAGCACATGTGGAGGTCAGAAAAGAGTCTGCTATACTCTGTTCTGGCTCTCCACATTGTCACCCCATGTCTTTGCCACTTGTTTAAAGGAAGGCAACTTTTGAAGTCTTATATCCTGTTCTTCAACAGCTCTGTCACTGCTGACCATTGGAGGAGGAGGCCTTTAGATCAGAGGAAGACAGGCATGTTGGATTGCAGGAAGATAGGCAAACTGAGGTGTACTCAGTAGGGTTGAATCTTCAAAACAAAAGCCCTTTGATAGAGCAGTTCTTCACACAGCTGTAACCAAGCACTAATGGGGGTCAGAAACTGGGTCTGGCACACTCTGTTTTGACTATCCACTTAGTCACAACATTTAATCACCACTGCTGGAATGTCACGACTGAGACATTGTTGGTGACATGCCTGTAGGGCCTTGGACTCACAAAACGTATTTTCTTCACCAGACCTGGTCACAGCTGAGCATATTAAGTCTTGCATTTGTTTTCATGTCTCAGCTCTAAAATTAGTTTGTGAAGTGAGATGGACTTTGGTTTAAATTCTCTTCACATATAGCCATTTATTAGTCGTTCAGCCATCTAGCCATCATCATTCATCAGCGATCATCAAACTGATCTCATCTAAAACTATGCAAGAACAGCAGTATATTCATCTTCCTGAAATAACAAGAAACAAGGGAACAAAAAATGTTTATGAGGCTGAACTTGCAAGACATGCAGTATATCCTTTTCAATCTGTAGTGCCCAATCCAGCTAAAGTAGAAAAAAAAACTTGCATACAGCAGTGCAAAAAAAAAAACTGCTCTCAGGGAGTCAGTAACAAAGTATTGCCAGCCACAGGTTCTAGTCTGTGGATATGTATTTATTCAAGGCACCATGTGGAGGATTGCCAGATTACAACCCTTAGCCCTGGTGTTTATACCCACACTCAGGGGCCTGATTCTCAAAGCTCCTAAAGCAGCACAAGGGGCTTGCACCACAATGAATGGCACAAAGTGCTCCTTGCACCAAACAATGCACCAGGAGCAATTTTCAAAGGCATCCTGCATCAATCACAGGCTGCCTGCACCAAATGGAGCTTGCACTCACCGTCTGCCACAAGATGGTCTGTGGCATGGTGGTAGGGAGGCAGATGCAAGCTTCTACATCCCTGAAAGTGGGATTCACAAAACTCTCCCAAAGAAAGAATTTCTAAGTACTATTGGACCAACCAGGGCTGGTCTAAAGGTACTTATACATATCCCTCTGGGAGAATGGAGCACTTTGCAGCAATGTGCCAATGTGGCTGGGACTGTCAACTACAAAATCAGTCTCCTCCACAGGCACAAGCATTGTCTCACTTCAGATGCTCTCAGACTAGTCATCAACAGCTCTGTCCTTTCTGTCTTAGACTACGGATTGGTAATCTATGGTGCTGCTAGCCCCACCACCCTCCGCAGAATATCGGTTGCACTGAAAAAAGCCTGCAGACTTATCACAGGAGCTGAGTGGCTCACCCATACTTATGACCTCTATGCTCAAATGGGCTGGCTCCAACTCAGTGGGAGGTTAAACTACCAAACCTGCTTGTTGGCCAAAAAGGCGTTACTTGGTATTCTTCCCCATGGCACAGCAAACCTACTTCAATCGCACAGCAGCAACTCACAACAGACAAGAAGTGCCAGCACTCACCTCTTCCACATTCCTGGTCTTCAAATGACGCAGGGTCAATGTTCCTTTGGCTACAGAGCACCCCTCTGGTTTAATGCCCTCAGCCAAGCCATCTCCACTCAATGTACTCTGGGCACCTTCAAAAGACTACTACACCAGCAGCTTTCTGCATCCAGCACCTGTGACTGTTTCCACTAGTCCCCCTGCCATTAGACTCTGACCTACCTCTTTCCGGCTCCCAGTAATGGCATGGTCCCATGCCACCTCTACCCTCCCCTACACTCCCTCCCTCCACAAGGTGGCTCACAACTCTGGTTTGGCTACTCACCACCTCCATCCACCCCCTTCCCCCAAGCCCCTTGATAAGGTCGATGACTGCTGCAACTCTCTTTCTCACCTTCCACCTCCCCCCCGCCATCGGTTTTAGCCCTCTCTTCCCTACCTCCTTCTATTCTCTCCACTAACTATTCTCTCCGCTAACTTTCTCCCTACCCTCAACTATCTGCTCTTCTACCTTATTCTATTCACAAACTGAGGGTAACTTACCCTCTATTGATTTGTCTTGTATGTATAACCTGCTTGTATAAACCACTGTAATTATTGTACATGTCTGATACTCTATGTTGTTTAATCCATTGTTATACTGTCTTCCCTCCAACTGATGTGGAACCTTTGTAAAAGAGCTCTCAGCTCAAAGGTGTTGAATCCTAGATTTTAATAAATAAATAAATAAATAGAATAGAATAGAATAGAATATAATAGAATAAATAAATAAATAAAATAAAAAAAATCCCAAAACCAAAACAGTGACTGGCACAGCCTACTGCTCACCACCACAGCCAGCTGCAGACAGAGCTCTGAATTAGTATGTACTGAAAAAATCATTTTTAACATTATCTGAGAACATTAACAATATACTGAGCATGAATCTTTAGATGCCAGAAATACGTTTTTGCTAAAATATATATATATATATATATATATATATATGATGATTTTTTTGTTTGTTTCTTTTGCCAGCTAACAAATATTACTGCCTTAACAGTGAGTAAGAGGAACTTGTTGTGAGATAAAAAACCTTGGTATCTAGATCCACTAGCTCTGCCTGTACAGGACTGTACCCTAGGCATCTGAGATCAAGTAGAGAGCAATTTCAGCAAGCAGAAGCAAAGAGATGTGAAATGACTTGCTGAAGGTCACAAAAAATAAGCAGTGTTGGTCATGAGCTTTATAAATCTTGATCTTCAGATTTACTACCTTTGCACTCTAATCACTAGGACAGCTTATGCAAAGGTGTGATAGAGAGCCAGTTATTGAAAGTTTAAGCAGCGTGCCATTCATAGAGAAGCAGCAAAATAGAACTTCAACAGCAGAGGTGGTACGAAGTTGAAAAGTTGGTGTTTTAGATAATGGGGTAAAGATTCCTGAGGTCACCCCAACTTTGTGAGGAAAAATGTCTTTTTTTTATTTAAAACAATGTTTGCATGCATGTATTCTACTTCCAGCCATTGCCACATAATGTTACCACCTCCTCCTGCCATCCAGACCCTTTAAAACAAAGAAACTCTATCTTCTAACAGCCATGTCCCTCCTCCCTTCACAGTTCTGTCAAAGTTTTTTTTTTCTTATATATAATAGATTCCTTTCTCCCCACCCATGCCACATCAGTAAAACACACCACCTACTTTCCCAACCCATACCTGCTCCTGAGTCATAAAAATGTTAGTGAATCCTATCCTACCACCCTCTAGCAGCAAACTTCTCTCCTGCCCCTCCCCTAAGCCCCAAATTATGCACAGGAATAGGATTAAAAGATATGCGGCTTCATGTGAAAAAAAGAAAACTGTACAGCACTGGTACAAGCCAGCAATAATACACAATGAGGTGTGGGTTATGGCCTGATAAGAGCACGCCCCAGGTGCGTTATGAGGCACCTGGCACTAAGCACTTGCATTGAGTGCCTTTAGCACCTAGGAAGTGCTCTTATCAGGCTATAACCCACACCTCAGAGTGTCTTATTGTGCTTATAAAATGGGCCCCCAAGTAATTATTAACAAGAAAAAAAAATCAGAAACATAAAAAAGAGGTTTTAATAACTGAAATAGCAAAACTAGTCCCCATGTTAATGTCTTTTCAAAACTATTTATCAGCAATTTAGGACTCCTTATGCATTTCTGCGCAGTGTTGCCTTTAGTATGACACCATCTAGTCCATTTTTTTTATTTTAAGTGAAGCCTGTAGTGTGCTATTTAATTCAAATCCCCCCAGTCGCCATTTGATTTACACTGACCATCAGATTGAGTGAGAGCAAGAGTGTCTCACTGTAGCCACAGTAGCTTGTGGTTTTCTCACAGCACTTCCTTGATTGCACTTGTAATGGCGGGCTAGTCTGTAATAGAGGATTTAAAAAAAAATGTTTTTAGTTGTTTGGATAAACATGGTGGTGGTGAAGCAGAGTCTGAGGTTATTTTAAGAGCGTTGGACGACAGGGGCTGTACTCGTATTTCAAAGGTGTGATACTGCGTTCGCTGACTTTACTGCATTCAGTTTCAATGACAGAGGTGAACCACATGAAGGAAAAGAGGCGAGACTTTACTACAAAAAAAAAATGTTTAGGGATTTAGAGAGACATTTTGTGAGTCTGTGTCTGTGTGTTGGGGGGGGACATTGGACAGCAGTTCCGAGATTGCGGCACTTCAGCTGTTGTTCCATGCAATGTAAGCAGGAGAGCGGTGCCATGGATTGATTTTCCCTGCACTGCGTCTTCTTTAGCAGAAGTAGTGTACGTTGTAATGATATGTCCTGATAAGGACATGGCTGGAAAGGGCTTTCAGCCAATCAGTGTTTCGATTTTATTTGCCCATTTTATAAGACACACTATTCAGTGCCCTGCTGTAGAATTAATGAATAATGACATCTTCACTTATTTTATTTCATTTACCAAAATACCAGTGAGCAACTTCATGTACTGTACAATGGTGATCTAGAGTACACCATTTGACAAAAGTTTCATAATAAAAAAATATAAGTTCACATAAATTGCATGGTAATAGTACAAATCCAAGTAAAGCAGCAATCAAAATAGTCAGACAGAACATACATTTAAAAATATTTAAAATTTGCCTGTACCCAACCAGGAATATATTCAAGAAACACCACGAACAACAGATCGACAATTTAAGCATGGCAATTAATATGTCATGTACAATGATTTTAGTAAATCGTAGTAGTAGTAGTAAACATTTTTATTCTGAGCATCAGAAAGGGATAGCCCAATTTAGCTGAAGCTTATTTTCAATGGGGTCCCATAGTACAAAAAATAGCAATTACACAATTTAATGAATTTGCTGTTGGTATTAGGATTTTTAGACTGAAAAGAAGAGCAATGTATTCCAAGTATGTGTATAGCAACACCTGACTGGCTACATGTTTTATCAGGATCCTCATAGGTCCTTTGATTTAAACATGCTACTCTCACCTTTGGTTATGCTCCTATTTGCAATGCTTGTTCTATTTCTCCATGGCCTGTCACCATTTTCAAAGTTTCTTATTTGAACACAAAATTATCTTTGTTTGGAATTTGTCCTCTTGTAGCATCAGCCATTACACTGAGGCTTCTCAGGTCCAATCATATAGTCATTGTATTCAGATAACCATTCCACTGTACAGTGGTGCCCAGAGTCAGGTTCTTCTGGTGTAGTCTTGCCAATCAAGTCCTCCAGTAAAGAACTTGCAAGGATGGACAGAGTGATCACTTACTAATTGCTTTACTGCCTTCAAAAGATCAGTGTATCTAAACCTTTTTACCATTCATTACTGTCCTGAGATTGTGCAACATTTGGAAACCTGACACTAGAGACCAATGTAAGGCTCATCAACAAAGTATGTTCCTCTTTCCCTGTAGTCATTAATTTCCTGTAGAGATTAACCTGGGTATCCCTTCATCACCATATCTATCTTCATTGCATTGACATTCACAGCACTGAAAAATCTGCAGCTAATAGTCTTTCACATTTTGACTTCCAAACCTTCAAACCTCAGGTCTCATGCACATGACTTCTCCACAAGACTTTAAGGATTTTAGAATAATGTAAACTTCTATGTGTCTGAAACCAGTAGGATAATAGGACAAACTATTGCTCCAACCACCAGCGTGACATATCAAACTACAAGGACAAAACATTCTAGTTTCTGTGCCATGCAATACATGAACTCTTATGTTACTCATGTTCATCAAGTTCTGACATTTGATGTTTTCTGTACCCACAAAGCACACCTGTCTATCTCATCCACTGACCATCAAATCAGGAATTCGGTTTCAGTTTTCAATACTTCTTCCATACTGTACATCATTATTTTGGAGTTCTCCATTAAATTATTTACCCACTGCTTTAAGACATGTCCACATAAGAAGCACATGGGAAGGCAGCCTATTTACTTATTTATATTTTGGACCCTTACCTGTCTCCTCAAAACCAGCTTTTTCACCCTATAAATCAATCTAATGTTTGAAACAAACATGACTTTGGCATTCAACAGATTCCTCTGACACACAATTTACATCAGTGACTTAAACCTTCTCTCCCAATATTTATTTTTAAAAAGGCATCTTCAAAAGTCATCAGACACATATATTTTGCAGCTACAAACTTCCAAAACAAATCAATAATCAAATGGTGTCCATATTACCTAGTATCATAAAAATAACCAGTGCTGCTCAATCACGATGTCAAATCCACTTGTAGCCTTCCATGACCCAGCAACTATGCCTTGCTTTTGTCTCCTGAAAGAAATGCAGATCATCCTGATTGTTGTCACATTTATGAATCCTTTTGACTCATCTAGGGTTATAGCATTTAAATTACTCCTGTCTTCATTCTGTATTGGAGCAGTCAACATTGCATTAAGACTCATTATGGCTATTATACCCATTCTGTAAATCTGTCCTTTCTGTGACTCTATGTAATTTCCAGAAAGGGTAGTTTAGCTAAAAAGGGTGGGGGCATTTTATTCTATAGTATGTCTGCACTGATATTGACTCTGTAATCTGTAATGCTGCACACCTACCAGTGTTTGTGAATGCCTAACAATCCAGTTAAATATTGGGATTAAAAAATTAAATATCCATTGTATGTACAAGTCACTGAAAGTTGACATCAAAGGTCTTAAGGAGGTGATGCAAATGGTAAACACTCTTGCTTGCACAGATCTAGTTATCACTTGGGATTTTAAGTTGTATTGGCTTGGTAATATGGCATTATACATGGATACTTTGGATGACTATAATCTTTAAACAAGTATTAACTGAGCCTGCTAGAATGAATAATAAAACTGGGAACCATTTTTATTGACTGGATCTTGGTCAGAAATGTAGACACAATTCAGTTGTTGGGTCAATAGTCAAACTCATTTAGTGACCATTCAACCATATACAGTATTGTCTATGGAACAATTGCACTATTCAAAATGGTTTATTTAGTCATTTGGAAGACACCTTTGAGCACACATGCTCATTTATGAAGTTTCCACATCAAGGATAATAAAGGGTATTAACAAAAACTTAACGTATAGGCAGAATAAGACCTGCAGCACCAGTGGAGTGTTGTCAGTGAAGACAATCAGAGTAAATAGGTAAAATGAAAGCCAAATACCTGTGGCACCAAGGAGTCTAATCAAACAAAGAGGAAAGAAAGCCCTTGTTAATGGCATGGCACAATGTGAACTTCACTACAAATTAAGGAGAACAGTAAATTAGGTGACAAATTTGTTGTAGCAGTAGCACTTGCAACTAGCAATGATTTTTTCTCAGTGCTTCCTTGAAATGGGCTATTTTTGGGAGTCCAGCCAAGGTTTCAGGTAGTTCATTCAGACAGTGAGATGCCCTTTCTGCAAAAGAATACATATCCAGACTTCTTCTACAGAAGGGTATTTCTAGAGTGTTCCCATCCATACTCCTAGTTGTGTAATGGTTGCTAACTGGGTAGAACAGGTTGCTAATAGCCAGAGGAGTAAGGCCTAGCAGTGCTTTTTTAGTGAGCTGGCAGGTCTGTTATCTCATTCTGTCCTGTAGGGGTAGCCAACTGGTTAGAGTGTAAAGGGAGCAGCTGTGTGCAAACTTGTCCACTCCAGGAGCAAAGCAACAGGGCTTATTAAGCACCAACCTTACTTTGTTGAGCACAGAGTTACTTGTCACTGCATAAACTGGGAGGCCATATTCTAGGATGTGTGATAGTCTAGGATGGGTAGGATTGATGTGGACACTACTAGATGCATGGTTTCATTAGTAAGGTTTAGGCAATTCCTGGACACTGTTCATACTTATGGTTTGTGAGACTGACAATGTTATCAACGTGTTGGATGAAAGATAAAGTTTCATCCATGGAAATACCTAGATATTAGAAGGAGTCGACCTGTTCCAAACTAATTATTTTTTCGTTAAGGTTGACAAGGGGAGTTTTAGACCAGTTTATTTAATGTGAACCATTTCTACAGGGACTCAAAGTTGTCTTGGAGGACAGTGCATAGTTTTGTTTGGTGTGGGCTACTGGTGTATATAACAGCATTGCCAGCATAAAAGAGCACCTTGGATGTCTGACAGGATTCCAGTAGGCTATATATGAACAGGCCAAAAAGGAGGGGGCCTGGTACAGAGCCTTGAGGCACTCCTAGTGAAATGCGTGTAGCAATTGTGATAGTGCCTTCTATCTTTACCCACTGTGAATGGTCAGAGAGATTGCTGATTCCATGTGATGACGTTGGTCATAGAAAGATGATCACTGTTAGGGCGAGTGTACATCGCCGAAAATCAGTTTTGTCAATATACTCTCCCATCGCACAGCAAAAGGGCTCTGGGGGACTTTTTTTTAATGTGGAGGGCTGTGCCCCCTGCATAATCCCCCATGAGGGGCTTCGCCCCTGCACCTCCCTACTAAAGGATTCTCTACTCCAGGGGATGCATGTCGGGGGGGTGCAAAAGTGGAAAAAAATAAAAAAATGGCCATGTGCAACAAAATGAACTCGCTCCCGGAACTGAACCCGGCACCCTCACAGCCCTAGCCTGCCACCCACCCACCACACCAAAGGGCCAGCTTGGCAGCCCACCACTGCACTATGCCTCACAAACCCTCCCTCCACTTCCTCCCATTATACAGTGTGCTCGCGTCCCCCCCATGCACGTGAGCATATACTGTAGCAATATCCTGTCACTATATTCATGGACCCCCTCCAATCTGGTCATCCTCCCTGCCTGGTAGCCCTGTGTACAGGCACTGCAATTGAGTCACCCTTTTTGAAAGCACTCAATAGTGGTCGCCATTGTCATGGGCTGTCCGACTGCTGCAAAACCAGGCTGCTATATCCTGGGAAAGGCCAAATAAGAGGAGTAACAGCTTATGGTTGACAAGATCAAAGGCTTTGGTCAAGTCAATGTAGATGGCTCCCACAAGGTGGCAATCATCAAGGGCATCATGCAAGAAGTTGGTGTACTCTTTTAGGGCAGTGCTGGTTCGGTGGTGCTTCCTGAAATCATGTTGCTGGGCTCTCTGCATATTATACTTATTTAGGTAGCGACCAGTTGGTCAGATTCTATATGTTCGAGTGCCATGGGCAGGGGAAAGAGGATTTAAATAGGCCTGTAGTTAGTAAGGTTGAAGAGGTTTCCTCCTTTGAAGATGGTTCAGATTAGTGCTGCTTTCCAGATGACAGGGAACTGGGAAAACCAGAGGGAAAGGTTGAATATCTTAAAGATGGGGCAAGCAAGTTCCACCCCCCCCAAGGGCAGGTCCGGCAGCTTCATGTCTATTGCATCACTCCCCATCATAGTTTTACCAAGTACTCTCTTTTAACATATTTGAGGGTATTTGATACCAAGATGGGCTTGAAGTAAAATCTGGGTATGCTAGGGTCTTGGTCAGAGCTACTGTAGATACTAGACCAGAACTAATATTGTTTGATGTAATTGTCATAATATTGGGATGGTGTACCGAGCTGAGGTCAGTGAATACTGAGTTGAATTTTTTAGCAATGTCAGTTGGGTCCAAGGTTACTGCCCCATCGATGTTGAGCATTTTAGGGAGTGCTTTATCACTTTTACCAAGGAGTTCTGTTATAGTGTCCCAAACTTTTTTCCCTTTACCCCAATTTCAGGTTTGCTGTTCTTTGCAGTGGGTAGCCTTGACTGCTTTATCCATCAAGGGCACCTATTTTGAGTTTCCTTACACCTAGGTGTGTCAGCCAGAGAGCCAGTTGTTCTTGCCAGGTGCCATTGATTATCCCTGTCACACATTTGAGATAATAGAGCAGGGGTCATCCAGCCTGATGCAGTGCCATTGATAATACTTTTTTTGGAGGGGGGCATATCTGTCATAGACTGCCATGAATTGGTTTATGAACTAGTCAAGGGCAGTGTCAATATTAAGGATGGTGTCCGGTTAGCTCCTGTCAGTCAGTGCCATGTGTTCTTTGAACTCTTCAGTCCTATCTTTGCTTAGGACCCTACTTATTGTAGTACAAGGAGGTGGCTAGGAGGTTTAGCAGATCATACATGTTCTATAGGAGAGTGGTCACTGATAGAGTCAGATAGGACAGAGACATATAGCAGCCTATCTGGACCAAGTCAATTAGGGTTCTTGTTCATGTTTTGTGGTTGGCTCTAGTGCACTACATGTGTGACCAACAGGTAAGCCACAAGATCTCTGTGGGCCACGCTTGTTTTGGCTGCCCAATTAATATTAACTTCACCCATGACAATAGTCTCACAGTTTTGACAGGCTTATTTGAAATGTCTAGTGAATGATTCAAGGCCAGATTTGTGTTTGAAGGGTGGAATATATGTTGATATTTTGACTAGTGATTTACATCCATAGTCACAGTCACTAGTGAGATTATCAAGTTTCATTCTGTAGCCCCAAAGCTCAGCTTTTAGGTATTTAGTTGTAACCAGCCAGTCCCCTGGGGTTACTAGGATCATATCATTGCTAGTCTTTGCCAGGTAGGAAAAGGCAGCTGGTGGTGAGCTCATTAGGGGCTTTCTACATAATGACATCATTGTGTACTCAGCTAGATTGAACTAAGGATGATTATGTCATTTAGAACTCTTGCAGCAGCATAACCATTTTGGCGAGCTTGGAATGTTCAACTGTTAGTCTGAATGTGGCAGTCGGAGTGACATGAGGTCTGCCAGTGGGGCTCTGTCAAAGGGGCCTGGTATTTCTCCCCCTAGTTTGGTAAAATTCATTAGATTGTCAGTGAAGTGGTGAAAACCATTCACCTGCAGGACTTTGTGATTTCACTCCAGGGGGAGTGAGAGGGACAGCAAGTTTTTTGGATCCATAGGGCAATCCCTTGAAGGTCCTAAAGATATAGCTGCCTAAATGGAGGGCAATATGTGATGATCTAACAAGCTACCAAAAAGGAAACATGTGCCTTTCTGCTCTTTCCATGCCTGGGAGGAAGGAGCAAGAAATCTGTCAGTACAGTGTTTTGAGACTGTTCTCTTAGGAAGTTGTCTGATATGTGTGTGTGCCCAAAGACACAACTAGATCACACTGGTCAGGACCCCTTTCACCACAACTGTGCTGAATTTTAATTTAAAGTTGGGGGTCTTTAGCTAATCATTGGGGATTGCAGGCTCAATTGGTGTAACACTGAAGGAATGGCAGAGGTTTGTTGGGGCAAAGGGTGGGTGGGTGGACCCCCATCTGAATGTTCAAGTAGGGCTAAGTGGTTCATGGATGGGCACCAGGTTTCCCTGGGCAGGTTAAGCACCAGGAGGATTATTTAAGTGTGTGGTACATCCCACAGATATTACACTTTGGAAATGGAAATGTGTTTGGAAATGGTTAAAGTGTGTGGCACATCCACAAGAATACACTTAGAGGGAAATGAGATGTTTCTGTGCAAAACAGTACTGCCTAGCAAAGAGTTTCTGCAAAAGAGAGTGTACCTATGTTGCAATGACAAACATTTTGGGGGCCATCATTGCTTTAAGTAACATCTGTAAATAAAGGCATACTGCACAATCCCAGTTAGTGTTGTGGACATTCAACTTATTGCCTCTGGTGTCAAGTGTTATTGGGCCCCCTCAGAAGTTAGGTCTAGCATATGCCTGGCATCCTCTCTCCTGATCTGGAGTAAATAGAAATGTGTTTTTTGTAAGCACCCCCATACTCCAGTTAGCTGAAGCACTGGCAGGCAAGAGCTGAGAGTGAACGCTTTCTTAAGGGCTCTCTTAAAAATGCAATCATTTAGTCCTGCAATATAATCTGGGAGTTCATTTAGCCACTGGGCATCACAATAGGCAAAACAGGGCCTACCCAAGCAGGTTTTGCAAAAAGGAACAGTAAGAGCATGCTTGGCCATACTCCTTGTAGAATAAAGGTTGTAGACCAGGCAGAAGAGGGCTCCAACAGAAGGAGGTGAGAGGCCCAGTGGTGCTTTCTTAGCCAACATAATGGTCTGGTATTGAATCCTGGCCCTAACTGGTAGCCAGTGAGTTAGTGCATAGAAAGAGCAGCTATGGGTGAGTCTTTTGGCCCATAATTCACAATGACATGCTTTGTTGAACAACACCCTTATGCTATCAAGAGTTGTGTCATCAGCTGCCTTGTATACTGGGAGACCATAATCAAGGAACAGGAGGATCATGCTGGAGAGAATTGTGTGTCTAGCCTCAGGGGTGAAATTTAATTGTTGCTGGTAGAGCACACCTAGCTTCCAATTGGCAAGGTTGGAGATGTCAACATGTTCAGCAAAAGAAAGGATATCATCAAGGGTGACACCCAAGTATTTGAAGTATTCAACCATATCCAGATTGGCGGCGAGGGCATCACAGACAACCAGGGAAGGGGGTCTTCTTCTTAAGGTGTGCACCAGCTAACAGCATGCACTTTGTTTTTTTTATAGTTAAGGATCAGCTTATTGTGTTCAAACCAACCAACAATAAATGGGAGGCAGTATAGCGCAGTGGTTTAAGGCTCTGAGCTGCAAATCTGGTGACATCCAGCAGACCAGACCTGGGTTTGAATCCCACAGCTTCCACTTGCATACTGTGTGACCCTGAGCAAGTCACTTAACTTCCCTGTGCTCCCAGGTTGTGCCTGTAAAAAAGCTTTCAGCTTAGTGTGTCTCACATGGTTAAACTACAAAAAAAAAAAAAACCCTCCAGGGAATCAAAGCTGCACTATAGGTCATTGGAGAGTACCCCATGCAGAGAGCCGCTGTTGTACATCACAGCATCATCAGCATAGAACAGCATGTTAGAGTGTGGGCAGACTTCTGGAAGACCATTCACAAATAGGCAGAAGAGAAGGGGGCTAAGTATTGACCGTTGCAAGACCCCAATGGTTACACTCCTTGTGTCAGAAAGGGCTCCAGTAGATTAGGCAACTGTGCACCTGTTTAACTTGTCAGCCTTCCCAGAATAAATTAAAGCCTTCCAGGGTCAGGGCAGTGTCTGGAGTTTTGGGATTAAGTCAGGTTTCTTTTAGAGAGATTATGTTTGGGTGGACAAGTGCAACCCAGACTTCTAACAAAGCAAGTTTAGGGAGTAGACTTCCTATGTTGAGAGATACTATCTTTACCTTTCCGTTTTGATTCATGCCTACCCTGTCTTTTCTGAGTGGGCCTTGATTAGGATGAATATTTCTAGATAATAGAGTAAAGCAAGAATACGTTTTTTGTAGATCCTTCAGTCCAGGGGTTACCCCTAATGATTTTTTTTGTGGGAATGCAATGTTTCATGCTGGCCATAGTGCAGAGAATGCCTTGTTGTTGGATGTGACACCCAACAGTAGCAACCACCCTAATATGTGCTGTGTTGGGGTCAGACGGGGTTGGGACCTTGGGTGGGTAAGTCAGGGGTGCCTGTGACCCTACAGCATGGGTTAAGGAGTAGGTAAGGGCACCTACCTCTGGGACTTGCCGGTGGTTTACTCATGTGTCACAATTTTAAACTGGCCCAGGATTAGTACTGTGTCAAATAGCAGTTTAGTACAGGGGAGTGTCAACCAGTTGGAAAGGTGCATGACATTGGTGCCCAGTATTGAGTTACCGACCACAAATGACAGGCTAGGAGCTCTAGTGAAACCTGCATTACCCAGAAGGAGATCTTCTTTGGAAACTCTTCTAATGTTGAGCTACTTGCATGCTTGAGTGATTTATGTCAATTGATTTTTCCAT
Organism: Neoceratodus forsteri; assembly: GCA_016271365.2. Lineage (NCBI taxonomy): Eukaryota > Metazoa > Chordata > Ceratodontiformes > Ceratodontidae > Neoceratodus > Neoceratodus forsteri. Next base: position 848,486,928 of record CM057450.1, on the reverse strand, counting down.
TTTGGAGTGGTACCCTTATAGTTTGCAGAGGTTGACTGTCTCGACACTGACCTGCCCAGGCACTATTACTCGACAGGTTCAGTAGCCGGACAGTGAGCACCCCGACAATGAGGCAACCCGATGGACATTTCAGGGGTAAGGTAGCAGATGCAACTCTTTGCTACTTACCCCTGTACATGCCCTTGAAATAATGCAGGAATCAGAAGGCTGGCTGAGCTGCCCTGGTGGTGTTGAGGGCTGAACCACTGACAGCTCAGCCAGCATGTTCTGGGAGGCATGGGATCTGACCCGCACTGCGTCCTGCAACATTTTGCATTGTTGCACCCCCGTAACTGTTTTTTTTCTAACTCTGAGGTCCGCTTCCCCTTGCAGTTAGATATTTTAGTTACAGGATGTGTGGGGGACAGAGCCCCCAAATGGGGGATTTGGGAGGCTTTGCCCTTCCCGAGTTGCTCTGTAAATTTTACAATCAGATGTCTGAAATAGTATTGCATCAGATTGTTTCACACAATGACTTTTGGGCCACTGGGGTCAGTATCCGGAGACTCAGGAAACTGAGTTTAGGGATATCATAGTATATCCTTTGGACTCAATACCAGATGTAAGCCATGGTAACAAATGCTTGCAGTCTGGAAAATAAAAATCCAGACCTGAAGGCATTGTAAGCGCATGCAGATACGGGCATGGTTGCAATAACAGAGACACTGTACACAGCAAATCATGGATGGGACATCAGTGTACCAGGCTATTCTCTGTTTAAGAGGGCTAGGAAAGGCAAAGACATGTGTGTGTGTGGGGGGGCTGTACATCAGAGAGGATATAAAGGCCACAGAAATGCAGGGAAGACAGGGGGAGGTGAAGGCACTGCGGATCACCCTTGAGTCAGGCAATGGCACAGCAATATGCACAGGGGTGATCTACAGACTTCCAGCACAGGGGAAGGAAGTAGATAGGATGGATGCAATACACAACATGGCAACAAAAGGAGAAGCCCTATTCTTGGGGGATTTCATTATGCCTGACATGGATTGGACCACCCAGGCAGCTGCTTCAGCCAGAAGCAGAGCCATCCTAGATGCCCTATGGGGTAGATCTCAAACAGATGGTGCTTGATCCCACCAGGGAAAAGGCAGTTCTGGACCTGGTATGGGTCCAAATGGGGCAGAGTCACTGAAGTCCAGTTAGAAGGTCAGCTAGGGTCCAGCGACCACCACATAGTGTGGTTTAGCAATGAGATAGGGACCCAGTCAAGTCACACAAGTGAAAAGGTATTAGATTTTCACAAGGCAGACTTTTTGGAAATGGGTAGATGAGTCAGAGTAGCTCTGGAGAAAGGAGAGGAGAGTGTGGGGGTTGAGGAATGGTGGGAGAAACTGAAGGATGCCTCAGTGGATGTGACAAACCGATGCATCAGGTTGGTGTCCAAAGGAAGGAGAAGAAGGAAGCCAGTGTGGTTCTTTAAGGAGGTGGCAGACAAAGTAAAGGCTAAAAGGGTGAGTTTCAAGAAGTACAAGGGGTCACAAAGGAAAGAAGATAGGGAGGCATATCTTGAGTGTTTAAGGGAGGTGGGGTAAGCTATTATGAGCACTAAGGTGAAGACAGAGGAAAGCTTAGTGAAGACAGTGAAGAAAGGAGATAAGATACTCTCTAGGTACATCAGCAAAGAAGAAGAACCAGGGGAGGGATTGTAAGGCTTAAAGGGGGAGAGGAAAAGTGGAAGGAGGGTGATCAAGATAAGGCAGAAATTCTGAATAAATATTTCTGTTTTGGTAATACTTCTGTTCAGTATTCATTGAGAAGGGAGAGGATCAGGGACCACAGCTAGATAGCAGATGCAACAGGGGGAAGAAGTCGACACCAGTGCATTCACAGTTGAAAGCGTTCTGGAACAGCTCACAAAACTGAAAGTGGACAAAGCTATGGGACCAGATGGCATACACCTAAGGATATTAAGAGAGTTGCAAAATGAACTAGCAGTGCCTCTGGCAACCCTGTTCACCAAGTCACTGAACACAGGAGTGGTCCCTGAGGACTGGAGGAGGGCACATGTAGTCTATTTTCATAGAAATGGCTGTAGGGAGGAGGTGATGAACTACAGGCAGATCAGACTCACCTCAGTGGTGGGGAAGATCATAGAGGCACTACTGAAAGAAAGGATAGTTGCACACCTGGAATCCAACAGTGCCCAGTATCTGAGACAACATGGTTTCAGGGCAGGAAGATCATGTTAAACAAATCCTATAGATTTTTTTGATTGGGTGACAAGAGAAGTAGATTAGGGAAGGGTAGTAGACATTGTGTACCTCAATTTCAGCAAAGCCTTTGACACCATCCCACACAGAAGGTTGATTAACAAGATGGGTAGTCTGTGCATAGTGCACAAGGTGATAACCTAGGCTAGGAGCTGGCTGACAGACAGGAGACAGAGGTTGGTGGTAAATGGGATCCAATCTGGGGAGGGGGGGTGACCATCAGGGTACCTCAGGGATCAGTCCTGGGACCAGTCCTGTTCAATGTCTTCATTAGTGACATTACAGAAGGCCTGAAAGAAAAGGTTAGTCTATTTGCAGATGACACCAAGATCTGTAACAGGATGGATACTCCAGAAGGGGTGGAAAAAAATAAGAAGGGATATGGAGAAGCTTGAAAAACTGTCAGAGGTGTGGCAACTAAGGTTCAATGTCAGGAAGTGCAAAATAATGCACCTGGGAATGGGAACCTGGAGAAAGATACAGGATGGGGGGGAGTTGTCAATCACCAATGAAGAAAGGGACCTAGGGTTATCATTTCTAATGACCTAAAAGTGTCAAAGCAGAGCACAAAGGCTGCAGGGAAGGCCAGTGCTATGCTGGGGTGCATCGGAAGAGGTATCGCTAGCAAAAGGTGAAGGTGGTGATGCCACTGTACAAAACACTAGTAAGGCCTCACCTAGAGTATTGTGTACAATTCTGGAGGCCACACCTGTGCAAGGACATAGACATGGTGGAGGCAGTCCAGAGAAGGGCCTCCAAGATGGTACATAGCTTGCACCACAAAACATATGAGGAGAGACTAAGGAACCACAATATGTACTAACTGGAGGAAAGCAGGGACTGGGAGATATGATAGAAGCCTTCAAATACCTGAAGGGCATAATCACAGTGCAGGGGGGAGACCTCTTCCAATGCAGAAGAAGTACATGAATGAGGGGGCATGATATGAAGTTGGAGAGGTAGATTAAGAAGAAATGTGAGAAAATATTCACAGAGAGGGTGGTGGATGCATGGAATTGTCTGCCGCAGGAGGTGGTGGGTTCAAGCTCAGTGAGGAGTTTTAAACATGCCTAGGAGAGGCACAAGATGACCTTGAAGTGGGAGGAAGTGATGAAAAACCACTGACCTGATAAAGTTAGAGGTCACATACATGTTTAGGGCATTTGGGCAGACCGGATGGGCATGGCGGTCCTTATCTGCTGACAATTTCTATGTTTCTACATTTCTGTGTTTCTACCTGTGCACTGGATTTTTTTTATCACTGAGTTTTTTTAAAGTACTTAATGTGCATGCCTCTTTAACGAAACAGGAATCAAACAATTTATTTCAAAGCGCCATCAAAAGATCTTTTTAATTTATGAAAATCAAAGATACAGCGTGTACTGATTTAAGAAATGTATTTACACTCTGGTTGGGTGACTTACCAAAATTTTCAAAATAGGTGCAAACAAGAGATAAACTTGCTAAAGTACATATTTTACAGATCAACAAACAACAAAGCTGAGCAAAGCAAAATGACTTTGGCACTGCCATAATTCAGTTATGAATCCCAGAATCACTTCTGCTCCATTGATATAAGAAGTAAATGGAGTAAAATTTTTGAAACTTAAAACCAATTCAAACTTGTTTCTTGAACATTACTGCAATTTAGGAAAAAGTAACTTTGGCCTGCCCCGTGGCACTGAGGGCTGAGGTACTGGACATCTTACCTCATGCTGTGTTGGCATTCCGGGTTCAGAAATGACCTCGGGTTGCTGGGGTGCCGGCATGGGTTGGAGGGTGGGAGCAGGATTGAGGGAGGGCTCTCCTCTCCCAGGAAGGGGGAGTCACCTGCCCGTAGTCTCGCCGTAACCTGAAGGAGGTCTGGTGAAAGGCACAGGCGGCAACAGTGTGACCGGTAGGGTGGGGGGCATCTGGCAAGGTGTGCATACCCGTGTCTCCACACAAGTGCGTCACATCAGGGACATGCCGGTGTGGGACTAAAAGGAGAAAGAGCCAAAAGTATATATGGAGAAAAAAATTTAATTATCAATTTTTGTCCATAAAAGACACACTAAGCCAAGGCTTGTTTCCAGGTAAGATATGGGGAAAACAGGGAAGTTAAGTGACTTGCTAATGGTCACACAATATGAAGTGGAGGCTGAAGGATTCAGACCCACGTGTCAAGGTTTGCAGCTCAGTGCTCTTAACCACTTTGCTATACTGCCTCAAAATATAGATCTTTCATATATAGATCTTCAAACTTTGAGCTCAGTCTTCCAAAATGTTATGTTAAAGGCTTACAGTTAAGGAAGACTGCAAACTGATTGTAGCTAAAAGTCTGAAAAATCATCACATAGTAATGGTTACTCCCAAAATTCCTAAAACGTGCTGCACCAATAATTGCCTCGCCAGTCATTAAAATACTTAGCCTATCTTTTGAAAGAAAATCTGTTCCCAATATCTGTAAAGTCACATTTTTAGTGCCATTGCATAAAAAAGGTATGCATCAATCAATCAATCAATCAATCAATCAAAATCTTTATTTAACCAGGCGAACACCATTGAGCAGAGCTCCTTTTCAAGGTGGACCTGGGTGAACACAAATACAAGATAACAGGGTAATACACAGAAATAATGATACACAGGCATGATCAAAATGAACATGGATAACACATTGTAAGGAAAATGCAGGATAAGTGCTATATATGTTTTCAGATAAGCAGTTGGGCTAACAACAGTAATAGAGATAAGTCAGTAACAGTGAAAAGATGGGTAACAGAAGCCAAAGGGAAGGGACTGGGGACCCTGAAGCACCATGGAGAACAAATGGGACCTGGAGCACAGGTCAGGAGATAGAGTAGGGCAGTAGGGCAGGGAGGGGGAGGAAGGCGAGTAGATTGGAGGTAAGTTAAGGGGAGTATGAACCGGGGATGCAGAGGTAAATGAGGAACCTGACGAATGGGACTAGACAGGGGGTACAGGGGGAGGGGAGAGTGGGTATACTACTGGGACAAGAGCAGTGGATAGCTGAAAGTAGGAGAGAAAAGAGGATGAAGGAGAGAAGCGAGGATGAAGTAGAAGGGAGAGGGCCAGACAGAGGCTGGGATCAGTGAAGGACTGGGGAGTAAGAGGAGGAGAGAGGCAACAGAAGAGGGAATGGGGGGGGAAGAGGGCCTTGCATTAGCTTGGATCAGAATCTAGGATGAAGCCAAGACAAGAGTGATAAGGGGGTGGCTTAGTCAGGGTTAGCAAGCACAGGATTCCTTATTGTGCTGAAGATAGAGTGCTTTGAAGGCTGAGATGATGACTTTAGATTTCAATTTCAGGTTTTTTTGCAGGTTATTCCATAGCTGGGGAAGCACATGGCTAATGGATGCCCAGCCAAAGCGAGATCTGACCTTTTTTACCCTTTAAGGTAATATGGGAGACACTTCTCACTGCATATCTGCTTAGAGTGCAAGGTGGCAGGCAGACTGAGATATAGTCAGGCAGTTTATTGATAATAGATTTGTATGTCCAGATGGCAGCGTTTCTTTGTCATCTGAGAGTAAGAGAAGACCAACCTACAGCAGTATACAACAAACAATGGTGGGTGAAGTAAGGAAGACCTGTTATGAACCTCAGAGCTCTACGATAGAGCGTGTCAAGTTTTGAAAGTGCGCAGACTGATCCATGGCTATAAAGGAAGTCTGAGTAATCTAGTAGGGGTAGAAAGGTAGTTTGGATTAGTCTCATCCTTGCATCTGGTGGGAGGAGATTTTTTTTATCCTAAAGAATAGGTCAAGCCTTTGAGGAAGCTTCTTTGTTAATTGTTCTATATGGTCTATGAAGGAGAGTCTGTTGTCAAGCCATACACCCAGGTATTTGAAGTGGGTTACATACCCTAACTGTTCATCCAGGGCAGTGGATATTGAGGAGAGATACCCAGCCAAGGCTGGGTTAGGTAAGTTGGGAATGGGTGAGAAGAGCATAGCTTTTGTTTTCTTGGCATTCAAAAGAAACTTTTGATTTAGGAACTGGTGTTGCAACAAGTTAAAGTCATTCTGGAGGGCTGTACATGCCACCTCTGGTGAGGGGCCACTGGCATAGAGCACAGTGTCATCCACAAAGAGGTGTATTTGGGCTTTTTTGATGGTGGCATCTATTCTGTTTATATAGATAGTGAATAGCAGTGGCCGCAGGATTGAACCTTAAGGTATGCCCCTCAGGTGGGGTTTTAAAGGAGAGACTTCACCTTCCCGCTTTTACCTGCTGATAGCAGCCTGTGAGATAGTTCTTAAACCAACTAGTAGCAAGAGAGTCCAATCCAATATACTGGAAGGCTGAGAGGAGCAAGTCATGACCAACGGAATCGAAGGCTTTGCTTAGACCCACGAACATTGCACATACAAAATTCTTCCTGTCCAGTTCACTCTGCCAGTCATTTGTGACCCTAGCCAGGGCTGAGATTGTACTATGTTGCGCTCTAAAGCCTGACTGTAGTGGATTAAGCACATTTTCTGATTCCAGATAGTTTCTGAGCTGAGTGTTCACATTTTTTTCTAGTAGTTTGGACAGAGCTGGTAGTATGGAGATTGGCCTGTAATTATTCAGGTCACTGGGGTCTCCTGATATGAACAGAGGGATAACATGTGCTGTCTTCCAAATAGTGGGAAGGTCACCCTGTGAGAGGGATAAGTTGAACAAATGGGTGATGGGCACTGCAAGGACTTGGAAGCCCAACTTTAGGAGGTAAGGCTCAATAAGGTCTGCACCAGCCCTTTTCCTAAACTCTAACTGGAGCAGAAGGTCTTCGACTTCCTTCAGAGTTGTGGGTTGGAATGAGAAGGATGTGTTTGAGAAGGAGGTATCTTGATTATTGACTCCCAGCAGCGAACAGAATGAACTTGCTGGGTAAGTGTATAAGGCGAGCCCTGCAGTGGCAAAGTGATTATTGAAGGCATCAAGAATTAATGGTTTATCGGTGAGAATATTGGCACCAGTCGAAATTTGTGATGGCAAGGTGGCACCGGAAGGATGACCTTCAATGTCTTTAGTTAATTTCCAGAATTTTGAGGAGCATTTAGCTGATTGGTCAAATTGGGTGCGGTAAAACTTAGCCTTCGTTTCTCTGGCCATTGTGGTGCAGAGGTTCCTAGCCTTCTTAAAGAGGGTCCAGTCGTTTGGAAGTTTGGATTTATGAGCTTTTTTCCACAGCATATCTCTGTTACGCATAGCCTCCTTTAACTCAGTGGTGAACCACCGGCATAACTTATTCCTAAAGTGAATTTTCACAAGGGGTGTGTGCCTATTGATGGCGCCTAATACTATGCCTTGGAATATAGTACCTTGGATAGTTACAGACCGATATAAATTCTTTCAGTTTTAGCAAAATACTGTGTAAGGCTTGTTCAAAGTCAGGTAGCATCTTTTTTGGATTAGTTCAATTGCCTGTATGATGAACAACATGAATTTCATAAGGATCACTGAACATGTTTGGCTCTGGTCTGGTTCACAGACATGGTATACTGAATCATGGATAATGGCATGATGCCTGGAGCAAAGTTATGGACCTGACCAAATCTTCTGACTTTCTTGATCGTGGCCTGCTTCAACAAAGATTGGCTGAACTTTTTTCTGTGCTTCAACTATTTCTGGATTTTCAGATTACTTACACAATAGGACACAAATTGCCAAAACTGGACAAAAGACTTCAGGGACTAATACTATTACCCATGGTGTCCATCAAGGGTCCATTTCAGGACCCCTCTTTCAATTTTCATTTACAGTATTCTTAAAATCTGTAACACAGTCAACACAAAGTTTTATGCACATGATGCTGTACTTTATGTTCGTGGGAAGGGCACTTCAAAACTAAATACAACCCTTTGTCAAAATTCCCACTCAAAGATGGTTTACAAAGGAAAATGGTCTTAAATGTGTCCAATATACAGGCCATGCTGCTAGGATCAGCACCTAAAGTTAAAATATTGTCACACGATTGTTGTGCTGCTACAGTACTTTGAATGCTATTCAGGTAGACTCTGTTAAGGCTTTCAAATATTTAAGCATCTATATTGACCCATACCTGACTTTTGACACCCATATGAAAAGTGTAACTATGGCAGTGCATCAAAAACTAGGGTCACTGTACTGTACATGTATAACCCCCTTGTTACCCAGGGTTACTAGAATCCCAGTAAGACCTAGTGGTAGGCAGGGAAGGCAGCTTGTGAAACTCCAGTTAAATGCGTTTCACACTGTCTCACTCTGTTCTCAGTCTCAGCTGAGACTGAGGGATGACATCACCATAGAACTATCGCAGGTGCATGAGCCAAAATGGAATCTGCAGCAAGGGAGTTGGAATAGAATGTTGGGAGGTTTGAACAGTAGTCTGTGGTTAGTTGGTGTTGGGAGCTTGCTGTGAAAGCAGCACAGCAGTTCAGTGTAGGCTCTTGGTGCCTCAGCCCTGAAAGAGGGCTACATTTAAGTAAAAAGGGTGTGTGTCTCCATGAAAAGAGAGACACAGTAAGTAGTTTGGAGTGGTGGAGACCGCTGTTTCGGGTCTCAGTGCCCCCTCCCTCTGGGGATGGGGGCAGGAAAAGGGTTTCCTGCATATTCCTGGGGCAACCCCCTGGTTCTGTTACTAATGGAGAAGCTGCCTATTTGTTCCAGAGATTTTTGGGAGAAGAAGAAGATTTGTGAATCGCCTGTGGGGCACCTGCAACCGGAGTGTGAGTGTCTGCTCTTCCTGAAAGGGCCAATGTTTTTTCACCCTGGGACTTGTGTGACATGTGGGGATTGGACTACTGAAATAGTGGGAGGCCTAGAGTAATAGGCTTAGCCAAAAAATAAAAGTATGTTCAAGTCCAGCGCTTATGGGAATTCTAGATATGTAGAGGAGATGTGACATACGTCTATCCAGGAATCTACATTGCCAAGCTTTCAGCAAAAGAGTTGTTTAGTTTCCAGAGAAATGGCCGGGTATGGACTGTGGGAGCTGGAGGTGGGAGACCCCCCCCCATCTTTAGTGACCAGGTCCACCTCTACGGATTTGCTCTGTGGATTTCTACTTTGCTTCATGCACTTGGCCAGTGATGAGGGAAGTACCCAGACGTGGGATTGGAAGGAAAATTTCCTTTAGGAGTCGAAGGCTCTAGTGTGGTTTGGGGAGCCACAACAGGAAAACTGGTTCATTTCCCAGAATGGACCGTGGATTAAGTGGCCGGCGGAGAAAACCCAAGTAGTGTACAAGTCGGGCTGTGTACCCAAAGCTGCGTGCAAGTCTGGGCTGTGTGCCTTGTGGGTACAGAGCCTGAGGGCTGGAAATAGTGATGAAGTGTTTCTGTTGTCTCTAATCTGCATTACCAGGAATGTAGCCCCGTGGGGGTCCATCTATGCTTTGTTTGTTCAGCTTGGATGTGAATAAAAGCCACACTGTAGAATCCCATTCCTGGTTCGGGACATTACAGTTATTGCTTCCTGTGTTCGGATTTACTTGGATGCCCCTGTGTAGAGTAGCCAAACCTAGGTCTCCTGTGCTGAGTAACCTTATCCTCCCCGAACCCAGTCCCCACCAGGTACTGCTGTCAGCATCAACAGCATGCCACCTGTCGTTTTTTGCTAAAAAGGCAGAGGTGAGGGGTTACACATGAAAGCATATAACAGTTAAAATTGGCCAAAATAATTTACTTCCCCTAACTGAATATAATTTTCTTATAATAAATGCAGCTTCGAAAACTGTTTGAGCAAATAACAGAGCACTTAACAAGGGCTAGTCCCATCAGTGCATTAATTGTGACATACTCAAATGGTTACAACCAGAACACAGAGCTAAATTATCTTTGGTCAATTTTGTGTACAAGATTCTTATTAAAGTAATTCCTTACTGTTTCTTTGAACATCTACATTTTATAAATAACTCATTTTTCCATTCAATATCTAATAATCTCTTAAATATTTCAATCGTGCATACACTTATGGGGCATAATTAGTTCAGTTATGAAGCTGCTTCACTCTGGAACACCAGTCTTTTTTGTCAGATCCTCTTTAACCTTTAAAGCTCTGTCATCAAAACTGAAAGACTACTTGCAGAATTTAAATATCTGTTCTCACTTTTGTAATTACCTGTACCATCCGTTTACTGTATGACTTCTATACTTTTACTACTTTTTTTTCAGTATTGTATTATTTAGTTCCTGTGTTGTGGCTGAAAAGGAATTTTGGTGCCAGTATACTTATCTGGTTAACACATTAAATGAAAATGAAATGATTGGAACATTCCTGGTCCTATCTTCATTGGTTTCATTTGATTTTTTTGTTTGATTTGTTAAAGATTTTTTTATTTCTGTGTGTGAATTTAGTGCACATGAATGGTACTAAATTGACAGCACTGGAGCCTGCATTCCTCTGCTTAGCCACAAGACAGGTACAGTACAGGCGAACACAGTGCAGGCTTCCCACACTAACCCACCAATGTGCCTCATCCCTATTATGGAGAGATCACCATGTAGGTGAGGGGGTAGTTCAGACTCCATGCCCAGGCAATCCTTGTCCTTTCATGTTAGACTAACAACAAGGGTGCTAGTTAGACCAATTATGTTTAGATTTTGTAACCACAGGACACTGACCAGCCCTCAGGTGATAATGGCTTTCAGCCAATACTGACCTGTGAGGAATTTGAAACAGAGAACTACATGTGAAAGGCTTCTTAACTGGCTACAAATACACTGAGCAATGAAGTTCCCCATATGTTCAAAATTCTAGGTTGTTGGACACCTTCCAGCTATGAATCCAACATCAGAGATTCAATAGCACACATTTGCAAGCACATAGGCCCATCTCCAAGGAAATCCAGAAGGAGGGCAAACTTGATGCCATGATTTCCCCTCCTGAGTATATTGGGTTCATGCTCTGGGCCCTATCCTTTAAGGGTATACTGGCCCTATGTGCCTTTTATGCAGCTTGTAAGGCCATGATATGAATATCCCTAGTGTCTGACAGATACCCTGTGCACACCACTCCACACTCCTGTCTAGGACTGTGCAGGGGGATCCTGTGCAACTACTCACACTGGTCCAGGCGGGGGGGGGGGGCAGTGGGCATGCCCAGGGCAGCCTGGTTGAGTGGGGCCTACACAATGATGTTTATGATCTGCCTTGTCAGTCTATAGCAAAATCATTTTTCCTCTCATAAAATCTCTGTGACTTTTCATAACTGCAAGACTCAAAACCTGTCTCATTTTCAAAAGTTTGATGAATTCTTAAAAATTTTCCTTTTGTGGTTATTATTGATCAATAGTTTACGATGGCAGCTGTCTGCCCCAAGAACTGTATTCTTAGAGATAGGTTTTCTATCTAGTTCTGTCTTAAGTCACCCATTCTCTTTAAACACTGTTTGATCCAGAAGATTGGTTTCATCAATATCCCACTCAAAAGTAAATTTCAAATGTGTGCTGGTGTTGCTTATAAAGTCCTTAAACATATCAATTCTTATTCAGTGCTAAACCAAATGATGGAACAGTCATCTATAAACTGTTTCAATATTTTTACTTTATCAAAAAGTGGATTCTGCTAATGTTGTACAGACAACTCCCATCCCATTTACTGGTGTACAGATTAACTAGATTTGGTGCACAGGTAGTACAAATACTTGTCCCTTTTATTTGTGTGTAGAATTTATCAGAAATGTAAAAGCTGGACTCTAAAACCAATCTCACTCAGCTCACAATAAATGTGCTTGGTGGCATCACTTCTACTGGTCTGTTTGAAAGTATTTGAGCCATAGCATTTAAACCAACTTTGTGTGGTATGTTAGTATTCAGGCTTTCAACATTCACACACAGAAGGAAATCACTCTTTGTGGTATGTATGTCTTTTACTACTTGGTGCACATGATTTGTATCTTTAATATAAGATCTCATATTTGGTACACATTTTTTAATGTACTCATCTACAAATTTTAGAGAGTGGATCCAATTAATGACACTATTGGTCTTACCGGCAATGGCATTTTATTCATGTGTAGTTTGGGTAATAGATTCAAAGCTGGTCTGTTTAGGTGTTCAGCTTTCAAAAAATCTTCTTCTTTTTCCGTTATCCAATTATTTTCTAAAGCTTCTGTCATCAATGCTTTTATGAGTTCTTTTATATGTAGTGTTGGACCAGTTTGTAACTTTTGATAATAATTTACTTCATTTAGCTGTTTTTCTTTTTTGCTTATTCCATATATTGTTCTCTACCCCAAATGTTGATGTTGCCCCTTTGTCGGTAGGTCAAATAACAATGTCAGTCGTATCTTGTAACTCCTTTAATGCATCACATTCCTTTTTAATTATGCAGCGCTCTGTATTACTATATGGGTATTAAAGAAGTTCATCTACTTCTTTTTCAACATGTCTCATTTATGTAATCTGTGCAGGGTCTGTGTAGTGGAGCCAAACTGGGATTTCTTTTGCAGATTTGAGGCTTCATGTTGAATACTAGCATTATTTTCAATGTCTGTATCTATGTGACTTTAGTACAGAAAAATGAGCTTCAGTTTTGGATTGAAAAAATATTTACGTTAAGTTGAAGAGTATGAAAAAACTTCTGTAAATCTACTTTAATATTACATATTAAACTGATTGGGTGTATGTGTTGGCATGTATGACAATCCTTTTTGTAGAAGAGACAATTGCTCATTTACAAATTCTGTTTTACTTGCAGTAGATTTATGGCCTTCAATCTGGATTCTTGTATCTCAGAGATCTGCTTGTCTGTCCCCATTGATTCCATTGTCTTTTAGCTTGCCCCAGCCAGCAATGCCAGTACTCATGTGACTCAGGGATGCAGCAGTTCAATTGAGGTACATAGCTACTAGGCCTGCACCAGTACTCTAGTATAATTCCTGGGTACTCAGAGTCATTGGTATTTGTGTCATACTTGAAACTGTAGTTTTACTACTGGTACAGCTGAAAAATTACCACACCCTGTGTTGTATAATTACTTTCTTTGTGCCCTTTTATCTACAGAATTAGTTTAGTTGCTGTATTGGTCCTTGTAAGAACAGATCCAGAAGCAAATGGTTTGCTACATTTTATTGGACCAAAATAGATGTTACAAAAAGAAAATAGTGCTTAATCTTTTGGACCAACCAAGTCCTTTCTCGGAAGCATATGCCAGTTGTTTAGAGAATCACATTCTATTAACACCCAGATCATACAGTACATAAAAAATAACAAGAACAAATTCTCATTGGTTTAACATTTTCTAAACTATACTCGCAACCAGTTAAAAAACTCCATAAACTTTAAGACCGCCAGTGCTGTAACAATATTTTTTACAAGGTAATATCAATTATCAGAATTAGTGCCAAATAAAAAGACAAGTCTCTCAATGACCCCTAGAAAATGAGTTCATGCATCTTAAAATGTTTCAGTATATAATCAAATTACTACAAGTACAGTAACAGTCTTAGGAATCTGAATAAAAACCCAATGGAATTAAACCCTCCTGCCACCCCCGAAAAGATAACTAGTAGAAAAAAGTATATATTCAGTATGAATGTGAAACAAGAGTCCTAACACACAATTACATCATTATTACATGTACCTGAATATAAGCCTTTCCTCAATATAACCACAAACCCAACCCCCACTTTATTTCCCCACCACCTCTCCCACACACACAACTTCTTCCCCACAAAAAACAATACACTATCCTCCTACCCCCAGCACACACTCAAAGTTACTCCACCCCCACCTACACAAACAATCCCCCTACCACAAGACAACCCACCATCCACCTACTCCTCCTCACACATATGCATGTTTTTAGGACAGAAACCAACATGTACTGTAGATAACCAGTTGAAATGGACTCTATGAAAATAAAAACAAAAAACATCCACACCTGAAGTCTTGTTAAATGTCCATCGTTTGAAGTAAAGGTCTGTGTAATTTTAAGCAGGGTAATGTGTCATAAAACCCAAATCAATGTTCATGCCATCTGCTACCATATAGTGAAGTAAAATAAGCCTGATCTCAAAAGTCCATCTCAGCTGTGTATTTTTGAAATGCCCTTTTAAGACCATTACTGGCATATATGAGATGGAGTGATCAGTCTGAATGAAGTGTTACCCCACTGATTGGGCAGGTGATTTATAGGCTGTGTGGAATCTGAGAGAGTGGTAGTGACCAGTAGTACAGTGACTCCTAGGGGACATTGCTATAGTATGGGAGTCTTCAAGGTGACATGTCATTGTCTAACCCATCCTGTTCTTCCAGCTTCCAGGACAGAGTTCATAAATAAAAGCACTGTTAATGTGCTGAATTTTACTATAGTTTGTGTATCCATTTTATATAACTGGATGAAAATGTTTATTGGTGAAGGCAACAACTGCCTTAGTGCTCCCAGGGGTAAGTCTAGTCCAATGTAAGGACGTGGGTAGGTATTGCTTCCCAGAAGTGGTACTGCACACAACACATGGCCCACTTATTATCTACCTTGGTGGAGGCACCTTGGAATTTATTATTTGTTCTGAGATGAACCACACTACTGCAAGGGAAAGTACAAACCCAACCCCATCTACCAGGTGTGCCCTGTACGGTTACCAGCTAGGGGTGAGAAGCCTTACATGGCAATCTGGGGGTGACATAAACAAAAACACAGTGTGAGGGTTTCACCCTTCTGCATACCTCCCCACTTAAGAGGGAACCAGCTCTGGAAAGCATCTGGTTACTGATGTCAGCATATATTATCCCACTATCATGGTCATTACTTCTTAGGGAAAGAGATCAAAGGCACTTCTGCAACCATGTTTCCAACAGCTGCACCCTTATGCAATCCTGAGCAAATGAAGACATGGAATGCACCATCTCCTGTAGCAGTCCTCTAAGGGTTTCTTGCCCTACTTAATTTGGGATCCATAGATGCATCCTTTTCAGGGTGGTTTAATGCCATTCCCACATGTATGTAAATAAATATTGCACTCCTCTGTGTACAGACCAGCCCAAGCAAGCACCAAACTAGCAATGATAACCAATCTTTGTCTGTCATCCTGTATTCTAAGAGCCTTTTCAGTTTTCATATTTAGGGATCCTTTTCTTTCTTTATTTTGGAAGTCTGCATTCATCCCTAGGAATAAAGCTCTTATGTAATCTTAGTTATATACAAACTTGTACATACTTGTGAGGAAAAGTCTTTAAAAATTCTAGTTTCACCAGAAAGGTGGAAGATCTTATTCTAACCATTCTCTATTGAGAGTGTTCACAGGGAAAAGCTATCACAATTAAAAGGTGTAAGGGGATCTGACATCAGACCATGGCCAACCCACGCAACTCCCAAGGAAGAGTAAAGAGTTGCCTTTTTTGGGGGGGTAGACAGAAAAGAGAAAGGTCCTCTTTCTAAAGTTAGGGTAGCCTGTCATAGCAGGACCTTCCAATGTCAGTGTGGTAGAGGGTAAGTACCCTCCTAACAACAGATTGGGTAGGATCTGCAGTACAAAACTAAGAAGGAAACTTGATCTCTAGGGGAGACTACATGGACCAAGGGATCTTTTTCTGCTGACAACTACTATGTAACTATGTAACATGAATACCACAGGGCAGTAGCACAGAGATCATGATGTGCTGGGTGGCAGTACACAGAGGGTGGTGGTAAATGGCTGTCACTCCACAGAGGGAAGAGTGACCAGTGGGGTACCACAGGGATCAGTGCTGGGACCGGTCCTATTCAAAATCTTTATCAGTGACATTGTGCAGGACCTAGAAGGCATAATTTCACTGTTCGCTGATGACACAACGCTCTGTAACAGAGTAGACACACCAGAGGGTGTAGACAGAATGAGAAGCGACCTGCAGAAACTTGAAGAATGGTCAGGGGTTTGGCAGTTGAAATTCAATGCAAAGAAGTGCAAGATAATGCATATGGGGCACAAAAACCCTGGCACAATATATCAGTTGGGGGGTGAGGACATAGCATGCACCAAGCAGGAAAGGGATCTTGGGGTTGTCATCTCTGATGACCTCAAGGTAGGGAAACAGTGTGACAAGGCAGCAGGTAAAGCAAATAGGAATGCTGGGATGTATAGGCAGGGGCATCACCAGCAGGAAAAGGGAGGTCATAATTCCGCTATACAAGACACTAGTGAGGCCCCACCTGGAGTACAGTGTACAGTTCTGGAGACCATACCTACGTAAGGACATAGACAGGGTAGAGAAGGTTCAGAGGAGGGCAACAAAGATGGTGCATGGATTGCATCACAAGTGCTATGAAGACAGGTTGAAGGAACTGAACATGTACTCCCTGGAGGAGAGGAGGGAGAGAGGGGATATGATAGAGACATTCAAGTATCTTACAGGGAGGAACAGGGTGCAGGACAACACTATTTTTAAGTGAAAAAGATGTTCCAGGACAAGAGGGCATGGGATGAAGTTGGAGGAGGACGATTCAGAGGAAACATGAGAAAGAATTTCTTCACAGAACAGGTGGTGGACAAGTGGAACACCCTGCCAGAGGAAGTGGCGGGGGCTGAAACAATCACGGGATTTAAGAATGCATGGGATAGACATAAAGGAATTCTGGAGGTCAGGGGTAAGGGGCAACAGACTTCTAGGAAAACAAACTGAACTTACAAGCTCAAATGGGCAGACTGGGTGGGCCATAGGCCCTTATCTGCTGACACTGTCTATGTATCTATGTATTTATGTATCATCATATGACATTTGCACATTATAACATAGTAATACTTTATTTATTCATTTTATTTATTTTGATCGGAAATGCAACTTTGAGCTCAGAGCTCTTTTACAACGGTTCCTTGTCACATATGAGAGTACAAAGATAAACGCGTACATAGGGTAGTACAACTAAACAGGCACAGAGAGCAGTTAAATTGAAGCCTTGTCAGATAGAGTTACATGTGTGTCTGACAGTAGAACAAAGCAATCATGTTGCAGAGTTAGAACATTATTCATTAGCCATAAATAGGCAATCCTTCATTTTATTATGCAGGCTGTCTGTATGATATGGGCACAATCACATTTACAGCCTGTAGAGAGCACCCTTCTCAGCCCTGTTCTGAATTGGTCAATTCTGAGGAGGCCCAGTAGGGGGTTCAGGCAGCTCATTTCACCAGAATGGTACTCTGTAGGTGCAGGCATATTAGGCCTGGCTAGTTTGACATGGGATAGACATAAAGGAATTCTGGAGGTCAGGGGTAAGGGGCAACAGACTTCTAGGAAAACAAACTGAACTTACAAGCTCAAATGGGCAGACTGGGTGGGCCATAGGCCCTTATCTGCCGACACTGTCTATGTATCTATGTATCTATGTATCTATGTACAGAAAGGGATAGCTACTGTCTTCCTATCTGTACTCATGGTTGAGTATTGATTCTTGGTAGGTTGCAGCAAGTTATAGATAGTGGGGGGGGGGGGATTCCAGGAGTGTCTTCATACCTGGCAGTCATACCTGGTATTTGAACCTATCTTGTAGGGAGAAACAGCTAGTTTAAGAGTACTGGGTACAGGTATGAGTGAGCCTATTAGCTCCCAGGATAAACTGGCAAGCCTTATTTAGCACCAGACAGATGCTATTAAAAACTGTGTCTGTGGCTGCTCAGTACACTATTAGGCCATAGTCCTATACTGGGAAGATTGAGCTGGACACTACCAGTTGCTTAGCTGAGGGTGTAAGATAGTGTCTATGCCTATAGAGTGCTCCTAATTTTATGTGGCCTATTTTTACAATGTTATCTACATCGGGAGCAAATGGCAAGGCAAGTTTTATTTAAGAGACGCTCATCCCAGAGGCACTGGGTGCTGAACATTTTAAAAATAAATACTATATATTATAAAGCAAAATACATAACAATATCTCAGATATAACACAATACAAAAAATGAAATTTATATATACAGTAGCTTAGGCAAGAAGAGCCAATGCCTAAAGAGCAAGGGCTAACCTAAACCTAGGTTCTAAAACAGCAAAGACTATGATATGCAGTCTGGGAAGGCCTGATCATACAAGAAGGCCTTGAGGCAGGCCTTAAATACCTCCACAGAAGGGGCCTCCCTAACAGCTGGAGTAAGCGAATTCCACCGGACTGGAGCAGTGACACTAAATGCTCTGTCGCCTGCTGTTTTTAACCTCATCCTGGGAATCGCAAGAAGGCCCCTAAAGGAGGAGTGGGGGGTGGGCCGAGACAGCAGGAATGAGAGGATCCTTCAGGTAACTAGGGCCCAGGCCATGTAGGGCCTTAAAGGTGAGTAAACCCATCTTAAAGAGGACCCTCCACCTAACTGGCAACCAGTGCGGTTGATGCAGGACCGGAGTGATATGACAGTACTTAGACTGTCCTGTCAACAACCTTGCCACTATGTTCTGCACCAGCTGCAGTTGTCACAGGGTACTCCTAGAGACCCCGAGATAGAGCGCATTACAGTAGTCTAACCTGAATGTCACAAAGGCATGTACCAAGGTGGGGAGGACCTGTGGTAGAACTAGGGACTTTATCCTGATGATATTCCTAAGATAATAAAAGCTAGTATGGACAGTGGAAGACACCTGAAACTCAAGTGTCAATCCACTGCCCAGAATAACACCCAGATCCCGCACCCTAGAGGAGGCCTTTGATGGTACGGAGCCAAAAAAAAACATCTCCACACCAGAGGCCAACCTATCACGCCCCCTGTTAGACTACACTACCAGTACCTCCATCTTATCGAGGTTCAGTTGCAACCAGCTGGAGGCCATCCAGTCATTTATTTCAGTGAGGCTGCTATTAAGCACTTCCACTGCGTGTGATGTTCCAGGGGTAAAGGAAAAATACAGCTGGGTATCATCAGCAAAGCAATGAAAATCCAGACTGTGCTTCCTAATGAGCTCTCCCAGGGGCAGCATATACATGGCAAACAACATCAGCGACAAGACCGAGCCCTGGAAACCCCACATGACAGGTGGCCAGGGGAGGAGGAGAATTCCCCCATCACTACCCTCTGCCTCCTATTAGATAGAAAGGACTCAAACCAGCAGATGACTGTGCTGGCAAGTCTGCAGAATTCCCTTAGGCGGTCAAGTAACACTTGATGGTCGACCGTGTCAAAAGCTGAAGAGAGATCAAGAAGAACAAGAATTGTCCCCTTCCCTCGATCTCTAGCCCTAAGGAGGTCATTGTGCACCCAAACCAGAGCAGTTTCTGTGCTATGCCTCACACGAAACCCAGACTGGAGTGGCTTATATAAATCATGGGCCACGAGATGCTCCTCAAGCTGAAGCACCACCACTTTCTCCACAATCTTACCAAAAAATGGAAGATTGGAGATAGGACAGTAATTTGCCTTAATCTCAGGGTCCAATGATGGTTTTTTTCAGAAGGCATCTCACCAATGCCTCCTTCAAGACATCAGAAAAGACCCCCTCCAACAAGGAGCACCAGGCAATCAAGGCAAATACTTGGCCAATGGAGTCAACAAATCTCATTAAGAAATGAGTTGGCATTGGGTCCAGTTCACAAAAGGTGTGCCAAAGCTTAGAAGCAATCTCAATGACCTCAGCCACCTCCACTGGTCCAAATTCGCCCCAACCAGGCAGAGAGCTCCCCAGTCGCCCAGTGGTGACCACTGTCAGCCAAACTTTGACCCACTGGCAGAACCCCCTGCCTGATGGCAGACACCCTGTCCGAGAAGAACCGAGCAAATTCTTTGCACAATGCATTAGAAAAAGCTACCTTTGGCTCCAGACAGGAAGGATGGAGAAGCCTGTCCACAGTCCAAAAGAGCATAGTTGGTTGGTTCCTCCAAGCAGAAATCTCCCTGAACAGGAATTCTGTCTTCTTTCGGTTGATTTCTCCCTGGTATGCACCATAGTGCACACGCAGGGCCCATTTGTCCTCCTCCAGGCCGGACTTCCGCCAGCAGTGCTCAAATCTCTGACCCAAGGTTTTCATCCCCTTGAGCTCACCATCATACCACATGGACCTCAAGTGAGAAGACCTGGGTCCCACACGGACTGATGCGAGGGAGTCGAGTGCACCAGCAGGTGCCTTATTATAGGCATCCACTGCCGCATACACACCCCCAACATGCACTGTCCACACTAGATAGGTCAGTCACAAATGTGAGTGATTCATAAAGCATTACCCCCAGGTACTTAAATGAGAAAACCTATTCAAGTGTACTGTCTTTCACGTTTGTAATGGTGAGTTGTAGTGCTTTTTTTTCTTTGTTTGGAGACTGACAAATAGCATGACCTTTGTTTTTTGTAGTTCAGTAAGAGTTTATTCTGGCAAAATCACCTTTCTAATGTAGGAAAACTACTTTGGAGTTCTTGTGTGTTTCTTGGTTTGGGCTGCTGGCATAGATGACTGCATCATCCACAGAGAGGAGGACTTTAGAGGGACAGGCTGAGGGGAGATGATTTTCAAATAGGCTAAATAATAGTGGGCCCAGTATAGACTCTTGTGGTACACCAATGGTTACACTTCTGGTGTCTAAGAGTGTATCATTGATCTTTACTCATTGTGAGCATTTGGAAAGGCAGCTTTGAAGCCAAGTGACCATGTAACAGACTCATCGCTGTACATAGGAACAATAAATGGTACCCCAATTGTGCATGATAGGTCAAATTAACTGAGTAATCCAAGTAGGGAACATGAGCTTGCAGAAAAATCCAGAAAGTTCAGACACAATACTCCCCAGAGTGGGTACAAGAGTTCCATTTATGGAATTAGTATGGAGCAGGCTAGCTGTAACTTGTAAGAAGAAAAAGGGTCCCCAAAACTAAAGGGTCCACTGGTACTGTGAGGGCTCAATCAAAGCCATACTACTGTCCAGAGTTCAGTTCCAAGAGTATTTGGGCCCACACTCAGCCATGTGGGTACCCCGGTTCCCTCTCCTCTGGCTACCCCTCTTCCCCCAGCCTCACTGCCTCTGTAGCACCCCAGATATTGGGTCCCTCTTCTCCAGGCATGCTTCACCATCAGGCTGTTATCAGCTGTAAGCCAGTCACCAGACCCTAGATTATCACAGTGCACTCATATTTAAGCATGGATCACTCCCGAGCATGGTTAGGCATTTCCTGCCAGTATGATCAGCCACACCCTGTGACTTGAGTCAGGTGAGGACACTGGGCCACCTGCAAAGCAGACAAAAGAGGTTATACCCCACACTTCAAAAAAGAGCAGGCCCTACCTCGAGTGGCCCCTGTACCATCAGACCAGAGCTTAGCCTCTGGGAAGCGGCTCTGAGCTGGAGTCCCCAGAAAAACCCGGAAACACATGCTGTTGTAAAGGAGGATCCAATAGAATGGCAAATCAGTAGGGAGTGGTGTGCCAGCAATGATGATTGAGTAGAAAAATAGAAGGAAAGGAAACAAGTCTAACTATGGCACCAAGGAGAGGATTTGCACAACATGAGGGGCCCCCTGCAGCCTAGTGGTAGGACAGGGGCATTCAGGGAGACAAGGAGCAGGGTAGAAAGCAAATCTGTCAGGTGTCAGTCCTGTGGCTGTGATCTGGAGGAAGTTACATGTTCTGCCCTAAGGCACGGACAATCTGTTGCATAGTGTCAGCCAATTGCTGATTTCTGATCTCCATCTTCTTCCAGGCTTGTCAGGCAACATTTGAGGTAATGGTCTGAGATGGAGGTTTTCCTTCTGTTGTCTGCACTGGCAAGTCCCGTTTCTGGAAGTTTGCCTTAGCTTAATCTGTGGAGGAGTATGTAACCTGCTCCTTCAGATAGTACACAGAGAATTTAGCAGGATATGTGGTAATGAATTTAATCCCTTTCATTCACAGCATTTTCAAAAGGGACCATAAGCCCTTGGCTTAGTCTGTAAGGAGGTACAATAGTCATTATCAAAAAAGATTCTCATGCTTTGATAGACTGCCTTTATGTACCATGCTGTAAGTAAAATATCCTGCTTGTCCGTGAATCACAAGAATTTGATAACTATTGAGTGGGGCCAAATGTCTGGGCCTGTAGGTTTGGGTCCCAATGTTTGGTGAGCCAGCTGTCTTTCCATGAATCTGTCCTGGGGCCAATGCAAAGCCATGCAGAGGAAGGTCTGCAAAAAGCTTGGCATGTTGGAGCCCTTCACACACTCTGGTATACCATTAATCCTAAGATTGTTTCTGTGATTATGGCTTTCCAAATCCTCCAGCTTGAGTTCAGTTTGTTCAATGGTTGTGTGGAGGTGAAGGATTGCAGTTCTAGTGTACTGTGCTTCTTGTTCTTCAGCCTGTTTTTTCTAATTTTGTGGCATCTGTATTGAGGACAGTGTTGGTATTCCTCACTTCTCTCTGGAAGTCACGCAGCTCAGCAATGAGAACATCAAGCTAGCAGTTGAGCTTCTCCATGGAGGGAGGTTTCTTCTGTTGTTTCCCTCCTCCAGCTCTGCGGCATCCCAAGTGGAAAGCACAACAGAGTCAAGTGAAGCCTCATTGTTAGAGCTTCCCACTCCCAATCATCTGTCATCCTGTCTCTTAGAGGCAGATTTTCAGCAGTTTGTTGTCACCATAGGGATAGGTCAGGTGTTCCCTATGAAAGAAGGTGAATTTGATGTGATTCAGTGCTGGTAAAATATTTGGGGTTGTTCAGACTGCCTGCTACTAGAGTTCTCATGCCGTCATTTTGAGTATGACATCACCGGAAGTACTACAAGCATTTCTTTTACCATAACTATGCTAGGGCATTCCTTGCAACTTAATTCTTAGCTTATCTACCCTGTGTGATCAGCCTAGAGACAGACAGAATATTAAAAAGGTTAGCACAGAAGAATGGCTGCAGCCAAAAAGATAGGAAAGAAATATTAAAGGTTATCTGGCATTCTGTAAGCCCATTTCTACACTGAAGGTTTCAGGTCTTAGCATGCTTTCATTTTTACTGGTACCTTAGGACAGTCTTGTTGTGGATGTATGGCCATCTAGCCCCTTGGGACATCATTCTCTAATTTTATTAAAGAAAAGCACAGTGGGAAGGGTCCCCCTGTCACAGGATGGCTTATGGGGGGGGATGGAAGGGAACAGCCCAGGTGAGAGAGGCAGACATTCAGGGGAGGGTCAAAGAGGAGAGGACCCAGATACAGTGAGACCCTTACCTCAAAGAATGAGAAGACCTATGAAGAAGGGATGGAGAGGCGTGGATGGTAGGGGACGGTTCTCAGATGAAGGGACTGGATTTGGGAGCAACTAGAGAGGTGCCAGTGTGAAAGAGATATCTCCCACTGACTGGGACTCTGGAGGGGGGCTATTCAGGTAGGATGAGAGGTCTACTTCTGGTCAAGGGGTTCAGGGAGTTAGCCAAGTGGAGTGGGGTGGTAGTGTGCATGGCAGTAGTGGAGGAAGGGAATGATTGACTGGGGGGATGGAGGAACAAAAGCAGGGATGGGAAAGTTGGAGGAAGAGTGAAGGGTAGTATCAATAAAGGAAGAATGGGGGCACAAGAGGGCAGGTCACTTCAGTGGAGAGGTAGGAGGGATGGCTTTGGAGGGCAGAGAGATGGGTAGTCAAACTAGGGAGAAGGAGCAAGGGGTAAGAATGGAGAACAAGATTGAGGGGGCACAGAGAGGTAGGAGAGGGCCTCGAGTGACACATAGTGTACTGGGGGAAGGATAGGAAGGGAGAAAGAGGAGGCAATGTCATAGTTTTGAGGGACTTGGTAGTTAAGGGTATACACTGGGGAGAGAAGGGGGCTGCACACATGGGCAGGAAACTGGTGTGTATACTGGGGATAACAGCAGAAGGGGTGCGCCCTATAATTGCTCACCTTGTGCAGGAGGTTGGGAGGGGACCTCATGTGATTATCCATATAGGAACAAATGGCTTAGCTCATGAGGAGGTGGAAGTAACACAGAAGATGTCTGAAGAAGTGGGGAGGATCTGTAGGGAATGCCCAGAGAGGTAGTTTTCTCTGAGGTGCTACTAGTACCTAAAGCCAGCACAGCTAGGAGAAGGCAGACAGAGGATCTTAATGGCTGGCTACGAGGATGGAGCAAAGAAGAAGGTTGTGGTTGCATTGGAGGCTGGGAGGAGATCTGCAGTAACAAAACCCTGTATGCACCAGATAGGCTACACCTCTGCAGAGGGGGGCTCCAAGGTCCTTAGGAACAGACTGGAAGAGTACATAAGTGGGGGCCTTAAGTTTAGCTGTTAGAGTAGGCAGAAAGGGTCTTTGAGCCCTGTGTCTCTGGAAGGAGGAGAAGGATGACAAGCCCCCCCCAAGCCACAAAGGTTAATTTGAGAGTATGCATGGGGAGGCAGCGACAGGTAAGGGAAGGCTATAGGTGGAGGGAGGTTGGCTACATGACATGGAAAATAACAGGGGTAATGATATCAAGGAAACTGGGGAGAAGAGGGGTCAGAAAATGGCAGGGGGGGATGGAGCAGACAGAAGTAGCAAGAGGAAGAACAGTCAGGCCAGTGTGAGGGAGGATCAGTTTCTGTGTGGAGGGTAGTGTCCCTAAATGCACAGAGCCTTGGTAACAAGATGGATGACCTACTGGCATTGTTGGCAGAAAGGAATGTGGACATTGTGGTAATCACAGAGAATTGGACTACTTCAAATCATGACTGGGACTTTTATATCCCTTGGTATAAACTGTAGCGGAGGGATAGGAAGGAGGGGAAGGTGCTGAGGTAGCAGTATACGTACTATAAGAGAAGGAATACCGTATTTGAGGGAGGAGTCAGAAAAAGGGAAGGCAATGGAGCTTTTGAGTGCTGTTGCAGTCCACTATGTGGAAGAAGGTAAAACTGAGGGTAGTTTACAGACCACATAACCAGGAGCAGGAAAGGGACAAGGAACTGAGGTCTGTAATATGGATGGTTGCAGTGAAAGGATAGGTGGTAATTGTGGAAGACTTTAACCCACCTTTGGTGGATTGGAAGATCCATGCCATGACCTGCACCAGGAGTCCAGTAATCGTGGATTCGGTGCAGAGTGGATTCATGACACAAAGTGTCATGGTACCAGCTCTGGAGGGACCAGCCCTTTATCTGGTACTGACAAATGAGGACCGCACTCAGGATATGCAGGTTGAGAAGCACTTGGGTGGGAATGACCAACACATTGTGAGGTTCAGGTTGGGAATGAGTAGAGAGAGAAGGTACCCACAAAGACAAGGTTCTAGGCTTCAGAAGGGCTGAATTTAGAAAGATGAGGTAGCTGCTAAAGGATCACCTGGCTGGCATCAGTGGAGAGATGGGGTGGATCAGAAGTGGTGCATCATTAAGAAGGGGATAGCAGCTGCTAGAAAGGAGTATGTTAGGCTAAAGGAGAAAATTTCAAGGGCCAAAGAAACCAGATGGTTTAGCCGTGAGGTAGACCAAGCTGCCAAAGACAAGAGGATCGTCTAAGCCCAGATAGAACTGCAGCTAACAGAGGGGACAAAAAAAAAGGGGGAAAAGGTATTATTCAAGTATTTAAGTGAAAAAAGAGACAAGAAAGATGAAATAGTATGATTAAAGAGATGGGAGGGGTGGGTAGAGGAAAATGGAGAGAGGCAGAGGTGCTGCACAAGCACTTCTATTCGGTCTTCACAAAAGAGATGGATGGCCTAGTACCACAGGAGAAGAGGAGGCAGGGGAAGGCACAGAAGGAAAGTTAGGTAAGGACAGGGTGAGGAAATGTTTTTTTTTTTTTTGGCCCGAGGGTAGACAGATCCTTGGGCCCAGATGGAAGCCATTCAAGTGTACTGAGAGAACTAGTATAGGAACTTGGAGGCCTCCCCGGGTGACCTATGCAATAGTTTTCTTGAATTTGATAATTTACCACTGGACAGGAGAATGGTGCATGTGGTGTCACTCCATAAAAGTGGATCCACGGATTACCTGAGTAATTATAGATCAGTCAGCCTGACCTCAATCATGTGTAAGCTCATGGAGGTCATACCTAAAGAAAGACTGGTAGGTTACTGAATGAGTGACAACACAGGTTCATGGCTGGGAGATCCTGACAAATAAACCTTATAGATTTCTTTCACTACATCACTAAAACAGTAAACAGAGGCCAAACAGTTGATATCCTGCTCTAGGACTTCAGCAATGCCTTTGACTCTGTGTTTGCAAGATATTAATCAGAAAGCTGTAGGACATGGGGATAGGAAAGAAACTCACAGGTTGGGTGACTAGCTGGAAAGACAGGCCCTGGAGGCTAGTGGGGGAGGGAGCTCTCAGGATCAAGGGATGTCACCAACAGGGTCCCACAAGACTCGGTGCATGGGCCAGTTCTGTTTAATGTCTTCATCAATGACATTGGAGAAGACATAAAGGGAAATATTTGCTTGTTTGTGGATGACACCAAGCTCTATGGGAGGGTGAATATAACTGAAGGGATATGGGACCTAAAAGAAGGTCTGACCAAGCTCAGGAGTTGGTCTGGAATATGGCAACTTTGCTTTAATGCAAGGAAATCTAAGGTCATCCACACTGGATCCAAGAACCCGAAGATGGAGTGCAGCATGTGTGGGGTCCTGGTAACCAAAACTGAGGAAAAGAAAAACCTGCAGGTGCTGGTCAGTAGTGACCTGAAACATTCATCACAGTGTAAGAAGGATGCAGCAAAAGCTAATAGAATGTTGGGCAGCATTGCTAGGGGGATCAGCAGCAGGAGGTAGAAAGCTGTACTGCCATTGTACAGGTCACTGGTGCAGCCACATTTGGAACATGGTGTGCAGTACTGGCATCCTTACCTAAAGAAAGATATTTACCTGCTGGAGGTGGTCCAGAGGTGGATGAAAAAGGTGGTTAAAGGACAACGCGGCAGAGAATATGTAGAGAGGCTGGATAACCTGAGTATGTACTCCTTAGAGGAGCTGATGGAGAGATGGCACTTGATTAAGACTGTTAAATATATGAAGGGTATGGAAAAGGTGGACAAAGAACCTCTTCAGGCTCAGTGGAAATAAGAACATGAGGTGACATTACCTTACATGGGGGGGGGTATCAGGAGGGAGCCCAGGAGGCATTTCTTCATGAAGAATGTGGTAGACAGGTGGAATTGGCTCCCTGAAGAAGTGGCATCACTAGAAACAGTGGACAACTTCAAAAAGGAAAGGGATGGGGTAACAGATAATGCCAGGGCCAACATGTGAATGGCTAGAAAGAAGAGGCAAAACTTGAGGGAGGGCAGAGTCCCTAGCTGCCACATGGGAATATGAGCCAACTCCATAGACCACTAGGGCTTATTCTGCTGTCAACTTTTATGTGTCTGTAACCTTACTCTGATAGCAATATTAGACTTGATTCTCTCAAATGGAGATGGAGAGAGGATCACAGATGTAGAAGTGGGTAGCCATCTGGGAACTAGCGACCATCGAACAGTATGGTTCACAATAAACACAGCAATAGAGTCAAGCCATACAAAGACAAAAGTACTGGACTTTAGGAGGGGCTGACTTTGCCAAAATGGGTGAGTGCCTAAGGAATGCACTAGCAAATGGTCAGAAAGGAGGGGTGGGAGAACAATGGGGAATAATAAAAACTGCCATCACAGAGGTAACAAGCCTTTGTGTGAAGCAAATAAACAAAACAAGACGATGTAAGAAACCACTATGGTTCTCAAAGGAAGTGGCAGTGAAGGTTCAAGAGAAAAAAGAAAGCATTCAGGAAGTACAAGGAATCGCAGAAGGAGCAGGACAGAGAACTGTATCAGTTAAAGCAAAAGGAGGCTGGGAAGGCAGTCAGAACAGCAAAGGCCCAAACCGAGGAAAAGATAGCCAACTCAGTTAAGAAGGGGGATAAAACCTTTATAGGTACATCAGGGAGCAAAGGAAGACCAAGGAGGGATAGTGAGGCTTAATAAAGGGAGGGAGGGTAGGCAGAGGAGACTGTGAAAAGGCAGAGATACTAAACAAATATTTTTGCTCAGTATTTACAAATGAAGAGGGAGGTACATAAAACAAACAGTAGTAACACTCTGGATACAGAAGTTGATACCAGCCCATTTACAGAAGAAAGGGTTCTGAAAGAATCTTAAAACTGAAGGTGGACAAAGCAATGGGGCCTGATGGGATTCATCCCAGAATTCTAAAAGAGCTAAGGGTAGAACTAGTGACACCACTGACTACCCTTTTTAACAAATCATGGGAGGATGGGGTGGTACCCGAGGACTGGAGGAGGGCAGATGTGATTCCCCTTCACAAAAGTGGGAGCAAGGCAGAAGCAGGAAACTACAGGCCTGTTAGTTTAACCTCAGTGATAGCGAAAATGATGGAATCACTTCTGAAGGAAAGAATTGTCAAGTATCTAGAGGCCAGAGGGGCACAGGACCCTAGGCAGCATGGATTCACAGCGGGAAGGTCATGCCAGACAAATCTGATAGATTTATTTGACTGGGTGACCAAAGTAGTAGATCAGGGAGGGGCTGTGGACATGGCCTACCTAGACTTTAGCAAGGCATTTGACACAGTCTCACACAAAAGATTAATATACAAGTTAGCCAGCCTGGGAGAGGGTCCCAAGATGACAGCCTAGGTAAAGAATTGGCTGGAGAATAAGACACAGAGAGTAATAGTAAATGGAGTCCACTCAGAAGAAAGGAGGGTTACTAGTGGGGTACCACAGGGTTCAATATTAGGACCGGTCCTCTACAATGTCTTTATAAGCGGCATTGCGGAAGGACTGGAAGGAAAAGTATGTCTCTTTGCAGATGACACTAAGATCTGCAACAGAGTTGATGCACAGGGTGGGGTGGAAAGGATGAGAAGGGACTTGGCAAGGCTAGAGGAATGGTCAAATGTATGGCAGCCTAGATTCAATGCTAAGAAGTGCAGGTAATGCACCTGGGAAACAAAACCCAGGGGAAGAGTACACAATGGGGGGTGAGATACTAACAACAACAAAATGGAAGGGGACCTGGGGGTAGTCATATCAGATGACCTAAAGGTGGGCAAGCAATGTGAGAGGGCAGCAAGGAGGGCTGGGGGATACTGGGATTCATAGGGAGAGGCATCACCAGTAGAAAACAGGAAGTTATTATCCCTCTGTACAGACAGCTGGTGATACCCCATCTGGAGTACTGTGTGCAGTTCTGGAGACCCAATTTCAGCAAAGACATAGACAGGATGGAAGCTGTCCAGAGGAGGGCAACTAAAATGGTGCAGGGTCTGCACCGGAAGACATATGAAGAGAGACTTAAGGAGCTTAATATGTATAGCCTCGAGGAAAGGAGGGAGAGGGGGGACATGATAGAAACTTTCAAGTACCTCAAGGGAATCAACAAAGTCCAAGAGGGTAGCATCTTTCAAAAAGAGGTGTGCAAGAACAAGAGGGCACAATTTGAAGATGGGGGCTCAGAAGTAATTTAAAGGTATTTTTCACAGAGAGGGTTGTGGATGCATGGAACGGCCTTCCGGAGGAGGTTGTGGAGTCAAAATCAGTGGTGGAATTCAAGCATGCATGGGACAGTCATAAGGCAATTCTGGGGGGTGGGGGTAAGAAGA
Source organism: Neoceratodus forsteri (assembly GCA_016271365.2). NCBI lineage: Eukaryota > Metazoa > Chordata > Ceratodontiformes > Ceratodontidae > Neoceratodus > Neoceratodus forsteri. The sequence goes on along the minus strand of CM057450.1, from coordinate 848,457,297 downwards.
AGTAGGCTGCTGGTTAACTAGGATCTGCAGCTTATCCAGTAGGTAGGAAAATGGGCAGACTGGGTGGGCCAAGCGGTCCTTATCTGCCATCAGATTCTATGTTTCTATGTTTCACTGTGAAATGTCAAATCCCAGACCTCCGTGCTTTACAGTAGTTTGTTTTGCTCCTTTATCCACCCCTTCCTCCCTGGCACTCATTTTTCTGCCCTCATGCTTTAATTCATACTCAGTAATTTCCATTAGCCCAAAATACCTCCTCTTGGCATCTCTACCAAGGGTGGGACTACATAAAGAGAGCAAGGCCAAAGTTACAGTTACATAAGCACTACATTATATAACCCCTACATGTAGTCAGCTGGCACACTGAACATAAGGTTAAAGTACCAAAAACAGGGACACTCTCATAAACTATGGTAAAGTCAACAGTACTCAGAGATATTCAGGGAACACATGTTCAAGGACATATTGCTAGCTCTTAAAGATTTTCTTTTTATACCTTACTTGAGGTACCCAAATATCCCCTTTGTATTTAAGCTAACTTACATTGTTCCAAACTTCCACCTCAGTCCATGAGATCTTTGCAGCAACTTATTACTTTTTTGACCAGTACTGCCACCCTCTCATTTGTGGTGCATTCATCATTCACTGTCCACTATCCCCTCCCCCATCCCATTTGAACAGCATTGCCTTTTCTTTATCTTTTCACCCCACCTTTTTGAGCAAACTTACTTCAAGTGTGTCTCAAAGGCCTCCCTAATACAGTTCACTCTACCATGGATGGTTAGGGCAGCAATAGGCACACTTACTCATCGCATACACCCTAAAAGTGATTAACCTGTTAAGCAAAATGTTAGCCAGTGCAGAAAAGTATACATAGTACTGTACCACACAAGTTCAGTTACTGCAGTAACAGTGCAATGAAATTTCATTCTGTTTCTTTGTTTCAACTGGAACATCACATCTTGGCAAACTTTTTGCTCTTTTCACTCCAGTGCCTTTTTCTCTGATCCTTTGCCTTTGTTACCACCATCTCCCCCGGGTGTCACATCATTCATCAGAGGCTCTCCACTTGCATTAGGTAGCTCTTCCCTCTATTCAGGATGCTAATTGTAGAAGAGATGATTCAAAAATCATTTCAATGTAGCTTCTTTCCACTGTGCTTTTTAAGTGTTGTCATTCCTCCTGCCTGGTGACTGGATTCAGAAATTCATGGATTCACAGCCCCGTCTACTGCTGCTCCATTGCCTGGTATGGGGCATGAGATGCCATTAAAGCTGTGTTTTCTCCATTTGGAGGTACAGAGCTTGCAGGCATCTATTGTGTCTGAAGGCACCTACTAGGCAAAGGGGAATGTCATCCTTCAAAGATAGCCATAATGGGGCTCTGGCAAGAGGGGAGTGCCTTGGTCATCAGGGAGTAGAAGTTACATAAACAGTTCACAGCTATGTGAGGCATGAATGGTTAGAGCCAAACAAAGATAAATTGAAAAATAAGGAAGCATTGATTCAAGTAAGCATTGATTTCTAAGCAGCTTCACAATAACATTAAATTCTCTTAGTCTGTATTATTTAAATATGATTGAATTTTGTTTTTGTTCCTCCCCAAGCCCCCACTCATCCACTTCTTTCGGCCACCAAGGCCCACTGCCACCATACGCCCTGTCACCACTTGCTGCCCCTTCATTGCTGTGACCCTGCATAACCCGATGTAACCCTTTGCCTGGTGGACCCCACTTCCCCACCCCCATGTGGGAACTGGAGGAGGAGGAGAAGAATTTCCTGCAGGTGTCTAATATGTATCCCAGGAAGGGTGGGGTAGGCACAGACACTTCCAGGCTAATGTGTGATTTGGGACTGGTAGCTGTCACCCTGGCCAACCAAGGGTAGATTTTCTACTTTTCTACCTACCCACCGACCCCCCTCCTACAACGAGCTGGCTGTGGTGGTGTCTTGGGGGTGGAGGCATTCAGTGGCACTTTGAGGCCACATGCCACCAAGAATTCCACCCCAAGACACCTCCAGAGGCAGACAAACAGCAGTCCAAAGCACCTGCCAAGGAGGGAAGCATCCAAAGGACACTCTAAACTCCCTCCCCACCAGACTCCACTCCTGACTCCTGGGCTCAGGACATGAATCCAGGTTGCCAGCATGCCAAGCAAACACCTTTACTCAGTGCCATGGAGCCGAAGATTGACATTTTAAAAGGAGGCCATAGTGTTTTAATAACTTCATCTAGACAGAGTTACTTAGTCAGCTGGCCTAACTGAGCATGCTTACTTTACCAGCATGTAAAGCTTTTAAAGTAAAATATTGAATAAAAGATCAGATCGCTGTTTAACTAAAAGAGATCTTCTTAAAATGGGAAGGGGGAGTGGTTTTGGAGGGGGAAGTGATATCTTTTATTAATGCAGTTTGCTGGGATTCTGGACTGTCACATATCATGTATCATTAGTCAATTAATTTAATTTTGAACTGTATCCTTATTTGATAATCCTCTTCTGGCTGTAATCTGAGCTGTCTATGGATTCCAAAGCTACTATGACTTCAACCAATTTGGATCAAACTCCTTATGAATGCAAAGAGTTCAATAGCTATTGATTTTTTTCTTCTTCTCTGTGATCTTCATTTGGTACTCATTATAACTGTTTGCAACAGCTGCAATATCAGCAGGAAAATTCAACGTGATCACCAGGCTGATGTGAAGGGCTGTGGGCACTGAAGGATTGAATTACTTATTACTATGTGGGGTCACCATCAAAACAGACATTTAGAGCTGCCCTTACTAACATCACCATTAAGATATATCTTGGGAACCAGGTTTAGTACTGACAGACTCTTACATGCAGTATCTCTGACATATTACGTATTGTCACATTTTATGAAATCTATTTTAGAAACAAGTTTGCCTTCGACACAAAATAGAAAAGACTGTTTAGTGAATACAGACTCTGGGGCAATATATTTTAACAGCACTACAGTAACCCATTTTGTGTGGCATAACTGGGCTTTCTTTACACTGGAGAGATAGTAAGCATAGCAATTGGCATATTCAAAGCCACAGTTAGTGTGACACAAAGTTCTCAGTACATGCATGATTACCAACTGTGCATGCAAATGAGAGGTGGACGCCTGCATGCGGAGCACATTGACATATTGGAGGATACATTAAAGAATCAACAGCCTGCCAGCACTCTAATTTAATCTTTTAAAAAGTATGACTAACAATCCTAGCATAGGATAGATAGCATGGACCAGGCCTTCTGTCTCCTCATACTCATATATCCTTCCTTAGTGTTCAGTTGTACCCGTCCTGTACAAATGTATGACAAGGCTGAAAACAGGCAGAATTGCCTAGCCCTCCTTTCCTGGTCAACAAACATTAAGTAAATAAATATTTCACTGGTTCTGGTGGATCCTCCTTCCTGTCACCATATCCAAATTTTCTTTTTAGGTGTCCAGTGGCACTAGCTCCTTCTCCCGGTACCAATGTATCTTTCCCAGGTATCTGTTGATGCAACGCAATCCCATGCTCCAGTCCTGAGATGGTGACCAGTATAACTCCTTTATTCACCTCCACAGCTAACTACTATCTGACCCATACATCCAATATGTTTATTTAATAGCAATACTAGTGATACTTACATGACACCTCTAAAAATTCAAGTATATCTGTGATGTTGTTCTAACCCCAAACTTTATAATGAAGTTTCTAGTCCTCTTGCACTAATGGTTCAAAAGTAATGGCTTTCTAAAGATAATTTCATAGAAAAAGGCAATCTTTAGAATAAAAAAAAGATAGAAACTTACATTTTTTTGTAAATGTCATGTCAACATAAATAGGTTATATAGACACAGTTCACAATTATTGATTTTATTATATTCTTTAATCTCTCCTTGCCCTCACTTACCTCTGCCTCTTGCACCATGGTGACTTTCTGCTCCAACTACACCTCTCAATTGCTTGTTTACTTACTTACTTACCAGAGCATGCCCCAAGCCAGGACTGGCTCATCTTCAGATTGATCCATGTCTTATCCCTTATGGCAGGGCCTTAGTAACTGACCTGTGTGGAGGTGGCAGGAGAGGAACAGCTGCTGTCAATTAAGGCAGAGCAGGAGCCTTTGGCATCCAGTGGCATCAAGGTGGTCAGTCAGAGGCAGGGTTGGACTGGGGTACAGAGGGCCTACCTGGAATGAAGATACAAGGGCCCACCTGGAAAATCAATAGAGGAGGGCCCAGGTTGACACACTCTTATCAATATTCCACTGCAATCTGATACACTAGCTCTGTGTTTGCATCTTACATTTATCAACAGTGTCCCAGATACCCCATTTAATTAGAAAAAAGATGATAAGTGCAAACGTTTTCAGAGTTCAGAAGGTAACGACTTACCCAACTGAGGGGGGCCCACCTGGAAATTTCCAGGTATCCAGGTGGGCCAGTCCGACCCTGGTCAGAGGTAACTTCATTCACACAGAGGACATGTTTATTGCACATAAGACTATCCCACCTCCCAGCACCAGTCTATGAGAGCCCATGAAACCATCCTATGGGTGGGGGTGGCCAACATGATGTGGTCACCCAAGCTGTCATTCACACTACTGTGTCTGCCAAAAGGGAGGTGCTTGTGCAGAATGCTACCAAGATCCTTCCTCTGAGGTCAGGCACAATGCCAGTGCATTATGCCCTGGAACTGTTTTGTCCATTGGGGGGAAGTCGGGATTCAGACTCTGTCCCAGACTCTCATAGAGTAATGCAGTTTGCCACCTGGCTGGTTAAATTATTAATAATTTAACATAGTATTGATACATTTTTAAGCATTTAAAATTATCAATAGTATTTTAAAAGATCAATAAATCAAAATGGCATCAATCTAAATTATTCATGTTGCTCATACTCCAAATAGTCAGCTAAAATGTATTTTATTTTTAATATTTTATTTGTATTTCAGTAAAACATCATACTTGTTACATGCTGTACACAAGGTATACAATTTAGAGATACATATATTCACCTTGTTTAATTTAACAGTGGGCTTATCATCCTACTCTCATAGTGGTACAATAAAAGCAGTGACTATTCATTGCTTACTGGTATGGCTTCCTACTTCTGTATGAGGAGCCTTGCTATTGCATACTGACTTTGTGTATCGTATGTTTGGTTCTCATATGTATCAGTTCAATTGACTACAGCCCAGAGGTCTAGGAAATTCCTTGTGCACATTAAAAGGCTAAAGACTGACTACATTTATTTATTTTATTTTATTTAGTTTTTGTTTACTGGTAAGTGCACTAGCCATGGCAATGACTATTTTCAGGCATTATCCGGGAGGGTACAGTACATCAATGCATACAGAAACATTTCATTACTGGTACAGTACATCAATGCATACAGAAAACATGTCATTACAGGTACAACATAATAGACATTAGTATATGTTTCCTTACAAGTCATACAGAATTGCTATAGCATTCAGAGTGCATGGAGAAAAGGAAAAAGGTGGCTATAGACTAAGGTAGAGGGTAGATTACAGTGTGAGAGGGTAATATGAAAAGAAGTATCTAGCAAAGGGTAGATCCAGTAACAGTGTGATGGGAGTAATAAGCAGAGACAGTATTCAATAAATACAGGTTACAAGACATTTATTTTGAGGAGAAATAAGATAGACATTGAAGGCTATAGTATATGATTGGGGCATTAAGGGTAAAGCAAGGGGGTATAAGAGTAAGGGAGATAGAAGGAAAGCAAGAAGAGGATGGGGGATGTGTCTAAATGGGAGGTAGGATGGAACAGATGGGGGAAGTGCTATTTATATAGTAGAGTAAAACAGTAAAAGCAGGGAGAGACTTGGTAGGGAGGAGGTGAGAGCTAAGGGGGTTTGTGGCAGTGACACATGCAGGAGGACTCACGATGGGAATGCAATTTTTTCTTAAATGTTGCATGTGATGGAGCTTGTCTCATGGACCGAGGGAGGGAGTTCCAGTATTGAGGGGCATGACAGGCGAAAGCATTTGCACCTTTGGAGGTATAGTGTCTGGGTATGCAGATGGGGGCGCTGTCAGTGGATCTTAGTCCATTGGAGGGTGCTCTGATTTGGAAATGGGCTGCAAGGGGTTTGGGTATTTGTAGCCGACCAATATTGTCTATGACAGAGCCATAGGCATAAAGCCGGAGTTCAAGCGGAGGAAGCCATCCTAGCTCTGAGTAAAGGAGACAGTGGTGTTTCAGCTTGTGTGAGGAGGACGCATAGTGACAGAAGTTGTAAGTTATGATCCATTTCTGAAGACTTGTTTTGCACACAGAGGTGTATACAGCAGCTCCATAAGTAAGTGAGGGTAGGAGGATGCCACGTGCTACGGCAAGTCTTGCCGAAGGAGTAAGCATGTAACTGGTACAGTATGCAATTCCAATTTTGGTGTTTACCTCCTTGCAAGTCAGTTTTATGTGTACGTAAAATTTAGTGATGGGTCGAGTGTGACACCCAGATATTTGAAAGAGTTCACTACTTCAATAGTTAAGCCATTTGACGAGGAGATCTTAAATTTTGGATGGGCACGCTTGAGTTTGGTATTTGATCCAAAGAGCATCGCTTGAGTTTTGGCCTCATTCAGTACAAGTTTGTGACTAGTTATCCATTTTTGGGTGAGTTGAAAGTGGAGGGATAGTTGATTATTTATGTCTATAATGTTATTTGCACTGGCATATAGAACAATATCATCTGCATATAGCAGGGACTCCGTCCTATGTAGGTTGGAGTTAATGTTATTTATGAAGATAGTGAAAAGTAGAGGCCCAAGAATTGATCCTTGTGGCACACCAATAGTTGCCCTGTCTGATAGGGTAGAGTTGTATTTCACAGTTTGGGTCCTGTCGGATAAGTAGCTACTAAACCACTTGACAACGTTTAGTGAAAAAACGAGTGATGTAAGGGAGCCTAGGAGGATGTGGTGATCTACTAGGTCAAATGCCTTAGTCATGTCAAGAAAAATGGCCCCAGTGAGAAGACCAGAATCCATAGCCGCTAGTGTATCGGACATGAATTTGAGAAGTGCGGTGGTGGTGCTATGACCCTTGTGAAAGCCATGCTGGGCCGTGGTGAGTAGATCATGTTTCAGGAGGAAATCAATTGTTTGGGAGGCTACCAGTTTTTCAAGAATTTTATTGAGGACTGACAGGATGGATATGGGTCTGTAATTAGAGGGATCCTTTCAATCACCTTTTTTGAAAACAGGGGTAATCCTGGCTTCTTCCAAATGTCAGGGACATCGCTCTGTCAAAGAGAGACCATGAAAATCTTGGCCAGTTGAGCAGCAATGTGGGGAGCTGCTATCTTTAGCAGCTTTGGTTCGAGATTGTCAGAGCCAGCCACAGTGTAATCACAGATGTTTTTTAACAATTTAAGGATGTCACATCTTGAGATTGCTTTGACAAAGAAATGAGGGCCATTTACATTTGTGTGGTAGGCAATGCTTGATGGGGTAGGGAAAGAGGAGGTGTAGTTAGTTAGGTCGGAAAAATTTCTGTTAAAAAAGTTTGCGATGGTTCTAAGATTATTGCAGTGTATGCCATTTAGTAACATTTCATTTGGGGTTGATTCTGGATTCTGGCCTAGAATTGATTTAATGTGGGACCAGAATTTCTTTGAGTCTCCATAGGAGTTTGTTAATAGATCTTTACAGAAAGCGCTTTTGGCCTTTTTTATGTCCTTTTTGCAGGAATTTCATAGTGACCTGTAAGTGTTTAGGTCAGAGCATAACTCTGAGCTTTTGTAGAGGAGCCAGCATCTGTCTCTTTGCTTTAATTTAGAGAGGAGGTCAGATTTCAGCCATCACATTTTCTTATTTTGTAACCTACGAGTTACAAGTTAGCAGTATTTATCCAGGAGCGCAAGGAATGTTGTCAGGAACAGATTGAGGGCAGTTTGGGCATCATTAGATTGAAGAATGGAGGACCAGTCAGTAGTGGCAATGTCACGTAAGAAGAGCTGTTGGTCAAATTTAGCATAATTTCGGAAGGTGATGAAATGGCTCTTTGATGGGTTAGGTTTACCCTTTCCCCAGATACAGTAGGTTGGGGAGTGATCAGTGATGGCATCTGGTAGTACACCAGAGTCAATTACATTTTCAGGGTGGTTGGCCATTATCCAATCAATTAGGGTGTTTGTGTTTGAGTGAGGGGAGGCTCTGGTGGGTTCACATATTAGCTGGTGCAAATTATGGCTCTGCAGTTTGGTCAGCTCGTTATACTGGTTTGCACCCAGCCAGTTAATGTTTAGATCCCCTAGAATAAGGACCTCATTTCTACCTGCATGGCTAGATATTTGTTCCAGTAACTCATCTAACCCTTTTAGCCCATTTGTGGGGTGGTTGTAAGCACATATGATATGTAGTTTTTTGGTATTGAGGGTGAGCAGGACATGTAGTGCCTCGCAATGACCTGGGTTGGTTAAGTTGACGACAGTGACCTAGAGATGTTCTTTAAAATAGATAGCCATACCATTCCCTTTTTTGGGACCCACTCTGTCCAGTCTCAATAGATTGTAGGATGGAAGGGAGCAGAGGGAGTCAGGTATGGATGGTTTTAACCAGGTTTCGGTTAGGCATATGATGTCTGGTTTATATAGTGAGGTCCATGCACTGAGCTCATTTAGGTTGTGCATAAGGCTCCTGACATTGTGGTGAGCAAAGATTATGCCTTTAGTATGGCTGATAGAGCATAGGAGTAGCATATTCTGGACCAGGGTTAGGTTGAACATCCCCAGATAGTAGGATAGAATGTAGGAGTAGGTACCAGAGCTTCCGGCACGGGGGAGGGCATAGAGCACGGTGGTGCAGTTGAAATTTTTTCTGGGCATAGGCAATCATGTGGATCCAGGTTTTGTTTTGTAACATTGGGGTGAGGTCACAATGTGGGGGTAGGGCTTTGCTGTAGGTTACAGTAGTAGTATTCATGAGGTAGGAAATTTGGGGGAGTAGATCCAGATTGCGGTATTTTTTGGATAGATATGTGTAGCAAAGACAGAGTGGACATGAGAAGGAAAAATGTCATGAGCTGGTTCAATTTGTCTAGTCTGTTTGACAGAAAAAGTACAAATGAGTTATCAATTTCAGCAAAGTGGTACGGGTATTGATCATCCAATAATGATAGGAGGCACCTAGGAAGGAGGAGCTCTCCTGTATTTAAAGGAGGCCTGGGAGGAGGTGGGGGGGTGGGAGAAAAATTTTGAGCGTGGTCAGTCCCAGAAAGCGCTAAAAACCACTGGGGAAAAAGGCACACCAATCAGCAGTGCAGCCAGCCATAGGCGGATCAATGAAGGGCTCCAGCACAGGGTGCCACACCAATCGGGGAGCACCTGTGGTGAAAGTACCCTGGGGGTAGGAGCGGCAAGTACCTGGCTGTGTATCCATGTTCGGGGACCAGGAGGGCAGCTTTGGCTTGTGAAGTCCACAAGCTGTCTAGCTTCACCTTGTCTGGAGAGGTGCCACTCGGAGTGGGCAAGCCCTGGCTGTGTATCCATGCTCGGGGACCAGGAGAGCAGCTTCATCTTGTGGAGTCTTGGTGGGCGGTGGCCGGTGGAATGGCTGTCTAGCTCCGCCTCATCTGGAGAGGTGCCACTTGGAGTGGGCAAGCCCTGGCACACTGCATTGTGAATATTCTGTACCATTCTGCAAGGGCTTGACATTTGTCCTTATGTAAATGAATTATTGTGATCTTTAGCACTGTGAGCCCTGGGTATGTGTTATCAGTCACTGTTTCCTTGAACTGTTGTTATAGGGCAGGTGAGAGGGTCATGCACATTATGCTCTGATGGGAGCCTATCGTATTTCCACAAGTTGAGTTAGGCTTAGGCGTTTCCTTGGGGTTTGTGGAACAAAGTGCTTACTCATTTCTATTGGGCTTCTAAGTGTTCAAATTTCCTTTGATATGCTTTGAATGTGTTTCTCATATTGTGGGTTATTTTCTCAGTTCTTAAGGTTCCCAATACATCTTGTAATCATTCTGCGTATGTTGGATTTCTTTTGTCTAGCCAACATTTCAGTATTTGACCCTTGGCTATGTTCACCACTAGATAAATGAGGTTTCGTCTGTTGACTGCAGCTGCTTTGTTGCTTACATTCCCAAGCGTACATATCTCCAGAGTAAAAGGTTCTTGTAGACTTAATAGTTTGTTTAGTTTACTTTTGATTTCATTCCAAAAGCATTTATTTCTGAGCCATCACAGAGAATGTGCAGGTGGGAGCCTTCTTCTTTCTGCATTTATAACATAGTGGCAACTGGATTGATTTCATTTTAAACATCTTGATGGGGTAAAGTAGAGATTAGTAATTATTTTAAACTATTGTAGCCATGGATCTGGCACCTCTCCAAGTGCTCTTATTCCCAGTGGTGTTGGATGGCCTGCCTAATTTGTAGTAGCTTGAATTCATCTCCATTTTTAAGGCTACATGTGTTCTTCAGGGATTGGCTGAGTGGCCCTGGCACTGCTACCTGCTGGCGGCCAGACCTCTGCATCCAGCCTGCCACCCCCTGACCAAGGAAAGGAGTCACAAGCCCAAACCAGGCTCTCCACTTCGGCCGAGTGGCCCTGGCGCTGCTACCTGCTGGTGGACAGACTTCTGCATTCAGCCCGCCACCCCCTGGCCAAGGAAAGCAGGTACGTTTGGTCAGGTCCTAGCTCGGAGCTGTCAGACCTCAATCCCTGTAATTGGACTGGCTCCTGGGGACTGTGGCTGCTTCCCGATTGGATGCTGCAGATCCCCATTGAGAAATAAAGCATACAAGGCACCTTTTTCAAAACACAGCTTGGCCACTGCCTTACTGTACTGCTCTCTGGACAATTTTTTCTGCTGAATTTACTACTCATGTGGAAATGTGTATATATATATATATATATATATATATATATATATACACACACACATACTACATATATGTTTTCTCTCCTCTTGGAATTTTCTGCTGCTTAGCCTGCTGTATTAGCTAGGCCTGACTTCTATGTAGCTTGTCTTGCACTGCTGAATAGTTTTACTGCTTAAACATTTTACCTTTAAACTATTGCACTGTATATGTAGGAATTGCCTAGCAGAGTTGTAGCAAACTTTAACTGACTGCCTGACTTCTATATAGCTTACTGCTTGCACTGCTGAATTTTTTCTGCTAGTTGCCCAATATTGTAGACTAGCTAGAACTGACTACTGCCTGCTGTTTGTTCTGTCACACTCTTTTCCCATCACAGTTCTTCTCATTCATCCTCAGACTGCCTTCTTCGCTTCCCTCTTTCTCTAGCTTTTTTCCCTTTTGTATTTCTTTCTCTCTATTCCCCACAATGTTTCTCTGCCATCCACTGGACACCTGATTCCCTCTCCAGACACCCCCTAAACCAGCACATTCTGTAAATATTGCCTGGCATTTTCGGCCATCTTCTCTACCCATTCCAGACTACCCTGAGTCCTCTCCACCACAGGCCTCCTTCCCAGCTCTCTCTGGTCTCATTCAAGCCCCCCCCCCAACCTCCTGAATCAGTCTTTTGTTTTGCTAAATTCCCACCTGGCACCTTTGACCAGACCTCTCTGCAGGAACCTCTTCTCTCCCACTATTTGTACCTACTTCTACCCTGAGCACTAAATTGCCCAGGGCACTCCCATCAATTTACTTGACCTTTGTCTTTGACTTTTTAACTAACGGCCCACCTTTTTTTCTGATCTATTTTAGCCACAAGCCCAAACCAGGCTCTTCACTTCAGCTGAGTGACCCTGGCACTGCTACCTGCTGGTGGCCAGACCTCTGCATCCAGTCCGCCACCCCCTGACCAAGGAAAGCAGGTACGTTTGGTCAGCTCCTAGCTCGGAGCTGTCAGGCCTCAATCCCCATAAGTGGACTGGCTCCTGAGGACTGTGGCTGCTTCCCAATTGGATGCTGCAGATTTCCATTGGGAAAGAAAGCATACAAGGCACCTTTTTCAAAACACAGCTTGGCCACTGCTGCCTTGCTGTACTGCTCTCTGGACAATTTTTTTGACACCCCCCCACCTCCTCCTCCCTCCTTTATTAAGTACACTTCCCCAGTGATCCCTGCCCCCTGAGGCCTCACACTAGTCAATTACAGCAACTCCTTAAAAGGACTCTCCTTTCTGTAACTTCTTTAAGGGGTGATCCTCTCTCATGCTCAAATAACTTATCATCCTCAATGCATCCAGGATCAAGTGCATTGACACTGACTATGGTCCTCCTCCTACTTCCTATACCAGCCCTTCCTTATTTAGGACCATCACCCTCTATGCATAGTACCCCCCCTCTTATCCGCAACACCTCTACCAGACCCCCCGACGCTCAATCACCTTCCCCACTCAGTACCCCCCCAACACTTCCACCCCTGCTACCTCTTACTTCCCACTCATACCTTGGTCTCTTCTCTGCAATGCCTTTCCCACCCTTCATACTCTACCCACCCCTTGCACTCCAGCACCCGGCCCTGTGTCCATTCACAAGGGGAGATGCCACAATCACTACCACGCTTTGGGTGCGCCTAATCACCCTCCTGCTGGTTCTATCAGGTAACATTCATACAAACCCTGGCCCCTTGCCCAACCTTATGAACAAGCCTGCCCAGGCTCAAGGACTCCGCATAGCTTCTATGAATATTTGTAACCTCCTTAAGAAGGCTGCTGCATTCCAATGCTGGGTTACTCAACACCAACCGGACATTGTCGCACTCGTCAAAAACTGATTATCCAAATCCCCCCCCCTGACTCCTTCATCTCCCTCCCTGGTTACAGCCTTTTCAGGGAAGATCAGGTGGGTAAGCGTGGAGGTGGTTGTGCTGTCTATATGCATGACTCCCTCCTTGGGTATGCACTTCCACCACCCAAGTTTGATAACAGGGAGCAAGCCCTGACACTAAAAATCCCCCCCCCCCAGTAAGGGCCCACTCTTTCTCACCATCGTCTATATTCCCCCCAGAAAGCAAGACCTCTCCATTCAGGTGCTTGTTTACTACCTCTCTGGCCTACCACCCAAAATGGCCCAGATAATTGTTGGTGACCTGAGTATCAACTGGCTCTCTGCCATGGCCTCCCAAACCAGAAATATCTTTGCTGCCCTTGACATGTCCCTGCTTGTCACCACTCCAACTAGATTCAACCCCTCTACTGGTTCCATCACCCTCTTGGATATCACCATTACCAACTGCCCCCAGAGGGTGCTCGATATCAGTGTACTTCCCAACTCACTTAGTGACCACTCCCCGGTCATATTCTCTTGGTTCGCTGCCAACAGTAAACCTGCACCACAAACCACCCAGTGACATTGCCTACTCCCAGGTGGCCTGCGTCGCTTTAAACATTACCTCTCACAACTGGATTGGTCCCCAATCAGGCTTGCACCATCCATAGACAAGGCATTGGATTTTTTCACTCGCACTTTTAACACTGCCTGTGACCTCTATGCTCCCTTCTCTATAAATCACACCAAAAAGCAAAACATGCCCTGGGTTACCCCCTTCCTCCTTCACAAACTTAAAATGATAGGCAAGCAAACAACGCTGAGCACAATAAGTGTACTTGGGCCATTCGATAGGCCAAAGCCCAGTACTACCAATTCGCTCTTGTCTCCTCCTGGGGGTAGGCTAGAAACTTTTGGGATACTGTAAAGGAGCTGAATGAGAAATCCCACTCCCCACTCCCCTCTCAACTCTCCTTTAATGGAACTGTCTGCTCTGACCCCCTTGGTATTGCAGACTGCCTAAACCACACTTTCTCTGACCTTAGTTCAGTCCTGCCCAGTAACTTCTTTGACCCCATCCCAGTACCGCCCCTGTCCACTCTCAGAGACCTCCTTTCTACCTACGTACCATCTCCCCATTGGAGGCTAGACCCCTTCTGCAAAAAGCCGTTAGCAGTAACAACCCCAGACCCAACCTGCTGGACACTAGGCTACTTCATCTGACATTGGATACTATCCTGGTCCCACTTACTGCGCTGCTCAACCATTCCTTGTGCCTGGGGCAGTTTCTCAGCACACGGAAAACAGCCATCGTCATTCCATCCTAAAGAGCGGTGATAGAGCGACACCAGGTAACTATCAGCCTATCTCCATCCTCTCCCCACTCTCTAAGGCCCTTGAAAAAGTATTTGCCAACCAGCTTGCCGAATACCTGGCCATGCACAATATCCTGTGCCCTGAACAGCATGGCTTTTGTGCAGGTCACAGCACCACAACTGCACTACTTGAATTCTCCAACTTTCTGCACTCTGCTCTTGATGCCAGAAGTCCTGCCGGTGCCGTGTTCATTGACCTCTCCTAGGCCTTTGACACAGTTTGCCATCCTCTCCTGCTTGACTCCCTCAGATGCCTTGGTTTCTTCCCTGGCCCCCTTGCATGGTTCACCAACTACCTCTCTGCCAGAACTCAGTGTGTAAAAATGAATAGCACCCTATCTGACACATGACCTGTCCATTCCGGGGTTTCCCAGGGATCCATTTTAGGCCCTCTCTTCTTCAGTCTCTACCTCAACTCCCTTCCCTTGGCCTGCCCAAGTAAGATCCTCCTCTACGCGGATGATGCTGTGCTCTTCACTGCTGACCCCAACCCCAACACACTCCAGGCCACCCTCCAACAAGCTTTTGATAGAGCTGACCATTTTTTCACATCACAAAGGCTTGTCCTGAGCCTAAAAAAGACCAGAGCTATGCTCTTCTCGCATCACCAAAGCAAAGCCAATGGTGCCCCTCTCGTGATACTGCCTAGCACACTAAACCCCATTAAGCAGGTTACCTCCTACAAGTTTCTGGGTATTACCTTTGATTCTGCAATCTCCTTCCATTCCCATATCAATGCCCTTTCTGCTGCCACCAATGTCAGGATTGGACTGTTATACCACCATAGGGACTGCCTACCACAAGAGGCCCTTAGATTGGCAATCACCTCCTCTGTCCTGTCACTAATCAGCTATGGGCTGCCCATCTATGCTGCAGCTGACAACATTGTGCTTGCAAGAATCCAGCTCTCTATAAACAAGGCCTGCAGGCTAATGCTGGGAGCCCCTAGGTGCACCCATATGTGCCTACAGTACTCTACCACCAACTTACTCAACCTTGAAGAAAGACTCTGCTTCCAAACCTGCCTTCTTGTAAAAAAGACCCTGCTAGGGCTCTCCCCCCTGGGTCACCACCTCCCTGCAGCGAGCCCCCCCCTCAGTCTCCACTCGCAGCACTGTCAAAACCTCCCTTATTGTCCCCAGGGTAAAGACCTCTATGGCCCAGAGATCCTTTTGCTATTGGGCTCCCTCCTGGTTCAATTCCCTCCCAGCCAATATAGCTGACTCCACTAAGCTTGGGCCATTCAAGGTCTCCCTCAGAAGCCATCTGACAAGCACTCGCAGCTGCAACTGCACATAATCCCCCACCTGCCCCTTACCTTCACCCCTAGGCTGGGTCTGCCCTGTCTACTTTTGCTGTAAATACCTGTGGTCTCATGCAACATCTGCTGACTAATGTAATAAAATATCTTTGGCTGCTACCTGATGTGGTACTCGTGTACCTATATTATGACTATTGTGATCTACCCATTACCAAGCATGTACCACCAGTGAATGCCTGTAACACTGGTTGCTTTTTTAATCTAAGCGTTATGTACTGTACTGTACTGTTTTGTTTGCTGTGATGTATTGCTCTCTTGACGATGTGCCTTTGGAAATAAGTCTATGATGCAAAGGTCTGTAAACTGATGATCTAATAAATAAATAAATAAATAAAAGCTTGCTGGTCTATGAGCTGTTCAACATTTTTAATGCTTTCTGTGTCCCAGAAATTGAAACATAGAAACATAGAAGGTGACGGCAGATAAGGACTGCAAGGCCCATCCAGTCTGCCCATTTCTTTTTCTACCTTATGAATGCGCCATTGGCCTTTGCTCTCTCAATGGCCTATCTGTTCATATTCATCTGTATTGCTCCCTTATGCCTATCCCATGTCTGTTTGAAGCCGTGCACTGTATTCATATCCACCACTTCCTGAGGTAGGCTGTTCCATGCATCCACCACCCTTTCTGTGAAAAAGAATTTCCTCACATTACACCTTAATCGGCCTCCCTCTAATCTCCTGCTGTGTCCTCTTGTCCTGCTATTTTTCTTATATTGAAACATGTTAGACTCTTTCACCTTGTTAATGCCCTTAAGGTGTTTGAATGTTTCGATCATATCACCTCTTCCTCCTTTGCTGTAAGGTATACATATTGAGCTCAGTTAATCTGTCCTCATATGTTTTCTGATGCAGTCCCTGCACCATTTTGTTTGCCCTTCTCTGGACTGCCTCAATTTGGTTAACGTCCTTGTGAAGGTGTGGCCTCCAGTACTGCACGCAGTACTCCAGATAGGGCCTAACCAGTTTCTTGTAAAGAGGGAGTATTACCTCCCTCTTCTGACTTGTGATACCCCTACTAATACACCCCAACATCCCTCTAGCCTTACCTACTGCTTTAGTGGTCTGCCTGGATGATTTCAGGTCATTGGTGATCTCATTCTTCCATTGTGACTGCCAGCAACTCCCCTTCCAGCCTATAGGTGGCTTCAGGGTTTCTCTTCCCTATGTGCACGATCTTGCACTTCTTTGCGTTAAATCCCAGTTGCCACTCTTCCCACCATTTTGCTAGTTTATCCAGATCTCTTCTTATTCTGCCCACCCCATCTGGATCATCTACTCTGTTGCAGATCTTGGTGTCATCTGCAAGCAGACACACCTTACCCTCCAGTCCATCTGCAATGTCACTGATGAAGATATTGACGAGGCCTGGCTCCAGAACTGATCCCTGAGGTACCCCACTTTTGACTTGCATCTCTTCTGACTGTATGCCGTTTACCGCCACTCTCTGTTTTCTGCCTGTCAACCAGTTTGCCACCCAGTTGACCAACGTCTGACCCACCCCTTGCCTACCCAGCTTATTCATTAATCTTTTATGTGGAACAGTATCGAAAGCTTTGCTGAAGTCAAGGTAGGCAACAAATGCAGTAGCTGTGAAAGCTTATCCTAATGATAGATAAAACTGTAAAACCTGTAAAGCACCATCTGTAATAATTTCGTAGAAGATATACCCTCTAAGAAACACTTTGCTACAGAGAAAAATAAAGCAGTAACAGAAGATATACCTTGCAAAAGACAATATGAATCAGAAGATTACAGCAGTAATCTGTAAGCACACACCTGTAGGCACACCCTGTAATACTAGCATACTAAAATGCCAGCAGAATAGGCCTAACGGTCTTTCGTATCTGCTCGTTTGGTCAGCCCACTCCCTGGGATCTGACCTTGCTGCCCCCCTCTCCCTCTCTGGCTTCTCCCTTCCCAGTCCCAGATATTCTTTCTGCACTGTTTTTTGCTGCCAGAACCCATCCCCTGTACCTGTCCCACCCCCTATTGAACCCCTCCACCATCTCTGCCTCCACCAGCCCCCTGGGAAGCGCATTCCATGGCTCCACCACCCTCTCAGTGAAGTAGCACCTCCTCCTTTCTCCCCTGAATCTCCCCCCCTCCAGCTTCCACCCATGCCCTCTAGTTGCACCCTCTCCTTCAGAGTACCCTGACTTCTCCTCCCCTATTTACCCCCTTCATGTACCAGAAGACCTCTATCATGTCCCCCTGGTCCCTTCTCTCTTCCAATGTGTACATATTTAGCTCTTCGAGACTCTCCCCATAGGTCCCATTCCCCCAAGCCCCAAATCATTTTAGTTGCCCTCCTCTGGACCCTCTCCAGGAGTTCAATGTCCCTCTTTAAATGTGGCCTCCAAACTGCACGCAGTACTCGAGGTGCGGCCTCACCAAGCAGTTATACAGTGGGAGTATCACTTCCATCCTTCTGGAAGTGATCCCCCTACCGATGCATCCAAGCATCCTGTTGGCCTTTGCCACTGCCCTCCTACAAGTCTCCCAGTTGTTCATCTTGACATTCGCCACCACCCCCAGGTCCCTCTCAGCCATCGAGACTTGTAGCATTTCTTCCCCCAGGGTATACACTTGGCCCGGGTTTCTGGCTCCCAGGTGCAGTATCTTGCATTTTCCTGCATTGAACCTCAGCTTCCACTTTCCAGACCACCTTTCTAGAGCCTCCAGGTCCCCCTCTAGGGCAACCCTTCCTTCCTCCCCATCCACCACCGCCCCTAGTTTTGAGTCATCTGCAAAGAGACTCATCTCACTCCTGATACCCTTCCTTATGTCAGAGATGTTAGCATTGAACAGGAGGGGCCTGAGAACTGATCCCTGAGGTACTCCACTAATGACCCTACTTGGGGGTGAGACTATCCCACCAACCATGACCCTCTGGGTCTGGTCCTGGAGCCAATTGCCTATCCATCTGATCATCTGGTTCCCCAACCCCATTTCTCCCAGCTTATCCCCATGAATAACAGAGTCAAACACCTTGCTGAAGTCAAGAAAGAGGACGTCCACTGGCCTACACAGGTCCAAGGCATTCATCACCCAGTCGTAGAACTCCACAAGGTTTGTCTGACATGATTTCTCTGGGACGAATCCATGCTGCCTATCATCCAGGCACCCAAACTTTTCCAGGTCCCCCCCAAGTCTCTCCTTGACAATGCCCTCCATCACCTTGCCCACCACCGATGTCAGGCTGATGGGCCTGTAGTTCCCTGCCACCTCCCTTGATCCCCCCTTGTGGATAGGCACTATATGAACCACCTTCCAGTACTGGGGCACCCACCCTGTCCTCAGAGAGATGCTGAAGAGTTCCGCCAGGGGTTTCGCCAGGACATCCGCCAGTTCCTTCAGCACTCTGGGATGTAATTTATCCGGCCTTGGTGCTTTCTCCATCTTAAAGGACCTGAGGGCTTCCTTCACTCTCTCTGCCGGGATTTCCATCTCCGCTACCTTGTCCTCCTGCTTTGCCTTCCCCCAACTTGCCAGTGATGGCCCCCCTTCCCAGACCCACAGATCGGTAAGGGTCCCCCCCTCTCAGTTTCGCCATCTCCTACCAAGTATGATGCAGCCCCCCCCATTTTCATTGGTGAAAACTGAGGCTAAGTACTCATTTAGTACCTCAGCCTGCTCCCCTGTGTCTTGTGCCCATCCCTCCCCTGTTTTAATCCTGCTAATCTGCCCCTTCACCCTTCGTTTTTCCCCAATGTATCTAAAGAACTCCTTGTTCCCTATCCTAATTTCCATGGCCAGGTTCTGCTCCTTCCTTGCCTTAGCCACCCTCACCACCCTAGTGGCCCTTCTGACCATCAGCTTGTACTCCCCTCGGTCCCTTTCTCTCCTTGAGCACTTGAATTGCCTATAGGCCGCCTTTTTTCCCCTCACCACCTCCTGAACCTCCCTGGTCCACCAGCAGGATTTTGGGGCCCTAACGCATTTTCGTCTTCCTCTTGCGCAGGTGCTGGTAGCATCCTGCATCCCCTCCCGATGATCTCCCATCTACTGTCAGCATCCATGTCTGGCCCATTCCCATCCAAGTGCTCCTTAACGAAGCTTCCCATTTCCTTGAAATCTGCCCCCCTGAAGTCAGTTGCCTCCATCTTTGTGCAGCCTTCTACCCCTTCTAGGTTCAGGCAGAACCAGACAGTGGCATGGTCGCTCCCTGCCAATGGGTCCTTACCTCCAGGCCCCCAATCTGGTCACTGTCTGCCAGGACCACATCAAGTATCCACTCCTCCCTGGTCGGTTCTCCCACCTGCTGAGTTAGGAACTCATCCTGAAAGACATCCAACAACCTCTGTTCCCTGGCCACCGTGAATGTCATAGTCTCCCAGTCTGTTCCTGGCATGTTTAAGTCCCCCAACATCACCACCCTTCCCCTTCCCAATCTGCAGTGTCTCCCAACATCTGCCACCAGACTCTCATCCATCTCCTCTGCCAGTGCAGGGGGTCTATACACCACTCCTATTTTTACTCTCTTGTCCCCCTCTTATCAAGGTGACCCAAATCGCCTCCACAGTTCCCTCCACCTCCTCCACTCTTCCTATGGCAATGCAGTTTTTGACTATTATTGCTACTCCTCCTCCCCTTCCCTTCCTCCTGTCCTTTCTGAATATCATGTAACCCTCCAGGTTCAGGTTCCAGTCATGCCATGCGGTGGCCCAGGTCTCAGTGACCTCTGCCACATCTACCTCTCCCTCAGTTATCATCACCTTGAGGTCAGGCATTTTACTGCCAAAGCTCCTGGCATTTAGCAGGACTACTCCACCCTTTCCCTATACTTCCATTTCCACTGCTCATGTTCCCATGGGGATTCTGTCTTCTCCTGGTCTGCACCTTACCAGTTGGCCTTTTCCTGCATTCCTCCAGCTCCCCAGGGGGGTGGAGACAGTGTCTCTCCTTTATCAGACCCCCCTCGACAGCCTTTTCTCCCATCCCTTCCCCCTTCACAAGTTTAAACCCCACCTTTCACCAATGAACCCCTCTATTTTCAACTTAAGGATTTCCTTCCCCTCTGAATTGAGATGAGCCTATCTCTAACATACAGCCCCTTATCCTCTGAGGTCTCCCCCCATGCCCATCAACCCATACCCTCTGGCTCCACACCACTCCCTGAGCCACTGGTTTATTACCCTAATCTTCCTCTTGTGTTCCCCACTAGCCCTTGGCACCGGCAGGATTTCCAAGAAGGAAATTGCACATCCTGTATCATGACAGACCCTGGTAAGCTCCCTGAACCTTGCCTGTATCTGTAGCTCACTATTAGTGATGGGGGAAGTGGCTCCAATTTGCTCCGCAAAGTGATTCATGGAGTGAAGGTGAATTTGTGGAGTGCTCCGCAACACGAAGCGGAGTACTTCGCTTTATAATGGGTAACATGAAGTCCATTGAAAACAATGACTTTGCATTACTCCGCCTTCCACTTCGCCTCACTTTGCCTTGTTTTTAAGCTCCAAAGGTGAATTTTGCAGTGATTCAAGGGATTTCAGGTCACATGGGCTGTAGATTGTTCTGCTCAGCCTCAGTTTGGGGTAGTGTGTGTAGGAAGCTGTAGGAGACAATTTGGTCTGAGAGCTCTCTGTGATTCAAACCTTCAAAAAGCTGTTAAAAAAGCCTTTTTGAGTCATTTGTTTTGTTGAATCTTTAGTTCATCGATTATAGGAAACCCTCCTATGCTCATATCATCGAGCGTTTATTGTTTGTGTTTGGATTTTGAATGTTAATGTACAACATTCAGTCTGTATACTGAGAGACAGTGGAAGTGTGCTTTGGGGGAGGAGCATATATCTGTGGTGTAGGTAGATTAACTTGGAGAAAAAAACAGTCCTTTCTGTTTTGGTGATAGTTTTCTTGTATAACTGTGTTAATGTACACACAGTAATATTTTCAAAATTTCTTGCCATTTTTTTGCTGATTGTTGTGGTGCAGCAGTGCATAATTTTAGTTTGTTTAAAATATGTGGCTATACTACTAAAGTTTTCAATTTGCTATGCATTACGTAGTGTGTGTGTGAGTATGTGTGTGACGCGTGTCATCAAATCAGTCATCTTTTATTGCGTCACATAATAATTTCAGCAATGTGAAGCTGCTAGCCACTGCAGCTGTGTGATTTTTGTACTTCTTTGTGATATCTTTACTGGTACTAGTACTAGTGACTGTTACTGCAGCAGTGCAGTACACTGCTGCCCCCCCCATGACCCGCTCCAACCGGCAAAGGTATTCTTTTCCAGATTTGAATTTCTGATGGTGAGCACTGGTTAGGTGTTGTGTCTTCATGTCTGCATCTCTTCAGTGCACAGCACAATCTTAATCTGTCTGTGATTTGCATTTCTTTAGGGCCCAATCTCCATCTGTAACTTATGTCACAGTTGTTTCTTTGGCTTCTCTTCAGAGTATTGGACAGGTGTGGTGCTTAATTCTGCATGCACATTATACTCATTAATATGCATTTTTAAGTCAGGACCATCATGACGAGTCACTTGTGATACAAATCACGTTCTTCATCATCACAGTCACAAATCACGATTCATGATCATTCACGTTATGAATCACAACATTAATTTTTTTTCTAGTTACTTGGATGTATTGTAAGCCTGTTTTGTAGTATCTCTCCAGGCTTCACCACCACACCATTGTACTCATTGATACGTGTTTTTAAGTCTGGGAGTTTTAAGCTACAGCTCATCGGGGAAGTACAGCCATAGGCATTCGTGTTCCTAATACACTTTCATACTGGTTATCTCATACCATCGACACCGAATCATGTTCTTTATTATCATGGTCACAAATGCAGTCACAAATCATGATTCACAGTCATTCATGTTACGAATCACAACATTAATTTTTTTTCTAGTTACTTGGATGAATTGTAAGCCTGCTTTGTATTATCTCTCCATACTTCACCACTCCACCATTGTACTCATTAATGTTTGTTTTTAATTCAGGGGGTTTTTTACCCCACCTCATTGGGGCCCCGGGAAGTACAGCCATAGGCATTCATATTTCGTCATCATCACGGTCACAAATGTAGTCACAAATCATGATTTATGATCACGTCACGTATCACAACATTATTTTTTTTTAATAGTTACTTGGATATATTGTAATCCTATTTTGTAGTATCTCTCCATGCTTCACCACCCCACCATTGTACACATTAATGTTTGTTTTTAAGTCAGGGAGTTGGACAGTGTCTGCAGTACATACACAGACTGGAAAGAAGACTGACTGCACACATGCAGTTTAGCACAGTATACTTGCACTGCTCAGAATACAAAGTGTCACACACACGGAAGACAACAAAAAAGGTCATAATTACATACAAGGGTTGGGGATGGTGGAGGAATACATTTTATAACACAGCAAGGAAGGTGTAGGGGGGCACATGGTGTGAGAAAAAAAAAACTAATGTAGGATCCCATGGTGATCCAGCAGCAGTTCAAGCATGGACATAATTTGCAACTGATGTCCCTTTATATGATCCAGCCACTGCTCCACAGCACTCACCCTCTCGTTGTTCTCCTCAACAGCACTCCAGAGAACTGTCAAGTCACTCTGTGTTACACGCAGTTCTCTGGGTCCAAACGTTCTACAGGCTGACCTGCTGGTGGAGGTGGTAGTGGTTGGGGTGCTGGTGGAGCAGCAGGTGCTGCTGTGGCCCTTCTCTTCTTAGGGATGCTGCAATGCACAGCTGCACCCTCTGCCACAGAATGGCCAGCAGGTGCAGGCATGGTCTGTTCTGTGGCAGTCTGCCACTCCAACTGCTGGTGATTGAGCATATAGGTGTGCTGGCCCGCAGTCCCCAGGTGAGTTCCCCGGGGGCCATGGTTCACCTCCACCTCACATAGGCAGCACTTGACCACACTGCTGTCCCCCCAACACAGTCAAAAAACTGCCAAACAATGGAGGTGCCAGGAGAACTAGGCACAGGAAGGGGATGGCCAGATGAACTGGCAGCCAGCTGGCCATGGTGCTGAACAGGGATGGGATCCACAACTGGGCCCAGGGGAACAGTCACATCCTGCTCCAGAGGACCTGGTGCTGGACTTGGTGGTGGTGGTGGTTCAACTGCCTCAGAGTCAGGACAGGAGGCGGTGCTGGTCCTGCTTCGGGGGGGCACTCACAAGTTTTGAGTGATCCAACAGGAATGGGCACCCATGCCCTCCACACATGCACACGGTATGATGCTTACCACTACCACGTTCTCCAAGAGCTGCCCCCGCCTCAGACATTCCCTCACCCTGGTCCATCTCTCCTACTGAGCTCCCTCAGTCTGAGCAATCACTGTTCAAACTGTCACACAACACATACACACACAGTCACACAGACAGAGACAAACAATTAACTACTTATAAAGGTAAGAAAAATAAAATTTACAGAAAGAACAAATTAAGTAAAAAAGAGTACAGAAAAGACAAAAAAATGTAGCTTTTAAAAAAACTGTTGGGTCTAAATCAAAGTTTAAATCTCTTCCTCGCTCTAATCTAAAAGTATCAGCAGTCAAAAACAGACTACTCTCTCTCCGTCTGCACAGGAGAAAGTAAAAGTGTCTGCTTGTATGACTCACTTTCTGCCTGCCTAGCTAAAGAGCATGTGACTTACAGTACTGTAAGCCATGTGATGTGTGGGGGGGCTGCCAAATCTAAAACACCAAGTGGATCACTTAGAATCATAATGAGGAACGCGAAGTCCATTAAAAACAATGACTTCACCTTACTTAGCATTGCCATTCCACCTTAACGCAAAGTGGTAATGACAAGGCGGAGTGAGCACTTTGCAGTGCCCACTCTGCATAGCAGAGTGGCAACACGAAGTGCCCACTTCGCGTTCACTTCACTGGTGGAATTTAAAATCGCTGCATCTCTACTCAGTATTTCCCTCAATGTCATTGGTACCCAGGTGGACCAGTATGTCCAGGGAACCTCCACAATCGTTTGCCAACTAATATACCTCATGCTTGGCCCTGTGCACCATTAGTTCAGGGAAGCATTTTGTTCTAACTGGCAGGCTTCTCCCTCCTTATCCCATTTGATCTCCCCTGATCATGGAATCACCCAACAGGAGCACTCTGGCCACCCCTTTTCCTCCATTTCCCCCCTTCCATGTCCCTCATCCTTGCTACCGCCCCCCCACTGGCTAATTGATCCTCCCCCTATCTGGGTGCCACCTGCCATCCCCTCCTTATTTACCCTGGCCAACCCCTCCACTCCGATCCTATGCCTCTCAACCTACTTAGTATCCTTCTGTACCTCGCTACTCCCACCGTTACTGCTCTCGACTGATCCTCCCTCCATCTACTAAACTAGCCTGGCTTGTCCTCCCTTCCGTCCCATCTCTGTTCAGCCCCTCCTTGTCTGTCGTGCTCCCCTGGCCTAAACCCCCTTTACAGTATCCTCCTTGTACTTCTGATCTTTCTTCTTGCCCTTTCCTCCCAATTGGTCCTTCTCCTTGTGCTTTCCTCCCAACTGGTCCTTCTCCTTGCGCTTTCCTCCCACTACCCCCTCCTCCTCCTGCTCTGATCCCCTGCTCCCCCTGTTTTCCTGCATTCCAAGTTCCCTTCTGTTCTTCCAGCTATCTGGCCCCTACCTCCTGCCCCCTACTCCCTTTCCATCTCTAACTGCCCCTGTCATGGCTATATCACCCCCCATCCTCAACCAGAAGAAGAGAATTGAAGCAGTTACTGAGCTTAAGGTCCAATCCACCTCCCCCCATTGCTTCCTTCTGTCCAGCCCCAGCCATCTGCCTACTTCCCAGAGAATGTCCTCCCTTTGGCCCCCATCTGTGAGGGTCCCCAGTTACCTGCCTGCTTCCTTGGTAGTAGCCTCATTTTGGGCTCCATCTGCCAGGTTCCCTATGTGACCACAGAGTACTCTCCTGCACTCCTTTCCCTATGCCCCTGCCCCAGTGCTTGGTGCAACCCCATGGGAGAGCCCCTGCCCTATTCCCCAACCATACCTCCTCCCTTCCCCAGTTGTCTCCTAATCCCCTCAACCTCCTCCTTAAGCTGTGCCAGCTGGTAGCACACTGGGCAACCACCTAACTTCCAAGCCCAGTCCAGTATCATGGCTGCCCCATACCCTGTGCATCCCACCACCCTCCCAAAGATGCTGGCCCTACAGACATGTGGTCCCATCCCCCTCCAAGTAGGTTTCCTTGGGTGAGCCACCAGGTTCCACACTAGTCCAAGATACACCCCTACCCACTAATCAGGTCACCCACTAATCCTAGATACAGTCCCACAATAAACAGGTAACCCTGTTACTAGGTGCAGTACAACACAGTAAACTTATAAGGGAAGTGAACAACTCCCTAAGCTCCTCTCACCCAGCCTTTAAACCAAACCCCCAGTGGCTAGAACTACATGAGCTGCACCTGAAGCCTTTTCCTCCAGTTGCAGGGTAGGTGTTCCCCTATAAATGAGCTGAGATCTGGGGAAGGAGGGGTTGGGAGGGCAGGATTAGGGCCAACACCTGACTCTCTCTCTCTAGAGTGTATCAGCTTGTGTTTGCCCCTCCAAGTACTGCAACCAAAGAAACCACCCCAATTAAATCCCACCAAATAGGTTTTAAATCAGAAGAAATAGGCCTCCACAAATGCAGCCTGCTACACAGTGAAACATCAAACAAATGAGCCCACTTATAGTCACCAAAAACAGTTTTCAAACTTCCAACAGCCTAAAAAACAATACGCTGCTAGCCCCTTAGCAGTAGCAAGAAAGAAAAGAAATAACTTACCAAGTAAAATCCACAAGAAACCAAGTAAAAACAACAAGAAGGAGCTACTATACTGGAACAGATCTACCCCCTTCCAGTTCCTTCTGAGAAGCCAAAGCAACTGACACCACAAACCTGATTCAGCTCTGCCTCCAGTTAATTAGCTGAATGAGACCTGGCCAGACCATTAGCACCCTACTCCCCACTATGCACTAAATCTTGCAGCTAGTGAAGCCAGCAAAAAGGAATCAAATTTCCACTCAAAGCCCCCCAAAATAGGTTTGCTACTAAAGGAAACAGGTGTCCAATTAAACAGCTTCACTAACAACACAGCAAAACAGGCTTGAAATTAACAGATATAGGTCTGCAATTAAAAGAAACCACCCCAGTTGCAGGGTAGGTGTTCCCCTATAAATGAGCTGAGCTCTGAGGAGGGGGGTGGGAGAGGGTGGGATTAGGCCTACACCCAACTCTCTCTCTCTCGAGTGTATCAGCTTATGTTTGCCCCTCCAAGTACTGCAACCAAAGAAACCACCCCAATTAAATCCCACCAAATAGGTTTTAAATCAGAAGAAATAGGCCTCCACAAACGCAGCCTGCTACACAGCAAAACATCAAAAAATGAGCCCACTTATAGCCACCAAAAATAGCTTTCAAACTTCCAACAGCCCCAAAAACAATACCCTGCTAGATCCTTAGAAGTAGTAAGAAAGAAAAGAAATAACCTACCAAGCAAAATCTACAAGAAACCATGTAAAAACAACAACAAGGAGCTACTGTACTGGAACAGATCTGTCCCTTCCAGTTACTTCTGAGAAGCCAAAGCAACTGACACCACAGTAATGCAGCAGAAGGTATATCTAGCAATAACAATTTGAATCAGAGAAAATAAAGCAATAAAATGTTAGCAACAAACAGTAACAATCCCTGTGAACACAAAATAAAGATAACAACACACAATAATTCTGTCTAGCCAAAAGAAGCCTTAATCCTTATCCTTGTTCTGGTAAGGTTCTTTGCTCTGTCCTTTCAAGCAACCTAGAAGAAAAGAGTTCAGGTGAAGCTAGTGCCTTGGCCAGCAAACCTAGTCTTCCTTGTATTGCCTTGTATTACTTTGTTATTAATTTTAAAGTTATTATTACCTCCTATGGGTTGTTCAAGACAATATCTGGAAATGTAACCCATGTCTTTTGTCACTCTGGTTAGTGTCTCGTGTGCTTTGGAGGGCATATCTCTTTAAGGATGGGGTAATGAGCTGTATAATAATGTAGGTAACTCTATTTTTACTTGGTGGCATATGTCTCTTTTTCCACTGAGCCATGATGGAATGAATGTGATTTGCTCTTGGTCTGACTGATTTACAGTCCATTTTTTCAGATGACTCCTGCCCACCACTTACTGTTGTATTTTGATGTCAGGCAATTTCAGGCCTCCATTTTGTGTAGATCTGGCCATTCTCTTGCAGGTGCATCTTGGTCTTTTTGTATTCCAAATGCAAAGGTTGATCAAGGTTTGCATTTTTGCAGTCCATTCTCGGGGTATCTTCCCATGTATCATGCTGAGAACAAATAGTACTCTAGGTTATAGGTTCAACTGTATGAATTGTATCCTCTGGGTCATGAAGATCTGGGTCAATGTCTATAGTAACATTCTGTAGTGTGGAATTAATGTTCACTTTGACTGTTTTCATGTTTGTGGCACATAGTTCTATTTTCAGGTAGGATATACTTTTTGATCTCCATTGTGCATCTATGCCGGCACCTATTTTTGTTGCATTTGTGGTTAATGGGTGAGATTTATGATTTCTCTATGTTCAGCTTGTACCCTAAGATTTTTCCAATGCCCTTAATGATGTTTAACACTTGGGGAAGTGAGGTTTCTGGGTGAGTAATGGAAAGCATCACATCATCTACTTATGTTGTTAGCTTGTATTGTTCTTTTCTGATTGGGATCCCTGTGACTTTGTTGTCCTGCTGCATTTTATGAAGAAGTGGTTCCATGGCCAAGTTGAACAGGGAAGATGACAGTGGGCACCCTTGTCTCAATCTCCTTTCTAATAAGAATGTATCTGATGAGAGACCACTGGTGCCAACAACTGCCTTAGGATGGTTATATAGTAGCTTTATCCTCTTGATAAAGAATTGGGAAATATGCATTTTCAAAGGATTTTAAATAGATAAGGCCATTCCACCCAGTCAAAAATCTTTTCTGCATCTAGAGTCACCAGGGCTGCAGGGGACTGCAGTTATTTGGCTATTTATATTAGGTATGCCAGTTTTCTTGTATTGTCTGATATGTGCCATCCACTCATAATCACCATCTGGCTGGGGCGGATATGTTGTGGCATTTACGTGTTATAGCTTCATGATCTGTACTTTTGTGTGAATCTTGGAGTCTATGTTCAAGAGTGTAATTGGTCTGTAGCTGGTGCACTTTTCCTTTTCCTTTCCTGGTTTTAGAATAAAGATGATGATTCCTTTTATCATGGAGATTGGTAGACTGATTTGTTCTATTGAATTTGCAAGGACCTCCTTTAACATTGGTCCAGCACCTCTGCAAAAGCAAGTCAGAAGAGAATCTGTCCTCTCCCAGTGCTTTTCCTTTTGGTAAGCTGTCAATGGCAGCCATGAGCTCTCCAACAGAGATTCCATTTTTTAGTTCTGTTCCTTACTCATCTGTCATGCAGGGAAGCTTGACTCTCCTTAGGAACAGGTCCATTTCATACAATGATACCATGCACTCTGATTTGTAGAGATTTGAATAGAAATTCTGGAAGCACTTATTTGTTTTGTGTAGTTCCATCATGATCTTTTTTCCTTCCTTATCATGTATTGCTGCAATGTGGCTCTTGGTCTGTTCTTGCTTCAGCCTTAAGGCTAATATTCTGGTCACTTTGGGGCTGTTAGATATATAATTTGTTTTGGTCTTCCTTGCTAATTTGGAGGCTTGTCATAGATTTTCATTATATTTATTTTTGACCTGAGCCCATGAGTTCCAGGCCTCATCCAAGTTATCTCCAGTTGTGTGCTCTTCTGCTGACTTGATGTCTTCTTTTTATCATAGAATAATTTTTATTGTTTGCAAAAGCATCACATCCAAAGCAGGAAAACTTCTGCTACCATAAGGTAGTGCAAAATAATTTACACACGCCAATATTCATCACACATAGAAATATGTTTAAAGTTCAGGACTACTCCATATAACTAATAACAACATCTTCTCCTGTCTGTCTTAATGTACCATATCTTATCCATAGCTCATACTCATGCCTAGGTCACATAGGTGCCACCTCTTCATCATTAAATTTTTGGGTTACATACACAGGCCAGCTATATAGTTAACATCCGGCCCATTTAAAAAAGAGCATAGTGAAAAAAAAAAGGACAAGTCAATCCTCAGCGTAGCAGCAGACATGACCACCACCAAGAATACGCATAGGGATCATCTCCCTGTATTAATACTACAAGTTACTTAGGCAGGGGCTGTCCTGATAACAGTGGCCTAGGGAGATGGTTATTGTAATGGGGGGGAAGGGGGAACCTGACACAATGCCGAGTTAAGGTAGGCTTCCCATTTGGAGAAGTATGTGGACAACTGCCCTCTGGCAGCATAAGTTAACTTTTCGAAGGTAGCTAATCTGGCTATAGCTGAATGCCATAATGAAATGGGTGGGGGTAGGGGTTGCTGCCAATATCTTAAGAGGAGCCGCTTAGCCTCCAACAGAACAACCAAAACCCAGTTCTGATGCTGTATTCTTAAATGCCCAAGTGGGGTCCGATCCCCTAACAGTAGCATAGGATGCGAGAGGTCTATGGGCTGCCCCAACACCCCAGAGCAGTCCATTGCTACCACTGACCAGAAAGGAACCAGAGCTTGGCACTTCTATAAGAGATGCAGGGTGTCTGCGGGACTGTGTTCACATCTCCAGCATCGTGCATGTGGGAGAGCTCCCCACCTGAATAGGATAGCAGGTGTTCTGTACCATCTAAGGAGTATCTTTATCTGAATTAACTGGTTTCTAGCATCTCTGTATGTGGAGTACGCTGCATGGAGGCAATGGGACCAGGTCTCTGGACCGATGTGACTTTCTATTTCCATGCCTCATGCCAGACTACACATCTCTGTGTGGTCTGGTTGCGCCTTGCACCATGTATTGTAGAACCTACCCGCTAGCCCACAAAAGGAAAGCTTTAAATGTAGTGAAGACAACCATTGCTATCTCAGTTCTCCTTTGGTCATCCAGTCAATGGCCCGCACTGTGCTGTGAAGTTGCAAGAACTTCCAGAAGTCCTGTGGCTTTAACGAAAAACATGCACGCAGTTGTTCAAAGGACATTAGGGTACTAGTATTGGGTAAGTAGAGGTCTTGTACAGTATAAATCCCTTTCCCTTCCCACGAGGCCCAAGTCAAGGGTTTGTTGTCCACCCTGATAATTGGGTTAAGCCCGAGGTCTAGGTATCTAAAGGGTAACATAGCATCAAGTTTCGATGTTCTGGTCAACTTCATAAGGTGAAACCAGGCTCTTCTAGTGGCATCCATGACTGGGGTGAGTTTGTCTGGAGATATAGTGGTATCAGCCAAGAGTAGGCTGAGAGGGATAGGCTGACAAATCTGTCTCTCTAACTGTATCCATGGCAGTAGAATACCAGGGGCTGTAACAAACCATCTGACCGCCTGGACAGCTAAGAAAGACCAATGGTACCCCCGAAACCAGGGAAGCCCTAAGCCTCCCCATGACCAATGTGTCCATAATTTATGAGCCCCCCACCTTGGTTTCTGTCCTTCCCATAGAAAACCAGATATTAACTTATCTAATGTTTGGAATATTTTATTTGACAGCACAATGGGAAGGTTATTTAACAAATACACTACACGGGGCAACATAAGCATACAAAGTGCTGCCACCTTCCCTAAGAGGGACAAATTCAATCATTTCCAGTGTGCTACTTCAGTTGTCAACTGTGCAATTAGAGGGGTAAAATTCCTGGATTCTATATGCCCCCAAGTATAGGGAATGTGTATACCCAGATAATGCAAGTTGTCGGGAGCCCATGACAGATCCGTCCCCTGCAGACAATCCTTGGTACACACCCCATTCAAGGGGGCAACACCGGTTTTCTTTTGGTTAACATGCAACCCTGATATATTAGCAAATGACTGCAAAGACTCCAGTACTGGGGAACGGGACTCTTGTGGGTGGGAAAGAGTAAGGAGTAAGTCATCTGCATGTGCCGTTGCCAGATGTCGTGATCACCCACCAATACCCCAGATCATTTGTTGGCCTGGAATACATGTATAAGAGGATCCAGGCCAGCAAAAATGTCAGGATAGTGGACACCTGACGAGTACCCTTCTGCAAGGGAAAGGGCATAGATATATCTTTATTGGTAAGTATTCTAGCCGTAGGTTTATTATACAAGACATGGACCCACTGTTTAAAATAGGTACCAAAACCATATAAGTCGAGTACCTCATGTAAATAGGGCCACTCAACCGAATCAAAAGCTTTCGAGAAATTGACTGCTATAGCTGCCATGGGGGTGGGAGATCGGAGGGCTAACCAATTGATGTTGAGCAAGAGGCGGATGTTATCAGCCACTGCCCTGCCTTTAGTGAAGCCAGCTTGGGAAGGGTGTACAATAGAGGGCAGGACCTCCATCACCCATTTGGTGAGTATTTTGGCTACAATCTTAGTGCCTACGGAGATTAATGAAATAGGACGGTAGTTTGCACAATTTAACGGGTCGTCTGATTTCTTCGGGATGAGGGTAATTAATTCCTCATGCATTGTTGGTGGGAGGGAACCAGTCGAGTGCGCTTCCCGCAAGGCAGCAAGTAGAGGGGTACAAATTTTGGAGCTTAATAGTTGATATAGTTCAGTGGTCATACCATCCGGCCCCGGAGCTTTGCCCTTAGCCAACCGAGATAGTGCTTTGTGGATTTCTGCCTCTGTGATAGGGGCGTCCAAGGCACTTTTTATGGTTCTGGTAACTGGGGAATATGGACCTTTGAACAAAAGTCCCTCAACTGATCCCTCATATGAGCCTTCTCATGGGAGATCCGGGATTGATATATTTGCTGGTAGTAGAGTGTCATGCACTCATTAATTTGCTCGGGACCTGTAACTATCTCTGCATTCGCGGTGCTAAGGGCATGAATACAGGAAGCAGCCTGTTGCTTCCTCAGCTGGTATGCTAATAATTTCCCACTCTTGTCCCCACCCTCCCAATATGCATGCTTAATACTGGTCATATGCCACTCAACTTGTTGATAGAGTATATTATTTATCTGGTATTTTAACCCAACAATCTCCTACAGTTTAGTTATGTCATGGTCCCCACCAGTGGTTGACTTAAAGTCTGACTTCAATGTGGAAAGCTCCGCTTGGAGCCCATTAAGTTCTGCCTTCCGCTCCCTATTTTTCTGGGCCATGAAAGCTATTATGTGCCCCCTTAACACAGCTTTGAAGGCCTCCCACACCACGATCATGGACGTATCCCCCAGCCTATTGTGCGTAAAGTAATCCCGAGTAACGTCTGAACCATGCTTCTAAAGGAAGGATCTTTGATCAATAAGGGGTTACAGTGCCACCTAGTGCCAGCTCCCCATTGTCCTGCAAGTTGAAGGGTGTGGAAAACAGGAGTGTGATCCGATACTATAATATCTTTGATCTTGGTTGCTACAATATCCTGAGCTGCCCATCTGTTCGCAAGCCAATAGTCGATACGGCTATAGGTTGTGTGCATGGATGAGAAAAACATAGTCCCTCCCTGTGGGGTGGTCCCTCTGCCAGACATCTGTCATGCCCCATTCTCTCATCATTTCCAGCAAGGTACCCAATGCTTTAGGGTGAGTTTGTGGGGTGGGCTTAGATTTATCCAAAAATATATCAGGTTCCAAATTAAAATTCCCCCCATCAGGAGTGGGCTGTTGCGATGTCCCTCAGTGAGAGATTCCAGTGCATGGTTAAGATCAAGGAGTACCTAGGGAGAGTCCGTATTTGGACCATAGAAGTTTACTAATACCACATGCCCCCCCGGTAAGAGAACCTGGCTCCTACCCAACGACCCTGGACATCAGTGATAGTTTTATCAACTGCCCATGGACATGACTTCCTGACCAGAATGGCTACCCCATTGGACTTATTCTGAGCCAAGCTGGCAATTACAGTCCCAACCCACGATTTTTTGAGCCAACCAACATTTCTTGCAGTGAGATGTGTCTCCTGGAGCAACGCAATGTCCGCATGCAAGGAGTTGAGATGTCTAAGAACAATACTCCATTTGGCTGGGTGATTTAGTCCTTTCACATTCCAGGATATGAGCTTAAGCCCTATACTGGAGTACGTCGTTGCCACACTGAGGTTTCAGTGAAAAGGAAAAAAGATATAGTACTCACCTCGGAGCCCCTGAAAAAATGAGATAGGATAAGTGGTCAGGATACCTGAGGTGTGTTAGAGTATTCCGCAAGGTCAAAACCAGTAGAATATATTAGGCAAAATGCGCCCCAAATGACCTAGTAGCTGAGAAGGAAACACAGGCAGGAGTAAATATATCTCACTGTAAGCTATTAGATAATTATACAACTGTAAGAACACCTACTAGATTGTAAATTATACAAGGTAAGAACGTTAACTATTTGAGTTCTACAAAACTCTACTACAATATATTAACAAACAATAAGCACAAGCTAACGAGTCTTGGTGTAAGCACAATGATGCTATTCCCTGGCCAAAGGCAAGGGTAAGCACTCCACCGTGCTAGCCAAAGGCTTGAATAGGGCAAAAAGAGGTTGAACCGTACAACTACTTACAGCCTCGACTCATTGCAGCTCTGCAAGCTAAATACTATCCCTAACACCACCCACACCATAAGGTTGGGTGGGGCATCTATGTCAGAGAGAGAAAAAAAAAAGAAGGGGGGAGCTCCCAGTTAGTGGATATAGTCACATATCATTGGGATCGGTACTGGGCAGTCCTTACATACCCATCCACCCAGACAGAATGGCTATACTTTGCCACTTCCAAATCCCCAGATCCCACGTGACTACCACCAGTATATGCCCCCCTGTACCAATGCTCTGAGAGTCAGCAATGAGGAAAGGAAAAAAAAGGAAGATAACTAGACCCCCTGCACTCTAAAGGCAAATATCATATACAGTCCTTTTTATCCTTCAGTCTGGTAGAGGCGCTCCGTCAGCCGATAATGATTCCTTGCTTGCATCCTGCAGACCTTTTAATAACACTTCTGCAAAGGACAATGTCCCTGGCTTAATGTAAGGTGAGGAGTTAGTTGCAAGTTCTTCTGCATCTGTCATATTGTCAGCCCAGGATCCTGTTTCAACCGCTTCCATTATGGTCTAGTCCGGGATGTCTACTGGGTCAGGTTGCACCCTGTGTAGTAACTCATCCTTTGTTAACTTGGCAGAAGGTGCCATTTCTTGTCCTTCTGCAGAATCCATAATCACTATGAGATTGGTGTCTGACCCGAGGCGCAAAGTTAGTGTCCCACCAGGTTTTGGTGGAGGAGGTATCACTAGGGAGCACGATCTGATCGGTTCCTCACCTGGAACTCTCCGTAGCTGAATACTGAGAATGAGAAGGGCTGGGGGGGTCCATTTCCAAAGGGACTCATCTGACCCCTATTAAAGTCCCCCTTGGTGTTTCTGCTTTTAACTGGGTTCCTGCCTTCCTTGTCTGGGTACCAAAGCTTCCTGGGGGAGACAGCTTTAATATTCAGGCATGGCCAGTTCTTGGAGACCCAATTTTCCACCTCGCGAGGAGACTCTGCCACTATTTCTTTTCCTTCCTTTGACACAGCCAGGTAAGCAAGCTGGCGGAATCCATATTTGAAGCCATGTTGAGCCAATACTTTTTTCACAGGGGTAAAGGCCTTCATCCGAGCTGCCACCTCAGCGGACAAGTCCCTGTAGAAATAGATTTTTGCCCCATGCCACGATACATCCTTGAGATCCCTGGCAGCACACAATATTCGCTCCTTCGTGGAGTATTTCAAAAAGTATGCCACTATGGGACATGGCCCAGGTTTCTTCGGTTGGGGGCCTCCAGGGACCTGATTCCCTCTCTCCACTTCTAAAGGCCCATGTCACCTATCCCCCAACATCTTCCGGATCTCCTCATTTAGGAATCTCTCCACATTTGCCCCTTCTGATCCCTCCAGTATGCCCAAGATCCTGATATTATTCCTTCTGCTGTGGTTCTCCTGATCCTCGGCCCTCTGCCACAGGGTGGCCAGCCTGCTCTCATGTTCATGTAGGTGCTGAAGGAGTTTGGCTTGGCCTAATTCCAGACTTTCGGTCCTTTGCTCCACCACATTAAATTTATCTTTCAGCACCTGCACCTCAGCCACATTTCTAGCAAGAGTGACTGATAAGCAGTCGACTCTGGGAGAGCAGAGTTTCCAGCAGAGATGTAATATGCTGCAGGGAGGAGTGAACATCAGGTCCATGCACAGGGGGCTCCGAGGCCATTGCAGGCAATTCCAGCTCAGCTACTGCCAACAAAGTTTCCCAAAAAGGGAACATACAACCAGGATTTATTGCAGTATATAGTCCTCCACCTTGAAGGGTGTGAAATCTGGGGCTGAATCCTTGCTAGCTATGAGGAGTGACCCCACTGACCCCAACCAGTCACGCAGCAGTGGTGTTCTGATCACACGAGTGAGAGGAACCTGCGGCCTACGTGCGCCTGGTCGAATCTCGTATACAGTCGCTCGCTTAAACCGTAACTGTGCCCCGAATATCACGATTACCTCTCCGGACCAAAATTGGAGGCTTCGGCAGTGTAATGGGGTGGTTTCAACTAAAAACTGCACTTAAATGCCAAATTGTTACCCCGAAACAGCTAGGCTGGGGCTTGAGCTGCGATCCTATGCGGCCATACTGTCCGGTGTCCAAGCCATGCCCCCCACTGACTTGATGTCTTCTAGGAGATTGTACCTCTCTGCTGTCTGTCTTCTTTTCTTCTCTGTACTTAGGGCTATACATTTCTCCCTAATGGTTCATTTAGAAGCATACCATATCATTTTCTAACAAATGTCCATTGGCAGGTTGCTAATTAGGAATTGTTTTATCTCCTTCCTGATGATCTTTTTGGTTTCTTCATCCAGTGGTAGGAAGTGATTGAATTTCCAGCATGCAGTTTTTTGGACATGTTGTATTGAGTTCTAAGACCAGTTTTACTGTGGCATAGTCTGATATAGTAATTGGAAGTATTTCCACCTTCTTGGTGCCCTGGGAATCAGCACTAGAAATCAGCCAGTAATCCATCCTCAAGGCTGTTTTGTGTGTATTGAATATTCACATTCCTCCAGGTGAAGTACCCTCTAGATAGCTATCATGTTGTTCTCTTTCCTGAGGGTTGTGAAGGCTATAACACTTCATATAAGAGATCGTTGTTTATTGGCGCCGTTTAACACTGGGTTCAGTACCATATTTATGCCCCCCCCCAACAATTCACTTATAATATGTAATCTTGATCAAGTGCTCTGAGACACAACCAAAGAAGTCATGGTCATCACTATTGTGTCTGAATATTGCTTAGTGTTATTTTTGTGTTTCCTAATGATCCTGCTGCAATCAGCAGTCTTCGTTGTGGATGTTGCCAGATGAAATTTTCAGTGAAGTCTATAAGCCTGTAAATCAAGATATGAGTTCCCTCTTTTCTCCTGTTTTCTCCCGCACATTATGCTTTCCAACCCATTTTCTTCACATCATGTGTTGTAGGGCTGGTTGGACTGTTCCATGGGAGATCCAGACCCCCAGCTCAAACCCACAATCCATAGACCCAGATGAATACAGACTACACTGTAGAAGTCTGATTTCTAGTCCACAGAGATGCCATTTCCTGAATTTTGTATTTTGTTGCCATGGGGATGCCGTCGGCACATACAGGCAGCCATTGGCATCCAATCAGGCAACAGAAGATCAGGTGATGCACTCATGGTATATAACCATGCTGAGTGTGCCATATGGCCCAGAAGATGGAGGAGGACTGGAGGAGTGCAGGACCTGGAGCTTTGTCAGCAGCAGAGAACTCATAAAACAAAAGTGCCAACTTCCAAGCCACAACCCCCCAAAAAAAAGTTTAAACAAACAGAAATTAAATAATGAATTGAGCTGGAGGGGAGGGAACAACAGAAGAAATTAGGGAGGGGGGAAGAAACCAATCATTGGGGATGGGTGAAGGTGGGTTGGGGACTCAGGGAGTCAGGACTGGGGAAATAGTGGTGGCCTGGGTGGCTGCCAGGGGGGGATGCAAATGCAAAGTTGCAAACTAACGTACTGCACTGTGTGACTCTGTATAAGCAAGGTCAGGCTGGCAAAATCTTTGACTTGTACCATTCCATCCAGATCCAGAGGAGAGAGGGAGAGAGTACTGGGGGCCCAAGAGAGATTACAGTTACAGAAAATCCCAAATGGATTTTTTTTATTTTATTGACCTCAGAAAGTGTAACTGTGTGTACATGAGAAAGGGCAGGCTGGAAAAATTTTTGACTTGTGGCATTCCAGATCCAGAGGAAAGAAAGAGAAACTACTGGGGGCCCAAGAGAGATTACAGTTACAGAAAATCCCAAATGAAAGGTTTTTTTTTTCTTTTCTTGGGCTCAGACAGTGTAGCTGTGCATACTGAGAAAGGGCAGGCTGGCAAAGTCTTTGACTTGTGCCATTCCTGATCCAGAGGAGAGAGGGAGAGACTGCTGTGGGTCTCAGAGAAATGTTACAGTTACATAAAATCACATTTTTTTTCCTGGCTTCAGTGTGCTGTGTGTACAGGACAAGGGCAGCAGGGTGGCAAAATAAATCTTTGACTGTGACATCCAGATGGGAGAAAGAGAGCAACAGAGAGAGACTGCAGGGTGACCCACAATAAATGTAACAGTCCCAGAAATCCTGAACAATTTTTTTCTTGGCTTCAGTGCAGCTGTGTGTACAGGGCAAGGGCAGCAGGGTGGCAAAATAAATCTTTGACTTGTGCCATCCAATCACGAATCACGATCACTTACGTTCATTCACAGTTTCATGTATTAAAAAAAATACTGTTCAGAGAAACAATATACAAGTTGATGCACCTGCCCTGTGCTGATGGTTGTGGGTGGCCATGGGGATAATCTGACTTTGTGACTTGCAGCAGGCTGTTTACAGTACAACACACGTAAGGTGCAAGTACTACACACAAGTGTCATCATCATCGTCACTCATTCCCCATTATTCCGTATTATCATTAGTTTTATAGTATATCACATTACATTAAGTATAAGCAATAACCAGCCCCCAGTGTGGGACTGTGCTGCATGCTGCTAATGCACCAGATGTGTCTGCATCTCCAATTCAAATTCTGAGGCACACTTAACAGTTACTGAATTTGGTCACTTAACAGTAACTGTATTGTAGGAGCCAGTCCGATAATCTTGAAAGGAAGTGGTGGTGGACTGCTGTGCCATCGGTGTGCTGTGTACACTGTTCAGTCATGAGTCACAACAGTAAATTTGTCCCTGTCCTGTGGGTGGGAGTCATTAGAAGGACATCACGTTAAAGGGATCTTTTGTTACAAATGGATCAAAGTGTTGATGAGGCACATTCTATTTCTCAAGTAGGCAGTAGCACTGCAAAAGAGAGCAATCAGCCTTAAAAGGGAAAACAAAATCAAACCCTGAAAAGTGATTTTTTTCATGTCTAAGGTTTTGTCTTCCAAGCAAATGCTTGAATCAAAAAAAGGTGAATGTCTCGGATCATCATCAGTCCCAAGTAAAAAAAATTATTTAGTTAAAAAAAAAAAGAGTGGTGGGTACCATCCACAGAGGCACGCAGTGGTATAGAACAATTGCATATTATGCTACTGCCAGTCCCTCATCTGATTCTTTTGAGGCTGGTCCGGCGAGTGTAATAGTAATAATAAAGATGAAGAGAATGATCAGGAAGCACAGGGTTTACTGGAGGGGATGGAAATTGCAGATGAGGAAGAAATAGGCAGAAATGTTTTGGCTGTGGAGGGGGCAGTGGGAATACACCACCAGAGGAACAGGCCCAAGAAAAATCTGTGGGGGGGGGCACCATGAAAAGGTGACTGAGGTGTCATGCCTTCCAGGGAAAAAAACTAAAAAAATATTATCTTTTGTTTGGTCATACTTCTCCATTAGTGCTTCCAATGAGTTGATAGCAACATGTGCTATTTGTAAATGGCCAATCAGCAGGGGTTAAAAGAAAGAAGCATTGGGAAGATCATCACTGAAAAGGCACCTAGACAGATGTCATAACATTTCTGAGAAGTTCAGTTGTGAGTCTCGAAGAGAAAGTGGCAGTGATAGCTCACTATACTCAGGGGTAACACCCGTAGATGAAAGCAGTGGCAGCCCCTATAGCACCACTAAAACACCTCCACCACCACTTCCTGCCATTCAAAGAACTCTTCCGACTGTTACTGAAAGTGACCATGTGTTCAAAAGCCCTCCTTCATGGAGACAGCTTGCCAGCTCAGAAACATGTGAGCGTCAAGCCAAATATGCCTCGACTCACCCTGTTGCTGTTACAATAACCCAAAAAATGTCAGAAATGATAGCTGCTGATTTGTTACCATATAACATGGCTGAACATATAGGATTCAGGGGGCTGCTTGACTACCTCAAACCTTGATATAGTATACCATTGCAAAAATACTTCTCGACAACAGGGATTCCAGATCTTTACAATGTTGTCCGTAAAAAATTAAGATGTGCCCTGTGCAGTGTTGTCGGGAGGATGGTGAATCTCACTACAGATATCTGGACAATCTGTCAGCCAGAACTCTTCATGTCTGTCATGGCACATTGGGCATGTTTTAATAATTCACGTGGGACTGGGGACAGTGAAGCATTGCAGTTTGCTGTTCTAAGAATGTTTTATTTTCCATCTGAACATACCTCATACAACATCAGTGAAGCACTCCAAAAACCAATACAGCAATGGCTCACTTCACAGGGACTGTGAATTGGCTTTATAGTTGCAGATAATGGGTCCAATATAAGGAAGGCCTTGGAGGAGGGGGGCTTTGTTCATATCTGCTGCTTTGTGCATTGCTTAAATTTAATAGTTCACAGTTTTCTCAATGACAATGAGCATATTAAGGCTCTTATTAGTACTGCTAAAAGAATATGCAGTCATTTCAGTCATTCAATCAAAGCCCATCACCTGTTAGAAATAATACAGCAGGAGCACAGTTTACCTTTGCAGAGACTGATCCAAGACATTTCTGCTCTATGGAATTCTACCTTTTATATGTTCCAAAGGCTGCTGGAACAAAAGAAAGATGTCAGGCAGTACACGTTAAAAAATAAAATTGGTGATGCAGACATCTATGTTATTCCACCACAGTGGGCCATGCTGGAGTTTCTAATTTTCCTGCTCCAGGCATTTGAGGAAATCACCAGGGAGGTTAGTGCAAACACAGCAACTCTCAGTCAGGTGATACCCCTAATAAAAATGTTAAAATTCAGATTGAATCTGATTTGGGAAAAGTTAGAGAAGCAAGACAGCTCCATGATCACACAGGCTGCCAGTGGTGCCACTGATACATTCAGTTTTCCCCCCAGAATACGACAAGGTCTAACGAGACATATGATCAAAAAAGTTGAAGAAGATGAAAACTATGTAAAATGCTTAATTCTGAGTACTACATTAAAGCAATTAGGGCATCCTATGGTGATTCATTATTGCACAGTCCCTTTTTGCAAGTGCAGTTCCAGCATCCAGTGAGTTGCGTCTGTGTCCCGCTAGGTCAGTCAGCATCTTTAGGCTTCTAGTCGCTCTCATGTCCCTCCATGTGTGCCTTATAGTAGGGATCTGCTGGCCTTTCTGTGGTGGCCCTTGTCACCTGTGAGCCTTCTTTCCAGGTGCTGTCCTGATATATCTCCCTTTAGTGTGTGCCCCAGCTGGCTTACCATCTGGAGTCGCCATCCCTCTGGCTGTCTCTGCAACCGGCAGGAGATAACCCTCCCTCTTCCTTGCTCTACAGGACCATTTTCCAAGCCCATCTACGGGTCAACCAGCTGTGACTGGGGGACCACACTTCACCACCAGCAGTGCCCCCCTCCACACTTCTCCCATTCCAGCTCTATGTAGGTTGTTATCAATTTCCTTCCCCACATCATATATTCCATTAGTCTCAATTCACTCCTTGAGAGGAAGAGAGGGTCCACCCATCTGTGACCTGCCTCCCAACTCCCTTCGATTTGGGAATTATTCATCTTTGACCCGTACCTACCAGTTAGGGTGGTAAATTGATCATGAGCACATATGTATCAGAACCTATTCTTGACAACCTCTCTGTCAGGGCAGGCCCAGGGAGGAGTGTATTTGTCACCTATTCAGCTTTGGCCTCATGAGCTTGTCTCTCATGACACTCTCCCATGAGTACTTACAGTTCCATCTGTTCATCAGTCCCCAAATCCATTCTCTTATGTGCCTCATTGTCAATCTATTCATTTCAGCTCATTTGTCCATCTAGTGCTCTCTCTCTGGCTGCATTGCCATTGTGGAAATCTATGATCCATGCTGCCCCTGCCTTGGCTGACTGTGCTGTTGTCACTTCAGTGTGGGATGTCTACTGTCATCGTGTCATGCTTCACGGACATCAATACACTGTTGGGAGCAGACTGAACTTTGCTGGGTGAGTGTGTGCTTGTTCGCGCAGACTCTGCATCCACTAACATATCTTTGTGCTGATGTAGCATGATAGTTCAGAGGCATGGGTTCCTGCTTCCAGGCAGTGTAAGTTCTTTGTCCGTGGAAGTGAAGCCACCATCTTTCTTCTTTTCTGGCTTTGAATTAGGGGGGTTATATGGGGGTGTTTCTCTAAGGTCTGGATGGAGACTTTGGTCATCTGCAGTTGTCCTCACTGGGCCAAACTCAGAGCCCGCAGATGTGTAGTTTTGTTTAATACTCCGGCTAGTGGCTATGTCCCCTCCATCCTGTTGGGGAATGGTTGTTTTTTTCGTATGGGAATATGTTTGGGTATTGATTGGCCAACTCTTGCTCTGCTTCTTCTGGAGTGCTAAAAATTTGTATGCCA
Source organism: Neoceratodus forsteri (assembly GCA_016271365.2). Lineage (NCBI taxonomy): Eukaryota > Metazoa > Chordata > Ceratodontiformes > Ceratodontidae > Neoceratodus > Neoceratodus forsteri. The sequence continues at coordinate 848,415,102 of CM057450.1, read as the reverse complement.
TTTCTTAGCCACACTTTGAGGTGGGCTGGGTACATTAAATGGAACCACAAATTTACTCTGTGCAGGCCCACCTTTACATCAAGGAATTTATCATGTTTTTTCCTAATGGCAGGGCTAAAATCACTGAACAATTTTAAGGTACATCCCATGTGGCTCTGGCTTTTTTTTTCTCTTGCCTTCTGCCAGACAAAATATTTTTTTCTTGGAAATCTGTGAAGTAGATGATTAGTAGTTGATGATGCTAGGTTGGCTATGATTTAGGCACCAAGTTTCTATGAGCGCATTCTGTGGAACACTGCATTTTGCCCCGCAGCAAGTCACAGAGGATTTTTAACATTTTTTTTTGTATGAAGTCCATCAGATTCTTGCCCACTTTGTTATCTGAGAGGCCAAATAGCAAGTGTTTGTTTCTACAGGAGTAATTCTCATACTCCTTCTTCTTCTTCATGCATTGGAATTTCCTAGCGTCCTTATTGCTCTCATCTTTTTTTCCTTTTCTGGTGCTTTCCCCAGGCTAGCAATCCAGACTTTGGCATCACTTAGGCTGGTTGCTTGAGTCTCTATTGTGTTCTTGATGCTTTGATCTCCCCCAGGGTGTCTGTCACCGAAGAGTATAGAGCTGCCATGTCTTGTACGATCCTAGAGAGCTGCTCTGTGATCATGCGAACCCCATCTTTGCATCCTAATGGAGAGCCAGTCTTGTGTCTTTTGTTTTCTTGTCTAAAACAGTCCGGGCTGCTTAGATCTTCTGTCTCAGATTCTGACATGTTGTTACCCTGATGTTCCAACACCAATCTGTGCAAGTGTAAGGTTTTTTTTCTGAGCAATGTCTTGTTTAATTTATCACATTTCTGGTGTGTGGGTTTGGATCTCTGGCAGTCAGCTTCCAGTCACCCAGGCAGGATCACCGGAAGTTCTAGCATTTTTTATTTAAACAAAAACTTTGAACCATGTCAAAATAGTTTTGTTCTGTAAAATTATGTCAATATATATCACAACACAAATACACATTCACCCATATCATACAGACATACATATGAAAAATATGAACTTATAAAAAATACCAGCAGAACACCTTACAGTATGTTCTATCGAGTCTACTCAATGTGGAGCTCATATAATGTGTGTTACATGCTACACCCCCCCCCCGTGACACATTTAACTTCCTCTTTTCCTTATCCCACCCACTCCTAAAACTCGTAACTGTTCTTTGGCTTACTACCTCTTCTGATAGTCCTTTCTACCCTGCAAACACTCTCACTGTAAAAAAGTGCCTCTGGGCCTCCTTCCTGAAACTTTCCCCCACCAACTCATAACTGTTTCCCCTTGACTTTCTGTTCATACTGAATCCAAATAGGTCCCCAAGGTTGACCATATTAACACCTTTGAGGTACTTTAAGGTCTCAATTATGTCCCCTTGTTCCCTTCTCTCCTTCAGTAAATACATGTTTAGGTTCTGCAGCCTCTTTTCATGTGAGAGCCCTTGCTGGAACTGAATCCTCTTCACAGCTCTTCTTCAACTTCTGCTAGCAGGTTGATGACTTTTTGATTTAGAGGCTCCAGTATTGCACAGTACTCCAGGTGTGGGTGCACCATAGACCTCTAAAGTGGCAATGTGATCTTTTACTCCTACTGGTGAAGCCCCTACCTATGAAACCCACCATCCTATTTGCTCTCACTGCTGCCTTGACACATTGTGAGGAGGGTTTCAGATAGCTTTTGATAAAGGACTAATGTCCAATAAGATGTGTCTGGAATAAAATGTTGACTCTGTCTAGTATTCCTGGAGCTCAAGTGTTTGTTTTTCTGTTGGTGAGTGCCTTTCTTTCTTTGAACTAGGTTTCAGATAGCTTGTGATTACAATTCTTAGAGCTTCCTCTTTCCCAAACATTGCAACCATGCCTCCTAGTCTGTAATTGACCTTAGGGTTCTAGCTGCCAATATGCATGAGAGGCAGTATAACGTAATAGTAAAGAGCACTGACCTGCAAACTTGAAGAACTGGGTTTGAATCCCATTGCCACTACTTGCATATTGTGTGGCCATGAAGAAGTTACTTAACTTCCCCTTGCTTCCAGGACGCATCTGGAAACAAGCCTTAGCTTAGTGTGTCCTTCCTGCCAAAAACTGTAAAACAAATGAAATAAACATTGATACCCAGCTGCCAGATTGCACACCATCCTTGACATCCTCCTCATTGTGAGCCCACCCACAGAGCATGGTGTTATCCACAAAAAGGCAGATTTTACCTTTTATGCTGTACTCAATATTATTTATGAACACACCGAACAGTATCAGTACAAGAACCAATAAAAATAGCTAGGGAACAGGGGGCTTTCCAATGGTAGGGGAACAGAGTGCAAAGTTCCAGGATTTCTTCTTTGAACTCTCCAACCAATGTCAAGCTTATGCCAGTGTGAAGCAACAATGCCACTGGCTAAATATCCCCACATCCCTCAGATGCCCTACCCTCTTGAGAATGCAAATAGATGGGTAATATATTGCAATGAATCTCCTGCAGAGGCTGAAAAATATGTGAAGGAGATCCACAATAAGTGATCGTAGTTGGACAGACCATATGGCACATCTCGTGGCATTTCAGAATCAAAGATGGAGGTCTCCAATGGAGAGGATCACAGAGAAAATCATGCGGAGGGTGGGGGCTCTGCTACAACATCGGCCAGGCAAGCCTCTATGAGGGGATGGCCAAAAAAGAAGTCAAAACTGAGAAATGGTACCCCACTCACTGCCAGGTGACAAAGATCCCGGAGTAGGCAACCCCAATTTATGCCTTCAGATGCCAGTAGTTGCTCTCTGGGAATCACTCCCATCAACATGTCCAACAGATAGGAGCCACTACATGAGATCATGCCTTCTACACTTGATCTTTCAACAGCAGACACCGGGGGGGCTTTGTGGCAGGAAGAGGAGACCAAAGGGACTGGCGATTGGTCCCCTTTACCAGGACACTGGGTCTTCTGTAATCCAGACGGTACGGCGGATGAAGTAGACTCTTTGGAATACCTCTCAGAGCTCCTCTCTTCATCAGACAGTGTATACAACCCTGTTTAGGTGCACCAGATATCCTTTGTTTAATGCTTTCTTTTGGTGACAAGTGAATGCTTACCTGTTGGGCTACTGAGGTATGGAGGGTGGTGAATGAGGGGATATTCTCGATAGGATCCCATCTACCACTTATAAGAGTGTTTTGTTTTTTTATCTCACGTGGTGCCCATCTTCAATAAAAACAAAAGGAACTTCATGGGATACAGCTGAAGTGGCTTTCAGGCACAGAAGTTTTCTATGAAACCCTGCATCTGCTGCTGAACACTCTGCGAGAGTAAGGGGTCCCCCTCTCTCCCCTGCCACCACTCCCCCCCCCTTTCTTGAGTATTAAGGGCAGGCATACCTTTCCCTTGTCTCACTTACGTGAACCACCTCTTTTCCCAGGTAAGCGGCTGCTGCCTTGGTGTAGTGTGTGGCTCTAAAATATAGGGATAGCTCCCTATAACACCAAGGATGATCAAACGGACTGTTTGGGGGTACATTTTTACCAATGGGGTGCCCATGACTTCCTTGTGCCTCCTACAATGAATGTCCCTGCTAGTTTGAACCATCATGTCCCTAATTCAGTGATAGATGAGTGAACTTGCCCTGAAACAGTTAAACACAGCTCTTGTCCCTTGCATGGTGGGGCAGTAGGTTTTCACCTATTTCTAGCAGGGTGCCTGTCAGAGCTACTTACCCCCTTCCAAATGCAGGTAACACCGCCACTGATGAGGCGATCTCTGAAGGGTTGTGTGGCTTTTCAGTTGCAGGTATGGCCATAAGCCACTTTCATGGCACTTGTCCAGCAAGGCCAAGATCCTACAGGGGTTAAATGAATCACACTGTCAACAGGGAAAGCCACACATACCATCTGTGGGACCATGTTGGCCTAGCTGGTATTTGACATCTGCCTGCTGAACTTGCATACAGGAGGCCTCTGCACTCCTGCACTTGACCAAGGTCAGTTAGAAGACCACTCACAGAGGTACTGGCACCCCCCCTTTTTTCTTTCTTTCTCTTTAACTGCTGGAGGGGCTACCAGTTATGGAGCTACTAGGGCTCCTGTTGAGCTCAGGCTCCATGGTGGTTTGACCCTGCTATGGATAAATGTTAATGTTACGAATTCTTCTGTTGTTATTACATGTGTTTGTAAAGCTACTAGATGGTGCCCCTGAGAGGTCCCCTTTAGCCTTTAGGGGAGTGTATAGCTGGCTCCTATCTGCATTTTTAAGGGACCAATCTCTAGACCTTAGAAAGGACCTATGGGTCTTTTCTCTCGCACCTGGGGGCATAACCCCAGGAGGTCCCCAAGATGCTTTAATCCAAGGGTGAACTTACTATAAGTGCTCAATCTCCTATAAGGCTGTGAATGACTCTACAACCCCTCAAATCAGAGGTCCTGAGCACTTTCATATTCATGGAAAATAGGAAATCTTTGTGGTAACCCACAGGGCTGGTGTGCCATGCTTACAACTCACAATCAGACTTAGGTTGGGTTTCACACATGACAGGGTCTCTGTAGGACAGTGAAGAGGTGGGTGGGACCTCTTCATTATAACAGCTGTCTCTAAAGAACCTCTAATAGGGTATAAGGGGAATGAGGGTTATTTATAATCAAATTATATGGATTCCACCACTTCAGTGACCTTCACATCCTGGAATATGAGAGGTATGAATAATTCAATTAAGAGAAAAAAGTTATGGACAGACTCAAAAAATTAAAAACTCAGGTCACTTTCCTTCTGGAGACAAAGATCAAGTAACTAGATGCAAGGAAACATGCCAGGCAGTGGGTAGGGTGGGAAATCCATAATTCAGCTGGCTCAATGAAGAGGGGGGTATCCATACTTTGCCGTAAACAGTTAAAATGGTCTATTGTTGAACAGCATGGGGATAAAGATGGTAAGATGGATTTTGGTCAAAGTAACATCCAGTAGAGGCCTTCTTCTCATAGGTAATATTTATGCTCCTAATGAGGACCAGCTCGAGTTCTTTAATGCAATCTCTCAAGACCTACTGGACATGGCAGGGAATCAAACAGATATATTGGGGGTGACTTCAATATGGCTCTGGATCAACTCCTGGACAGATCCAATGCCAAGCCTGAACCACACACCAAAACGTTAAGAACCCTGCCATACCTGCTGTCACTTGACTGACTCCTGGCATACTTTTCACCCTTCCACAAGGAATTCACTCTTTACTCTGAAGCCAGGGCTATGGCCATCAGACTGGACTACTGGTTCACATTAATGGTGATAAACCCAGTCATTTCAGATGTGTCCATCACCCCACTATATATTTCTGAGCATGCACTGGTGCAACTACAGGTATATCAACAACTGGGGAAAGAGCTGTCAGTGACGTGGTGGCTTGACCCCCTCCTCCTGGCAGATCAGCGGTTTCAAGCCTGGTTGAAGCTGGAGGTCTCCAATTATTTCCATGATCATCATGACTCCTGTGCCCCCCCCCCACAATGATCTGGAAGGCCTTCAAAGCCACACTAGAGGGCAGAATAATTTCCTATGCGACCCACAGGAGGAAACTTAGAGAAGCTGAAGCCCTGCAGTTTGAAACTGGCACAGGGTCATAATGTCACTCGCAGCCCAACCACACAGCGGCAAACAGCGTGAAAACAAGCCTGACCATTTTCTGTTTGTTTTGCAGGGAGGCTTAGCCCCCCATGCCCCCCACACACCCTGGACTTATTATAATCAACTCTGAGGGGGTGTGGACTTAGGGGCAAGAAAAAAATAAAAATAAAAGATTCCCGAACAAGGAATGAAAGCCTGTTCCCCAACCCCATTCACCACAGGGTCAGGTATTCTAGCCACTCCAGCATGGGAGTGGCTTGACCGAGCACCCGACTGGCAGTGTTTCTAAACACTTCCTCCTTTGTGGTGGGTGTCAGGGGGTAACGATACTTTTGTATCGCTGTAATTTCCCTGATGTTCAAAGGGCATATGAGCTAATTACAGTACAGTTGTGCTGTGTGTGGTTTTCTCCGTACGGATATCACCAGTACCCTTGAAACACAGCTCAAACTAAAAGAGGCGGAATATAAATCAGACCCTAACCATCCCTTAGATTCAAACTAACTCCCCTTAGAATTAGCCTCAACAGATTGGCCAACAGGAAAGCTGAGTTGCAAATGGCAATAATACACCATAAATACTAGGACCAGGGAACTAAGGCAGGGAAGCTCCTATCATATCACTTCAGGAAACAACAGGCTGAGGGGCATATTGAGAAGCTTAAACACCACACAGGAGCAGTTCAGTCCTTCCCCAAATAAATAAATAATGCCATAATCAATTTTTTCAATACCCTATACAAGACCCAAACCTCATTTCATAAGGCTGTCTTTGACAAGTTCATGGGTCAAGCATCCCTCCCCTTCCTATCTGTAGCTCAGAAGGATACGCTGGATGCTCCCATTGAAGAGGCAGAAGTGCTTATAGCCATAGAAAGGGTCTATGTGATAATGGCGAATGCCTAAAGGCAATAAAGGAATAATGCACTACAGGGTGTATGTCGTGCTGGGATAATGCCACGCCTAGGGTGGTTGGGCACGAGGTCACAGGCCGAGTGCGTCCAACGCCCTAGGCATGGCATTATCCCAGCATGACACACACCCTGGAGTGCATTATTCCTATTATACAATGGCTCATTGTAAAACAAAAGTGAGAAAAATTTATTAAAACCTTTACTTAACCTGTATTTTTATGTTATTTATTGACAGGGTAGGTATACTTATACAAAAAATAGTGCCTATTAGCTGTCCCTCCGATAAGATGTAGCACTGCCCGCTGACAGCAAATGTTCCCCGCCTGCCATCAGCACACTCAGGCGCCAGGTATAAATCACAAAGAAAACTACTCGTTTTACCTGGCAGTCATTTTGTATTTCTCGCCTGGTACCAAACAACTGTACCAGGAGAATCAGAAGCATAATGCAGCTCGGTATAACTGAGCAAGGTGAGGCGGACTACTCATCACCGCGTGAGTTTCAAAGTGGAAAAAAAATACGTATTAGCTGTCCCTCCAATAAGATGTAGCACTGCCTACTGACAACGAATGTTCCTCACCCGCCCTCAGCACACTCAGGCACCAAGTATAAATCAGAAAGAAAACTATTTGTTTTACCTCGCAGTCATTTTGTATTTCTCGCCCGGTACCAAACAACTGTACCGGGAGAATCAGAAGCACAATGCAGCTCGGTATAACTGAGCAAGGTGAGGCGGACTACTCATCACTGCGTGAGTTTCAAAATGGAAAAAAAAACGTTAAACATAGGAGCGGGATGGACAACAGACTTCTGCGGCTTCGAATTAGGAATAAAAGTATCAAAATAACACTTACTGTTACTTACTTGTCTGCCATCCTTTGGACAGCTAGCATCAGCTCCCTATTTCTTCCTCCTGGGCTGGTGATCTATTGACCACACCTGTGCGGATGGCTGGCCCCATTTTCCTTTCCAGCATAACCCACAGTATCTCTCCCCCATTTTGTTCCTTCTGGATCTCTATGGTTTTTATGTCATCTTTCACATAAAGTGCCACTCCTCCTCCCTTTCTACCTGCCCTGTCTCTTCCAGGGGTTCAGTTAATTTATTTTTAGTGTAAGTCAAATACTTCCATGAATCAAAATCTGGAAGTCATTCCAATTTTTTGGAAGTCAAAATACTTCCCAGATCTCATCATTTGAAAGGCCATATTTTAAGAAGGATCAGTTTATGGATGTTAATACAAATATTAGTGGTACAATACAATTTCTTTTAGAAAAATCCATCACTTTCTAGCTTCTGTGCCTTCAGTTTAGGAAGCCATTCAGTTTTTTTACATTTGGAAGTCAATGACTTCCTTCCCTTTTATTTTGGAAGTTTTTACCTTATTTTTCGGAGTCAAATACTCCCAAAATGGATATAACTGAAGCTCTGGTCTCTTCTGAATATGCTGTAGCCAGGTATGGCCATCTCCTAGTCATGGTTATTATTACACCAGGTTTCTGTGATGGCCACAATGTCCAGGTCTAACTGCACCATGACAACCTCCAGATCCTCCATCTTGTTGCTAAGGCCCCTGGCATTGGCCCACATGGCTTTCCATGATTTGTACTCTTTAGACTGTTTAGCTGTTCTACTACAGCCCATTCTTTGGTTGTCCTTTATCCCTGGTTCTCCCTGCTGTCTGCCCTTCTGTTGAATTTTGCCCCTCTTCTGCCTATCCACCTCTTGGATGCTTATCTCCATCTTTTGCACACTGCTTTGTAGAGATATCCACTCCTCCTGTTCACTTATTCCACTGCTAGCTGTGGGGGAGGGCTATTAGGTACCCTCCTTGCTGGCCTGCCACCCCCCTTGGCTAGTTTAAATGCTTGTCCATGTAGCATTTAAACTTATCATTGAGTATTTGGATTCCCCTCCAGGATGGATGCAGTCTGTCAGGCTTGAACAAGGCTCCATCCCTCCAGGTGGGTCCCGAGTCACCAATAAATCCAAAGCATTACTCACAGCACCAGTTCTTCAACCATGAGTTAAAGTTCCTGGCACATGTGCCCCTATGCTCTCCCATGCCTCTTGCAGGTAGTATTTCTGAGAAGGTGACAGAAGTAGCCACTTGCTTGAGACCCCTTCCCAATTTCCTAAACTCTTCCTGAACTTCCTTTGGCTCCGCATTTTCCAGATCATTAGTACCTTGCTGGATAATGACATCTAGCTCACCCTTCCATCTTGCCTTCCCAGACATCCCCAGGATCTTCCTCCCATCACTCCATGCCTTGGCACCTGGTAGGCATTTCACCTCCCTGTCCTCCTGGAAGATTATGTGTCACTAGTACAAGAGGTGATCACATACCAGATTTAATGTTGAGCAATATGGAAGATGCTGCGTATGACTGTAAAGTCAGAGAACCACTATCTGGGAATGATCAATGTATGGTCCAATTAACTATCAATACAATAAGGTCAAAACAGGAGGGAATTACCACAATTAGATGTTATAACAGAGCCAACTATATATAGGATAAAATGTGGGTCAGTGATTGTAATGAGAAGTTTATACACACCTGAGCGGTCAGATGCTACATAAACCCTGACAGCGAAGCTTACACACACCGACACATATTTTATTTTATAAGATTGCTGAGTTTCATTTTTTCTTCACAGCAATTATATAAAATAAAGAGAAGACATCTGGTGCAGCTGTGATTCAACCGAGTTTCTGCAGTCATAGCAGTCGGACGTGGCTGCTGGAAGGAAGTAAGGTTTTTTCATTTTGTTTATTCCTCCCCCCCACACTTTTGGTAGGAGGCAGTTAACATTTTTTTGTGAAGCCATTTGTTTTTTGGTTTTTTATTTACTTACTGCTGAGTTAGAGTGGTAGTCTCTCGTCGCTGGGGTTAGGTTGGCTCAGGGGAACTTGGAAAAGTGGCAGCTGGCGCTAGTCTGGCGCATGCACAGCAGAAATGAAACCCAGCATGTGTTTGCCGTAATAAACACTTCTTTATTTCAGCAAATTACACTATGGGCTTTGTATAGTAAAAAACTAAACACAGTAATTAAAACAATATAACATCTTACCTTGGAAACTGAAACTGAAAATAATTCATTGAGCAGAATCTGGAAAGGAAATGGGAATTATTGAAAAATAACTTGAATACTTGGTGTTGATTGCTTTGTCGTGATTAGGAGGAACTATAATAAAAGGGGCAGAATTCCAGCATGGTTTTCAAAGGGTATTAAAAGGTCATTAAAAAAAAAAGGTAATATGGCAAAAGTAAGGGTCTCATAAAAATGATGGGAACATTACAAATTTAAGGTAAGAGAATGTAAAAAACAAATAAAGAAGGCAAAAAAAGAATTTGAAAAAGACTGGCATTAAATACGAACAGCAATAAAAAATCTTTTTACAGCTATGTTAATAGCTTCATAAAAACAAAGGTTCAGGTAGGTCCTTTAATAGACAATAATAATACAATATCAGACTGTAGAGAGATGGCAGAGGTTTTTAACAAATTTTTCATAAGCATCCATCAAAATAAAGAGGCGATAACTGAAATAGAAGGAGCATGTAATAACACAAATACAATCGAGTAACAGCTTCTGACATTTTAAATATAGACTACGGAAGCTGGACTCATCAAAGTCACCATCTCTGGATGGTCTCCACCATAGGTTATTGAGAGAAACTGCTGAAATAATAGCAGAGCCCATTGCAGACATCTTCCAAATCTCACTCTAGGAAGGTAGGGTGATTAATGACTGGAGGGTGGCGCATGTTGTCCCTATTTACAAAAAAGGAGATAGGGCATATCATGCAAATTATAGACCAGTGAGTATAAACTCTGCTGTGGGGAAGATGTGGGAATCAATAATTAAAGAAAAGCAATTTTGGGAAAATACAGGTCAAGCAAGACCCGCTGCAGCACTATTTTAGGAAAAACAGGTCCTGTCTAACAAACATAATGAATTTTTTTTAACCCGTAAGCTTGGCCCTGAATCTAAATGTTACAGTAGATGTAATATACTTGGACTTTGCCAAAGCTTTTGATTCAGTATTGCACACTGAGCTAATAAAGTTCCTGCTTGAATGGGCATAAATAATAATGTAATAAGCTGGATTTGAACTTGGCTGCATAACAGGTTTTTTTTTTCCCACAAACTCGGCTACAGTGACTAACAAGATGCCTAAGGAATCTGTCCTGGGGCCAGTGCTGTTTAAAATGTTCATGTCCTCTATGAATTGCACAAACAAAGCATGGTTATGTTAATTTGCCAGCAATGCGAAATTGGGTGCAATAGTTAACAGTAAGGATGTAATAAACATATATAAGGAATTAAATATGGTAACAAAGTGGACTATGAGCAAAAAACTAAAATTTAATAAAGAAAAATGCAAAGTTATGCATTTTGACCTTAAGAACATCAAAGCAAAATTCTTTCTAAACAATACAGAAATACAAGCCTCCGAGGTAGAAAGAGATCTTGGGGCAATAGTCATTGAAAAACTGAGGTTTGATCTTCATTGTAAACACATTGCAATTAAGGATAACGGAATATTAAGATGTATCAGCAGGAACATACAGAATAGGGAATGAGAGGTACTGATGCCCCTTTATTGTGCCCTTGTGAGACCTCACATGGAGTACTGTGTGCAGTCTGGGGCACTGCAGGTGAAGGGAGATATTGGGAGACTGGAAAGGGTGCAGAGAAGGGCAACCAGACTAATGAGCAATATAAAAATCTTGCTCTGTGGACAAAGACTGAGGAAACTATTGTTGGACTGTACTCATTACAGTGTAGGAGACTGAGAGGGGACTTTGTCCAGTTTATAAGGCACAAGTGGATGCAGATCTGTGGGAATGTATGGGATTGGTTGCAAAGAATAACTGTAGAACTACTAGCAGGCACAATTTATTATTACAAGATGAAAATTAGAGGCTAAACTTAAGAGGAGCTTGGTTTAATCAGAGTTGTCTCTGGAATGAACTACTAGGAAAGGTGTATCACATGAAAAGCATAACAGAATAAAAAAAATCATTAGATGTAGTTATAGAGGAGAGGGGGAGAGTGGTATATGCTTAGTAATGTAAATGAGTCACTATGGCTCATGCTAATGGACTTGTATTATTCCATGAATCCTATGAACTTGCCAGCTATTCATGTGAAGATGACAGGTCTGTAGTTCCCTGGCTGTGTCCAGAAGCCTTCTCAGCTTATGGACCTTCTGAACTGGTAACATAAACAGCCCTTCCCTATCACTTATTTCTAAACATAAAAAATCCAAACATTGACTGGGGCCCTCCATCTTATCCTCTGCTAGTGGCACCCCCAGTTGTGCACACAAATCCTCGAAATCCCTAAGCATCCCATCAACCCCCTCCTCCCCATCTCCTACTAGAAGGAAATCATCTAAGTAATGTATGACTGCCCTGTGACCATATCTTACCCTAAATACCCATTGCAACCAAGTGTTGAATGTCTCAAAAGTGGCACATGCCATCAAGCATCCCATGGGCATAGCCTTGTCAAAATAATAAGACCCATTCACCTTAAAACCCAACAAGCCCCAGTCTTCTCGCCATACTGGCAGAAGTTTGAATGCTGCCTCTATATTTTTTTTTTGCCAGCCATGACCCTTTCATTGCTTGAATCATTTGCACTGCTTCTTCTAAAGTTGCGTATGTCATCCTATGGTTTTCTTCACTAATGACATCATTCACTAATTCCCCTTCAGAGTACGACAAGTGGTGAATGAGACTGTGCTCTCCTGGTTGCTTTTTGGACACTAAACATAAAGAGAAAATCCTGAGGTTCACTAGCAGGGGCTCTTTAAAAGGGCCCCTCCACCCTACCTGCTGCCCTTTTCTTCCCTATCATTTCTGTTAGTATCCCCTCTTTTCCTTTTACTGAGCCTAAATTTTTTGCATTTTTTCTTTCTATTGGCCCTGAAAAATGTAGGCTAAAGCCTGCACTAAAACACACTCTCAGCAGCTCTGCTGCCCTGTGATCCAGATAGCCTTTTATCCATTCCCGTGCTATGTCTGCTTTAATTGGTGTTTTTGCCAGTGGAAATTGTCTTACCTCCCACTCTCCCCTAATAAAAACCTATGGACCATGCATCACAGGTTCTCCCTTTTGTGGCCCATGTCTCCTCCCTTTTTTCTGATAACACCACTGCTGCTGCCATGTCTTTCTTTTCAAAGCTCTCATTATTCTCATACTCCTCAGCTGTTTTCTTATCCACTAAGGTGAACATGTCCACATATTCCCCTTTCCATATCTATTTTTTAGTCACCAAGGGAATGTGATCCCCGACCCACACCTCAGGCGTCACTACCTCATGGCTTGTAACCCCCATCTTATCTGCTACTGCTGTGGCAGCTAGCTGTACCTCTCCTTTTCCCTTCTTTATTTCAGTCAATACTCTTTCGAATTCGACAATCCCATCACTACCCAAAGTGCCCAACAATTGTTCTACATATTCTTTAGTGCTGCTCTCCAAGGACACCTCTACTGTACCTGGCTTGTTTGGTGTGGGGGTCAGTACTGGCACAGGTATCCCACCATCTTATTGAGGCATTGGGTAAGGAAACAGCCCTACCTGGGGTAGAGGAAATAGCACCGACTGTGGTATTGGGCTGGGCAACCCAGGGATTGGCTCTGGCTATGGTTGAAGCCTCGGCTGAGGTGGTGGAAGAGGACCTGAAAGAGGCTGAGGTGCTGGCACTGGCTGCAGCCCAGGCACTGGTACTTTTAAGGGCAGTGGTAGAGGAACTGGCTGTGGTGTTGATATCGGTAATGGCTAAGGTATGGGCATTGGTGTGGGTACTGGCACCAGCCCTGGCAGTGACAATGGGCTTGGTTGTGGCACTGGCATTGGCACTGGCACAGAAGGTGGACCAGGCTGTGGGACTGAAATGGGCAGCAGCATCAGATGTGACCTAGGCTGTCGAATCGGGCCCAAAGGCAGAGGTTCTGGCAATAGTGCCAGAACCGGGAAGGCCGGCAAGGATCCTTCAGACCCGAGATCCTTGGGGCCACTCTTCTTTGCTGCTTCTTGCCTCCACCCCCTGAGCCTTTTCCATCCTTCCTTTTCCTGCTCCTTCCCTCCAGTTCCCGTCGATCTGGCTCTTGCTCCTCTATGGTATCCAAACCTTTATGACCTCTGTCTATCAGGTACATGTTCATTTTCATTGCATCCTTCTTCAGGTTCTTTCTCGCTCTGGTATTTATACTCATCTTTAAAGAGAATGTACTATAAAATAACAAACATATGTTAAAATCATACTATCTAGCACAGATATCCTTTTCTGAAGCATTTGATATATTTACTATTTTTTTCTTATCATGCTTATTTAATAAACACAACACAACATTTTTTTAATTCCTCCATTTTCTTTTTCTTTGAACCTCTGACCCCTGTTTAAAAACTATGACACATCCAGTGTGCTAGCCCCTAAGCACCTTGCTGTATTATTGTATTTATATATATGTATATATATATATATATATATTTATATATATGTGTGTGTGTGTGTGTGTGTGTGTGTGTTTTAATTAGTCCTCGGGCGTTAAACAACAACCAAAAACCTGCCTCCTATCTGACCATCTTCTCGGTGAGATTTCATTTTTATTTATTTAGTATTATTCTTATTTTCTTTTATTTATATCCATTTTTACATGTGCCCTTAATTTAGAAGCCTTTTCCACCCATCCCTTGCAATACAACCAACCCCTCCCATGCCTAAAACCCTGAATGTTAAATACTTTAGTTTACCCTGTAGCATTATGGGAAGCAACAGAGGGTACAGTTCCTTTCTTCACCCCTTGTCCAATGTTACCTTACATCTTCTTTGCCTGCTGGGAGTTTTGGGTAGCAGCACAGGACCCCATTGCTTCCACTCACTGCCTGATGTTAAAGTACAAAAAGAAAAACAAATGAAAATTAAAGGTTAAGAAAACTGTGGGTCTGTATAATTTACTGTGAGCAGGAGGTTTCAATTAGCAAATTCACCAGATTGATCAATTATTTTATTTCCTATGTTCTGTAACTTACTTGTCTCTGTTTGATGCCCCCATCCCCACCCCCAACCCCGACATTGCAATCTTTTTTTTTTATTAGTCTCATCTCCTTGGAGGAATGTCATTCTTATTTACTTAGTATTAATCATATTCTTTTTTGTTTATATCTTTGTTTCATGTGCCCTTAATTTGGAGGCCCTTTTCACCCATCCCCTTGCAATACAAACAGCCCCTCCCCACCAGTCCATCACATGTTTGGTAACTCTCCCCAATTTATATGCCATTCTGATGGAGTGTGGTTCCTCTATGGAGGCACCCACAGTGGAGATCAAAGAGGATGCTGGGAACCTCCACAAGGGAGACCCACAGGAGAGTGGTGTGGGACACCACAGGGGAAAGAAGCAGCTCCTGGTAGGGGACTCAATTGTTAAGAGGGGTAGAACTGTGGGGGAGAGGGATGTAAGGTGCCTGCTTGGTGCCATGGCTTGGAGGGACAGGATGAGAATCCCCAGGATTGCGGAAGTAGCAGCATGGGAGAGGGAACTATACTTCACTGTCCACCCTGGGACAAATGACCTAGCTGGGTATGGGATCAGAGCAGTGCAGGAGGAGTTTGTGGAGTTGGGGAGTGGCCTTAGACAGGTAGCATGCACGGTAACCTTCTCAGAGGTGCTGCATCTCTATGGCGTGGGTGAGGCTAGGATACTCCACACCATACAGTTCAATGAATGGTTGAAAAATTGGTGCAGAGCACAGGGTTTTGGCTTCATTGGGGACTGGGGGTCCACCTGGAGGAATGCAAGCCTACCCTGGTGCAATGGTTTGCATCTGTCCAGGAGGGGAACCAGGCTCCTAGGTGATAGGTTTAAATGCTTCAGTGGGAAGCTTTTAAACTAGCCAAGTGGGGAGGCACTGATATGAAACAGGAAATTCCCAGCCCACCCCAAATAAAACAGGGTATTTAGCGAGGTACACACAGAGGTACAGAGGTCGATAGGGAACAGGACAGGGATAAATAGAGAAAAAGACAAAGGCAGTAAGGGCAGGGATGGGGCAAAAAAGGGTAAAGTCATCATAAAATGGAGGGCAATGAGTACAAATGCCCCTAGTCTGGGGAACAAGCCTCCTGAGCTAGTGGCTTTGATGGAAGAGGGACACCTGGATATTGTGGCAGTCACAGAAACATGGCACATGGAGAACCATGACTGGGATGCCAACATACCAGGGTACACAATCTACAGGAGGGACAGGGAGGGTAAAAGAGAAGGAGGAGTAGCTCTCTATATAAGGGAAGGGAACAAATCAATGGAACTAAAGGGTAAATGAGGAGGAGAGGAGGCACTGTGGGTTACCTTTGAGACAGGTAGTGGTCCCACAATCTGCACAGGGGTTGTATACAGACACCCATCTCGGGGGAGGAAATAGACATGGAAATGATAGAAGACATCCTCAGAATGGCAGAAAAAGGGGAGATATTGTTGATGGGGGACCTGAATATGCCAGATATTAACTGGAACAAATTTACTGCAGCCACATCCAAGAGTAGGGTCTTTCTCGTTGCCCTACAGGGGGTATGCCTTAGACAGCTAGTGTTGGAACCCACTCAGGAGGGAGCAATCATGGACCTGGTACTCTCAAATGGGGATGGAGAGAGGATCACAGATTTAGAAGTGGGTAGCCATTTGGGCACAAGCGACCACCAGGCAGTGTGGTTCACAATAAACACAACCATGGAGTCAAGCCATACAAAAGTGAGGATACTGGACTTTAGAAGGGCTGACTTTTGTGAAATGGGGGAGTGCCTAAGGAATGCACTAACAAATGAGCAGGAAGAAGGGTGGAAGAACAATGGGGAAAAATCAAAACTGCCATGAGACAGGCAAAAAGCCTTTGTGTGAAACCAACACAGAAAACAAAACGAAGTAAAACACCACAATGGTTCTCAAAAGAGGTGGCAAGGAAAGTTAGGGAGAAAAAGATCTCATTCAGGAAGTATAATGAATCAAAGAAAGAGCAGGACAGAGAAGTGTATCAGTTAAAGCAGAGGGGAGCAGGGAAAGCAATCAGGATAGAAAAGGCCTAAACTGAGGAAAAGATAGCCAGCTCAATTAAGAAGCGGGACAAAACCATTTATAGATATATTAAGGAGCTAAGAAAGACCAAGGGAGTGATTGTGAGGCTTAATAAAGGGGAGGGGGCATGGGCAGAGGGTGACAGTGAATAGGCAGAGATACTGAATGAATACTTTTGCTCAGTATTCACTAATAAAGAAGAGGGGGAAGTACCTAAACCAAACAACAGAAGCAATCTGGATAGGGGGGTCAATACCAGTCCATTCACAGAAGAAAGGGTTCTGAAAGAACTCCTAAAACTGAAGGTGGACAAAGCAATGGGACCTGACTGGATTCGGTCCAAAATTCTAAAAGAACTAAAGGGAGACCTAGTGACACCACTGGCTATCTTTGTTAACAAATCACGGGAGGATGATGTGGCACCTGAGGACTTTATGGCAGCCAACTACAGTCATGGATCCTGTAGTATATAAATTAAACTTACCATTCTCCATCTATTTGCTAGGGCAAGCGCATAAAGTTTAAATTATTTAAAGATGACATCAGCAGTGTTGAAATAAAGGAATAATGCTCAAAAGGGTGGGTGTTATGTTGGGATATCATCCTGCCTTGATGGGGCAAGGCTGCAGGCTGAGTGCATCCAACACCGAGAGAAGGGATGTTATCCCAGCATAACACCCACACTGGAGGGAATTATTACTATTATACAATGCCCCATAACTGTTAAACAACAAAGCAGAGAAAGATTTTTTTGTTTTAAAGTGTTTTTAATGAAGAAAATCTAAAATATCCTTCAACCATAGTAAATAGTTCCAAAGTCTTAACTCTAACATAGGTGTACATTTGGTAATTTTATAAATATTTTTGTTGTTAAATTAGGTTGCATTTTATGCTTAGATTAAATACTCCCTCTTGTCCTCCATCTTGGTTTGAACCAAATTTGAACTATTTGGGAGGGAGCACTGTGAAGGAAGCCAAGCCGTGTCTCCCGTGGTATCAGCCACTCGGGACCACCACTGTGAAGAACTGTTAGGGTGGCAGCACTGTGTAGGGAACTTCCCCCTTGCTTCCACTCTTTCCAGACATTCAGGACTGCCGCTGTTAAGAACTGTGGGCTAGAAACATGAGTAGTCAAGGTAGGGAGGTGGTACAGATAAATATTTTTTGGAAAAAAAAGAAGAAATGCAGACAGAAGAAGTGACAGAAATGGCAAGCAAGTGAGTGATGATGTGCTGACTGTTAATGAGATATGGTTGTTCACTTTGTTTGGTTTACGGCCTGAGGCATTGCAGTGTTGTTTGCTTTTTTATTTTTAGGGTGGCAAAAAAACAGTAATAGGAGCAGACTTAAAGTCTCTCACTCCAGAGCAACAACAACAACACTTTATTTATAAAGTGCCTTTCAAAATCAAGGCACTGAACAGACAAGAGCCACAGTACATAAAAACAACAGCAATATAAATTATTTAAAATTATTTATTTAAATATAAATTATTTAAAATCTGGATAAGCCTGAGTAAATAAATACATTTTTAGCATAGTTTTAAAGCTACTGATGGTCAGGCACTCTCTTAACTGATGAGGTAAACAGTTCCACAGGGTTGGTGCTGCAAATGAAAAGGCGTGAGCCCCAGAAGTTTTCAGACGAACCCTGGGAACCTCTAGCAATCCCTCATCGGCAGATCGGAAAGGATTATTTGGGTAGTAGGGAGTCAAGAGATCTCTCAGGTAGTCAAGTCCCTGTTCCTGTAGGGCCTTAAAGGTATGTAAACTTACCTTATAGGTGATCTGCCACTGAACTGGCAGCCAGTGCAGCTCACACAGCACAGGCATAATGTGACTGCTCCTAGAGGTACCAGTCAACAGCCTGGACACAGCATTCTGCACTAGCTGCAAGTGGCAAATATCTACCCCAGATAGCCCTAGGTAGAGGGCATTGCAGTAATCAAGACAGGTAGTAATGAAGGCGTGCACCAATGTTGAAAGGTCACCCGGAGGAACCAGGTGTTTCACCTGGGTGATATTACTTAGATGGTAAAATGAGGATTTAACTACAGCTGACATCTGAAATTTCAGGGACAGACCGTCATCAAAAATAATGCCCAGGTTACGCACCCGGTCTGAGGTAGGGAGCTGGACACCATCAAGCCATAGGCCCAACATGTGCCCAGTCCTAGAATTCATCCCCGGGCAACCTGGGTCCACAACTAACACTTCAGTCTTATCCGGATTCAGTCTCAACCAGCTCGAGTTCATTTAGTCTTTGATTTCGGAGAGGCAACTATTTAGCACAGAGACTTCATCAACCTGTCCGGGCACAAAGGACAGATACAGCTGAGTGTCATTGGCATAGCAGTGAAAACTGAAGCCGCATTGTTTGATGATATCCCCAATGGCAGCATATATATTGCGAATAACATGGGAGCCAATATGGAACCCTGCGTCAGTCAACAGGATAGGGGAGGGTGTAAGAGGAATACATTCCTGTGACCACCCTCTGAGACCTGCCTATGAGGAAAGGTCAAAACCATTTGAGGACTGTACCTGGCAGTCCACAAAGGAACTGCAGGGTCTCTAAAAGCACTCCATGGTCCACAGTGTCAAAGGCTGCTGAGAGATTAAGAAGGTCCAAGATGGTATGAGCTTTTCGATCTCTCACCATTAGGAGGTCATTAAGTACCCAAACAAGGGCAGTCTCTGTGCTATGCCTCTTCCTAAAACCAGACTGGAGAACTTCATAGACATTGTGATTCACAAGGTGATCATTCAGCTGCAATGCAACCACCATCTCAATAACCTTCCCCACAAAAGGAAGGTTAGAGACAGATCAATAGTTAGCTGGATCATCGGGATCCAAGGAGGTTTTTTTTTAAGGAGTGGTTGAATGACCGCCTCCTTTAGGGGGTCTGGAAGGACTCCTCTCTCCAATGATCTCCATACAATTTCAGCTAGGATTGGGCAGATAGCATCTACACAATCCATTAATAGGTGAGTAGGGCCCAGTTCCAAACTACAACAGGTTCAGCACAAAGTCTGGATGATCTACACAATGTCCATGAATTCCAGTCGTCTGAAATCAGTCCAGACAGACCGAGTGTCAATACCTCCCTCCGACCTCCGCAACACCTCATGGAGGGAGCTGGGCCAATTCTGGCCCTAATGCTGGCAACCTTATTTCAGAAAAACCAAGCTAGCTCATCACACTTATTTTGTGAAAATGCTCTTCCGGACTGAAGACAGATCGGGCTGCACAATCTGTCAATGTATCAAAAGAGTTGAGCTGGTTGATTTTGCGCAGCTGGAATTTCCCTGGACAGGAACTCTGCCTTCTTACAGGAGATTTCTGATTGATAGCCCACATAGTGTTCCATCAATCTAAGCCTGTCAGCATCAAGGCCAGACTTCTGCCATGCTATCTCCAGCCTTCGACCAACCTGCCTCAACTCCTTCAAGGACCCATCATACCATGAACACAAACACAAACAGGAGCAATCAAATTCAGGGCATCTCCCACTGCCTTATTATAGGCTAGTACTAGATCCCCCAGACTCATGCTTTCATTCAGCAATCCCGATAGGTCAAGAACCGTGGACAGACCCTCTGGGGTAACTCTCCTTAAAGGGCGGTACCGGACCATCTCCGAAGGGGTAGGTCCATTTGGGGGCCCCCAGAACTGAACCCTATAGTATGATGGTCAGACCAACTGACTGGTTCCATTCCCAAGTCAGAGATCTCCATCCCTAGAAGGAACAGCAGATCCAGTGAGTGACCTCCTACATGGGTTGAGGAGGTAACAACCTGTGTAAGGCCCAGCATTGTCATTAGCTAGAGGAGATTTTGACCAAATGTCGAGAGTTTATCGTTGACCCAGGCATTAAAGTCCCCCAGAATAATCCATCTGGGAGACTCCAATACCATATCAACGATGAAGTCCGCAATCTCCTGCAGGAATAAACCCCCATCACCTGGTCGATGGTAAATGAGGAGTATCCTGCAACCAACACCCTCTCCCATGATTCACTCAAAGGATCTGGTAATTCTCACTGGAACCTCCACAAGCTCAGTTAGGTCTTAAAGAAGATGGCTACACCCCCACCCCTATGATCCAACCTCAGGCAGTGAATCACAGAGAACCCAGCTGGAACTGCAGAAGCCAAAATTAGGCCTGCATTTTCGTCCAGCCAGGTCTCCGTAATGCATGCCAGATCTACCGTTTCAACAAAATCAACTATAATAGCTGTCTTGTTTTTGATGGACTTGGCATACATAACACTGCCCGGGTTGGAAGAGATGCTGAGGAAGACCTCGGCTCCTGACCAGCATTAATTGCTGGGCCCTTGGGTATGGGAACAAGGCAGGGATTACCCCAGTCCTGGCACCATTTTGCCCCAGGGCATGACCTGGTCCCTACCACCACAATTCTTCCCCGCTTTACATTCCCGGACCAGGCCCAGTTCCCAGCAGAGTACAACAGTTTTATTAGGAAAGGGACTTGATTGTGCTGTCAGCGATGATGACAATAGGGAACCTGCTGGCACGGAGTGATTTTTTTTTACATTTGATGCTGTTGTTAGTGTGCTGGGACTTGAGCAGGATGTTATGCTAGGATAACATCCCACTTCCAGTTCCAGTCTGATCAATCAGGGATGAGGATTCTCTCTTGCCATTGTATAATTGCCTTGGTTGGGATGATGGAAAGAGGGTGGTAGGATCAAGCGGATAAAAAGTAAGTCACAGCACCCAACCACTAGCAAAATTGGTAAACTTACAGTTTTACACATTTGGACCTTGTCTTGGTTACAGTATATTGAACAGAAACAGCTGGTTGGACATTTTAGTTTCCATTTTTTTCTGAAAGATTTAATCAAATATGAGGGCAAGCACATTACGTGAAATTAAACAGAACTATTTTTACTGACATATCACAGTTTAAATAGACAACTAAGATTCAAGCAACTGCCTTATTCCAAATTTCATAACAGAAGGTAAAATTCAGTATACAGGCAGCCACTTGACTGAGTACTAGATGGTGTAGACAGCAAGCAAACTGAAAAAATAATATGGTGGTGGTTTTTCACCCCTCTATCAAAAACAAAAATGAAGGCAAAGGGTAAAATAATCCCATACAGGCACAGCCACATGTTAAGCACTGGTAATTGTCCAGTAGGTAGAACTGCAATCTAAAATGTAGGTAATTTACTACCTGTTTACATTTTAATTCGCTAAACAAAGTAAACTCCACCTGTGTACTAAAACTGAATAAGAAAAAACATATACAGCAATACATACATCTCTCAATATAGGATTTTACTTGATCTTTCTGTTATTGTTGATAATTCTTGTCCAGCGAATTCCAAATAAATCATTAAATATCATCGGCATCATCTTCAAATACCACCAGTGAAGTACCTTCATGTAGAGATGTTGTGACATTTAATTTTGCTGGTGAAATTGCAACAAAATTGACAATTTCACCCTATGAACTATTTCATGAAATTGTAACAAAATTGTGAAATTTTGCTTGCAATTTTTCCCACATATGCCCCATCATTTATATTTTGTTTTCTGCCTCCTGGTGTCTAGTGGTCCCCCCCCATCCAAATTCAAGACCCCCTCCCAGTCACTCTGAGTTATCCCTGGCCCACAATCTTTAAAAAAAAAATCCCCTTCCCATCCCTCGTGTCTAGTGGTCACCTCCCCAGGCCAATCACCTGTCAAATTCAAGAAACCTCCACTCACCCCCGGCCCCCAAGCTTTGAAAAAAAGCAATCTTCTCCCCTGTCCCTAGTGTCTAGTGGACCCCCCCCACTGATTACCAGCTGAATTATAGTAAAAAATCCTCCCACCCCTCTGTCAATCCCAGCTATTTTCCCCTCCACCCCAGCCATGACCCCGGTTCCAATCTTCAAGATAATTAAAAAAAAAAATCCCCTCACCTGTCCCTGGTGTCTAGTGGACCCCCACCCTGTCTTAAGTCAGAGACCCCCCCGCTCCCCCCAGTTCCCCAGTCAGGCCACCGGCACAGCCCTCCACTCATCTCCACAGCCGGCAGCCCATCTGAGCTCTCATTGAATGAGCGCGTGCTTGTACAAAACACAAGCTCATTCATTGAGTGCTCAGATGGGCTACCAGCCATGGAGGTGAGTGGAGGGCTGTGCCAGTGGCTCAATCAGTGTACTGGGGGAGTGGGGTGTGCTATGACTTAAGACATGGTGGGGGGTCCACTAGACACCAGGGACAGGGGAGGGGATTGCTTCATTTTTTATTTTGAAGATTGGAACCAGGGTCATTGCTGGGGAAGAGGGCATGGGCAGCAGTGAATAGGGATGAATGATCTATGTTTAAGGAAAAAATAATGATGAAGTTGGGCAAAAACGTGTATGATGATCGTATAATGGTGAGAGTTTCCAGCCTTGTGAGCATACTAGTATGACAGATGAATCTC
Source organism: Neoceratodus forsteri (assembly GCA_016271365.2). Taxonomy (NCBI): domain Eukaryota; kingdom Metazoa; phylum Chordata; order Ceratodontiformes; family Ceratodontidae; genus Neoceratodus; species Neoceratodus forsteri. The sequence continues at coordinate 848,392,016 of CM057450.1, read as the reverse complement.
AAGGACAGGAAGCAGTTGGATCACCTGATTGGCTCATGGATGCATTAGAAAGACTGAAGCATCCTCTCTGTGGTGCTCTGTGTTAAGGGATGAGTCTGACATGCTGGTGACCTGGGTTCATAACCCAAGCTAGGGATGTTAATTGAAAAGGCTAGCAGGAAGGGCTGAAGATTGTACACAAAGCTCTCCTCCCAGGGGACTAATGAAATATGCATCACTGAGGGAGTGGCAGATAGTGACAGTGTGTGGCTATTACTACCATGAGCAACCATACACCAGTACATCCCACCCAGAGAATTCAGACATGGGCATATTCTAGGAAGATGGGAGCAGAGGGAGGGAGAGAGGGTGGGAAGAACATGGGGAAAATTCCAGCCAGGCTGTCTTGGGTAACAGCCACAGTGCTCTCACTCTATCATGCCACCATGTTCATACTGGCAGCATGCCTGCTATGCAGCCTCTGCTGCCTTGAAAGGGGCTTCTGTGGTATGCTTCTGCCTCTCCTCCTGCAGCCCTGGAAGAAGGGGGGACACCAGGGATGAACTTGATTTGATCGAGGCACTGGAGTACAATACTGTATGACTGAGTCTGTGCATTACTAACAAGAGGGAATCCTGTAGGCATAGGAGCAGTGCAGGTGAGAGTGCCTAAAAAAGTAGTTCAGTCCAGTTCAGTTAAAGTTTATTGTTCAACTGTCAAAGTTTAAAAAATTATAATATCATAGTATTATAGTATCATAGTAATGTGTCAGCAGAAAAGGACCATCCTGGCTTTTCTAATCAGCCCATATCCCCCCTCCCCTACTTGTCACCGGTGCACAAGGAGCCTATCCTCTGTCCTCTAACCAACCCCATATGTCTATCCCATACAGTCTTGAATCCCTCCACCATTTTGACACCTGCCACCTCCTCAGGTAATCTGTTCCAGGGTTCAACCACCCTCTCAGTGAAATAACACCCCCTTAAATTCCCTTTAAATCTTCCTCCTTCCAATTTTAAAGTACGACCTCTTGTTTTAATCCCAACTTTCCTTTTAAACAGACTTCCTTCCTTCACTTTATTTATCCCTTCATCTACTTGGATATCTCTATCATGTCTACTCTCTGTCTCTTCTAAGCTCCAAAGGATATAGATATAATTCTCCCAATCTTGTCTCATATGGTTTCCCTTGCATACCCTGCACCATCTTTGTTGCCCCTCTCTGAACCTTTTCTATTACATCTATGTCCTTTCTTAAATGAGGCCTCCAGAACTCTACCCCATACTCCAGGTTCAGTCTAACCATGGTCTTATATAATGGCATCAGAACCTCCCTCTTCCTAATGGTTATGCCCCTTCCTCTGCATACCATCATTCTATTATGTTTGCCAACTATCTTACCACATTGGTCACTTACCCTAAGGTTGATTTTATATTATAATCTCCAGATCCATTTCCTTTACTGTTTGCTTTATCTGCCCCCCCCCCGGGAGTACTTGGCCAGTCAATTTGTATGTCCTATATGCATCACTGCACACTTCTTTATATTGAGCTTCTACTGCCATGTTTCTGACCATTTCTCTAACATACTCACATCCCTCCTCATGGCCGACCCTATTCCATAACTTTGCATCATATGCAAACAGACACAGAAATATAGATCAGTAAACCATATAAAAACACATACATAAGGACATATAACATTACATATGTGTGTGTGTGTGTGTGTATATATATATATATATATATATATATATATATATATACACACACAGTTCTTGTAACAACAAATTAAAAGAGTAAAAGGTTATGAAAAGAAATGCAAGGTCTTCTTATTTCATTGATAATGACCTAGCACTTCTTGACTATAGCAAATTGAAATAAAAATAGCTGAATGTTTGTTCGTGAATAACATCTTCACTGAGCACAGTCAGAAATAGAATAAATATGTAAAATTAAGTAATAGGTTTAAGAAACCTTTATAACATTTGAAATGGGTATTCTAGGGGTCAGTTTATTCACCATGTTTTGCCTTGTTTTTATGTTGGCTTGCACACATGCGCAAGTAACATCTTGTGCTAGTAGCAGATTTCAGAGGAGTGTCAGTGTTGGCGAATGCAGGGCATACTTTAGTAGGTGCATCCCTCATTCCCCAATAAGGTAGCATGCTAGCACTGACACCAGCATTATGTAAAGTGGACACAACTTGTAAGGAAAGTGCCACTGCAATCAGAGACAAGCTCATCATGCAGTGGTACTGATGACACGCCTCCCGATGTGCCTTTCTTATTGAAGCATTTCAATAAACATGGCGGTTGCTGCCACAGTCTGCCACACAATATGCAAAGCCGACTTTGAGGGTGCCCAGTCCCCCTGTCTGCATGTTTAATAACCCCCAAGATTGTGTGGCACACTGGGAGCCCACCCCAGTGTGATCAACATCACCACCCAAAGTCATGGGGCACACTGGGAGCCCACCACAGTGTGGCCAACATTCGTTTGTTTACAAATGTGAAGAAAGAAAACTGTCTGCTGTGTTTTTATTTTTACTGTACCTGAGACAAAGAAAATGGTTCCTCACTGTTGGAAGCACCACCTCCCCCAACCCACACCCACTGTCTGCATACCCCACCTCCCCACATCCCCCTTATCCCATACTTTCCTCTGGAGGTCCAGCGCTGCGATCTTCCCTGGAGCGGGAACATGTCTGCACTCTTCAAAGCTGACCATGAACTGAAGAAATGCCAGTAAGCTGTATAATGTCATGAATAGGGAGTTTCAACTTAGGTGGAAATCTCTGCCATTTTTTTGAATTTTGCCTCCAAAATTTTCAGCATGAGGTTCTTGGGACCCCACCTCATGAACACATGCGCTATCATCTTGTTATTCAGTCCTGAAAGGCAATTTTGCAGTCACTGCACAGAATCACCTTTTGGGACCAATTAATGAAATGACAGTTCAACTGTTCATGAGGTGGCAACCTAAAAAGCCTATCTTGCAAATTTGGTAGAAAATTTCAAAAAAATGGCTGTGTTGCGAGCATGCATTGTGCAGTTTAAATGTACACTCGTAACTTTGACAGTTTTTAATATTTTCACTCCAGATTTTCAACGCTGCCATTTTTTCATACCTCCTTATAAACAGTACAGCTGCCATTTTTTATATCCTGCCTGAAATGTGTTTTCACACATGTGGCGAATAATGGCAAGGTCGCTGTGTGAAATCAATGTTCAGGACACATTGCCAAAATCACAGAGACAATTTTCATGAGCAGAGGTCCCAAAATGCCTATGTTGAAAATTTAGTTAAAGAAATCCCCAAAATAATTGCATTATGGGTGTGCATTGTACAGTTTCTATGCACACTCGTGACTTCACCAATTTTTCATAGTTTCACTCCAGATTTTCAACATTGCTGTTTTTTTACACTCCTTATGAACTGTACAGTGGTCATTTAATCACATCCTGCCAGAAATGTGTTTTGGCAAATGTGGCACACAATGGCGCACTCACTGTGGGAAATCATTGTTCAGGACAAATTAACAAAATCACAGTGACACTGTTAATGAGCAGAGTTCCCCAAATACCTGTTGAAAATCTGGTTAATAAAATCCCCAAAATAATTGAGTTACAGGCGTGCTCTGCACTGTTTCTGCACATGCTCGTGACTTCATCAATTTTTCATATTTTCATTCCAGATTTTCAACATTGCCATATTTTTTACACCTCCTCATAAATAGTACAGCTATCATTTTTCACATCCTGCCCAAAATGTGGTTTCACACCTGTGGCGCTAAATGGCACTGTCGCTGTGCAAAATAATAATAATAATAAACTTTTTTTAAGTGCCTTCCAAAATATCAAGGCCCTGTACAAAGATTAAAACATAATTGCATAGAACAAATACAATAATAAATAAAATAACAGGTCCATACAACTATACATCACTGAAAAGCCTGATGCCACAGAAAGGTTTTAAATGCCTGTTTAAATCCCCCCACAGTCGCACTCTCCCGAAGCTGACGGGGTAGAGAATTCCAGAGGATAGGGGCTACAGACATAAATGCATGGGGCCCAGAAGATTTCAGTCACCCTCAGAATCTCCAGCAACCCCTCATCAGCTGAGTGGAGCTGTCGCACAGGGCAGTAGGGAACAAGAAGCTCTTGCAGGTAGTCAGGGCCAAGTCAATGTAGAGTTTTATAAGCCAGTAAACCAACTTTAAAGGTGATCCACCACTGAATCAGCAGCCAGTGCAGAATGCACAGCACCGGGGTAATATGTGAAGAACAGGAAGTCCCCATCAGCAATCGTGCTGCAGCGTTCTGCACTAGCTGCAGGTGGTGGATATCAAACCCAGGGAGCCCAAAGTATAGGGAGTTGCAGTAGTCAAGGCGCAAAATCACAAAGGCATGGACCAGTGTAGGCAGATCCCTGGATGGAACAAGGTGCATGATCCTGGCGATGTTCCTAAGATGATAAAAGGCAGACTTGATGACTGCTGACACCTGGGACCATAGGGTCAGCCCTTCATCAAGCACCAACACCAGGTTTTGCACCCATTCAGAGGTAAGAATCTGGGAGCCCCCCCAAGTAAAGTCCAGAGGGTTGACCAGCCCTCAACCCCTCTATCCAGTGACCCAGATCCACAACCATTACCTCAATATTTCCCGTGTTCAACTTTAGCCAGCTCAAATTCATCCAATCCTAGATTTCAGTGAGGCAGTTGTTAAATACTGAGAGAGCACTATCCTGGTCAGGTGCAAAAAACAGGTAGAGCTGGGTATCATCAGCATAGCAGTGAAACCTCAGCCCATACCATCTTACAATGTCTCTGAGTGGCAGCAAATACATTGCAAACAACATGGGGTAGAGCACTGAGCCCATAGGAATCCCACATGACAGAGGGAGTGAGTCTGAAGAAAAAAAATCCAGACACAACTCTCTGCATTCTGCCAGGGAGGAAAGATGTAAACCACCTGAGGACTGTGCATGTCAGGCCACAGATGAACCTGAGGTGCTCAAGCAGCACCCCATGGTCCACAGTGTCAAAGGCTGAGGAGAGATAAAGGAGCACCAGAATGGAATGGTTTCTCTGATCTCTTACTATCAGGAGATCATTGGGCATCTGAACCAGTGCAGTCTCAGTGCTATGCCTCTTTCAAAAATTGGACTGGAGAGGTTTGCAGGTATTATGGATGGTCAAGTGGTTCTCCAGTTGTATCGCCACTACTTTCTCAATAATCTTCCCTATAAAGGGAAGGTTTGAGATTGGTCTATAGTTTGCTAGAGTGTCTGGGTCCAAAGAAGCTTTCTTCAGGAGGGGTGTTACCACCGCCTCCTTCAGGGAGCTTGGGAACTCACCCGAATCCAAGAAGTACCAGACTATCTGAGACAGGACCAGGCTGATAATATCACAACAACCCATGATCAAGGAAGTTGGGCCCGGATCCAAACTACAGCACATAGGGTGCATACCCTGGACAATCCGCATGACATCAACGAACTCCAGCAGGTCAAAGGTACTCCTAGAAATACGAGGTGTAGTGACTGAGCACCGACCAACAGCATCCCCCACAGAGGGAGTCAAGAGGATCTCCAACCTGATGTTGGCTGCCTTATTCACAAAAAATCGAGCAAGCTCATTGCACTCCATTTGCGAAAAAGCTCTTCAGAGTGGCAGACAGGTTGGGTTGCACAACCTGTCCACTGTTCAGAAGAGATGAGCTGGTTGATTCTGAGTGGCAGCAATCTACCCTGACAGGAATTCTGCCTTCTTATGAGAGATCGCTGATTGGTAGGCCTGATAGTGTTTTACCAATCTAATTCGGTCGGCCTCCAGTGTGGATTTCCTCCAGCACCACTCTAACCTTTGTTCTAGTCACTGCAACTCCCTCAAAGACACATCAAACTAAGGGGCCCAAGGGTGAAGTGGGAAAGGATGAACATGGACAGAAGCAATCAAGTCCAGAGCCATAGAGATGGCCTTATTATAGGCCAAGACCAAGGTCTCTGGACTCTAGCTGGCCACAGGAAACTCTGAGAGGTCAATCACTGCCACAAGGCATTCAGGGATCACATCCCGTAAAGGGCAGTAACTGACCATATCCACAGGGGGAGGCCTACGAAGGGGGGTGCTAAAGTTAAACCTCACAGTGTAGTGATCGGACCAACTGACAGGTTCCACTCCCAAATTGGAGGCCTCAGTCCCCAGGAGGAAAACCAAATCCAAGGAGTGACCATGATTATGGGTGGCAGAGGTAACAATCTGTGTGAGGCCCAGAGATGTCATCAACTGGAGGACATGCTGTCCAAAAAGTGACAGTTTGTCGTTGACCCAGGTGTTGAAGTCACCCAATACCATCAATCTGGGCAACTCCAATGCTATGTCGATGACTAAATATTATACTTCATGTAGGAATCACTTTTCATCCCCTGGTGGATATTACATGAGAGCTATCAAACAACCTACACTTGTCACCCCAGTACACTCAAAGGATTTGGCCTCCTCTACTGCTACACTTGAGAAACCCAACTCAGTCTTAAAACAGATTGCTATCCCCCCCTGCAGTCCAATCTCCAGAGGTGTATCACCGAGTACTCAACCAGAAATGCCATTTCTAGCGAGGGACCAGCATTTTAATCTAGCCAGGTCTCGGTGATGCATGCCAAATCAGTTGTTCCAACAAGATCTGCAACAATTGCAGTCTTGTTCTTAAATAGATGTGGCATTGCATACACTGCTCGAGTTAGATGGATTTCGTAGCTATCCCGGCTACTTGCCCACCAAAAGAAGTGGTGCCCTTGGTTATGGGGACTAGACATGGAACACCATCTTCCAGGCTCCATTTCACCACAGGGCATATTCTAAACCTAACAACCCCAATGTGAGAGGCCTGCTCATTCATCCTCTGATGTCCACACCCCCCTCCTATGCACAATACCCAGCACTTAACAGTGCTGGTAGGTAGAAAATATCAGAGGTGGGGGGAAGAACAGGTGAAGGGCATGGAGAGCTGAGGACGAGTAGCTCATGACCGGGGGGAGGACCTACACATTCCACAGGCTAACCAACAGTCAAAAAACTAGAAGCAGAGGCGTCTGACTCAGAAAAGGAAAATTTCAAAACAAATAATAATAAAGAAAAAAAGTTCCTACATAAACCAAACTGTAAATAATAAATAAAATTAATAAAACCCAAAGTAAAACAAAAAATTAAAACTTCTCCACACTACAAGATAGCTCCACTAGAACAGTCACTCTTACTCATTTTAAATAAATCAATAAATACCCAACCACATAAATACCCCTGTTACAAACTTAAAATAATTTAACTTAAATTACAGCAACAAGTGGATAAGTGTCTTACATAGGCTCTTCAACTGTAAATTTTAAATTAATAATAACCAGGAAAACAATGAGTCTTGTAGGGGGGCTCTCACCACCATCTAGCAATGAGTTAAATGTAGACCAAAAAGATGGCCCTCTCACTGCCACATTTAAAACAGGTTGTGTGATGTATATTTACTATCAAAAAAGGCTCTTTCACAGCCTGTCCAGAAAATGGAAGTAACTGCTTGATGTCCAGCTAAAAATCCACAGTAGTACTGTTCCAGCTTTAGAGAGACTTCTGGTAGGAATAGGTGTATCTTGTCATAGGCCCCCAATGGGTTATATTGCCAACTCCAAAAACCACCCAAAGGAGGGCCTCAGAGCACCACCAATTCTCTCCACTTAAAAAGTAGGAGCAATCTGACCCCTGTCAGTAAGCCCACCACCACTCCAAGAACTCAGGGAATGCATACCCTCCAGTTAACACCACTGAGCCACCTAGAGAAAATGACTGCTCTAATGCTCGCCTCATGGTTAGTCAGCTCAGCTAACCCTTGTTAGGCCTCTGTGGTTAAGACTTCCTACCAATAGCTCAGAGAGGGCCCCAAAAAACAGTTCACAACCTTCTTTCACCAACAGAACAATCTCACAATACAGGAGGTAAGGTCTTTAATAAAAACATACTATCCACAGTAAGTTAGCAGGTTAAAGACTCCAATCAGTTTCACCTTGAGGAGGTGGGTAACAAAGAGGAAGAATCTGACAGGTCCTGGTAAGAACCCTTGTAGAACACCACTATATACCCCTAGGGTGCTGGATGTGACCCCTTCCATACAAAATGTTTAAGATGTTATGTAAAGATTACTTCAGGTGCACAGACAGTTGCCAGGCTATGTTCCTCAGTCAAGTACAAGCAAGAGGCAACCCGCACTCCCAACTGTAATATCTTTCAGACAGCTGCTAGCAGCCCCCTGCCACTGACCAGATCAGCAGGCCAGCACAGTCAGCAAGCAGATGAACCAACAACATAGCTGGCACACAGGTAGATAAAAATCCAACTTCACAGTCCTTAAGGGGAAGGAGGCTACAAACTATCCCCCCTCTGCTCACCAGCCAGCACACCACCAGTGGCAGACCACAACAGGTCACCAAAGCAGATTGCCACAGCCTGAACCAACAGTGTGGCGTACACCCAGCTGGCCAAACTCTCAAGCGGTGCACAAGTTACACCACTGATCAGTCCAAAGCAGAATGCAGGTCCTTTTCTCTCCAGTTTGAATCCAATATTGGAGCCTGAACCAGCACTTCAGCATACACCCAGTTGGCCAACCTCGCAAGTGGTGCACTGGTCACAACACCGCTCATCTCCAAAGCAGAACACGGGTCCTCTTATCTCCAGTCCGCTGAGGGTCACAAATGAATCCAACATCGGACAACTCTCCTTGGGCAAAAAGCCACCCACAGCAGGTTAGTCCATGGCATCTTACAGAAGTAATAATTAAACATGTACTGTTGTACTGGGGCACTTCCCTAACTAAAAACAAAACAGCTAACTCCTAACCTCTGCTTACTCCCCCAACTAAACTACACTTATTCCCTTAACTAGCAACTGAACTAAAAAACTTAAACAAAACTTAGCACATTTACAAAAAAACGGACTGCCAAATATTAAACTAAAAGTTGAAAAACTATGCAAGTGAGAGCTGCAGCAGACAGTCAGCCTAGCATGGCTAACAAACTTACGGTTCCACTGTTCATGAGGTAGGGTCACAAAAAGCCTGTGTTGAAAATTTGGAGTGAAAATACCAACACATGCCCAGGGCATTATGGTTTCCAACCATAACACCCCACCCTGTACAGACTGACAGGCGTCAGGGGTGTGACTTGGCATTGTCAGCTGTAATGCTCACACCATTCCACCCCCACCTCCACCTTGCAGCCAGTAACAGGCATTGAGGTGTGCCTTGGACACTTCAGCCCCAAAGTATACCCCATTCTTCTATACTGCACCCATCTCAGTGTATTTCCTTCTGGAATGGGGTGAGCATAAGGCCCAAAGATCCCAAGGCACACCGGAACACCTTCCAGTGTCTGCAGGGTAGGGTGAGGTGAAATGGCATCAGAGTTATGACTGACAACCCAAAGGCACACCCCAATACCTGTCACTCTCTGCAGGGTGGGGCCGGGGTTAGAGTCAGTTCACTACTTCACTGCCAGTCCTATCATGCATCTCTCTAACTCCTGCACTACCAATGCCAATGCCAGCAAGCCAACATTCAGCATTGACAAATGCTTGTTTTGAACAATCTTTAACAAACTCTGACCATAGCTGATAGGGATTCAGGTGAGGAATTTGGTGTATAAATATTGAAAATTACCAAAGTTCTGAGCCTTCATTAGCAAAATGCAACGTAGGCTCCAAAATGTATTGTTTTCATAATATTAGTACACAAAATTTTGAACACAGCCTTGTTATGACCCTGCCTCATGAAGAAGGGCAGGACACATGTTTAAATCCTGACCTAAAGGTGATTTCACATAGGTACTGCAAAATCAACATTCAGGATGCAAATACACATTTTGTTCAGGAGTTGAGAAATGACGTCTATCACATTCTTGAGGTGCTGTAAAGAAATGGCTATGATGAAGATTTGGGTTAAAAATATTGAATATTACCAAACTTACAAGCCTGTGTTTGCAAAATTCAGCATAGCCTGATAACTTTTTTGGTTTTAAATATTTGTACACCAAATTGAGAACATAGCCTTCTTTTGACCCCACCTCATGAACAATGGAAGAGAAAATGTTCAACCCCTTGCCAAAAAGGTGATTTTGTGCAGGTACCACAAAAACACCTTTTAGGGTGTAAAAAACATTTGGTAAGGATTTGAAAAATGACAGCTATCACATTCATGAGGTACTGTAAAGATATGGCTATGTTGTAAATTTGTGGGATAAGTAAGGAAAATTAACACAATTATGAGCCTGCATTCACCAAATTCAATGTAGACTCAGAATTGTATTGTTTTTTATTATTTTGTACACCAAAATTTCAACATGGCCTTCTTATCTCCCCCACCTCATGTAAAAATTCAGAGAAAATTTCCAACTCCTGCCCGAAAGGTGGTTTCATGCAGGGACCAAAGAAAATCACCTTTTGGGATGTAAATAAAAACATTTTGGCCAGGATCTGAAAAATGACAGCTGTCACACTCATGACGTGTTATAAAGATATGGCTATGTTGTGAATTTGGAAGGAAAATATTGAAAATTATCAAAGTTAGAAGCCTGTATTTGCAAAATTCAATGTACAGTAGGCTCATAACTTTGTTTTTTTTTCACATCCAATTTTCAACATAGCCTTCTTATAACACCATCTGATGAACAAGGGCAGTGAAAATGTTCAACTTCTACCTGAAAGTTGATTTTGCGCAGGGACCCAAAAATCACATTTTGGGTTGTAAAAAAAAAATTGTGGCCAGGATTTGAAAAATGGCAGCTGTCATGCTAATGAGGTACTGTAAAGATATTGTTATGTTGTACATTTGGGGGGAAAATATTGAAAAATACCAAAGTTACAAGCCTGCATTTGCAAAATTCAATGTAGGCTCATAACTTTGTTGTTTTTAATATTTTCTTACACAAAATTTTCAACATAGCCTTCTTATGACCACACCTCATGAACAAAGGGAAGAGAACATTTTCAGCTCCTGCCTGAAAGGTGATTTCATACATGGACTGTGAAATTGCCTTTCAGGACAGATCTACCTAAATTGCTCATTAGGTAGGGTCCCAAAGAAGGCATGTTGAAAATTTGGGCCAAAAATATGCAGAAATGCCCAAGTTTTGCCACTAAGTTTAAAACTCCTTTGAAATACATAGAACCGCATAGCTGTTTCTTCAGTTCACAGTCCAGTTTGAAGAGTGAAGACATGTCTGCGGTCCAGAGAGGATTATGGGATTAGACTCCCTATCAGTAAGTAGGGGCTTGGGGGTGGTGGGTGTTGAGTGGGAGGGTCAGGTGGGGGGATCTAACATCAGGAAAAGACATCAATGAACTTTTTGTTACTGGGTTTTATTTAAAAAAAAAAAAGAATCCCAAGGGTTTTGGATTGCAACACTGCGGGATTGGGCACCCCAAGTGCTACTCTTCTATTTCTGTGGCAGCTGAGATGGAGAGTCAGGTGTGAGAATATGGGAAAAAAGAGAAGTCCTGATTGTGAAACTCGGGGGGTCCCCAGTGTCACTCTTATGTTACTGGGAGGTGGGGTGGTGGGTGCTGAGGGGAGGATAGGGTGGGGGTATACACAGTAAAAATATTCAGTGAGCATGATGCTGGGGTAGTGAGCACCTCCAGTGTCATTCTTATGTTACTGGGGGTGGGGTAGTGGGTGCTGAGGGGAGGATAGGTGGGGGTATACACAGTAAAAATATTCAGTGAGCATGATGCTGGGGCAGTGAGCACCTCCAGTGTCACTCTTATGTTTCTGGGGGGGCATGGGGTGGTGGCTGCTGAGAAAGAGGGTCAGGTGGGTGGTGTGCTTAATTTTAAAGAAAAATAAAACAAACGGTGGTCATGGCAGAGTGCAGCACACTCCACCATCACCAGGATTGCTGCCTACTACAATGCACATGTGTAGTGCTAGCACATGAGCAGTAGAGGGCAGGACACTGCTGAGTGTTCTGTATTCCACTGTGACTGATGTTTTTTTTCCCTTTAAAATTAGGAATATTCCCTCCACTCAACCCTTCCTCTCAGCATCCAGTATCCCACTTCCTCTCTGAAACAATACAGTGACACTGGGGGTGCCGAATCCCCCAGAGTCCTAATCAGGATGGCACAATTTTTTTCCTAGTAAAAAACAGTGCAGTGCAACCAGAGTGCTCCACAGATGTGGAGGCAACTCTGGTGACATTTCAACATGTTGTTCAGTCTCAAAGAATGCAAGGAATGCAGAGTTATTTTCTGAAAGCAATAGGTCTGCAGGGCTCTGCCCATTGTAGCTCTAAAAAGAGGCTAGTCTGTTAATGGTCAGTTTGTCTTTTGTGTGTATCAGAAATGCTATTAATTCCACTTTATCTATTTTGTTGTCTGGGCTGCTATAAGAATCTAACCATCAGGCTGTAGCCCTGCTATACCAGAAAGAATCCCACATGACGTGCATAAGATCTTCAGTTTTGCTACTGTTAATGGAGCGTTTTGGTCTGGTCACCAATGTTTTCTTATATCTAAAACATTGCTTTCATTTTGCTCGACTACCTTTTGAATCCATACTTTCAATTATAGGATGCAAACTATTTGGGATATTTGAGATTAGCTATCGGATCTACGTCCTTCTTGACCCAGATCACCCTTGTGTGGACTGCTGTGCCATTGACTGTATTGAGGGTGTCCCACAGTGCTTTGGCCTCCACCTGTCTACCCTGTACCTGTGTTGCTTTTATAACTCCTCTGATGTACAACCCCCCCCTTTTAATCCCCCTATTCCTTGTGAATAGAGCATAACTTAGTACATTTACATCCCAGTCATAATTTGCTGTGCACCGTGTCTCAGTTATTGCTACTATGTCCAGATCAGTCTCTACCAGCAAGGCCTCCAGGTCTGGAATTTTGTTTTCCAGGCTTTGGGCCTTTGTAAACATGGCCTTCCATGCTTGGCTGTCTATCCTTCCTCTATTCTCACTTTTACCTTCCTGTTTCTTCCTTCCAACTCTGGATACCTTCTTTTGCTGCCTCCCATCCTCTGCCTTTCCCTTAATGACTAGTTTAGGTGTCCCTGTCAGCAACTTGCCATCCTGTTCCTCATTTCTGGCTGCTCTAACCTGTGGGGGTGGGTTGCTTAAATTTCCCTGTCCATTTTTCTCCCCCCCTTGGCTAATTTAAAGGCTCAACAAAGAAGCATTTAAATGGTTCATTGAGGACTGCTGTCCTCTTACTAGATGGATGTAATCCTTTGCCTTTGTACAGGCCCACATTGCTCCAGGTGTGCCCCCAATCCCCACTGAAGCCATACCCAGTCTTTCTGCACCAGCTGTCCAACCAATTGTTGAAGCTTCTGACACAGAGATTCCTAGCCTCCCTCCTGCCTTGGACTGGCAGCACCTCTGAAAATGTCACAGAGCTTGATACCTTCCCCATGTGCTCTCCAACTCCTTGAAATCCTCCTGCACCTGCTCCATGCTTGCCTTATCCCTGGATAGGTCATTTGTGCCCAGGTGGACAACGACCTTCAGACCCCCTCTCCTTGATACTTCTTTAGGATCACTACCCTTTCTTGTTAATGCTATCAGGGTAAGGTCATCCGTGTACATGAAGGAAGGACATTTGTGCCTCTTTATGTTTAGGGAATCAAAGTCTAGTAGCTCCAAGTGCATCAGTAGCTGGTCTAAATATAAACAGAATAAGGAAGGGGCTAAGACACAGCCTTGTCTCACCTCTTTATTTATAAGAAAGGATTTTGAAAATTGCCCCAATATACCATATCTAACACAGACCTGCGGGTCCTTGCATAGATTAGATATTATTTGGAAGAGAGCTGGGTCTATTCCTCTGTTAGTCATTACTCTATAAGATTTCTCTGGAAACTGTGTTGAAGGCAGCTGTAAAGTCAATGAATACCACATATAAAGTCTGTCTCCATAGATGAACATATTTTTCTATCAAATATGAAAAGATAAAGCAATTGTCTGTTGTTGAATATTCACCCTGAAAGCCAGCCTGTAATTTGCATAGTCCTTCTTTCTCATCCATTTGTGATTTTGGTCTTTCCAAGATGCTTTTTGAAAAGATTTTCAAATTAATATCAAGGAGACTAATAGAGCTATGCATGGTCAGGTCCCATTTGTATCCTTTTTTGTGGATTGAGACAATATCTGCCCCTTTCCAAGAATCTGGTACGTAATTTTTATTAACACATTTGTTATAAAATTGAGTCTGTGGAACATACCATGGGGACGTTTTACAAAGGTTTACCTCCAATGGTATTCAATCGGGACCTGGAGTTTTTTTTTTTGTTTGTTTAAAGTGATTTTTTTTTTTGCTAAGTACACTTCCTTGTTTGTGATTGGTGGAAAAAATGTTTCTGGGCTTGTTAAATTAAAAAAGTGTGGGGGAATTTGTAATTTCAGGGTCAGAACATATCTCTGTTTAGAATTGAATCCACTTGCCTTCTGGTATAAAGGTATCCATATTTTCTCTATAGTTGTTGAAATGTCTAATGACTAGTTTACAAAATTCTTTAGAATCTTTTTCAACAATTGTGTTAAGCATTTTTGCCCTACAAGCTTAAGTAATAATTCTGTTTTTTGTATTTTAGAATTTTACTGTATTGTTTTCTTGCCTGATTTTTCCATTGAATTTTTCTGTGTCTTTACTTTTTTAGCATTTTTCATAACTGGCATTTAACTTTTCTGCTGTCCTTGTCAAACCATCCTTTATTCTGCATTTTTTTTTCTTTATGGAAAGTGGTGGCATTATAAAGCTTATTAGCAAGGACAGTAAAATGTCCAGAAATTCAGAATGAATAGCTATCACCTCACTATTGTTCAATTCCTCCCAGTTTTTTGTTGTGAGAAGGTTTTCAATTATAAGACCTATCTGTTCTTCCAGTTTGCAGTTCCTGTTTATCCTTTTACCTAAAAGAATAAAGCTCCTGGGGGTTAGGGAGAAGCACCAACATGAGGACCTCATTAAGGATTGTGAGGACCATCTGGGGAAAAATGTCTAAAAGGACAATGAATATAAAGTATATCCACAGAAGTTGTAGGTAAGGCACAGTGATGGCAGGAAGACAAGAGCCAGGAAAAAGGCCCAGGTCCCCACACAATTCATAGAGAAAACACCAGACCTCACCCAACAACTAACACACCAAAATCTGGCCAATGGAAAATCATGTACATAAATGCTTGCAGTCTGGGAAACAAGATCCCAGGCCTGCAGTCAATAATGACAAAGGTTAAACTGGATATAGTAGCAATTAACGAGATGTGGTTTACCAGTAACCACACTTGGGAGACTTCAGTACCTAGCTATGTACTGTTCAGAAGAGACAGAGGTGTAAAAAGGGAGAGTGAAGTAGCCTTGTATGTCAATGAATATATCAAAGCTACAGAAATTCATAATACACATGAGGAGCCAGAAGAACTGTCGGTCACCCTGGAAACAGGAAATGGGACAGCCATAAGAACTGGGGCTGTCTACAGGCCCCCAGACCAGGGAGAGTGCATAAACACATTACTGTTAGAAGATATACAAAACATGATAGCTAAAGGGTAGGTTCTGATGATGGAAGACTTCAACACGTCAGATACAGATTGGTCAATACCAGCAGGAACATCTGCCAGAATTAGACATATGGTGGATTCCCTGCAGGGGGAAGGCCTCAAACAACTGGCACAACAACCCACAAGAGACAGGGCTATCCTAGATCTAGTACTGACTAACAGGGAAAAGATCACAGATCTCCAGGTAGAAGGTCACCTGGAGGCCAATGACCATCACATGGAATGGTTCACGTTGGCCACTACAACTAAATCATCTCATTCCAAGGCAAAAATATGGGACTTCAGAGGAGCTGACTTTGATAAGATGGCCAACAGAGTTAAGCTAGCCCTGGCAAAAATAAATACAGGTGAGGGGTACATGCAAAGTGGGCAAGCATTAAGGATGCAATACTTGAAGCAACAACCCATTGTATTAGAGAGAAAAGGAAGTGCAAAAGAAGAAGGAAACCACTTTGGTTCTCGAAAACAGTAGCAGAAAAGGTCAGAGCCAAAAGGCTAGCCTTCAGGAAATATAAGGGAACACAGCAGGATGAAGATAGGGAGGCATATCAAACTTCCCTAAGGGAAGCAGGGAAGGCAGTAAAGCAGGCAAAGGCCCAAACTGAGGAAACACTAGCACAAACAGTAAAAAGGCGACACAACTTTTATAGATACATTAGTGAAAGGATAAAGTCCAGAGGGGGTATTGCTAAGATCAAAGGAGATAAGGGGGCGTGTGAGGAGGAGGACCATGTAAAAGCATCTATCTTAAATAGATACTTCTGCTCAGTATTTACTGAACAGAAGATAGGGCAGGGCCCACAGTTCAGCACCATGGACACAGGTGGGAGGGAGGTGAGCACAAGTCCCTTTACAAAAGAAAGGGTCTTACAAGAGCTCAATATGCTTAGGGTGGACAAGGCAATGGGACCTGATGGCATACATCCCAGGGTACTAAAGGAGCTAAGGGTGAAACTAGCAGAGCCATTATCAGAACTGTTTAGTGAGTCTCTGAGCACAGGAGAGGTCCCAGAAGACTGGGGAATGGCTCATGTGATCTTGCTCCACAAGAGTGGTAGCAGGGAGGAGGCAGGGAACTACAGACAAGTCAGTCTTACCTCAGTAGTGGTCAAGATTATGGAGGCACTCCTTAAGGAAAGGATAGTGCAACACCTGGAATCCATAGGAGCACAGGATCCAAGACAGCATGGGTTTACAAAAGGAAGGTCCTGTCAAACTAATCTCATAGATTTTTTTTGACTGGGTAACCAGAGTGGTGGACCAAGGGGGAGCAGTTGATGTCGCTGACCATGACTTCAGCAAAGCTTTCAATACTGTTCCACATAGAAGATTGATTAATAAGATGGGTAGGCTCGGGGTGGGTCAGATGTTGGTCAACTGGGTGGCAACCAGGTTGATGGGCAGAAAACAGAGAGTGGTGGAAAATGGTATACAGTCAGAGGACTGGAGGGTAAGGTTTTTCTGTTTGCAGATGACACCAAGATCTGCAACAGAGTAGATGATCCAGAGGGGGTGGGAAGAATGAGAAGAGATCTGGCTAAACTAGCAAAATGGTCAGAAGAGTGGCAACTGGAGTTTAATGCAAAGAAGTACAAGATCATGCACATAGGGAAGTGAAACCCTGAAGCCACCTATAGACTGGGAGGGGAGTTGCTGGCAGTCACAAGGGAAGAAAAAGACTTGGGCATCATCATCACCGATGACCTGAAATCATCCAAGCAGACCACTAAAGCAGTAGGTAAGGCTAGGGGGATGTTAGGGTGTAATAGTAGGGGTATCACAAGTCTGAAGAGGGAGGTAATAATCCCTCTTTACAAGACACTGGTTAGGCCCCATCTGGAGTACTTCATGCAGTACTGAAGGTCACATCTTCACAAGGACATTAACCAAATTAAGGCAGTCCAGAGAAGGGCAACCAAAATGGTGCAGGGACTGCATCAGAAAACATATGAGGACAGATTAACGGAGCTCAATATGTATACCCTAGACCAAAGGAGAGAGAGAGGTGATATGATCTAAACATTCAAACACCTTAAGGGCATTAACAAGGTGAAAGAGTCTAACGTGTTTCAATATAAGAAAAATAGCCGGAAAAGAGGACACAGTATAAGATTAGAGGGAGGACAATTTAGGGGTAATGTGAGGAAGTTGTTTTTCACAGAAAGGGTGTTGGATGCATGGAATGGCCTACCTCAGGAAGTGGTGGTTATGAATACAGTGCAGGGCTTCAAACAGGCATAGGATAGGCATAAGGGAGCAATACAATGAGTATGAATGGATAGGCCATTGACAGAGCAAAGGCCAATGGCACATTTATAAGGTCAAAAAAGATATGGGCAGACTGGATGGGCCTTGCAGTCCTTATCTGCTATCAACTTCTATGTTTCTATGTTTCTATGTAGCAAGGGAAGTAGGAGGAAGGAAAATGCTCCAGACAGGTCCCAGCAGAAGAAGAAGACAATAGCATGGAGGAGAGAACAGACTGAAAGGCAAGAAGAAAGACAGGGCAATGTAGAGGAAGGAAGCACATGGAATCCCCAGCAGCACAGCAGTATGAGGCAGCACATGTAGAAGGCCACTCACAGGAATACTGAGTTCACACCAGTCAGCAGGAAGCAAAACTAACTGGGTGCAAACATACAAGTTAAGTCAAGCTGATGGAGAAGGATAAGGAATGGAGTTAGCTCAACCACCCGTGGAATCATACAACTAAATGGCACACAAGCCTAATAAACAGAAGCAACAAGTAGCAAGAGCTTAGCAGAAGGACACATGACCAGAGCGAGAATGGACTAGAGGAGGAAGCCTGACAAACAGGCAGTCACAAGTTGTAAAAGGGCAGGCAGAACCCACTAATGACTGGCAGCTACTTGTCTTCTGCATCCAAATTTGATTTAAATGTATGTTTGAGCATCTCTGTGAGAGTGTGTCATGTGTCAACAGCTACCCCTAAACTGCAATTTAGCCTTCATAATGACACTGCTATCCCAAATATATTTAGTCTTTTATTTCAAGAACAATTATACTGAAAATTTCCAGTGAAGAAATAATTGTGCCATATTTCGAAACAGGACAAGAAGAAAAAAATACTTTCGTCTCACATCTGTTGTGTTATTTACCATATCATTTGTAAATTAGGTCATGATTCTTGTGTTTATCTGACAAAAAGGACCTAAATGGTATCTACTGTACAAAATGTAACAAAATAGGAACACTTTTTTTTTTTTGGAACATTATCTGCTTATCTGTATGTTTTTCTGGCATCCTTACCATCTGTTTGAATCTACTTTTGTTAATAGGAATTGATCGACACACAGACATGCACTGTGACAGCATTTTGCACAGGATGCTCAGTAAAAGCAATATCTTGTATCTTGTGTAATGTGGTTCTGGTGGTGAGCAGTATCACTTACAAGAATCTAACCTTGCTTTCCTACAGTATATCGGAAATAGAAAGTGACACTGACATCCTATGGAGCCCAGCCTTTAGAAATGTGGTAACCTCTGGAGATCAGCACACAGAAGGACCTATAGATCAACAATACTTGTCAAGTTTTCATTACCTAAATGTGAAATATATCTTTAGCTTTAAGAAGAGACATTGTAAATTAAAGTTAATATACATAAAATCTGCAGTTAATGGAGATTGTCTACTTGATGCGCACTATTGCCTTAATACCTCAGCATGTGGATCAGTACTCTTTCTCTCTCTCACTGTCTCTCTTTCTCTGTCTTGCTCACTCACATTGCTAAACAAGGGGACCTGTTGGTAGTGAGCCTTTATGAAATGAAATGAACAATATTTTTCATTATGTTATAAGTGCTTAATTAAAATTGAGGGAATGTTTATGCAGAAACTGATTTTTCACAAACCAGTTGCATTGCAGTTCAGTTGAGTACTGTTGTGCAGCCCTTCATCTGGAATTTTCCTTCTTGGGCCAATAAAAGAAATTAGCCCTCCATATCATTATTATTATTTTTTGGTAAAGACTATTAATTATTCTAAAGTGTGTGTGTTTGTGTGTGAGTGTGTGTGTGTGTGTGTGTGTGTGTGTGTGTGTGTGTGTGTGTGTGTGAAGTTTCATTGCAACTATTCTGTAAAGATTGAGTTACTCTACTGAATTTCATAGAAAGGTGCAGCCACCTTTATCTGAAGAATGTGACCCTGCTTTTCAGTTGTTATTAGCGTGGAAAGAGGTTGTTCCAAATGGAGGGACGATGGGAGGAGAAAGTTTATTGCCCAAGGGAATGGAGAGGGTGTGATAGTCGTTGTAACAATGGACTTTGCCCTTTAAGAGGCAAACCATGTTGTCCTGGTGCACCCTTTCCCCCTTTTTGTGTTGTTGGAAATGGTTTGTTCTGGAGGGAGGGGGGAAGGTAGGGGGAGGGACTGGGAGCCAGGACAATGAACAGGCTGCAGGAAGGGGAGGGGCTCAAGGGGGTACAAGAAGGCCTGCACAGAGCTGGTTTATTTTATTTATTTAGCTTTTGTTTACCAGGTAAGTACACTAGACAAGTATTATGCCTATTTTCAGGAACGACCCGGGAGAATACAACATGAGGAATAACAGTCAAGGAGACATGGCAAAGAGATTACAGTTTTTTTTGTCACAGTAAACAAACATGTGGGAAATGCATCATTTGGCAGCTAAGGAAACATATAGTAAATGCACATTTAGATTATACACCTAGACTAACTGGATTCAACTGACAGATATATACAGGTCATCATACATAAGAGTGGAGCATAGCTCAAGGACTGGATTGGTCATAATATAACTTATAACATTGTTGTATACACCCCCTAGTCTAGTTGGATCGAGGACAAGTATATACAGCTCATCACATTCTTCTAAATATGCACATGTTAGACAGAAACAGAAACACTTGGTAGTACAAGTTTCTACCAAGTGACCAAGGTGCAATATGTCATGGTTCAGCCACTTTTGCTGAAGTTTTGTTTTATATTGAAACTACAGCACATCAGATTGGCATTGGAGAAGAAGTTTGTGCACTAGCTTAAAGCAGGTAAGAAAACCATACAGCTAGGTTTAGCCAGGAATGAAATATATATATATATAAAAAGGTTGTTATTACTTGTTGGGGGAATGTGTTTTCAATGAAACTGGTATGTGGTATGAATTTTGTTGCCAAGTTGCTGTAAACTGGTGGCAGTTTTACAAAATGCTGATTGGAACCTGTTTTTTTAAGTTTTAAACCTCCTTTGTGATGTGGTGCTACATGGTGGTAAAAATTGTAGGTGGCTGTGCAAAAATTGGGAAAGTTGTGTCAGGGAGTTTGGTGCCCAACAGAAGAGGCAGGGGGCAAGAGATGGACTGAGAGCTTTGTGAGGAGCCAAATAGTACAAACGGGGGTCCTTTAATGAACCCATGAATGGAAGTGAGGAGAAGTGAAAGCGAGGGACGCTACGCATATAATGCGCTAGTGGGGTCCCCATGAGGAAAAAGCTGTGGTGCTGTTTTCCTTGAAGAATTTGAGGAACAAAAAGGTTTGGGTAGATCTTGGGCTATGATGGCGGGTAGATAAATTATCCCGATTGAGTCTGGAATCGAAAGGGCTAGGAGGCAGTAGGCATTTAATTAGTAGAAAACGTCATGGAATTGAGCAGATATTGGGGAGTTTATTCTTGGGTCCCACGAGGCAGGGAAGAGTTGGTTGAGAATTGGATCAGGAGTTCTGACTATGGCCTTATAGAAGGATGGCACGAGCAGAGTGAGAGAAAGTGAGGAGGCATATAAAAAAAAGGGACAAAGTGGAACTCGACCTCCTATAGAAAAATGAGGTGGCAGGCCCCAGAAGCAAGAAAAGAAGCCACAGGCAGCTAGGCCGACTTTGAAGCGGGAGCGATGGCAGTGGCATCTGACATCATATGACATGGTTGGGGGGGAGGAAGACCAAGGGCCAGCCAGCGCCGGAGAGCATTTTGTTTCAGAGTAAAGAGAAAGCTTTAGGGTGTGCAAGGGGAGTATCTACATTCTCCAGGAGGGGACAAGCATCTGGCAATTGAAGGTTATGTTATTTCCAGGCCAAATGGAGATGGGTCATTTTCCCGTAATGTCTAAGGTTTTTTTATGGTGAATCTTGCTGTTTGAAGGAGCCGCAGACACTCTGGCATTGGGGCGTGTGGCATCTGACGTCAATCTGTGTGGACAAAAGGAACCAAGAAAGAATCGCGGGGGGTGCAAGGCAGGAAGCCCACGGTTCATTGCTGGGACAACAAGGGAACAGCAAGCTGAAAGGCTGACAAGCCCCTGATTTAAATGGATGAGGAATTGTTTGGGGTTTGTCAAGTCTGGCATGGCATTATCAGTTGTGAGATGGAGTGTAACAGGCAGTGAGACCTGAGGTCTTTTGGGCACATGGGAGAAAGTGTTAGGCCTAGAAGGCCATGGGGGTGACAGCAGAGGTTTGGGGTGGGAAGGTGGGGATATGGCTGGAGGCCTTGTGGGGCACAGCATGGAGTAGGGATAGATGCAGCGTAGCAAGATGCTGGGTAAAAATTATTATACATATATAATACAGTAAAGTCTGTGGGTCTTAATTTGGAGTGGTTGGCATGTTAAAAAAAGGGGGCTGGGACAGAGAGGAGAATAATAAGGCCAGAAAAGCCAGGTGGCTCGGGGCGGATTCTTAGAGGCAGTGACTGAGGATAATGCCATTCTCTGGCAAGAGGGAAGTGGGGGACAGGTTTGTTTATCACAGGGGGAGTGCTTGAGTATAAAAATAAATAAATAAATAAATAAAATAAATAAAAGACCAAATGGGGTCACAGGTAGCAACTTCAGGTGCCTCTAGCTCGATGGGGAGCGACAGGAGCTGGGGTAACTGAGCGAAGCAAGCCAAGACAATCAAGCATATGTAATAATAAAGAAACATTTTCATTCTATTCACAGCTTTATACAGGCAAGAAATGAGATGGCACGAAAGAGAAACAGGCCCTCAAAAGAAGATGCCTACAAGGCCAACATGGAGCTTGCAGAAAATGCCAACAAGATGTGGCAGCTGGTAGAAGGGGATGAGCTGGGGAGATCTGGGGAGAAAGAGAAGGTGGGAAAAGGAAAAGGGGGTGGTGGGAAGTGGCCAGCAGGGAGGACACCCAGCCCAAGGAGACTGAAACAGCCAATGGTGGCTCCTTCCCGAGTGGCCAGCCCAGTACCACTTCTGCCCTGTGTACCGGAACTGTCAGTACCTCCCCAAGAGCAGGTGGTGCCAACACCACTCAAACCCAGAATGGACCATCCAAATACAGGAGATCCCCTGCATACAATGCCACAACCAGTGGTCCAGCTGCAGTAACTCATGCCAGGGGCTTGCGAGGATAACAGGCCACAAGGAGCAGACAGACCTGCAGGTAACGTATCAGGCACAGTTGAGAACAGCATTAGAGAATATATAGGCCAGATAATTATGGCACTGGGGACAGGGGGGTTAGGACAGATGGAATCGGCACTGGCAAAGATCAGGTCAGAGAGAGAAACAACAGGAGAGGTGGAAAAGGTGGCAGAGAACACGGGAAGAGGTACTAGGGAGATAGGAGTCCCAGGGATGAGAATAGGGGAGCATGTACCTGTGGCAATGAAGGAAAAGATATGGAAAGGGGAGTATGTAGACATTTTTGCGCCGGTCAGTAGGGAGGCAGCAGCGAAGTATGAGGAAGCGGGGAGTATTGGGAAGAGTGAGATGGCGGCAGTGGTAGTTTTGCTAGGTAAAAAAGAAGAGGACAAATTTACAAGAGGGAAGACATGGGATGGATGGTTTGTGGGTTTCGCCACATATTCAGCCATAGTGCAGGAAAAGAAACCAGAGTTGGGTATCCCTCTCATTATGTACTCACTGATCATTAGAAGAGCGAAGGCAAAAGGAGGGGTAGGTTGGATATATTATGATGAATTTTTTTGGCAAAGGATGGCAACCTACGGGGATGTGAGGTGGGTAACGAAGCAGTTAGATTTGTGGATGGACTATGTAACTGACCAATCCACACCTGAGGGAGAGACAGAAAAAAGGGGGGAGTACCCCAAAAATGCTGCTGGGGTTATAACAGGGCATCCTGTTCCTGGCCGAAATGTCAGTTCCGACATGCCTACTCAAAGTGTGGAGGGACACATCCTGCAAGCAAATGCAGGACTAACTGAGCACAAGGGGCCCATGGGGGAGGGGGGCAGGGTACAGGCCAACAGCCTTTTCAGGAAGACCATGGCTTTAGGGGACAGCCATGGAATAGAGGAATGAAAGGCAGAGGATATGGGGGTAGGGGGAATCAAGCTTACTGAACAATTAGAGAGATGGGAGGGAGCCAGGGGTGGGGGGTTAGGGGAACAATTTCAGATGGCAAAAACCCCTATCAAAACAGAGTTGTGGGTGAGATGGTTAAAAGGTTACCCAGATAGAGAGGTGGTGGAAACATTAAAAAGAGGTTTTAAAACTGGTTTTCCACTGTGATGCGAGGGCCCAAGATGGGCAAGAGAGGCTAACAACTTGGGGTCTGTTAAGGGGAAGGAAGACATTTTGAAGACAAAGATAGAGAAAGAAAAAGTGGCAGGGAGAGTAGGAGGACCATACCCCATCCCCCCATTACCTAATATGAGGATCTCCCCACTTGGCTTGGTTCCTAAGAAACAGAAAGGGGAATACAGGGTGATTCACCACCTGTCATGTCCAGAAGGGGACTCAGTGAATGATTTTATAGGGGAGAAACACAGCAGAGTCACTTATGCAACACTGGAAGAGGCCGTGCAGATCATCAGGGTGACACCAGATGCATGGATGGCCAAGACAGACATAGAATCTGCCTTCCAATTTCTACCTGTTAGGTGGGAAGATTGGGATCTATTGGGCTTCAAGATAGGGGACCAGTACTATTCTGACAAGGCCATGCCCATTGGTTGTTCCATAGCTTGTGCTACATTTGAAGTTTTCAGTACCTGTTTGCTGTGGATATTTTGGGAGCAGACTGGTTACAGAGTGGTCATACAATACCTGGATGACTTCCTGTTAATAGGCAGTGGATGGGAGGAGCCAAAAAAGATGCTGGCTAGCTTCCAGAACCTGTGTAGAGAACTTGGGGCACCATTGGCACCAGAAAAAATGGAAGGATCCAGTAAGTTCTGGAGTTCTTGGAGATAGAGATAAATGCACAAAAAGAGGTCTTTAGGTTGCCTGATAACAAGGTATCAAAACTTAGATAACTGATTCAGATATATACAGGCAGAAGATGGGTGCAATTGACACAGGTACAGCAAGTAATGAGTCATTTGAACTTTGCTTTTAGGGCAATTGGGCAAGGGAGGACATTTACCAGGTGGTTGGTTAGGGCCACTTCTGGGGTAACCAGACCACACCACTGGGTGAATATCACAAAGGGAGTAAAAGAAGATTTTAAAGTATGGGAAGAATTCCTCAGCAGCTATAACGGTTCCTCATTCTGGCAGGATGATTGGGTTTACAACACAGATCTTGAGCTGTATACAGATTCAGTGGGGGGGTTTGGCATGGGGGGCTATTTGAAGGCAGTGAGGACAGGAATGGGGCTAAAAGGGGTAAGGCTATCAAAAAGTGGAGGGTGATGAGTACCAATGCCCATAGTCTGTGTAACAAGCTCCCTGAACTAGTGGCCTTGATGGAAGAGGGTTGTCTGGATATTGTGGCAGTCACAGAAACATGGTAAACTGAGAACCATGACTGGGATGTCAACATACCAGGATACACAATCTACAGGAGGGACAGGGAGGGTAAAAGAGGAGGAGAAGTAGCTCTCTATGTAAAGGAAGGGATTAAAGCAACAGAACTAAAGAGTAAACAGGGAGCAGATGAGGCATTCTGGGTCACCCTGGAGACTGGAAATGGCACCACAATCCACATGGGGGTTGCATACAGACCCCCATCTCAGGGGGAGGGAATGGACAAGGAAATGATAGAAGGCTTCCTTAGAATGGCAGAAAAAGGGGACATATTGTTGATGGGGGACCTGAATATGCCAGATGTTAACTGGAGCACCTTTGCAGTAGGCACATCCAAGAGCAGGGTCATTCTTGATGCCCTACAGGGGGCATGCCTCAGACAGCTAGTATTGGAACCCACTCGGGAGGGAGCAATCTTGAGGTTGCAGCAAAGACCCAGGGATGGAAGAAAGCCTATAGCAGACCATTGGCTAGCAAAATTAAAGGTGGCGCTGCCAGCAATTTGCAGATCCAAGGATGAGGCACTATTATTTCACATGATTTACTTGGTGATGTTTGCAGGATCCTTGAGACTGAGTGAGGCAGTAGGGCGTGGCTGGAAGGACATAGACGGGGGTTGGAATGGGGAGACATTACCTGGGGGCAGAAGGAGATATATATAAGTCCTAGTTAAAAGGTCAAAAATGGATCAAGTGGGACATGGGTGTGCCATAACTATTAAGGCGCATGTGGATGGGACAGTGTGCCCAGTAAAAGCTTTGTGGGCATACACCACAGAGCGAGGTTTTAGAGCGGGGAGATTATTTGTACACGGTGACAGGAAGAGAGTGACGAGTTACCAAGTAATGGCCATGCTAAAAAAGGGAATGGAATTCCTGGGTGAGGACCCAGGCAATTATTCTTCTCACTCTTTCCAGATAGGGGCTGCTTCAAAGTGGGCCGCAGCAGGGGAAACAGAGAACATTATAATGGAAAAGGGGCACTGGTGGTCTGCCAGCTATAAGAGGTATATTCGAGATATACAGGTTTGAGATTAACAGGTCAACTGTGCTATGTTCAAAAAAATGGTGGGGGGGTTTGGTAAGAGATGCAAAGTACAAACAAGGCAAGTAGATGATTAAGATGTCTATTTGCTTCACTTTTACAGGAAAAGGGAGGATCACTGAAGTATGGATCTGTGAGTGCTCATACATTTACTGGGTGGAAAGGAGAGTGGAGAAAAAAGTTGGGGGAAGACAGCTGTACCAGGATGCCAGACGATGTAAGCTTGTGTGGTGTGGCATCCAAGGGATGGGATTGGCACAGTTGCTTCCTACCCTGAGGGACATGAAGGAAAGGCGGCCCATCCCTGATTTAATTATAGTACCCCTTGGGGGTAATGACCTTAGGGGGAAGCCATGGGTGGACACGTATATGCAGTTAAAACAAGACTTAGGAAGGCTATGGCGATGGTGGCCTGGAGTGAGCATTGCCTGGTCAGACATGATACCAAGGAGGGTGTGGAGACATGAACATAGCCATAGCAATGCACAGACCCAGGAGGAAGATGAAGAGAATGGTAGGAACTTTGGTTAGGAGTATGGGAGGACACGTAATAGTGCAAGGGGTGGAAGAATGGGTGGACGAATTCTACAAGCCAGATGGAGGCACTTGTCAGATCTAGCAATAGACATGTTTAATACTGAAATGATGGGGTTTATTGAGGCATGAAGGAGACAAGAAATGAGATAAGAGAGGGGGGGAGAAGAAGAACCCTAAAAGGGGAGAAGGCCCAGTCATCCAATGCAAGCTGGAGACAGGTAATGGGGAAAAAGGGGAGGGGAAAGGAGGGGAGAGGGGAAGGGGAAAAGAAAGATGATGAGAAGAAGAAGAAACTGAAGGACAAAAAGTGGCCTTGGTTATCACTGTTTCCTACTAAAAAGAGAAGAAGAAGGCACTCAGGTTTTCACCCAGGGAAGCGAGAAGAAGAGAGAGAGGATCAAAGTTAGAGTTTTGGATGCAATACATATAAAATTGTAAAAAGACATTAATAAATGACAATGGAAATGGAATTATGATATGTATATATATATATATATATATATATATATATATATATATATATATATATATATATATACAGTGGGTGAAAAAGTATTTCCCTTCCTGATTTCTTCTATTATTGCATATTTGTCACACTGGATGTTTTCAGGTCTTTAGACAAAATATAATATTAGATCAAGGGAACCTGAGTGGACAAATAACACTTTTTTTTTACTTATTTCATTTATTTAATGAAAAAGTTAACCAACACCAACTGGCACTGTGTGAAAAAAGTAATTGCCCCCTAGTTAAATCAGGCCCAATTAAAGGGATAATTAGGAGTCAGCTGATTGAATACAGCCAGGCTTGATTACATCCAGCCCTGCCTTAATATAAACCCTCACTTATTTTGGCCCTTACCATCAGAGTCACATTGCCAGCACAAAGATTCAACAAGCACATTATGCCATGATCAAAGGAAGTTCCTGAAAAGATCAGAAAAACATTTTGTTGCCCTCATCAGTCTGGAAAGGGTTACAAAGCTATTTCTAAGGCTCTGGGACTCCATCGAACCACAGTGAGAGCCATAATCTCCAAATGGAGAACACTTGGAACAGTAGTGACCCTTCCCAGGAGTGGGCGGCCTGCCAAAATTACTCCAAGGGTGCAGTGTAAAATCATCCAAGAAGTCTCAAAGGATCCAAAACAACATCCAAAGAACTGCAGGCTTCTCTTGCCCAGCTAAGGTCAGTGCTCATGACTCCACAATCAGAAAGAGACTGGGCAAAATGGGCTTCATGTGAGAGTAGCAAGCATGAAACCATCATCAACTAAGAAGAACATAAATGCTCGCTCTCATTTGCCAAGAAGCACCTGGATGATCCACAAGCCTTTTGGGAAAATGTTCTATGGACAGATGAGTCCAAAGTGGAACTTTTGGACAACATGGATCCCATAATGTCTCGCGTAAAGCAAACACAGCATTCCACAGTAAGAACACCATACCAACAGTCAAACATGGTGGTGGTAGTGTGATGGTGTGGGACACTTTGTTGCCTAAGGACCTGGATGACTTGCCATAATTAAAGGAACCATGAATTTGCTCTGTACCAGAAAATTCTAAGGAGAATGTCCAGTCATCCTTCCGTCAGCTGAAGCTGAAGCGAAGTTAGGTCATGCAGCAAGACAATGATCCAAAACACAAAAGCAAGTCCACATCAGAATGGCTAAAAAGAAGTAAAATTAAAGTTTTAGAGTGGCCTAGTCAAAGTCCAGACTTAAACCAATACAGATGCTGTGGCAGGACCTGAAACGAGCAGTTCATGCTCGAAAACCTACCAAATGTTACTGAATTAAAGCAGTTCTGCGAGGAAGAGTGGTTAAAATTCCTCCACAGTGATGTGAAAGACTGATATTGAATTATAGGAAGTGTTTGGTTGCAGTCATTGCAGCTAAATGTAGGCGTAACCAGTTATTAAGTGTAAGGGGGCAATTACTTTTTCACACAGTGCCAATTGGTGTTGGTTAACTTTTTTTCATTAAATAAGTGAAATAAAAAAAAAAAACAAGTGTTATTTGTTCACTCAGGTTCCCTTTATCTAATATTACATTCTGTCGAAAGACCTGAAAACATCCAGTGTGACAAATATGCAATAATAGAGAAAATCAGGAAGGGGGCAAATACTTTTTCACGCCACTGTATATATATATATAATTCATTGCCAATCTGAGCACAACATACAGGTGGTCTGTCTTTTGTGGGGGAAAAAGGGGGAATCCAGGATAATGGAGTTTGCCCTTTAAGGGGCAAACCATGTTGTCCTGGTGCACCCTTCCCCCCCCTTTTGTGTTGTTGGAAATGGTTTGCTCTGGAGGGAGGGGAGAAGGTAGGGAGAGGGACTGGGAGCCAGGACAATGGACAGGCTACAGGAAGAGGAGGGGCTAAATGGGTACAAGAAGACCTGCACAGAGCTGGTTCAGCCACTTTTGCTGAAGTTTTGTTACCACCCACCCACCCGACAAAAGGAAAGGGAGAAAGGGATTAATGGTAAAAAGGTTTTGACTTGGACTGTCAGAGGTGGATGACAGAGGATGTCCGGTCGGACAATGGTGGACTGCCAGAGATGGATGGCAGAAGGGAAAAAGGGGAAGGGAATGGAGAGGAGAGGAGAGGAGGGGGGAAGGGAAAAAGAAAGATGATGAGAAGAAGAAACTGAAGGACAAAAAGTGGTCTTGGTTATCACCGTTAACTACCAAAAAGAGAGGAAGAAGGCACCCAGGTTTTCACCTGGGGAAGCGAGAGGGAGAGAGAGAGATGATCAGAGTTGGAGTTTTGGATGCAGTACAAATAAAATTGTAAAAAGACATTAATAAATGACAATGGGAAATGGAAATGAAATTATGATATGTATAATAAATTGCCAATCTGAGCACAACAACATACAGGTGGTTTGTCTTTTGTGGGGGAAAAAGGGGGAATACGGGACAATGTGCATAAGAGGTGGAATGCTTAGGAGAGAGAAGATGAGTGGTAATTATGGACCTCCCTCCTTCCCATCTTTCATAATAATAAAATAATAGTCGAAGTGTAGTGACTGAATGAAATTTATAGTCCTAAGCATTAATTTGTCCTCCTCTCTCCCTCCACTGCAGCATCTCTTATGGACACTTTTTAAAGCGCACGCAAAAAAGGAAAACCATTTGAATGCAAATTTTGAAAATATTTGCATTTTTAATTTGTTTTTTAAAATTATGAAACATTTTCAAAGTACACACAAAGTACAAAAAACATCCTGTTGCAAATCTTAAAATCTTACAAATATTCATATTTTGAATATATTTTCTAGAATTATGAACACTTTTCAGAGTGCACACACCAGGAAAACAATCCTACTGCAAATCTTAATTTTTGAATTCATTTTGTAATATTCTGAACACTTTTTTCTGAGTGCCTACAAACTAGGAAAACTATTGTACAGCAAATTTTAAAAATATTAGTATTTTGATTACAAAAATATTTATATTTTGTATACATTTTGTAAAAAGAAAAATTAATAAAGTATGATTTTTTAAGCATCTTAATTTTTAGTTAATTATAACTAATTACATATTAGTTTATTTAAATAAACTAATACATTGTGTATGTACAGTAATAGCACCCACCTGGACAAACACTCAACTGTTAGCCTGTACTTTTATGTTTTAAAAGTAACATTAGCTGAAGGTTTCTGTTTGTGCAGAATTTTAACATGGAAAAACATGTCAGTGTAGTCTTATCTATTTTTCTCAATTTTTTTAATGTGTATGTGTACTCTTAGCTATTTTTCAGTTATATGAGCACAAAAATGTACCTAGCACATCTGGAAAAAATACCTAATTTCATCCCAGAATATTGCCAAAAGTACACAAGTAATCATTAAAAAATATGGAAGAGGAAGAGACCTGGGACTGAAAGAGGACATACCAAATTTTCTGACTCTCTGAAAATGGCCATTTCTAATGAAATTCCAATGCAATCATAGAAACGTAGAAACATCGAATCTGATGGCAGTTAAGGACCGTGTGGCCCACCTAGTCTGCCCATTTCCCTACCTAATGGATAAGCTGCAGATCCTAGTTAATCAACAATCTACTTCCTCCTACCCCCACTAGAATTGCCTTATGTCTGTCCCATGCACTCATGAATTCCCCCACTGTTTTTGACTCTACGACCTCCTCAGGAAGGCTGTTCAATGCATCTACAACCCTCTCTGTGAATAAATACTTCCTCACATAACCTCTGAGCCGTCCCCCCTCTATCTTCAAATTGTGCCCCCTTGATCTTGCACATCTCTTTTTCTGAAAGATGCTACCCTCTTGGACTTTGTTGATTCCCTTGAAGTATTTGAAAGTGTCTATCATGTCCCCCCCTCTCCCTCCTTTCCTCAAGGCTATATATCTTAAGCTCCTTTATTTTATTTATTAGAAAAGTCAGATTTACAACCTTTGAGTCATGGACTCATTTTCAAAGGCACCTTGTCATGGGGGGTGTAGACAGAGGTACATAGTGTGGTTACAAGAGTGAGAACAGTAAAGGTGCAGAACATTAAACATCAAGTACACATAGGTTACATAGTAATGTTACTTATAATAGGTTACCGACAAATACAAGGTACCCAAGGGTTAAATTGTGGGTACAGCCCTGGACATACCTAGATGATACCAAATGAGGGTGGAGGTAGGAATGAGTAGGGGTGGGAGGGAGGGGAGAGGATAGGCTGTCCAGAGGACTTGTCAAGTCAGGAAGGCCTGACAGGAGGATCACTCAGTGGGATTAATTAGGTGCATCAACAGCAATGAGCATCAAAGAGATGGTTCTGGAGGGCAATTTTGAAAGGACTAATTTTGGCAATATTTGTGATTCAAGGTGGGAAGGAGTTGAACCAAGTAGAGGCTTGGTAATGGAAGGACCTCTGGGCTAGCTAGGTCTTGGTTCTGGGCACCAGAAAGGTGGTCTTGACAAAGTTACAGGTGGCAAAAGACAAGGACACATGCATAGGGAAACAGAGACCCCCAGGGGTGGGAGAGCCCTAGAAGGGATTTTTTTTGGCTAGTAGGCAGGTCTGGTAGTGCAGACACTCCTCAATGGTGAGCAGGTTGGTGGTGGAGTAGATCAGGCAAGTGTGAGTGTGGCTAGGGGCTCCGGTCAGGAGCCTGCAGGCCTTATTGATTGAGAGATGGATTTTAGTCAAGGCTGTATTGTCTGCTGCAGCATAAATGGGCAAGCCATAGTCCACTAGAGACTGGACGGAAGAGGTGATGGCTAGCCTGAGGGCAACTTGGTGGAGGCAATCTCTATGACTGTAAAATAGTCCTATCTGAGAATTTATGGTGGAGGATAGGGCATTGATGTGGGTGTGGAAGGTGAGAGCCGAGTAGAAAGTGATGCCTAGATATTTGTAAGAGGTCACTTGCTCCAGTAGGTGCAGAGTGCTGGGGAGAATGAAGAAGGGCACATTCTTGGCCTTGTTTTAGTGATGAAAGAAGAGCATTGACTTAGTCTTCTTTAGGTTCATGACAAGTCGGCAGTCAAGAGACCACTTTTCTGCTTGGCTGTAGGTGTGCTGAAGAGATACTTGGAGAGAAGAGGGATCAGGGTGGGATGCAAAGTGAACCACATCATCGGCATAGAGGAGCATTTTTCCTGTGCAGGAGCTGAGGAGTGTTGAGGCAGAGACTGAAAAGTACAGGGCCAGAATGGAGCCCTGGGGCACCCCGGAATGAATGGGCTGGATATTGGACAGGGATCCATTTATCTTCACACACTGGGATCTAGCAGAGAGGTAGCTGGGGAATCAGGCAAGGGGACTAGCGGAAAAGATAAGTTGGTGGAGGGAGTTGAGCAGTAGGGGGGTGACAGACAGTGTCAAAAGCCTTGGAGAGGTCTATGAACACTGTGCGGCAAGGTTGCCGGAGTCAAGAGCAGAGTGCAAATATTGAGTGAACTCCAGGAGAGTAGTAGTGGTACTTTAGTCTTTCTTCATATATCTTCTGGTG
Organism: Neoceratodus forsteri; assembly: GCA_016271365.2. Classification (NCBI taxonomy): domain Eukaryota; kingdom Metazoa; phylum Chordata; order Ceratodontiformes; family Ceratodontidae; genus Neoceratodus; species Neoceratodus forsteri. Next base: position 848,359,168 of record CM057450.1, on the reverse strand, counting down.
CAGACCCTGCACTATTTTGGTTGCCCTCCTCTGGACAACCTCCATGCTGTCTATGTCTTTGTGGAGATGGGGGTCTCCAGAACTGTACACAGTACTCCAGATGTGGTCTTAGCAACTGTCTGTACAGAGGGCCAATAACTTCCTGTTTTCTACTGGTGATGCCTCTCCCTATGCATCCCAGTATCCCCCAGTTCTCCTTACTGCCTTCTCACATTGCTGGGCCAAATTTAGGTCATCTGATATGACTACCCCCAGGTCCCTTTCCATTTTTGTTGTTGTCACTATCTCATCCCCCCCCCCATTGTGTACTCTTTCCCTTGGGTTTTATTTCCCAGGTGCATTACTCTGCACTCCTTCGCATTGAATCTAAGCTGCCATACATTTGATCATTCCTCCAACCTTGCCAAGTCCTTTTTCATCCTTTCCACCCCACCTTGCATATCAACCCTGTTGCAGATCTGTGTGTCATTTGCAAAGAGGCATACTTTTCCTTCCAGTCCCTCTGCAATGTCACTTATAATGACATTAAAAAGCACCGGCCCCAGTACTGCACCCTGTGGTACCCCACTAGTAACTACCTTTTCTTCACTGTGGATTCCATTTACTATTACCCTCTTTGTCCTGTCATCCAGCCAGTGTTTTACCCCAGGCTACCACCCTGGGACCCACTCCCAGGCTGGCTAATTTGTTTATTAATCTTTTGTGTGAGACTGTGCCAAATGCCTTGCTAAAGTCTAGGTAGGTCATGTCCACAGCCCCTCCCTGGTCTACTACTTTGGTCACCCAGTCAGAGAAATCAATTAGATTTGTCTGACATGACCTTCCTGCTGTGGATCCATGCTGCTTTTGGTCCTGTGCCCGACAGGCCTCTAAGTACTCAACAATTATTTCCTTCAAAAGTGATTCCATCATTTTCCCTACCACTGAGGTCAAACTGACAGGCCTGTAGTTTTCTGCCTCTGTCTTTCTCCCACTTTTGTGAAGGGGGAATTACATCCACCCTCCTCCAGTCCTCAGGTACCACACCATCTTCGCATGATTTATTAAAAGGTGTAGTCAGTGGTGTTACTAGTTCTTCCCTTAGTTCTTTTAGAATTCAGGGTGAATCCCATCAGGCCCCATTGCTTTATACACCTTCAGTTTTAAGAGTTCTTTCAGAACCCTTTCTTCTGTGAAAGGACTAATATCAACCCCCCGGCCCCGTCCAGAGTGCTTCTATTGACTGGATTAGGTATCTCCCCCTGCTCTTACATTATGAATACTGAGTAGAAGTATTTGTTCAGTATCCCTGCTTTTTCACTGTCACTTTTTGCCCAACCACCTTCCTCTTTATTCAGCCTCAGTATCCCTGCCTTAGTCTTTCTTTGTTTCCTAATGCACCTATAAAAGGTTTTATCCCCCTTCTTAAAAGAGTTAGCTATCTTTTCCTCAGTTTGGACCTTTGCAATTCTGACTGCCTTCCCTGCTTCCTTCTGCTTAAGTGGTACAGTTCTTCATCCTGCTCCTTCTGTGTTTCCTTATACTTCCTGAATGCTATCTTTCTCTCCTTAACCTTCCCCACCACTTCTTTTGAGAACCATAGTGTTTTTTCTTTCATTTTGATTTGTTTATTTGCTTCATGCAAAGGCTTGTTGCCTCTGTGATGGCAGTTTTGATGTTTCCCTATTGTTGCTACACCCCACCGTCTTGCCTGTTTGCTAGTGCTTTTCTGAGGCACTCTTCCACTTTGACAAAGTCAGCCCTCCTGAAGTTCAGTACCTTCACTTTCATATGGCTTGACTCTACAGCTAAGTTTATCCCACTGCACTGGTGCTACTATGCTGGGGAGAGGGGTGAAAATCATGTATATATATAAATATATATCATCATTTAACCTTAAAGGGCTATCACCCTAACTATAGACCTACCGTGTTACCATATATATATATATTATGGTAACATGGTAGTGCTACCATAGTTAGGGTTGAGTAGCCCTTTTAAGGTTAAATTGTGAAACTTTGCACCTTAATAACTTTGCCACCATTCAACAGATTTGCCTGAAATTTGGAAGTCATGGAGCATAACCATAGATCTTGGGATCTTATAACTTTCGTACCAGTCAGTTATACGGCTACAGTGTTATTATGCAACATCCATGCGTGTTATTATGTCTTTTTGCGCCTTCTTTGCTCACACCTACAGGTCGCACAGTTTGTACAATTGGTCCAAAGACTTCAGGGAACGTGCGATCCAGGTCCTCGATGTGCCTTTTGAAGATTTCATGAAAAAATATTAAATGGTTCAAAAGTTATTCAAAAAACATGTTCCCATTATAAGTCAATGGGAAAAGTTAACAAAAAGTTCAACAGTGTCACAAGTGTAGCTTTTAGTGTCGCAAATGGCCCTGTAGCGTCATGAGTCAGTCATTTTTTTTTCAGTTAGTGGTCAGAGAAATGCTTGCCATTTAAATTTGGGACCCTCTAGGGACATAATTATTTTTGTGTTTACCTAGTCGTACCCTGAGGATGTTAGCCATGTCTTTTTTGGGGGGTTATTCACCTCAGAAATATGTTTTTCAAATTTTTGTAAAAAGTATTTTCGGTAAGTAGTGTCACACTCATGAGACTTTCGTGATTTCATTTGCAAAAGTGTTGTGATTTGGGACACTATTTTGCAACACTATGACCAAAATAACAGGAATTATTTGCTACCCTGCTGTAAAAAGAATGGTTTGGTCTATTGGGCTGAAATTCTGAGGGAAGACAGCCAACATGCCACAAATGTGCAGTTGTGTGGTTTGGTGAAAAAATATTGGAGGGCTGCAAAGTTATGGCACTCCAAAATTGATGCTTTTTCCCATAGGATAACATTACGGCATCCACCACATTACAGGAATTCTTTGCCACCCAGCTGCAAAATAATACTTTGGTCTTTTGGGCTGAACTTTGGAGAGAAGAAAGCCAGCATCCCAAAGATGTGCCTTTTTGTGGTTTGGAGAAAAAATATTACAGGGCAGCAAAGTGAAGGCACTCTGAAGTTGACGTTTTTTCCCATTTGATAACATTATGGCGTCCGTTGCACCTTCTGGGTCCCGTATCTCGGAAAGGGTGTGACATACGGACTTTTCGTCACAAAAATGCTTAGCCCCCCACATGGGTGCTAAGTACAAAACTAGCCAGGAATGTCATAATTCATACAAAATTTTCATTTTTTTTTCCACGTTGTACAGTTCCTGACATATAAGCAATTTAGTATTCCAAATCCTCCTTTTTTCCTCAGTGGCCCATTATTATGCATACATTATTTGTATTCACTGTCTTTTTCAATGCAGTTTTTGGGGAAAATAAGGGTGTGCCCTTTCGTTACTGTGCCAGTCAGCATTTCCAGTTATGTTTCCATTACTGTTCGCATCACCGTTCTCATGTACGCCACCGTATGCATTATGGTTTGCATTTTTGTTTGCGCTTCTGTTTGCATTACTGTTACCATTTGCTTTTCCATTACTGTTTATGTTTTCATTTTCTTTTGCATCAGCCTGTGCATTGCCATTTTCACTTGTGGTCGACCTTCCGTTTGCGTGTGTCTTTTGTTTTGCATCATCGCCACTGTTACCGTTACCATTGGCGTTTCCAATTGCATTACCATGACCGTGATTGTTACAGTTTGTGTTTCCATACGCACTTGCATTTGCATTTCCATTTCTGTTTCCTTTGGCATTACTGTTGCTGTTACCATTACCTTTTATGTTTCCAATTGCGGTACTGTGACCATGCACATAACGGTTTGCATTTCTGTAAGCGCTTGCGTTTGTGTTTCTGTTTCCTTTGGTGTTATTGTTGCTGTTACTGTTACCATTTTCATTTACAATTGCAGTACTGTGACCGTGTGCATTACGGTTTGTGTTTCCGTACTCGATTCCATTCGCATTTCCTTTTCTGTTTCCTTTGACATTATTGTTGCTGTTACTGTTACTATTTGCATTTACAATAGTGGTCCTGTGACCGTGCACATCACGGTTTGTGTTTCTGTATGTGCCTGCATTTTGGTTTCTGCTTTCTTTGGCTTTATTGTTGCTGTTACTGTTACCATTTGCATTTCCAATTGTGGTACCATGACCGTGCGCGTAACCAGTTGCGTTCCATACACGCTTGTGTTTGCTTCTCTGTTTCCATCACTATTGATTTTGGCATCACTTTACACTTGCATTTCTATTACCTCTTGTGTTACCATTTGCGTTTTGCGTCACCATGTGCGTAACCCTTTGTGCTTGCGTTTGTGTTGCACTTACCATTACTATGTCACAAAAAATCACGTGGTAGGAGTGCATTGCCCAAAGGTCCCACACTCCTACCACCACATTACATTCACTATTTATAGTCCTCATTCTCAAAAAGAAGGGAAATTCATGGCAAAAAAACACAGTTTAATGCATCAGATAGGGTTGTTCCACAGCAACAAAAGTGAGGAAATTCGATGTTAGGGTTGAAAGCCTCCCCTTGCAACCCCCCACTCCACCCCCCTAACCAGCATCGGGGTGTGCGTTAGGGTCATCAGTTCTAACTGTCACACCATTCCCCTGTACTTCACCACCTCAACTTGTTTACACATGGAATGGGGTGAGAGTTAGGGCCGATGACCCCAATGCACACCCCAATGCCGGTTGGATGTGGGGCGGAGTGGGGTAAGGGGGCTTTCAACCTTAACATTGAATTTCTTCACTTTTGTCGCTGTGAACAACCCTAACTGATACATTAAATGGATTTTTTGCCATGTATATATATATATATATATATATATATATATATATATATATATATATGTATATATACTGTATATATATGCAACAGGTGTCAGGATGAAAACTGACACATAACTTCGTTATCTGAGTCACTGTGTGAATAAATGGGTGATGATGTAATCATTATGTGAATAACTTCAAGTTATCCACATAATGATTACATCATCACCCATTTATCCTCACAGTGACTACATCACTAACCACCACCACCTGTGCTGCCTGCTTAGCAGTACTGCCTCCCAGTTTCACTTACACCTTCTCACAGTGCTGTTTACAACCCAAGCTATCACAGTCCCAAAGACTCAAAAAATGCACACCCTAACGAAATTCCCCCCAAATTGGAACCAAATTTTAAATAAAAACACTCTTAAAAAAAGGCCATGTTTTCCTTTCTCAGCACAGCATCCCTGCAAACCAAACACATCAACCAGGTACAGAAAAAAAACATGGAAAGGAACTTGAGAAAAAATAAAATACAACAAAACTGAACCCAAAAAATCCTTTTGCATAAATCAAATATGTGTGAGGTGACTGTGGGATAACCAACTTATTTGTACAGTAGCCTGTGACCTCTCGTAAACCTCACTCGTGGCTTCACCACTCATGAGGTTACTTGAGGTCACAGGCTACTGTACAAATGACTTGGTCATCACACAGGCACCCCTCACATATCCATATATATATATATATATACTGTATATATATATATATATATATATATATATATATATATATATATAGATGTAACCCCCTACTGAAATATTGTCGATATTTTTTGTTCAGTGCCAATTGACCCGATAACATCACGAGTGGCAAAGCCACGAGTGATGTCATCGGGTCAACTTGCACGAGAACAAAAAATATCTACAATACTTCCAGTGGGGGGGTTGCGTATTCCATTTATGTCATACCTTCAAAAAAGTGAGAAAAAACAGTACATTCTTGTCATTTTTGCTGATTATAAAAAAATCTAAAAGAAATCTATAAATGAAACACCACTCATTTTGTAGATATTTTTGTGATGAACAACTTTCATGCTTGTAGTACCATGCAATAATTTTTTATTTTAAAGTTATTCGCATTTGTTTGTCAAAAAAGTAAAACAAAATAGCATTTTCTGCTGTTTTTTTTGTTTAATATATAAAAAAATTAAAGTTAGTCATAAATAAAACACTACTCATTTTCTAGATATGTTTGTGCTGAACAACTTTCGTGCTCGCAGTACCATACTATCATTTTGCATTTTAAAGTTATGCATACTTGTTTGTCAAAAAAAGTGGAAAAAATGCATTTTTTGCTGTTTTTTGTCTACTCTTATAAATATATAAAAGTTACCCATAAATGAAACACCACTCATTTGGTAGATATTTTTGTGCTGAACTTTCGTGCTGACAGTACCATGGTATCATTTTTCATTTTAAAGTTATTCACATTTGAATATGATTATTACTGCTACTGCAGCTAAGCATGCAAATGAGTTCCAAATGAACCAGTCTCTCCCTACTGTGTAGATAAATTTACCTACAGTGAGGATAAATGTGATATTCCCTCTGTAGGTCTGTCTACCCTGAGAATATTGAAAATATTTGCCTTTTTTATCCTCACAGGTATGGCATAAATATATATATATATATATATATATATATATATATTATGGTAGCACGGTAGTGCTACCATAGTTAGGGTTGAGTAGCCCTTTTAAGGTTAATGGGTCAAACTTTCCACCTCAATAACTTTCCACTGTTCAATGGATTTGCCAGAAATTTGGACAGCATGATCAACAACCATACATCTTGGGATCTGCCAACTTTTGTACTGGTCAGATATATGGCTGCGGAGTTATAAAGTGTGATCTGCATGCATGTTTACACTTTCTGGTGAATAATTTGCTCGCACCTACAGGTCACACAGTTTGCACGACAGGTCCAAAAACTTCAGAGAACGTGCAGCCAGAGTACCCGATATGTCTTTCCAAGATTTCGTGAAAACATATTATACTGTTCAAAAGTTATTAAAAAAACAAGTTCCCATTATAAGTCAATGGGAAAAGTTAACAAAAAGTTCGACAGTGTCGCAAATGCACTTTTTAGTGTTGCAAATGGCCCTAGTAGTGTCGCACCATAGTTAGGGTTGAGTAGCCCTTTTAAGGTTACTGGGTCAAACTTTCCACCTTAATAACTTTCCACTGTTCAACGGATTTGCCAGAAATTTGGACAGCATGATCAACAACCATACATCTTGGGATCTGCCAACTTTTGTACTGGTCAGATATATGGCTGCGGAGTTATAAAGTGTGATCTGCATGCATGTTTACACTTTCTGGTGAATAATTTGCTCAGACCTACAGGTCACACAGTTTGCGCCGACAGGTCCAAAACTTGTGAGAACGTGCAGCCAGGGTGCACCCGATGTCTTTCAAGATTTCTGAAAACATATTATACTGTTCAAAAGTTATTAAAAAAACAAGTTCCCATTATAAGTCAATGGGAAAAGTTAACAAAAAGTTCGACAGTGTGGCAAATGCACTTTTTAGTGTTGCAAATGGCCCTAGTAGTGTCGCAAATCTGCCATTTTTTTTCAGTTGGTGATCAGAAAAATGCTTGGCATTTAAAATTGGGACCCTATAGGAACACCATACTTTTTGTGTTCACCTAGTCGGACCCTCAGAATGCAAGCCATGTCTTTATTTTGGGGTTAAACACCCCAGAAATATGTTTTTCAAATTTCTGGAAATTTCTGGAAGTAGTGTCGCACTCATGACACTTTTGCAAATGCTTGCGAAAGCTTTTGCAAATCACAACACTGCTTTTCCAGACTATCGCCAAAATGACAGGAGTTCTTTGCCACCCTGCTGCAAAAGAACGGTTTGGTCTTTTGAGCTGCAATTTGGAGGAAAGGCAGCCAATATCACTCTGATATGACTTTTGGTGGTTTGGTGACAAAATATTGCATGGATGCCAAGTTACAGTACTCTGAAGTTAACTTTTTTCCCATAGACTAACATGGTGGCATTCACTGCGCATTTCGGGGCACGTATCTCAGAAACGGTGCGAGATATGGAATTTTCATCCCAACAGTGCATAGCCCCATGGGCTATGCATTCAGTGAAAACCTGGCCAGGAATCTCATGAATCATGTGAAATTTACATTTTTCTTCTACGTCACATGGTTTCTGAGACATAAGCAATTTAGTATTCCAACAGCTCATTTTCTGCTCCGAGGCCCATTATTATGCATGTATTCTTTGTACACACTGTGTTTCTCTACGCAGCTGTTGGGCCAAAATAGGGTGTAAGCTTCTGTTACTCTAACAGTTAGCGTTTCCACTTGCGTTTCCGTACCCGTTTACTTTACCATTCCCGTGTATGCCATCATGTGCATTACCCTCTGCATTCTTGTTTGCGCTTGCGGTTGCATTACTGTTATCATTTGTGTTTCCACTACTTTTTCTGTTTGCGTTTTGGTTTGCATTTCTGGCACCCCTTTCTTTTGCATTTGCATTTCTCTTTTGGTTTGCATCTTTGTTGCTGTTACTGTTACCATTTGCGTTTCCAATTGCGTTACTGTGCCCGTGCGCATTACCGTTTACGTTTCTGTATGTGCTTCCATTTGCTTTTGCATTTCTGTTTCCTTTGGCGTTATTGTTGCTATTGCCATTACCATTACCATTTGCATTTACAACTGTGGTTACGTGACCGTGCGCAGTACGGTTTGCGTTTCCGTATGCATTTCCATTCCCGTTTCTGTTTCTGTTTCCTTTGGCATTATTGTTCATGTTAACTTTACCATTTGCATTTACAATTACTGTACCGTGACTGTGCTTATTACGGTTTGTGTTTCCGTGTGTGCTTGAGTTCGCATTTCCGTTTCGGTTCCCTTTGGTATTATTTATGCTGTTAACATTACCATTTGCTTTTCCAGTTGCCATACCATGACCATGTGCATCATGGTTTGCATTTCCTTACGCGGTTGCATCTCCCTTTTGCATCACTCTTCAGTTTGGCGTCACTTTGCGCTTGCATTTCTATTAACATTTGCTTTACCATTTACATTTCTGTCACCATGTGCGCAACCATTAGCACTTGCATTTCCCTTGCAATTACCATTACTATGTCAGAAAACATCATGTGGTGGGAGTGCCTGGGGCCCAAAGGGCCCCACTCTCCCACCACCACATTCCATTTATTACTTCTACTGCACATTCTCAAAAAGAAGGGAAATTAGAGGCAAAAAACTCCATTTAATGCATCTGATAGGGTTGCTCCACAGTGACAAAAGTGAGGAAATTTGATGTTAGGGTTGAAAACCCTCCCTTGCATCCATGCCCATCCTGCCCAGCAGCCGGCATTGAGGTGTACATTGGGGTTATCGGTCCTAACTCTCACCCCATTCTACTATAGTTCACCACCTCATCTTCTTTACACATGTGATGGGTTGAGAGTTAGGACCGATGACCCCAACACACACCCTGATGCCGGCTGGGGGGGGCCAGGGTGGGTGCAAGGGGGGGGTTTCAACCCTAACATCGAATTTAGTCACTTTTGTCGCTGTGGAACAACCCTAACTGATGCATTAAACTGAGTTTTTGCCTCTATATATCTATCTATATATATATATATATAGATATATATATCTATATATATATATATATATATATATATATATATATATATATTAGTGGCACTGTAGCAACACTATAGTTAGGGTTCAGGTGGTGACTATAGCTATGGTTCAGTCTTCACTCCTATGTTAAACCCCAAATTTTGCACTTTAATAACTTTGCAACCATTTGTAGGAGGCAGTATGGCGCAGTGGGTTAAGGCTCTGAGCTGCAAATCTGAAGACCTGGGTTTGAATCCCACAGCCCCCTAGGTGCATACTGTGTGACCCTGAGCAAGTCACTTAACTTCCTTGTGCTCCCAGGTTGCACCTGCAAACAAGCTTTCAGCTTAGTGTGTCTCACCTGGTAAAATAATTGGTAAAAAAAAACAAGCATTTGATACATCCACAAAATGTTTTGCATGCTCTGTCAGGGAACATCAATTTCTTGATGTGGCAAGTTTCGTTCTAGTTGGATGTGTGGTTGTTGAGATGCAGAGTATTAAAAAATGTGAAATTTACCATTTTGGTGCAAATCCTTTGTCACGCCATTTCTCTGAATTGGCTTGTGGGTTTAGTCTGAAAGTTTTAATGTATATGGGGTTTGGGTGACGTGCTTTTTGAAGATTTAGTGAAAAAAATATTAATCTGTTCAAAAGTTATTAAACTTTAAATTTTCCCATTATATTCAAAGAGAAAAATTAGATGTGCCATGCGAAAGCACTTTTTGCTGCTGCAAAAGCAGGAGTTGCTTTCGCAAATGTGGAATGTAGTGTCAGGATTCTGTGTTGAAAATTTAGTGACAAAAGTCCATAAAATTACTGTGTTATGAGTGTACATTGCAGTTTTCTTGCACCTTCATAATTTTGTGCATTTGTAATATTTTCACTCGAGATTTTCAGCAATGGCAGTTTTTTCACACTTCTTTATGAACAGTACAGCAGTCATTTTTCATATCCTGCCTGAAATATGCATTTATACATCTGGCACAGAATAGTGCGGTTACTATGGGAAATCAATGCTTGGGACAGATTAAGAAAATCATAGTGACAGTGTTCATGAGCAGAGGTCACAAAATGCCAATGTTGGAAATTTGGTGAAATAATTCCACTAAATGACTGTGTTAAGTGAATGTGCTGCACAGTTTCCACATACACTAGGAAGTTTGTGCATTTTTAATATTTTCACTACAGATTTTCAACATTGCCATCTCTTCACACCTTCCTATGAATGGTACATCTGTCAATCTTCAAATCCTGCCTGATCTGTTTTCATACATCTGGCGTAGAATGACACAGTCACTGTGGGAACTCATAGTTCAGGACACATTAACAAAATCACAGTGCCACTGTTAATGAGAAGAGGTCCCAAATGATTTCATAAGGTGGTGGTCACAAAAAGGCCATGTTGAAAATTTGTAGTGCAAATACCAACTAACGTCCAGGGCATTAGGTTTTCTAATCATAATATCCCACCCTATACAGAATGACAGGCATCGGGTGTGTGCCTTTGGATTGCCAACTGTAATGCTCATGCCATTCCACTCCCACCCACCACCCTGCAGCCAGTGAAAGCATCGAGGTGTGGCTTGGACATTTTGGCCCCAGAGTTCACCCCATTCTCCTATACTGCACCCATTTCAGTGTAAGTCCTTATGGAATGTGGTGACTGTAAAGCCAACCACCCCAAGGCACACCTCAACATGTGTCAGTGTCTGCATGATAGGGTGAGGTGAAATGGCATGAACGTTATGGGTGATGAACCAAATCCATACCCCAGTGCCTCTCCATCTTTGCAGGGTGGAGGTGGGCTTAGCGTGAAGTTCAATACTTCACTACCATTCCTATTCTGCATCTGTCTAACACCTTCATTTCCAATGATAATACCAGCAAGCAAAAATTTAGCATTGACAAATGATTGTTTTGTTGTGGCACCTTCTCAGTGCAGAATCACCATCACTTGCCATCACACGATTGCCCATTCTCATGCTCTCTGTATATCAATGAAGTGGCTGTGCTGCTTTTGGAGAGAGAGAGGGACAGCTTGAGCAGCAATCCTGAGTGCCAAGCACTTGAATCATACACAAATAGAAGGGCAGCAAGAGAGCTAGAATACAAGTGGTGGACAGGACTGTGACATATACTGATTTCCTCTGCCCATTGTCACAGTGATTGCAGAAGTGTGACAGGTGGACAGCAACATTGACAGTCTTCCAACAGACAGATGCTGTCTGCATGGAAAGGTCCCCTCTGCCACCTCCTATGTCTCCTATGTGTGCTGCAGAGAGCCCGACTCACAGAAACAGACAGCTTGAGACCGTAACCACATGTGGCCATACAGTACAAGACAGCAAGACAGAGAGAAAGAGAGAGAGAGAGAGAGAGCAGTGCCAAGACACTTAATATGCATGGTCGCTGCATAGATTGAGAGAGACATAATGGGTGATCAGCTAATGCCAGCCAGTGGGTGGGGCTGAATCTCACACTAAACGTACTCACAGAAAAAGCAGAAGTGTTACACACAGAGCAAAACAGAGCAGAGTGATGGGATCCACTGTCAGTGTGTTCATGTATTGGGAGACATCTCCTGAGAGAGGGGGGCATGGAGTTGCCAAGGGCATAAGGGTGTGGATAGACAGCTACAGATAGACAGGGATAAGTGCAAGTCCTGCATGATGGTGGCAGTGGACACCAGACAGAGAGGGAGGGACCAAGACAGAATGAAAGAGACAATGACTACTAAATATAGAGAGAGAGAGAGAATCACAACAGGTGAGCAGCTGATGCCTGGCAGCCACACAGACCGTCAAGAAATGTCCTCTGTGTCTGTCAGCCTCAGCATAAAGTGTAGCACCCTCTGCATAGTAAGGTAGGGGAAAGCAGCAATCTTAGAAGTACTATAAAACAAGGGAGAGTGATCTCATGCACAGAAACACAACAAACTCACCACACACTCCAGAGCCATGAGAAGGTTGCTTTCTCCAATGAGGAGGGCACAAAATTCAAAGTACAGTAGTTGTTCTTGATGGAAAAGTTTCACATTTATTTTAAGCAAGTTGCTTGTTTTACTGAAAGCAAAAGAAATGTAAGGCACACTAAATTCTGCATGCGGGTGCCCCAGTGCTTCACCATTTAATGCTTTATCGGGGGTAATCATCAGGTTAGTGATAAGTCCTTTATACTTGCAAAAAATTTAAAAATAATGATGTCAAATTTTTTGACCAATCAGATTGCATGAATATTTTTTATCATTAAATTACTTAGTACTGCAGTATATTAAGAGAAAACATAAAAATCTTTAGTGTAACATAGTGAAGAACATAGACAAGATCTAAAGACCCTTATTATTTTCAAAATTCTGGCTCAAAATTTCACTAGCCAATCAGACAGCTGGAATTAAGGTTTTAAAATTTAATAATTTTTTTTCAAAACCACATTTGTTAAGATAATGGCTAGTTCATGTCACTGTTTCATCACATCAAATTTATGAACCAAAAAAGCATCTACAACAATTTCATACCTCAATAGTAGGTACTTCAAATCTATTAAGAAATAAAGCATAGGGAAACCTGGAATGAGAGAAACAATTCACAGGTATCAAGAACACCCATTTCCCAAACTGAATTGCAAGAACTCCTGCAATCACAGATCCTCTGTGCTGCAAAAGAGGAGAAAAGATAAAAATATTAGTTTGCTTTAATACAATTTAGTATAACTCTTCCTTATAGTTTTCTAACCATGTCAAGTTAAATCCATAAAGCAATACTTCTACGATCAAACACCAAATTTATCTGTGAATATAACAAACTCCATTGTAAACATACTAAATTTCAACATGGTTATTATATACCACCTATTTAAACTTGAAGACACCCAAGGGAGTGGTTGCATGAATTGTAAGTGTCTTTGCATGTCTTCAGAGAGGGTCTGTCAGCTGTAGATGGTAGAGAGCTCCAGAGAGACAGCTCCAGGCACACTCTGTTCACAAAATGTCCCACAGATAAATAAGGATCTGATTATACTATCTGAAAAAGTAAGGGAATTTAGTGCAAAAAACATCCTTAATGCATCAGTTAGGGTTCTTACTAAAGTGACAAAAGCAGGGAAATGTGCTGTTAGGGTTTCCAACCCTAACATCCTAGCCCCCCACCCTGCAGACACTGACAGGGGTGTGTGCCTTGGGGATGTCGGCCCTAACTCTCACCCTATTCTTCTATACTTTGCCCATCTCAGCTTATTTACTTATGGAATGGGGTGAGCATTGGGGTGACAACCCCCAGGAACACCCACAACACCTGCCAGTGTCTGCAGGGTTATGGGTGTGGTGTTAGGGTTGAAAATCTTAACACCACATTTCGCTTTTGTCACTTTTAGTAAGAACCCTAATTGATGCATTAATGAAGTTTTTGTAATTAATATATATGTGTGTGTATATATATATATATATATATATATAATAGATAAACCACTCTGAGGTGTGCGGTTGCGATCTGATATACACATGCCTTGGTGTGCATCAACTGCCCAAGGTGTGCGTATATCAGAGCATGATGGCACACCTAAGAGTGGTTTATCAATCTTATAAAATGTCAAAATTGTTTTTTGGGGGGGTAAAATTGCAGGTGTGTGGTCACTCTCTGATATACTCACGGTCATGTGATGCTGGGCAGCAAATAAATAATCAGCATTTTCCCTACCCATTTTATAAATATATTTATACAACACATGTTTTGGGATAAATGACAGGATAAAAAGTAATATCTCAGCCAGGTCATGGAGATATCACTGATATCTCCACACTCCTATACGTCATACCGAAACTACTGTGCTATGCGGCACTTTCACTTTCTTGTAACTCATCGCTGTCTACCTACATTTACAATAACACATGCTCTGCATAAAAAGAAACAAAACAGCCATTTCAATCTTAACTCTCCACATTTTCATGAAACAAAATCTATCTCCTTAATCCTGCCATTATGCCAGAAAAAAATAATATTTTAAAAGCTTATCTGGTTGATCCTGCCACTCTAAGCACTTTCACAGTCCCTTTAAGCATCGTAGCAGCGGCTATTCACAGTGATGCCTGTTATATTTATAGTTATTTTCTGCAAGTTATCTGAGTTCAAAATGACAGAAAACGCTGTGCTTCATACACAGCCTTAGTGTAATTTGTTGAAAAAAACACTGACTGCACACAGACTGCAGCGACTGATTGCAGCTTTTGAGCAGTAAAAAGCGCGAGCCTCTGCTGCTAAAACAGAGGCTCACGCTCCTCTACTGTTCTAAAGCTGTTTAATTCAGTTACTGCACTGTGTGCAGTCAGTTTTTCAACAAATTACACTAAGCTGTGTATGAAGCACAGTGCTTTTCTTTCATTTTGGAACTCAGGATAACTCGCAGAAATGATTATCAATATAACAGGCATCACTGTGAATAGCGCCAGCCATGCTACATTTACAGGACGGTGAAAGTGCTCAGAGTGGCAGGATCAACCAGAACATTTAAAATATTATTTTTTTACAAAATAATAGCAGGATCAACCAGATATTTTCAATAATTTTAAAATGACAGGATCAACCAGATATTTCAAAATAGTATATAATCTGTTGCATAAAATCTGTTATGTTTGGGGAGGCCTGGAGAACTCTGTTGGGGGGAGGGGCATGGCATAAAAAAACAGATAACTCTTTTAAAAAAATAACCATAAAAACTAGGATACACCACATATTTTTTCAACAACAAATTACATCTGTTCATTTCACAGCTTTTCTGTAAGGGAGGTTGTATTGCTAGTGCCATCACCTTTATGTCGTCCATTGCACTGAGAGGAGCATGTCGTCGGTTGTGTTGGGGGACAAAACATGTGTTGTACAAACAGAGATATGACATGGCCTGACAGAGGAGTATCATATTTATCTTCACTTTCGAGGCCAGTGACATCAAGATATCTCACTGTGGCTCACCCACTCATGAGATATCATCATGTCACTGGCTCTCGTGAAGATAAATATGATATCTTCAGTCAGGCCATGTCATATCCCCTATATATATATATATATATATATATATATATATATATATATACACAGTATATATATATAGATATATATTCTTGGCAAAAAAACATACTAATGCTTCAGTTAGGGATCATATTAAATCATAAAAATGAGGGAAATATGATGTTAGGGTTTGCAGACCTCAGATTAGAGACTGCCTGTCCACCAAGACCTTAAAAACATATTTATTTGAGTCAGCCTTCTTAGATGTGTTCTAACTTGGAACTTTACTGATTTTAATTTATTACTGTTTTATTTCAATTTTAGTATGTCTATGGCAATGTACAAGAGCTCTGATATTGTGAAAAGTGCATTTAACAAAGAAAAATGACTTTGACTTTGACTTTGACCCCACCTCCCACCTTGCACACATTAACAGGCATCAGGGGTGTTCCTTGGGGGTCATCAGCCCAAATACTCACCCCATTCCATAAGTAAATAAACTGAGATGGACACAGTATAGGAGAATGGGGTGATTGTTAGGGCTAACTACCCAAGGCATACCCTCAACGCCTGTTGATGTGTACAGGGTTGGGGTGGAGTGTTAGGGTTAGAAATTCTAACATCGTAATCCCCTCCTTTTTATGGTTTGATATCAATCCTAACTGATGCATACCATGGCCTTATTTGCCTGTGGGAGCACAGGGCCCCCACACATCTATAATTTTTGAGATAGAGTAAACATATCCTTATTTGCCTGTGGGAGCACAGTGCCATTTGGGCCCTGTGCTCCCATTCCTCCCTTGATGCATATATGTATGTCGGTGTGGAAGGGCCCTCTGTTTCCATTTATAAGACAACAGTGACCAAATTACCAGCATAGCCATCTTATTACCCCACCTCATGTCCCTGGTAAAGAAGCATACTATGGCTGATCATGGACAAGGAGACGGGTCCTGAGGTTTGTGGCCCAGTGCCTGATGTGCTCTTTCCATCACCAGCAAGGTTTTGACAGATACATTTGAGTACTTTAAGAAGAACTACATGTAGTTCTAGCAATGTAGAGAAGTTCGTTTCTAATAATGCATTGCCGTATACCATACTTTCATATGCTTTATTTACCTTAGATCAGGAGATGATCTGGAGCTGTCAGTTGAAAATCAGTGTGTAGTTCTTCTTACAGTGCATAACTGTATCTGTCAAAACCTTGCCAGTGGTGGCTGAGGGGTAGCAACTCGGATTGATCTCCCCTCTATGGCTGTAGTAAGACTGTTTTTTTTTTCTTTCTTTGTACTGGGTTGTCCGTGCACAGAATTGTATCTTATGGGGACTCTACTAACAAAATAGCCATTCACATTAAATCCTTTTACAATATGGACCACAATAAATTAACTTCAGTCCCATATCAAATTAACCTCCTTTTTAATGGATTAATTTATGAAGACCTCCATAGACTGTATGCTACATAATATTCAATCTTGACATCTACTATTAATGAGAGGTCAAGGATGTCATGAGGGACTACTGTGGGTGGAGTTTTGGGGTTATTTTCTAACACTTAAGGATTTTTCCCTTAAAAAAAAAAGTATCCATTTTCATGACTAGTGATACAAAAAAGGATTATGTTTTCATATCAAGTGATCACAAAAAAGGATTTATAACAGTAAATAAAACACATTTTTAGGGCATACAGTATCTCTAACATTGAATTGCAGATTGCACATAATGGGGTCCCCATCAGCCAGCTAGGTGTGGTGGTCTCTCTCCAGAATGTCATTTTTGTGGCTTTTGGAACTTTTTTAAGAAAAATGGAAACAAAATGATGGCCTATTCATACAGCTACAGTATCTTTCAGTGTTCACTGAGCATGCTCAGAAACAACGTTTTCACATTTTTAAAATGCAATAACTTATAAATGGCATATTATTTTTTTCACCAGACTAGCGAAGGCACATATGTGGGCTAGTCCCTTTCTGCTGTGAAAATTTCAGATTTCAATTTCAGACCAAAACTCTAAACCATCTGGGCTGTAGGCAAGTTCAAACAAAAATCCCAGCAAAGTCAATGAGCAAAAAATGTGTTTTTCGCCTCCCTGGAACTCGGAAACCACATATCGAACCAGAAGGTAACTTGCCACATCCAGAAACCTACCCTGGGTGACAGTGCATGCCAATTTGCATGTAAATCTGCTGAACAGTTACAAAGTTATTAAAGTGAAAAATTTAAAGTTTATCATTGAAGTTGCAGCTCAACCCTAACTATAAAGTTCATACTAAAGTTCATACTAAGAGGTGTCAGGAGCTAGAAGGCATAAGCCCATTATTGCTCCTATATAACCTTTCTTAAAAATATCTCAGACTGCCTCCATTTAGTAAATGCATATCCAGTGTCTTTTAAATTCTGCTTTTGACTTGCTTACTACCATCTCGATTGGCAGGCCATTCCATACATTCACCACCCTTGTTGTGTAAAAATACTTCCTTGACTTGTTTACAAATGTTTTGCCTTTTATTTGCAGTGGGTAATCCCGGGTCTGCATAGTTCCTTCCTTGAATTGTATGTTTAATTCATCAATTAATATTGGATCCTGCATTATGTCAAACATAAGTAACACATCACCTCAGACTCTTCTAGGACTAAATGACATCAAATTAAATTCCTCATAACTTTCATTGGTTAATCCATTTATTGATTTAGTGAATTTTCTTTGAACTTTTTCAATTATGTTTATTTCCTTTTTTTGAATGTGTTCCATAACTGGGAAGCAAACTCCAGATTTGGATGCACATAAGCCCTAAACAGGTCTTTAGGAAATAATATAGAAACAGCGGTAATTTTTGTAGATCTTTCAAAGGCCTTTGACCTGGTGGACCACCCCTTATTGATTGAGAGACTGCAAGGGATAAGTATCAGAGATGGCTTCTTAGATTGGCTAAAATCTAATTTGGGTAATCGCTCCCAGAGGGTGGAGGTACAGGGTTATTCATCGGAGAGCAGAAGGGTCACCA
Organism: Neoceratodus forsteri; assembly: GCA_016271365.2. Classification (NCBI taxonomy): domain Eukaryota; kingdom Metazoa; phylum Chordata; order Ceratodontiformes; family Ceratodontidae; genus Neoceratodus; species Neoceratodus forsteri. The sequence goes on along the minus strand of CM057450.1, from coordinate 848,340,786 downwards.
GAGGCGTTCCTGGGGGATCGATTCTGGGACCTCTTCTTTTTCTAATTTTTTTAAATGATCTTCCACTAGTGGCTGAGCATACAGAAATTCAGTTATATGCCGATGATATGGTAATTATTGCATTTGGTCAATCAGATGATGAATTGCAATTGAACCTGCAGTCTGATTTTTTTAGAGATCGAGTGGTGGTTCACCAGATCAGAGTTGATTATGAACACAAAGAAAATGAAATGTATGACATTTTTATCAAAACAAAGTGGTAATACTACTCTTAAACTTCAAATTTATACAAAAAAATCTAACTAAATTAGAACAGGTTAAGGATTACAGTTATTTGGGAGTGATATTTGATGAGCAGATGTCTTTTTCTTGCCATATTACGGATTTGGTAAAAAAAAAAGTGAATAAAAGGGTGGGGCTCTAAGGAGAACTACAGAATGTCTAACATTAATAGATAGGAAGAAGTTGGATGAACAGTTAATTATTCCAGTGCTAAGATATGGTGAATTGATATACAGAAGAACTAATAAAACACTCTTGACCAAGTTGGATAAAACTTATTTCCGAGTGGCCAGATATGTACTAAAGGGGAATTATCGCACTCATCATTGTCTATTGTTAAATAAATTAAATTTGTTGCCCTTGGATACAAATTATATTTGTCATTGGTTAATCTCAATTCATAAAATGAAATATTCTTGTCTAAATCATCCAATTTCATTATTGCTGTTTCCAGCGAAGCAACATTCTAAAAGGTTACTAACTAGATCAGTTCATTTAAATAAGATTATCGTAGAAAAATCATGAAACATATATGGGGATAGGACATTAATTCATCAAGCTGCTAGTTTTTGGAATCTTCGTTCTGCAGATGTAAGGGAAATTACAAATAATTTTACATTTGTTCATATTATTAAATAATTGAATACTTATGTCTGTAAGTGTTGATTGCTCCTTTCAATGTTCTGTAAAGTTAGATAAGATCTCTGTCTTTATGCAAAGACAAAGGAAGTATTTTTATACTTTTTTGTTATATCAGAAATATTTATGTTGATGTGTTTGTGTATGTGTTAACATTGAACCTTATTGTATGTATTTTAGATAGGGATTGCACAGGTCTGTCTTGTAAACTGGACTTTTGTTCAAATGACATGTATTACCTGTTTAAAAATAAATTTTTACCTACCTACCTAGCCTAAACAATGGTGCCATCGCTCTGCTATCTCTAGATTTGATATTTCTCTTAATTGCCCAACTGATTTTTCTGTCTTCTTTATTGCTTCTGATGTTTGCCTTTTGCAGATGAAATCACTTGTGATATATACAGTATATACCCAGATCTTTTTCATTATTTGTTTTGGGTAGGGGAATACCATGCATATAATAATTTGTTTTATTTGTTCCCCATACAGTATGTACCACCTTACATTTGCTTATGTTAAGTATCATACTCCATTTAATTGTCTACTCTACGATGCTATCAAGATCCTTTTGTATAACTGATGACTCAATATCTGTACTCACTGGACCACCCAGCTTGGTGTCATCGGCATACTTGAACACCCAGCCATCCAAATTATGTGTTAGATCAGCTATAAAGATCTGGATGAGCACTGGTACCAAAAGTGAGCCCTGTGGCACTCCACTGGTCACCTCTCCAACACTAGATAAACAAACATTTACTGTGACCCTCTGTACCCTACTGCTAAGCCATTCATTTATCCACTTTATATAAGATGGATTGATATTAAGATCTTGTAATTTGGCAACAATTGCCAAATGCAGTGTAAGGTCGAAGATTTTTGCAAAGTCAAGATAAATGATATCACAGGGTATTTTCTGATGTAAGGTGTAGCTGACCTTTTCATAAAAACATAATAGGTTGGTGGTACAACTACACCTTTTAAACCCATGCTATTCTTGATCACAATTATGTATTATAGTGGACAATCTATTGGTAATTATGAATTCTAGAAGCTTGCACCATACACTAGTCAGACTTATGGGTCAATAGTTATGTACATCTGAGGTTTCTCCTTTATTAAAAATGGGCACAACATGGGCCAAGTTACATTCAGATGGGATTGTTCCCATGATTAGTGATTGTTCAAATAGTAATTTTAGTGGGAAGCTTATATATTCTTCCATTATTTGTAGTAGTTTTGCCGATATTATATCAGGACCTGGTGATGATTTGCCCTTTAATTTTTTAATCTTACACTCAATGTCTTCTTCGGATATTTCAATGTTGTTATTATTATGTTGGTTATTTATGTTTAATGACCTTTGATCCTTGTAATAGACTTCAAAAAAATGTGAATTGACAGTTCTGCCACGTCTGCATTATGTGTTATTATTGTATTATTGTGTTTAATCAGATCTACTTGTGTTTGTGTTTTTTTAGTGAGTTTATATAAGAAAAAAATCTTTGCCATTATCTTCTCTAGCTTTTTCTGTTAATGTAATTTCCATTTTTTTCTTTGCTTTCCTAGTTTCCCTCTTGCATCTCCTTAGATGTTGTTTGTATGGTTAAATTATTGCCGTAGTGTAGGGGTTTTGTTTCATCTACCAGAAATCCTTTCTTTTTTCCTTTTCCTTTTTTATGTTTTTGATTAGAAAGCCTGTTGCAACAGCATTTCTTTCTTTATATATATATTTTTTTCCACTTCTCCCTAAACTGTAATGGTATATAAGCTGGCCACCTATATAAGTTATCTTTTTTCTACCTTAGTCTATGGTTGCTTAATTTCAGAATTCCTGGTGGATGTAGAAATCCCCCCCAAGAGAAATATAATAGTGTATTACGCCATTCAGAAAAGCATTTAAATATTCTAACAGTGGAATAAACTGTCATGCTAGTACAGCTGTATCTAGTGCTTCAGTTTGGTAGTGCATCACCCCCCCTTTTTCCTTTTAAAGGTGATGTTTAGTCCTGAATAGTCACCTCTTCCCACTTAGCTTCTCACTCCCGAGGCGTGGACTACACGAATGTGCGAATGTTTCCTCGCGTCCTTGCGAGGAGTTGAAGTACCCCCCCTTTCCTTCGTAACGGTATCCTAGGTATTCGAATCGGAAAAATGAAAAATGTATCCAGAAGCTGTTCGGTCATGAAGTAAAGTATCCTCCCGGTAATGAAAATGACGCTTTGAGCCAGGATTAAGAGGTAATGTTTAATTTGCCTTTTGTTACTGCTTTACCTGCCTCTCCTACCGGCTCTACGTTACTTAAGGCGTCCATAAGTAAACAGCTACGTTGTGCTGGTAATCGGTGGCATTTAAGAGGTTTAAAAACATAAATGTCATAGTTAAAAATACAATATATTCGCAATTCATGAAGTTTTAAAAAGTGTACAAGAATATAATGGTTTTATATGTCCTTATAAGTAGAGTGGCATTACTATCTACTCGTGGCCATTCTTAAGCTGAAAGACTGGGTTATAATGCTGTAGAGATATTGAATAATATCAAAGTTAATTAGACTTCCTGCAAAATGCCTTTTCCCAGTCTGATCAATTCTCTAGACAGTTATTCCTCTTTTTCTTTATAGCTAGTGTAGTGTAGGTTTACCTTTGTGTTTCAGTTTGCAGTCCCTCCTCAATGTAAAGCCTGCAGCTCAGCCTTCTATAGAGCTCCGGGCTGAGCTCTGTCAATATTTAAAGGTATACACAAGTAGGTGGAGCTCTGCTGAGGCACTTTATAATTTCTTTTTACAAGTAATGTGTTATAGTTGAATCTGAATCCAGAATTATGATCCAAAAGATAAAGATGTAATAAGAATGTGTTTAAATATGAAATTACTGTTTGCTTGGGAATAAAATATGTTTAAACTGTCTGTAGTAGGAGGAACTTAGGTATCACATGATTAAATTAACTATATAAAGAACTCTTTTTGGTTCATTCAAGCAGATAGTCTGGAGAGGTACAGACCTGTTCTGACCTCATAGTGGATATTTTACACTAGTGGATTTCTAGTGTTTACTTCTTATTTGCTGGAATTTTTATTTTCTTTCTGTAACACTTGAAGTTCATCTTTATTTTTATTTTGTACTACTAAATAAACATTTTCTTTTGTGAAACTTCCATTGCTGAGGCAAGACAACTTCCTTTCCGAGAATCACACCCCATAAGTAGTATGTGAGAATTTCTGTTTTTTGTATAACTTGTTCTTCTTTTTAAGAAGTTCCCTAATGTTTTTATTTAACCATTTTGGTTATTTAGTGTTAATCTTATGTTTCCTTAATTTAGGTATATTTTAATTTGCTATATCTAATATATTTGTTTTTATAACATCCTACATTCCTTCTGTTGACAAATGTGTGTGTGTGTGTGTGTGTGTGTGTATATATATATATATATATATATATATATATATATATATATATATATAAAATCACTAGATAGATAGAGATACCGTATATGTTAAAACTTCACTTCAGGCTATACTATAATCAGACATGACCGGCCAGGCAAAAAACGCAGAGGTGTCACGGCAATGTATATCACCAACAGCCACCATTTCACTATAGTGGACATCCCCGCAACCCCTGCCAACATAAACTCTATTCTCATCAAACTATCTCTCCCCTGTGCCTCCCCCCTTTACATGGTAGGCTCATACAGCCTGCCCTGCACACCCCCAGTGGACCTCCTCTCCCACCTAACCTCCCTTCAATCCCTAGTGGCCGGGGGCGAAATACACGCCACCAGCGATTTTAACACAAACTGGTTAGGTACAGATAAAGACCACTTGAAGACCAAAATAAAGGCTCTGAACCTAACCCAACTCATTACTAATCCCACCAGACTAAACCACAAGACCCAGAACTATTCTCTACTAGATTGGGCTCTCACCTCCCACCCCCACAGGATCCTAAACGCAGGCCTACTACCCGATTCTATAAGTGATCATCACATGATCTTCCTGATTAGGAAGGTGCATAGCCCTCTGCCCCCCACAAAGACACTGCTTCAGGTTCTACAACTCCCTCATCTTAGCATCTCTCTTGTCAGAATTAGGAAATGAAAACTGGTCCTTCATACCCGAGTCTCCCTCCACTGACACAGCTTTTGAGGGTTTCAAAACCTGCTTCCTAAAAGTCTGGGACAGACACCCCCCCATGGAAAAAAAGAGTTAGAGGTGCTCATCTACCCTGGATCTCAGCTGACATAATCAGGAATTGCCACACCAGAGACTGTGCCTGGAAAACATATAAGAAAACGGATACACAGGCATCCCTCTCCACATATAGAAGCTCCGAAACGCATGCACAAACTCCATCCTAAAAGCAAAAAAGACTTACTTTCTGTCAACTTTTAGCAAGAACATTAACCACCTGACTGATTTCTGGAAATCACTCAAATCCCTGCTCTCCCCCCCACTCTACCCCCATCCCCTACACTATCAGACCAGGGCTTCCACATCTCCGACCCCATCTGTGTAGATGAAGCCTTTAATACACATTTCTCCAGTTGCACTGCCAAGCTCCTATCCTCCCTCCCGAATCCACTCCCCCGGTAACCCCCCACCGCACCTGCCCCCAATCCTGCCTTTCTCTTTCCGCCCAGTAACCCATGCAGAAGTACTCCTCTACTAAGCGCCCTGAACCCAAACAAAGGCAAGTGTCCCATGTCCCTGGATGCCAAGATGCTCTTCCTGTCTACCCCAGCCATAACTGCCCCTCTCATTGCCCTTTTCAACCTCTCTTTCTCTCTGAGCACGTTACCCACGGCCTGGAAGTTGGCTGCAGTCATACCCCTGTCAAAAGGTGGTGACCCCTCCTCCCCAGAAAATTACAGACCCATCTCCCTGCTCCCAATCCTGGCCAAATTACAGGAATGGCTAGTCATGTCCCAGATCACTCCTTATCTGGATGCCTCCTCCTTTTTCACTTTGTTCCAATCAGGATTCTGTAAATCCCACTCCACCACCACCTCCCTGCTATGTGTCACTGGTGACAATCTCACTGGCATGGACAAAGATCACGTCACCTCAGCCATCTTCATAGACCTAGCCAAGGCTTTTGATACCATCTCACATTCCCTACTCCTCTCAAAACTCTCCAATGCAGGGCTCTCAGAGTCAGCACTGAATGGTTCCATGACTATCTAGTGGACAGGAAACAACCAGTCAAACTGGCCTCTCACACCTCAAACCCCCTGCCAGTCACTACCGGAGTCCCACAAGGATCTGTCCTAGACCCACTACTTTTTTTTCCATTTTTTTAAATGGCCTCCCATCAGCATGTTCCTACTCATCCATCCAAATGTATGTGGGCGACACTGTCCTGTATGCCTCTGGTCCCTCCACACAAAGCATAGCAACCCTTCCCCAGGAGGATTTCTATGCAATCCAGTGCTGGTTGAGGACTAACCAGCTATTCCTAACCCTAAAAAAACAGTATCACAAACATTCAGATCCCAACAAAGACTCTCCTTCCAAGCCCCCTCCCCCCTTTCAAAACCTCAGATGGGACCCCCCCCGGACAATTGTACTTCCTTCAGATATCTAGGCGTCTGGCTAGATCAGCACCTAGATTTTACCTCTTATATCAACTCACTACACAAGAGACTACTCCCCAAGCTAAGTGCTCTATTCTGCAATAAAAAAAGCATCCCTACACAAACTAGGCATGCCATTGTCCAAAAAATGATTCTTCCTGTGCTCGACTATGGCGACATAGTCTACTCCATTGCCCCCACGTCCGCTCTGGCCAGCCTAGACACCCTGTTCCACTCCTTCTGCTAGTTCATTCTAGACTGTCCGCAATCCACTCACCATTGTATTCTATACAGCTCTACAACCCTGCTGTCCCTCCATGATTAAGCAGACCAATAAACTGCATTAGGTTCACTGCCAAATTCTGGTCCCTCTCCCTCCCCCCTTATCTGGCCTCTACCCTCTCCCAACAATCCCCTCCTGCGTACTCCCTCAGGAACACGGACCCCAGACTGCTGCACATCCCATTTATGCATACTACCAAAGACCAGGCTGCCTTTAGTTACTGAATCCAACAGATTTGGAATGCCCTTCCAGCCTCCATAAGACATGCACTGAATCCCTACCAATGCAACCCTCTACTTAGAGCCCATTTCTCTTCCAGCTGCTCCTGTTATAACTAACTATCTAAATATTATGCTTGTTGTGCTATAAATGTATATGTAATGTATATGACCCACTCACTCTGTACACTGTATGCATCAACCCCTGTTTGTATTCTTTCAACCAAATGTTTATAGGAAAGTCTTGGCTTCCCAAAATGTACTGCATATTGTATATATTCCATGTATTGTTATTGGGTCTCTGCCCCCAGGTCACATCTGGAATGGAGCTTTTAGCTCAGTATGCCTTCCTGGTAAATCTCGTAAATAAATAAATAATTTCCATTTGCATCAGTTTAAGGCTATTGACCTTAGTGTATTGGTTAGCGATTTCCCACAATGACTTCCTGATCGCCGAGTCTTTCAGCTCTGGGAACTCAGTCATCTAGTATGGCTGACATCCATGGCTTCCAGAGTTGTGAGCTCCAGGAGCTTTTGGTAGAGGTGTGAGGTGTGGTGTGGTTGTGTTGCTAAGAAAGTGAGTTTCTCACAAGCCAAAGGGTGTCAGAGTTGACAGGGTCTGTGTAGAAGAGCTGAGGATATAGTGTGATGAAGGCGAAGGGGGATAGTTGTATGCCTGGGAGAAGTGAAGAGTAGGTGTTGTATGGTATGAAGGAGCTGTTCTGAATGAGGTGACTCCGGCGCACCAATTGTGGGGATTTGAGGAAGCTATTGGGGATGGGTTTGTGTTGAATTTTGAAACTGGGGTTTCTGCACATGGGTTGTGCTGGAGCCACAATAGGGTTGGTTTTAAGGGATCTATGCAACTGTCTGTTTACCAGATGTGAGGTGCCCATCAGAATGAGTTTGACTGCAGTGGGGATCTTTGCATGTTGGATGTATATTTGGGACTCAATAATGATGCTAGCCAAGTGGCATAGGTCAAGTTCAATCCAGTGCCACAGCAGGGTGTATCCATTTGGGCAGGTGGCAGAGTTCACCTTTGCCCACCAAAGGAATCTCCCTGCATGTAGAGCTAGGTACAACAATTGAAAGTTGGGGAGTCCTCAGCCACCTTGACATTTGGGAAGTATTAGTTTTTGTACACTCTACATTGCATTTTTTCAGCCCAGAGAAAGGTACATAGGAGAGATTTTAGTTTGTTGAGCCAAGAAATGGGGATGAATACATCAGACATTTCCAGTGAGTACAGTATCCTGGGTAGCACATTTATTTTGATAATATTGACTCTAGTACAGAGGGATAGTGGCAAACTAGACCATCTGTTCAGATCTTGCTTGGTAGTTGTTAGTAGTGCTTCTAAGTTTAGTAAGTGGGCTTGCTTTTTACTGTGGGTGATATGCATCCCCAAGTATTTGATCGACAATGGGCACCATTTGGCTCCCCATTCTTGTAGAAGGCTTTTTGTGACCCAGTGGTTCAGGGGCATGATGCTGGATTTGTCCAGGTTCAATCTGTGGCCAGAGAGGGTTCCATAGTCCTTCAGTAGGGCAAACATGGATGGGATAGAAATGGAGGGGTTCTCTAGGTGAAGGAGGACATCATCTGCATGTGTGGATAGTTTGTATCTGTGCTTCCCGATTTTAATTCCCTGAATGTCCCCCTTGTTGAGAATTATCCATGTCAGTGGTTGTAAGTAAAGGTTGAATAGTTATGGGGATAGTGGGCAGCCCTAATGGGTGCCTCTGTGGAGGCTGAAAGCTTTGGAGTTAACTCCATTGCATCCATTGCAAACCGAGGGCTGGGAGTAAATGAGTTGGATCCAGTTAATAAATGTTTCTGGGAATCCAAAATAATGAAGGATTTGGAATAAGAAGGGTCATGAGACCCTGTTGAAAGCTTTTCCTCTATCCAGTGAAAGAAGGACTGCGGAGGTTTGTGTCCCTGACCACAGAGATCAGGTGAGCGAGTTTGCACAGGTGGCCTGCTGATCGGTGCCCTTTCATAAATATGACTTGTTTGGGGCTGTCTAGGTGTTCCCATACCTTTCCTACCCTGGTGACCATGACTTTTGCCAGTATTTTGAGGTCAGAATTGAGTAGCGAAATTGGCCTGTAGCTGGCTTGGCATTCCAGATCCTTCCCAAAGTTTGGGGAAATAGTGTTATATGGGCTTCTTCTTTGATAAAGTGGTCAAGGTTATGCTTGTCTTGAGCTGACTTGTAGAGGATGGCCAGGGGTTGACTAATTCCTGGGTGAATGTTTTGTAGAAGTTCTTTGAGTAGACATCTGGCCCTGGCACTTTGTTTAGAGGCAGTTCTTTAATGGCGCTTAGGATTTCATGGGGGGGATGGTTCAGGACTGAGTTCTGCTATTTGATCTTGGGATAACCATGGGAGTTGTGCCACCTCTAGAAAGCAGTTGGTGAGGTGTTCTGGGGATGCCACATCTGTGGTGTAGGGTGCTCATTAATAGCCAGTGAATATTGAGGCTATGTCTTTGGAACTGATGATGTCGAGGGTGGCAGGACCAAGTATATTTCTTTGATTGTTCTCGCACCTCCTGTTGTCTTAGTCTTAAGCCTAATACCTTCCCAGCCTTCTCTCCTTGGTCAATATATATTGTCCTTGCTTGGTTAAGTCATGCACTGTCTGTTTTCTAAAGTTATCCCCATATTGTGCTCTTAGTGAGTTGAGGTGATGCCATTTCTCTGTAGTTGAGGAAGGTGACAACAACTTCTCCAATGCCTTAATTGGTGTAGTAGTTGTTTGGACAGGGCTTCTTTTTTCCTCTTCCCAGTGGCTGTTAGTCAGACAAACTCTCCTCACAATTTGCATTTAAAGGCAGCCCATATGTTATTGTAATCGGGTACCATGCCTGCATTCTCCCTGAAGAAGATTTGGATGCTTAGTGAAATTTTTTCCCATAAACTGGGATGTTAGAGTAGTGCATTGTTGACTCTCCAAATTATATCCCTCCTGGGTATGTTGACAGATGGGGATAGTGAGAAGAGTACTGGGAAGTGGTCAGAAATGACTATGGAAAATATATCACACTGGTGGACATTTTCTAGTAGGGTGGGCGATGTGAGGAAGAAGTCTAGTCTGGAGGACATGTTGTGGATTGGAGACCAAAATGTGTATTCTTTCTAACCTGGGTGTATTGTTCGCCAGTCTCCATAAAGCCTAGTGAGTCTTGCAACTCAAACAGTGCCCTCTAGTTGAGTGTTAGTCTGGTTCTACATGACCCTGTTCTGTCTAAGGATGAGTCAGGGACTGTATTCCAGTCCCCTGCTAGTACTATGGGGACGTGACTGAATTTGGAGAGTTCAGTTAATTGTATTGAGAAAACCTGTGGCTCTTTCTTGTTTGGTCCATACACTGAGGCTCGGATTATTTCCATCCTGTTCAGGGTCCTTTCGGTATAAGAAAGCAGCCATTCAGGACTTCATTTGCTTGTCATAGGTGAAATGGGGTGTTTCTATGGATTAGGATTGCTACCTCTGCCTGTTTGTTGTAAGATCCTGCAGCATATGCTTTGCCTACCCATTCCCTGTGCCATATTTGCACTTGGGTGGTGATAGTGTGAGTTTCTTGTAGGAAGACTATGTTTGCCTTCTCCCTTTCTACCTGCTGCAGGATTTGGTATCTTTTTTCTTTCGTTTGTGCTCCCCAGACATTCCAGGTAATAAAATGAAATGTTGATGTTGCCATCAGGAGGGATAGGGATTTGTGGTTTGACGTGTGTCTTACCTTGATGTGACTGCATGATAGATCTGCACCAAGGTGATCAGAATTGGTATTGAAACCAGATATGTGAGGAGGTGAGTGATCTACATCTGTCATTCCCTGGCCTCCAGCACATGGGTGGCTTGCTCTGCCCAACATGTGCTGTTTAAAGACAAGTCCTGTTAATATAATAAAAACACTGTGTCCATTTAAATGCAATCTAACTAAACATATATCTAAGCTAACAATACTATTCTCTACAATCAGTAGTGCATGCATACCTCATACGGATCAAGGTGGATCTGGTTGGGGCCCATTGGGGCCAGTGCCTCCCCCCTCTGTCAAGGTGGGTGTTGCCTGGTGGTGGCGGGACCCTAGTTCAGTTGGTCCATTATAAGCCTTCATGAGGGTGTTCCTGATCCATGAGATTCAATAGCAGGATAGTGATGTGTGCTGTCCAATCTGTATTAGATGAGTGGGGATGTTTACTAGTATATAATTTGTGTGACCATATTCCGTACTGGGTCATAATGTCATATACTTAATTGCATACGGCATTATGGTGCAACCCGGACCTGTGCGCTGTCTGAGTTGGACCCCCCCCACAGAGTTAGAATCCTAAGTGGGGGGGTTCAGGGGCTGTAGCCCTCAGTAACGGGGGGGTGGGGGCACAGCCCCCCACAGAAAAGAAAAGAAACAAAAATCGCACAACGTGATTGTGCCACACGGCATTCTGCCGTGCAACATCATGACCCTGTGCCTTCATATTCCCCACCTCCAGCCACCTGTTCAATTAACAAGTGTAGCTTTTCCTTTCCCAACCAGATTACCTTGGGTCTGGTCCCCCTATTCCTGTGGTCCTTGGACATATGTGGTAGCTTCCATGGAGACAAATAAAATAAGATTGAAAAAAAAACATAAAATAAGGATAAAACTAAAATAACCTAGACACCCCGACCTGCTGCCCTCCACTGTTATGTGCCAATGTAGGAATGGGACTCTGCACCCCCTCCACCTTGAACACGGAGCGGTGTGGCCTTTTTTATGTGGGTCCAGTGTCTGGTGTTGCCTCATCCTGGCTTTCTTTCCAATGCCTTTTAGCCTGAGAATTGTGCCCTGTGTTCCTTTCCTGTTAGTTGGGGCATAGTGATTTGGGGATTGGAGTTTCCTGCTGGATCAGATGCCTTATTCAAGTTATGTGATTTAGGTTCCTTTGGGGATCTCTCTTGGAGGTTGGTCAAGAGTTGCCTGCACCCAAATTAGGGCCACATTGCCTGGTTCTTTCTGATCACTGACCTCATGGTCCCCTTTTCAGGTATTGATTGTCCTGGTATATTTTGTATGTTTTGCTGAGGCCCCACTGTATCGCTGTGCCAAAAGTTGTTGCCGGTGTGTCTGTGCCAGATTAGGCATTTGGGAATGGTTTGAGATGTCAACGTGGACTCCCCAGGTGTAAGTAGAGGCTGGAAGTGTTAGACTGTACTGCCTTGTCAGACAGCTTGGGTGTATTTGTCAGGGTGACTGGTCCAGCATGATCAGTCTCTTGTGCCAATGCTCCCGGAGAGTGACGCCAGTACTGGGTTTGGTACCAGCAATCTTTAATGGGTAATCAGTAATCACCCCCTGACAGGCTTGTTTCATTCCTGAATTGGTTTGTGTTTCTCTTCCTTTCACTTTATGCATTCTTGGCATTTTTTCCCGGGGGGGTGGGCATCCACAAATGCATTGTCTCAAGATGCCACAGCTGTAGCCTGCAGAATAACATCTATCAGAGGAAATAACACAATTATTGGATACTGAATATCAGCCTCTACTTTGCAGGACCCCCCCCCCACTGCCACTCCCACCCCAGAGGTTTGTGTGCAATGTTTCCTACAGCAGTTGTCAGAAAATGCCATCCTGGGTTTTAACTAGGCTGCAGGTCAGTACTACTGTCCATTCAGGTACCACATTGCTAAGTCAATGTTTAGTCATTGGAAAAGGATGCAGTTAATGGACTTCTCATCACAGAGCCATCCTCCCTCCCATCGATATACTTCCCTGTCCTCTGGTAGTCCATTAATCATGCTGTAGCCTGTTCAAGTTATCGCTGTTTTGTTGAAGAAGGTTATGTCCAGGCATCTGTGCAGCTGTATGGTGAATTAGCTGGAGCAGATGCATCTGTGTGACTAGAATTGCTCTCTATAAAGAAGGCTTTGGCACAGGATGTCATTTGTTATCCTCTCATAAGTATTATTGTTCTGAAGGTGGTAGGATGGTAGGGTCATGGCTCAGTCATGCGGAAGTGTCAGGGGTTCAAGGAGCCTTTCTTGCTTAAGGAAGGTTGTAGATCTCCTCTTTTGACATATCATTTATGTCTGATGCAGCAGCTGAGTGCCTGAGTGGGCTGATCAGAAACATCTGGCTAATCAGGAGATGGGTGCAGTGAGATTCCAGGCTGCCAAACCCTGGGGAACCAACTGTATTGAAGATTGATGTTGAAAACAGCCCTTCCTGAGAACCAGGTAGTGGTTAAAGTATTGTGCATGCCTTGTTTTGAGCTTTTGGCAGCTATTGGTTAGGTATGCTGCCGATGCATGACATAAGAAGGCTGAGCTGGGTAGGGAAGGGGATGGGGCAGTGTGCCTCCTTGGATGTTTGGCTGATGAATTGCATTGTCTCTGGTAGAAGAACTCAGTTCAAAGTGAAGAAGGGTAAACAACGTTGGAGAGGAGGTAATAAAAACAACACAGTAGAGATTCACTATGGAGTTTGATTGGCCATATTGTAATCCATCCCCGTGTAAAAAAAAGTTTAAAAAAGATTGCTGGGTACCCTATTCCATCTGACCATCTCCCCTACAGCAATAACTGACTGATCTGGGCCCCATAGGTTACAGTTTATAGCATAAATTGAGGTTGGGTATCACTTTTCTAGCCTGTGGTAAACAAAGATAGTGTACATAGGCTAAAAGAGCTGTGCAGAGTAAGGAAAAAAAGGAAATTGGCCAATATTTGTAGACTAAACTCACCCGGTCATATTAGGAGTAGTGTTTGCTGGAGGTGTTTTCTGTGGTGGGGCAGTGGGTGGTTGAAAGAACTTGGGGAGGTACTTGTGCAGTTCCTGTTTGGCCACCTCTGCATTTTGGAATTCTGTGTTCCCCTTGTCTATGGTTATAACCAGGCAGGCTGGGTGTAGCATTCAAAATTTTACTCGGGCTTGGTGCAGCATGGATTTAATGGACTGATAAGCTTGTTACCTATCTCTAACAGTGGGGATCACATAGTTGAAGATGTGAAATTTTTGTCCACTTCATAACAGTGTGCCCTTCTTCCAGGCTTGGGTCATGATGTGAAATTTGTCCTGGAGACTTTGGCAATGAAAGATGGTGGCTCTGGGACAGGCACTGTTGTTGGGCTGACATTGTATTCTTGTGGAGCAATGTGCCCACTCCAAGTTGCATGTCGTGCCATAGCTTCGTGCCCCAGCTGCTGTACACCCAGCAGTACTTTCTGCATGAGTGACACAACTTTCCGGGATGCTTATAAGTACGAGGCTGTTCCATCTGTATTGTCCTTTTTGTTCCTCAATGCAGTCCTCTAGTTTGTTTAGCTTTAGCCTCATGCTGTTTAGTTCCTTTTTGTCCCTTATTTGTTTGTCTTCCACCGAGCTGACCCTGGTTTCAACATCAGCAACTTACATGGTTAATGATTCAAGCATTGACTTTGTTATCTTAATATCTGTTACCAGGTCACAGATGGTAAGTTTAACTTTTGCAAAGTCAGTGAAAAAATGTTCAAGCTTGCCTGCTATGGACTCATTGAATTCTGTTCCCAGCTGTGCAGTCTCTATTGTATCTGACTTATGTTTTTTGGCCACTTTGGCAGGTAACAGGGAAGTCGTTGTGTTTGTTTCCATCTGTTGTTGCTCCCCAAGGTCCATTTCATAGTTTGGAATTATATTTCATTCTGTTACACTTTTGCCTAATGAATTATTGTCTTTTTTTTGGTGATTTTTGTTGATTTGGACAGTTTACCTTTGTTTTTAAAATCAGACTCATGGAGCTTCAAGAAAGAGGTCCACTCACTCCAAGCTCATCACTTGACTCCTCCAGTAGGGAAAAGGGTGAATTTTTCTCAGCACTCAGATGGAGCCTCCTGCAAATCAGGAGGTCAGTATGAGGGTGTGGGGGGATAAAACCCTGCAGGTTAGGTGGGAGGGGGAGTTCTGGTTGGAGGAGCAAAAGGTGAGGGAGTGACAGTGTGTCAGGACCAGGCAGGAGCGATTACTCACTCTGACCCCTGGCCGGTGGCACTTGGCGGACACACAGACAAAGAAATGGGAGCCAGTAGCCACAAGCTGCACAGTATCTTGGAGGGCAACTAAAGTCAAAAGGGGAGCCAGCAGCTACAAGTTGCAGAGTGCCCTGGCAGCTTGCACTGATTCACATAGGGATCAAGTGGGCAAGAATGTGGCAGGGAATGTAGTATCCAAAGAATGAGTTGCCTTTGGAGATCCATGGTATGTGTCCCCCTTCTCAATTCAGGGACAGTTGCTGCCAGTTCTGGGAAAGGATGCAGGGGTCATGATGGAACCCCCAAATCCCCAAGCCATGAGGATTGCATGTTCTGAGGGGGACCCACTGAGCCAGTGTGGAGAGAGAGAGAGAGAAACAGAGATGGGCATTGTTTAGAGTTTGGGTGCCTGTGAATAATAAAGGTCTGTTAGACACTGTGAACTGTTTTGGGACTTGTGCTGCTTTCAATTTTTTGTGACCATAGTGGTCCTGAGTCAATGCTGCCCTAAGGACTGCACAACCTCCTCAGTCCATGTAAAAGCTGCTATTATGGCCATACTGGCCGCGTGAAAGCTGAATGTGTTCCCTACGAATTAACTGATGCTAACCAGAGCTATGTGTGAATTTGTTTAATGAATTTGGGATCCCTGTTGTTTCTTCAAGTTCCATGTGGACATTCCCTTATTGAAAGGAACTGTTTAATATGAATTAACCTGTTGTTTTCATCCAACACCAGTGAGGAAAAGGGACCCTGTTTATGACATATGGGCCTGGGTAACATTGCCACTGGAAATGTTTCTGCTGCTGTGTGCACCCCCTTCCCAGGGACATATTCCATCCATACCCCTAGACACTGGGAGAGAAGGCTACATTTCTATATATGACAGGTTTTGTGATTCAAATAGCTATGGCACACAGCTGTTACAGTTTTGCACTCACACAGCTGGTTTACAGAGCAAGTTAAGATACGAATGTCTGTGGTGGTCGTTGGGATAGGGAACGGAGATGCGGGCTTGAGGATTTAATGAAACTAAAAACAAAACAAATTCAATATCTGTGCCTTATAATTCTATGCACTACATCAGATTCAGCAGTGATGAACATTACATACACATTCTGTAGGTTACAGTCAGTAATTTCCGAAATACATTGTTGTTTTATGCAAGCCATCAGCCTCCATTCAGTGCTCATAGTAAGTTTTATTTGTAAAAGGCTGGGAAATAATTTAAAAGTTTAAGTTGACAGAGTCAAGTAAGTTATCATATTTAGCCAGCTTCACCTTTCTACATTTCCCAGTATAAGTCTGGTTCCAAGAGAGAGCAAGACCGAGAGGAAGAGAAAGAGAGGGAGAGGGAGAGGGAGAGAGAGGGAGTTGGAGGGGGGAGAGAGAAAGAGAGAGGGGGGGAGGTGTTGGGTCTCCGTAAACTACAATGTCCCCAATCCCCCACAGGCGGGGGGTCTGGGGGCCACCAAGGACCCCAGAAGATATCAGGTTTTAGATGCATTCTGGTGCATTTTGAGGGTCATTTTATATTTGGCTGCTTTTAAATCCTCCTTTAACTTGTTACAACCGGCCATTATCATTGTTAAAATAATTACTTTTATTTCCTTTATAAAATCAATTGTCAAAACTAAAGCAAAAAATCCCACTCCAGCAACCCTTCAAACATCTGACTATATACTACATCTCTTGAGAAGTCAGCTATCACTGCAGCAGGGATTGCACTTATTACCTTGCAAACTAAACAGAAGATGCTGCCCCCCCCCAACAGTGCACCACACAGTAAGATATACAAGGCAGTGAGAAGGGCACATGAAACACCAGCCTGGAGGTGCATGTGTCTGTCACACAGCAGACACATACACAGACCATCCATACCAGGGAATGGAACTGATATACAGTGCCCACTGGAGGGTCCCCCAAGGCCCAACATTCATAGGTTCATAGGTTCATAGGAAGTATTCAGATCAATGAGCCTAAAAGGCCATATAAGGAACTGATACCAGCTAATATACGTAGCTCCATTTTTTCTCCCATATACATGTCCAATTGGTATTTAAATGTCTGAAGGGTACTGGCACCCACCACCTCCCCTCAGAACCCATTCCAGATATGCACGATCCCCTAGCTAAACCATGTTCCTCTTTTATTAGTTCTATACATCTCTCCCTTTAGTTGTTTGTCATGTGTCCTTGCACATTTTCTCATTCCTTCTTTCCAGGTCAAACCTGCAATTTCACGTATTAGTCCATCACTCAGTGCCCTATAGGCATGACACAGATCCCCTTATGCTTCTATATTCCAGAGTATAGACCTAGATGTTTCAGTCTGACGTCATATGCTTGGTTGTTTTCTAGATCCGTTTTTTTTGTGAATCTTCTCTGTACTCTTTCTGTTATTTTTATCCCACCTAGGCTTTGTACTGAGCTTAAGGGGGCACCATATTCCACGACAGATCTCACCAGGGATCTATACAGTGGGACAAGAACCTCACTCTTTCAGCTTTTGATGTTACAAAACAGGTTACCAATAATTCTATTAGCACTTGTAACACAGATCTTATTATGTTTTTCAAAGCTCAGTTTTTCTGTGATTATCACCCCTAGATCATTCTCATTTTCCGATGCTTCCAGAATATGTGAATTCAGTGAGTATTGTGCTCTGATGTTATTGTGACCAAAGTGAATGTCCTTACATTTGGCAGTATTAATGTCCAGTTTATGTGACTTTGCCTAACTCTCAAGATGGCATAGTTGTTCCTGTAATTTTGCAATAGCTTCTGCATTATTCACTATCACCCCAATCTTGGAATCGTCTGCGTATTTACATATCCAGATGCCTCTGGATACCTGCATGCTGGAAACCAGGACATTAAACAGCCTTGGACCCAGCATGGACCCCTAGGGCACCCCACTAATTATCCCAGCCCCCATTAAGAGATATCCTCTTAACCATACTTGCTGTTGTCTGTTGCACAACCATGCTGCAATCCACTTACTGAGGTAATGATCTACCCCCAATTATTTAAGGGTATTAAGTAATACAGTATGGAAGACTGAATCAAAAGTCTTCCTATAATCTAAATAGACAACATTAACTGGAAATCCGGCATCCAGGGCCTGGCTTACTGACTGAAAGAAATGTAATAGTTTGGTTGTACATGACCTCCCACTTGAGAAACTGTGCTGTGAAATATCTATATGATTCAGGGTTTTTAAACTACAGTCAAGGAACTCATCTATGAAAAATTCCGAGACTTATTGGGCAATAGTTCTCTGGTTTAGTCCTATCTCCTGATTTATATATGGGTGTTATATGTGATTCTCTCCAGACATCCAAAACTTTGCTTTGTTGTAAAGATTTGTTAAGTATGGCTGCAAGTGGGATAGCGATCTCATCTGCTGTTTCTATGAAGAACACTGAGTGGTAACCATCCGGTCCCCCTGATTTGTACCTCTTTAATTACTTTAGTTTGATTCTTACCTGTTCTAGGGTAATGATTGGAATATCAATTTCCACTATCTCATGTTTCGTATCTTCTCTGATAATCCCACTATCATCCCTAGAAAAGACACTTTGCAAGTATGAATTGAACATGTTCGCTATACCGATCTCATCATCAATTTGTGTCTCAAGATCTTTTAACATAGTGATCTGATTATTGTTCTTACACTGACTGCCTACATAATTATAACAATTATTTAAGTTATTGCCTTTTGAAGTAGCTAATGTTAACTCTGCTCTTGCTCGTCCTTTTTTTATGGCCTGTTTACACTTTTTTACCAGAGACGTATATACAGACAGTCTGTTAGTGGATGGATACTTTCTTAATCTCTTTTATGCCCTGTTTTTCTTGTTTATTAATCTACGAATTGATTGGGTCATCCAGTGCGGTATTCTCCCCCTCCTATTATATTTTTTGCTTAATGGTACATAGTTTTGTATACATGAATTCAGGACCCCATTGACTATTTCCTATGACTGCTCCAGAGATTTCTCTTTCAGTATATCCCAGTTATATGATCTGATTGTATTGTTTATAGTTATATAGTCTGCTTTGTTATAATTCCTTATTACTGACTTTCCCAGGATGTGATTGGAGTTTTCTTCCAATAAAGCACTCACCATGTTATGGTTGCTACTTTCCAGTGGTTCATTGACACAGTATGTGTACCAGGTCATAAATGCTTTATCTGCATGTATCCTGAACTGAGATGATTGGAGCAGGGAGGGTAGGCTCAGCAGAGACTGCTGCATGAAATACAGGGCATATACAGTGACATCAAAGGCTCACAGGCTGGACATGCAGCATGTGTTCCACAACCTGTGTGAGACCTTGGGCAATGGCATGACCATAATTATCACTGCTCTACAGTTGGATGATGTTTCCCATTCATATCCAGTACATGGCTGCCAACTCTCAAATCCACAAATGCCATACAATGGAACCACAACATCATCAAGCACTCCAGCATAACCCACACATGACAACCAACCTGCATGGGTGCCCAGCCAATTGTAACAGATGATGACCTGATGCCCAGCATGCCCCATGGCATGTGCACAGCCCAGTCACATGGCAATGGTAGGGGCAATGCCAGTGGTAGGGTCCTGCCATTCTAAAGACCCACTCAGAAGTCTTCCCAGGCACCAAAGCCAAAATACATGACCTAATGCCTCACCTGAATGCAGCATATGCTTTAATGCTTAAGAATTACCATCCACTATCAGATGCATGTGGACTTAACTTCATGGGTTCCATGCTCACTCACAGCAGGGGGATGGGAAGCTGGTGGCAAGGGGCAAGCTTGGAGGAAAGAGAGATCACTCAAGTCGCTGGATGCAGCCCAGCTCCTCACCATCAGATAAGGCCATTCAATACAAACAAAATTATTAATACAAAACAGCGCACTTACCTCATTGCTTCTTTAATGATAATGCCAAGCTGGTTATTAATTCATATTGTTTTGTTGGCACTGATTGTCTAACTTACTAAGTCCCAGCCAAGTTCTGACTAGTGAAAATTAATCTCGCACATGCTCCTTCTGCATGACTGATTGGCTGCTCCCCATACGCACTCCTACTAGTACCAGCCACACCTCCAGTCACACAGGTACAGCCAGTCACTCACTGAATTAGAGGATTTCTGCAGGACATTCCCCAGATTGCAGCTCTATCTTTCACATGAACAAAAAGTATCAACTTCAAGACGAGAACAAGGTTATCACTGCCAGGTTATTATCAATCAATCAATCACTTTATTTAACCTGGCATAAACACTATTGAGCAAGCTCATTTTCAAGGTGGTCCTGGTTACTGATACTTGATGAAGCTACTGATCCCTCATGGAGAAGACATTTAAGCGTGCACTACTGCTTTGCCAAATTAAATAAGTTAATTAAATAGATAAGTCCACTACACTGCTGTATCCTGGAAAAATACATAGTAAAAGCTGGACTCCACTGAAAATGAGAAACTGCCTTTCACTTGGGATATCCTGGGCAAAGGTGTTATAAAAATGACTAAAAGGAGAACCCCACTGATAAAAAAAGAGTTTGCACCTCCGCTGCACTATCCTGGGTAAATACAGTGTAAAAACTGGTCAAACAGAACCCCACTGCAAACAAGATATCACAACTCATCTTGGCTATCCTGAATAAATATACTGTAAAACTGTAAAAGCAGGACCATACAGCAGAACCCCACTGAAAACAGATGGTGCATGTAAGTAGATCTGACCTGGGAAAATACATTGTAAAACCATCTAGATCACTTGTCTTGTAGCTGTCTGGGATATTCCTGGTGGTCAAGTGGTTCACCCCATAAGGGCATCTGACCCCCTCCTGACTCACCCTCTCAGGCACCCCCACTCCCCAAGCCCTGGTCACATAATGCAAACTGCAGTAATAGTGATGACTGGAACAGCCCTCTGCTCACCACCTCAACTGATTTCAATTTGACAGTCTCTGTACAATCACAAGTACTGTGCAAATACCTGTGTCTACTGTACTCATGATCGCTCACTAGCAATCAGATGGTGTCCAACCAAGATGGTGAGCAGAGGGCTGTGTAGGTTGCTGTCATTATTGCTGTACTTTGGCTTAGGAGACCTGAGGGGGGTTATGGGGAGGAGGGTCCTGGGCAGGACGGTTGATAAAGGATCAGATGCCCTTATTGTGGGGGGGATCACTAGACTCCCAGGAATATTGCAGACAGCTACAGACTGGTCAGTTGGGGGTGCAGGAAGCACTACACCACCAGAAATATTCAAGACCACAACAGGACAGAAAATCAGGGGGTGGGAGACCACTAGACTACCAGGAATATTCAAGACAGCTACAGGACAGTCAATCAGGGGGTACAGGAACCATTACACCACCAGGAATATTTGAGACAGCTACAGGACAGGTGATTTGAATAGGGGGGTTGGGGAACCACTAGACCACAAGAAATATGTAAGAAAGCTACAGAATGGGGGGGCCACGCACACATGCTAATAGGCCATTAATGCACATGCAGATGGGCCATATTATCTTCCATGCCAAACAGGTCATGATCCAATTTGATCTATGCTACCACCATTGGGCTCCTGTCAGCCATATTCAGTCTGGGCCTGTGTCATCATAGTGCAAAGTCACTATGCATCATACCAACATGGCCCCATATTTAGACAGTCTGCATGCTCCAATTGCAGTGTACTAATTGTATGAATATTGCCCCCCAGGAAGACTGTGTGCAAACTGCCACAGACTGCACTTGGACAGCTCTGAACAGGGGGGCCTATACTCCCTAGCCCAGTGAAGCCCAAAGTCCATGAAACAAATGCTCATGTGGGTAGGAAAGGCATGCCTATAGCCTCAAGATACTGTTGCTGTAACTTGTAATGGAATGAAAGCAAATATGTTTGGCACTGACTTATGCTTGTTTGTTTGGACACAAAACATACATACACTGAAGCCCACCAGGATGAAGCTCAACTTTATAGAATTCTGCAGTAGAGTTACTGCAGCAAACAATGCAGTTTCAATGGGAGTTAATCCCTTTTGACATGCAGGAAACCTGTGACACTGTGATTCATCCTGGTGGGCTTCACTGTAACATTATCGCATCAGCCAAATGTTTGTTTAATGTAAACAGAAATACTTCACACATGTAGATACATATGAAACAATATGACAAGTCAAAGCAGAGCAGTGCATTCAACTCCACTGTCCATGCTATCACAAGTGCATAATTAGGCACCAGCATAGGGCAAGTATCAGCTTAGTGTAACCCTAGTTTAATTTCATAGTTACTCTAGATTACTGTTTACATGTTTGATTATAGTACTAAATAGAGGAGACTCTTGCTTACAGTACCTTGAAGGTCTCAGAGGGAAGATAGACGCCATTAGATGCAGGCACTAATAAAACTGTCCCTTAATTATTTTTTTTGTGTTATTTTCTTTATTCTCCTTCTTGCCTCCTGGTCTGCCACTCCTTCCGGCTGCTCATGTCTCCCATGACCTCCTCACCATGACTCCCCTCCCCACACCCCAGATCACAGCTGACCCAGGGATGGCCCGGCATATCCCTTTGCTGGGTATGTCCCCCTCCTCCGAGGGGGAAGGTGCTGGGAGGGTGAACCAGTGCACTAGGCATCAGGCCCCGAGTGCTGCTGAGGTGGGTTTGGAGGCATCAGGGCATCTCGGGCTGACAGGAGCACAGCAGCCATCATCTGGCAGATCAGGAGGCTGGATTTCCCATTTTCTCCCGGGGCGTGGTGTGCAACTAACATCTAGGCAGAGCCGACGTTCACCACGCCCCCATATGTGTAGAGGTTCCGCTGCTGGTCTCCCCGGCCTCCGCCAGGGGGTAACAGACAGTGAGCCACATCCCCTCCCTCCCCCCTGGAGTAGGTGAGCAGTCATGGGACACTCAAGCCTACTCCCCCCCAGCCAGCTCTCCAGTGACCCGAGTCCATTCCCAAACCTGGGTCGCCGGCGTCGCAAGCGGAAATCCAACCGCTGCACCGATGAGCCGACGTCCCTTTATGATTAATCAGGTAATATTTCCAAATAAACTCCTTACAAATGCAACTAGAATGTAACCACCCAAATTCTTCCACAGGACTGTCAATACAAGACCTGGACAGAGAGTTACAAGATCTTTACTTACCTTAGTAGGGAAAGTAATATGGCAAACAAACAGATTTATTAAAAAAATTAGACTGCCTGTTTTACTCAGTTGGAGGCTCATCACAATGACTGTCTTCCTGTCATAGCTGAGTGACCCCACTGCCACAAGCCTAAACCTGATCTCAAATCACATTGTGTTCCTCTGTAAAGGAATTCAGCAGAAAGATAAAACAAAGTTCCCTTACAGTTGTGCTTCAATACTGTTCAGTTGCTGATTTAAGACTGCTTCCTGGAGAAATATATAAAATAAAAAAACATAATTGAAGAATTTAACAACTATGGGAGTACTACACCCCTGCCAACAAGACATTTAGATAAAAATGTATAAAAACAGGATTTAGGTGTTCTTTCAGACTAACACAAACTGCCTTGGCCGCTTCCACTCCACTGATTGTAATTTGAGCTGGCAGGAGAATGCTATATGTACTAAAGGAACTATTTCTCCTCCCCCTCAGTGTAGTGATTTCAGGTAGTGGAAGGATCATGGTTCAACTCTGAAATTGTTTTTCGGAAGTAGTCTGAAGTGCCCTCTTTTCTCCAAGTGATAGAAAGACATCAGCAATTCTCCATCCTGCTGCCATAAACATCACTATATATTGCAATCGAGGGACCATTTTCTTATTTTCATATTCAGATGGACATGGGAGGGTAGAGGTTACCACAGGATACCAATGATATTGAAACAATATATTGGAATCAGAAGGTGGGGGGGACACTAGACACTAGGGATAAAAACATATAAGAAAAGGGGATTGGGCAAAATTGGAGGGTGGTGGGTACTACAGGACACCAGGGAAAATAATGGAAATGCATGGGGAAATAATGCCCACCAATATTTCCTCAACCTCCAATTTTGAAAAGATCACCAGTAATTGTATATTTTTAAGCCAGGTGTCTAGTGAACCCCCCCCCCACTCTGATGAGAAAGGATCCCTTTATAAACAAAAACATTTTCACTAAGTTTTCTTGGTGTCTAATGGCACTCCCACCCTCCAGTCACTGTCCCCAAATTGTTTTCATAGGTTTCCCTGGTGTCTAGTGGCACCCCCACTCCTCTGATAGTCTTCCCCATATGTTACCATGTTTCCCTGGTGTGTAGTGAAAACCCTACCCTCCAATTGCCATCCATGTATTCTTTAATGTTTCCCCAGTGTCTAGCGGCAACCCCCAACCCTCTGATCACTTTTTCCCTATTTTGTCATGCTTCTCTGGTGTCTAGCAGCACCACCCAACCTCCAATTGCCATCCTTTCAGAATGAGTGGTATCATGTAAAACTGTGAACAGCTTCAAAGGAGCATGGGACAGGGTACAGGGGAGAGTGAGGGTGGGGGAGATGGGGATGGCAATGGGATGACGAAGCAGAGTGTGAGTGGGGCAGCTACAAATTAGGGATGTTGGCTGCACACTCAAGCAGGCTTAGAAAGACTGGGTGGTCTGCTTCTGTTGGCACATTTGTATGTTTGTATGTTCGTATCCCTGTTTTCTTTAATGTTTCCCTTGAGTCTAGTGTCACCCCCCACACTCCAATTGCCATCCACATATTATTTCAATATTTGCCAGATATCTAGTGGCACCGCCCACCCCTCCAGTCAATGTCCATATATTTTTGCATGTTTCCCTGGTGTCTAGTGAATCCCGACCCTCCAATCACCCTCCTCATAGTGTTTAACCTGAAATAAATAAAACCATCTCTCAATGTCTTTTTTTTTACCTGTAAAAAAGAAAATGGTCCCTTGATGATCTGATCAATCTCAGCCTAACCTCTCACTAAGCTACCAACCCTCTGCACCTCCCCTACACCCCCTACACTCCCTGAACTCACGTGAACAGGTCCAGGGTGAAGATCCGCTCTCTGATCGAAGACACATCTTGCTGCTGGAACCACTGGTTGCAATATGAGAAACTGTGGTAAGCGTGGTTTAATGTATTTCAATGTGGTTTCGTACTTTGATGCATAACTTTGTCTTTTTTGCTTATTTTGACCACAGATTTTCAACATATCTTTTTGGACTTCACTAAATGACCAATTGTGGTAGAAGTTTGCAAATCAAGCCAAAAGGTGATTTCACAGTCATCTTTCAGGCAAGATTTGAACATTTTCAGCACCCGTGTTCATGAGGTGGAAACATAAGAAAATTTGGGGTCAAAATATGTAAAGATGGCAACATTATGCTCATCCACTGAAATTTTAGTATGCTCACTCATAACTTTGGTCATTTTAAATATTCTGACCCCAAAGTTTTCAACATAACCATTTTTTCACACATCCTCATGAACGTGACAGCTGTCATGTTTCAAATTCTGGCCAAACTGTGTTTTCACACCTGTGGCATGGATTGACATTGTAGTGG
Source organism: Neoceratodus forsteri (assembly GCA_016271365.2). Taxonomy (NCBI): domain Eukaryota; kingdom Metazoa; phylum Chordata; order Ceratodontiformes; family Ceratodontidae; genus Neoceratodus; species Neoceratodus forsteri. The sequence continues at coordinate 848,315,256 of CM057450.1, read as the reverse complement.
CAGGGAATAACATTTTAGTGGTGATCTGAGCATTTTTCAGTTCTAGGTTCATGAAGTGGGGTAATAAGAAGGCTATGCTGACACAGCAACATACATGTATGCATCTATGGAGGGATATCACATACTGTAGGGAAATGGGGATGCGATTTTACTATCTCGAAAAATAAGGAAATTCTTTGCAGAAAAATGCATTACTTCAACATTTAGGGTTTGGCCTAAAGTAAAAAAAGTAGGAAAATGTGGTTTTAGGGTTTCCAATCCTAAAACCCTGGCCCACCCCTGAAGCAAATCAGGGCTGTAGTCTTCCTTGTGGTTGCCGACTCTAAAGCTCACCGCATTGTGGTAGCAAGAAAGCTTAGATGTGATAGGCACAGGTGTATATGCTTCAGAAGTGTATAGAATGGGGTGAGCATTATGTTGGAAAACTCAAGGAACACTGCACCCCTGATTTGCTTCAGGGGTGTGGGTAGAGTTTTAGGGTTGGAAACCCTGAAGCCACATTTCCCTGCTTTTGTCACTGTAGGCTAAACCCTGAATGTTGCATTAATGCATTTTTTGCATTATGTACATTAACACAAGTATTTCTTGTAGTAGAACTAAATCAGATAGTTACACTTGTATTGTTGTTGTTGTTGGGTCCCTGTTAATCACATGACTTGTTGTGGTGTCACTGTTACAGACATGACTTCTTTTGAAAAAACAGTTTTTAAATAAATTGCACCGAATAACTAGGAAATTCAGTGCTATCTAACATATCCACCAAGGTTCACATAGCTGATTAAGAAAAATAGAGCTGTAAAAACAATCGCATACAATCAGCAGGTAAACTTTGACATGCCCACTGAAAATGTATTCAAAAGTAAATGTTTAAACTTAATTATGGTTGCATTATGTACATTAACACAAATATTTCTTGTAGTAGAACTGAGTTGGACAGTTAGACACTGGCATTGTTGTGTCTGTTGGATCCCTGTTGACCTCATGACTTGATGTGGTGTCACTGTTATGCACATGACTTGTTGTGGTGCCACTGTTAACCACATGACTTCTCATGAAAAAACAGTTTTTTAAATAAAGTACACTTCACAATTAAGAAATTTAGTAGTGTCTAACATACCTATCAAGGTACACACAGCAAATAAAAAAAAAGTAAAAACAAATGGGTACAATCAATAGCAAAACTTTGACATGTCCTGTTTTCACAGCAGTGGTGACCAATGATAAATTGTGGCATAATAACCGCCAGGTAGTGCTTAGAATAAAGTAATGAAATGTTGCATACTATGGTGCCTAAATAGCTTCAAAACCATATTAATGTGGAAACAACTAAAAATAATTAAACTAAAAATGCAACAAAATGGACACCATGTTACATACATTGCCTGATCCATGGGCTAACTTAAAGACTAATTTTCTTATACTTCCAGATAATGAACTATCTTTTTTATCTGGTGTTACATTCTCTCTCTATATGCACCCAATTTAACAATTATTTAGTTATGGGATTTAAGTAAAAAAAATTTTGGGACATGAATGTCAGACTTGGCTTCTTCAGTATTAAATAGTTATTTATATGTATATATTCCGGTATAGTTAGGGTTGGTGGGGCAGTTTAATGTTAATCCTGAAAGTTTGCACTGTAATAACTTTGCAACAGTTCAATGAATTTGAATGACATTTGGTGAGTTTTGCTGCTAGTGGTAGGTCTGTTGATGTGTCAAATTTCATGTGAATTCATTTTGTGGTTCTTGAGATACAGAGAGGTGAAAAACGCAAAATATGAATGGTATTTTTAAAATTTCTTTTGACAGCCGTTTAAATGAAATCTTACTGAAATATCAATCCATAGTATCAATGTGGTGAAAATTAGGGCAGGAAACATTATAGCCCTCCCACCCCAGTTCCCAATCTCGTACAAACCCACCCCATAATTAAACAATAATTTTCGGAGATCACGTGATGCAGAGTGCTGAATAGCAGCTCCCTCGAGCAGCTCCCACTTCCCATCTCTTATTTAGCTCATTTTGGTGTTTTAATTTACAATTTTCTCTTGTTTCTAAGTTTTAACACTGTACAATAGATGTTTCAATCTGGTCTGGTTATCTCTCGTGTGGATGGAGGCTTATATGAAGAAAGTCCCACAGAAGCATACCCCTCCAGCAACTCCCAAGAAGGCCCCTAAGAAATCCAGGGCCTCGGGTGGTTCTAGCTCTGATCTCCTGAGCCAAAGTGGTGATCAGGAACCCTTAACACTGGTCAGATTTCTCGAGGAATTCAAACCCTTTTGAGAGGAAATGAAGGATATGGCAATGGACTTGAAGTCGTTATCCAGAAAGTTAGATGAGCTCTCGTCTGTTTCCAACAATGCAGCCCAAATTGTTTCTATTGAGAAAATAATTGGTAGTCTCGACCCTGAACTGGTTTCAATGCACCAGAAACTGTCTCGTTTAGAAGCCAAGCTAGAGGACCTAGAGGGTCAGAGCCGAAGAAATAATGTAGTGGTTCTCGGTTTACCGGAGGGAGAGGAAGGCCAAAATGTTGAGGCATTTATTCGGAAATTGGTTGAGCGGGTGGCAGGCCCATCCCCATTTGGCTCTGGCTACATTATTGAGCATGCCTACAGGGCTTTACAGCCTAAGCCACCCCCTGAAGAACCCCCCTCGCCCTATCGTGTGCCAGTTCCTGAATTATCTGGAGAAACAACATTTTCTACAAAAAGTGCGTGCTCTGCAAGAGGTTCGCTGGGAACATATAAAGCTGAGAATCTCCTAAGTTCTACCCACCTCGGTCCCCATGAAATGCAAGGCGTTTCACCCTATTGTTTGCAAGCTAATTGCTGCAGGCCTGAAGTTCAGAATGAGTTATCCGGCTAGACTACAGATTTCAACTAACGGATCCTGGAAAAGCTATGAAGACCCTGAAGGAACCCTGAGGAGCCTAATCTCTTCACGGACCCTTGAGTGGTGGTGGCATAGTATTGAGTATCGCACGGAGCCAAGAATTCGAACTTTTGTTTTTCTTTCTTTGGAGAAATTGTAAGAATGTGAAGATTTAGGCGACTGCATAGTTTGCAGTAGACTTGGGGGGTCACCGCAGACCACCCCATCCCTTCTTTTCTTTCCATTTCATAATGGGCCCATAGTGGTCTGATGCAAAGGACACTGGGGTCTCAGGCCTTCTTGGGGGAGTTTGCAAGCCAGGGTTTTTTGGTGACTATTTTTGTTGGGAGTTGAATGGGCCCAGTTTGGTTGTGGGCTAGTTTCTCATTTTTTCCTTTAAGGCTGTTGCTGGGATGGTCCTGGGCTTTCTCCATCTCGCCCTCCACTTGGGTTGGGCCTGGGAAATTGACCACTAGAGGGCATTCCTACCTCTGGGGACTTGTGGGGAAACACTACTCGCGAGGGATTTAGCAGGGGCACTGCTTAGCCGGCAGGCAGCACTCTCAGTTTCTCACGGAGGACCTGTTTACCGGATACTGACTGGTAATGGGGAAAGGTAGCTTTTATACCTTCTCCTCCGGTATGACATTTCCAGCTTTACTATTTTAACTCTCATTCTTAATGCGAGCTGGGGCATTTCTCCCTCCAGGTGTTGCTGAACCCAGCACCTCCAATTTTAATCTGGGATACCACAAGCGAGTGAGCAAAGGGATGGCCTTATTATAGCCCCCTATGTTATTTTCTCTTATACCCACACCTTGGTTGGACTGAGGCAAAGGCCCAGGACTATTCATTCTTGTTGGGGGTACAACTGACAGGGCTCGATCTCTGAAGGCTGTGATTTGTGTGCAACAGTGCTAAATAGCAAGGCTTAGTATCGAGGGGGTGGGAGTAGAGGGATTAGAACCAGTACTGTGCTGAACATTGCTTGTGACAGATTGGGGGGAGAGTGGGGGGCAGGGGCATGGTTGGGGGGATGGGCGGTATCTACTTCTGGGTGGGTTAGGGAAGAGGGTGGGCTTTACTGCAGTAACCCTGTGGATATATGTAAAGGAGATTTGTATCTTGTGTGCCGAGTATAATTATTTCAGTTTGATATCCCTTCTGGATGGTAAATGAGTTAACATTTGTGTCTTGGAATGTTAAGGGGGTCAGAAAGCAACATAAGCAATTTCTGGTTCTTAAACACTTAAGTCTGTTCAATTCACAGATAACTTTTTTGCAAGAAACCCATTTATTAGAAGGGGAAGCTTTGCAATTAAGGAAGCAACAAGTGGGATCGATTTACAGTAGCAGGGCACAACAAATAGTTGTGGGGTCATGCTTATGATTAACAGGAGTATCCCTTTTTCTCCTACACAAGTGATCAAAGATACCTAGGGTAGGTTTATTTTGGTCAGAGGTACCCTCTGGTCTGTCCCAATTCTATTGGGCTGTGTTTATGGCCCTAATCTGGATGACCCCAGGTTTTTTTGTGAGACTTATATCTATCATTCTCCCAATGATTCCCATTAAAATTATTTTAGGGAGAGATTTCAATCAAGTATTTGATTCTCACTTAGATAGACTGGGTAGTGGCCCAGGTGGAGTTACCCCTGGGCAGAAGGCATTCAGGGAGTTATTAGATCAATGTGGGCTTTGCGACATCTGGCGTGTCTTACACCCTGATTACAGGGAGTTTACCTTTAGGTCCATGGCACATGGCTCGCAGTCCCGCATTGACTATTTACTTATTTCTCAGTGCCTCCTGCCCGGGGTGAAGACCTCCTCAATTCAAACTGGCCCAATCTCCGACCACTCACTAGTGGTATGCAATTTGGTACTCCTCAATTCATTTAACAGGGAAACTAGATGGAAGCTCAATGATCAACTTCTTAAAGATGTTACATATTGTAAACTTATTAGGGGAAAAAATAGAATATTTTTCTTCACTAAACCCTTTAGAGGGTATGAAACCTAATATCTGGTGGGGGCCTTTAAAGCCTTCATGAGAGGGATACTGATTAGCATGGTGGTTGGTAGGAAAAGAGAGCGAGAGGAAGACCTTAAATCCCTATTATCAAAATTAGATCTCTGGAAACAAACCTTCTGACTAATCCCCTAGATGATGGTATTCAGAAACTCCTGAAATTAAAGGATAAATATCTGGGGTTACTTCAAGAAAGCAGAACTAGCTATTATTCGTACCAGAGCTAAATACACAGATCAGGGGGGAAAAATGGGACATTTACTGGCATTGCAAATTAAACAGCAGGAGTCAATGAGATTTATCCCGCCTATCAAGTTATCAGCAGACGGAACTCTCAAAGTGTCTCCTAATGAAATAGCTCAAGAATTTGCTGCTTATTATTCTAAACTGTATAGCGACATGGAGCACCCTCCCTGCCCAGAAGATATACAAGGTTATTTAAGAGGTTCCCACTTGCCCCTTCTTCCTGACAGGTGTGGTGAAACTCTGGTTGTCCCTATTTCTCAGGAGGAGATTGCTAAGGTTATTAGCAAATTGCTTGCCGACAAGGTCCCTGGTCCAGATGGATTTTCTCCTTTATTTTACAGGGTCTTTCGAGACCTTCTTGTACCAATACTTGGTCGTTTATTTCAACAAATCCTATCTGGGGAGGAGACAGATCCATATCTGTACGAGACCCTGATTGTTCTGCTTCCCAAACCTGATAAAGACCTCGATAAGGTTCAAAGTTATAGACCCATCTCTCTTTTAAACCAGGATGTTAAGATTCTCTCTAAAATAGTGGCCAACAGGTTAGCACTGGTTCCTCCTGGGTTAATAGGTACAAATCAGGTTGGATTCCTGAAAGGGCGATTATCTTCTGATCATTTATGCACTTTGCCGCATGTCTTCTCGGCTACCAGGGATGCGGAGTTCCCAGCGGGCTTGGTCTCCTTGGATGCCGAAGGCATTCGACCGTATGAACTGGAACTTCTTGTTTCACACTTTGGAGGCTTTCCATATCCCTTCTCTGTTTATCTCCTGGATTGCCGGCCTTTATAAAAACCCCTCAGCAAGAATTTCTGCAAATGGGGCCTTTTCCCACTCTTTTCCGCTTCATTCAGGTACTAGACAGGGGTGCCCCCTCTCTCCTTTATTATTTAACTTATATCTGGAACCTCTTATCCAAAACATTCTCAATAATGACTCCATGCAAAGAGTGAGAATTGGGAGGCACAAAGTGAAAGTCACCGCATATGCTGATGATCTGTTAATACATTTGTCCCATCCGGTATCCTCTGTTCCGGCCTTACTAAGTGAAGTGGCAAGGTTCAGTGCTTTGTCTAACTACAAACTGAATGCCAGTAAGTCCATGTTTTTTCCCTTAAATCACAAAGTTTTTAAGACTGATATTAGTCCCTTGGGGCTATGCTGGACTCCCAGGTCTTTCAAGTATCTTGGTATTAAACTTTCACGTAACCCCTTAGCATAGTTCAAGGAAAATCTAGATTCTTTACTGCAGGGAATTGCACATGATCTAGAGAGGTGGTCCAAACTCCCTATCTCTCTGTGGGGCCAAATTAATATAATTAAAATGAATGTATTTCCTAGGATTTTTTACCTGTTGTCCCTTCTTAATGCTTTTGTTCCTTTACTCTGGTTCAAAAAGGTTCATGGTATTTTTACTAAATTCATCTGGGCCGATAGGTATCCCCACCTGGCTTACCATAAACTGGCAGCTTCTAAACTGGAAGAGGGGTTGCGAATCTCCCACCTGGCTATATATCATTGGGCTAGTCACCTTGCAAATATTCGTGGTGGTTATCTCCCGACCCAGAGGAAGTGCAACCCATTTGGCTCAAAATAGAATTGGATGCAATTAAGGCCAATAATCTGGACCCTCTAGCGTTATTTTTCCTTAAGTTATCTCAAGTAAGTATGACGGTAGGTTGTCCCATAATAAGGACCTCTTTAAAGGTCTACTTACAGATGTGTTCCTTTTTTCAGTATTCTCCCCACCTGGACCTGGCCCAGTCTATATGGAACTCTCCATCATTTACTATAAACAAGAATCAAATATCCCATCTTTGGTTGCCTCAACTTGAAGAGGGGAAGCTCTCAACCTTTACTGATGGTGAGGGGCATTGGTTATCAGTGGAGGAGATGGTTAGGAAATTTCACATCCCAACTTCTTTCTTCAAAGTCTTGCAGTTGAGACATTTACTGGTAATTTCCCTTGGGAGTACTCCTCCCTCTCAGAGCATCTCCTCTCTGATACCCGAGGTATCCCCACTTTCTGGGTCTTCTGATGTAATCTCTAAATTATATCAGGTTTTGTTTCACAAAAAGTTTGGGGGCCCATTTGGGCCATCAAGATTTTGGAGTAACTTTTTCCCCCATCTGCAGTTAGATTGGTATTCTCTCTGGAAGTCATGTCACAAATTTATCTCTCAGGATAGACTGTGTCTCATGCAATATCATGTATTGCACAACCTATACTATTCCCTGGTTAAGCTCCACAAGTGGGGCTATTTAGACTCCAATAAATGCAATAAATGTTTGCAAGATGAAGGCACACTTTTTCATATGCTTTGGTCTTGCCCAAGTATTTCCACTTTTTGGGTTTCAATCCAAACTTCCTTAGACCCCTTGTTGGGCCTTCAAGAACACTTTATCCCTGAGGTATGTGTGTTGGGGGACCTGTCTTCCATTAGAGTCAAGGTGCATAAATTTCACATATCCATGGTCGCCTTGTTGGCTAAGAAAATAATTCTCTGTCATTGCCAAGACAGGTCCTCCCCTTCTTTCCAGGAATGGGTAAGAGAAGTTTTATCCAACTTGCACACAGAAAAAGCAATAGCCAGCCTACATAACAGACTGGCAGTTTATGCTAGAATTTGGGATCCTCTTCACTCATTAGTCTCTCTGGTTCCAAACTAAGTTTACAATAGGCTCAATGATTTTATAAGGCCTTTTGATTAGAGGCTCGGCATTTACGGGCACTGCGATGGGTTACTGCAGTAAGGGGAGGTGAGGGGGGCAGCATCTTTTTACTATGCATCAATAAGTCTCTGTCAGCTTCTTTGTATGCTGCCTTTTATGGTGGAAAATGTGTGAATAAACTTTAAATTAAAAAAAATTAAAAAATAAACAATAATTTTCCATATTGTAGCAGTCCCACCCCAGTCCCCGAGTGCATTCAAACCTACCACATAATGAAACAAAAAATTTCCATAGTGTACCGGTCCCACCTCAGTCCCAATCACAAGAAAACCTATGCTTTACAGGAAATACATTTTCCATAGTGTAGTGGTACTGCCCTGGTCCCCGATCACAATAAAACCCACCTGTTAATATAAAGAAACTCTTTACATAGTGTAGTGATCCCACCCTGGTCCCCAATCACAAGAGAACCCAACGGTTAACATAAAGAAACTTTTCCATAGTGTAGCCCGATCTCCCACCTTATAGTATATTTAATTTGTTTCCATACTGTAGTGGCCCCCCATCCCCACCCACTCTGGTAACCACATCCCATCTCACTCCCCTCACCCCAGTACAGCTCCCAGTCAGTGAGCAGCACAGCCCTCCACATACCTCCACAACTGCCCACATACTGAACTGTCAATGACAGTTTACAGTAAACACTGCAATCCCATTGGTTGACACTTCAAGCAGTGCATATTAAGTGTTAATGAATGTTTCTATTAATTTAATTTTTTTTTTATGGAGAATGTGTTCAGAAATAGATGTGACAAGGGAACACATGAGTACAAAACTGGGACCCTGTTGCTTGAGTATGAATACTATCTGAAAAAGTAAGGAAATGCATTGCAAAAAACTTTGTTAATGCATCAGTTAGGGTTGTTACTAAAGTAACAAAAGCAGGGAAATGGGGCATTAGGGTTTCCAACCATAACACCCCACCACCACTTTGCAGACACTGACAGGCATTGAGGGGTGTGCCTTGGAGTCATCGGCTCCAGAAGCTAACCCCATTCCACCCACATCCACACCCTGCAGGCACTAACAGGTGTTGAGTGTATGCCTTGGTGTCATTGGCCCAAATGCTCACCTCATTTCATAAGTAAATAACCTGAGCTGAGGAGTGAGAGTTAGGCCTGACAACCCCAAGAAACACCCAGACAACTGTTGGTGTGTGGAGGGTAGGGTGGGGTGCTAGAGTTGGGAACCCTAACATCGAATTTCCATACTTTTGTCACCCTAATAGGAACCCTAACTGATGCATTAATGCTTTTTTTTTTTGCAATGAATTTCCTTACTTTTTGAGATAGTATAATAGTACAGTATTATTATTTTACCATGGGAGTGCAGGGTCCTTTGGACCCTGCAGACAAATCCCTTCATAGATGCACATATCTGTGTAGGTGTGGAAAAGCAGGGCCCTCTAGGACCTGTGCTTCCATGTGTCCAACAACAGTGACCAAATTGCCAGCATAGTCATCATATTTTTTTCAGATTTAATAAACTTTATTAATTCTCAGCAGGTATAAAGTAGACCATTGTTATGACACTTCAGATATATGGATCAACAGAATGATGCCAAGCAAAAATATGCAAGTAAAAATGCAACATGATGTCACAGGAGTTAATACACTACATATTTAGAAACATATTCCAGAACCGTGACCAAGCACAATCCTAGTATGAACTAATAAAACCTGCTTATCTCCCAACCCCCGTATACCCAACTATCACCCAATCCTCCCACCCTCCACCCCTATCTCCAGAGGCTGAAACTGACCCCATCTTCAACAATGACCTCAGCCAGCAGGGTTGAAGAAACAAAAATGAGAGCCCTGGTGCAGAGGGGATGAGGTAATCCAAATAGGAAAAAAGTGCATAGTCATCATATTACCCCACTTCATGTCCCCCGGTACAGAAAAAATGTGAATTGCAAGGCAAATTGTAATTATGTGCAATTGCAAAGCCATTCTGTGCCAAAGGTGTGAAAACACATTTTGGGCAGGATGTGAAAAATGACAGTGGTACTGTTCATGAAGTGGTGTGAAAAAATGACTATGTTGAAAATTTGGCAGTAAAATTTTAAAAAGTACCAAAATTATGCCTGTGTGTAGAATATATTCAATGGACTCACATAACGTAGGAATTTTTAGGAATTTTTTTTCACCACATTTTCAACATGGCTTTTTTGGTACCCCACTTCATGGACCCTGGCACTGTAATTTCCTTATTCAGTTGCTAAAGGTGATTTTGCACAGTGAACTGGCCATTCCATGCCACAGGTGTGAAAACAAGCTTTGGGCAGGATGTCAAAAATGACATCTGTTTTGTTCATGAGGTTGTGTGATACATGGCTATGTTGAAAATTTGGTGGCATAATATTGAAAATTGCCAAAGATATATGCGTGCATGGGAAAATTTAAACAACCACACATAACTTGGGTGTGTTGGGGTATGTTTGCACCAAATTTTCCACATGAGTTGGGACCCCACCTCATGAACTCTGTCACTGTCATTTTGTGACTTGGTCAGGAAAGGTGATTTCACAAAGTGACTGCAAAATCACCTTATGTGTCTCATTAACAAAACAGCAGTAACACTGCTCATGAGGTGGGGTCCCAAGAAGCCCATGTTGAAAATTTGGTGCAAAAATACCTAAAAATGGCTGGGATATCAACATAAGTTCAAAATGCCATAGATAGCCATTATACAGCACTTATCTTGATTATTTGGTTTGTGGTTCAGCTTTGAAGAGTGCAGACATGCCCCAGTCCACAGAAGATGAAAGAAGACTATCTCAAGTAGTAAGTATAGGACAAGGGGGGGAGTGTGGTGGTGGGTTGCTCAGTGGGATGGTCAGGATGGGGGGACAGGGATAGAGAGAGATGATGAGGGACCATTTTCTTTTTTTCAGAATGACAAAAAAAAGAAAAACATTGACTGTTTTCTTTTTTTCACAGGTACTGGAAGCAATGGGACACTGGGAGTGAGCTCCTAAGTGTCTCACAGTACTGGAGGGGAGGACATAACTGGGGGCACTGGGAGTGAGCTTCCCAGTGTCCTATACTTTTGGGGGGGATGTAGGTTGTAGTGCCAACATGGGGATTGGGCACCCCGATGTTGGCAGAGACATTGAAAAACATATATATATATATCAGGACACTGGGAGTGGGCTACCCAGTGACCCACTGTGGCGGAGGTGGGGTGGATGTCTACTACTGACATGGGGATTGGGCACCCTGATGTCAGCAGAGACATTTTTAACAAAAATAAATATTCAGGGACACTGGGAGTTGGCTCCCCAGTGTCCCACACTGGCAGGGGGGTTCTACTGCTGAGATAGGGATTGGGCACCCCAAAGTTAGCAGAAACTTTTTTTTATCTATAAAATATTCCCTTAGCCTTCCTGGATGTAATAAAAGGATAAATATCCTTTTACTAGGTAAACACAACAGGTGTTCACCTAAAAGGGGGCAGAGGAGTACAATTCTGGGCTTATGTTTGGAAAAAAATGTCCAGGAAAGATTTTGGACATTTACAGGGCTGATGGTGTTTCTTTTTTAATTTAAATAGTGCTGCAAATTTGCTGCAGTTTTTGTGACAAGTTTCACAAATTTGCACCAGTATGTACGTAACAGTCCTGTTATTTGCAGGAAAACTGCCACACATACCTGTATGTGCCAGTTTCGCAAATATAGTGCTATAAATTTGTGACACTACTAAGGGCTGATTAAAAAACATATTTCTGGCCACTATTTTAAAACACTAAGTCCGGAATCGGACTACTCTTGCATTGATTAGGTAAAGACAACTGCTGGTATTTACCAAAAGGTAGTATTTTTTTAATTACAGTGCTTTTCCCCCCTTGCTAACTGAAAATGAGATGACAACAGCACAGCACTAACTTTTCTATTTGAGGCAGCAAAAAGTGCTTTCACAAAAGTGGAAACTGCTTTTGCACAGCACATATATTATTTCTGATAGGCTATAATGAGACATTTTAAAGCTTTATAACTTCTGAATGGAGTAATATTTTTTTCACCAGACCTGCAAAAGGCACCTTTGTAAGTCAGCCCAGTGGTGCAGGGGGTTGAGGCACTAGATGCCTTACCTCATGCTACGCCAGCAACCCTGGTTTGGGAACGACATTGGGTTGTTGGGGTGCCAGCATGGGGAGGAGGAGGGCAGAGCAGGATTGAGCATACTGGCGGGCAGCTCTCCTCTCCTCTCCTGAGGGTGGTTTGGCACCCCCCCACATAGTTCCGCTCCCACCGGGTGAAGGTCTGGTGGGTAGTGTAGGCAGAGAGTGGGAAGCAAAGTAACAGAAGGTGGAAGGGGCTGAGCTTGCACCATGGAGTGCTAGGTGTGCCTCCGCATGATCACATGGCCATGTGACGGGGCTTGGGGTGGGGTTAGGGGAGAAAATTTAAAAAAAAAAGGCATTTGTGTCCCCATCGCCTGTTGGTTGGAGGAGGTGATGGGGACCAAAAAGGCACATCTGCAGCCCAGACTCCATGGGGTCAATTCCAGGATAGCTTACGCCGGCGCAAGCCGAGTTATGCCTGACCCCATGGTGTAACTTGTAACTTGTGCCATGGGATATGCCATGTGTGATTTCTAAAGGTGCCTTGCACCATGCCGCATGTGGGTTGTGCCAACTGTGGTTTACGCTGCCCACTATGCCACAATCTGCAACATCATGGTGCAAAGGTGGGTTGAAGCAGCAACTACGCCCTATTCCACAAGGGTGGATGCCATAAACCCACCTACATGATTATAGGAGCTGAATTAGCACAGCAGAGTTAAGACATTTTGGAGTTGCTGTAAGGGGCATCCATCAATGCCATCCAATGGATGCCCACTCCACAGTGCCACAGCAAAGACCCTGCTGTGATCCCCATGCTCCCCACCCCCAACTGTTGGGGACCCTCAGGGGTCCATTGTCTAATGTGCCCCCAGACTCCTGTGCCCCCTGTCCAGCCCCCCATGCCCCTTGGTGCCTGCCATGATGTTCTGGGGTCGGTGGCTCCAGGAGGGCAATGTGCAGTGGGCCGCAACTTGCAGCATGCAGAGAAATTATGCCATGCCCATGGCGGTAGCTGACGCATGCCGCAAGTCACAGGTCAGAAGTGCCGGGACCCTGCAACTCTTAAAATACAGAGCAAGGTCCCCGGTATAGTGGCAACTGTTGCAACTCACATATGTCTGTGAGTTGTGACAGTCATCCGGGAATTGTTCCCCATATACTCTAACAATTTCAAACCAAACCCCAAAGCCCTTTTGGAGATGCAGATGAGCAAAGAATTTGTACCTAAATGGAACATGACAGGTTTTGGCACTCTGCAGCTCTGTAATTGCACTGCCGACTGGAACAAACCTTGCCAGATTCAGAGATCTATGGTACCAGAAAGCGCATGACAACTCTTGAGCATATCAGTCATACAGTTGAAAGTTATTAAAGAGCAAAAGTTTGGGTTTAACATAGAAGTGGCCAGGCAACCCAAACTATACTGGCACAACTGTGCCAGTATAATATATATATATATATATATAATACATATATATATATATATATAATTTATTTACTCATAGCACAACTGAGCTGCAATATCTCATTTTCACTGAGGTTCTGCTTCTATCCATTTTTAAACTGTGTTTAGCCAGGATACTGATCTGAGATGCTGCATCACATTTCCTGTTGAGTTCTGCTTCCACCGTTTTACATAGCTGTGTGGAATCAAACACTGGGAGGTTAATTGAGTTGCTCAAGAACACACAGTAAGTATTTAGTGATGAAGGTCTAACCAATGTTATAAAACAGAAGAATTAAACATAGTTTTTTGATTGGCTATTCATAGTGCAATGTACAGTAGGAACACAATGCTCTATGAATTACTAGACTGACACGTATATGGCAGATCACAGAATGTGGGCTCAGGAATCCCACATTTGACATTCTTTTTAGAACTTTGGCAAAATTTAAAGTGGGCATTGTTTTTGTCCCGTTTTTCTTGTTTACTGCACAATCACCTTTTATATTACAATGGCAGCTTATTTAAATATAAGTGTCAACTTATCCCTAATTCAAGAGGCAGAATCAGTATTTATATCTCTTGCAGAGTTCACTAATAATGACAGTGGATGTCCTGATCATGAAATTCAGCCTGTGGACTAGTTGTCCAAGTTGGAAACAACACAGACAACCAATGAGGCCATTGATTAGCTGCCCACCACAGTATATGTAGAACTAACTGCTCGATCTGAAGTGGCCGAATTGGGGAAGCAACAGCCACTGCAGGAAGAACAAATCTCAAGTAAGGAGCATATTTCACTGTCCAATCTGGATGTTGATAAAACTGAAGAATGCCATGAAAGAAACACACTTGATCTTTTAGCATTTTCCTTGACTGGTGTGTGTCACATGGGAGGATCCTGGACCCGTTATCTATCACTCATGCAGATTAAAACAGCCTTCTGCATGAGTTTTACATTGCAGTAAGAAACTCAGCTGGCAATGAGTACTCAATCAACATTTACATGCAGCATAAGAGTTGGACTGAATAGGTATCTCAGTTCAGCTGCCATGGAGACAAACTGTCAACATAACAAGTGATCCAGCATTTAAATGTGCAATTTCACTTAATTTCTTTCTTCTCTAGTACAAGATAAGAGGCCCAATATTGAAAGGTTTGCCCGATGGGAAAAATGATTGTGAACTGTTTACTCAGAGTTTGTGCCCAAGTGCAGTATTCAAAGGGGGTAGGTGTGCACAATAAAAGGGATAGCACATGCACAAGTAGATAATGTAGTTGTTGCACAAATGGGGGGGCAGGGACGTGAATCTGGACACAATGTGATATTCAGTGAATTAATGCTGTGAAAAAGAAATAGTGTTGGCCACTTGGCACTGCACAATTACTGCCAAGAAAAAGGGCAAGTTACTCCAGGCAACCCTAGTGGCTGGCAGGGACACTGCAGCCAAAAAATGATACGGTGGTTGGGATATACACCTGCTCCCTGGTATCTAGTGGTACCCCACTCAACCCTTGATCTCTATCCCCATGATGAATAATGTATTCCCTGATGTCTAGTGGCAACCCCTGCCCTCTGATCCCCTTCCCCATATAAATCTGAATATTCCCTGGTGTCCAGTGGCACTCCACACCCTCCGATCACCATCTCCATATAAATTTAAATATTTGTTAGTGTCCAGTAGCACTTCCCACATCTGATCCCTGTTCCTGTTGAAGTACACCCTGCCTTTGCTGTCTAGTGGCAACCCCACTCTGATCATCCGCCGCCATGTCTGGTAAGCTGTTTCTGTCATCTTGCAGCCTCTCTGCTACACTGGCACCATACAAACCAGCCTGCCACCCCCTTTCTACTGTTGCTGGTGCCGCAGGTCCTATAAGTGATTGGCACAGCCCTGTTCTCACCAACTTTGCTGTCCACTGTATGGAATGAAGGGGGAGAGCACATCCTATGTGCTGTACAGGGGAGTGCATGTCCTCTGTACTGTACAAGTAGCATGGTCTGTGTACTGTACAGAGCGTGCTCATTCTTTGTATTATACATGGAGTGTGCATACTGTATACTGTAGAGGTGGTCTGCAGAAGTAGGCACAGTACTCCAGTTGGAACCTCACCAACAATCTATACAGTGGTAAAACCACCTCCCTCTTTCTGCTGGTGATACCACTCCCAATGCACCCCAGCATCCCACTAAATAAATAGCTTCAAGGGAAAACAAAATGAGAATAATGACTATGCAAGTGTGTGTTATGAGGATTTTTCACACACACGAGTTGTGTAATCATCCATAAACCTGACAATGAAGCTCAAGCGGTTTATGAGACTATCACACAACAAGGGCATGTGAAAAATATCCATAAGACAAACTTTGCACAGGCATTATTTTTTATAACAACTGTTACAAGATTTCAGAAAGAAAAACTAAGCATACTTGTGCAAGCAAGTGTGTCCCTGAGCAACCACTGAACTCGCACAAATACAGTGAAGCGAGAGCATGAGGAAGAAATCACCAAAATAACCTACTATGAAGTTATTTGGGAATTCATTTGGATATTACGGAGTTTTAACAGGAATACATATTCACGCATTATAGGTGGTCACTAGTCAGTATGCATGAATCTATACACTCTTATTATCTTCAGGTATTACGGGTTCTATATCAGATTTGATCATCCTAGAATTCCATATTTTTCTGACACTCAAACGTTCTACTTGCTAAAAAACTGTGTATTGTTAATAGCAGTAGCTTAGTAATGTAAATGTGTGTCGGCATAATTAGCGCTGTCTGAAAAAGTGGTTCCTGCTTATAAAAGTAATATATTAATTGCACAAATAATAGCAGCAAGTAAGTCTTTTTTTTGTATTTGAATCCAAAATTAGCAAATATTAAAAAATCTACAAAGGTAACTTTTAGGAGTACCGTAAGGCAATGCCACAAATACACAAAACTGCAGTGTACAGAAAAATACAAATTAAACTGAAGAGAAAATGACAGCCATTTTTGTTCTTGTGGAATGGAAAAATATGTCAGACAACCCTGGTACTTCAAATGCAAACTGATAGTCATGTAGGCAGTGTTTGCTAGGCAGGACATGCTGCCTTATGAATATACCTCTCTGATGACCTTGCACTATTTAACGGGGCTAATAAGGTCGTGTCTAAATATGGGGACCTCAACCTTTTGTGCATGTTTAATGACAGGTTGAGAGTTCACATTTAATTTTACAATCGTATTTAAGTTGGAAAAAAAGCTGCACAGTCAGTGGATTGCAGTACTTACTGGAACTTTTTCCTATACAGTTGCATAGCAGGGCACCAGCATGCTTGTCCAAGGTAACAACACATACCTGGGAGTCCCTGGCAGGAATGTCTTCATCTCACTCAGCTACTTACTATACTGCTCATATTCTATTTCTTCATTGCTCCTGCTGCTAGAGTAAATTTCTGGGGGTGACCAAGCCATACACTGCATTTTCTTGGATGGTGACAGTTCAGGTTACTTTCAGACAGCGGTGTTGCTGCAGTTGGTGGTAACATTGGCAAACCTGATAAAGCTCTCTGTGACTGGTAGCCATCACTGCAGGTAGCAGTATCAAAGAAGCCAACTTTGGTGCAAGCTTTCTATGTTTGTAAATGTGTGTGTGTGTGTGTGTGCGTGTGTGTGTGTGTGCATGTGTGCGTGCATGCATGCATGCTTGTGTGTCTGTTTGTGTTTGTAAACTATGTGCAGATATTTGTGTGAGTGTGGGTAGTTCAGTTATCAGTACTCAATTTGATGGCAGATGGGTGGTGAGGTGGACTTTTAGCCATTTGTCTGAATTGCTTCATTTCCTTTCTGACCTGGTCACACTTATTTTAGGCAGTCCCATCCAATCCTGCATAGCTGCTTTTATTTTCCTATTGGCCCTCTGGACTTTTTACTAGCTTCCTGGCCTTTTTATCACCCAGTAACCTATGTGTATGTTTCTGAGGGGGAATTAACAAACATCAAGAACCCGTTCACCAGGAACAGTAATGCAGTAATGAGAGGGCACAAATGGTGGCTCATCACTGGGAATTTCAGGAGAGAAGTGACAAAATTGCATTTCACTGAGGGAGTGATGTAGCTGAGGAACTGACTAGCAGCAGAGGTGATGAGAGCTGGGCCTATGAATGGTTCAAGATAAGCTTAGACAGGTATATGGGGCTTGTAAGACAAAAAGGGGGAGTTAGGAAGCTGGGAAGATAGATAGAGAGGGAATGGCTTGGAGAAGGTGTTAGGGCTAGATACCTCTATTAGACTAGTAGCAAGGAAGCCGACACCTGCCTAGCATAGTCATAAAGCTTAAATAAGCTCCTCCCTCCCGTATTCCATCTAATGGAAGAATGCTGTCCAGACCAAGTCTTCAGTATTAAAAAGATATCTTCTTTAATATGCACAAAGTTCATAAGATGCAGTACAAAACAAACTCCACCACCAGCTCCACACCAGAGTAGGAACATGTCCCTAACACATTTCACTCACTTCTGAACTTTTTCAGCTGGTGTGGAGCTGGTGGTGGAGTTTGATACTGCATCTTATGCTTATTAAAGAAGATATATTTTAATCGACTAATAAAAGTTATATTTCATACTGAATACCTGGTCCAGACAGCATTCTTCCATTAAACTGGATACAGTGAGTAAGGAGCTTATTTAAGCTTTATGACTATGCTAAGCAGGTGCCAGCTTCCTTGCTACTCATTACATTTGATTTTCAGCCTTGGCACTACACCTCCCAGGTTGTGGTTTACTCCTCCTATGTACTACTTCTCTTGGATAGTAGACCAGGGGGGACAGAAAGAAAATGTTTCTGGACAGACTGGATGACCCAATGCTTTTTATCAGCTGACAACATCCGCAGTATCTTTCTATGTTCCTATCATATGTGAGTCCATACAAGTGTTCTGCTGCAAGAAGGAACTGACTGCTTAAAACTACATTTTGCACTAGTCGCCATTTTAGCATTACAACTTGCGACTCACTCACATTGGCAGACAGCAGTGCAGCAGCAGGCAGTCATATATGAGGCTTTCAGGACCACACCATGCGAGCACTCAGGCACTGAAGACTGATCATGAAGGACAAGACCACTTCCATGCCACTGTCCCCACCAAGAAGCCAAGACCTGAGTCAAGAGAAGAGTCAAAGGACAGATTGACACACCTGGACTTGGAGGGGAGTCAGCATGAAAGGCAAGTTAATTCCTACCCTACCAACTTAATTACCACTGGTCTTCAGCCATTTGTTGTGGGCTATCAAAGCTAAACCTAAACAGCTTCACAAAATGTTCTCTGAAAAATAACTTGCCTAGTTATTTCTTGAAGCCATGTCAAGTGCTGTTTCAGGGAAAGTTTTCTACATTGTTTAAAGCTGTGGCTGAGTGCAGTCTAATTTCTTACCCTAGCCACAGTGTTTCATATTTTATCAGTGAATGTGATAATGGTCTAGAGGGTCTTAACCAAGTGACAAAAACTCTTGCAGGAAGTGAGGCTACTGGCAACGCATTTTCAATACGGGCTTCCTTTGAAAGATACAGCAAGGCATCAAGTTGCTGATCTGGTATTGTGATTACGCAATATTTATATATTTCCACACAAATAGCTCAAGAACTGCCAGATTTGTGCCTTTAAAGCCTAAAAACCTCAACAACTTCAGGGGATCCTAAAGCCATTGCAAAATGTGGTAGCCCCAAAATATGAAACTGTCACAAATCCATTTACTAGCTATTCCGGACATACTTCTTACTGGCTTGAACAAGCAGTTGGGCTCTGAAATCACAGTGACTGATAACCTGACAGCTTAATGAGCACGCTGCAGCACAAGCAGCAAATCCTGTTACTGACTTGCAACAGCTGTTGGACTCTGCAATCACAGTGACTGACATACTGGCAGAAAAATGGGCATGCTGCAGGATGTGCAGGAAGCTCCCCCATTCACTTAAAACAGCAGAGATGAGGATCCTGATTTTCCAGAGCTCTGACTGCTAATGTATGCTACCCCTAAATACAGGATTTATGTGCACCTGAGCAAATATCCACAGAAAAACACATTTCTCCTGCTGCACGCATGTGCAAGAATGAGCAATAAAAAATATTTTGAGAAGTACCTGTTTGCAAAATCCATTTATTGACATGCCAGGACATACATTTCTTTCATCTCACATGTAACATACAAGGAACTACATGTTCTGTTATGCAATAATGGCTTATTAATAAGTAGCACACTGATTTATCCCTAAGCTGACTGCCTGTGGATGAGCAAGCCCCTAAATGCAGCTCCCCTAATGGCTGGCTCAGCTAAGCCTCTGTTTTCCTAAAATTGCTGTTAATTTCTGTGACTTACCTTTTGTAATCAAACTTAAAAAACAATGAGTAAATGTCACTATACATTAACATTCAGTATGATTTAAAGTCCAAGAAACAACAGAATTTGACAGCAGATAAGGACTGCTTGACCCACCTAGTCTGTCCATTTTTCCCTGCCTATAGTGCCAGTGCAGATCTTACTCGATCTCCATCTCCTCCCCCTCCCCCACTTGCTTTCCACTATGATTCTCTTAGGCCTGTCCCATGCATTTTTGAATCCCACCACTGTTTTCACCCCAACACCTTCGCTGAAAGACTGTTTCAGGTATCCACCACACTTTTCTTGAAGAAATACATCCTCACATCTCTCTTGCATTTAAAACCGTCCAACTCCATTGCATATCCCCTTGTTCCTTATTTACTTCCATGAGATATTTATAGCTCTCTAACATATGCCTCCTCTCCCTGCTGTCTTCTAGGGTGTACATATTTATGTCCTTTAGTCCCTATTCTTAGGGCTTCTGATGCAGACCCTAAACTATTTAAATTGCCCTCCTATGGAATGCCTCCATGATGTTAATGTCCATTTGGTTGCCAGAATTGGACACAGTACTCCAGGTGGGCTCTCACCAGTGGTCTATATAGTGGCAACACCCTTTCCCTCCTGCTGGTGAAACCCCTCACTATGTACTCTGACATCCCACTGGCCCTACCAACTGCCTTGTTGCACTGCCTGGCCGCCTTGATCTCATCAAATATTATTTCCCACAGGTCTCTTTCCTCTTTGGAGACTGTCAGTACTGTACCTCTTCCCCAGTTTGTACTCTGCTTCTGGGATTCTGTACCCTAAGTGCATGATTTTGCACCTTTTCACACTGAAACCCAATTGCCATGCCCTTGACCAATCCTCAAGTTTTTTCAGGTCTCTGCTCATTTTTTCAACCCCCTCTGGTGTGTCCACCCTATTATAGATTTTGGTGTCATCCGCAAAGAGGCAGACATTCCCTTACAGCTCATCTGCAGTCTCACGTATAAAGATATTAAAGAGCGTTAGTCCCTGTACAGAGCTCAGACCCCCCCCCACTGGTTACCCTACATTCTACAGCATGAGCTCAATTTACAACCATCCTCTGTCACCTGTCTCTTGGCCAATTTCTTTCCCTGTTTACCAGCTTTGGACCCACCCAAAAGCAACCAAGTTTTCTTATGAGTCTCCTATGTTGAAGAATGTCAAAAGCCTTACCAAAATCTAGGGAGGTCACATTCACTGTCCCACCCTGATCTTAATTCCCTGGTCACCCAGTCAAAGAAATCTTTCAGATTTGTCTGATGTGACCTCCACCCACTGAATCTGTGCCAGCTTGAGTCTTGTAACCTACTAGACTCAAGATACTGTACTATCCTTTACTTCAGCAGTGTCTTCATTTACTTCCCCCACCACCAATGTCAGGCTGACTGGCCTGTAGTTGCCAGACTCCTCCCTGCTACCACATTTGAGAAGCCGTTCTACATCTGCCCACTTCCAGTCCTCCAAAACCACATTTATTTTCAGTGACTTGTTAAAAAGGAGAATCAGTGGTCCAGACAATACCTCCCTCAACTCTCTCAAAACCCTTGAATGTACCCCATCTGGCCCCATAGTTTTATCTGCTTTTAGATTTGAGAGTCCCTTCTCAACTTTCACCTCTGTAAAAGGACTAGAGTCTACCTTCATCCTTTTTTGCTCCTGTTGATTTTATGTGGCCTTTTATCTTCCTCTTCCTCTGTGAAGACCACACATAGGATATCTGCCTTTTCCTGATCCTCCTCCACACAGCTCCTCTACTCTTCTTAATCTCACAATCCCTCTCCTAGGCTTCCTTTTTTCACTTATGTACCTTAAAATGTCTTGTCCCCTGTGCTTAAATTACAGGGTGGCCTGAGGGGGCTGGGCCCCCTTACTTTTTTGGAAGGCCCTCTGAGTTCTGTGTAATTGAAATGTGCTGGGGTCCATGTTTTGGTCCCCTTACTTCTTACTGCTGAAGCTGACAATCTCCATTCAGTCAGGAACACAAATTATCCCCCTTTGTTACCCCCGAGCTATTCTTTCCTTAGTTTGCGCCTTTTCACTACTTACTGCATTCCCTGCTGCCCTTTTCCTCTCCTAATACACCTCCCTGTCCTCTTCCTTTTATATCTTTTTATATCACCTGAATGCTACCCTTTTAGCTTTTACTTTTTCACCTACTTCCTTTGAGAACCATAGCGGTCTCATTTTCCTCTTGTTTTTGCTGACTTCCTTTGCACAGAGGTTTGCTGTCTTCTCTCTGCCTTCCCTTAGCCTCACCCCCTGTTCCTCCACCCCACCCAGGTCATCCTCCTGCTAGGTCATCTCTGAGGCTTTCTCTCATATCTTAAAAATCTTCCATCATAAAGTCCAGGACCCATCATTCTTGTTTGGTTCACTTCGGCCACCATCCTTATGTTGAACCACACTGTATGGTGATCATGGGTCCCCAGGTGGCCTCCTAGCCATCATCTGCAATACTGTCCCTGTTAGTGAGAACCAGGTCCAGTATTGCCCCATCAAGAGTGAGCTCCTTGACTAGTTGCCTGAGAAACACCCCCTGCAGTGGGTCCAGAGTGGCCCTGCTACTAGCTGAAACTGCAGCTGGGAGGGTCCTATCTGCATCTGCAGATTGAAATCCCATACCAGCAGCACCTACCTCCACATTTCCTGCCATTGTGCCATTGGCTTCCACCAGTGCCTTATGTAATTCCCTTCCCCAGGTGTTAAAGATCTGTAGATCACACCTTTGCAAATAGAGTCTCTGCTTCCTGTCTCCAGGGTGACCCACAGTACCTTAAACTCCTCCATTCTACTCTTGGTTCCATCTATCTCCATCACTTTGATACACTTCCTTACATACAGCACCACCCTTCTCCTTTCCTTATCACCCTGTCTTTTCTGAACTGAGTATAGCCAGGTATGACTATGTCCCAGTCGTGGCTTCCTGTGCACCACAACTCAGTAACAGCCACAATGTCCAGGTTTGCCTCTGCCGTGATGGCTCCAGTGTCCTGAATTTTATTTCCTAGAATTTGCACACATGACCCTCCTCATTTTATTACCACTATGCCTGTGACCTCCCTTTATTTTTTTGCCCTGAATCCTTTTCCTTTCTATTTTTACATAAAAGACACACTGGAGCCCACATGCTAGGTGACCACCTTGCTGCACCCTAGAAACAGCTTGCTTAGTGAATCTGAGTAGTATTTGAATAATTAATTCTAATTTTATTTATGTCTTATTTTTCTTTTCTGATTTAGCTTTCTATTTTGTGCTTCTGATTTTGAATGTTGAATGTGTCAAAATTCATTGATTAAAAAGTATAAACAAGAAATGTTTAAAATGGTGAAGGGGGCTTTCTGTAGTTTAAAATTTATGATTTGAAGTTCAAGTCTGAAAAGCAAACAAAATGTAAGGCTTTTTTTCTGTATGTTTTTCTCATCAAAATGTGATTTTGACTATCAAAGAAGACAGATCACTTACTTTCAGTAGTCCATGGAAGGCTTGTTTGCTCATCTGAGATTTGACTCAGGTATGAAATCATCATTTACAGTATTGCAGAAATGTTCATTAAAGCTGCCACAATAGTAAAGGGGCAATCCAAAGAACAACCACAGAGCCACTATTACTGTATGTGCCTCTGTCTCATATTGTGCAATACTGTATTTATATTTCCCTATCTTGAAATACTACACTAAATGATAATTGTGTACTTCAACTGAGCCAAACAAACTTTGTTTGTAGTGTATACAGTAAGTCATCACAGGAACAGGGACAGCAAGTGTTGTTTTCTTTAACTGTAAGAATAAGACAACCCAGCTTGGCACATCATCTATCCCCTTGTGAGTCCATTACAATCACATTTTAAATATCTTTGTATGTGTTGCTTAAGAGGTCCAGACTTGTGCAAATATATACATGAATATACATTTACAGCCATACATGCTTTGGCATAGGCAAGCGTTTATACAGAGGGTAAATAAATATGCTTGCACACACACAGTAAAAGGCTAGTCAGATACTGGAACTCATGCCTCATTACTATCCTAACCTCCATGGATGAGTGCCCAAGGATCAGGTTTCAGCTTAATCCATGGCCTGCTGTTTGTCTGATTTCTTTTTTCAATACTATAATTGGAAGGCAATGTCTCTACCTGGAGTGAATGGCATTTCCCTGCATATTTCTAATAGAGCTAGCTCACACGTATTGTATAAGCTTTCAGTATCCCTCAGTGAATTGGTTTAGACTCTGCATGACATATTCTAGTCTGTCCTTGCATGATGAACAGTTATGCCATTTTTGATCAACTGCTGTGATGTACTTTTGATGGAGCCATGCACGCCTTTTATATCCCATTTCCATAATCAGCAGCATATATCAGATTCATATTACTTCTCCACATGCAGGACATGGAACAATAGCCATCGCTTTTCTAAACAATGTGATAGATATCTGTACAGTTTTTCTGAAGGGAACTCTTATAGCTCAAGTAGTGAAGGATCTCCATTGGGTATATACCACCACTTGATGAAATGCTGCCGAACTGATGTGGAAAACAGCGGTGACATACATCTTATTATGTGATGGCTACAGACATCAGGAAAAAAAACTGAAGCAGCAGTGCAAAATCCATTTTTATTAAGAAGCAATGTTGTAATATTATGCTAGAAGAATATTCTAGAATCAAGAACTGCAAAAGGAACACATACAGTGGGGCCCACTTAAATGCACACTAGAAAAATGCAAATTTCACTTAAATGTAGTTTTTTCCATTTTCCCATTTTTTTGTCTATCTTAATCATATGAAATTATCCTGATAAGTGTAAACTGGTTAAATGGGTGTTTACTTACCTGGTAAAGGTGATTGTGTTGATTGACATCCTTGGCACTCCAGACATTACCTCATGGAGTTTTAGCCCACCTGATAGGCTAGTAATGCACATGACCTTAGGATCAGATTTCTTGTATATCCAGGTCCCAGAAACCCCTGTTCTCCAGTTCGAATCTTCCATAGCTGAAATCAAGGTTAGTAAAAGAGCAACCATGAGAAAAACAACACTAACCATTTTATACAATAATACAGACTGAGTCGGTAAGTACATGTGGGCCAAGGGCCCTAGTTTTATTTACCTATTAATACAATCTAAACTAGACCCGTAAGTGGTTGACAGTCACATCTTGGATGTCCTTAGTAAACTATGGCTTAATTCTCCTTAAGGTAACTCTTCTGCTTAGTGAGATCCTGGTCAATCTGAGCACTCTGTCGGGTGGGTCATGGAGTGCCATGGATGTCAACCAACACAATCACGTTTACCAGGTGAGTAAACACCCATTGTGATTGGTTGACCATCCATGGCACTCCAGACATTACCTCATGGGTAGATAAAAAGCAGTACTGTACCCTAGGGAGGGAGACAGAGTGGTCTAGGATTGAGAGGAGGAGCTGGCAGCTGAGAAGACCTGGGTGGCAAAAGTGGGCTGTAACTTGTACAGGTGCTCCAATCTATAGTGTCTGGCGAAGGTATGGATGGAAGTCCATGTCGCCACCTTGCAGATATCTTCTGAAGACACGTTAGCCCTTTTCTCCCAAGAAGTGGCCACTGCTGTCATAGAGTGGGCCTTGATACCTTCTGGGGGCATCAGTTGTTTAGCCCTGTAGGCTTCCTGGATGGTTCTCTTGAGCCAGCCAGCAATGGTAGTCTTAGAGGCTGCCTGCCTTGTCTTTGTCCCCTTGTAACAATGAACAACCTCTCTGTTTTGCGTAATGGCAGCGTTCTAGATATGTAGATAGACAGGGTGATCCTGACATCCAGATGGTGTGGGACAGGCTTATCGCCAGGTTGAGTGTCTCCAGTGAAGGTAGACAACTCAATGGGTTGTTCCCTGTGAAAGGTGGAGGAGACCTTTGGTTGGAAGGCTGGTACCATGCGCAGGCATACCCCTGAAGGGTGAACACTATGTAAGGTTCTTTGTATGACAGCGATCCTAGTTCCCCAATCCTTTGGGCTGAGCAGATGGCGATGAGGAAGCAGGTTTTTAGACCCGCCCTGAACAGGTCTACCTCATGTAGTGGTTTGAAGTGGGTTGTACTGAGAGAATCCAATACCAAGGGGAGGTCCTAGGGATCGATGGATGGTCTGACTCTGGGTCATAGTACTTCCACCACTTTCAAGAAGCGCAAGGTGTCCGGGTGTGCCCCCGGACTGTGTCCCCCAATGGGACCAATGGCTGAGAGCTGTACCCTGAGATATGAGTGGGCCAACCCCCTTGTCTACTCCCTGTTGAAGGAATAAGAGGATGGTGGACATGTCAGCTAGCTCAGGATCCTTACCCAGTTCTCAGCACCACTTCACTAACACTGACCATTGTCTACCATAGGTAGAAGTAGTCGAGGATTGTCTGGATGGAAGCATCGTGGAGATGACTGATTCATGATAACTTGCTCTCATCAGTCTCTTCCTTTCAGGATCCAGGCTGTGAGTTTTAGCGTCCGTGGGGCCGGGTGTACTACCAGTCTCTGGGTCAGCATATCTGGCTGGTAGGGTAACCTGAGACTGTCCATTGCCATAGCCAGTACTGTGGCAAACCAGGTTCTCCGTGGCCAGTAGGGTGCCACTAGAATGATAGTTCATCGCGAAATTCAGATCTTGGCTAGTACTTGGGGCAGCAATGGAATGGGGGGAAAACATATGCCCGATCCTGAGACTAGGGTTGTGACAGGGCATCGGTTCCCTGGGACTGGGTTTCCCTGTATCTTGAATAGAATTTCTTGACCTGCACTTTTTCCGCTGTGGTCATAAGATCCATGGATACAGGTCTCCAAGTTTCCTGAATCATTTGGAAGAGGCTGTGGTGGAGACACCACTCGTCTGGGTGGATTTGTTGCCAGCCGAACCAATCTGCTCACACATTGAGCTTGCTGGCGAGATGAACCGCACCAAGATGTGTGAGGTTGACTTTTGCCCAGTTGAGGACCATCACCGCCTCCCTCAGCATAGCTCTGCTTCTGGTACCCCCTTGCTTGGCGATGTGTGCCACCGTGACCTGGTTGTCAGATTGTATCAGAACTGACTGGCCGGAAATGGAGGATCTGCAAGCTCTGAGGGCATGGTATACTGCCCTAATTTCTAGGACGTTGATGGACAACTTGACCTCTGATGTTGTCCATTGGCCCTGTGCCATCAGGTCACCTAGGCATGCTCCCCAGCCCAGTAGGCTCGCATCCATTTCTATAGTGGCATCATAAGATGCCTCTAATGGGACCCCTCATGTGAGGTTGGAGCTCACTGTCCACCATGTTAGTGACTGTCTTACTGATGGTGGTAATGGGACTATGACCTGTAGATTGTGTTCGTTCGGTGATCCCCGAGTGAGAACGTAAGTCTGTAGTGTTCCCATGTGCCACCTGGCCCAAGGGATCAGGTCAATGCACAACGCCATGCAACCTAGTAATTGGGCTATTCATCTCATGGTTTGCTGATGGCAAGCCCTCAGGAGGTGAGACAATCTTATCAGGTTGTGTAGCCTTGTCTGGGATGGTTTTGCCCATACCTGTGATGTGTCGATTTGAGCCCCTAGGTGTTCTATCTGTTGAGTGGGCACCAGATGACTCTTGGCTTAGTTCACCACCCAGCCGTGCTCCTCAAGAGCTCTCAGAGCGAGCACAGTGTCTTGATGCAAGTGCTCCTTGGAGCATGCCGAATCAGCCAGTTGTCCAAGTAGGGGATGATATCGAGACCTTGTTCTCGGAGTCTGGCTACTAGTACTACTGACACCTTGGTAAACACACTTGGTGCTGAGGTAAGACAGAAGGGTAAGGCCTGATATTGGTAGTGCTGGCCTAGAATGAGGAATCTGAGGTACTGTCTGTGTTTTGGTCTGATAGGAATGTGAAGGTATGTGTCCTTCAAATCTATGGACGTGAGGTAGTCACCTACCTGGATACTGCATAGGGTCAACTTTATGGTCTCTATTTTGAATCTTTGGGAGACTACATGCTGGTTGAGATGTTTCAGGTCCAGAATGGGGCGTAGTTCACCTGATTTCTTGGGCACGAGGAAGAAAATGGAGTACACTCCTAGTTTCTGTTCATGAAGGGGGATGGCCTGTATTGCTCTGTTTTGTATCAGATCCAACAAGATTTGTTGGACCTGATGAGCTGTTGCCTACCTTTTGGCAATGGGAGAGCTTATAAACCTGTGTGTGATGGGGGATTGGGACAGCTCTATGGAGTATCCTCTTGACACCACTTCTTGAACCCACCTGTCTAAGGTTGTGCAGAGCCACTAGTGTCTGAAGAGTGACAATCTTTGTCCCACAGGGGGACACTGTTCCCACCCATGTGGAGTTATGGACAAGTAGTCATTGTTGCTTTCTCCTATTCCCTGTACCTCTTCCTCTTCCTCCGAACTTGGACCTACGGGGTCTGAAAGAGGAGGTCTGGTAGGTACGGGTGAAGGAACTGTGGTATCTGCTGTGTGTTCCTCTGCCTCAAAAGGTATTGTTATGATAATGGGTGTCTCTGCGTGCTTGATGAGACTTGTTTGCCCCCCTGAAACCTCAGCCTAGCGGAAGGGAGATAGGTGTGCCTATTCTTATTTTTGAGTAGGTCTTTGCCCTCCTCTTTCTGTTTTAGGAATTCCTGTAGACCCTCCCCAAAGAGGTAAATTTTGCAGTAATGTTTTTGATTCATTGTCGGCTTCCCACAGTTTTAGCCACAATGCTCTTCTAGCACAGTTAGTGATGGCTGTAGCCCTGGCATTTAGTCTGAGAGTGTCCACCGCCATATCTGCCAGGTATTTGGCAGCATTGAGAGTGCATTCTAACAGTTCTGCCTCTCTAGATTTGGGGTTTGCCTGCTCAAGGAGTTCCTTGAGCCAGCAGATCTGGGCACGTGCAGTGTAAATGGCTGTAGTGGAGGCTTTGGTGGCCATACCCTCGATTTTGAAGGCCTTTTTCAACATGTCTTCCACTCTCTTATCTGTGGGGTCCTTTAATGATATGGTTCCGCATGGCAGAATTGTTTTCTTACTGAGTGCCACCACCTGAGGATCAATGGTTGGGGCTGTGCACCAGTTGCTGGCCTTGTCCTCTTGGACTGGGTACATGCGAGCCAAGTTTCTCTTGTTTGACATTCTGCTAGGCTCTGTAGATTGCCACTCTTTGGTGAAGATGTCCTCAATTGCTGGACATACTGGGAATTTCTCCTTGATAGTTGCCTTTTGTTGAATCATGGGGTCTAGTTTTGACTCTGGTTTGCCATCTTCGACGTCAAACTCCATAGTGGCCTTGACTATTTTCATAAGACCTGGAACTATATCGAAAGAGCAAAGTTTAGATGTGAGAGATGGCGCAGATTGTGGTTCCATGTCCTCGTCATCGGCCTCTGCCCCCTCTTCCTCTTCTGGCATCTCCTTGTCTGCTCTGGAGTCTGGCTTATGGCTGTCTGCTGCTGGTTCGACATGATCCGGATGGTCTTCATTGCCCCCCCACATTATCTGATTCTGGGGGTGATGCAGTAGTTGCCCTGTGTTGAGTAAGGGATTCTAACTTTTCCATTACCTTCAGCATAAAATTCTGTTGGCTCTCCATCATCACCACCATGGCCTGCTGGTTCTAGAGTAGGATAGCTCCAGGATCCATCCAAGTAGAGCCACTGGGCCCTGGATTACTGGAGCCCATGAGAGAAGTTTGCTTCAGTGATAAGTCATCGTCGTCATGGAGACAGGAGGGACAGAGGGGGGCCCGGGGTGTGGGGCAAGAGGGTAGCACTGCAAGAAGTGCATTTCTTGGTCTTGACCATCTGGTGGAGAGATAAAGAGAAAAGAAGGCGTATTGTTAGGACTGGGTGATAACGGACCACCGACTTATTGGGTGCCCCATAGCTGTTTAATACAGCCTAATCAAATACAGACATCCTAGGAGAGAAATTGCCCTAGGGTGCTACTGAGTAATGCTGACCTAGAGTGGATGTATAGAGAACTGAGGGCATGGTTTGCATGGAGGGTCACTACAGTGAGGGACCCCGCATGGAAAAAAAACACTGTGATGGTCGCTATGGGGAGGGGCCATCAAGTTCTTTGTAAGCATATGGGGTCACTGTAGAGAGGGACCCCATATGAGTAGAGGGAGGTACCAATAGGTTCTTTTAGGCAGATATAGGGTCGCTAGAGAGAAGGACCCCATATGGAGGTAGAGGTGGCTGGGGGGGTGTGGAATACGAGCCAGGAGGCTTTGTAGGCCTGCAGTAGGGCTTCTTAGAACCAGTGCTCCAGTTTGGAGCTCATAGCGACTAGGATTTATTTCTACCCCCAATGAAAAGGCAGCATTTTGATTATATGCCAGCAAAATATATATATATATATATATATATATATATATATATATATATATATATATATAGTGCCTCCTTTCAGGAAAACCATTCCAGGACTCTATGTGGTATTCCCTGTATTTTGGAAGGGGACGTTGAAATTAAGGCAGTGGTAGTTTGCCAGGCCATTGCTGAATTAAGTGAAAATCTGATGGCCTGAGCCCTAGAGAAAATGCAGCAGGACTCACCTGTTTCCCCCCGAGAATCCACTCTTCAGCGTTTGTATCCCAAGTTATTTCTCTGCTCTGAGGAGAGGCCAAACCTTCCCCCACCAATGCTAGGCCTGGGACCGCGATGGCCGGAGTAGGCCAAGAGAACCATGCAGCCGAGAGAGCGTGGGGAAGATGAGAGGATCTTTCAGAATGAAGGAATCCCTTAAAAAGGGGGAAACTGTGAGTAAGAACTGTACTGTTTCCCTAATCCTTGTCCAGGGACGTTCTCCTGATGGTGGAAGCAGCCACCAAGACACCAAGACCATGGGGTGGGAGAAGGCCACGCGTGTGCTGCAGCAGCAGCCAGAGGCCTGAATTGGAATTTCTCCCCGGGCTTGAAGAACAAGCGAAATGAGCTCGCAGTAGTAGAGCTCTCCTTCTTTTCCAATTGCAGGGTGATCATTTAGCCACTCGCTCGCAAGTCTATCAAGTGAGTGGAAGCTTGGGGAGCAGCCTGAGAGCAAGTTGATCTACCGTGTGAGGCAGAGGAGGTGTAGGCAGACGTTAGAGCCATGAACAGGCCTGGGAAGGACAAAATCTCTTCTCTGTACAGAAAAAACAGGAGACGCAGTGCTGAAAAAAACCCCGCAAATACCACTAAACGCCTCAGATAGGCGCAGAACAACTCACTAGGCTTGAAGTAAGCCAGGAATGACCCAAAACTTTTGTAAATAGGCCAGAGGCCAAGCAGGAATGAACTTTCTTTAAACAAAAAATATAAACACTTCGTAACCATAAAGAAAGGCTTACTGGCTTTAACTTCTAGCCCAAAACAACCAAGAATATCTCAACAAACAACAATGAATAAATCGTTTAAGACAATTAATAAACACCAGGCTGCAGGGTTCACTTCCCCTTAGGGAACTATATTAAATGGTGGAGAAAAAAAACACACTCAAGGAAACTGCAGCAGAGATGGCATAATGAATCTGTAGGTTATGCAATTTACACAATTGTAAAGGAGAGGCCTACCTTTCTAGAGTAGAACAACAGGGATCCTGGTGTGCTAGTAGCCTGATCAGATGCACAATTTGAACTGGAGAACAGGGGTTTCTGGGACTTGGATATACAAGAAATCTGATCCTAAGGTCATGTGCATCACTAGCCTATCAGGTGGGCTAAAACCCCATGAGGTAATGTCTGGAGTGCCATGGATGGTCAACCAATCACAATGCAAATTTTGGCTAAGTGCACAGACTTCTATATCTTGTTTTGCCCATTCAGGTGGTCAAGTGCACATTCACAGTGTTACTGAATGATATGAGAAGTGGTTTCATCAGAGCTGGGAGTGGAGAAAAAAAACATGGATGAGATGTGCTTTGAAGCCCAAGTCACAGTGATGTCAGTTACAGTATTTTGACTCATGCTTCACATGCTGGACAGTGTTACAGCCGTGCTTTCTGACAAGATATCTAATCAGCCAAAATGCCTTTGTATAACACAGAGGATCAGCTGTTTGAACAAAGCTGCTCAAATTACAAGGAGGAGCCATCATTCCAACAGCTGATCCCTGTTAGACTTAGGCAAATGGCAAAAAGTAAAAAGGGAATGGGACTCTTCTTTTAGGGATCACTGCAGGCAAAATACTTTTCTACAAATAAATATACCACCCTACTGTTACCCTCCCACCTTTACCCACCGTAAAAAAGTTAATTGTACAACTGCTGTATTACAGGGGAGTACCGGGGCTGAGTCCGCAGCATTAGTGAAGTGAGCACGGTTTTCTCACAATCCACCTGCTCTGTGAAATAAATATTTTCAGGATTTGCTACATATCTAGTATTTTTGTGTTACTGTAGTCATATTGTCATATTGTCAGGCTGACCCGATGGGGCTGAGGGTTGAGGCGCTGGATACCACACCTCGCACAATGCCAGTGACCCTGGTTTGGGAGTGAGCTCAAGCTACTGGGGGTTGGCGGGGGGGAGGAGAGGACTGAGCATCTGGAGGACTGCTCTACTGTTCTGGGGTGGGTCCTGGCAGTGGCCGAGAGGTGCAGCACCATAGGCATGGACAGCTAATGAGGGGTCTGGTGTTGGCATGCATCTGCAGAAGGAGGCAGGAGTGTCCCATCCACATGCTAATGCCATTGCATGTCCGAGCCAAGGGAAGGAACACTAGGAAAATGGCACTATCCCCAGTAGGTGGAGGTGGGTTCAGTGGTGCTGCAGCCATGCCCATCGCTGAGTCCTCTGTGCCTGTCTCTCATTCTCTGCTTAGCCTGGCCACTCTATCAAATTATAGATAGAGTGCCAGTAGGAGTTGGTGGTCCCATCCTAGGGGACTCAGAGCCAGGGGGAAGTTGGGTAGTCAAGGTGACAGTGGAGTCGGCAGGCAAGAGTGGCATTGGAGGATTTCAGGTGGGCTGGAGAGGGCAGCACTGAGTAACCACACTGGAGAGAGTCCAGGGATTTAGATGTAGGAGGATAAATAAAGTTCACAAAAAAAATATTGTCATTACAGGGACAGCCTGGGGATGAGTATGAAGTGAAAAAAGTGAGAGAAAAATAGAATTGCAAAGATGTACTTCATGGAGATAGAGGAGCACTAGCAAGCCACAAGGAAAGATGGCCACTTAACCTGTTACGTTGCTCAGCCTAGCCTTTCATTTGTTGCTGAGGATTGCTATTGCAATCTTTCCTTACACTTGCAATCCCATTATTGGAGTTTATGGCTGGTTCTGAGATTTCCCCAGACAGAGTGTACCCTTTTGGTTTAGTATAGGAGTGGGCAAAAATCGGGGTCCCATAATTTACTTGGGGGGTTGGGTCCAAGTTCCAAGTACAGTATCAGCATGACCAATTATATGCCTAGTGTGGGGCATCCATGCAATGGGTGGGCAGTTGGGCCCAGGATATACTCTGACTACAGGTTGTGGTGCAACTCAGTGTTCCTCTCACTATAAAGAACAACCCTGTATACTTAGTCAAGTTGTGAGTGGCAGCTGCAGTGAATCCCATAGCAGGGTTACAAACTTGCTCTCCCCGTCTGGGATAATTACCAAGGCATGGCCAGAAAAATCAGTGGATCCAAGATGGCAGGGCTTCAGGCAGCTTACACAGAACAGATTCCAAACTTTGACCTCAAACTGCCTTCACCACCAACAGGAAGTGCACACAAAGCTTGATGCAATTGAAAAATAAATTTATTTCATTGTCAGTAAAGTGTAAAATCAGAGATTTACTCAGAAGTAGCTGAATATGGTACTGGAAGCTAAAATTTACCAGCATTTGACTAGTGGTCTGATGTAATTTTCCTACCCTGCTACATCACTCACAGAGTAGCTCCTGGTGTTGGCATGTCAGTGTTACCTTGAATGGTGTAATTAGCCTCATACTATCATCTGACAGTTCCTAAGGCACCAACAATTGTGTGATCTCATGGTTAATAGGGACCAAAATAGGAAAAATGGTCTTACTGGTTATGTTGCATTATGGCAGCTGTCCCCACAACACCAGCCCCCTTGGTGCACTACTACATTCCCCAGCCTAACAAAACACTTCCTCCACTGACTGCAGTAAGATGACCCCCCCCCCATGAACTGGTTACTTCATAACATTTAGTCATCAGAGGAACCAAGAACCTGTGAGCCTGGAGATTATGAGCTGCAATTAAGTTATGGGGTCACAGGATTTGTTGTGCTCAACAGAGTAGGATGGCCAGGGAGGGGCAAGGTCCCAGGATGAAGCAAAAAAAATGCAACTGACGTAATTGATCTGCCCAGTAAGGTGTAGTATCATCTGATCGAATCAGATTATGAGTAAACCCTCCATAACATTCTGGAGGTTGCTTGGCAGCTGGT
Organism: Neoceratodus forsteri; assembly: GCA_016271365.2. Taxonomy (NCBI): domain Eukaryota; kingdom Metazoa; phylum Chordata; order Ceratodontiformes; family Ceratodontidae; genus Neoceratodus; species Neoceratodus forsteri. The sequence goes on along the minus strand of CM057450.1, from coordinate 848,281,091 downwards.
GGTCACCTATTCTGCTTAGTGGACTGCCACCATGCCACCTCAAGAAGTCACCATGAGAGAAGTTTATCACTGAATCCTTCCCCCATGAGGGAAGTCTCCTACTGGATGCTGTTTTGCACTCCTGGTAGCCTATACTTCTGCTGTATCTAGCTCGGTGCGCAAACCTAGGTGGCTAATATGCTAAAGCAGACTCATGCTTTAGGGCCATGAAGCTGGCCTACACTTCTTTATTTTAAAGCAGCACTATTTTATAGTCACCATATAGTTGTTTTCAGCAATAATGTTTTCCTGGCAGAAATCCTGTGTGAAGATATATATTTTTCCTTTTATCTTGTTTTATTCCTGACCCAAGATAAAGAATGCTAATGTTTTTACATGTTCCCATACCATGCCATGACAGCTATAAACAACATTTTAATATTTTGGTACAATACTGTGCTGTTTACTATTAGAAACATGCAGTAACACCATACAAATGCATATACAATAACTTTCAACACAGACACGCTTTTATATCAGACAAATTATCGTACCTCCCATGCACAATTTATTTTAGCACTTGCAGAAAAGGTCCTGACTATCAATGTTTTTAAATTTGGGGAGCAATTTTATTTAGAAGTAAAGGGGACAGCAATGGGTGCAACAGTTGTGCCCATATACACAAATCCATACCTGACCCATTGGGAAAAACTTTATGTATATTCTGAAGAGCAAAATGTGTTTTTACAAAAGGACGATTTATACAGAAGATATTTGGTTGAATTATTTAGTATTTGGAAAGGCACAAGGAAAGAATTATCCAGTTTTTTGGAATATTTGGAATCAGCAAATGACAACTTGAAAACGTCCATTAGTGCAAGTCAGGAAATTATATATTTTATTGGTTTTAAGAATGAGAAAGGAAGGGACAAAGTATGGGGGTGGTGAACACTAGTTTATATCACAAAGTACTGACATAAATCCAACCCTACAGTAGAATAGTTGTTCTAGACATAATGGAAGATATTGTTGTGGGGCAATTGATACGACTGAAGTAAAACTGTAGTACTGATTTGGAATATAACAATCAAATGGAAGCTATGAGACAGAGATTTAGCAACGGGGGTATAATGATAAATGTTTAGATAGAGCAATTTCTAAGCTGGGAGGTATGCCAAGGGAAAATCTTTTAAGAGGGAAACAAAATGGGGAGGGGGAACATAGAAAACAGAATAATTTTTTCACCACTTTTACTCTTCATGCATTTGTAGTGGAAATTAGTATTTAGAAAAAATTACACATATTAAAAACAAGACCAAAGTTGGAGGCCTGGACATTGGAAATGCCAAGAATGGTATACAGAAGGGGCCAAAATATTACCAACATGGTAACTAGAAGTCAATACTTGCCACAGTCTCAAACTGAAATCCAGAGATCCCTACCTAAGGGCAACCACAGATGTGGTGGATGTTCCTTTTGTAAGTACATAATTAATTAATTTATTTATTTATTTGTACTGTTTGGATACAATACCTTTGAGCCCACTGAGCCCATTTACAAAAGTCCCTCATCAGTGCTACCATTTGTCAGGATATGTTTGAAAATAGAGAAAATGGAAGAACATATAAGGTAAATTCATTTATAAACTGTAACACTGGAGTAATTGTATTCTAGTAATTCACTAAAAATACCACCAACAGTTTAATCTGGTTCAAGGTCGGTTGGCATTCATCTGTATCCCCCTTCCCAGGGTCGTGCCTGAAAATAGGCAGGATTTGCCTAGTGCACTTACCCAGTCAACAAAAACTAAATAAATAAATAAATAATTGTCTATAAAGCAACTTGCATTTGCAATAGTTTTTATATTGGCAAGAAAGTTAGAAAATGTAAACTACACGTGGGTGAACATCTTACAGCCATAAAAAAATACAAGAACATAACAATGCACTGGCTGCACATACTGTAGATCAATAAAGCAAAAAGAACATTCATTTATGTTCCAAGGCTTGGACAAAGTGTATCTACCTGACGGCGGTGGGATCCGAATATAATGCTTCTAAAGTATGAAATCTATTGGCAATATATCTTAAAGGCAACAGAGGGTAAAGGCCTAAATGAAAGGTTTCAACTAACACTATTGTTGAACTACTGTAATTATTTTTCACTGGTTATTTAGTTTTATTGATGACTTCATGGACTTTAAAGGACTGGTTTTGAACCTGATGATCTTTGTTGAGTTTTTCAGATGAACCTTTGTGGACTGTATGATTGGCATATTATCTATACATTGCTTTTTAAAAATTTTATTGTGGCATAAAACATTCTTTCATTATTGTCATTCTCCCCCTCCCCTCTGTACATACCCTCCCTTATCCCTTTCTCATCCTCACTTTTCCTGCCCCCCTCTTCTCCCCCCTTTTCTCATTATCTTTGTTTTGTGCAATCATATTACTAATAGATATGATGTAGATGAATGTTTCGGGGGACTGTAAATTATTAACTGTGTTTTTATAGATGATATATGTGTATGCCTTTAAAGTGTGTATATTTAACCAGTGGTGTTCTAGCATCCCAGTTTGCCTTGAGAAAGAGCAATGGTAGCTCAAAACATTTGACATGGTGGGTGAATTCTGTCCCCAATAATTATTATAATAAATCTTTTTTACGAATCAGACAACCAAGGTATTTTTTTTTATGCGGCAACTTTCTCACATATTTTTTATTTTACTTTTAACAGGTAGCCTGAACATAAGAGAATTTTTAAAATTGAGATTTTCAGCCAGCTTTAATGATGTGTGTCATTAATTACAAAATAAGTTATAGAAGCTGTTTTAAACTGAAAAAAAAAACAAAATTACACAGAGGATGATTCTAAGGATGTCAACAATACATTTTTGCTAAAAAAACTACATAATCACTTTTTTTGCTGACTAACAATTACTGGCATGGGGTCATAATGTTGCAGATGAAACCATGCAAAACAAAATGCTGCAGGCAGAATGGTGTGTGCTGAAATAAGGTCAGGAAATAACACCAACCACAACTGAAATAGCACACACCATTTAATCAAATAGCACTACCTGTTTTTTCTGTGGGGGGCAGCTACACTAGCTATGCCCACCGGACTAAATATAACTAACTCCGAGGGGGTGTGGACTTCTGGGATGGGGCCACACACTGTAAAGGGGAAAATTCATTTTTAAAGTAAAAAAAAAAAAAGCCACAACACTATGGGACCTAGGTGGAACCAAACTGCAGCCCCAGGTCCACTACACTGCCAGGTGCTGGTGCCCTAGGCATTCCTCCAGGTAGTGCACTGGCAGCCTCCTTGACACTCCCCCATCAGAGCGCACAGTGACAGGGGTAGCAGTTATTACCATACTCTGAGAACCTGTCACTGTACAATGTGTAGCACTTTCTGCAGCGTGGTTATTCCTGCGCTGTTTTGGCAGTGCTATATTGACCCAGTACCCAAATACTGCTGCTTTAAGATATACTATTTTTACCCCTGCCTTGGTGCTGTCCAGTACCTGTCAGATTTTTCTGGCCACTTCTGCCCCCACAATTTGTGGCCAGCTTCCATCCATCATGCAGCAGTTAAACACAGAACCCCTGAGAGTAAGTGATGATCTGAAACTTGATCCCTGTGGAGGTGCCTAGGCTAGAGGTGGTGACCACCTGAGGAGGTAATTATACCATGACAGCATCAGGATGAAATATGGGCAGAGGGTACAGTGTGATTGGGTGGGGGGGCCATCATTAAAGCCAACAGCAAAACTTTCCCTCATACCCTCACAATATACAAAGGATGCCTGCTGCCATTCTTGTGCTGCTCTGTAGTGGAGGAAATTACCTGCTAGGTCATAAATGATGTTAAGGCTCCTTACAACCTAGAGGAGGTAATGCTGAACAGAATTAGCCCACCCTCCTAAAGCTTGTGCATACTGTCACTGCAGCATGCCCAGAACCCTGTTGGCCATAAGTAGGAATTGGGATCAAGACTCAGTCCCATGTTTCTCCTCATGGTAGTGCAGTTCACAGTCAGCCAGCACCATCCTGCCAGCCCTGACCTGCAATTTTAAAAACTTTTACTTTTTTTATTACATGTAATTACAAAAAATGACTGCTCTGTAAAAGGTGAAAAATAAAAGAACAGTCACCATATCACACTTCAACCTACAACCAATTGTTATACTGTCAGTGGTAAACCTGCCATAGATCAAATAAAATAAGAGAACAACAAAACCAGGTGCTGCATCAGCATTTAGGCTGAACACAAAAAGATAATGTTAGATGCACACTGAAAATATCAAATAGAGGTGGAACAGGTGTTTCGACCATAGGTATTGTTCAGAAATTATCCAAAAGAGAATAAAGAATAACGTTAGAGGACAGGTAAGGGGAAATAAGGGCTATATATGCGAGTAAAGAAAATAGGGGAAGGATCTAGGATATGAAAGTGGTAATAAGCAAGCTAAGAATAGAAGTTGGAAAATAAAACAGCGATGATGGGGGTGAAGAGCTGCATTAGGAATGAATGATCTGAGGAGTGCTCACGTGGAGACTAATTAACAAGGCCTAGTAAGAATGCTGAAACGTGACAAAGACCGAGGAAATAGGGACATCTGGAGAAAATGAAAATGGATATGCATACATAGCGGTAATGCCCAAGTGAGTGTACACACACACACACACACACACACACACACACACACACACACACACACACACACACTGGATGGAAGTGTGTACAGGCATCTCCACACATACAAACATACCATATGGGTATGAAATGAAAGATATGATGGGGTGGAGGTAAAAAGGACAGACTACAGAGATAAACCATAACATGCCTGAAAGATATTATTAGAAAATAACTCTGTAATTTAAATAAGAGGGCTGCTGGGTGCCTAAGTAGATGACATGATTGGTTTCTGTGTTTTGTTTTTTTTCTATGGTCAGCAACCCAGAAATAAATGAAGGTGACAGAAATCCTGTGAGCCAATAGGAACTGATTAAAAAGGAAAGTCTTCGTTTTTTTCCTTTCAGGTGCAGTACACATAGCCTACAGAAGGTAATAGCAATGAACACAATTGAACCTGTGCCATTATATATTTTAAGAAAATGTAGTACATGAACTGAAAAACAATTAGCTAAACTTTAAAACTTCATGCAGGCAGGCAGGTTTAAATGTGTAATGCTTCCCTCTCTGCTCCACAGTTAGTAGAGGGACCTACATATTGTGAACTAGCCATATTGCATATATTCAACAAACAAATGGTTTATCCAAACAGTGCTTTCTAACTACATTTAACATGCCCTTCTGAATGTATACTGATGACCCTTGCCCCACATTTTAAACATTCTAGTGCATTTTCCAGTGCTTTGATTTATTCTGTCCCTTTAATGCAGCAGTATCTGATAGTGACCATATAGTTGTTTTTATTAATAATGTTTTTCTGGCAAAAATATCAAGATACAATGTTTTCCCATTTCCTTTCATATCTGAAGGAAGATATGGGATTATGATTTTTTTTTATGTTCTGGCTCCCGTGCCATGCCTGCCATGAAATAATTAAATATCTTGGTACAGTGCTGTGCTGCATACAGTTAGAATAATGTGAAAGCACCATCCTAAAACATCTACAATACGACTCTGTCATGTACATCCAACAGTTAACCTCAACAGAAGAGATTTAACAATTGTATATGACAGGCATCTTTAATGATGTGATTCACTAATTACTACATGAACCATTACAACTGTTTAAGAATAAAGCATATCATAAAACTAAAAAATACACTTATGATGAATCTAAGGATGTTTGCAATAGATTTTTTGCTTAAAAATAATATGATGATTTCTTTTCCCCTGACTAACAAATACTACTGCTTTAAAGATCAGCCTTATTTTACCTCTGACATCATTGTCGGCCTGGGTCTTTAATGGTGGTTCTCTATCTCTAGCTATCTCCGCATTCACTGATTTTTAAAATATTTTTTTGGCAGTGAAAGAGGAAACATGAAGCAGACTATAAGTATTGTAATTTCTGTCATTAAAAATCATTATGGTAGGTAATTCTAAGATGAGTTTGGAAGAATTTCATCAGTATAATTTAAGACATCCTGGGATAATCACTCAGGTTATTAGTTTCAACATTTTCTGGTGTGTTCTTGTCTTGCTGATGCTTGATAGCACTAGAATGACAGTCAAAGCTATCTAGTGATCATCAGGTTACTCTGGGATGGCTTCTAAACTACACTGGTTTTGTTTGGGTTGTTGAACTTTAATACTTTCCTGTAAGGAAAGGAAGAAAATGGAAATGAATTAAACATTTCTAACAAGCAATATATAAGCAAACAGAAAAAGAAAAAAAACAGACTTACCTGGCACCCATATAAGTGATGTCCCCTTAGACTCCACCCTGCCTCAGCTTATTGTTTTTTATATGAATGTCAATCTTAAGGTACATTCTGGGAGGAGCCTTGAAGAGACTGTCTCTAACAATTAGGCTTAGTGATCTTTCATTATAAAAGAAATGGGTATCATGTTGGGCACATATTAAAGAGGAAGCCTGGCAAAATGTGTTACATTGCAGTGTTATAACCAGCATATCCTCAATAAACCTCATACAACGTAAAAGATCTCTAAGTAACTTTGTGTAAGTTATGAGCCTTTTTGTAACCCTGATTTTACTGCCTGTTAAGAACAACCAGTTTCAGTGAAGAGCAAATGATGATGTCATAACCAATAACTCACATCCTAGTTCTCCACGTCAGCAACCTTATTAAGTCTTATTTCTCCAAAGTTTGAGAAACTGTAGTTGTACTATTCATTTGGGGAAACAAATTTGAAACAGGATTGGATGTAGTCCATGTATTTCCAAAATGATCAGATGCACAGTACTGTACTTATAAATGTGACAGAATGTCATTTTGGAATGCAGTGCTGGACAAAGCAATGGAATATCAAGCTAGTGCACAATTTCAGAATGTTGGGGGGGGGGGATACAATTCCAGGATGTGGCAGGGATGCACAGTCTCAAAATGTAGTGGGAACACTCAGTCTTAGAATGCGGTAAGAACACACATCTAGGAATTTGGAAAGGATGAACACATATCAGATATACTGGAGATACACACTGCTGGAATGTAACATGACACACTATTTTATTCTGAAAATGCTTGTCCCTGGCACATTCTTTTTTTTTACTTTCTTTTTATACTTCCCTGCTCCCTGCCCATTGCCCCATCGGGAATCACCAGTGGCATCAGCCACCTTCCTCTCTTACCAGGAGCCCGTGGGTGATCCCCCATGTAACCTTGGCTATTGTCCACAGGCAGGAATGAGGGGGGCAGGTACACCCCGAACTTTTAAAGTTTTATTTGGACACTCCAGAAGGACAGGCAAGGAGGAAAGTTGGGTGTCTGTGCCAGGCACTCTGTCTTCTCAGCCAGCAGGGAGCCATTTTTGGTGTTTTCCTTCCTTAGCATGATGTGCTTTCTGACATGAAGGTGCAATAGCTGATGTCCATCATGCCAGTGACTTTAGAGCTTGCCATACCTCTGGCCTCCACCAGAGGCCAGACAAGGACTGAGCCTCATTCTCCCTCCCTCCCTCCATGGAGAAGGTGAGTGGTCCTCGGACACTCAGGTCTTCTTCCCAGGCCGGCCCTCTGTCTCCCCACATATGTTTCCAATTCCTGGTCAGTGGCAGCGTGAGCAGTAGTGTTACTGCTGTGCTGGCAAGCTGGCTGCCCCTGATACATTCCAGAATTGTTTGTACCAAAACTATGGATCACATGTATACCATGTTCTGACATTGTACTATCCTGCCACATTCAAAAAGTGCACATCCCCACCACATTAAAAAATTGCACTTCCCAACTACATTCCAAAGTTGTGTATGAATGTCATGTTCTGAAATTGTGTCACAACCACCTTCCAAAATTTGTTTCACTATCACATACCAAAATTGTGTATTCTCACCACATTCTGAAATTATGTCTCACCACCACATTCCAAAACTGCACATCACTGCCACATTCTGAAACCGTGTGTACCCACCATATTCTGAAATTGTGCATCCCTGCCACATTCAAAAAATATGTCACGAATACATTCTGAAATTGTTCACCCTTGTCACCTGCTAAAAAGTCCTGTCCTCCCCACATTCCAAAATTATTCAATTCCACCATATTCTACAATTGCATTTTTCAGACACATTCCAAAACTGAGCATCACCACCATATTCTAAAATTGTACATTGTTGCCTTCTGCAAAATTCTGAAATTGCGTGTCACTGTCTCATTCTGAAATTGCCTGTCCTCATCACCTTCTGAATATGTGCATCCCCCACCACATTCTGAATTTGCATGCCCAAGTCACATTATAAAATTGTACATCCCTGCCACATTCCAAATTTGTACACACCTGTCACATTCCAAAAATTCATTTCCCTACCGCACTCCAAACAGATACATCCTACTACATTCATCCCTGCAACATTCTAAAATGGCATGTGACCACCAAATTCTCAAAATATGCATTCCTGTCACATTCTGAGACTCAGTGTCCATGCCACATTGAGAAATTGTGTGTTGCCACTACAATTTAAAATCAAAGATTCCCAGCACATTCTGAAATTGTGCATCACCACCACATGCCAAAATTATACACCCATGACATATTATAAATTTGCATACATCCCTGACACATTCTGCCGCTATGTGCCTTCCACATTTCGAAACTGCTTATCTCTGTCACATTCTAAAATATTATGACTCCTCCACATTCTGCACATTCTGAATTTCAGTATCCCTGTCACAATCCAAACGTGTGTGTTCTGGATACTTTCTGAGATTGTGCCATTGCTACATTCTTCAGTTGCAGCCCGGTGGCATTCTGAAATCTCATCCCTGCAGTATTCTACACATTGCATACTAGTTTGGCATTTCTAAAGCCATGTTTCCCATTGCATTCAATCCCCTATCACATTCATAAGTAAACTGCATTTGCACATAGTGGAAATTAATGCACTTTACCCAACCAGTGTCAGTTTTCCTTTTTCAAATGTTTTTTACAACCACAGTTTTATGTAATTTCAGACATATTCAGACAGGAGCAGAGCCTAGTTAATAGTGCAGAACCTTGTGGCAGGTTGGTGGATCATTCTGTCACTGGGGTTTTTCTACATTTGGTTTTATCTCTGGGCAGCCAAGCATGCAATGATGCCAGTGCATGTAAAGGCACATACTTGCTTTGTGTCTGCCTGAGCCCTCCCCCTTACATAACTCCACTGCCCTGCCAGCCCTCCTCAGCTAGGTGGCTGTTGAAGAGTAGGGTAGTTAGACTCCCCCTCCCTGAGAGGAGAGCAGTCCCCGAGATGCTCAATCATCTCTTCCCACAGCTGACCCCTGTGTGACCCAATTCCACCCCCAAAGCAGACCACTGGCATGGGAGGCAATACAACTACCACCAAGCTGCTAGGTCAGCCCACCAGATAGTGTATTTATAAGTAAAGACAGCTCTCAGATGAAAGAAGAAGAAACCGTATTTTAACTACAGTTGTTATATATAGAATAATACATGGGTAGGCATACTTAACAAAAAATTTGTACACACCCGATGTGTGTGATGCTTCATAAACCCCGAGTGGGAAGCTCGAGGGGTTTATAATAGCATCACACACCGAGGGTGTGTACAAAATTTTAGTTTTTTTCTACACCTACAATACCCATGTGTTATTTTATATAATTGCTGCTGAGTGTTTTCTCACCTGCATCCTTCTAGTAAAAAAAAGTAAATTTGACCAGTAGATGGAGTGCCATTTAAAGCACGAGAGCACAGCTGCATTAGTGTTTAATCCTCCCCCCAAAATAAAAATAAGTTTGAGAATTTGTTCTTTGTGTTGTGTGCCTTCTTATTTGCTTATCTGACCCCTGCTCCATCTTACACTGATCAGTAGATGTAGTGGCAGCACTAGGTCAAATGCGGTTGACTTTCATTCATTCATGCCATTTTTACTTTCACTTTTTCCAGTCGAGATGGCAATCCCCGATCTTGCTGAAGCAAGTGGACTCTGTGGTGCTGGGAGGTAAAGTGGTATTCTGCTGTATAAATGGATCTTTACTTAAAATGGGGAAAGAAGTGTGTGGTGAAAATGCTGATGTGGAGCAGTGATAGCGGGCGAGAAGCAGTGTGCGCATGTGCACAACGAGAGAAACCCAGCGTGTGTTCGCCGTTATAACGGCAAATTATATCCAGTTTTCTCCATAGAAGAAAACACTACCCAGTTATTATAAATGTTTTAAGTCACATAATAATGTTTTGAAATTGGATAAAGTTTTGCAAGCAAAATAAGATCAAAAAATACATACAGTGATAGATAGATAGATAAGACAACCCATTTTTGTTTACTTTCTGCATCTTAAGAGGCATCTGCCAGGATTTTTATTCTGTTAGGGACCCATTTTTAGAAGGTTAGTGCAGCGATAAACATCTAAGCACCACATTATGTGACAACAGCACGGTTGAATGGGTGCCATATTCAGCAGCCCCTTACACTAACCTGATCAAGTGCATGTTCATATGTACTACTGCAGCCATGCAAATGAGGGATCCCCTCCTACATACAGACCACAGTGCTATATAAAAGGTTTTGAAAGTGCTTAACAGCTGAAATTGCAATGCTGTTTACCGCTTCCAGAAATCTTGCCCTCAACTGAGCACGCAGTAGAGCGCATTGTCACCCCACCCCTGGTCACCTTTCTGATGCACCCAAGTAGTATAATGAAATGATCCCTGGCATCTAAGGGTTCCTCACCCCTAACAGTAGTTTAAATAGCCCTAATTATTATAGTAAAATTGGTGTCCAGCGAACCCCCTGCCCCTCATCAACTGGACCCCGATCAGCCACTTAGTAAGGACAGTAATTCCTCTGTACCACTTGCCTGATGTCCAGACCAGGGCTTCCCACGTGCCCCAGTTAGCAGCCTGATCAGAGCTGTAATTCTTCCATACCACATCCATGGTGTCCACTGGTTCTCCCCATTCCAATAACTGTGATGCCCAGCCCTCACCCTGACCCACCCATCCACTATCAACCACTACCACTGCCCCCATTGGCCCCCCAACTTAAGGTGCATGCATCCCCCTCATGGTGACTGGCACAGACCTTTCACTCACATCCATAGCAGGCACCAACCGAATGACAGTTCACGATCAGAAGTCTACTGTAGTAAAATCTGTTTCTATAGTAGGCATGTGATCATGAGCATAGAAAGTTAGAATTTATCATCAGAAAAGGACTGCTTGGCCTACCTAGTCTGCTCAGATGTTTCCTGCCTTATCTTCCTCCTTACATGGTCTCGATCGACCCTCCCACCTCCCTGCCTCTTCTCTAATATGCTGCTATGTCTATACCACACATGCTTGAAACCCCCTACTGTTTTAGCCTCCACCCCTTCAGCTGGCAGTCTGTTCTAGGTATCTACCACCCTTTTAGTGAAGAAATATTTCCTCACATCTCTTTTGACCCCCCCCCCGATTCAAAGCATTTCCCCTGGTCCTGGTGCTCTTTCACATTAGTGAGAGACTCCCTTGGACCCTGTTCACTCCTGTGAGGTACTTGCACTGTATGTCTATATCATGTCACCTTTCTCTCTCCTCTCTTCCAGGGTGTACAAGCTGAGATCCTTCAGTCTCTCATCTTAGGGCTTCTCATGCAAACCCTGCAACATTTTAGTTGCCCTCCTGTGGACGTCCCCCACCCTGTCTATTTTCTTTCTGAGGTTTGTTCTCCAAAACTGTACATAGCACTCCAGGTGGGGGTCTCACCAGTAAGAGATAAAGTGGCAACAGCTCCTCCATCTTCCTGATGTAGATACCCCTCCCTAAGCACCCCAGCATCCCACAAACTCTACCCACTGCTTAGTTGTGGTGCCACCTTGAGGACCTCTGACATAATAACCCCAAGGTCCCGTTCCTGTTTATTGACTGTCAATAACTCCCACTATCCGTTACTCAGCTCTTAGGTTCCTATACCCTAGGTGCATGATTTTGCACTTTTTGGCATTGAACCCAACTGCCATGCTTTTGACTACTCCTCAAGTTTCACAAGATCCCTGCGTATTCTCTCCACCCCCTGCTGAGTGTCCACCCAATAGTAAATTTTGGCATCATCTGCAAAAAGGCATACCTTTCCCTTTAGTTCTTCTGCAGTGTCCCCTGCATTGAAGAGGACTGGTCCCAATACTGAGCCTTGTGGTACCCCACTGATTGCTCTCACATCTTTAGAATGAGTGCTGTTAACCACCACCCTCTGTCTCTTATCTGTTAACCAGTTACTGTACTGACCCAATTCATGACTTTGTATCTAGCCCCTAGGCTGTTCAGTTTCATTATTAGAATTCTGTGTGGCACAGTGTCGAAGACCTAGCTAAACTCCAGATCAATCATGTTCACTGTCCTCCACTGATCTATTTCCATTCCCCCTGTGAATTTATGCTGCCTGTGGTCTTGCAGCCCATTGGATTTAAGATACTGTACCAGTTTCTCTTTCAGTATGGATTCCAATAATTTCCCCACGACTCAAGCAAGGCAGACCTGACTATAGTTGTTAGCCTCCTCCCTGTTGCCACTCTTACGGAACGGGACTATGTCTGCTCCTCCAGTCCTCTGGAACCACTCCTGTTTCCTGTGAGTTGTTGAGTAAGGCCCTGATTAGTGTAGCAAGCACCTCCCTGCCTAGTTCCCTTATTACCCTTGGGTGTATCCATCCAATCCCATGGCCTTGTCCACTTTCAAATTTGCAAGTCCCTTCAATACTCTTTCATCTGAAAATGGACTTGTGTACACTTTCTAACTCCAGTGTTGCTGCTGCTCCTTGGTGGTCTGTCTCTGTCTCTCTCCATTCTGAAGACTGAGCAGAAGTACCTGTTCAGGATGTCAGCTTTTTTCTGATTCTCCTCTGCACAGTCTCTCTTTGTCATCCTCCTTATCCTCACAATCCCTCCCCTTGCCTTCCTCTGCTCGCTTATGTACCTGAAGAAATTCTGGTCTTCTTTTGCTACTGGCTATCCTTTCTTATGTTTAGAGATGTGCAAAATGTGAAAATTTGGCCCCACAAAATATTTTGCATAATCTCCATATTTTCCCTCATTCGGGCTCGTTTGTAAAAGTGCTCAGTTGGGCTGCCAGGCCATGGAGGTGAGTGGGCAAGTGACCCACTGAGGTCCTAGATGGGGGGTAGGTGGGGTCCACTAGACACCAGGGAAAGTTTTTTTTTTTTAATTACATGACTGATGTTGACAGCTTCATTATTGGACAATGGGGGAACAAGTGTGAATCTCAGGGGGTCATTCTTCTTTAGGCCAGCAATCGGCCAGTGGGGTGTGACCACTAGACACCAGGAACATGTATTTTAATTTTTATTTCAAATTCTAGATGGGGACAAGGGTGAATCTCAGCAGATGGGGGGAATTGTTCCTCTTGGGCCAGCAATTGGCCATGGGGGTGGGACCACTAGACACCAGGGGTGTGGGGATAAAGATTTATTTTAATGCTGGCCTGGACAGAAAGGGGAGAAAACACTTTTTTTATTTTTTAAAATATATATGTATTTGAAATTCTGCATTTCACACCTGCGATATAATCAAATTTCACAAAATAGTTCACAGGACAAAATTTCCGATTTTGCTGGAATTTTACCAGCAAAATTACAGTTTGCTGCATCACTACTTATGTTTCAGCCTTTGTTCCCCTCATTACCTTACCTGCTTCCTTCTGTTTTATCCAGTGTACCTTTCAATCCTCATCCTTCTGTGTTTCTTCATACATCCTGAATGTCACCCATTTTTCCTTCACCTTCATGGCCACTTCCCTACAGTACCATGAAGCTCCTTTTTTCCTCCTGCTTTTGCTCACTTCCTTCATGCAGATGTTGGTTGCCTTCCATATGCCTTCCCTTAATTTTCTCCACTGTTCCTCTACTCCTCCCTGACAATGCTCCCCTGCTAGGCTGCATCTGAGGCAGTCTCTCATTTCTTTAAAATCCAACCTACAAAAGTCTAGGACCCTCATCTTTTTGTGGCTTGCCTCTGCACCCATCTTAATGTTGAACCACACTGTACAATGATCACTGGTTCCCAGGAACAGCCCACTGTGATGTGACTGCACTATCACAGCCTCCAGTAGGACAGGAATTCATAGGAGGAAAGGGAGATAGCGTGTTCCAAATGGGATAGCACCTTTACCCCATGAGTCATTTTTAGCTCTCAGTATGCTGGAAAGTCCATAGGGCAGGAAAGGTGCTAATGGACCATTTGCATGCCATTATAGGCTCACTAACATCTCCACATAACACTTCAATGCATGACTGCATGGAGGCATTGTGCAGAGTAGTGGCAGCCCCCACATCTTGATCGCCATTCAGATGCTCCTGAGTATTATTATAAATTACAACATGGGCAAGCTAATTCCTCACATCTGATTGGTTCTTACATGTGCATCAAATCTGTTTAATGCACAGGTAAAAACAAGATCTGAAAATGAGGACCATAGTGCAGAAACATAAAATCAGTGTGCCGTTAGAACACTGAGATTTGAAATGCCATTTTTTTCTCTCGTATAGTAACGAGAGAAACATTCAAACAGTCACTAGTAACCATTTTTTTTTCCAATACAGTGTCATGGATAAACAAACATTTAGCACATAAATTCAAATTTAAGATAGTAACTCATGTGGTACTGTGACTTTCTGATATCTGCCTAGATCTCAGTACTGCTCAATCAGCAAGCGTGCTCCTGCCATCTGTTTCACAGTCGTGCTTCTGCCCAATAGTTTTAACCCACAATAAATGCCCAGTAAATCCTCTGTAAAATAAACTTAGGCTTTACAAAAAATGTCATATGTATTTTTTTACCTAAGAAAACACTTTCCTGCTGACTTTTCCCATCACACTTCAAACTGTGCTTCCAACTCTGTTTTCCCAGTAAACTGTGGGACAGGGAATACAGCCTCCACTCACTAACCTCTGTTTCATATTCTACAAGTATGAAGATCACTTGTGGTAGGGAACATGCCAGCAAGAAGCAAGTGCTTCTGATCCCTGGTTCCAGTCACTCAACAACTGCACTGTATCATGGGAAATGGATGGTCTGCTGGCTCCTGCAGTACACGCTTGTTTTAAAAAGAAAAAGAAACAAAATCACCCTCAACACTTACTGTCCCATCCACACTTACAAAAAAATGTTGATTTTCTCCTTGAGAACATAACAGTGGGGGGAAGGGTCATGGATGCTAACAACATGATGTCATTATCTAGTAGATGGAAGGACCATATTTCCATAAATTTGCATAAGCAAAATTTATTTTGTTAACATTATTACTTACTGTATAAAGTAAAAAAAAACTGCAGTCTATTTTATAAGTGCAATAAGACACGATGGGGTGCGCATTGAACAGATATTACTGCATGTCCAGGGGCTGAAGACACTCAGCCTCTGGTCCCATGCATCGCTATGCTCCTGGGTGTGCAGTAATATCTGTTTAATGCACACCGCGTTGTGTCTTATTGCTTCCATGATCCCCGGCATCTAGTAGTTCCCCAAAATCACATTCAGATGTCCACGATTAGTATATTAAAATGATCTCTGGCATCTAGTATTCCCCCCACCACCAGTCACCATTCAGATGCTCCTGATTAGTATATTAAAAGTATGCCTGGCATTCAGTTCACCCACTGATTGCAAGTTTGAGCCCCCTCCTCATTCCACCCACTCAGGTCCTTATACCCCCCTCCCCACAGTGGGTCTTAAATTACCCCAGCTCCCAGTCCCTACTACTGCAACAGTGACAGGCCCAGACCCTCTGTTCACCACCTGGGCTGGCCACTGTCTGAGTGACAGGGGCGCACCTATTGGAATCAGATGTTACAAAGTGGTAGCGTGCTCACTCTATCACTCCAGACAGTGGCTGGCCAAGGTAATGTGTGAAGAGACCATACCAATCACAGTCACAGGGAGGTGGCTGCCATCTTGGGTAAGCGGGGGACCAATGGGGAGTGGTTGGAGGGATCTGGTTGGATAGGATTGGGAGCGGGCTCAGATTTGTGATCAGGGGTGGGGCTACTAGATCCAACGGATTATGGAAAAATAGATACATAGAAACATAGACAATGATGACAGAAAAAGACCAATAGTCCATCTGGTCTGCCCCTAGTTCCCTATTAAACCTTTGGACCTATTGTCCATACAGGGTATTAGCCTTCACTATTCACTCCCCTGTTCCCCTCCCTACTACTACTACCATCCTAAGTAACCATTATACCCTTCACTTTGTCACAGCCATGCTTGAAACCATTTATGGTTTTGGTGCCCGCAATCTCTTTTTTTTTTTTGTTATATCTTCTTTATTGTCATTTATCAGGTACATATACAGACATATATAAAAACATACCCAGGAGTACCCCAGGTCCACATCCCCAAACTGGATGCGGTTACTATGTACAACCCTAGAACTATGTACATACATAGTTGTCATACTATACTTCTACCATTATTCTATTAACATACAGGGGTACATTCTGAGCTGTCCAACCGTAATTAGACAATATCTTGCCCACTCTCTTATTGTGACTCCCCTTCAGTAAAATTCTAATAAAGTTATATCCAGTTATAAATTATTTAAACCAAACTTTGGCAACCGTGTCCCCAGGAAAGAGAGAGAATCCACCCTACACCCATTATTTTGGCAGGCCAGACCAACATTTACTGCACTCTATCTACCCTTTCTAGATACTTCTAACAGAAAAGTACTTACAGAAAAAAGGAGAAAAAAGGCTAAGTTCTTAAATATAGATCCTAGTCACTTAACCTTTTCCATAAACAAATATTGCTTAGCTACTCACAATCAGACAGACAGATCTGGGACAAAGTACTCTTGACCTGCATTGAGTACACTGCTTCCAACGGACTCCATCTTTTTTCATAGATTTTTTTTTTTTGCCCTCAATTACCATTTGTGTCTTAAGTCTATTAGTGTATGTAACAAGTCTTTCACCCACTGATCATACTTGTAAGTAAGGTCACTTTTCCAGTTTCTTAGGACAAATGCCTTAACCAGGGCGGACATCAGAGCTATATGATATTTAACAGAAGTCCTCAAAACTGAGTTCATATCCCCCAAAACACAGATCTCTGGCCTAATATATTCTGCATAATTAACTAAGGGGTCCATGTTCTGCCCAATATGAACCCATAATGGATGTACTTTGGAACATTTACACATTATATGTAACAAATCCCCTGTATTCGTTTCACATCTAAAGCACAGGTCTGTCTGTCTGAATCCCCAAGAACATAGCTTAGCAGGGGTATAGTAAATGTTTGAAGAAATAAAAAATTGCATAATCTTATACTTAGGGACAGGTAAATACTGTATTTACCACACTTCCAAATCTCCTTCCATTAAGGCCTCAGGGGGGGTTATGCATTTTTCCCAATACAAAATCTTAGTTAAGGAACCATAGCTCACAAATTCTAGGAGCACCCTGCAGACCTTTGAGAGAGGATGTTGAGAGTAATTAACCTCCCTTAGATTACCAAAAGTAAATGATTTCTGTCTGGCATCTCTACAATCTCCTAGCAGGTGTTGTCCCATGTTGGCAATTTGAATTTTTCTAAAGAAATTCCTTTCCCTAGTCTGCGGTGGTAGGACCCTCCTATTATCAATCACAAAATCTGCCAAGGTTAGATCAGTTACATGTGGAGCCCAGTGGTTATTTATTATTTGTCCCCCAATGCGAAGATTAGCATTACCCTATATAGGTTGATCCAGAGCTCTCAATTGATCTCTCCACTGTGTGGGATTTAAAAAATTCCACCATTTAAACATAGATTTGAAAATCAGTGTCTGCTTCCCCTTTTTGGGTATTCTATCTGGATCTGCAAAGAGTAGTGCTGCTGGGGAAAGTTTCAGCTCTTCAAGAATTTGTTTGTCAATTTGCAGCCAGGTTGGGATGTATCTCTCTTCCTCCAGATTTCTATACCATCGCCCCATTAAACCTAATTGTCCCACCACATAATATAAAGGGAGGTCCAGAAGCTTAATACCCCCCATAAAATAGGGAAGGCATAATATAGAATGTTTTCTTCTTGGAGGTTCTGAATCCCAGAGGAATGCAGAGATTACCCTCTGGATGTAAGCAGTCAGTCACAGGTGCACATTAAAAGAACACATATTTTTTTTTATACTTTTTTTTCCTTCATATATCATAATCATGACATAAAATCATAATACATACAGCATACGGACCATATTAGATTTTAACTATGGAGAAACATTTCTCTGAGATATATGTTATTTGTGCATATGCCATATAGTGATACAACATTCAGGTGAAACCATTTTAATATCTTAAATTAGAAACCTAATAGATGCTGATTATGGAAGTCCATGAGCCACATGGCATCTGCAAATGTGAGAGGATTGTCCAATAATTCCAGTCCAGAGTTGCCAATCATCCCCCAAAGTGGATAAAATGGTGCCATGTCTAAAGCATGATGAAATATCCCAAGAAAAATATTTGCAGCATTAAACAGTGTGAGAGTACACTAAATACAGCTTGAACATTAAACACCTCTCAAGCTAGGTCTGAACAGATTAAAGAACAGTGAACCATCTTAGCATTAAAACTGTTAACTTTTTAAGGAGAAACAGTAGGTTTTATACTTGCATAACCCTGTACTGTGTAAAATGTGAGCCAACCCTCGTCTTATAATATTAATAAACTAGAAACAGCAACTCACGGGAGGCAGATACAGACAGTGTTAAGTAAGTTAAAGATATCAGATAGGGGAAAAAAGTATCAGCCCCCAAGTCTCTTAGAGGATTCAGGTAAGGGTTGAAGGCTGCTCCTCAGCATCTGAGTTTTCCGATTGTATCCTTCGTTCAGTGGCCCTTTGGTCAGTCCAGTTACCTGCTTCTACAGGATCAGAGGAAATGTAGATTTTGCTCTGAAAAGCAATCTGGAGTCTGGTGGGGAAAATAATTGTGCAATTGTTCTCTCAAATGGAGATGGAGAGAGGATCACAGATGTAGAAGTGGGTAGCCATCTGGGAACTAGCGACCATCGAACAGTATGGTTCATAATAAACACAGCAATAGAGACAAGCCATAAAAAGGCAAAAGTACTGGACTTCAGGAGGGCTGACTTTGCCAAAATGGGTGAGTGCCTAAGGAATGCACTAGCAAATGGGCAGGAAGGAGGGGTGGAAGAACAATGGGGAATAATAAAAACTGCCATCACAGAGGTAACAAGCCTTTGTGTGAAGCAAATAAAACAAAACGATGTAAGAAACCACTGTGGTTCTCAAAGGAGGTGGCAGTGAAGGTTCAAGAGAAAAAGAAAGCATTCAGAAAGTACAAGGAATCACAGAAGGAGCAGGACAGAGAATTGTATCAGTTAAAGCAAAAGGAAGCTGGGAAGGCAGTCAGAATAGCAAAGGTCCAAACCGAGGAAAAGATAGCCAACTCAGTTAAGAAGAGGATAAAACCTTTTTTAGGTACATCAGGGAGTGAAGGAAGACTAAGGGAGGGATAGTGAGGCTTAATAAATGGGGAGGTGGGCAGAGGGTGACGGTGAAAAGGCCGAGATACTAAACAAATATCTTTGCTCAGTATTTACGAATGAAGAGGGGGGAGGTACCTAAAACAAACAATAGAAACACTCTGGATACAGAAGTTGATACCAGCCCATTTACAGAAAAAAGGGTTCTGAAATACTTAAAACTGAAGGTGGACAAAACAATGGGGCCTGATGGGATTCATCCCAGAATTCTAAAAGAACTAAGGGTAGAATTAGTGACACCAGTGACTACACTCTTTAATAAATCATGGGAGGATGGGGTGGTACCCGAGGACTGGAGGAGGGCAGATGTGATTCCCCTTCACAAAAGTGGGAGCAGGGCAGAAGCAGGAAACTACAGACCTGTTAGTTTAACCTCAGTGATAGGGAAAATGATGGAATCACTTCTGAAGGAAAAAATTGTCAAGTACCTAGAGGCCAGAGGGGCACAGGACCCAAGGCAGCATGGATTCACAGTGGGAAGGTCATGCCAGATGAATCTAATAGATTTCTTTGACTGGGTGACCAAAATAGTAGATCAAGAAGGAGCTGTGGACATGGCCTACCTAGACTTTAGCAAGGCATTTGACTCAGTCCCACACAAAAGATTAATATACAAGTTTGCCAGCCTGGAAGTGGGTCCCAAGATGATAGCCTGGGTAAAGAATTGGCTGGAGAATAGTACACAGAGGAGTAATAGTAAATGGAGTCACTCTCTGAAGAAAGGGGGGTACTAGTGGGGTACATGAGGGTTCGAAGTGTGGGACGAGTTCTCTTCAATGTCTTTATAAGCGACATTGCAGAGGACTGGAAGGAAAAGTATGTCTCTTTGCAGATGACACAAAGATCTGCAACATAGTTGATGCACAAGGTGGGGTGGAAAGGATGAGAAGGGACTTGGCAAGGTTAGAGGAATGGTCAAATGTATGGCAGCTTAGATTCAGTGCTAGAAGTGCAAGGTAATGCACCTGGGAAACAAAACCCTGGGAAGAGTACACAATGGGGGTGAGATACTAACAGCAACAAAAATGGAAAGGGACCTGGGGGTAGTTGTATCAGATGACTTAAAGGTGGGCAAGCAATGTGAGAGAGCAGTAAGGAGGGCTGGGGGATACTGGGATGCATAGGGAGAGGCATCACCAGTAGAAAACAGGAGGTTGTTATCCCTCTTTACAGACAGCTGGTGAGACCCCATCTGGAATACTGTGTGCAGTTCTGGAGACCCAGTCTCCACAAGGACATAGGCAAGATGGAAGCTGTCCAGAGGAGGGCAACTAAAATGGTGCAGGATCTGCACCAGAAGACATATGAAGAAAGACCAAAGGAGGTTAATATGTATAGCCTTGAGGAAAGAAGAAAGAGGGGGGACATGACAGAAACTTTCAAGTACCTCAAGGAAATCAACAAAGTCCAAGAGGGTAGCATCTTTCAAAAAAAGAGGTGTGAAAGAACAAGGGAGCACAATTTGAAGATGGGGGGGTGGCTCAGAGGTAATGTAAGGAAGTATTTTTCACAGAGAGGGTTGTAGATGCATGGAACTGCCTTCCTGGAGGAGGTTGTGGAGTCAAAACAGTGGTTGAATTCAAGCATGCATGGGACAGTCATAAGGCAACTCTAGGGGGTGGGGTAGAAAGAAGTAGGCTGCTGGTTAACTAGGATCAGCAGCTTATCCATTAGGTAGGGAAATGGGCAGACTGGGTGGGCCAAGCGGTCCTTATCTGCTGTCAAATTCTATGATGCCAATAAACCTACCTTTGGGAATACTATAGGGTAACAAATAAATTGTGTACAACAACCTAGGTAGAATATTCATTTTGATCAATTCCAGTCTGGCAGCAAAATTCAAGGGGACTTTGTTCCATCTTAAAATATCCATTTTTATTACAGATAGCAGGCTATCAATATTTGCTTCCACTCCATCCTCTGAATTGTCCATAATCCAAATTCCCAAATACTTAATTTTAGTTGGGGCCCAATTGATTTGCAGCTATTCAATGTCTGCTCTATGAGTATAGGGAGTAAGAGGAAGAAACCTGTGTTTTGTTCAGATTTAATTTGTAATTAGAGACCCTTGAAAATTTCTGGATGATTCCCAGGGTCTTTTGGAAACTATCTGCTGGGTCCTGTAAATGGAGCATTATGTCATCAGCAAAAACAGATAATTTAAGCTCCCTCCCCCAAATCTTAATCTCTTGTATCACAGAATCCAAAACAAGTGCTCTTAGTAAAGGTTCCAAGTAAATGTTAAACAAAATTGGTGACAGAGGACATCCCTGTCTAGTCCTGTTCACCAAAAGAAACTCCTTAGATAGATAACCATTACACAGAACCCTGGCAGTGGGGTTTGCACAAAGGTTTCTCAGACCCCTCAGAAGGCCTTCTGGGAAACCCATTTTCTCCATTGTGAGAAATAGAAAAGGATAGGAGACCCTGTCAAAGGCCTTCTCAGCATCAAGTACAATCAGAGCCATGGGTATCTTGTAATTAGAGACCCTGCCCAAAATATGATGAAGCTTCCTTAGTGCATCATGTGCCCCTCAGCCTGGCATAAACCCAATCTGTTCCTGACTAATTAATAAGGGAGCATACCCTTAAAACTCTATTAGCCAGTATCCTCATTAGCACTTTAATATCTTGATTTATTAAAGCGATGGGTCTATAATTACTTAGAAGATCCTTTGGCTTATTTGGTTTTGGGATAAGTGTAATATAAGCTTGATACAAGGGAGGGTGTGGAACCCCTTCTTGCATAACATGTGAGAATAAATCTTTCAATAGAGGGAGTATAGTTGCTAAATGAACTTTATAAAATGTAGCCATAAGACCATCAGGCCCTGGTGTCGTACCATTTGGCAGTGCTTTCACTGCCTCTATTATTTCTGCCTCCTGAATTGGAGCTGCGAATGCCTGAGCCTGCACCTGATCCAACCTAGGCAGAGGAATCTTTTCTAAAAATTCTTCAATTTCTTTTTCCTCTGCAGTAATCCCCCCTTGATAAGTCCCAGTGTAATAGTCTGCAAAAGTATCAGCCATTCCCTGAGGGTCTGTAATAATATCTCCATTATATGTTATTGCAGTAACCATCTGTTCTGCTTCCCACTCCCTGATTCTACTAGCCAGCAATTGTCCTGGGACATTCTCCTGCAATAAATATTTAGCTTTTAGTTTCTCAAGCCAGTGGTCTATCCTGTCATATAGGATACTTCTCATTTCCTCTCTTAACTCTTTAAGCTCATTATCTAGCTGTCCAGAAGAGCCCTCCAGTGGGATCAATGACTTAATGGCTCCCATTAGAAACTCTTCCCATGCTCTATTCATACTGTTTCTCCTAGCAGTGTATTCTTGGGATATTCCTGCATATAATACTTTACAAGTAGGCCAAGCAAGTTTCTTGTCCTGTAGTGTCGGTAGTTGGATCTGAATTATTTCTACCAACGCTTCCTCCAGCCTAGACACAGCCATATCTTTCCTAAACATCGTATCATCTAGTCTCCATCTATATGATTTTGATGGAATATCATCTATTTCCCATAGAAACTGTACAGGAGAATGGTCGGACAATATTCTACTGTGAGTCTCCAGGTCCTTCACTCCCCTTAATGCAGCCCCATTAACCAAAAAGAAATCTATTCGGGAGTAAGAATGATGTGCTCCAGAATAAAATGTCATGTCTATATTCCCTTTGTTATACACCCAATAGGGGTCTACTAATGCTGTAACCTCCATAAATCTAGATAGAGCTGTCTGGACCAAAGAAAATGGTCTTTTAGAGGGTGGATTCTTGTTCATCCAGTTATCCAAGCAGAGGTTCCAGTCCCCTGCCAGGACAAGTGGGTAGGGCGGAAGAGTAGCTATATCCACCTCTAGTGAGGCAAAGAAATCCGACTTAGGTGGCATATGGCCATATATTGATGCAATAGAAAATACTTTTCCCAAAATAGTTCCTGAAATATAAACCCTCCGACAATCCTCTCTTGTTTTAATTTGAGAGATAACATACGGACAGGTTTTTCTTACCAAAATCGCCACACCCCCCGACGATTTTGTCTTCCCTTCTCCAATTACCTGAACCACCCACACTCTTTTCCTTAGGTTTAATTCCTCTTTCAGTAAATGGGTTTCCTGAAATGCAACTACTTGAACCCCCAATTGATTGATATACAGCAATATTACCAATCTTTTTTTTCCTCCCCCGATGCCATTAACATTCCATGAAAGAAGTTT
Source organism: Neoceratodus forsteri (assembly GCA_016271365.2). NCBI lineage: Eukaryota > Metazoa > Chordata > Ceratodontiformes > Ceratodontidae > Neoceratodus > Neoceratodus forsteri. The sequence continues at coordinate 848,257,260 of CM057450.1, read as the reverse complement.
AAGCACAACCATTGTATGTAACAAAACCCCTGCCTTCCACCCTCAGATAGTCTGCCCACCATTTTTAACCCCCTGTGGATTCTCTCTCTTCCTTCCCCCCCGTAATCCCCCCCACTATGACCCCCGATCCTCTGATCAACCTCCTGTATTGAATTGAGACGTAGATGAGTTAACCCCATAGTGCTCCCAGACCCCCCGAATCCTCTTAGACATTCCATAGACCCCACCATAAACTTCTTAGTTGGCCAAATACCTGCTATGATTAGAGGTGCATAGAGTTACTATGCTCAATATATTCAATAATCTCTCCTCTAAAGACCATTCTCACAAGAATATCAAATAATAACTAGGAAAGTGCACTCCACCCCCTAACTAACATGCACTCTTCAATCAGAGTTCAGAAAAATTAACTTTCCCTCGACCTTATGCAATAAACAAAGATAAGTTTATGCCACCATCTTAATATAATGTCTCCTATATCTGTATCCCCCACAACCCCCGCTCTTCTAGCCCTTGCGAAACAGTTATGTAATAATAATTAAAAAAACCTCTAGTATAGCTGGTGCTTCAATAAAAAAAAAAATTGCTGCGTATCTCAAGCTTCCCAACATCCCAGGCACCTGTGAATAATGTTGCCTATCCCACCCTCCACAACACAAAGAAACTAACAGCAGTCCACTTTAAAAAGGCCTCTCCCCTTTGCTTGTAATTTAAAGCTATCTGATGTTGAAACCCAGCTCGTTATAAAGTTTATGGTCCCTGAGCCTGTAAAAAAGAAAATCCACTGGGCTTGATCCCAATTGATCCATAGATTAATACTGTAAAATAATTCTTCCTCTCCCCAACCAGTCTTGCGCATAGTAGCTCTGGGTTAACTGATATACTAACAGTTCTCCAAAATATGTGGAGTAAAGCAAAGTCCAGGTATTTCAAACCCAAGATTCACCTGCAGCTCCTACCAAGCAGTCCTTCTCCTGCTCAGCACTACCTCCAAATAAGGCCACCTCCCACCTCGATTCTTCAAGTTCCCAACTTAAACAACTCCAGGAGTACTACTCTCAGGCCTTCTGTGGCATCGGCCCCCATTGCATATCTTCTCTCTCCAGATTGGAATTTCATGATCAGCATTGCTGGATATTGAATTCTGAATTTTAACCCTGCTAAATAAAGCTTTTTCTTGATCTCGACGTACTCTTTCTGTTTTTCCCGAACCGAAAGTATCAAGTCCTGGAATAACCAAATAGACACCCCGTTCCATTGCATATTCTTATTTGCTCTAGCTTTGTATAAGACATGAGTCTTTTCTTTGAAATTCAAAAAGCACATAATCAGGACACGGGGTCTGGCACCAGGTGGAGGAATCTCTCTCAAAGAGTGGTGTGCCCTTTCAAGATTGTAGGCGTCTCCAAAAGGTGTTGGGCGTAATAGCTTCATAAGCAAGTCCTGCATGAAGGCTACGCAGTCAGATCTTTCAGTCCATTCAGAAAGGCCAGCTATAAACAAATTGTTTCTCTGACTATGAGACTCCTGGTCCTCTAGTCGATCATCCAGTCTCCTAACTTGTTTATGCAAGGTGACCACTTCAAGATCCATTGTTGCAGTCATTTTTTCCGGGGAGGCAACCCTGGCTTCCACATCCCCCACCCACTGTGTTAGGGCCTTTAATGCAGGTTTTAACAGTGAAAAGTCAGACATTAATCCTTGGAGTAAGTGCTTTATTTCAGAGATATCATCATCCAATGATTTTTGCCCTCCACGTTCCTCTGTCTGTGAAGAGTCATTTTCTTCAGGCACCGGAGAGTGAGATTTCCAGCCCTTTGCATCCGGCACTCATGCAACTAGAGGCTTGGGGCATCCACATTCCATCTCAGCCATTTTGGTCTGCCGCTCTGCTGCTTGCTTCTATACCCCAGGGGGATAACTCACCCTTTACTTATTTTTCCTTCCTATTATGCCTAAGTACTCTTTACCTCTTTAGTTATACTGAGCTCACTTTTAAAATCCAAATTTAGAGGTCGAAAGTAGTTTTATAATCTGTATTGCTTGGCTCGGCCTGGGAGCACTATTCAGGACGTCCTTTCCTCTCTAACTCATCACGTCCTCAGTGCCCGCAATCTCAGTTGGCAGACTATTCCACGTTTCTACCACCATTTCTGTGAAATAAAACTTTCTAATATCACATATCTAATACCACACTACATATTTTTACAGTGAATCTCTGTGAATGATGTAGCTTTGTCTGAATATAGTCTTTCATTTCATTTTTATTTTTCATTTCATTTTTATTTTTTATACTGGAAAGGCATGTTAGCAAAACTGCCAATTTTCACAAGCATCCAGTGACAAAAAATACAGAGTATAGAGAGGGCATGAGTTGTACAGACAAATGGAAAAAACAGGTCAGGGTTTCACAAAAAGACAGTCATGGTTACAATAAAATTGATAAGTGCAATAAAACCTGAATTGTCCAGGGTGCAATAACATTTGTTAAGTGCAACGACACACAGTACTGTCCAGGAGGTATTGTTTAAGCCTGCGTATAGAGAGGACAGGAAATTGTTTCTAATTGACAACTGTTTGAAAGTTCTTATTCTTATAAACAATATGCATTCCCCTAAATTATCCACGTTTAACTGGATCTGAATAAATAGTGATACGAAAAACTGTATTTTGAATTGTTTTGTTTGAATGGGCAGTATTCTGTCACGGTTCTCTTCATGGAAACAACAATTTGGAGTTTTGACTATGTCACGGTTTGTGCACAGAACTCTAAATATTGTTCTGATGGGGTAACAGCTCATAATTAGCATTCTGTGCACAAACTGTGACAGAGTTAAAACTCCAGAGCACTGGTTCCATGAAGAGAACTGTTACAGAATGCTGCCGACAAAAACAAAGCAATTCAAAATACAGCTTTTCATATAACTGTTTGTTCAGACTCTGTTAAACACATATTATTTAAGGGTATACATATTATTTCTGAGAAAAATACTTTGTGAACAGCTGCCAGTTGGCACAAATTTCCTGTCCCCTTTAAATAAACCAAGGGAGGGACATTGGCCCAGAGAGTAGGGGAGGTTTTTGAACAGTTTTGCACCTCTGAAGGATAGGGAGTGCTGAACTTGAGTAGTATGTCAGAAAGGGACTATGAAGGATTGACTGGAGGTAAGTCTAATGGTCAAGCATAGGAGGGCCTCCTGAAGATGGAGACAATACTATAGGGAAGGTGGCCTTGGAGGACTTTAAAGAAAAAAGTTAAGATTTTACCGTTTAGTCTCTCCTCAAATGTTAGCCAGTTTACTGCCCTGTAAAGGTCACAGTGATCGGTACTTCTGGGAAGGCCTGTGACAAACCTAATAATGTTATAATAGGTAGCCCTTAGTTTATTGAGATTTCTTTGGGAGGTAGAGGGGGGATAATCCAAAGCTCCATAATTGATTAACAGAAGTAGGAAGCTGCTAGCTACCAGTGCCCTTGTTTGAGAAATTAGGAATCAATTCACGTGGAAAAGCATCCCAAGCTGTTGGTGTATCTTTTTGATTAGATGGCTGATATGGTATTCAAAGGACAGGTGGGAATCAAGATAAACACCAAGGTATTTAAATTCTGTGGCACATTCAATAGGATTGCCATTGCTAAAAGTATTTGGCAGGGCCTTTGCCAAAGACTGGTGGTGAACTGCAAGGGGCATAGAAAGAGGTACAGAGAGTTCCATGGCTAAGGATATTCAGAACTAGTTTTAATTAAAAGGTGCAAAATGGGTCTTTGTTTTGTTTTTTACCACGAACGTAGTAATTATTAATACTCTGGACATTTTTGTGGACAGACGTTTGATTGACATCAGTGTGGGGGAGGGTTGAATCTATTTGAATCTTTTGAATGAGAGGCTTGTAAGTGAGTTTTATTTTTTTGTACAGTGGCACCATTTATTATGATCATGTTTCTGAACCAGTCAGACACATTGGTCTTCTAGTTGACATTTGGGGCCCAATTCTCAAAACTCAGCACAAGCCATGCCAAAGGTGGCTTGCATCGATTGCCAGTGCACCTGGGACTCTGTGCCTGAATCACTATCGTATACAGTCCCAGACATAAAGTCCCACAGCTAGCGGCAACCCTAGCCATGTGCCACACAGAAGGCGCATGTGGACAGGTTGCTGCAAGTCTGCAGCAATGCAACAAAGTATTTCCTGGTGGTCTAGCGGACTCTGCCACCCCGATCTCCATAAATTAATATAGTCATGATATCCCTGGTAATCCAGCAGTCCCACCTCCCAGTTCCAATCCCCTGTATTTAAAAAAAAAATCATCATATTCCTGTTAGTCTAGCAATCCCCTTTCCAGCCCGATCCACATTTATTAATAAATGTATCATATCCCTGGTATTCTAGTGTTCCCCCCTCCCAGCCCCAATCTCCATTTATTTAAAAAAATCATCACATCTCTGGTAGTCTAGTGGTCCCCTCCAAGCTCTGATCCCCATTTAGATATCGTAAATAAACCATGGTGATGTAGTGGACCCCCAACCTGGCAGTCGGTGCCCCACTACACCATTCGTCCATCCCCAAACTGAGCCAGTGACTGGCACAGCCCACCGATCACCACCAAGGCCAGCTATTAACTGAGTTCTCAATGGTGGTTTAAATCTTTCCTCACTGGGAGAACTCAGAGAGTGGTGTCTGGGATTCATTCCTCTGACCCTCTGTCTCTGTCATGTTTGGTTTCTCAGGGCTTAGTGCTGTCCCCCATGCTGTTTGCAGTGCACATGCTGCCCCTTGGAGACATTTTAAGATAGTATGGGCTTAGGTTTCACTGCTATGCTGATGATATCCAGATCTATCTGTCTTTCACACCTGACCATGATAGTGCTCTCTTGATATTTAATAACTGCCTCACTGAAATCCAGGACTGGATGAATTCCAGCTGGCTGAAGCTGAACTCAGAAAAGACTGAGGTGATGGTTGTGGATCTGGGTCACTGGATAGAGGCGTTGGGGGCTGGTCAGCCATTGGAACTTTTTCTAGGGGGCTCCCAGCTCCTTACCTCCGAATGGGTGTGGAACCTAAGGGTGGTGCTTATGATGGATTGACACTGTGATCCCAGGTGTCGGCAGTCATCAAGTCTTCCTTTTACCATTTTAGGAATATCGCTAGGATCAAGCACCTTGCTCCATCCGGTGATCTTTTCGCAATGATCCACTCCTTTGTGATCTCATGCCTTGATTATTGCAACTCGCTTTACTTATGGCTACAGGGGTTGATATCCACTGCCTGCACCTAGTGCAGAACGCTGCAGCCCAGTTGTTGACAGAGATTCCCCGGTCATGTCATATTACACCGGTGCTGTGTGAACTGCACCGGCTGCAGATTCAGTGGCGGCTCAGATTATTGACATATAAAGCCCTACATGGACTTGACCTTGACTACCTGAAAGAGCTTCTGTTACCTTATTGCCCAAGCGATGGCTCCACTCAGCTAACAAGGGGTTGCTAGAGATTCCGAAGGTATCTTTAAAATCTTTAGGGGCCCATGCATTTAAGTACGTGGCCCCAGCCCTCTGGAATTCTCTACCCTGTCAGCTTCGGGAGTGTGCAACCGTGGGGGTAACCTGGCAATTAAAGGGATAGGAAATCTAAGCACTATGATGTGTATAAAGTTCTTATTCTCAGAAACAATATGCAATCTCCCAAAGTATCCATATTTAACTGTACCTGAATAAAAAGTGATAGGTAAAACTGTAGTTTTCATTGTTGTGTTTTTATGGTCAGCATTCTGTTACTGTTCACTTCATGGAATCACTTATGTGAAGGGTTTACTATGTCATGATTTGTGTACTGAATGCTAATTATGAGCCGCTGACCTATCAGAACTCTGTTTAGTGTTCTGTGCACAAACCATGGCATAGTTAAAACTCCAAATTATTGGTTCCATGAAGAGAACTGTAACATAATGCTTCCTATAAAAACAAGACAATGAAAAATACAGCTTTTTATATCACTTTTTATTCAGGTACAGTTAAATATGAGTAATTTAGGTGAATGCATATGATTTCTGAGAATGAGAACTTTATTAACAGCTGCTAGTTAGAAATGATTTCCTGTCCTCTTTAAAACTTTTTTATGGCACCAAGCCTATTATAATTAATCATACTGAAAAAGGATTTTACAGACTGTTTTATACTGTTTTATATTGTTGTTCTATGTTATTAATTTTATTAACTTTTATGTACAGCACCTTGACATTTTGAAAGACACTTAACTAAATAAAGATTATTATATATTATTATTATTAATGAGCACCTACTGTATTCAGTATACACTCATTGACTGACCTGTCAATCATTGAGCATGTACAGCATACAGTACGCACTCAGTTAAAGCTCAGTAGGTGGCTGGCCATGGTGTTGGCGGTGGGCTGTGCCAGTCACCGGCTCAGTTTGGATATGGGGTGATCAGGGTGGTGGGACACTATTTTTCATGGTGGGTGTCCACTACACCACCAGGGATTATTTATGATATATAAATGGGGATTGGGTCTGTGAGGGGAGACTGCTAGTCTACCAAGGATATGATACATGTATTAGAAAACTGAGATCTAGGCTGGAGGGGGGCCCACTAGACTACCATAGATATGATACATTCATTAATAAATGGGAATCAGTTATAAGGGGGCACTGCAGAACAATGCCATGTTGCTCAACTTTCCCAGAGGGCTGGTCTAAGCATACTTAGAAATCAACCATCTGGGAGAGTTCTTTGAATCCTGATTTAGGGTGATTTGGCAGCCTGCATCTGCCGCAAACCCTAGTGCAATGCTGCAGCCCATTATGGATGGCAGAAGCCCCCTTTGGTGTGCCCAACCTGCGGCTTACACAGGCTGCCTTTGAGAATTGCTCCCGGCTCAACTCTTGGTACAAGGGATAATTTTCACAATTTGTTGTGGTGCCATGCTGGGAGCTTTGAGAAAGGAGCCCTTGGTGTCAAGTAAAAAGGAGAGACACTGGTGAATGCAGTATTCTATTTGACTGGTTTTGTTTGTCAAGCTCATATACCAAGATAGGATCTTTGTCTGGATTATTTACATTTTCATAGATCTTGGGTTTTATTGGTCATGCATCCTGAGTGTTTTCTTCTGTATGGGTTTTAGTCTGCCTCTCATTGTATTTAATGAATTGGTTTCCATCTTTGCCATTTGTAACCCCACCATAAGTCATTAGCACATAAGGCAAAACACAAACCTAGTTAAACAAACTGTGGACAGAGCCAAAATGGCTACTAATGCATTAATCTGACATGGGATATAGAAACAATGTGAGGATTGGATTGCAGTGAATAGTGACACACACACACACACACACACACAATTCTTTGTATAACCCCACCTCATGATGAAGAGAAGTGGAATTTTATTTTTAAATCCCACCTGAAAGGTGATTTCCTGGTGTGTGCTCAACTGCACTTGGAATTCTGGTCAGACCTCTTACTTTTCTTCTTCTTTTCACAATACATCAACATAGCTCTGGGCTATGCAGCCATAAAAACTAGAAATCCATTATGTAACTCAAGACTAGTTATGGAAATGGGGGGAAGCCTACAGAAAGTAAGGAACTCACTTCCTTAAGTTACACTGACGTAGAGAAGGAATGGTCACATGTAAAATGTACCTTCTAAATCTATGCAAGTATTAAAATGCAAAACATACTGAGAAAAACCCATGTGAGATTACTTCAAAGCTTGTCAGTTCCTCTAGTGCAGTGGTTAAACTGGAAATGTTTAGGTGGGGGAACTCTTTGCATGTAAATTTCCAGTTGGAGGAACCACCATTTCTACATGGTGGAACTCTCTTATAGGCAATGGAGAAAGATAAGTGGAACTGTCATATAGGTTTTTTATGAGATGGTGGAACTGAGTTCCTGTGAGCTCTGGCTCAATTTAACCCCTGCCATAATGATTTCTTCTGAATTTCCAACACTACTCAATATTATTTGGGGAAGGGAGGTCAGCGGCTGTATCAACACCATCCTTCCCCAATGATCTTCAAAAATTATGCTGTAGGAGTAGAGTAATGATTGCCTAATGTAAAAACATCATCAGTTTCTAAAAAGAAAGTCAGTCTTATTCCAAAATAGAAGAAAAAAATACTTTGAGGCAAGCCACCTGCAAAGTTATTATAAATTGGTTAAATAGAAATTATGTTACAGGCGTAGAGGCATGATTTCCAAATGTAAAACTGTCACCAGCTTCTAAAAAGAAAGAAGGTTTGTCTACAAAAAGACAGGCCCCATTTTTCTAGGCCTGAGAACCCTGTAGGAAGCAATTGAGGGGGGAGGAGGAGCAGGTGGGAAAGGGAAATAGGAAGAGGAGGAGTCATAGGTTAGATCAGAAAGGGGAGGGCCCCAGCCAAGGAAAAGGGGGTGTGCTAAGGGAATGACATCACAGCCAAAAAGGCAGGCCTTCATTAAGAAAGGGAAGCAGGTAATAGGCTGGAAGAAGAGAGAGAGGGGAAAGAGAAACCAGAGGGGACAAAGACAGAAAGGGCGATTTAAATGGAAGCTCAGGATAGCTCTCCCTCATTTCTGCTAAGACAAGATTTTTGTTGTTTTAGCACATCAGTCGGAGAGTTTCTTGAATCATCAATTGGTAAGGTATAATTTTGTTGTGTTATTCAACATGCAGGATTTGCAAAAGGAGGTATTGGATAGAGTTACACGCTGTGTTTTTGCCTGTATAAAAAAAAGAGAAAAGGAGAAGTTACTGATAGGTTTATAAGATAAGTTTTAGTAGGGATTCACATTTTGAGTCTATCTGTGGCATGTTATCTGGTTCCACGTGGTGTGCACACTGAAGGATTTGTCGTTTCTGCAAGCATATTTAGTTAGTAGGTGTGTTTCACAGGTAAGTTTAGTTAGGATTCGAGCTGTGAATCTGCCTGGGGTAGGTTATCTGACTCCATGTGGTGTGCACGCTAGAGGTCGGTCATTTCTGTAAGCACCTTTATTTAGTTGTGTTTTTTCACAGAGTCAGAGTTTGTGGCATTTTTTGTGTGGGGGACAAGTTGAGTTACTTGTAAAGGGGGGAGCCAGGTTTTTGAGCAGTTAGTGCAACATAGGAGGGTGGCTGAAAAACTGTAGTTGCTGCCAGTATGCTGTTTCTGTTGGTAGGGCAGCTTTTGAGGGGTCAGTAGAGGTTAGAGTCAGGCCTGAGAGTGCACAGATGAGAACAGGTGCGGCATTGGTTGGGCACATTGGAGAGGCCCACAATAGCAGTCAGCAGGTGGTTGGGCTGGCGTTTCTGGCATGAGGTCGCAAGTCGACCGGGAAGAATGGAGGCGAAGTGGGTAAACAGGAGTAGCTTGGAATGGAGCACAATAGCGGGAGGAGAGAAGTCATGAGCGAGGACTATACGGGGTGGGAGGTAAGGGAAGGGAAGGGTAAGTATGCAATGGTTTGGCAAGGCAGATAGAAGTGGTGGGGCCAAACAGAGGCCGTATCAAAAAAAAAAAAAAAAAAGAAAAGCAATGCGTCGGATGTTAAAAACTGGTGGGATTCTGCTATGGGGTGCTTTGTGGGAGAGCGGAGTAGCTCTGGGGGCAAATAAGTAGCACATGATCGGGGAACAACCAGAGAAGGACATTTGGTGGTGTAGGTCACGTGGGGTCTGCCATTTTGAGATGGCCTTGTGGCTGCCACCATTTTGTGAAGACTTGCAGTAAGGAGTGAGTCGACAAGGTGCTACGGTCTTGCAAAGTGGGTTTTGGGGATTTTTTAAAAAACAAAAGGTTTTTGAAATAGATAGGCCTTGTAGGCAGCATTGGACTACTATGGGTAGTGTGAGAAGTCACATGGCTGAGCAAGCAGCTGTGAGGGGATGCCATGGGGACTTAGGCTGTGGAGGAAGAAGCCCTTTGGTGTGGGCTACATGAGGACACCATTGGATAAGGCATCACAGCAATAGGGGGGTGGCAGGCAGCCGGGGGAAGTGCATGGGAGATGATGCACTGCTTTCTTTAAAGTGCAAGGCTAGATATATAAAAAATAAAAGAAGGAGTGCAAATGACCTCTTTAGTGGTGAGGTTCTATACCAGTAGAGCATGAGGATTGATTGTTTGGGTTGATTTTACTATGGGTTTACTACACAGGGGCAAGGACAAGAGGACAGTGGAAGGGCATTGGGGTGGGCAGTGATGTGCTCCACTCCCCGGGTTTGAAAAAAAAAGGGTGCAGAGGTCTGGGAGTACTTTACAGGATAAGGAAGGCTCATAACATGTGTTTTATATTACAGACATGAACACCAGAGGTACAAGAGCCATGAAGGCAGACGCCATGAAACTAATCATGGATTTGGTTGATAGGGCTCATAAGGTGCTGGATGTAGTGGATGACACGGGGTCAGACACACCAGGCCCGTCTGGAACAGGGTTAAAGGTGAAGGATAGGTCTAGGTCTAGAGGGAAGGAAAAGGGTCACCAAAAAGGGGGGCCCACGAGCACCTACCCCTAAAGAGCCCAGGCCCGAACCCTGCATGCTGGATCTTGTTCCGCAGCCAGTTCCCATTCCAGATGCAAGACCAGTTCCATTGCTGAACCCAGTCCCATGTCCAGCACCCGCATCCGAGCCAGAGCCCCAACCAGTGACAATTCCAGTGCCAACACTAGTGAGCCCACAGCCAATTCCAGAGCTGATCCTGGGGCCGACACCTTCCTTTCATTCCATCCCTGGACCCCTTACCAGGACCGGCTAGAGCGCCATCAAATGCTCCAGATAGTAATGGTATGATTGTAGAGAGCAGCATGACAAGCATTAAAGAATATATGGAGCAATTGTTGGGATTGGGGGGGACAGGATTGAAAAATTGCTAAAAGTTTTGGGGGAGCTAGAAAAAGGCAAAAAAGCAGAGAAGGCTGGGGAGACACCTGGACAAGAAAAAGGAATAATGGGGGGAGAGGGTGGGTCAGGGGTGTGTGGATAGGTGACCACATGCCGTTGGTCACAAAAGAGAAGATTTGGAAGGGTGAGTTTGTGGACATTTTTGTGCTAGTGGATAAGAAGGCAGCAGAACAGTATGAAGAGACGGAAGGGATGGGAAAGAAGGAGCTTGCTGCAGTTGTAGTTTTGGTTGAAAAAGGGGAAGAGCTGAAGGGGCCAACCTATAAAGGAAAAACCTGGGCAGCATGTTCTTTGGGTTTTACGTATTACAGTGCAATAGTACAGGAGAAAAAGCCAGAGATGTGGATTCCTTTTTTAGGATACTCCTTGATCATTAGAAGTGCGTATAAAATGATGGGGGGTAGAAATTGGCTTCAGTACGATGAGAAGTTCAGTACCAGGATGGCAAATTATGGGGTAGATTGCCGGTGGGATTCCTATCATGATGTTCTTTGGTGGGAGACCATGACGGTAGCCTGGAGTGCAGAGGGGGAGTGGTCGAAAGGGACCAGGAAATGCCAGAAACATTGTTGGGGATACAATAAGGTGTATTGTTCTTTCCCCAACTGTAAATTTAGGCATGCCTGTTCAAAATGTGGAAGGACACACCCAGCCATAAAATGCAGGTCATATGGGGACAATAGCACGGTTGGCTCACATTCGGGACACTCTTTTCAGGGTGCACAAGGCTGCCATGGGGGGATGCATTAGGACAATAGTGGGAGGGGGAAGGGATATGTTGGAGGCAGGGGATTTCAGCAAGGGGGGAGGCAGTAAGGAGAGAGAAGAAATCTCTCCTATGGCCCGGAGCCCCATAAAACTGGAAGTGGTTGAGCTTTGGATGACTGCTACCTGGACACAGATGCAGGGGACACACTGGTCTAGGGGTTTAGGGAAGGTTTTTATTTACAGTATCAGAGGGTATGGAAAGGGACGTGGGTTAAGAACTTGGGGTCCATACAGGATAAGGAGCACTTACTGCGGTAGAAGATTTAGAAAGAGGTGAGAGCAGGGAGAGTGGAAGGTCCATTCAAGGAACTGCCACTGCGGCACCTTAGGGTGTCGCCATTGGGTCTGGTGCCCAAAAAACAGTAGGGGGAATGCCGGGTAATTCAACATCTGTCATACCTGGACAAGGACTCGGTCAATGACTTTGTTGGTGAAGAGGAGAGCAGGGTATCTTATGAGACCCTGGAGGATACGGTTAGGCTAATCAAGGCCAAAAGAGAGGCTTGGTTGGCTAAAACAGACTCTGAGTCGGCATTCAGATTGTTGCCGGTCAGGAGGGAGGACTGGGTCTTGTTGGGTTTCCAGACAAAGGGGCAGTATTATTTTGACAAAGCCATGCCCATGGGATGTTCAGTAACAAGTGCAACTTTTGAAATGTTTAGTACATGGCTACAGTGGGTCTTGAAGGAAAGGTATGGGCATGTAGCAATAGTCCATTATTTAGATGATTTTTTATTCATTGGGGAGGGGAAAGCAGGGGTGAAGCGCATGTTATCGGATTTCGCGAAGATGTGTGGGGAGTTAGGAGTACCGTTAGCAAGGGATAAAACAGAGCAGCTGAGTCAGTGTCTGGAATTTCTAGGGATAGAGGACGACACAGGGCAAGGTTTGTTTAGGCTACCAACACAGAAGGTAAAGAAGTTGAGGGGATTACTGGGGGAGGTAACTCATACAAGGAGGGTGACCTTGAACAAGGTGCAGCAGGTGCTAGGCCACTTGAACTTTGCTTGCAGGGCCATCGGGCCAGGACATGCCTTCACATGTCACCTGGCTAGGGCTACAGGAGGAGTAATAAGGCCACACCATTGCGTGGATTTACGGGTGGAAGTCAGGGAGGACATGAAGGTGTGGGAGCAATTCCTAATCACTTATAATGGGATAGCTTTATGGCAGGATGAGTGGCTGTTTAATACAGACCAGGATTTTTACACTGATGCCTCAGGGGGCATAGGTGTAGAGGCCTATTTTAGGGGGAGATGGTTTTCCAAACCATGACTGACAGAATGGGTTAGAAAGGGGCTCACGCGTGACATCACTATTTTGGAGATGTTTCAAATATGGGTGGTGACAATGCTGTGGGTAGAGGAATTAAGGAACCAGAGGGTGACTTTCTGGTGCAATAATAGGGCAGTGATCAAGGTGTTGAATAGCAAAGGGGCCAAGTCTGACACAGTGTTGCAAGTGTTGCAACAATCAGTGCTGCAGAGTTTGAGTCTCAACATGAGCCTTAGGGCCAGGCACATAGCAGGCATACAGAACACTGTGGCTGACAGCCTCTCCCATCTGCAGATGGGCAGATTTCAAGCAGTAGCAGCAGGGGAAAACCCACTGGGGTGAAGATTCCAAAGGGATTGTGGGAGATTGGTTGAAAGGAACAGAATATCTCTTTCAGAGCTCTTGGGCAGGCAGCACTTTAAAGGCCTATGAGAGTTCTTGGAGAGTGTTCCAAGCTTTCAGAGCTCTACACAGCATGGAGGTAAGTGGAGTGGTCACAGAGCAGCAAGTGGCCAAGTTTGTGGTGGAAGGGTGGCAAAATTAGATGGCTCATGCCACCATGGGGGTGCACCTGGCAGCCATAGGTTGGGTCTGCACTATGAAAGGATGGGGGGGACCCCAGTAAAGGGGTATTGGTAAGAAGAATGATGATGGGTTGGCAGTGGGTAAGAGGCAGAGTACAAGATAAGAGTAGGCCCATCTTGGAACAGCTGTTTATGAGTTTGGTAGGAATATTACCACAGGTGTGCTATTCGGCCTATGAAGTCATTTTGTTCAGATCAGAATCCGCACTGTTCTATGGGGGAGCATTTTGAGTAGGATAGTTGGTCGGGCCAAGTAAAGCAGTCCTTGGAGCTGGGTTGCATGGAGAGGACATAGAATGGAAGGGGTGCATGATCATGGTTTTCATACGGAGGTCCAAAACAGACCAGATGGGAAAGGAGGCATGGGTGCCAATACAGTGGCACAAGGTGGAGAACATTTACCCAGTTAAGGCATTGCAGGAGTATCAGGCCACTAGGCCAGATGGGAGGGGGGGTTTCTTCATTCATGAGGATGGGAAGATGGTGACGGGTAATCATATATTGGGGGTGCTGAAGAAGGCTATTGGTACACTGGGGGAAGACCCGAGTAGATATTCATCACATTCTTTTAGGATTGGGGCCACTTCAGAAGCAGCAGCCCTAGTGGTGCCTGAGGAAGATTTAAAGGCCTTGGGCTGGTGGACATCTAACTGTTACAAAAAGTATTTGCTAGTTAACAAGTGCTAATGATGTCTCTCTTTTCTCTTCACAGGAAAGGGCAGGGAGGGAGAGGTGGGAGGGTATAGGGGCGGATTGCAGCAGCTACTCATTGTGTGTATTTCTGTATTTCTAGTGATGGGATACAAAAAAATACATATGCATCATCGGGAATTCCTACATATATTGGTCAGAAAGACAGGCCAAATGGCAGCCCGGGGGGGAAGCTGCTGGGTTTGGACTACCAGAAAATAAGAATTCAGTAGAAAGCATATGGGGGATGCGGTGGAGGAAATTCCTGCCGTTGATGGAAGAAATGTGGAGAATCAACCCAGAGCCCAACCTAATCATCATACATCTGGAGGGCAATGATTTGGGTACTTGCCCTTGGTTAGACATATTCAATCACATCCAAGAGGAATTGGGAGTGATTAATGAATAGCGGTCCAAGGTTAAAATAATGTGGTCTGAGATAGTTGCCAGAAGGGTGTGGTGATATGCACACAAACCAAAAGCTATTGAGGGAGCAAGGAGGAGAATGAATAGAAGGATAGGAAAGGGTATGCTATGAATAGGGGGTGGCGTCATATGGCATGACTAGGTAGTGGAGAACATTGCCAGTTTATACATATCAGATGGGGTCCACTTGGCAGAGATGGGCAATCACATCTTTATTACGGAACTTGGTAGAGGCATAGACTCCTTGTTGGAGACCCTATGGTAAAGAAAAGTGGGGAAGCCCACTATCCAATGCAAGTTGGAGATAGGCTAGTGGACGAAGGAAGAAGAAGAGCCCTTTGGGGGGGTAGAAAGTATGGAGCCACACCAAAAGGGGGTGGAAAAATAAAATGGGTATGGACACCCAGAAATAGAGAATGGGGGGCAGGAAATGGACCTGCCTCAGATGGTAAGAGAGAGAACCCCCTCAGGTTTGCGCCTGGAAGTGAAAGAAGATAAGAACGCAAGAGAAGACCTCTGTGAGTTTACACCCAGGGGAGAAGAAAAGGTAACAAATTGTGATAAATTGTGACTGAATGCGATGTATTGTTTACAAAGTATAAAATACAATGGTGAATTAAAATGATGTATGTAAGACATGGAAAAAGGAACTCAGTATTGTAAATAAGGAACTTGATATGGAGAGGTTTAATAGATGGTGTGCCAACAGGAGCAACCAAAAAGCAATACTGAGTGTGGTGTGTTTTCTTTCTGTGGAAGAGGGCTCTAGAACAAGAAGGTATGTCTATAGAAAGACAGGACCAATTGCTCTAGGTCTGAGTACCCTGTAGGAAGCAGGTGAGGGAGGAGGAGGAGCAGGACGGGAAGGGAAATAGGAAGAGGAGGAGTCATAGGTTAGATCAGAAGGGAAAGGGCCCCAGCTAAGGATAAGGGAGTGGGCTAAGAGAATTACATCACAGCCAAAAAGGCAGGCCTTCAGAAGGAAAGGGAAGCAGGGAGTAGGCTGGAAGAGGAGAGAGAGGGGAAAGAGTGACCAGAGGGGGTGGAGACAGAAAGGGGGATTTAAGAGGAAGCACAGGATAGTGCTCCCTCATTTCTGCTAAGACAAGATTTTTGTTTCCCGACCACCACCCAAGGGTTAAGAGGGAATTGGGGATGAAAAAGAGAAAGGAAAACAGAACAAGTGGAAAAATGAAGAAGAAGAACCCTTCGGGGGGGGGGATGTTTGGAGCCACACCAAAAGGGGGTGGAAAAAGGAAATGGGTATGGACACCCAGAAATAGAGAATGAGGGGCAGGAAATGGACCTGCCCTAGATGGTAAGAGTGAGAACCCCCTCAGGTTTGCACCTGCGGGTGAAAGAAGATAAGAATGCAAGAGAAGACCTCTGTGGGTTTGCACCTGGGGGAAGAAGAAAAGGTAAAAAATTGTGATAAATTGTGACAGAATGCGATGTATAGTTTACAAAGTGTAAAATATAATGGTGAATTAAAATGATGTAAATATGACTTAGAAAAAGAACTCAGTTTTTTAAATAAGGAACTTGATATAGAAAGGTTTAATAAATGGTGTTCCGATGGAGCAACCAAAAAGCAATACTGAGTGTGGTATGTTTGCTTTATGGGGAAAGGGCTCTAGAACAAGTAAGTGTTATTCTAAATGAGAAGAAAAAATATACTTTGAGGTAAGCCAATTGCATAGTTATTATGAATCTTTTTAAATAAGTAATCTTCCAACCTAATCAGTGCCTTGCTAGGCAAGCTAGATAGTGTGTGTGAGGGTGTAACTCCCCATGTCTGGATTTACCAGACTGAATCTGTCAAAAAGCAATGATCAAAATCAGTAAGTTATAAAACAGTACTGGGGTAGAAAATTCAAGTGAGATGATATCTCAGATGTATAGTGTCAAATCGAATCGATCGTCATAGCACCCAGTTATCTTGGACACAGTTTTGTAACAACTTAAATCAGTGTTAGCACAAAACTTAGCATCAAGTGTTCCAAAGGTAATAGCCTTCACTACCATAATGACAGCATGATTCCTGCAACACAGTGATGTTTTTGGTGTGACCCTTCCTCAGACTGAAGATAGACATTTAGAGGAAGGGTCACACTCAAAATGTCATGGCATTGATTTGAATAAAACATGTTTCACATTAGCGGTAAAGCAGGGATTCTGGCCACACTCGCACTTTTCGTTTAATAATTCTAAAGTGCTTTAAAATGTTTTCCAGCACAGAGTACTGTAGTTTGGGATGTTTTTCCTGCACTCAATCATGGACACCCCCTGAACTATCTACAACAAGGAGTACTGTATCTCACATTGCTGTGCTAGACAGTGACTGGAACCTAATTAGCCAGTTCAGCAAGTATATTTAATGCCTGCAGGGCCACAGACTGATATATCAGTCCAAAATTCCTATATGTTTTAATTCTGTCAGCAGCTTAAGGGTTCATGTTATTGCAAGGACTAAACTGTTTAATATGGAAGACTAGGTTTGCTGGCAAAGGCACCTCGCTTCACCTGCAATCTTTTCTTCTAGGTTTGTTTGTAAGGACAGAGCAAGGAACAACATTATCAGAGCAAGGAAAAAGATTGAGGCTTCTTTTGGCTAGGCAGATTTACTGTGTGTTATTATTTTCATTTGTGCTTAAAGGTTGTGTTACTGTTTTTCACTTACATATTGCTGCTTTATTGTTCTCTTATTCAAATTACTTTTGCAGGGTATACTTTCTGCTACATTGTTACAGGGTGTACCTACAGGTTTGTTACTGTTTTGTGCTTACAGATTACTGCTTTATCATCACTGATTCAAATTGTTTCTTTGCAAGGTATATTTTCTGTGGACTTGTTCAAGGTTGTGCCTACAGGTTTTTGTTACTGCGTTTTGCCTACAGGTGTTAAAATTTACTGCTTTATTTTTTCTCTGATTGAATTTTTTTTTTTTACAGGGTATATTTTCTGCTAAATAGTTATAGGGTATGCTTGCATGTTGATACTGTGTTGCGCTTACAGATTACTGCTTTATTTTTCTCTATTTCAATGTTTTTGCAAGGTATAATTTCTGTTAAGTTGTTGTGCAGGTTGTGCTTACAGGTTGTTACTTTTTGTACTTACACATTACTGTTTTATTTTTCTCTGATTCAAAGTGTTTTTTGCAAGGTATATCTTCTGTTAAATTGTACTGCAGGCTGTGCTTACAGGTTTTGTTACCTTTGTGCTTACAGATTACTGCTTTATTTTTCTCTGTAGCAAGGTGTTTTTTGCAGGGTATATCTTCTGTTAAATTGTTACAGGTGGTGCTTACAGGTTTGGTGTTGTTGCATTTTGTGCTTACAAGTTTTATGGTTTTATCTATCACTATGCTAAGCTTTCAGGACTAATTACAGGAGCACATACGAGACAGACTGAGGGCTAGCATCTGCATTTGTTGTTGGTTGATTGTTTCTACTCTTATCTCCTTGTTTCTTTCATTTGTGTTTTTTTTTGGCAGTGGAAGGGCCCACACACCCACCCCCATCCCCAATCACCCCATGATACACTCCTTTTATAGAGTAGCAGAGTCATGACAGTTCCTCTAGCAAAGCAGGAAGGGGAGGATCAGAGGGGTATCCACACAGTGACTTCACTTAAAGGGGCACAATCAATTTAACTTGTTATAGAAAGTTATACAAAAACAAACAAAAGGAAAAAAAAAAGACAAAAAATGAAACTTTTGCATTCATTTTCTTTCTAATTACTCAGACCAGATTATAAACTCGGCAACTCAACTGGAATGAATATTATTAACTGCAGGTACTGTGGGACACTTTCCAAAAGGGTAGTTATATTGGATTTAGGACACTGTCCTATATGCTGGACCATCAGAGATCTAAGTGCTCAGCTCCTGGCAGCATGGGCAGAGATTGCACACCTCAGATTGCATATTCAGGAGGAAATATATTACAAGAACTGGTAGTCATTTCCCCAACATCCAACTGAAGCACCTTGACCACAGAGGGTAGTTGGTCTGGGAGGTTGGCAGGCAGTTAGGAAGGGCAAATTGGGTGCCCCATCACTCAGTGCTCACCAGTGTATCACCTCCACAAACCATATAAAAATTACAAGCAGGTATCTGCCTCTATCTCCAAAATCAAACAAAGGGACAGAGGACACTGCAGAGCAGGACACTGCAGCACAGGACCTAGCACAAAAAAACTCAACCAAAACAGGAACCAAAACAAAAAAAGCAAAAAGGAAATCCAAAATACTTCTGATCATAGGAGACTCCATGGTTCGGGGAGTTGATACCTACCTCTGGCTTGGGTTAATGGTCAGATGTCTCCCAGGTACATCAGCGTGGAGAGTCACTGACTGCATTGCTAAAATTGTGCAGGAAGCAGGAGAAAACATCAATGTCCTGGTACACATAGGGACTAATGATTTCACCAGCTGGTCAGTTGTGGAGACCAAGGAACACTTGACCAGGCTGAGAGACAAACTGTCATCCATTTCATCTGGCATTTCCTTCTTTGAGGTCCTGCCAGTCTGGGATAGGGGGGCAGATGGGTGGAAGGTCAGAGAACGGAGAGATAGGAGAGCTAAACATGTGTCTCAAGGGCTGCTGCCAGGAAAAAGGAGACAAATTTGTAGGTAACTGGCAACAGTTTTTGGAGTGAAAGTTCTTTAAATTTGATGGACTGCATCTGATGAAGGAGGGAGCCAGTGCATTGAGGAAGATGTCTGATATTATTGAAGAATATTTAAGCTAGCAAATGGGGAGAGGGGTGCAGCGCCCCATGCATCGAATGGGGAGAGCACTCAAAGTTCAAAGTTCACAGTTTATTAATGCAAAAGATGTATAAAACAATACATTTTATCACATCCACATAAGAGATGCAGCGAATTAAAATTTCGCTGGCGAATTGCACGCTAAGTGGGCACTTTGTGTTGCCACTCCACTACGCGGAGTGGGCAATGCAAAGTGCTCACTTCACCTTGTCATTACCACTTTGAGTTGGCATAATAAGAACACGAAGTAAGGTGAAGTCATTGTTTTTATTGGACTTCGTGTTCCTCATTATGATTCTAAGTCATCCACTTGGTGTTTCAGACTTGGCAGCCCCCCCACAGATCACATGGCTTACAGTACTGTAAGTCACATGCTCTCTAGCCAGGCAGGAAGGAAGTGGGTCACACAGGCAGTTTCACTTTCTCCTGTACAGACTGAGAGAGAGGAGTGTGTGTGTACTAGAGAGAGGGGTGTTTTTTTGATTGCAGAGAGAGTTAAAATTTGATACTTAAACCAACAGCTTTTTTAAAAGCTGAATTTTTTTGTCTTTTCTGCACTGTTTTTTACTTAATTTGTTCTTTCTGCAAATTTTATTTTTCTTACCTACTTAGTTGTTTGCCTGTGTGTGTGTGACTGTGTGTGTGTTGTGCTTGAGTCGTGAGATGGAGCAGGGTGAGGGAATGTCTGGGGAAGGGGCAGCTCTGGGAGAACATGGGTACACATCACTCACTGTAGTATGGGGGCATGGTGCCCATTTGTGTTGGACTGCTCTCAGCTTCTGAGTGTCCAACCCCTGGAAGCAGGACCAGCACCGCCTCCTGACTCTGAGGCAGTTCAACCAGCACCACCACCAAGTCCAGCACAAGGTCCTTTGGAGCAGGATGTGCCTGTTCCCCTAGGCCCAGGTGTGGATCCCACCATCAGAACTGTTGAACAGTGTGAACAGCCTACTGCCAGTTCATCTGGCCCTCCCCTGCCTGTGCCTGGTCCTCCCCACATCTCCATTGTTTGGCCGTTTTTTGACTGTGTCGGGAGGGACAACAGTGTGGTTAAGTGTCACCTATGTGCAGTGGCCCCTGGGGAAGTCACCTGGGGACTGGGGGCCAGCACACCCATATGCTTAATCACCACCAGTTGGAGTGGCAGGCTGCCACAGAACTGACCATGTCTGCACCTGCTGGCTGTTCTGTGACAGAGGGTGCCGCTGTGCATAGTGGGCGTGGCATCCCTAAGAAGAGGAGGGCTACAGCAGTACCTATTGCTCCACCAGCACCCCCACCACCACCAGCAGGTCAGCCTGTCAAAGGAGTGGACGCCAGAGAAGTGCATGTAACACTGTCTGACTTGTCAGTTCTCTGGAGTGCTGTTGAGGAAAACAGCGAGAGGATGAGTGCTGTGGAACAGCGGCTGGATGATATAGAGGGACATCAGCTTCAGATTATGTCCATGCTGGAACTGCTGCTGGATCATCATAGGATCCCACATTAGTTTTGTTTCCTCACACCATGTTCCTCCCCCCACCTCCCTTGCTGTGCCATAAAATGTATTACTCCACCATCCCTGACCCGTGTATGTAATTATGCCCTTTTTTGTTGCCTTCAGTATGCGTTACACTTTGTATTCTGGGGCCCCTTCATTCTGTTAAGTGTCTGTGTGATTTGTGTATGTGCGCTGTTTTGGTGCCTCATTTTTCTGCATCCGCAAAAGGCATCTGTCTTGCGTCCAGAAAACTGACAAGTGGTAACACAGTGAAATGAGACTGTTTTAGCACATACAAAGTTCCTCAGAATTTATGGCGCACTCAGTCATGCGCACAACAGTGGCATAGATTCCCCAGATTTTTTCTGCAGTCCCAGAATGCATCCTCCATGTGTCCAGAAAATTGACAAGTGGTAACACAGTGAAATGAGACTGTTTCAGCACATGCAAAGTCCCCCAGAATTTATGGTGCACTCAGTCATGTGCACAACAGTGGCACAGAGTCCCCAGATTTTTTCTGCAGTCCCAGAATGCATCCTCCATGTGTCCAGAAAATTGACAAGTGGTAACACAGTGAAATGAGACTGTTTCAGCAGATACAAAGTCCCCCAGAATTTATGGCGCACTCAGTCATGCACACAACTGTGGCACAGAGTCCCCAGATTTTTTCTGCAGGCCCAGAATGCATCCTGCTTGTGTGCAGAGAAGTGAAAGTGATCATCTCAACTGGATTGAAAGGTGCCCTTTGGATGTGCAGTAATAGTAGCCCTGGAGAGTAGATATATATATATAGATATATAGTTGTGTATTTTGTAGGTGATGATGAGGGGGGTTGAACTTGACATGGACATGTATTCATGCAATTGTTCTGCATCACACACAGGTGACTCTGTCTCCAAACTGTTGCTGTGCACCGTCCAGTGCTCAATGAGAATTATTTGCACTTAAATGGAACTGGATAACTCTCAAGCACATGAAGGTAAGTATTTCTTTTGGGGGATCATATTTTCAGTTTTGTCTGTAATGGTTTGTTATTTTTTTATTTCTTCACAGATTTCATCAGCATTCTTCTGGAGTCTGGTTCTTAATGATGGTCATGGTCATCGAATGAAACGACTTCTGCGTGTTGCATGTGTGCCCAAGCTCGGGTCAGGGAGGGGTGTGCCTGATCATATTGATGAACTTCTTTGGATAAGGCCACTTTGACAGAACAACAAAGTATCACGAATTTTCCTAAAAAAAGAAATTAATGACTTCTTAAAAGTTACAACTTCATTGTTTTGTGTCCCTCCCTGGTTCTCAAATCTCAATCCCTATTGTCAACTAAGTTGCATTTCAGAGACACATCTGGTCAAGTACTAAGACAACCTGTTGTTTGCAATATTTGCAGCAGTCTTTACAAAGCAATGAAACGAATGAAATAAAATCTTCATACTTATCAGAATGGATTTCACATGGACATTACATCGCTTACTCTCTGTCTGTACGGTATAGCTACAGCATCTTTCCCAACGAGTAATATTACCGATGCAGCCTGTTTTTGTTCTCCTGTAAAAGAAACAAAATAAGTGTACTATATGTGTTTTGCCACTGCGGCTCTGAAAAGCTACAGAAAACAAAACAGACAACTTAAGGAAGTGAGGCAGCATAACAAACATGAGTGCACTTACTCACTTTATGGTTTAAATATTAAGAAGCTGGTGGTGGTCGTGGTGCACTTGTAGACTGGTGGTCTGTGGTGGGCAGACAGACTCATGGTGGCAGCAGACTTGGATAACATCAGTCCTGGTGGTGGTGGTGGTCCATGGGGGGCAGACAGACTCATGGTGGCAGCAGACTTGGATAACATCAGTCCTGGTGGTGGTGGTGGTGGTGGTCCATGGGGGGCAGACAGACTCATGGTGACAGCAGACTTGGATAACAACAGTCCCAGTGATGGTGGTCCAGGGTGGACAGACAGACTCATGGCGGCAGCAGACTTGGATAACATCAGTCCCAGTGGTGGTGGTCTGGGGTGGGGGGGCACACTGCCTTTTAAATACTACAGTTAAAACCTGCCAACATTAACCACACCATCATCCTCATAAAGAAAACTGCCCTCACAGTCATCGATGTCTGAAGTCTGACCACTGGGAAATTCTTTCTCCATTGTGTCATCATCTATATCAGTGGTGGGCCATTTCAGGCAGCCACTGCCAGTGCCACCAGGATGCTCCATTTCCACATCAGCAAGACCACCATGACTAGGCCGGGGTATGAATACTGAGGTTGCAGTCTGTGCTGGTATGTGCCTCTCATTCATTTTGATGAATGTTAGCAAACTAACATTTGTAGGAGACAGGTTTGTCCAACATCCCTGACTATTGCACCTGCTGAGTTGAATACCTCCTCAACACCTTACACTGTAGGGTAGGCACGTGAGGTACTTCAGTGCCACTGCAGTCAGCTTGGCCATTCACTGACCTTTCCACTCCAGTACAAAAGAGGATCTTCACTTATTGTCAGATGCCGTTTTTCCGACATATATGACTCAACCATTCTCTGTGCTGCACTAAGTCCGATTGTTGATGCATCAGCCTGTTCCCCGGAATCATTGATGTCACAAATACCCACTTGGGACAAAGCCTCCCAAAGTGGGTTGACGTCAACCACTTTGGATGACAGACCATCAGGAACTACAGTCCCCTTACCCTTGCATGATATGCTTGCTGGTCTTCCAGCTACACCTTCAGCTGGATTATGTTGCTGAGGTTTGCAAACCTTGGCACGTGACTTCTGTGCACCATGAACCAAGCGAACCAGTTGACCACTGATATTTTTTACCTGTTCAGGCCCTCCCTCCAGTACTGATGCAATTCCAGGTTTATATCGTGGGTCCAGCATTGTTGCCATGGTAGTTGTCACCACGCTTGAATGCTCACAATGTGATGATTCTGGTCGATACTGTCAGCATGTGTTGCAGCAACATACTCGCTACCACTGCCTCCGCAACATCAAGGTTATGCTGGTACATTCACCAATGTCTGCCTCAGCACCAGCAGCAGTGGAATTGATTGGCTAATGGAGGCAGACTCACCACTCACTGCCTGTGTGGCATGTTCAAAAGGCCGCAAAATTGTTATTACAGAGTCCATGAGGCAACACTGTTCAGTCATCATAGACATGGAGGCCCCAGAACTGTCACGGCTAGTGTGCATAAGAAGATAGTCTGTGATGACTTTGTATTGTTCATACAACCTCTCTGCCATGTATAAAGTGGAGTTCCATCAGGTGACAACTTCCAGCTTCAAGCGGTGCTGAGGCAGGCTGTTTTGTATCTGCAACTGCCGCTTTTGGTCACGGGCCTTTCCAGATCTTGAAAAGTGAGATCAGATACATCATGCAATGGTCAGCATTTTCTTTATGTCAGGGTGCTGCAGAAACTCCTGAACCACAAGATTTAAACAGTGGGCCATGCATGGAACACGAAAAAAAACACCATTCTTGATGCATTTCACCATATTGGACCCATTGTCACTTGATATGAACCCAGTTCTCAGGGACAGAGGGCTTAGCCATCTGTCAATTTCAGTCAGTACCATGTCCAACATGTTCTCACAAGTGTGTGAACAGGTCACACTGCCCATAGCAGCTGTTGCATGCTGGCGAATTCCAGGAAGATTGCTACCGTGACAATCCACCTTCCTGCACTGATTAGTCACACTACCAGCATCACAAACAACCCCCGGCACCTGTGCCCAGTGTGCAGTTATACACAGATATTAACTCCCCGCTGTTTTGCCACTTGTCCACATATCCATTCTTAAATGGATGAATGAAGAGGAGGAATGTTGAAGGGCATGTCTTACTGAGTCGGAGGCAGTGTGGAACAATTCAGGAACAGCACGGGTAGAAAAGTATGTCCTGGATGGGACTTTCCATTTTGGACAGGCAAGGGGCAGCAAACTGCCAGAATCCAGAATTCTCCACAAAGGAGAAGGGCAAAAGATCGATTGCCAGCATTTCCACTTCAGCAGCATTAAGTTCACATGACACTGTATGATTGGGGAGTACTTCAGCTTATGCACAAAAACACTCTGTAATGTGAGCTGACTTAAATGTTTTACAGGGTGTGTGTTGGTCACAAATGGTTGTGCTCTGAGATGAATGGCATTGGCAGGGGTGGAGTGTGGACATTTGATGAAGACGGTTGCACAGGTGATGATGACAAACCCAGAAATTATGTTATTTTTCCGGATTTGCCAACGGGGATTGATGTACCACTTGCACTAGACATACTGCATTCACCACCATACCACCACCACCACAGAAACTGCTATTCTCACCAGCACTGGACAACATTTCAAAGTCATTATGGTCCTCCACCTCATCATCATCATGCCTGTAGTAATCCTCTGCTCTTATTGCCACACTACTGCACTCATTTAATTTCCTACTGGGCTTAACAGCCATGGAAGGGGATAACATACTGGCTATGGTTGCCGCCGGTGATACAGGTGAATGCCCAAGTCTGGTATTAGCTGCCAGCTTGTACTGGGTCCACAGAGTCAAGTGCCTATTCTTAAGATGTGTATGCTGTCCTCCTGTCCCAAGATGGCTCCCCTTTTTACCTCGACTAACATACACATGGCAAACTTGGAAGATTGCAACTGAATCATCATTTGCATCTTGAACAAAAAAAATCCCATTGTGATGCTCTGCTTTTAACATGTCCATGATGATGTGGCTTATTTAAGTCCGTTATTTTAAGCACTGAAGTGGGGGGGCGTGTGATGTTTCTGGCACTGCACACCTGGACTGCAACTGACCAGCATGACTACCTATCATATTGAGTACTGGGTCATCATCATCATCATCATCCACTAAAACCGGTACATCACAAGTTTTTAAGGGGGGGGGGGGAGTCCTGCAAACAGATTCATAAATTTCAGACACAGACACTTTTAATTTCTTTTTCTCCGGTTCCCAACTGGGGTCAATTAAATCATCATCATATTCATCAATGTCACTGTCACACACATCCACATCTTCTGCTTGGATGCTAACGTGTGGACTGCATGTTGCAACAACAGTAACATCATCATCATCAGCATCATCACATTCATCATTATCATCTACACCACCATCACCTAATATTTTTTCACCACACTGTGAATCACTGTTGCATGGAAAATAAGTGACGTCAAGTGCCACGGTGGATGGAATATCACATTGTATGCTATCATTTACATGATCATCAGAATCAGATTCAGTTAATGGGATGTTACTGGGAAGTATGACATCATCTGCGCTGTCACTCACTTGCACTGCTTCACACTCAATATGTTTGGATACGGTACACTGGTCGGAATTAGAACTTGATGCAACAATGCTAATACTACCTCCACCACCAGTAACACCAGTAACACTAACACCACCAGCTGGGAAAGCATCATCTCCTCCAACTATCAGTGAAGCTACTAATTGGGCTGTAAAAAACATTGCAGGAGAAATATCTTTCCTCACATCACCAATGCACTTCTCCATCTGCGTACTACTACCACACCAACAGACCCTCTTACTGTCAACATTGCCATGGCCAGAAACAGCTTTACTTGCACGTCTCTTTGCAGGCATTTTGGGAGATCAACCACAATATTATTACCAAATTCAGATTTTGATACATTCACTTTCTGACTGGAGGGTCGCTACTCTCTACTATCGCTAGCTGGATGTGAAGCAAAATAAACAACTGTGGCTTCAGCAACAGATAAGGGGACTACTGTGTTGTGACACTGTCACGGAATGAAAACAACTTCAGTAACCAGTGGTGCTGATGGGGTCACAAAAACAATCCAGTCTGGTAAAAAATAACTTTTCAACTTGGGGGGGGCACTGAATACAGACAGTGCTGATTTTTACAGCACTACAAGCAGCAACACTAAGAACAGAGAACATGATCGCAGTACAAAATCAGGTAGCTGCAGTGGATAGCAGGTTCACACTGCTGCACTTAGTTGCACTTACACTGATCTGTGTCACAAATTTTAAAAGGTGTATTATATTTGTTGCATGCAACACTGCACACACAACACAGAACACGTTGTGTACAATGTTGAATGAGTAATGTGATGCAAATGCAAAAGTTCAGTGTACTCAGTGCCACATAAATTTGTAAATTTGCAATTTAAACAACATGACCTCATGAAATGCTGCACCACATTCACACAGCAAGCAGCAAGAAAATATGTACTATCACTGACAATTTTACTATGTGTACAGTAACACAGTCAGTTATATAACAAAAATATAGCCAAAACACAAAAAAATCACTAGTTATCCAACTTAAGTCTACCTACACACAGATACGTCCCTCCCCCACACAGCACTCAATGTTGTAAATTTACATTCAAAATCCACACATAAACAAAAACACTCGATGATGTGAGCACAGGAGGGTTTCCTACAATCGATGAACTACAGTAGTATCCCAAAAAAAAAGCAAAAATGCTTTTTGAACAGTTTTTAAAAGATTCCTACAGACAGCTATCAGAGCACACTGTCTCCTACTCCTTCCTACTCATACTACCTCGAACTGAGGCTGTGCAGATCAATATAGAGCCCATGTGACCTGAACTCCCATGAATCACTGCAAAATCCTCCTTCAGAGCTCAAAAACAAGGCGAAGTGAGGCAAAGTGAACTGCTACCAATGTACTTTGCCTTAAAAATTGAAAGAGAAGTGACCAGTGGAGGTGGAGTAACACAAAGTAGCTGTTTTCAATGCACTTCGCGTTCCTTATTATAATGCAAAGTACTCGCTCGTGACAGAGCATTCCATTGGGTCCGCCTTTGTTCGCTGAATCACTTCGCGGAGCGGATTGAGCCCACTTCGCCCACCACTAATCCACATACAACATGTAAAATTATAAATCAATCAATCAATCAAAGGACAGAATAAACCATTTCACAGCAATATAAATAAGTATGTTAAAAAGATCTAAATATACGCAGGGATCACTTTTTTATCCTATTAGCAAAATTTGCCTTACCGAACATTATCCTAATATTTTGCAAACTGAGCAAAAACTTCATACACAAGCCCTTACTTTCTAAATTGTTTGTCATAATCAAAGGAGTTATCCATTTATCTCCTTCTTTATTCATTTCATCACAATCTAATAACTTGTGGCATAAACTTTCAGCATCCTCATTGTTACAGTTACCTTTTTTCCTATTCCCAAACTGACACCCTACATTTATTGTACTGTAAATTTGCAATACCCATGCTTTCTAATCTCATATTGCACAATTTATTCCTATGTGTTTTATTTTCACAATATGCTAAATATGTTTCCATTTTCCCATTTGGTTTTAGATCAGAATAATACCCTTCTCTATCTAGCTCATGTATTTTGGCAAGGTCAATTTGGACTACCACATCAGAAAATCTTTGAATAACAACCTTTGAGAACATGTTTACATCAATCATGGCTTTATTAGACCATAGGTCTTCCATACCAGAACACTTCAGTAAGTTATTTAAACTTTGGAACCATCCATTTATGCCAATTCCCCTCTTTAATCTCCTCAAAAATTCAACCCAACATAATTTGGGAAGTCTTTCCATAGACATCTTCGTTACTTTTTCCCGATATTTTATGGCTCTAACTTTAATTTTAACATTCAGAGCAGGAACACCTGCTTCCAATCTCATAAATGCTGTCTGGCAGTCCCATGGGAGTTCCAAAGTTTTTCTCAGAAATACATTTTGAATAGGTTCTCGTTTTGTATCTCCTAATGACAAACCCCAAACTTCACAGCCATATAATGTCTGGGTGATGGTCTTGGCTTCAAATGTTTTCCTAAGAGCCAGGAATGAGTTATTGGCAAACCTGTTAGCAAAGGCATATATAGCACTCATTGAACTGTATGATTTATTTTTGATCTCACATATATGAGCATCCCACCTCAGGTTATTCTCAAATGTAATTCCCAAATAGCTGAATGATTTTACTTCTTCTATTCTTTTATTATTCATATCCCAAAAACATTTCCTATAGTTTTTTTCCCCAAATGATACTATTTTCATTTTCTCTACATTTAGCTCCAGTTCTAATTTAGCAAATGACTCCATCAGACTTGACATTGCTCTCTTTAGGCCCAAAGGTGTTTGCGAAATAACCAAAGCGTCATCTGCATAAAGTAATAACTGGATTTTTTCCTTGTTTATAGAAGGGGTAAATGCGTCAATATTAACCATGTCTCTAATAACTGTTTCAATGTATAGGTTAAACAATATTGGGGCCAGTAAGCAAACTTGCTTGACCCCCTTTCCCACTTTTATCTCTCTTGAGAGTGCACCATCTCTAGAGTAATGTACTAAAGCAGTGGTTTTATAGTGTA
Organism: Neoceratodus forsteri; assembly: GCA_016271365.2. Classification (NCBI taxonomy): domain Eukaryota; kingdom Metazoa; phylum Chordata; order Ceratodontiformes; family Ceratodontidae; genus Neoceratodus; species Neoceratodus forsteri. The sequence continues at coordinate 848,227,999 of CM057450.1, read as the reverse complement.
ACCTTTGTAACATTTTTAACAAATGTGTATCTATGTTTAACATTGTCAAGATCTCCCATAATTTATTTCTATCCACAGAGTCAAAAGTAGTTCTTATCTCAACAAAACAAACATAGAGCACATATTTCTTCCTGCATACATATAATTCTAACAGGTAATTCAATGTGAAGAACAAATCCAGCGTATTACAGTTTTTCTTAAAACCACATTGATACTTGGAAATTAATTTGTTTTCTTCGACCCATAATAATACCTTTTTCAATAACAGATGGGTAAAGATCTCTTGAGAGACAGGTAATAGAGTGATTGGCCTATAGCACATAGGGTCATATTTAGAACCTTTTTTAAATAATGGAACAATTACCCCTTTATTCCAATTCAATGGTAACACATAAGATTAGGCAACCGCTGAGAATAAACCTAGTAAAACCTCTGCCCAATGATCAACATTATGTAAATTCATTTCAGTGGGAACACCATCAATTCCAAGGGCTTTGTTCCTTTTCTGAGCTTGTATTGCCTCCCTTACTTCGCCAAGAGTGAATACAAGTGTCTGTGAGACACTCTCCTCTCCACCTTCACCTATACCACTAATGTCATTATTACTATATATTTTACTAAAGTGACACACCCACTGTTCTTCAGATATCAATCCTAATAGATTGTATTGAATATTAGTCTCACAGCATCCAAAGGCCACCAATGACCAGAATGTTTGACTATCTTTCTTAAGGATAGAATCCTGTAGTTTACCCCATAATGAGAGATTATATATTCTCTTCTTTTTATGTATCATAGTTTTATGTTCTGTTTTTAGGTTCTTAAAGGCCTTCAGTATGACTGGGGAAGTGTTTCGGAACCTAATCCTACCCAGTCTTTTAACCTCTTTCCTTAAATGTCTGCAGTCGTAATCAAACCAAGGCTGCATACTTCCAATATTAACCTTTGTCACCACTCTCTTTTTTTTTTTTTGAGCTTACTACCAGGATTATTTGTTGCATATAATATTCATAAAATTGGATTTGCTTAATTGGCCCACCCTTACTCATTTTATCTACTGGATGTTCTATCATATTTTGCTTATGAATTATCAAGTCAATGCATTCTTTTGTATTTTTATTCCATATAATTTTTTTCTGTATTTAATACACATATTAGCATCTGCCTTTCTTTCTTCCTTTTGATTTTTCCTTTTTAACTTAATATTTAATATAATAGAACATACCACAGGAAAATGGTCGCTATCCCACATTCTAATAACCTTAAAATAGTTCACTATATAGTAATCTATTGCCTCCACAATACCTAAATATAGAGGACTACCCCCTTTAGCTGAGCACTCCTCCCCCTCTGCTAATGATCAAACAGGATTCCAACATGTTTGTACTTCATTTGCATCAGCAGGTAAGGAAAAAGGTCTGGCTACTCATATGATGCACAGGGGAAAAGCCTGACCTCACCCCACAGCTAACACACTGAAATCTGGCCAATGGAAAATCATATACACAAATGTCCACAGTCTAGCAAACAAGATCCCAGACCTGGAGGCAACAATGGTAGAGGCTAAACTGGACATAGTAGCTATTAGAAATACATGGTTCACCAGTAACCACAACTGGGAGACTTCAGAACCCAGCTATATACTGTTCAGAAGAGACTGAGGTGAAAAAGAGGGTGGAGGGCATTTATGTCAATGAAAATATCAAAGCTACAGAAATTTAGAACACACATAAGGAGCCAGAAGAACTGTTGGTCACCCTGGACACAGGAAATGGGACAGAAACACAAACTGGGGTTGTCTACAGGCCTCCAGATCAGGGGGAGAACATAGACACATTACTGTTAGAAGACATACAAAACATGACAGCTAAAGAGGAGGTTCCGATAATGGGAGACTTCAGGATGCCAGATACAGATTGGTTAATACCAGCAGGAATATCCACCAGAACTAGGCACATAGTAGATTCCCTGCAGGGGAAGGCCTCAGCCAATTGGTACAACAACCCACAAGAGACAGGGCTTTCCTGGATCTAGTACTGACTAACGGGGAAAGGATCACAGATCTCCAGGTAGAAGGTCACCTGGGGGCCAGTGACCATCACATGGCATAATTCAATTTGGCCACTAGAACTAAATCATCCCATTCCAAGGCAAAAATATGGGACTTCAGAGGAGCTGATTTTGATAAGATGGCCAACAGAGTTAAGCTAGCCCTGCCAAGAAGAAATACAGGTGAGTGGGTACAGGCAAAGTGGGCAACATTAAGGATGCAATACTTGAAGCAACATCCCATTGTGTTAGGGAGAAAAGCAAGAGCAAAAGAAAGAGGAAACCACTTTGGTTCTCAAAAACAGTAGCAGATAAGGTCAGAACCAAAAGGTTGGCCTTCAGGGAATGCAGTGGGATGAAGATAGGGAGGCATACCAAACTTCCCTAAGGGAAGCATGGAAGGCAGTACGGCAGACAAAGGCCCAAAGCAATGAAACACTAGCATGAACAGTAAAAGAAGGGGACAAGACTTTCTATTGATACATTAGTGAAAGAAGAAAGTCTAGAGGGGGTATTGCTAAGATCAAAGGGGATAAGGGGGCATGTGTGGAGGAGGACCATGGAAAAAAATCTATCCTAAATAGATATTTCTGCTCAGTATTTACTGAGGAGAAGGTAGGACAGGGCCCATAGCTCAGCACCATGGATATGGGGGAGGGAGGTGTGCACAAGTCCCTTCACAAAAAAAGGGTTCTGCAAGAGCTCACTAAGCTCAAGGTAGATGAGGCAATGGGACCTGATGGCATACATCCCAGGGTACTAAAGGAGCTAAGGGTGGAACTAGCAGAGCCATTGGCAGAACTGTGTAATGAGTCTCTGAGCAGAGAAGAGGTCCCAGAAGGCTGGGGAAGGGTTCATGTGATCCTGTTCCACAAAAGTGGCAGCAGGGAGGAGGCTGGGAACTGCAGACCAGTCAGTCATACCTCAGTAATGGGCACGATTATGGAGGCACTCCTTAAGGAAAGGATAGTGCAACACCTGTAATCCATAGGAGCACAGAATCCAAGACAGCATGAGTTTACAACAGAAAGGGCCCATCAAACTAATCTCATAATTTCTTTGACTGGGTAACCAGAGTGGTGGACCAAGGGAGTGCAGTTGATGTCACCTATCTTGACTTCAGCAATGCTTTTGATACTGTTCCACATCGAAGAATGATTAATAATCTGGGTAGGCTCAGTGTGAGTCAGACATTGGTCAACTGGGTGCCAAACTGGTTGGTGGGCAGAAAACAGAGAGTGGTGGTAAATGGTATACAGTCAGAAGAGATGCAAGTCACAAGTGGTGTACCTAAGGGATCAGTCCTGGGGCCAGTCTTCTTCAATATCTTCATCAGTGACATTGCAGATGGACTGGAGGGTAAGGTTTACCTGTTTGCAGATGACACCAAGATCTGCAACAGAGCAGATGATCCAGATGGTGTGGGCAGAATGAGAAGATATCTGGAAAAACTGGCAAAATGGTCTGAAGATTGGCAACTGGGGTTTAATGCAAAGAAGTGCAAGATCATGCACATAGAGAACAGAAACCCTGAAGCTACCTGTAGGTTGGGAAGGGAATTGCTGACAAGCACAAGGGAAGAAGGAGACTTGGGCATCATCATCACAATTGATCTGAAATCATCCTAGTAGACCGCTGAAGCAGTAGGTAATGCTAGAGGGATGTTGAGGTGTGTTAGTAGGGGTATCACAAGTCACAAGAGGGAGGTAATAATCCCTCTTTACAAGACACTGGTTAGGCCCCAACTGGAGTACTATGTGCAGTACTGGAGGCCGCCGTCTGCACAAGGACATTAACAAAATGTAGGCAGTCCTCAGAAGGGCAACCAAAATTGTGCAGGGACTACATCAGAAAACATATGAGGACAGATTAACAGAGGTCAATATGTATACCCTAGGACAAAGGAGGGAAAGAGGCGATATGAGTGAAACATTCAAATATCTTAAGGGCATTAAAAGGTTAAAGAATTTATCATGTTTCAATATAAGAAAAATAGCAGGATAAGAGGACACAACATGAGATTAGAGGGAGGCAGATTAAGGGATAAGGTGAGGAAGTTCTTTTTCACAGAAAGGGTGGTGGGCGCATGGAATGGCCTACTTTAGGAAGTAGTGGATATGAATACAGTAAAGGGATTCAGACAGGCATGGGATAGGCATAAGGGAGCAATATAGATGAGTATGAGTAAATAGACCATTAACAGAATAAAGGCCTCTGGCACATTCATAAGGTATAAAACATGGGCAGACTGAATGGGCCTTGTGTTCCTTATCTGCCGTAAACTTCTGTGTTTCTGTGTTTCTATATTGGAACTAAATTCTAAATGGAACTCTTTGTTCTGTTTGCTCAACAGAGAAATTTGGCTAAAAAAAAAAACTGTTACAGGACTGAAGGCCTTTGAAACATTTGTTACTAACTTTTATGCTAACACTGGCAGATACTGTTACAAAACTGTATCAAAGATAACTGAGTGCTGTGACATTTGAGTCAATTTAACACTAAACATCTGAGACTTCTATCTCACTTGTATTGGCAACCCCCAGTACTATTTTATAACTTATTGATTTTAAATATTGCTTTTTTGTCAGATTCAGTCTGGTAAATCCAGACATAAGGAGGTTCACCCCCCAAGCACTATGCACTGATTGGGTTTGGCAGATTACTTATTTAGCTGATTTATACTAACTATGCAGCTGGCCTAGCAAGGCACCTAGGGATGATTGAGTCATAAGAGATAGTCTAATACTTTGACTTGTAAAGTAACGTTTGCAATTTCTACTAACCTTCAAATTCCTCAGACTAAATACTTATGACGTTTTGCACAGAAGTTGACTAGTATCTTCCTTAAGCACTTTTAAGCACTGTTGTAAAACCACTTTATGAAATCTGCATTGCTTCAGTACTTTATTCTACAGCCAGCGCTTCTGAGCTGGTGCATTAAAAAAAACTTGTTTATTTCAAATTATCAAGCTCATCTTCCTGTAGTCTTCCTGAGCCTTACAAGTATCCACACATAGTCCAGCCACTAATAATAATAGTAATAATAATGATAAAACTAACAAGAAAAATTCCATTTGTGAGCATCTGATCTACCATTGTGTCAAGAATACCTTTGCAATAATTTATGACTGACAATGGTTTCCAGTAAAAATGCATGACAAGGAATGATCTGGATACACCTCAGATGTATGATTTAGACAGTATAACTTCACTAAATATAAATTTCATCAGAGTAGTATCTGCCCACTGCCTTATTTATGAGTGTCTAGACTGTGTGGTGGGTATTGTTTACATACAGGAAATATGCAGTAAAAGTAGTCAAGTAACTTGATACAAATGCATTTTAATGTGGTTACCATTATATATAGTACAGAATGTGTTTACCTTTTCATTGAGAAAAAGAAAGCAGACAAATTATATAATGGACTGAAGATGGATTTCCATTCAAACAGACTATGCTGCATGGTCTTATCTTTCTCATTTGACTTATAGTGAGTGAAAAACTGCACTGGTTATACCGAGGGCGAGAACCTCGCAAGGTCAAAGGGCTTACCTCTACAGAGACCCCTGTTGGTATAACGCCCTCCCCTCCGGAGTCACTGATGCCGCCTCGTTATCGTACTTCAAAATTAGTCTTAGAAATCACCTGCTCTCAACACGCAGCTGTACCTGCCTCTAAGCCTCCTCCTATCCTCCCAGACAAGGCTCACTGAGCCGCTCTCTGACCTTCTGTCCAGCTCTACCTTTTCTTGCTACTATCTTCCCCACACTCCTCTTCTGATGTCTTCCACCCAGCCTTACCTTTATCTGTCCACTGAATCAATCTCCGTGTAACTACTGTATATTGTCTACTCTGTAAAGTGCACATGTAAGCCTGTTTGTATACTGTGTTTGACAAATGCCTGTATTTTTTGGCTGCTTCCTAAATGTTCTCAGATTTTTTGTCTGCCTTGATGTTTGTTTCCTGCACTGTTTTGTCCTCACTGTGACGAGGTACCTTTGTAAATGAGCCTCTGGCTCAAAGGTTGTTTAAACTGATGTTCTAATAAATAAAAATAAAATAAATAAAAGGAACTATTAATCTAGGATCAGACAAATACAGGAACAGACAGCATATCTAAAATTATCCTTTAGCCTATTCCAACTCAGTTAGTCAACTGGTATGGTATTTATAGCTGGGCAGTGGATACAGTCATTTTAGATGCCTATCACTTCCTTCCCCAGTGCACAATGCCCACTAACACCACACATCACTGAAATTAAACATGATTTGACAAATGTAAGGCAGAGGCAGGTCTGCTGTAGTCCATGACAGTATGCATAGAAGTTGGCTGGTATCTTCCATACACAGTTTACAACACTGTTGTAAAAACACTTTATGAAACCTGCATTGTTTCAGTACTTTATTCTATAGCCAGTGCTTCTGAGCTGGTGCAGTCAAAACAAAACTTGTTTATTTCAAATCATCATCTCATCTTCCTGTAGCTTTCTTGAGCCTTACAAGTATCCACACATAGTCCAGCCACTAATAATAGTAATAATATTGATAAAACTAACAATAATAATTTCATTTTTTAGCATCTAATCTACAATTGTGTAAAGAATACTGAAAGTTAAAGCTGTGACACTGTAACACTCCAAACCCTGAAGTGAACCTGAAGTTAGCTCAGAGCTTCAAAACAGTGCATGGGGGGAGGAGGTGAACAGCACTGTGGTGAATGGCCAGAACACACGTGCTTCAATTCCACTGTGTAAGGACACAGTCTTGATATCTGGTCACATGCTTCCACAGTCCCTTTCCTACATCATAGTAACGCATCAGCATGGCTCAACCCATGCAGTCGAAAATACAAAAAGAAAGATAACTGAGTAGACTGACAGGATTTTTTAATGAGGTTGTGCCTAATGTAGATTTTATGTATGTGTCCATCAGACAAAGACTACCCATACCCTTTTGGGGTCCTTTTCTTTGCCATTTTTTTAACTTTAACATTGCCAGAAGTGTTTTCTTTTTGTTTGGTTTTTTTGAGTCTCTAAAAATCAATGTGCAGTCCTTGAAAAATAGAAGTAGTGCATCTTTTTAATATGTAAATACAATACCTGTCAGCCCTCTCAATAATCCCTCTGATGGTTGAGTGTTCATACAGTTATAGAATGGGAACAGTATTAGGTACTGTAAATGTTTATGAAGGTCAGGCATAGTTACAGTTGCTATGTCCTTTGGCTTACCAGCTTCATGTAAGAACCTATAACTAGTTTCATGGCACTGATGGTTTTCCAGATAGTGTTTCAGTTTTCTTGTTCTGACACAAATTATTCTCTGTCAGTACTGTCACACATACCGGAATTGGAAAAGATTTTCTTTCATCAAGGTATTTGTTAACAATGGCAGTCAAAAAAAATGGTTTGAGTAAGTGCTTTACTTTTACAACTGGATGCAAGATTACTTGGTTTCTGAAGTGAAAGAATCTGACTCATTTCTGAGGTAAAAGCATGCACTGTAAAGGGGCAGTTGTGGCTAATTTTAACAGCTGAAGTGTTTCTTAAACATAGGAAGCAAGCAGACATATGTCTTAGAGAATGTAAAGATTAAGCGAGAGATACTCCACAATACATGGGTAAAATGATATACATTTGTATTCCCTATGTAGTATAATGTTTGAGAGTGTCTGCAAACTGTTTATTTATGTAACCAGCGCATATTATACAGTATATAAAAAATACAAAAACACTGTGATACATCCACACGTAATTCTATAATTAATTAAAAGAACATTCCTAAGGCAACAGTGTTTGTATGCCTTTGTCAGAGGCTTTAAGGCTGCAAGGACTACCATGTTTCCATTTCTGAACTGTATCTAAGTCACCATGGGTATTAATGTTTTATGGATATGTTGTTTTTTCTTCTCTGAAATGCCGTTGTTCACTTCCTACACAAGTACTATTTGTCTGCAGGGACACACATTTGTAAACAAAACTGTGGTTATTCAGAGGATTCTCTCATTTATCAGTGCATATTTAAAGTTCCTGTACTCAACAAAATTGTTGTGCTTTGACTAACAACTGGTCATTTAGACATTTATGTGGCTGCCACAGATTTAAAATTACTACATCATAATGTCCTTTCAGTCTTTTCCTCTCTGGTAATTGAATTGTGGTGTCTCAAAGAACAGTTCCTCAAAGCTGTGATATTCTCATAGAATGCTTCACTGTCATTAGATTATAGAGTACATCGTTTGTGACTAAGAGTTATAAATAGAGTTAAGAGACATCTTCATTGTTTTTTTATGTAGTTTACATAAAATTTGAAAAATCATCATGAAACTTACTCCATTTTAAAGTACCATTTCAACTGAAGAAACGTTCTTTTTTAATTGTACATGCATTGACTGTTTCCATTGTAACATTCAGGAAATTTCCCATTTTAAATGACATGGTTTTCAAAAACTTGGCATGTCTAGTACTATATATTGTATGGGAACTATAAAAGCAGAAATGAGTGTGCATTTTGGCCCATTTTTTTCATCTTTCATTAAAATTCACAATAATATGCAGCACATAAAGAATGCACAAATGCAGAATTTGTTTTAACACAATGCATACATGAGACAAACTGGAATATGGCTTCAAACTTCATGAAAGCACACAAAAGTAACACTGTTAATTTCATGCAGTTTCTTTGGCAATAAGCCAAACTCTGCCCCATTCACTGACACCCAGGTTATGGACTTCACAGCACTTGAAACTATTTGTTGTCAGGTAAGAGCAAATTACACTTACAGCTAGGTGGCAAGACTAGTACACAGGATAAATTTCAATAGCTCTGCTTATCAATACTTTCTCCAACTTATAGTGAAAGGTAATGCTAAATTATAAGGAGGAATCTCCGTGGCACTCCAAACCTTACACACTGGGTCTCAAAGCCACCTTATAGGCATCAGTGCACATGTGACTTCAAAATAAGTCCTGCCCTGTAAGACCCCTCCTCTGCCCTTCTGTGGTCAGTTTTTCATATGCATCTGACCAGGCTACATGCAAAGGACTAAGCTTCTGAGCAAAATCAGTATAATGGAATGAACAGTCAATGTATTAAGGTAAGACTCTGCAATTATTGAATTAATCCCTCAAACCAGTTACAGGCTAAACTAACATTCTTGGCTATTAATATACTGTAATACTGAGCACGTTTCAAGTGGACTCAGATCCGCATTATGGAACACTGCATAAGAAAAAAAGCAGGGAGACAACCATATGTAGAGAGCACCATATTAGTCTGGTAACAAGAAGTGCAGTCCCATGAGATTCCTCATGTAACGATAGCTTGAGGACACTGGTGTCACACACAGAATCTAGCAGAGCACCTCCCTGCTAAAGGGGTACTCCTGGATACACTGGCTCCATGTGCAGAATTTTACAGTTCCTTCTAGTGATTGCAAGGCAGACTGCCTGCCAACAAGAGAAGTAAAGAGGCTAAAAACAGAACTGAGGTGCGAGGGAAGAAGAAACTCCATAGTCCAGTGCATCTCCAGCAATGGGGGAGGAAGACAATTGCCATTTCTTATAGTACCCCTACTGTGTCTTCTTCATCTGTTCATGGGGAATTTTATACCAGAAGGATGTGCACAGCTCACTAGCACTTCTGTGCATTTGCTTCTGATGCCATCTTTGGGATGGCAGATCCTTTACCATGCTGGCACAGAATGGATGGCATCTTGCCCAAAAAATTTGGCAAGGCAACTGCCAGAGGGAATAATTTAATTGGGTCCTCACCCCTTAGAACAGAAAAAAATCAAAAACAAGAGCCAAATAAATAATTTCAAAAATGGCTATGGCGGACATTTTTGTAGCCCATGTGGCAGTCAGACATATTTGTAGTCCTGAGATGGGACAGTTTTCATATTAACAAGAGACTTTTGTCAGCTGTTCGACCCCTGTAGGCTATTATCCAATCTGGAGACAGGGAAAGATAGACAAGTAGGGTAAACTAGGTAGGGCTTTAAGTGACTAAGTAATCCTGAGGGCACATTATCCATTATGTATCCTCAACACAGAGAAATGGTGAAAATAAGGACCTGCAAGACCTGCAAGATATCACTACTACCAGTAAACTTGAACCAGCTTGGTCCAAATTGCTTAGATGAGGAGTTGTAGGAGCATTTTGACTAATCCAACCCAAAACAGGGCACCTTGTTTCAGCAGGCAGTACCAAGGAGTACCTTATACAGAGACAGTTCTCAGCCTGACACGACCATGTTGCTCCTTCATAATCGGCGGGCCAGAAACACTCTGATTCAACAGCAGCAGCAGTTCATGTTGACCATACTACAAAAGCTGGCAGAGATCTCCCAGCCGAAGAAACCATCTTGGGCTACTGCAGCTCCCACCATGCAACACAGTAATCCTGTTCAACTGGAGAACCCAGATGAATCAGGGGAGGAACTGGACAGCCAATTAAATGGAGATCCAGAATCACAGGAGTCCACGGAGCAGGACTCGCAAACTCTGACAGCCAAATACTGCACCCCTGACCAGATCACAGATCTGGTGAAGGCAATAAAAGAAACATTGGGTTTTGAGGAACTGCCAGTAGAAACAACATCAAAGTTTGTAGCCTCACTAAATCCAGCCTTGAAATCAACAACCTCCTTCCCAGTATGCATGTCAGTACAGAAGGTGGTCCACAAGTAATGGGACACAATGAAACTCACTAGAGTTCCAGATCACAAATCCTGGGACAAGATGCACCCATTTCAGGAGGATGAGCTAAAGATATGGTGCATGGCCCCACAGGTGAACCCACAGGTCACCTCACTAAGTACAAAAACCATACTGCTGGCTTAGGGTACATTGGCTCTCAAATAACCAACCGACAAAAGATTGGAGGAACTCCTCAAAAAGAACTTCAAACTTGTCGGGTTGGGAATCAGGGCAGCCACCATGGATATATACACCACTAGAACCCAAGTGCTCTAGTTCCAGGACATTCAAAAAACACTCACATCCAACTCACCAGAGATGGCCTTGATGAAACAACCCTTACTAGCCACGAAGTACTTGCAGATATGGCAGTCGACTTCCAAAGAATAAATGTCAGATCAACAGTGATAACTAACAGAGCCAGATGACTTATATGGATGAAAATCTAGGACACAGATTTGGAATCAAAGGCCATGATCATCAAAATTCCATTCAAAGGAACATCACTGCTTTGATAAGGAATGAAGAGGTTTCTAAAAGGCAAGAAAGAGGGCAGAGAGATAGTCAAAAACAAGCCATCAGCTGACTCATATTTGTCAGACAGATCAAGGTCCGGGAAAAAAACACAATTTTCATGACAAACTAACCAACTTTATCACGAAGAACTACCAAAGGCAATGCCAGTAAGCCAAAAGAAGTCTGCAAAACAAACCCCACAATAAATTTCAGCACAACAGGAATTGCCCCAATAACTCATTCAAAACCAAAAAAGGCAAGCAATGACTACAAGTAGGGGCAGTGGTAATGGGATACCCACCCATCAGGTCCCATCTCTAGCTGTTTGCTGATGAGTGGATAAGGACAATTACAGACAAATGGGTGAGAGAGTTGGTACAGAAGGATATGCAATAGAATTGGCTGAGACTCCACAAAGGGACTGGTTGGTCACCTCCCTGGTGTCAAAAAAGAGGGCCAGCACAGACCAAGTCAAGATCACACTGTGTGACCTCATCAGAACAGGGGCAATTACAGAGGTGCTGGAGCATAAGCAGGGCAAGGAAATCTATTCTTTATTTTTTATAGTGCCCCAAAAAATGGGAGACCTTTGCCCAGTGTTCGATCTAAAATTCTTAAATTACTTCATCCAGTACAAGTGATTCAAGATGGAAATGGTATGGTCCATGATCAAGGCCCTGAGACTGGGAGATTATCTCATGTCCATAGATCGAAAGGACAAGTATCTACATATCCCTGTCAGGCCATCCCACCACAAATACTTGAGATTCCATATCATGGGCCAATACTTCCAGTACACGGCACTCCCGTTTGGTCAGGCATCAGTCCCATGTGTCTTCACCAAAACAATGGTAGTCCTAGCAGCCAAGTTAAGAGAGTAGGGTATTCACATGATACCATACCTGGACGACTGGTGGAAACAAGCAAGATCCCAAATCCAGGTGCAAAGAGATACAAACATGGTATTACAATGCCTGGAGAATCATGGTTGTGTGGTCAACAGAAAAAAAGAGCACTGTATCACTCAGCCAGAGGATAGAGCACATGGGAAATCTCATAAACACCATGGAGGGCAGAGTTCACCCTGTGGAGAGTCAGGTAAAGGCATTACTTCACCTAACCAAAAAGTTGACAGCACTCAAGACACTGTCACTACTCAAAGTATCCAGGCTACTGGGTATGATGCATCATGCACAGACCTGATTTCTTGAGCATGGTGGAACATGAGACCATTGCGGTTAGATTACATAAAACAGGGCCATCAGTTGAATCAGGACCTATCGGTTTGATTTGTCATGAGACCACAGGTACAATCCTCCCTGACCCGGTGGCCAAAAGCAACAAACTTAACAATGGGGGCACCTCTGGACACACAGACAGAGGTGGTCCTAAAGACAGTTGCCAGCTTACTGATCTGTGGAGCGTCCTCTGACAACCAATCATAACAGGGCAGGTGGGCCCCCTAGGAGGCGAGGCTTCCTATCAATGTACTGGATATGCGAGCAGTATACAATGCACTAAGGGCATTCTGGGATTGAGCATGCCACAAGAAGGTGCTCATCCTCTCAGACAACACAGCCACTATGGCCTACCTAGCAAAACAGGGAGGCACTAGACTAGGAGCATGGCAATGCAAAGGGAAGTCACAAAGGTTCTCAACTGGGCCCAAACCAATCTATAGCACCTTGCAGCAATATACCTGACAGGGAAACTTAACCAAACTGTGGACTGGCTGAGCCGGCAGCTCATTCTCCTGGGAGAATGGCAATTAAATCAACAAGTCTTCAACAAGAGCAACAAAAATTGGGGCCCCATAGAACTAGACATTATAGACTGGATATAGACTGGATATGAGTTCTGCTGCAAGAGCAAATTTCAGTACAGTTGTGTTAAAGACAGCATTGGAACAGTTGACCACTCATGAACTATCTCCACCACCCTGACTGGGACTATGTGCTGTTTTTAAATGATCCAGTGTGTAAAGTTTGGAATGCCTAAGAGATGTCTCCCCACAATGGTATTGTAGTTTACTCAGCTTGTAAAGGTGAATGTGGGAGAATATCTTTGAGGCACTCCACATCCCTTTGAATCAGGATACAGTTCTCGACTCTGGCGACATGATATTTGAATGTGGATGGGAAATAATGATTTACTGGAAGGCAGTAAGGGCTGGTTTACCTTACAATGTATCTAATAGGAATTAAAAGAGTACTGGTGAAAAATGAGAGTATGTGCTTCATCAGGATAGCCATCACAGCCTAACATATATTTATTCTGAGTACACAGGTACAGCTATGGAAGAGGTCTAACTGACTACAGAAGGGCAGAGGAAGGGTCTTGCAGAGGCCAGAATTCTTTAGAAGTCACACATGCATCGAAGCCTATCAGGTGGCTTGGAGACCCAGTGTGTAAGGTTTGGAGTGCCTCAGAGTTATTCTCCCACAATCACCTTTATCAGATGAGTAAACTACCAATAAATCAAATCTTTCAATAAATCAAAGCACTGAATCTCAGCCCATAAACCACATATTTGCTCTACAACAATCTTGCCTGTTTAGTCCCTTGCATAAAAATGTAACCCAAGGACTCCATAAGTAAGCAATTAAGTTGGACCCAAAAAAATGAATTCAGAATCATAATCTTTTATGGAAATGTAACATGAGGCCAGCACCAGCAGTATGGCTGAAATTGGTGCAAGGAACAATAAAAATATTTCCCAGAAAACAAATTCAGAAAAAAACAAGTGAAATTCATTGCTAAAGATATTATTAATACATTTGATAAAGAGGACGCAACACAACCAGAATAAGAAAAAGATGTTTGTGAACCCCCTGATCACAGTAGTGCAGCACTGCCAGCATTGCCAGAAAAATATGATGAAAGTAAAACACAAAAACAGGTAGCTAAAACGCTTAGACCTAGAAAGTCAATGATTAAGGAAAAGTCTCTATCTAGTACCACTAGACGTCGCGCTCCACGATATGCCAAGCATGCATATCAGGCTCCTTCATCAGAAAGTAGTTCCTGTGATGAAGAACATGTTTTAAATGTAGAGGAACAAGATCACAATCACAATGTATCACAGTTATACTCTTCCAAAGGTGATGAATCAAAATGTGATACTGATGAGATAGAGAATGCCACCTTGTTTCCCCCACCCAAAAAGAAAAAAAAACACATACAGCAAGCACCACCAGTAGCCACAGATAGTAGTGGAAAACAATCAAGAATCATGGTAGGTCTTCTGGGGACAGCCACAGTGTTCATGAATCTGGGTCAGAAACAACTGCCACCAAAACTGCTGCAGTTCCTGGCATGATGACAAAACGTTCCACCTCAGTTGTGTGGAGCTATTTTCATATACTGTAAGTCCCCAAAATGAATGTTTTGCCATCTGCATCTTTTGTCATTTGGGAAGTTTGCAGGGAGAAAGTAAGGGGCCATTTCAGGACAACATCACTAAAAAGGCATTTGCAAAGAGCACATACAACCATTTGGCTGGGTAGCAGTCCTGAGCAAGGGACAAGTATCTTTGATGAAAATAATCCAACAGACAATAGTAATAGTGAAGAGACCGAGAGACAGGGCAGAAAAAAATCATGTTCAACTTCACTGACAAACGTATTTGGACAAACTACAACTTCACTAATGGTTAGCAAAAGTGAGGGGGAACTGATCTCTGCAGCTCATTGAGTACCCCCTCCTCACCTCGCTCTCTCCTGCCTTTCCTCCAATCCTGTTCTCCCACTTTGACCCACACTCCTCCCCTTTTGCCTGACCATCACCCTGCCCCTCTCTCTTAGGAGTGATGTCATCCTCTTTATACTTGTTTTTTCTTTTCTGCTTCCCTTACCTCCCCCCTTCCTTTGCCTTTCCTGGCACCCTGGGTTAGGTGACCTGGGACAAATGGTGCTGCCTCTGTATCAGGAAACCCACCATGTCTGTCAAGGAGCAGCCTTCTTTGCCTTTGTCTGATATTGTGGATGCCTATTTACAAGAACCACTCATTAACATTACTGATGTTCCTTTTGAGAACTGGCTGGAAAAGAAAAACATCTGGCCTGCACTGTCTGCTTTTGCTAATAAGCTTCTTAGTTGCCCTCCCACTAGTGTTTACTGTGAGCGTACATTTAGCACAGCTGGAAATGTTGTCTTTGATGGCTACATAGAGCTTACCCCTGAAGATGTACAGTGCCTAACCTTCCTAAAAGTCAATATCAACAAATTATCTTACCAGTTCAGTGAATAGAGTCAGGAACATAAAAGTGATGATAACGAACATCTGCAACAAGTGTCTCCTAATAAGGGTGCCTCCTTGGTGGTGTTTGAAGATAATGGTGATGATATTATTTTATTTAATGATTTATTTCTTTGAATTAAGAGGACAAAGGTCAGCAACCATAACGGAAAGATCAAGTAAAAAAAAATCCTTCTTCTGAGCTCACAATGTATATGACATCATACTGTAAGTATTACTAAATGTGTTTTTCACATTCAATTTGAGAACCCAGGTGAGTGTAATTTGTTTATTTTGTTTATTCAGCCAGTTAAAAATACAAACATGACACAGGCAGTGAATTGCTCGATGTCTGGAATGAAAGGTGGGACCAAGGAAGTAACACAAAGGAAAGTACATATGTGTGTGTGCACGACCACACAGGATAAAAATATTTGGCCAATCAGGCTTTGCTGTAACACCAAGTGGGCAAGCAAAATAATTATAACATCTCAAGTCAAAAGGGTGGGAGGGATGACTGGGCCACATCACATATCCTGTTCATACTGCCTGTCTCCCACTAAAAAGCATGCCAGACTCAGTGAAGGTCTATACTTTGCTGTTGTCTTCCTGCTGTTGAATTCATTGGTCTCTCTCTTTATGACTAACGCTTTATACACTGCAACCTTTTACTGCAGAGACCAAAATGAGCTACATACACTGGGCTGGATTCAAAAATGTTTTGGGGACTAAGTCTAACACCACAACTCTAGTTGTGGACTAAAATCTCCGCAGCTGTGGAGATTGCTATTCACATCCTCAGCAGCTGAGGAAGATGTTATGGCCGGTCACATCACATTTTTCAACGACTGTGGAGATTTCCATGGCAACACCACCTGCAAGCTGCCATAAATTATGTAAAAATTATGTAAACTGGCTTCACTGTTGAGAATACTGTGGCTGAGCATGGAATTGCTTTTCTGTAGCTGTGGGATTTCAAGAGTTTTGGAAATCCAGCCCACTGTTTCCTATGAATGGCATATGGTGGCTGACACACAGGATTGGCAAGGACAACAATTGATTTGTTGTATTGCTGTTGGCTGCTTGCTGACCTTAAAAAATGGCATAAAATACAGACACAAAACTTTTTTAAAAAATAAAATTTTTTTAACTTTTTACAGAGAGATCTAAAAGAATAATACTAATGCATTTCTCATACTCAAATAGATTAAACTAGGTCTAGAATCCCTGACAGTAAATCAGAGTAAATCCAAACCTTTTGGAAAAAATCAGTCAGAATCAGAACTGGGTAACAGCAGACCAGCCCACCTGTAGTCTAACTGTTGTACCAAAAGCTAGGCTTTTATGCCTCAGCTGTGATGCATGGTGGACCACACAACCAGCAGGGCTTTGAAAGTCCATGCCACAGTCTCTATAGAAGTAGATAGGGCAGTAACTCCATAGCAGTACAATGTTTAACTATCTCCAGGCAATACTGAATAACTGAAAGTTTGCTTTAAAACATAAAATAAAAGAGATCTCTTTAGCACTTTTCTTCAGGTAACTACATTTCATAAATGTGAGATTTCTCTCCCTTACATTTTGCATCCTGCTACATTATTACACACTGACTTCAATTGTTATACCAATAAGCCTTCAAATAAGAATGGTGCTTGACAGTTCAGCTTGAGCTGTGGTAGGATGGACACTTAAATGGTGTGGTGAAAGAGGTGGCTGCACTGGAGCCAGCAATTATCCCTCAAGGTCATTGCCTTCTCTGGGGCCATGGTAGCAGTTGATCACAATCTAGTTAGAGACCACACTCACCCCACAGGTTCGGCTGCATGTTCTCTCTGAATCTTAAGTCCTTCAAGCTGGTTACTGAACTTTGAGATCTCAGTTGTTGTGCACGCTTATATATTTTAGCAGGCCAGGAACTCAGGCCTTAATGTGGCACCTTGGCTTATGGTGGTATTTGTTTTTTTGAGGTGTATTTAGGAAAAAAAGAAGATGCACTGTCATTTTCTGTAGCAAATTTCTGTTTTTTTTTTGTATCCTTTAAATTCTTCTTTCTATTTTGTAGTGCTATACTGTACCTGTGTAAGTGGTTCCTACAGTCTCTATGCTATTATTAACAATTTTTACTTAATTAAATGTAAGCACACTTCTTGTTTTTCATGTGTAGTGTTGTAATGTTAATAAGAGCAATTCTATTTCTTCTTTTCATTATATTCTTTTCCATATCTTACTTTCAAGCGTCATGAAGACTCTTTTCTATCAGTCTCTGCCCAAGAACTGCAAACCAATCTTAGCTGCTACAGTAGATAAAGCAGGCCTGCCCACGATTTTATAAACAGTGAAACTAAATGGTTGAAAAACTAAAATTAATTTGAAACTTCATAGTATTTATTCATTTTAATGAACAGATGTATATAAAGACATAGGAAAAAAAAGGCCATTGGTCCCGCATGTTATTTTTTTCCCTTAAACTGGCTAGGCATTACCATGTACTGTGTTTATATTGTCATGGCTTTTGCCTATAGTTCTGAGTGAAATTTAAAAATGAGTCCATAGGATCCACATGTCATAACATCAAATCAAACAAGTAGTATAATAAGACATGGGATTTCTTCTTGAGATTCTGATGACATTATCAACCATTTAAGTTGTACTTTTGTGCTTCATAATGCACAGAAAACCTAATGGGAATCAAAGACATTTACATGACGTTCTAGACTATTTGTTTCTTAATAACAAAAAAAGCCAACATATAGTGATCACTACATCCCTTTGACCTCATAAAATGTTTTCTCTCATGACCCCCTTCATAAGTTTTAATGGAAGTACACATGACCATTAATGCATGTTAATTGCCAGTCACTGTGCATCTCTGAAAGAAAGTCTGCATTATCTTTTCTCTATAAAGCCAATAGTTTAAAGATTTTACATATTGTGAGTTCAAGCATTGTGTTGCTGTCTGGTCATGATAGGAATGGCATTTGTTCAATTTCATGACAAAAGAGTAAATGGTTATGTCCACTAAAGTTGAGGATGGATGAACATTATGAGCCAAAAATGTTCCTTCATTCCTATGTTCACATGTTCATTTGTTTATGGGGTCTACACACATGACAGACTAGAAGGAGTTTAATTATTTTACAAATTTGTTAAGATTTTATTTTATAACACACTAACACCACTGAATTTGGCTGACTACTCTATGTGTAGTTCAGATTATTCTTGTAGTTTTTGAAACAGGATGATAAAGTGAAAAGCATGTAACAGGAAATATTGTAATGTCTCTTAACATTTCAAAGTGGAAAACAATTAAATAGAGATGAGTATTATCAGCTATTTCTCACAATAAAAAATGTCAGCGAGTTTTTACTACAGCAGTGCCACCATGTCATGCTGCTATAACAATCCATTATGATGCTTTTACTATTTTACACTACTGCAGCTATCCAATAGGTTGGGAAATGGGAAAACTAGGTGGGCCAATCATTCCTTATCTGCTGTCAAAGTCTATGTTTCTCTGTTTCTACTAATTCTTTCAGATATTCATGCAGTGAGTACACTTGCAAGTAGCATGCAAGATAGGCAGAGTGGAAGAAAAGAAGAATATGTGGGATCCATGGTGATGCAAGGAAAGAACACATTTAGAAAATATTCAGTTTTTGTATATCTTCCCAAACCAGAACAGGTAGAGGACATCAAGAAGAAGGAGCTGCTGTTATAACTATACTTCTCTACTGGGACTGAGGAATTAGAACTCAACTATGGGGACCTTCAATTTAGGGTAAAAACAAAACAAAAAAAGTTAGTGTGTTTGTCTGACTTGGCTGAAGTGAATTGTTATCTGTGCATTAGCTAGGTGTTTGTCTCAGGTGACTAAAGGGAATTGTTATCTGTGCAATTAACTAGCTGTTAAAAAGCTGTAAAGTAGAGAGAGTGGCTTAGCTAGAAGGAAGTCAGGTTAAAGCCAGATTTAAAAACTGCCCTAGATAGCTTCTGCCAGAGAACAGGCAGAGGACACCAAGAAGAAGGAGCTGCTGTTATAACTATACTTCTCTATGGGGACTATATTGCCCTCCTTCCTTCCCCTCTACCCCCCCCACCCTAAGCCAGTTATCCTTTTATAGGCACAGGATTTGACTGACAACTGGAACTTCCTGTTTGGGAGCAGGAAGTGGGTGATCACAGAGCCACAAAAGACTCACCATCCTAGAAGGAAAAGAGTAGCTCTCCACCCCCACCCCGCCCAGCTGCTGGAAGTCTGACTCTGAGCAAGTAAGGAGACTACTGAGAAATATACAAACGTCTTGTCTCAGAACAGGAAGATCTGGAGCTTAAAGGGCACATAGACAGTAAATAACTAGGGAGAACAAAAAAAAGAAAGAAAGAAAGAAAAAATAAACAGAGGAAAGAGTCAGTAGTCCAAACAACAGTTAAGGGGTCAAAAATAAGACATGATGAGAGTGGTGCAGTGCAGTGGCTGTGGAGACGCAGTTTTCTGGGAGATGTTCTGGAGCATGCAGTGTTGTCCCATCTGCAGGCACCTCTCTGGGCTGAGGGAGGAGGTTGCTTATCTCCAATCTGAGTTGGCCAGGATTTGGGGGACCTCCACCCCCACCATGGTACCACCAGGGCCACTGCTGTTGCCTCAGAGGTTGCAAAGAAAGAGGAGTGGTTGGACCACAGTGGGCTCAGGGAGGGTGAGGGTGGTGGAACAGAGGTGCATCCCTCCAGTTCTACCTCTCAGTGATTCAAATGCCATTCTGGCAAATTGTGGTTCCTGTAAGGAGGCATCCATAGTGGAAACCAAGGAGGATGCTGGGAACCTCCACAAAAGAGACCCACAGGAGGGTGGCATGTGACCCCACAGGGGAATGAAACAACTCCTGGTGGGGGACTCCATTGTTAGGGGGTAGAACTGGGGAGAAAGGGGAGAGGGAGGTAAGCTCCCTGCCTGGCACCGTGGCTTGGAGGGACAGGGAGCGAATCCTCAGGATCACTGGAACAGCTGCATGGGGGGGAGCTGGATGTCTTTGTCCACTTAGGGACAAATGCCCTATCTGAGAAAAGGATCAGAGCAGTGCAGGAAGAGTTTGTGGAGTTGGGGAGGGGCCTTATACAAGTAGCACACACGGTAACCTTCTCGGAGGTGCTGCCAGTCTATGACAAGGGTGAGACTAGGGTGCTCTATACCATGGGATTCAACCAGTGGTTGAAAAACTGGTGCAGAGTTCAGGGATTTGGCTTCACTGGGGACTAGAGGTCCACCTGGAGGGATGCAGGCCTATACTGGCATGATGGTCTGCATCTATCCAGGAGGGGAACCAGGATCCTAGGTGATAGGTTTAAATGCTTCATTGACAAGCATTTAAACTAGCCAAGGAGGGAGGCACTGGAAAGGAGCAGGGAAATCCTAGTCACCCCCCAAAAAAAACAAATCAGGATAGTAAGTGAGGTAAACACCAAGATAGAGATGTCAATAGGGAGAAGGGCAGGGGTAAATGGAGAAAATGACAAAGGGAATAAGGACAGG
Organism: Neoceratodus forsteri; assembly: GCA_016271365.2. NCBI lineage: Eukaryota > Metazoa > Chordata > Ceratodontiformes > Ceratodontidae > Neoceratodus > Neoceratodus forsteri. Next base: position 848,206,973 of record CM057450.1, on the reverse strand, counting down.
GATTGGGCAAAAAGGGGTAAAGCCATCAAGAAATGGAGGGTACTGAGTACCAATGTCCGTAGTCTGGGCAACAAGCTCCCTGAACTGGTGGCCTTGAGGGAAGAGGGATCCCTGGATATCATAGCAATCACAGAAACATGGTACACAGAGAACTATGACTGGGATGTTAACATACCAGGGTACACAACCTACAAGAGAGACAGGGATGGTTGAAGAGGGCGAGGAATAGCTCTCTATGTAAGGAAGGGATAAAAGCAATGGAACAAACAAGTAAACAGGGAGGAGAGGAGTCACTGTGGGTCACCTTAGAAACTTGAAATGGCACCACAATTCACACAGGGGTTGTATACAGGCCCCCATGTTAGGGGGAGAGAATGGCACCACAATCCACCATGAAGAAGGAATGGACAAGGATATGATAGAAGGCATCCTAAGGATGGCAGAGAAAGGGAAGATACTGTTGATGGGGACCTGAATATGCCAGATCTTAACAGGGGCACCTTTGTTGCAGCCACATCCAAGAGCAGGGCCATTCTCAATGCCCTACAGGTGGCATGCCTCAGACAGCTAGTTTTGGAACTCACTCATGAGGGATCAATATTAGGCCGCATACTCTCAAATGGGGACAGTGAGAGGATCTCAGATCTAGAAGTGGGTAGCCATGACCACCAAACAGTGTGGTTCATGATAAACTCAGCTACAGAGTCAAGCCATACAAATGTGAGGGTACTGGACTTCAGGAGGGCAGACTTTGGCAATATGGAAGAGTGCATCAGAAAAGCACTAGCAAACAGGCTAGACAGAGGGGTGGAGCAACAATGGGGAAACATCAAAACTGCCATTACAGAGGCAAATAGCCTTTGTGTGAAGCAAATAAATAAATCAAAATGAAAGAAAAAGCCACTATGATTCTCAAAAAGAGGTGATGGGGAAGGTTAGGAGTAGAAGGGTAAAGGAGCTGTAAGGACCACATAGTAAGGATTAGGAAGGAGGGGGGTTGGGTGGAAGCAGGGTACGATAAGGCGGAAGCACTAAATGAGTACTTCTGCTCAGTATTTACTAAAGAGAAGAGGGGGTGACACCCAAGATGGGTGAAATGGCAGACGGGGGGGAAGTGGTGACAGATGGGGAAATCATGGAGGGCAGAGTTCAAGAGGGTTTGAAGGCACTGAGGGTGGACAAGGCACCAGGCCCAGATGGCATCCACCCCAGGGTACTGAAGGAGCTGGCAGAGGTCCTTGCAGGACCTTTAGCAGACTATTTAATGCCTCACTACATTCGGGTGTGTACCTCAGGACTGGAGGATGGCTCATGTGGTGCCCCTCCACAAGAGTGGCCCCAAGGATGAACGGAAACTACAGACCAGTGAGCCTCACATCCATCGTGGGTAAGCTAATGGAGACTATCCTGGAAGCAGAGGCTGGTGGCCCTCTTAGAGGCCAAAGGACTACAGGACAGCAGACAGCATGGCTTCATGCGTGGCGATCCTGCCAAACCAACCTGGTCGGGTTCTATGACTGGGTAACTAGGCAACTGGACAGGGGACATGCAGTGGATGTCCTGTATCTGGACTTCAGTAAGGCATTCGACTCAGTGCCACATGGAAGGCTGGGAAGAAGTAGAGGCACAAGGGCAGGTGCAATGCTGGTGAAATGGGTAGGAAACTGGCTGCAGGAAGGCAACAGAGGGTGGTGGTGGGTGGGGAGCTCTCCACCCAAGGGCAATGATGAGCAGTGTCCCACAGGGCTTGGTGTTGGGACCAGTGTTGTTTGGGATATTCATTGCAGACATATCATGGGACATCAAGAGCAAGATCAGTCTGTTTGCTGATGATACCAAGGTTGGGCGGTGGTGGATGACCTAGGGGATGGCAGGGGTTGCAGGATGATCTGGCAAAGCTTGAAACCTGGTCAGACACCTGGCAGCTAGGCTTTAATGCCAAAAAGTGCAAGGTGATGCATTTTGGGATGAAGAACCCAAGGAGGACTTACCAGCTGGGGAGTGCAGCTAGCCCAGACAGAGGAGGAGAAGGATCTGGATGTGCTCATTACAGGGTCAATGAACAACTCGGCACAGTGTAGGAAGGCAGCTGCAAAGGCCAACAAAATGCTGGGTTGTATTGCAAGGGGTATATCCTCGAGGAGGGAGGAGGTGATTCTGCCACTGTATAGGTCATTAGTTAGACCACACCTGGAGTACTGCATGCAGTTCTGGCGTCCGTATCTGAAGAGGGACATTAAGTTACTGGAGGGAGTGCAGCGCAGGGCGACAAAGATGATCAAGGGTCTGGGGGACTTATCATATGACAGGAGGTTGAAGGAGTTGAACATGTACTCACTGGAGGAGAGGAGCGGGGGGACATGATTTAAACCTTTAAATACATGAAAGGAATAAACAAGACAGGTACAGAGGGCTGTTCAAAGTAAGGAGGGAGGCCACCAGGGCCATGATATGAGACTGGAGCAAGGAAGGTTCAGGAGGGAGATGAGGAGACACTTTTTTACAGAGAGGGTGGTGGCTGGGTGGAATGCGTTACCTGCAGAAGTGGTATGCAGTAGAACAGTGGACTGCTTCAAACGAGGATGGGACAGGACAAGGGGGAGGGTTAATGAAGGGGAAGGGTGGAAGGGAGGGGCAGCTGCAGAATAAGGGGTGCTAGCTGCACATTCAAGCAGACTTGATAGACCTCTAGGCCTTTATCTGCTGGCAAATTTCGTATGTTCGTATGTTCGTAGAAAATAACATTTAGGAAGTATAAGGAAACACAGAAGGAGCAGGACAGAGAACTGTACCAGTTAAGGCAGAAGGAAGCAGGGAGGGAAGTCAGAATAGCAAAGGCCCAAACTGAGGAAAAGATAGCCAACTCAGTTAAGAAGGGGGATAAAACCTTTTATAGCTACATCAGGGAGCATAGAAAGACAAAGGGAGGAATAGTGAGACTGAATAGAATGGACAGTGGGTGGGCAGAGAGGGACAGTGAAAAAGAAGGGATACTGAACAAATACTTCTGCTCAGTATTCACAAAAAAGGAGGAAGGGGAGTTGCCTAATCCAATTAAGAGAAGCACTCTAGATGGGGGGGGTGTCGATCCCAGTCCTTTCACAGAAGAAAGGGTTCTGAAAGAACTCCTAAAACTGAAGGTGGACAAAGCAATGGGGCCTGATGGAATTCACCCCAGAATTCTAAAAGAATTAAGGGGAGAACTAGTGACACCACTGACTACCCTGTTTAACAAATTGTGGGAGGATGGTGTGGTACATGAGGACTGGAGGAAGGCAGATGTGATTCCCCTTCACAAAAGTTGGAGCAAGACAGAGGCAGCAAACTACAGACCTGTCAGTTTGACCTCTGTGGTAGGGAAAGTGATGGAACACTTCTGAAGGAAAGAATTGTTGAGTACCTAGAGGCCAGTGGGGTCAGATGAATCTAATTGATTTCTTTGACTGGGTGACCAAAGTAGTAGACCAAGGAGGGGATATGAACATGGCCCACCTAGACTTTAGCAAGGCATTTGACACAGTCCCACGCAAAAGATTAATAATCAAATTAACCAGCCTGGAAGTGGGTCCCAGGGTGGTAGCTTGGGTAAAACATTGGCTGGACAACAGGACACAGAAGGTAATTATAAATGGAGTCCACTCTGAAGAAAGAGGGGTTACTAGTGGGGTACCGCAGGGTTCAGTACTGGGTCCAGTCCTTTTTAATGTCTTTATAAGTGACATTGCAGAGGGACCAGAAGGAAAAGTATGCCTCTTTGCAGATGACAAAAAGGTCTGCAACAGAGTTTATACACAAGGAGGTGGGGAAAGGATGAGAAGGGACTTGGCAAGGTTGGAGGAATGATCAGAAGTATAGCAGCTTGGATTCAATGCAAAGAAGTGCAAAATAATGCACCTGGGAAAAAAAGAAAACCAGGGGATGATTACACAATGTGAGGGGAGGTAGCAACAACAACAAAAATGGAAAGGGACCTGGGGGTAATCCTATCAGATGACCTTAAGTTTAGCAAGTAATGTGAGAAGGCAGTAGGGAGGGCTGGGGGGATCCTAGGATGTATAGAGAGAGGTATCACCATCATAAAACAGGAAGTTGTTATCCCTCTGTACAGACAGTTGGTGAGACCCCATCTGGAGTACTGCATCCAGTTTTGGAGACCCCATCTCTGCAAGGACATAGACTGGATGGAGGCAGTCCAGAGGAAGGCAACTAAAATAGTGCAGGATCTGCAAGAGAAGCCATACGAGGAGAGACTAATGGAGCTTAATTTGTATACCCTTGAGGAAAGGGGGGGGGACATGATACAAACTTTTAAGTACCTCAGTGTAGTCAACACAGTCCAAGAGGGTAGCATCTTTCAGAAAAAGAGATGTGCAAGAACAAGGGGACACAATTTGAAGATAGATGGTGGATGGCTCAGGGACAATGTGAGGAAGTATTTTTTTTCACAGAGAGGGTGGTGGACGCATGGAATAGCCTTCCTGAGGAGGTTGTGGGGTCTAAAACTGTGGGAGAATTCAAGAATGCATGGAACAGACATAAGGTAATTCTTGTGGGGGGTAGGAAGAAATAGGCTCTTGGTTAACTAGGATCTGCAGCTTATCCTGTAGGTAGGGAAATGGGCAGACTAGGTGGGACAAGCAGTCCTTATCTGCCATCAAAGTGTATGTCTATGTAACCACATACAGTACATACACACATCTCTCCTTGTCCAGAGTGTCATTTAGGTTCAGTGGTGACAGAGCATTCAATGACAGGGCCCCCTTTGCTCAAAAAAATGTTTTCAGGTGCATTATGGATTCACGATTTCTGTTAATTATTTTTTAGTCACTTGTGAACATTTTCATACATTTTTATGTTTCTAAGAATGTCTTATGTGAGTTATTTGAATGAGAGAAATGTTAAGCATAACTCATCAGTTCTGGCAGTTATGAACCTGTGAGAAGACAGCCTTAGTGCTCCCTTTTCTGATGGTCATGTCCAAAAGGCATGGTGTGAGAAGTTACACTTTCTTTAAGAGATAAATACACTGCCTGATTTACAGTATACAGAATATTACAAAGTGAAGCAGAAAGACCATTTGACACTTTATTTAAAATGTATCTGTTGTTAGTAGTCAGCAACTTCTCAACTATTTGCACTGTATTAATGCCAAACTCATCCCAGGACCTGATTGTACATTTTATCTCTGTCTTTATATCCTAAAAAGAGATCATCATAGCTGGAGATTTTAACATTGACTGGAACAATGAAACAGCTACATTTGCAAAACACTAGGCTAGTGATAATAACATACTCAAGTTGATTCCTTCACAATCACAGAACAAAAAAACAAAAAAAAGCAACCATGACTAATTTGGATATTATCTAAGAAGCCAGGCTGAATCACAATGTTAAGTGTGCAAGATGATTCAAAAATATATCCATTGGCATCTGGAGCAGTAAACACCAGAGCACATGCTCACTACATCAATATCCAGTCCTTGAATGATGTGAACCCATTCCATCACTTAATAATAATAATAATCTTTATATAGTGCAGTTCAGAGTATCCAAGCACTTTACAATAATTAAACTAATAAATATTAAAAACTATAAATAGGTTAAAATTCAGCAACAATGTAAATCAGATCATAATCAGGTGATAGAGAATGCTAGGTTAAATAAAAATGTCTTTAGTGCCATTTTAAAGCTCTCCACAGTCAGGCACTGAACTTAGGCAAATTAACCAAAGAAAGGCTCAATTATATCCCAGTTATGTAACTAGATTGCAAGAACTTCCAGTCTAAAATCCTGGTAATGTATAACAAACTAGCTCCCTCAAAATTTTACAGGGCATAGGAGCCTACAAATAATGGATAACCTTAAACATTCTTGCTGTAATGCATGAGTGGGACAAGGCCAGCAGTAAGTGCAACATAGTTAATACTAACAAACATTTTACTTATAGTTGGCAACTCTGGAATAAGTGTGTCATCAGCGTAAGGAAGTGAAAATCCCAATAAGTTACCAACTCTTAGAAAATAAACATTGTGCAATGACCTCCGAGGTAGAAATATCAGAAGGTTTTGGGATTCTAGCACTGTACCAGGAGGTGTGGGTAAATCTTAATACTGGTACGGTAGTGCAGCATGAGGGGATACAGCACTTCTGAAGTGCCATCCTTTAGATGAGACATTAAACCGAGATTGTATCTGTCTGTTCTGGTGGTTGGTCAGGAGGACATTAAAGATCCCATGGCACTTTTCCAAAAGAGGGAATTTCCTTAGTGTGCTTGCAAAAGTCCCCCCAGTCACTAAGAATACCACCAACAACCTACCCTGATTCAATATTTCAGTTTACCTACAGTGTTTATCCCCACTCTCTTAACAAGGCTAAAAATAGTCAGAATTGCCTAGCCTTCCTTTCCAGATTGAAAAAAAAAATTACTAAATAACCCAAGGAATGTTTGGAAAGGTGTAATTTCCTGTCAGCACAACATTTTTACCCTTCACAAAATCCCCTTATTGTCAATGGTTATCTTTTCATTGGACACCATGCAGTAACAAATGATCACCTCCCATATTCATCAGTTTAATCTCATACCAGTTAAGGATGAGGCAATGCAGAATCCGCCCTTGGTGAATGTTCTGAAAACTGTTCTTTTGCATGCTGGCAAAGCTGATCCAAAGGTACTCATTTTCCCTTCAGCACATGAAGATTTCAGCATCCTGACAGCCCTTTTTATTGGCAACACATTAAGTATGTTTAAGTTGTTGGCTAGCAAGATGACATACAGCAGCCAATAGGCAATGCTGGAGATCAGGAACTATTCATGCAGAAACCATCTTGGTGCTATTGCCAGTTCTCTCTCTCTCATAAAGGAAGGACCTGATGAACTGAAATGTACTCATTTTATGTCACCAAAAGGGACTTTTGCTCAGAAAACTTTTCCAATTTGAGAATCAGGCATCATCAATTACTTTATCGAATTCATTACATTTAACTGTAGTTTGAGGCAGGCAGGCCAGTGAAATATATTGCAGAGGAGGTGAGGGATTGCACTGTGTTAACTTTCACTGGCATCTGCTGCTCCCACAGCAGGAGCAGGTAAGAGAATTTAGCAGAATGAGAAAGGTAAGGGGTATTTCAGAAGGATTTATTTGCAAATATTTTTTTAATATGTGCTTGGGGTGTTGCAGGCACAACAATTCATTTGTCTTTGATTTTATTATCATCCCCTGCAGCAGGAGCAGTAGTCACAGTAAATTTAGAAGACTAGGAAAGGTACCCACTGAGCACACAGAGTTGGCACAGTAAGTTTAGAAGACTAGGAAAGGCACACAATGAGCATGCATAGTTGTTATCAGTTAAACAAGACCCCCCCATAACACCCATCATGATTGAATGCGCTGCTGTACCTGACTAGCCACACACAGTTAAGCCCAATGATGTAGTCTAAACCTTTGTAGCTAGTATGTAACTACTACAGCTTTGTTACCAGTTGATGTGATAAAACTGCTTGATTAATGTACAACAACAATAACAAAAATTAATGAATGGAAAATACCTTGAAGGACAATGTAATACCATATTTTAAATTTATTTTAATTTATTTCTATTTTGCTATGTTGCTTTATTGCTGGCATTATTTTTTGTGAGAGGGTATTAATGTATCATTTGACAATTAATGCCAGTGAGAGAATACAGTAAACGGCATGGAGGTAAATCACAGACTACAGGGGGTACAGGTCTTCAGATCCTTAATAATAGTACATATTACTATAGCTCAGATGGAGCCATGGCAGTCTTATTGGGATTTGCAGCATCTACCCCAGTTAAACAATATGGCAGGAACAAAGGTTATGCCAATATATGTAATCAACCTCTAGGGGCATAATGTAGAAGGATGCATAGTTGAGTGCCACATATCCATAAAGGGTAATGAAGTGACCATTAACAAAATCCCTGAGATTGCACTGTTGCTATTACAGAAATGCTTTTTTAGTATTTCTGTACCTTGTTCTGCATGTGACTAGCAAACACATTTATGGTAACTGAAGATTCAAATAAGGCTGATGGAATGCTTATACCCAATCAGAATGCTCTATTTCTTAGACTCAGTGTTTTAATATCTCAAAGAGTAATCCACAGTAGATTCATGCAACACCACCTGCCCTCAATTGATCCACGGTAAATACTACTGATTGTTGATCTCAAGGCTTATTTTAGCACCTCCCCGTGAAATCTGCTTTACCCATTACAAAAAAACACCAATGGGAGCCGGAATGGTTTGGTAAAATTCTTGAAGTCAAACTGAATTTGAGGCCCCAACTCAAAGTCAAATCAAAGTTGCTACACTACCACATAGAAACATAGAATTTGTTGGTGGCAGAAAATGACTGCTTGGTTCACACAGTCTACCCAGATTGTCATTCTCTAGTCTGTCTCCATAGACCCTAACAACCCCCTGCCTATTTATTGATGTACCCCCCTCTGGAAGGTGGCTTACCTTTGGCTGTCTCTGGATCACTGCTGCCACTTTCCCCTGCACCACTCCTTCACCACTTGTCCAATTCAAACTGCAGCTGCAGAACTCGAGGCTGGACTGCACACTTGCAGTTGCTCTGTGGGCTTGTTCAGTGCCCTTCTTACAATGGCATGCACACGGCCACCTCTCTTCACTCAACCTGGATTGCTTTCAGGATCATGGAGCCCACAGCAAGGAGATTGCCCAGCTTCAAGTAACTCTCTAAGCTGCACAAAGTGCAAAACTGCTCCTTGACTGTAAGCACAAAGTTGGGGGATACCCAACAGTGCTCTTCTGCCACCAATTGATCCCCCAGTACCATCAGGTGGCAGGAGGGACTGTAAGGCATTGATGCTGATAGCCAGAAGCCACATTAAGAAACAGAAATATGTTAAAATAGAAGATAAAGTGAAAGACTACAAAAGCAGCCATGTTTGTTGTTTCTGTATCAGCAGTATTACTGAAAAGGGGATCAGAAGAGGCACAACCTTGCTACAAATATTCCATTTTCCTGTGTTTAGCTTTGCAGAGCTAGCCAGCAGCAGGCTAGCTTAGGTTTCAGTAGATTCTGCCCTGTAGAAGTGATATGAATTTGTAGGCTAGCTCAGCTCTGCAAAACAGCTAAATTGAAAGCTGGCTCTGGAATTGTATGCATGCTTTTCCCCAGGAACTTACAGCTGCCGAGAGACAGGGATTTAGCATAATGAATAATGCATGAGATGCTTGCTACTGATATTTCATCCCTGTATTTCCATACAAGGGAGAAACATGAACAGTAGAGCAGATTTGTCTTGCAGACACATGGAGAAAGATCTATGAGTAAAGTCAGCAGTCAGCAACAAGATTGGAAGAAAGCTGTTTAAAAACATCTGTTTTTTCCTGGAACAATACCAAAGCTCCTGCTTTGGGCTTTGTAAGCTATCAGGACTGGTCTTGACAGCGGGTCTAAGTTCCCTGAAGCTCTGAGTTATTGCCTACTCCTTGGTGCTGGATGAAGGTAAGTCCCTTGTGGGGTGAAAAGGATATTGGAGAACAACACAGCTCACATCCATCACCCTCCAGATGTACACTGGGTTTGCTGCACCTGCACCATTGCCTGTATCTGCAGCCCTCAGGGCAATATCCCAACAGAGCCAGCCTTCACATTCTGTAAGTTTCTAAGTACCAGGTCAACACACCTCCACTTCTTTTTTTTAACTTTATTTTTATTAGATTATCTACATATAAAACACAGTACACTTTCCCCATAGGTAGGCACATATCAATATCATAAAAAATATAAAACAGCATTGTTACAGTCAGAATCTGATATGCTCCTATACACTGGTAAGTCACAGGGGACTCACTAAATTTATAACAAAACATCCTAAAACATAGGAATATCAAATGGCCAGTACTGCCATGAGTAGGGATTACCTACATAGAAGCAAAAATAAGTGTGCTGTAATGACAGGTTTAACATCCCTCAAACCAACAAAGGGAGGTAACTCCATAAGAAATAGTGCAGTACTCTGCCAAAAGAGCAGAACATTGCAATCATGAAAACAAAAATTATTTTATCTCACTAAATATTAACTTTTGAGTTATTGTGCTGAATAATTAAAAGAGCTCAGAACACTGAATAAAGTATGTTTTTCGAAGTGTAAACAGTATACGGCAAATAGAAGGAAATAGTTCCAAGAACAAGGATAAAACATATTGCAATTTGCAGTCAATCAGTTAGACCACTTGAGTCCAAGACCTTGCAGTGCACATGTTCCTGTACATGAAGGCACCAAAAAAATGACTGTCTTTGGAGGAAAGAAGGTGCCATATCCCAAAGGACAACAAATGCATCAACAGAAGATGCCATCTTGACCATCCCAATCCTGACTTCCCTGCTGCCCATAGCCATATCCTGAACATTAATATTCAACAAAAAGATACAGAATTGAATGTCTGGTAATGGCCAGGGAATACGGAAAGGTAGGGAAGGTGATCACAGTATAGTCTTAAGGCAAGCAGTGTACCTGAGTCCTAAAATGAGTTAGTCACTGACCGCAGAATTGGAATCAGAATCTTCTCCTTTGGCCCAAAACTGAGGACCTGACTACCCCTGAAAATACAAATAGAGTAGCAAATCTTCTTGGAATGCATCCCAACACTGTACTGGAGGTGTATGCCCATCTGGCCACTCTGCATAACACCTCTCCACTTCCTTTCAGCCCCACAAACATAAGGCAAACTCAGAGAACAAATCCCATATTAAAGAATGTATTTATTTATTTATTTTTATTTATTGAAATAGTTTCACCAGGCAAGGCACACTGAGCATCAAGATGCTCGTCTCCCAGTGCGACCTGAGGGGAGGTGGTACAAGGGGGTTGGATAACAGGCAGGTTATCAACTGAGCAAATAACAGAGGCAAATAGCAGCATATGGATACAATTGCATTAAACTACAAACAGCAACACATGGATATTGTATGGAGCATATAACAATTACCTGACATATAGCAGCAATACAAGGGAAAATTTAGCACACAGTAATATGCAGGTATAAACACAGGAGACATAGAACACATGATGGTGCAGGACAAAAAAGCACAGGAGAAAAGTCCATAGGTTTGGGCTGTATGCCAGCATTTGTAGCAAAGCTAAGGCTGCTGGTCGGGCAGTGCAGAGGGGAGCCATTGGCGCATGGCCAAATCAGATACAGGAGCAATTAGTGGTGAGGAAGTTAGCTAGGGTGGTAGAAAGAGAGTGGGCAGAGGAGGAATGCTGAATTTGAGGTGGGAGATCATTCCATAGCTTGGGTAACCAGTGTGAGAAGGCGGCTTGCCCGACAGTAATCTTCCGCCTAGGGATTGATAGTTGGTGGTAGTCGCAGAATCTAAGATAATGGGTGGGGGAAGGGCAGCTGAGAGCACAGAGGAGAGGTAGGAAGGGATGGTGCCAAGCCATAGGTTAAATACATATTTAGCACAGTGTGAAATGTGGCAGTTTCCAAGGGACGATAGTGCCAGGGAATGGTAAAGGTCGCAGTGGTGGGTAAGGGGTGCAGCATCGAGTGCAAAGCGGCAGAACGCATTAAAAAGTGTGTCCAGCTTAGATAGGGTGGACTTAGGGGCTGCACTGTAAACAATGTCACAGTAATCAAAGGAGGGATGTATCATCTTCTGGACCAGTTCACGTCGGACGGGGGGAGGGAGGCTACTGCGGTTCCTATAAAGTGCACTGAGCATGGGGCATAGTTTTTTGAAATAGCATTGATGTGGTCTGAGAAAGAAAGATGGCAGTTGAGCCATACCCCCAAGTAGCGGAATGAGGAGACATCTTCAAGATTTTGACCATCCAGGGTGTGGAAATAGGGAAGGGATGGGAGTCTAGACAGGCGTTTTGTGCCAAAAGTCATTGTGACAGTTTTCTTTTTAAATTTAGGGAGAGCTGGTGAGAGCTGAACCATTGCTGTACTTTGTTGCAGTCGGCTTGGAAGTTAGTTTGTACCACTTCAGGGTCAGAGCCTGAGGAGAAGAGAAGAAGAGAAGAGGAGAAGAGAATGCCACTGTGACTTTGGAAAAGGGTCTTGAGTTAGACAATGTTAAGTCAAACCACCCTGATGTGCCAAACCTTTCCTCATGGAGTGGAACAAGCTGGTCATAAAAATGGATTGTTGTATCAAATCACACAGGGCAGACCCCTTTCTCCTAAAAACAGCTTGTTCTGCCCACCAAGTACGGGACAATGGTATTCAGAGGTCTATATAAGGATATAGGTCATCTGGGATATAACAAAATGCTGGACTTATTGAAAGTATGATTCCACTGGCCTCAACTAGCAGTAGATCTAGAACAACATTGCAGAAAGTATAGCCAGTGCAGCACTTCTAGTTAATTTTAGAAGCAATAAACCATTGGATCTGGTCTGTATGGATTTTATATCACTGGAGTCAGACAAGAAGGAAATCAGCAATATCTGGGTGGTCACCAACCACTACACCCTGTATGCACAGGCCTACCCTACCAAAGATTGGAAAGCAACAACAGTGGCAAAAATGTGGAAGAAATATTTTGAGCATCATGGATTCCCAAAGCACCTCTGCTGTGACTGAGGGAGAGACTTTAAGAGCCATGTCATCAAAGAACTTACTAAACTGATGGGCATAGCCAAGTCTCACACCATGCCCTACCATCCACCGGGTGATCCTCAGCCAGAGAGGTTTAATCAGACACCTTAGAACATCCTTTGAACTTCCAATCCAGCTACCAAGTCCAAGTGGAGTCAGCAAGTACAGGTTCTGGCCCATGTATACACCTGCACTAAGAATAAGTCTACAGGGTTCTCCCTGTATTATCTCATATTTGGACAGAAAGCCAGACAGTCAGTGGATCTGTGTTTTGGAGTATCTGTGGGTGGCATCCTACTAAAGACTTATCTTGAATATATCAAGACATTAGGACAAGAATTTATTGGTACCTATAGAGTGGCCCAGAAAGCAAAGGGAAAATCCAATCAGAATAATAAGACTTATGTAAGAGAGCAAGCTCCACTTCCTGAAGCCAGAGTCCTGTTCAGAAATCTTCTCCTGCCAGGTAAACATAAATGAGTTTTCCAGTGGATATCAAACTGTATGACATAATGGAATAGCTTCCTAATCTGCCAGCGTAGTGGTTATGGCTATAGAGTGGAAACATTGTTAGTAAGAGACTTTGTTGAAATAATTTATTGACCTTTGGCCAACCGTTACGTGATCCTGTGAGGCAAACACCTTCTTCATCACTTAGAAGACCAGTCACCAAGAGTGAGACAAGGAAAAGGAGAACACGTGCTGCTCAGCCTGAACCACCAGTTGAAAGTCCTGTGACATGGCCTGATGTGGTCTACATCAGCTTTGATGAAGAGAATCAGTTTGTATGTCATTACATTCCTATATTATGGCCAGTCATGCACTCTTTAAACTTGCAGCAAACTGCACAAGGATAAAATTGTATCATCAGCACTAGGGTTAGAAGTTCAGCAAAAGCACCCTTTGTACTACCTGACTTTGGGCCCAAAGTCATTGACACAGCTACTGTTCTAGAGGACAATGGAGAACACTTGGCTGTAGTACCACCAGAGAAGATAGAGATACTTACACCTTCTGAATCTGTTACTGCGCTGGATGCAGAACCCTCGAGCGACCTTGCTCAAGGCATTGCAAAAGACACATTTATAACTTGTCCATCTGGAAGAGACGTGAAGCAACCAGTGAAGCACATTTATGATGCCTCCGGTGTCTCAATCAACCTTCTCATAAATGTTATGCATAAAAGAATAAGCCTGCTACACAGTCCTTTGTTGATCCACCCCCATGCTACTATATGTCATCTTTGGGAATTGCAGACATAACAACTGGGAAGAAAGTAAGCTTCAAATGCATGGCCTGTGTTCATGTTGAATAATGCCATCTTTTAGTCAGGATGCAGGCATATTAAATGGATTGTTCTGTTATGTTTATCCTGTTTGTGTTTCTCAGGCCTTAATAAGGATGCCGAGTATTTCAGTGAGGAAAGGATTTTAACCCCCCACCTAAAAAGAGGCTTACTTTGATTTTTCTAGAGCACTGCTTCCATCTTCCCATGCACCACTCCTTCATCCCGGTCCCAATCCAGATTGCAGCTGTGGGACCTGGGGCTGGACTGGACACTGTCATTCATTCTATGGGCTTGTTCAGAGTCCTTCTCGCTTTGGCCGGTGCACTGCATCCTCTCTCTGCTCAGATGGCCCCTGGGCTGCTTTCAGTGTTGGGGAGCCCACAGCAAGGAGGTTACTCAGTTTTTAAAGCAGTGCAGTGTGCAAAACCACTCTTCACCTGGGAAAACAAACTCTAGGGACACTCAACAGAACTCCACTGCCACCATTTCACCCCAGTCTCACCAGATAGCAGCAAGGACTAAGATGTATTGATCCTGGTGACTTGAAGCCACATCAAGGGACAGAAACATATTTTAATAGAAGAAATAATAAAAAATTACAAAAGCAGCCATGTTTGCAGTTTCTCTAGCCAAGACTATTGGAAAGGGGTCAGAGGACATACAACCTGACTGGGAATGTTGGGTGTTCTTGTGTTTAGCTTTACATATCCAGAGAGCAGCAAACTATCTAAGGTTCCAGTATGTTTTGTCTCTGTGAAACTGACTTTAGTTTGGAGTTTAGCTCAGCTCTGCAAAGCAGCTAAATTGCAAGGTGGCTCTGGACTTGTATGCATGTTTCTCCCCAGGAACTTACTCCAGTGAAAGCCAGCTGTTTAGCATTATGAATAAGGCATGAGATGCTAGCCACTGATATTTGATCCCTGGATTTTTGCACAAGGGAGACATGTGCAATACAGCAGATTTGTCTGGGAGACACAAGGAAACAGACCTAAGTCAGCAGTCAGCTACAAGGCTGGAGGAAAACTGTTTAAAGCGTCTTTTCAAAACTGTTTTTGTTTCCTGCAGGAACAAAACCAAAGCTCCTGCATTGATCTTTGTGAGCTATCAGGACTTGTCCTGACAGGAGGTCTGTGTCCTCAGAGGCCATGATTGGTTGCCTACTCCTTAGGGGTGTATTAAGGCAAGTATCTTGTGAGGTGAATAGGACATCTGAGGCCAGCACAACCAACACATCTCACCACCACAAAACATGTTGAGTACACCACATCTGTACCATTGCTTGCATCTGCAGTTCGGAAGGAGACATTCCAACAGAACCAGCCTGCAGAGTCTGTGATAGTCATGAGTACTGTGTCAAAAACTTTCCAATTCTGCTAATCAGGAACAGATGAGAGAAACTGATGGGCATTTCTGCACAGTTATTATTATAGCCCAGTTATACAACTGCAACAGCCAGGAGCAACTAGCATTTGGGCTGAATAATTTGTGTTCCCCACCACCAGCCTCAATTGGTACTGCAGCATGGACCAACATCAGTCTTGCGACTGCCCTCTGTTTGCACATAATTAATGGACTGCATTTGAAGCAAACAAGGGACCTTGGGGTACTAGTGCAGCAGTAGGGAAAACAGAAAATACTGTGTGGGTACTAATCAGAGGGTAGTTAGATTTGGGGGTGATCTCAGAACTATTTCACTGCATTTAATCCATTCTGTTCCCCCATCCAGTGCCTGTCCCTGTCCCCCTAACAAATATCCCTTGTTTTAAATTGTAAATTGTGTTTTGAATATACAGTAGTTGTGTTTGTATTCATAGAGTATAAGTTGGGGGTGATATATAATCATCAACATTTCCTACCCAAGGGTGGGGGTTGTATTCATTTCCAGTGGTTTAGTACTCTGGCAGCCATCTGTCAAAAGAATCACCATAGGTGGAGGCACTGCAGCATGTCTGCATAACCTCCATTACCAAATGAGAGGATCCATTCACCTAAAGGCCTTATAAACTGTGTCCAGGTATTGTTGGACAGGCATAGTCTCAAACCTTGTAGGCAGGGGTTGTTACATTAATATTCCCCTATGTCTATCCTTCTGGCTTGAAGCCCCCAACTGTTTTCACCTCCACAACTTCTTCTGGCAGCCTTTTCCCAGTCTCGACCACTCTTTCGATGAAGCAGCAGTTCCATACATCCCACTTAATCCCCACCCTCCAGCTTACTACATGCCCTCTAGTCCTGCTGCTGTTTTTCTTTGACAGGGATTCAAATCCCTACTCCCCAATCTTTCACCCTATGAGGTACTTTAATGTGTCTATCATGTCCCTTCTCGCTGTCCTCTCTTCCAAGGTATAAATGTTGAGATGCCTCAGTCTCTCCTCATAGGGCTTTTGATGCAACCCCTGCTCCATTTTAGTTGCCCTCTTCTGGACTGTCTGCACACTGTCTGTGTGCTTTCTGAGATGTTGCCACAAGAATCAGACACAATACTCCAGGCGGGATCTAACCAGTGAGTGACAAAGTGGCAACATCACCTCCCCCTTCTGCTGGATATACCTCTTCCTATGCATCCCCGCATCTTACTGGCCCGACCCACTTTGAGGTCATCAGATATAGCAACCCCAAGGTCACTTTGCTGCTTAGTGACTGTCAACACCTGCCCCCCATCCTATACTCAGCTACTGGGTTCATATGCCCTTGGTGAATGATTTCTCACATTTTGACCTTGAACCCAAACTGCCATGCTCTTAAACACTGTGCCAGTTTCCCGTGGTCCCCCTCATATTCTCTCTACCCCTTCTGAGTGTCCAACCTGTCATAGATTTTGGTGTCATCTGTAAAAAGGCATAGCTTCCTTGCAGTTCATCTGTGATGTCACTAACAATGACATTGAGGAGGATCGTTCCCAGAATTGAGCTCTGCTGCACCTTGTTGGTCACTCTCCATTCATTAGAGTTGGTGCCATTAACCACCACTCTCTGTCACCTATCCATTTAACCAATTCCTTTCCCAGTTCCCCACTTTGGATCCAGCTTCTAGGCTGTTCAGTTTCTTTATCAGTCTGCTACATGGTACAGTGTCAAAGGCCTTGCTAATGTTCAGATAGGACATGTACACTGCCCTCCTCTGATCTATTGTCCTGTTTACCCACTCAAAGAAATTAGTCAAATTTGTCTGACATGACTTCCCTATGAATCTATGCTGCCTTTGGTCTTGTAGCCCACTGGATACAAGACACCTTCCAACCTTTAACAGGGTTTCTATTAATTTTCCCACCATTGATGTGAGACTGACAAGCCTATAGTTGCTTGCCTTCTCTTTGGTGCTGTTCTTATGAGCAGGGACCAAGTCTGCTCTCTTTCAGTGCTCCAGAACCATGCCTGTTTCCAGTGAGCAGTTGAAAAAGGACATCAGTGAGTCAGTTATCAGCTCCTCCCTGAATTCCTTTAATACCCTTGAGTGTATTTGTCCAGTCACATACTTGACTACTTTCAGAGCTGCAAGTCCCTTCAGGACTCTTTTCTCTGAAAATTGACTTGTGTCCATGTACCCCCGCCATATTTCATATTTAATATCACAAGGGATAACAGCCCACTCATCTCTTGAATCTCTTCAACTATGGATGAAATCAACTGCACTAATGGCTCTTCCTTCTCATTATCTATGTTTAACCCTTGCAAAAACATACTAAATGCTACTGAACAAAACTGCCAGCTCCAATTTGACTTTCCATCTGACCCTCTATAACATATTTCTGTCTGTTGGCCAAATCCCCCACACCTACAAAAACACTAGTAAGTCCACAGCTCAAATCTGGAGACCCCACTAACACAAACAGTTATTGCCCTGTACTATGCAGTGGTAACCAGCATCTGGTCCCCTCATGGATAGCTGTATAAAGCAATAACATGAGTGAAGAACAATTGAGAATACTCAAAGTTATAACTTTGTGTTTACCTGCCTACTTGTAGTTTTCCAGCTGATCACTAGAGTCTTTAGGGTGAAGGACATGTGGCAGCACACACATGTACAGCACTGTTCTGTAAACAACAATATGCTGACTATAATACAACAATCCTAGAGATCATAATGTATATTCACAGCATACAAAACAATGACACCAAACATTATACCTACTGTAGTTTATTTTTTCCTTTTTTATTTCTGTACATTTCCTTTTATATTTCAAAGGATAGGACTACTGAGTAATGTTTCATTACAAGCTATGACTGAGGATATTGTGACAATAGTGTCAGGATATGATTAGTCATAATTTAACCTAATGCTGGGCACCACCTTTCCAAAGCTACTAACACTGAGCACAGTTCTTGAGAAGTTTGTCCATCAATACATTTTATCTTATCTTCTCAGTGAGTATACCCTGATAAGTGAATCCCATCTTTAGGTCAACCACTACAACAATGGCTCTAGTGCACGTAGCAAATTATATTACAAATGCTCTGGACTCTGAGCAACATATTTTACTGATATATTGTATTGCTTTGACAAACACATGTGACACAGAGAACTACTCCATACTAATCCAAAAAGATGAAATATATCACATGACATTGGGCTTGCTAAACTGAATTTGAGCTACCTTCATGGCAAATCACACGTGGTGATCTTCATTGGCTATACCCTGGCCAGATCTCTATGGGAGTACTACAGGGCTTGGCAGTGAGCTCCTGTTATTCTCTTTTTTCATAAATGACCTTGCCTTTGACTGTAGAGATTCCAACATCTAGCTAACTGTAGATGACACAATGATCTATGATCTATGCAGCAGCTGAAGAGCTGCAATGTGTGGCTAAGTGTAATGGAAGTAAACCAGAGGGTGGCAGACCTGGTTTTCCCACGTGCCTCAGTATATCCTTGTGTCTGACTGATAAAGCATCTTTGTCTACTGATAGTGGCAGTCATCTATTCATCACAAATCTGCTTGCACTGACGAACTGGCCACATTTTAACTTGTGACTGTGCGTGATTTCCCCAATGTACTGCTGCTAATATTACCTGCTAACAATCTGTCACTTTTCCTTGAGCAACTCCTGTGCAGCAGCTGTGCTGCTGAGATTTGTTCCATTCATTGGCTCCTCAAGCGTTTCATCTACCTGGCCTGGTTAGCTGAAACTGAGCCATCCAGGCAGGTGTCAGCTTCTTGTGAGGCAGGTCAAACCCAGGAAAACTGAGATGCTACCAAATGTGCCAGCATCTATTTGGCAGCTAAAAAGCACCAAGGTACAGCAAAATGCAATGGGAGTCAACTGGAGAGTGGCAGACTCAGTTCTCTGATGTACCCTGGTACAACATTGCACCTGACCATTAATGCCAAAGCACGGCCTGCCTTTCCCAAATTAGACTTTGGCCTTTCTCTGGGCCTGCCATCCCCCTAGCATGATATATTTGACAATGGACTCCCAGTCCAGCCTAATCTACATATGTAATCAAGTGACTGCCTGGACATGTTCTGATGCCACTGATTGCTTTGTATGTGTCTAAACTGTGAATGCAATTCTCCTGTGTCGATGCAAATCTTCTGTGCTTTGCATTGAAATTAATTGTTTACTCCATTACTTGTAGCCCTTGACACAGTACTGCTTGTGGTACATGCGTCCTTGTTACTATTTAGTTCCTGTTGTCATTTCTGTATTTAAAGCTTGTATTGTATTTAAAGTCTCTGTATCTCTGATGTGGAACTTTTGTAAAGGAGTCTAGGATTCAAAGGTTTGCAATCTGATATTTTTCAATAAATAAATAAATAAATAGAAGTATCTCAGTCTACTTTTAGTGGCTGCCACCTGTTCACCATGAATATGCTTGCACTGCCTAACTGTCCATATTTTAACTAATGACTGTGTGTGCTTTTGGTGGATTGTTTTGGTACAGCTACTAATGTTACCTGCTAACAGCCTGTCACTTTTCATCAGGTTGCTTTTGTGTAGCAGCTGTGCTGTTGTCATTTTCTGAATTCCTTGGTTGCACAAACTTTTCATCTATTTGGCCCTGCTATCTGAAACTGCCCAATCCAGGGTGATGGCATCTTCTCATGGGGCAGGTTAAACTCCAGATAAAATAAGACTCCCCCAGACATAGCAACATTTGTGCTGTGGCTGAAGAGTGGAGAATTTTGGCAAAATGCAACAGAAGTTGATTGGAGGGTTGTAGACCCAGCTCTCCCATGTACCACAGCACATCTATGTGCCTGACCGATAAAGAATCTCAGCCTACTCACAGTGGCTGTTGTTTGTTCACAATAAATCTGCTTGCACTGACTGTTCATATTTTAACTTGTGACTGTGAGTGCCTTCTCCAATGTAAAGCTGTTAATATTACCTGCTAACAGACTATCACTTTTCATCAGGTAGCTCCTTTGTATCAGGGTATCACATCAAAACAGCAAATCAATATGAGAGCCAGTTACAGTGACTGCAAGAGAGCGAATGTCTTTTTAACAACATGTTTTTTATAGCAAGTGGTTTTGTCAGTGAGGCAGTTTAGGAATACAGTGATGTACTATAGTTTGCCAGCTGTAGTGTGCTCAGTAGTCAAATTGGCTGCTGTGTGCTAAGCCATTGAGTTGCCAATGTAGCCTAGTGGTTAGAGTCATTGGCTGTGTGTCTGTTAGGTTTGCCAGACCTGGGTTTGAAGCTGGCTGTTACTGATTTTTTTTTTTTTATTATTATTTTTAAGTGTTGTGCTGGGCTTCACATTTCCCACCCTCCCCACCCCCAGTTCTGTCATCCACCCTGGAGTTGGAATATGAAATAGCCCCCATCTTCCAATTTTCTTCCCCTTCCTGAGTTATGTACCCATGGACAATATCCTCCCCTCTCAAGTTTCTCTCTGTCCCTGAGTTGCATCCCACTTGGTGATGATTATATATTTTAACATGGGTGTGGGGGATGAAACCCCCCACAATGAGGGTTGCAGGGTGAGAAGACCCCGCAGAAATTCACTGCGGCTGTTTTCATGATTTGCAGAAATCACTGTTTTTTGAAGTCGCTGTATGTGCATGTTCTATTTTTCAGTTGCGATTTTATAGTCACTGTTTTTTTTCCATTGTTTTGACATGGAACTGTGTAGCAACTGTGCTGCTGATGTTTTTCTGCATTCCTTGGCTCAATCAAACTTCATTTATCTGGCCTGGCTATCTGAGATTGACCAATCCAAGAGGGAGGCAGATCCTTGAGGTGCTAAATCACAGATAAATTAAGACTCCCCCAAATGTGACAGTGTCTTTGTGGCAGCTGAAGAGTGGTGAAGTGCAGTAAAGTGCAACAGAGTCCACCAGGTGACTGGAGCAAGGGACACAGAGCTCTGTTTGATCTAGTATGGATATTTTGAGTTTATAATTTGTTTTATACCTAGTTTAAATTTACAGAGAAATGGGGTATCCAGGAGTGTTCTTAACCATGTTTTCTACTACAGCTGTTTTCAGGGATTCAGAGTTGATAATAACAGTGAACTAAACTGCAGTAGTGGGAAGTGTTAAAATGTACATTATACAATGGCAAGTACAATTTCTGTCCTGTGATTGGTCAGTGAGTGCCTGGTACAGTGATGTTATTACACAATAACATCACTGTATGAAGTCCAGGCACACACATGACTGTATGACAGACTGTAAAGCCATGTGTCCTGTCCCCAAGCTGTTGTCGCTCTGGACCGCTACTGTAAATGACTTCTGGTTTGCCCCCCCCCCCCCATATAGCATTACCTCTCAAACATCAATTTTACCGATATATGAGGCAGTCATAACATGGACAATACTGTTGTATATAAAAAAAAGAAATATAATTTGCCTGGCTGTTTTTTTCTTTTAAGCAAGCGGCTTCAGTGAACCATGACCGTAACTGCCGGTTGTACGGTCGACGTCAGGAAAAAAATGACGAGAAAGATAAATGTATTTTTAATAGCGATATCAACCCCTGGCACAGATCCTCCATCCCTGCCATGGTCCTTTTGTGTGTACTCACTAAAAATAAATGGTTACTCACTAAAAATAAATGGTATTTCCATCTTGTCCTCGGTGCCGAAATGTTACTGTGTGCATACTTCTGTGTCCTCCAATACTGACGGTATGCTGTTTGACAATAAATTGAATAAATAGCCATTATTTATACAATAAAAAACACAGAAAAAAAACAAAATTCAGCTTGATTTTGGCCAAACAGATGGGGGGGGGACTGATGTCAGACCACAACACAGAAGACAAGGACAAAACCATGGGGAAACTGAATGCACATAAATTATTATTGTGTAACAACATCACTCCTGGGGTGGTGGAAGCACTCAGCTTCACCTCGTGCTTCAACCCACCCCAGGAGTGACATTATTACACAATAACACACACCCTGTCATGCCTTATTGCTTAATTAAAGCATGGCAAATTTTAATTGGATAAGGTTAAGGACAAATCTGAAAGGATGCCAGATGATGTTTTTTTAAGTTGAATATGGATTAATTAACTAAAGAGTATCATGTCCTACTGCTGAAGCAAGGAGAGGTACTAAGACTGTTGATTGCTGGAACAGAAATAAAACAATACACATCTAGACAGTCATATGGGACTTACAAAACGAATCTAATTCAAAACATGTGCATTAATAAATCTGATACTGTTCATATCTGGAAATATCCATCTTAACCCAGGTCCTAGTGTAGTGAAATATTATGGCAAGGATGCTAACTTTTAACATGGCCTGCATATTGCTCATTTGAATGTAAGCAGTTTGCTTTTTTAGTTCAATGATCTTTGTGTATTGGTTACTCAATTAAAACTAGATGTAGTTATCTTAACAGATACCAGTCTGACATTAAAAACTGATGTTCCGGTTCTGACCATTGCTCAGTACTCATTCTATTGAATGGACAGGATAGATATAAGTTAGGGTTCATGCAATTTATGTTAAGCACCAAAAAGAAGGATGTTAAAAGAAATGCAACTTTCTGGCCTTTAAAGGAGAACAGTCAGCACAAAGGACCCCACACTCAAGTGCGGAGCTGGCCCCAATGTGCACTTTGGGAGCAAAAACATTTTGGTATACTTACTGTTTACTGTAGTATAGTAGATTATATCAGACTGTTTTTTTCTTAGTTATAGGCTGACATCTTCTTTTACTAGAAATCCCAGAATTCTCTGTAGTTGACATCAGAGCAGTAGGCAGCAGTGGGAGATTCAGTAGCCTGCAGTGCATGTTAGAGCTTTTATTCTCTGGAATCAGATGTTTTCCAGGACTTTTTTTCTCCAGGGGCTAAGTCCAGTCCTCTGTAACTGTACATGGAGGACAGTATGCAGTAAACAAAAGATCTAGGGCTAGATTCACAAAAATTGCGAAGGCAGTGCAAAATTTTGTGTTGCACTTTGCGAGTGCCCAGGTGTTCAAAAGTGCTATCCAACTGTAAATAGGGCTAGTCCGAGGCAGTGGTAACCCAGGTACCACCAGTGCCACCACACTAATGTGGCCCCAACATGCAGCCAGGAGAATGGCCCTGCAATCAATAGCGCAGGTGCACTATTTACTATTCACAAAGGGAAAGGGAAAGGAGAAATTGTTTAATCAGGAAAGGCACACTAAGCCCAAGCTTGTTTCTAGGTACAACCTGGGAGCACAAAGAAGTTAAGTGACTTGCTCAGGGTTACACTGTCTGCAAGTGGGGGCTGACAGGATTCAAACTCAGGTATCCAGATTTGCAGCTCAGTGCCCTTAACCACTACATTATACTGCCTCCTAAGGCAGCCATGCAAATCAGCCTATTTGGCATACAAAGCACTAGCTGGTCACTTGAATGTCCATTATGGGCTCATTTGTATAATTTGGGAGAAGCGTAGCACAGCACCCCCCCATAGGCAGCATCAGTCCCTTGCAGCTAGTGCCCCCCACTGCCGATCGCTGATCGCCACCCAAGAAAAAAATGGCTGCCTCCCTGGTGACCAGCCGTCCTCCTGATGATCACTGATTGCCAACTGTTATTAAACAGATAAGTATTCCCTGGTGTCCAGTGGTCCCTCACCCCACCGGATCACCCTCCCAATATCTACAAAATATTCCCCTGGTGGCTAGTGGTCCCTCCCCACCTGATCACCTGTCTGATATAGACAAGATATTTCCCTGATGATTAGGGTTCCTTTCCCCATCTGATCACCCGCTCAAAGTAAACATTACCCTGGTGGCTATTAGTCCCTCCCCCCACCTAACCACCTGCCTAATGTATGTACTGTATATTCAAGAAATTTCCCTGGTAGCTAGCAGTTCCTCCCCATTCCGATCAACCACCTGATGTATACAAGACATTTCCCTGGTGGCTAATGGTCCCTACCTCCACCTGATCATGTGCCTGATATCTATAATATATTTTCCTGGTGACTAGTGGTCCCTCCTTCCACTTGATCATCCATACAATATAGGAAAAAGTGTCACTGGTGTCCAGTGTAACCCCCTATCCTGATCCTCTATATAGAGAATGTAAACCTGTCCCTGGCAGTCTAGTGGACCCACCCCACCTTGGCGGGTAGTGATCCACCACCCCACTCCCCCCATTGTGAAACCAAGCTGGCAACCAGCCCATCCCTTCGCTCTCCACCATGGGTGGCTGCCGACTGAGCTCTCAATTAGTGCATACTGTATACAGTACGCAATCACTGAATGATAGCTCACTCTAAGCTTTCAATCAATGTCAATGAGCACATACTGTATACAGTATGAGATCATTGAGAACTCAGGCGGTGGCCAGCCATGGTTTAGAGATGATGTCTCTGCTGGTCACTGGCTCAGTTTTGGGATGGAGGTGGGGTGGTGGGTCACTACCTGAGAAGGGTGGGGGCTGGGGGGCCCTAAGACCACCGAGGGTTGAGTTATTCTATACAGGGATTGGGATGGGGGTTACACTGGACACCAGGGACACTGTTTTCTGTATTGGGCAGGTGATCAGGTGGGGGAAGGGACCGCTAGCTACCAAGGAAATATTTTATGGATATTGTATGGGTGATTGGGTGGGGGGAGGAACCACTGGACAGCAGAGAAACCTTTTATATACATCAGGTGGGTGATTAGGTAGGGAGAGAAAACACTAGCAACCTGGAAAATATTTTATAGATATTGAGCAGTTGATTGGGTTAGGGAAAGACCACTGGACATCAGGGAATACCTATCTGTTTAATATAGGGCAGTTATCAGCAGATGGGGGGACCACTGGCTACCAGGGAGACAGATGCTTTTTGTTGGGTGGCGTTTGGTGGGGCACTAGCCACCAGGGACTGAGGCTTCTTATGAGGGGGCACTGCAAACCTTTGCCAACCACTAAGGTTGTGGGGATTAAAGCAAGGTCTTGGTTGGCAGTATTTGCTCCATGTAAGATGACCCACAAAAGGCCCTTGCATGGAGCAAATGCTTTGTGAATGGGACAATGCCAATATGGAGGTCCCCTCCCCCTCATTTGCATTGTGGCCCCCTCCACACTTTGCCCCAGCATAAACCTGGTTTTTGCACACAAACTGGTATTTTGTGAAAACCACTTTGGTGCAAAACCCAATTTGTGCTGCACAAACTAGGTTTGTGCTGGGACAAAGTTTTGTGTATTTGGCCTCATAGCTTATATGAACTTTAACATGCACTACAGTCTGCTGAATCTTCTCACTGCTGCCTACTGCTCTGATGTCATCTGCAAGGGATCCTGTGATTTTATTAACAGAAGATGTCAGCCAACAACTAAATAAAATTAGTCTGATACAACATACTATACTACGGTAAACAGTAAGTAAACCAAAATGTTTTTGCACACAATGTACACACTGGGACCAGCCCCACTCTCGAGTGATGAGGCCCTTGCCGGTGACTGTTCTGTTTTAAATTAACTTTGAGGGGTGCAAAACATCTTATTGTAGGTGCAACATACATTCTGTCAGGATATCATTATTTAGGGTTGGATTGTTTTGTTAATTATATGACACATCTAAATCAGAATTATGAAAATATTCTGGGGGACTTCAATAGTGACCGAATAAAAGAAATCATATACGTAGGATACAATAACAACTTTAAACTTGACAAAAGTAGTTAAGAATGTAACTAGAATAAATTAAAAGAAAGATATAGGCACCCTTTTAATCTAGTGTTTTTGTGACCAAAAAAGAGAGGGTGAAAATGTTTGAAGTACTTCCCGATGTACTTGATCACCGTTCTCCTGTTTTGGGTGTATGATCAGGTGATCATACACCCAAAACAGGTGAGCACTTGATTATGATAAATGCAAGTAGTTTATTAGGTTGAATATATAAAATGGAGAGTGACTGACACTAAACACCCTGACACTTCGAACACTTAGTAGTTCTTCTTCTGGGGGTAGGGTCTGGCTGTCTGATCAGTCTATTTAAATATCAAAGTTAAAAGCACAGACTAGGGATATCAGATAGACACATAAAACAGATATTATAAAATGCAGTATAGTGCTATACAAGTCAATATATTTATAAGCAACAAATAACCAACCCCCCAAATAGTGGTACATTAAAAAGTGAAATAATGTTAAAAAAGAAAAAGCGAAAAAAAAAAAAATGTAATAGAAAAGAAAAACAATGTACATGAAGAAAAAGGGGGAGGTGGGGAAGAATGATGAATACACCAGGGTATATACAGCCAAACTTAATATTCTGTCAGTTACCAAATGTGGTCAAATCAAACCAAATTAATATTGCTTTACATAATAAAGTGTAAGTTTCTTTTTGTGTTGACATTAGAAGAGCTATGCTACCTAGACGAACATCTTTATGGAAACTAGTTAGAAATAAAAGACAGAAAAATAATGTTCATGAAGTACTATGATAATATATAATCGACAGCACGTAATCAAAGTTTATTGTCTGGCTAGACAGACAAGCATACAGATAAGCCTAGTCATGAATTCAAAAACAGAATAATGTCCAATTTATCATTGTGTCCTGTGGGTGGCACTGCTCCAAATGTATAAATTAGGCATCTCCCCCTCTGAAGTACTCATTAAGGTGGTCACCCTGTTTAGGGAGATTAGTGATATGGTATATCCCCATCACTCGCAAACAACCTAGATCTCCATTATGTATATGGTGCCAGTGCCCACAGGCATATCAGATTAATCTGAAGTAATGGAACATACAGTATGCATTCCAGTATCCAACTCTTCCTTGCTTAAATGGTTCTAACTATGTATAGTGGAGGACATGTGCATCAGAGTGCAAGCAAAATGTGCTCAGTATGGCAAGTGACCAAATGTCAGATTTCATAAATGGACTGGTTGATGGGACTAATGAAAGTGTTGCCTTGGCTAGTATGTCGGCATATGTTGCAGGTACCACAACTGTTGAAGCCAAGAGGGTGTGGTAAGAAGTCTGGAGGTATATTTCTATCTATTCTTTCCTGGAAAGAAAGACATCCC
This sequence comes from Neoceratodus forsteri, assembly GCA_016271365.2. Classification (NCBI taxonomy): domain Eukaryota; kingdom Metazoa; phylum Chordata; order Ceratodontiformes; family Ceratodontidae; genus Neoceratodus; species Neoceratodus forsteri. Next base: position 848,179,668 of record CM057450.1, on the reverse strand, counting down.
AGTAAGAAGCCATTTCACAGATGTCAGACATTTGGTCACTTGCCATTAGTAGTACAGTACATTGTTTATTCACTCTGTTGTACATGTCGTACCTTATATATAGGTAGGCCATTTGACCAAAGAAGCATCTGATACAGGAACTCATATGTTCCATTACTTCTGGTAAATGTGATATACCTGTGGGACAACACTGGCACCACATACATAAAGAAGAGCCAAACTGGCTACGTTGTTTGTGAGTGATGGGGATAGACCATATCACTAATTATCCCAGATGGGGTAACTGCCATAAGTGATTACTCCAGAGGAAAAGCCACCTAATTTTTACACTTGCAGCAATGTCACCCCCAGGACTTAATGATAAATGAGACATTTCAATGTTGGACTAATGACTAGGCTTATCTGAATGCATTTCTGTCAAGACAGCTAGTATACTTGGTTATTACTATACTTGGTGTTAAGACAGAAGGAGGCTGAAGCCCATCTAGTCTATCTCTGCCTTAGTGGGGCCACTTTGCATGGTCCTTATTTAGCATGTAGTAATCCAGTATATTTCTGAATATGCCAAAGGAACTTGCTTCCACAACCTCCCTAGGCAGGTTGCGCCATAATTTAACTGCTCTCCAAGTAAAAAAGTTCCTCCTCATATTTTCTAAGAGAATGCTAACTTGATCTGTTTGTAGTGGCTTCTTACATTAACCTCCAGTTCATTAAATTCTTGGTTCATACCATTCATTAATTCTTCATCTCCTATGGTTTTAAACATTTGAAGCCTATTGCCTCCTCAACACCTCATCTCCAGATTATACAACCCTAGTGCCTGCAATCTGATATTGTGTGCCTTGTTTTTAAGATCTGAAATTATTTTGATTGTCTTATGTTGCAACCTTTCACGACTGTCAGTATGTCTCCTTAAGTATGGACTCCACAGGAGGATACAGTAGTCAAGATAAGGTATTATGTATGTGGTATAAAGTGTCAATACACAGCTTCTAATCTTGCACACAGAAGCCCTATTTATGCACCCTAGGATTTTTTTTCTTATAACTTCAGTACAGTGTGGACTGAAGTTGTAATTTCTCATCAATATGCCCAGGTCTGTTTCCCTTTCCACCCTTCTCAGTGTACATCCATTTAATTTGTACTTGTTGTTTTTGTTATTCATTCCTATGTTCTTGACTATAAGTGTTTAAAGTCATACCATTCTTTTTTGCCCATTCTTCCATTGTCTGTAGGTCATTTGCAAGTTCACTAGTCTGTTCATCTGTACTTACAGTTGCTCCTACTTTAGTGTCATCAGCTAACTTTGTGACCCAGTTCTTGATTTCAACATTAATGTCTGTTATAAATAAAGTAAAATGAACCAGTCCCAACACCAACTCCTGTGGGACACCACTCATGACCTCACCTGGTTCTGATAGGGCACCTCTTACCATAACCTTCTGGGATCTATTGGTTATTAAGCTGGATATCTACCATTTTAATTTGTTGTCTATGCCTATTTGTCTGAGCTTCTTTTGTTAAAATATTGTAGGGTGCCTTATCAAAGGCTTTCTGGAAATCAGTAAAAATTACATAAACATGAAGGTTTTTTCTAAGGCCTTGCTCACATTTTCATAAAAAAAATGGGTATTGGTTAGGCAGGATCTATTTCTCCTAAAACCATGCTGGGAAGTATCAATTAAGTTTGTTGTTTTTATTTCTATTTCAAGTTTTTCTTAAACAATTATCTCCATTATCTTGCCCAAAATGGATGTCAGGCTTATGGGCCTGTAATTAGACATTGTAGCCCTGTTTTCTTTTTTAATGATCAGGACCACAATCACCCCTCTCCAGTCCTCCGGTACCTCTCCGGTATCAAGAGATCTATTGAACAATGCTGTTATTGGGCCCACAAGCAATTCATTAATTTCCTTAAGCAGTCTTGGATTAAGTCTGGCTGTTCCAGATGATTTGGTGATGTTTATTTTATTTAGAAGGGTGTCAACCTCAGCTTCTGTTACACTATCTATAATCAACTTATTACCTGCCTTCAAGTTAGTAGGTCCCATTGTATTATTTCCTTGTTGTGGATCACTTATTTTAGTATAAACTGACCATAAATGTTTGTCAAATGCTTTGGACATTGTTTTGCGATCAGCAATCTCTTTTGATCCTTCCACAGTAGTTCCCACAGTTCTGTCAGCTGATTTGTTATTTGCATATGCAAAGAAGGCTTTACCATTGCCTTTTGTGTGGGCTATTTTAACCTCTTGTATTTTCTAGTCTCTCCAAATCAGGTACTTAGTCTTTCTTAGTTCTTTCTTGCATTTCTCCTTGTTATAAATATTGTTCTCCTTTTCACTGCTAAATATGCAGATCTTTTCTGCTCAGCTGTTTTTTTCTTATTTTTTGAGGATACCATTGGGGTACCGTACCCCTTTTATTATAATAGGGTTTATCAGGGAGGAGTTTGTTTTCCAAATACAGTATTTTGTTTTTAATTTCCGGCCAGAATTGATCTATGCTGTGGTCTTTACATATCCCTTGCTAGTTCTAAGCTTGTAGCTCTTGCCTTATGGCTCTAAAGTTTGTCCTTTGATAATTTATTAAGATTGTATTACCTAACATTTTTTTTTTGCTTGACAGACAAATTTAAAAATATCATATTATCATCACTATTGCCAAGTGACTAAATCATTTCAACACAATGTATATTGGTACCTTAGTAGTAATGATCAGGCCCAGAGTATTATCTATTCTTGCTGGCTTGTCAACCATCTGATTCAGTTTGTTTTTAATTAACATATCAATAAACAGTTGTTCTTGTGAGTTCAATACTGTAAGATCCTCCCATCTTATTTCTGTTAAGTTGAAGTCTTCTAGCAATTGTATTTTGTTACTCTGTACTATATTAGTAATATTAGTTATTATATCTTGGTGATCACTTAGGTTAGTATTGGGCAGTCTATAACTCAATCCCAGTAATATTTTTTTGTTATTTTTTTATTAAGATTTCCACTGAAAGAATTTCAGTTTTTGTCTCATTTACTGTACTATTCATCAGGATATTGCATCCGATGTTTTCCTTAACAAATAGGGCTACACCTCCAACTCTTCTGTCTGGTCTGTCTTGAAAAAACAGTTTTTACCCATCTATGTTCCTGTTCCAACAGGTCTGCTCTGATCACCAGGTCTCAGTAATAGCTGCTGTATCTATTTTCATTTCCTTTAGGAGTACTTCTAGTTCCGTCTTTTTGATAACATTCAGACTTCGTTCATTAACTGTTAACATTTTCAGGCTGTCCTTGTTTTTTTAAGTATTTCTTTTACTACTGCCTCTTGAAACTATGATGTTCCCTCCTCTCACTTCATTTATAAGTTTCAAATTTTGTTTTTATTGATATGCTCGAAAAAGAGATTCCCCAGAATTTTACTACCCTTTCTACTGAGGTGCAGCCAGTCTTGACAAAAAGTTTGTTATTTCCCTCAAAAATATCCCAAGTTTGTATACATTTTAAGCAATTTTCAAGACTCCATCTTCTGAGTCAGTTATTGATGTTTTTTATTTTTTTATTCCTTGCTGTGCTTACTCTTGGTACTCGCAGTATCTCTGAATAAATTATGTCACATTTGCTGTCTTCTAATGTTTTATGCATTGCTTTGAATCCATTCATTATTTCCTCATCTTGTCTCCTTGTGTTGTTAGTACCTACATGAATCAAAGCTACTAGCTTTGCTTTTGGTTGTGTAATGATGTTGGGTAACATCCTCTATCATAGCCCCTGAATAGCTGCATGATTCTTTTTGTTTCCTCATGTAGAATACCTATCTGTGTACTTAATGATGGAGTCACCCAGTATATAGATTTGTACAGGCTGATTTCTCTCTGTCTTGAGGTGTTCTGTATCCATGGTTTGGTCAACATCTTTATGCTGATCTGGTGCTTCTGGCTCATTGTTATTTACTAGGTCTACTAGTTCCTGAGATTGTTCTTCTCTATGTTCAGTTTGGTTAAGTAAGGGGGTATATTGATTTTTAGCCTCTAATTCAAAGTGTACAGCCCTTCTTCCCTTTTTTTTGTTGTTTTCAACCATACTCGACTCTTCAATTGCCTCCTCATTCAGTTTTCTTTTCTCTTTTTGTACTATTCCCCTCCTTGTGGGTTATATTATTTCCTAATCCCATTTTGAAGGCCCTTGAGGTCTATTATTTCCTTATCCTTTGCCAACAAGAAGTCTTTTAATTCTAGCAGTTCAGTATACTGTTTGCAACTATATGCATCAAAATAAGTATTAGAATATGTGCTAAACACAGAAACATATAGAAACATGGAAACATAGAAGCTGATGGCAGATAAGGACCAAAAGGCCCATCCAGTCTGACCATTTCTTTTTCTGCCTTATGAATGTGCCATCGACCTTTGCTCTGTCAATGGCCTGTCTATTCATACTCATCTGTATTACTCCATTATGCCTATCCCATGCCTGTTTGAAGCCCTGCACTGTATTCAACTTACTGCATTAGGAACATTTAACTCCCATTTCCCCATTAGCCAGTATTACCATACTTGCATCCATGTTACTGTAATCTGTTTGACAGTTTTGTCTAAGTCTAAGTTCTTAGGACTACCAACCTCTGTATTGTCCAGCTGTATATTAAAAAGGTTTACCTGTTGTTCAACAGGCACTAATAAAAGATGTTTAGTCTTTTCTGGCTCTGCTGTCGTGGCTGCCCTGGTGGACACTGGAAAACACATGCAGATGTGCGTGTCTCTGTCTGCATCTCTGCATACCGCCCAACACATGCTTGCCCTGTTCACGCTCACCCCACTTACAGTGGGACTGAAGTTTAACTCCCGTGATCTGGAAGTATCTACTTTGGGTCATGGCTAGCCACTTGGTCCCATTCCAATTTAACTCAATTAGGAAATAAAACTCACTTAGACATCTCCCTTCAGGAGTATATGTGCCTGATGTCCACCAGGGCAGCCACTTCTGCCCAAGATAAATACCCCATACATGGTGTGTTACCAGACGCTTTTGGCAGCCATCAAGTTATCTTTTGTATAAGACAAAAAACTGATAAACCTAGCCCAGTTCAAGTAAAAAACATACCGAACTTTTAATTCCTTCAATAATACTGCATTTATGGAACATTTAGAAACAAGAAATTTCAACAGATTGGCACTGATTCTTAATATTGACAATGTCTGGCACTATTTTTAAAGCAAATTCTTGGCCGTGTGTGATGTCCATGCCCCAATTCATACAAAAAATAATAAAACATAACAACTCCCTTTGTATACTACAGACCTAAGAAAATTTTGTAAGATTAGGGATAAGGAATGGAAACATGCGAAACAAAATCCCAATGAAAGATTACTCTGGGATAAATATTGTCAGGCCAGAAACATTTATATTACAAAAATAAGAAAAGCCAAAGCAGATTACTTTCTGTCTAATTCTGCGTCAGAGAAAACTAATCCCCCAAGAAAGTTTTGGAAGATGGAAAAAAATTACAGAGTAACAAACCAACTGAGCTGCCTAGTTCTTTTTTGGTGAATGAAACCACACAAGCTACCTTGGATAAAGTTGCAGATATGTTTAATGGAATGTATATTAACATGGGTATATCCCTGGCAGAAGGTTTGCCATCCATCTCTCAGCTAGGAAGAAACTCAGCAGGTCTAGCGAAGACAGAGGCAAACACCCTGTTATCCCAGTTTTTCCTTTACACACATTCTTGTAAGGCAAGTCCTAAAAGAACTACTGAAATTAGACACAAGAAAGGCTCAAGGTGAGGAAGGCATTCCTTCCTTCTTCTTAAAGCTAGCTGCTCAAGTGATTGCTCCTTACTTAACAGATATCTATAATCTTTCATTGCAAATGGAGGATTTTCCCCCAGCCTAAAAACAGGCAAATATAGCCACTATTTATAAAACGAGCCAGAAAAATATTATGAGTATTTCTAGACCCATATCACTACTTTCCATTGTTTCAAAAATCTTTGAAAAACTATTTGTCCAACAGTTAAATCAGTATTTAGAGGATCATAAATGGTACAATATGTAACAATCAGTATTTAAAGCATCCCATTATACTTCTACTGCACTAGTAAATGTCGTGTTGGACATTCAGGTGGCCATGAACAGGGCTCTTATGGTTGCAGCCATATTTATATATTTATTGAAAGCTTTTGACACTTTGAAACATGATGTCCTGATTAATAAATTGAAATCTATAGGCCTCAGCCATGGGACCCTGAAATGGTTTCATGGCTACCTGTCTGGAAGACAGCAACGAGTAACATTGAACAATACTTTTAAATCTGGATATCTAACTATTAAATTAGGGGTCCCATAGGGATCAGTCCTGGGGCCTTTACTGTTTAGTCTGCATACAAATGATGTCAGACACCTACTAAGGGGTGTCCAGCATCATTTGTACGCAGATGGCCCTCTTCTTTATATTGAGGGCCCATCTAGTGAACAAATACAGGAAAAACTTTAGAGCAATTTCAATAGGCTACAAGGCTATTTTTGTGAACATGGCCTTGTGTTAAACTCTATAAAATCATAGCTAATGTTATTTTGCAATAACCCAGATGCAGTTAAACAAACCTTGAAAATAAATACCTTAGATAACTGCAAAAATGATACAGCTGACTCCTGTAAATATCTGGGGATCTGGGTTTACTCCCAATGTAAATGGAATACCCATATAGACTTCTTAATTGGTAAATTAAACAGAACGTTGGGGTGCTTATATAAATATAGAGGGTATATCCCATAGGATACAAGACTAAGAATAGTCAATTCAGCAGTTATCCCTCTGTTTGATTATGGGACATCTTGTCTGGGGGGGGGGGACAACAGGACTCTTGCTCAATAGACTGGATGTGATCTATAATAGATTTGCCTGATATATACTTGATGATCTGAGGAATATCCATCATTGTTCTGTCTATAGAGTTCTAAACTGGACAAGCCTACCTGAACATCAAACTATTCATACAATCCATTTGATCTATTGATGTTACCTAAATAAAGTACCTACTTATTTATTAGACACAGTAAAATTTATAAATGCAAAGAGAGGCCTATGCTCGGCTGAATTGATTGAATATGAAGTGCCAGTTATGAAAACAGTAAAAGGAGATTCAAATTTTATTCACCTAGTACCTATGTTATGGAATACTTTACCATGCCACTTATGGGTTCAAAAATGTTCCACATTAGAGCTCTATACAGACATGGCTGGTGAGATATTCTGCCTTACCTAAGGTCTGCTGTGATCAACTTGTTTAAACTTTTTACTTTGTAAATAGGTTTCATTGTGCAATGACTGTAAGTTATGTAAATTCTATAGAATATTATATATGTGTAACTTGTCTGTCATTCTTTTGGCCATGGGACCCCTCTGCAAATGAGTCTAGACTCAAATGGGTTATCCTTTTCTGAATATTAGAATAAAATGTTACTACTATTACTACTACATTTTACTGTAGCCTATTGCTTGGGTCCCAAGATACCTTGTACTCAGGATTGTTGTACAGTTCCCTTAGAGTACTGCCTGTGCTGCAGAAACTACTCTACCCAGTTTGCCCCTCTGAGGTTGCCTAAATAATCAGCCATGCTATCCCAGCCCACCAAATTACAGTTTTAATATCAAATTAAAAATGATTGTATAACCGTGCCAAAAGTATGTGTTCGGGGTAAACACTGTTCTGCCTTCAAATGGCTACAAGACAGAAAAGCAGCTCCCAGATAAATGTCCTGGTCACAGTGGGACTGAAGTGTAGCTCCCATGATCTGGAACTATCTACCTCGGGTCATGACCAGGCGCACTCAGTCTAGCTCAATAAGGTAATAAAACTCACATAAAAATCTCCCCTCAGAAGTATATGTGCCAGATTGTAATGTAGCCTGTTGCTTGGGTCCTGAAGATATCTCATACTCGGGGTTGTTGTACAGTTCCCTTAGAGTAGTGGCTGTGCTGCAGGAACTACCTTACCCAGTCTGCTTCTCTTCAGTTGCCTTAGCAACCAGCCACCCTCTCCCAGGCCACCAAATTACAGTTTTAAAATCAAGTTAAAAATGTTTTCACAACTGTACCAAAAGTGTGTGTTTGGGGTAAACACTGTTTGCCTTCAAAAAGCTGCAAGACAGAAAAACAGCTTCCAGACACACAGTGCACTTTGATTACATGCTGCTGATTATACATTATTACGTTACATCTTCATCATTGTATTGCTGCCTTTTGTTTCTGTCTAGGGTTCCATGAATATGTTCTTCTAGGAAGCAGAGCTCTTCAAACTAATTTATGTCCTTTCTCAAAAATACAACAACAGAAAAAAAAAACACTTTTTTAGTTAATGTAATATTAATTTGGTCTGATCTGACCACATTTGATAACTGACAGTATATTATGTTGAATGGTATATATCATGGTGCATTCATCTTTCTTCATCTCCTCCACCTTGTTCTTCATGTTCATTGTTTTTATTTTCTCTTAATTATGTTGTTCCTTCTTGTTTAATATTATTTCACTGTTTCATTTTCACTATTTTGGGGGTACTGTATTTGTTACTTCTTTTCTTTTTTTTTTAGCTTTTGTTGACCGGGTAAGTGTACTAGACAAATCCTGCCTATTTTCAGGCATGACCCGGGGGAGGGGGATACAGATGAATGCCAACTGACCTTGAACCAGATTAAGCTGTTGGTGGTATTTTTAGTGAATGAGGGAAATTTGGCCAGGACACTGGGGAAATTCCCCTACTCTGCTTCCTGTGAGCAGGGGGGTCCAATTTTCATGTGGGACCAAGATGGCTGCCTCTGGACGTGCTGTGGAGGACATGGAGGTGTTGGAGGCAGGGGAGTTGGTCTCTTCCCCTGTCTCTGGATTGCCAGAGACCTCATCGATTCTTCCTCAAGCTTCTTCTAATGGATCCAAGTTGTATGCATCTCCCAGTTCATTTCCTTCCTCTGAAACCTCGATGGATCAAAGTAAGCAAACAATTGTTTCTTCCCAGTCTGTTCCTATACTGCAACAGCTAGCATCTGCTAAAGAGTCTCTATAGAATACTGAATGTTTACTGAACTACAGATGTGGACGCTTTTATTACTTGAGGAAACACGCCACTTACAAAGAAACAGGAGCTTTTAGCACTTAAGAACTCAGCTTTGCAGCTGCCTACTGATTCTGACTCACTGTTGCAGACTACTGCGTCAGACGCCCGAAAGACAACCTTGACATTTCCGCATTCCAAAGTGGTCTGTTCGATGATTTCATCTGCTCCTGCTGCTGAAACTTCTCCTGACAACCTTACTGTTTCCCCTGATCTTCTTCCACGAATCTCTGCATCTGACTTGCCCCCTGCAGAGGTTGTTCCACAGGGAGACTGGTCAGTTGACTCTGCTCTTGTTGCGGCAGGGTGGGAGAAGGATCCAGGTGTCGGTACCTGGCGCTCTGGTCCTTCCCCCGTTCGGATCACCCCTGCAGATGCCCCAGCTATTTCTCCTGTGCAAGAACAGTTGGACTTCACGCTTATGCCTGCTTTGCACTTAACACAGAATCCAATCCTCAATTTATCGGTTTCCACTTCTCCTGCAGCTCCATTTTCAGACTCCAACCCTCTTCACCAAAGTTTACCACCCCAGGGCCCTGGTATACCAACACAATGGACTGAATGACCGACTTCTCTTGCTTCTGCATCTACTAAAATGTATGCATCTTGTTTTTCTGTTCCGACCCAACAGGCTAAGAGACACAATGCTGTCAGATTACAGTATTTGGGGGGTTTACCTGAAATGCCTGATACAGTTTTTGTTGGACGCACTTTGCTTAAAGACTCCATGAAATTTGTTGCCTATGATATCCACGCATTGAAACGTTTCTAATGAGTCCCATTTTGATGTAAGTTTTAAAATCTTAAAAGGTTTAGAGAAATTTTGGTCCCAATTTCATCTGTTGAAAAATACCCCTTTATGGTCACCTTTCAGTGCAATTCCTTTAATGAAACCTGCACAAAAGACTGTCACTATTCTGTTTAGAAATGAAGGTGTTAGTTTGAACGATATTACAGTTTGGCTGAAACAAAGATGTGCAGTGCTCTCTGACCCTGCAGCTATTTTTGATTCAGAAAATTTGTGGACGGGAGGGTGGAAGGTTAGGGTTATGCTCCGGACTACTGATACTGGTATTCAACACCTACCCAATAGTTTTCTGTTGGGCAGGCATAGGGGAGTTTTGTTCTATTCTGTACAACCTAAAGCCTGCTATAAGTGCAGTTCCACTTCTCATTTCAGCAGCATTTGTGACACTATTAAATGTACTGTTTGTGGTGGTCTTGGTCGTGCAGGCTCACAATGTACTGAAGAACCTCTCTGTGTTTTATGTGAAGACCTGGGACATACTTTTCAGCAATGTTCCTGGGCTGCTCATAATTCTCCTACTTTAGCTGATGGAGAGGAGCAACGGCTTATTATTACAGTGACCCAACGTTCTAACATTAAGGGTCCCTCTTCTTCTACAGTTGCCCCCCCTCCCCCCTCCTACCACTTTAGCTGAATCACATAGTGTTGTTTCCACTGCCACTGTAATAATTGCTGGGGAGGATTTGACTGAGCCTGTCCCACAACCTGTTACATTTTCTCTACCTCCCCACCCTCCTTCTTCCCCAGTTCTTCCTAGCTGTTCTACTTCAGGTGGCTCTTCTATGGGACCCCCCCAGGCACCATTAGAAACAATGGAACCTTCCCTTTCTGACCCTTTTACTACACCGTCTAGAATTACACGGGGTTCAAGAAAGTTTGGTTCACCTTCCTCTAAGGCTCAGAGGGTAGAGACTCTCCTTGACAAATAAATATGAATTGCTGTGACATACTTCCAGAAACACAGACTCTGACTTTTCTTCTGTCCAGTCCTCCACCCTGAACTTACTACAGATACTGAAGTCCCTATCGACAATGTGGGGTCCCAAAAAAGGAAAGCCAAGGCCAAGACAAAACATAAAGAATGTACCCCGAGAAAGGGTAGACAGAGGTGATTGCTATGCATATGTCTACTTCTCTTGCAACACATACTGTTAATGTTAACAGTATAAAAAAACAACAAAAGAGGGATTCAGTTTTTTCGTTTTTGTCTTGCCTTACTGCCGGTCTCATACTTCTACAAGATGTTAGATTCCATTCTTCACCTGAAATTTCTAGGGCCCAGAAATCCTGGCATTTAGGCCCCTCCTATTGGTCATTTGGACAGGAGACATGTTCTGGGGTAGGTATTTTGTTTCATTTTCCTAATGTCTCTGTTATTAAGATTCTAGATGTATGCCCTGACAGAGTATTATTGATAGACTTTAGGTTCCTTTCTGTCCCTTTTCGGATTATCAATATTTATGCCCCACAAACCAAGTCTCTTAGGATTGAACTCTTGAAAGTGGTTCGACCCTATCTTTACACCTCTATGCACGTCATTTTTGGTGGTGATTTCAATTGTGGGTTGTCCACTAAGGACAGGTCCTCATTCTCAAAAACCACAAAATTATTTTGTGATACCACTTTTCTCAAAAATCTTTTATTTTCTGCAAAACTGAAGGATGCTTATCTTTCTCTCACCCAGACACATACCCTACCTTTCAAAAAGGCTCTTTAGCTACCCGGATAGATTTTTTTTTTATCCTCCTTTTTACAAACTTCCGCTGCTGAAGTACAGGTGGCTGAATTTTCAGATCATGATTTGCTTACCATTTTTCTTGGTCCTAAGAAAGTTGCAACTTTTGGTCCTGGCACTTGGAAATTTAATGTTTCCTTATTAGAGAATTCTCTATTGTTCACACTTCTTAAATCTTTTTTTCAAAACAGAAAATCTGTGTTTTTTCTTTACGATGATCCTTGGTGGTGGTGGTGGTTAGATACGAAGAAGGATTTGATGAAATTACTGAAATCATTTAGCAAAACCCATCATGAAGATTGTTATTTCACATACCATAGGACACGACATCAGCTGCAAAAACTCCTTACCCTTTCATATACCACTGGCCAGGATTTTTCTTCACAAGTTAGTACCCTGAAAAAATCTTTAATGGAATATCACTCCAAAAAATATGCTTCAATGCAACAACGTCAATGTTTTAGTGTAAAAGGTGCCTATGATGTGATCTGCCCGTTTGCATATTTTTCTAAACAGATTATGGTGAGAACCATTGATACTATTGTGACTGAAGCTGGTCATATAATTACTGATTCTAGGCTTATCCAAAATTATGTGGCCGAGTATACTCAGAACTTATTCAGTCCATTCCCTACATGTCTACATGATATATTGACCTTCCTTAGTCCCATTTCTGTTCCTGATGTGCAACAATCAGTATCTGATATGCTTGCTTGTGATATTCAGGCATGAGAAGTAGTTGAGGTCATCACAACTCTTGCATCTAGTACTTCCAGGCTTGATGGCCTTCCAAATGAGCTTTATAAATTGCTTAATATTGAGTTGAGCATGGAATTGGCCACAGTTTATAACTTCCTTTTAAAAGCTGATACTTTACCATTAGAATTTAATATGGGTAGTACCTTCTATATCTATAAGAAAGGAGACAGAAAATTATTGACTAATTGGAGGCCTCTTAGCCTATTGAATACGGACTTTAAAATTTTAACTAAAATTATTGCTCTCCATCTAGCAAAGCTGTCCCCTGTTGTTATTTCAGAAGCTCAATCTAGTAATGTTCCAGGCAGAAGTATACATAATCATGTCCTTTTATTACGGGAATTGGTGGAACATAGCAATTCAAATAGGTTAACAGGCCTCCTGTATTCATTGGATCAAAGACAGGCATTTGATTCGGTGAGTCATGACTTTTTATGGCAGGTTTTGAGACATTATAGGGTTCCTGTGACTACTCTCTCCTGGTTACGCTTATTATATTCTACAGCCACATCTATCCCTCTTGTTAATGGCTGGAAGGGTCCTTTGATACCTTTAAAGAGAGGTGTTAGACAAGGGTGTCCACTCAGTCCCCTTTTCTATATCTTTTTTTTGGATCCCTTACTTCTCACCATTAATACAGCACACAATGTTAGGCCTATTTGTTCCTTACCACTTTCTGTTTTAGCCTATGCTGATGACATGAGTTTAATAGTAGCTGATGTTCCTTTGGCAGATGCATCTGTCCATCTCTGTAAGTCCTTTGGTCTTGTTTCAGGAGCATCCCTGAACTTGGAGAAATATGTTGGTCAACGGCTTGGATCTCAGCAGTCGAATGATGTAATAGTTTCCAGTATTGCACTTTGTGACACCCCTATTAAGATTTTGGGCATTCTATTTGGCTCAGGTCCTTTAGACATTATCAACTGGACTCCCAAACTGGACCTAGCGCAGGCTAAGGTTTCTCTTTGGAACACCTGGAAACTCAATAAAAAAAAGAGGGTTTACTTGATAAAGTCTCACTTGCCCCCGATTTTTTTGTTTTTGGCTTATGTTTTTCCCCCTCCCTGTGTTCTGGAAACCAAACTTCTGAGTATTTTTTTTCAGGCCTTATGGGGCAGCCACCTGAATCCCATTAAGCGTTCCATTACCTGCTTACCTTTCAAGGAAGGTGGTCTTAATATGATACACCCATTATTTTTTTATAATAGTTTTTTTGTGACTAATCTTAAACCACTTTTAGTTAATTATGATGTGGGATGGGAATTTTATTTTTTTGAATCCTGTCAACCCTGGTTTAATCTTTGGGACCTTAACACTTTGAAACAGGTTAAACATGTATCGTCTACCCCTTCTTATCTTTGTAATACCTTTTGCCATTTAAAACAATGGAAGATTACTAGCCATATGATTATGACTCAAAATAGGAAAGCCATTTATAATTTTTTGATAGATACCACTTGTGCAGACCTTGTAATTTTTTCCAAATGTCCCCCTACTTTCTTACCTGCTTTATATACACTGTTAAGGAATCCTCGCATCCCCCAGAAGATGTGGGATCTACATTGGCTTAGTAGTCATGAACGGATCAATATTAAGGCAAATCATAAACATAAACAGCCAATGAAATTGTGTTCCAGACCTTTATGTGTAAATCAGGATGAAACAATACAACACCTGTTTTTCTTTTGTTCCTATATCACTGGTTTTGGTTTTTTTAGCGAAACAGATGGAAGGAACATTTATTTACTTCTGTTACTTATGAGATGTTATTGTATGGTAGGTTTCCAGTGACCTGGAAAAATGGAATATTGACACCCTAAACTTATTGTTTACCATCATTAAATGGCATTTATGGACTGCTTCGCTGTCTTTTTAGCCTTGCAGCAAAAAGATATGTCCCACCTACTGGTGGTCAAAGTATTGAACAGGATTTAAAAGATGTTTATTTTTCTGAACTAAGAAGTTTGTCATCTGGATCATTGTTTGCTTTATGGAAATGCTTACCATGGGTGACCGATTCTGATTTTCCTGTTACATGACTCTTTTGTATTTATTTTTGTCAATGTGATTTTGGTTTGTAGTTTCTTTGTCAATAAAAATTTCCCCTACTCTTTTCGATAGGCGCCATGGGATCTTTAACATCCACCTGAACTACCACCAGTCCAGGCAGATGGGACCTCGGTTTAATGTCTCATCTGAAAGACGGATATAATATATTAACTTGCTTGGCACTATATTGCACTTTATAATGTCAGTTTTAGGTGCCTGTCTGATATCCCGGGGTCTGTGCCATTAACTTTAATGTTTAAATTGACTGACAGCATGGCAAGACCATACCCACTGAAGAAGAACCACTAAGTGTTTGAAGTGCTGGGATGTTTAGTGCTGGTCGTGCTCCATTTTTTTGCTCCTCACCCTAATAAACAACAACTTGCACATAACTGTACCTTACTCACATGCAGTAGTCTTTGTTTTGTGCACAGCTTTTTGTGTTGCTTTGTACTTTGGAGTTGGAAGCTAATGCACTACTGTGGAAATGCACTGGTGGTTCTTTCCTTTTCTATAGTCAGGTGAAGTGGAAAAAGCATCACCAATGATTGTTAATGTACGTAAACTCCCTAGTTCCAAAATAGAATAGAACCATTTAAGCTAATGGTTGTTAATATAGAATGGACTTTTCTAGACTGTATACCACCTGTGTACCTAGCATTAGACTACAGGATTTTATAGCAGAATTCATTAGATTATGAAATCAATTGGCTCCAGTTAAAAAGTTCAGAAAAAGAGAATGATCCCAGTCTTCAATAACTGGTGAGTTACTTAGTAAACTGAATTAGAGTGATAGGTCATGGCAAGCATTTAAAGTAAGTGGTTAGCAAGCTGAAAATTGCTTACAACAGCTAAGTAATTGTAACAAAATACTACTTAGGAAAACCAAAGCAGAATACTTTTATAAAGCATAAAGGAAAGAAGCACAAAATCTGTACAAGTTGTGGGAAGAGTATTACTTTGGCACTGGAGATGGATAATGGAACTGCCCCTAATGTAATGTAAAAATGAGATTCCCTATCAAACTGATGTTTAAAATTATATTTTAATGCTGTGTGTAAAAATAAAATGATTAAATATTTAAACAAACTGAATCTAAATAAGAGTAGACAGTAACTGTATAGATGTGAAGCTGCTTAAACTAAATTAAATGAGTTTGAAACAACAGTTTCAAAACAAATGAATATTTATTTTATTTAATTTATTTAAAATTTTCATAACTGGGAAAGGCACATTAAGTCGGGGTGGATTTCCATGTGCGACCCTGGGACGGGCTAACACATACAGACAATGGGTAAATACATACACATAGAATACAAGCACTGAGCCCCAGTAGAGCTAAGGTAGTTACAAGCCTTACAATAGAATGCAATGTATGAGCATGCAAGTTAATCCAATGGATGTTCTATTAATACAGTATATAGACAGTAAGGTTAATCCAGTAGACATTATATTAAGATATAGACAGTACATACTGTAATATCATTTCCCTATATTGGTGTTATGTGGAGGAGTCTGATGGGGAGTGAGAGGCAGGAGTGGAGAGGTGCAAGTACAGTTTGAGGGAGTGGTAGGAGAGACAGTTATAGAGATAAAGGGAAACTGTTCCAAATGAAGGGGAGCATGTAGGAGAAATTTGGCTGGTTATAAATGCATGGGGCAGGAGAGTGAGAAGGAGGGGGTGTCCCTAATATGTGGAGTGTAGGAGGAGGAGGCCACAGGGGACAGCCTCTTGAATATGTCTGTATGCATATAAGAAATTCTGGAATGATAAAAGTAGGCTGCAGTAGTACCAGTCCATGATGGAGGAGATGTGACAGTGGTTTCAAACTATAGGCTGATCTTGGTGCTGTCCCCACTGTTCATGGTACTTGAACAAATAATCTATCATCAGTTGTTATAAAACTGATATTTTGATGGCAACCCAACATGGTTTCAAAAAGAAATGCAGCACAACAGCAGCATTATTGGAATACATTAATTTTTTAACTGATGATTTGGGCTGTTAGGAAATGGTTGGGGTGGTCTATATTGATTTAAAAAAGTGGTTGATTTTACATATCATACCTTGTTAATACAAAGATTGAACAACCTGGGTATATCATTGTCTGTTTGCAAGTAGTTTGATAATAAATAGTTATGTGACATGTTTTTGTTTTGGTTCTTTGTGTTCAGTTTTATGTTATTGCAGGGTGAAGGGTGAATTGTACTACACTTGCCCTAAATCCAAAGTTCACCATTTGATAGAAGAACTTAGGTGAGTATACATATATATAATGCTCTTCATCAACTCACCTGTCACTAATGCTGTAAAATGTATAATCCTTTGCCCTGTACATTGTTGCTGAATATTGTCTGAATTGTAAAATACAAAATTCTTAATAAAATGTTTAACTGCAAAAACAATGTGTTCACTTTAATTCTAACAATTACAGTAGTTCAGGTGTTCCTCAGGCTTCAATTTCCCCCACCCCAATTTGCTTAAAGAAATGATGCTCTGTTGTTTTGCATGGGTAATGATACTGGTAATCTGAATAGTGATTTGCAATGCTGCTTTGACTAAGTTAAAAAAATATTTATGTCCCTCTACAGATCTTTGGTCAGGCCACACTTGGACTGCTGTGTGCAGTACTGGCAGTTGTATCTGAAGAAGGATATCAGGCTGTTGGAGAGGGTGCAGCATTGGGCAAAAAAATTATACAGGGGATGGCAGACAAACCCAATGAGGACAGATTGAGGCATCTGAGGTTGTACACCTAGGAAGTGAGGAGGGATTGAGGGGATATGATTAAAACATTTAAGTATCTGAAGGGATTCAATGAATCTGGCACAGATGAATTATTTAGGCTATGGAAGGGGAGGGACACAAGATGAAACTGGGTCAAGATTGGAGGGGAGCAGATTTAAGAGAGAGATGAGGAGACATTATTTCACGGACAGGGTAGTGTCAAAATGGAATACCCTACCGGAGGAGGTGGTATCATGCAGGACAGTGACTGTTTTTAAAAGGGCATAGGATAGAGCACGTGGGTTTTCTGGATAAGTAATAATGAAGAATTGATGGTGGGAAGAGAGAGGGAGGTGGTGGGGCAGCTGGGATCTAGGGAAGCTAGCTGAGCAGTCAAGCAGACATGATAGACCATAAGGCCTGTTTCTGCTGGCAAAGTTGTATGTATGTGTGTATGTATTTAACACTTTATGCAAAACAGATTAGAACAATGGTTTTCAGATGAGTCAGAAGGAAAATAATGAACATGGTTTTACAATCAGAACTCTGGATGGTAATAATATTGAATTAGTGGATCAATTTTCTATTTTGAGTCATACGAGAAAGTATATTTTAGTTTGAAAATAATTCAGAATGACTAACTAAATGTATTCACTGGTGGCTTTGCTGACTGTATCAACAATAAGATGCTCTTGCCTAAAGCTCTGTTGCAAAGTTTTCTGCTATCATTCAGGACTATGGTATTTTGTGTTATGGTTCTGATTACACTACAGTACTGCAATGATGGGAATATTTTATAATAAGATATTACTTTCTGCAACATAATCACCATTATTAACTTATTACTGATACATGTATGTTTAGGCTCCATCAAGTGGGGGACTACTGACTTCATACCAAGTACCAGTAGAGATACAGAGGAAGGGGTGGTTTTCTTTAAGACCTGGGACCCCAGTGAGCAGTCTTGATTCCAGAGGGGTTGGAGGTTGTGGCAGAACCATATTATATGGAATAAATCACCAGGGATTGTATAGATTCTCCAACATTTGCCAGTGTTGTGGATGCCATTTTATGGAGCACATCCAGGATTCTGTACCATGAGTGCAGAATCTTATTTTGAATCAGTCTACTTCTTGCATCTTAAAAAGCAGTGTGTCCAAATGTTCAGCATTCCTGTCACTGTGATTCAGTGATAGTCATCTCAAGGGCATTTACCCATTAGTTCTTATAGGTCACAGATTGATTGGGTATGGTATCCCTAATTGCTGAATTGATGTTCAAAACCATGATGTTGCCCTTTTGGTTGTCCAGTTCAAAAGGCCTGGCTAGTAAGATACAGTGAAGCCCACCAGGATGAAGCACTGCATCACAGGTTTACTACATTACAAAAGGAATGAACTCCAATTGAAATTGTATTGTTTTCTGCAGTAACGCTACTGCAGAATTCAGCAGTGCTGAGCTTTATTCTGGTGTGCTTCACTGCATCTTGCTAGCCAGACCTTTTGAACTGGACAACAAAAAGGGCAACATCATGGTTTTGTCCTAGTGGGTTACTTCTTTGAGATATGTCTGCACTGCACTACGAAGATGAAGGTACCTCCAGAAATCCTTGGTTGGGAGTTCCCAGCAAGTGTTTAGACTTTGAAAGGTATCCAGCAACAGTGAACCAGGTACCATGAGGTCCCCCAAAGTGCAAATACCAGAAGTTGCTCATTTAGGCCATTGGATGTTGTTTTTTTTTTGTCCACCAATATTCTCAGATTACCCCACAAGGGGGATGGTCCATGGGGTTGGGGTTAAGTACAGCTTGTGGTGTAGTTTGAACCAATATTTAATAGAGGGGCCAAGAGTGGGGTGGGATCTTAAGCCCTTGAGGGGGTTGCTATATAAAAGCAGTGGGTGAAAGTGTGCCTGGCTTTGTCTATGTTCTATGTAGAACCATTGTGGGGAATTGTCCATCCCAGGTGAGGACCAATGAAGGGTCTGTACAGTCTGGAATGTCCATTTATAGCCTTCGAACCAAGGAAGGTACCACCCTCCAATTTTCCAGTGAGCTCTTTATTTATTACAACTATACTATGGTTGTTTCCCTTCCCATAAAAAAAATACCCATGATCTTATTAATCTTTAAGCAGCAGCTAGGTGGGCAATCAAGAGGGAGATGGGATATTGGGTAAAATATTTTGGGTGCTGTCACCATTTTAATTGCCACGATTTTCCCAGCTAGGGGGAGCAATAGTTTTTCCCAGCAGTCCAGTTTGGTTGTGAAACTTGTCAATACTAGCTGTAAATTAATCTCCCATAACCTGTGCAGGGCCAGGATTACTTTAATACCTAAGTATGCAATGCCTTCGGCAGCTTTCCTCAAGTCAGTTATTGGGTCTGCTGTGCACTGAGGAGTCAAAGGGAGAACCTCAGTGTTAGACTGATTAATTTTCAAGCCAGATTGTACAGAAAATCTCTCAAGGAGTTCAATGAGGTGTTTTAATGACTGTGTCATGTCTGACAGGGGACTAAGAGGTCATCTGCATATAAAAGCATGGAGTATTGCTTCAAGTCCACCTGGATGCACTGAATTTTTTCATGTTGCCTTATAGCGGTAGCTAGAGGCTCCATTGCAAGAACAAAAAGGAGGGTGATTAGAAGCAAGCCTTCTCTTGTGCCCCTTTCAAGGGTGAAAGACAAGGATAGTATGGATTTTGTAGTATATGGGCTGTTGGAGAGGTGTATAATGACTGAGCCTGTACCTGGAAATTATTTTCAAAGCCCATATGTGCCATTGCCAGTTGGAAGTAGTCCCATTCTAACAAGTTGAATGCTTTTTTGAAGTAGACTGCTACCGCTATCACCTGTGTTGGAAGGGATTTTGCTGTGTAAATTAGGTTGACCAAAGTTCGGATATGATCACAGCTAACTGCTAGCTTCTGGCAAAGAGCAATCTTGCAATAAGAAAAAGAAGGCAGCTGACTAAGGAGCTAGAACTTTACTGCTAGAACACTTCTGACTCAGCAAGAGAGCCTGTTACACATCGGTATTGCCCTCCTACCCACCCAGCTTTAGACAGTTCCTCTTTTATAGGCACTGGATTTGTCTGACAACATAAACTTCCTCTTTGGGAGCAGGAAGGGAAGGATCACTGAGACACATATGATTTGCCATCCTTGAAGGAAAGGAGTAGCTCTCCCTGCCCCCTAGCTGCTGGAGGTCTGACTTTGAGTAAGGAAGAAGGAGACTACTAAGGAATACAGGAAATTCCTGTCCAAGAACAGGAAGGGTGGGAGCAGTAAGGGCACAAAGGCAGTAGGAAAGTAGACTGAAAAATAAATACATACACACATAAATAAATGAATAAATAAATAAACAAACAAACAGATGGCGGCGAGAGTAAGCATACAAAGCAATAGGAGAGAGGCCACAAATAAGACATGATGGGAGCAGTGCAGTGCAGTGGATGTGGGGTGGCAGTCTTCCAAGAGATGTTCTGGAGGATGTGGGGCTGTTCCCTCTCTGGGCTGAGGGAGAAGGTTGCTTGTCTCCACTCAGAGTTAGCCAGGTTGAGGGGGACTTTGTTCTTCAAAACAAATCAAATTTGACTTTATTTATAAAGCTCCTTTCAAAATCAAGGGGCTGTACGGACATAAACTTCAATATTTAAACAAACAGTAATATAAGTTATTTAAAAACAGTTTGGAAAGGCCTGAGAGAATAAATACATTTTAACATAGTTTTAAAACTACTGACGGTCAGGCATTCTCTTAACCGAAGAGGTAGATAATTCCACAGGGTTGGTGCTGCAAATGAAAAAGCGTGAGCACCAGAGTTTTACAAATGAACCCTAAGAATCTCTAGTGTTCCCCCATTGGTGGATTGGAGAGGATGAATGGGGGAGTAGGGAGTCAGGAGCTCTTTCAGGTAGTCAGGTCCCTGTTCGTATAGGGCCTTAAAGGTAAGCAAGCCTACCTTATATGTAATCCACCACTGAATTGACAGCCAGTGCAGTTCGCGCAGCACAGGCATAATGTGACTGGTCGTAGAAGTATCAGTCATCAGACTGGCCACAGCATTCTGCACTAGCTGCAAGCAGCAGATGTCAACCCCAGATAGTCCTAGGTAGAGGGCATTGCAGTAGTCAAGATGGGTAATAATGAAGGCATGGACCAAAGTGGGAAGGTCACCTGGAGGAACCAGGTGTTTCACCAGGGCGATATTCCTCAGATGGTAAAATGAGGATTTAACAACAGCTGACACCTGAAATTTTAGGGTCAGCCATTGTCAAAGATAATGCCCAGGTTTTGCACCCTGCCTGAGGTGATGAGCTGGATACCATCAAGCCATTGACCCGACATGTGCCCAGGCCCAAACCCCACCCCTGGATGGCCCGGGTCCACAACCAACACCTCAGTCTTATCCAGATTTAATCTCAGCCAGCTCAAGCTTATCCAGTCTTTGATCTTGGAGAAGCAACTATTTAGCACAGAGATCACATCAACCTGTCTGGGCACAAGACATATACAGCTGAGCATCATCTGTAAGCAGTGAAAACTCAAGCAGTATCATCTGATGATGTCTCCCAATGGCAGCATATACACTTCGAATAACATGGATGCTAATATGGAGCCGTGCAGCACCCCGCAGGACAGGGAGAGGGCATTAGAGGAATAATTTCCAGTGACCACCCACTGAGACCTTCCTACGAGGAAAGATAGAAATCATTCGAGGACTATTCCTGACAGTCCACAAAGAAACCGCAGTGTCTCCAAAGCATGGCATGGTCCACAGTGTCAAAGGCTGCTGAGAGATCAAGAAGGACCAAGATGGTACAAGCCTTTCAATCTCTCACAATTAGGAGGTCATTTAGTACCTGAACAAGGGCAGTCTCTGTGCTATGCCTCCTCCTAAAACCAGACTGAAAAGCTTCATAGACATTGTGAGTTACAAGGTGATCATCCAGTTGGAACGTAACCACCTTCTTCTTCTTCTTCTTCCATGGCCCACCGAGTCTGCCCCCACTGCCTCAAAGGTTGCCTGGGTAGAGGAGTGACTGGACCACAGTGAGCCTGGGAAGGGTGAAGGTGGTGGAGCACAGGCACATCCCTCTTACAGTTAAACTCCTTAACTACTGTGCTGCTCTGGCAGGTTGCGACTGTCCCATAGAGGCACCCTCAGTGGAGACCAAGGAGGATGTGTGTGTGTCTTCCATGGTGGAGACCCCAGGGGGATGCAGAAGACCCCAAAGAAGGAGGAAGCAATTCCTGGTGAGGGATTCTATTGTCAAGAGGGTAGAATTGAGAGCAGATGGAATGGGAAAGAGGGAGGTTAAGTGCTTACCTGGTGCCATAGCTTGGAGGGATGGAAAGTGCATCCGGAGGATCACTGGGGCAGCAGGATGGGAGGAAGTGCTAGACATCATTGTCCACCTGAGAACATATTATCTGGTTGCTGATGAGGTTAGGGCAGTGCAGGAGGACTTCAGGGAGCAGGGGAAGGGTCCTAGACAAGTGGTACACACTTTAACCTTTTCAGAGGTGCTACTGATCACTGACAAGGGGGAAGGCAAGGCACTCCTCAACATGAGATTCAATGCATGATTGAAGGACTGTTGCAGAGTAGGGGGCATCAGCTTCATTGAAGACTGGGGTCCCACCAGGAGAGGTGCAAGTCTATACAAATGTGATGGACTGCATCTATCCAGGGGGAAGGGGACCAAGATCCATAGTGAGAGATTTAAATGCTTCATTGACAGGCATTTAAACCAGCTAAGGGGGGGGGTGATAGTAGGCAGGAAAAAGCTTATTGTGACCCTCCACATATGTTGAAGCAGTCAGTAGGGAGACCCCTAGGATTGGGAAATTGACACTAAAACCTTAAACTGAGATAGGTAGAATGGCAGAGATAAGGAAGAATGGGAGTAAAAACAGCATAGGAAGGAGAGAAGAAATGGGAACAGGTGGGGAGCTCCTAAAGCAGGAGGTTGCAAAACTTGGAAGGCCATGTGCACGAATGCCCACATCCTGAGAAATAAAATCCCAGACCAAGCGGCATTGATGGCAGAGGCAGTCCTGGACATTGTGGCTGTTATCAAGACATGAGGTAGGAGGACAACCATGAATGGGATATAGCCATACCAGGTTACATTCCATTTAGAAATGACAGGGTGTGAAAAAATGGTGGAGGGGTCGCTATCAACGTCAGGAAGGGAATTAAAGCAACTGAAGTTCATAGAATGCAGGAGGGAGTGGGAGCACTGTGGGTCACCACGGAGACAGGAAGTTCCGTTCAGTTCAAAAGTTTATTGTTTGGTCATGGACCATTACAAAAACAATCAAAAACATACATACATGGCTAAAACATTTTCCTCTTATACACAATATATTACAATGAACACTATAAAAATAAATAAAATTCACGTGTCTTTGACCTACTTTAGTATCTCACTCATATTTCCTTCAAATTGATAAAATCACATTCGGATAATTGCCAGTCATGTTAATAATATAATTATCTTCTGTTGAAAAAATAATATTGAGTAAGGTGAGCATATCTACGGTGCCCATTTCTGCCCCCACAGGGTGGAGCCAATAGGTCCTATGCTTGTGGTACCAGTGACAAACAAATATGATGTGTTAAATCCTCTATTTCACTGTAATGGTGTGCCCATACTTTTGCATCACAGTCCAAGTTTTTGTCAAATCTAGCTTTTAGTACGTTACTTTGAAAGAGTTCTAATCTGTAGGCTATATACAGAGCTCTTAGTCTGTTTTCCGTAAGGATTTACAGATGGTATCTAAACCTAACAGTATAATCATTTTTTACCAGCCAAGGTGCACTTTTAAGCCTCACAATAGTTTCTGTGTCTTTCTCTTAATACATGTTGCTTATTTTCCTTAAACAGTATAATTTGCATTTTAAACTTATAGTAATGCCCACCTCAGTATACTGTTTTAGGAAATACAAGTCAACCCCCTTTAGAAAATTGTTAAGTTTCGCCAGCCATTTAGGCTGTGTACATCCCAATTGCAATCATTTATTTTTTTCCACCAGACATTGCTGAGGCATCCTAGAGGAATCCATTTTGGATAATTTAATCTAGTGATTTATAAATCTGGAAACCAAGAATGTTTTCAGGCCTGTTATGCCCAGCTCCACTTTGACCAGGGCAATTGGGGTTGATCTTAGAGATGCAGTGAAGTTTAACTTTGCTAGCGTATCAGAGGGAAAGTGGCCCACTCTGCCTCAACATACAGCTACACAAAGTGCCCATTGAAATGCAGTACTTCACCACTTCACTTTATAATGACTTTGCATTATGATGACTATGTGTTTCTTTGCTTTATTTTCTTTATTTTCTTTTAAAGGTAGAGTGAATGAGCATTGTAACAGTCCACAGATCACATGGCTCACAGTCTGCAGGTCATATGCCTGAAGTAGGAAGTTAATCATGCAAGAGAGTGAAAGACTTTCACTTTCGCCTTACCTAGTGTGGGAGAAAGAGCTGTGTTTGACAGGAGAAATCGAGATAACAAAAAATATAAACCCCACGTCTGAACTGGAGCACCTTGTGGGCTAGTGGTCCCCTTCCTGAAACAGGAGGTAGGGGTGCCATGGAAGCACCACCTCCAGTGGCACCTACCAGTGCCCACCCCACCAGTGCCAGCACCATCCATGGCCCTGTGCCAAAAGCTCAGCAGGAAGTGAGGGAGTAGCCACAGTAGTCACAGCCACAGCAGCAGCAGCAGGTTTCCCCACCTCCAGCCCCAGTTGAGCACCAGCAGTAGCCAGCAACAACATCTGGGGCCCACCTGCAAGTGTGGAGTCCTCCCACAGCTCTTTAGTATGGGAGTTCTTCATTACACTGCCTGCGGACATCAGTGCAGTGAAGTGCAATCTGTGTGGTGAGGTGGTCAGCAGTGGCCCTAAGAGAAGTCATCTGGGCTCCAGTGGTCATCACACCCACCTATACAACCACCACTGTTCAGATTGGCAGGCAAAGCTTGCCAAACAGGGCAGGAATGCACCTGCTGGCCCTACTGGTCAGCAGGCGGCAGCACAGACTTCACCTGCATGTGGTGTAAAGTGGGGTCAGTCCATAGAGCAAGCTGCTGCTCCACAACCTGCATGTGATGTTGATGATCCAGCATGAATACCTGCCACACATACCAATTTGGGTCTGATCTGGAGTGAGTTGGACCATGTGAACCATCGGATTGACAACATGGAGCTGCGGTTGGAGTGCATAGAGGTGCGCTAACTCCAAATAATGGGCATGCTTCAACTGTTGCTCTCACACCATAACACTGATGATTAGTTTTTTTTGTCCTTCCACCCACCATCCTCTCCATGAAACAATAGTTCCTGACATTGCTCCTGATCCATCCCCCCTTATCTTCAGATTTTGCCTCCCTGTTCATGCACATCTCTTTTTCTGAGATGCTACTCTCTTGTATGTTGTTCATTCTCTTTTGATACTTGATAGCTTCTATCATGCCTCCCTCTTTCCTTGTGGCTATACATATTAAGCTTTAGACTCCACAATATTTGGGAAACCAGGTTAACTTGTTGTCACAGGTTGAACTTGGGGCAATATTCATGCCATCAGCAACTTCACTACCACCAGCGGGGACAACAGCATCTCCAACCATGATTGAAGCTACTGACTGCACAGTGAAAAAGATAGAACAATCCCTGTATCTGCATCAACTATGCACAGCTGCTGCATACTACTACATCTATGGCCACATTTGCCACTGGCAGCGGTGCCATGGCCAGAAGCATCTTTGCATGCATGTCTCTTTGCAGGTATTTTTTTGGATTACTCAGAAAATTCAAAATAAATTGAAATTTCTAAAATGTGGGGTGGATGGGAAGCCAGAAAACGACAACTGTGGCTTACAGATGCAGATTGGGCACTAAACAGATGCAAACACGCAGACACAGATTGCACACTATAAAGAGATGCAGCTGCACAGGCACAAAAACTTACCCAGTGGTTACACAAATCCAAAACTGGAAAAACAAATTATACCTTTTGCAGGTTGGAGTGGGTGGTACTGCAGTAGCAGTCCACTAGCTAGACAGAAGGAAGCATTAGAAAATGCTAGCAGATGTATGACTGATTCAGAGTGCAGTGATTACTGTGTGGCACAATAAAATATTTCTGACTTGATGGTATGCACACACACTCACACACTACAGGTAATGCACAGAAAATTTAGCAGTGCAGTACACTATATAACCAAATCTTTTAAACAGAATAAAAATATGCACTGCACCACAAAAAACAGAAAATAATTATCAAAAATTACTTCAAGTATTACTGTGTGTACATAAACATACAAACACTAGCACACACTACTTGCACAAAACAATTAGAAAGATTGCCTTTCTCATGTGAACCTCTCTCTACCACAGATATGCCACTCCCCCAAAGCACACTTCAACAGTGTCTCTTAGTGCACAGGCTGAAAGTTCTAAATTAACATTCAAAATGCACAGAAAAAGAATCAACACTCCATGATCTGAGCACAGAAGGGTTTCCTACAATTGATGTAATAAATTTGGAACAAAATAATTGGATCAAAAGTGATTTTTTAAAGCTTTTTCAATGGTTTGATTCTCAGAGCTCTGACAGCAAACTGTCTCCAGGTTTTCACTACACACACTACATAAAACTGAGGCTGTGTAAGACAATATAGAGCCCATGTGACTTGCCATCCCATGAATCAATGTAAAATTAACCTCAAATAGCAATAAACAGGCAGCAGTGCAAAAGCTAAGCTAAGTCCATTAAAATCAATGGCACTTTGCGTTAAAATTAAGGGGAAGGCTGTAATACAAGACAAAGTAGCAC
The DNA here is from genome assembly GCA_016271365.2 of Neoceratodus forsteri. Taxonomy (NCBI): domain Eukaryota; kingdom Metazoa; phylum Chordata; order Ceratodontiformes; family Ceratodontidae; genus Neoceratodus; species Neoceratodus forsteri. The sequence goes on along the minus strand of CM057450.1, from coordinate 848,152,634 downwards.
AAAGTCTATTGGAAACAATACACCTTGCATTCAAAATTATAAGTGGGGTAATTCACTTTGTGTTGTGGAGCACTACACGGATTGGGGAATAATTCGCAAAGTGTTCTGCATAGTGAAGTGGGAGCACTTTACCCACCTCTATTTGATCTAATGACTCCTAAAGTTGAACAACAGAGTGTGTTTAGTGGAACTTCTAGAGCTCTTATATACACTGTGCCCCAGATTTCAGATTGATATAGAGCCTGTGAAATATATTTTGCCTTTATTGCTTTTAACATTGGAACAACTGTGTCTCCCCCAAATTTGTAATTAAACTTGTTTAAAACTCCTGCTGTTTGTCTGAGTTTTGATACCTGGGTTTTTATGTATTTACTCCATGCTCCATTGTTGGCAAAAAACAGACCTAAGTTTACATAAGAATTTCCAGTTTTGATTTTCTTATCTCGTACGTGCCATGTTTTTTCAGTACTCTTTGACTGAAAGATTATGACCTGGCTCTTGACTTAATTGAGTTTTAAGCTGGATTCCTGGTAAAATCTGTTTAAGATATTTAATTTTGCTGAAGACCTGACTGTGACAGAGCAATGATCACCAAGTCATCAGCATAGACCACAGCAGGGCATAGGCAGCTATTTACATGCAGCACGTCTCATACAAAGGCCTTGAGTTGTGTCAAAAGAGGAGCAATGTATAGACAAAAAAGGGTTGGGGCAAGGACATATCCCTGCCTGACTCCTTTATTCATGACTATTTTGTTGGACAGGTGTCCTAATGTTCCTAATCTGATTTGAGACCAGGTTTCCATATATAGATTATTAACAATATTAATTAATGAATACCCGTATCTTACTGGTTTGCCATAATTTGGCTCTCAGTATATTCCTGAATGCTGTGCTAAAATCTAAGAAAGCAACATACAGTTTTTGCTAACTGATGGTAACATATTTTCAAGTACCCCCAACACATACACACCATACCTGACAAAGCCTCTGGAGCTGCTCCCCCATCACAGCCCCCCATTTCACTATCCCCCACCTCTCGCTCTCTGCGGTTGGTTTCAAACCCAATCCCCCTTGTTTCACTGTCACCCAGCCTATCACCATCTGGGATAGCGTTAAGCCCTATGCAGTTACTCTGCCATAGTCTATCAATGGATTTGGAGGTTTCCAGGGGTGTGCTACCTAGGGCAACCAATTAGAAATAGCTCAGTATTCAATTACAACTGCTCACTTTTTTTTCTCCTATTTGTCTAATTGTCATGTAATCGCTCTTTAATGCCTAAAGATCAGGCCTCTGTAACCACTGAATATGTGCATTGTCTTATTGTCCACCCTGACGTGGAACCTTTGTAAAAGAGCTCACACTCAAAGGTCTTTCTGAAATACTAATTAAACAATTAAGTAAGTGCACTAGTATATAACAGTTATTGGTTTTGCGATTACCTGCCCTGAAGCCTGCCTGTAGTACTGACAACCCCCTACTTGTTTTAGTTGGTCTAATAATCTGTTCAGTAAGATCTCTGAGAACATTTTACACTGACTATCTAGTAAAGAAATAGGACAATACATACAGTATATGGGTCGGGTCTGTCTCCCTTTTTAAAAATAGAGATAAAAGTGGCACCTTTCCATGAGATTGGAAATTTGTTCTTAAGAATGCATTGATTAAAGTAAACTGTTAAGATTTTTGACCACACCAAAGGGGCTACCAGACAGAGCTCCAGGGGTATTAAGTCAGGACCTGGGGCCTTCTTTTTTTTTTTTAATTACCTGTTGTAAAATATACTTCATCACAAGTAAAAGTTATAATCGAGGAGCACCTAGTGTCTTTTCCACAACTAATCATACTTTCACCAATGTCTTAATCCCAAAATAAAACTAGAGTAGTGTGAAGTCCCCTGTTCAAGTGTAATAAACATATCTAGCTGATATTTACTGTTGTTTGTGCCCCTTGCCACAAGAAGTCAAAATGACTGCTGGTCATTATTGTGTATTATCTCATGCATTCAGTTCCACTGTTTTGCTTGAAAGTCTTTCTGTTTTACTTTTAGAAAGATCTTATATTCTTCCCTGGCTTTATTAAGCAATTTTAGGGATTCCTTACTTTTGTCTTTTTTTGTTACCCCTAAAATATGCCTTGGGGCTTTCTTGTGCTCCCGGCACACTTTGTCAAACCATGTAACAGGATGTAAACTCTTCCTTCTCTCTGTATTAGTAAAATACAAGCATTCTGTGATGCACATGTCACAATCTGTTATTATTTTTTCTACAAAAGGCTTACATCTTTTATCTAGGGGTGTGAGTTCCCAAAGATGCTCCATTGTTTGTTAAATTGACACTACCTTTGTGGTGTGTCTATCATTCCATTTGATTTGCTCTGAGTTCCTAATCTCAAATCATCTAAAATATTTGTACTGTTGATGCTGTTCAATCCCTACTTCAAAACAAGTGGTAAATGATCACTTTCACTTCTAACCTCTATTTTCTTGTTTGACCACATGTCCATTGGCCCATTCCAAAAACAGAAACCAACTACAGACACACTTTTTGCATTAAAATTGGTAGTTACCACTCTCACCCCCAACTATTCTCCCATTTACAGTTGCTAAATTGAAGGAAGACAGTATTTCAAATAGTTTATTCCCTGAGGGATTTACTTTTGAGTCTAGTGAGAGCCTCTTGTATTTACTGAGATCGCCATGTAACCATGCATGCACATCATTATCTGTGTAGCCATCAAATTTCCCTATTCTCACATTACATGTCTCCACACGTAAGAATATTTTTGCATGCTGTAGTAGCCCAACACATATGGATAATTGAGTCTAATTCTTCCCACATGGCTACATTGTAGTACTTCGAATTTCCTGGGGGAATGTATATTTAAGAGGTAACTAGCTAAATCGGGGGAATGTAACAGAAATGCCTGTACAAAAAGGGCACTAGTGATACAGTAGACTGCATGGTAAGATGCATACATGTCTTTACCATGTAACCAAACCACCTGAAAGCCTGACAGAATTAACAAGTCTTTTTCCAGGCACCTGATAACAACTATACCCATTTAGAGAAACATCCAACTCAGCAGCATGCCAGGTTTCTTGAAGACAAATAATCTGTTGTTTACAAATAACATTTTTCCAGTCCTCATCCCCAAACTTAGTGACTAGTCCTGCTACATTCCATGACAATAGTGCAAATTGCCTAGGGGTTCTATGCTTCATCTCTTCCATCCCACCAACTCTATATCTAATTCACGTCATGCAGTATGTCCTTGTAAAGCTGTAAATCTGTTTTCCATAGTAATATTCAAGGCTAGATTCTGCAGAATAGCCAGATTACAGTCCAGCTCTGGGCTTCCAATATTACATGGTGGGTTGATATCAGATTGTAAGGTAGTCTCCTCACATATATTGGTATCAATAATGTAAAAACCCATTTTGTCCAGTAAAGTTACATTTTTTTTAAACTATTATAAATCTCCCTAGAGCTAACTGAAAGCAAAATTTGTTTACATTCATCATAAGGGCTAACACAAGCTGCTTTGACAATACCCTCCCAGTTAATTGGAACATTCAAAACATTTTCAAGCAGCTCTTTCACTAACATTGTCAACTTAAATTCATTCTCAGATGGGGATCTACTTAAACTGATCAAGAAAACAGTTTTGCTATAGTTTCTTTCTAAGCACCCTTGATTTATTTTTCTTGGATTTTTTGTTGGTTACGCATATTAAAACTCTCTATAACATAACCATCTCATTCAATAGGACAGTTTTTTGCATTATTAATTCCATTGCTTCTATGTCTTGATGAAGGATATCTACTTGTCCCTGACTTTTTTCAGTAAACCAGCTGTGCACCTTTTGGATGTCAATTTTTGATGTGAAGCATTTTAGAAATTGGGTAACTAAGGTAAATATCAGGCTTCTTAGTTTACTCTAATTTCCTACAAATATATTTTTAAGCCACAAATACTAATTTGAGGGTTTTTGACTTCCCTAGGTTTACAATGGTGATTAAGCTTACCTCTGTCCACATACACAATGCTGCAACCAAACTTTCTTAGAGCTTCATTGTTCAACCATGCCTGATTGACTAACAGGGGTGAGGAGCAAAACATGTAGATGTAGCCTACAATATTTTCATTCTTATCTTGCCACATCTGAACAAAATCATTAGTGGCAATATTTGCTCCATTAGCTGCCCTTAATAGGTTCATAATCTTTTGTTTGTTTTGCATTAGAGACATTGCATTGTCTAAGTGCAAACCATACAGACACAAAATCGCACAGCTATCTAGATTGTGCACCTCTTGCATAGGTCTCATGTTATGCCCAAAATTTATTTCTTGGGGTTGTAACCCTCTGCATAGACAAGAAATGGCATTGCCATTGGCACAGGTGTGATCTACAGACCTCCAGCACAAGGGCAGGAAATGGATGGGGTACTAGTGGAAGCCATCCACAAAATGACAGCCAACTGTGAAGTGCTGCTGGTGGGAGACTTCATTTTGCCTGATGCAGATTGAGCACCCAGACTGTAGCCACAGCCAGGAGCAGAGGCATCCTGGATGCCCTGTAGGAGGCAAGCCTCAAGCACCTTGTGGTGGAACCCAGCAGAGAAGGAGCAATATTGGACCTGGTGTTCACCAATGGGGATAGAGTAACCTATGTAATGGTGGGTAGCCACCTGGGGACCAGTGATCATTATACGGTGAGGTTCAATGTGAGAACAGTGGAGGAGTCAAACTACATGAAATCAAGGGTCCTGGATTTCAGATGGGTTGACTGCGCAAAAATAGGGGAATGTCAAAGGGAAGCCCTGGCAGGAAAAGAAGAAGTGGGGATGTAGAGAAACAATGGGCTAAGCTTAAGGGAGCCATAGCAGAGGCAACAGGCCTTTGTGTTAGGTAAGCAATCAAAACAAAGAGAAAGAAAAAAACACACTACAGTTCGCAAAGGAAGTGGCCAGGAAGGTAAAAGAGAAAATATTAGATTTCAGGAGGTACAAGGAAACACAGAGGGGGAAGACAGGGAGCTGTATCTGGAAAAGCAGAGAGAGGAGGAGAAAGAAGTCAGGAGCACAAAGGTGCAAATGGAGGAAAAAATAGCCCAGGCAATTAAGAAAGGAGACAAGACCTTTCTTTTTCCCATATAGATTTTATTCCCTCCAGAGCCCTGGCAGGCAGCTACAGCCCTCCTGATGGAGAGACTCTCTCTCTCTCTGGTCCCACTGCTCCTGCACTCGCTGATCCCTGGCAATGCCCCTGTGAATTGCCCCCCATGGTGGGGCAAGGAAGGAGGTTGCCGTCTTCTCCTCCCTCCCAAAAGACCCAATGCAGAACCAGGGGGTGGCCCCCAGGAGTGGTGGACCATAACAGAGCCTGCCAGGCTCTTTTCCTGCATTTTCTCCTGTCCCCCATCCCTACCAAAGTAAGGACATCGGACCATGCCTCCAGACCCATACTGCCCTCCAGCCACCACCAGAGGGTAGTAAATGAATGGGATGACAAGTGTCCCTCTGGTCGAGAGAGGAGAACAGTCTTCCAGATGCTCAATCCTCTCTCCCACCTGCTGACCCCCAGTAGCCCATGCTTGTTCCCGAACCAGGATCGCTGACATTGTGCAAGGTGTAGTGACCAGCACTTCAACCTCCAGTGCCACCGGGCTGACTAGAAAATACCTTTTTCAGGTATATTAGTGATAGAAAGAAGACCAGGGGTGGGATTGTGAGGTTAAAAAAGGAGGAGGGGGTACGGAGGGGAATCTAGAGAAAGCAACAATCCTGAATAAATAGTTTTGTTAAGTATTCACAGAAGAAGGGGAAGGAGAAGGACCATTATTGGATGATAGGAACACCAGTGAGAGATAGGTGGCCATGAGCCTGTTTACAGAAGAAAGAGTCCTAAAGGAACTTGAGGCTTTGAAAGGGAACAAGGCTATGGGGCTAGATGGGATACATCTCAGAATATTAAAAGAACTTGGAGAGGTGCTGACAGCACCACTAACAGACCTATTCAACAGATCAATAGAGATGGGGTGGTTCCAGGGGACTGGAAGAGGGCAAATGAAGTCCATCTCCACAAAAGTGGGAACAGGGAGGAAGTTGGCAACTACAGGCGAGTCAGCCTGACCTCAGAGGTGAGGAAATTAATGGAGTAACTTCTAAAGGAAAGAATTGTAATATTTCTTGAATCAAATGGAGCACAGGATCCAAGGCAGCATGGATTCACAGTGGGAAGGTCTTGTCAAAAAAATCTGATAAATTTCTTTGATGGGGTGACCAGGGAGGTAAATAGGGGAGGGGCGGTGGATGTGGCCTACCTAGATTTCAGCAAGGCCTTCAACACTGTCCCACATAGGAGGTTGATAAATAAGTTGAGCAGCATGAGAGTGGGTCCTAAGATGGTAAACTTGGTCAGAAACTGGTTAAGTGACAAGACACAGAGGGTGGTAGTAAATAGTGTTCAATCTGACTAGGGGGATAGCTAACGTGGTGCCACAGGGATCCATGCTGGGACCAGTCCTTGTTAATGTCTTTATAAGAGACATTGCAGAGAGGCTTGAGGGGAAGGTATGCCTCTTTACAGATGACACAAAGATCTGCAACAGGGTTGACACTCCCGGGGGGGGGGTGGAAAAAATGAGAAAGGACCTAAACATGCTTGAAGAGTGGTAGAGAGGGTGTGGCAGCTAAGACTCAGTGCAAAGAAGTGTAGCATCATGTATTTGGGGTGCAGCAATCCAAGGGAGGAGTACAAGATGGGGGGAGGTACTGAATGCCACAAGTCAAGAAAGGGATGTGGGGGTAATTATATCTGATTACCTAATGGTAACCAAACAATGTGAGAAGGCTGTGGGGGAGAGCCAGTGGGATGCTAGCATGCATAGGGAGAGGTATCATCAGCAGAAAGAAGACGGTGGTTATGCCACTGTACAGATCACTAGTGAGACCTCATCTAGAGTACTGTGTCCAGTTCTGGAGGTCACATCTCCAGAAGGACACTGGCAAAATAGAGGCAGTCCAAAGAAGGACAACAAAAATGGTGCAAGTACTGCAGCAAAAGTCATATGAGGAAAGACTAGAGGACCTCAATATGTGTTCCCTCGAGGAGAGGAGAGGAGAGGAGAGGAGAGGAGAGGAGAGGAGATGAGATGAGATGAGATGAGATGAGATGAGATGAGAGAGATGGGAATATGATTGAGACATTCAATTACATCAGGGGTATAAAAAAGGTACAGGAGGGTGGCATCTTTCAGAAAAAGAAGGTGTACAAGAACAAGGGGGCATGATATGAGGCTGGGGGGTAGGCCCAGGCGCAATGTGAAGAAGTACTTTTTCACAGCAAGAGTAGTGGATGCTTGGAACACCCTTCCTGGAGAAGTGATGGAGGTAAAAACAGTAGGGGAAATCAAGAATGCATGGGATAGACATATGAGTACTCTAGCAATAGGGAAGAAGTGGTAAGCCACAGATTAAATAGGGTCTGTGGTAATGCATTAAGTAGGGAAAAGGGGCAGACTAGGTGGGCCATACGGTCCTTATCTGCCATCACCTTCTGTGCATCTGTGTATCATATAGCGCCCTAGTATGAATCTCATCTGGGCTGGGCTGATGCGTTGAAGTAGCAGCAGGTTGAGTCTACCTGCTAGAGCTTTCATTTAGATCTTGCTGTCCAAATTAATTAAGGATATTGGCCCGTAGCTACTCTCTAAAGTAAGGTCTTTCCCTTTTTTTGGTAGTACAATAATTTTGGCCTCTCTGGATGAGATGGAGAATATACCAGATGTTTCAGCTTCTAAATAAACCAGTTTTAAGATTAGGGATATCATTGGGGATTGTGCCTGCCAAAATTCTATTGGGAACCAATCCCCTCTGGGTGCTTTGCCCATATGTAAGGATAAAAGGGTCTTCGCTATTGCCTCAGTTTTTAAGGGGGCATCTAATTACACTGCCTATTGGAAGGAGATTGTAGGGAGGTCTATGGAGCTCAGAAAGGTCTTCATGGCTGTTGGGTCTGATCATCAGGATGAGGAATGAAGGGATGTGTAGTATGCTTCCATGATCTTGTTTACCTTCTCGGGTGTGGCGTACACTCTCCCATCTGTGTCCTTCGATCCAGCTATATATCTTTTGGCTTGTTGTTTCCAAAGCCTATATGCTAGTATTTTTACTCCCCATTCCCCCCAATCCCAGTATTTATGCCTTAAATGTAAGATAGATACCTTAACTTTTCTGGACAAAAAAGTATTAATTTCTTGTCTAAGCCCAAGAATTTTCCAGCCTGGGGGAGTGCAGGCTTAGGTGTGGCATGACTTTAAAGCTACTTTTCTGCACTCTCCAGATCGTATTCTAACTGCAACAGTTGTTTCTCCCTTTGCCAGCACCTATGAACTGAATTTCCACAAGTTCCCCACTGATGTATCTGCTATGGGATTCTCTAAAAAAATGAGTTAGCCTGTTTTTGAGACCAGGAAATAAATTCATGGTCAAGCATTAGGAGGGGGCCTAATCTCCAGGAGGGAGATGTAGTTTTAGAGAAACCCCACATTATTTAAAGTTGTACAGAGGCATGGTCAGATTTCATTATTGGAAGAATTACTGAGTCTACAGCTGATTGGTTGATGGAGGAGGAAGTTAGCCAGAAATCAAGTCTAGCTGTGGGAACCATGCACAGCTGAATATAACAAAAAGTCCTTGTTTTTGGGATGGAAGATTCTCCATATGTCTACCAGGCGTTGGTCCGGCATTAACTGCAGAACTACATGTCTCCCTTTGTGGTGTGATTTTGTTCCAGTGGAGATTCTGTCCACCACAAGTGTCAATGTAACGTTGAAGTCCCCCCCTCCCCCGAATAATGGACATATTTCAAATGGCCATGTTTTCTAGGTTTTGGGCCACTGTGTGGAAGAAGCCTGGGTCATCTGCATTAGGAACAAATAAGTTTCCCAAGAGTGTGGGTCCAGTAGGGGTGTTCATGAGCACTAGTACCCACCTCCCTAGTGAGTCCTTCTTGGTGCAAACAGGAGTCCGCTGGAGGGATTTATGAACCAGGATTGCTACACATCTCTTCCAAGTAGGAGTAGCAGAGTGAAATACCTGTTAGATCCAGTCTCTGACTAATTGTGTATGATGTGCCTTGGACAGTCTGATTTCCTGCAGGAATATCAGCTGAGATTTCGGGTTTTTTAGGTTTGACAATACTTGTTTCTTTCAACTGGTGTGTTCAGTCCCCTAACATTCCAAGTATAACAAATTAGTTCATCCATGGTCTATGTAGGGGTGCACCACAAATTGGAAGATAACTGGTTATTCTGCAGGAAGACCAAAGTGAAAACAGGGAACCACATCCAGACTTGTTAAAGGAGAAGAGCATTAAAACATTATAGCTAAAGAGCAATTCATGTGCAGCACATTTACTCTGTCTCAGCCAACCATAACATTTACCCAAAACAATCTGAGAAATAAAAAGAAAGATTTAAACCTTAAAAGTCTCCCTATCAGGTAGTACATCCATTATTATGTTCTGCTTTATCCTGCACCTACCTGCAGAATTCTTCAGTAGGGTTACTGCAGTAAACAATGTAATTTCAATGGGAGTTAATCCCATTCATCATGCAGTAAACATGTGACACTATGCTTCTTCCTGGAGGGCTTATCCTTATATACCAGGAAAGGACTGTAACATGCGTAGGAGTATATTCCTTACTCCAGCATAGGAAGTGCATTGTAAACCATTTATTAGAATCTCTGTGAGAGAGTTTAAAACATTAAAAAAAACTTGTAACAACCTACTTACAAGGTGTAAAACACTTAACCGGATGGGGCTGAAAAGTAATTGGGCCAGCAGCCATACGAGACTAAGCAAGGCACACCTCTTTCTCCTGGAGAGGGTGTCCAAACCTCTTATACTGAGTGAGAATACCAGGGTACTAGCAGGCCTGATGTTGTCCTTAACATATGAGGCCTCCTGTAATAAACCCTTTGTGTCTCAAGGAACTTGCTCTACAGTTCGGGATTGGGGTGCAGATAACCCTTTATTCCCCTGTTAACTGATTAGTATAAGGGGGGTGGGGTGGGGTGACCTGCAGAGAGAACTAGGAGAAGACAATCACTCTGCAGTGCGTTGGACACTATTTTGGGATAAGGGTGTTTGTGGGTCGCACATGATCACTGCTGCACTCAGTAGCAAGATGCTGTGTGACTCTTGTGAGCACATTCTTCTAACCTATGCTCCATTGTTCCATAGCATACAAGTATCCTGAGGATGACAGGTTGTAAATGAGGAACTGGAATGCTGGTAAGCATTATCCTAGCCTCAAGCTATATCCTTCCTGAGCTAGGTTGAGAGGATGAGACTCCAGCAAAAAACAAAACCCCGTGTGAGTGCATCAAAACAATTCTGCTCAAAACCACTAGAAATCCATTTTTTTGTGCATAGTCCTTGGTTCTTATGTTCAGGCTATGATCTGTTGTGCATTCAAATCCACTTCCCATGTTAAGTTCCCCCTCCTCCCCCTCCCCTGGAGTGGGTCAAATCTTGCATATTAGCAGAGGTGGCAGGTACTTGTTGTTTTCCCGCTATAGTGTGATGGTGTCATTTAGTTAGGGGAATACTGTAACCTTAGTGGCACATTCAAACCAACAAGAAACAAGAATTTGTCAATGCCAAATGTTGATTGCTTTGGTCCGTTGAGCTCTCTCACTGCCTCTCTCTCTCTCACTCAGTCTGTTTCTCCTGGTGCTGCAGGCTGCTCTTTTGTACTGGGCACCTGCCTGCATTGGCACCTTTTTCTGCCCACTAAGAAATCTGCAGCTGTCCCGACAGAGATCTGTTGAGGTGGCTCACTCCCCCTCTCTCACGCGTTCATTCTGTTTCTCCTGGCACTGCAGACAGCCCTTTTGTACTGGGCTACTGCCTCTGTTGGTGGCCTTTTCTGCCCACAAAGAAATCTGCCGCAGCCCCAACACAGGTCTGTTGAGCTTGCTCACTCCCCCTCTCTTACTCACTCGTTCTGTTTCTGCCAGCGCTGAATGCTGGCCTTTTATACTGCGTTACTGCCTGCATTGCCACTTTTTTCTGCCAACAAAGAAATCCACAGCATTCATGATAGAGCTCCACTGAGCTCACTCACTTCCCCTCTGTCACTCGCTCATGTTTCTCCCGGTGCTGCAGGCTGCCTTTTTGTACTGGGCTCCTGCCTGCATTGCCGCCTTCTTCTGCCCACAAAGAAATTTGCAGCAGTCACAATAGAGCTCCATTGAGCTCACTCACTCCCCCTCTCTCATGTGCTCATTCTGGTTTTCCCTACGCTGCAGGCTGCCCTTTTGTACTGGGACCCCTGAGTGCATTGCTGCCTTTTTCTGCCCACAAACAAGTCTGCAGGAGTCCCAACAGAGCTTGGTTCAGCTCACTCACTCCCCCTCCCTCACTCACTCATTTTGTGTCTCCCACCGCTGTAGGCTGCCCTTTTGTACTGGGCTCCTGCCTGCATTGGCAACTTTTACTGGCAACAAAGAAATCTGCAGCAGCCCCGACTCAGCTCCATTGAGCTCGCTCACTCTCAATCTCTCACTCGCCTGTTCCATTTCTCTTGGTGCTGCAGGCTGCGCTTTTGTTCGGGGCTCCTGGCTGTGTTGGCACCTTTGTCTGCCCACAAAGAAATCTGCAGCTGTCCCGACAGAGCTCTGTTGAGGTTGTTCAGTCTCCCTCTCTCACGCACTCATTCTGTTTGTCCTGACCCTGCAGGCTGCCCTTTTGTATAGGGCTCCTGCCTACACCAGTGCCTTTTTCTGCCCACAAAGAAATCTTCTGCAGTCCTGATAGAGCTCCATTGAGCTCACTCAGTCCCCCTGTCTCATTCGCTCAAACTGTTTCTCCCACTTCTGCAGGCTGGCATTTTGTACTGGGCCCCTGCCTGCATTGAAACTTTTTTCTGCCCACAAAGAAATCCACAGGAGTCCTGACAGTGCTCTGGTGAGTTTGCTCACTCCCCTTCCCTAACTCTCTCTCTTGTCAGCACTAAAGGGGGGGTGCAAGAGCTGAGGGGGACTGGGCAGCCCCTCGGCACAAATGTTCTGGGTGTTTCTGGGGGGGGCATTATGCTGATGGGGAGTGGGCTCCCCCATCAGCATGTGAAATGGGGAGGACATAATGCCAAAGAGGAGCGGGATCCCCCATTGGCAGTGGTTGTCAGAGGCTCCACCTCTATAGCAGGCATACCAGTAGTGTGCTCTGGGCTTGGGTTGGCTGAACGCAGAATGTCTGAGGATATTGGCCTAAGGTGACGAAGCCGTTACAGGACAGGAAAGGGCCTAAATCTCCACTGGTGCCATCCCGCTCCTTCTCTCCACTGTTGCTATGGGATCTGTCGCTACTGTTCGGTTGATCCCTTCTCATATGGCTCACCTTTATGTTCCTCCTGTGGTTCTGATGTGGTAAGCCCCAGCTGCCATCTTCTCCTCCTTTTTGCCACTCCATGTCAGAATTATGGGTCCGGCTCTGTTTCGTTGCCTTCTGCTCCTGGGGGTATATCAGAATGAACCTGGTGTTGTCCACTGATCTTCATCTCTTGCGACTAATGTTTTTGTTGGAATCTTGCTGGGCCTCAGGTGTTGTAAAGGAGGTATGGGTTCCATTATGTATTACCTTCATGGTGGCAGAGTAGTGCAGTGAAAATTGCAGCCCAGTGCAGTTCATGACATGCCTTGCTTCAGTATAGTCCTGTCTCTTATTAGATAAATCCTTCAAGAAGTCCTGGTAAATGTGTATGGAATGCTTCTTGCCAGAACACCTGCCCTAGCTCCCCAGATCTTGCCAATATGTTCTGCCTTGTGTTATAGCTCAGGAATTTTATCAAGATTGGCCTCAGCTTCTCCTCCTTGCTTGGCATTGGTATGAGAGCTCAATGAGCTCACTCAATGTCAAATCAGTAGTCCCCTTTAAAGAGTTATGACCTTAGGTAGTGCATGTTGCAGGAAGGTTGCCACATCCCGAAGTTCAACTTCTGACCAAAACCCTGTTATCCTGAGATTGTTTCTCCAGCTACAATTTTCAAGATCATCCACTTTATTATGAAGTAGCTGGATTGTGTGACCTTGTTCTTGTACTGCATCAATAAGGTCCTTCATCACTGTTTCTTGTGCCACCACCCTTCTTTCATTTTGAAAGATCCACCCTTCTACTTTGTTTAGTGCTTGGGTGATCTGTTGGGATGCAGCAGTCCCCTCAGACATCTAAAGAAGCAGATGAGAGAACATTTCTTCTGCTGCCAAGGCATTCCATTTATTACTTGTTCCTGTGGCCATGCTGCTGCACATGGTGGCAAACTTGGTAGAGGATTATCCAGTGCCAAAAGTTCATTTTGCTGCAAAGTTCTTGGGTAACTTGGAAGGCAGGATTAAGGCTACCTGCAGATCAGGATACAGTTAGTTGATTTCGCTGATAGAATGGATTTAAGATGGATTTAGTCCTTGAGGGATGCAGAGGCATAGAATCAAGCTGCCATTTTTAGCCTGGTGAAACCATGCCCCCAACTCATTGTTAATAACACTTTGCATTCTGTACTAAAGGCACTCCTTGAACCAGACACAAACATTGTTGGATATTCCAAAACTGACCAGGGCCCTAAGCAAAAGCACTATTGGCTCTATTGAAGGTCTTTGTGAGGTCCACAAACATCATCTTACTATCATCAAGGGCATGGTGCACTTTATGTGTGAACCTCATTAAGGCCATCACTGTACTATGCTTGTTTTTAAATCAATGTTGTTTGTATCTCAAGGTTCCCCACTTTATCAAAGTACTCTAATACAATTGATCAAAGATGATCATCTCTAAATAGATCTGTAGTTATTAATGCTGGCAGGATCACCTGCAATAAGGTTTGGGATTAAGTTTGCTTGTTTCCATATATGAGGAATCATTCCTAAACTTAGAGATAAATTGAAAAACTTACACATTTGTACAGCATGTAAGATCAATGCCTGTTTTACCATTAGCCCACCAATATGATCATTACCCACTGCAGGCCCAGGACCTGATTTTAGAAGGTGGATGCAGTGCTTGTGTCAAGCCGTGCATCCACCGCAGTTTGGCACAGCTACACAAAAGCCCCAGAATGCAATGCAATTCAATTTTCAAAGGGCTAGCAAAGTTGCTACAGTTTTCCCACTTTAAGGCAGCTTGCACCTAAGGTGTGGTGCAAGCCCTGTAACCTGGATCCCCCATGGATGCAAAGATAGACCAGTGGGGAACTGGTCCAGCTCCCTGAGTTCAGCACAAGGGACTTGAGGCAGGGCTTTTCCAGCGAGTGGCTTACAAAATCGCACTCACCACAATGTTTGACTCAAGTTACCACATGAGTCAAACACACTGCTGCAAGTCCCTTGTGAAGAGCTAAAGGGCTTCTAAAATCAGGTCCAAGTCTTCTTATTGTGAAAACTGCAACATATTTAGTCTTCCATTGACTTCCCTGACCATGCAGCAGCCTCCTCAGTGAGCTCCAGGACATCCCCAGACTCATAAATAATCCCTCCGTTTCAATTGCACCAATCAAAAAATAAAGCAGCATCTTATGCAAGGATATGACAGGAAGGAATCAATTTAAAAATGTATTGGCTGAGGACTTTCTTAAGCAGCATGACTTGTGCTTTTGCTGCAAACAGCATGTCACCCTCAGCAACTAGCATGTCACTTTCACCATAGGGCAACGCAGATGAGGTGCAGTTTAATGCAACCTCTAAAACTTTTGTACAAGCATTGAGAAATATCAGCTCAAACCTCACAACCTGGGGGTTGTCCTATTGATTATCCATTTTGATATTCAGTCTGTTAAGCAGTACATCACAGACCTAGAAGAGGGGCTTATGGCAGTAACAGCTCAAATTAATTCCTACAATACCACTCTCCTACATTTTTACTGGTGGGACTGTGAGGTTACTGAAAAATTGGATGATTTGGAAGCCCAATCCAGATGAAAGAGTAGGTGCATTTATGGGCCTGCCAGAACAGACTGCAGTGTGGAATATGGAGGACTTCTTAACATCTTTTGAAAGAGCTACTGCCCTCATAGCTGACTTAGGCCTAGGAATGGAGCAAGCAGGTAGAGCACTCACTCCTAAACCAAAGGATAAAAACTCAAAGCCCCTATCAGTGGTCCTCTGTTTCCTCAATTATAAAGTCAGAATGCAAGTGTTGAGAGCAGTCTGGGATAAAGAAGAGGTGATTCCTGGTTATTCCCACCTGAGTTTTAACCAAGATTTCACTACAGTAACATTGCAGAAAAGTAGAGAAAATGTGCAGGTGCTCAAAACTCTTTGGTACAGAGAACTGAAGGCTCACCTTATCGCACCAGTACAACTACAGATTTCCATAAACAATGGGCCTAAATTCTTCCATAGCCTGGACTACTAAAGGCCTCCTGACACAACTTGCTGTTGTTCCTCAACTGGTTGGGATTCTGATCCTCTACAGCTGGAACAGGACCTTCAGAAGCAGGTGTGGATGACTGCAGTGTCAGGCTGCATGGAGCCAGATATTTCATTCAGGTCACTATGAACCAACTGCAAGTATGTTCACCTCATCTTAGATGGGCTGTTAGACTTTTGGAGTCAGGTATTATGCTTTGCAATTCATTTGCCACACCTCAAGCCTTATTTTGTAACAATATGCTTTTATTTCACAGAGCCGAAAAGTGGGGGTAGATGCCCCTTAGTTGACCGAACAACATTTTTGTCCGAGGACTGTTTACAGTGGTTGGAACTGCACCGTGTTACAGACTACTGGGTTACTGAAGCTGAGCAAACATTGAAAACTGTTCGGTGTTGTGTTCATTGCTTTAAGATAGCAAATGAGATCACAGAGTTGTTGGATTCTTTGTTGTTGGGGGGCTTTACCTTGGAATAACACAGAAATTACCTGTATGGAGATTGAAATGCATGGTATGTTTGAAATGTTTGGCCATGGCTGCTGCAGAGAAGGTAATGAGAAAGGGCATGAAAAGGTGCAAAAGCTGCCTCTTGAGGGCTGACTGGCTCATCACTGCTGTCTTCATGCTAGCTCTTTGTATCCGTTTTGCTGCAGTTTGCTAGTATTTACCAAGGAGTGACTCAGGGAGAAACAAGCAGCAAAATGTTGGGTAAATCCCACAGGTGGCACTCTGAGAGATTGCACAGCTTGCATAATGGTTAAGTCATTGTGCATGAAATGTTCTTTCCAGTGCAAATGCTGAAGAATGGTACTTGGATATCAAAAAGTGATTCAGTGGAAGGGAGGGTGCTCCTGAATATGGATGCCCTCAACTAGAGACATGAGTTTCCTCATGCTCAGAACTACTGTACATCATACTCCTTCACCTTGGGGTTAGCCTCGGGTAATTTAACCTCACACATGGCTCACACTAACTTGGTTAAAGAAATCCTTGCTGTATCTCCCTCTGAGCTCCTATAACACTTATGATCCTAGGATGGTGGGGGAACAATTTGCTCTTCTGCTTACACTGGCTCCAGTAAAAATGCTAACCTGTCATAGACAGCCAGATCAGTGGGACTGGATTGAAAAGACCTAAAACAGAGTGTGTGGGGGGTCCTTACTCATGACTCCTCTTGGGCCCTTTCTAAGGATAGCTTCAACTATGCAGTACTTGTGTGGAGCAGAGATGGGCTTGTTGTATAAAATGTATCTTATTTTTCAGATTGCCCTACAGTGTGGTGTCTATACACAAACACACTCTAGCAATGCATACCTGATTTTGGGGGTTGTTTAAACAATAGTGGACTTACTCAGTTGAGAACTTACTGAACATTTTAAAGATGATGATCAATTAGAGTTAGCTGCTTTTAAATGAGGCATATAGCCATGCTCTTGGATTGTCAGCAGATGCCGACAGAGGTACATTATTTAGTGCTTGTATATATCAACATATCATCTAAAATGATCATAAAGCATGCTTACCTTAAAGCACTTTGTTTAACGTTTGTACTGTTTTATTTCTGATAGTTTAGTTGTACTTGAAATTCCTGTTTTCATGTTTCATACTGGGTCAGACACTTAAGTATTTTAGTTTAGGAAATAGGCCAGTTAGCATCCCTAGCAGACTGCATCCCTTTCTTCTTTACACTTTACTATGACTTATCCATTGTCACGTACAATGTAAAGGGGCTAGGTAATCCAGTTAAATGAAGCTAGGTGTTAACCTGAGCTCCAAAAACAGTGTGTCTCTACTGCACTATTGCAAGAAACCCATGTGACCTCAAATGAACATAAGAAACTGGTATAATCGTGGGTGGAAAAATGTTATGTCTCATCCTATGAAAAGTTTCCTCACCGAAGAGGAGTGGCGGTATTCATTTATAGGGGGATTCCCATGAATGTGCAGAATACACAATTAGATCCACGTGGTCAATAAATATATCTGGAGGGCCAGTACAGAGTTAATCCCTTTGCAATGCTAAATATATACCTTTAGTGTAGAGCTGTATAAAGAGGTTCTCAAGTTAATTTTCATTAATTTTCCCCCCAAGTCCGAACATGCAGGACATGCTTGGGGGAATCTTTAATACAGTTTTACATACATCATGGAGTACACAGAAGGTTAAAAAAATAAACTGGGGAAGGGAGGATTGACGTAGCTTGACCTTAAGACGATTCGTCAGGGAGCTGGGACTAGAGGATGTCTGGCAGTCACTCCATCCTAGAGATGTAGATTTTTTTTTATTGTACTCAACATCCCAAAAATCCTACTCCACAATTTATATGCTCCTCATGTCTGTCAAATTGTTGTACACAGCCCAGGAAACTAGTATAGCTTCTATAACACTCTCAGACCATGCCCCAGTAAATATGGGGCTTAATGTTATCAACCCTGCAAAAATTAAATCTGGCAACTGAATAATGCATTAATGAACCACCCACATTTTCTTGAATTAGTGCTGAAAAAAGTATCAAGGAATGCTTCAAGAACAATGTGGTGGTGGATTGTCATGTTCACAGTTGGAAAACGTCACTCTATTGATTAATTTGTGAATTCACCTCATTTTGCAAAGTTAATCCGCTGTGCAAAGTCCAAATTCATGAAAAACTACTAACTCTGCAAAATGTGATGTTGGCAACTCTGCCAGTGGAGTTTGGTACAGAGGCAAAGTCTGCAATGTGCAATGCTGGTAACTTCTCCAGCAGAGTTTGGTACACAGGCTAAGTTTGCAATGTACTATCAAATGTTGCTAAAAGAAAGCTGTATGCCATGAGGAGGCTGTCTTCAGTGCAATGTTCAACAGACAGAGTAGGAGAGAAGGCTGTGTGTGCTTGTCTTAGGAAAACACTTGTAAAATACATCTCAAAACTGATTTTTTTGGATCCAAATTGCTCACAAACTGTTCTAGAGGGCTGTGCCCTGCTAGATTTGTGCTTGTATGTTTATTTTTTCCGTGATTATTTACTATAAAGTAGTGGTTTCTGTTTTGTCAGTCTGTGAAGCAGTAGGGTGGGGATGGTAGGTATACTGTAAAGCAAGGCAGGTCAGAAAGATCTGGAGCCTTTTTATGGCTGCGTGGGTGGTGCTCCACTGATGTAATGCTGTTATCTTTAAAAGGGCACTGTGGAAGCATGTGACTGGACCACAGTCTGGCATGCTTCCACAGTGCTCTGGTAAAGGTCCACTCATTCTGTTAATGCAACCCTTCCCCTCTGCAGACCACAAAAACACACCCCCTTCATGGGGCACCACTTTTTCTTTTGCAACTGCAGAAGTGATGGCCACCGTGCCCAAGATGGCCACTGATTCAAACTGTGCATGCACAATTCTGTCACTGCCATCATCTTGGGTATGACAGATACCAGCGCAGTGAGACCTCTGAGTATTCTTTTACTCACTTTCATCACACTCTGGCCACAGAGAGCAGCTGTATCAGCTCTGACCAGAGCTAGTTGTCTCAGCAGGAGATTTATGTTATGTTTTGGTTTTCTCACTCTTTCTTTCTCATCATTTTTGATCTGTAGTAATTTCTCATTTTTATTTCTGTGGTTTACTTTGGTGTGTTTAAGTAACATATTTTGTTAGTGTCTTTCAGTAGCATTTTAGGTAATATTTTAGTTATATTTTATCTTAAAGTGACAATGTTCTGTCACTTTTTGTTATATTTAATGTTAAATTACCCTTGTTACCCATGTCATTTTAATCCCTGTTCTGTTAAAAGAAAGCAACATTACTTTTTGGTTGTTTTTAATAGTAGTTTTTCAAATCACAGTGCTGATCAATGACTCTCTAGTGGCAGTTGTTTTCTGCCGTTGGTATTTAATAACTTGTTTAACCCCATTACCCATGTTGTGTGTGTATGTCATGTTAATCACTGTGCTGTTTTTTTTTTTTTTTTTTTACCATACTGCTGATTCCTGATTCCCAAGGGGCAGGTGTTGTCTGCTCCTGGGACTTATTTTTTACTGCAGTTTTTTTTTTTACTTTTTTTTATGTTTTGTAATTTTTCATCCCAAATTAAATTACAATTTTCATATAAAAATGAATGGGTAGAGATGCTCTACTAAAGAGAAGGGTGCTGGGGAGGCAGCAAAGAAGTGTTCAAAATCTGTGGGGCAAAATGGTGCTGCAGTTAAAAAAATGTATGTCAGCAGCAGCATGTTCTGTGGGCTCCAGGGCTGATAGTAGAGAAGGAGTAGTTGGCACCCATGGCATTAGTGTAGCCAAAGTTTCATCTGCCACATCTGTGGCAGCCATACTGGTAGTGGATGTGGAAGGTGACAAGAGAAGCAGCAGTAAACAACCCGTGCAACCTGTTTATTGCATAGGTTGCAAATGACAACATTAACCTTACCCCATCCCTAATTTCACATAGGATAACACTTCAACTTTAACAAGCCATAATACCACCAGTCTTTGGAGTTAAGGGACACTATACATCAAAAAAAGGATCTCAATGTGTACTACAATAGTAACACATAATACTCTTGGAAAAACAAAATTGCCTCCCAACTTGATCATGGTGCCAAATCCACAATTTTAGTCCAATAATCATCACAAATGCACCAAATATGCACCTACTCGTGGACTACAATCATGTGAAGATTCAGACAAATTTGACAAACTTTTGACCAAGTTATGCATAACATATCTAAAAGGAGTAGTTGGTGAAAGTAATTTTGACCCAACTTCACCTTTGTGTACTCAAAGGAGAAGTTACAGTTGAAGTTGCAAGGCAAAGTTACTAATAGTGAATATCCTATTAAATAAAAAAACTTTGCAAAATGATCTGTGGAGGTGAATTTGGTGACTTTGCTGTAACTTCACCAGCAAATTAAAACTTTGCAAGGTCTCTAGTAGTGGATACTCAGTGGGATGGCATTAAAGCTACTCTGATGGGTACTATCATTTAATACTGCACTAGAAAGAAGAAAGAGGAAATTGCTAAAAGGCAAGTCTTGGAGCAAGAATTATTTGATGTAGAAGCCACCCACAAAATCATCTTAGATAAGTCCCTACTCCTAGTAATAAAGGAATGTCAGGAAAATTATAAACTTTCATTAAACTAAAAATTGAAGTCCAGCATCATTATGCACGACACCACTTCTGTGAATCAGTAACAGATCCAGACATCTGCTAACATGGCAGCTGTGTAAACAAGCTGACAGAAGAGCTGTCCTGTAACTCTGGGAATGGAAAGAGGAGAAGCAGCTACTCTCTTCTAGACCTCAGAGCATGGAGTTTTGAAGATTATAACAGTCTACATTAACTGTAGAGCACACCCAACCATGAAGAGAAAATGCAGGCATGTTTCCAAAAGTTGGAGATGCCTTCTTTAGCTCAGGAGGAAGCAGCAACTTAAGATGCCCCTATTACACAATTTGAGTTGGTGCTGTGACTAAAGATTTAAAAAATGGAAAGCTGCCAAAAATAGGCAACTTGACAGCTGAATTTTATAAATACTTTAGGGAGGAGCTTGATCCTGAGCTGTTCCATCTTTTTTATGGAGTGATGAAGGGGTAGGGAGCACCTCACACATGATGGAGGACCCAAATTTGGTTCCATGTCATAATGTCAATCGCAAAACAGTGATCACTGTTATAGCGAGTGTACTGTATATCACCAAAAGGCAAATCAGCGATATACACTTGTAGGTGAAAACACAAACAGCATGTTAACTAAGTGTTTATATGGGGGGGCTGTGCCCCCCATGCCTCCCTTAAGGAGGACTTCACCCCTGCACCCACCTGAATAAAAATAACCAACTCCAGAGGGGTGCATGTCAGGGAGGGGGAGACAGTCTGAATTTTAAAAAAATGCATGGCAACTGCCAGAAAATTTTCTCTGCTCCCCAGCACCAGCCCTGAACCCAGTACCTGCTGCACTGATGCTAGCCAACCACACCACCACACCACCTGGCTAGCTTGGCTGCAGCAGACACACTACCCCACACAATCCCTATTCCCTACCCCTTCCCTTCTCCTCCGTATCACTACCCTTCTGGTCTCTCTCTCTACACTGGAAGTTGCATTAATTCGCTACTCTTACAGGGTAGCCCTAAATGATAGCACTGTAAATGAGTCACTGTTTTGACAGTCGCTCATTTTCAGTTGCTATCATCACTGGATACAACAGATTTCAATCCTTCTGAAACCAGGTACCACAATGTGCGAGTCTTAATGCTCCATTTATTTCTGCCAAAAGACATGAAGCTGTTTACTGCCACTTTAGCTAGATGTCTGAAACAAAAAGCTAGGGGGGCTACTCCATCCAGACCAAACAGGATTCATTAAGGGTCAGACCCTACATGATAGTATTCAGTGTCTCCTTAATATCTTTTTCTCACAGCATGCTGCCAGACAGTTTCAAATTGCCATCCCTGGGGACAGTAAGAATGCATTTGACAGAGGGGACTAGGCCTTCCTGCATGAAACTCTGCCTGAAATTGGCATTGGGCAGCATTTCCACACCTGCATTGATGTCCTTAGGCAGTTGTCTGGGTCAATGGAGCCATGTCATGCAGATTCCCATGAGGTAGTGGAAAAGGACAGGAGTGCTCCCTCTCACTCTTGCTATGTGCATTACAATAGAAATCCCAGTAACAGCAGTGTTCCACAATCCAAATATACAGAGGGTCAGGCTGAGTGAGTTATAACTAAAAGTTACCTTTTATTCCAATGATTCACTATTTTCTCTCAGTAACTCTGAAGAGTCTACTCCATTTCTATGTAGAGAATTTGAGTTGTTTGGAAGTGTTATCTGGCTATAAGGTTAATGACAATAAATCACAGTCTGCTGTAGTATCGGGAACCTGTCCCACAGTTTTTCATACATCCTTTCCATTTAGGTGGGCTCCATCAATCATGATTCATTCTCTTGGGGGTGAAGGTCACTCCAAAACTATCTAAGCTACTCCATCTTACTCATCTCTGCCTTTTGGAGGAAATAGCTCAGTATCTGAATCTTTAGTCCTGCTAACCCTGGCATTGGGAGGGAGGAAATCTGCAGTTGAAATAAATGTCCTTCCCTTCCTCCTTTTATGCTTTCAAACCTTCCCAATATCCATTCCCAAATTCTTCTTATTTAAGCAATGAATAATGAACTTGAAATTTGTATGGCAAAGACACTGTATCAGGGTGGGCCTCAATACCTTGAGTACCCCCCTAGGAACCGAGGGGGGGGCATGGGATTGCACAAATTTGTGTTGTATCATATGGCTGCTCAGACAGCTCAAATTACAATAATAGTGAAATGTAAACTAGACATGATTTGTATCAGTTAGAAAACTAGTCCTCTCTTCTGGGACCCCTGCATATGACCCCCTACATGTAATGAACACCCACCTTCATAAATAGATCTACAGTCCCTGGACAAAATGATCCCCAAAAGTAGTTTCCCTCACTGGCAAACTAACACACACCCCAGAAGAAATGTACCACTTTCAGTATACTAGGAAACCAGGGAACCATTATTCCCACAAAGAAACAATGACCCAGGTTATAGGAGATGGAACCAAAAAGGGCTAACTACTATTAAACAACTTTTGACAAATCATATATGTTCCTCATTTGACGAACAGAGGCAGAGGTTTAATCATCATTGTGATCTCTTCTGCCGTCTCTAAGTTAGGTACTATATATTGGAAAGGGAAAATAGACAAAAATTCACCAGGGATTAGAGCTCAGTGAAATTGGCAAATTCCAAATTTGCTGAATGTTCTTGAAATTCAGTGAATTTTTTCAGAATTTTCCAAAATTCTTAAATTGGCTATAACTCAATTTATGTTGCAGCTAAAGGTCTGGTATGTGGCATGTATATAATCTAGTATGTTTCCTAACACTGTACTAAGAGTCCTAACATTTGGACAAAGAGTAGAGAAGTTATAGGGCCTCAAACCTAGCAATTTAATATTCATGTGAAACTTTCTGAAAATATTTCTCTGCTTACAACTTATCCACCTTTGAATCTAGATAATTGTAAACTTAGCTACCTACATACATTCTTGGAAGAGCAATAGAACTCACTAAGTAGAGAAGTACTGCTTATGTAAATTGTAAGTTTTAGCCATGACCTGCCTCCCTCATAACTTCCCAGTCTCACTTTTGAATCAAGGTTATCAGCATGGCAGCATGATGCTCTGGTGCTGGGCAATAGGGGTTCCCTTAAAGCTTAATATTTAGGCTCAATGAACCTAACAACACTGGTGATATTCCATTCTCTAGCTTTAAACTTATGGAGGCTTACAATTCAGCAGTTACATAATTATGAAATGCCATTTTAAAATTTCCAACAATTTGGAGGCTCGTACCTCAGTCACAATTAAAGACAGATAGAGCTCTGACACATGGCACATGTATGTGTGGACATTGGTAAAGGCACCATACCAACTGTGGTGCAATTTGAACAAACACATTTAGTTTACATAGTTGTTAACTGTAATTTAAAAATTGCAAGATGTTTGGATGCTTATACAGTAACTCAGTCATCATAATAGATAAAGATCTGAAACTTTGTAACCTTCTATATGGGCACTGTCAAAGTAACATACCAAAGTTGGTGCACTTTAGATAACTACATTTAGTTAGACGTAAATAACCAAAATTACAATTCTGGCAAAACTGCACAACATTTTCATGGACATTTTGAAAAATTTCATGGCAGCAAAATCAGCATTTCACCACAGTTCCATTAGCAGAGGATAAATTTTGCCCAGCCCTACTAGGGACTTAACAAGTTGGGAAGAATGGGTATGTGGACTCATCAGACTCAATAGCATATCTAGATGTATCCCCATACTATATACATATATTAAAGAACAAGCTGTACTATTAAAAGTGAAACAGAAATGGGACCAGAAGGTGGGACAACCAATATGGGATGCGTACTGGAAAAAAAAATAGTAGTTACATCATCCCTATGTAGAAAGTGTATTGCTGGAAGATTTTCATAATGTTTTCCCATATCCCAATGGTTGTGGCTAGTGGTGGGTGAAGAGGGGTCAATCCACTCCACAAAGCAATTCGTGGAGCAAAGGTGGGTTTGCGTAGTGCTCTGCAATGTGAAGAGGAGTACTTCGCGTTTTAATGAGGAACTCGAAGTCCACTGGAAACAATGGCTTGTTGTTACTCCACCTCCCCAGACCACTACTCAGCCAAATTTAAGGTGAAGTGCATTGCAGGCAGTGCACTTGACATCACTTCACCTTGTTTTTGAGCTCTGAATGTGAATTTTGCAGTGATTCATGGGATTTCAGGTTACATGGGCTCTATATTGATCTGCACAGCCTCAGTTCGGGGTAGTATGAGTAGGAAGGAGTAGGAGACAGTGTGCTCTGATAGCTGTCTGTGATAGGAATCTTGTAAAAGCTGTTCAAAAAGCATTTTTGCATATTTTTTTGTGATCCAACTTTAGTTCATCGATTGTAGGAAACCCTCCTGTGCTCATATCATCGAGTGTTTTTGTTTTTGTGTGGATTTTGGATGTTAATTTACAACATTGAGTGTGTGTGTGGTGAAAGACAGTGAAAGTATGCTTTGGGGGAGGGGCGTATCTGTGGTGCAGGTAGATTTAAGATGGAGAAATAGTGATTTCTTTGTTTTTTGGTTAGATTCTTGTTATATAACTGTGTTAATGTACACACAGTAATATTGTCAGTAATAGTTTCAATTTTCTTGCTGTTTGTTGTGTGGATGTAGTGCAGCAGTTCATAAGTTCAGGTTGTTTACATTACAAATTTACAATACGTAACATAGCATAGTACTGAACTTTTGCATTCCTCGTTCAGCATTGTACACAAACTCTTCTGTGAGTGAGTGTGTGTGCAGTGTTGCATGCATCAAATAATGCACCTTTTATTGTGCCGCAGACTTGTATAATTGCAGGCACAGCAGTTTGAACCTGCTATCCACTGCAACTGCTTGATTTTGTACTGCGATCATGGTATCTGTTCCTAGTTTTGCTGCTTGTAGTGCCGTAAAAATCTGCACTGTCTGCATTCAGTGCCCCCCCCCCACTCCCACATTTAAAAGGTATTTTTCACCAGATTGGATTGTTTTTGTGACCTCATCAGCACCACTGGTTACTAAAGTTGTTTCAATTCCATGACAGTCTCAGAGTAGTCTCTTATCTGTTGCTGGAGCCACAGTTGTTTATTTGGCTTCTCATCCAGCGTCCCTCCAATCAGAGAGTGAACGTATCAAAATCTGAATTTGGTTATAATATTGTGGTTGATCCCCCAAAATGCCTGCAAAGAGATGTGCAAGCAAAGCTGTTTCTCGCCATGGCAATGTTGGCAGTAGGATGGTCTGTGGGAATGGTAGTAGTACACACACGCAGAAGTGCATTGCTGATATGAGGAAAGGTATTTCTCCTGCAATGTTTTTTACAGCCCAATCAGTAGCTTCACTTATAGTTGGAGGAGATAATGTTTTCCCAGCTGGTGGTGTTAGTGTTACTGGTGTTAGTGGTGGTGGAGGTAGTATTAGTATTATTGCGTCAAGTTCTAATTCCAACCAGTGTACCATATCCAAAAATATTGAGTGTGAAGCAGTGCAAGTGAGTGGCAGTGTAGATGATGTCATACTTCCTGTAACATCCAGTAACTGAACCTGAAATTCTGATAATCATGTCAACAATAGCATACAATGTGATATTCCGTCCACCGTGGCACTTAACGTCACACATTTTCCATGCAGTGATTCACAGTGTGGTGAAAAAATATCAGGTGATGGTGGTGTAGATGCTGATGATGAATGTGATGATGACGATGATGTTGCTGTTGTTGCAACATGCAGTCCACATGCTAGCATCCAAGAAGAAGATGTGGATGTGTGTGACATTGATGAATATGATGATGATGTAATTGACCCCAGTTGGGAACTGGAGAAAAAGAAACTCAAAGTGGCTGTGTCTGAGTCTGCAGAAATCCCACCCCGTAAAAACTTGTGATCCACAAGTTTTAGTTGATGATGATGATGACCCAGTAATTAATATGATAGGTAGTCATGGTGGTCATTTGCAGTACAGGTGTGCAGTGCCCGAAACATCATGTGCCCCTCCACTTCAGTGCTTAATATAATGGACTTAAATAAGCCACATCATGGACATGTTAAAAGCAGAGCATCACAATCCCTTGTTTGGGATTTTATTGTTCAAGATGCAAATGATGAGTCAGTTGCAATCTGCCAGGTTTGCCATGTGCGTCTGAGTCAAGGTAAAAAGGGGAGCCAACTGTGCATAGTAGGACAACATATGCATCTTAAGAATAGGCATTTTGCACTGTGGACCTAGCACAAGCTGGCAGCTAATACCACATTGGGGCATTCACCCTCTTCACCGGCAACCATAGCCAGCATGTTATCCCCTTCCAAGACTGTTAAGCCCAGTAGGAAATTAAACGTGTGCAGTAGTGTGGTAATAAGAACAGAGGAATACTACATTCATTATGAGGTGGAGGACCATAATGACTTTGAAATGTTGTCCAATGCTGGTGAGAGTAGCAGTTTTTGTGGTGGCGGTGAATGCAGTATGTCTAGTGCAAGTGGTACATCAACTCCGGTTGGCAAATTTGGCAAAATAACAGCATTTCTGGGTTTGTCATCATCACCTGTGCAACTGTCTTAGTCAAATGTCCACACTCCACCCCCTGCCAATGCCATTCATCACAGAGCACAACCATTTGTGATCAACACACCCCATGTAAAACGTTTAAGTCAGCTCACGTTATAGAGTGTTTTTGTGCATAAGATGAAGTACCCCTGAATCATACAGTGTCATGTGAACTTAGTGGTGCTGCTGTAGCAGAAATGCTGGCAATTAATCTTTTGCCCTTCTCCTCTGTGGAGAATTCTGGGTTCCAGCAGTTTGCTGCATGTGCCTGTCCAAAATGGAAAGTCCCATCCAGGACATATTTTTTATACCCGTGCTGTCCCCGAGTTGTTCTGCACTGTGTCCAACTCAGTAAGACATGCCCTTCAACATTCCTCCTCTCCATTCATCCATTCAAGTATGGATATGTGGACAAGTGACAAACAAGTAGGGAGTTCATATCTGTGTATAACTGCACACTGGGTGCAGGTGCCGAGGGGTTGTTTGTGATGTTGGTAGTGTGAATAATCATTGCAGTAAAGTGAACTGTTGCGGTAGCAATCTTCCAGGAATTTGACAGCATGCAACAATTGCTATGCGCAATGTGACTTGTTCACACACTGGTGAGAACATGTTGGATGTGGTACTGGCTGAAATTGACAGATGGCTAAACCCTCTGTCCCTGAGAGCTGGGTTCATAGCAAGTGACAATGGGTCAAATGTGGTGAAATGGATCACAAATGGTGTTTTTTTCATGCGCCATGCATGGCCCACTGTTTAAATCTTGTGGCTCAGGAGTTTCTGCAGCACCCTGATATAAAGAAAATGCTGACCATTGCACGACATATCTGCTCTAACTTTTCAAGATCTGGAAAGGCAAGTGCCCAACTGCAGCAGTTGCAGATACAAAACAGCCTGCCTCAGCACCACTTGAAGCTGGAAGTTGTCACCCAATGGAACTCCACTTTATACATGGTAGAGAGATTGTATAAACAATACAAAGTCATCTCAAAATATCTTGTTATGCACACTAGCTGTGACAGTTCCGGGGCCTCCATGTCTATGATGACTGAATAGTGGTGCCACATGGAAACATAGAAACATAGAAACATAGACTTTGACGGCAGATAAGGACCGCTTGGCCCACCTAGTCTGCCCATTTCCCTACCTAGAGGATAAGCTGCAGATCCTATTTAACCAACAGCCTATTTCTTCCTACTGCCCACAAAAATTGCCTTATGTCTGTCCATTACATTCTTGAATTCTCCCACAGTTTTAGACCCCACAACCTCCTCAGGAAGGCTGTTCCATGCATCCACCACCCTCTCTGTGAAAAAAATACTTCCTCACATTGTCCCTGAGCCGACCCCTCTCTATCTTCAAATTGTGTCCCCTTGTTCTTGCATATCTATTTTTCTGAAAGAAGCTACCCTCTTGGACTTTGTTGATTCCACTGAGGTACTTAAACATTTCTATCATGTCCCCCTCTCCTCCTTTACGTCAAGGGTATACATATTAAGCTCCTTTAGTCTCTCCGCGTATGACTTCTCTTGCAGACCCTGCACCATTTTAGTTGCCTCCTCTGAACTGCCTCCAACCTGTATATGCCCGTGCGGAGATGGGGTCTCCAGAACTGGACGCAGTACTCCAGATGGGGTCTTACCAACTGTCTGTACAGGAGGATAACAACTTCCTGTTTTCTGCTGGTGATGCCTCTCCCTATACATCCCAGTATCCCCCCAGCCCTCCCTACTACCTTCTCATATTGCTTGCCAACCTTAAGGTCATCTGATATGATTACCCCCAGGTCCCTTTCCATTTTTGTTGTTGTTACTACCTCCCCCCCATTGTGTAATCTTCCTCTGGGGTTTTGTTTCCCAGGTGCATTATTTTGCACTTCTTTGCATTGAATCCAAGCTGCCATACTTCTGACCATTCCTCCAACCTTGTCAACTCCCTTCTCATCCTTTTCACCCCTCCTTGTGTATCAACCCTGTTGTAGAGCTTTGTGTCATCTGCAAAGAGGCATACTTTTCCTTCCTGTCCCTCTGCAATGTTACTTATAAAGACATTAAAAAGGACTGGACCCAGTACTGAAACCTGCGGTACCCCACTAGTAGCCTCTCTTTCTTCAGAGTGGACTACATTTACAATTACTTTATGTGTCCTGTTGTCCAGCCAATGTTTTACCCAGGCTACCACCCTGGGACCCACTCCCAGGCTGGTTAATTTAACAATTAATCTTTTGTGTGGGACTGTGTCAAATGCCTTGCTAAAGTCTAGGTAAACCATGTCCACAGCCCCTCCCTGGTCTACTACTTTGGTCACCCAGTCAAAGAAATCAATTAGATAAATCTGACATGACCTTCCCACTGTGAACCTATGCTGCTTTGGATCCTGTGCCCCACTGGCCTCTAGGTACTCAACAGTTCTTTCCTTCAGAAGATATTCCATCACTTTCCCTACCACAGAGGTCAAACTGACAGGTCTGTAGTTTCCTGCCTCTGTCTTGGTCCTACTTTTGTGAAGGGAATCACATCTAGCTTCCTCCAGTCCTCAGGTACCACACCATCCTCCCATGATTTGTTAAAAAGGGTAGTCAGTGGTGTCACTAGTTCTCTGCTTAATTCTTTTAGAATTCTGGGGTGAATTCCATCTGGCCCCATTGCTTTGTTCACCTTCAGTTTTATGAGTTCTTTCAGAACCCTTTCTTCTGCAAAAGGAATGGGATCAACCCCCCCCATCCAGAGAGCTTCTGTTAATTAGATTAGGTAACTCCCCCACCTCCTCTATTGTGAACACTAAACAGAAGTATTCATTCAGTATCTCTGCTTTTTCACTGTCCATCTCTGCCCACCCACCGTCCATTCTATTCAGTCTCACAATCCCTCCCTTTGTTTTTCTACACTCCCTGACATACCTATAAAAGGTTTTATCCCCCTTTATAACCAAGTTGGCTATCTTTTCCTCAGTTTGGGCCTTTGTTATTCTGACTACCCTCCCTGCTTCGTTCTGCCTAAACTGGTACAGTTCTCTGTCCTGCTCCTTCTGTGTTTCCTTATACTTCCTAAATGCTATCTTTTTCTCCCTAACCTTTACTGCCACCTCTTTTGTGAACCATAGTGGCTTTTTCTTTCATTTTGATTTATTTATTTGCTTCACACAAAGACTTGTTGCCTCTGGGATGGTAGTTTTGATATTTCCCCATTGTTGCTCCACCCCTCCTTTTAGCCTGTTTGCTAGTGCTTTTCTAAGGCACTCTCCCATCTTGCCAAAGTCAGCCCTCCTGAAGTCCAGAACCCTCATTTTTTTATAGCTTGACTCTGTAGCTGAGTTTATCAAGAACCACACTGTTTGGTGGTCACTTGTTGACAAATGGCTACCCACTTCTAGATCTGAGATTCTCTCACTGTCCCCATTTGAGAGTATGAGGTCTAAGATTGCTTCCTTATGAGTAGGTTCCAAAACTAGCTGTCTGAGGCATGCCACCTGAAGGGCATTGAGAATGGCCCTGCTTTTGGATGTGGCTGCAGCAAAGGTGCTCCAGTTGACATCCAGCATATTAAGGTCCCCCATCAACAGTATCTCCCCTTTCTCTGCCATCCTAAGTATGCCTTCTATCATATCCTTGTCCATTCCCTCCCCCTAACATGGGGGGCCTGTATACAACCCCTGTGTGAATTGTGGTGACATTTCAAGTCTCTAAGGTGACCCACAGTGCCTCCTCTCCTCCTTGTTTACTCTTTTGTTCAGGTGCTTTTATCCCTTCCCTTACATAGAGAGCTACTCCGCCCCCACTTCTCCCTTCCCTGTCTCTCCTGTAGGTTGTGTACCCTGGTATGTTAACATCCCAGTCATGGTTCTCTGTGTACCATGTTTCTGTGACAGCTACGATATCCAAGCATCCCTATTCCATCAATGCCACCAGTTCAGGGACCTTGTTGCCCAGACTACAGGCATTGGTACTCATTATCCTCCATTTCTTGATGGCCTTACCCCTTTTTGTCCCATCCCTGTCCTTATTGCATTTGTCACTTTCTCCATTTACCCCTGTACTTCCCCCTATCGACATCTCTATGTTGGTGCATACCTCACTTAGTACCCTGATATTTTGGGGGGGCTAGGATTTCCCTGCTTCTCTCCTGTGCCTCCCCCTTGGCTAATTTAAATGCTTGTCAATGAAGCATTTAAATCTATCACCTAGGATCCTGGTTCCCCTCCTGAACAGATGCAGACCATCATGCCAGTATAGGCCTGCATCCCTCCAGGTGGACCCCCAGTCCCCAATGAAGCCAAATCCCTGAGCTCTGGACTCTGTTATAACAATTTTGTGGCCTTTTGAACATGCCACGCAGGCAGTGAGTGGCGAGTCTGCATCCATAAGTCAATCAATTACACTGCTGTGGGTGCTGAAGCAGACAATGGTGAATGTATAGCATAGCCTTGATGTTGCCAGAGATGGTAGGAGCAATATGTTGCTGCAAAACATGCTGTCAGTATTCGACCAGAATCATCACATTGTGAGCATTCAGAGTAGTGACAACTTTGCCATAGCAACAATTCTGGACCCACAATACAAATGTGGAATTGCATCAGTACTGGAGGGAGGGCCTGAACAGGTAAAAAATATCAGTGGTCAACTGGTGCACTTGGTTCATGGGCACAGAAGTCACGTGCCAAGGTCAGCAAACCTCAGCAGCATAATCCAGCTGACAGTGTACCTGGAGGACCATCAAGCATATCCTGCAAGGGGAAGGGGACTGCAGCTCCAGGTGGTCTGCCATCTAAAGCGGCTGGTGTCAACCCACTTTGGGAGACTTTGTCCTAAGTGGGTACTCGTGAAATAAATGATTTGGGTGAACAGGATGACTAATCAACAACTGGACTTAGTGTGGCACAGAGAATGGTTGAGTCATATTTGTCTGAAAACAGGCATCTGACAATAACTGAAGATCCTCTTTTGTACTGGAGTGGAAAGGTCAGTGAATGGCCAGAGCTGACTGCAGTGGCACTGAAGTACTCACATGCCCACCCTCCAGTGTAAGTGTCGAAAGGATATTCGGCTCAGCAGGTGCAATAGTCTCCTACAAATGTTAGTTTGCTAACAATCATTAAAATGAATGAGAGGCACATACCAGCACAGACTGCAACCTCAGTATTTGTACCTCGGCCTAGTCATGGTGGTCTTGTTGATGTGGAAAGGGACCATCCTGGTGGCACTGGCAGTGGCTGCCTGAAATGGCCCACCACTGATTTAGATCATGACACAATGGAGAAAGAATTTCCCAGTGGTCAGACTTCAGCCATCAATGACTGTGAGGGCAGCTTTCTTTCTGAGGATGATGATGTGGTTAATGTTGGCAAGTTTTAACTGAAGTTTTTAAAAGGCAGTGTGCCCCCCCAGACCACCCCCACTGGGACTGATGTTAACCACTGCCACCACTGAGCCTGAGTTTGTCCACCCCCCAGACCACCACCACCAGTAATGATGTTAGCCACTGCCACCACTGAGCCTGAGTCTGTCTGCCTCCAGATCACCACCACCAGGAATGATGTTAGCCACTGCCACCACTGATCCTAAAACTGTCTGCCCCCCCGGACCACCACCACCACCAGGAATGATGATAGCCACTTCCACCACTGAGCCTGAGTCTGTCCACCCCCTGACCACCACCACCAGGACTGATGTTAGCCACTGCCACCACTGAGCCTGAGTGTGTCCACCCCTCAGACCACCACCACCAGATATTATGTTAGCCACTGCCACCACTGAGCATGAGTCTGTCCACCCCCATGGACCACCACCACCGAGACTGATGTTAGCCACTGCCACCACTGAGCCTGAGTCTGTATGCACCCCAAACCACCACCACAGCCAGGAATGATGTTAGCCACTGCCACCACAGAGCCTGAGTCTGTCAACTCCCCTGGACCACCACCACTGGGACTGATGTTAGCCACTACCACCACTGAGCCTGAGTCTGTATGCACCTCAAACCAGCACCACAGCCAGGAATGATGTTAGCCACTGCCACCACAGAGCCCGAGTCTGTCAACTCCCCTGGACCACCACCACTGGGACTGATGTTAGCCACTGCCACCACTGAGCCTGAGTCTGTCTGCCCCCAGACCACCACCACCAGGAATGATGTTAGCCACTGCCACCACTGAGCCTGAGACTGTCCACTCCCAGGACCACCACCACCAAAAATTATGTTAGCCACTGCCACCACTGATCCTGTGTCTGCCTGCCCCCCAGACCACCACCTCCAGGACTGATGTTAGCCACTGCCACCACTGAGCCTGAGTCTATCCGACCCCCAGACCACCACAACTGGGACTGATGTTAGCCACTGCCACCACTGAGCCTGAGTCTGTCTGGACCACCACATCCATCAGCCGCAGACACAAAGCTTCTTAATATTTAAACCATTACATGAGTCTATGTACTCATGTTTGTTATGCTGCTTCACTTCCTTTAATTGTATGTTTTGTTTTCTGTAGCTTTTCAGAGCTGCAATGGTAAAACACATACGGTAAGCTTATTTTGTTTCTTTTACAGGATAACAAAAAAAGGCTCCATCACTAAAACTCATTGGGAATGGTACTGTAGCTGTACCGTACAGAGAGGAAGTGATGTAGTATCCATGTGAAATCCATTCTGGTACATATGAAGATTTTATTTCATCTGTTTCATTGTTTTGGAAAGACTACAGCAAATATTGCACACAGGTTGTGTTAGTTGTCAAGATGTGGGTTTGAAATGTGACTTGACTTTAGATTGAGATTTGAGAACCAGGGAGGGACACATAACAATTAAGTTGTAAGAAGTCAATCATTACTTTTTTTAGGAAACTTCCAGATGCTTTGTTGTTCTGTCAAAGTGCCCTTATCCAAAAAAGTTCTTCAATATCAAGCATCCCCCTCCCCCGAGCTTGGGCACACATGCAACATGCAGAAGTCATTTCATTAGATGACCATGACCATCAGACTAGAGGATTCCACTCCAGAAGGATGCTGATGAAATCTGTGAAGAAGTAACAAAATAAGAAACCATTACAGACAAATCTGCAAATATGATTCCCCCCGCTCCCTAAATAAAATACTTACCTTCATGTGCTTGAGAGTTATCTGTTTCCAGTTTCAGCACAATAAATTCTCATTGAGCACTGGAATGTGCACACCAACAGTTTCTGTGTGACCTGTGATGCAGAACAATTCCATGAGTACATGTCCATGTCAACCCCCCCACCTACAAAATACACAACCATATATCTATCTATCTATCTATCTATCTATCTATCTATCTATCTATCTATCTCTCTCTCTCTCTATATATATATAGATATATATGTCTATATATCTATCTATATATATATATATATATATATATATATATATATATACTCATCAAGGCTACTATTAGTGTACAGCCAAAGGGCACCCTTCAATCCAGTTGAGATGATCACATTGCATTTGCTCAAATCCTCTCACAGAACACATTGGACCAGCAACACAATGCTCACAGTCATCATTTTATACTGGGGTATGTGCTGAAACACTCTCATTTCACTGTGTTAACATTTGTCAATTTTCTGCACACAAGCAGGATGCATTTTGGGCCTACAGAAAAAATCTGGGACTGTGCCACCACTGCATGCATAACTGAGTGCGCCATTAATTCTGGGGGACTTTGTTCATGCTGAAATACTCTCATTCCACTGTGTTAACACTTGTCAATTTTCTGCACACAAGCAGGATGCATTTTGAGCCTACAGAAAAAATCTGGGACTCTGTGCCACCATTGCGTTCATGACTGAGTGCGCCATTAATTCTGGGGGACTTTGTTCGTGCTGAAACACTCTCGTTCCACTATGTTAACACTTGTCAATTTTCTGCACACAAGCAGGATGCATTTTGGGCCTACAGAAAAAATCTGGGACTCTGTGCCACTTTTGTGTGTTCTGTGATTGTTGCTATGAGCTCATGATGTCATACTGACATTTTTATAATTAAAGCAGCATTGCAAGAATGTCCTGACAGTTATAAACTGTACTTTTGTATGCTGCTTTACATTGCCACAGCCACCACTAGTTCTCTCCAAGTCGTGACTTGGATGATATGCTTCTTTTCACAATTTATGTCTGCTTTACTTACTTGACTACTTTTTTCATGTATGAAAAAAAAATAATCATACCTTCCAATGTTGTTCAGACCAGGTTTGTATTTATTTGCAGCTGCTTTTCAATAACTATTGTTCCGTGGTGTCATAAAACACTGCCTGCTGCATAACTGTTAATTAACATCAGAAGTGATTTATAACACTGAATTGATGTGATGGAGAAAAGCAAAGGAAAACAATGACAAAGACTTGGTGAGCACCAATTTAAAAGGAATGCTCCTTTCATCATTTCATACATGAAAAAAGGTCTTACAGCAGACTCAACTACTGCAAATTAACATATCATTCCAGTCAGTCAGGATGTAAGTAAAGGAAGTTGTAACATAGCATTAAAAAATATAGGTCAGAGTTCTCAACAGATTGTTGCACTGATGCTTTACAGAGATTCACCACATTACATAGTTATGGTGATGCACATAAACTAATATGTGGGAGTGTTACTCCCACTGGAATATTTCTTGCTCCACAGAGTGCAGTATATTTCTGTGAAAACTGCCCACAATTTCATTACAGTGTGAGATGTGACGGAGGAATTACCGATCAGAAAAGCCATCCACATTCTGCCTCCCCTTTTCAGCAACGTTAGGATGTGATGCCAGGGGGAGCGCAAGTGCATGCTCCACTATAGTGAATGTCTGGCAGCTATCCCAATGTTTCCTTATGTTATAAGGTTGACTTTGTGGTGAAATGTGGTAATGTTTCCACTAACAAGGCTCTTCTTACTGGAAACATGCCCACACATTTCACCACAAACTGGCCATTATAACGTAAAGAAACATTCGGAAAGCTGCTGGACAATCGGATATTTACTGTAAGGATCACGCACATGTGCTTTCCCTGCCATCACATCCTAACATTGCTGAGAAGGAAGGCAGAATGTGGGCAGATTTTCAGAATGGGAATTCCTCCATCACGTGACACACTGTAATGAAATTATGGGCGGTTTTCACACAAATGTACTGCATTATGTGGTGCAAGAAAGATTCCCCTGGAAGGGAAAATGTGTATGATTAAACAACAACAAAGAAAAAACACACAACAAACAGTACAACACAGTAGTGTGGTGGGGGTGGGGGGAAGAAAACAATCCCCTAACTTACTGTGGCTGTGGGATGCCATGGTGGTCCAGCAGCAGGTGCAGCATTGAAACTATTTGCTGCTGCTGCTGTTCTATTCTGTTTACCTGCTGCTGCAAAGCACTGAACCGATCATTGTTTTCTTCAAGAGCTGCCCACACCAGGGCGACGTCAGACTGTGTGGCAGGGACTGTGATGGGGTCCACTGCAGCAGGGAATCCAGGTAGTGGGGGTGGTGGTGGAGAGGGTGGTGCTGGTGGTTGTAGTGGCAGTGGTGGTGGTGGTGGAGCAGCTGCTGTACTAGCCCTCCTCCTGCTGTGGCAGTGATGCAGCACAACTCCCACCCCAACAGCACCTTGGCCACTGCCACGGAAGGGCAACCAGGTGGATGCCTGGCCCCATCTGTGGCAGCCTGTCACTCTGCCCTGTGGTGGTTCAGCATGTGGGTGCGCTGGCCACCGGTCCTCAAATGTGTCCCACGGGGGCCACGGTGCACCACCACACCACACAGATAGCACACAACACTGTGCTGTCTCTCCCCACAGAGTTAAAAAACTCTCACCCTGTGGAGTTGCAGAGGGGGCCAAACACAATCCTTGCGTGAGTCCCACCACCTACATTTTCTAGGGCTGCCTCCTGTGGCTGAGGATGTGGTGGAGGGGGTGCTGCTGGAGCCCCTACAGCTACTGCTA
This sequence comes from Neoceratodus forsteri, assembly GCA_016271365.2. Classification (NCBI taxonomy): domain Eukaryota; kingdom Metazoa; phylum Chordata; order Ceratodontiformes; family Ceratodontidae; genus Neoceratodus; species Neoceratodus forsteri. The sequence goes on along the minus strand of CM057450.1, from coordinate 848,115,624 downwards.
ACGGTGGTGGTGGTGGTGGTGGTAGTGGTGGAGAAGGTGGATGCACAGCAGCCACTGGTAGCACTGGTGCTGCTGCTGCAGCTGCTCCTGTTGCTTGATCATGGGGGAAAGCAACACCCAGGAGTCAGGAGCGGTTCAGCATGACACGATCGCCCCAACCCCCATGGGTCTGCACTTCCCTCCAACCTTGCCCATGGGCCAGTGACTCGCCTTCTCCTGGGTCCATCCTGACACACACACCAAGTCCCCGGGCTGACACACACACTGACACTCACTGACACACACAGTCAGTCACACACAAAAAAACAAACAAAACGTATACAAAAAAAATTCACTAACCAAAAAAAACACTAATACAATACAAAAACTAAATAAAGATATAGCTTTTAAAAAAGCTGTTGGTTTTCTTCTGAAACACAAGTGGCAAGGCAACCAAGCACTTTAACTCCTAGTATCTTCTCACAATGCTTTCTCCCTCTACAAATGCAAAGGAGAAAGTGAAACTGCTTCTCTGACTCACTTCCTCCCTGCCTGGCTAAAGCATGTAATTTATAGTACTGTAAGCCATGTTATGTGTTGGGGGGCTGCCTATTCTCTTCTCACTTCGCATTAAGGCATAATGGCAACGCAAAGTGGTAATAATAATGATGCAAAGTGAACACCTTGCAGTGGCTACTTCGCGTTGTGCTCTGCTAACGCAAAGTGGCCACTTCACATCCACTTCACCGTTGGATTAAAAATTCACTGCATCTCTAGTTGTGGCCCACTTCAAGCTGAGGAACTTTCATTTTTGCTGCTGGGGTTGTCAAGCACAAGTTACATACCTCCTCACACTCTGTCATGTGCAACTATTTCTAATTATTGGAAACAAATCCATGCAGAATTATGTAAAATGTGGCATTTTCAAAACCCTCTGAGCTTTCCACACCTTGTTGTGGGCTTCCCAGTCCTGAGTATTTGCGTGAACCAGAAAAGAGACATATTCTGCACTGTGTGTTTGGGAGCTATCAAAGGTACAGTATCACTTGGCAAAGGTTTACCAAATGATGGCCATGGAAAAAATAACTTATGACCTGCATCTTCATAGGGAGCAGTTTACAGAAAAATTAATTATTTGGTTAGATAGGAAGCCAAGCAGGATTAGCAGGAGAGACATAAAGAATAACTCCTATATAGAGATTACTGCCATATTCACAGTGGAACAGTTTATTAAGCTAAGCTGATAGCAAGACAGTTATCTAACAAGCATTTGTCAATGCTGAATGTTGCTTGCTTGTATGTGCTGTTTAGGTATTTGGAAGTCATTGGAGTGCAAATATTGAAAATTCACGAACTTACGAGCCTGCGTAGGAACTGCGCAACGCACACTCGTAAAACAGTCATTTTTAGGAATTTTTTCACCAAATTTTCAACATAGCCATTTTAAGACCTCTGCTCATGAACAGTGTCACTGTGATTTACTTAATGTGTCCCATACATGGATTTTGCACACCGACTACGCTATTGTGCGCTACATAGGCAGAAGCACGTTTTGGGCAGGATGTGAAAAATGACAGCTGTACTGCTCATAAGGAGGTGTGGTAAAATGGCAATGTCAGAAATCTGGAGTGAAAATATTGAAAATTCGCAAACTTACGAGGGTGCATGGGAACTGCGCAACGCACACTCGTAAAACAGTCATTTTTAGGAATTTTTTCACCAAATTTTCAACATAGCCATTTTAAGACCTCTGCTCATGAACAGTGTCACTGTGATTTTCTTAATGTGTCCCATACATTGATTTTGCACACCGACTGCACCATTGTGCGCTACATGGGTGGAAACACGTTTTGGGCAGGATGTGAAAAATGACAGCTGTACTGCTCATAAGGAGGTGTGGTAAAATGGCTATGTTGGAAAATCTGGAGTGAAAACATTGAAAATTCATGAACTTACGAGCGTGCATAGGAACTGCACAATGCACACTCGTAAAACAGTCATTTTTAGGAATTGTTTCACCAAATTTTCAACATAGGCTTTTTGAGAGCCCATCTTATGAACACTGGCAGTGTCGTTTTGTTAATCACTCCTGAAAGGTGATTTTGCACAGTGACCATGAAATCACCCTTCGGGTCCGATTAAAGCCATGACAGTGCAAGAATTCATGAGGAGGGGTCCCAAAAACCCATGTTGAAAATTTGGGCCCAAAATTCCCAAAAATGCCTGAGATATGCAACAAAGTTGAAAACCCCATTTTTATTCCATTATACAGCTTATCGGCATTTCCTTAGTTTGCGGTCGACTTTGAAGAGTGCAGACGTGTTCCCGGTCCACCGATGATCATCGCGCTGAGCTCCAGAGGTAAGTATGGGGTGAGGGAGGGTGTGGGGAGGCAGGGTGCGCAGTGAGTGAGTGTGGCTGGGGGCAGGGAGACTGCAAGGGAACTTTTTTTATTTACAGGGTATTTTTTTTAATGAAGACGACACGGGATGTTTGCCACGCTGGGGTGGGCTCCCAGTGTGGCAGCTAGAAAGGCTATTTGGGGGGGCTGGAGCTGACGGGGGATTGGGCACCCCGTTGGCTATAACAAGATTTGCCACGCTGGGGTGGGCTCCCAGCATGGCACCTGGAAAGCTTTGGGGGGGCCTGCAGCTATGGAGCCAATGGGGGATTGGGCACCCCCATTGGCTATAACATTTTTTGCCACTCTGGGGTGGGCTCCCAGCATGGCACCTGGACAGCTTTGTGGGGAGGCGTGGAGCTGATGGGGATTGGGCACCCCCGTTGGCCATACAGTGAGTGCGTGGGGCGCGTCAGCATGCAATATGCATACTTGCGGTGGGGGGGAGAGCTCTGCTCACTGAAGCGGAGCTCTCCCTTTCAACTGTATGCCACTGCATTTTCGACTGCTGTCATAGACAGCTCCAGCAGTCATTGGAAAACTGCGGCCACGCCTGCAAACACACTGACTGAATTGGAAGACAGGGTGCCACACCTCCGAAAACTCAGATGATGGCACTATGTTTCTTGCACATGCGTGCAAGCAACATAAAAATGATTAGTCACTGACTAGGGCTGGCAGAAATTTATCTCCTGCCAAGTAAAATTCTTGACAAAATTCTGCATATGCTTCTATGAAGTTTCACTGGATATCTCACAACATTTTACCAAAAGTGTGATTTCTATTATTTCCATCTAATTTAAAAAAAACAAAACCTTTGTCCAAATTGCACATCTCTCAAAATGGTGACTTTATCAAGATCTATACAGATGTGTACCAAGTTTTAGATTGCTAAATTTAAAGATGACTGAGACATAAGCCTCCAAATATTCTGTACATTTTAAAATTACATTTCAGGTTATGTAAACTGCTGAATGTTAAGGCCCAATAACTTTAAAGCTAGAGAATGGAATATCACCAATTTTATTAGGTTAGCTGACCCTACATATAAGGCTTTGAGTCCACCCTCATAGCCCAGCAGCAGAACATGCTGCCTTGCTGATGACCCAGGTTCAGAAGCGGACACAGGAAGTCGCTTCGGAGGTAAGTCATGGCTGAGGCAGCTGCTGCTCAACAGTGCCTATTGGTCGGGGAGGGTTGGCAGCAGGTCCACCAACACAGCAACCTCTGTGGTTGGGCCAAGAAGCTTGCTCCTGCTGCAGAGGAATCTGTGGTTCCATGAGTCTGATAGTGGCAGCCCCCACCAGGGGAAATGACAGGGGAAAAAATGTTGGGATTCAGCCTGATCAGAGTATATCCCTGTGAGCAGGGTATATCCCTGAGAAATAAGCTGCTGGCCAGGAGAAAAACCAATAGGGGGAAAAAGAGGCTGTGGGTGTCAACTCTCTAATCTTTAGCTCAAAGGTTGGCTATGTTATAAGCAGCCAAAGATTCAAAACTAACATAAGTAATTGAAATTTAATTTAATGAGCTTTTGCGAAAGTGTGGAATGTTGTGATACTTGTATCAGAGTCATGTCCATACATTTTGCCCAGTCATACACTTGATTTGCTATTGAAGAGGAAGGTAAAAACTGGGTAAAGTGTCAATAAGGTAGCATTCATAGGAAGCTCCTTAGTAAAAGTATAGTGGCACGAAATGTCAGTTCACTATCTTGAGTGACAAACCAAGAAGAATACTCATAGACATCACTGTGTACTACCTTCTCTTACAATATGCCAGATAGCCACTAGAACTCACTGACCTAATGACTTGTGGAAGCACATGCATGTTCAGCATTGTTTCTGCACAATGCCACCTGCTGACTCTTTAACAACTTTGTAGATAACATTGAATATTTTTACTATTTTAAAGCAGTGACACCATATAATGCAAAGCCTTACAACTATTTGTGACTTAGTCTATTATGACAGAAGTATCTGGATATATTTAGTCATAATGGAGCATGATGCTGTGCATTACTGTTGCAAGAGTGTTGGAGATGTATTACAGTGCCACGATATTAGTGTAGGTAAGGTGATTTAGTGTTGATAAGTACTACGTGAAAGTGAAATTCCATAAGTGAAATACTAGTGGCATTACATGCAGGCCTGTAGAACGAGGGCACTGCCCCCCCTGTAATTTATTTTGCCCCTGTAATCATTCAGACCAGAATTTAAATGAAATATGTCCACCAAGTTCTGTGTTGTGCTGAGATTGAGTAAAAATCTTCAGACTGATCCAAGTTTGCACTGACTGCTGCAGATGCAGTACTATGCTCCCTCCAGTAGAGTGCTTGTGTCTTGCTTGCTCACTCCCTCACTGCACTGCTCTGGCCATCCCATTGTCATCTGATACACCAGAGCAGAGCACATGTGATCATGGGCAATGAGCATGGTCAGCAGGGACCGAGCGTGGGCGAGCGCGAGCCAGCAGCTCACAGCAAACATCGTGGGCATATGCCAAACCGAATTTGCAGTCAGTCACTCAGGGTAAGTCATACTCAATTGGCCGTACTGCAGCAGTGGACTTCAATGGGGGAGACGATGTAGCAGACCTGCTCATGCCCATCACCAGTCACAGTCTGTCTGTGACTTTCGGAGAGAGATAGAACGTATTGTGTGTTGTCTGGTGGCTGGCGCAATGAGCACTCATCATCAACTCATCAAATTTCTCTCTGTTTAAGTTTTTTGTATGGGATTGCATGCTAGTAGTGCCTGCCCGCCAATTGTCAAAAGTAAAACACAACTTAATTTTTTTTTTCAAGTTGCTCACTTGCTCCGTCAATCTGATCTGACTGCAGTGTGTGGCTGCATACATTAGTGGTAGTGAGGCCAAGGTCTTGGTGGCAAGGTGGTGTGTTGCCTCCTCTAAACTTCAAGGTCCATGGTGGGGGGAGAGGAGAGCGGAAGTTTGGAGCGGAAGGCCACCAGTCTGGGAGGCTGGAGCGGGAGGGAACCGTCTCAGCTGTGTGGTGGGCCGGAGGTCAAGTGAAGACTGGGAGGCAGGAAGCAGTTTTATAAGTTTTAGAAATTGACATTGAAGAAGAAACATTAGTGCCAGTGCCACTGCCTCGATGTTCCATCAAACAAAAGTTACAAAATGAACTGTCTATTATAATTACTTGACAAGAGGCAAGTCATCTTTTTTCAAAATTTTCATCTTGTCCAAGTTGTCTCCCTGCCAAACAGTAAAGAAAGAGTAAACAACAGTATATGGAAAAGGTGACCCAGAAGACTCAGAGTCATAGAAGCCAAGGAAATAATTTAAAAAATGAAAGAAAAGAACTAACAGGCACAGGCTGAGCTGAGGGTATAGGAAGGAGGATGTAACTTGGTGACTGTTCTTATATTTTGTGTTACCTTATACTTTCCCCTACCTAAGGCCCTAGAGCATCTGATAATCAACAAGCCAGTAGTACTACAGTAGTAATACAAAAAAATAGGGGGAATGAACTAGAAGTCCCTGCTGCCAAAACTGAGTGCACACTACAGTACAGCAGTAGTCTAGTCACTCACAAACGGTGACTCAGACTCCCACTCGGACTAAATCAGAATTATCAGATAGAAGCAAAGAAAGAAAGAAAGAAAGAAGTGACAGACTGAAAGGTGTAGTAGGAATCGGATGTAACTTGGCATTTAAACCTTTTGGTGCACTGTGCGGCATTGTCCCGGATTCCCCCCTTTTCCCTCACAAACAGACAGAGACCATTGTTTGTTGTTGTGCTCAGATTGGCAATTAATTTATTTATATATCATAATTCCATATTCCATTTTATCATTTTCTTATTATTATCTCTCTCAGAATTTCATTTATTTCCATCCATATATCAATCTCTGATCATCCATCTTTCTTCCTCTTTTCTCCCCCCAGGTGAAAACCTGGGTGCCTTCTTCTTCTTCTCCTTTTTTGTTAGGTAACGGTGAAAACCGAGACCACTTTCTCCTTCATCTTCTTCCTCTTTTTGTGTTATTCCATTTTCTTTCCCCCCTCCCCCGCTTTTTTCCCCACTAGCCAGTGTCCAGCTTGCGTTGGCATACCTCTCAACCTCCTGCCTCATAAATCAGGGACAAGGCATAAAAAAATCAAGGACAAAGGACTAAAATCAGGGACACTTCTTTAGGATTACAGATATCCACCCAGAAAGCTAGTAGAATATGGGGCTTAGTGCAAAATGCATTTTCTAAAGAACATGTCTGTAACTTTAATGTTTGACATTATTTTGTGCTTATAATCCCCAATGTTTAGCAACGGAAACACAAATTTTAGGAGGGACAGAGTAAAATTTTGAGTCAAAATCAGGGACATCCCTGAAAATCAGGGACAGTTGAGAGGCATGTGCGTTGGATGACTGGCTTTCCCCACACTTAGGGTATTATTCTCCCTTACCTCAGGGAAGATCCTTCTTAATCCTTCTCTTTTTCTCTCTTATTTTTTTTTTTATATTCCATTTCTTGCATGTCCCCTCCATGGTTCTATAAATCCCATCATTTCTGTATTGAACATGTCTATGGCTAGATCCAACAGGTGCACCCCATCCGACCTGTAGAAATCTTCTACCCATTCTTCTACACCCCACAGTATTACCTGTCCTCCCATATTCCTTACCAATGTCCCTACCCTTCTGTTCATCTTTCTCCTGGCTCTCTCCACAGCTCTATGGCTGTGCTCCTGCCTCCACACCCTCCTTGGTATCATATCCGGCCAGGCGAGGCTTACCTGGCCACCACTGCTGTATTCCTCCTAGGTCCTTTTTTATCTGCAAATATGTGTCTACCCATGGCTTGCCTGCAAGGTCGTTGCCCCCCAAATGTATAATAATTAAGTCTGGACTGGGTCACCGCCCCTTGAGTTCCTTCAAGGTGGGAAGCAGTTGTGCCCATCTCATCCCCCGGATGTCATGCCAGACCAACCTACACTGTTTCACATCTTGGTACAGCTGCTTTCCCCCAGCCTTTTTCTCTGCTCTCTTTTCAGCCCAATAAATATAGGAATGGCCACAGATCCAGACTTCAGTGATCCTCACTCTTCCTATGGGGTTCAAAGCAAAATAATTATCTCATACATGCTCTTAGTTTCATCATCGTAGTATCCCCCGCCCTCCCAGTCCCATTTTGTCCCCAGATCTGTAAATGAAACCAAAAGCAATACGTTAAGTGCTCAAATGTATCTCTTATAACTGGCAGACCGCCAGTGTCCTTTTTCCAAAATATCATTCACAGTTTTTCCCACCGCTGCCCACTGTGAGGCAGCCCCAATCTGCAAGGAATGGGATGAATAATTAGCCAGGTCCTCCCCATGAATTGCATGCCTTTTTTGAGTAATGCTGTGACCTGATAGCCAGTGACCCTTCTCCCATCACCATGCACAAATAATCTCCCTGTCCTGCTCCCATGCTCTGAGGCGAAAGCCCACAGAGCCTGCACTGGGCATACTGTGCCCTCTACCTGCCCATTTAGTGTCACTATGCAACCTTGTCCCCTTTGATCCATTTTTGACCTCTTAATCTTGATCCGTATCTCCTTCAACCCCCATCTTATATCTTCCCATTCTAATCCCCCTTCCTTGTCTTCTTTTCCATGGCCTACCACCTCACTCACTCTCATGGCCCCTGCAAACATTACAACATAAATCATGTGAAATAGCTGGACCTCAGTCTTTGATCTGCATATTGACGGTAGCACGTCCTTTAGTTTTGCTAGCCACTGTTCCCCTATTGGCCACCTATTGTCTACTGACCCTTGTTTCAACTTGCCCCATCTCTGCATCATTCCTCTAATGAACAATGATTTTGTCAGGTCCTTCCACCCTTTTAGACTGCAGATAGCACTAATCCCTGCCAAGTAGATTCCCATTGTGGTGTGGGCTGTTCGTTTTTGCCACTGCTCCACGGTGAACATTCCCAACTGTTCCTCTGTGAGTGGCCTACTTACCTCCATCTGGTGTGCTGCTCTGAATGTTTGAAACACTCACAAGGCCCCATCGTAGGCCCTCAGAGTCTGAGGTGCCCATGAGATGTGAAACAACAGTTCTGCTCCTTCTTGCCAATGTCCCAGATGTTCATTGGCATGGGTGTTTTTTGCTCCTCCGTTGTTGGTGCCAGCCTCTGAAAACGGTCCAGCTGCAGATGGAAAAGGCTGTCAGCCAGGGTATTGTGCACCCCTTTTATGTGTTTTGCTCTGAATGACATGTTCAGCTGCAAATCCCTTAACACTAAACATCACAATACTTGCATGACCGTTTCTGACCTGGCTCCCCTGTTGTTTAGGACCTCCAACACTGCTCTATTGTCACACCAAAAAGTCACTTTCTGATCCCATAATTCCTCCCCCCAGACCAGGGTACATGCCCATATGGGCATGATAACTAACAATGTTATATCTCTTACCTTGCCATCCCTCACCCAGCTAGCAGGCCATGGTTCTGCAAACCACCTGCCCCTCAGGTAACCCCCCCATGCCTAGCCCCCCGGGAGCGTCTGTGTAAAGATTGAGGTCTGTGTTGTACACCCACTCCTCCTGCCAGGAAAGAGCAGCCATTATACTCCCTGAGGAATTCCTCCCATATTTTAAAATCCTCCCTGACACCTTTTGTCAGGTCTACCCAATGATGTGGTCTGGTGACCCCGGTTGTAGCCCTAGCTAACCTCTTTGTGAATGCCCTCCCTGGTCCAATGGCCCTGCAGGTGAAGTTTAGGTGCCCCAGTACTTGCTGCACTTGTTTTAGTTGTACCCTTCTCCTGCTGGTGTGTACTTGGATCCATTCTTTCAGTTTTTTCACTTTTTTGTCTGGCAGCCAGTTCGGGGCATCTATCTCAATCCCCAGGAATTCCAGCACCCTGCAGGGCCCTTCTGTTTTTTCTGGTGCCAGTGGAACCCCTAGTTCCCTGCACAATTCCTGAAAATTGACCAGCATATGCTATGTCTCCCTTTTTCCCCTACCAATGAAAAGAAAATCATCCAGAAAGTGGATGACCGTTCTAGAGCCAGTTTTCTCCTGAAATATCCACTGCAAGCAGGTGCTGAATGCTTCGAATGTTGCACATGCTATGCAACATTCCATCGGCATGGCTTTGTCGAAATAGTACTGACCCCCAATTTTAAATCCCAATAGGTCCCAGTCATCTCTCCTTACTGGCAGCAGTCTGAAAGCGGATTCAATATCCATTTTTGCCATCCATGCATCCTCAGTAGCCTGGATTATCCGGACTGCATCCTCTAGTGTCGCATTCGTCACCTTACTATGCTCCTCCCCGATAAAATCATTCACCGAATCCCCTTCTGGATAGGATAGGTGGTGAATCACCCTGTACTCCCCCTCTTGTTTCTTGGGTACCAAACCCAATGGTGAAATCTGCATGTTCCGCAATGGGGGGGGGTGTCAAATGGGCCCTTTACTCTACCTGCTGCTTTTTCTTTCTCTATCTTTTGTCTTAACATCTCTTCCCTTCCTTTAACCGACCCCAGGTTGCTCGCCTCTCTCGCTTGTCTAGGACCCCCACACTGCAGTGAAAACCCTGTGTGAAAACCTTCTACAATCATATCCCCCACTCTTTTGTTTGGATACCTGTCCAAACAGACTGTCCATGCCTCTAACTTGATGGGGGTTCTGGCCAACGCAAACTGCTCTCTATCGTACCTCCAGTTTTATTCTCCCCGGCCCCTTCCTCTAGCTTTGTGCTTGGTTTTTCCGGTCAGTGTTTCTGACCCCCTCTACTCGTGTTCTCCTTACCCTTCCCTCCTCTGTTCCATGACTGCCCTTTAAACCCCTGCCTCTCTCAAAAAAACTGCTGACCTGACATGTGACCCCCCTGTGCTCTTGTGCCCCTTGGGCCCATGTCATGCTGCATCTGCTTGCTGGGTGCCCTCCCCCGCATTTTGAACAAGCGTGCCGAAAATGACATTGAGGCCTTGAGCAAAAAGCCCTGTTGTAAGCCCAGCAGCATCTCTGGGGTGTAGCTCCCTTTCTCCCCCATTCCCCTTCAGGTGTGGGCTGATCTGTTACATAATCTGTCCATAAGTCTAGCTGTTTCGTATCCCATCTTACATCCCCAAATGTTGCCATTCTCTGTCAAAAAAATTCATCATAGTATAACCAACCCACCCCCCCTTTGCTTTTGCCCTCCTTATTATTAAGGAATATGTGATGAGCGGGATGCCCAGCTCTGGCCTCTTTTCCAGGACAATGGCTGAGAAAGTGGCAAAACCTAAGAACCATACATCCCAAGTCTTCCCTTTTGTGAACTTGTCCTCCTCCTTCATCCTTAAAAGCACTATCGCTGCTGTCATTTCACTCTTACCTATGTTCTCCACTTCCTCGTACTTCACTGCCGCTTCCCAGCTCACGAGGGCGAATATATCCACATACTCCCCTTTCCATATTTTTTCTTTTGTAGCCAGTGGAACATGCTCACCTATCCTCATCTTGGGTGCACCTATCTCCCTTGTACCTTTTCCTTCCTTCTCTGTACCCCCTTCATTTCTTTCCGGCACCTCTTTCTCCATCCTAATCTCTGCCAGATCGATTCCATTTGCCCCAAACCTCCTGTTCCCAGTGCCGACATAATTTGACCTATATATTCTTTTATACTGTCCCCCACTGCACTGGATGTGTTATCTTTAAACTTGTCCAGGCCGTGCTGCCTGGCGTCTTCCTGGTGTCCCCTTTTTTCGCCCTGCGATTGAGGAGGAGGGTGAACTACTAGTGTTTGTGGTGGGAACACTATGTTCTGGGGATTTGGCCCATGTTTCCCGGGGGGGTCCCGCCTTGATCTGGGGGAGGTACTGGTGTTACCGGATCTATAGGCTGCAGAGGTACTGGATCAGACACCTTGGTGGGTCCCACTGCCAGCAATGGTACCCTAGTGGGACTGCGTGGCCCTTCAGCTGGTTGTTTCCCTTTTCCCCCTTTCCCAGGGCCCACTTTTCCTTTTCTCCCTAGGCCTTCCTGGTTCTTCCCCTTCCACCAGTTCCCACATTCTGTTGGCTTTTTCTGCCAACTCGATTATAGCCCTGTAAGCATCTTCCTTTGATGGCCCACTTTTCTTTGGTGCCATGTCCTTCGATCCTTCTCACTGTGAAGACAACTAACGGGAAGAGAACAAGATTTATTATTTTATGTTCGTTGCAATGCCTTCCTTTGGAGAAAAAAGGCTCTCCCCCTTCCCCCCGCCACCAGGAAATGACAACTCTGCTGCTTTTTTTTATATATAGCCCCGTACTACTTCCTTATGGCCTGTCCCCTTGTCCAGGGAAACAGCTGACCAATCCTGCTGCCCCTCCCCCTTTTCCTAGGCCTTGACCTTGGGCCCAATGCTTCGATACATAGCCTCATGTGTCTACTAAGTCTTCCAAGGCCTCTCCCTTCCCCCTCCCATGCTCTGTCCCTACCCCCCAAGCCCTCCTGCTGGATGTCAGCTATCCCATAATGTTAACCCCCCCACATCCTAGGCCATGGTCGCTTTTGTGCTGATCCTTCCCTTTCCCTATGAAAAAGGAAAACATGTTGCCGAATCACCTCGCCTTTTTTCTGGCCTCATTCTGTCCTCTGTCCCTTCTGCCATGTGCTAGCATGTCCATGGCTGGGCCCCCCAGTAACAGGCCTCTGTCCTGCTCCCTTGCCCCGTGGTGTCCAGGTGCCTTCCCTTTTTGTCCTTCTTTGAAACAACCCCCCCCAAATCCAGTATCCCTGACCAAACAAATTTTTTTTTTTACTATAGGGCTTCCCCTACAAACAGCCAAAACAGCCAAGTTGCTTGCTTCTTTCCATGTCCTTGGCATGTGGCGTCACCTACGTGGGCTGCTCGTCGCCCCCAACCTTTCCGTTGGCCACTTAATGTTCCCCTGGCCCTTTTTCCTGATCCGCTTCTCTCCCACTGTTACCTTTTTTGCTATGCCCTGCATTCGCCTCCATACCTGTATGCCCCCATCCATCCCCTGCTCTCCCGCACCGTCGCAATGGGGCCAAGAAATTGCTGCTGGCCCCCACCTAGTCACCTCCTTCCTGGGTGATTCCAGGGCTAGAGGAAAAGTGGAGGGGGGTTGATCTCCCCCCCATGAAAACCAAAAGGAGGCAGCCACGAGGTTTCAGGGGTGGAGGAGGGGTCCGCTTCTCCACCTGCGGTCCAGCTGGCATGCGTGCGCATTCACACTCTCCTTATCCCTCAAACTGTCAGGCTTCCCCTGCAAGATGTGCCAGTCTCACTCGCTCCTAGTCTTCTCCTACCCCAACTGCTCCTTCTTTGAGTCTCCCCTCCCTCGCGACTGCCACACAGCGTGTGATGTCACGCCACTTGGTTGCCTTAATGTGCTCCTGTTTCCTCTGATTCAGGCCTCTTCCAGGCCTTCTGCATCCCTTAGGATCATCGCAAACCCCTGCCAAGATGCCCAGGCTTCACTATTTAGCCTACAAATGCTACCGCATTTGTCCTCTGGTGCGGTTACGAAAACTGGGCTTTAAAACTACCACTTTTACAGTCTCAGCACCATGCCTCATCTTTGCATCTCAAAAAAAAAAAAATGCCCTACACCACAAACTATCACCACACCTCCCATGTGGCTAAGCCCACCACCGGGCAGATGGTGTGACCTTCTGTATACTTTTAAAGACTGGCCCCAGCACAAATCACTTTTCCAGCAGCACAGCGCCTAACCACCTTGCAATTCTAATGTGACTACTCGTCTCCATAACCACTACAAAGATACTTATCACCACTAACACGCCTGTCTTGACCCAGCACTACTATCGTTACCTCCAAGCTAAAACCAGTGAATTGTACATATGAAACAGAGCATAAACCTCTATATAACCTTTATATAACCTAACCCATTAGCTCAAACCATTCATCCAGGCCAGCAATGTTAAAGACCTCCTTCAAACAGCTTATTTGTAAAACAGTCACCAACAATGCATCTTTAAACATGTTACTATTTAGCATTTCTTATTATTTATTTATTTATTTATTTTTTTACATTTCATTCCTTGGAAGTTATCTTACCTGCTGTACCTGGTGCACAAACCTCTCCAACTTGTTCCGCTAATCTGATGTGCTGCAGTTCCAAATAAATCAAAACTGCAGCAAAATGTGGCTGAAGCCCCTCTGTGCTGTCCATTATGTACCTCCACTTGCCCCTACCCTTCCTGTTGCCTGTTGATTGTTCTATCCCTTAGCCCCTCCCCTTCATTCCTTCCCCCCTTCCCTCCTGAGCACAACCATCCTAATGAAAAAGGGAAGGGGTGCACTAGGACAACCTGGTCTGCCCCTTAAAGGGCAAACTCCATTACCTTTCCTTATCCCCTAAGGCCCTTAAGGGCATGATAAGCCAATAGAGGCAGTAGTACTACACTAGGCTGGTACAAACAAAAAGGAGAAGGGAGGGGTATAAACCCCTAACAACACAAGAAAAAAGTCTACTGCAACAAATAATTATACAAAAGCAAAAGACACACTAATAAAGGCAAGGAAATAACTGACTCCTGAAGGTGTACTGTAACTTGTTGCTTGTGTTCCTACCTTCCCTAAGGTTATGGGCATGATGATATAAGCCAGAAGTAGTACAAATAAATGGGAAGGAATAATTATTGCTATTATTAGTTTTTGTTGACTGGGTAAGTGCACTAGACAAATTCTGCCTATTTTCAGGCACGAACTGGAGGAGAGGGGGATACAGATGAATGCCAACTGACCTTGAACCAGATTGAGCTGTTGGTGGTATTTTTAGTGGATGAGGGAAATTTGGCCTGGATACCGGGGAAATTCCCCTACTCGACAGTAGGGGGAACCTCTGTCTGCTGGGATGGCAGACTCAGTTGGCGAGCAGACAGCGATGCTGCAAGACATGCTGCAGGCTGCAAAGAAGTCCTCTCTTCTTGAGGTGGACAATATGGAACCAGAAGTGTTTTTTGAAGTTCCGGCTGACATGGAATCGCTTAATGAGACTGAGGACCTTACCTCTACTAAGCAGACTGGACGTATCGTAGATTCTGCTTTTCAGCAGTTGGAAACGACAGGAGATTTACACATTATGAATTCGCAAAGCCAAAACGGGTTGCAACCTATGGCTATCACTGAAAAATATCCGAAATCTTTGCAGCTTTTAATGGCTTCGGAGGATGCTAAGTATTCTAAACTAAAAGAAACTCTCTCAGTGGCCTTGGCGGTGGCTGAACAGTCCCACGAAGCAGAAGTTGCCACGTCGGTTGAGCTTGTTTCTGAACCTCTGGTTGCCGAGGTTGTAAATATTCCTTCAGAAATTGAAGGCCCACATTCTGGCCCATCTACTAATCCATGTAACACTTCTCATTCCTATGCTTCTTTTTTTCAGACTCCCACTTTCTCTGCTAAAAGACATAATGCTGTTAGATTTCTTTATAAAGGGGGAATGAAAATGTTTCCAGATCGAAAATTTATAGCTAAAAGTTTATTGAAGGACAGCTTGCATTTTACTTCATCTGAAATGTATGCATTGATTCATGTCTCAGCTGAAAAGATATTTGACATAAGCTTTAAACTAAGTAGTGGGTTAGACAAGTTTTGGGATGCTTATCATAAGGTTAAGCAAACACCTTATGGTCATCTTTTGAAGTGATACCATTAACTAAACCAGCTCACAGAACCATAACTGTACTGTTTAGTAATGAAGGTGTGAGTGCCACAGATCTCCTTTTCTGGTTAAATCAGTGTTGTACAGTACTGGGGCATCCAGAAGCGATTTTTGATACAGAAGATATTTGGACTGGAGGTTGGAAGAGTAGGGTGATTTTACATTCCTCTGGGGATGGGTTGCAACATCTCCCCAACTGTATTTTTTTAGGTAGGGACAAGGGAGTACTTTTCTATGCTGGGCAACCTAGGTCTTGTTACAGATGTGGCAAACCTGGCCACATTAGCAGTGTTTGTGACCAACTGCGTTGTTTGCTTTGTAACTCTATTGGCCATACTGATACCCAGTATATTGCTGTTTGCACTTTGTGTGGTCTACTAGGACATTTCTATGCTACCTGCCCAGCAGCGGCACCTAGGCAACCAGACCCACATGACTCAGAGGAACAAAGATTAATGGTGGCCATAGCTCAAAGATCCCACTCCTCCAGGCCAGAACTGCCATTCCCTGCAGAATCTGCAATGCCTTCTGCCCCCCAACCCCCCTTTTTGAATCTGAGGTTGTCTTGGATGATACTGAGGTTATTTCTGTGTTTTCTCCAGCCATACATCTACCTTGTATTTCTAAGCCCTTAACAGATGCAGTTTCTATGCACCCTCTTCCCCCTGAGGAGTTACTTTCTCATCCCAGAGTGACTAGAAGATGCTCCAGTGTCCCACAACCTGCTTCAAAAGTCCCTAAACTTTCTAGTACTCCCACTACAAGTCAGTTTCACGCTTTTCTACTTGCTCAGGATGTTTCCGATGCTGAGTAGGAGTCCTCCCAAACAAGGGTGGAGCACCCAATCAGACAACATGATAAAGGGTCAGAGGAAGAACAACATCCTCCTCCACCTGTGGTTATCTCAGGGCAAAAAAAAGGTAAAAAGCATAGACGCAAGCCTCCCTGAGTGCTGACTTTTGATTGTTAAAAATGGCTCAATCCTTACAATTCTGTTCACTTAAAGTGAATAGTGTCAAAAATAAGGTGAGACAAGCAGCTATTTTTTCATTTTTAAAAAATACAGGATTCAATATTTTTTTCTTGCAAGATACATGACTACGCACTTTGCAGGAGCTTTCTTATGTG
Organism: Neoceratodus forsteri; assembly: GCA_016271365.2. Classification (NCBI taxonomy): domain Eukaryota; kingdom Metazoa; phylum Chordata; order Ceratodontiformes; family Ceratodontidae; genus Neoceratodus; species Neoceratodus forsteri. The sequence continues at coordinate 848,099,475 of CM057450.1, read as the reverse complement.
GCTAAGTGGTGGTGTTATGGCATATCTCATTGGTCTTTGGGTTTAGAGCATTGCACTGGGGTGGCTATTTTGTTTAATGATACCTCAGTTACTGCTTTAAAGCTTATTGACTTGGTACCTGGATGAGCTTTAATACTAGATGTTTTATGCAAGGTATTTGTTTTCATTTGATTAATGTTTATGCCCCTCAAACAAAGGTGGCCAGGGTTAAACTATTTAGGGCTATGCAACCTTACCTTCATACCACACATCATGTTGTTTGGGGAGGAGACTTCTATTGGGGTTTATCATATAAGGATGGGGAAGGTGTACTACCATGAAAAAACAGTTGTGTGATATGTCCTGTGTAGCTGCAGTGGTGCAAACAGCAAATTTAAGTGATGCATATGTCAGGCTACAAGAGCATCCAGTGCTCACATTTCATAAAGGTACATTGGCTACTAGAATCAATTTCTTTTTTCTCGATAAGTTATTATCCATGGATTCAGTTACTGTTATTCCTGTAGAATTTTCCAATCATTCTGCATTGAGAATCATAGTGGGTTCAGACCACAATTTACTATTGGGGAGGGGTATTTGGCGATTGAACTCTGGCCTGTTAACTAATCAGGACATGCTGAAACATTTAAATTATTTTTTGTTTACTAGAAAATCCCTTTATGTTATGTATGATGACCCCTTAGGTTGGTGGCTTGACACCAAATGGGATTTAATCACTTTATTGAAATCATTGGGGAAAACTTCCAGGAAGCAGGCTTATTTTTCATACTTACAGAATTGGCAACACTTACAAAAAGTGATGTCTTTAGCTCAATCAACCAAACATGATTTTTCTACTCAAATTAAACAGATAAAGGATAAAATGTCATCCTTTCATTTGGCTCAATCTCAAGCTCTGAAATTTCAACAGCAATACAGTACGAAGTGTACCATTACAACACTTTGTCCCTTTCTTAGTTGCAAGAATAGAGTAGGACAAAAGGTTTTTGACAGCATATGATGGCAAGATGGCTCTTTAAAAACATCCTATTCAGACATAATGTCTGAAGTTTCTAATTACACCCAGTCACTTTTCCAGGCGCACTCATTTGACATAACAGCTGCAGAGCAATTTTTGCAACAAGTTATAGTCCCTGACTGTCCCTCTTCCACACTTCAACATTTGGCTGCTCCTGTTTCTCCACAGGAGGTTGTTTGTGCAATTTCATCCTTACAATCCCATAAAGCTCCTGGGAGGGATGGCCTACCAATGGAAGTTTATAAGCTTATGATCGAGGTCTTTTCCCAGGAGCCTTCAGCTGTTTATAATTTTTTATTGTTCTGTGCAGAACTTCCTTTGGACATGGTGGGTGGCGTCCTTATTTTTTTATTTAAAAAAGGAGACAAAGCGGAACTTTCCAATTGGAGGCCGATTAGTCTCCTTAATGTTGACTTGAAAATTCTCATGAAAATACTTCACACGTATCTTTTGACCACTGCCCGGTTCTTAATTTTTCTAGATCAATCCTGTGCTGTACCAGGATGCACAATCACTGATCAGCTGATATTTTTAAGGGAACTTTTTGATAGATCTTGTACTATGGACCACTCAAATTTAATTTTGTCACTTAACCAGAAAGGGGCATTTGATTCTGTAAGCCATGAATATTTATGGCTTACCCTTCGACATTATGGAATCCCTCCTCTCTTTATTAATTGGTTAAAAAAATGTTATAGGCATGCTACTGTATCCCCTATGGTTAATGGTCACCTCGGGCCACTCCTTCCTGTCCACTGAGGAGTAAAACAAGGATGTCCTATCAGTCCCTTATTATATGTATTTAGCATCGATCCTTTCTTATATTGTTTAAATTCCCTGATTCCTCCCATCACGGTTTCTGGAGTTCCCCTTTCCCTCTCTACTTTGGTCTATGCAGATAATATTTGCATTTGTACCTCTAAGGTTTCACATATTCAGATGGCTGTTTCCTTATGTGACCACTTTGGAAACATTTCTGGCACTTCCCTAAACAAGTTGAAGTGTGTGGGTTTTGAGTTAGGGACTGCTTTCCAAACCCAGGATTCCATTTCAGGTATAAAGTTTTCAATAGAACCTCTTAGGATTTTGGGAATTTTTGGGGGGTCTCTTGACCCCGCAATCTATAATTGGGATATTCTGCTTAATAAGGGTAAAACTATGGTTCAAACATGGAATAAATGGCAATTGAGCAAATCTAAAAGGATTTATATGATTCGCACATATTTATTGCCCCTTTTTCTATTTTTGAGTAATGTCTTTCCCCCACCTAAGCAGCGGGAGGCAGTTCTCTTTAATATTTTTTTTCAGGTTGTGTGGGATAGCCACCTTAACCCCATTAAAAGAAATATCTTGTATTTGCCAGGTTCGGAGGGGGGACTTAATATGGTGAATCCTCTTTTGTTTTACTATTGTCAATTTTGTATTCTAACTTTATCCCCTTATTGAAGTCTGTCCCTAAATTATGGACTGGGCTTTTTAGACACTCTGTAGGTCCATGGTTTCAAGAATGGACGCTGGCAACTAACCGCAGTTTGAAGGTTAATCCATTGGCAGCACCCTACATTTGTGATGTCTTTGTTAAGTTGGGGCAATGGCAGGTTACTGGCGTAGGGATTACCACTAAATCAAAAAAACTTACTTATAATGCTGTAGTAAATCTCAATTTTTCTGAAACAATAATTTTCCCTAAATGTCCTGCCCTATATCTTCCAACTTTGTAGATTCTTTTGGTTGAGAAGCATATCACTCCTAAGTTTTGAGATGTTACTTGGTTGTGAAACTTAATGTAAAGGGAAATCATCATCATAAATGATTGGAAGAACGTAATTGTTCTCGTGCAGGTTGTTCTACACAGCTCGAGACTATGCATCACTTGTATTTCTCCTGCCCTTATATTTTTCCTTTTTGGTCATATGTTGTAGATATTTGGCAAGTACCTGTTTTTTCAACTGTGTCTTATGAAACTCTTATTTACGGGGTTTATGCTGCACAGTGGTCAGACTGGGATATGGGTACTTTGCACGTGATATTTGTTGCTTTTAAGTGGCATATTTGGAATTGCTGTTGTCTCTTTACACTAAAACAAAAGGATATTTCTCATACAGAACTTTTGTGCAAAATTTCAGCAGATCTTGGTCAAATATATCAGACTGATTCTAAGTTCTCGTACTTTATTGCAGAAGTGGAGAAATCTACCATGGATTACTGATACGGACATTCCTGTTACTTTATTTTTATGATTCATTTTTTCTGCAGATCATTATCTTGAATTTTCCATGCCTTTTTTTGCAGGAGGACACTGTTTTGTACACTACTATTCTTCAGAATTAGAATGCCTTGTCTGTAAATAAGCCTTGCAGTACCACAGTCTGGAACATACTTACTTGTGTGGATTACTCCATGGTATAATGCTATATTTAGCATGTTTTCTTTTCTCTCTTATTGTCATGACCTAGTTTGGAATGAACAGGGGAGGGAGACTTTTTTTTCTGATTTTCTGTTATGCACTATTCCTTTGCTGTATGTTTCATTATTTATTTTGGTTTTGTATGCTGTAATACAATTCTGTACTTTTGCTTTGAAGTTTTGAATAAACAACTTCCCCTACTTTTTTCAATAAGTGCCATGGGATCTTTAACATCCACCTGAACTACCACCAATCCAGGCAGATGGGACCTCGGTTTAACATCTCATCCAAAAGATGTCACCTCAGAAGTGAGCACCCCTCTCATGCTTCACTACAGTGTCAGTACTGGGATATTAACCCAAGTGCCAGATGTGGAAACTGAACCCACAGCCCTCTGATCTCCCGGCCTCAGAGGTGAGTGTGCTACCTACTGAGCCACTGCCACTGACAATAAAACCCTAACAATAAATAAGAATAAGTGTAGTGTAACAATTATACAAAAGACACACTAAAAAGAAAGGCTATAGAGATAGAGAAGGAAAGAACTTAGGGACTGCTGGTAAAGGAGGAAGAGAGTAAGGGGGTAAACTTAGAAGGCTTCTGCATTTTTGTGTTAGGAAAATGGCACATTTCACTACATTGACTAACTGCCTGTTTACCTAAGAGAAAATAATAAAGAGGAAGAGACCAAGGGCACTAGGCTTGTGTTACTTTGTTGCCCATATAAGTAAAAGGTGCAACTGTGCAAGTAACTGCCTATTTGCCTAAGATTAAAAAAAAACAAGTTCTAAAGGAAAAGGAGTAAAGGCATCAGGGAGAGAGAGAGAGAGAGAGAAACATAAATAGTCTAGGCTGAAGGGACAGTCACAGGGACAACTTAGAACATTCCAGGAACACTCCTGTACTGTTATTAAAAGAGAAGCAAAAAACAGTAAAGAGATAAGAAAGGGAGACCAATGTATAAGGGGACTGGTAGGAGAAAGGGAGGAGAGAGGGAAGATTAATTCTGACATTCTAAAGGACAGGCTAGGCTAGACTGGTACTATCTCTGACTGCTGGTACATGGAGCGATTAGTACTAGTCTCGAACGAGGTATTAATTTGCTGCCAGTACCTAATTAGTACCTGCCTCTGGCTGCCTAGTGGAAAGAGAAAAGTGATCCTATCTGTCCATCAGAGACTGTATTGTAATGTGTGTGTGTGTGTGTGTGTGTGTGTGTGTCTGTCTAAAAATATTAAAAAAAAAACCTTTTCTGAAGTAAATAAAACAGACACAGTAGATTTTGGAGTGTGCAACAAATTTTATTAAAATAAATGTCATTAAAAACACAGCCCCACCCAGGCCAATCTCTTCTGAGCTGAGTTCTAGAAAAGAAAACACAGACACAGATAATTTCTTGGAACAAATTTTTATTTAAAACTCAGCCCGCCCACAGTGGCCATCTCTTACTTGTGCTTATGTTGTGTTCTAGTCTCTATTCTTTTAGTTCTAACTTCTAATTGTATGATAAAAACAAACACACAGAGGAAGTACCAACCTGCTGAGCTTAGCTGTCTGCCTTGACTAACTTGCCTTGTTAGGTGAGTGACACTGATCTCATTCTCATTATAGGTAGATTTCAAAATGGACAAATTTGTTATTCATGCTCGTTCATCTCATAGAGAAACTCAACCAAGATAACCATCTACTTCAACATGTGTTAGTGAACAACATAGCAAGGTTACAAACAAGAATGATGCATTAATACCATGAGATCTTGGAACTCAAGAACCAGCGCAATCCAAAATTAATTTTCCTAAAACAAACATTAGAGGAGTGCTGCGTAGTTCTAGTGAAAAATGGTATGTGAACTGACTATGGTTGGAATACTCAGTTGTGGCCAATAAGGCCTTCTGTTTTCCTTGTTGGATCTACGCACACCCTAGCAATGCTGGTGGAATAGGATTTGATATGACTTTTATATCCTCTGGATTTTGCAACTGGAAAAATGCCCTTTGACAAAGGAAAGGTTTCAACAAACGTGAACACAGATTAGCCCACTTGAATGCAGTGGCTGATTGAACTGCTGCAAGGAAAAGAGAGGACACAGGTGTCACAATTGCTGCTCTGGTGTCATCTGCACACATTGAAAGGAATAGGCACTATGTAAAAACCTTGAGTAAAATCATTTAATTTGCTGTCGTAAATGAGCTGCCACTGAGAGGAGATAAAGATATCATCAGGTTTGATGAGTTAGATCTAACACTGAACAATTTATAAAGAGTTTTCATAAACCTAATTAAGTTTACTGCATGGCAAGATTCAATATTCATGGATATTCTGAAAACCATTATGAAAAAAGCAAAGTACACTTCTGCTGAAATTCAGAATTAAATAATTGACATTATGAAAAGAAATTCTTCTGAGAGATATTGTTGCAGATATTAAAAACAATGCTGATGTCATATTTTTCAGCCTGAAGTCTAACACTACGAGGGATGCTGTGAATGTTGAAAATCTGTACATTATTTTATGATATTCTGTTGAAGGCAAAACAAAGGAGAGACTTATTGGAGTATCCCAATTGTATGGCCTCACTGCTAAAGATATTACACAACAGATCTTGAAAGATATCCAAGAACTGGGTGTAAGCCCTCAAAATATTTTATGTTCTTGCTTTGATGGTGCCTGCATTATGTCAGGGTGCAAAGGAAGTGTACAGAAGTGTTTGCAAGAGAAATTAAACAAGAAAGTTCCTTACGCACTGCATGAATCATCAGTTACATCTGGTGGTTATTCATGTGTGAGAAGAGTGCAGCAGTGGCTGATATGTTCTCAAAGGGTCTATGTGATAATAGCAGATGCCTAAAGGTGATCACCATTGTCTCTCAGTCAGAGTGCCGAACACATTTTTGGCACTCTGTCAACGCCGGTGCAGCAGCACAATGATGCCAGGACATATTTTTACTGCTTTCTGTAGGGGGGGCTGCAACCCCCACACATTCCTCCCGCACCCACCTACTTAAAGATTCTCAACTCCAGGGGGGTGCATGCTGGGGGGGGGTGAAAGCAGTAAAAATAAAGAGGTTTGGGCCGGGCACAATAAAAATTGCAACAGCGCCCCGATCCAAACCTGATACCTCAGCCACACCAGCCACTAGCCAATCCCTGATGCCATGATGCAGCTCAACCAGCAACCACAGCACCACCACCTACAGCCTCTCCACCCCTCCCATCCAATGCTCACCATGCTCGCTTACACCTCTATGCACGTACATATAGTGACATCATGTTGCTTAGTTCACCCACCCCCTCATCCGGTCACCATGAGTGGATTGCATCAGGAAAGTGTCACCGTAACAGACGGCGCCCTTCCTCATGCACCCACTTCGCGGTTTACCATTCTCAAATTGCAACTCTCTGTACAAATGTTTTCACAGGCATGAAATTACTGTGCTATACAAAGGTCAGCACCTGCAAAGACTCATAGACAAGATGGACTGGCCACCTGAAGACCTTAGAAGTAATCCTCAATCGTTCGGAAGGCATTCAGATTGTTCTGTCACAGTTTGCAAATGGTTATGGTGATCTGTCAGTTGAAGCAAGAGAGCTATTGGAAGTTACAAAATCATCCCAAGTCCTGTTCTTGGATGAGGTTATGAGAATGATTTTGAATGTGTTTGCTCTGGTGAATAATTACCCTCAAAAGGAATTGATGCACCTTGCTAAGGTACTTGAATTGACTACTGTTTCCTGTGAAACACTTCAACAGAAGAGAGAACTGTTTGAAGATTTTGTAACAGATATTTCATTGGAGCACCCAATTTTGAAAAGAGCCTGCAATGAAACATTGGCATTACATTGTGCTGTTACCACCAAAAGAGCCAGGGTGCTGCCCAGAAGGTTTCAAGATTCAGTCATTACTGAGCATTTACAAGGATTCCAAACTTTAAATCAGCATGAGTGGTCCTTGATTTAGCATGAACTGATTGATGAAACCACTAGTGAATTGTAAAGGAAATTTTCTCAGATGAACTCCAAGTTATACAAAAGCTTTTCAGTAATGTACAGTATTCTACTTGCTCTCTCAGCACCTTGAAAATAGAATCTCTACATGCTTTGATTGACTTGCTTGGATTAGATATTGAGAAAGTGAAAGCCGAAATGGCTATGTTCAAGGCACTGATGGATAAGAAACAGTGCAATGAATTTGAAGTTCTTGGTGCTGCCAAGGAATTAAAGGAGGTGTCCCCATGTATGTTTGAAATGTGTATTGCTGTCTTGCTATTTGGAGCATCAACTGCTGCTTGTAAGAATTCATTTTCTTGTTTGAAAATAATTTTATCACATCAAAGGATGAGCATGGGTCATGAATGAACGAGAAACCTCATTCTCCTGTCATATGAAAATTATGTGACTTCAAGTCTCAATCTGGATGTCTTGTGGAAGAATTCAAACACTACTATCCAAGAAGACTTCAACTTTAGTTTCATAACACTGTTAACCTTGGCTTGCACAGCAAGTACATGTTTAGAGTTAACTGTTAAATGATTTACAGGTAGATAAAACAAGGCTTAGTTCTGACATCTAACTGACACTGCATTTTTGACAAACCACGTGACAGGAAGAGTGACTGCTAGCTGCCCCCCAGTCATTCTTTTTGACCCCCCGTGTCGCTGTCCTTGCTACAGGCCTGATTACGTATTATGTGTCCAGGATTTTTTGTGAACATTTTGGCAATTAATACACAAGAAGAGGAAAATAATGCACCTGGAAGGAGGTGCTCAGGACAAAAGCAGCTCAAACAAAACAAGAAGTACAGCACTCACCACCGCAGACTAGTAAAGAGATGTTGCAGTCCAAAAATGTATAAAGTGCCCAATATTTATTAAAGTGCCACACAAAGCACCATGATGCATTTTGAATACAAAACTATTTATCAAAAGGCATGCCTTTTGATAAAGAATGTTGTATTTGAAATGCATCAAGGCATTTTGTGTGGCACTTAATACATTTTGGGGCTGCTGCAACTCTTTACAAGTCTGCAATGGTAGTGCTGGACTTCTTGTTTTGTTTGATTTTGCCAATTAGTAATTTCTGAAGTATCCACAACACATCTCAATTGACTAAACCACATTTATTCAGCTCAATTAGATAATGGGTCATGTGTACATTATATGTATGCCAAATCTTGAGTTTATACCTCCAAAAGTAGTAGAGCTAAAAACCTCCAGATATTTTGCAGATTTTCACATTAGTTAACAAATAATTATACTGTGAAAGTTTGAACTCCTGTAACTTACAGTTTACACAAACAATGACCTCTCTATTTTGCAGTTTCTGTGACTGTTTCAAGAAAGTGTGCATGTACATTTTCAATCGTCTAGCTCCAAAGGTGGCTACGTTGTTAGCAAATAAATATTTTCAGAAATGTTCAAATGAATAATACATTGTCAGAGTTTGAGCCCCTATAATTTCCCAACCCCTCATCCAAATGTCACAAACCATAGCATTCTTTTCAGACCTTTTCCAACACAATAGTCATGCCAAACAGCAGATCTTTAGCTATAACATGGACAGAGATATGATCAATTAACAAATTTCAGAAAAATTCCACAATTGTTTACACAATGTCATGGAATTTCATGAAAATTCTGTAAAAAAATGTTGTAGGTGCCGTATTGGTCCTTTTAAAAAACAGATCCAGAAACAAATGATTTGATACCTTTTATTGGACCAACATGGATGTTACAGAAAAGAACAAAATGCTTTAGCTTTCGAACCAACCAGATCCTTCTTCAGAAGCTTTGTGGCAGTTTTTTCAAATATCCCATACTATTAACACCAGATTATATAGAAAAAGCAGAAATAATTCTCATTGGTTTAACATATACATTTAAAACATAATAGAAGATTACGTCAGAGAAGCTAATTAACACCAGTATGCCTTAAACTGAGGAGCCTCAGAAGGGCAAAGGTTATCAAGAATTCTCTACAGCCAGAGAGTTCTTGTCACATAAATTTTAAAATGTCTCAGTATGCCAAGAAAGCATTCTAGTGATAAAAACCTTGGAGTGGCAGTCTCCCTAATACATATAAGATAGACTTACAACTACATTCCAATTGTCCTGGTATATTAAAGGACAGATAATGAGAGACAAAATCCTGAAATTAGTATAACTGCAAGTTGAAATCAAGCCTCAAATTAACCTACACATATAAACATGATGCATGAAAGTATCACTTGTAAGTGTAAGTGCAAAAAAAAAAAAAAATCCTTGCAAGGACCCCCAAAGAAAACGAGACCATGAGCCTGATAAATGCAGATTTCACCACAGAGTCTGTGTATAACAAAAATGCACAGAATCAGTCTAACAATCTAAATGAAAACCCAAAGGAATTACACCTTTAATGACCCCCAAGTAAATGAGATATGCATCTAATATGAGCAGTTGAAAATTGACAGTGTGAAATCCACCCACTGACAACTAATAGAAGGAAATAAATGCACACTATATGTGAAAACTAAGTGTTCTAGCCACATAACAACTGCCCCATGCCACGCTCCACCCACACATATGTGTGTACATACACCATACCACACCCCCATACACACACACACACACCTGCACACCCCACACAACCACAACACACAACAAATATAGCAAACACATTCTGCACACACCACACCATGCACAACAAACAAAACACACACTACACCATACCCACAACACACATAAAAACACAACACACACAAACACACACATACATACATCAGTATACACACACACACACACACTCAAAGCACTCACCACAGTGTTAAGGTGAAAAGTCAACAATGTAGATAACCATAAACTTACAAAATCAAAGGCCCTGAAGAACTAAACTGTTTATGTCCATCTTTTAAAGTAAAGGTCTGTGTAAGTTTAAGTGGAATAATGTCATGTACCAACATCAATGTTCAATCCATCCGCCACCATATTGAGAAGTAAAATAAGTCTAATTTCAAGCCCGTCTCTGTTACGTACTGTTAAAATGTCTTTTAAGACCATCACAGACATATCTGAGATTGAGTGGTCATCCTGGGAGAAGTGCCGGCTACTGGTTTCTCAATCATCTTGTGATTAATAGAATGTCTGTGTGAATTCATTCTAGTAGGAGTTGTTGGCTTGTCTCCCCACATAACCTGTCGAGGACATTTCTTGCATTGGATAAAATAGACCACATTACTTGATGTACATGTATAATTCCCTGTATCCTGAATAGTCTGTTTTGTGATGTAACCACACAGTCTGAAGTGGAAATGAGGTTACATGTCTTACATGTCGTTGATGACAGGGTTGTGTACCATATGATGTCATGGTATTCTGTTCCGGTTCAAGTTGACTCCTAATAATCAGGTTGGCTAAATTAGGTGGTTGTTTAAAAGATAGTAGTGGTAGTTCTTGAAAAATACAGTTAAGGGTTTCATCCTCACTAATTATTGGATGGAGATCCTTAGTAATCTTACATAGGAGTTCAAGGTCAGGATGGTATGTGACTACTAAGGGTATTCTGTTGGTAGTCATCCGTTCCTTATATTGCAGTAGCTGTTCTCTTGGGACCTGTGTTGCACGTTCCACTGCTCTGCCAATTTCTCTGGATGAGTGTCCCTGCTCAATAAAGGTGTTTTTCAACATCGCCAGATGTGTGTCTCTGTCTTCCTCATTTGAACAGAAGCGGTGATGCAGTGCTTGACCATATATAACAGATTTCTTTGTGTATGGCTCGGGTGATTACTTTTCTTGTGTAAGTATCTCTGTCTGTCTGTTGGTTTCCTGTAAAGACAGGTATGTAGGGTACCATCCTTAATAGTGACAGTGGTATCCAGAAAATGTACACTTGTGGCAGAATATTCTAGGGAAAGCTTTATAGTTGGGTGGAGGTTATTAAGTTCTTGGTGAAAATCTTTAAGTGTGTCAGTGCCCTCTGTCCAAATTATATCCAAATTATGGATAAGAAAAAGAAACCATATGAGTTTACCCCATCAAGTGGCCGTAACAAGAAACTGGACAAATACATTAATTGCTTTCGCCAGAGAGTTACTGGTGAGATTCTTAATAGGCAGAAACAGGCCCGCTACAACCTCTCTCCATTGGAATGGAGGGCTATACAAACACTAAAATCAAACCATAACATTGTCATAAAAAAAGCTGATAAAGGCTCGGCAGTGGTGATATTGAATCGGGAAGATTACATTACGGAAGCCAACCGGCAGCTAAGTGACCTTACTTACTACAAAGCACTGGGAAGTGACCCAACTACAGAATATAAAACAGAACTACAGAAGTTAATTAAAACATTTCCAGAGCATGTCCAAGACAAACTAAAGGACCTCGTCCCCAGTGAACCTAAGCCAGGGACATTCTACATGCTTCCTAAAATACATAAGCCTGGTAATCCTGGTAGACTCATAGTCTCTGGTACTGGCACCCTGACAGAGGGGATATCAGGGTTTGTAGAAGCTATTTTCAAACCACTGGTTATACAAAGGGATAGTTACATCAAGGACACTACTCACTTCCTACATAAACTTTCTGGTTTTAAGGACTTACCACCTGATACCCTTTTAGCCACGATGGATGTAACCTCCCTCTACACTAATATTCCACACACAGATGGCATTTCAGCCTGCCTCAAATACCTGCATGACAAAGGTGGACCCCAACATTGACCCTGGGTTGTGGGTAAACTCACTGAATTCATTTTGACACATAACAACTTCAGCTTTAACGGTAAACATTATGTTCAAACTATGGGAACATAATGGGAACCAGGATGGCTCCTCAGTATGCTAATCTTTTATGGTGAATTTGGAGGAGGATTTTCTAAGGCACTGTACACACAACCACTCACTTATTTCCGTTACATTGATGATTTGTTTATAATTTGGACAGAGGCACTGACACACTTAAAGATTTTCACCAAGAACTTAATATCCACCCAACTATAAAGCTTTCCCTAGAATATTCTGCCACAAGTGTACATTTTCTGGATACCACTGTCATTATTAAGGATGGTACCCTACATACCTGTCTTTACAGAAACCAACAGACAGACAGAGATACTTACACAAGAAAAGTAATCACCCGAGCCACACAAAGAAATCTGTTATATATAGTCAAGCACTTGGTATACGCCTCTGTTCAAATGAGGAAGACAGAGACACACATCTGCGATGTTGAAAAACACCTTTATTGAGCAGGGCACTCATCCAGGAAATTGACAGAGCAGTGGAGCGTATGGTGTATGTACACATATATGTGTGGGTGGAGCGTGGCATGGGGCAGTTGTTATGTGGCTAGAACACTTAGTTTTCACATATAGTGTGCATTTATTTCCTTATTAGTTGTCAGTGGTTGGTTTCACACTGTCACATTTCAACTGCTCATATTAAGATGCATATCTCATTTACTTGGGGGTCATTAAAGTGTAATTCCTTTGGGTTTCATTTAGATTGTAGACTGATTCTGTGCATTTTGTTATACACAAGACTCTGTGGTGAAATCTGCATTTATCAGGCTCATGGTCTCGTTTCTTGGGGTCCTTGCCAAGGATATTTTTTTTTTTGCTTACACTTACAAGTGATACTTTCATGCATCATGTTTATATGTGTAGGTTAATTTGAGGCTTGATTTCAACTTGCAGTTATACCTAATTTCAGATTTTGTCTCTCATTATCTGTCCTTTAATATACCAGGACAATTGGAATGTAAGTTGTAAGCTCATCTTACATGTATTAGGGAGAATGCCACTCCAATGTTTTTTTTATCACTAGAATGCTTTCTTGGCATACTGAGACATTTTAAAATTTATGTGACAAGAACTCTCTGGCTGTAGAGAATTCTTGATAACCTTTGCCCTTTCTGGATGAAAATTCTGTGTAATAGGAATTTGCTATTTTTTCCCAGCCATCTAAAATAAGTTGGAGTTATATACCTGACTGTCCATTGCTTTAATATTCCAAGATTTCACTACTTTGGGTGGATTCCATCTACTTCTCTTACTCTGAAAGCAAAATACTGGATACTTGTCAGTAAGGGCATCGAGCAAAGTATCAGATTTTGTTATTATTGATATATTAGTGATGACTATCCAATCAATACAGGATTCTAAACCAGTATTGTAGTTACTTACAGAGGTCATATCAATGACCTAGAAAAAATTAAGATGACTAACAAGATCTTGCCTAATCAATTTTCATTTTAACTTTCAATAAAACCCCTGAGTGAACCCATTCCTAATCCCTAGTGATTTAAACATTGCCTGCATACCATGCTAAAAAGTATTGGAGGGTAAACTACACTAAATGTTTGAAATTTAGCCCCTCCAAGTAAAATAGTAACTGACAAGAACTAATCTGGAGAACTGTAGTCTAAGTCTTTCATAACTGAGGTCAATTTTTGTTTACTATAACAAAGACACCCACTTGATTTGCCTCCCACTCTGTTCTTTTGATAGTATTTGAACGAGGTAACAAAACCTTTAAATCTTAAATATTTGACTCTTTAATGGCATCCCAATCATGTTGAGTAAGCCATGCATTAAAATTATCCTACTTAGCATATTTGCTATTTATATTCAAATGAATAATATTTACAGCTCCATCATTAGCAAATATCTAATAGGAAAACCCACTGGCTGACCATTATATATAAATGAATTCATGGTAAATACCCCATTCACTTCAGCTATTTGATAGTCCAGTTATTTAAGCAATAAGCCACAAGAGGGTGCGGGTTATTAGGGGATTTACCACAGCTGGAGTGGTTTGCCCATGAGGCGCAGCCAAGTGGGTAAATCCACACCAGCCGTGGTGAACTCTGATAACTCAGATTCCTTCTGGAGTGGTTTTCAGATTATACCAAGTACTGTTTTTACTATTTAAAAAAAGTACTTGGTATAATGCTTAACAAGCCACTCAGTATTAAAGCAGTGTTTTTATTTTGTTTTGTTTCCCTGATGTATGGAGCTGCTGTTTTATGCTCTCCGCTTAACGGGGAAACAAGATGGCGGTTGCTGTTCCATAATCAACTGGCAGTATAGCCTAGAGGTTAGAGGAATGAGGTGTGAACAAGCTTGTTACATCCAGCAGACCAGACCTGAGTTTGATTCTCACGACCTCCACTTGCATACTGTGTGACTCTGAGCAAGTCACTTAACCACCCAGTGCTCCCAGGATGCCCCTGAAAACAGGCACTTGTGCCTAGTGGGCCTTAGCCAGTCACCAAAGACTAAAATACAAAAAAAAAAAAATTCAGTGTCTTTTTTTTTGTTTTTAAAGATGTGGCTGGATGGCACCTTTTGCGGTGATTATCAGAGGATTTACAATGGAGGTAAGGTGCCAGCCTGCCATTCTCATTGATTGGTTTCTGAGGTACATGGTATAATCAGTAAATACGGAGTCATATCAGAAGGCTAGAAACTGCTTCATGTTCTTTGAATCAAAACATCAATAAGGGAGAAAGCATATGCACTTTTTTTTACCACCAGTTCAAACAGCCTATCAGCTGAAGCACTCCCTATTTAGCCAGTCAGCTGTGCTCATTTTTGGTTCTGTCAAAACTGACAGTTTACTTCCAGTTTGCAGTGTCAGTTCTCTGCTCAGTATGAGTGTCAAGAGAAAGTGCAATGGGCTCACTCTGGAGGACAAACTTTTAATTGTTGACTGCCTTGAGAGCAGTGAATGTGCCATTTCACTTGCTGCAGATTATGGGATTGGCAAATCCACCGTAAGTGATATCCATGGTGTTAAGGAGAAACTCCTTGAATTTGTGAGTGCTGTGGGAGGCTTTTCAGGCACTGAAAAAAGAAAGAATATGAGAGCCTTTATAGATGACAAACATGATGAGGCAATCTGTCTGTGGTTTTACCAGGAGAAGGAGAAGAGCAGACCAAGCTCTGGCCCTCTCATTAAAGAAAAGGCTCTACAGTTCCACCCTAGGGTATTTGATGATAATTATATTTTGTTGCTAGTGCTGGCTGGCTTTATCATTTTAAAAAGTGCCATGGCACCTGCCAATTGCAGTTGTGTGCTGAGAAATTAAGTGCTGCAGATGAAGGGTTAGTACTGTTTCTGCAACAGCTGAATGACCTTATTAGAGCTGAGTCCCTGTCACTGCACCAAATTTATAACAGGGATGAAACTGTCTTGTACTGGCAGTGCCTGCCAGACATGACCCTGCTCTACAGTGCTGAGAAGGATGCTCCAGGCTTTAAAAAGTAAAATGACAGAGTCACTGTACTAGGCTTTATTTGTGGTTCATAGCTCAGGCGTGTGCTACGTACTGTAGCTGAAAGATGTAGGTTGTGCTTGGATACAGTGGCCAGACCAGTAAGTAGGATAATGCCTACAGAGTGTTAGTTGTATGAAATTATTAGTGCTTAGATACTTCAACATAGGCATGAGCAAGTCAGTGGTTGTAGTACATGTGAACAGGATATTATATGCAAGGTGCTTAGATGCTTGAACTGATGAGTAACTTGTTATAACTTGATGTTTTGGCTTTTCTCTGTATCCCACCTTAGGAAGGCTGCTTAGTCGAGTAGGATGAGATCCCCCCTTGGTGGGATAAGAGTGCCGGAGAAGCAGGAGGCATCAGGGGAGGATGGAGGGTGACTGCGACTCACTCTAAGCAGAGCAGCGGAGCCTAATGCATTAAGTAGGATGTGGGGGAGGAGCGCTTCCCCCACATAACTACAGGCATACACCTTTCAATTATGTGTGGTTCATAGCTCAGGCTTGTGCTATGTACTGTAGCTGAAAGATGTAGGTTCTTCTTGGATACAGAGGCCAGACCAGTAAGTAGGATAATGCCTACAGAGTATTAGTTGTATGAAATGATTAGTGCTTAGATACTTCAGCATAAGCATTAGCAGGTCAGTGACTGTAGTACATGTGAACTGTATAGTATATGCATGGTGCTTAGATGCTTGAACTGATGAGTAACTTGTTATAACTTGATGTTTTGGCCTTTCTCTGTATCCCACCTTAGGAAGGCTGCTTAGTTGAGTAGGATGAGGCCCTGAAAAAGAAATAATGATTGCAGGTATGATTATCTCCTCCAACTCCAGACAGTGTGGCCAGTAGCACGCAGGAGAGAAAAAAAACCCTTGGGGGGAAACCTCTGAGGACCCATGGCTACTGACCTGCCCATCCTTCTGGGCATACTAAGGGAGAGTAATCCTAAATGAGCAATATACATAATATTGGCTAGTCTGAAACCCCAAGAGAGGAAGATCTGAAAGTCGAGATGAGCAAATGGAATCCAGGACTGATGATGAATGGACAGCGAAGATGGTAGCATATCCGGAGACAATTCCCGTCCGAGCTGTCAATGTCCAGGGCAAACTATTAATAGATGGTCATTCAGAATCTAGGTGAATGCACAGTCAATCTTGAAGTAGAGGTCAGTGTTCCAATATACAAGGTCATGGAAGCAGAGAGTCCGGAAAGGGGTGGTGAGTAAGCTGGATTCAGGTGAGAAGCTGAAGAAGATGGAGCAACTGAACCCCTGGTCCTGAGTGGGTGAACAATAAATGGACATAAGGCCAGAAGCCCAGAAAACCTCCAACTCATCCAGCGAAGCAAGTCCGGCAAGGGACAGGTCCTCCCTGCCCCAAGCTGGGCAAGGGGGGAGGAGTACAGCAGAAATATTCGAACCTCCAGGCTGATGGTTGGGTGAGGCAGGTGAAGAGTAGGAATAGTCGAACCCCCAGGCCCTGATACTGGGCGAGGCAGGTGAAGGGAAGAATAATCGAACCTCCAGGCCCCGATGCTGGGTGAAGCAGGTGTAGGGTAGAAATAGTCAAGCCTCCAGGCCCTGATGCTGGGTGAAGCAGGTGTAGAATAGAGAGTCAAACCCCCAGGCCTCAATGTTGGGTGAGGCAGGTGCAGGCTAGGTCCTTGCATGGCCAGTGAGAATGGCCAGACCCCACGTAGGCCAGGTGGAAGGATAAAGAGCGGCCAAGCCACCATCTATGAAGGCTAGCAAGACCAGGGAACACCGCTATGGAGTGGCACCTGGCACAGCAGATATCCCAGAGGCTGAAGCTGAGGGGATGGAAGTAGGCATGCTGTCACACAAGTACGACAGCACAAGTGACAGATGAAGTGTTCCAGATTGTCCATAACTCAGATGAGTAAGTGCATAGGATGGCACGACTGTTGCTGTGAAAGTCATCACTAAATATGGTACTGGGTAATAAGAAGTTCTGAGCAGGATAGAAGTGCCCTCTGAGTGTGAAGATCAAGTCCATACAAAGCACAGCTGCCTTAACAGTGGCTTGCTGTTCCTTGGAATGTGTACAGAACTGGCAGAGAGGCATGTAGGGAACTACACCAACTCAGAAGCAAGACTGATGCTCTGTCACTGGAATCAGAGAGACAGCTGAATCCTGATGAGGTCACAGAAGCCAGCGGGAAGGTATTCATAATCGGTCCATGAATAGAAAATGAAAGTCAGGAGCTGATGAACCACAAGAGGAGGGATTGTAGCAGTAATGGACTGTCAAGCTTGCATCACACAGATTACTGGGAAGCAAACCCTCTCAGATAGCAGAAATAGACAGACAGATAGAATTGTTGAGTATCTAGAGGCCAGTGGGGCACAGGACCCAAAGCAGCATGGATTTACAGCAGGAAGGTCATCAGACAAATCTAATTGATTTCTTTGACTGGGTGACCAAAATAATAGACCAGGAAGGGGCTGTGGATATGGCCTACCTAGACTTTAGCAAGGTATTTGACACAGTCCTGCACAAAGATTAATAATCAAGTTAGCCAGCCTGGGAGTGGGTCCCAGGGTGGTAGCCTGGGTAGCAAACTGGCTGCACAACAGGACACAGAAGGTAATAATGAATGGAACACATTCCAAAGAAAGGGGGGTTACTAGTAGAGTATCTCAGGGCTCAGTACTGAGTCCAGTCCTCTTTAACATCTTTATAGGTGACATTTCAGAAGGTCTGGAGGGAAAGGTATGCCTCTTTGCAGATGACACAAAGATCTGTAACAGAGTTGATACATAAGAGGGGGTAGAAAAGATGAGAAGGGACTTGGCAAGGTTGGAGGAATGGTCAGACATATGGCAACTTAGATTCAATGCAAAGGAGTGCAAAGTAATGCACCTGGGAAACAAAAACCCAGGAGAAGAGTACACAATAGCAGGGAGGTAGTAACAACAACAAAAATGGAAAGGGACCTGGTGGTAGTCATATCAGATGACCTAAAGGTGGGTAAACAATGTGAAAAGTCAGTAAGGAGAGCCAGGGAGATACTGGGATGCATAGGAAGGGGCATCACAAGTAGAAAACGGGAAGTGGTTATCCTTCTATACAGACAGTTGGTGAGACCCCATCTGGAGTACTGTGTGCGGTTTTGGAGACCTGAGCTACACAAGGACATAGACAGGATGGAAGCAATCCAGAGGAGGGCAAGTAAAATGGTGCAGGGTCTACATCAGAAACCATATGAAAAGAGACTGAGAGAGCTTAATATGTATACCCTTGATGAAGGAGGGACGGGGGGGGGCATGCTAGAAACTTTCAAGTACCTCAAGGGAATCAACAAAGTCCAGGAGGGTAGCATCTTTCAGAAAAAGAGATGTGTAAGAACAAGGGGGCACAATTTAAAGATAGAGGGGAGACGGCTCAGGGGTAATGTGAGGACATTTATTTTCATGGAGAGAGTGGTGGATACATGGAATCGCCTTCCTAAGGAGGTTGTTGGGTCTAAAACAGTGGGGGAATTCAAACATGCATGGGACAGACATAAGGCAATTATAGTGGGGGGTTGCAGGAAGTAGGCTGTTGGTTAACTAGAATCTGCAGCTTATCCAGTAGGTAGGGAAATGGGCAGACTGGGTGGGCCAAGTAGTCCTTATCTGCTGTCAAAGTCTATGTTTCAATGTTTCTATGACCCTGTACCTTAAACAACTGACAGATTGCCCTGTAACCAAGCTGCACAACCCCAAGATCGCAAAGCAAGGTAGATGCAGAAGACGTTGTGCCCAAATAAACACAGTTTACACAGTAATGGCAACAAAGTGTATGGAGAGTGCAGCTTGCAGCGCATCTGCATACCAAACAGCAGAGAAGGCACAGATTACCCAGCGGTGGATGCCTGACTGCAAGTCGTGCACAAGACCGGAGGCTGCAAGAGAGCACAGTGTGCTGCTTCAGACATCAAGCAGGAAATGAGGGACTCCAGTAGCAGAAGTCCAGGGAGTCCAGAGGGCCCCCGCCCCACAAAACTGAAGGGAAGGGGCAGGAAAGCAACTGGTAATGTGGCGGGCAAGTCTAGAGTGAAATGCTGAGCGGCACTGCCAGAGAGTGCGAGCAGGTACAAGGCACTGGCAAATGAATGGCAGACCACAGGAGATGACCTAGGAGGCAGCAAACCAAAACTGGAGCAGAAGCGGCTACTGGAGGAGGAAGAACCAGCAGTAATGAGCAACAGCACAGGGAAAAGAGAAATGGAGAGTGGAGCACACAAGGGAGCAGGGGGAGCGAGCAGCCACAGCAGGCACAACGTGACAGGAGTGGCCAGAGAAAACCCCAAGAGAGAGAACAAGGACAGTGGGACATGGGGGGGGGATGATGCAATGAACAAGCAAGGGGGGAGAGAATGGGAGTAGGGGGAGCAGGACACCCAGTGAGATAAGAACAAAAGCACAAGAAAAACAAAATGAGGCAGCCGCAGACCAGCAGCAGTACAACAGCGAGTGCGACTCACTCTAAGTAGAGTGGCAGAGCCTGATGCATTAAGTAGGATAGAAACATAGAAACATAGAATTTGACAGCAGATAAGGACCGCTTGGCCCACCTAGTCTGCCCATTTTCCTACCTAACAGATAAGCTGCAGATCCTAGTTAACCAACAGCTTACTTCCTCCTACCCCCCACTAGGACTGCCTTATGTCTGTCCCATGCATTCTTGAAATCCCCCACTGTTCTTGATTACATGACCTCCTCAGGGAGGCTGTTCCATGCATCTACATCTCTCTCCATGAAAAAATACTTCCTCACATTACCTCTAAGCTGTCCTCCCTCTATCTTCAAAATGTGCCCCCTTGTTCTTGCACGTCTCTTTTTCTGAAAGATGCTACCCTCTTAGACTTTATTGATTCGCTTGAAGTACTTGAAAGTTTCTATCATGTCCCCCCTCTCCCTTCTTTCCTCAAGGGGTATACATATTAAGCTCTGTGCACGTGGGGGTGTCCAATAAAGTCCAGAAAGCAGTCAGGATCCAATACTTCGAAATTTATTAGAAGCAGAAAAAAATAAAATGAACTTAAAGCAGAACTTGTACATAACTTTCAAAACAATAAGGCACAGGAAATCATATCTTTAACAAGAAATAAAAAATTCCTGCCAAAAAGGCACCTAGAATCTGGCTAGGCATCTGGTAGGTTTGCCTTCCTACCATACACTGACTCAACATTTCACATTCACTTCCTTTTATACAAGTGGAGGAGCACATGACTTAGTTAACTCCTCCCCCAACTTGCATCATAAAAGTGGGTCAACAAGGGCCGCTCAGTCCTATAAGGAGTTTGGACTGAGAGGAGGCTGGAAGCACTTTACAAGTGAGTTATTAGTCTATGCTTTTCTTGAACACATTAGGAGACTTTGGTCCTTTTAAGTTAAACATTTTTATCTCTCTCCTTTTAAATGTGGCATGTAATTGCCTTTCCTCTTTTAAAAGTACTATTTTAACCTTTTGAAGTAAGGAACAAACAAACACCACATTTCAAATGATTCTCAGTTAACATTCTGAGATATACCATAATTCTGAGCTTCTCATACTAAAAACTAGCAAAAAGGCTGTTAACTTGTTCATAAATCACCAGATAATGAAAACGCCATAACAAAAACTCTTTTTCCGCGTCTTCGCACATTCGCACGATCGCACAGTCACACGATTGCACAGTCGCATCGCGCCGAATCATATGCTAATATCTCGAGAAGGAAAATTAATCATTACAGCTTGTACTGCAAGCACAGAACGTTCTGAACATTGGAACTTTAATAATTAATGAAAACGAGCTGGAATCAAGGAAAGGGACAGAAAGACTACTCAAAGGTGGCCAAGCTTGAGTGGGGGAATGACAGAAAAGGAGCGATAGTAAAAGGAAGAGATTCGAAGAGCAGGAGACTGTTGCAACAGATTTTTTAAATATTTTAGCCCACAGTGTTCTCAAACTACCTCCAATACACAGGCAGGTAATTACATATGCTCTGTATCCAAGTGAGCATATCAATGTTTTTGGGGGGGCGTTCACCGACCCTACCACAAGCTCCTTTAGTCTTTCTTCTTATGTCTCCTGGTGCAGACCCTGCACCATTTTGGTTGCCCTCCTCTGGACAGCCTTCACTCTGTCTTTGTCTTTGCAGAGATGGGGTCTCCAGAACTGCACAAAGTACTCCAGATGAGGTCTCACCAACTGTCTCTACAGAGGGATAACAGCTTCCTGTTTTCTACTATTGATGCCTCTGCCTATGCATCCCAGTATCCCCCAGCCTTCCTTAATGCCTTCTCATATTGCTTGCCCACCTTTAGGTCATCTGATATAATTACTCCCAGGTCCCTTTACATTTTTACTGTTGTCAGTATCTCATCCCCCATTGTGTACTCTTCCCCTGGGTTTTTGTTTCCCAGGTGCAATACCTTGCACTTCTTTGCACTGAATTTGAGCTGCCACACATTTGACCATTCCTCCAACCTTGCCAAGTCCCTTCTCACCCTTTCAACTCCATCTTGTGCATCAACCCTGTTGTCATCTGCAAAGATACATACTTTTCCTTCCAGTTCCTCTGCAATGTCACTTATAAAGACATTAAAAGGGACCGGTCCCAGTACTGAACCCTGCGGTACCCCCCTAGTAACCCTCCTTTCTTCACTGTGTACTCCGTTTACCACTACCCTCTGCGTCCTGTTGTCTAGCCAGTTTTGTATCCAGGCTACCACCTTGAGACCCACTCCAAGGCTGGCTAACCTGAGTATTTAATCTTTTGTGTGGGACTGTATCCAATGCCATGCTAAAATCCAGGTAGGCCATGTCCACAGCCCCTCCCTGGTCTACTACTTTGGTCACCCAGTCAAAGAAATCTATTAGATTCATCTGACATGACCTTCCCATCATGAATCCACGCTGCCTTTGGTCCTGTGCCCCACTGGCCTCTAGGTACTCAACAATTATTTCCTTCAGAAGTGATTCCATCATTTTCCCTATCACTGAGGTCAAACTAACTGGTCTGTAGTTTTCTGCCTCTGTCCTGCTCCCACTTTTGTGAAGAGGAATCACATCTGTCCTCCTCCAGTCCTCAGGTACCACCCCATCTTCCCATGATTTGTTAAAGAGAGTTGTCAGCGGTGTCACTAGTTCTACCATTAGTTCTTTGAGAATTCTTGGGTGAATCCCATCAGGCCCCATTGCTTTGTCCACCTTCAATTTTTTTAGTTCTTTCAGAACCCTTTCTTCTGTACATGGGCTGGTATTGACTCCCGCCTTCAGAGTATTTCTCTTGTTTGGTTTAGGTACCTCCTCCATCCTCTTCCTTTGTGAATACTGAGCAGAAATATTTGTTCAGTATCCCTGCTTTTTCACTGTCACCCTCTGCCCACATTCCCTCCCCTTTACTAAGCCTCAGTATCCCTCCTTTTGTATTTCTTCACTCCCTAATGTACCTATAAAAGGTCTTATCCCTCTTCTTAACAGAGTTGGCTATCCTTTCCTTGGTTTTGGCCTTTGCTATTCTGACTGCCTTCCCTGCCTATTTCTTCTTTAACTAATAAAGCTCTCTGTCCTGTTCCTTCTGTGTTTCCTTATATTTCCTGAATGCTATCTTTTTCTCCTTAACCTTCCCTGCCACCTCTTTTGAGAACCATAGCATGTTTTCCTTTGTTGTGTTTTGTTGATTTGCTTTACACAAAGGCTTGTTGCCTCTGTGATGGCTGTTTTGATTACTCCCCAATTTTCCCTCCACCCCTCCTTCTTGCCTGTTTGCTAGTGCTTTTCTGAGGCACTCTCTCATTTTCCCAGAGTCAGCCCTCCTAATGTCCAATACTCTTGCTTTTGTATTGCTTGATTGTATGGCTCTGTTTATTGTGAACCACACTGTTTGGTGGTCGCTTGTTCCCAGATGGCTACCCACTTCTAAATCTGAGATTCTTTCTCCATCCCCATTTGAGAGTACCAAGTCTAAGATTGCTCGCTCCTGAGTGGGTTCCAATACTAGCTGTCAGAGGCATGCAATAACTATAGGCATGCACCTTTCAATTGTAAATGCTAGTGGTTCCCATAAGCTCTCTCCTTTTATCAAAGGTAAATCTTGTGAGCCCAAGTGTTTTCAACATCTTAACATGTCAGCTCTAGCTATGATTTATGCCAGTCAGAGAAATGCCTGGATGGACGGTGTCCTTTTCACCATCTGGTACAAAGACCACTTTGTGCCCAGTCTTAAAAGGCATCTGGCATCACTAAATCTCCCTCTAAATGCTGTGCTTCTCCTGGGTAATTCACTGATTATCCCAAAATGCTTGTTATGCAAACAACAGCAGCCTTCAGTGTTTATTTCTGCCTCCAAACACCACCTCAAAGATCCAGTCGTGATCAGTGAATTCTTGAAATTTTCCATTGCCAATACTGCAAAAGATTGCTACAGGCTGTTTTATTAGACAAATGAGGATCTGACCCTGCAAGAAAATGTAAGGTCAGTTACATTCAAAGATGCAGTATATATATATATATATATATCTATATCTATATATATATATATATATATATATATATGGCGGAGATGCTTGGGAGAATGTGTGACCTGAAATAATTGCCAAAGCACGGTTGAAATCAGGCATTTTTATAAACGAAGTTCTAGAACCTGAGATAGACAATGAGGAGAGAGAGAGAGAGAGAGAGATGGTTGACCCCGACAATGACCTGGAGATAGCGGCACTAGCTGAGGAAATGATAACCAAGCTGACTGTGTCCTACACTGAAGCTGAAATGGAGGAGTGGGTTCTGTGTGACAGCACTGAGGAAGAACACAAGTTTATGTCCAAAGATGCCATAATTGACGGTCTCAGAAATCAGCCTGAGAATCAACAGAATAAAGAATGTGACAGCAATGAGAGCGAAGAGGAGTCCACACTGAACACAATGCATTTCGATGCTGTGGAGTGCTTTGCAAAGTTCCTGACATGGCTAGAAAATCATCCAGATGTGACCCTGTATGTTTCTGAGAGGTCTGCGTGCAAAAAGTGCAAAAAAAAAAAAAAAAGTGTAGCCAGCCTCCTCTGTGATGCAAAAATTATTTTCTCCACTGAAAGAAAAATTAGCAGTACATCACAGTACAAAGACTGTAAAAAGTAATCAAAAACACATGCACAAACAAGGGTTCAGTTTAACATTGTTTTACTAGACAAAACCTAGTGCAAATTGTCCAGGGCTAGTGCAGCTAACCCTTTTTTTGTCCATCTTGACTAGTGAAGGTTTTCCATGGCTGTTCACGAAGTTAAAAATATCCCCACTTTAGCACAAGGACTAGAGCCTGCTAATCCCTCTCACTCTTGCAGATGGCCTAGTGATTAATACCTCGTTAAGAGCTGTAGTTATCTGGCAGTTCAAGGTGGGAACCCCACAAAAGGTATAATGTGAGTAACTATGAGACCATTGTTAGAACTTTCACTAGTGTCCGGGGTGTAATGAAGGGTAGAAGCTGGTAAGTCACTAGCTTCCAATTTTCTGAATGTGTTTCTGTCTGACAATTTGTCCCATATTATTAAGACCAGTGCACCTAATTTCCCTACATTTTGAGTGTCTATATCCAACATTTCAGTGACAAAATGCTGACAGGCATACAGGGTCTGCTCTGCAGGTGGTGGGTTTTATCCAAGCCTCACCATAACTGATCCCTCTCCCCTCTAGATCTCTCAACTCTGTAATTTCCCAGGACACTACTGCAGACCATATTCTGGAATGACTATCCATAGACCCATAGCTGTCATTACTGACAAGTGAAGGGGTCCCCATCTCTTCCAAATGGATCATGTCAGCCAATATCCTGGATTTTAGGGGGGCAGACTTTGGGAAAATGGGGAGATACTTGAAAGAGGCATTAAGGGGAATGGGACAGGAATCAGGGGTTGAGGAACAGTGGGCAGTATTTAAAATGGGGATTACAAGAACAACAGAATTATGCATTAAGCAGGTTAGCAAGAGGAAAAGGAAGAGGAGACCATTATGGTTTCCAAAGAGGTAGCAAAGAAAGTGAAAGCCAAAAGATTGCATTCAGGCAATACAAAAGACACAGGCAGAGGGGATAGGGAGAAGTACCAGGAGAAGCAAAGGGAGGGAGGGAGGGAGGTCAGTAAGGGAAGCCATAGCTCAGACAGAAGAGCACATTGCTAAATCAGTGGGTAGGGGACAAAACCTTTTACAGGTACATAAGTGAAAAAAGAAAGACAAAGGGAGGATAGTGAGACTGAAGGGGGAGGATGGGGCCTCGTGAAGGATGACAACAGTAAAGCTGACATATTGAACAGGTATTTCTGCTCAGTCTTTACTGAGGAAGAGGAGGGTAATGGGTCTGAAGGGAGTACAAGGGTTGAGAATGGTGCAGAAATGGACACAAGTCCCTTTACACGAGAAAGGGTCCTGAAGGAACTGGAAGTAATAAGAGTTGATAAAGCAATGGGGCCAGATGGGGTGCACCCCTGGGTCCTTAAAGAACTAAGAGAGGTGGTGGCTGAACCTCTGGCTATCCTGTTTAGCCGATCACTGGAAACAGGGAGGTACCCAAAGACTGAAGGACAGCAGATGTGAGTAGCCTTTATACAAAAGTGGGAACAAAGAGGAAGCAGGGAACTACAGACCAGTCAGCCTCACCTCAGTAGTGGGGAAGATCATGGAAGCACTACTGAAGGAGAGATTGGTGGAACATCTGGTTGTCAATGGACTACAGGACCCAAGGCAGCATGGTTTCACCAGGGAGGTCATGTCAGACCAACCTCATTGAATTTTTGACTGGGTGACTAGGGAGGTGGATCAGGGGAGGGCAGTGGACATGGCCTATCTGGACTTCAACAAGGCCTTTGACACTGTGCCACATAGAGACTATTACACAAACTGGGGAATATGGGTGTGGGCAGGACAGTAGTGTGGTGGGTAGGTAACTGGCTGGGTGGCAGGACACAGAGGGTGGTGGTAAATGGCTGTCACTCCACAGAGGAAGAGTGACCAGTGGGGTACCACAGGGATCAGTGCTGGGACCGGTCCTATTCAACATCTTCATCAGTGACATTCGCAGGGACCTAGAAGGCAGAATTTCACTGTTAGCTGATGACACAAAGCTCTGTAACAGAGTAGACACACCAGAGGTGTAGACAGAATGAGAAGCAACCTGCAGAAACTTGAAGAATGGTCAGGGTTTGGCAGTTGAAATTCAATGCAAAGAAGTGCAAGATAATGCATATGGGGCACAAAACCCTGGCACAATATATCAGTTGGGGGTGAGGATATAGCATGCACCAAGCAGGAAAGGGATCTTGGGGTTATCATCTCTGATGACCTCAAAGTAGGAAACAGTGTGACAAGGCAGCAGGTAAAGCAAATAGGATGCTGGGATGTATAGGCAGGGGCATCACCAGCAGGAAAAGGGAGAGTCATAATTCTGCTATACAAGACACTAGTGGAGGCCCGACCTGGGTACAGTGTACAGTTCTGGAGACCATACCTACATAAGGACATAGACAGGGTAGAGAAGGTTCAGAGGAGGGCAACAAAGATGGTGCATGGATTGCATCACAAGTCCTATGAAGACAGGTTGAAGGAACTGAACATGTACTCCCTGGAGGAGGGAGGAGGAGGGGATATGATAGAGACACACAAGTATCTTACAGGGAGGAACAGGGTGCAGGAAAACACTATTTTTAAGCAGATGTTCCAGGACTAGAGGCATGGGATGAAGTTGGAGGAGGATGATTCAGAGGAAACATGAGAAAGAATTTCTTCACAGAGCGGGTGGTGGACAAGTGGAACACCCTGCCAGAGGAAGTTGTGGGGGCTGAAACAATCACGGGATTTAAGAATGCATGGAATAGACATAAAGGAATTCTGGAGGTCAGGGGTAAGGGGCAACAGACTTCTAGGAAAACAAACTGAACTTACAAGCTCAAATGGGCAGACTGGGTGGGCCATAGGCCCTTATCTGCCGACACTGTCTATGTATCTATGTATCTATGTAATGCCATCCATACAGTCCCACTCTTGTCCTACCTAGCATGTCCTTTCATCCCAAGAACAAAGCTTTGGAACATGTATGGTAGAAAATACTTTAATAAAATATGCAATTTGAAAGGTTAAAATAAATATTCCTGGGATGCATAGATAAACCTATATAGAAACAGGAGTAGTATAGTATCATGCCTGTGTACTGTTTACTGTGTCCTGATGAAAGGAGACTGTTTAAAAAAATATGTTATTGTTGGGGCATTGCATTTTAAAATCAACACTTTTAAAAATAGAAATGTCAACGTTTTCTGTTTCCCAAGCTGCTTAGGTTTGTGTAGCCCCTCCTCAAAGAAATCCTAGATGTGCTCCTGGCTCACTTGACTCTGTATGAAAACTTCCAGAAATGCCGGACTCCTGTTGATCACAGGGTGGAGGCTGGGAGTGTCTTTCTCTGCCTGACTCTATTCATTGCCCTGTGGGTGCTGGTGAAAGTGTGGTGAGGTGCATGATGATGTCAGCTATTGTGTGTGCAGAGCCAGGTCTGCTTGACTGTACATTTGCTGCTGTGTTATTCTCTGGTTCGGGGGTTGCAGGAAGAGGAAGAGAGGAGGGCATGGCACAAAACAATAGGGGACACACTGTGTGTGATGGCATTGCAGTCTTTTTTTTTCTGCTGGGTCCAAAAGTAATGTGGGAGCAGGATTAATGTGCAATAATCAGAGTATTTTCTTGGCTTGCATTTTTTCCTATATAAATGATCAAAATTTACCATTACAGTTGTGGGCTAGTGCAACCATCTGTGGACTAGTGCAATTCTGAATGAACTTGTCCTGCTGGCTAGTGCAAAGAAAAGTTAAGGTTGAATCCTGCCCATACTGTACATAAAAAAAATTGCACACCCTTACACATAGAAACATAGAATTTGATGGCAGATAAGGACTGCTTGGCCCACCCATTCTGCCCATTTCCCTACCTAATGGATAAGCTGCAGATCCTAGTTAACCAGCAGCCTACTTCTTTCTACCCCCACCCCCAAGAATTGCCTTATGACTGTCCCATGCATGCTTGAATTCAACCACTGTTTTTGACTCCACAACCTCCTCCGGAAGGCCGTTCCATGCATCCACAACCCTCTCTGTGAAAAAATACTTCCTTACATTACCTCTGAGCCACCCCCCATCTTCAAATTGTGCCCCCTTGTTCTTGCACACCTCTTTTTTTGAAAGATGCTACCCTTTTGGACTTTGTTGATTCCCTTTAGGTACCTGAAAGTTTCTATCATGTCCCCCCTCTCTCTCCTTTCCTCGAGGCTATACATATTAAGCTCCTTAAGTCTCTCTGCATATGTCTTCTGGTGCAGACCCTGCACCATTTTAATTGCCCTCCTCTGGACAGCTTGCATCTTGTCTATGTCCTTGTGGAGATTGGGTCTCCAGAACTGCACACAGTACTCCAGATGGGGTCTCACCAGCTGTCTGTACAGAAGGATAACAATTTCCTGTTTTCTACTGGTGATGCCTCTCCCTATGCATCCCAGTATCCTCCCAGCCCTCCTTACTGCCCTCTCACATTGCTTGCCCACCTTTAAGTCATCTGCTATGACTACCCACAGGTCCCTTTCCATTTCTGTTGTTGTTAGTATTTCACCCCCCATTGTGTACTCTTCCCCTGGGTTTTTGTTTCCCAGGTGCATTACCTTGCACTTCTTAGCATTGAATCTAAGCTGCCATACATTTGACCATTCCTCTAACCTTGCCAAGTCCCTTCTCATCCTTTCCACCCCACCTTGTGCAACAAATCTGTTGCAGATCTTTGTGTCATCTGCAAAGAGACATACTTTTCCTTCAGTCCCTTTGCAATGTCTCTTATAAAGACATTGAAGAGGACCGGTCCCTTATACTGAACCTGCGGTAGCCCACTAGTAACACCCCTTTCTTCAGAGTGGACTCCATTTACTATTACCCTCTGTGTCCTATTCTCCAGCCAATTCTTTACCCAGGCTATCATCTTGGGACCTACTCCCAGGCTGGCTAACTTGTATATTAATCTTTTGTGTGGGACTGAGTCAAATGCCTTGCTAAAGTCTAGGTAGGCCATGTCCACAGCCCCTCCCTGATCTACGACTTTAGTCACCCAGTCAAAGAAATCTATTAGATTCATCTGGCATGACCTTTCCGCTGTGAATCCATGCTGCCTTGGGTCCTGTGCCCCTCTGGTTTCTAGATACTCGACAATTATTTCCTTCAGAAGTGATTCCATCATTTTCCCTATCACTGAGGTTAAACTAACTGGTCTGTAGTTTTCTGCTGCTGCCCTGCTCCCACTTTTGTGAAGGGGGATCACATCTATCCTCCTCCAGTCCTCAGGTACCACCCCATCCTCCAATGATTTGTTAAAGAGGGTAGTCAGTGGTGTCACTAGTTCTACTTAGTTCTTTTAGAATTCTGGGATGAATCCATCAGGCCCCATTGCTTTGTCCACCTTCAGTTTTAAGAGTTCTTTCAGAACCCTTTCTTCTGTAAATGGGCTGGTATCAACTTCTGTATCCAGAGTGTTTCTATTGTTTGTTTTAGGTACCTCCCCCTCTTCATTTGTAAATACTGAGCAAAAATATTTGTTTAGTATCTCTGCCTTTATCCCTCCCTTAGTCTTCCTTCGCTCCCTGATGTACCTAAAAAAGGTTTTATCTCCCTTCTTAATTGAGTTGGCTATCTTTTCCTCGGTTCAGATAATTGCTGTTCTGACTGCCTTCCCGGCTTCCTTTTGCTTTAACTGGTACAATTCTCTGTCCTGCTCCTTCTGTGATTCCTTGTACTTTCTGAATGCTTTCTTTTTCTCTTGAACCTTCACTGCCACCTCCTTTGAGAACCATAGTGGTTTCTTACATCGTTTTGTTTTGTTTATTTGCTTCACACAAAGGCTTGTTACCTCTGTGATGGCAGTGTTTATTATTCCCCATTGTTCTTCCACCCCTCCTTCTTGCCCATTTGCTAGTGCATTCCTTAGGCACTCACCCATTTTGGCAAAGACAACCCTCCTGAAGTCCAATACTTTTGCCTTTGTATGGCTTGACCCTATTGCTGTGTTTATTGTGAACCATACTGTTCTATGGTCGCTAGTTCCCAGATGGCTACCCACTTCTACATCTGTGATCCTCTCTCCATCTCCATTTGAGAGAACCAGGTCTAAGATTGCTCCCTCTCGAGTGGGTTCCAATACTAGTTGTCTAAGGCATGCCCCCTGTAGGGCATCTAGAATAACCCCACTCTTAGAAGTGGCTGCTGCAACTGCACTCCAGTAAACATCTGGCTTATTCAAATCACCCATCAGGAATATCTCCACTTTATCTGCCATTCTAAGTATACTTTCTACTGTATCATTTCCTTGTCCATTTCCTCCCCTTGAGAGGGGGGTCTGTATACAACCCCTGTGCGGATTGTGGTGCCATTGCCTGCCTCAAATTGACCCACAGTGCTTCCTCTCCTCCCTGTTTACCCTTTTGTTCTGTTGCTTTGATTCCTTCCCTTATGTAGAGAGCTACTCCTCTTCCTCTTTTACCCTCCCTGTCCCTCCTGTAGATAGTGTATCCTGGTATGTTTACATCCCAGTCATGGTTCTATTGTGTACCATGTTTCTGTGACTGCCATGATATCCAGATGTTCCTCCTCCATCAAGGCCACTAATTCAGGAAGCTTGTTACCCAGACTATGGGCATTGGTACTCATTGCTCTCCATTTTTTGATGGCTTTACCTTCTGTAGCAGCATCCCCCACTGACCTTTCTACCTTGGTCTTTTTCTCATTTAGTACCCTGTTTTGTACACCTGAGCCCCTTATGGATCCCTCCATCCTATATAGTGCCATATATCCACAACAGATACAGTTCAGTATATTACAGCATGATACCCCACAGTCAAACTATTGACTCTAACTATAATGAACTCCTGTTTATTCAGACTTAAAATTTGTCACCCATGCTGTTCAGAAAACAGGACTGAACCGTATTGCACAACATGACACTATTCCACTCAGAAAGATTATAATTATATCACTCAACATACATGTAAATATATAAATTGTGTGAACTTTTTTATGGAATAGTTTTAATCTTAAATGTAAATGTTTTATTTGTCAGAAGACATAACTATACACCCGGTTTTGGAAACTGAAAGATCTCAGCAGTATTTAGCTCTTCTGAGCTTTGAATGCACTGGCACAAGACACCCTAGTAATAAAACAGAAGAGCCAAGAATGTGCTGAAATAAGTAGGGTTGCCATTAAAAGGCAACCTGAATTGGTGAGTGGCACACCAGAAGAAATGAAAGGGGCTGTGAGGGGTGAAAAGGAGAAGGTGGGGAGGGGGCCAGTGAGGAGGTCACAAGGGGGCAAGAAAGGGAGGGGCAGGAGACATGATTGACAGGCCCAGGTGATGATATACCTACAGGGATACCTGATTGGAAGGGGTGGATGTGGCTAACAGGGGTCCTCGCGAGGGATCGTTAGGGGTTATTTAACTCTAGGTCAGGG
This sequence comes from Neoceratodus forsteri, assembly GCA_016271365.2. Classification (NCBI taxonomy): domain Eukaryota; kingdom Metazoa; phylum Chordata; order Ceratodontiformes; family Ceratodontidae; genus Neoceratodus; species Neoceratodus forsteri. Next base: position 848,067,277 of record CM057450.1, on the reverse strand, counting down.
TCACCTCTGCCTCTTTCTGCTGGGATTTTCATTTTAAGTGGATCTCAGCACAGCGTTTGCAAATTTTCTGATTACTTACACCACTGACTGGGTAAGGTATTGCATCTCTGGGACCTGGGCAGCCAGTCTTTGAGGGGTTTCTTTTCTTTTCAATAGGCTTATTTTAGACAAAGAACATATAGTTACTGCTGATTAAGAAAGTTTGCTAGATATGTTAAAGCAGGCATTGGAGGCAGAAAAATTACAGGCTGGTTTGGTGAGAGGTTTTGTCTTGGCCTACTGGCCGCATGGCATTTAGGGCCTAGTACTCTGCTTCAGGCAGCCAGCAGAGTCCTTTTGTAAGGGAGGTTTGCTAGATCAAGGTAGAGCTAGTTTTAATACAAAATGAAATGTTTGTGGGTTAAGGAATTTATTTCTAAGATTTGTTTAAAAAAAAAACTACACTGGAAGATTGGCCACTGTTTGTTAGCTGTTGTTAAAAAAAAGGGTGAATTAAGAATTTATGGGTTGCTGATTAATATGTTAAAGTAGGCATTGAAGACAGACAAATTATAGGCTGGTTTGGTGAGAAGTTTTGTCTTGGCCTGCTGGCTACGTGGCCAACCGCATGGCGTTTAGGGCATAGTACTCTGGTTCAGGCAGCCAGCAGAGTCTTTTTGTAAGGGAGGTTTGTTAGATCAGGGTACACCCAGTTTGGAATACAGAATGATATTTCCGTGGTTTAAGGTATTTATTTCTAAGATTTGTTGAAAAAAAAAAAAAAAAAGATACAATGGAAGATTGGCCACTGCTTGCTGGCTGCTGTTAAACAAAAAAACAGGTGATTTAAGAATTTATGGTTTTCTGATTATTTTGTTAAAGCAGGCATTAGAGACAGACAGACAGACAGACAGAATCACAGGCTGGTTCTGGTGAGATGCTGTCTTGGCCTGCTGGCCACATGTCTGCCTCATGGCAGCTAAGGCCTAGTACTCTGCTTCAGGCAGACAACACAGTCTTTTTTGTAAGGGAGGTTTGCTAGATGAAGGTACAGCTAGTTTTAATACAGAATTAAATATTCATGGTCTAAGGGGTTTATTTCTAAGATTTAAAAAAAATGCACTGGAAGATTGGCCACTGCTTGCTTATCTGTTGTAAAAAAAGAAAATTAGGTGATGTAAGAATTTATGGTTTGCTGATTAAGAAAGATTTGCTCCCTGGTGGGAAACCAGGAGATTTTATTTATTTGTTTATTTATTACAGCAGAGGTTTAAGTGGGGGCAAGGGTTGCAATGGTGGGATTTTCGCCAGTCTGCTGGGGCAGAGGGAAGCGGGGACAGAGTGTGATTGGGTGGAGGGGAGGGACTGAAGTGGAAGTGATGAATCAAGTTGGGACTGTGGGCAAGTCAAAGTCTAGGAGTCTTGCAAACTGGGAAAGCAGCACATTGACAAAGTGAATGCTTCTCTTGCCTGACTCTCTTGGTTTCTCTCCTTTTTCTCTTGAGCCGTATGTCATATTCATTAATTAGGAAATAGGCAGACTTTCCACAGCATTAAAAATTAATGGCAACTACTTATAGGCAAAAGGAAGGCAAAAATATTCAAGTAGGCAATGGGGGAAGAGAGAGGACCACATGACATGGCATCTGATGCCATAGCCATGCAGCCTAGCAGTTTGTGGTAGCGGCCTACCATCGAGGGTTTCCGGTCTCACCATAGGGGGTATGGAGCATAGCTATTGCTAATGTAGCTTAGATGGTATAGGTTTCAGTTGCATGCTAGAAAGGTTGAACTCTATTTTCAAAAACGTTCATAATTTTATAAGAAAATATGCTTTCCCTGCTCTTTTCAGCCCTGTTCTTTTCAGACAGTGTCAGGCCAGGGGCTATGTTAGTTCTCCCTTTGGCACGGTGGTTCAGACAATCATTGTGAAGATTAGCTTGGTCTGTGTGACTACACACTGATTTCTGGGTTTGGCTGCACAGGGCTTCCCCCCTTTTTTCAACAGCTCAGTTGCAACACTTTGGTATAGCCCTTGGTAACGTTCACCATACCATAATGTGTGCAATGTAGATTTTAACTCAGACAGAAATAGCGAAATCATGCGTTTTTCCACATTGGTCAATATTTTCAAGAAATTTCACAGAAGTAAACCCGCATTTTGTCAGAATTCCGGCCACATGAAGATGCATTGTTCCCAGCCCTGTTCGGTACAAGGTGCTGCCGCAGCCTGTCTTTCTATCATTAATTGGTATATATTGCACCACTGTTGGGTGTTCCCATCACAGGATGTAACAAAGGAAGACGCTGATACAGTAAGACCATCAAGCTACAATACAGTGGTAGATATGTGGGTACAGGGTCGCTGCAAAGACTACAGTTGGTGAACTCCCCCCCCCCAAGTATAGGAAAGTGGAGGAAGAACACAGGAGGAGGCTACAAATGACCCTGGCTAGTGCAGGACAAAAGGGGGGTAAGGCATTTATGAGAGGACTGGGAATTTAATTTTCTCTGTTTTTCTCCCTGTTCATTCCAAGATTTTTCCATCTGCAGATTATGGCACCCAAAAAGGTACCCCCACCATCTTCCAGTGCCCAACTGAGGTCAGAGGCAGCTGCACTGATGTCAAAGATGTCCGATCTAATAGACAGGGTAGCAAGAAAAGGGAAGAGGAAGAGGCAGATGAGAGGAAACAGAAGCAGCAGGCAGGACCCAGGGCTAGAGGGGCCAGGGGTAAATGTTCTAGGAGACCAGCCCTGTACCCGGGGCCTGCACCAATCCCCGTACCTGTGCCAGAATTGGCTGACCAAGACACCGAAGGGGGTAAGACTCCAGAAGGGCCCACTGATGAGGGCAGTTTGAAGGAGCATTTGGTGGGTTTGTTGGCAGAAATGGTGAAGAAAGGGCTGGGGGCCATGGAAAAGATTCTAGAGGAGTTTAAGAAGGACAAAGGGGGGCCAGAAAAATAGAAGGGTGTGGAAAACGGAAGGTCGGGAAGGATAAAACTTTATGAGGCCCCTCCCGGTTTCTCATTGGGGGACCATGTGCCCACCTCAATAAAGGATAAGATTTGGAAGGGAGAATATGTTGACATATTTGGCCTGCTGGACAAAAAGATGGCTAAAAAATATGAACAGAAGGAGACAGTGGGAAAGTCAGAGATGGCAGTAGCACTGGCAGTGTTGTGGCATAAGGAAGAAGAGGCAACATACAAGGGTAAGACACTGGACACCTGACAGGCTGGGTTCATAATTTACAGTGCCATTCTACTGGAAAAGCAGCTGAAATTGGCCAGTCACCTGCTTACATATACAGCCATAATCAGGGATGCCTACAAGGCCCAGGGGGAATATGGCTGGCTGGAGTATGATGAGGCATTCCTGCAATGGATGGCTGCCCGGGTGGGACTTGAGATGGCAATGCACCCACTCTGAGCTTTGCGTGCAGATGCTGTCTGCATGGGGGGGGATACATGACATGGGCAAGAAGGTAGCAGGACAGGGTGTTACAAGAAACAAAGCATGCTGGGCATTCAACAGAGCAGTGTGCACCTGGGCAAGCTGCAAATTCAGGCACGTTTGCTCCAGGTGTGAGAGGAGCACACCCAGTACTGAAGTGTAGAAGTAGCCAGGACCGGAATGGGACTCCTGGTGGTCAGAAGTAGCCCTTTTGGGGTAAGGGGGGAGGGGAGGTTTGGGTGGAAGTTTCAGGGGCATGGGGTTGGGGTTTAACAACAAGGGGAGATATAATTCCAACTATGGATCAAACTAGGGTTACTCCTAGGGTAAAGGTCAGGTGGGGTTGTTCATTGGCAGGCATTCCGATATGGCGGGAGGTGGTGGGAGCATTGACAGTGGCTTACCCAGATTAAGAAAGGGGGCACTACTGAGGGGAGGTTTCTATAGGGGGTTCCCACTGAAGCTTCAAGGGGCTAGGATGGGGGAAGGAGCCAATAACTTGGCTTCCATGATGGGAAAGGAGGACATAGTGCGGCAAAATATTTTGAAAGAGAAGGAGGCTGCAGGGTTTAGGAGTCTTCGAGGCCCCTCCATGTAGGCAGTTCCAGGTATCCACTGGGGCTAGTACCCAAAAAGCAAGTAAGAGAGTACTGGCTTATCCACCACCTTGCATATCCAGAAGGCTTCTTGGTGAATAATGGTATATTGGTAGAGGACAGCGTGGTTTTGTACGCATCCTTGGACACGGCCGTGCTCCTCATCAGGTCTCCAAGGGGGGCATGGTTGGCAATAACAGACATAGAATCTGCTTTCCGACTGCTACTGGTCCACCCAGAGGACTGAGACTTCTTAGGTTTTCAATTTGATGGGGGAGTTCTATTTTGACAAAGCAATGCCAATGGGTTGCTCAGTTGCCTGCACTACCTTTGAGGTGTTCAGCACATGGGTTCAATGGGTATTCAACCACAGGTACTGGCACAGGAGAGTACTACACTATTTGGGTGACTTCTTGCTAATAGGGGAATCTGAAGGGGAGGTGCATAGCATGCTGGAGGATTTTCAAGAGTTGTGTGCCACCACTGGCATTCTCCTACTGGCAGCGAAGACAGAGGGCCCTGCAAAAACAATTGAGTTCCTGGGGATAGAAATAGATACAGAGGGGGAATGTTTCTGGCTGCTCAAGGGAAAAGTTGATAAGCTAAAGGGGCTCATTAAGCACATGGTGGGTAGGAGAAGGGCTCTGTTGACAGTGGTTCAGCAGCTGCTGGGGCACCTCAACTTTGCCTGTAAGGTGATTCATCTGGGCAGGGTCTTCACGCGTTGCCTGGGGCAGGCTACCAGCAAGGCGAAGTGGCTGCACCACTGGGTGGACATCACAAATGGGGTGGAGGAGGATCTTTTAGTTTGGAAGAAATTCCTACAAGGGTATAACAGCGTAACATTTTGGCAGGATGATTGGGTGGACAGCGAGGCACTACAGCTACACACAGATGCTTCAGTGGCAACAGGGTTTGGGGCGTACTAAGGGGGTGAGTGGATGGCTGAAAGTTGGCCAGATAGTTGGAGGGAACTGCGACTCCAGAAGGGCATCACTTTCCTAGAGATATTCCCTGTTTGAGTGGCCCTGGTGGTTTGGGGGGAGGAGATGAGGAATATGAAGACAGTATTCTGGTGCGACAATAAAAGGGTGGTAGAGGTCATTAACAGGTGGACAAGGCACATAGAGACGATGATTAGGGTGGCCAGACAGCTGGTCTTGCTGGGGCTAAAACTGAATCTATCTTTCAGGGCAAGGCATGTGGAGGGGTTGAGGAATGAGATTTCTGACAGCCTTTCCTGTTTCCATTTGGGCAGGTTCAGGAGGCAGGCCCCTCAGGTGGAGCGGGTGAAAATGCCAATGTTGGACCACCTCTGGGAAATTGGATGGAGAGAGCCTGAATGCTGTACCATGGCTCCTGGTCAGCCAACACTCTGAAGGCATATGAAGGGGCATGGGAGGCCATCCAAGGGGTTTGGATACAGCAGGGAATGGCAGTAAGTGTGCTGCCATCAGAAGTACAGGTAATGTAATTCATGGTAGCTAAGTGGAATAAGGGGATCGCTCACTCATCCATGTCAGTCCTTCTAGAAGGAATAGGGTGGGCATGCATATCTAGGGGTTGGCCAGAGCCCACCAGGTGCACTAGGGTGTGTCACATGCTGGTGGGATGGCAAAGGGGTCAGAGCAGGCTTACGGACATTCAAAGGCTATTAACAAGTGACATTCTAAGGGCAGTCATGGGGGTTCTTGGGTCCATCTGCAGCATGGCATATGAAGCCTGTCATTTTCAGGCAGTATTCATGGTACTATACAAAGGGGTTTTTCTGGTGGGCGAGCTAGTAGCAAAAAACAAGGGTGATAAAAAGGGAGGCCTATAGGGGAGGACATCATTTCTGGCAGTCAGGGCCTGTGCATCTTGTTATGGCAATCAAAAATGGACCAGATGGGATGGGGCACCCAGATGGTAATCCAGCATAGCGCAGGGAGGCAGATGTGTGCAACCGTCACCATGGAGAGGTTCAGGCACATCCGGCCTATGGGGGAGGCGCTTGGTTTTAACATGGCAACGGGCACTGGTTACATGTTAGCAGGTGGGGGGGGTGTTAAAGAAAGCACTATGCCACCCTTTCATTTCGGATAGGTGCAGCTTAAGAATTGGCCAAGGAGGGGGGATCAGTGGAGGAAATAAAAGAATTGGGTCGCTGGCGGTCCAACTGCTGCAAACATTATATCAGACCTTGAACTGAACTCATTGGTGTTTTCTTCTCTCTTTTATCAGCAGGTAATGGGGCACAGTGGAGGATGTGGATCCTAGGACACACTTTAATCTACTGGGCAGAGAAGCACGTAATGAGCGGAATGGGGGAGAGGGAGTTTACAAGAGGACTCAGAAGCCCACAAATATGCTGGAATGCATTTCGGGGAATGCAGTGGGCACAACTGTTACCTGTGTTACAGGAACTGAAAGGAAAATGGGGCATTCCAGATGTACTGGTGATAAACCTGGCGGGCAACGATTTGGGAAAAAGGCCTTGGGGGGCATTGTCAAAGAACATCATGTCTGACCTGCAAACCATAAGGAGCTGGTGGCTAAGGTTGGAGTTGGTGTGGTCAGACATCATTTCTAGGCATGTATGGCATGGTGGCAATTGAAAGGGCCCACAAGAGGCTAAATAAGAGAACAGTGAGTTTCTTAAAGGAGCTGGGGGTATCTGTGTGTCTCACCATGGCATTAATTTTGACAAGCCCTATCTGTATAGGGTGCCGGTGTGCACTTGTCGGATAGGGGGCAGGCAGTTTTTCTACTAGCCCTATGGCAAGTGGTGGCCCTATGGCTATGGTAAGAGCTTAATCCCCACAAGGGGGGAAGCCCCACCATCCATCACAAGCTGCAGGTGGTGGCTGGTAGAAGGGATTGGGGGGAGGGCCCCTAGAAGTACGGGGGTTGGGAGACAGCGAGGAGGGAGGGCACACGGGCCAAGGGTAGGCACCTGGATGTGGTCTATAGGGAGGGGATAGAATGGATAAGTGGGCTGCACCATGACATCTGGGCCTAGCTAGATGGCAGGGTGGGAAGATTAATTTCGAGGACAGGAGGTTGGATCAGGGCATCCAGACTCCGGGAGAAGAAAATGGTATTCAATGATATTTAATGTAAGATTGAATTGCTAATATTGTACAATCTACTAAGATTAAAGTGTTTGTAAATAGGACTGAATTATAAATACTGTACATAGAAATGAATATCTTACTATGGTGTAAATAAACATTTGCCTTCATCCACCCATTTTGAATTCTGAGTGAACTTTCAGGTCATTTTGGAGGGGGGTGATCACGGGACAAGTAGGGTTGCCATTAAAAGGCAACCTGAATTGTCTAGTGGCACACCAGAAGAAATGAAAGGGTCTGGAAGGGGAGTAGTGGGAAAGAGGAGCAGGTGGGGGAGAGGCCAATGAAGTCAAAGGGGGACAAGGAGAGGGAGGGCAGGAGACATGATTGAGAGGGCCCAGGTGATGATCGTACATCTACTGGGGATACCTGATTGGAGGGGTGTGGCTAGCAGGGGTCCCCTACAAGGGGTCCTTAGGCTATTTAACTCTAGGTCAAGGTCTCCTCTGTCTCTTTCTGCTAGGATTTTTAATTTCCCACCCACCCACCCTTGATTAGGTTGAAGGGTTGCTATGCAAAATGGGTACACAGGGTGCGGGGAAGGATGGAGGACTGTGGGTCCTGGAGCAAGAGGACGGCCTGCTGTGTGGTAAGTAAAAGAGACCCTCAAGTACAAAGGGGAGGCAGCCCTGGCAAGGGTCAGGGGAAGGTTAGAGGACCATAGGTCCTGGAGCAGGAGGACGGTACCTGTGATGTGGCAAGTAAGTGAGGCCCTCGAGTATAAGGGAGGGGCAGTCCTGAGTGGACAAGGGCAAGGGCAGGAAGCAAGTCCTGCGGTGCCATGCAAAGGAAGGGTGGAGAAGGGATTAAGGGGGTAGGAGGTCCCCTAGAAAAAGAGGGCGGGGAGACAGTCAGGGGAGAGGGTGCATGGGCCAGGGGTAGGCACCTGGATGTGGTCTATAGGGAGGGATAGAATGGATAAGAGGGCTGCACTATGACATCAAGGCCTAGCTAGATGGCAGGGAGGAAAGATTGATGTCGAGGATGGGGGGGGGGGGGATATGGGCATCAGACCCCGGGAGAAGAAAATGGTATTCAGTGTAAGATTTAATAGGTAACATTGTACAAACTACTGAGATTAAAGTGTTTGTAAATAGGATTGAATTATAATACTGTACATGAAATGAATCTCTTACTGTGGTGTAAATAAACATTTGTCTTCGTGCACCCATTTTGAATTCTGTGTGGACATTCAGGTAATTTTGGAAGGGAGTGATCAGAGCAGAATGGTTGCACAGCATTCTGTATATTATATTTTTACAAAGCCTTCAGATATGGCCTTCTGGTTTTGTATCTTTTGTGTAAAGCAAGTCGTATAATTCTGGCTTTTAAAGAGTGTGCAATAAAAATATATCATATAACATAGTGTGAAAACTAACAACAATGCAAATGTCAGCAAATGTAGAGAAGTGTGCATTGAGTTCATCAGTGAATTATTATACCTCAAGCTTTTGTAGTACAACTCTAATTCTGATCACATTTATATAACCTTGATCTGTATGTAACTGAACAATGGTATGAGCTGCAGCTTGCCCAGACTCTTTCTTCTCCTGCTTCATGAAGCAAATAAAGTTCCAATATTGGCAGCCCTGGCCCTATGTGACAGGCTGCAAATTACTTTGTCAGTTCTGCTTCTCAAGGGCCTAAAGACTGATCAGGTATAAAATGGAAATAGCCCTGCCTCAGAGGCTGTTCCCATCTGCTGGATTCAGAAAGGCACTGACAGTATGACAAAACCTATATTATGATCCCTGGCATATATGACCTTTTAAATATTTCCACTTTTCTGTTGTTCAGCAATGACAGTTCTAAAAGGCAATAGAGTTTAGACTTACTGCAGTACAACAGGGTGGGCAGTGACAAAAGTTGCAGTATATGCTTCCTCCTGTGGGTAGTAATAGATTGAATCCTATTATAAGTATTGTGCCACAAATACATCTACTTGAATAAAAACAAATATGCATACACAGATGCACAGAACAAGGGGAGAGACAGGCAGACTGAAACAGAAAGGGATGTGCATGTGCGTCATAAACCACATGTTCATATTGCTATGAATTAGAGAGAGATGCTGAAGGTTATACAATTTCATTTAAGTTGTTTATTAGTATGCTCCCATGGCTAGAGAGACTCATCTGTACTTTGTAAATTCACATCCTGTCCTGCTTCCTCCACTTGTCTGTTTACAGCTAAGATACAGCAGTCTATCAGCACTGGAGTGATTTGAGCAACAAATGTGCTTTAAAGATTAGGTGAGTTGTGAGATTTTACATTGTCAGTAAACTGTTGGTGAAGTGGCAAACTTCACAATAAGCATAGGCAACACAAGTTTGTGCTTTGCCAGCAATTTGCCATGTGTAGTACCTTTTGTTTTCAATTTAAAATTTGTATTAAACTTGTTTACAAATAACACATAACATTAGCAGATAACAGCATGTGGCTAGTCAAGCAATGACAGAAAGTTTTGATGTTAATAAAATACAGTTATAACCTTGTTTTTCATAAGATGAAAGTAAAAACTTGCAACAGGATATAACATGAAAACAACAATAGGTAAGACAGCATACAAGGTAATAATGCAACATACATCAACATGGGCAGGGGGCACAGGTGGGTGCTATAGGGTTGAAGCATACTACAAACAAAGAAATGCCCATAAAATCCAAAATGACACCCCATACCATCCATTTGTCTTCCTAGAAAGAATGATACAACAGATTTACAAGAACATGTCGCATGCTAATCCCCTTCAAAATAAAACTATGAATATGTATAGAAGGAAGAAGATAAGATGTCAGCACACTATAAAATCAGAATGTATAACATCTAGCTGGCCAGCATTAACAGTAAGTATAAATGGAACAACTGTATTTTTCATACTGTAACAGAGAACATTATAAGTAAGTGGACAAATCCAATATAAGCTAAAAATGGCAAGGCAGATGGACGGCAAGCAGCCAACCAGGATTAGTGCAAATGGAAAGATGAAGTGAAGTACCAACCAGTACACCATACCTTTGTAGTCATGGCTAAAAAAGGAACTTACCAGGGGATACAGGACCCAGCTTAACCTTTCAACAGAAGTCCAAATCTACCATTAATGCCTTTCTTGTAAGTAGGCATCCCACACCTTAGCAAACAAAAGGGCTTTCCCGCAGCTCAGTAAGAGAGATACTCACGAAATGCTGATTTATAGGGGTTAGCTTCCCATTTTTCCAAAGATGTGACTGACCCAGAATGCCACCTTTGAAGAATAATATGTTTTACTTTAGTAATGGCAGCCATGAGCCACAGAGAGAGAAAGAAAGACTTAGTCCATAGAAGGAGCCAATTTACTTTGCCGAGTATGAAAAGGGAGAGGTCTGCAGGAATTCAGCATCCCAGCACTGTGGATATCTTCACTTATATTGAATTCCACCAATAGGTCAGCTTTGGACACGACCACAAAATGTACAGGAATGGTTCCCTCCTGTTGGTGGCATTTCGAATACTCTATTGAGATAGCAGAGATCATCCTATTTAATAACAAAGAAGTTCTGTATGAAACATGCAGGATTTTCCACTGCAGAAGTTTCCCTTTCAGATCTTGGCATGTCTCTAAAAGATTTGTCCATCAGCACTGAGTCATCCTCTGATAAGGGGGTACCTAATTGTTTCTCCCACCTCGACTTCAGATTGAGGGTTTGAGGAGTATAGAATTGTAATAGCCGTTTATAAATCTGCCCAAGCTTTGGAGGGTGGAGAGTGGATTTCCCCCACCTGCTAATCCCAAAATATCATCCCAGATGCCTTTCAGCAGGAGGTGGAGCTGGAGCCCAAGATACGAAAACAGCAAATGACGTATTTGGAAATATTTGCAAAGGTGCTACTGAGGCAGTAATGCTTGGGCCTTTATATGAGAACAATCTTTAAACTGACCTGTCCACTGGTTAAAAGGTTCCGCTACTCAATGAATACCTCTTGCCACCCACAGGGGCCAGTAGAAGGGTTTCCCACCAATCAGAAATCTGGGATTGTTCCACAGAGGACATCATGCTAGGGGAGGTTGCCATTTTGGGATTGGTATTTTGGATACAACTTTCCAGACAGCCAAAATGTACTCATGTATAGGGTAGGTTGGGAAGGCTGTGGGGTGGTGCCACAGAAGGACATCAGGAGCCACATCTGGAAAATGCCATCCCTCAAGGGCCAGCCACCTAGTAGAGTCCTGACACCTTTCAGTGTGGAGCCACATCCAGATCTGCAGAAGGCCTGAAGCTAGGTAATACTCCCAAAACCAGGGTATCAGGAGACCTCCACTGGCCACTGTAGCTGCCAGACAGGCCAAGACTATCCTGGGTTTACCACCGTCCCATAGAAAATGAGTAGGAAGTTTGTCCAAAGACTTCCAGACTATAGAAAGGGCTAAATATAGCAGAAGATATAAAATGCTAGGGAGGCCCATCGTTTGAATAGCATGCACTTTTCCCCAGAGAAACAGATAAAAGTGTTTTCACTAGGCAAAATCTTCCTGCAGAGACTTCAGCAAAGGGAAAAAGTTCAGGGCCACCCTCTCCTTCCACTTGGGATAATATATATATATATGTATTACATATATATATATATATATATATATATATATAATATATATATATATATATATATATATATATATCTATGTGTGTGTATACCTAAATATTTAATCAGGTGTTTAGCCCACTCAAGCCCCAGACCGTCTAGTGAAACAGAATGACATTTTGAGTTCAGTGGTAGCAACTCAGTCTTTCCACAGTTATTTTGAAGACCTGATAGGGCGAAAAATTGGTCCAGAAGTTCCACCAGCTTCGGGATAGAGCGGGATGGAATCCGCAACATAAGAAGGATATCGTCAGCAAATAACATCAGTTTAAAGACTTCACCCACCCATCTCAATGCTGTCTATGTTCTGCCTATCCCACTGCTTCTGAGCCATGGGTGTGTAGTACCTTTTTTGACTCGTAATATTTCCCTGTGAAATAAAACAGTGTTCTTTCCCACTTTACACATATCATTCCATTCCCGTCTTCCCCACCAGCCAGCTAATCTTGTTGGTATGCTTGAATATGCAAAAGACTGAGTTCATGTCCACTCTTAGCTCCCTTTTCTCTAGGGTGAACATGTGAAGGACCTCCATCCTCTCTCCAGAGCTGTTATCACCCATTGCAGTGGCCGTGTGTTGCACTCTTTGGCTGCCACAATGTCCATTTTGTACTGAGGGGACAAAAACTGCATGAAGTGCTCCAGGAGGAACTTGCCAAAGGATTCTGGGAGGCAATATAGCATAGTGGTTAAAAGCAAGTGCAAACCTAGAAGACTGTGTTTAAAATCCCTCAATCACCACTTGCACACTATGTGACCATGAGCAATTCATTTAATTTCCCAGTGCTCCCAGGATGTACTGTACCTGGAAGCAAGCCTCAGCTCAGTGTTTCTTTCCTTGCCCAAAACATTGTAAATCAGTAAATATTTTTTTTATTTAGTTGTTGAACCAGGAGTAGCACACTAAGCTGAAAGCTTTTTTACAGGTGTGACCTAGGAGCACAGGGAAGTTAAGTGACTTGCTCAGGGTCACACAGTATGAAAGTGGAAGCTGTGGGATTCAAACCCAGGTCTGGTCTGCTGGATGTCACCAGATTTGCAGCTCAGAGTCTTAAACCACTGTGCTATACTGCCTCCCAAAATAAAACACCTAAATAAATACATAAATAAAATATTTGTAAAGTAGCAGAAATATTTCCCCTGCCATGCATTTCAATCCCCTTTTGATGCACCAAGCAGACTGCTGGCCTTCTTGACAGCATCTGTTTACAGCTTGTTCTGCTTTGTTCCCTTGTCTGTTATGACCCCCCATGTCATTTTTCTCCATGACTGCAAAAAGAGGATCCCTACACAATGTGTAGGTCCTTCATCTGTCAATTCAATCCAAGTGAAACACCTTACATTTGTCTACACTGAATAAGAGGCTCCAGGAGTCAAACCAGTTCCCCGGCTTATTCAGGTCCACAAGAATTTGGTCCCTATCCTCAACAAGGTCTACCACCCTGGCTAGCTTTGTGTACTCCATAAATGTAAGCAGTCTCCTGGAGACCCCAGCTGCCAGATTATAGATGGAAATGTTGTACTGTAAGGGCAATGGCCCCAGCATTGGTCCTTGAGAGACACCACCGAGTACTACCCTGTGCCCATCCACCACCAAACTCTGCTTCTTGCCCCTAAGCCATTTATCAATCCACCTAGTGTATGTCTCATGCACACCACACTGTATTACTTTCCTCAGAGCCTTGCATGTGCCACAATATCAAAGGACTTGCAGAAGGCCAGATAGACTACATCCACTGTACTCCCCCTGTTCACCACCCTTGTTACCCCTCAAAGATGTGATCAAGTCATTTTGGTATGATCTACCCCTCATAAAGCCATGCTATGAGGGGGCAATGACCTTGATGACTTGTCAAAAACTGTGTTTAGCACTCCATAATGGGACACTGTTAGACTTGTGTAACCCTCATTGTGGTACTAACTCTTAGAAGTCCCATGAAATCCACATTTTGTATACTGGCAGCTTTCAAGACACAGCGTTTTTTTTTTTTTTGTACTTTGCATCCCTTTCATTTAAATCTGCTTTTTTGCATTTGTGCAGGTGTTTGTGCTGCTGAATCATCATCACTACTATGGGGCTCAGGTGATGCACATATGCATCTGTTCATTTGTGAGAAGCCAGGAGTGTATCTCTGTAGCGAGCAGAGCGGCTCCCTCTGTGAACCCTGCTACATTCCAAAAGCTGTGTTTGAGTTACGAGCCTAAGAACCAGTACTGTACTATACATCATAAGTAATGTGCATACCAGGAAGGTTCAGAACTACACCTGACTCCTGAAATGGATGCAGGCTGAGGATCTCTGCATGACATAGATGTTAGGTCAGCTTTTTTTGAACTGATTTTGCAAGTCATGTGTTATAGCTTATAAACTACAATAATCCCGTAGCACTGTATCAGCGGCATGCTCATGGCTCAGACTCCAGCCCCAGTCATCTAATTAAAATGGCGGTGCATTTTCTGGATGAAAAATGGCTAAATGACTGAAGAAATCACGATGCAGGAATGCCTTTATTTCGTGGTCTACTTACTGAAAAGAAGGCTGGCAGCATTTTATCATGCAAAAGATCTCGATAATGGATTCATTTCTCTATTCAGTACCAGTGGTAAATGTATGACTCTGGCTCCTGCCCAGACAATCTAAATATGAGGGGGTTCTCGGGCAAAGAGTAAAAAGAAGAAGTAAACTGCAGCACTGTGTTGAGAGGGCCTCTGATACTATATCCTAAGGTGCTTGGTGATTAATGAGCAAACTTCATTTGTATAAGAACTGAAACCAACATCCTACAAGTTCTTTTAAAATGTTGTCAGCATTTTGTCTAGTGAGTACTCCACTAAATAAAAGCATTCCATGTACTGTATCATGAGCAGGTAAGCAAGATGTACAATTTTCCATCTATACTGTAACTGGTCTCTCTTTGCATTTTGATGACTGGAGAATGAGCCAGACTCCTGAGTGTGCAACTGATGCAGTTGTCAGGGATGAAAGACAAAGACACAATGCTGTAAGGAAAGTAAAATCTTTTCCCCAGGTCTTGTGCATATTTTCAGCATTTTTCTGCAATGTTCATTATTTTGCATATAACAGAAGGGCACAAAAACAACTTGACATGATGTGCACTCATAGCAAAAAAATGTGGGAACACAGATGGTGCACTGGCTGCTGCACTCAATGTAACAGTGTGTTGGCCTCCTGAACAATTCAAATTGGAATTGTTTGTGCTAAACCCAGGCACAGATTTAAAAAAACACTAGCAACGGAAAGCAGAAATAAAAGTATGTGGCTACGCCATAGCCAGACAGAACATTTGCAATGCAGGATCAAGTTAGTTAAACACTTTTTGGATGGTGCAGGGCACAACCTGACAATGTCCTTTTAACATTGTGAGCACAAACAGGAATTTAATGAGTTCACTGTGGCTTCAGATATGCTGTTTGGACTTGTATGCTTCCACCTCTCATTAGCATGTGCTCCTTGTCTATCTTATATAAGTTCATTACAACATCAGTTATATAAGCAAAGCAAAAAATGCCAGATTCTGCTGGAAACTGGATGAAGACATGCATGTTTCTGTTCCTCTAGGTTGAGCAGAGGATAAGTACAAAATTATAGGGGTGAAGAGTTTATGATGGCTCAGAGAAACTAAAAAAAAACACTACAATAAATCTGCATTGGTTTTGCAATAAGTTCAATATTAATTAAGGTCCTCAGCTGCAGACACACATTACAGTTTCATCAGTACTCATTTAAAATGAAAATTAAATGTCAAGATCCAAAGCAACTGCTTCAACAGGTTAATGAGCATCACTCTCAATAAAAAAGAAATGAAATAAACAGTACTGCACAAAGGCTAGTTCAGGATTTTTATTTTTAATTATGTATTTTTTATTAACTCTGTTTATTCTTTTAGTGTAAGCTGGGGATATGCCCCATATCTGCCCCACTGGTTCCTATTCAGCCCCCTGCCCATCCCAGCTTGCACTCACCAGTGGCCTGGAAACCATATCTTGCCCCAGTGAGGCTTCCCCCAGCCTATGGGGAGAGACTGAGATGTTAATCCAGTGGTTGATGGCTCACTGGACAACAGAGGTGGTGCTGGCTGGGATTCAGCCTGGCCAAGGTTTTTGTTTTCCAGCTTATGGTAACACTTGGTTAAGGCAGATGTGCAATGACATCAGCTCATGGTCGGGAGCACTCCTGCCCTCAATTTGCAGATCACTGCCACCCAACCAATCTCAACTGCAGAACTGATCCCTGAATCACCCACTTCTGGCCACCACTAATGGTTGGTCTATTGCCAGGTGCCACATCTCTCCCTCCCTTCCCACAGAAGGCAAGCAATTCATTGGACACTCAGCCTTCTACACCCAGTGACCCTCCGATGTCTTGCGTTTGTTCCCAAACCTGAATCATCAGTATCACAAGGGATAATGCTATCGCTGCACCTGCAGGCCAGCACAGTTCAGGCTGTTTAAATATTAAAACCAGCCCAATCAATGAGTTTTCACTGTGACACAAACTTGGGTTTCCAAATTCAACTTGTGCATATGGGCAAATGGTTCTACATCAGAAACAATGAATCAGGAGAATCTGACACTTTGTCTGAACTTGAGTTTTGTGGCAACACTTATTCAGTTACTCAGCAAGTTGGTCTGAGTCATACCAAAATGTAGCTCTTCTCCATGCAGTGTATTTTCCCTTTACATAGACACAGTACTGTAAGCTTTGCATCCAGTTTCTTCTTATCAGCATGGAGAGCCCAAAATTGTCACCTGTTTCTGATCAGTCCACAAAAGTCTCCCAGCTGCAGTATTCCACATGTGCATAGGGCTGGCAAAGCCTCAGTGTCCTTCTGTCATGCATGATGTACACCTGCAGAGAATCCCATGGCATACTTATAGCCTTTTCATGCCCTATGCAGTTCCTAGCCACACACAGAGCTACATGGGAGCTGGGAAAGGAGCGGGGGCTTGCATGATGTCCATCCTGAAAGAGATTTCTGCAGTGCCGAATATACCACCCTAGGGGCTGTAGCAGCAATTCAATGCCTCCCTCCACCTAGCCACAAGGCCAGATCATGGGCAAACTGTCTGCACCTACCCCTCTGGGCTGCTAGGGAGATTTGTATGATGGTACCTATGATGGTACCACCAAAAAAGACCCCTTGACTAAGGCCCAATATAGCAGCTGAACTTTTGGGCTGTTTGTGAGGAGGTCTGCCTGTTGACTTTAAAACAATTTTCTGCACTATGAACTTTGTTAATAATGATTTGTAGGACTGTAATTTTGACAGTTATGCTATGAATTTTCTACCTGAATAAACTTCTGCACATTTGCATCCAAGTGAATGTGCCCAAAACTGACTATAGGACACAGACTCCATGTTTTGAGTTGAACAGCACAAAGTGCTTTTTGGGGGCTGACGTCACTGTGCAAATGATACGTGTTGACAATCACAAAGGATGGCAACCCTTTGACAGAAACATAGAAATATAGAATTTGATGCCAGATAAGGACCGCTTGGCCCACCTAGTCTACCCATATCCCCTAACTACTGTCAAACCATAGACCCTACTTGATCTCCAGTTTTACCCCACCTCGGGCCCACCTAGTTTGTCTGTGTTCCCTATCTACTGTCAAACCGTAGACCCTTCTTGATCTCCGGTTTTACCCCCCTTCCTTGCTTCTAAGATTCCCTTATACCTATCCCATGCCATCTTAAATCCCATAACAGTTTTTGCTCACACCACCTCCTCAGGAAGGTTGTTCCAGGCATCCACCACCCTTTCTGTGAAGAAGTGTTTCCTTACAATGCCTCTGATTCTACCTCCCCATCCAGGTTCATTGCATGACCCCTTATTCTTTTGCATCCTTTTCTCTGAGAAAAGTCTTCCCTCTTGAACCTCATTTATATGCTTGAGGTATTTGAGATATTTCTATCACAGTTCCAGAGATTAACAACATCCTTTACCTTAGGAACTTGTCAGGCCTAGAGGTACTTCTTAGGAGTGTGCAATTACCTTTTCCCAAATATTTGGTGAATATTCTATGTTGGGTAGAATTTGACTCTTTCTTGACTGCACTGCTCTACTGTATGCTGCATCAACATAATATCATTGTATCATCCAAGCAATCTGCTGTATCTGATCTGCTGTGTAATCTGTGCACCAGTTTACAAAAACAGCACATGCACACAGCAGTGCACACACAGGCTCCAGACTCCTGAAAAAATAAAGCACTCCCATACAAGGCAACTTGTGCACAGTGAGCTGTGGGGGTAAGCTGACATCATGTTCAGTCATACAGGGAACTGAGCTGAGATACAGATGACAGGCAACAACAATACAATGGGTTATACCAGACCCACTGAAAACTGCAGCAGTTTTATACAAAGAATAATATTTCTGCACAGCCATGCACACACAGGGTGCAGCTTATTAAAAAAAATATTATTCACACACGTGAAAAATGTCTGCGTATACTGCAGGAAGGAGGACTCAGCCAACACCCTCCTCATTGATGCAGGGAATCAAGCCTAGAACTAGAAGACAGAAAACACACACACACACACACACACACACACACACACACACACACACACACACTGAAAGAAAATATGCTTTAATTGTACTGGAGCTGTGTGGCTGTGAGAATAGCCAGGAAAAGATGATAGCAGACAACTTCTTGTGGTCCCCATAACAGAGCCTTGCAACAAGGAGAAAAACAATATAATATTAAGAAAGCCAACATCAACTCAAAACCCTGGCAACCACAGTCCCAAATGGTGTCACACTTCAAACACCTTGCAATGCTGAACAAAAAAAGAGTGCTCACACAGATGTACTGGTAAAGGGAAATGATTTCTATTTTTATGTACCAAAGTACAGTGTGTTGCTATTGCTGAGCAAACTGAGAAATCCCCTTCTTTACAGGGTCATGTGCATGTGGAGCAGGCCTCATGATTTGCAGCTTTTTAGCAATGGGTGGGTATGATTGTAAGTTTTCACAGTAACACAAACTGCACTTTGTTATTTGCAAATATAAATAATTCCACTTGACCAGTACTTCCATTGGAATGCCCTTTTCTGATCAGTACAGTCAGAAAACCAAACCTGACTTTGTTAACTCTTATCAGATAGGAACACTTTCACAAAAAAGCCTGTGATGGAGGAGAAGTTCTTTGAAATGACTGTGGCTGTCTCCTGTCCACTGCCAACTCAGAGTGAGGTGGTCATATGGTGCACGTGCTGGTGAGTACAAGAAACAGCCTCTAATTGGTTAATGACAGTTTGTGAGACTGAAATCTCAGCAAATAGTCCTCCCAAACAATGCCTAAGTAGTGGACTGTTCCAGAAGGATATCCAAATATTCAGGAAGCCTGTAGTACTCGGTGAATACTATTCAATCTATTCACAGCCTTAGTATTTGTTTCACAACCCTGTGACTGAGCCAGCAGTAGGTGAATATTTGTCTGAGACAATCCGACAAAAGGACATTCACAGGGAACAGTGATAGGAAGGGGGTTCCATGGGGGCAGCAAGGACCTACTATAAGATGGGGAGCAGGAGACACTGGCCAAACAAGAAAGTCAGGAAAGGCTGGCAAAGAGAATCTGACATGTTACCTAGAAGCAGGATTCAAGGAATGAGTTTGTTGAGTGTAGGAAGCAAGAAGGCCATGTCGTTTGTGCCAATGACCACTGCAGGTGGCACAGTACCAGGTAACAGTGCAGTGTCCTGCAAAGAATACAGTTGGTGTCCAGTTTGAGTGCTAGCATATGCAAATACTGTTTGTGCACACTAAAGCCATATCAAACTAATTTATAGTTTGACTTAGTGGTAGGGTGAACTCCAACCAGGTGACTAAGCCAGAAATTTGCATATAGCCACAACACAACACAACACAACAGAACACAACAGAACACAACACAACACAACACAACACAACACAACACAACACACCTGAAGGCAGCCCACATTCTAATTTGCAAAATCAAAAGTCACAGCTAAGCACTGAGCAGCATACATTTTAACTACTCTTATACAAACTTGAATGAATAGCTGATAAAAAGAGAAATCTGCCACCAAATCCACTTATTTCAAACACTGTAATAAGACCAACAGAGTATGTACATAACTGCAGTACTTTTCTGAACAGAGTGGTAAGCTGACATTAAAAAGTAATTCTGAATAGGAATAGGAAATCTTGACCATTTTATTGGCAGCCCATTTTTCTCAACATTTTATCACATAAAGCAGCAGTGCATGTTTTTTTCTTTTATGCACCTTCCGGTCTCTGTCCCACATCCCTCCAGAGCTTGCATGAGACACTCCACCTGATCACCATACCTGCTCCAGTGACCATCCTGCCCACTGCCTTGGTTTTCACCCCAGCCAGGGGTGGGGTGGAGAGAATTTATCCCTGAGCTGCGAGGTTTCATCAGATCAACACAAAGCAGAAGGACCAGTCCTGGATTCACCAGGGTTCTTTGTTAATGGAGACAGGACCATTTTCCCATTTCTCCCTGTCTCTCCAGATGAACACACACAAAGGAGACCAAGATGTGCTTGCACACAAGGCATTCTGCCACATTGATCCCTGGCCTGCATCTGCCCCACCCACAGATCCCTGAGCTGCATTGCCACATGTGGTTGCCCTAGTGGCAGTATTGCAGCAAGGACAGCACCCTCCCATCCTCTGGGATGCTCATTCCTCCTCCCCCAGCCAGTCCATAATGCCCCAGACTCTTTCCTGAACCTGGGTCACTGGTGTCTCAAGCAGTAGCTTTACCATTGTGCAGACTGGCTTGCCAGACAGCAGTGCACACTGAGGTGAAAATTTTAAGCTATCCTTTTTTTATTCCATTTTAGATCGTCCCTTGCCTCATCTCTTGAACGAGTCCATTCTGTCCCCATTTTGAGTCTGCTTTAACACCTTTTTCATTTAAAATTATATAAGAAGCACTCATTTTATTATGGCTCAAGCCACATTTTCATCAGTATTCTCAGATTTATTTGCACTGTTTTGCACCTTTTGCCCCATAAGAAACATAGAAACATAGAATTTGACGGCAGATAAGGACCGCTTGGCCCACCCAGTCTGCCCATTTCCCTACCTACTGGATAAGCTGCAGATCCTAGTTAACCAGGAGCCTACTTCTTCCTACCCCCACCCCCTAGAATTGCCTTATGACTGTCCCATGCATGCTTGAATTCCACCACTGATTTTGACTCCACAACCTCCTCCGGAAGGCCGTTCCATGCATCCACAACCCTCTCTGTGAAAACATACTTCCTTAAATTACCTCTGAGCCACCCCCCCCATCTTCAAATTGTGCCCTCTTGTTCTTGCACACCTCTCTTTTTGAAAGATGCTACCCTCTTGGGCTTTGTTGATTCCCTTGAGGTACTTGAACGTTTCTATCATGTCTCCCTTGTCCCTCCTTTCCTTGAGGCTATACATATTAAGCTCCTTTCGTCTCTCTTTATATGTCTTCCGGTGCAGACCCTGCACCATTTTAGTTGCCCTCCTCTGGACAGCTTCCATTCTGTCTATGTCTTTGTGGAGATTGGTTCTCCAGAACTGCACACAGTACTCCAGATGGGGTCTCACCAACTGTCTGTATAGAGGGATAATAACTTCCTGTTTTCTACTGGTGATGCCTCTCCCTATGCATCCCAGTATCCCCCCAGCCCTCCTTGCTGCCCTCTCACATTGCTTGCCCACCTTTAGGTCATCTGATATGACTACCCCCAGGTCCCTTTCCATTTTGTTGTTGTTAGTATCTCATCCCCCATTGTGTACTCTTCCCCTGGGTTTTTGTTTCCCAGGTGCATTACCTTGCACTTCTTAGCATTGAATCTAAGCTGCCATACATTTGACCATTCCTCTAACCTTGCCAAGTCCCTTCTCATCCTTTCCACCCCACCCTGTGCATCAACTCTGTTGCAGATCTTTGTATCATCTGCAAAGAGAGACATCTTTCCTTCCAGTCCTTCTGCAATGTCACTTATAAAAGACATTGAAGAGGGACTGGTCCTAACTCTGAACCCTGCAGTATCCCACTAGTAACCTTCCTTTCTTCTGAGTGGACTCCATTTACTATTACTCTCTGTGTCCTATTCTCCAGCCAATTCTTTACCCAGGCTGTCATCTTGGGACCCACTCCCAGGCTGGCTAACTTGTATATTAATCTTTTGTGTGGGACTGAGTCAAATGCCTTGCTAAAGTCTAGGTAGGCCATGTCCACAGCCCCTCCCTGATCTACTACTTTGGTCACCCAGTCAAGGAAATCTATCAGATTCGTCTGGCATGACCTTCCCGCTGTGAATCCATGCTGCCTAGGGTCCTGTGGCCCTCTGGCCTCTAGATACTCAACAATTCTTTCCTTCAGAAGTGATTCCATCATTTTCCCTATCACTGAGGTTAAACTAACAGGTCTGTAGTTTCCTGCGCCTGCCTTGCTCCCAGTTTTGTGAAGGGGAATCACATCTGCCCTCCTCCAGTCCTCGGGTACCACCCCATCCTCCCATGATTTGTTAAAAAGGGTAGTCAGTGGTGTCACTAGTTCTACCCTTAGTTCTTTAAGAATTCTGGGATGAATCCCATCAGGCCCCATTGCTTTGTCCACCTTCAGTTTTAAGAGTTCTTTCAGAACCCTTTCTTCTGTAAATGGTCTGGTATCATTTCTGTATCCAGAGTGTTTCTACTGTTTGTTTTATGCACCTCCTCCTCTTCATTTGTAAATACTGAGCAAAAATATTTGTTTAGTATCTCTGCCTTTTCACAGTCTCCTCTGCCCACCCTCCCTCCCTTTATTAAGCTCACCATCCCTCCCTTGGTCTTCCTTCGCTCCCTGCCATACCTATAAAGGTTTTATCCCCTTCTTAACTGAGTTGGCTATCTTTTCCTCGGTTTGGGCCTTTGCTGTTCTGACTTCCTTCCAGCCTCCTTTGCTTTAACTGATACAGTTCTCTGTCCTGCTCCTTCTGCAATTCCTTGTACTTCCTGAATGCTTTCTTTTCTCTTGAACCTTAGCTGCCACTTACTTTTGAGAACCATAGTGGTTTCTTACATCGTTTTGTTTTGTTTATTTGCTTCACACAAGGCTGATTACCTCTGTGATGGCAGTTTTTATTATTTCCATTGTTCTTCCACCCTCCTTCCTGCCCATTTGCTAGTGCATTCCTTAGGCACTCACCCATTTTGGCAAAGTCAGCCCTCCTAAAGTCCAGTACTTTTGTCTTTGTATGGCTTGACTCTATTGCTGTGTTTATTGTGAACCATACTGTTTGATGATCGCTAGTTCCCAGATGGCTACCCACTTCTACATCTGATCCTCTCTCCATCTCCATTTGAGAGAAGCAAGTCTAATATTGCTCCCTCTCGAGTGGGCTCCAATACTTGTTGTCTAAGGCATGCCCCTGTAGGGCATCTAGAATAACTCCACTCTTCAAGTGGCAGCTGCAACTGCACTCCAGTTAACATCTGGCATATCAGATCACCCATCAGCAATATCTCCCTTTTCTGCCATTCTAAGTATACTTTCTATCATTTCCTTGTCCATTTCCTCCCCTGAGAAGAAGTCTGTATACAAACCCTGTGTGGATTGTGGTGCCATTGCCTGTCTCCAAATTTACCCACAGTGCTTCTTCTCCTCCTCCCTGTTTACCCTTTTGTTCTGTTGCTTTTATTCCGTCCCTTATGTAAAGAGCTACTCCTCCTCCTCTTTTACCCTCCCTGTCCCTCCTGTAGATAGTGTATCCTGGTATGCTTATGTCCCAGTCATGGTTTTGTGTGTACCATGTTTCTGTGACTGCCACAATATCCAGATGTTCCTCCTCCATCAAGGCCACTAATTCAGGAAGCTTGTTACCCAGACTATGGGCATTAGTACTCATTGCTCTCCATTTTTTGATGGCTTTACCTTCTGTTGCAGCAACCCCACTGACCGTCTACCTCGGTCTTTTCTCATTTGGTACCCTGTTTTGTAGGGAGACTGGGATTTTCCTGCTGC
Source organism: Neoceratodus forsteri (assembly GCA_016271365.2). Taxonomy (NCBI): domain Eukaryota; kingdom Metazoa; phylum Chordata; order Ceratodontiformes; family Ceratodontidae; genus Neoceratodus; species Neoceratodus forsteri. Next base: position 848,043,500 of record CM057450.1, on the reverse strand, counting down.
TTATCAGTGCCTCCCCCGTGACTAGTTTAAAAGCTTGGCTATGAGCATTTAAACCGATTGCTCAAAAGACTTGTTCCCTTCCTGGACAGATGCAGACCATCCTGCCAGTATAGGCTGATGTCCCTCAGGTGGAACCCAGTCCCCAGTGAAGCCAAACCCCTGTGCTCACACCATTTTTCAACCATTCATTAAACTGCATGGTGCTAATTACCCTCGCCTCCCCATGCCTTTGACAGGCAGCACCTCTGAGAAGGATGCTGTGTATGCTACTTGTCTTAGGCCCTCCCCAACTCTGCAATGTCCTCCTGCACTGCTCTAATCTCATGATGAGCCAAGTCATTTGTCCCCTAGGTGGACAATTATGTCCAGCTCAGACTCCCTTGCAGCTGTTCTCGTGATCCTGAGGATGCTTCCTGTCCCTCCAAGCCATGGCACCAGGCAGGCACCTACTTCAGTTTTCCCAGCTCCCCCAGTTCTATACCCTAATAATTGGAGTCCCCCACCAGGAGCTGCTTCCTTTCCTGTGGTGTCCTCTGCCTCCTTCCTGTGGACCTCCCTTGTGACAGTTGTCATCAGTCTTCTCTGCGGGTGCATCCATAGGGGAGCTATGCTCCCCCAGAATGGTATATGGATTGTGGAGTGGAACAACTGACTGGATGTGCCTCTGTTCCACCATCCTCATCCTCCCTGAGCCCACTGTGGTCCAACTGCTGTGCTTTCTTCGCAACCTCTGAGGTAGTGGTGGTGGCCCTAAGGTGAAGGAACAGTGGCTGCTACATACAAGTTCATTTTACTCACAAGAAAACTGATGCTGAACAATTGGGATTCAAAAGCCACATACAATTCTGATGAAAATGTACACTGAATCATATTAAAAGGAGAACTCCTATCACTGCAAATGTAAAACAGTAGTGCTTACGCAGACTCAAAATGATGAAAAAAGGGTATCAAACAAGACAGGAGATAAGGACCAATGTAAAATACATTACAAGGTTTAGGTCAAAAGCAGTGCTTAAATATGAACTGTTTGGGTGGGGAAACATTCACATATAGATTTCCATTGTATGTGGTGGAACTGTCATTTCTAGGTGGTGAAACTCTCCTATAGTAGTCAATGGAGGAAGATGACAGTCGTAGTGGAACTGTCATACAATTTTTAAAACATGTGGGAACTGAGTTCTTGTAGGCTGCTGCACAATTTAACCACTGGTCAAAAGTTTTACTGCTAATGGGCCCTCCTGCAATAATCTGTGCAGTCCTAATCATGGTCATTATTTTCTTCTATTCCTTGGAAGCCTGGCTACATGAGAATCCCACCTCATTCACAGTAACATCAAAATCGACACAATGGTCTTTGGCACTCAACCATGTACTCCAAAAGTGGACACTTTCTTCTCCATCCACAACACAGACCAATGTCCTTTGGAGCAGACGTTACTCTTGAAATAACGGGGTATATAGCTGGATCCCCAACTGCCCTATAAGACACATGCAGATCATATCACTGCTTTGGTGGGCTAAATGCTATGAGCCATCTAAAAGTCCAGGAGCGGACTCAACTTTCATATGAGAATTGAGGCAAAGAGATAATTTCAACTCTCTCTACTGGATTATTGAGAGGTGGTGTGCTGCTCAGTCTCTAAAGTGACAGTGTTGATGTTGGATGTCCTTGGATAATGATGTGCAGTTATTTTGTTTTCATATTTCTAGTTACAAGCCACAGATTGCCCATATTGTATACATATGTCGAACTCACTGATCATGAAGGGGCCTTTTCATAGGGTTGTTTTTGGCAGGATGTCTATGCATTCCTTCAGGTGTGTATGTAACTGTGTCACAATGCAGATGTTAGAGGTGTCACTTTCTTGAACACTAACAATTCCTTGCACCCTGGAGGCCAAGCAACGTTGAGGGGCCTGGGCTTGAGGGTTTGGTTCAGATGGGGAATAAGAGGAATAGTGCAGTGTCTCCAACTAGGAAAGGATATACTGGGCCAGACCACAATTAGAATACTACCTCCTGAGATGCAGTTCCAAACCTCATAGAAACATAGACTTTAATGGCAGATAAGGACAGCTTGGCCCATCCATTCTGCCTACTTTTTCCTATCTACAGTATCACCACAGACCCTACTTGATTTCTGGCCCTCCCTCCCCCTTCCTTTCCTCTATGATTTACTTTGCCTATCCCATGCATTCTTGAACTCCACAACTGTTCCCCCCTTCCACCTCCTCTGGAAGGACGTTATAGGAATCCACCACTCTTTCTGTTAAGAAGTACTTCCTTACATCTCCTGTGAATCTACCCCGCTCCAGCGTCATAGCATGTCCTCTTATTCTTGAGCACCTTTTCATCTTAAAAATACTTCCCTCCTGTACCTTATTTACACTGTGAGGTACTTAAAAATAGAAACATAGAATTTGTTGGTAGATAAGGACCTCTGGGACCACTTAGTCTGTCCATTTTCCCTGCCTGAAGTATGTCCATGGACCTTACCTGATCTCTGATTCTTTCTCCCTTCATCCATTCCTTTCCACTAAGATTCCCTTATGCCTGTTCCATGCATTCTTGAATTCCACCACTGTTTTTGCCACCACCACTTCAGCTGGTATGCTGTTCCAGGAATCCACCACTCTTTCTTTAAAGTACTTCTTCAAATCTCTCCTGAATCTACCCCTTCAACTTCATAGCAAGACCCCTTGTTTTGTGTACCTTTTTTTCTAAAAAAATACTTTCCTCCCATACCTTATTTGCCCTGAGGTATTTAAAGCTCTTTATCATATCCCCCTTTCTTGCAGTGTGCATGTATTGAGGTCCTTTAGTCTTTCCTCATATAGTTTTAGATGCAGACCCTTCACCATTTTAGTTGCCCTCTTCTGTACCACCTCCACTCTGCCTATGTCCTTCTGGAGATGTGGTCTCCTGAACCAGACACAGTAGTGTAGGTGGCATCTTACTAGTGATCTATATAGAGGCAACACCATCTCCCTCTTTCTGCTGGTGATATTCATCCCTATGCACCCCAGCATCGTACTACTTTCCCATTTGCCTTGTCAAACTGTTTGGCCATCTTTAGGTCCTCAGATATGATTACCTCTAGGTCTTTTTCCTGCTTCATAGTCATCAATACCACTCAACCTATTTTGTACTCTGTCCCTGAGTTTATGTACCCTATGTGCATTATTTTGCACTTTTTGAATTGAAACCCAGCTGCCATACTCTTGAACACTCCTCAAGTTTTCTCAGGTCTCTGCTCATCCTTTCCACCCCCATGGAGTGTCCACCCATTTGCAAATTTTGATGTCATCCCCAAACAGGCAGACCTTTCCTTTCAGCTTCTCTGCAATGTCACTTGTAAAGACATTAATGAGGACTGGTCCCAGCACTGATCACTGTGGCACCCTGCCAATCACCCCCCCATTCCTATGAGTGAACTCTGTTTACCACCGCCCTCGGTTGCCTATCCCCTGACATATTTCTCACCTAGTTTACCACCTGTGGATGCAATTCTAAGCTATCCAGCTTGCTTACTAGTCTCCTGTGTGATATGGTGTTGAAAGTCTTACTGAAATCTAGGTAGGTCACTTCCACCTCTACACCCTAATGTAATTCATTGCTTCGCAAGTAAAAGAAATCTAGTTTGTTTGACATGACCTCGTCCCTCAATGAATCCATGCTGCCTTGTGTCTTGTAACCAATTGGAATCAAGATATTTCACAATCCTTTCCTTCAGCAGTGATTCCATTAACTTTCCCACCACTGATTTCAGGCTGACTGGTCTGTAATTACCAGCCTCCTCTCTGCTATCACTTTTGTGATGTGGGACTACATCTACCCTCCTCCAGTCCTCTAGAAGCACTCCTATTTTCAGTGAGCTGTTAAATAGAACCATCAGTGATGCTGCCAATACCTCTCTTAGCTCTCTCAATACTTTCGGATGCACTCCACCTGGCCCCATTCCTCTGCTGACTTTCAGGTTAGCAGTTCCCTTCAGGACTCTCTCTTCTGAAAAGAGGACTACTGTCCACCTCTCTTGCTCCAAAACACCTGTTCTTTTTTTGTGGTCCCTCTCCTTCTCCTTTCTCTGTGAACACTGGGCAAAAGTATCTGTTCACGATGTCTGTCTTTTCCAAGTATCCCTATGCACAGATCACCATTCTCCTTTTAACCTTACAATCCTTCCCCATTCTTCCTTTTTTCACTTGCATATGTAAAAAATATCTTGTCTCCATTCATTAGTTCCTGGGCTATTCTCTTTTCAGTTTGCACATTTGTGCTCTTTACTGATTTCCCTGCTTTCATCTGTTTTCCCTGATACAACATCCTTCGATTCTCCCTCTGTGTCTCCTTATACTTTCTGAATGATACACTTTAGACTTTTCTTTTTTCAGCCAGCTCTTTAAAGAACCACAGCAATCTATTTTTCCTCTTTCTTTTGCTCCCTTGCTTGAAGCACAGATTTTTTGCCTTTATGCCCCCTTTTAGCTTTGTACACTATTGCTCCACCCACCCAGGTCTCTCCCGCCCCCTTCCGTCATTTCATCCTTGAGGCATTCAACTATCTTTATAAAATTTTCCATCCTGTATTCCAGGAACCTCATCTGTGTGTGATTCAGTTCTGCAGCCATCCTTATATTGACTTACACTGCATGGTGATGACTGGTCTTCTGGTGGCCTCCTACTTTGATGTCTGCAACACTGTTCTAGTTAATGAGTACCAGATTCAGTGATGCCCCACCATGAGTGGGTTTCCTGAGGAACACACCACATGCAGGGAGTCCAGAAGTTCCCTGCTTCTAGGTAAAGCCACAGCTAGGAGGCTTCAACCTATGTTCAGCAGATTGAAGTCCCCCACCACTAGCACCTCCCCATTTTCTGCCATCTTGCCAATGACTTTCACCAGTACCTTGCCTAATCCCCACCCCCCCCATGTTAGAGGTCTGTAAATCACACCAGTGTGATTAGTGGCTCAGTTCCTCATCTCCAGGCTGGTACACCTCTGCCCCCATATTCCCTGTATCTCTGTTGCTTTTATGCTTTCCCAACATAACACACCACACCCCATCCATTCCTTCCTTCCTTCCCGGTTCTTAGTGTATGTTTCTTTATGAACAGAGTATTGCCTGCTGCAGCCATGTCCCAGTCATACTTTTCAGTACACCATTGCTTGGCAATGGCCATGATGTCTAGTTTGGCCTTTGCCATCATAGCCTCTAGGTCCAGAATTTTATTTTCCTGAACTTCCAGCATTTGCACACATGACCTTCCAGATTTTAATAGCACTCTGTTTGTTACCCTGTTTTTCCTTTTGTCCTCTCTCCTTTCCCATCTTTTTTATGCTCCCATTCCTATCCCTCATCATTTTTACCACTCTGTTATTAATTTGTACCCTTTGGGATTCTTCTCTCCTTAGTTTCTCCATGTTTTTACCTTTAGACTGTGGGGAGGGGGGCAGTTTCTATATCCCAGATCCCCCCCCCCGACTAGTTTAAATATTCTTAAAAATAACATTTTAACCATCCACTGAGCACAACAGTTCCCATCCTGGATGGATGCAGGCTACCATCCAACTATAGGCCCTCATCCCTCCAGGTGAATCCCCAGTCCCCAATGTAGCCAGACCACCTCCCCAAAAGCTGCCATCATCCAAAAACTAATCTGTACCAGTAACCACACTTTAACTGCAATTTCAAGCACTTTTTTACTCAATTAGGGTAGATCACTTATAATATGCTCATACGAAAATTTTGAAATCAACAACAGAACTATTAATGAGCACAACAGGTCCTTTGAAGAGCATAGGGGTTATGCAAAACTGTTTAGCAATAATTTATTTGATAACAACACAGTTATGAATTTCCTATTTTCAAGTGCATCACCCCAAACTATGGAGTCCTGGATGTCTAGGCCTCTCCACAGAGATGGTACAATAGACCTTGAAACACATGCATGAACAAGATTCCAGCAATCCCTATGGTACTGTACTGTAAGGCCTCTCACTACCCTCTGCAGCAGATCACTCACTTTTAAATAACGTCCAACTGTTATACTCTTTAAACTGCTGCTCAAGCCTAGTGAATGGCTTCCCAGGCAAATTAAATCCTGTTGCAGGCCAGATGTTGCGGTTCCCAGAATTTTGCACTGGTGCACTTACAAACATGCAAGCTTGCTTTTTACCCTTCCTTGACTTTTGGTTTGCACTTTTATAGCAGAACAAATAATAATCCAATGGAATTCAAAACAAAATTGTATTCCAATAAGGAAAATTTAGCAGCAACAGTTTCTAACTGGCAAGTCAATGCTCACATGTCCTGTATCAACGGAAAGTAGCTGCAGATGCACCTGGATGGATGATGTTACAGCAGCAGACAAATTGTGGTTGTGGTCCAAGTCTAGAGCTGATGTCTATATTGCAGCTCATTTTCATCTCAGCACATGACAACGTGTCAAGTTCAAAAGGGGTGAGACTGATGAGCTACTCTGCTTCAGCCCCATGGGAACTCACTTGAACCTGGGTATCAGTACCCTGGAGACAAACTTCAGAAAACCTCCTCCCTTGGCACACTAGACAAAGTAGAATAGCCTGTCTTCCACTCTGATTACAGCAGACTGCAGATGGCATTGGCTGATTCATCTGTCACAGCTATGCAGTCTTCACAGCACTTCTCATGTCAGATGGAGCTTCCAGCAACTGGATTCGCTCACACCAGGATCTCTGGCTCTGTGGCTTGGCTATCACCTCCGCTCTCCTACTCAGCATCTGTCTCCTTTCCAGCTGCTCATGAAGGACTTACCTGAACTCATCCTAGGCTGGGAAGGATTTGGCTCCTCTCTTGGTCTCCTATTGATTATCCAACTTGTAACTCCCACTATCAATCCTTCAAAGGTTGCAAAGGATGCCAAGCACTCTGGGGCTGTTCCTCCCAAGTATCTGTCTCTTTACAAGGACCCATTCCATTCAAATTGGTCAATCACAGGGGTCAAAGGTAACAAGATGGTGATGTTCATCTATTTACATTCAATTCCATGCCTGGATGCTGTTTCACACAATTTTTTTTATTACTGCTGGCTGCTACTTTAACTTTTGACAACACTTGATCCATCTGTGTTACAGTCCAGTCCCCTAAAATGATGTAAGTGATCCCTTTTGTTCATTGTTGGGTGCAAGGACAGCCCTTTGATCAGTGACATACAACAAAAGTACAAACAACATTCCTCTTTTCTTGGCCTCCAGCACCAGTTCCATCTAGAGTACACATGCATCGTGAGTGTAACCACCTCGAGCCTCCAGGAGCTCAACTGGTAAGCACCACTTTTGGGGGGTTACATGAATAGTATCCTCCTGCAGGTCAAAGACCTGCTTTAGATAGTTTTGTGTAAAGTGGACAGGAAATTTGTGCTAATTGGCATCAGTTAGTAGTATTCCTAGTAAGACAAACAAAAGATTTTCCCATATTTTACTGTACATTAATAAACAATAATGTGGAAAACTGTGTTTTCAATTTTTTCCTTTCATGGACAACATTGTGCACAGATCTCTTCATGAAACAGTAATTTGGAGTTTTTACCATGCCACTATTTGTGTACAGAATGCTACCATGCACTATTGTCCATTGCAACCATGCTTAGATTTGTGTGCACAAACAATGACACGGTTAAAACTTAAGATCAAAGGTTCCATGAAGAGAACTATAACATAATACTTCCAATAAAAACAAAATAATGCAAAATGCAGTTTTTTGCATCACTTTTTATTCAGGTACAGTTACATTTGGACTATTTAGGCTTATGGATATTATTTCTGCAAATGGGAACATTATAAACAGCTACCAGTTAGGAATAATTTCCTGTCCTCTTTAATCGTAATTGGAAGGCTTTTAGTCTGATGTTCAGTGGCGGGGGTGGGGTGATAGCTCCTCTCCCATCCCCTACTTAAACATCAGGCTGCCTTTTGCTCTGCTTTGATCATTCGGCAGTGGCTGCATGGTTGGTTGGCTGTGGCCATCTTTTCTCCATGCTCTTGCTTGTGTTTCTACCCCCTGCCTTCTGCCCCCTACCTTCTTTTTTTCCCATCGTCCTCTGTTCTCTTTTGGGGCCTTTCTCCTTGCTTGTTGCCACCTGGCCTCTCCGCGTCCTCTGGATCACTCCAGTTTAATCACTGATGCTGCTTTCCATGGTTTTCCTGGATCGTCTTGCAGCTCCTCTGGCTCTATAGCCTGGCCTTCATTCTGTCTCTCCTTGTTTGTTTTTGCCCTGTCTTCTGTTCTCAGATTTCTGCCATCTATCCCAGACTACCTGCCCAGCATCTCCAACTTCAGTCAGATGCCTGCTTCCCTTCATCAGGGTCCAGCTTCTTTTAATTGTTACTACTGGCTATAATCAGCAGACTGCTTCAGTTTTCAATGACAAACCCATACACTGGCATGCAGGCTCCCCTCCTTTACCAACACTAAGAATCTCCTGATCTTTTCCTGGGGCTCTCCCTGCTCTACGGTTGACACAGGTAATTTCCCGCTGCCTCGCTTTGATTGTGAAGTAACCTATTCTTCTACCCGAGAACTGTGTCTAGATCCAGAATCTAAAAAGCTCACTACATATCAAACTTATTCATACAGAAAGCTGGACATGTATTTGGACGAGTTCCCATTCCCAGAAACAGCACTCATAACAGGAACACAGTCTAACCTAGCTGATTCTACCATGTTTAAGTGGCTTCTATCGAGGTGTGTGCAAACACATACAGAAATATTCTAACGTCAGTCCTTTCAAACAGTGTCCCCATGCAAGTAAATTCTGTTGTCTCTTTACCAGACTCTGTGAAGCAGTAGCAAAATACACCATGAACTACATTTCCATGTGCATTAACCCATTATGGACCTTCACCATGATTGTTTCCTCTGAGACTCATTACTCTCCTTAAAGTACAGAGCTACATTTATTGTTCAGAACACTTACTGTATCTGCTTCTTCAGCAGTCAGTCCATCACATTCAAGGGAGATTTCAGGCCAGCCAGATTGTGGGAAATTTTGTAATGTTTTAGTGATGCGTTAGCTCCCAGGAATATTCCTAACCTCTCCCCACTATTACAGAATCAATACTTCTCCAGGATCAGATGGTCAGTCTACTAATCTTCTTCAATATTCCTCACTGGATCAGCTCTACGTAAATGCTGCCCTTCTCATAGTGCAACTACTTTCTACTTACACACTGAGACCCCGGTGGGATTCCTTGTCCTTTCCTCAGACAATCCATCATCACTGGCATTGGCAGACCATGTAGGGTCCCACCATCCCAACCTAATGTGCCAACAAAGAGGCATTTACCCATGACTCAAGCTCATCTATTACCTCCAAGTGGACTCATCAGATCGTCCTCCTTACTTGGATCTTTCCATTTATATTGTGACAATGGACAGCAAGGAGTTCTGCCATTCATATATTACTTAGGGCCATACTGCGGCGATGGCAGATCATGTGGGGTCCCGCCATCCTCAAGTGTGCTGTACTTAATGATGCAGCTATAGCACACCATGTGAGGTCCCTCCATCCCTCTCATGCACTGCTCAATGGAATTCCAGCATGACTTACAGGTACGGTGATGGGGGACCACGTGGGGTCCCACCATCCCTATTATGTACTACTCAATAAAACGGCGATGGCTGACCATGTGAGGTCATGCCATCCCAACCACTCATTCCAAAAAGGAGGCATCTCTATATTGCTCAATCTCATTCCATTATGCAGGTGGACTTTCTGGGAACTATACATTAATACTGTAATGACGGACTGCAGTGGTCCTGTCATCTATACCTTAAATAGTGCTATACAATGGCAAACCACATGGGGTCCTGCCATCTCAAACACATACGTCCCAAGAGTGGGCCTACTCATAGTTATATTGCATTCTGTTCCCTGCTCTTCAACTATTCCTTCCTATGGCAATGGTGAACCATGTGGGGTCCTGTCATCCCCAAGCACACTGTACTCAGTGATGCAGCTATGGCGGACCACGTGGGGTCCTGCCATCCCTATCACAAACTGTTCAATGGAATCCCAACATGACTTACAAGTATGGCAATGGGGGAGCACATGGGGTCTCACCATCCCTATCATGCACTACTCAATCGAATGGCGATGGCGGACCATGTGGGGTCACGCCATCCCAACCACTCATCACAAACAGGAGGCATCTCTATATTGCTCAATCTCATTCCATTATGCAGGTGGACTTTCCGGGAACTGTACACTAATACTGTAATAATGGACTGCAGGGGTCCTGTCATCTATACGTTAAATAGTGCTATACGATGGCGAATCACGTGGGGTCCCACCATCTTAAGCACATATGCCCCATGAGTGAGCCTACTCATAGTTTTATTGCATTCTATTCCCTGCTCTTTGACTATTCCTTCCTATGGCAATGGCAGACAACATGGTGTACCGCCATCCCAATAATGCACAACTCACTGGTACGGTGATGGCGGACCACGTGGGGTCCTGCGATCCCTATCATGCTCTATTCAATGGAATGGTGATGGAAGACCATGTAGGGACATGCCATGCCAAACATTGTGCTCTATGAAAGGGCCCTACTCTTAGCTCAATGTATTTCCTAATCACTACAGGCAAACTCACACTGGGGCTTTCCCCTTCTTGCCTTGGACTGTTACATAATATGGTGATTGTGGACCACGTCAGGTCACACCATCCCATTTAAGCATGCCCCATGAACAGCCTTACTGGTATTTTCATGTCATTTCAGACAGCCTCATGTGACTCTCGTCCATCTTACCTTGAATTATTCCATGCTACTGCAATGGTGGACCACATGGGGTCCCGCCATCCCAACAAAGGATATCACCCCTCCTGTCTTGGATTATGTCATAATACGGCGATGGCAAACCTGCAAGAGAGTTCTTCCATCCCAACCAATAAGACCCACTACAGGGCATTATTCGTTACTCAAATGCATTTCTCATTACTCAAAGGTATTGTCATCTTCACTAAGGCAGATCTACATGGGGGCTCGCCTTTCCAGTCTGACCACCTGAGTCCTATCACTTGAACATTTGAATACTGCATACACCAGATCTACTTGAGAATTCCATGCACCAGCTAGCCCACATCTGGGCCTCCTTCACTTCTTCAATTCATTAATTCCTTCCTATGCACTCCACCTTCCTTTCTGTTCCAGTTCCAGCTCAGGTTTCTATGCCAGACATCTCAGTAGAGCTTACCTCAATGCCTTGGATACCATAGGACCATTTCTCCTTCTCACTGTACTCGATCATACCCTATCATGCTATGGATTTCCAACAGTCATGCAAGCCTCCCAGCTGGGCTCCATTCCTACCTTATCATTGTTCTCAGTCATGCAATGTTCTGACTATTCATCTTTTATGATCTGAATCTGGAACTTTGGCACATATTCTTCAGCCGTGCTGATACTTTATCTGGACTTTCATCTGCTTCACTCATAGCTATCTCAGACTTCGATTAACCATCATCTCAGCATCCAGACATCATTCCAAGTTGGATATTTTCATCTGCTTGAGCCTTCATCTGCAACATTGACTTCCTGCTCATCTCGACCTCGAACAGGACTCTTCAACCAGTAAATACCTCTGTCCCTACTCAAGAAAAAGGAACTCAGCAAATATTTTATGCCATTACATCCTGGTTAAGTTGTACTCACATTGTCCAACCACCTGTCCAGAAGCCATTTCCATGCATAATAGGCTTAGGTTTATCCTGTATTAAACATCATTTTTCCAACCAGAAAAGAACGTTAGCAATATTCACCCTTTCATTTCGGAAAAGAATGGTGACAGTTTTAACTGTGGGTTTAGTGATTGGGATAGCCTGAAATTCCTTCCATTCCTCTTGATCTTTGATATCATAATAAAGTCTCCAAAATGTATCTAATGAAATGATAGAACAGAAACTAATGTCATAGTTATGTTCACCAGGTGGGTGTATAAAAGCATACACTTCCACAGGAGAAAATTCCATAGAGTCAAATAATAGTGTCTTCCCCACCCATAGTCTGTCTGATACTACTGGAGCTTTGCCTCGGTATCTCTTCCGTACCAGAAATCTGTGCTTGGCTGCCTCCACTGGTTTTTTAAATAAGCCTGCATAGGATTAGGTCCCCATTATTCCTGGTTGATCAGCAATCAGATCCCTATGTATATCATTATTCACATCCGAATCAATTGTTTGACTTACATTCTCGCTTCCTTCAGTAATTAACGTTGTTGTAGAGTAGACCATAGAAAGAACTTGTTCTATCAAAGGAGATGTTGATTCAAGGCTGCCATCAGCATCTTGCATATCAAAAAATTCAGTAGTCTCTCCCTGGTTTTGCACATTCGCATGGGTAGCCACATTAAAATAGATGAAGTATTTGGTATAGTTATTCCATCTTGATCTAAAATGGTCACACCAGATATAGGAATCAGTGGATCAGGAATCCATTTGTCTACTATACAAAGCCATCCAGCTCACCTGAGTGCATCTCCTTGGGACCATGCTATCAAGGTGCAAATTTGTGAAAATGAAGTGTCATATACAAGTTATCCATCAGTTTGTTCAGTATGTTTGTAAAGCATTGCCATTCATTAAATCCTGCTGCTCAAAACATTTCCCTCCGTTTTTAAATGGACTAGTGGGAGAACGCTTCCGCTTGTTTGCATTCTGCTTCTAACTTCTGCCTACAAGAAATAAAATCTTGTTCCGTAATAGAAATTAAGTCCAATAATTGATGTTTTTTTCTTTGAAGTTCTTGCTGAATTTTTAACTCTTCTGCCAACATTCCCTCATCCACATGCTGGGAAACTGAAGAATCAACTGGTACCTGAGCCATTTCTTGAGCAGTATTCAACACAGGTTCTTCCATTCTCTGGACTGAAATGTTAAAAACCTCAGACTCCATCAAACCATGACTGTTCTCCTTCGCTGCCTCCTCCAAACTGGGATCATCCATCCCTGCAGACAGACGGACAATGCCACCTGCCTACAAAGTAGGGGAATTTCCCCGGTGTCCTGGCCAAATTTCCCTCATTCACAAAAAAAAAAAAATACCAGCAACAGCTTAGTCTGGTTCAAGGTCAGTTGGCATTCATCTGTATCCACCTCCCCGGGTCGTGTCTGAAAATAGGCAGGATTTGTTTAGTGTACTTACCTGGTCAGCAAAAACTAAATAAATAAAAAACTGACTAAAGTCTGAAAAACAAGCCTATAAAACACATACAATATATCTGTATATCTATCTTTAACTAAAAATGATTGCAGCCAGAGTAAAACAAAGGTAAATTACAGGGTACCCTAACTACTGTATGATGCACTAGGCACAAGTGCCTGTTTTCAGGGGCAACCCAGGAGCACTGAGGAGGTTAAGTGACTTCCTTTGAGTCTCACAGTACGCAAGTGGGGATTGTGGGAATCGAACGCAGGTATGCTAGATGTCCTCTGCTCATTCAAAGTTTGTTACTCTAACCTCTAGTCTGTACTGCCAGCCCCAATGACTCCCAGATTTAATGTTTAAATATGTGATTTCAAAAATAGTGTACAGTACCTACTGTGCAAATTACGAATTTTAAACACTTTAGCAACACTTTACTAAAATTCAATTATTCACCACTCTATGTGCTTATTTTTTCTTGTACCAAAGTGGGTGAATAGCTGGCAGAGCACTGTAAACAGGTGTTGATTAGGCTTCATTATTCTACATCTGGATTTATTGAACACTGATTTGCTGTGGCACACTTTATATAATTTATTTAGCACTGTATGAGGTAGATGCTTTTAACTTTTGGAAGATAGGCAATGCTTAAGATAGCTTATCAGTTTAGCATTCATTTTAGGAACATAAACTTTTCTTTGTTTTAAACATATTCAAGTGTGTTTATTTAGCAGTTTAAACTAATACATGCTGCAGAAAACATTAAAAGATTTATTGTGAAGCACTCAGGGTCTACAGTAGAACTCCCACAATTTCCCTGCAATGTTTGCAAAAAGCTCTGCAATTTTGGGTAACTTTTTCTGCAATTTTCTAGTGGCTCTGCCTAAGAGTGGTGACAGCAGCAGGGGTTGCAATTATATGACACAGCTGTCATTTATTAAAGACAGCTGTGTCATATAGTGCAAACTGCTGCTTCCGCAAAAATTCAGTTATGAATAGAACATTAATTTGAGCATGTTCAAAAACAGAACATTTTTATTAATTACTTTAAAAACTACTTAACGGTAGGACCTAAACAACAGAAAAGCCCACACCTTGGACCAACCTCTATCAAACCAGAATGTTTAAGGTTTCAAAACTATTTATTTTTTTAGTTATCAGATGGCAAACAAAATCTTAAAAATGTCAAAAATTGAGACTTTTGTGATTATTTGCATCTCTGTAACTTTGCATCCTCTGAACCAAACTACATGAAATTTACAGGATCCAGAGATCCTGGCACAGAGGCTGCGTGAAACTATTGAAAGGGGGTAAAGTTATTAAGGTGAAAAAATATGGATTTAACATAGAAATACCTATGCATCCTTAATATGCAGGCACAATCATGCAGGAAATATATAGCGGATACATGATGGGCATGAGTGTGATATGGCAAATATTGTCACTCTTGCAGAGTGAGCTCTGGATATCTCATGAGTGCTGAAGGCATGAGCGAGATATCCAGAGCTCATGATGCAGGAGTGACAATGTTTGCCATAGCACATGTTCTGACCATCAAGTATTCGATATATACAATAGGGCCAAGAGTTTTAGAAGTTTTGTTATGCTCTCTTGTGTTCTGTTCCTGTTTGTGTTTGCTCCTTCTGTGCGTGAGATTTTCTGAATGGACTGGCAGTGTTATAAACTGTGGGAGACACATGAGTGTGTTTTGCAATGCTAAATGAGTGAGTTTTAGGTAGGAGTGAGAAACATACTTTTGTGAGTCTGTATTGTTTAGAAGTCTGGCTGTAGTGAAGCTGAGAGCATCACAGTAATTGTAATGAGCTGAGAGGCAGTGTGTCAAAACAGCTGATACTGTTTTCAGTGGTAATTAAGTTAGCTGCAGGCAGAGTGCAGAGTGTTCTGTGAAATTGTGCTCTTTAGGATTCTGGCTGTAGTCAAGCTGATAGTATCACAGTAATTGTAATGGGTGAGAATCAGAGGTTGAGGAACAAGTGAGAGTGTGTTTCAGTGGTAATTGAGTTAGCTGCAGGCAGTAGTTTACACTGTTCTGTGAAGCTGTGCTGTTTAGAATTCTGGCTGCAGCCACAATAATGAGCTGGAAGTTGGTGGGGGGGGTAGGTGTGTTTTGTAATGCTCACTGAGCTAGCTGTAGGCAGCAGTGAGACCTCTGAAGTAGTTATGCATTTGTGGCTATGGTAACAACCCAGGTGTTTCTTGCATGCTGAGGGGAAAGCTGCCTAGGGTGATGACCTTTTGTGACCTGTGCATGTGTAAATGGTTAATATCATCACAGTAGAGCAGAGAATAACAATATCACGCTGCAGTGGATGATGCACTGTTTTTTCTCACTCATTTACTGCTCACCCCTATTGTGTGTGTGTGTGTATATATATATATATATATATATTTACATATATATATATTTATATATATATATATATATACACACACACATATCTCTCTCTCTCTCTCTCTCTCTCTCTATATATATATATATATATATATATATATATACAGTGTGTGTATGTGTGTGTGTGTGTGTGTATATATATATATATATCCCGCTGTTCTAGCCTTGACATGTATTTTCAATATTAGGCAGATAACACCATCGTTTACTGCAAATAATTTTCTATTGCATCTCATCAAATCAATCCAAGCAGCCTTTAACAAAACCTAAACATGTATGGACATTAGACACAAATTGTTTCTAAGTTTCAAGAAAATGAAGATTATGGCTTTTTTCATGAAAATCTCAACAACTGAAACATTTTTCAAATTCTACAGTAGCTGCTTCAGGCCAACCTTTCAAAACAATTCAATCTTTTTCTCCTGGGAGTAGAGCTAGACTCAAAATTCAATTATGCAGACCAAATTACTAAAACATTCAAAAGTTTGCACTAAAAACATAGAGCACTCTTTCATGCTCACACCTGTCTCTCATCAAGTTCAAGAAAGTTGATACTTGGAATATGGCAGTGAAATACACTGGACTGCTTCAGTGTCTTTTCTGAACAAAGTCACTAAAACATTTACTAACATTGGTAGATTTGCATAGGCCTGTTGCAAAACTGTGCATCACTGTGTTCTTTTCAATAACCTTGTTTTCCTAAGATTGGATAAAAGGCAAATATTGAGGACTGTGCTGATTTATAAATAACTGCATGAAATAAATCCCAACTATTTTGACAGTTTCATACAAATACCCAACACACTGCATATGTTGAGATGTTAAAAAAAAAGTGTCTACTCTAAATATCTAGAAAGCACAGGTTCATTGGTTTATAGTTAGACCCATACCTCTCCCAACTACTTTCCTGATTTTCTGGCACTGTGCAAATGTTCTATATAGTTGATCAGAAGGTTGTCAGATTGAGATGCATACTAACAACATGATGGGACCAAATAATTCAAGATAGAGATATATTCTAATAACATAAATTGTAGTGTAGTAGTAGTAGTAAAATTTTATTTATACAGAGAAATTTGCCATTAGAGTTCAAAAAGTCCCTATTTACAAGGCAATCCTGTGTCGTAATTTTTTTTTTTTTTTTTGTGAAAGTAATATGTTCAATACTGGGAATCAAACCCATCTCCCCCCACAACTAGTGTTCTGGTGGTCTTCCACTGTGCTATCAGTTCACATGGTGGGACCAAATCTTTCTGACAGCATAAATTAGAGTGAAAAAGGAAAATGTTCATTACTGGGAATCAAACCCAGCCTACCAACAATTGTCCTGGTGTACTGCCACTGTGCTTTTGTTCCACATGGTGGGTCCAAAGGCTTTTAGACAGAGACGCATGTTAAAAACATAAATTGCCATGAGAAAGAAAAAATGTTCAACAGTGGGAATGGAATCCAGGCCCTCCCCCAACAACTGTTCTGGTGCTTTCCCACTGCGCTACTGTTCCACATGGTGTGTTTCTAGATAGAGATCCATGTTATGGGAAATACTGTCTGCAGTGAGTGCAGACCATCCCCTTACACAGTTGTAGTGGAGTTCAGTAAAGAACTGTTTGTGAACTGGAAGTAATGCTCACCACCAAGTTGCATTCAAGCCTAGACAACCATCTGAGCATCAGCCAGGACTAATTAAGTTGACTGCAGCATAGAACAAAAGCTCAATGTTCTGAAAGTCTGCTTCTTAGCTCTACTGAAACTCTATAACTGACATACAGTAAGTAAGGAACATCTAACAATGTCTTGGATACTGCAAGAACTGCAGTGAGGAAGAAAAAAATGTGCCATATTGGGATCCAGCCTGAATCATTCAGAGTAAATGTTTGCAGACAAGAACATGCATGATCACAAGAGGCATTTACAAGCTGCACGCTATGCTTGTTGGCACCTAGAAACAAAGTAGCATTCAATCTACAGTATACAATGGTTTATGTTAGTGTGCATCTTTCCATTGTAGAGGCATTGTTCAAATACGAACCACTCAGGCACACTGGTAAATGTAGGAGATAGGATTCTCCCTCTCTTTGAGCCCCTCCCTCAAGAACTTGTGTAGTGACATGGAGGGTGCTCCCCCTTCCCTTTCTCTCTTGATCTGTGAGTGATGATTTGATGTGGCACCTGTTGGGAAAAAATGAATAAGCAGTAGCCTTTTTTCAGATTTAAAGAGTGTGTGTGTATGCACATGTGTGTGTCTGTGAAATAATCTTTTGCTATAAACATCTGATACACCAGCTGCTCATCAGCTTTCTTTTTTGTACAACTTATTCTGTATTTGTTGCAGAAAATCTAAATCTAAATCTGTTATGCTTTCTTCACTATTGGGTCCTGAAGCATCTACACTGCACAGCATTCATGTCTTGGAACATTATAACTGAGTGATTGATGTTTTGACAAGTCAGCCATCATAAACGTCTACTGCAGCTATCGCTGCATAAAATCAGTAACTAATACCAAGTGGTGCAGCTGGAAAAATATAAATAAGTAGCCTTTTTTTCTTCTCAGATCTAGAGTCTGAGCAACTAAGGTAGTCTTTTGCTATAAAATGAGGAAAGGGTTTGCTGCGGACATCTGAAGTGCCAGCCACCTGCTAGCTTTGTTTTAGCAACACTTACTGTGTTACAGCTGTTGCATTAAATCAAAATATAACTTTTAAGGTATTTCTTCCTCCTGACACATGCAGGCAGTTTGCTATGTTGTACTCTCATCTTGGCAGACTACAACTGTGTGATTTGATTTTTCAAAAGTAGTTTGGATGTTGTAAGCTTTCTGTTTCTATAAAATATGATAAATAAAGATCATTTTTTGGCAATTTACAATTTGTCTGGCAAGTGAAAATATCAGACAGTTGACAGTCAAAAAATGTCTGAAATCATGTGCATTACTAGTTCAAATCCATCGCTACTGTTGCTACTCAAATGTCAGCCTCTGCATTAGCTGCTGTTGCCACACCAACTGCCACCATCAGCACCTCCATGACTAAAGATATTATGATCGTGACTCCTGCTACCACCACAAGTATTACAACTGGCCAGTCTACTATCATTAGTACCATAAATAGTACTATCAGTGCCACCACTACAAGTACTGTGCCCCAAAAATCAGTAAGATGTGACTCTTCACAGATGACACTGAGCACTGTGGTAGGGCAGACACCTAGGAGGGGCAAGGGAGTTGCAGAAGGACCTGCAGAGGTTATACATGTGGTCCAAGGTTTGGCAGTTGAAATTCAATCCAAAAACAGATTAGCTTTATCACCAGTTAACCACGCTTCAGACTTCAAGTTGTTAGGTTTTCAATTCATTTTTATTTTTCATTCTGACTACCAAAACTTCTTGACAATGTTTTGCCTGCTAAACTGCTAGCTTTTTCAAAGGGACTAGCCTGACTATTTTAAGCGATCAATCCCTTGAAACGTCCAGTAGCTCACAAAGCTTGTGTGTAGCTATTCAGGATACAACAACCATCACAGTGCTTCTCTCAGTGATGCAATGCTTACCTCAGATAAACACTGTGATGGCTGTGGTATCCTGAATAGCTACACACAAGCTGAGTGAGCTACTGGCATTTTAAGGAATTTATCACTTAAAAAAGTTGAATCACTTCACTTGAAAAAAATTGCAGTTTGGCAGTCAATACATTCAGTTAAGTAGTTTTGGTGGCCTGAATGAAAAATAACTAGCATTTGTCAATGCCGAATGTTGTCGCGCTGGCACTGGCAGTGGGAGTGGCGTAGCTAGAGATGCATAGTGCTGTGATTTTGTGAATGTGTCTCAAAAGGAGATTTTGCACAGCAAGCATGCCATTGTGCACCACAGCTGCGGAAACACATTTTGGGCAGGCTGTGAAAAAAGACAGCTGGACTGTTGATAAGGAGATGTGCACAAATGCCAGTGGTGAAAATGTGGCATGAAAATACTGCAGACTGATGAAGTTACAAAGGTGCGTGGAAACTGCGCAATGCACGCTTGCAACACAGTCATTGTATGGAGTTTCGGCACCAAATTTTCAACATAGGCATTTTAGGACCTCTGCTCATGAATAGTGTCACCGTCATTTCCTCAAACTGTCCCAAAAACTTATTTCACACAGCAGCCATGCAATTCTGTGCCAGACATGCAAAAGCACATTTCAGGCAGCTGCAGTGTTCATAAGGAGGTATGGAAAAATGCCAATGATGAACAGCTGGAGTGAAAGTATTACAAATTCACAAAGTCATGAGCGTGCATGCAAACTGTGCAATGCACCCTCATAAAACACTCATTTTATTGACTTTTGTTCCCAAATTTTCAAAATAGGCATTTTAGGGCATCTGCTAATGAACAGTGTCTGTCATTTTCATCATGTTTCTCGAACATGGACTTTCCACAGTGACCACGCTATTCTGCGCCAGAACTGCGAAAACAGATTTTGGTCAGGATGTGAAAAATGACAGATATACTGTTCATTAGGAGGTGCAGAACAATGGCACTGTAGAAAATCTGGAGTGAGAATATTAGAAGTTTGCAAACATACAAGCATGCGTCCAAACTGTGCAACACACGCTCATAACACAGTCATTTTATGGAGTATTGTCACCAAATTTTTGACACAGGCATTTTAGGACCTCTGCTCATGAACAGTGTCACTGTCATTTTTGTAATGTGTCCTGAACACTGATTTCACTTAGCGAACACGCTATTCTGCGCTGAAAGTGCAAAAACACATTTCAGCAAGGATGTGAAAAATGACAGCTATACAGTTCACAAGAAGGTGTAGTAAAATGCCAAATTTGAGAATATGGTATGAAAATATTGTGAATGCACTAAGTTACGAGTGAGCATTGTGTAGTTGCTATGTACCTCATAAAACAGTCATTTTATGGAGTATAGTCACCAAATTGTCAGCACAGGCATTTTAGGACCTCTGCTCATGAACAGTGTCACTGTCATTTTTGTAATGTGTCCCAAACACTGATTTCACACAGCGACCACGCTATTCGGCGCCGGAAGTGGAAAAACACATTTCGGGCAGGATGTGAAAAATGACAGCTGTACGGTTCACAAGAAGGTGTGGTAAAATGCCAGTGTTGAGAATCTGGCATGAAAATAGTGTGAATGTGCTAACTTACGAGCGTGTGTTGCACAGTTGCTACGCACACTCGTAAAACAGTCATTTTTTTGATTTTTCCCACCAAACTTGCAACATAGGCTTTTTGAGAACCCTCTTATGAACAGTGGCACTGTCATTTTGTTACTCAATCCCGAAGGTGATTCCACAGTGACTGCAAAATCACCTTTTAGGGCTGAATAATGCCATGACAGTGCAAGAATTCATGAGAAGGGGTCCCAAAAACCCCATGTTGAAAATTTGGGGCCAAAATTCGCAAAAATGCCCAAGATATGCATTAAAGTTGAAAAACCTTATTAATTCTATTATACAGCTTACCAGCATTTCTTCAGTTCGTGGTCGGCTTTGAAGAGTGCAGACGTGTTCCCGGTCAACAGAAGATCGTTGCACCGGACTCTGCAGGTAAGTATGGGGTGAGGGAGTGAGGGAGGCAGGGTGCACAGTGGGTGGGTGTGGGTGGGAGGAGGGCATCGAGACTACGAGGACTGTTTTCATTTACAGGTTATAAAAAAAAAAAAAAACATTGCGGGACAGTTTTTGTTTTGCAGGGCATTTGGCATGCTGGAGTGGGCTCCCAGTGTGCCACAAACTGTTTGGGGGGCTGTCTGTAGCTGACAGGGGATTGGGCAACCTTGTTGGCAAAAAACATGGGGGGATTTATGCTGATGTGGATTGGGCACCCCCATCGGCACACAAAGAAGGATGGGGAGGGTGCAGAGCTGAGGGGGATTGGGCACCCCCTTCGGCATTAAACAATTTGGGGGGTGCTTTATGCCAACAGGGAGTGGACTCCCCCATCGGCACATTCACAGGGGGCAGGGGCCACCAACAATGGGATTGGGCACCCCCAAAGTCAACAGTTCTACAGCCAGTGCCCCACCATGTACATAATGGCGGTGAGCACAGCAAGAAAAGGACCACAGCATCTGATGAGCTTTGCTTGGATTGCAGCAGACCTTTTCTTAGATGTGCTTACCACATTATGTATGCATGGTGTGGCGCTGGCATGCAGGCTGATTGGGGAATGTGGGATGCACCTACTGGTGCATGCGTAGCAATCACCCAACAGCGACAGCGTCTCTAAAGTTGCACTGTCCCACAATGTTGGCTGCGCAAGCACACCTACATAAAAACAAGCATTTGTCAATGCCGAATGTTGCTTGCTTCTATGTGCTGTTTAGGTATTTGGAAGTCATTGGAGTACAAATATTGAAAATTTGCGAACTACGGCGTGCGGCGTGAGAATTTCATAACCTGCGCTAAATAAAACGATCATTTTAGGAATTCTTCCACCAAATTTTCAACATTGCCATTTAAGATCTCTGCTCATGAACAGTGGCACTGTGATTTTCTTAATGTGTCCCATACATTGAGTTCGCACACCGACTGCGCCATTGTGCGCTACATGGGCGGAAACATGTTTTGAGCAAGATGTGAAAAATGACAACTGTACTGCTCATGAGGAGGTGTGGTAAAATGGCAATGGTGAAAATCTGGAGTGAAAATATTGAAAAATTGTGAACTTACGGGCCTGCGTAGGAACTGCACAATGCACGCTCGTAAAACAGTCATTTTTAGGAATTTTTTCACCAAATTTTCAACATAGCCATTTTAAGACCTCTGCTCATGAACAGTGTCACTGTGATTTTCTTAATTTGTCCTGTACATTGATTTCGCACACCGACTGCGCCATTCTGCGCTACAAGGGCGGAAGCACATTTTGGGTGAGATGTGAAAAATGACAGTTATACTACTCATAAGAAGGTGTGGTAAAATGGCAATGTTGAAAATCTGGAGTGAAAATATTGAAATTTCGTGAACTTACGAGCCTGCATAGGAACTGCGCAACGCACGCTCGTAATACAGTCATTTTCTGGAATTTTTGGACCAAATTTTCAACATGGGGTTTTTGGGACTCCTTCTCATGAATGATGTCACTGTCATGGCGGTATTAGGTCCTGAAGGGTGATTTCGCAGTCACTGCGCAGTCACTGCACAAAATCACCCTTCGAGCCCGAATAACACCATGACAGTGACATCATTCATGAGAAGGGGTCCTAAAACCCCATGTTGAAAATTTGGTGCAAAAATTCCCAAAAATGCCTGAGATATGCAATAAAGTTGAACCCCTCCTATCTAGCCTATTGTACAGCTTACCGGCATTTCCTCAGTTCGCGGTCGGCTTTGAAGGTGCAGACTTGTTCCCGGTCCACGAAAGATCGTGTTGCAGGAGTCGGAGGTAAGTATGGGGTGAGGGGGTGGGGAGGCTGGGTGAGCTGTGCGCAGTGGGTGGGTGCGGGTTGCGGGAGGGGTTCGGGAGATACGCGCTGGACAGTTTTGTTTTACAGGTTAAAGCGAATAAAGACCTCGTGGGACAGCTGCCCACGCTGGGGTGGGCTCAGTGTGTTGCTAGGAGGCGGGGGCCATTCATCAGCGAAGGGTTGGGCACCCGTCGGCAAATAAGTGATTGCCCGCTGGGTGGGCTCCCAGCGTGCTCAGCTCCGAGGCGTTCAGCCGGCGGATTGGGCACCCGTCGGCCAAATAAGTGATTGCCCGCTGGGGTGGGCTCCCAGCGTGGCACCACAGCTGGGGGAAACAACAGCAGCTCAGCCGGCGGGGATTGGGCACCCGTCGGCTACACAGAGCGTGCGGTAGCGCGCACCTGCGTGTGGGGGAGACTACGCTATCGGTGCTCACTCAAGCGTAGCTCCCCTTTCAACTGGATGCCACTGCATTTTGGATCGTGTCATAGACAGCTCCAAAATGCATTGGCTTACATGGGCCGCGCCTGTCATCTCACTGACTGAATTGGAGGAGGAGGTGACACACCTCCGAAATCTCCGATGATGGCACTATGTTTCTTGCACATGCGTGCAAGCAACATAATGAATTGGAAACATAACCACTTAAAGTCTGAAGCACGGTTAACTGGTTTCTCTGAGAAAATCAATTAACACAGACATACACCTGTGACTATGGATTTGGGGGGGGGAATTGGCCTTACCAACTTCAGGTTAAACCCCACAGACTATTCTTATTCTGCACATGTGCTATCATATTTATTTTGATTTAGAACATCTTCATTTTACAGTCCAGAAAGTAACATGATCAAGCCAGGGCCCTAGAAGTTTGATTTACAATTCTTGACATTTTTTACATGGGCACTTGCAACATGACTTACCAGGAAATCAGAATTCTGGACCCTCATCAAGCAACCTTTGCCCTTTTGGGCATCAGTGTCTTAATAACAAGTGCTGAATTCTGATTTTTTTTTTATTTAGTGTCTTTTTATTTCTTTTTCTTGTTTTTAACTCACCAAAAGTCCCTCCCTTGGTGAAAGATCTAACAAACTTGTAATTTTCATGTTCCTAATTCCAGCCATTTATTTAGTAATTAATGAGTGAAAAAAAGTAATAATAATAATAATTCCATAATGTTTAACAATTTTGACACTTTACCACAACAACTTCTTAACCAAGTTTTAGCAAACTTGACAGTCTTGTGATCCTGCAGCAACAGGCATGCATTTCAATATTCAGGATTTTATGACTAAAGTCAACCAAGTAAAAAGCTGTCAAAAAATGGGGTCGAATGTGTAACAGCCCCTTTTGACTCAGCTTTGGCTTTTCTGGGGCCAACGAGGTCCTCAGCAATCGTTGTTTAAGAGGCTGTCCTTCGTCAGGATGGATAGGTGTAGAGTGGCGTGGTGCCTCTGCCAGATGAAGTGGTAGGGAATACATGTGGACAAATAGCAGGTTACCACCCCCCAGGAAAATATATTAGCTGCCCCCAAAACAGTTCCCCACACACACTGACAATATCCTCTTTCTTTACATAAACACTCTATAGCAGCAATTAACATGAACACCAACAGTATTTTATTGTGAGGGAAGGGAAAAAGAGGGAATCAAATGACAATAACAATAATAACTGGCTAATAATTCTGCCCTAAACAATCCCCACCTCCCACCTATTGGTGCACCCATCTTTCCCATGGCAGCTGCCCATAAAGTCTATACAGTATTTTTGCTGGGTACCTCACCCTGGCGAAGAAGTCAATGTGGGGATCTTTCATTGGGGCTCAAACTTTAAATGCACAACTCTTAACTTTTATTTTCAGGCCAGGGTGCAATTTTCTGGCAAAGTCCTGCCCAGGACGTAACCCCTGATAATTTCAACCTATCTATCTAGCTTAATAAAGACACCCCAAAGCTGCAGCTTGGGGTACTTACAGTTCAACAGTTGAAAAGGGGGTCCAATGATCTGACTTTGTAGTACAGAGGAGGCACCAGGATGTTGGTATACCATCGCATTAGCAGGGCTGGATGTAGAAGTTGGAGAATGCTGGTCTTCACCTCCCTGGACGTTCCTGTCTTTACTTCAGAGGCCTTTCTAAACAGTGTTTACCAGGCAGGCCTCTTGACATCTTCTTCCACTGGTCTTCTTCATCTTATTCAGTGAATGGACAGGCAGGTGTGGTCCCCAGACCCCTCAGTTGTACAACATGGAGGACACAAGTAAAGACTGGGCTGCTCTCAGTCTCTGACCCCAGCTTGCGCTCTTTCTCACCTCTCAGCAAGGCAATGCTAGGCATGCCCAGTCTCTGGCCTTGGCACACACACAGTCTCTCAGCTTGCAGAAATAAACAAACGCCAACACTCACTCCATCACGGTGGATACAGCTGGCTCACACTGTCACTAGGTTGCAGAACTTTCAATTTTCAAGTGCAATCCACAGTCCTTGCTCTAACATTGCAGCACAGCCACTTTCACTTTCTCTTCAGCACATTTCCAACTTCACTTTCAGCAGAAAACTTCCAAATGTCCAGTGCTGCAGCAACTCTATGCTGGCTTTCCCTTCCGGATTGCTCTTTCAGGCACTCTGTCTATTCTTTAGCTCAGGGACCAGACAGGCTAATGAGTCAAAGGTGCAGGCCTGGGGCTGCACAGCCCAAACAGTCTTTCCTGCAGTCTGTTCTCTCTTGAGGCTCAGGCTGAGCTCCCCCTTTGGCAGGCATGCAGTCCAATTTATCATTTTCAAAGAGTCCCCTTCTGATTGGCTGCACAATTCCCAGGCTTTTTCAGTGTCCTCTGAACCTTTCCAACAGCCCCATTGCCTGCAGTGGACCCATGGGGCTGCCATGTTTGTTTAGATTGTTCCCCCAGCAAACACAGCCTGAAAACCTTTAATGAAACCATTTCAGGGGCTGAGAGTTATTTGTCCTGGCTCTAATTTGCCTAGTGGAAATATCACTTTATCAACTTTGGTGTTCTGTCATTCCCAACGTGATGGGCTCACTGTATAAGGCAGTATTCATCTCAAGCGTTCTCACTGTAACCTGTGTGTAAGTGTCATTTCAAACTGTTCATGTTTTTGTACCATGTGCTACCTGGATGGCCAGGGTCATACCTGAAAATGGTCCACTAGATCAGTGTACTTACCTGGTCAACAAATACCCATGTACATAAATAAATAAATACAATTTCAACCCCAACATTATATTCAACAAGCATATCAAAATACATTGCTAACTAGACACCTGATTCCTGTCTAGCGAAATAAACAATCAGCATTCAAACATTCAGAGCATTAAGTCATTACAACATTGTCTTTCTGGGTATGATATGTATATGAGTAACATACAGAGGTGTCAGTGGAAGTAGACAGGCTATCATAGGTGAGCTTTATAATGGGTTTATGCTGCCTTTCAGATCTAGTAAGCAGTGTTGTGTCTGAGGCTGTCATTTCACTAATGACAGAGGGCACCTCTCCCTTTCTGGGCTCTGCTGGCAACTCAGGAACATTGTCTGGCAATACACCATTATCAGGAATGTGTCCCCCTAGGCCCAGGTAAACTGCATTGTCCATTTCAATGTACATCTCTTCTTCAGGCACTGGAGTACTGGGCCGTATCACCAGGATAAAGAGTACTGCATTAGGATTCAAAGTTGGTCTAAGCTCAAATGGGGGCTGTGCTTGTGGAGGGCTGTAAACTCCTACAGTCCAACTGACAATGGGCCAGTTCTTTACTTGTCTCTGGCATATACTCCCAGCAGGACTTGAATCTGTATCTGAAGCAGGCCACTTGGATGGCCTGTTTGGACCAGTATTCAGGTTCATTGTAGACCCTTCAGGAGGCAGGTGGGGACCAACATTCTCTTTCTACTTTTTATCTGATGCATGCCGCTCAGAAGGCCTGATCAAACCAGTGTTCAGGTTTGATCTTTTGGGAGACCCGTGTGGTGCAATGCTTCCTTGACTTGTTCTCTGAGTCTGGCTCCTTGTCTTGGCCTGTTCACTGTGGGAGTCTGAACCTCAGGAGCCAGTTCTGGCACAATTTCACCAATAGGAAGCAGGTGGTTCCTATGCACTTTTTCCAGGCATCTCCCCTGCAATTGGTGGATCTTGTACACAGGTAGCTCTGGCAACTGTTCCATGATTAAGTAGTCTTCAGGGACCCACCAGTCCTGATTCTTGTGTTTACCTTGTATGCCGAGATTCTGGAGCAATACCCCATCCCCCACTTGTAGGACTTGATGTCACACACGGTTATCAAATTGTTGCTTATTTTTTGTGTTGGACTTTGCTGCTGCCTTGGCACCCAACTGGTAAGCTTCTCGTAATTGTTCCCGGAGTATGCTGGTGCACACAAGATAGGACTCATCTGACGCACTGTCCTGGAAAACTCCAAAGCATAAGTCCATGGGTAGCCTGGTTTCATACCCGAACATCAGGAAGAAAGGGGATCGG
Source organism: Neoceratodus forsteri (assembly GCA_016271365.2). Lineage (NCBI taxonomy): Eukaryota > Metazoa > Chordata > Ceratodontiformes > Ceratodontidae > Neoceratodus > Neoceratodus forsteri. The sequence continues at coordinate 848,015,996 of CM057450.1, read as the reverse complement.
TGCATGGCATCATTTCTCATACAGTTGTATGCATGGACAAGATACAGTAGCTGATCTTTTGGCTCCAATTAGCTTTGTCGGATGGAACCAGGGTATCCAGCTTGTCAAGGAGAGTCCTGTTAAAGCGTTTGGGCTGTGGGTCCCCTTGGGGGTGGTATGGTGTTGTTCTGGACTTCTTAATGAAATAGGCATCCAAAAATTCTTTTACCAGCCAAATCTCAAAGTCCCTGCCCTGGTCTGAATGTATGCATTGTGGTATACCACAATGATTAACAAACTGTTGGAGAACCTTAATCCCGGTGCTGTCCTTCTGATCCTTAATCAGCTATGCCTGGGCATTTCTGGTGTAATGGTCTGTAATGACAAGGATGCTGGACTTTTTCGCTTCTCTCATGCTCCAGTGACAGGAAGTACATGCACATGAGCTCTAGAGGGCCCCTGATCTGGATGTTAACTAATGATGCAGCTCGCCTGGGGAGGGTCTTTCTCTTAACACACCTTAAACAACTCTTCCAGTGCTTCTCAACATCCTTCTTCATGTGGGACCAGTAGAAGTGAGCCCTTACCTGATCTAAGGTTCTCTCAAAGCCCATGTGGCCCCTTTCTTCATGGAGCAATACCATAATGACCTTGTGATACTTCCAGAGCAAGGGCGAGTTGCATCTTGAAGAGGTCAGAATCATCAATGTCATGTACCCTTCGCACTAACAACCCATCTTTCACAGCCAGCTTGTTCCATTCCCAGAGTAATATCTTAGCACCACAGTGGGAACATTGGACTTGGTCTGGGTGGAGGGTCCTCTACAAGGCCTGGATGGTATCACTGAAGCCAGGTTCCTCTCTTTGTGACTGCTGAAGTTAAGATTTGCTCATGTGTTGGAGAGAGTGTATGTCGAGCCCTGCAAAATTCAGGTGTGCCTCAGGGATTGCATTGGGTGATGCCCCCAGCATGTCAAAGACTCTGTCAGAATTGCTCAGGACACCCTCACCTTGCACAGAGAACTTTGAGCACAGCACTTTAATAGCTTCACTTGACAGCTGAACACTTGGTTTAGGTTGCGTGCTGTGTTAGCATCTGGACAGGGCATCCATGTCAATATTTGTTTTGCCAATTCTGTATTCCAATGTGTAATTGTATGTAGACAACGCAGATAGTCATTGGTGCCCAGCGCATCTAACTTGGCCATCATGTTAACATAGGTCAAGGGATTGTTATCAGTACTCACAATGAAGGTTACCCCATATAGGTAGTCATGGGTTTTTTACATCATTGCCCATTTCAGTGCCTCATTTATGGACCAGATAATGTTTCTTCCAAGGAGATAAGCTGCAGCTTGTGAAGGCCTCTGTCTGCAGCCCTTCACAGTGCTCCCAGATCTACAGGGATTCCTGTATTTTAAGGGAATTTTACTACAAAAACGGGATACGGGAAGGAAATCTTTTATTTTTAAAATATCAGGGGAAATGGACAAACACTACAGGAAAATGCCCACTATGAATCGCATGGCTGCCAAGATCCAGGCAGAGCCCTCCAATTGGTCCTCAGTTTGTTGACTTTGCTACACTAAGCAATTCTGTTGGTCCATTTGCAGCCTGTGTTTCTCTGGGGTAGTAAGGTAATGTGTTGGCAGTGCATCTTTCTGAGGATGAATTCAGATCTTCTGATCAAGAACCAGTGAGCTGCTGCATGATCCAAACACCTGCCATGTGGCCCCATTCAAAACAGCAACACCGTTGAGTCAGCCAAGCTGCATTTCAAATGTAACTGTTCTGGACTTGCAAGGAGCCTAAGCCACTGAAGGTAAACTAGCCTTCTTGTGGGCAGACTCAGGTTAGTCTATTTTAAACTCATTTTAAGTGCAAAATGAGTCAGAGAAAAGACTGACCACTTGATGATGATATGCTTTGGGGGGGGGGGTGCAAGAAAGAGTGCTTAAGGGTTGCTTGAGGGAAGCAGTGCCCCAAACCACCAAGGCAAACAAACCTTCTGTTTTGCAAATTTGTCTATTTGAAACACATGCAGTGCAAAAAGTGAGCTAGACAAGAGACTCAATGATGGTGGGCTTTAAAGGGTGACGGGGGACACAAAGAGTGCTTAAGTGCTACTTGGCTTGTTTGGTGCACAGAGCAGAGCAGAGTTGTGTTTTTAAAAAGATCACTAAGGCAGCACTTCTTCTGACCAGCCTAGAGGTTGAGGTTATTTGAAAAAAAATTAGACAGAGTTTCTATTTAATTGTGAGCCTGGGAAAGGTATGGGGGTGTCTTCATCAAGATAAGCAGGAGTTATGAATTATATGTGTGAGATCAGAAGGGACCCATAGACCCAGGTCTGGCCTAAGGTTAGTAAAATAAATGAAAAAAAAAAGGGAATATTTGTTTTTACCTCTGAGAGTTCAGTGCACAAAGCCGTGTGTGTGTGTGTGTGTGTGTGTGTGTGTGTGGCGGGGTGCTTAAACATGCCAATGAAAAACACAACAATACACTGAAACAATGTTTATTAATGGAGCACTACAGGTACACAGAGCTGCAGGCCCAGTGCACAACTGGTGGGCAGTGGCTATGCACGCATATCTGGGGTGAGTAGCTACTTCACAGCCCCTGTGCCCCCTGCATGGCATGCATGAAGAGGGCACATGCAGACCCACCGCACCTGATCCCCCATGTCTGCAGACAGCTCTGCGATGGGGATGTTCTGGGGGTGTGCTAGCACTATGTGTATTCACTAACCCATGTAGTGCTGGCCACATGGGTGCAGAAGGTGGTGCAGGGTACCCCAGGGAGACCCTGTCATAACCCACAGCATGCCCCTATGAGCACAGGTATTCAGTCACTGGGGGACCAGGACAGTGCACACTGTGCTGCTCCCAACTGCTGGGCAACAGGAGGCGGCAGGGGTAGCTGGATGGGTGAGTGACCAGAAAGTTTATGTAAGGCAGCACTGGGACTGGAGGGTGCCGCGCTGGTCCGGGTACATGCTATCGGCATGCACAGCCCCAGACCCATGCCACCCTATGTGTGAGATCCACTATGACTCCCAGGGGGGCATCCCATTGGATGTCTGCCTGGGATAACTCCTCCCCTGGCCACCCTGCAGAGTCCTGTGCATTGGGGAGGAGCCATGGATAGGTGGTCAGCATTGGTGAATGCCAGTATGGGTGCACCTGTCCGCGGGGTGCAAGGGCAAGGGTGGGGTATGCACATTTTGTGCATCACTATGACCCTTTCATGCATTGTGAGCAGAACACAAAAAAAATGTATCAGTCTGTGATTAAGGGGTACATTTTAAGTTAAGGCATTTCATACTATAAATAGAATACTGTATAAGGGACTGTATTATTACAAGGTTATAATACTTTCAGGAGGTTCTGGAGACATGTGAACCTTGAAAACTAAGCTTTATATGTTCCAACATGTTCACAGAACCTCAAGATGGTATTATCTTGTTACATATAATGTTCTTATAGTTGTAGAGTTCTTATGTTATATGTTGTAGGTGATTTTTTATATTTAAAATAAATAAGAACACATAAAACAGCCTGAACATTTGTCCTAGTGATTTTATTGACTAGCATAATGACACCAATTGTGTACTTACATTGATTTGTGCATACAGGAAAATCTACAGGAATTTCATCCCAGTTTTACAGGGAAAATTAGGGTGCACTACAAGAAAATGCTTTGCCTGATCTGGGAGCACTGCCTTCAGGATGCTCCTGATACAGTACCACTCTCAACCTGTTCAGGCTAGCATCTCTGTGAAGGAGGTAGGGTTTGTTGGGGTTCACAAATGCCAGGATGGGTGCTTCATGCAGTCTCTTGATGATCTCTTTAAACACAGCTTTGCACTCTGGGGTCCACATGTCTCCAAAAGGCTCATTCACCTTAAAATACTCTTTCTGTAGTCCATCTTTCTGATTCTAATGCTTCTTTTTCGAAGTGGTTGGCAGATAACCCTGGATCAACTCATTCAAGAGGTGGACCACCATCATGTAATCTTTTATAAACCTTCAATAATACCCACAAAACCCAAGCAATGATTGAAGGGTCTTCAAATTATGATGGTGAGAACCTCAACCTTTGCAGGATCTGTCTGCATCCCATGCACCAAGAAAATTTACTCCACGTACTTCACAGATGGCTGGGAGAACTGACATTCGTCTATCGAAACCTTCAGACCAAACTACTCCAGTCTGTGCAGCACTTTCATCAGGCATTGGTCGTGTTCTTTGAGGGTGCTGCTAAAGATGGTGAAATCATACAAATACTGTAAACAATGACCTCCAGCAGGTTCATATCACTAACCACCTTTTCCATTAACCTCTGAAACATGGCAGGCAATCCAGAGATTCCTTGGGGCATTCGCTCAAACTAAGAAAATCCAAGGGGGCAGATGAAAGCATTTTTTTCTTTATCTTCCTCCACCGTGGGGATCTGATAATATCCACTCCTGAGGTCTAACACCGAAAACCACTTACTCCCTGACAGATTGGCCAGCACATCTTCAGTTTGAGGCACCACATACTGGTCAGGGGTGGTTTTCTTGTTCAGAGTATGGTAATCAATATACATCCTTTTTTTTTTTTTAGTCTTTGGTATCCGGGTAAGGCCCACTAGGCACAAGTGCCTGTTTTCAGGGGCGACCTGGGAGCACTGGGCTGTTAAGTGACTTGCTTAGAGTCACACAGTATACAAGTGGAGGTTGTGAGAATCAGACTCTGGTCTGGTCTGCTGGATGTATCAAGCTCGTTCACACCTCATTCCTCTAACCTCTAGGCTATACTGCCATCCTTATGGCACCATTCTTTTAATGTGTGACTGTGATGGAAGAGGCATAGGGGCTCTGAGATTTTATAATTATACCAGCTTCCAGCAGTTGCTGCAGACATTTCTGGACATCTTCTGTGTCCCCTTGTGCTAGTCTCTGGGACTTCTCCCTAAAGGGTCCGTCATCTTGGAGGCAAATCCTATGTTCCTCGCCTTTGACGCACCCAACATCCCACTCATGGAGTGAAAATACTGCCTTATATGTTTTTTTTGTTTGTTTGTTTGTTTTCCATCGTGCATTAATTTGCACTGGCCACTTATCCTTAGTAAATAATTGTATAATAATTGTTATTTATCATGATGTACTGATTGTTTTTTTCAGTGTCTCATTAATTTTACTTTCCTATGTCACTTTCTTTGTTCACCGATGATGTCTGTATATCCACTTTGTTCACCAATGATATCTGTATATCCACATGGCTTGTACTCATTGTATGACTTGTCACTACCTCTGTAACTGCTACTTGTGTGGCCCGGGTCATGCCTGAGAATGGTCACCTGGATCAGTGCACTTACCCGGTTACCAAACACTTAAATTAAAATTAAATTAAATTAAAATTAAATTAAAATACTGTACTTCACACCTCTTGGCAGGTTTTTGGCTTAGACTCCACCTGTAACTGTCAGGAATGGGCAAATCCCTCACAGTCACACATGGTTAAGTCTGTCTTGGCTTCAGAAGCTGTCCATGGATCCACGACAGTGACTGTGTCTGCCTTGAAGATGTGGGCTAGTATTTAGCCCTTGCAACTAGTTACAAGCCTCTTTGACTCATTCATCATTTTCACCATTACCCATCTGGCCTGGGGGGTCTCTTGGGATGGCAGCAACCCCTGCTGCACAAATAATCCCTTCAGCAAACTGTTTATGGTAGGTATATCAAGGACAAAAGCATGTTCTTCTGGTCACTGTGTGAAGTCCACAATGTTGACTACCCTACATTCTGAATTGGGTGGCAACGCTAGTTCTCAGCTGTCTACCCTCCTTACCACACCCACTGGCTGTTCTGTAGAGTCAGATTCTGGTGCTATGGCTTTCATAGACAGACTGTCTCTCCTCACTACTTCCTGGATGGATGGGTTTTTCAGTCTTTCCACTCTACCCCATTCTTGGCACAGTTGGGATACCCTTCTGAACATGTTCACATTTGTCCTGATCAGTATAGGCATGCTGTTCATCTCCTTGGACTCATGACATATCAGGGCCATGGTTTCCAGCTGGTGTGGCTCTTCTGGCTCCTTGGAGATGAAAACTATCCTCACTATGCAGCACCTATCATAGGGGCAATTTGCATCACTTATCCCCTACACAGACAAGCCCGATAAAGGTAGGAGTGGCAAATGTTTCAGGTGCTGATCATAAAAGGTCACTGTGGATGATAGTGAACTGTTATCCACTGTCAAGCAGAACAATGCACTGCACACCCTCTATTAAGGCTTCCACATCTGCCCAAGGACCAATTAGGCTTTCTGGCACTCTGATCTTGGGAGAAATCTCTAGTTCGGTCCACATGATAGAGCTTCTCAGTTTTGGAGACCCAGTTTGCTCCTTCACTGGGCCCCACTGGAGTTTCCCCATTTCCTTTGTCTTCTCTTCTCCACCAATTGGGGGTTCCACTCACTGATGCACGCTAACCTCAGATGGCCATCCTGTTCACATCTGTAGCAGAATTTTCCATCGTGGGATACCAGGGTCATTCTGGGCCTAGCCCTGGTTGAAGTGTAGAAGGTGAACTGCCCCCAGTTTCAGTCAGGACACTACAATACAGTGACCGAATGTCTTGTATCAGTTGCAGAGCCTTCACACTGTTCCTGATCTCTTGAAGCTCAGATGCATGGGGTTGTGACTGAGATTCTTGGGCCTTCTGCATGGACTTCATACAGTCCTGGAGCTCCTTCAGGACAGTCCCCAACTCTGCTGAAGTGGAGGTTTCTGCAATACTTCCTGATAATGTAACTGCCTTCTAAACCCTAACTATATTGGCACTACAGCCACTACAATTGCACTGTACAATAACAAAATGTAACAACTTGAATGATAGTTCAGCCAAAATGTCAGCAGAGTTTCCAGAATGTTAAGTGAACTACCGTACCTACTGTACACTAGTTCATTAAATATACAGTAGGCTTTGTTGTGTAGTGTTGAGTAGTTTGCTTTCTCTGTCTGCATCATCCTGCAACTGTGCATTTGATTCCTTGGTGCTCGACACATAATATTCTTTTCTTAAAGGGACACTGTCAACCCCCTTAGGTCTCAAAGTGTCCCTAGTATAAAAAACATTTTTATGACTGCCAATATTCAGTAAAGAATACTGGTGTGCTGGTAATTTGATTCTGACTCTTATTTTCCTTAAAAAAGTGAAAAACAGACTGCCCAACATACTGGTGTTATCACACCAAAACAGGTTTGTTTACATCCCTTGAGTAACTCCAAATACATCTTTCCTGGACTTAGAAACACCCACAAAACAGTTTAGCCCCTCATGATGCAGTGGGAGTTTAGGAGGCTTCTTTCTTATGAGTGATTGCACTGTTTGGGTGTGTTTCTAATGCTCAGGAAGTATGCAGTAAGAACAGAACCAGGACTGTAAACAAAACAAGGTTGTTTATAAATATACGTTGCCATGCATTTCAGTTCTACTAAACAAGGAGACAGACAAAACAAACAGCAACATCAGTGAATTTTAGAGAGGGTAAGCAATCATAAAATGTGGGGTTTCAACTAGAAATAGTATGATGAAAAACAGGTTGACAGTGTCCCTGTAATAGAATAACAAAGTTCATTTTAATCTGTGTCTATTAAGTTGGCAAGTATTAAATGATGTTCTGAACTGATCAGTCTTAATAAGACAAGAACACTCAATATACAACATCAAAAGTAAAAATGTGATGAACTGTGGATCAAACAGAAAAAGTTGGAGTTGTTGTCCATATTTGTATAGGCTCAGTCCTGGATATTACACATTGTTATAGTAGGATGGAGTTTAGAGTACATTGGTAATCTTGAATTTTGTCTGCCTTTACTGATGTTATTGTGGTCTGGATGTGCCACTTCTTTTGCTGGGACCCTACAGATGCATCACTGTTACCCTAACTATGAAACAAAAGATACTGCTTTCTGCTGGATTTCCATATAGATAGATAGATAGATCAAATCAAATCATAGTTTATTTATAAAAAGCACCTTTCTTACAACCAAGGCGCTTGTACACAATAAAATAAATGCAATAAACAATCACAACAAACAACAATTAATAAAATCCTACAGTTAAAACTCTAAACAGTTATAATAATACCTAAAAATCTGGATATGCCAGATCAAATAAATAGGTCTTTAGTGCAGTTTTAAAATCCTGGATGGTCAGGCAATTTCATACCCAATGAGGTAGAGAATTTCACAGGGTTGTGGCCACAAAACCAAAAGACCAGGCCCCAGATGTCTTTAAAAGGGCCCTGGGAATCTATAGCAATCCCTTGTCAGTGGATGAAAGAGGGCAGAAAGGACAGTAAGGGCAAGTAGTTAGGTCCCTGATCGTGTAGGGCTTTATAGGTCAGCAAACCAACCTTGAAGGTGATCCACCACTGCACTGGCAGCCAGTGCAGTTCACTGAGCAAAGGCATTATATGACTGGTTTTAGATGTATTAGTCAATAGTCTGGCTGCTACATTCTGCAATAGCTGGAGGTGGCGGATATTAATCCCCAGTAGCCCTAGGTAAAGGGCATTGCAGTAGTCAAGGCGAGAGGTAATGAAGGAATGGAATAATGTTGGAAGATCCTCAGGAGGAACCAGGTGTTTCATCGGGGTGATATTCCTCAGATGGTAAAAAGAGGTCTTGATGACTGCCAACATCTGCGATTTCAGGGTCAAGCCGTAGTCAACAATAATGCCCAGGTTCCGCACCTGATCTGAGGTAGTCAGCTGAACACCCCTGAGGCATAGTCCTGAGGGTAGACCTGCCGACAAACCCACCTCCCGATGATCTGGGTCCATGATCAGCACCTCAGTTTTAGCAGGGTTTAACTGCAGTCAGCTTGCACTCATCCATTCCTGGGTCTCAGATAGACAGTTGTTAAATAACAAAAGGAACACATCCTGACTGGGTACAAAGGACATGTACAGCTGAGTATCATCTGCATAGCAGTGAAAACTCAGACCGTACTGCCTAATAATCTCTCCTAATGGCAGTATATACATTGCAAACAACTTGGGTGACAAGATAGAGCCCTGTGGCACCCCGCAGGATGGGGGAGAGGGGCCGAGGAATAAATCCCAGACACCAACCTCTGGGTCCTACCCTCAAGGAAAGATCAAAACCATCTGAAGACCATACTACACAGTCCACAGATGAGCCGCAGGTGCTCCAACAATACACCATGGTCAACAGTGTCAAATGCTGCAGAGAGATCAAGGAGGACAAAGATGGAATGGGTCTTCTGATTTCTTGCTATTAGAAGGTCATTTAGTACCTGGACAAGGGCCATCTCAGTACTATGTCTCTTCCTAAATCCTGACTGGAGAGAATCATAGACATTGTGGCTGGTCAAATGATCATCCAATTGTGACGCAACCATCTTCACAATAACCTTACCCACAAAGGGTAGGTTAGAGACAGGTCTGTAGTTCGCCAAGCAGTCCTAGTCAAGGGAGAACTTTTTAAGGAGGGGCTAAACAACCACCTCCTTGAGGGGATCCAGAAAGATCCCCCTTTCCAATGACCTCCAGACTATCTCAGCTAGGACTAGGTCAATGTCATCTTTGTATCCTACCAGGAGGTATGTAGGACCTGGATCCAAACTACAGCTGGTTGATCGCAATGTCTGGATGATTATCACAATGTCAGTGATTGCAGGTCAGCTAAAGTCAGACCAGGTAAATTGGAAGCCCAACATCTGCTGATCACTGCAACTTCCATTAGAGTGAGCCACACAGATGCCGGACCTGATTGTGGCAACCTTATATGCAAAGAACTGAGCAAACTTGTCACACCGTTCTTGTGACGAGGCTCCCCCAGGCTGGAGACAGATTGGATTGCACAATCTGTCCACAGTCTGGAAGAGCTGAGCTGGTCAATTCTGTGCATTAGCAATCTACCTGGACAGGAATTCTTCCTTCTTACGGGTGATTACTGATTGATAGACCACATAATGGTCCATCAGTCTAAGTTTGTCACACTCCAGGCCCAATTTCCATCAGTTCCATGATAGCCTTTGCCCCACTGTCCTCAACTCCCTCAAGGTCTCATCAAACTAAGGAGATCTTGAATGGAGGGTGAGGGGGCGAACATGAACAAGTGCTATAGAGTCCAGAGCCGCCACCATTGCCTTATTATAGGCAAGTACTAGAGCCCCTGGATACATGCATTCACTTTCTATACCCGATAGATCTAGCACCATCATTTGACCATCTGGGGTAACACCCCTCAAAGGACGGTACCGGACCATCTCAGTAGGGGCAGGCCTACTGGGAAAGCCGTGAAATTGAACTTGATGGTGTGATGGTCAGACCACCCGACTGGCTTCACCACCAAATCAGATACCTCCATCCCCAGGAGGAACACCAAGTCCAATGAATGACCTCCAATATGGGTTGAGGAGGTAATAACCTGTGTACGGCCCAGCAAACTCATTAGCTGTAGGAAGTCTTGACCAAATTGTGAAAGTTCATCATCAACCTAGGCATTGAAATCTCCCAGGATCAACCATCTGAGCGACTCCAATGCCAGGTCAACAATAAAGTACACAACTTCCTGCAGGAAAACTTTCCCATCTCCTGGTGGATGGTAGATGAGAAGAATCATGCACCCTACACCCTCACCCAAGATACATTCAAAGGATCTGGTGCTCCCCACTGGATGGATGGATAGATAGATAGATAGATAGATAGATAGATAGATAGATAGATAGATAGGTAGATACTTTATTTTATAGCACCCCATTCTGGGGACCCGGAGCACTTCACATTAACAATTAAAAACACAATATAAAAATACACTCTATAATAATCCAAAACACAATCAAATTCAGTTGGAGCTAGCAGCAATAGACTTAAAATCTATCTATCATTATACTTTAAAATGAATCATAGCAATAAATTTATAAATTAAAAGCCTTGTTAAATAAGAAGGTCTTCAAACCCTTTTTAAAGGTTTCCACTAAGGGTGCCTCCCCAAGATGGTTAAGCAGTGAGTTCAACAGGGCAGAAATGGCAACAGAAAATTCCGATCGTCTGAATGCCACAGCCTAATCATGGGAACCCTAAGGAGACAACCCTCGGTGGAACAGAGAGCCCAGGATGGACAATGGGCACAAGGAGATGTTGCAGGTAGACTGATCCCCTTTCATGTAGGGCATTATAGGTCAGTAATCTGACCATGAAGACAATCCTCCACATAACTGGTAGCCAGTGCAGTTAGCTGAGGACAGGGGTGATATGCTCACACCTTCACACACCTGTCAATAATCTCGCCACCATGTTCTGCACCAGCTGCAGTCAGCGGAGATTGCCTCCAGATAGCCCTAAGTACAAGGCATTGCAGTAATCCAGCTTGGATGTGATGAAAGCATGTACCAGTGTGGTGAGGTCCTGAGATGGTATAAGGGCCTGGATCCAATCAATATTCCTCAGATTGTAGAATATGCTTTTAACAACTGCCAGCACCTGTGCATCCAATGTCAAGACATCATTGAGGATCATGCCCAGATCCTTCACCCATGTGGAGGGGGACAGTGGGATCACCCCCTGTACTAAGCCAAAGGGATCTCCCAACTTCCCCTTCCCACCATGATGACCTGCATCCCTCACAAGCACCTCAGTCTTGTTGGGGCTGAATCATAGCCAGTTGTGAGTCATTGAAGTCCAGATCTTCTCCAGACAGTTGTTAAATATGGAGGCCACCATCTGGTTATCAAGTGCACAGGACAAGTATATCTGGGTATCATCAGCACAGCTATGAAAACCCAGCCCTTATCACCGGATAATGTTTCCCTATGGCAGCATGTACACTGTGAACAACAAGGGAGACAAGACCAATCTCTGTGGAACTCCACAAAGCAGAGGCTTTGGGTTAGATGAGGCTAACCCCATCGTCACCCTCTGCACTCTGCCTATCAAATATGACCTGAATCAGTTGATGACATTACTGGACAGGCCTCACCAGTACCGCAGTCGGTCAATCAGCACCTCATGGTCCAAGGTCAAATGCTGCTGAGAGATCCAGGAGGACCAGAATGGTACACTCTCTCCTGTCTCTTGCCATTAGGAGGTCATTAATCACCTTCACCAAGGCAGTCTCCATACTATGCCCAGCTCTAAACCCAGACTGGAAAGACTCACAAGCAGAGGAGGAGGAGGTAAGAAGCTCCTTAAGCTGGATGGCCATGACAGTTTCTATAACCTTCCCTAAAAATAGAAGGTTAGAGACCAGTCTGTAGTTGCTGAGACAATCTGGGTCCAATGAGGGCTTCTTCAATAGGGAATCTAACCAGGGCCTCTTTTAAGACCACCGGGAAGATCTCACTCCTCAAGGAACTCTGGACAATCTCAGCCACCACAGATCCAATCAGGTCCAAACATCTGACCAAGAGTTGGATGGGACCTGGGTCCAGATCACAATGTGTTGGTCACAGCCTCGAGACAATCTCCACCATCTCCTCCACTCCAATTGGATCAAACACAGCCCATACAGGAGGAGGAGTGCTCTGACAAGCCTCAGGATGAACCCCACAATCCCTAGGAGTGACGCTGGAGGAGACATCTGCCCTGATAGAGGACATTTTGTTGGCAAAGAACAGAGCAAAGTCTTCGCACCTTGTGCTTGAACCTGCTCCTCCCACATGGAGATGCCTGTCAACTGCGCAGAAGAGCTGAGCTGGTCTGTTCCTTGCTGCAGCAATCTCCCTGAACACAATATCTGCCTTTTTTTCCTAGGGAGAATGCCCCCGATAGCCACTGTAATGAGGCCTGAGGGCCAATTTGTCCTTCATTAGTCCAGATATCCTCCAATATCTCTCTAACCTCTGACCCTTAATCATCAACTCCCTAAGCTCCCCATCAAACCAGGGAGGTGAGTAGATAAGGGTCAGACACAAACAGGTGCAATAGACTCAAAGGTGGCAGTGATTGCCCAATTATAGGCCACCACTGCCTCCTCTGTTCCAATTGCACATGCAGCCTCTACACTCGATAGGTCCAGTACCACCTATATGCCTGTCGGGGACAATCCCCATAAAGGGCAAGACCAGACTATCTCATTTCCCTTCTGAAGTGATTAGCATATCTGTATCAGTAATGTCTGCCAGAATGAATGCCCAGTTATTTTGCAAGTATAAGCATTATCCAAACGTGTGTGCTTCAGCAATGGTTAGCATAAGGTGTATCAAAGGCAGGGTATATTGGACTTCTCCCTATCTATTTTATTGATGTTTACAAGAGCCCCTACATAAGGGTGGTTCAGTACTTTAAAATCATAAACAAGATAATACAGCAACCCAACATATGAACAGAAGCTTCTGATAATGATACAAAAGCAATTATAAATAAATAAGGGTCTCTATAACCTTACAGTATCCACTGTGAGAGGACTGTAAATGGATTTATAAACAAAAATATTTTATGTAAATACTTAACATTTTACCATCTGGAGTGTTTGCTGAAGTCCAAGCTCTCCATTGCATACCCTTGATACAAAATGACCACCCAGGCAAAACTGAGTTACATCAGTAAAATGCATTCATCACTTAGGGCACACATCTGTATCCTAACAATGCACAGAAAAGTGTACATCAGCAAGAATTATTTTGAAGGCTTAAATCAATATTGAATGTGGAGTAATGTTGATAAAGGGTTTACAAACAGACAGAAGGTATGATGCTGGTATAATTCTTAAAGCAAACAAGGAGGCAGAACAAGTGAATCATTTCAGCTTTTAGTTGAAAAAACTAGAGCTATACAACCAAGTAACAAGAGAGTGAACTTTGTCATTATTTTTTCTCCCTTTACCGGACAGGTCCAAAAATAATCAATGACTACTGGAACATTTTGGTGTCAGGTCAATTCATTAAAAATGTAGTTAGGCAAGGCCCCAGAGTAGTCTACAAAATGGGACAAGAACTGCAGAACAAACTTGTGCACAGTGTCCATAGTGTCCAACCCATTGGAGGTTGCCAAATCCTTTTTGGGACACATCAATTTGGCTGTGCCCCATGTGGTAGGTACAAAACTGAATAATGTTTGACAAGACTAAGGACATTTTGAACCTTCACAGATGCAGGAATGTCCAAATCAGAACACACATCACATGTGATACCATGCCATTTGTATCACATATGCAGCAGTTAGCTATTGTGGGGCATTCTATATTGGGAGGACCAGACAGAAATTGAGAGCCTGCATTTGGGAACATACCAGAACTATTTGTTAATGTGATTCGCAGTATGCCATAGCTGTTTGTTCCTTGAGTGGGTCCAATGAGTTCAACTTTTTGGGACTGGAAAAAGTTGAAAAAGATCAAAGGGATGATGATTATGATTTAAAGCTTCTTAAAAGAAAAATGTTTTGTATTTTTAATTTTGGGGCTAGGAACTTGGTATGGTTTAACAATAAAGTGATAGTAGTAAGGATGCAATGTAGCTCAGTGGGTTTGGTCTCTGAGCTACAAACCTTGAGACCTTGGTTTGAATCCCGGAGCCCCCACTTGCATACTGTGTGACCCTAAGCAAGTTACTTAACATCCTTGTGCTCCCAGATCACGCCTGGAAACAAGTTTTGGCTTAGTGAGCTTTTCCCAGCTCAACAATTTACCCCACTCACCCCTTTCTACCAAAATAAGTTGAACGTCTATATACCTACAGTATATATCGTACAAATATTTTTGTATGTACATCATCCTGATCGCCCCATACTATTTAACTTTCTTTCTCTTCCATTTGTTTCCACTTTAGTTTTTTTGTGCCTTTTATGCTTCCCTGTAATTAAGTTGTCCACTCTCCTCTCCCCTGTCCCCTTGTTTCTTGATAGTTCAGAAAGTTAGCGTTGCTCTTTTTTTCATTATTGCAGATACATCCAGGTTGTCTAAAGAAGGAAGATGATAAGCTCTTAATTGAAAGCAAGTAATGCTTCTACCTGTTTTAATCATTTCATGTCTTTCTGTAGCACGTCATGCTTTCACTTTGTATACCTTTTTTCTGTTTTGGATTGCCCTGCCCACCTGCAGGTTGGTCCAATGCTGAAGGAAAGTCAGTTCAGTAGCATGTGCAAAAGGAGACAGTCTTCGGCTGGCTGCACCTTGAACAAACTCTGATCAGCAACACACTGGCTGCTAATGCATTAATATGATGTAATAACTGGCTTAAGTTTTTTTTCTATGAGAAGGAGCAGGTTATAATTTGCCATTATGACTCGCAGGTTATAACAGTGAACACACGTCAGCTGCTTCTTCTCTTGGATCATGCTGCACCTCAGCACTTCAGTAACACACTCACCACGAAAGGTTCTTCACAGACACCTTCACGGGTACCCAAATTAGCGACTCACCCCACAAAAGAAAAACAAAAAAAAATGGCATTCATAAAATAAAACCAGTACAACCCTTCTCACATCATCAATCACCATCATTTGAATACTCCTAGGCAATGCAACATTCATTTCCATATCACCAGGGCAAAACTATTTCAGAGACTCTGGACAGCTACATAAATGACGAAAACTATTGAAACTCGACAAAACATAAGTACAAATGAGACATTTTCATGAAAGACTGCCACTGTCTAACATAGTGGCTCAAACTGTTGAACACTCTCTTACTGCAGTAATTTGCTTCATGACTCCTCTTACAGTGCACCATTTTCAATCAAAATGCCATACTGCAATTGATAACAAAGTTAGACAAATCTATTTAATCACTTAATTCTTTACTGTTACTAATTTAATTTTTGCAAGTTCTTTCAAGTTAAAACAGTTCAAGAATCTTAATGTTAATAAAACTATTGACATAAACAAAGTGCACAGAAATTTTTTTTTCTCTAGGTGGAAAAAAAATGTAGGCCAGCAATTACATAAACCAATACACTGGGTGGAGTGCATAAATGGGAATTAAATGCCCGCCCACAGTATAGGATGTTTTGATAAACCCCTTGGGCTTTGCCCTCAGGGTTTATGAAGCATCCCACACCTCAGGTGGGCATTAAATTCTCGTTATGCACACTACCTCTTGCATTATTGTATATATAAGACCTAGGATTAATGTATGACTTAGCTGTATTTGTATTATGCATGACTTAGTTGTATTTGTATTATTGTGATGTGAAAGTCCCACATTTATAACACTACAGTTGAAAAATAAAAAGAGAAGCATAAACATCAAGGCAATGTAGTAAAAGGTCTTGTGGGTTCTTGACATACAGAAAATACATGCACACACATGCATGCGCACACACATGCACACACACACACATGCACACACATGTTACATCAGTTGTGCAGACACAAAACATGTGAGTGTGATGAGTAGGATAGGGCAGCTAAGCTGCAATATGTCATTTTCAGTGGGTCCTGCTTTTATACATTTTTATAATGTATTCAGTAGAATTAGCACAGCAAAAATGTATTCTCATTTTTACTAGTGTCATGCTTTTATCCACTTTTACAATGTACTGTCCAAGGACAACTCAACTGACATATAGGTGCAATAATGCCTTCCCCTTGTAAGGGTTGGTATGCACTACCCCCCACTTACACTCAAGTGCAAAAGCAGGGCCATGCTGTAGGCAGATAGTTGATGAGGGTGGTTGTCCGAATGAACGAGTAATGGTGGAATGATGAGTGTGATGCCATGGGGCTGTTCTATGATGATGCCCAGCAGAGTTCCTTTAGCATCGCTGGGGAGAGGCATGCAGCAACTCTGACAGCACACCATGCAACCTCTTCCCCACCTGCTGATGATCCTGTGCAGCAGTAAGGCCGCTTCCTTGCCCTGGGCTTTCCTTTGGAATAACAGGACGGGGAGGGCCTCAGGAGAAGTTGGTTGACAGTAGCAGGTAGAGCCTGGTAGATGAGGTGGGGTTATGTTTTGGCTTGATAGCCAGAGTAACAGAGAGGAGTTTTGGAGCCACTGGCTGCATAAAGACAGCTGACAAGTGTGTCCAACTGAATATCTGCTGCTCTTGTTGGGAATCCCCATTCCCATCAGCAATTGGTACTGTTCACAGTTGTTGCTGCTGAGGTTATGGGTCTGACGGTTTGTGAGAAATAGAGGGAGAGATAGCATGATAAGCAGCGAACACGGTGGGATGAGAGAGAGAGAGAGAGAGAACACATATACATTCATATAGTACTATATGTGATTCAATTCCACTGGGTAGAAATGCAGAGCAAACAAAATGCTGCAGAGGCAGTATCCAGCCATAGCCATGCCCCCCAGAGCCCTTTTAATTCATACGTCACTGATACGTCAGCATAGCTCTCGCTATGCAACCATAAAATGTGGCAGGCCCAAGTTGTATGGAAATCCAACGAATTCCTGCATGGAAAGTGAAGGAATTCTGTGTATTTCCCAAAAAGTTTCCAACCTGGGATAATTTCTCATAAATTTCAATGGAAAAATGGCAAAAATAAAGCCTGTGAACTCCATTATTTGCCTCTGATAATCAAGCTGCGATGTACAATCCCATTTTTTATGTGGGGTCCTGTTTCTCCCTATTTCTATACCCAAGATTGGCTATTGCACAGGGAAGTGAAAGCTTAAGGTCAGACAGTCTGTACATGACTTTGGTGGGATTTGAACCTGTGTATCTTGCTTTACAGTTATGTTTTCTAACCACTGGTCTAAACTGTGTCTCACTGAGATTACGGTGCTGGGGGTATATTCAAAAGCTTTAGGCTGCAATGTAAACAAGATCACTGTATAGTGTATTATACTTACAGTATCTCTGTATTGCTGACCTAGATTAAATCAGTTTATTGTAAAATAGGCCTTGAAAGTCACTCATTGGTTGAAACATGTCATTTGACCATTGCTTATTCTCTAACAACTTCACACCTTACCTGAACTACATATTTTATTATAAACAGTTTTACAGTTTAGTTGGAATTTGCACCATTCCTCACATTGAGACAATACCCAAGATTTATTCAGCTGTTCTAATATATGTCATTAAATAGTAATAGGATTATGATCACTAAGAGTTCTCTTATTTTCATACAAGTATGGTAGTGCACTCCAGGGTGTACATTCATAAGAGGATAGTGCCTTTCTTGGGTGGTTGCAGCACTCAGCTATGCCTCAAGCCTAAAAACATCTGTGGTGTTTTGGTTAAGCATACCATTGGTGTGCTACTCTGCAAACACAGTGAATGGGTGGGCTGCTGAAATGCATGACTTTTCTGTTCAATGTGCAAAATAGCTCTTATTGAATACATATTGCAAAGCAGTCATAAGGGTGTTAAAAATAAGCAAACTTTTTCCATGATTGCAAGGACTGTGACAAAGCCAATAGTGAGAACAGCAGCATGTTGTGGAATGGAGCTCAGACAGGGCATCCTCGGTTTTAACATACAGTACCTTGTTAGAGTTCAGATTAGCAACAACAGAAAGTACCACAAAAAATACAGCCTTCTGCGTGTAGCTACTTTTGCGCTCATTTAGCTCGGTTTGGCATACTGACCTTAGAAAACATATTCAAAGACTTTTCAGTTTAACTGAACCACTGCACTACTGGCTCACAGCTCCCAGCTACTGTCCATGTCACACATTCTGAAGAAGCTATTGGCATAACGTTAGTGTGTGCATGTGAGGTAGTTGGGAGCTGGGATCGGGTGAGCCAGTGGTGTGATTGT
Source organism: Neoceratodus forsteri (assembly GCA_016271365.2). NCBI lineage: Eukaryota > Metazoa > Chordata > Ceratodontiformes > Ceratodontidae > Neoceratodus > Neoceratodus forsteri. The sequence continues at coordinate 847,997,341 of CM057450.1, read as the reverse complement.
TCAGTTAAACTGAAAAGTCTTTGAATATTCTTTCTAAGCCAAATAAGCTAAGTCGAGTTAGCCAAGCAAAATAAACTACAACCAGAAAGCTGCATTTTTTATTTTACTTACTGTTGTGTCTAATCTGAACTCTAATAAAGGACTGCATGCCAAAATGAAGATGCCTGTCTGAGCTCCACTCTGACACACTACTGCTCTCTCTATTGGTTTTCTCACAATCCAAGCTAATAGTGATAAGGGTTGCTTATTTTTAATGACTTTAAAGTTAATGTCTATCTGTCAGACCTTATAACACTTGCTTTCTCAGTCCATTTGCTTCAATCCTCCTCTAGGGGCCTCCTTGTGGTTCCCAGGATGAGGTTAAAAACTGCCGCTGACATAGCTTTTAGTGTTGCTGGCCCTGTCATATGGAATTTCTCTTGTTGCATCAGTAATGAAGGCCCCTTCAGTTGAAGCATTCAAAGACCACCTCAAGACCTTCTTATTTAGCCAAGCTTGCCCAGACACTGTATTTTAGTTCCTGCTTCTTAGACATTCTGGAAGAATGACCCCTTTAGGAATCTGCTGCTAAACCAGGCCTCCCATTGTGGGTGGTCTACTTTTTATGTTAAATTGATACGTTTTGCATTTAAATTATTGCATTTTAACTGCTCTTTGATGTATTTGGATTGTTCAGTGCTCAGAGCCTCCGGGATTGGGCTCCTGAAATATAAAATTTGCCTTGCCTTGTCTTACCTAAAGCTGCTTTGCAATATATGTATTCAAAAAATGTTATTTTACACTAAGAATAGAAGATTCATATGTTTGAGTAGCCCACCAATCCACTCTGTTTACAGAGTGGCACACCCTTGGTGTGCTTAACCAAAGCTGATGGTTTATCTGTGGTAGAGTACATTAGCAATTGTGATCACCACACTTCTGTGTTAACATCTGAGGTGTACATATCCCCTTATGACTATACATCTGGTCATGTGTTATCGCTAAAGTATTGCTTCCCATATATGGCATCATTTTCTGAACTGTGGGATATGATTCAGGGACATTACGTTGCCAATCTGTGTAACTCCAAAAATCCTTTACCATCAGATGGGTTATGATCCTGCTAACCTGTAACACTTCATATTTAACATCTGCTTTGTTGAGATTGTACTCCCCAACCAGGTAGTGAGAGACTGAGGGGGAGAGCGTGATGAGCAGTGAATGTGATGATTGCGAGGGGGTGATCCTGTTAACCTGTAGCATTTTCTTTTCAGTGTCTGTTTTGCTCAAATTGTACTCCCCAACCAGGTATGTGAGAGATAGAGAGAGAGAGCATGATGAGCAGAAAATGTGATGAACATTAGTGGGGGTGTTGATATACATGGGTCAGCAAAAAAGTAGAGTGTTGAGGAGGGAGAGGTGGAGAAGAAGGAAACTCATTTTAGTGAATGGGAGGGATGTGGCCAGATTTGCAGGAAGTTCTGCTTCAACTCCACTCCACCTTAAGAACACAGCTGTGCTGTGTTAGGAATTACGATCAGACCCCTTACTTTCCTTCTTTCGTTTCACAAATCAGCATAACTCTGGCACTCTGCACCCATAACAAGCTTTAATATGTGAAATGAAATGTTAGTTCTACAGGAAATTTTCTTTCCTTATCTGTCTTTTTGCATGGCCTTAACAACTTAAACAAAACCGAGCCATTTTAATAAACTTTGCCAACAGCATTCTCTTGTTCATCCAGTGTTTCACATATGCAGGCTCTGGCTTACTAATGCAGTCACTACCACCAGTGCAGTTTCAGACAGTGGAGAGGGAAAGATCTTGACCCTGCTTTTTTGCCAATTCTTATGAATGAGCTCCCGCTGTTCTCCCAGTGTGCTGCTTTCTTCTATGAGCAATAATGCAGTGACCCCGTTAACACGAACAGCATCCCATTATATACTATAAAAAAGTAATAGTGGATTAAGCAGTTACAAGAATTGCTTTCTGCATAATCAGTCTTTAATTAGATTCAAGTCCATGTATAAAATGTTTCATGGTAGTCTGCCCACCTCTAAATGCAACATAATACAAATTTAAACAAGTAATTGTCATTGCCAAATGTTTGCTTGCTGGTATTGGCATTGGTAGTGCAGGAGTTAGAGAGAGGCATAATATGAATGGCCTTGAAGTATTGAAGTAACCCAAACTCCCACCCCCACCCTGCAGAGACTGACAGGCATTGAGGATGTGCCTTTGGGTCATCGGCCATAACACTCACACCATTCCATCTCACCCCACCGTGCTGACACTGACAGGTGTCACAGTGTGCCTTGAGGTCTTCAGCCCTTACATTCACCCCATTCCATAAGGAAATAAGCTGAGATGGGTGAAGTATAGTAGAATGGGGTGAACATTAGGGCTGAAGACCCCAAGGCGCACCTTGATGCCTGTAAGTGGCTGCAGGGTGTGGGGGATGGAAAGGCGTGAGCATTACGGCCGGCGACCCCAAGTCACAACCCCGATGTCTGTCAGTGTGTACAAGGTGGGCATTATGGTTGGAAACCCTAATGTCCCAGGCGTTTGTTGGTATTTTTGTTCCAAATTTTCAGCATGGTCTTTTTAAGACCCCACCTCAGGAAAAGTAGCAGTATTATTTTGCTACTCAATCCCAAAACCTGATTTTGCACAATGAGTGTGCCATTCGATGCCACACGTGCAAAAACACATTTTGGGCAGGATATGAAAAATGACAGCTGTACTGTTCATGAGGAGGTGTGAAGACATGACAATGCTGAAAATCTGGAGTGAAAATATGAAAAAGTGGCAAAGTTATGAGTGTGCGTAGAAACTGTGCAATGCACACTCATAACACAGTCATTTTTTGAAATGATTTCACTAAATTTTCAACATGGCCTTTTTGGGACCTCCCCTCATGAACAGTGGTACTGTGATTTCATTAATCTGCCCCAAAAGTTGATTTCACACAGCGACTGCACAATTTTGTGCTACAGGTGCAAAAACACATTTCAGGAAAAATGACAGCTGTAATGGTCATAAGGGAGTGTGAAAGAATGGCAATGCTGGAAATTTGAAGTGAAAGTTTTAAAAATTGATGAAGTAATGAGCATGCATAGAAACTGCACAACAGACACTCATAATGCAGTCATTATTTGGAGTTTATTCACCAAATTTCAAGAAGGACTCTTTGGGACCCCATCTCCTGAACAGCAGCAGTGTCATTTCTTTAATTGGTCCCTAAAGGTGATTTTGTGCAGAGACCGCAAAATCACCTTTCTGGACTGAGACATGAAACGACAGTGCCAGTGTTCATTAGGTGGGGTCCCAAGAACCCCATGTTGAAAATTTGGGACCAAAACTCCAAAAGTTGACTGAAATATCAATCTAAGCTGAAACCCCCCTTTGACTACAATTATAGAACTTTCTGTCATTTCTTCAGTTCCCGGTTGGTCTTTGAAGAGTGCAGATGTGTTCTTGGTCCACAGAAGATCACTGCTCCTGACCTCCAGAGGTAAGTATGGGTGAGGGGGGGTGCAGGGATGTGGGGTGAGCAGAAGGAGGTTGAGTGTTGGGGAAGGGGACTGGCGGGAACAAGGAGAGACCATTTTCTTTTTTTTAGGTTTAAAAAAAAAGACATTGTGGAATTGTTTTCTTTTTTACAGGTGAAATATTAACAAAACAGATTTTGGCACACTAGGGTGGGCTCCCAGCATGCCAGAGTACTGGAGGGGGGATCAATGCTGACCTGGGGTTTGGGCACCCTGAGGTTGGCTGAGAACATAGGGGCATGAGGGAAGGCACATCCAACAATGGGAGTGGGCATTCCAGTGTCGGAAACATCAAAGAAATATTTTTTTGGCACAGTGGGGTGGGCTCCCACTGTGCTACACTAATGGGGGGAGGGGGGATACATGCTGATACGGGGATTGAGCGCCCCAATATCGGCTGGGGATGGAGAACAGATAGTGTGGGGTGGGAAGCAGCAGTGAGAGGGAGCTAACATTTAAATTTGTTGTCTTGCTGTGCGACTGGTTGGGAGGGAGGGAGGGGAACTGCCACTGCTATGGCGAAACTGCCCCCGGCTGCAGTGGCAGATTTCTTTCAAGTGTGGTGCTCACTCTGTGACTGCCATCATTGGCAGCTTCAGCATTAGTTGGTGGCCAAGGGACATGCCCATTAAAGCATCTGCTGCATTGGCCACAACACTGCCACGCCACTGCAGTGCTCTACTATCTCACTATGTTTCTTGAGTGTCATGCATGCAAGCAAATATAATGATGATTTTGACACTGAATCTGAAGTTCTGTCCTTTTTAAGATTAGACAAACACCAAGGCTAAATCAAATGGTAGCTGTTTAATCTCTGTGCGTCGAATTGTATTGGCATGTATTAAATAAACATTGCCAAGTAAAGTTGATGTTACTTTTAAAACCTACGTTCTATTTTTGGGGGATGGGGATTAAATCACAAACCTCCCAGATTTTCTGAATACTGTAGTAAACATACACATCTGTTTAGTGCTTTAACTGTAGCATATGCAATCTCTTCCATTCCTTGCATGTTGATTGAGGCTTTTGAGACCAAACTGATCATATCAGAGGTCATGAATGTGGAACTGAACTGTGATGCAGCATAATCTTCTTTTAAGAAGTGCACTTGGTTATTCAATGTTGTTTAAAGTATTGCCAGCTAGAGTATACCCATAGTTACCCCTAGTTTAAGAAAGTGGAATTAAAGGGATGCTTCCAACCTAAAATTGGGCTGCACCTCAGTATGAGGCAGGGCCTTATTAGCATTTTTGTATCTTTTTTTTATTTGTTTAACTTATGGTGCTTTCACCATAAGTTAAACCATAAGTTTTGGTGGGAACAAAAATGGTCAATTGGATCACCAACTGGCTGAGGGGTAGGCAGCAAAGGGTATTGGTGGTGGTGGTGCTGGTGGGGGAACTCTCATCACCAAGGGACGTTCAAGCCGGGTGCTCCAGGGATCAGTTTTGGTACAGGTGCTGTTTGGGATATTCATAGCTGATATCTCAAACAGGATCCACAGCAGGATCAGTCTGTTCACAGATGATACTAACATCTTAGCTGTGAAGAATGACATAGAGGGGTGGAAGGGGCTGCAGGAGGACCTGACCAAGCTACAGGAGTGGTCAGACACATGGCAGATGGGGTTCAACGCTAAGATGTGCAAGGTCCTGCACTTTGAAGCAAGGAACCAGAAAAGGAAATATCAGTTGGGAGGGGCACAACTGGAAAGAACCATGGAGGAAATGATCTGGGGTACTAATAACAGGGAGTATGAACCACTCAGCTCAGTGCAGGAAGGTGAATGCAAAGACAAACAAGATACTGGAGTGCAGAGTGAGGGGAATCTCCTCCAGGCACAGAGAGTGATCCTTCCCCTGTACAGATCACTGGTCAAACCGCACCTGGAATACTGTGTGCAGTACTAGCGTCCATTCCTGAAGAAGGACATCAGATTGCTGGAAGGGGTGCAGTGTATTGCAATGAATATAATCCAGGGATTGGAGGGAAAATCCTATGAGGCAAGGCTGGGAGAGCTGAACATGTATTGGATGGGGGGGGATATGATTGAACATTTAAATACTTAAAGGGAATAAACAAGACTAATATGGAAGGGATTCTTTAGATCAGAAAGGGGAGGGACACAAGAGAGTGCCAACTGAGATTGGATAGGGAGGATTCAGGAGGGAAATACAGAGACACTGTTTTATGGAAAGGGTTGTAGACAAGTGGAATACTCAGCCCGAAGAGATGGTATCGTATAGAATGGTGGGGGGATTTAAGAGTGGTTGAGACATAGTGGGGGTTGTTAAGAGGAGGGAGGGGTGGGGTGGGGATGGTGGGGCAGCTGCAAGTTATGGGACTAGCTGCACAATCAAGCAGACTTGATAGACAGTGAGGCCTGTTTCTGCTGACATTTCGTATGTTCTTATGTTCATTTATTTAGACTCAATCTGGTTGATGCTTCGTCCCTTCCGCTGGCAGATTGAATACAAGAGCCCCTAACATTGCACCCACAATCCCCTGCTGCTGTACAGAGAATGATGTATGATGTGGGTATCTGCCATTTGAGCATCCATAGGGTTACTGCATTGTCAGAACTTTTAATAGCTCTGATTTGGAATGTACATGTCTTGGTGCTATACTGAGACATGTACTTTCCAAACCAGAGCTATTAAAAGCTACAACTACTGTATATAGTATCCCTATGGATGCTCCTGTCACTGCTCCCGCATCATACATCATTCTTGGGACAGCCATGGCAGGTTGTGGGCATGCCACTAGAGGATATTGCTTTATAAAACTGACAGGAGGGATGCAGGTTCAACCAGATAAATTGTAAATAAGTGAAATCACTGTAAGCAAAAAAAATCTGAAAATGCTAATCAGGCCTTGCCACAGACTAAGGCAGGGCCAATATTAGGGGGATGCTTCCCTTTAAGACTGAAGACTCTTTTCCTATGATATTGGGATTTTCAAGCATAATCTGGAAAGGTATAGACAGAGAGATGATTTTCAGATGGATCTGTACAGGCCCCACGTGTCCATATTTTCAAAGGTGGTTATCCTTCCAAACTGTTAGAATATTTATAAGATGGTCTGTGTCTGTTTTTCAGATGTAGTAACAAAAACGATGCACACTGAGTTAGTACTGTTGCTTTGAGGCATATTACTATAAAACATGGCATTTTGTTTGCAAATAGATGGATCTTTTTTGAAAGCAGAGTAATTAGATAGTGAAGCATATAACAATTGTGCCTACCCATACCCCATGGAGCCTCCTGCCCCATGTCTTCATAAAGCTTCAGATGTTATTGTGCCTTAGATTTTCACAAAATTATATTTGTATCTGTCTAGATTGCCCAGACAGCAAATACAGTTATGGTTAATTTTCAATGTGAATGACCAATGCGCAAATTTGCTAGAGGAAATATTGGACTCTCCCCACCGTAGTGTAACAAAGCCCATTTCAAACAATACTGACACTTCCAATGTTAATCAAGTAGAAACTGTCACTGGCATGAATACCAAAAGGTTACCTTTCATGTTGTTTCCCCGGGGGAATCCAAGAACACAAAGGTTCTGCTCTCCTACTTGGTTTTCCAGGTAGTCTGTCTTTCAATTTCATGTTACCATGGCCATAATTTGACATTGAGATAGGGGACCTTACCAATGACAAGTGTGCCTTTACTTCAATTAATTTAGACTCTGCAGCTTACAATGTTCCTGACTCCTTCACTGTGTATGCAATATTTAATACTGAAACATTGAAGGTTTTTTAAAATCAGTTTTTTTCTTTCAGTTTCAGTACATGATAGGTTCCATGAGAACTAAACTCCATTTTAAGCTCTGCTTGACTGGATTCTTGCAAACACTGTAACTTTGAAACAATGTTCAATATGGTGTCCATCATTTGTTGTGCCAACTGTACACCAAAACTTTTTTTTTCCTTTTTGTTTAGGACAAGAAGCAGCAAAGCCTGCCAGCACTAAGTTTACAAATCAGGATCCTTCTCCCAAGTGTAATATAATACAGCTGGTAGTCTGTGCTCACTGATGATATATTGTTGGAGGTATTGCAGGATCAATACTTAATTACAGTAATTGGTCAGGAATTCAAGCAAACAATTGTGGGTAGCAGGGATCACCCATTTTTGAAAGTGTGAGTGTTGATGAAGGACACAGCTGGCAAGAATTTAAATAAAGTCCCGCAGGATGGCACAATTTATTTGCCTTTGACAATCTTTAGTCATTTCAGCAGATGCAAAATAATAATAAAAAAAAAGTTATTTCAGGTCTGGCTACTTCAGAGACTGGCATTTTGTCTTTACCAGTGAAGCCTAGCTAGTGGGTGCTGGATCCCACTGCCAAGGTTATGTTAGGGAGGACTTTTGCTAAGGAGGTGTCTCACCAGTCTTTGCATTTCCTCATGAGTCCAGTCTGGCTAGTAGCAAACAGCTTCAGTCCATCAGAGTCTGCCCTCAGCTCCCTCATGACTAATTGGCACTCCCCTTAGTGCTCTTTGATAAGCTTAACCAAAACCCCTCCTTATGTCCCTCTGTTCCTGTGGTCCATACCTCTATACCAAGGCAGCACCGCAACTGCATAGCTCAGCCAGCTGTTCAGCACCAAACACTCCCACTCATAGCTTTGCATAGGCTTTTTCTCGCTCTGGTGTCTCAGACAGCTGATCTCTTAGTGTTCTATACCAGACTGATTAAAATTTGATTGGGGAATCTTTTTATAGCTCTGAGAATCACAGGATTCAAATTTTGCATCATTAAAATTTAATGTACCAAAATCACAAAAGAAACAAAGATTATTAAACACTCACCATAACAGAAAAAAACACAATATTATACATAGTCACTAAACACACGATTCACCTTCCCTTTACAAAATGGATTTTTGTATAGTTCCCCTTAATTACTAGAAGCCTCCCCCTTAACTGCCACTACTTGCTGATACCATGTTCAATAAAGCATGCAATTCTAGGTGTGGCCTGCCCTATAGGAAAACAGTAGTTAGCTGGCTGCTGAGAATCAACCCAAGCCTCTCACAGACTCTCAGCCAGCGTAAATAAAAGAAAACTCTTGCTGCACTGAAAACTGCCTTTTAGATGAACTTTTAACAGCTTAAAGATAACAGAAGCAAACAGGAAAAAAATTGTGCTTGATCTACCTTCAAATACTTGTATTTAAACAGTTTAACTTCATGGCTATTCCTCTTATGTCTGTTTCTCCATTGTAAAACAGGACACCAGTCCTGCATGTTGTTATCTGTTCATACATCTGTTCATACTTATTACACAAGTTTTTACAGGGAAGTTATAGATTAGACTCTTTCTTGGGTTTAGTATTGTATGTGTGTGTGTGTTTGTGTGTGTAACGGGTGGTGGCTATTCAGATAAGTTGAAGCAAGCCCTGGGCTTTCTTGTTCCTGAGCCACTGCTAACCCACTACAGACATGATAATTAAGTATACATACTGTACTGTACATGAGTTCCAACAAGTGTTTCTGCAATTACCAACATGGAGCAGACAAAGATGCCTAAACAAACAAAACAAGAACTTTTGCAAACAATTAACCTATCTTTATTTCCATAGCTGGGGGAGTGGGGAATTGAGTGAAAAATAAAAAGGCAGACAGACAGAAGAGACAAGAGAGCTCTCCTGGGTGATCAGCCCAGGAGAGGCATAAAGAAATTAGACATAGACAGGACAGAAGCTGTGCAGTGAAAAAGATGCAGGAAAGATGTGTGTTTGAGTTTTGCCTATTTTTTTTTTCAGAAACTGGTCCCTAAACTGAACCAATGCATCCTATAGTAACTAACCATTGCCTTGGGGAAGGCCTTATCATGGCAGTACTTTTGTAGTCTATAACTCTGAGTCTTATTTATAAATCACAAAACAGTGACAAGGGGCAACAGAACCTGGTCTGGAATTCAAGCAAACAGTTGTGGGTACCAGGGGTCACCCATTACAACTAACATGTCAAAGATTTATTTCTGTAAAGTGGGGCTATTTGTTCTCACAGAGGGTTGTTAATCCTTGGAACCTGTTACCATTGGAGGTGGTTATTAGTGAGAGGAAAACCACTTTCAAATATAGGCTAGATAATCTGTTGTTTTCAAAGTAAGAAGCTATGCTATTATGGCTGAACAATAGGAGTTTACATGGGCCTCAGCTTTATGCTCATTAATCAAACCTTAGTGAACCTATTATCTACATTTAACTGGTATAATCTGCAATGATGCTGGCTGTGAGAAAACAGTGTTTCTGAAATAAACAGTTGTGTTATGCAGCATGTAAGTACTGTGTGATTATTGCATAGTGCCAGAAGCTCCTGTATATGGCCACTTAAATGGAGTCACAGAAAGCTCCAGGAGTCCTCAGTTTGGAAGATTACCTATCTGAGAACTGGAGAAAGTGAGAACAACGGTTTGAACTCTATTTCAGTTCAGGTGGCATTGAATAGAAAGTAGAAAAAGATATAGGCCGCTACTACTCGGTCAACAAACTTAAATAAATACATTTCTCCATATGATTGGCTTGATGCACTGAAAGTGTGCAGTACATTCCAGTCTGAAAATTCAGAGTATAATATGATGGCAGAAATACTGAAGAAGAAGTTCAAATAAACCATGACATTTAAAACATCATACATTGTTTGCTAAAGCTCCTGGAAAAACAATAAATCAACATATAATTGATTTCAAAACATAAATAAAATCAAGTGTGCTTGACCAGCTTACAGACTACCTTATTAAGGATCATATGATTTATTGAATAAGGATGGCCAGCTCTATGGCAGGTTGTTAAAAAGAAATAACCCTTTTTTTTTGTTTGTTTGTTTTTAAAAAAAAGCAATAAATACCTGCAGGGTAAGAGAAACAAGTTCCTGATAAATCACAAAATGGGGATAAAAAAATACACAGACAGGAGAAAACTTTGAAGAAAGTTGAACAGCAGGGAAAAGACACACACACAAATACACACACACACACACAAACACACACACACACACACACACACACACAACAAACCCAAGCTGAAGTAAAGCAGTGCAGTCAGAGTGGCACTGAGCATGAAAGGGACAACTGTCCAGCATATTATACATTAGGGACAAATCTGCTGTATCTGTTAAACAAAAGGAAAAAATGACCCACTATGCTTGAATGTATAGATCAGAAAGGAGCTATGAACTGGTGTCCACAACAGAAGACTAGAAAGAATGATCAGGAGGGTTGACTCCACCTCTAACACCAATCAGCTAACACAAGATGTAGCAGCTATTGAATGCTGGGCATGCACAAATGGGATGGATTTCAGTACTAAGAAATGTACTGTACTACATCTTGGAAAAAATGACCCAAAACATGTCTATAAACTGAATAATATCACACTAAAAATGGCAGCCAGTGAAAAGGATCTTGGAATCACAGTCAATAACAAGCTTTCCTCAATTGACCACTGCAACAAAATAGCTAAAAATTCACACACACTCTTCAGAAGATAAATCGAGCATTTGTCTCCAAAACAGAAGAATGTATAATCCCTCTTCACAGAACATACATTAGGCAATATTTTTACTACAGGTCACCTTTCTGGAGCCCCTTCCTAAAGAAAGACATAAACAGGATTGAGCAGATACAGAGAAGAGTTACCAAAATGGTACCACACTTAACCCAATTAAGCTATCCAGAAAGACTCCATAAAACAGGCCTATATTCCATTGAACTACACATCAGCAGATGAGATCTGTTTCTCTTTAGAATTCTTCAGTCCCCCACTTTAATGCAGCAATGTGGTGTTTCCTTTTCACAAAGGAAAATAGTGCCAAGACTGCACACCAAGCAATTGGAAGTAGACAAAGCAAAGACAAATAAAAGACTAAACTTCTTTTCCATAAGATCACCTAGATTATGGAATAAACTACCTCAGGAATTAGTTGACAGTAAAACCATCAACACATTTGACAAAAGATCTAGATATATGGTTAACCTCAAACTACAACCAAAAGCTTACAGTAAATGTCCCACAAATTGTGGGAACAATCCTGATGGGCAGTCACCTACTTTTGTCCCTGTGCACCTAGTAAACCTACTACACCTAGTAATCAATGCAGTAGATGAGACAACTGATTGTTTAAGCAATATACCATGACAGGGTGTGGGTACTGCTGGATTTACCCACACTTGCTGTGGTTCTGTCTCAAGGCTGCAGGCTGAGTGAATAAACCATACCAGAAGTGGGTAAATCCTGGCATTACCCCTCACCTTGGAATGGCATATTGCGATTATACAATTGCACTTTTTATTTTGATGGAAAAAAAATGACAAAGTGTTACACTTTATTTTCAATACTTTTTTTATTTGATTTATTGCTGCATGAGAAGAAACATTCTGCATTTGCTATTTGCTACCTGCCATACAGCTGCTAATGCAGCTCTACACAGACACACACACACACGTATATATATATATATATATATATATATATATATATATATATATATACAGTATATACAGGGCTGTCAAGCTGCTTCTGCAGCTACATTAAAGAGAATGCAGCCTGCTAGTAAAATGTGTTTGAAGTCAAAGTATGATTTACCATATTGTCACCGCACCGTTGTTGTACAGCATATGGTGTTGGGTGAATTTTGATGCCTAGTACAGGAACTACAGAGTTTTACATGAAGGGGTTTATGAGAAAATATTTGTTTTTAAATGAAATTTTTCATTGCAGCAGTTGATTGGGGAATGTGATGATGGGTCACAGCAACAGAGTTGAACCAGATAGGTAGCAATCTTTGAGGTGAGCCATGTGGAAGTGGTTGCTGGGAAATATTTAAATATACTGTTTGAGTCAGTTATGGTTTGTCACCTTTGTCGGAGTGTTTTGGGACTTTTTTTTTAATGGCAGTTTTCTCAGTATCCAGAGTTAGTGTGTTTCACATACTGTATGGTCTGTTTTATTTAGAGTGTTGTGCCCTGAGTTGTGCGACAGTGAGCTGGATGGAAATGGGAGTGCACTAGGAGCTGCATTTCTGTGAGATGGCCATTTAGCAGCATTGCCATCTTTGCCAGTCTCTGTGGTGTTGATTAGAGTAATCTTTGGGGGGGGGGTTCATGATGTGGCTGACTGCTGACTGGCACCTTTTTCCATGGGGTAATGCTAGATTTTACTTTAGAGAACAGGTGCCAGCCAGCCAATTAGATGAGAGTATTTTTAAGCCCATTGTATAATTAAATTTATTGGAGCAATATGGAAAGTAAATAGCAGAAAGGATTTGGAACGTGTTATGCTTGAATCTTAATGTACACTGTATGACAAAATTATAAAAAAAAAAAAAATGAAACTCGGGAGTGCAATGCAGCCTGATGCACAGGTAAATGTTTCATAATATTTATGGGCATAAAGTAGAAACAAAAAATAAAACATTTCAGAAGACTTGATACCAGTTCTGGAGACAAAATAAGCACATGTAAGAAACATGGATGAGCTGCTTACATAAAGAAAACAACATGGAATTTCAAACAACTGAAAAAGATGTTAGTCCAGTACTTGGTCTGAAAGACTGCAAGACATCAGGGTGATTGAGAACATTGTGACTTTACAGTTAAATACAGAGGGCAGAGGCATTGTGGATGCTATGAAAATGTCTTTATAGGACTACCATGCCTTGAAAGGAGGCATCATAGTAATAAACAGTAAAATCACCAAGTGATATAACCAACAAGAAAAGTGCCAGCTGGACTTAGAGACAGAGAGAAAAAGGAGTTAGACCTAATGAAAACTCTGAAGATGGATAAAAAGGTATTGGAATCAACAGAATGGGCAAATCTCCAGGTATAAATGATGGATCAAAATAAGCTGACAATCTGTATAGACTCAAGACACCTACACAGGGCCATACAGCATGAGCATCAACCAATGCTCAAAATACAAGAGATGATGCCCAGGTTTTCAAATGCTATAGTATTCTCTGTAATAGATGCAAACATTGGATTCTGGCGGATTCAGCTGGATAAGCAAAACAGTATAATTTTGTACATTTAATACACCCTTTGGTTACTATATGCACAACAGATTGACATTTGGGATATCTTCAACTCCTGATGAATTCCTATGAAACATTTGTCAAATCTTTGTTGACTTTGCAGAAGAAGAATGCACCATGGATGACATTTGTTTCTGGAGGACAGATGTTGAGCAGCATGGTGAGAGGCTCCTACAGGTACAGTAATTGAGAGAGCATGGGAAACCACTGCAACTAATCAGCATGAAATATTTCATTAGAGTATTTGAAATATTCTGTGTGCTGCAGGTCACACTCTTAGCAAAGGGGGGATGAAACCAGACCCAGAGAAAATTAAAGCAATACAATAAATGCCAGATACAAAAGGGAAGAAAGCACTTCTGAGATTTATGGGAATGATCTCATACTACACAACGTTTATCCCAAATGCGTTTTTAGTCTGTAGCTCCAATAAAAAGGGTTTAGGCATTTAGATGTCTAGAAATTCTTTTGAGGAACTAAAGAGATTAGTAACAACACATGTTCTAAGATGTTATGATGTTACCAAGCCTGCCACTTGGTTGGCTGATGCAAGCTTCATGGGCCTTGCGCTGTGGTTGAACAAAGCAATCAACTGGCTGCACATGGCAAACGCCCTGGCAGAAGCACTGCAAATATGTTTTCAAGTTGAAAAAGAGATGCTAGCAGTCTTATCTGACTGTGAAAAAAATCACTAGTAGCTACTGTATCTGTTGTTGTATTGATATACAGACTGATCACAAGCCTTTGGAGCAACTTGACAAAACACTACTTCATCAAACCCCTTAAAGACTTCAAATGACACTGATCAAGCTACAGAGATATGATCTTAGAGCTCAATACAAGCCTGGCAAAGACCTGTTAATGGTTGATCCCTAAGCAGTGCATTTGTAGCTGATATGTCAGAAGAGCTTGATAATAAGCTGTTAGTAAATATACTACTGCAATAGTTCTCAGACTTTGTCACAGTGAGCCTCCCCAAATCCATGGAAAAGACTTTGAGCCTCCCCAAAAAACTGAAATAATCTTGGGGCCTCCCCAAGGAAAAATAATGTACTGTACTTTGCACAGTACACCATGAATAAACTGAAACCTCTTTGAGTACTTGGCTCACATGTAGTTCTTTGTCTTGTACTGATTTAGAACTTTTGAAAAAGCTCCTGTGCTCAAAGGTGTTATCTGAAAAACAAATAAATAAAATAAACACATATTATTAGTCGGCTAATTTAACCCTCCCCCACAGGCCAACCCGCTTGCTCTGCTATTTTCATTCTTGAACCATTGTTACCCCTTCTTGCAGTACCTTCATGTGTCAGACTACTTCCTCTGTTTCCTCTCTATATGAAATAACCTTCCTACCTACTTGCCTCTCCTCTTCCTTCTCTGCTCTAAGCAACATCTCAGGGATTACTTTCTCCCTTTCTGCTATGCTCTTAGCACTTCTATGCTCAACCCTTGTATTTGGACTGTTCTGCCATCAGTTTACAAATTGATCAATTACCACCACTCATTATTAATTTATTGTTCATATTTGTTGCACTATTACTCATTGTGTATTTCTTTATTGTTTTGCAGTTATCTTTAGAATGTATTCACTCCCTACCCTTCCCAGGAACACCTGAAATGAGCCTTGGCTCATTCACCTTACCTTGTCACTTATTAGTAAATACATACACAAAATTCATCTACTATTATCCTCTTTCAGTTTGCTTCATCTCTTCACACAAAATATATAAAACTCAAAATTTAAATAGAGTACTTTTTCAGACTTGCTTTGGGCCTCCCCTGGAACAGCTTGGGGCCTCCCCAGGGAGGCTGGCCTCACCATTTGAGAACCCCTGTACTACTGCATTAGTGACATCCCGAATGCAACAAAGTACTGCAGCATACTGAAGGAGAGTTACTGCAGTAAATGGCAATTTTAATGGAAGTTAATCCCTTTTATCATGCAGTAACTCAAGTCACTGCATGACATCCTAACCACTACCACTATTTCTGTCTCAAGAAGCAAGCTGAAGAAACTGAAGAAGTAGACAGCCTGCTACAGAGACCTCAAAATGTTCTATACTATAGTAAGACAAGTCTGACATGAGCAACAAGCATGCTGTTCCAACAGATCCGAAAGAATACTGCAACAATTGTAATGCGACTTTATTTTATGATGGCATACTGTAATGGCCATTAAATCAAGACCTGAAATGCTGAATAAAATTAATTAAACACTAGTCTTAATGGAGAAAAAGAACCACTTGACACGAAAAATGGCTTAAGGGCACATAATCTAGAACTGTACTTTTGAAAAGCTGTAGCCCCAGTGTTAGCAGCACCAAAAACACACCTTTTCAACCATTCTCTAACTATACATGGGAGACCTGAATATGCCAGATGTTGACTGGAGCACCTTTGCTGCAGCCACATCCACGAGCAGGGCCATTCTTGATGCCCTACAGGGGGCATGCCTCAGACAGCTAGTTTTGGAACCCACTCTGGAGAGAGCAATCTTAGACCTGGCACTGTCAAATGGGGATGGAGAGAGGATCTCTGATCTTAAAGTGGGTAACCATCTGGGAACAAGAGACCACCAAACAGTGTGATTCACGATAAACTTAGCTGTAGAGTCAAGCCACACAAAAGTGAAGGCACTGGACTTTAGGAGGGCTGATTTTGTCAAAATGGGAGCGTGCCTCAGAAAAGCACTAGTAAACAGGCAAGAAGGTGGGGTGGAGCAACAATGGGGAAATATCAAAACAGCCATCACAGAGGCAACAAGTCTTTGTGTGAAGCAAATAAACAAACTAAAATGAAAGAAAATACCACTATGGTTCTCAAAAGAAGTGGCGGGGAAGGTAAGGTAAAAAAGGTAGCATTCAGGAAGTATAAGGAAACACAGAAGGAGCAGGACAGAGAACTGTACCAGTTAAAGCAGAAGGAAGTGGGTACGGCAGTCAGAATAGCAAAGGCCCAAACCGAGGAAAAGATAGCCAACTCAGTTAAGAAGGGGGTTAAAACCTTTTCTAGGTACATTAGGGAGCAAAAAAAGACAGGCAGGGATATTGAGGCTGAACAAAGAGGAAGGTGGTTGGGCAGAGAACGACAGTGAAAAAGCAGGGATACTGAACGAAATCTTTTGCTCAGAATTCACAATGGAAAAGCAGGGGGAAATACCTAAGCCAGTCAATAGAATCACTCAGGATAGGGGGATTGATATTAGTCCTTTCACAGAAGAAAGAGTTCTGAAAGAACTCTTAAAACTGAAGGTGGATAAAGTAATGGGGCCTGATGGGATTCACCCCGGGATTTTAAAAGAACTAAGGGAAGAACTAGTAACACCACTGACTACCCTTTTTAATAAATCATGGGAGGATGGGGTGGTACCTGAGGACTGGAGGAGGGCAGATGTGACTCCCCTTCACAAAAGTGGGAGCAAGACAGAGGCAGGAAACTCAGACCTGCCAGTTTGACCTCAGTGGTAGGAAAAATGATGGAATCACTTTTGAAGGAAAGAATTGTTGAGTACCTAGAGGCCAGTGGGGCACGGGACCCAAGCCAGCATGGATTCACAGTGGGAAGGTCATGTCAGACAAATCTAATTGATTTCTTTGACTGGGTGACCAAAGCAGTAGACCAAGGAGGGGCTGTGGACATGGCCTACCTAGACTTTAGCAAGGCATTTGACACAGTCCAGCACAAATGATTAATAAACAAATTATCCAGCCTGGGAGTGGGTCCTAGGGTGGTAGCCTGGGTAAAACACTGGTTGGACAACAGGAAACTGTGCGTAATAGTAAATGGAGGCCACAGTGAAGAAAGGAGGGTTACTAGTGGGATACTGCAGGGTTCAGTACTGGGGCCAGTCCTTTTTAATGTCTTTATAAGTGACATTGCAGAGGGACTGGAAGGGAAAGTATGTCTCTTTGCAGATGACACAAAGGTGTACAACAGGGTTGATACACAAGGTGGGGTGGAAAGGATGAAAAGGACTCTGGCAAGGTTGGAGGAATGGTCAAATGTATGGCAGCTTAGATTAAATGCAAAGAAGTCCAAAGTAATGCAATTGGGAAACAAAAATCCAGGGGAAGAGTACACAGTGGGGGGTGAGATACTGACAACAACAAAAATGGAAAGGGGCCTGGGGGGTAGTCATATCAGATGACCTAAAGGTGGGCCAGCAATGTGAGATGGCATGAAAGAGGGCTGGGGGGATACTGGGATGCATAGGGAGAGGCATCACAGGTAGAAAACAAGAAGTTGTTGGCCCTCTGTTCAGACAGTTGGTAAGACCACATCTGGAGTACTGTGTACAGTTCTGGAGACCCCATCTCTGCAAAGACATAGACAGAGTGGAGGCTGTCCAGAGGAGGGCAACCAAAATGCTGCAGGGTCTACATCAGAAGACATATGAAGAAAGACTAAAGGAACTAAAGATGTATAGCCTTGAGGAAAGGAGGGAGAGAAGGGACATAATAGAAACTTTCAAATACCTCAAGGGAATTAACGAAGTCCAAGAGGGTAGCATCTTTCAGAAAAAGAGATGTGCAAAAACAAGGGGGGGCAATTTGAAGAAAGAAGGGGGATGGCTCAGAGGTAATGTGAGGAAGTATTTCTTCACAGAGAGGGTTGTGGATACATGGAACAAAATTCCTGAGGAGGTCTTAGAGTCAAAAACAGTGAGGGAATTCAAGAATGCATGGACAGACATAAGGCAATTCTAGTGGGGGGTAGGAGGAAGTAGGCTGTAGGTTAACTAGGATCTGCAGCTTATCCATTAGGTAGGGAAATGGGCAGACTAGGTGGGCCAAGCGGTCCTTATCTACCATCAAATTCTATTTTTCTATGTTCTATGACATCTTCACAGTCTGGTAAATAGCCCACCTAATCCCACTCTTCAAAAGTGGAGATAAGTCCAAGGCTTGTATCTATAGACCTATATTGATACTGCCTGTCCTTGTTAAGGCCCTGGAAAAATAGTCAACGAACAGGTTCTGGATTACCTATCCTGCCATATCTTACTCACACATTCACAATCTGGTTTCAGGCCTCTACATAGCACTGCTGTTGCACATATCAAAGTAAGAGATGATTGGCTCACTTGCCTTGATCAAACACTTGTAACAGCTTCCACTTTCTTAGACTTCAGCAATGCTTTTGGTACTGTTGACTATCAAATTCTGCACAATAAACTGTCTAATGTTGGAATAAGCCAGCATGCTTTACCCTGGTTCAAAAATTACCTAATTTGGAGACAACTGAAGTCTGAAGACATACTGTCCTCCTCTTCTCAAATATCCAAAAGCATCCCACCAGGATTTGACCTCGGACTGCTTCTTTTCACTATCTACACTAATGATCTGGGAGATGACACAGGTGATGCGAAACTGCACTGTTATGCAGTTGATACTGTAACATATACAATAAAAAACAACATAAAAAAAGCCATACATGGGTTACAGTCCGCCTTTAATTCCCTTCAGTTGAAACTATGCACTTCCAAGCTCCTACTGAATGCTGAAAAATCAAAATATATGATTTTTTCCCACAGCAATAATCAATTAACTAACCCTTCCACCCTTGGCATTCTTGCATTACAAGGTGATAGACTAGAACCAGCAGAAACCTTCAAATATCTTGGCATATGGCTAGATAATAAATTGTCTTTAAAAAGCCATATAGATAATATGTGTAAGAAGCTTAGTCTAAGGCTGGATTTTTACTATGGAAATAAATTCTGCTTACTCCTAGATGCCTACAGAACCTCAGTCAGAGCTATGTTCCTACTGCTGCTTGAGTATGGGGAACTTTATATATAGAAGTGCTGCAGCTGATCAATTTGCAAAGCTGGATGTCCAGTATCATTGGGCACTTAGATTTATCACTGGACTGCCTGCAGGAACCCGTTGCTGCATCTTGTATGCATCTGTTGGTTGGTCTTCCCTCTCCACTGGCACCTGAAAAACCTTTATGTGTGGACTTGTAAAACTATTAGGCATGATGTACCCCCAACATATCACTCAGCTGCTATGTAGAGCCTCCAATCTATAAAACCTGTGAATAAGCAACCTCATTTTGCTTGAAACACCAACATTTACAACCAAATATGTGAAAATGGCCTTCAGATGAATTACCCCAAGCTACTGGAAAACTACAGGCTTGCCTAAAATTGAACTCCACTGTGAGCATAACTACCTTTAAATCCCTTGATTGACTCCAATTGTTTTGACAACTGACTTGCTCTGAATATGTGGTACTGCTACTGATGCTAAGAATGTTTTTTTTTGTTTGTTTGTTTTTTGATTTGGTCTCTATATTTGTATCTTTCCTTTTTTGACCTACCTGAATATATACAGTACTACTGTAATTTACACTATTTACTCATGCTGTATTACATGTCACATTGTTGATTTTTCCTGACCTCTTCTGTCCTTACCAGGACCTCCTTGCAGATAAGCTTTACTAAGTGGAGCTTTCCTTGTAAAACAAATACAAAAATGTGTTAATACTTTAAATAAGTATTCTAGTGAGCACACGTCTTGTTCTTGCATACTTTGGTGATGTCTTCACATGATACAAAGGTCATGTTAATACTAGTCTTTATTGTGTTTGATATTGTATCTTTGCAAAAGGGGCGACATAATAGGTAATCATTTAGGCTCACAAGTGAGATATTTTCAGTACTTAACTGGTACAGTCAGTCATAACGCAAGCACTGAGAAAAGTAGCACCCCTGAGGTACTCATTTGTGCTACACAGACTGTTAGTAGAGTATGATCATTACAATGACCAATCTGACTGTGACTCAAAGCAATCACTTTGCTCCAGACATGCAGCTCCAAGCAAGCCTAACATTTCAGTCTTCTGCTGTCATTCTAGGTGTGTGTGTGTTGGGGGCTAGAACCTTTTTGGTGCCTTGGTATGCCTAGGCTCATCATCCTCAGAAAAGAATAGGATAATTATCAGTTTTTAGATGACCTCTCGTAGCTTTAGAGCAAAACAGTAGTTTCAAAGGTGAGTCCAGATACATTCATTGCTTTTAGATCTGTGATAGTCCCCCCAAAATATGACATGTTGACTGTATTTTAAACTAAATGAGGGAAGTATACTGTAGATTGTGCTCAATCCATCATATTAGGTTTCGTGATTGTATCTAATCAGTATACCCTTGATAAAGGATATAGATAGCACACTGTTAAATACCTGGAGGTTTGCACCATTAGAATAATCCAAAACTGAGTTGATAGTATTTACTGAACTAAACTCCAAAACTACTAATCACATCTGTACCTTTTTATTGTGTTGTGTGATCCGTAGCACCAACAGTAGTTTCTGTTTTAAGACAGTAATGATGGCTAAGATGTTAAAGCTTGGAAACCTAAACTTTCTGCAGAAAACTGTCCGGTAAAATGTAACAAATGTATATAAAAAAAAAAACAGAACTCTTGGTGAAAAAAATAAATCTTTACCGATATGAAATAATGTATCAGTAATAATATGAACAACACTGCAATAGAGTGAAATTTAGGCTCACTGCAGTCAAACAAAGTGGCTGGTCCTCTCGGAGTGATTGTTACTGATTCTAGTTTCTTACTGTTCTACTTGCCCCTTCATCATCAGTGCATGATGGTATGAAACTATCTTAAGGAGTGCTTGAAAATCAATGAACATTGCTGTAATCATCTTGCACACCTCATCCCCTGTTCATCTTTATTAAGATGTCATTTTCCCCCAATAATGTCACAGTGTGAGCCTTTCTCTTCAGAGGTCAATGTGCTGTGAAACAAAATTCTGCAGATGGGTCAATAGGTAGATGCAGACCTTGAGAGTGCCTGTTAGCTGCTCTCCTTCATTATCATGTTCAATTCAGTAAGTGAATCAAATACAAAATTCTAGTGCCAGCTGGAGTGGCAAACTCCAAGGACACACTAATACATCAGATGCAGACCCAGATCTGCCTTTTCAATGTGAAGTTTTCTTCTGTGTCAGATGGCATGTCATTATTAACTGAATGGGTTTAAATTAGAGTTCTTTGGCTTGTATTGCCCAATATCTTGGGTGGCATAGATAGTATCATTATATGAATTGATAAACAGTATCACCTCTAAAAAATAATAACAAAAATTAATATGTAGCCATGCTTCTAATAATGTCTAGCAATTTACAGTGAAAACTGAATTGTTTCATCTGCATCTGATATCTGGATTAGAAAAGTAGGTCCCTGGGTATCTCTAATTGAAATTTAATTATATATATCATTCTAACACAATCTGCATTTACTCATTCTAAATGTTACAATAGTATGACCATTAGGATTGCACATACTGATGAGAACATGATTGCAAATTGGGCTATAGTCTCAAAGTTTCCCTTCCTTTCTTCCCCTACTTTTGTTTAATAGCAACTACTCTAACTGTCAAAAATGTTTTAAACAGTAATAGCCAGTTCTTAGATACAAATGATTTTCCCCAGAGGGGTGCAGTTAGAAGGAAAAAAAAAATGTAGCTGTGCATTTGAAATTACTTGTTACTGCAAGGCACTGAAGGAGGAATGGGTTTTGCAAGCTGACTCATCCCTGCCTCTGATGTGCCAGGACACTAGAGGCAGCAGGGGCACCTCAGGTGATGTTAGCCAGTAGAAGTGGGCTAAGGCTGGACTAGGTCTGACTCAGGGGCTTAGGTGGCATCCAGCTAATTAAGTGGATAGGCTGCGAGGGCATATAAACCTGCATGCTGGACAAGCTCTCATTGTGTCTACCTGCTTGGTATTTGATTCTCCTGGTTCATTATCTATGACGTAAGGTCTCTTGTACCTGTATTTAAATAGTAGTTGGTTGGCTTAAATTTCAATAAGGATAAGAGGCCTTGCAACTCAGTGATGGCGCCTGGAATTAGGTCTGAGCATAGTATGCAATTAATCCAAACAGAGCTTGGGTAAGAGTCTGAGAAGCCACTTAATCACTTACAGTTCATTATTCCAGCCCTGAGTGAAACATTTTCCCAGTTAATTATTTGGTTGGTCATACAGCTGGTGGGTCTGGAAATCCATGCTAGTCACACAGATTAATGCGCTTCATGTTATTCTGATCCCTGTGTGAGTAAAAAGTGTAATAGTAACCTCTGACTTTCCCTCTAGGATGCTCTAGAACCCTTTTTCTAGATTTCTGATTGAGAGAAGAGTTTTGTTCCAGAGTAAGCCATCTCTCTCCAGAAGTGAATGTGCATGCACTCCAGCAGCAGCTTGTTCTTTTTGTTTAAACACAAATTAAATGAAAGGAAGAACCCCAATAAACCCCCACAGCTAGTAAAGAAACCCATCTTCACTTAGCCAGTTTTGGGGGTCAGTTGGTCTGCCGTTGGATGCATTTATGGGATAGGTTGTTTTAAGAGCATTTAAGTGCACATAAAGTCCCCATATCAGACTGCATTCACTGCATGGAATTTAGGCCTATCTAGCGTGCAGCTTGAGTGAGGTTTCCTTTTCAACACCACCACTCCCTCACTGGTGGGGGGCATCTTAGTATGCTGAAATAAAAATAATACAGTATTTTCAGTGTTTGGACAAGAAAATAATGCAGAATTTTCAGTATTTGACAAGCTAAAATATTTGAGTATTACAAAATAAAATGATGTATTTTAATTGCGAAGATGTTCTCTAATACAGTAGTTAAAAATAGTCAAATTATAGGACAAGTTATCTTCATTAATTAATAAACTAATTATCTTAATTGATCTAGGCAAGAATAGAGATGCTATTTCAATGAATAATATACTTCATTCTCTTAGTTTAATGGGTTTTTTTTTGCCTGATTGATAAACAGTCTAATTGAATAGCTTCACATGGTTTCCATGGCTGAAAAGTATATATTTTTTTCTACCTAATTAAAGTACCAGTGAACCCAGGGCAGATGGAAAAGATTTGTAGACAGTGCTTAGGTCACTTTGAGTCTTGTCTTTAAATTTGTAACAGGTAGTGTGGGAAACCCATCTCAGAGTAGATTAAGAAAGCCCGATAAGCAGGTGTGTAATTGGGGGTTAGATCTGCAGGAGTCTTTGTTCCTTCTAATAAGAGTACTTACTATAAAAAACATCCATGCCCAACATGTCCCATCATGCTCATTTCCCAGCATGTGAGTGGAATAGCTCAGGAGTGGGGCTCTTCCTTAGACATCTGCAGGGGTCCACAGATAGTCCACAGTCCACAGGAAACTCTGCAAGAGGATCGCCAGGCCAATAACAGAGAATGTATAATACCGTGTCTTGGCATACTGAAACAATTGGTTTCAGGGTAGGAAGATACAGATAGTGTGTTAACATTTAGTGGAGTAAGGAATAGTAAGCTCCAGAATATGGTAGGTAAGAGCTGAAGGGTTGAAATGGGAAATTCTGAGATACCATATATAGGGTAAGGTAACAAATAAGATTCAGGCAAAGGGATTAGATGTAATAGAAACCAGGGTACGGTAGGTATGGATAGGAGGGTTGAATATGGAAATTAGGAGACATGCTATCTAGAGTAGGTAACAAATAATGTTCAGACAAGGGGATGCACAGCAATGCTGCAATCAAAACAGTGAACTGAAAAAAACAGAGTCAATGAAAACACCAACTGAAACAACAGCAGCACACACCAGAAGAAGTGGGAAACATTCCCGTGTATTTGTTTTTTGCAGGGGGGGATTCCTTCCCACACATCCCCACACTAAATTAATCAGCTGTGAGAGGGATGTGGATCGAGAGGGAAAAGGGGAAACTCGGGAGTGTGGGAACTTAGTTTAAAAAAAATAAATAAATAACATGTTGGGAAACAAACCCCAATCCACGGCTCTCCACTGCACCAGGTGCTTGTGCCTTAGCCACTCCACCACGGGAGCGGCTCAACCAGAGACAGAACCTGTGGCCTCTTCAGCCCTTCCTCCAGTTCCTAGTCAGTGACAAGGGTAGTTGTAATTTCAAATCACTATTATACCTCTGTTGCTGTAATTCATTCTGCTCTTTAGACCGAGCTGTTATCCTTGTGCTGTACCCATGAACAAGAATGAAATACCTAACCTGCTGACTCCAACAATTAAAACTATAAACACTACTGGTCTGGTAGTATATTCTAAATGTTAGTGTAATGAGCTCTGAATGAGCTTAGTACAACCAACAGACCTGTGTTTGATTCCCATGACCTCAGCTTGCATACTGTGTGATTCTGAGCAATTAATTTAACCTCTCTGTGCTTCCCAGGTGCCCCTGCAAACAGGTCATTTGAGTAGTGGATCTTATCCTGTTATGAAAGATAAAAACAAAATATATATACAGTATGGCCCAGATATTCAAACTGCGCCAGTCTGAGGCGCAAGCCCCTGCGCCGCTCAAAATAGTTGCGCAGGGGTGTGGCCGGGGTGATAGTCAAAGGTGTTTGCGCTGTTGAGCCACCCTTTGAATATCACCCTGAGCCACAGCACTTGGCGATGATGCAGTGGAACTTGCGCCACCGCAGTTGCCAGAGTTGAGCATTAAACTTGCGGTGGCGCAGTACCATTGCGCCATCGCAAATTTCCGATATTCAAAGGTGACATGCAAATGGGGCCATAATTTATGCAAGGCGCAGGGGGGGCCATTTGCATCTATTTATGGCCCCATTTGCATGCCATTTGCATGTAGGTGTGCCGATCCCGAGGACTTGCTCTGGCCACCCTGCCAGGCAGCAGCCGTCGAGGACCGACGCCACAATGCAGCCCGATCGCGGGCATCACGGTTCATGACACCCCCACATCTCCACAGCCCGATCGCGGGCAGAACTGCATACATATGCCCCCCACACATCTCCCACAGCGATCGCGGGCAGAACAAGTACATCGCCCCACATCTCCCACAGCCCGATCGCGGGCGGGCTGCGTCATATCGCCCCCACATCTCCCACAGCCCGATGGCGGGCAGAACCTCTGTGGCCCCAGTGCCCGATCGCGGGGCAGAATGCTCCCCTCCCCCAACCGAATAACTCCCTGGTGGTCAGTGGACCCGTAAAGCCCGATCGCGGGCAGAATGTCACAACACAACCCCCAAACATCTCCCTGGTGTCTAGTGTCCCCCACCCACCCACGAGCCCCTCCACCCGCTCCCCGCGGCGGCGGCGACAGCATCCCACCCGCCTGCCGCCCGCCTCGCCGACTGACACATGACAGTCCGCTCGTGAATGATCTTCACAAATCTGGACTGTCATGAATGTATGGGCTGCGACGCCCATTGGCTGTAGCTCTGCACCACGGGCGTGCAGCTCACCGACAGTCAGTCGGCGGGCGGCGGGCGGCAGGTGGGTGGATGCTGTCGCCGCCGCCGGGGGAGCGGGTGGAGGGGCTTCGGGTGGGTGGGGGACACTAGACACCAGGGAGATGTTTGGGGGTTGTTGTGACATTCCTGCCCGCGATCGGGCTTTACGGTCCACTGGACCACCAGGGAGTTATTCGAGTTGGGGGAGGGAGCAATTCTGCCCGCGACCGGGCACTGGGGGTTCACAGGTTCTGCCCGCGATCGGGCTGTGGGAGATGTGTGTGTGGGGGGGTTCATGTATTTGTACTGCCCGCGATCGGGCTGTGGGAGATGTGTGTGTGTGGGGGTTCATGTACGTGTACCGCCCGCTGATCGGGCTGTGGGAGATGTGTGTGGGGGTTCATGTACGGTACTGCCCGCGATCGGGCTGTGGAGATGTGGGGGGTTTCATGTAACTGTGATGCCCGCGATCGGGCTGGTGGGGGGCACAGGGACTGAGTTGGAGGCCAGCTAGGGTGGCAGCTGCTGTTGCGCGCCTGCAATACAGCAGCTCACCTGTGGGTGGCCCTCAACTTGATCCTTTTTTTTGCTCAGGCAGTAGGCACAGGTTGGGGTTGCTATGCACAACTCTGCACAACCCGACTGAATATCATCAGGTCATGCAGGTTATGCATGGTTCTCCCTCCTGTTGAGCATGCATTAATTTGCATTGCTCTTTGCGCAACCTGTTGCCAGTGGAGCAACTGCCTCCTGCTGAATATCGCAGAATGGCGCAATGTAGACTTCGTGCATGTGCAACCCTGTTGCGATGGAGCAACCTCTTTGAATATCTGGGCCTATATATATATATATATATATATATATATATATCCATATATATATATATATATATATATATATATATATAGATCCACATATACATATATACTACCACTCTATTATATAGGTAAAGTTGTACACAAGGATCCTGTAATTCTGCAACTCTAGTTCCACTGGATTTGCTTCATGCTACACTATATAGTGCTGTAGAACTGAATGTTCTTGGTGAACGTTCATTCAAATATATAGTTTTTCCCTAGTGCTTATCTTCCTTTTCCATCTTGTTTATCCTGAAGACCCTCCTCAAACAACATGTGATGTCATCTGTGACATCGTATTATTTCTAAACCAATGCCTGGACTGCCTTATGCCACATAACTGAATAATTCATGTCACAGTAATCAGAAAATGCCACCAGAAGCCTACAAATACTGCCACGGCAATCAGAACAAAGTGCTGTGGTACACTAGGGGCTCCTGGAGAGGACTGAAATCTGGTAAGAAGGAGGAAAGGGGTTCCTCTCCGGGGCTGGGGTATGGGAGGTGGGTGGGTAGTGTTGGGGTACTTGGGTGTTGTCTGGTATGGAGATGTGGGATAAGAGTGAAAGGCTGTAGGGTTGAGGGGCTGTTGGTATGGGAGTTGAGGGACTGAGGGGAATTTGGGTTGTGTAACTGAGGGTTAGTGGTTGGGGCTATTTAGGGATATCCTAAACAAATACTGGCCAATATTAAGAGTGATGTGCATCTGAGGGATGTGACACAATGCAGTCCTACTATAATGTTTAGATGAGTAACAAATGTAAAAGATGTGGTGCTCACAACACTATATAGTTTCCAGACTCCTTGTCTTATACCATGGTTGGAACTATGAAGTGCAGGAAAATGGAGGTAAGCAAAATGCAGTTTTTTGCAGTTACATTAAGATAGGTGTAGATACAGATCATCCAAAGGGTGGTAAAATTAAAAACAAAGGAAGTTATTTTTTAGTAATACAAATAATTAATATCCTCAACTGCTCATGCAAATGTTTTTGTGTGGGTAGAACTGTTCATAAGTTCAAAATCTGCATAAATGAATAAATAAGAGCACAAGAGGCAGGAAACCTAAAATATGCAGCTAGTGGGCATGTGAAAAATAAACCCCTTGGGAAACATACTATTCAATCTTTTAGTATAGAGAAAATCTTCTTGGGTCACATTGGGGAGGGGGGGATTTGGAGATGGAAAATAGCCAAAAGGAGATAAAATGGCTGCTGAAAACAAGGGCTTGTAGTCCACCAAGGCTTAATAATTCCCAAGGGGGGACATGTTAACAAGGTGTGCAAAAAATTCCTCTACAACTGTGCAAACTATTAGACAAGTGTTAGGGGGTACTAAAGACTCTCTTCAAGTGTGTCATAAATATTATCCTGGAGTTGGATCTTGATTTGTATTCAATGACATTTGGTTAGTCTGTTGTACTGCTGCTGAGAGTATGTATTAGATGAACAAGAACATAATTTTTTCTTCACAAAATGCATGCACAGTTAAAGAGCTAGTTTACTGCCTGGAATTAATAGTAATTTTCAGATGCTGTCAGCTATCACTTCCAGTATCTGAAGCATTTTTCTGGTGGGTCACAATGCGCATGAGTCAACATATTGCAGTAGTAGCAGATTTGGAGATACGGTCACTATGGGCAAATGCAGGGCATGCATCAGTAGGTGCATCCCTAATTCCCCAATAAGGCAGCATGCAGGCACCACACCAGCAATATGGAATGTGGCCACCAGTTCTAAGAAAAGGTCTGCTGCAATGAGAAGCAAGCTGCTCATTACAGTGGCACAATAACACGCCTCCTGATCTAAACATGGCGGCACTGACTGCCACCGCCCAACTTCAGGGGTGCCCAGTCCCCCTGTCACATGCCCTGATCCACTTCATTTGCCAACATGGCAGCCCACTCCCCATCGGCAAAATGACCTCTGTTGTGTGCCGAGGTGCCCAATCTCCTCGGCATCATGCGCCCCCAGCAGTCTTCTTTTGCTGATGGGGCCCAATCCCTGTTGGCTAGTCACCCCTTCCTGTTTATTTTGCTGATGGGGAGCCCACCCTGTTGGCATAATGTCTCCCCACACCTGTTGTGTGCCGAGGTGGGTGCCCAATCACCCTCGGCTTTTGCCCCCCCTATCGTATCTGCCGATGGGAGTGCCCAATCCCCTGTCGGCTACAGCACCCCCAAAAAAACCATCAGGTGGCATGCTGGGAGCCCACCCCAGCATGTCAAATGTCCCTGAAAAAAAAAGTCCCACGATGTTCCCCCCTTTTTTTTTTTCACCAGTAAAACAGGAAATGGTCCATCGTGGTCTCCCTGCCCCCTCCCCCCAATCCTTGCCCACCCTCTGCACACCCTGCCTCCCCACACACCACTCACCCCATACTTAACTGCGCAATGATCTTCGGTGGACCAGGAACATGTCTGCACTCTTCAAAGCCAACCGCGAACTGAAGAAATGCCGGTAAGTGGTATAATGGCATAAATAGGGTTTTTTTCAACTGTGGTGCATATCTCAGGCATTTTTGGGAATTGTTACACCAGATTTTCAACATGGGGTTATTTGGACACATCCTCATAAATTCTGTCACTGTCATGGCGTTATTTTGTCCCAAAAGTTAATTTCACAGTCACTGCGTGGAATCACCTTTTGGGACCGATTAACGAAACAACAGTGCCACTGTTCAGGAGAGGGCTCTCAAAAAGCCTATGTTGCAAATTTGGTGGAAAAAATCAAAAAAAGGGCTGTTTTACGAGCGTGCATTGCACAGTTTCCATGCACATTTGTAACTTCGTGAATTTCTAATATTTTCACTCCAGATTTTCAAAATTGGCATTTTTCCACACCTCCTTATGAACAGTACAGCTGACATTTTACATATCCTGGCCAAAATGTGTTTTCGCACGTCCGGCACAGAATAGCAGGGTCCCTGCACAAAATCAGTTTTTGGGACAGTTTGAGGAAATGATGGTGACACTTCATGAGCAGTGGTCCTAAAATGCCTATGTTGAAAATTTGGTGATGAAAGTCTATAAAATGACTGTGTTACTAGCGTGCGTTGTGCAGTTTTCACGCACCCTTGTAATTTTGCAAATTTGCAATATTTTCATGCCAGATTTTCAACACTGTCATTTTTTTCACACCTCCTTATGAATAGTACAGCTGTCATTTTTTACCACCTGCCCAAAATGTGTTTTTGCACCTGTGGCACACAGTGACGTGGTCGCTGTGAGAAATCAACTTTTGGGACAAATTAACAAAATCACACTGCTACAGTTCATGAGCGGAAGTCCTAAAATGCCTATGTTGAAAATGTGGTTAAAAACATCCCAAAAATAATTGGGTTATAAACGTGTGTTGCACAGTTTCTATGCATGCTCATGACTTTGCTAATTTGTCATATTTTCACTCCAGATTTTCACCATTGCCATTTTTTTACACCTCCTCATGAACAATACAATTGTCATTTTTTAAATACTGCCCAAAATGTGTTTTTGGACCTGTGTCACCAAATGGCATAGCCGCTGTGCAAAACCACCTTTCAGCTAACAAACTGATAGTGCTGCTCTTCATGAGATGGGGTCGCAAAAAGCCCATGATGAAGATTTGGAGTGAAAATACCAACACACGCCTATGGCGTTAGGGTTTCCAGCTGTAACACCCCACCCTATGCAGACTGACAGGTGTCAGGGGTGTGACTTGGAATCATCAGCTGTAATGTTCACTATTCAACACCCACCCCCACCCTGCAGCCAGTAACATACATTGTGGTGTGCCTTGGAGTATTCAGCCACAAAGTTTACCTCATTCTCCTATACTGCACCCACCTCAGCATATTTTCTTATGGAATGGGGTAAGTATAATTCCCAAAGATCCCAAAGCATACCATAACACTTGTCAGTGTCTACAGGGTAGGGTGAGGTAAAATGCCATGAGCATTATAGCTGATGACCCAAAGGCACACCCTATTGCCTGTCGGTCTCTGCAGAGTGACGGTGGGGTTGGCGTCACTTCAATACTTCACTGCCTTTCCTATTATGCATGTCTAACTCCTGCACTACCAATGCCAATGCCAGCGAGACAACATTCGGCATTGACAAATGCATGTTTTATTGTCTGTTTGCTAAGTAGAAGATTTTCCACCTGGAAGTACTGGGGTGATGTGTGAAGCAGCACTCTGTCAGGAGGGGAAAAAAAAGTCAGTTCTGTTCCTCCCACTACATCGTCAGATATGAGACCAAACACCTTGAGGCATCGCAATCCTTGTAGCCTGAGCAGTGACTTTCACACGCTACCAATCAAAATGCAGGAAATTGTAACATCACTGGTTACCAGGGGGAGCCAGTCCCTGCTGCTTCATGTGAAAGTGAACCCTGGTGATGAGAAATGGTTCTCATTGGTTACTAGTGATGTCATAGTCAGTGTGGTTTCAGTGTTGATGTAGTGGGAGGAACAGAACTGACTTTTTTTTTTCCTACAGACAGAGTGCTGCTCTGCACCTTGCCACAGCACTGCCAGGTGGAAAATCTTTTAATATTCTAGCTACAGTATAACAAGTGATAGCTGACAACATCTGAAAATTAAAGTTAATTGCAGGCTGTTTCCAGGCAGTACACTAGCCCTTTAAGGATTGCAATATGTTATGTGCACAGGTCCAGTCACTTTGGAAACATCTGTGGAAGTGTTTTTAAGTTTGTGTTTTGGAATATCTTGGTTCTGTTCAGCTTGACTACTGGGGGTTGGGGGTTAGAGTAAAATTCTTTTGATTGCAAACCTGGGGACATCCAAGACAGAATTGTGGCATTTGACACGTGCTGCCTGCTACTATCCAAAAGAGAGCCAGAACTTCTTGGGATATGGCCAAAAAGTTTATAGTTTGTGTTTTTAAAATGTTTTACACATTCCTTGCATTCTTGTTCCAAATCAGAGTTATTTGCTGGCACCAATATTTAGAGTAGTCTAGTGCCTAGTGGTTAGAACAGGAGATTAATAACTGGGACAGTGGGGGAGATCAGAGGTTCAAACTCTACCAGAACCAATATGGTTCTGGTGGGGTTTGAACATGTAATGTCAAATACTTTCTAACCATGATCTAACCACTTAACTTGCCAGGGCTCCAGGCCACTCAGCTGTCCAGCTATGTGTTAAAGGTTAAACCAGGAGATTTTGTATTTATTTATATTGCAATTTGTAGAGTATATTGCTACGTGTTTAAGATCTGTAAAATGGGACTTTTAGAAGAAGGCAGAAATAAATAAGCTACAGTGAAAGTCTAAGACAAGGACGAGCTGCCAAGAGCATGTACTGTTCATGTAAACCCAGAAACACTTTTTGCTTTATTGGATAATAACAGATACGTAATTGTTATTAGCTTCTGTCCTACTGTTGCTCATTCTTCCTGAATGAATTTTTTTGTCCCTGGTGCTTTTGTTTTCATGTCATTTCTGAATACCTTACAGTATGCAATTGTGAAAAGCCTCAATTACGTCTTTACCAGTTGAAATATATAATTCCAGAGGTCAAAATCAGAAAGTATCATCATTTTTTGTGGAAGTAAAATTAGTTTTAATATCCTAAATTGTAACATTTGACAGTACCAAATAGACTAAGATTGGGTGGAGGTGATCAACCAGATGTGTGGGGGAGAGGGCACTGGGTGATATATCAGCGGTGCTTGTGCTCATTAATGTAGTTATCTGTTGCAACTCTTTTCTTGGTTACAGCTGTCTCCAACCCCCTCCACCCTTAGCATCACAGCTGTTAAGGCAACTATGAAGCAGAGGGAGCATACCTTGTAGAGCCGAGTTCAGTGTCACCATGCCTCTATCTGCAAGGATAAGTTGCTTACTCTCTTTATGTGCCCATATTTTGAGAGTCCTACATAGTCTCAAAGGAAAGTATGTGTGTGTGCATGTGGGGGAGGGATCAGACTTGTGTGTGTCTCTTTGTTATCTACAATTCCATGCTTATTTTGTTTACTTATTTTTTATGTTTGCTTGTGCACATGGGCAAGAAACATTATGTGACAGCTTAAGAGAGAAGCGTGTTGTGGAGGTGTGGCACTGTGGCAGCCAATGGAGGCACTGCATTTGGGGGCTTGGCACTGGTGAACCAATGGAGGCACAATGTGCCGATAACACTGGTCTCCAAAAGTTCCACCAAGTAGAAACGTTTTCACCACTGTAATGAGGGGCTACCGCATCTTTGCAGCATCAGCCATTCTGCTGCAATGAGGGAGTGACCCGTCATTGCAGGGGGGGTACCTTCCCAAGTCTAACAATTAAGTAAACATGGAGGTGGATTGCCACCGCCTCTTGGCCCCATCAAAGCCGAATGGGGGTGGCCAATCCCCCTAACGGCAGCCCTTGACCCAGTTAATTTGCCGACAGGGGAGCCCACTCCCCATCGGCATGATGTAATCCCCTACCCCATTTGTTGTGTGCTGAGGGGGTGCCCAATTCCCCTCGGCATCATACCCCCCCAAACACTGCATAGGTACGCCTTGCAGATTTTTCTTAAGGAGCAGCGCCTGGCTGCCTGTAGAGAGCGTTCCTTGCCTTCCAGCATTGTTTGGCCCCACCAGCGCTGCTCGCCGGCTCCCCACCACCCCCACCACCCCCCTTGGTCGGCACTCTGTTTTATACTAATAGTCACGTGAGGTGCCAGAACCAATCAGCCAACTTCTCCATTTGCAGATTATATCTCCTCAACACTAGGGGGAGCCTGCTTTCTAATTCTATTTTCACTGCTACAAAACCACACACAAACATGTCCCTTACAATACTCTGGAGAATTTCATCATTCCTCCTGTTACTTCACCCACTCACCACTATGGATCCCTATAACTCCCCCATACATGCGCCCCTGCCTGAATCCCAGCCCTCTCAGATGGATTGCCTCTGTTATCACAGCCCATCTACCTTAATGCTCATCTTCACTAACCCACCTTGCACACTGGACCACCACATTGCCCCCACCCACCCACTGCCAGTACCCAACCCCCTGTCACCTGAATACTGTAATCGATGGTCCCTCTCCTCACTAGCTACACCTGCCCTCATCTCACTCCCCATCCCATGCACCACCCATCTGAGATCTTGGCATCTCCGAAAACATCTTCTCCACAACAACCACAGCCCCTCAATACGTCTTATTACCCTACTCGTCCTGCTGTCAGGAAATGTGCACCCAAACCCTGGGCTGGGCATTACTACAATGCCACCGCTCAACCCTGGCAACAGTCTCTGCAATGCATTTATGAATATATGCAGTCTCCCTAAGAAAACTGCAGCACTCCAATGCTGGGTTGCACAGTACACACCGGACATCCTTAAGATAGTGGAAACCTGGTTCTCCCAGTCTACTCCAGACTCAGCTGTCTCCCTCCCAGGTTTTACTCTGTTCAGGGCTGATCGGGTGGGTAAACGTGGAGGTGGGTGTGCCATCTACCTGCGCGACTCCGCCCTAGGCCATGCCTTACCAACCCCTGAGCTTGGCCACGGGGCACCAGCTATTACCCTGAAAACCATTCCGTACCCCGGTCGTGGCCCTCTGTACCTTACCACCACCTACATACCCCCATGGGCGCAAAGCATAGCTATCCACTCCCTCATAGACTATCTCTCTACCTTGCCACACAAGGCTGAACAACTTATTCAAGGAGACCTTAACACCAATTGGCTCAGTCCCACATCAGAAAACATAAAGGACGACTTTGCTGCCCTTGACCTATCTCAGTTGATCACCCAGCCCACTAGACTTAACCAAGCTAGGGGGACCAGCTCCCTCCTAGATGTGGTACTCTCTAATCGACCACACAAATTAAAATCGGTTAATGTCCTAGTAGACTAACTCAGTGACCACTCTCCTGTTCTATGTTTCTGGTCCTCCACCACACTCAGCCCTGAGTATAATAGCATCCCCCCATCATCTTTTCCACCCCATGGGCCTTGACAATCTCAAGCGGCACCTTGCCCAGCTCGACTGGTCCCCAATCACCCTTGCACCAGACATAGATACTACCTTAACCCACCTCATCAGTGCCTTCAGCAAGGCCTATGACCTATTTGCTCCCATCACTAAATCTCACCCAAAAAGACGGGCTGCTGCATGGATTTCCCCCGCACTGATCCAGCAACTAAAACAGAGGGACAATCTATGGCACATCGCAGTTGAGTCCGGCAGTACGGTGGATAGGCAAGCCTATCAAACCGCCCGTAACCAATGCACCTGGGCCATTAAACAAGCAAAAACCAGACACTATCAAGCAGCTCTAACATCTTCCTGGGGCTCAGTCAGAGCCTTCTGGGATAATATAAAAGAACTGAATGGGAATAACCGCTCCCCCCCTCTCAGATCGTTATCAATGGGGTGGTTACTATGGATCAAACGTGCATTGCAGACTGCCTAAACAAAACTTTCTCTGACCTAAGTGCGGTTCTTCCTGCCCATTTCTTTGACCCCATCCTCCCATCCATCCATCCACTCCACTACCTCCCGGCCCCTATTCCACTTCAGGACCATCTCACCCCGTGACGCCAAACCTTTCCTCTTAAAAGCCCTCACCTCCCACAACCCGAGCGGTGACCCCCTAGACTCCAGCAGGATACTCCGCCTCACGCTGGATGTCATGCTAATCCCCTCACAGATATCCTCAACTGATCCCTATGCCTTGGTCAATTCCCAGATGCATGGAAACAGGCTGAAATCAGCCCTATCCATAAGTCTGGAGACCGAACACTACCAAATAACTACAGGCCCATCTCCATCCCCCCAAAAGCCCTGGAGAAAATAGTATCCACGCAACTCATGGACTACCTATCTAAATATGATATACTATGCCCTGAGCAACACGGTTTCTGCCCGGGTCACAGCACCTCCACAGCCTTTTGGAGTTCTCCCACCAAATCCACACAGCGCTTATGCTGTAAGGTTGTTGCAGTATTCATGACCTATCTAAGACCTTTGATACTCTGCGTCAACCACTACTGCTAAACTCCCTTAGCCAACTGGGATTCTCACCCGGCCCTCTGAACTGGTTCTCAAGCTATCTACAGAATAGATCCCAAAGGGTCAAACTGAATGGGACCTTGCCTATAAACCTACCAGTACACTCTGGGGTCCCCCAAGGCTCCATCCTTGGGCCTACCCTTTTCAGTCTCTTCCTAAACACCCTCCCTAGCTCCTGCAATGATAAAATACTTCTATACACTGATGACGCTGTCCTCATCGCATCACATTCGAACCCACTCTCGCTCCAAAGCACCCTGCAACGCACCTTCAGACAAGCAGAAAAATGGTTCATCAGCCATCGGCTAGTCCTAAACCTGAGAAAAACTAAATCTATGCTTTTTGCACACCAACAAAACAACTCCAGTGATTCTCCCCTTCTCATCACCCCAGCACACTCCACCCCCTTGAACAGGTATCAACCTACAAGTACCTGGGCATCACTTTCGACTCGGGCTTTACCATCCATACACATTTAAAAGCTCTGTCATCGGCCATGAACTCCAGGATTGGTCTCCTCTATCGTCACAAAGACTGCCTCCCTGAGTCTGCCTTAAAACTTGCCATCACCTCGTCTGTTTTGTGTTTGGCAGACTATGGACTCCTGATCTATGCAGCTGCAGACCCTACCACCCTTGCTATAGTCCAGACCTGTATCAACAAAGCCTGCAGGCTCCTGACCTGTGCCCATAGCAGAACCCACACATGTCTACTCTATTCTGCCTCTAACATACTCACCTTTGACGAATGGCTGAAATACCACACCTGCCTGCCGGCAAAAAAGGCCTTATCTGGACTATGCCCTCCAGGGGTTACTACATCCCTGCAACAGGCCTCCCAGCTGGCACTCACTTGTAATTCCACTAAAGCCACCTTCCTAGTACCTAGAGCTAGGACCTCACTCTGTCAAATATCCTTTCACCATAGAGCACCTGCCTGGTATAACTCTCTCCCTGTGCACATCACAGACATTCCCAGCATTAGCCAGTTCAAAATAGCCCTTTGAAAATACCTTGCTGATAATCAGAGCTGTAATTGCTAAATAATCGGAGCTGTAGTCTGTCCCGAATAGTGCCTCCCAGAGTACCCCGGGATATCCCAGCCTACTAAGCACTGGTCTCTATTGCAGAGTATGAACATGCCTTGTATAGTTAGTGCAACTTGTGTTTGCTTATTTACACCTGTATCTCACTTGTATTGTTACCATTGTCTAAACTTCACATGATTGTTTGTCCACCCTCCCTGTGATGAGGTACCTTTGCAAACGAGTCTCTGACTCAAAGGTTGTAAAACTGACTATCTGAAATAAATAAATAAATACATAAAAATAAAATAAATAAATAAACAGTCATTCTTTGCTGATGGGAAGCCCATTCCCCATCGGCTTCAGTACCTCCACCCCAAAAAAGGCAGGTGGCACACTGGGAGCCCACCCCAGTGTGCTGGAAACAAGCCTGGAAAAAACAAACCTTCCCACGACATCTTTTTATTTTTATTATTTTTTATCTCCCTGAAACAAAGGAAATGGTCCCATGCCGTTGCCATCCTCTCCCCCCAACCCGCACCCACCCACTGTGCACCTGACCTCCCCACACCCCCTCCCTCACCCCACACTTACCTCCAGACCCTGGCACGATGATCTTCGGTGGACCGGGAACACGTCTGCACTCTTCAAAGCCGACCGTGAATTGAAGAAATGCCAATAAGCTGTATAATGGCATAAATAGGGTTTTTTCAACTTTGGTGCATATCTCAGGCAGTTTTGGGAATGCTGGCACCACATTTTTAGCATGGGGTTATTGAGACCCCTCCTCATGAATTCAGGCACTGTCATGGCGTTATTCGGTCCCGAAAGGTGATTTTGCGGTCACTGCACGGAATCACCTTCCGTGACTGATTAATGAAACAATAGTGCCAGTGTTCATGAGGTGGGCTTTAAAAAATCCTATGCTGCAAATTTAGTGAAAAACAAAAATCCAAAAAATGACTGTTTTACGAGCGTGCATTGCGTAATTGCCATGCACACTCGTAACTTCGCGAATTTGTAATATTTTCACTCCAGATTTTAAACATTGGCATTTTTCAATACCTCCTTATGAACAATACAGTTGTCATTTTTCATACTGTATCCTGACCAAAATGTAGTTTCGCACTACTGGCACAGAATAGCGCAGTCGCTGTGGGAAATCAGTGTTCGGGACACATTAAGAAAATTACAGTGACACTGTTCATGAGCAGAGGTTCTAAAATGCCTATGTTGAAAATTTGGTGACAAAAGTCCCTAAAATGACTGCTACAAGCATGCGTTGCGCAGTTTCCACCCGTGCTCGTAACTCCGCGAATTTGTAATATTTGCACTCCAGATTTTCCACTTTGGCATTTTTTGACACCTCCTTATGAACAGTACAGCTGTCATTTTTCACATCCTGGCCAAAATGTGTTTTTGCGCTTCCGGTGCAGAATAGCTTGGTCACTGTGGGAAGTCAGTGATCAGGACAGATTAAAAACAAATCACAGTGACACTGTTCATGAGCAGAGGTGCTAAAATGCCTATGTTGAAAATTTAGTGACAAAAGTCCATGAAATATCTGTGTTACGAGTGTACATTGCTCATTTTCCACGCACCCTCATAATTACGCATATTTGTAATATTTTCACTTCAGATTTTCAACATTGGCATTTTTTCACACCTCCTTATGAATAGCTCAGTTGTCATTTTTTATATTCTGCCTGAAATATGCATTTATACATCTGGCACAGAATAGCATGGTAGCTGTGGGAAATCAATGTTCAGGACAGATTAGGAAAATCATAGTGACACCGTTCATGAGCAAAGTTTACAAAAAGCCTCTGTTGAAAATTTGATGGAAAAATTCCACTAACTGACTGTGTTACGCACATGCATTGCACAGTTTCCACATATGCCCTGACGTTCGAGTATTTTTAATATTTTCACTACAGATTTTCAACATTGCTATCTCTTCACAGCTTCCTATGAATGGTACAGCTGTCATTCTTAACATCCTACCCGATCTGTGTTTTCGTACATCTGGCACAGATTGGCACGGTCACTGTGGGGACTCAAAGTTCAGGACACATTAACAAAATCACAGTGCCACTGTTGATGAGAAGAGATCCCAAATGCTTTCATGAGGTGGGGGTCACAAAAAGGCCATGCTGAAAATTTGTCGTGTAAATACCAACAAACGCCCTGGGCATTAGGGTGTCTAACCGTAACGTCCCACCCTGTACAGGCTGTCAGGTGTCAGGGGTGTGCCTTTGGATTGCCGACTGTAATGCTCATGCAATTCAACCCCCACCCCACCACCCTGCAGCCAGTGACAGGCACTGAGGTGTGCCTTGAACTCTTCAGCCCCACAGTTCACCCCATACTCCTATACTGCACCCATTTAAGTGTATGTCCTTATGGAATGGGGTGACTGTACAGCTGAACACCCCAAGGCACACCTCAACACGTGTCAGTGTCTGCATGACAGGGTGAAGTGAAATGGCATGAAAACTATGGGCAACGACCTAAATGCATTCCTCAATGCCTGTCCATCTCTGCAGGGTGGAGGTGGGGTTGGTGTGAAGTTCAATACTTCACTGCTTTTCCTATTCTGCATCTCTCTAATGCCTGCCTTTCCAATGCTAATACCAGCAAGGAAACATTCGGCATTGACAAATGCTTGTTTAACAAATGAGACACTGCTGTTTTTAAGAAGAGAGACTAAGATACTAAGTGACAGTTATCAGGAACATGACATGATTTACTAGTGACGACTGGTGCTCACGCCAGCTCATTTGGTTGAATGGTTTGGAGAAGGATGCTCTCCCAGCTGGGGCAAAATGCAAGGTACTTTGCCAGATTTTCTGGTGTAACTGCTGCTGTCTTTAGGACTGCTGTATCTCCTGTGTTGTCTTCTATCAGCTTTTTAACTTTATTTATATGAGTTTGTATGCCAAGATGAGCAAAGAATAAAATATGTAAGTGGCCCATATTTTTGGCTCCAGTATGCTGATATCTTGGGGATAGGAAAGCACCTATGGAGTTTTTTTGCAGGTGGCTCCACCAATTGTAGTTTGTTTCTTGATCCAATTGATCATTTGGTGCATCACCTCATTTATACTTGTCGCATAGTGGAGCACCAGTTTTGTTTGTTGTGCTAGATATTAATATGTCAGTGGAATCCCTCATTCAGGCCTCTTAAGGATCTGCTCACCCAGCAGCTCCCGACCCCACTGCCCCACATCGCAGCCAGCCCAGGTAACTCCAATGTACCCCTTCATCAGGATGGTCCCTTACCTTTGTAGGGGATAAGCCTTCCAGCCATACCAACAATTCTGGGTGCTGGTGAGGTGACAGATGGAGGTCCAGGAGCTTGGTGATGAGGGTCCGGTGAGGCCATCACCCAATCAGCCAGGGTGCCATTTTCATGTTTTCTACCTGGGGGAGTGGCGTGCCACATATGTCGAGGCTTATGCTGATGTCCGCCACTCCGCAGTCATCTGAGGGTCTGACATCTTGCTGTGCACCTGGCTTCCACCAGGGCCAGTAGGTACCCTCACCTCCCCCGACAAGGCAAGCTCTCACTGGTTGCTGCAACCTTCTCCCCTGGCCAGTCCTCCAGTGACACGGGTCTGTTACCAAACCCAGGTTGCCAGTGTCACCAATGGAAATCCAACCACTGTGCTGACGGGCCAGCTAGTAATGAGTTTTAACTGGGTCTTACTAAATATGCTTTGAAATGAGCAGATTTTCTTGAATCCCCCCCAAACAATTTTATGTATTTCATTTGTGTTATTGTCCATATAACATTTACATAATTGTATGACCCTTATATCACTGTGGAGGTTGCAGTTTAACTCTGGTGACCTTCCTGCTGTGGAGCCATTGACAATCCATAGTATTGCATTTTATTGGATCTGACTATATATGTTTCTCAAATGAGCACAACTTCTTGAAAAAATCTTCTCCCAAATGATTTTTTTGCATTAACAATGTTTGCATTTTGATCTTTTTTTTTGTCTTTATGAGAGTTAGATACTGTAATTGTAGGATCCCCATATCTCTGTGGAGGTTGCAATTTCACAAAAGTTGTGCTTTTAGCACCCAAAATGTGCCTTGCCATGGTGAGTGACTTTGACCTCTGCTTCATTATAAGCTGGGAAATTGGAATTATCATTTTCTTATTGGTGGGCCCATCTAAATGCAGTTTGCAATTGATTCTGTTGCTGACTCTGGTTGAGAATGTGCAGCAATTCATTTTACGGATTATCTGTCCTGAGGAACTTGATGCATTTTTGCCAAATTATTGTGTGTAGTCAGCCTGGGTATCATTAAGAATATTCATTAAATATGTTTCGTATAGCTACCTGCCTACACAATACACTTGCTAGCTGAATGGTGTTGGTAAGATATATTTGAACATGTAATGTTTTGGTTTTGCACTGTCTTGTAATCTAAATCACAATGCCACTGAAAGACAAACAGAGTATAAAAGACTGTTTTTAGTGCAGTACTGGCCTCACTGAGGATGAGCACATGCAGAAACAAGGTGGGGGCTTTTAAAGAGTGGAATTGCTCCTCTGTTTTGTGAAACTAGATATGTGAGTCTATGGTGTGATTAAATAATATTTTTTAATTTATGCAGGCGTTGGTGTCAGTCTCTTTGTCTCATACAGCTGAACCTGACACATACCAACTGCTGGTTTTAAAGTAATTCTAAAACATTTCTTTTACTTGCATTGTTTGGTTAATGCAAAGAGAAAGTGCAAACTAGTAGTGGGCACTGAAAGGCTGCCATTCCACTCCCACTGGATGCCCACTGTCTAGGCTCCCACCCTATTCTTGTCTATGCATAGGCCTCAGGTACCTGCACATCTTAACCTGCACACACTGCAAATCCTCCTGTAGCAAAACATTTTTTGTGGTAATTATTTTTTTGTTCATAACATAAAATCAATGCCAGCTGGTAGTGGACACTTGCAAGCTGCAAATCAAGAGATCTACTTGCTCTCTGAGCCCAGGCCTTTGCCTGCATCCACCTTCTCCCTCCTTACTCCAACATCTGGTACCAAGGGCCTGCATATTGCAACACTCGCACACAAATACATGCATGTGCACACTCACGCACACTACAAAGTGTTTCTTCAATGATCTTTTTAACTTTGATTTAGACAGATGAAACACACAGTATGCTGTGATTTAAGATATTCTTTCAAAGTTCACTTTTTTCTAACCTAGTTAAACCATGCCTGGTGTTTAAGTGACATCTCTCATTGTACCTGAGCACCATACTAACACCTAATGAGTTTGTGTGCCATGTGAGCGCATCTTTAACAGACTTTAGCAGTAATGCAATCTCACAAAAAACAATTGCCTTTTACTTGTTCATCAGTTTGACTGGCTTGATTGCTCAAGTATTCAAGCCGGTTCAAGTGTCAGTATCAGTGGCTCAGCAGTTAGCATACTCACCTCTGAGGCTGGGAGATCAGTAGGCTGTGGGTTCTATCCCCACACCAGGCACTTGGGTTAATATCCCAATTCTGACACTGTAGTGCAACAAGAGGGGGGTGCTGCACTCCTGAGGTGCCATCTTTCAGATGAGATGTTAAACCGAGGTCCCATCTGCCTGTTCTGGTGGTAGTTCAGGTGGATGTTAAAGATCCCATGACACTTCTTGAAAAGTGCAGGGGAATTTCCCCAGTGCAATGGCAAAACTTCCGCCATTCATGAAAAATATCA
Organism: Neoceratodus forsteri; assembly: GCA_016271365.2. Lineage (NCBI taxonomy): Eukaryota > Metazoa > Chordata > Ceratodontiformes > Ceratodontidae > Neoceratodus > Neoceratodus forsteri. The sequence continues at coordinate 847,954,917 of CM057450.1, read as the reverse complement.
CCAACAGCTTCATCTGGTTCAAGGTCAGTTGGCATTCACCTGTATCCCCCTCCTCCGGGTCATGCCTGAAAATAGATAGGACTTGTCTAGTGCACTTACCTGGTCAACAAAAACTAAAAAAAAGTGTGAAGTCTGACCCAAACCTTTATTTATTTTTTATTTATTCATTTAAGAGTTTCACTAGGAAGGGAACACTGAAGAGCAAGTTGCTCATCTCACTGTGCGTCCTGGGAGAGGGAGAAAGGGAGCTATATATAATCATGCAAACCATTTACAGTATACACACAAAGGTCGATTGACATGCAACAATGATAGACATCAGCTTCAGTAAAACAATAGGCAACAATCAGCAATGAACAGTGCCAACATGGATACAATGAGGAGAGTATTATTTACAGTGCCAATATATGTGGTTACAAGGTGGAGGAAAGTATTTTCAATAGTATAGTATATACAACTATTTGAATACATGTTCAACAGAACATGAATGAGTAACCCAGTCTTAGAGTGACAACCAGTGCAACATGAGGATAGCTATAACTACAGTGTTGAAAGTGCGACAGGGGATGGTCAGTAGTAGTTACAGTTCACAGAGAGGTAGTTGTGTAAGACTAAGGAGATAGATGATAAAGAAGAAGAGAGGCAAATCTGGTGAGAGAGGGAGTTCCACAATTTAGGAAAGTGGTATGAGAAAGCTGCCTGGCCAGCAGTGGTATTACAATGAGGGACATTTAAAGTATGGGGAACTGAGGACATAAGTGTATGAGCGAGTGTGGGGGGTGGGGATTGTTAATGTAGAACTGAGATAAGAAGGGAGGGAGCCAAACCAAAATTTGAAGATAAATTTAGCACAGTGGTGGAGACACCTGTTCTCAAGAGATGGAAAAGCCAAGGAATTGTAGAGCTGACAGTGGTGGGTGAGGGGAGAAGCAACAAGTGCAAAATGGCAGAAGGAGTTAAAGAGAGTGTCCAGCCTGGCTAGTGAGGTCTTAGGTATGGCACAGTAGACTACGTCACAGTAGTCGAAGATGGGGAGGATCATCTTCTAGACAAGTTCATGCTTGGCCGGAAAAGGGCGGCAGTTCCAGTTCCTATATAGGGCACCTAGCTTGGGGCACAACTATTTTAGGATAGCATCCACATGACCAGAAAAGGCAAGGTGTTGGTCAAGCCAACCCCCAGATACCTGAATGAAGAGTAGTCCTCAAGGACCATCCCATTAAGGGTATTGAAGGTGGGTAGGGAGATGAGCCTAGAGAGTCTCAGCCTGATGCTGAAGGTCATTGAGACATTCTTCTTGGCATTGAGGAATAGTTGATGTGAGCAAAACCAATGCTAAACATTGCTGAAGTTGTTCTGGAGTCTGTTTGTTACAACAATGGAAGATTTGACAGAGGTAAAAAGGACCATGTCGTCTGCATACATCTGAATAGAAGAAGGCATGCAGACAGATGGCACATCATTGAGGAAGATGGAGAAGAGTAAGGGACCCAACACTGATCCCTGTGGGACCCCAGTGTCAATGGGGAGGGGGGGATATGGAATCTGCTATGTTAACTGACTGAGCCCATCCTGTAAGGTAGGCCTGGAACCAATTAGTGGCAGAGGTAGATAAGCCTGCAGTGGAGAGGGAGTGAAGCAGAAGGGAGTGGGGAGACTGTCAAAAGCCTTGGCAAGGTCGACAAAGATGGTGGACATCATATGACCACTGTCCGTCCCAGACAGGGTGGAGTCAGTGAATCTAATCAGAGAGGTGGTGGAGTGATTTTTTTGAAAGCCAGATTGCAAGGGAGTAAAAAAGTTGGAGGAGGAGGAGAGGAGAGGAAAGCTAAGAGTTGGCTAAGGACAAGGTGTTCTTGCAGCTTGGCTAGGGTAGGGAGTCGGGATATGGGTGGTAGTTTCCAGTGGAGGATGGGTCACCACCATTAGGGAGCGGGATAACACAAGCCAGTTTGCAAGAGTCTTTGCAATAGTCTATATGAGAATTGAACACCCAAGGTTTGAGGTGTTCGATTTCCTGGTAGAATCGAATTTGCAGTTAGTTGTTATTTTTCTGTAAGACAGTAATGCAAAAGTTGTAAATTTCCCTTCCCTTGCCATTCCAAGCAATTATTATCTCACTGACATGTGGCTGTCAGAAATCATTGCCTGTGTAGCCTTTTCCCTTTATAAAATGCTTACTCAACATGTTACACATAACCAGCTTATTTTTCAGCAGTTATACAGGTTTTGAGCTGTACATCTAGTACAGTACAATAGAGACTGACCAACACCACAATACAAATTATGTTCTTTTAAACTAAATCTAATAAAGTATTGTTAATGTCCTTAAAAGGAAATAGAGCAGAAATGGACAAGATTTTTTTTTCTCTCTCTAAAGGCAAGCAGTACTGGAGATTTTCTTTTGTTCCCTAATTAAATCAGACACTCCTAGCAGGCGGTCCAACCTGGGAGAGTCAGAGTGACAGGCAGTGTCATTAGCAAGGCACATAAACCTGTACAGCCTCAGCAAATTGGTTTTAGCAGTATTAGGGCCCAGTGTTAAGAGATGTGTGATTTCACTGCAGGAACAAGATTCAGTCACGTTCCCTGTTCGAAACAAACTACAATCAAATTAACAAAAGCAACACTTGATGTAACCCTGCCGTTTTCTTGGTACATTAAGAAATTGCCTGTGGCAAGGTCTTCTAAATGACAGTGTGCCATGCATCCTTATTAACTCTGAACAAAGCCCGTGCCCATCACTGTGGACTTTAAAAAGTAGTTGTTAGGTGCCTTAGCTTTGCAATGTTTTATAAAGCTTAACGTTACTGCAACTGCTGACAGTTGTACAGTATATGTAATTTGAGTATGGAATTATTGGCAATGGGGGGGGGAGATCTTTGCAGTATGACTTAAAGAACCATGTTCTCTAAAAATCAGTGCTTCGAAATATATTATTTTGGCACAAATGGGAGAGTTGTCTAGATGGTTTTGCTTGTTTGCTTTTAAACTGTAAGTTAAAGCTAGCATTTTCAACAGTTAAGTATTAAGGAATCCACATCTCTGCATCAAGATAATTTAACAACCCTTTATAAATGTGACTGAATGATGACTGGTGCAGCTTCAAAGGCTCATGTGATTCAGGGCTATTTTCAGTAGAAAATCAGTGTAATCTGGTGTTTTTTTTTGAGCACTGACTGTTACTGTAAACGAGGGATGCCAGGTTTCAATTAGTAAGTCAATCATCCTTCAGTTCCATTTTCTCAGCAGTTCAACTGGATAGAAGCTGGTGCCCACTAACAGTAAGGACTTTTAGCTCAGTCAGACTATACTGGGTATGTAAACTAGAAAGAAAGAACATTGAAAATGTACTGCATGCACTCCTACATGGTTTTCTTATTTCTAGTGAAACAATCTAGCAGTATTCTGTTGACAATGTTCTGCTGCAGCCGTCTGAATGACGGTATTGATTAAGGCAATTGTACATCATGTGTGGGTGACTAAAGAAGAGGCTGGATTCTTAAAAGCTGAATATCTGCCCCCCCCCGTGTACATTCTCCCAAATATTCATATAGACAGATGAAATTCCCACATTTGATTGACTGTCTCAAGTGTGAGCTCCATCACCCAAACATTATCTATAAATTTGGATATGTTTTCTCAGCACTGTGTTATGGGTCTGAGATCCCACATCCGAGACAGCATGGATCTGATACATATGTTAGATGGTTTCATATGGTTGCCTAATTATTTGTGGATGACCATTAATATTGTAAGCATTTACACCACTATTCATAATGTTCAGGGACTTGAGGCTGTCAAATACTTTCTTACAAGGCAATGGGAGATCTAGACAAGATCAATACATTTTTCCTCCTTCAGGCACTTCAGTTTGTACTGAACAGAAACTTTTTTTTTCTATTCAACAAAAGCACTACTTCCTTCAAAAATGCAGAACATTTATGAGGGTGGCAATAGCCCATTCTTATGCAAGTCTGTAAAAAATGCATGAGGGAAGAAAGGTATATTTACAATAGAGAAAGACAAAGATTCTATGACAATTTATTGATGGTATTATTTGAGTCTGGTATGACATTTAAGAAGTGGGTGACTTTATCGATTACACTAATCAGAACCATGATAACCTCATGTTTACACATGAGATTGGGAAAAATTGCACCAATTTCTTGGATGTATGCCTCAGCATGACTCCAGACACAGAAATATCATCTGATGGGTGTAGAAAGGTCATTTAAGCCACTGTTTTGTTGCACGTGGTGAGCTCCCATCCAAAACAATTGATTCAGTCTATAGCATATGGTTAGAGCTTATTGTGATGAAAATCAGAGGCTTGCAAAATCTTGTTGCATGACAGTTCAAAGATCAAAAACATTGTTGTACTATTGTTCTGACGTCACATCGATGGTACAACATCTTTTTAGCCTTGTCCTGCCACCTGATTGGCTCACTCAACTGGCTCCAACTATAAAAAAAAAAGTATCAGAAACATGGCAGCACGATTTAGTGAGCACCGATTAGTGGACCCTACTTGGTTTGACACGAAGAGCCTCACACGGTTCCATGTCACAAAAGTGTTTATTTTTATTTAAAAAATAAAATCTGCTAAAACCAGATGCTGAAGGGAGTGGTGAAAACTCAGATCGAGCAGGAGCAGGGAGATGTCAGAGTGAGTGTGAGCGAGGAGAAGCAGGAGCAGCACCAGGACAACAGTTAACCAGCAAGTATAAAGAAAAAATTGCAATTCATCCTCAATAAACTCTATCCATACACTATACAAAACATTGGATGAGGGAACATTCACGACTAAGGCTGTGTTTCCATCTTGGGCAGTTGATGACATCAGTGAGACCTCTCAAGCATCACTCTTGAGGTCTCACTGATGTCATCAACTCCCTCAATGGAAACACAGCCCTGTTGTGAATGTTCACCCTCCACTATTTTATATATCCCATATTGATTACCACTACATATTCCCAGAAATTGTTCCAAATAATCACTTTTTTGAGAGATATTTATTTTATTTATTGATTTAAAGTTGGTAACTGGGAGAAACACACTGAGCTGAGGCTTATTTTCAGATGTGACCCAGTGGAAAAGGAAGAGGAGTCAAAAGTAACACACACACTGTACATGATAGGAGACATTTAAACACAGTGTCTCAGACAGGTTACAATATAGCCTGCGTGAAAAGGAAGTACAAATAGTGAGAAGATACAGGCAGGTTACAAGGGTGCCTGATGAGGTAGCAGAAATTAAACAAAATCTAGCAAAAATACAAAAACTGGCAAAAAAATACAAAATAAACAAAATACAACTCAATTTCAGGTTTGCAGAGTAACATATTAGAATGCAAGAGACACAAGGTTGGACACATAATTCAAACAGTGATGACATATCACAAACATTATTTAATAAGGGCATTGAGAAACTGACTAGGGGCTGTCTTAGAATAACTCAGGCTTTATAGGAAATTTAGTCAGGTTAATGACAGGAGCAAGGGGGAAGGGGAACTGTAGAGTGTACATTTAATGAGATTTAGCCAGAGTAGCAAACGGAGCAAGGTAGGAAGAGAGTACCACAAATTGGGGAAGATGAAGGAGAAAGCAGCCTTACCCGAGTTTGAATGTGGGGGTTGGCGAAAGAATGAGGGTCACATGTGATGAGACTGTAGGAAGTGTGGGGGAGGGGACAGAAGGGAGATGAGGTGGAGGGAAGCAAGTCAAACCAGAATTTGGCAACGATGATGGAGGTGTGGTGGCTTCAGTGAGAGGAAAGGGAGGGGAGTGATAAAGAAGAGTAGAGAGAGCAATGATGAGCCCTAAGGGGGGCATTCAAGGTGAAATGACAGAAAGCATTGAAAAGAACATCAGGTCTGGAGAGGGTGGATGCAGAAGCAGACCCATAGACGACATCAGCATAGTCGAATAGAGGTAGGATAGTTTTAGTAAGGCGTATCCAATGAAAGGGGAAGGAGGGAGAGATCTTCCTTGTTTCTATAGAGAGCACCAAGTTTAGGGTGGAGCTTGAAATGCATATAGTTGACATGAGTTGAGAAGTCAAGGTGGCTGCCCAGCCAGACACCTAGATACTAATAAGACAGAACAGTATCCAAGGGGAAGCCATTAAGGGGTGAGAAGGAAGGGGGTATTGTGCACTTGGCTAGTTTTTGGTGGGTGCCAAAAATCATAGACTGTTTTAGTAGTATTTACCTTGAGCTGGTTGGTTTGGAACCAATTTAGGATGCAAGAGAAATCTGTTTTCCAACTGAGTGGTCACCTCAGGAACAGAGGGACCAGATGTAAAGAGGATAGTGTTGTCAGCATAGAGGTGAATTAGGGAAGAAGAGCATACTGTAGGGAGATCATTGAGATGGAGAATAAAATAGGACCAAATATAGAGCCTTGAGGTATACCTGCTAGAACTGGAAGGGGGGAGGGAGTACTTCCCCTGCCTTGACACATTGGGAGCCACCAGAGAGATAAGATATAAACCATTTGACAGACAGAGGGGAGAGGCCAGCAAGTTCGAGTTTGTTGAGAAAGAGAGGGTGAGGACAGAATCACAGGCCTTGGCTAGTTCTCTGACTAGCTGTGGTAAGATGGTCTTGAGCCATGCCTGTAAGAAAGGCATCAGTGACCCAGAGATAGGCCCAAGAACAAATTGAAAGATTCAGACAAGGGGGATATACTTTATAGTTATTGCAATCATCACTGGAGAGGGTGAGCAAAATTCATTGAAAGCAATAATTAGAATCAACATTGAAAGAACAAACTACCATTCAACTGGATACATTGATAACTGAATTCAACTCAGTGGGAGGACAAGCAGGACATTTGCTTGGGTAACAGAATCAATATTTTATTAAAAATGAAACCAGGTGGGTTGTAATCCTCAAGACAATGCAGTCATTTTGGTTGTTCATTGAAGAAGTTGATTTGATATCTTTCTGCATTAAACTATAAGATTATTTTTACATTTTAGTATATAATCATGTATTAATTGTCTGAATTTGTCATTCTCTATCAGTCCTCTCTGAACAATAATAGTGGCCCAAAATTGTTATAATTACAACAGCTCAGATTATTTCTTTTGGATTGAAATCTGAAGTATTGCTGATATAAGGATGAATGAAGGACCATGAGGGAGCTGTTTTCTAACTTTTTTTTTTCTGTGTTACTTTTTTCACCCATGGGGGTCCCAGCTGGCCTTATCGTCCTTGCGTCCCCTGTGATCTGGCCACCGTCCACCCTGCGCCATCTCCAACTGAGGCAACCACCGATTACCCCACGGCTCACCCCCATGGTGGGGGTGGTGGGGGTCGATCAACCCCCCCACCACACAACAGATCTGCTCATGATGGTCCCTCGTAGTGGTGCAGGACATCGCAGATGGCCATCAAGCTGCAACAGCTGGGCACTCATCTTTTTCTGTGTTCTGCTGGAGGCAGGGCATGCAATGCTGACAAGGGCTCCCTGTGCATGCGTCCACATGCAGTGTGCCCGCCGGTTGCCCCGTCTACCACCCCATTCTACCAGGCCAGACGTACTGACACTGAGCCTCCACTAGGTGTCAGACTTATGCTGGACACTGTACCCGAACCCACCCTGGGAGAGGAGAGCAGTCCATAGGATGCTCGATCCACTCCCTCCCCTGCTGACCCCCAGTAGCCTGAGCTCGATCCCGAACCCGGATCACTGGCATGGCTCGAGGTAAGGTGTCCAGCACCTCAACCCTCAGTACCACGGGGCCAGCTGTTTTCTAACTTTTGAATGTTCTTTGTTTGCTTTAGCGTTTTCCTTTCCTTCCTCTTTTCTCCCCTCATCCTGTATACAGTAAGTTTAGATTCCTTTCAAAGTCCTTTGTTAAGTAGAATTCTCTCAATAATGAGCACATACTTGTGTGATTACGTTCTTTTATGGGACTTTGAATCTCTACTGTGACTGATTGTTTAGAACATCTTTAGGCTGTGTATCTATGGTACTTGTTTTTATCCACTCTGATTATTGCTAGAGGTTCTCTTACATTTCATAAGATCTATAACAAATGACATTTGATTACTTAATGGTGTTTGGTTTCAACTGTAAAGTTTTATCTCAGTGTCACTTGAGTCATTCATGATGTTCCACTCTTGCCCCTATTGTGCCTTTCTAAAGAAAATTAAATCTGTTTTGTTTAATGTATCCTTTTCTTTTTGTGATGGCAGCTACTTTTGTCCTCCCCTTCTGTGCCACCTTGTTTTAATATAATCCATTAATCTACTACCCTTCATGGATTGGATCTGTTTTATTTAATATGTGATATCTTTATTGACAGCATTGAACAGTTTATCACAAGTCATTTTTGTTTAGGGCAATGCTATGTGGAATTCTGATTTTATTATCTTTTTGTGGTGCACGTTTATTTAAATTCTTCACTATAACAAGATTGTGGTTTGTTGATGCCCCCCCCCCCATCCCAAATGAAGACCTAGCCTAGGTCAAAGCACGGGGGAACTTGTCAGCATCTTTGTTTGCTCCTTTGCACTAAATAATCTCATTTTACAGTTGATGCAGCATTGGGTAATCTTTTTGGGAAAAAAACTTGAGTGCTAGTGGAAAGTGGTGGATGTGCAGCACCAAGAATAGTTAATTCACACACACACGTGCGCGCGCGCACACACCACAAAAAATGTTGTTTTTGTTGATACAGAAATAACAAGACAGCTACATATACCTGCAAGCATGAGAGCTTTGTCTTGATGCCATGATTGTTTCTGCATAAAGATAAATAGCCATTTTCAAACAAGATTGAATGATGACTGATGCAGCATGAAAGGCATGTGTGGTTCAGGGCTATTTTCATTAGGAAATCAGTGTGATCTGGGCAGGGGTATTCAAAATAGTTGCTAACTGTGGTGCAAGTCATCTTTTGAGAGCACTAAGCTGCACCAGTCACCAAGCAATGGTATATTGGAACAACCACAAACTGACACAGTGATCACAAAATGTTTACTAATATAGCCAGTAATAGTGACTGTCACAAATGGAACCACAAGGGCAGTCACAATGTGCACCACAAATGCCTCCCTTGTGATTGCAAAGGGAAGCCACAAAACCAAGAGGCAGCATGACTGGCATACCACAGGCATCCCCCCACCCCACATATGCATACACAGAACCATGAAGCACATAACACACATCTGTAGAAACAACTGAAACTTTATATATAAACATGAAACAGAACATAAACAGGCAATGGATCATAAACAAAACTAATAGGGCATACTGCCAAAACAAAACATATGTGACATACAGTCAGTAAATACAAGGGTTTCAATTTTCAGATGGGCCCATACAGTAATGCAAGGAGTCACTTGCAGCAAAGCCCTGTGCAGCTGGGACTTAGAATCATATTCTGGCACAGCAGCAGTCCTGGCATCAAAGTTCCCTCAGCTGCCACAAGTGATTCACTGTGCTAGACCGATGATGCACGGAAGGAGCTTGGCAGGTGCTGCTGTGTGCCCCTGGCCACTAACACCCAGCTGAAACCCTGCATGTCCATCCCATACCTCAATGTGGTAGCCAACAGCATTATATTCTGCTGGCACCCAGGAGCCCAGGGTGACCAAGTGATGCAATAATACTGTGACCTTCCGCCACATGGAACATGAACATAGTGACTCCTAGTGAACCCACACCGTGGGACCATACAGGTGCCACCACACTGACAGCACAGTCCCTACACACCTTGCTGTGGCCAGTCACCCTTGTAATCCCTTGTGCTCTGAGTGGCAACATGTCCAGAACTATAGCACCCTGTCCTGATCACCCCAATCGGGGTGTCACTGTGCCAGAGTTTTCCTTCTAGGTCGGTAGTGGTAGGGCACTGGTGTAGTTCCCTGTTATGGCACATATGCAGCTCATGGTTATGGGGACAGATCATCCAGGCAGTGTATGGCACATGTGCCTGTGCCAGTGCTTCCTGTCCCCATCCAGCGTGATAGTCTCCAACACAGTATTAGCTCTATTGGATATTCAGGTCCCCTTCTTCAGTCAGCCACTAGGGGTACCCAGTCATGCTGGTGTCCTGCCCTGGAAACCCACCATTAACACAGTGACTGTTAGACCAGCCCTGGCTGGTCTAAGCACAGATGGGGTCTTGGCTGTTCAGAAAGTTGGGAAAAAGGGGATGCTGTATCAGATTCCCAACACAACCCCTGTTACAGCAAGGTTCAGCCTGTCCTTTGTTGCAAGTGTGGCACAAGCCTGTTGTGTGCAGGCTTCATAAATATGACTAGAACATAAACAGGCAAACAGTCATAAACAAAACTAATAGGTACAGTGCCAAAACAGAACATAAGTGACACACAACCAATAAATACAAGATATCTATCAAATCTAAATAAAGTCAAAAAATGTGGCAAATGACCATAAACAAAGATATGGTGGCACACAGTGATTAACAAAAATAGGTGGCACACAGTAGTAAAAAGTAAAATGAAAGTGAACAACTCCCCCCAACCCCAGATATGAAACCCCTGGCAAACTACCCTAAAACAAAAATAGGGAAACTGCAATCATTCAAAATACGGCAAAATGACAGAGATAAAATGTGGCAAGGAGCCCAAAAACAAACACCTGGAAAATGGTCAGGAGGGAAATGCCTCAACAAATGTCCAGGGCAATGGCAACATAACATAAGACTAATATCCCTCAAGGACATGGCCGTCACCTACTGCATTTTGATCAGTTTACAGAGGAAGGCCTGTTGCCTCCCCCAGCAGGGCATGGATCCCTGGACATAATGCAGAGTTCTGTGTATTGAGGGTCTTAGTGTCTCCTCACCTGCCTTTGTACCCATTGTGGATAAACACCTAGCAAAACAAAGAGGACATAATCAACATGTGTGCAACACATGACAAAGACCAGACCTGTTGTAGGTGACCTACATGGTACATTAAGCATATATGTAGCAGACATGGCCCTCTGTGAGACAACAGAGTACATACACCTGACAACCATCTGTGCAGTGCAGAGTGCCAGGCATACACATCATAGATCCTGGTAATGCCTGTGTATGTACTAAGGACATTGCTGGTAGTATGTATGGTACTGCTGGCAGTGCTGTGACACCATGGGCATCCGCCTCATGTAGAATCCCCCTAGGCAGCACACACACAGGTCCAGATTTCACATGACAGTGTCAGGAGTGTATGTGACCGTAGTATGCTGTGTGACACTGTTTACACAGGTGACAGTGGTGAGGCACATGGTGGGTGATAGGTAACTGACTAATGGTATTGTGACATGCACCTACCAGAATGTGGCTACCATAATATACTGTGAACCACAATGTGCAAGCTCACAGACATGTACGGGGCAACCGCTGGAGTGTATGGTAGAGATTTGTCACACTGGGAGGGCTCACTGTACACAGGCACACACTGTGTATCAGCAAACGTGCCACCAGTTATGGCAGGGGCACACAGGCATTGTAGAATGCATAGAGGTAGATATCCAAACATTGACTATGCTAATGTACTTCAGAGGCATGTTGAGGCACGTGACATAGAGTGTGCAATGGCTGTAATGTAATACTGCCCAGCATACACCAGCATCGACCCTGTAACAAGCAACAGCTGTTTGGCTACTAGAGGGGCATATACACCATTAGGGACACACTGGACACAACTTCAGCCATGGACAGCAGCACAAGGAACATTAACATAAATGAACAGGACACACAGGCACATTCGGAGCATGTTCATAGACCACCATAGAGAACCCAGGATGCATAATGCCTTGAAGTAATGTGTGCAGTGGCTCGAGGTGCTATTGCACAGATGTGTCAATTGCAGCAGGGGGACTATTGTAAAGAGCAACAGTGCATAATTAAAAAACATAACAAAAAGGTAATGACAAACCAATGCATGAAACAGGAAACCAATGCAGACAAAGACATTTTTTTCAAATATCCCAATTTTATAACAAGTACTAATTTTATTTAAGTGCTACTCTGTAAAGCTCTGATACTACCTAACAGATGATGCAATGATCAGAATAACAGGATTAAGTCAAAAAAGGGTCTCAAGTCTTGGTCTTCATTAAGACCTTTTGGTGCCAGGCCATCAACGAAATATATCTATCTGGCTTCCTTGTTCAGAATTTCCTTTATTCAATCTGCTCCTCTTTCCCTAGGTTTGACATGACTCTGTCAGAAGTGCTGTCACACTCATATCACTTTACCCACATTTCTGATGGAGCTAAGGTGCTCCTGTATCCTTTTTCTAAGATTCTAAGTTGTCATATCATTATACACCATATTACAGGGCACCATAACATGTACATGACACAATCAGTGCTTCAGTTAATAAAGTTGTTGAAGGTAATATTTTTGGAATCTTCTGCAGTATGTTTACAAATCTTACTTGGTACTACCAATTAGCAAACAGAGCAGTTACTACACCTGAAGAAACCAGTGGATAACAGTTGTAACCAATTATGCTTATATCCAACTAGCTGCTCCAGTCTCTAGACTTTTCAACCTGTCCCTATCCACTCTGATGGTTCAAAAGCTCTGGAAAATTGCCAGGGTCATTCCAATTCATAAAAAAAGTGGCACCAAGAACACTGAGAATTACCGCCCCATCGCCATTCTATTGGTCCTGAACAAACTGCTGGAGAAGGTCGTAGCCATGCAAGTAACAGAACATCTACAACTAAATAACCTGTCATGGGCCCAACATGGTTTCAGGAAGGCACACACAGCACATCAACTACCCTTATTCAGTTTATGAATGATGTTAAGGTGGCCATGGACAAGGGCATGCTAACAGGGGCAGTCTTCATAGACTACACAAGGGCATTCAACCTCGTGGATCACCCCTTGCTGTTAGAAAAACTTACCGCATTGAGCTTTTCACCTACTACCACCTCCTGGATGGCTAACTACTTATCTGGATGACAGCAGTTTGTCCAAATTGATAATACAAAATCAGAACTCACTCCCACCAATGTGGGGGTCCTGCAGGGATCAATATTAGGTCCCTTACTGTTCCTTATTCATCAGCAAGTTGCCTGCCCAAGCTGACCCATGCTCAGCATTACTCTATGCGGATGACATGGTGCTGAATAGCTGTGACAAGGATCTGTCAATCATTAACTCATGCCTGACAGAGGCATTTGATGGCACACAGTCTTGGCTTGGGGAAAACAGACTACTGATGAACTCAAAGAAGACAGTCACCATGATTTTTGGCTCTGCGCCAAGACTTAAAGCCTGTTCTGACACACTTACCATCCCTGGTCCACATGGAATTACAGTTGATGTTGTACAATCCTTTAAATTCCTGGGAATCATCCTGGACCCATCCCTGGATTTTAACCTTCATCAGTCCATTATCTGCAGGTCGATAAATACAAAACTGGGACTAGCCTATAAAATTAGGCACACCCTCACCACATCTGCCAGACTAGCCATTGCACAGGGTGTGCTGTGTCTTAGCCTCATTAATGGTCTCATCACCTACCTGGAAGCCAGCAAGAAGGTCCTTAGCAAATGGAACACATGTTATAACAGTATTTGCTGCTTTGCCCTCTCTGCATCCCAGAAGACCCATCACTGCCTCCTTTATTCCAGCCTAGGTTGGCTGTCCCCAACTTCCTTTAGAATCTATATGGCAGGATGTACCGTTTACAGTATTTTAAGATCCTGCACCCCACCTGTGCTTTCAAATTTGTTAAGATGAACCCCACAGACATACCTGCTAAGGTCTGCCGATAGGCCACAAAAAGACGTCCCAAAATGTATGACAAAGATGGGTGAGCAGGCTTTCTCAGCATTTGCACACAACCTATGGAACTCTATCCCTGCGACAGTAAGACTCTTTCAGTCTCACCAAGTCTTTAAGCGTGACCTGTGCAAGCACATCATGAGCACTGATTTATGTGCTTACAGCTCTGTCCCGAGTGATACTATTTAGCCAGGACTGACATACTGCCAACAAGTTAAGCACACTTATCAAACTTGACCTGCTAGTACGTTGCAATGTCCAGGGCTGGCTAGCCTGACCTGACCAATGTTAATGCCTTGTTGTTTTGCATCCTCCAATCTCTAATGTGTTATAATTACCTGCTACCTGTTGCTTACACTGTCTATAACTCCTAACTGTTGATGCACCACCAGGCAAGTGGAGCTGTGTTTACCTGTAACTGTTGTCTCCCAAATTGTATCACCTTGCTGTTTGTAACTCTCCTGGGTCATGCCTGAAAATAGGCAATGCCTTTGCCTAGTGTACCTACCCGGTAGTGTGCCTGGTGTACCTACCCAGTTAACAAAAAAACAATAAATAAATGCTGTGAGGGTTTTTCATTCACTGAATGGCTGTGCTCTTGGGAGTCTGAGATGTTCTTTCATCTTGAAAATGTAACCCTAGGGTTGGGCCAGTATGGTTTATATTGGTTTATACAATGGTTTTAAAAATACTACAAAAATGATTGGACAACAGGAGTCACATGGCCATGCAGCAATACTCCTCACTGCACATCTGATTCTACTTCCACAATGACATCACCCCTGCAGCCCCATGACATCACTACAGTATCATTCCACACTCCACTGTCAAACACAAACTGAATAGAATCTTGACAGCTGACTAGCCTGGACACTGACAGAGACCCTACCATGTATTCAGTTCAATTTTGAAATACTTACCAGAGAAGAATTTGTTTCAGATGTTGAAATGATGTTTCAGCAGGAACAGAAAGCAAGAGAACCACCTGCAAAGAAAGAAAAAACAGAAACTTCAAAAAATGTGAGTTGACACCTTATGTTAACAGAAGATCAAGTGAATGAAATAGAAGAAAATTTCCATGAAGTAAATACAGAAAAAAATACACTGTGGGCCATGAAAATATTTTTGACTGGATACACGAAAGAAACCAGGAAATTGACTTAAAAATAATGTGAAAATGACCTGTCAGAAGTGTTAAGACAGTTTTATGCCTCAGTCGGAAACGCCATGGGGGAAGAGTACACAGTGTCAAGTTTAATTTCCCTCAGAGCAGGCATAAACAGACACTTGAATAGCCTTACAGTAGGCAGAAACTTTATTACTGTTAACAGGGACTGCCTCTAAACAGTCTAACAACGTTTTCAACAGTATTGTGAATAGGTACAGAAATGCTGGTAAAGACAAGGCCACACCTTACCCATGAATCACCGAGCCCAATTTAGAACTGCTCCATACCTCACCCATCCTGTCACCAGACACACCCACAGGACCAGTTTGTAAAGTCTGGGTTGATATCCAGTTACACTTTGCCCGAAAAGGAAGGGAGGGATTACAACAGTTAAAGCAAGAACCATTCACAATTCAAACAGATGAAAATGGGGTTAAATATGTGTCTCTGTCATTCAATGAAGAGACCAAAAACCATAAAGACGCTAGAAATCCGACCAGAGATTCGCACAGGGGTTTCATGTTTGCCTGCCCCACAGATCCTCTATGCCCTGTATTATCTTTTAAAAACTTCATTTCTAAATGTCTGCCTGATGAAAGTGCCTTTTACCTCTACCCCGGTAGAATCCTGGCACCACAAGTTGAAGAACAGTTCTGATACAGCAACTCCATCATGGGAGTCAACTACTTGGGCAAAATGATGCCCAGACTGTCAAAAGCAGCCAAACTATCAAAAGTGTACCCAAATCATTCTATCCAATCTACTTCTGTCCACCTTCTTAACGAAGCTGGCTTAGAAAGCAGTCAAATCATGTCTGTGACCGGACACCGAGCAGAAAGTAGTTTGAAGAATTACTGGGCCCCTCGTTAGCTGACCGCCAGCAATGGAGTGAAATGCTCAGTGGTGTTAAAAGTGCTGCGGTAATGAAACATACACCACAAAACAGCAACTTGCCAGCAAAGCTACTGACACAAAATTTAAATATAGTGCCACAACAGCAACAGCAAGCCCAAATCATGGAATTCTGCACCCTTCCTGAAAATGAATGGCCTCCGCTACAAAGCATCAGTTTGGCAGTAAATACAAACCAACTCTTCCAAAGTTCAACCACAGCATGGCAGCGACCTCCTGAACCAAACTGCAGCTTGTTAGCAAACATCAGCGTACCGCACCAAAGTTCAAGTGCAGCACAGCATCGACCTCCTGAATTAAACTGTAGCTTGCCAGAAAAGTTCAACATACCATGCCAATGTCCAAGCCCAGCATGGGAGCAGCAATATTAAGAAAACAAGCTCCCTGAAACTTCCGGTTCCGATTTGAACCTCATGGCAGCCTAAATGAATGACCTGAACTCACCCTGACTAAAAACACGCTCTGAACAATGTTAAAAAGCGATTTTTCTGCTGAAATTTATCTGTGCTTTGGTAGCTCAGAGCCCGGTGCTTTTGGAAACGCTAAAAATAACTTTCTACCTGATGGATGGAGGAGATGGCAGATAAGTCCGACTCAGAGGCATCAGACAGTACTGCACAGCAGGCCTCACTCTCCCGAGGAGGAAAGCACACCACCATGAAATCCCAGGCTAAAACAGTTAAACCAAAGGCCAAAAAGGCAAAATAAGATGTAATTTACCAGGAGATAATCTCATTTTGAGCAGAGATTAAAGGAATGTATAGTGAACTTAGGAGAGATGTGGCACAGTTGGAACAAAGAATGGATGATCATGAACGCCAGGGCACAGTAATGGAGAACCGCATTGATTAGCTAGAATTAGAAGTGCAACGGTTACAGGAGATACAGGAGCAACTAGAAGCTAGACAAGAAGATTCTGAAAACCATGTCAGGAGAAAAAATGTGTGTATCTATTGCATTCCTGAGAGGTTAGAGGGTAGTAATACCAAATAATTTATTGATGCGCTACTGCACACAGCTTTAGAATTGCCACCGGATAGGAACTTATACTTGAAGAGAGTGCATTGAACATTAACTCCAAAGCTACCTGCTCAAAATTTTCCACCTCGATCAATAATATCAAGATTCAACAGCTACACTATAAAGGAACAGGTGTTGGTCACGGTATGGAAGAGACAGAAGGTGTATTATGGACAAACTCTCATACACCGGGATCATGACTATGCCCCCAAAACTATGAGACTGAGACGTGCTTTTCTCCCCTTGTTACCAGTAATAAAAAATGCAGGCTACAAATTTACTACTCCTTACCCAGCTCAACTTGTGTCTCAGTTCCCTACTGGGAAGAGATAATATAACACAGCACAGGAGGCCCGAGCAGATTTGATCACACAAGGGCTCCAGTTTCCAGAAAGGCCTATAGAAAGCAGACCAGGTGTTCAATGTGCAGGGAGATTGCAGACCATACCTAATAAACAGCGAGGACAACAGAGTGATTTGGGAGGTGCAAAAAGCCTTGGAGATCTATAGGAGGGATACTGCAAAAGCTGCAACCTGACTGACTGGATCAGTGGATGTCAACTATTTGGACTGGTGAGTGGGGCTGGGGGGGGGTGAGTCTTGTCCCTGGTAAGGGAACTTTGGCGCCGCTCTCGCATAGTTCGGCTCCCAGATTAGGGTAGACCCTCTGTTTTTTTGGGTTAACTCTGACTGGTTGGCCGTCTAGGTTTGGGTCGGGTGTCCAATGTACCTTGTTCTGCCTCACTAAATTTTTTGGCAAGGTTGAGATGGGCCCTAATTGACCTGCTTCCAGCTTAAAACAAACTGTATATAGTTTTACCATGCTCAGGCCATCTAGCCTGGTGCGAACCGTCAGGCTGTATATGAACATCCCATATAAGCGACTGTTAATGCTGCTATGGGGGGCCTTTTTCTTTGGCAATTTCAAATAGGAAGATTTTTAGATATCTGCCATATGAAGGACTGTAGCCTTGGATAAATGTGATATTTCTGACATTTGGGTGGGGGAAGGAAAGAGATGGATGTGCTGTCATCAGCTAAGATGGGTTTATATTTCCCTTGTCTTTTTTCTGTTTTCCCTTTTTGAGTTTGGCCCTTTGTTTAGGGAACATAAGATTTTGTTCCTGGAGGCCCTGATCCAGAGTAGGCTGGGATTACCTCTACCTTCAGGGGAGCCATGAGATGTGGGTTTTTTCCTGGACGATATAGGGAGTAGTGACGTTCTCTCCCTGGGGATGGAAGTTCATTTGATAAGACTGGGAACACAATGTACTAGTCTTGCATTTAGTTCTGTATATGTTAGTGCTTTATCTGGCTCCTGGTTGGGGCTGTTATTTGTTCAGTGCTGTTTCTTTGTTCAAGATGAGACATTGAAAGTATGGGCTCTGTTAATGCAACATATTATTTTGAAGCAGCTAAGATATAGCAAACGCAGACTCCAGAAAGCAATGGCAAATAATGAGATTATACTGGGATATGCTGGATTTTGGGGCTGATATAGGGGAATCTGACAGAGACATTCCTGCTCAAGGTATACAAGGGCTTATAGTGGATTTAGAGGCCAGTTGGAATAGATCAGAAAGAAGGGGGGATATCATACTGGGGGATTAATCATACTGGGGGATCTTTGCTTGTCTGGACAAAAATAGCAGGGAAGTGATTAAAATGCTTTCACTAAATATTAATGATATCAATAGCCTGGTAAAGAGAGCAAGACTGCAGCAGTACTTGTGTAGACAAGGGTGGATATAATATACTTACAGGAGACACATTTGTCTCAAAAAGAGCATGCAAAACCTTTGGCTGGAGGGAGATATGTTGTCTTCTCTTCCTCAGTAATTCTTGGAAACGCATGGGAGTGGTGATTTTGATCATTCCTAGTATTGGATTTATACAAGAGCAGAAATGGTCTGGCCCTGATGGCTATTTTGTGATTGTACAAGGCCGATTATTTGAAAGAGAGGTCACCCTAGCCAATGTTTATCTCCCACCTGGGGCTAATTCGAAATTGCTGAGACTGTTCTTTAATAATTTGTTAGATTTTCAGAAAGGTGTTTTGTTGGTTGGGGGGATTTTAACATGGCCGTCAACCCACAGAAGCATACATCACATCCTCAAGCCCATACATATTCCCCCACAGAGAAATTGCTTAAGCTACAATTTGCACGATTAGGTCTGACTGATGTTTGGCACCATTTTATCCTTCGAAAGAAGGATATACCTTGCTTTCCCCTAAAATTCATACCCTGTCTAGAACTGACTATTTTTTTACCTCCTCCAAAAATTTAGATATAATAATGGATGTTTCAGAAGAAGCACGAGTTACATCAGATCACTCACCCCAGTTCTAAAGATTAACCTTGGTCAACCAAAGAGGTCTTCATTGTGGAGACTAAATTTATCCCTTTTAAAGGATAAAGAGTTCCAATCCAAAATAAAAGAGTGCAAATCTGCAGAGATAACTCCTCTCTGGAAGTCTCTAAAACAATCCTTTGGGATACAATCAAGGCAGTAATCAGAGGGGAGATAATAGCTTACTCATTCCTGTTACATAAAAAAAGGGAAGCCAGATATAGGCAATTGCAAACAAGACTTCAGGAGCTGCAGAATGGGGAAGCTTTGCAAGTAGAGATCCGTAAAGTTAAATCAGAAATTCAAAAGATTCTGGACTCCACGGTGCATGTTAACCTCTTGTACCTCAAGAAATTTTTTTATGAAGGTGTTCTGAAAAGGACCAGAAATCTGGCTAGGAGAGTCCAGGCCACTAGACACTCTGCTACCATCACTAAGATCAAGGATCCTACCTCTGGGAATTTCCTTGGGAAAAACTCAAATATTCTACAAGCGTTCCAGCAGTTCTATAAAACACTTTATACAATACACGATCCCCCATCCGAAGAAAGTGTCAATGCTTTTTTAGCTTCCCTTCAATTTCCAAAGCTTTCCCCTATACAGCAGGCCATATTGCAGAGTCCCATTACTACTACTGAAATAAAAATGGCTATTGATTGGACCAAAACATTTAAATGTCCAGGCCCAGATGAACTACTGGCGTAGTGGTATGTCCTTCTCCCCAGTGTTACTATCTCTGATGCACCAAACCTTCCTGGAGGTCCAGGAGGGTGCTCCCCCCCCTTCTTGGGAATAAACAGTCATCTCAGCTATCCCTAAGCCAGGCAAGGACCCAATGTTTATAGAATCCTATAGACACATTTTGGTCTTAAATTGTTACAACAAAATATGTATGGTCCTTTGGGCCAGAAAACTGGAGAATATTCTGCCTAATTTAATCCACTCTGATCAGGCAGGCTTTCTTAAGATGAGACAAAGAGCGGACAATGCCCAAAGAACATTTCATTTAATGGAGAACATGGCCCATGAGGCAAACCCTTCACTATTAGTCAGCCTGGATGCCTACAAGGCATTCAACAGGGTCTCTTGGGAGTTCTTGTGGAGGGTCTTGGGGGCATTTGGCTTCCCGGACAAAGTTATTAAATGGGTGTCTCAGATTTACTCATCTCCAAAGGCCTATATAAGAGTAAATGGTAGTATAACCCTGTATATACTGTTGGGGAGGGGGACACGCCAGGGGTGCCCCATATCTCCTTTGATCTTTGCATTATATATTGAACCACTGGCCATTGCTGTGTGAGGGGCTAGGGAGATTGAGGGGATACTTGTGGGATGATGGGAATGGAAGTTATCTTTATATGTGGACAATGTCCTTTTATCTCTTAGGAACCCTGAACAATTTCTCCTGGCCCTATGGGATTTGTTGGACAGCTTCACTCGGATATTGGGGTATAAAATAAATTCTATAAAGACGGAGGTCCTAAAAGTCAATTTTGCTCCTTCCCCAGACCTGAAAAGGAGACTGCCATTAAAATGGTGTTGCACTAAAACAAAATATCTAGGGATATATATTCCATAAAACCTTGAAAATATTACACTGGTCAATTATGAACCCCTAACTATAAGAATCAAGGCAGATCTGCATGCCTGGTCACAGCGTTGCCTTCCTTTTTATTCCAGAGTGGAGTTAGTAAAAATGAATATTCTCCTGTGGTCATTATATATGTTCCAGACTTTTTCAGACTTCCCACCATTGATGTATTTTAATTCTTGGAATCACACACTAGCTAGATTTGTTTGGGCAGGAAGGAAGCCCAGAGTTTGGTGGTCAGTTTTGCAACTCCCAAAGGATAGAGGAGGGCTTGTCCTTCCAGATCTGCAGAAGTATGCCCAGGCCACAGTGCTTTCTAAAATATTACATTGGAGTAATCCAAACTATTCTATACCCTGGAAAGTATTGGAATTAGCCCTTAATCAAATACAAGATGTAAATAAAGTTTGCTATTCTACAGATACCCAGCTCCCAAAAAGAAACTAACTGTACAAGGGGCAAGATCTAGTCTATTAGTTTGGAATAGGCTTAGGGCTTCTCCCAGTATGGCACAGATTGACTATTACTTACAAACATTAGGGGTAGAGCTACATAATCACTCACCACACGTGAAACAGGTTATAAATAAATGGCATAATATAGGTCTCTCCTTTATCTTACAGTTGGCTGATACACAGGAAATAGTCCCTTTTATAACCTTGCAGGGGAAATATGCTCTCCAACGTGAGGATTTTGCTGTTTACTTACAGGTCCAAGAAACATTGCTTCAGTATCGACCTGAGAGGCATTCCCTTCCTAATCCTCTTCCTTTGTTACTGAATATTTTTTTTTAATGACCTTAGGAGGTCAGGTTTGGCCTCACCTTATAGGCCTGATATACAAAGGTCTGCAGGAGATTTCTAGAGAATCAACTACTGGGATTTTGGGGGCATGGAATAAAGAATTGGAAATCCCCATCTCAGAAGAAGACTGGTTGAAATTTACTAAGCCTTCCATGGGTACTTCAGGGTCCCCATATAGGAGGGAGTTTACCTGGAAGGTGAGAAATAGATTTTTCATCACCCCTGCTAAACTTGCAAAATTTTCAGACCCCTTTTGGGGTCGATGTTGGAGGAAGTGCAGGGAGCATATGACCAATCATGTTCATATACTGTGGTCCTGCAGGAAGTTGACACAATATTGGACAGAGGTGAGGGAGGCACTAGTGGAGTTGGTGGGTGAAGAAGCAACACTAACACCTGAACTGGTGCTTCTCTCTGTCCCTCCGTAGGGGGTATACATCCAAAAGGGTTCTCTTCTGGTCACTTCTTACTAGCTGCTATGAAGGGAATTACCTGCCTGTGGGGTAAAACATCTCCCCCAACAATCCTAGAGTGGCACAGGGTCATGGGGGAATTGTATACCATGGAGAGGCTGATTGCCAGGGTCGGGAACAGAAAGGGGCCTTTTGAGCTCAGAAGCATAAATGGGTGCTATGCATATCTCAGCATGACCCTGACTTTGTGCTCTAATGATTTCCCTAAAAAGGCAAACATTCTGGATGGATTTAAGAATAGATAGAACTGGGGTGGGTATGATACTACTATATTTCTCTGGAAAATGTAGGATAAAACTTAACTCCTTAGTTATATTTGTCAAGATAGCTGAGATCTGTGTTCTCCTTTGTTTGCTATTAATTCAGAGCATTAATGTCAACAATTATAATGTACTGAGCCTGCTCTTAAGACGTATTCTATAATTTTTACTGAAAAATAATATTAATGAAGTCTGTCTCACATTTACTGCATATGTATTTCTTGTTTATAAAGAAAACAATAAAAAATTACAGTTAAAAAAAAAAAGAAAAGAAGCTCCCTGTAAATCTGCAAAAAAATCCATATTCTGCGCAACAGATGGAGCATGGTACTGCATACTGTGTCTTTCCACCACGAGTAAATATGCAATCATCAGGATATGACATCACCACAGCACAGACCC
This sequence comes from Neoceratodus forsteri, assembly GCA_016271365.2. Classification (NCBI taxonomy): domain Eukaryota; kingdom Metazoa; phylum Chordata; order Ceratodontiformes; family Ceratodontidae; genus Neoceratodus; species Neoceratodus forsteri. The sequence goes on along the minus strand of CM057450.1, from coordinate 847,932,162 downwards.
GGAACCCGCAGCTCCAATGCCCGTTCAATCAATGATCCAGCAAGAACAACTTACGTCACACAGTGGACCTTTTCTTCTCCCCAACTTCACAAACCTGGGTACAGTACAATTCATTAAATATACCCCCAAAATAAAAAAATACCCAGAAAGGTTTAAATGATCCACCATAATGTTGCTGTGACCAAATTGTGCCATACGTCAGCCTGACACTCCATTACACCAAGGGCACAGCACAGTTTTGCATGTTTCGGAAACGTTTCTTGGTTACAGTATATTGCTGGTTATGACATGATTTTACAAAAAAAAGTTATTAATATGTTTGAAATTCACGATCGTTTCCTCACTTCACCATGCATGTTATTTAAAAAAATCTATCTGCTGTTATAAAATGTTCAATTAAAAAAAGATGTAAAATAATCAATTTGCATTTCTATGATGAAGAATTTACAATTTCTGTACAACTTGTAATTTTTTGACAAATACATTACTGATAGTAAAAATACTGTCATATAAGTAGATGAATTAGCAATTTTAAAAAGGAAAGGGGACAATATTTCATGTATTGTGGACAGATATTTATTAAAAGCTCACCCGTTTCCATGCCCCAAAACTGTTTTAACATTCTTTTTTAACAATTAATGCTACAAATCCATTGTAAAAGTGTGATAACACACACCATGGTGTGTGTTGTGATAGATCGATGTATGCCCTGGGTGGTTAAAGGCACTCAGTCTGCAGCCTCATGCCCCTCAACACACCCGTGGCGTGCGGTGAACTATCACAGTACACACCCTATCATGTGTTATCACTAGCATGACAACTTGGAGTCTTAGAAAAAGTATACAGAAGCACCTTAGCTCCATCAGTAATGGGGGGAAAGTGACACGAGGGGTTGAGCACTTCAGATTGAATCATGGGAGAAATGAGAACCTCTTAAAGTTTCAAGGAACTGAATTTGTCAAACCTAGGAAGAAAGGAGGAGATAGAACAAAGGGGCTTAATGAAGACTTAGATTTGAGACCATTTTTTTGTGATTTAAACATGTTATTCTGATCCTTGCATCATCTGTTAGGCAGTATCAGAGCTTTACAGAATAACACATTGATAAAATTAGTACTTGTAATGAAATTTGGATGTTTGAATATTTTCTCTGCATTAGCTTCTTCCTTCAAGCAATGGCCGGTCATTACCTTTTTGTTTTGTTTTTAATTATACACTGTCGAGGTCCCTTATGTTTGACCAAGCTGCAGAAGTAAAAACATTTACATAGATACATAGGCACTGTTGGCAGATAAGGGCCTGTGGCACACACAGTCTGCCCATTTGAGCTAGCAAGTTCACTTTATGTTTTCCTAGAAGTCTCTTACCCCTTACCCCCAACCTGCAGAATTCACTGATGTCTATCCCATGCAATCTTAAATCCCGTGGTTGTTTCAGCCCCCACCACTTCCTTTGTTAGGGTGTTCCACTTGTTCACCACCTGTTCTATGAAGAAATTCTTCCTCATATTTTCTCTGAATTGCCCTCCCTCCAACTTCATTCCATGCCCTCTAGTCCTGGAACATCTTTTTCACTGGAAAATAGTGCATTTCTGCACCCTGTGTCTTTTGTTAGGTAGTTGTATGTCTATATCATATCCCCTCACTCCCTCCTCTCCTCCAGGAAGTACATATTCAAGTCCTTCAACCTGTCCTTGTAGGACTTGTGATGAAATCTCTGTACCATCTTTGTTGCTGTCCTCTGAACCGTCTCTACACTGTCTATTCCTTATGTAGGTAAGGTCTCCAGAACTGTACACTGTACTCCAGGTGGGGCCTCACTAGTGTCTTGTATAGTGGAATTATGACCTCCCTTTTCCTGCTGATGATGCCCCTGCCTATGCATCCCAGTACCCTATTTGCTTTACCTGCTGCCTTGTCACACTGTTTCCTTACTTTGAGATCATCAGAGATGATAACCCCAAGGTCCCTTTCCTGCTTGGTGCATGCTGTATCCTCACCCCACAACTGATATGTTGTTCCAGGATTTTTGTGCCCCGTATGCATTATCGTGCACTTATTAGCATTGAATTTCAACTGTCAAACCCTTGGCCATTCTTCAAGCTTCCATAGGTCCCTCCTCATTCTGCCTACACCCTCTGGCATGTCCACTCTGTTACAGAGCTTCACGTCATCAGTGAACAGGGAAATTCTGCCTCCTAGGTCCAGCACAATGTCACTAAAGGAGGTGTTGAATAGGACCAATCCCAGCACTGATCCCTGTGGTACCCCACTGGTCACCCTTCCCTCTGTGGAGTGACAGCCATTTACCACCATCCTCTGTGTCCTCCTGCCCAGCCAATTACCTACTCACCAAACTACTGTCCTGCCCGCTCCCATATTCCCCAGTTTGTTTAATAGCCTTCTATGTGGCACAGTGTCAAAGTCCTTGCTGAAGTCCAGATTGGCCATGCCCACTGCCCTCCCCTGATCCACCTCCCTTGTCACCCAATTGAAAAATTCAATGAGGTTGGTCTGGCATGACCTCCCCCCAGTGAAACCATGCTGTCTTGGATCCTGTAGTCTGTTGGCAACCAGATGTTCCACAAATCTCTCCTTCTGTAGTGCTTCCATGCTCTTCCCCACTACCGAGGTCAGGCTGACTGATCTGTAGTGTCCCGCTTCCTCTTTCTTCCTGCTTTTGTATAAGGGGACTATATCTGCTGTCCTCCAGTCTTTGGGTACATCCCCTCTTTCCAGTGATCAGCTAAACAGGATTGCCAAAGGTTCAGCCACCACCTCTCTGAGCTCCTTTTTTTATTTTTATTTATTTATTCATTTATTGAGTTCTTGGATAGTACCTGTGAATAGATGCTCTTTGAAGGTTCCACGTCAGACGCATTAGACAACAAGGTACAATACTGTGCACAAATATACAAATACTGAGAAAAATATTCATGGAGGTTACAGGAAACAAACATAAAGCACTAGCTATGCTGAGGCATTGTACAATGTATGCCTGTGCCAAGAAGATAAGCAGATAAGGATAGGGAAGGATACAATGGGAGAGCTAGGTGAGAAGAGCACATAAGACAGGGATGGAGGAGGGTAGGGAGAGTTCCAGGGGCAAGGGACAGAGTTGGGGGGGTAGGGAGGGAGGTGGGTGAAGTGCTGCTGTTTGACTATCCTGTCATGACAGAGGAAACGATAAGCACTAGAGGCAGAGTGTTGCTGTGTGCTGAGCCTTAGCAGGGGCACATGCAGCTACTCAAATCAACGAGGTGCTGATGCAGTCTACGTATAAAAGAGCCAATTGTTGAGGAGCCAGAGATGTCAGGGGGCCATGCATTTACCCAGAGGGGTGCATGGTGTGAGAATGCACACTGTGCCATGGTAGTGCGTCATCTGGGCACTTGGAAAATTTGAGTGGCAGAGCTTCTGATTTGTCTAATATTAATAGGCAGTCTTAGCAGGTTTTGCACCACTGTTGGAAGCAGATTTAATGTGACTTTTTTGGCAAGAAGGCAAGTTTGGTACCTGATTCTGTCATTCAGTTGAAGCCAGACAGCCTGAGCATAAAGTTCACAGGTGTGTGTGAGTCTTTAGGACCCTGGGGTGCACCCCATCTGGCCCCATTGCTTTATCAAATCTTATTTCTTCCAGTTCCTTTAGGACCCTTTCCTGTGTAAAGGGACTTGTGCCCATTTCTGTGCCACTCCCACCCCTTGTATTCCCTTCAGGCCCATTACCCTCATCTTCCTCAGTAAAGACTGAGCAGAAATACCTGTTCAGCATGTCAGCTTTGCTGTTGTCATCTTCTGAGAGAGAGAGAGATAGAGAGAGAGAGAAAGCAACCACAGCTTCCTTAAATCATGGAGGTAATGTAATAGACAACACTGAATTGAATTATTACTTTTTGGACCTGTATAAGTAACTAGTTTTGATTCTCTGTTTTTGGGGTTGTCTTTTCTTAGTTTAACTTTTATTTGCCATGGAGGAAGTGTAGCTGTGAGAGAGTTGCAGTCATTTCTGACTAGACCTGTTACTTAACCTCTGTGAAATAGGTGTCTGAAAGGAAGGAATGCACTCCCCGGGGAGGAGGGACAGAGTTGTAGTTGATTATATCTGGATGGTACAGGTTTACTCCCACCGACCCTGATCCTCTCCACACCTGCCCCAAGCACATAACTTCCTTTATAGCAGGGGTTCTGACATAATTTCCCCAAAGCTGCTAACAACATACACCTGTTCATATCCTTGAAGGCACAGCACACTGAATAGGGGTAGAGACACTCACAGGCTTTCATACACTAAAACAAAAATAAAAAAAGACAAGCATGTGTAACAGGAAGGGACACCGACATCTGGGGAGTGGTGCAATGCACTGGCTGTGGAGCAGCAGACTTCTGGGAGACATTCTGGAGACAGCATTGCTGCCCTATTTGCAGGCGCCTCTCTGGTCTGAGGGAGGAGGTTGTTCATCTCCATGCTGACCTGGCAAGGATTCAAGAAACCTGTTCCCTCACCCAGGGGCCACCCAGGCCACTGCCACTACCTCAGAGGTTGCCAAGAAAGAGGAGTGGTTGGACCACGGTGGGCTCAGGGAGGCTGAGGGTGGTGGAACAGAGGTGCATCCCTCCAGCTGTGCCTCTCCACAATTCATTTGCCACTCTGGTGGAACATGGTTCCTCTATGGAGGCACCAGCAGTGGAGACCAAGGAGGATGCTGGGAACTTCCACAATGGAGACCCACAGGAGGGTGAGAGAGGACCCCACAGGAGAAGGGAAACAACCCTGGTGGGGGATCAATTGTTAGGGGGTAGAACTGGGGGATGGAGGGAAAGGGAGGTAAGGTGCCTGCCCAGATACATGGCTTGGGGGACAGGAAATGAATCCTCAGGATCATGGGACTAGTTGCAAGGGGGAGTGAGCTGGATGTCATTCTCTACTGAGGGACAAATTACCTGGCTGAGAATGGGATCAGAGCAGTGCAACAAGAATTTGTGGAGTTGGGGAGGAGCCTTAGACAAGTAGAACACATGGTAACTTTCTCAGAAGTGCTACCTGTGTATGGCATGGACAAGGCTGGGGTACTCTACTCCTCACCATGGGATTCAATGACTGGTTGAAAAACTGGTGCAGAGCTCAGGGATTTGGCTTCATTGGGGACTGGAGCTCCACCTGGAGGGATGTGGGACTATACTGGTGCGATGGTCTGCATCTATCCAGGAGGGAAACCAGGATCCCAGGTGATAGGTTTAAATGCTTCATTGGCAAGCATTTAAACTAGCCAAGGAGGGGGAGGCACTGGAAAGGAGAAGGGAAATCCTAGCCCCCCCCAGAAAAAAAAATCAGGGTAGTTAGTGAAGTAAACACCAAGATAGATCAGTCGATAGGGAGAAGGACAGGGGTAAATGGAGAAAAAAACAAAGGCAGTAAGGACAGGGATGGGGCAAAAAGAAATAAAGCCATAACAAAATGGAGGGTAATGAGTGCCAGTGCCAGCAGTCTAGGTAAAAAGCTCCCTGAAATGGTGACCTTGATGGAAGAGGGATGCCTGGATATCGTGGCAGTCACGGAAACATAGTACACAGAGAACCATGACTGGGATGTCAACATAGCAGGGTACACAATCTATAGGATAGACAGGGAGGGAAGAAGAGGAGGAGGAGGAGTAGCTCTCTATGTAAGGGAAGGGATCAAAGCAACAGAGCTAAAGGGTAAACAGGGAGGAGAGAAGGCACTATGGGTCACCCTGGAGACTGGAAATGGCACCACAATCCGCATAGGGGTTGTATACAGACCCCCATCTCAAGTGGAGGAAATGATAGCAGGCATCCTTAAGATGGCAGAGAAAGGGGAGATATTGCAGATGGGGGACCTGAATATGCCAGATGTTAACTGAAGCACCTTTGCTGCAGTCACATCAAACAGCAGGGCCCTTCTCGATGCCCTACAGGGGGCATGCCTCAGACAGCTAGTTTTGGAACCCACTTGGGAGGGAGAAATCTTAGACCTGGTACTGTCAAATGGGGATGGAGTGATGATCTTCGATCTTGAAGTGGATAGCCATCTGGGAACAAGCGACCACCAAACAGTGTGGCTTATGATAAACTTAGCTGTAGAGTCAAGCCATACAAAAGTGAAGGTAATGGACTTCAGGAAGGCTGATTTTGTCAAATTGGGAGAGTGCCTCAGAAAAGCACTAGCAAACAGGCAAGAAGGTGGGGTGGAGCAACAATGGGGAAACATCAAAACCGCCATCACAGAGGCAACAAGCCTTTGTGTGAAGCAAATAAACAAATCAAAATGAAAGAAAAAAACACTAGGGTTCTCAAAAGAAGTGGTGGGGAAGGTTGGGGAGAAAAAGAGAGCATTCAGGAAGTATAAGGAAACAGAAGAAGCAGGAGATAGAACTTTACCAGTTAAAGCAGAAGGAAGCGGGGAAGGTAGTCAAAATAGCAAAGGTCCAAACCAAGGAAAAGATAGCCAACTTGGTTAAGAAGGGGGCTAAAACCTTTTATAGGTACATTAGGGAGCAAAGAAAGACTAAGGTAGGGATACTGATGCTGAATAAAGAGGAAGGTTGTTGGGCAGAGAGCAACATCAGAAAAGCAGGGTTACTGAACAAATACTTCTGCTCAGTATTCACAATGGAAAAGCAGGGGGAAATACCTAATCCAGTCAATAAAAGCACTCTGGATGGCGGGTTGATATTAGTCCTTTCACAGAAGAAAGGGTTCTGAAAGAACTCTTTATTATTATTTATTAAAACGGAAGGTGGATAAAGCAATAGGGCCTGATGGGATTCACCCCAGAATTCTAAAAGAACTAAGGGAAGAACTTGTAACACCACTGACTACCCTTTTTAATAAATCATGGGAGGATGGTGTGGTCCTGAGCACTGGAGGAGAGCAGATGTGATTCCAATTCACAAAAGTGCGAGTAAGACAGAGGCAGGAAACTACAGACCTGTCAGTTTGACCTCAGTGGTAGAGAAAATGATGGAATCACTTCTGAAGGAAAGAATTGTTGAGTAACTGAAGGCCAGTGGGGCACAGGACCCAAGGCAGCATGGATTCACAGCAGGTAGGTCATGTCAGACAAATCTAATTGATTTCTTTGACTGGGTGACCAAAGTAGTAGACCAAGAGGGGCTGTGGACATGGCCTACCTAGACTTTAGCAAGGCATTTGACACAGTCCCACACAAAAATTAATAAACAAATTAGCCAGCCTGGGAGTGGGTCCCAGAGTGGTAGCCTGAGTAAAACACTAGCTGGACAACAGGACACAGAGGGTAATAGTAAATGGAGTCTCTCAGTGAAGAAAGGGGGGTTACTAGTGGGTACTGCAGGTTCAGTACTAGCACTGTCCTTTTAATGTCCTTATAAGTGACATTGCAGAGGGACTAGAAAGAAAAGTATGTCTCTTTGCAGATGACACAAAGATCTGCAACAGGGTTGATGCACAAGGTGGGTGGAAAGGATGAGAAGGGACTTGGCAAGGTTAGAGGAATGGTCAAATGTATGGCAGCTTAGATTCAATGCTAAGAAGTGCAATGTAATGTACCTGGGAAACAAAAACCCAGGAGAAGAGTACACATTGGGGGGTGAGATACTGACAACAACAAAAATGGAAAGGGACCTGGGGGTAGTTATATCAGATGACCTAAAGGTGGGCCAGCAATGTGAGAAGGCAGTATGGAGGGCTGGAGGGGAATACTGGGATGCATAGGGAGAGGCATCACCAATAGAAAACAGGAATCTGTTTGCCCTCTGTACAGAGAGTTGTTAAGATCACATCTGCAGTACTGTGTACAGTTCTGGAGACCCAATCTCTGTAAAGACATAGACAGGGTGGAGGCTGTCCAGAGGAGGGCAACCAAAATGCTGCAGGGTCTGCACCAGAAGACATATGAAGAAAGATTCAAGGAGCTTAAGATATATAGCCTCGAGGAAAGGAGGGAGAGGGAGGATATGATAGAAACTTTCAAATACCTCAACTGATTCAACAAAGTCCAAGAGGGTAGCATCTTTCAGAAAAAGAGATGTGCAACAACAAGGAGGCACAATTGGAAGATAGAGGGGGGACGGCTCAGAGGTAATGTGAGGAAGTATTTCTTCACAGACAGGGTTGTAGATGCATGGAACAGCCTTCCTAAGGAGGTTGTAGAATCAAAAACAGTGGGGGAATTCAAGAATGCATGGGGCAGACATAAGGCAATTCTAGAGGGTGGTAAGAGGAAGTAGGCTGTTGGTTAACTAGGATCTACAGCTTATCTGTTAGGCAGGGAAAAGGGCAGACTAGGTGGGCCAAGCATTCCTTATCTGTCATCAGATTCTATGTTTCTATGTTTCCTCACAGCCCCCATCCTCCCCCTTCAGTCTCACTATCAATCCCTTTGCCTTTCTTTTTTCACTTATGCACCCGTAAAAGGTTTTATCCCATCTACCCACTGATTTTGCGATACACTTTTCTGTCTGAGCTTTGGCTTCCCTTTCTGACCTCCCTGCCTCCCTTTGCTTCCCCTGGTACTTCTCCATATCCCCTTCTGTCTGTGTCTTTTTGTATTGCCTGAATGCAATCTTTTTGGTTTTCACTTTCTCTGCTACCTCCTTGGAAAACCATAATAGCCTCCTCTTCCTTTTCCCCTTGCTAACTTGCTTGATGCATAATTCTGTTGCTCTTGTAATCTCCGTTTTAAATATTGCCCACTGTTCCTCAACCCTTGACTCCTGCCCCACTCCCATTAATGCCTCTTACAAGTATCGCCCCATTTTCCCAGAGTCTGCCCCCCTAAAATCCATGATACGTGTTTTTGTGCAGTTTGGTTCTGCTCCTTCTGTGATTTCAAACCACAGTGACTGGTAGTCACTGTTCCCCAGGTGCTCCACCACTGTTACCCCCCATCACACTGTCCCCATTTGTGAGCATGAGGTCCAGTATTGCCTTCTGCCGAGTTGGTTCCATGACCAGTTACTTGAGGAAGGCACCTTAAAGGGAGTCCAGGATAAATCTGCTCCTGGTTGATGCTGCTGCTGGGTGGCTCCAGTCCACGTTTAGAATACTGAAATCTCCAACCAGCACCACCTCACCCTTGTCTGCCATCCTTTGGATGGCTAGCATCAGTTTCCTATCTGTTTCTTCTTCCTGGGCTGGTGGTCTTTAGACAACCCCTGTGTGGATGGCTGACCCCATTTTCCTTTCCAGCTTAACCCACAGTATCTCTCCTCCATTTTGTTTCTTTTAGATCTCTGTGGCCTTTATGCCATCTTTCACATAAAGGGCCACTTCTCCTCCCTTCCTGCCTGCCCTGTTTCTTCTGAATATGTTGTAGCCAGCCAGGTATGGCCATCTCCCAGTCGTTATCATTACTCCAGGTCTCTGTGATTCCCACAATGTCCAGGTCCAACTGCACCATGGAGGCCTCCAGATCCTCCATGTTGTTGCTAAGGCTGCTGGCATTGGCACACATGGCTGTCCATGATTTGAAATTCCTGGACTGTTTAGCTGTTCTACTCCAGTCCCCACCCTGGTTGTCCTATTTCCCTGGTTCTCCCTTCTGTCTACCCTTCTGTTGAATTTTGCCTCCTTTCTGCCTATCTGCCTATTGGGGGCTTATCCCCATCTTTTGCACACTGCTTTGTAGGGGTTAGGTACTAAATCCCGACTTAGAAAATACTGCCATGTAACATACTGCCTAAAAGGTCCCGAACCACTATTTTCCCGAGTCATATGCAATCCTGAAGTACAAAATACTGCAAGGTTTAAGAAATCGGCACAAATTACAGAATGCGATGACAGTTAAAGAACAAAGAAGCACATTAGATATCCTTCAAGGTATAGCTCACAACCTCAGCATTTAGGACTAAAAGTGGAATTTGTACATTTTGATCGGTATTTCTTTTAAAGCTTTCAATAAAAATTGAACTTTTAATGGACTCACAACCTCGGCATTTAATAGTAAAACTGGAAGTTATATATATTTCGATCGGTATTTTTTACAAGCTTACAATAAAAATTGAACTTTTAATGGAATACATTCACTGAACTGAAAACTGAATTTTCGATGCTGCTGCTACAATGAGAGTCAATTACTACTGCTGCTGCAATGATTGGTGAGTTAACATTATAATCAATGTACTGATGCGGGATTTACATTTTCAGTGTTCCGATTTTCTGTCTTTTATTTTTTCCATATTGTGTAAATTCTGTATTATTTTTTCAGGATTTTGTCATGTGGGATTATTTCGGGCTGGATTTAGGATGGATCCCGCTTTCTAGAGATATCCATTCCTCCTGTTCACTGGTTCCAGTGGCTTGTACAGAAGGGCAAATTTGCTCTTATTAACTTTTTCCCTAAATGTTTGGGTCCTGAAAGGTGGCCTATCAAAGCTAAAGATTCATTGGTTTGGGTTCCTGTGTTTTTAAGAAGCCTGGTTAAATCTGATAGACCACTAAGTATGCTCTGCCCCCTGAGGAAGAGCCAGTGTGACTAGAAATTGCTGGGATATTTGGTGTGTATCCTCAAGCTGGAAATCAGTTTAGCAAGTTTGTTGTTTTATGTTTTAATATGAAGGCTGCTGCAAATAAAATGGAGCTGTTTCATGTCCTCTACTTGACATAAACTTCTATTAGTAAGTGTGCTAGTTTGTGTTCCTTTACTTGTTCCTGTGCCTGTGTGAGAAGTGAGCTGCAAGAGTACCAGCCACTATTTACCTGAGTACACTTGACCTTTGTGTGTTGTGGTGAGTGTGCTCACTTCTAAACAGTTGTAGCCATATGGCTCAAAGACAGTGGACAGTGTAACAGATGTAAGTTCCTTACTTGGCCAAATCCCTCTAGTAACAGCATTGCCTGCAGCTGTTGCAGGCACTCCACCTCACACCACAGCAGGTCATCCCAGCAGTGCTGGTACTGGGTTGGAGTGCAATCTAGGCCCTGCACCCAAGAGACCTCCTTGCCACAGTCTTCCAAATCCAATCGTTCTCAGCCCTGGGCACACTACTAGCTGTGTCCCCAAAGAGTGATATCTCTTTTGTGAGGACCTCCCTCACTGGAACAGCCACCTCAGGAGGCATAGTGACAGTCCCTCACCTGCTCAACCACAGGTACCCTGCTGTGTCTTGATGACATGTCTTACAGCTCTGTTTCCTGCTGCATGACAGTGTGTTGCATTGGTTGCCATTTACAAACATTACTTCTGGTAAGAGCATGATGTGCATACATAGCGTTAACAATATGCCATAAGATGATGATGCCACGTGTACATCACCCCATGCATACGCAGTAGGGATAGGCACTTCTGTGTCATTTGCGAATGCCAGCAGCTATGCATGATCGCAAAGTTTAATGTCATCATCAGCAATGGTCATGTTGCTATCAAGGTGTGTGGCTGCCCAATGCATGTGTTACATTAGTGACAGGTGCAAACAGCCATATATTGGGAAGATAACATGTAAATGGGGCTCATCTAACATGCAAGGTGCAAAATGCAAATTGCATATCATTATGTGCTCATTACTGCTTCAGTATAAAAGTGGACTTCCCTCAAGGGTCACAATCCACACTATTAAAATTGTAGTCTGGAGAAGCAGCAGCTAAATAACTTTGATAGACAACTGCCCATTAGAAAGAGGTATGCTGCAACAACCCAACTAGGCAAAGGCAAGGCAAGGCAAAATTTATTTAAAAGACGCCCAATCCCGGAGGCTCTGGGTGCCGTACAAATTTTTAAAACAGACTTTAGGCATAATAAACATACAAATTTATACATAATAAAAATACAAAGTCTGATAAAATCACAGACATTAGCATCAATATTAATCTAAACATCAAATGCTTTAGAAAAAAGGAAAGTATTCAACTGGGCCTTAAAAGTATCAACTGTGGGGGCTTCCCTGACCATAATTGGCAAAGAATTCCACAGAACAAGAGCCGAGGCGCTAAACACTCTATCGCCAGTGGATTTAAGCCTAGTTCTGGGAATGGCCAGGAAGCCATCATTAGAGGAATGAAGAGGGCGGGTGAAAAGGGCAGGCAACAGAATGTCCAACAGGTAACCGGGGCCCAGCCCATGTAGGGCCTTATAGGTGAGGAGACCTACCTTAAAGAGGACTCTCCACCTGACTGGCAGCCAGTGCAACTCTCATAAGACCGGTGTAATATGACAAAACTTTTGCTGCCCAGTCAACAACCGGGCAGCTGCATTTTGCACCAGCTGCAGTCTGCGGAGAGATCTTCCTGTGACCCCGAGACAGAGCGCATTACAGTAATCAAGCCTTGATGTGACTAAGGCATGTATCAAGGTAGGGAGGTCCAGAGGCGGAACGAGGGGCTTAATCCTGGCAATGTTTCTGAGATGGAAAAAACAGGTACGAACCGTGGAGGATATTTGAGCCTCTATGGTTAAGTCCCTGTCCAGAATCACTCCCAGATTTCACACCCAAGAGGAGGCCTTCAATGACACAGTTCCAAGAACATGCCCAGTTTCTGAGTCAGAGGCCATCCTATCACGGACTCTGTTCAACTCCACTAATAATACCTCCGTCTTATCGGGGTTCAGTCGCAACCAGCTGGAAGTCATCCAGTCATTAATCTCGGCCAGACAGATGTTTAGCACATTCCACTGCATTTGATGTTCCTGGGGCAAAGGAAAAATATAGCTGAGTATCACCAGCATAGCAATGAAAACTCAGACCATACTTCCTAATGATCTCTCCCAGAGGCAGCATGTACACTGCGAACAACATTGGGGCCAGTACCGAACCTTGAGGGACTCCACAGAAAATGAGACTAGGTATAGATGAGGAATTCCCCATCATAACCCGTTGCATCCTGTTGGTAAGAAAGGACTCAAACCATTTGATGACAGTACCGGTGAGTCCGCATAGGTCCCTAAGCCGGACGAGCAACACACAATGGTCCACAGTGTCAAATGCTGAAGAGAGATCTAGGAGAACAAGAATTGTCTTGTCTCCCCAATCTCTAGCCCTGAAGAGATCATTCTGCACCCAAACAAGTGCAGTTTCAGTACTATGTCTGGCTCGAAAAGCCAACTGGAAGGGTTCGTACAACTCGTGAGACACGAGATGCTCTTCCAAATGAAGCGGTACCACCTTCTCCACAACCTTTCCCAAAAATGGAAGGTTGGAGATAGGACAGTAATTTGCCTTGATCTCCGGGTCCAAAGATGGCTTCTTTAAGATGGGTCTCACCAGAGCCTCCTTCAAGACATCCAGAAAGACACCCTCAGAAAGGGAACACTGTACAATCAAGGCAAACACAGGGCCAACAGAGTCAACACATCTCATTAAAAAATGCGTTGGCACCGGGTCCAGTTCACAAAAGGTATGCTTCATATTGGCTGCTACCTCGATAACCTCACTAACCTCCACTGGTCTAAACTCTCCCCAACCAGACGGAGTGCACTCAGAGCAGATCAGGCGATCACTGTCAGGTATAACATTGCTGGCTGAAGAAGCCACCCGCTGGATCGAGGACACCCTGTCCGAAAAGAACCGAGCCAATTCCTTGCAATCTATATTGGAAAAAACTCTCCTGGGCTGTAGACAAGCAGGATGGAGAAGCCTGTCCACAGTCCGGAAGAGTGAGGCCGGTCGGTTGTTCCCGGCAGCAATCTCCCTAGACAGAAACACTGTCTTCTTAAGGTCGATTGCCTCCTGGTACGCACCATAGTGGGCACACAGGACCAGTTTATCCGCTTCCAGATGGGATCTCCTCCAGCAGTGCTCCAATCTCCGACCCATCTTCTTCATCTCCCTGAGCTCACCTTCAAACCACAGTGACCTCAGATATGAGGTTCTGGGTAATACACGGATGGGTGCGAGGGAGTTAATGGTGTCGGATAACACCCTGTTATAGATGTCAACCCCAACAGCAACACCTCCCACGCATGCAGCACCCACACTAGACAATTTCACTGCTGCCAAAAAACCCTCAGGGGTCAAACCCCGTAAAGGGTGACAGCTAATCATCTCAACGGGGGAAGGGCTTATGGCAGGAGCCCCAAGCGTGAACTGCACCGTGCAGTGATCGGACCAAAGGACCCGATCAATCCTGAGATCACTAATCTCAAGTCTCAGTGAGAACACCAGGTCCAACATGTGGCCGTCCTGATGAGTCGATGCAGTAACAGCCTGCATCAGACCTAAGGAGGACATAATCTGAGAAAACTCATAGCTGTGTCTATGATTCACGTCGTCAACCCAAACATTGAAATCCCCCAGAAAAACACATCTGGGGGATTCCAATGTTCTGTCGGCAACGAAATCTGCAGTCTCCTGCAGGAAATCTCCCATCGGCCCAGAAGGGCGGTAGATGAGAAAAATCCTGCAGCCCACATCAGGTCCTCCATGGATGGCCACACATTCAAAAGAACCCAGAGTTCTCACTGGGTGCATGGTGAAGGTCAGGCTGGATCTAAAGTAGATAGCTGCACCGCCACCCCTGCGTTCCACTCTAGGGCAGTGCACTACGGTATACCCAGGAGGGACTGCGGCCTCAAAGATCGGGCCTGCATCATCTCCCACCCAGGTCTCCGTGATACAAGCCAGATCGACCAAAGAAATCAAGGCAGCAATAATTGCTGTCTTATTTCTGATCTATCTGGCATTACAGAGCACTGCCATCAGGGGATTTGAGGGTGGTGCAGCCCCACAGGTTACCTGGCCACTCGGTCTAGCGGACTCCATGGGGATGGGTACCAACCATGTCTGGCCTCTCCCATATGCCCGTCGCAACCCAGGGCACCTTCTGGACCTGACAACCTCAATCCTCCCACCACCCATACATGGGTTGCTCTACAGTCCACGGTCAACACCATCCCTTCCAATCCCTACCTCCCAGGAGCGTCTGACAGTAGTGTCTGATCCTGAGAGGGGGATAAAAGGGCATAGGTCGTGTAGCATTAAGCTATCATAAATAACTCTAGCCCCCTTTAATCCTCCCATATAGCCCATATACATCTAAAGCAACAAACGATTCTTAATTATCAAACTTTTGAAAAATAGACTATTTAAAACCAAAAATATCCCGCCTAGCCTATTCAATCATCAAACATACATTACTAACTTTTAAAAATCGTAACAGACCTGCTTAGCAATGGTACCCTCAAACTAACTAATTCTCAGCCTCAATAGTAGTCTACAGCAGTAAATATAGGCTGTTAAGCTGTAACATTACTTTAAAAGGCACAGAATAGAAGCATAGCCTTTTCTTCTATATCAGCTCAGAAATTTCAATACCGAGTGGTGCTCGTGCCACTCACAATGCTCGTGCTATGCTCACGCTTGCGAGCAGCGTGGCAATTTGAGAAGGTACAGTCCCCGCCCCCAGGACACACAGGTCCTAGCTCCCCCCCAGATCACTTCTGGCAACAAATGACAAAAAGCACAGACCTGCTGCACAGCCTCTCATGCTGTACAGGTTGTGCAGTCCAGAAAGCACCACAGAACATCAACGTCCAGCAAACAGGGGGCTTCTTCCTAATCTTTCAGTAGGTCCCAACCGCCTATGAGTGGTGACACAGTTCTGATAAGGAAACACACTCCAACTAGCCGCTTGCAAGTGGCGTGGCAATTTGAGGAGGTACAGTCCCCACCCCAAGACACACAGGTCCTAACTCCCCCCAGATCACTTCTGACAACAAATGACAAAAAGCACAGACCTGCTGCACAGTCTCTCACACTGTACAGGTTGTGCAGTCCAGAAAACACCACAGAACATCAACGTCCAGCAAACAGGGGGCTTCTTCCTAATCCTTCAGTGGGTCCCAACTGCCTACGACCGGCGACACAATTCACAGTAAAGGAAACACACTCCAACTAACATTTATAAACCTCTCCCACAGCTGCTGTGTGCATGTCTGTTACTGCAGTATCTTGATTTATGCTTATGTGTTGCAGAATTGCACCATCAAAAAAAACAGAAGAATGGAGACAGGCTGCAGACGTATGTTTAGCCCCAGGAAAATACAGGTAGGCAGCTATTGCAGCCCTTACAGTACTGACCAGCACTATTAATATACTGTTTCAGCTTCATGACCTTGGTTAACTAGGATGATGCACAATTGCCTGACACTCATTTACAGCGGAGTCCTGGGTTACCCAGCAGTGCATTGTACAGGCAGTATCTGTCTTTCTTGACATATGTCACTCTCTGTGGTACAAGGTAAGGTCTATTAAGCAATCTGTAGTCAGGGACAGCAAGGGGGCACTAGGGAGATTATGTGATCTGCTCAGGTTCACATGGTATGCAATGAACATTGTGACAAACAAACCAAGGAATGCATTATGTAACATGCTTATTTTTTTTTATCATAGAATAATTTTTATTTATTCAATATCATAGTATACAAGGAGAGGTACATACACTTAACATACGGTATAGAGTATCCATTTTATACAATCTAGGTTATACATACCTTACCAGGACATAAAGAGTTAAACGTATCTTCCTGTCCCTAACTATCCTTCCGGATACTTAAACAAACAGCATCAACTTTTAACCTAGCCGGTGGGTAAGATCCTAGGTATTCCAACATTTCTTACTAGCAAAAAAGAAATTCAGCAATTTATTTAACTAAGTACCTAAGGTTACTCTTTTTGTGAGTATTAACAGCGTCCATAAAGGTAGCATAATAAAGAGATAAAAAGAGAGATATAAGAGTAAAGAGAAGTATACTGAGGCAGGAGAGGTTATAGCTGCACAGCAACAAGCCAATACATATCCTGAGGGTGTGTTCAACTGCAGGGCTTAAATACCAAGAGGCCTCATTAGACAGGAGGGTTGGGGGGGCGACCTTGCACAAGGATGAGTTTAGGTATACTCCCCATTTCTGATAGCATTTAGTGAGTTGCCCTCTATTGGCATATGTGAGCCTTTCGAAGGTGGCTAACCTGGCTAAGGTGGAATGCCAGAGGGAAATAGGTGGAGGTGTTGTGTGTCTCCAGGACAGGAGTAATAGCCTTTTGGCCTCCAAGAGGACTGCTAGGAGTCAGTTTTTATGTGGCTTCGGTAGTTGATCCAGAGAGGTGGAGTCTCCCAATAAGAGCAGTGGGTTAGAGATGTCAATAGGTAGTCCCAGTACCCAAGAACAGTCCATTGCTATGGCTGACCAAAAAGGGATTAAGGCTGGATATTCCCACAGGAGGTGCAAGATATTTGCTGGGTCATACTGACATCTCCACATTGCATGGAGAAGAATACTCCACGAGTGTAGGGCTGCAGGTGTGTGATACCACCTAAGGAGAATTTTGAGTTGTAGTAGTTGACTGCTAACATCCTTATATGTGGAATGAGCAACGTGTAGGTATCAGGACCATGTTTCTGAAGTGATGGGAACCTGAAGGGCCACACTTCATGTAGCCCTACAGGGTTCAGTGTGGTCTGGTTGAGCCTCACGCCATGTGCTATAGAATCATCCTGCTATACCTTGGGAGGAAGTTTTTAGATGTAAAGAGGTCACCCAGTGCCACTTGGGATCAGCGATGTATGTCCCACCAAGAGCTTGGACTGCACTGTGGAGTTGCAGGTATCTCCAAAAGACACTAGACTGAAGGGAGTACCAGGCCTTAAGTTGGTTGAATGACATCAGAGTGGAGGAATTTATTGTATATAAATCTTGGATGATGCATATCCCCTTATTTTCCCAAGTCAGCCAATGGAGTGATTTATTGCCCATTGTAAGGAATCAGTTATGCCAGAGAGCCATGTAGCGGAATGGCATAGAACTTGCTGCCTTCAAGGTATTAGAGGCCGTCATGAGTCTGAACCATGCCTTCCTGGTCTCGGTCATGATCGGGGTGAGCCTACTGTGGTTTATGGGGGCGTCAGTTAGTAATAGACTCAAGGGGATGTTTTGCATCAACTGAGATTCTAGCTGAACCCATTGGGTAGGTGGGGAGGAAGAGGAGACGAACCACTTGGTGGCTTGGACAACGATATAGGACCAGTAGTAGCCCTGCAGCCATGGAAGTCCCATACCCCCCTTAGTCCAGTGGGCCCACATCTTACTGCGACTCCATTTTGGTGTCCTTCCTTCCCAGAGAAAGAATGATATGAGTTTATTTAACGAGCAGAACACTTTGCCCGATAGGGTAAAAGGAAGATTGTTAAAAAGGTATGCTACTCTGGATAGTAACAACATTTGGATCGCTGCTACTTTACCTGGGAGAGAGAGGCTGAGTCAGCGCCAGTGGTTTACCTCCACCGTTAACAGAGTTATTAAGGGGCCAAAGTTCTCATTCTCTAGGTGGTTCCAGTTGAATGGGATGTTTATACCTAGATACGAGAAGCTATGGGGAGCCCAGGTTAAATCGAGGCCTTGTAAGCAAGAATTTGTGCAGGCCATATTAAGGGGGGTTACACTGGTCTTTTTTTTGATTGATTTGTAGTCCAAATAACTGAGTGAATTCTCTCATGATCTCTTGGACCTTGGGGAGAGATTCCTTTGGGCAGTCTAACGTTAGAAGTAGGTCATCTGCATATGAAGCAGTTAGGTATGCAAGCTGGCCTACTTGCATACCCTTGATGCCTTCAGTGGCTTGCAGTTTCCATGTAAGCGGATCTAGAGCCTCCAAGAATAGAAGAGAGGATGGGGGCAACCCTGTCGCGTACCCCATTGCAGGGGGAAGGGGGGGAGATCTCTTTATTGGTTAGGATTCTAGCGAGGGGGGCATTATACAGCACATGAATCCATTGTCTAAAATATGGACCAAGCCCATAGAGCCAGAGTGTTTCATGGAGGTAGGGCCATTCTACAGAGTCGAAGGCCTTAGAGAAATGTTATTTATTTATTTATTTATTTAAACAGCAGTTTGGAAAACCTTTGAGCCATAGAAACATAGAAACATAGAAGTTGACGGCAGATAAGGACCGCAAGGCCCATCCAGTCTGCCCATTTCTTTTTCTACCTTATAAATGTGCCATCGGCCTTTGCGATGTCAGTGACCTATCTATTCATAGTCATTTGTATTGCTCCCTTATGCCTATCCCATGCCTGTTTGAAGCCCTGCACTGTATTCATAGCCACTACTTCTTGTGGTAAGCCATTCCATGCATCTACCACCCTTTTCTGTGAAAAGAATTTCCTCACATTCCCCTTAATCGGCCTCCTCTAATCTCATGCTGTGTCCTCTTGTCCTGCTATTTTTCTTATATTTAAACATGTTAGACTCTTTCACCTTGTTTATGCCCTTAAGGTGTTTAAATGTCTCGATCATATCACCTCTCTCCCTCCTTTGCTCAAGGGTATACATATTGAGCTCCGTTAATCTGTCCTCATATGTCTTCTGATGCAGTCCCTGCACCATTTTGGTTGCCCCTTCTGACTGCCTCAATTTGGTTAATGTCCTAGTGAAGGTGTGGCCTCCAATACTGTACGCAATGCTCCAGATGGGGCCTAACTAATGTCTTGTACAGAGGGATTATTACCTCCTCTTACGACTTGTGATAACCTCACTAATACACCCTAACACCCTCCTAGCCTTACCTACTGCTTTAGAGGTCTGCTTGGATGATTTCAGGTCATCAGTGATGATGATGCCCAAGTCTCTTTCTTCCTTTGTGACTGCTAGCAACTCCCCTCCCAGCCTATAAGTGGCTTCAGGGTTTCTCTTCCCTATGTGCATGATTTTGCACTTCTTTGCATTAAATCCCAGTTGCCACTCTTCTGACCATTCTGCTAGTTTATCCAGATCTCTTCTCATTCTGCCCACCCCATCTGGATCATCTACTCTGTTGCAGATCTTGGTGTCATCTGCAAACAGACAAGCCTTACCCTCTAGTCCCATCTGCTAGGTCACTAATGAAGATGTTGAATAGGACTGGCCCCAGGACTGATCCCTGAGGTACCCACTTGTGACTTGCATCTCTTCTGACTGTATACCATTACCACCACTCTCTGTTTTCTGCCAGTCAACCAGTTTGCCACCCAGTTGACCAACTTCTGACCCACCCCGAGCCTACCTAGCTTATTTATCAATCTTCTATGTGGAACAGTGTCAAAAGCTTTGCTGAAGTCAAGGTAGGACATCAACTGCTCCCCTTGGTCCACCACTCTGGTTACCCAGTCAAAGAAATCTATGAGATTAGTTTGACAGGACCTTCCTTTGTAAACCCATGCTGTCTTGGATCCTGTGCCCCTATGGATTCCAGGTGTTGCACTATCCTTTCCTTAAGGAGTGCTTCCATAATCTTGCCCACTACTGAGGTAAGACTGACCGGTCTGTAGTTCCCCGCCCTCCTCCTGCTACCACTCTTGTGGTGGGATCACATGAGCCCTTCTCCAGTCTTCTGGGACCTCTCCTGTGCTCAGAGACTCACTAAACAATTCTGCTAATGGCTCTGCTAGTTCCTCCTTTAGCTCCTTAAGTACCCTGGGATGTATGCCATCAGGTCCCATTGCCTTATCCACCCTGAGCTTAGCAAGCTCTTGTAGGACCCTTTCTTTTGTGAAGGGAGTAGTGCTCACCTCCCTCCCCCCTGTGTCCATGATGCTGAGCTGTGGGCCCTGCCCTACCTTCTCTTCAGTGAATACTGAGCAAAAGTATCTATTTAGGATAGATGCCTTTACAGGGTCCTCCATAGGCTCATTTACAAAGGTACCTTGTCACAGTAAGACAAACCAAAATACACAGTATAGCAGTACAACACATAAGTATAACAGTAAAATTAAGACATAGATACAAACAAGCTGGTACAGGTAGGATGGATGCAAACAATACCAGAGGTATGTAAATCTATCACCATTGCTGCCATATGATTTTTAGAGTGCATTGCCAGCCATTTAAGATCTAGGACCAATCTGATATTGTCAACTGCAGCTCTTCCTTTAGCAAAACCAACTCGGGATGGGTGTATAATAGAGGAGATAACCTCCATCAATCGAATGGCAAGCACCTTGGCTGCAATTTTATTGTCGACTGAAATAAGGAAAATAGGACGGCAATTGGCACAGTTAAGAGGGTCGTCTGATTTTTTTGGAAGGAGAGTGATTAGGGCTTCATGCATGGTGGAGGGAAGAATGCCAGTCTCATGTGCCTCCTGTAACATAGAGAGGAGAGGGGTACTGATTTCTGTGCTCATGGCTTGGTACAGTTCTGTGGTCATACCATCTGGTCCAGGTGACTTGCCTTTGGCCAGTTGGTTAAGGGTGTTTAGGAGCTCAGTTTCAGTAAATGGCTTGTCCAAGACCTTTTTCATATTGTCAGGTACTTGAGAAGTGTTGGTGGCAGCACAAAAGTTTGCTAGGTGACCCTCTAATTGGTTTGAATCTAGATTTGCATGCGACTGGTATAGCTGCTGATAGAAGTGTTGCATACAGTCGTTGATCTTTTTGGGACTCGTGACCACAAGGTCTCCTGTGTTCCTAAGGGTGTGGATACGAGAGGCAGCCTGTTGTTTCCTTAACTGAAAGGCTAGGAGTCCCCCTTTGTCTCCTCCCTTCCAGTGCATGTGTTTGGACCTGATCAGCATCCACTCTGCCTTTTGTTGCAGCATAGTATTTATGCAGTATTTTAACCCGACTATCTCCCAAAGCAGTGTCTGGTCAGGTATGTGAGCAGTGGAGGCCCTGAATCTAGCTTCCAATGAAGAAAGTTCAGATTGTAGGTTATTTAGTTCTATCCTTCTGGTTTTGTTTTGTTGTGCTGAATAGACAATAATTTGCCCTTGCAGAGCAGCCTTAAAAGCCTCCCAGGCCGTGGCAGCAGAAGTATCTGTGGCGTGGTCCAGAGAGATGTAATCCCTGGCTGTCTCCCGTATCCTGGATCGGAATTGAGGGTCTCGAAGGAGTAGGGGATTACATCGCCATCTAGTACCCGACCCACTCTGCCCAAAAGGGGTGTAGAGGCAAGATACTGGGGCATGATCTGAGAATAGGATATTGTTTATTGTAGTACAGGTAATATCTCAGGCTGCAGGGACATTGGCAAGCCAAAAATCAATTTGGCTATATGTGGTGTGGAATGAAGAGAAGAAGGAATAGTCTCGCCCTGTCGGGTGATCTCTACGCCACACATTGGTCATTCCCCACTCTGCCATAATTCCTTGAAGGACCACAACTGCTTTAGCATGTGTTTGGGGGGTGGGTTTGGATTTATCAAAAAAGATATCTAGGGTAAGATTGAAGTCACCGCCAACCATAATTGGGATCTGCGGGTGATCAGCAGCCAAGGACTCTACAGCCTTGTTGAGATCCAGCAGGATGTCCAGATTATCCATATTTGGACCATATACATTTGCTAGCACCACATGTCCCCCTGGGTGTGAAAAGTGGAGCATTATCCAGCGACCTCGAGCATCATAAGCTACTTGTTCCTGTACCCAGGAGCATGATTTCTTAATCAGAATGACCACACCTCTTGATTTAGTTGATGCTCAACTTGCTATAACACTACCCACCCATGCCCTCTTGAGCCACAGTACAGTTCTTGCAGTGAGATGGGTCTCTTGGATGAGTGCAATATCTGCCTGCAAGGAGTGTAAGTGTCTAAGGACAATGGAATGTTTAACCAGGTGGTTTAAGCCCTTCAGATTCCATGATATAAGTTATATACTTGCATTGGTATTCTGCATCATAGTTACAAAGATTAGATAATGTACAGGTACTCACCACCTGTGTCCAGAAGGAATAGAGGGGCAGGAGTGGGCAGATTGCCTGAGATAGAGGAAGGAGGATTGGTTGAGTAAGATAGGTAGATAGTCTATTCACTAAGTGTAAGTATAACCTGGTGCAAGAGGAAAAACAGTCAAGTTAAGGCATAAACACACAACTGAAGTGACCAACTAGCGAGATTAAAACTAAGTACAACCAATTCCCCAATGAGGGGGTAGATTAACTCTTGTACAGTAAAGATTTAAGGACTGTGAGTGGTTAGATAAGTACTATTCGAAAGGTGAATTTGTGTATGCACGAGGTGCAATCCTCTGCACTATCGAGGAGAAGCACTCAGCCGTGCTGACCTTTCACCTGTATGGGGACAATGGAGATAAACCAACTGAAAACACATAACTCCATCCCCTGCTGTATATACAGAAATAAGATATTCAGGGAAAGGGGGGGATATGAGCTATGGCCCAAAATGAAGGAAGGGGCAGGGCTCAAATGGGGAAGGGACAGGATTTGTTGCTGTATAGCTTATGGAATTATCAAAATCTACGGAGCCCATGAGGCAAACAGGCCTCCTTCCATTATGTAGACTGAAGTCAGGTACCATGCCCTCAGCAATCTCTCAAAACCAAGCAATAAATGCTACATGAGCCATAAATTTTGAGGAATCTAATAGTGTGGTTAAAGCCAAATATTTTTTTTGGGGGGGAGGTAGGGAGTCCCAGCGCCAGCCATAGGGCGAGGCAATGAACAGTTTGTACCAATCCAGCAAAGTGCAAGGGCCGCTAGCTAAATTACCCCAGAGTTGGAGTTTGAGCTTCCTCCAGGGTCTCTCCAGAGAGTTAGCCAACCCCAGGGAAAAAGGCCGTGGTTTATCAGGCAACCCCACTGACGTCGCAGACTGACGCCTCTAAATAATACTCTTGTATTGAATAACCCAAAAGGAGAGCAAATCACAGACTTATAACATTCAGTCATTCAGAGCTCGCTGCTCAGCTATGGCAGATCTTGTTGTACGAGGAGAAGGGTCCTGAGATAATGCCTCTGTGAAGGTTAACAGCCCAGGTTTCACTGGGACGTTGGAGAGGTCCTGACAGTCCACCATATCCGGGGGAAAATTTGCCCAGCATGCATTTTCAGCCACCTCCATAATGAGAACATCTGGGATGTCTTGTGCATCTGATTGGTCCAGGTTGGGGTTTTCATCTTTGGTCTGCTTTGCGGGTGGTGCTTTCCCTGGGCCCTTGGAGGGAGATCCCTGGTCACTCAGGGAGCATTGGCATATTTGGGTGGGTTGATTTATTCCCTGCTGAGGTAGAGAGGGAGAGGGATGGTCTGCTGGCTGTTGTGGTGCTGTTTTATGATTGTTATCCATTCCGGGTGGCTTCAGATACAGAGGGGACCTGGGGGAGACATTTAGTGGTAACACTGTCCGGTCTGATTTAGAGTCCTCCCTGCAACCATCACTGGGAGATTTGTTCCTCCAGTTCCTTGTTCGAGGTCCCTGGAGCCCATAGCCTCTTGGGAGTTGTAGTACTAAGGGGTATCTGAGGCCAGTGCTTAAAAGCCCAGTCTTCAATCTCCTGAGGTGTTTCCGCTACTATGTCCTTGCCCTCTCGAGACACATAGAGGTAAGCCAAATTTCTGAATCCTTATTTAAATCCCTGTGCTGCCAGCAATTTCTTGATAGGCCAAAAGGCTTTTCTGTGAGCAGCCACCTCGGCAGAGAAGTCTCTAAAGAAGGATAGTTGAGCCCCATGCCACAGTAGTTCACCCCTGTCTCCTGCTACCCTCAGGACTTTTCTTTTGTAGAGTATCACAGTATGTAAGTAATAATGGGTCTGGGAGAGAGATTGCGAGATCGACAGCCACTGGGTATACGATGTGCTCTTTCCTCCTCAACTGGTCCATGCCATCTATTCCCCAACATTTTGGGGATCTCCTCATTAAGAAATCTTTCTGTGTTTTGGCCCTTAGATCCCTCGGGAATCCCTCGGATTCTGATGTTGTTGTGACTCCCTCGGTTTTCTTGGTTTTCTGCCCGCCGCCACAGAGTAGCCAACTTTTCATCATGGTCCTGTGGTTGCTAAAGTATTTTGGCATGGCCAGCTTCCAGGTCATCTTACACTGTTCCATGACATTCAGTTTATTTTTAAGCACCCATACTTCAGCCACTGTGCCCAATAATGGTTGCTGAGATGGTATCTACCCTTGTTAGCAGGGTCTCTAGCATGGCTGTAATGTGTTGCAATGAGGCACTTACATCCACTGAAGGGGCGGTTGTATCTTTGGGAGTTGTGTCAAGGTCTTTCATGGCAGATTTAGGTGAGGCCATTCCGGAGCAGTAGAATTCCCCAAAGTTTACATGAAGCAAGGGGATAGGGCTTGTTCCTCCACCGGAATTCGTCTGTTTGTGGTCGCGCGTGTTCTACAGACCGCCGCCCTATATCCAGTAGTAAGAGGGCCATCCCGTTAGATCAGTGCTTCTGGGACTACTTGGGTCTAAGTTGGGTAGCGCGGTGTGAGGTGCCACAGAGCTAAATGCCGGATCACTGGTCGCAATATAACCCACGCTGAGTAGAAAGAAAGGGCTATGTCAACATGTGAACACCTTAAGAGGATCGGGGGTCCCTGGATGTGCGCAGTTTTAGATGGATTTTAAAAGCTGGGGGAACGAGCAGGTGGTTTAAGTGGCCATCTTCCTCAGTGTTCAGACCATGCCTGTAACATGCTTATTAACCAGCTTGGTAAGCTAGACCACTATCTATACTGCCAGCCCACATTATAAAACCAGTTGGTTCATGGAAAACACCCATACAATATGTCATGAGCACATACAGAGCTGTCCATTGGTAGTGCCTTTCTGACCAACTGCATATTGCATGCAGCACCAGGCGGGGTGCATGTATGGTGGGTAGTGTGGGGTAATATGCTGTGGTGTTTGGGCAGTGCAGAGAGGGGGGCTGACTCCACCAAAGCTATGGCCATCAGCAGGCTGGGGCACATGCAGCCCATGGAATGTGTACTGGTGCCAGGAACCTCACCATAACACCCTGTGCACTGCATCTGCCCATGCTGCATGTCACCATTCTACACAGCGGCATGCATGTAGGTCTCTGTGCAGCACCCATCAACATATGTCTAGACATGCCTACTGCTACCCAGCATGTGTTGACTGACCCATGGTGGTGCATTACGCATTACCACAGCATGCTTGTTTGGTTGGGGACAACAATTCTGTGCATGTGACTGGGTCTCAACAGCACCAATCCTGTCCACTGGCTGGCACCACAACTGCACCAGGCAGCTACACAGGTGTTGGGGGGATCTTTCTTACAGAGAAGTGGGTGATGAGGCCATTACTGGTGTGAGACCTACTCATAATTGTCTTTTCCACACAGGTTCTGGCACAGGAATACCTGTCCTGGAAAGATCAGTTCCACTTGCGTGTCCCCTAACAATGCAGGGGAGTGGCATGGAAGTAGGTGACAAAGGCAATCATTGCCAAGGGTGCAGGGGAGCTTGTTTGAGGAGGTCAAGAAGAGATTTTATGACATGAGGAGATACATCAAAGAGAATCTGATGGAGGTATGACATGAACTATAGGCCACTGGCAGTGGCCCACCAACACATAGCATCATCACACTGGAGGAGGAACTTGTGGCTGGCACCCTAGGTCACCATCAGATGGAGGGTATAAATTGTGTCATGGACACCAGGGCCACATGCAGCTTCCAGGGTGATTACAGGCATATTACTGTGTAGTACCTGTGTGGTACCTACAGGGTGTGTTTAGCATTACAGTGTATATTATTAAGAGCAATGCTGTGAGCTACTAGGATAAGACATTCTATACTGTACATGTACCTACCGATAATACCACCATCTGGCTGGGATCAGAGTTGCATATGGGTGGCGTGGGCATTTCAGGGCACATAGGTGATGCAGATGCTGTTTCTTCCACCTCACATCAGGGCATGCATGCTTTTCAGTGTGTGTATGGGGTCTGCATGGCATGGGTGTCTGCACTGGAATTTGTGCCTGGACCATTAATCTGATTGGATGTTGTGGTGTGTAACATAGCTGTGCTTAGCTGTGCTGTTGGCTTATTTGTGAAACATGGCCCTGTGTTCCCTTATTTCCAGATGTACCCCATGGTGATGGCAACAATGGCACTAGCCCAGCTGACTCCTCAGATTGGAGTTTCAACCAGTCATGAGAGAAGGGCACAACTGGGGAAGAGCAGGAGGGGGAGTGGAAGGTGGAACATGAGGAGGATTAGAGAACACTACTCCTCTTCTTGGACAGGGGAGGTGGTGCTCCCCTATGAAGTTCTTGAGGAGGAGGAGGAGGAGAAGAAGGAGGTGGAGAAGCACTGGACTCAGCATGATACAGCTGTTCAGACAACCCAGGCAACAGGAGAGGGGGACACACAGCCCATTCAGCTGATGCAGGGCATCACAACAGTGTTCCTCTCCTCCATAACCTCTGTCACAACATAAAGACACCATGTACCAGGATATTTACTGTGGTGGTTTGGCGGCTCATGAGTCTGTGGCACAGGAGTTGCAGGTACTGATGGCCGAGGTGCGGAAGCAGGGTGGCAGTCAGGCGCACTCTGTGGTGGACTGCAATGATTCATTGCAGGTCATCCTTTCCACAATGCACCAAAATGCAGGCCTGCTTTTGTGCATTTCTGTGACACAGGAGAATCAATCAGATCTTCAGGACCACAGTACTATGACTGCAGAGTCACAGTTGGCTTCTCTGGCCCACTTGGTGGAGGTAGCGATGTCCAAGGGTTTGAGCAGCAGGAACTGAAAGGTTAGGATACAAGGTGGATACCACACAGGGGTGAGATTGGGTCCCCACTGCCTCCTGGCCTGTCTGTGCAGTTGGCACTGGGATCACCCCACCTGGCACTGCAATGGGCCTGCATGGTATCCCGTAATATGAGTGAGTCAAACTAAGAGAGTCAAACTGAGTGACTCAATTTGAGCAATTTAGTTTTGAGTGCCTACAGCAATAGAGAGTGTGAAACAATACAGAGTGTAGTATACAGCTAGTGTCTCAGTGAGCTACACTTGCTGTATTAGGTTATAGGGCTGTGTTTAGCCAGGCAGTTTCCAGACGGCCATTTGGTGTAATGGCTTCAGTCACCACCTGTGTATGCGGTGGACCCAAGTTTGGGTCTAGCAGTGGGGCTTGATTGTTTTTTAATCAACATATATTTATTTTGTTAAGTCCTGTTCACCATTCCCTCCCACCCACAGGTTGCCCCCCTGCCCGTGTAGCCCCATCCCGAGTTTTCTCCTTTCCCCTGTGTCCATCCCCCCAAAGTTGATTATATTAATTATGGGTGGTGTGGGGAGCTTAGCCACGTAAAAATATAACGTATATTGCCCTTGCACAGAAAGTAAGCGACCATCACTGTTTGCAGTGGTCACTATAATTCACATCGTCGTTTTCACTTTCGGTGATACTGGGTTTAATGCTGTTATTGGTGCTCTTTTTGACTCACTGCTATCACACAGAACTGGCCTGCACAAATGAGGGTGGTTGTGGGCACAGGTGAGCTAAGGATCCGTGGAGAACACTGCTCCTCAGGAGTGCCCCACACATGTCAGAGGAGCTCATGGGTGCAGTGGCAAATGAATACTATTGCCTGGTAGCCATGGCCACCCCCCCCCGGGCAACATCCATTTGCAGCAAAGAGTACATTTCATTTCATTGTACCTCCTCCCCATGCAATAGCATTCCTTACCAGGTGCACTTTATTTCTGTTTGACCATCCCTGTGCTGCCCATCCACATGCAATGCCCCCCCATGCCAGGCACACTTCAGTTCAGCTTGTGCCTTCCCCAGTGCTGCCAATCCCCTTGCAATGTCACCCCCCCCCCCGTGCTAGGTGCATTTTATTTATGTTTGTCACTTCCCCTGTGCTTCCTATTCCCGGGCAGAGCCCACCATCACCATGCCAGGTGCACTTTATTTTTGTCTATTCTCCTATGCTAGCTATCCCCATGCAATGCCCCCTGTGCCAGGTGCATTTCATTTAGGTTTGTCCCTTCCACTGTACTGCCTATCCCAATGCAATCACCCTCAAAGTCAGGTGCACTTTATTTCTATTTGTCCCTTCCCCTGTGTTGTCTATCTCAACACAATGCCCCCTTCCCCACCTCTCATGCAGGGTGTACTGTATTAACATTTGTTCCTCAGCCTGTTATCCTTTATCTGTCATTGTGTACCCTTTCCCATTATGTATCATACATTTCTGTTGGTTTCATAGTAAAAGCATTTGAAGATGTACACTGCTGTGCTCTGTTTTACCTTTCCTCTGTAAAACTCTGTTAAATCAGGCAGCCCTTTTCCTCCCTTGAACGTATGGCCTGTCTGGGGTCATGCCTACCATAGTGCACCTGTGGCTGTTCTGCCGTGTTTGAACTACCATCACCATCCTCAGTATCACCCGCAGGGCTGTGCAGAGGTATCCCATGTTGGACTGCTATTTTGTAGAGGATGCAGCAGGCCAGGAATATTCAGCACATCTTTGCAGGGCAATAAAGCAGAGAATCACCAGACAAGTTCATGCATCGGAACATCATCTTAAGAATTACAAAAACCCTCTCAATTACGTTGCATGTTTTTTATTTATTTATTTTTATTTATTTCCATTTGGGATTAATACCTTTGAGCCATAGGGTCATTTGCAAAGGCTCCAAGTCGAGAAAAATATATAACACAACATAACAATGGAAGGTACAAACATGAGAAAACATCTTTTAACATCAGGATTATAAGTGCAGTTTCAACACAATACATGGTTGCTAGGACAGCAAGGGAGAGAACAGTGAACACTTGCAGGATAACTTTACAAATAGCACAACATATGTCAGGATCAGGGAGTGGTAGTTTTCAAGGGGTTACGAAGACACGAGGGCTGCAGTAAGCAAGGGGTGAGAGGGGCAAGTTTGGATGCAGCCAAGGGATGGCTTTGTCAGAGATTGAATGGAGTTATGTGAGGTATGATTGGTGGAGCGGGGCAGATGGGGGAGACAAGGGGTTGAGGGGCAGATGCAGGAGAAATGGAGGGATTTGAGGGGCAAAAGAGGTGGGGGGAGAAAGAGGGTAGGGGGGATGAGAAGGGGTGATGGGAAGGGGCAAGGAGGTGGCCAAGAGAAAGATCAGAGAAATAGGTGGGTATTGTCAGCTAATAGAAGCATTGACAGTCATTTTTGCCAATGAGGTGAGATGGTAGTTCAGTTTTGAATTGGCTGAGCCTAGTATATTCAGTTAGTGATGCTGGCAGGTCATTATACCACTTGGGCCCACAATAGGAGAGGGCTTTTTGGGCAAGGGAGGTATGCTTGGAGGGTACAAGTAGCCCCCCGGTGGCACTTATAGTGCTGATGGAGGGTTGTGTAGTTTCCAAGAGGGCAGAAGTAGACTCTGGCATGAGCTTCAACAAGGATTTTTTTGCTAGTAGGCAAGCCTGGCATTGTAACCTGAGATGAAGGGGGAGATAGCCAGTTTCCTTGTAGAGGGTACAGGAATGCATACAGTGGTGGGCACCCAGGACCAGTCGGCAGGCCTTCTTCAGAAGGGTTATGATCCTTTTCAGAACTGTGTCGGATCCAGCACCATAGATGATGAGGCCGTAATCCACAGAGGAAAGTACTGAGCAGCATGTGACCAGTTTCAGGGTGGCTGGCATCATGGATTTTTGGTGTTGGCAGAGGATACTGAGTTTCATATTTGCAGGCTTTATGAGCTGGTTAATGTGAGCGGAGAAGGTAAGGGTGACATCGAGTTGAATCCCCAGGTATTTAAATGTGTTGACTTGGTCCAGTGTTTCTCCTTTGTGGCTGATTATCTTCAGGGAACTCCTCTTACCTTACTCTGAGGAGTGCTAAAGAGCATGCATTTGTTTTTTTCAAAATTAAGAAGGAGTTTATTATTAAAGAACCAAGATTACAGTGCTTAGAAGTTGGCCTGAAGTTGAGAGTTGATGCTTGCCACCTCTTTGCCAGGCACAGAGATGATGGCATCATCTGCATATGGCACAATGTGGGTGGGGCAGGCGGAAGGTAGTGCATTTAAGAAAAGATTGAAGAGTAGAGGGCCTAGGATGGACCCCTTGGGGACTCCTAGTTTCACCTCCCTGTGCTCAGAGATAGCACTGTTAATTCTAACACATTGCGTCCTTAGAGACAGATAGTTATTGACCTAGATGGCAGTGTCTGGGGACAGGTCTATGGATTGGAGGGTTTATAGGAGTAGTTGGTGACTGACAGTGTCAAAAGCCTTTGTGAGGTCTATGAAGATAGACTCCACTGCCATCCCTTTATCCAAGGCATTATAGATCTGAGTGGTGTAATCCACAAGAGCAGTGATAGTGGAGTGGTTTTGTCAGAATCCATGTTGTTGCTTGCAGAGAAGAATATATTTTTTGAGGTATTCCGTTAGCTGGTCAGAGACCACCCTTTCAAGGGCTTTGGAAAGGGGGGGGTAGTATTGAGATGGGACAATAGTTAGCCAGGTTGGTTCTTCCTCCAGATTTGGGGAAAGCAGTGATGAGTGCTGTCTTCCACCTGTCAGGGAAGACTCCAGATTGAATGGAGGTGTTGAAGACCTTAGTGAGCGATGCCGCAAGTTCATTTAGAGAAAGGGCAACCAGCTTCATGTCTATCTGGTCATTTCTCGTCCTGGTCTTACTGAAGACAGGTCTGACATATTTGATAGATTCCAAGGTGGACAGCAGTCTGAAGTAGAAGAGGGTGGGTCAATGGGGGGTCGAGGAGGTGGTGCTACGAGTGGGGAGCTGGCAATGTGGCATGTTTGAAATAGCTACTAGGCAGTACATTGCTCAGGTCCATGAAAGCAGTGTTGAATGTGTTTGCACTTTCCAGGGAGTTTTTCAGGGTGCCAGTTGAGGTTTCGATGAGGTCAGGGGGGGATCTCTGGGGCTTTTCCTGTGAGGACTCTAACTGAGCCCCAGAACTTCCTTCTATGGCCCCAGAACCTACCTAATAGATCATTGTAGTAAGTGGCTTTGGCAAGTCTGATGAGTTTTGTACAGGTATTCCTAGCAGACTTGTAGGCAAGGATGTCGGCCTGCTTATGGGTGGATTTGGCCACATGCCATAGGTGATCTCTGAGGTGCATATGCTCAATTAGAGTGCTGGATAGCCAAGGATTAGTGGTTCCTCTGACTTTCTTGGTTTTGAAAGGAGTGAAGATGATACAGGCATTTGTAAAAACTGTGATGAAGTAGTCTAGGGCTTGGTTACCATCCTTAGCCCTGTCCAGTGGGGTCCAGTTCATACAGGATAGTGTATGGGCAACTATGCACAACCAGTGTGTTGTGCCAACGAGAGGGTACTGATTCCGTGTGACCTTGAAAGTAAAGCCCGAGAGGTCCTTGGGAATCAGTTCCCTGAGGTGGCACAACGCACTTGTTGTGCATAGAGTTGCACATCTACTATTCTGTATAGCGTATGGGCATCAATGCCTATTTCAGACATTGCCCTTTGTTTCAGCAAACTGGAGGTTGTGGGTGGGCACTTGAGGGTTGGTGGTAGGCTCAAATTACTGACAGTGTGCTACAAATGTTTCTGCAAGTTCAAGTTTAAAAAGCAACAACTTTCAGCTTAATTGGCTAGGGAAAATCAACTATGTGGCAGCATTCCAAGTTGTTCTGCTGCAGTGGTGTCATCACTACTGCAGCAGAACAACACAATGATATCACTACTGCAGGAGAACAAGCATTTCCAGGAATGGAATTCCATGCATAACAGCATTCCACCATACACTATATCTCCTTTAGGTACTGTCTGAAAGTATCCAGTTGTTCAGCTCGATGGGATCTGTTTCTAAAGGTCTTGGGCTTGCATTTAGTGAACTTGTTAGTCCAGGTGAAAAGTACCAGGGAGTGGTCACTGAGGGAATCGGATAGGATTGTTATCTCTGGGATATGTTCTGGGCAGAAGGATAGTAACCAGTCAATGAGGGAGCAGGAGCCTATATGGTAGTTTTGCCTGGTGGGTTGAGTAACCAGTTGGGTAAGGTAGAGGCCGCTATCTTGTCTCTAACTGACATGGTTTCCTGGCCAGCCAGTTGATGTTGAAATCACCTATGATGACTTGTTCACAGTTTGTTTTATTTTGCTCAGATTTACTAACAAACTGTTGAAAGCCAGTGTGGGAAAAACTGGGGGGTAGGTACACAGTGGAGAGCACCAAGGCTTTGTTCTGCTGACCTATGGTGAGTTTAAGTGTTAGGAATTGAGCCTCCTTGTTGTGAAAACTACAGGGCAGTATTTGTCTCTTAATGTCACTCCTAATGTGTCAGTGGCTCAGTAGGTAGCACACTCGCCTCTGAGGCTGGGAGATCAGAGGGCTGTGGGTTCAGTTCTCACATCTGGCACTTGGGTTAATATCTCAGTACTGACACTGTAGTGCAGCATGAGAGGGGTGCTGCACTTCTGAGGTGCCATCTTTCAGATGAGACGTTAAACCGAGGTCCCATCTGCCTGAATTGGTAGTTCAGGTGGATGTTAAAGATCCTATGGCACTTATCGAAAAGAGTACTGGAATTCCCCCGGTGTCCTGGCCAAATTTCCCTCATTCACTAAACAAATACCACCAACAGCTTCATCTGGTTCAAGGTCAGTTGGCATTCATCTGTATCCCCCTCCCCCGGGTCGTGCCTGAAAATAGGCCGGATTTGTCTAGTGCACTTACCCGGTCAACAAAAACTAAATAAATAAAATGTAAACCAGACAGCCACCACCCCTTTTGGTTATTCTATCCTGTCAAAACATGTTGTAACCAACTAGGGCAACAGAGGCATCGGCAACCTTAGGGGATAGCCAGGTTTCCATTAGAGAGATGACATCGGGATTGATAAGAGCCAACCAAGCCTGGAATTGCAGTAGCTTGGGGAGGATGCTACCTATGTTAAGCGAGAACATTTTAAGGTGGCCAAGGCTTACAGGGTGATTGGTGTGGAGGGGGGCCTGGGTTATGGTGGACATTCCCTGATAGTAGGAGTATCATTAGAATGAGCTTTCTTGAACAATAAGACCAGGGTACCTTGGCAGATCCTCTAACCTTGCATTCATCACCTATTGAGGTGCAGTGGGTGCTGACTATTTGCTGACCAATCAGCAGGTCAGCTACTTATATTTTAAGAGGTGACACAGTTGGTGCTGGGGGGAAGCTTTAGTGCAGAAGGTAGGTTGGGGTGAGAGGACGTCCCACCTGCATTGTGTGATAGGGACTGAGTGATATTAGTGATGATAGGTGTTTCCAAATGTAGCTGTGGAGACCCAGGACCATTATTTAGCAAGGGGCCCAGGGTCAGTACTAGCAGTAGTACTGAGTGCCCTTGCATTCTTGCCAAGTAGAGAGAGTACAGCGTGTATGAGGTGCAGAACAAGACTGGTTTTGATGGTAGCAACCTGTGCGCAAGAGAAGGGTTAGGCACAAGTTCCAGCAGGGAGGAAAGTTGACCAATATGGGAGGGAGGGGGCGGAGCTTAGGCTGATGTAATAGAGGCTGGGGTCAGGGCAGGTGGGTGGGAAAAATTATAGGTTTGAAAGTTTCAAGGCAGGGAGCTGCCCGAGAAGCCAAGAGCTGTGGAACACAGCAGAGATCAGCATTTCTCGAGCAGTGAGAGCAAGTCTCTTGGCTCGAGGGAGTGCTCAGCCAATCCGAGATTGCTGTTGAGACAGTCTGGCCAATGGAATGAGAGCCCTGAATCCCTCTGACCAATCAGGTAAGTGGGCTGTAGTACTTGGAGTCCATATCTGTTCTGACTGTCCTGTGCGAGAGGAGGCGACTAAGCCGGTGATTTAGGAGCCGAGCCTTGGCCACTGGTCAGCTCAGTGAATGGCAGTCCTGGAAGAGGAAAGAGACAGGTGAACTTATGAGTTATAGAGAAGTACCACCAGGGCAGTAGAATTACTTGATTGGTGGGCATTCACTAAACATTACTGGGGCTGCAGTGAGAGGTGGCAGGTAGTGGGGGAGGGAGGGGTAGCTGAGAACAAAGAAGGTGAAAAAAGAAATAAAATGAGTGATGTCACACTAAAATGGTGCCTAGGGGGCCCAGTTTGCCTCATGGTAATGCTTCTTATAGCCAGATTCTGGTCATAGCACTGGTGTCTTCAGCTAGGGACACGGGATATCCACTCTAGCCTGTTGAGAAGGGTAAGCAACAAATGTTGTTTGTGAGTGGGGGGGGTGCTATGCTCGGCAAGTAGCCAGCCATCCTTTATTTGCCCCTTCTTGAACATCTAGCAAAGGGAAAAGTTGTACCAGATAAAGTTATCATGGGGTTCTCCATTGTACTTCGCTACCACATTTGTTATCCTATAGTTGCGATCACACAATCAAGTTCGACATTTAGGGAGTGGAAGCCCTTTCTGTTGACATACGCATCCCGGTCCCTTCCTGGTGGTGTTTTGATGGCAACGTGGGTGCAGTCCACTGCTCCCAGCACTTTGGGCTTGTGTGCAACCTGGTAAACTGATTGTATTGTTGCTTATCCCTATGACATAGAGAATGTGATGTAGTCCTCACACTTCTTAGTCCGAGCATCTCGGAACCGAGTTAGTAGACGGGACATTGTTGACTGTGTGATCCCACGGCATCCCCACATGGCATCTGGAACATGCCAGTGGAAAGAAAGCACAGCACTGCTATTAACTTCAGTTCCACTGAAAACTCCTGATTCTGGAATAAGTTTTTCTGAAAGTCTTCCCAAACTATGTCACACAGTTCATGGATGGTGCTGTGGTTTAACCAGTACCAGTTCACTCTGCTGGTCAGACAGCTACAGGTAGGCATGGTGGGGTCTATGGACCCTGTTGTGGGCATTTGGCCATGGGCCATGTCTGTCTTGATGGCTGTCATATGGCTGGGTTTCATTCAGATCCAAGATGAGCTCAAGCAACAACTGGTGCCAAGTCATGGTGTGTGTCTGGGTGTATCTCACACAGGCCTGCCTGCCTTTTATAATGCCCTGCACAGGTGTTCCACACCCCTGTGTTGATTTGTGACTGGATAGTGCCTGTTTTTTCCATGCATTCCATTTGCAATCACACATAAATGCTTTGGGGAGGCAATATGTCTTGAATATGTGACTGCACCTGATATGCATGGTCAGGGTCCTTAATTACATCTCGATTGTTGTGGTACTATTAGCATTCACAACTGTTTCTATGATCACTATTCTTGCAGATCCAGTATGAAACAAGAACTGCTAAATGTCACAATCTCATTTTAATGCTAGCTTATTGTATTAGTGATTTGCAAAAATTTAAATATCCCCCCCCATATTTTGAGCACTGACTGTAAATGGGAGATCCCAGATTTCAAAGAGCTGTTATCTCGTAGCCTTAAGTAAGTCATACAGTCTTTTGCTTTCATCCCCTCAGCAGTTAAACTGAGTAGAAGCAGGTGTCCATAGACAATGAGGGTTTTTTTTTCTGTCAAACTATCCTGGGTATGTAAACTGGAAAGAATAACATAGAAACATAGAAGTTGATGGCAGATAAGGACCACCAGGCCCATCTAGTCTGCCCATTTTACTACCTGGTTGATGCTGCCATATGTCTCTATTCTGAACATTGGCCTATTTTATTCCTACTCATCTGTATTATTCCCGTGTGCCTATCCCATGCTCTTTCGAAGCCTTGCACTGTACTCAATTCCACTGCCTCCTTGGGCAGTCTGTTCCATGCATCTACTACCCTCTCCATGAAAAATAACTTTCTTACATTACTCCTCAATCGGCCTCCCTCCAATCTCATATCATGTCCTCTTGTCCTGCTATTTTTCTTATACTGAAACATGTTACTCTTTCACCTTGTAACACTGAAAACAGACTGCAAGTAATACTATGCATGTTTTCTTTTTTTCTAGTGAAACAGTGTCAAAATCTACTGTTAACATTGTCCTGCTGCAGCTTTCTGTACTACTGCATTAATTGATGCAGCCAGGTCAGTGGCTCAGCTGGTAGCACACTCGTCTCTGAGGCTGGAAGAGCAGAAAGTGGTGGGTTCTAGCCCCACACTGGGAACATGGGATAAATCCCAATACTGACACTGTAGTGCATCATGAAGGGGGTGCTGAACTTCTGAGGTGCCGTCTTTTGGATGAGACATTACACCGAGGTCCTGTCTGCCTGCCCTGGTGGCCATACAGGTGGATTTTAAAGATCCCGGCACTTTTCAATAAGAGTAGGGGAATTTTTTATTGGCAAAAATAAATATATAGGAACAGATAGAGGCAAAGAGGGCAATAAAAAAACAAAAACTATACAGAATAAACATGGTATGAATACTCCCAGGTAATAAATTATAAGCAATACAAATCCAACAAACGGGAGAAAAAGAAACAGAGTCAACAGACAAATGCAGTCACTCACAGTAAAAAGAAGAAAGGAAAACAAGTTTGCTAGAAAAAATTATGCCAAGGAGGTTTGAATACATTTGTCAGTAATCTCCATTTCTTTACCAAAACAACATAAGGCAATTTCTTCTTCTCTGTCAAATAAATTAACATAAATTTTTTCAAGATCATGCATAGCAATGTTCTAGGAAGTATATCACTCTGTTGAAATATTAGGGCACATTGTGAATGCCATAAGTAGAACTTAATCACTGTAAAAACCAACTGCAGGGTGGAGGGATCATATGCATTAGGGGAAGGGAGCCCACCCAATGTAATTTTGGTAAATGAGAGGTGTGACCAAGCACTAGAGCCCCAAGAATGCCCAAGGGTGTGCCAAAAAAGGTGGGCATAAGACATGTGAGGAGTAAATGCTCCATGGTTTCCAAACAAGATACACAATCCTGTCTACGGCTGGTTTTTTTCCAAGAGGCTTTTATGCTTGGCATTAGCCTTTACACTCGGCATGGCAACTAAGCCAGAGGACATCCCACACTTTTGGAGGCATTCTAACATCCTTCAAGCATTCACCCACCTGAGGCTTGTCAGCTTGAGGGATATCTTTATAAATTACTGGCTCAGTGAAGTCTGAGAACATTATTGTACAATACAAATTTAATCAAGAAGACTATGTGGTAGCAAGGTCTACATTCCATTGTCTAAGTCTGAAAAAAAACTGGGTTTAGAAAAGATGGGGCAATTTGAAGCGAAACGAAGATTCTGACAGGAGATGGACCAAACTTCCAGTAACGGTGAACCCATCTGTCAGCCCAGGTGTGCCAAAATTTGCAGGTATTGAAAAAGTAACTAGACAGGTTCCAATAAAGGAACAGAGTAAAGCAAAACACAAAAGGGTTCTTCAAACCCAGGCCCCATGGATGTTTGGTTGGTACAAAACAGTACGTCTGATGGGATTGAGGTGGCCCCCCAAATTAACTGGAAAGAGTTACCCAGTGAGAGCACTTTGAGCTGAAGTGGAAGGGGATACAGTATGCTTAGGTACATGAAGAGAGGAAGTAAAAAGGAATAGAACACAGTAACCTTTTTTTTTTTTTTTGACTGATTCCATTGTTTCCAAAGTTAAATATTTTGGGAGAATGATTGTAGGAGAGTTTCCCAGTTAGTAATGGCAGGGGAGTCAGAGCCAAAGGTGATACCCAGAATTTGGATAGTGACAGAGGAAATGACTATATTTCCCAAGGGTGATATCATAGGAGTGAGAGACCCAAGTTTAAAACCTTTACATTTGGAGTGGTTTAACAAAGCTCCAGAAATTGGAGCAAAGGTATAGAATAAGTCGAATGCCAACTATCCCGAAGTGGGGTCTTAGACCAAAAGGACAAAGTCATCAGCATAGGCAATTAATCATATTTCAGCAGAAAGTTCAGGTAATGTGATACTGTGAA
Organism: Neoceratodus forsteri; assembly: GCA_016271365.2. Lineage (NCBI taxonomy): Eukaryota > Metazoa > Chordata > Ceratodontiformes > Ceratodontidae > Neoceratodus > Neoceratodus forsteri. The sequence continues at coordinate 847,893,687 of CM057450.1, read as the reverse complement.
TTTGTGGATGGGCCTCAAATGAGGTCTATACAATAGACGTTTAACAGGGGTCACTGCGTCCCTGTGGCTTGCATCCCCATCTATTGCCACCCGTAGCTCAGTTAAGGCCACCTGTCTGGTACCCTGTACCAAGACCTCCCTAGCCCAAAGGTCCTTCCACTACCGCACCCCCTCATGGTTCAACTCTCTCCTGATCTCTGCCACTAAGCCTACCAAAATTGATCCCTTTAAAGTCGCTCTCCGTAACCACCTCTTTGGTTCCCAAAGCTGTAGTTGCCCTTAATCAACCTAATGTTGGGTGTCCCTCCCTGTTTCTTGCACATAGCCTTGACAATGTCCGTTGAACTGCTTCCCCCCCACTTTTTTTTTCTCTTTTCTTCACACTGTCCCCACCACCCTTCCACTTAGGCATTTCCCCAGTACAACAAGGGTTGTGACTTCTACTATTGTTATACTTTATATGATTGCTATTTACTGCATGTAACTTTATCCCGTAAACCACTGTTATGTTGTGTTCTTTTTGTTATCTGTATAGCACCTGTATGATATCACTGTTGTATCTCACACTATAACCACGTCTACCCTCCCTGCAATGAGGTGCCTTTGTAAATGAGTCCCTGACTCAAAGGTTGTAAATCTGACTTTCAAAAATAAATAAATGACAAGGGGCTCAATGGACAGCCTTGTAGAACACTTGTGATCAGTGGAATTCTGTGGCCAATGTGGCCATTGATATGCAGGAGAACACTAGCAGTGCTATATAAATTCTGGAGCCATGCACAGAAGGTAGAGGGAATACTATAATGAGCCAAAACCTCCAAGAGGTAGGAATAAGAGACCCTGTCAAAAGCCTTCTTCTGGTCCAAGGAGGGAATATATCCCACATCTGTCTCCTGTTGCTGAAGATCAAAAAGTTCACAGAGGTTATCATTTATAGTTCTACCCAGGACTGAGCAGTACTGAAATTCAATAATTACATGGCTTGAAAAGTGTGCTAATCTGGAGGTAAGGATTTTCATTAAATTTTCAGATCCGAGTTCAACAAACTCCGTGGTCTCCAGTTATGAAGGTCTGTAGTGTCACCCTTTTTATATAGAAAAATAAGAAGGGCTCTACAGAAAGAAGGGGGTGGGAGTTGATAAGCATCCAACTGAAGACTGGAACTAGCAGGCCAGGGAGGAGGGCAACGTTCATCTTATAAAACTCAGAAGTTGAACTGTTCAAGCCTGGAGCAGTGGAGTTGTGTAACCACATTATGGCAGTCCAAATTTCGTCATGTGTAATAGGTTGTGTAAGTGAATGTAAGTCTGCTGGAGGAATTGGGGGTACTTGTACTGAGGATAAAAAGGTTTGAGCCAAAATAGTTGGGGTTGGAAACTGAAAAGGGAAGACATAATGTTGTACAACCTCAAGTACTGTATGTCCTCCTTTGTGGAGACAACCTGGCCATGTACCATTTGTAAAGAACTGATAGTGCAATAGTGAATGCTGTCCTTGCAACTCATAAATGCATAGCCCCCACCAGCTGGACTCTGAGTTCCAGAATGGTGTTCCATGTGAAGGGATCTCATATGGTTTTATTGTATGTTCTGTATTTGATTCTTAAGCAGGGCAATTTGGGCCTGACAATTTGAATTATTGGATTAAGTTTTAGATATTAATTACATAAGCCAGTGGCAAAGAGAGAGAGGTAATTCAGAAAGTCATGGCGGTGGTGTGAAACAGTACTAGTGTAGAATGGCACGGGGTCATAATGTCACAAGACACATAATTTTTAGCACTCACGGCCTGTTACGGTCGACCTAGGCTCCATGTAGTCCCTGTCACAGACTGCTATATTGGGCCATTTTGAGTCTGTTTCTGTATTTTGAAGTACAAAAAAATTCAGTATGTCACTCACTATTGCGTGACTCAACACCAGCGCTTCAGGGCGTATATCACTATTTAAGTGAGCCCTGCTGTGAGCGTCTGGTTTGCAGTTGAACAGCCTGCCAGTACAAACAGTTGGGCTACTAGGGGCTTGAGTGCTGTAACTGAATGAAACTTATCTACTGTTTTTTAATGCTTTTACTTTGGGAGCCCTGCCAATTATTGTGAGGCAGGTAGAGAGACGGACATACAGTCTGTCCGGTGCACATAATTCTTAGCGCTCACAGTGCATTACGGTGGATCTAGGCTCTGTGCAGTCCCTGTCACAGACTGCTATATTGGGTCATTCTGGGTCCGTTTCTGTATTTTAAAGTACAACAAACTTCAGTCTGTCACCTGCTATTGCGTGACTCCACATGAGCACTTCTGGGGCGTATATTACTGCTGCGAGCGTAGTAATTGGTGATTCAATATTAAGAGGAGTTGACACTGCTGTTTGTGAGGGGTGGAAAGCTCATGTGACAGTAAGTACACTTCCTGGGGTATGGACTAGTGATATTGTATATCTCCTGGATGGGCTACTAGAAAATATGTCCAACTCTATTGTCCTACTTCATATAGGACCCAATGATCTTGCCACAAGGAATATGGTTGACATTCAGGCTGATTATGCAAAAATTGCACACCAGATTAAAGAAAAAAATGGGAAACTTATATTATCTGGGGTCCTACCCACTAATGGGAGACATTCACATAGAAACTTATCTATTCAGAAGTTAAATTCTTGGTTAAGACAACTTTGCCCGTCTGAAAACATTGGATATGTGGACAATTCAGTTACATTCAATAATGCAACTTGCTTTAAAGGGGATGGTTTGCATCTGAACAACTTTGGTACTAGAATCTTGGGGAAAAAAATTATCAAAGTTTTGAAATTTCATTTAAACTTGAAGATGGGAGGAGGGATGCCAAGGATAATAAATACCATAGTAAGGCAGACACCAACTGGACATATTTTAAGAACCACAGATGAAAGGGGGTATTGATAAATGCTCGAAGCCTGACCAGTAAATTTGATGAGTTTAAAAACCTCATAGCTTTAAATGATATTTGGATAGCCCTAGTCACTGAAACCTGGTGGGATGAGGCCGATTCCTGGGAACAAGCAATCCAAGGTTATAATGTCTTCTCCAAGAGCCAGAAATATAGAAAAGGGGGAGGAGTGGGTATCTATCTCCATGAAACAATAGTATGTTAGGAAATTGCAACTGACACAGGTGATACTGAATCAATCTGGGTTAAGCTATCCCCCCAAGGAGACTTCCCACTTATCATTGGCTTGGTTTACAGACCCCCATTAATAACCTATGATATTGATAAGCAGTTATTAAATTATATTGCAAATCTTGAACCAACTAACAATATAGTGATCTTTGGGGACTTCAACCTCTCTAACATTGATTGGACATTGGCAGCAGCAACTACTAAAAGTGCTAGATTATACATGAAAACTTTTGATCAGCTTGGTTTGTAACAGTTGGTCTTACAACTTACTAGAAATGGCAAGATATGATTCTAACCAACACAATGAATTGTATATCTAACATTTCTATTAGTGTACCCTTGGGGAACAGTGACCATAATGTAGTCAAATTTCAAATTCTAGGTAATTAAATGAAAAGGGACTCTGGCTCAGCTGAGATATAAAATTTCAGAAGAGCCAGGTTTGACAAAATAAAATCCATCTTGGCTAGCTGGGATTGGGCTAAAGAGTTTACCAACCTTCCGAGTGAACCAAAATGGAAATTATTGCTTAATAAATTTAAAAATCTTGTTAAAGCATACATCCCAGCCATAAAGAAGTATGATGCAAGCAAAAGACAAGCACCTGCTTGGATGAGCCCCTCAATAAAGAAACTAATTAATAGGAAAAGTAAATTGTTCAAGTGCATAAAGCGTGATAAAACCCAACTTCCCACCAAGTATAGGGAACTGGTAGGAAAAGTGAAAGCCAAAATTAAAAACACTAAATCACAGTATGAGTTCAAATTGGCTGGTAAGGTTAAGAATAATAAAAAAGTGTTTATCTCCCATATAAACCAATTAAAGGGAAGAACGAACAGCATCCCTTTTTAAATGTATCTGGACAAGTTGCTAACAACAAAGAAGTCATGGATATACAGAATGGATATTTTTGTACCGTATTTAACAAAGCTAGCATTATTCCTTCAAAAATAGTCTTAACATCACCTTCTGGCCAGGTAACCATTGAACCTAAAAAGGTACTTGATAGATTAATGAAATTAGATGTGAATAAATTGCCTGGGCCTGGCGAGATCCATCCCACGATTCTTAAAGAGGTAGCTTATTTCATTTTCCTATTGCTAACTAATATATTCCAACATTATATAGACACCGGGGAAATCCCTCATGAGTGGAAAGATGCCACAGTGTACCTATACTAAAGAAGGATCTAAATCAGTTCCTGCAAATTTTAAACTGATTAGTTTAACTTCATTCCTTTGCAAGATTCTAGAAAGTATTATCAAAGATTACATTCTAAAATTCATCGAACAATCTGGGCTAACTGATCCTTGCAACTTGGGTTTACTAAATCGAGGTCCTGTCAAACTAATTTGCTAGCTTTCTATGATTCTGTTAGTAGGGAAATTGACCAGGGGAACTATGTTGACATTGTGTTTTTAGATTTTGCCAAGGCTTTTGACAAGCTCCCACATATAGAGCTTGTTGATACCCTTGCATCCTATCAACTAAATACAAACATCCTAAATTGGGTTACTGGTTGGCTCAGGGGAAGGAAACAGAGGATATCCATCAATGGAGTATTATCCAACTGGGCCAGGGTCACTAGTGGGGTCCCCCAAGGGTCTGTCCTGGGCCCCTGCCTCTTTAACATTTATATTTCTTCACTCAAAAGTGATGTACCCAATATATAGATGTTGAAATTTGTGGACAACTGTTGGTTAGGTACAGTGGTTAATGGTCCTGAAAACTATGCAGCCCTCCAACTAGCCCTCGATAGAATTCTCAATTGGACGGACAGTAGCAAATTATTCCTAAATACTAATAAATGTAAAGTTATGCACCTGGAAATACCTAATAATCATTATGTATACAAGCTAGGGAATGATGATCTTGCAGTAACTCACCAAGAAAAAGATTTGGGAGTAATTGACACTCCTGATTTGAAATTTAGATCTCACTGCTGTACCCAAATCAAAAAAGCCAACCAAACACTAAACTGTATCATTAGACACATTTATAGCAGAAAAAGCAAAGTAATTCTCCCACTGTACACTGCTTTAGTTAGGACCCACCTAGAGTATTGTGTCCAGGTTTGGTCACCTTATTTACAAGAAGATATTATAAGACTTGAGGGGGTCCAACGTAGGGCCACTAAGGCTATAGTTGGGATGAATAATAAGACCTATAACGATAGACTTATAGCACTAAACATGTACATGATCTGCTACAGAAGACTCAGAGGGGATGTGTGCCTTCCTTTCAAAGCTATAACTGATCCAACCCTTTGGGGTGACATGGGGATTATACCTAGTGATTATGGAACAAGTTCAATGAAGCATAACAAACAACTAGTCTTAGCAAAATGGAATACACTCCATAGGAAAAATTGGTTCAGTAACAGAGTTGTCCAAACATGGAACAATCTCCCAGTTGCAGTAGTAAATTGTCCTGATATGGATTCCTTCAAATCAAGCCTAGACCTAGCCATTGCAGATGATGTGAAATACTGCTTGGGATAACACACTGGTAAGCACCACGGACTTATTGTCCATATTTGCTTGAATCTACCTATGATACCTATGTTGCCACAGCAATATACCATGTTGCCAATACAGTGAAATATATTGCCAGTAGCATATCTTTTTTTGGCAGAGGGCTCCTCCACCCACACCCCCTGAACCCCCCTAGCTCAAATATCTAACTCCAGGGAAGGGGGGTTAGGAGTAAAAATCACAGAAAGTGTGAAAAGGGTAAACAATCTATGTATCTGGGACTGGAAATTGAAACCCGGTCCCAAACACACTACTGCCTGCCTCTCTTGCTGCCAGTGGCTCATCCCGCCAAGCCACGGCAGCTGCTCGGCAGACCCCTGTCCCAGCAACGGTCTTATCCTCTGCCTGCGAGAGTGAGATGGTGCATTACTGTGCATACTGCATTTCATGGTTTTGTACCCTCTCGCTCTTTGCAATCATGCTTTTACTGTTGGTGGTTTGGTTGTATGCTGTTGCGTGTATGACAAAGGGACCTAGTAGGGTGTGGAACAGGTGTCTCAATGCCAATTTAGTATCTGTCCACCATAGTCCAATGCCATCATATATACAAGTCAAGGATTGCCTACCCATCAACAAATTAGAAAGGCAATGTTGCAAATAAGAGTTCAAAAGAACAGTGTGATTTAAATGCCATAAGGCATTTCCAGTATTAATCACCATGTTACCAGAGAAAGATCCCCCTAACAGAAGGTGGTCCAAAGCCTCAATAGGAGTGGTACATATGGATTGAGTGATAACATGGGAGGTCATGAAGAGGAAGTTAATGCAAGTGGCTAAAGTATTACAATAATGGGTATAGCCTCCAGCAGCATACAAAGATCTGTAGGTGTCTGTTAAGTTAGCGTCGTTAAGAAGTTGAATCAGGAAGTCTGAGTCACAAGAAAGTTTGGAAGTCTCAGCACCTCTATCAGCTGTCAATAGGGTGCAGTTATAATCACCTCCAAGGAACAGGTAACAGGAACTGTAAAGGTAAGCTTGGATGAGCTGCAACAGGTAAATATGTTCTTTTTTTTTGTCTGAGGTGATAACGCACAAAAGATCTGATTGAATGGCAATGTCCAGAAGCAGGGCTCTATCCGGTGCAATATTGACCAACTTTCACAAGTGATAAGTTGAACCTTTGAGTAGGATGCCCACTCTGTCATATTTTTCAGGCCCCAGGGACCAGTAGGAAGATTTCTGAGCCTGATAAATTTCAGCAGGTGTACCGAATCAGGTATCCTGAATGAAAAAATGTCATACGGCAGCTACTGAAGGATGGAATATAGGAGACATGGTCTAGCTGTGTTCTTTATACTATTGATATTAAGAGCTGAAAGGGAAAGGAGGAGGGCCATTTTAAAGAAAAGGAAAATGCAGTGTACAAGATCATTCTGTTAGAGAAGTCTGTGTCGGCAGTCAGTTGAGGAACATGCTTAGATTTTGTGCATTGCTAGTGTTTCCTTTGTTTCAATAGTGTTGAGTCTCCAGATGTATCAGGCAGCTGGAGGGAAATGGCAGCATGTAAGCTGGATGAGTTAGAGTCAAGGCTATCTTTGGAATTAATTTTCTCCTGGTCCAATGCAGCAAATTTGATATCAAGTGGAAGAGATAACTAGGCTGTAGATGGTCGCAAAGACTGCAGAATTTTGATTTGCCTAAGTAGTAGTAAGTAGTAATAAAACTTTTTATTCATCTATACAAAAATGAATTTGGATCACTCCACTGAGCCATTGGCTTGTATGCAGTGAGGTCCAGCTATTCAGTTCCTGTTACTCTTACAGGGATCATTTAAGGGATCATTTCCTAGTCATTACCGTATATTCAGAAGGATGCATTTGGGAATCGTCATGCTCCATCAAATCAAGAGAGTGGTCTGAAGAATCCTGTATGGGAGGATTTGCAAAAGATGTAGATGGTTGCTGTGTCTGCATTGTCAGTAGGGGCAGGCAGTGGAACAGGATCTGCCTCCAGGTGTTGAGGGAGGTCAGAAGCAAACTGAAGGTTATCAGGGATGTTGTCCACATCAGCCAACTGTCGGGCTGCTTCCTTATGGAGGTGTTGTTGCAATATTTTGAGGGATGTCATCAACCAGGGTCTCGGGACTAGGCCTATCCTCATGGTTATGGGATGCCAATGGGCATGACAGTTTCACACAAATTGCAGCATAGGCAGGTCATGTAGAGAGCACTGACATGTCCAAAATCGAGGCAAAGAAAACAGTGAAGTTTGTCTAATGCTGTATTAAGGTGTTAGTCAGAGCCACACTTGAAGCAAGTTTTCAGCTGACCTGGTAGAAGCAATGGGACCCAATCCTTGCCAAGATAGAAGACACTTGGCAAATGCAATAAGCCAGAGGGCCCACTCTTCAACTGGACCTTAAATCACCAGTTGCCTGTCCAAAATTGTTCATAATCAATGATATGCTCAGGGTCCCCAAGCAAAGTGCATCTTTGAGAAAGCCAATGTTTGATATCATAGACATTGACCCCTCTAGTTCTTCAAAAGAAGCGTGACAGTGCAGAGAGCATGCTTTGTGAGTGGGATTGTCTGGAAGAGCAGCCAAAGGGGGGGTGTCTTAAGTGTACTCTATTGTACCCATAATTTGTCCAGATAAGCAGCAGACTTGAAGCTGACATTGAAGTAGGGGTCAGCAGTAGAATGCAGTAGGGCAAATATTTTATTGGGAGAGAAAAACATGGACTCTTTCATCAAAACTTTGCCCACATAAGACCTGTCTGGTGGCATATCCAGACCCTCAGTGTAGAGAAACCGAACAACGTTGTGACATTTTGCAGGAGTCTGAGCCATAGAAGGCTCTTCAGAGCACCTAAAAGATTGCTAGCACTTCACCGAATCAGAGGGTTATAGGGCCAGGAGGTCAGACTGAAGGAGAGGCATTTCCTGGTCCACCCCGTCTGCCCAGGATCCCTGGGGGGGGGCAGAGGAGGGTGCTGCAGAAGCAGGTGCAATGGGGATGGAGCAGAAAGTTTCAGGGGAGAATTCAGTCACAGAATCAAACTGAGTTGGAGAAGGCAGATTTAAAGCAGGTGCAGGCAAATCCAGAGCAGAATCAGGAGGGGCCACAATGTTGGGCTGGAGAACAGAAACAGAGGCAGAAGAAGCAGAGGTAGTGGAATAAGCAGAGTCATGGGAGGCAGCAGCCTCAGGTCAAGTGGAGGCTGTGATGGAAATGGGAGGTGCAAGTTGAGAGGACAAAGGAGCAACCTCTGTGGCAGGGTCACCTGCTGAAGACAGTACTGGAGCCCCAGGCAGGGCAGTAGAGCCACAGAGTCAGCTGAAGATGGTTTCATGCCATCCTCCCCAAAAAGCAAAAACTGTGGGCTGAAGTATCAGTGAGGGTATCATCGGCAAATCCCCAGGAGGAAGCATACCCAGAAACTGGGAGACCAGAAGAATCACTACTGAAAAAGGGCTCCACTGTCCTGAAGTAGATTGCCCCCATCCAGAACCATATAAAAATGTGTGTAACTTCCAGTCAATAGGGGGGTAGCCTGTGGTATATTGCCACTGATGCCCATGGCAGAGACCCAGAGTAGATCAAGAGGATGAATGAGGAAGGCTGGCAAAGCCACCAAAGAGGGTGTAGACTGATTCGAAGGGCTCACAGAAGGTTTAGGAAGCAGAGGAGCAGCTACAGAGGGTAAGGAGACAGCAGCAGCAGCAGGAAAGGGTGGTGCAGTGGAAGGGAATACAGTAGTTGAAGCATTGACCAGTTGGATTGCTGAGGAAAGAGGAAGAGAGGTCACCAAGCAAGTTGCAGCAGCCAGTGGTGGCTGGCAGGAGGGCCATGGTGGGCCTTTTGAAGTTCCAGCATCGTCACACTCAACAGAGAAGGAAGAAATGTCAGTATAGTCCAGGGCGACAGATAAAGCAGCAGACAGAGTGGTTCCCAGGAGATGTTGCTCACTGGCATAGGCATACCACTCCTCCTTTTTGTCCAGTAGCACAAGTAAGTGCAGTTTTTTCAAAGCAAAAGCAGTAAAGAGATGGTATTCTGCATCACTGAGTTGTAAGGGAGACATAAAGGCAGGGTCTGGTGGTAATCCAGGAGACAGCAGCAAATCCATGGGAGGAGGTTCAGGTAAGGGCTCATCTTTGTGACAAGCAGTATGATCCAAAACAGGAGCAGTGGCAGGAGAGGGGAGAGAAATCAGCACCTCCTACTGAGAAGCATCAGCATCAGCAAACACTCAGCCTACCATGATGCCAATCAAAAATAGAGGTTCTCCCTACTGCAAGAGTATGGTAATTTCCCCGTTGTCCTGGCCAAATCTTTCCCCATTCACTAAAATACCACCAACAACTTACTCTGGTTCTGTAATTCACTTTGCATTTGCACACATATTCCCCTTCCCTTTCCCCAGGGACACACATGGAAACTAGTTGCTGCACAGTGTGCCTCTCCAGTCACAAGCTTTAAAATAAATAAACCAAAAAATAAATAAATCTATCATGGCTAGATGACAGAAAAAGAGGCTGTATTCTTAAAATACTGAGTATCTGGTTACCCCTGCATGGCGTACATTCTCCCAGATATTGACAAAAATAGATTAAATCCCCAGTTCAATAGATTGTCTGAGGTATGTCATCCCTCACCCAAAAGCTGTCTATATTCTTGGGTTTCTTTCTTCAGCCTTGTGTTCTGGATCTGGAATCCCTCCTCTAAGAGGTATCCCGTCAAATGGGAAATTGCAAATGAGCGACTTAAATATGAGTGCCTCTATTTGCCCACCCAACGGGATAGTGAGTGGGTGTATATAGCGATGGTTGGGATAGCGACTGTGGGAGGGTTGTAATGGCAAGAGAGAATGATGGAGGAGCTGTACATTTGATGGTGAAGTACAGCAATGAGGTCTGCTACCACTGAGCTGTCTGCCTGGCATGGCGTATAGGGTCATGGACTGCCGTAGAGATGATACTGGGTTTGGGACTTCCAGTAGGTAAAACTTTTTTGTGAATGGTTTGAGTTGGTAGAATTTTTGTTTTCTTCAAAATGGTTTGGACTGTTAGAATTGTTTCTTGTCCTCACTGTGTTTCCCAGACTGATGGTGGCCCAGCCGCGGTTCCCCCCTACATACCGCTGCCCCTCTCCTGTGTAGTCCCCTTTTCTCCAGTGTCCGCTTCCCTCTGGAGTTGATAATATTATTATTTTATTTTTTTTTACCGGGAGAGACACAATAAGCTGAAAGCTTGTTTACATGTGTGACCTGGGAGCACAGGGAAGTTAAGTGACTTGCTCAGGATCACACAATATGCAAATGGGGGCTGCGTGATTCAAACCCAGGTCTCCAGATTTGCAGCTCAGAGCCTTAAACCACTGCACTGTACTACCTCCTTATTTTGTGGGGTGTGGAGAGTGTAGCCCCTCGCATTACATTTTAATATGAATGTCCATTTGGTCGTTGTATTGGCAGTCATTTATGCAGGTAAGGGCACGATTTTTCTTTCAGCAAAATGTACTCGTTATTGTGTGAGTCGCCATGGAAAAATTGTCCTTATGACATGGAACCCCTCCAAGACACCATGGATCTGCTACAAATGTTACATGGTTTCATGTGGTGTTCTAATTGTCTGCGAGTGACCATCAATTGGACAAGCCTTTACACTAGTATTCCTATTGTAAAGGGAATTAAATCTGTTGAATACCTTGTGACTAGGAAAGGAGAGACTGAGACAAGACTAATACCTTTCCTCCTATAGGCCCTTGAGTTTGTACTACATACTTTTTCTATCTGATAAACAAAACTACCTTCAAAAACATGTAACAAATACTATATGTGGGCTGCTGTGGCTCCTTCATATGCAAATCATCAACAGATCCTGAAAAAAGAAAGGTATATGCATAATAAAGAAAGAAACAGATTCTAAGACAAACTGAATCTGTACAATTGATTTATTGTTGGTGTGAGTTACATAGAAACATAGAAACATCAAAGTTGATGGCAGATAAGAACCACAAGTTCCATCCAGTCTGCCCATTTCTTTTTCTACCTTATGAATGTGCCGTTGGCCTTTGCTCTGTCAATGGCCTATCTATTCATACTAATCTGTATTGCTCCCTTATGCCTATCCCATGCCCATTTGAAGCCCTGCACTGTATTCATATCCACCACTTCCTCAGGTAGGCCGTTCCATGCATCCATCACCCTTTCTTTGAAAAAGAACTTCCTCACATTACCCCTTAATCGGCCTCCCTCTAATCTCATGCTGTGTCCTCTTGTCCTGCTATTTTTCTTATATTGAAACATGTTAGACACTTTCACCTTGTTAATGCCCTTAAGGTGTTTGAATGTTTCAATCATATCACCTTTCTCCCTCCTTTGCTCTAGGGTATACATATTGAACTCCGTTAATCTGTTCTCATATGTTTTCTGATGCAGTACCTGCACTATTTTGGTTGCCCTTCTCTGGACTGCCTCAATTTGGTTAATGTCCTTGTGAAGGTGTGGCCTCCAGTACTGCATGCAGTACTCCAGATGGGGCCTAACCAATGTTTTGTAAAGAAGGATTATTACCTCCCTCTTATGACTTGTGATACTGATGCACCCCAAAATCCCCCTAGCCTTACCTACTGCTTTAGTAGTCTGCTTGGATGATTTCAAGTCATCTGTGATGATGATGCCCAAGTCTCTTTCTTCCTTTGTGACTGCCAGCAGCTCCACTCCCAACCTATAGGTGGCTTCAGGGTTTCTCTTCCCTATGTGCATGATCTTGCACTTCTTTGCATTAAACCCCAGTTGCCACTCTTTCAACCATTTTGCCAGGTTATCCAGATCTCTTCTCATTCTGCCCACCCCATCTGGATTATCTACTCTATTGCAGGTCTTGGTGTCATATGCAAACAGACAACCTTACCCTCCAGTCCATCTGCAATGTCACTGATGAAGATATTGAAGAGGACTGGCCACAGGACTGATCCCTGAGGTACCCCACTTGTGTGACCTGCATCTCTTCTGATTGTATACCATTTACCACAACTCTCTGTTTTCTGCCTGTCAACCAGTTTGCCACCCAGATGACCAACTTCTGACCCACCCTGAGCCTACCCATCATAATAATTATTCTTCTATTTGGAACAGTATCAAAAAACTTTGCTGAAGTCAAGGCCGGCGACATCAACTGCTCTCCCATTGTCCACCACTCTGGTTACCCAGTCAAAGAAATCTATGAGATTAGTTTGACAGGACCTTCCGGTTATAAACCCATGCTGTCTTGGATCCTGTGCTCCTATGGATTCCAGGTGTTGCACTATCTTTTCCTTAAGGAGTGCCTCCATAATCTTGCCCACTACTGAGGAAAGACTGACTGGTCTGTACTTCCTTGCCTCCTCCCTGCTACCACTCTTGTGGAGTGGGATCACATGAGCCCTTCTCCAGTCTTCTGGGACCTCTCCTGAGCCCAGAGACTCACTAAACAGTTGTGATAATGGCTCTGCTAGTTTCATCCTTAGCTCCTTTAGTACCCTGGGATGTATGCCATCAGGTCCCATTGCCTTGTCCACCCTGAGCTTATCGAGCTCTTGTAGGACCCTTTCTTTTGTGAAAGGACTAGTGCACACCTTCCTCCCCCCGTGTCCATGGTGCTGAGCTGTGGGCCCTGCCCTACCTTCTCTTCATTAAATACTGAGCAGAAGTATCTATTTAGGATGGATGCTTTTATATGGTCCTCCTTCTCACATGCCCCCGTATCCCCTTTGATCTTAGCAATGCCCTCTCTCGACTTTCTCCTTTCACTAAGGTATCTATAGAAAGTCTTATCACCTTCTTTTAGTTTTTTTGCTAGTGTTTCCTTGGTTTGGGCCTTTGCCTGCCTTGCTGCCTTCCCTGCTTCCCTTAGGGAAGTTTGGTATGCCTACCTATCTTAACCCCACTGCATTCCCTTATATTTCCTGAAGGCCAGCCTTTTTGCTCTGCCCTTTTCTGTTACTGTTTTTGAGAGCCAAAGTCGTTTCCTTCTTCTTTTGCACTTCCTTTTCTCTCTAACACAATGGGATGTTGCTTCAAGTATTGCATCGTTAATGCTTGCCCACTTTGCCTGTACCCTCTCACCTGTATTTCTTTTGCCAGGGCTAGCTTAACTCTGCTGGCCATCTTATCAAAGTCAGCTCCTCTGAAATCCCATATTTTTCCTTGGAATGGGATGATTTAGTGCTAGTAGCCAAATTGAACCATACCATATGATGGTCACTGGCCCCCAGGTGACCTTCTACCTGGAGATCTCTGATCCTTTCCCTATTAGTCAGTACTAGATCTAGGATATCCCTGTCTCTTGCGGGTTGTTGTACTAGTTGTTTGAGGCCCTCCCTCTGCAGGGAATCCACTATGCATCTTGTTCTGGCAGAAGTTCCTGCTGGTATTGATCAATCTGTATCTGGCATGTTGAAGTCTCCCATTTTTAGAACCTTCCCTTTAACTGTCATGTTTTGTATATCTTCTAACTGTAATGTGTCTACGTCCTCCCCCTGGTCTGGAGGCCTGTAGACAATCCCTGTTCGTATGGCTGTCCCATTTCCTGTTTCCATGGTGACCCACAGTTCTTTTGGCTCCTTATATGTATTCTGAATTTCTGTAGCTTTGATATTTTCATTGACATAAAGAGCCACTCCACCCCGTCTTTTTGCAGCTTGGTCTCTTCTGAACAGTACATAGCCAGGTACTGAAGTCTCACAAGTGCAGTTACTGGTAAACCATGTCTCGCTAATGGCTACAATGTCCAGTTTAGCCTCTGTCATTATTGCCTATAGGTCTGAGATCTTGTTTCCCAGACTGCAAGCATTTGTGTACATGATTTTCCATTGGCCAGATTTCAGTGTGTTAGTTGTTGGGTAAGATATGGTGTTTACCCTGTGCATCATATGGGGAGCCAGACCTTTTTCCTTACCTGGTGATGCAAATGAACTACAAACATGCTGAACTCCTGTTTGACCACTAGCTGATGAGGGAGGAGTGTTCTTCCCATTCAACGTATCAGGTGCTGCACTCCTCTCCCCATTTGCTAGTTTAAATATTCTGCAAATACATCAAACTTCTGCCACAATGCACTGACTCCCTCCTTAGTCAGATGCAGTCCATTAAATTTAAAGAACTTTCACTCCCAAAACTGTTGCCAGTTCCCTACAAATTTGTTTCCTTTTTCCTGGCACCAGCCCTTGAGCCACATGTTCAGCTCCCATATCTCCCCTTCTCTGACCTTCTATCCATCTGTCCCCCTCTCCCAGACTGGCAGGAGCTCAGATTAGGAGATGCTGGATGAAATGGATGATAGTTGGTCACCCAGTCTGGTCAGGTGTTCCCTGGTCTCCACAACTGACTGGTGTGTGAGATCATTTGTCCCTATGTGTACCAGGACATCAAGGTTTTCTTCTGTTTCCTGTACAATTTTAGCAATGTGGTCAGTGTCTCTTCATGCTGATGTACCTGGGAGATGTCTAATCTTTAATGTTGGCTGGAGATAAGTATCAACTCCATGAATTGTGGAATCTTCTATGATCAGAAGTTGTTTGGGTTTTATTTTTGCTTTTTTTGGTTTGGTTCCTGTTTTGGGTGAGTTTTGTTGTGCTAGCTCCAGTGCTGCAGTGTCCTGCTCTGCAGTGTCCTCTGCTAATTTGTTTGATTTGAGAGATAGAGGCAGATACCGGTTTGTAGTTTTTATATGGTTTGTGGAGGTGTATGTTGGAGAGCACCGAGTGGTGGGGCACCCGATTTGCCCCTTCTAACCACCTGCCAACTTCCTGGACCAACTACCCTCTGCTGTAGAGAGGTGCTTTGTTGGATGTTGGGGAAATGGCAGGCAGTTCTTATAATATATTACCTCCTGAATGTGTGATTTGAGGTGTGCAATCTCTGCTTATGCTGCCTGGAGCTGAGCCCTTAAATCTCCAATGGTCCAACATGTAGGACAGTGTCCTAAATCCTGTAAAACTGCCCTTTTGAAAATTGTCCCACAGTACCTGTTGTTAATAATATCCATTCCAGCTAAGTTGATGGGTTTATAACCTGGTCAGAGTAATTAGAAGAAGGAACATGAAAGCAAAAATGTGATTTTGTGTTTTGTTTGTTTGTCTTTCTATAACTTGTTATAACACGTTAAATTACTTGTGCCCCTGTAAATGAAGTCACTGTGTGGATACCCCTCTCATCCATCCCTTCCTGCTTTGCTACAGAAAATGTCATGACTATGCTACCCTATAAAAGAAATGTAGTGTGGGGTGGTTGGGGATGGGGGCAGGTGGCTTGGCCCTTCCCCTTCCAAAAAAGAAGAACCAGGGATGAAAGAAACAAGGAAATAAGAGCAGAAACGTTCAGCCAGCAACAAATGCAGTAACTCTGTAAGCTTATCCTAATGATAGATAAAACTGTAAAACCTGTAAAGCACCACCTGTAATAATTTCATAGAAGGTATACCCTGTAAGAAACACTTTGCTGCAGAGAACAATAAAGCAGTAACAGAAGATATACCTTGCAAAAGACAATTTGAATCAGAAGATTACAGCAGTAATCTGTAAGCACACACTTGTAGGCACACCCTGTAATAATGCAGCAGAAGGTATATCCAGCAACAAGAATTTGAATCAGAGAAAAATAAAGCAATAAAATGTTAACAACACACAGTAACAATCCCTGTGAGTACAAAAGAATATAATAGCACACAATAAATCTGCCTAGCCAAAAGAAGCCTAAATCCTTTTCCTTGCTCTGGTAAGGTTCTTTGCTCTGTCCTTTCAAGCAAACTAGAAGAAAAGAGCTCAGGTGAAGCTAAGCGCCTTTGCCAGCAAACCTAGTTATGCCTGGTGAGGCAAATGAACAAGAAGTGGGTGACTTCACTGAACACATTAATCAGTACAGTAATACTCTCAAATTCACACATGAGATTGGGAATTATTGCTTCAGTTTCTTAGATGTACTCCTCAGTGCCACTCCCAACACAAACATGTTATCATTTGAGAATGGAAAGGACACTGAGGCCGATACAGTACATTGTTGAGTGCAGAAGTTCCCATCCAAAAAGATAAATTCAGTCTATGCCCCACTACTGCATGTTCCCAGGATTATTTCCAGCCAAAGATATTTTGAGAGACAGGCCCAAGAACAAATGGAATAGTTCAAACAAAGGGGTTATGATTAAAATTTCTTTACAATCTTCTCTATAGAGGGTGAGCAAAATTCATGGAAAGGGACTATTGAACAAAAATGGAAAGAACAGCATACCATTCAACTGGTTACATTGGTAACTGAACTCAATTAAGTGGCAGGACAAGCAAACAATTTGGTCCACAAGCTTTGATCAATGCTCCAAACAGACTCAATATTAAAAACAAGCTATTAGTAACGGTAAAAAAAAAGGGGGATATGGTCACTGTGAGTCAGTTCATTACATCTTTGTATACTAGCCAGCATCTTTATTGGTTGCCACAATGCTCCCTTGGCTTTCATAAATGTGGGGATTGCAGTGTTTACATGTAAGCATCTAAGGGAGGGGTCTATCACATGTAACACAGTTCAAAAAGGTGTTGAAATTAGGCAATATAGTCTGTGTGTCACTGCATTTGCAATATACATAGTCTGGTGCCCTTGTGGCAAACATTGCATCTGTCACATGATAAGGATTTAGAATGTGTGCATCCAGGAGCATGTTCAGGATTAGAGATGTGCAAAACTATACATTTTTTTTCCTCGAAATATATGTGAAATTTGCGCTTTTCAAAAAATATTTAGCATGTGTGAAATGTGAAATTTTGTAGGCAAAATGCAAATTTTGCCCATGAAATGTAAAATTTTGCCCATGAAATATATTTCATCCATGAAATGGTGAAATTTGGGTGAAGTATTGCAAAATTAGGTCAAAATTTGATGACATTTTGAATTTTGAGGGCAAAATTTTGCACCTGGTAAAAAATTTCTCAGAATGGTTAAATTTTGCAAAATGTTTTGAGCAGTGAAATTGACAATTTTGCATCAATATCACCAGCAAAATTTAATTTTGCAACATCTCTATTCATAATATAGTACAATAAATAAAAATGAAAGCAATGCCCTGTATTTACAACTCTACTGTCAAGTTCATGGCACTTAGACATGTTGCCCTTCTTAAAAGAGGTGGTACCTGAATTAATATCCATTTAGAAAAATAAACCAGATGAATTGTGACACTAAAAACAATACCGCCATAAGGGTTCAATGAAGACGTTCACTTCATACCTATTGTGTGCTGAACTATAAAATTAACTTTGCATTTTAGTATTTAATCAAGTATTAATTCTCTGCTTTTGTTTTTGTCTTTTGGTCCTCTCTGGATGATAAATAGTAACCCAGGACAATTTTCAATTACAGCAGCTCTGGCTGTTTCTTTTCGATTGAAAGTTTGAATTTTTGTTAATATAAAGATCTAAATATAAAGAGGGCCATGAGAAAGCTGTTATCTAACTTTTAAATGTTTTATCTTTGCTTTTGAATGTTTTCCCTTTGTTTCTTCTTTTTCCCTCCTTTCCTATATACAGTATATTTTGATCACTTTTCGAGTTCCTTGTTACCTAGTAATCTCTCAATAATGAACACATACATATGTGATTAAGTTAATTTATGGGACTTTGACCCTCAGCTCTGACTGACTTTGTTAAATTGTGCCCACTGACAATGAGGGGTTTTATTTCAGTCAGGTTATCCTGAGTAGGTAAACTGGAAATAAATACAACTAAAAAGATACTGCAAGCAATATTAACTATTTTTCTTTTTTCTTGTGAAACAATCTGCAGTAGCAGTCTACTGTTAACATTGTTCTACTGCAGCCCTGTGCACTACAATATTAATGGAGGAAGCTGTACAGAATGGGTGAATGAATGAAGAAGATGCTGGATTCTTAAAATCTGAATATCTGGTTACCTAACCATGATGCACATTCTCCCAAATATTGAAAAAAAAAGAGTAAGTAACCCTGTTTGATCAATTGTTTTGGGTATAGGATCCATCATCCTGAAGCCATCTATATTTTTGGATTTTTATTCTTCATCCCTATGTTCTAGGTATGGAATCCCATATCCAAGACAACAAAAATCTGCTCGATATATGGTGCTCTGGTCATTTGTGATTGAATATCAATGTGACAAGCTTTTATGTTCAAGGAACTGAGGCTGTTGAGTACCTACTGACAAAGCAAGGAGAGACTGAGATAAGATCAATAACTTTCCTCCTATAGGCACTTGAGTTTGTACTACATAGTTTTCCTACAGTATCTGACAGGCAATACTCCTTCAAAAATATTGTATTGTTATTAGGGCAGCAACGGCCAATTCATATGCAAACCTAAAAAGAACCTGAGCAAGGAAAGTAGTAGTCGTCTTTATTTACTTGTGGCACACTTTCCCGGAGGCTCAGGCTTCCATTACAAAAAATAACATAAATGATAAATAACTAACTATACAGACTATACTCAGTCCCTAAAACAAGTACAGAAATCATAAAACAACATAAATAACTCATCAACTCTAATTAATTCCCAAATGCTTGCCTAAATAAATATTTTTTCAGACCACATTTAAAAACCTCTACTGAGGGGGTCTCTCTCAGAGTCCTGAGCAATAAATTCCAAAGAACCAGAGCAGCCACCTCCAATGCCTGGTCACCAGAGAATTTCAGCCTCACCCTTGGGGCTACTAGGAGGCCATTCTTGGCAGAGTGGAATGGTCATCCTGGGGTGTATAGGTGCAGGAGATCTAACATGTAGCCTGGGCCCAACCTGTATAGGTCTTTATAGGTCAATGGACCTACTTTGAAGGAGATATGCCACTTCACTAGCAAACAATGCAGTTCCTACATAACTGGTGAGGCATGACAGGATCTAGGAAGACCTGTCAGTAGCTGGGTTGCAGCATTCTACAGCAGCTGCAGGCATTGCAATGCACCTTCCTTGACCCCGAGGCATATAGTGTTATAGTAGTTGAGCCTTGAGGTCACAAACACATGTACTAGCATGGCTAGGTCATTAGGCAGGACAAGGGACTTACTCCAGCAAATATTTTGAAGATGATATAAGCTGATCTGGACAACTGCTGCCACCTGAGCCTCCAGTGTTATCTCATTATCCAGAAAGGCTCCCAGATTTTTCATTTTGGTGGAGGCTAATAATTAAGAGGGGTGGAGCCAAGGTCCAGTCCAGCCCTGAAGGCCTCCACTCCTCCCCTTAGTCCTGGTTCTACCACCAGCACTTCAGTCTTCTCAAGGTTCTTAGATGACAACCAAGTCTGAATCTCAGACAAGCACTTACTAAACACATCAACTGTGCCTGGAATCCCAGATGCAAAGGACAGGTACAGTATAGCTGAGTACCATGAACATTAAAATGAAACTCAAGCCCATATCATCTAATGATTTCACCCAGGGGTTGCACATACAATGTGAATAGCATGGAGGACAGGAGTGATCCCTGAGGCACCCAACAGGCCAGGGACACCAGATGAAAGGAGTATTCTTTCAGCAAAACCCTCTGGGTCATGTCTTTAAGGTAGGACTCAAACCAGCTGATAACTTTGCTGGTGAGTTCTGCATAGCCACTGAACTGATCCAAAATTAGCCCATGATCCACAGTGTTAAACCCTGATGACAAGCTGAGGAGAACAAGAACTGACTGCTCTCCACTATCTCTCGCCCTGACCAGGTCATTATGCACCTGCACCAATGCAGTCTCTGTGCTGTGCATTGCCCTAAAGCCAGACTAGAGCAGCTCATATATGTTAAAAGCAGTAAGGTCTGCCTCAAGCTGTAGTGTAATTACTTTCTCAGTAACCCCACCAGAAAGATTAGGTTAGAGACAGGTAGGTAATTAGCCAAGACATCTGGGTCCAAGAATGTTTTTTTCAGCAGCGGTTTTGCCAGAGTGCTTTTCAGCAACTTTGGGAAATCTCCCTCTGATAAGGAACACTGAACAATCTCAGTGAACACTGGTCCCAGATACCCAATGCAGCTCACCATTAGTCGTGTTGGGCCTGGATCCAGGTTACAGAACATTGGCTGCAGCTCTGAGATTACCTCACAAACCTCATTTATCATCACTGGTCGAAACATTCCCCGGGAACACTGACTCCTATTCTGACTACCGAACTCCACTCTGCTGGGCTGTAACAGTCAACCAGGAGAAATCCCAGCCCTAATGGAGGACACCCTGTCTGAGAAAGACCGAGCAAACCCCTCACATTTTGTGGATGAAAATACTCTGATGGGCTCCAAACAGGCTGTATGTAAAAGCCTGTCTACCATCCAAAAGAGCTGAGCCAGTCAGTTTTAACCAGCAGCAATCTACCTAGACAGAAAAGCCACCTTCTTTCAGGTGATTGCTTTCTGATACACATCGTAATTAGACATCAGAACCATTTTGTCTTTCTGGGCCCTAAGCATTCTCTATTGACTCTCCAACCTCCACCCCTTAGTCTTCAGTGCCCTCAGCTCACCATTAAACCAGTGAGCCAAGGTGCAAAACCAGTGGGAGCACACAGGCCCATGCCAAGAGGTCAAAGGCCCCTGTAATATACATATTATAGGCCACCACAGCTGCTTCCAGACTCTCAGCACAAGCCATCAACACTTATGAGGTGTACTGCACTGACAACAGGTATATTTGTAAAGGCAGAGATTCTGTGACAAACTGAAAATTGGCAAAAGAGTGGGGGATATGGTTAAACCAAATCATTTTGTTACATCTTTGAGTACTAAACAACATATTAATAGGTTGCCAAAATGCACAAATAGCTTTCATAAATGAAAGGTTTACAATGTTTACAGATATGCATCTCAGGGAATGGTCTATCACATTTGACGCAGTACAAAAGGGATTGAAATTAGACAATATATTCTTTGGGTCCCACCATTTTCTTATTTTGGTATAGATTTTTTTTTCACCTGAGCTTGAGTAGGTGGCTCTCATTCTGCCCTTTAATCTCCCAACCAGCAACTAACCTCCCCAAGGACTCACCTGCCCCAAGTCATCCCCCTGGTTTCTGCACCATCATAGAGCCGGGAGAGGGAGCACCATCCCCTTCCCCAGAAGCTCATATCCAGATGTCAGGGTGTCATCTTCCTCTGGCAGTGCAGGTTGGCAGCTGGCAGGCTGTACTTAGCCACTTTTTCTCATCCCCCCATTGCAGTGAGGGCATCAGCGTGTGCTGTGTGGAGTCGCACACATGCTGTGTCAAACTGGTAGTCCTCCAACATGCACTACAACCACATCTCTGTCTGGTGGCAGTTGATGGCAGAGTAGTGAGCCCTCCCTATTCACACACACTAACTGTGCACCACCAGAACTTAATACATTTCACTGGCGCTGCTGTACAAACTGGCACAAATTCATTTAAAACAACAGATGAAGAGGGATTGTTCCCTTGAAGTGCCAGGGAATTGTTTGTGGATGCTGCAATAAATTCATGTTTAAATCAGCCCTTCTGTTGTGCGCTGTACTTTTTTGTTTTAAAATGAATGTGTGATTCCTCCCTCCCTCCCTGGCAGAGGAGAGTGGCCCATTGGATGCTCTATCCTATTCCCCCCTGGCAAACCTCAAGGCAACCTTGGTTTGTTCCCAAACCCAGGCTGCCAGTGTGGTGGTATCTCTTTTTTTTAATTGAGTATACTTTATTAGGACTTTTCAAAAGAAAACACAAAATACACTAATACATAAACATTAAATACAATACAGTATGAAGTATATAATCCCCTAAAAGACAAATTAAAATAAGCCCTCCTACCATCCCACCACTTTACCCCCCTTTTATTTCCCTCCATCCTGTACTCCAGAGAATGCACTCTTTAAGTGCAACCCATAAATATTCACTTTTCCCTGCCTAAGACATAAATATCCAAGAGGAAAGATATATTTTGAACCTATATGCAAGACAAATGGACTATAGAGACTCCATCTTAGACACACTGGACCTCATAGGAAACATTCAAAAGATAACTTACGTCTTTTGAAGGGCGACTAAGGCATATAATGGTTCCCATACTTTCTGATACTTTGATAAATGATCTGACATTGTAGCAGTCAGTTTTTCAACTTGCGATGCAAACAATATCTCTTTATGCTATTTCATATATGCCAGGATAGTTTGATCACACCAGTGTAGTAAAATAATCTTCTTGGCGCAGGCCAAAATCAAAGCCATTTGATAACACTGGTTTCCAATTAAGGTGTCTCCAAATGAGCTCAAAAAACATAACTAAGGAGAAAACTTAGAATCCAATCCCTAGAGAGGATCCAAGTGCTGTTGATTGGAGTCCCATAGAGGTATTTCTTTGTCACAGTCCCACAAAATGTGCAACAAGGTGCCTTGTACCTTTTCACATCTTGTACAAATATCATTCTCAAGTTTAACCATCATGTACAATTTAATAGGTGTACAATACATATTATGAAATATTTGAAAGTGCATATATCTATATCTATCCCACTTATTATATTTATACAAATTGACTCATAATCTGGACCACTCATACGGCCTTCCAGGAGAGCTCAAAGCTTTAGCCCAATATGGAGCAGTATCTACCATCCTTAAGGGGAGCAACTCATAGAAATTAGTTTAAAGCACAGAAATAGCATGAGGTTTTGAAGCCTTAGATGCTAGACTAAGTGTTTTAGATCCATATACATTGGACCATGGACCCAAACTGAAATAACCAAATAATAAATGTGAAACTTGAACAAATTTAAAACAATGACTATTAGAAATTTGAAATTTTTGCTGTGCTTCCTGAAATTTCATCAAGAAGCCATCCTTAAGGAGATGATCTACTGAATTAATCACCAGATATGACCAAAAAGTTGAATTAGGAGGTTGCCCCATCATCTTTAAGTTTTGACCCCCCCCCCCAGGGTTGCAAGACATCCTTCTTTGGGTCAAGATGAAGCAGATCACATAATTGCTTACGTGCTTGAAGTGATATGGTAATTGATGTATCAGACAGTAAGCAGGGGGAGTTTATTATAAGGAATATGCAATAATGCCATGATATTTATCTGTAAATAATCATAATGATATAGTTCAATCTCCAACCATTGAAGAATATATTTTGATACAATATCCACAATTGTATCTCTATACCATTGGAAAAACCTGGTCCTATGTATTGTTAAATAATATAAATAAAAATTAGGAATACAAAGGCCTCCATCCCTTTTAGGTGCTGTTAACTTGCTAAAAGCTCTTCTGGGGTGGTTTACCTCTCCAAAGAAAGGTAGACAATATTCAATGTAAACTGTTAAACCATGACACAGGAAACACTAAATTAAGCATGATAAGGGGGAATAAAATCCTGGGTAACACATTAAACTTTATGATACTGAGCTGGCCCCAAAAAGAGAGAGGTAAAAGAAGCAATCTATTCAAGTCATGTTTAATCCAGTCAAGTAGAATGTCCAAATTATAATGTCTCAGTTTTTTCTAAAGACTTACTAAATTGTCTACCCAAGTATTTAAGTTTCTCTTTAACCCACACCAGTCCAACATTCCCAAGGTCTGCCTTAGTAATCTGATTATTCAGGGGCATAATATCAGTCTTATCTACATTCAATTTGTAGTTAGAAAGTTTCCCAAACTGACCTATTATTTCCAGGGCAGTAGGCAAGGATATATTGGGAAGGATTAAATGTAATAAAATATCATTGGCGTAAACCGATAACTTATATTGGTATGGTTCCACAGATATTCCTTGTACCCAAGGAGTATTATTTATTTTACTAATTAAAGGTTCTCAAAAAGATTAAAAAGAAGGGGCGACCAGGGACACCCTTGCCCGGTGCCCCATTTCAAATACATAGGATCAAAACAAACGCCATTACATAACAAATGAGCCAAAGGGTTACTATATAAAACTTTAATCCATTGCATAAATTCTAATGAGATCTGATATTTAGGGAGCAGCTTAAACAGATAATCCCATGAAACTCTATTGAATGCCTTCTCCACAATCAGGGAGACCAAAACTGCGGGGTCTAAGGATTCCCTGGATGCAGAGATTAAATGCAGTACTTTCCTCACATGATCTGCTGACAGTATCACAGACACAAACCCCACCTGTTCCCTACTTATTAAACCCCCCAAACCTTATTCAACCTAGTAGACAAAACTTTAGACAATATCTTATAGTTTAAGTTAATAAGTGAGATAGGTCTATAACTTGAAACTTTAGGCGGCCTTCTTCAGGTTTTAAAAGGGCAATGATAAGGGCTTCCATTAGAGAGAGGTCTGATGTGCCATGCGAGTAAATATAATTGAAAGTATCTAGTAGCATAGGGGCTAAAAGGTCCTTAAATCATCCAAACTGGTGCCTTATTCAAAGCTAAGGAGTCAATAGCGTCGTTTATCACTTGCTTAATTGGGGGGTGGGGGTTAAAACCTCCTATAATGTGGGCAAGTCAAATCCTTCGAAGAAAATGTCAAATTGAGAATCAGAAGGTATCTCCTGATCAGAAGTATACAAGGCCTGGTAGTAATCCTTAAACTGAGCTACAATAAGTTTAGGAGTAGCAATCATTTGACCGGACTAGCAGCAGATGGAGGAAACTATTAGGTCCACATTTTGAGTTTTCAGATGAAGAGCAAGGGGCTCTCCTGCTCTTTCTCTTTGATCAAAATAACAAACTTTTATTCATAATAAAAAATGTTCCACTTTCTCACTGAAGAGCTCATTTCACTGTGCCCTTGGAGACTCCAATTGCTCCCAGACCACTTCAGAGGTACTCAATGAATGCTGGCCTTCAAGCCTCTTAATCTGATCTAACAAATCTGACATCATTTGAGATTTTTAATTTTTGTGCCTTGATGAGATTCATATAATTTCCCATATAATGTCACATTTTAGAGCACCTTCACAAATAGTGACTCAACCCCTTGAAATAATAGCTCTTCATGCACAGATGTTATTATCCACCATTTATTTTACAGTAATATTCCACAGTTGATTATATTTCATATGTTTTTTTCTGTTTTCATCCTTGTGCTGTAAAAATTCCACTTTACTTCTAATGGTTGCACTTTTCTTTTTCATGTACAAATATTGCATGTAACAGCTTTCTTATAGGTTAACATTTCAGGACTCCAATTTGTTTCCTTCCTCAGAACCTAAAAGCTTTAAAATAATCGCTTATTAACTTTATCTCCTCAAAGACCAAAGAAACACTAAGCTGAATGAATGAAAAATCTTTTAAAGATGTCAGCTATTGAAACATACCTAATGGTCAATATAGGGTCTCTTTTATCTTACTTGAGCATAAATATGCCTTCTCTAATGTTGCATTTGACTGCTGAAATGAAAAACAAATATTTTTTACAAAAAAGAAAGTTATATAATTGCATTTTCTAATGCTTTCAAGGATAACTTGACTCAGTCTTCATTATTGTTGCAACATAATCTTTTTTTGCCTGTATTGTGACAATATAACTTACTTTTACCACAAGGCTTTAATTTTATAACCGACTAAGTAATACATTTCATTTAAAATCCTGCTTTCCTGCTTTCCTATCATACCATTCACTTTAATGTTGTATCAAAATACAAATACACGTAGCCCAGAGATCTGGCTTACAGCAGTGTTGAAAAGGAACCATTATTTTTATCTTTTAATTTCACAGCTCTTCGTCAATATTTCCCGATAGTACAATTTTAAACTGGGGCCATTTACTCTGACTTGGCACAGGCGGTAAACTTATATTTTTAACAAACTGCCGCCATTAATCAGGATGCCATTCGGCGTCTACAACACTGTTGCTGCTTCACCATGCAGCTTTGGAGGACGTTATCACACTGCAACAATCAGAGTGAAAACCATGGCTCAGCCTCCTCCAAAGCTGTATGGTGAAGCAGCAACAGTGTTGTAGATGCTTTTTCAACACTGTGGTACGCCAGCTCTCTGGGCTACTTGTATTTGTATTTTGTTACAAAGTTAAAGTGAATGATATGATAGGAGAGCAGGAATGCAGGATTTTAAATGAAATGTATTACTTAGTAGGTTATAAAATGAAAGCCTTTTGGTAAAAGTAAGTTACATGGCCACAATTCAGGTAAAAAAGATCATGTTGCAACAATAATGAAGACTGAGTCAAGTTATTCTTGAAAGCATTAAAAAATGCAATTATATAACTTTCTTTTTCATAAAAAATATTTGTTTTTCATTTCAGTAGTGAAATGCAACATTAGAGAAGGCATATGTATGCTCAAGTAAGATAAAAGAGACCATATATTGACCGTTAGGTATGTTTCAATAGCTGATGTCTTTAAATGATTTTTCATTTATTCAGCTTAGCGCTTCTTTGGTCTTTGAGGAGATGAAGTTAATAAGTGATTATTTTAAAGCTTTCAGGTTCTGAGGATGGAAACAAAGTGGAGTCCTGAAACGTTAACCTATATGAAAGCTATTGCATGCAATGCTTGTACATGAAAAAGAAAAGTGCAACCATTAGAAGTAAAGTGGAATTTTTACAGCACAAGAATGAAAAGAGAAAAAACATATGAAATATAATCATTTGTGGAATGTTACAGTAAAATAAATGGTGGATAATACATATGTGCATGAAGAGATATTATTTCAAAGGGTTGAGTCACTATTTGTGAAGGAACATTTAGCACCATTTTTCAAGTAGCCCCTCTTCTCTTCCCCCCTCTCACAGGGGGATCAAGGGACACCCAACATTATTACAAGTGTGGACAGCTCCATTCAGTGGTCCCAAATTTTATGAGCACACAACAACAGATCTTGTTGAGGCATGGAAGTGAAGTTTACTTCCAGGAAGGACTGAATTAATTTTTTAAGAGTTTCCATAATCTCTGGTAATTTCAATAATTATTTGTTAATACACCACAACTTATCCAACACTACAGATGAAGAAAAACTGAGGTGAAGAATAACTGGGTGATGATTAGAAAGACATAATTGAATACTGTGCAGGTGCTCAATCCCTAGTAAAAAAATAATCAGTTCTAGAAAATAAATCATGAGGTGTTGAGTAAAATGAATATTCTCATGATGTTGGATTCAATACCTGCCATTGGTCCACAAGCCCCAGAGAATCCATTATCTCTCTCAGTGCTAACTGACTGGTGAATGACACCAACTGTCTCAGCTCAGATCAATCTAACTCATTGTGGGAACTAAAGTACAGTCTCCAGCAAGTAACATAGGGAGGGGCAACCAGGGTGACAACAAGTTCAATATGTTTGCAAAAAAATTAGGTTCATCTGATGTAGGGCCATACATAACCCCAGGATAACCTCCATATGTCCCAATAGAACTCTAAGTAATACATATCTACCATGGGCATCATTAAGTTCTTGTAATATAAGAAAGGGTACTTGCCTTGCTACTAATACAGCCACTCCCCTCTTATGGGTATCTAAACCCATCCCAAAAACTTGGCCAACCCAGGCTCTATGAAATAAAGAATGCTATGTCATGGGTAAATGAGTTTCCTGAAGGAGAGCGATATCCATCTGTAACCTATTCAAATGAAGTAAGATCTTAAATTGTTTAAATGGAGACTGGGCACCTTTGACATTCCTGGAACAAAAGCAGTATCCTTGTAACATCCTACCTAACCCATGTAGTGGTATAACACAACATATCCTTCCCAGTTATGAATTTACAGGTTACAGGGAAACCATAAAAAAGCCATCTCCGGAGTACTCCCACCCCTTTACTACTCCATTCTTACCCCTGAAAATTATGAATTCCACCTCCCCGGCCCACAGTATAACCCAACATGTAATACCCCATAACAACAATACCCCCACAGAACCCAGATTACACTACTACTGTGTAGAAACAAGACTTTGCCCCTAAAATGTCTTAAAGAAAATGTATTGGTAAAACATTTGTCAATAATTATAGACTAGTATAACATTACATCTAAAATGTGTGAGGGGTGGTAGAGGACAAACTGAGACCAGAGGAACAACAAAAAGACCCTTTTCTTCAAAGAAACTACTAAAAACAAATCCACTTCCCACAACTCAAACAATAATTAAACAAAATAAGAAGAAAACCCTACCCATCCCCCAACCCACGCACATAACCTGGCACATAATAAATCTCAGGCAACCTGCAGTATACCCTCCTACCCCCCACCCCAAGATAGCAAGATCTATCATAACTTATAAACATTACAGACAACCCTCTAACTTCTAGAAACAACAAATAATATTGCTAAATAACAATCCAAATCATGGAAAATATTATTACAAGTCCAAACATCTGGTGTGGCAAAGCCTTGAGAAAAGTATAACCAAACTGGATACTCTATCAATGATAAATCCTCCTGGAATGGGAAAATAAACCCTCACATTGTAACCATTAATGTAGTAGAAAATAAAAATAGCTGGCATAGAAAACATCTACGGTTAAAAACAAGTATTGTTCCATATCGGCAGCTGACTATCTATAGATGAACTAAAATCTCACCACAATGCCTTCAACAAGTGTCTATACCTTCTGATGGTTAATACTCCAAGATCTTTTTCATTATCAAAATGAAAGAGGAATTCTTGGAGCAGTCAAATATGGTCATTGCCAGAATAAAATAACCAAATGATTCCTTTTATGGTGGCTAGCCATCTATAAGTCCCAGTCACTCCAATGGTATTCAGTGGATCAGTAGCCGAAAGAGAAAAAGAAAAAAGAAAAAAAAAAAAGAAGCCCAACTTGAAGGAGAATATAAGTCCACTGCAGTCTATGGTGCCATTATAGTTTGAACAAATATTTTAATCCAAAGATCTTATAATAATGTAACAGACCCAGACTTGAGCCTGGAAAAACAAATATATTAACAACTACTGGTAAATAAAAACGAGCGACAGGTCCATCAATTCAAAGTCGCCTCGGTCTTTATAATAGGGACAAAAGCAATTTCACCCATATTTAGCCCTTCCATCTTCAATTAATACATCGGTACATCACAGATCGAAAAGAAAATGCAGTTTAAAGCAAGATTATAGATTGAAAAAAGTCCCTTGGTGACACAGGTCTGCATAATAGAGCTGGGCTTAAGTTGAGGATAAAATACATTAATACAATGATATCCAGTTAAGTAACTGATCCTAACATTGAGATGTGGGCATTAAATCCTTGACTTTTAATATCAGAGAAGCCATAGAACTTACAGAATGTCACTATTTAACCAATGCTGCACTGAACTACACTGAACAAAGATGAAACTTACTGCAATGCAGAACTGCAGTCTGAAATACGTCCAATACTGGGAACACATTACATAGTGTACTTATCACCCCTTCTGAATCTAAACATGTTTCATAGGCACCACAAATGAAGCATAGGGACGGTGTTAAAATAGTGACTTGAATTTCATCATGGAGTAAGCAGCAACAGTCAAAAGTAATAAATGGGCAGACTAGTCACAAAAGTAAGTGTTCGTTAACTAAATCAGGAAGGAGCTCCATCTTAGCTCGAACCAGGATTCTGATCTGTAAATCTTTCAGTAGTGTAACAGTTCAAGATACAGTCATAAATTATTGATAATACTGGCGAATAAAAATGAGTGGCAGATCGCCCAAACCAGAGTAACTTCAATCATTATAATGAGAACAAAAATAATTTCAACCAATTGTTAGTCCTTCCATCCTTGATTAATGTGCCAGTGCATCGCAATTCAAAAAACAAAGGTGACTCGAAGCAAGATTATGAGTTGAAAAAGGTACTTCAGCAACACAGATCCACAAAATAAATTTAAGTTTGAGCTGGGAATAAGGCATAGTAATACCATAATATCCAAATTAGATGGCAAATCCCAACACTGAAATATAAGCCTTAACTCAATGTCTTTATGATCGGTGAAGCTGTAGAACTGATATAATGTCATTATTTATTCAGTGTCTTCCAGGACTATACCAACCCATGATGAAACTTGCTACGATGCAGGATTTCAGTAAAAAATAAATTCAGCACCAGTAATGTATTACATAATGTGTTTATCAGCTCTTCTCAACCAAAACATGATTCATAGCCATCAAAGATAAAATATAGGGATAGTGTTAAAATAATAACTTGACTTACAGAAGAGACTAATCAGCAGCTGTCAAAGGTAGTAGTTGGAGAGAATAGCCACAAAGGTCAGTGCCCTTTAAATAAATCAGGAAGGAGCTCCTTTATCTCTGTGGCTGCATGATCAGCAGCATCCCAGGACTTCCAGGAGCACCCAACTAACAATTACAGCTTGGCAGGATACAACACCATAAATCGAATACCAACAGCAATCAATTTGGACACTGTCAGGTGATACGCTGCCATTTTCTGGTGGACTGAACTAGGGAGGTCTTGAATAATTCTCAGATGCACACCATCACAAGACACTTCTTTCAATTGTCAGATTTTCTTAAGGATGTGTTGCTTATCTAAAAAATTAAGAAATTTAAATATAAAGGGTCATGGTGGCGATCCTTCAGGTCAGAGAGAGTGATGGGCATGCTCAATGATATCTGAGGGTCCATATGGGGATAGGCCAGCAAGCTTGAAGAAGATTTTTTGAGCAAATTGCATAGGAGTAGAACCTTCAGCTTGCTCATGCAGGCCAAATACGATAATATTATTCTGACAACTCTGGCCCTCCAAATCTTCTAATTTTGCTTCCATACGTGCCATTTTCGGTTTGTAGAAATTCAAGCCTGGTTCAATCTTGGCCCTTCAATATTCTAGAGAGTGGCTCACACTTTTGTATCTCTGACCTGTCTCCCCAAATCATTGATGTCCGATCACAGAGTTTTAACCCACTCTGTAAGTTCCTGCAGAGAATCTTTGAGAGGAGTAAATGCCATTAAAACACTTTCTTCCATTAATGGAGAATCCCCATATGTTGTAGTAGAGGGGGTAGCCTGCTCCAGAACCTTGGGCCTTAGATTGTTCTAATGATTTATCAGGCATGGTCAGCAGTGTATGTTTAGGTGGCACAGATTGCATTTCCGAGTCCATTTTCCCCAAAAACAAACAGCAAATCAGCATCGTGAGAAAGCACAGTAATTATTATGACAGATTTAAAGAGCAGTTGACACCTTCTGGAGAACTTTAATGAAACATGTTTAGACAGAGTCAGGCTTTTATTTCACATTAGTTCTGTATTTCTCCTCCCCATTATTTATTACTGATGTCATTTGCTGCTGAAAAATTTATCTATTCATATTGTTTTCTCCCTACTTGCGGTCATAATGCACTGCTTGTGACATCACAGTTACTCCCATGACAAGAGATTGTGATGTTATAACAGAGGATTATGACATGAAGTAAGGAGTAAGCTACAAAGGCAGATGAACTCTAAAGAAACTCTAAGAGCTAAAGATAATATATTCATGCACATTTAATCAGTGATAAATAATGTGGAGGAGAAATATATAGAATACATATGGAATGCAAGAAGAATTGTACCTAATTATTTTGTTTTTTAAAGTTTTCTTTGAGGTGTTAGTAGTTCTTTATTACAATGATTTGCCAAAAGTAAAGTCATTTTGCAACTTTTGGGTTGAGGGAATGGAAGCCGATATGAGGAGCAGTCACTCGGTCCTGAGTATCATGTGACTCCCATGGTGGTAGCTGTATTGCCGTGCCACTGGGTTGGCTATAGTCACTCCATTTTCAGTATACATAGGCCAGTGCCTTTGTGGCAAACACTATAATGAATGCACAATAAGGACTCTGAAGGTGTGGATCCAGGAGCACATGCATGACATAGTACAGTAAGTGAAAATTAAACAACGTCCTGCATTTGCAAATGTTAAGACAACAGTAGTCTACACCTGTTGGCAAAACATGACACAGAAGCCCAGATGTCACAGAGGGAAGTTTATTCCAGAAACTACAGACAAACAGCATACCTACTGGGAGTTCAGAAAACTCTGAACACCATGGTGTCATCATGCAAATTCTGTGAAAAACAGTCTTACAGACATTCTTATAGTATAGATAACAAAGTATGTTACTAGGTAATGGATTTTCTCAAAAAGGCAAAAGAACTGAATATAGCAATTCTATTGGTGGGCAGTTAGCACCTCAGACAGAGCATTACTTGTTTTGCATGTACACACTGATAAGAGTAAAACTGACTAAGTCTAGTTGTGGGTAACAATACAGCGATTCATAAGAGGTGCTGACCATTGCAACAAAGCAAAAAGCTGGAGGTGGTGCACAAGCACTACCAAATAATTATGCTGGATAACAGCTCCTAAGCACATAATAACAAGTGTAAAAGAAATACAAATTATACCTTCTGCCACAATAATGGGTGTTGTAGCATGCATGGGATTATATGGGTATATGGGGCGTCCATGTCTACATATTCCCTCCTTTGTTGCCTGATAAAGAGGCAACGCTGAAGAGATAGCACTGTGGGCTAAAGTTTGTTGGACTGGGTGGCATAAAGAAAGTGTAGCTGTGCACAGTGTTGTTGGAGAGTGCGGCATAAGCAGCATAAGGTAAAAATAAGGAAAATAATCAAAAAGTTTTGAATCATAACAAGACCTTTAAATGTAAGTTTTTACCATGTGTTAGATAATGCAGTACTTAAATCATCAGCATGAACTAGTTCAATAAGAGAATTACCAGCTTTAGTAATAGTATTATTAATATGAATAAGATGTGTATCCTTTCTATCTAATAAGGATTTGAGATTCAGAGTGAGTGGATCGATATGCACATTGAAAAGTGGTAAATACTGTTCTAGAGCATTGACATAGTCAGGGTCACTATCGATGTAATCACGTTCCAGGGTGGGAACAGGAGTTATAACAGTATGGTCATTGATAGTACGCAATGTGGCACAAAACAGAAGTTGGGCATGTCAACATCACAGGCAAGAGGTCCATAGGGAAAGGTGTTTCAGTTGGTCACAAAGCAATATTGTCCTTTGTTGTTCTAGGTAACTCTAACTTGAGGAAGACACCACTTCATGAGTTGTACAGGGAAGGTAATGGAAGCATTTGTCATCTGACTGGTAAGGCATTGCATGGCTTCTCGTGGCACGTGTTGTCCAGTACATATTGGACGAGGCGATGTGATATTTACAGGAGCAGAAGAATTTTCAAACAGGTCATCTTCAAAGACATATGACCAATCTATAGAGTTCATGGAGTAACCATACAACAACATGGTTACATCAATGACATCACATTGGTACAAATAGTGGTAGCCTTGTATAGCACAGCAGTCCTTATGTGGGGCTACCCTGGCATCCAGTTGAGGATGAGAAACCAGCAAAGTAGGAAGGTTGATCCATTCTTGGTACATGCTGCCCTTGAGATGGCCTATGGAGTGGACTTTAGCTAGTTCATCAAAAACTGAAGAATCATTGTGGAAGATCAGAAGCAACTTGGTGAAGGAGGTGTACATGGTGTCCCTGTTGTCACAATGGTATGTTGTGTAGCAGGGTCCTTGATTATGATGCAGTTTGACACAATCCAAGTTTATGGCTGTGTCTAAGGAAAAGAAAATGGTCTTGGCCATACTCTTGGTAGTAAAGGTCAAGGTACTACAGTATGGGCAGTACCACTTAGCCACACATTTATCTTGGATCAAATCAGGGATAAGCCCTAATTCCAGATCCTGGAAGAGATTGTCAGTAGTGTTCATGGCATAACTACTATAAGCTGAACAAATTATTTCCCTGCCTATTGTGATGCTCTTTAGCTTCTTTATTGTTATAATAAATCAATTCATTTTGTTTTGAGTCTCATTAAGTAAACGTGCTATATTGTATTTGTTATATATTGTGAATCTTTCCTGCTGAGATGGGCTGTATCACAGTTTGAGCTTGTTTACTATTAAAGTATTTTATATGATGCTTGTTTTTTGCTAAATCAGCTCTGTTCCAGATTGACAGGCCTGAGACAAATACACCTGTCACAGTATCTGCAATTCCTGCTAGGCCTGTTACACCTAAACTCTGTTTGATAGATTTGGAGCAGAACATGCCTCTATGCTCAATAGTATGTTGTCCAGCTACATGGTTGTGTGCATGTGCTTGATATGCTGCAACAATGTCTAGTAACATGGTAGCAAGACATTTGGAGACATTTGTATTGGAGCAATAGCCAAATCTGGTCATGGTCCAATGAGTAATACTGAAAACAACAGGAACATGCATACATTGAACATTGTGGATAAGTGTCCCAGGAACGGAAGTTGCTGCCAGGCCACTAGGTGGTCTTGGTTCCATCACTGGCCATGTAACGGTTCATCAGGGGAGGCTGATGTGACTGTAGGAAAAGATCAGCAGTTGCAATTGATTGGGTTAAACAGTCATGAGGCATGGTGGTATTGAAATATTTAGCACAAAAGTCTGGCCCCAGTGCTGCTGCAATGCTGTAAGGTCCTATATGATACTGATTAACTTGAAGTATGCACAAAGTGTCACTGGGGCAAATGTGGGCATTGGGCCAACCATGAAAGTTTCCTTTGACAAGGTGGGCCACTTGGAGGCCCTGATTGATGCAATTACAAGTTCTCTATTCGATTTGAAGACTGGAGTTGTCTGAAGAAACCACCATGGCTCTAAGATAGGCATCTTTTCTTTCAGTCACAGTCACATGAGTGGATGGCAGTTAGATGGCCACAACCCCATTGGGAGATGAGGTGGGTTTCAGGAGGTGCAAGATTCAGGTGACAAAGGAGTATGTGGAGATTCTTCGAGACTAATTCCAAAATGCTTACTGAAGCACATAGTATATTGCAGGTTGCAGACAGCAACATTCTGAAAAACAAAGACACAAATAGGCAAAAATACAACCCCTTTAATCCATGGAAGGAGGATTAAACACCTTTGTACAATATCAGTTGATTGCATGGTACCACTTTTGTTTTGTTTTTTTATGGTCTGTCAGCTCTGCTTGGTAGACAGCAGGGCTCAATTTGTTCACAATATAGAAGGGACCAGCTCACTTGTTTGACAGCTGATGGGATGGTGTACTTTATTGTAGCACTATGACTTTATAACCTACTTGCCAATCGACTTCTTTGACATCCTTGTCAAAGAACATTTTGGACCTTTTCTGGGCCTTGCCTATATTTTGGTTGGCAAAGCGATACGCTTGGATCAAATTGTTTTTCAACTGTTTGAAATAAGTATCAGCCAATGCTCTGTCCATGGTTAGGGTGTTGACATCTTACCACAAGTGTTCCGGCAGTCTAATCTGCTGACCTGGCATCACATCAAAGGGTGTGCTCTGTGTTGTTGTAGCAGGAATTGCTCTGATTGCCTTTGGGAGTAAGGGCAACAGGGTGTGCCAGTTTTTAGCATTTTCATTTCCAAATTTACACAACATCAGCTTAATCTGCCTGTTGGCTCTCTTTACTTGTCCAGAAGAGTGGGGGTGGTAGGCTATGTGAAACTTCTGTTTGACCCCTAGCAATTCCAGGCATTCCTGCATAAGTTGTCCAGTGAAGATTACTCCACTTATCGGTGGCTACCTTGAGAGGTAGGCCCCATCTACAAAATACCTATTCTACCAGGATCTTAGCAGTATCCTTTGTGGTGTTGGCTGTACAAGCAAAGGCTTTGACCCATTAAGAGAGAAGAGATCTGTAATCACAAGAGCATAATTATTACTTTTACTGGTGATGGGCAAGGGCCCATGAACAATTTGCATGGCATTCCAAGGACTGGATTGCCTCTGTAGGAGTAACCTGGCATTTTTGTTGCCAGGAATGGGGTTATTCTGGGCACAAGTGATACAGTTGTCCACATAATATTGGACATCTGTTGAATGACCAGGCCACCAACTTATGTTTTTTTTAATCTTTGTAAAGTTTTGTCTACACCTTGGAGTCCACCTGTGGGTGTGTCATGTATCTGGTAGATGAACTCTGTTTGGAGCTCTTTGGGGACCACCCACAATTTTGTGTCCCCAGAGTTGAAAAAGACCAACTTCTGGTATGCAGAGAGCAAGAGATTTTTAGAGTGTTTCCAGAAAGGATTGCTCCCAGTCATCTCTACTCTGTTTCTTTGGAGAAATTCTCATATACTTCCTTTATTTCAGGATCTGTCATTTGTGCCATAGCCAGATCCAGTGGGACCTCTTTGGTCCTCTTTTTTGTGGCCACCATGTGGGCCTCAGTTTTGGTCTGGGTCTTGGGGTAGGATGGCATTACCTATACCTCCCCTTCTTGAGCAACTGCCTTAGCCAAGGTATCCACTTGATCATTATACTGATAGAAAGGGGCAGACCTTGTGTGAGCTTTTACCTTTTGAATGTAAAGTTCGAAAGGAAAATTTTCAGCTAAGCTGTCAATGTACCAAATTAGGTCTCTGTGTTTAATGGGGGTTTCATCTGAGGAAGCATAGTCATGGATCCTCCAAAAGGGAAGGAAGTCTGTAAGAGAGTTACACAACCATGCTGAGTCAAAGAAAATGATGGTGTTCTCCTCCTCTTTTCTGAGGATGATTTCCAGGGCACAGGCAATGGCTACCAGTTCTGTATACTGTGGAGATCGAACTGTACACTGTTTGGATACATTAGTGGTGTCACCACCTGGACAAAGGACCAAAACCCCAAACCCAGCAATTTTGTTCCCCTCTTGGTAGAAAGAGGAACCATCAGTGAAGATGCAGCATATGGCTGGATCAGCCAAAACAGTGCCAGTGGTGGGTAGGAAAGGGCTGAGTTCTGGCAAAATGGTTGATTCTAGATCATACTCATGTGGGTCTCCTTGGTAAAGAAGTCCATGTGTTAGAATGGATGGCATCTTTGTGGCTTGCACAGTGATGTCTCTGTCTTGTAGAAGGAATGACCAATGGGTAAGTCTTGTGTTGGAGACACTGCCATTCTTGACTTGGTTTGATCACAGAAAAGTGGTAGGGGTATGGTTGGTGTGCAGCATCACAGGACAAATGCCTTTGATTAAAGTGAAGTGTTTAATAGCACAAGCTGTAGCAAGGAGGTACCTTTCACAGAGAGAGTATTTATGTTCAACTGGGGATAGTACCTGGAAAGCATAAGCAATAGGCCAAAGGGACACATGCACTTTTGGTGCCAAAACTGCAGACATTGCAGTGTCTGAAGTAGCAGTTTCCAAATGGAATGGCAATGATGGGTTAGGACTGACCAAAGCTGGTGCTGAGGCCAATACCTGTTTTAGGGAAGTAGCAGCAGCAGCTGTGTGTTCTAGTCACCATGACTGATGAACAACCTCTTTTAGTAACTCATACTGGGGTGCTGCATTTTGCACAAAATCACAGATGAAGTCTCAGGAGTAGTTGACCATGCCCAGAATGCACCTAAGAGTGGAGACGCTAATAGGTAATGGCAAATACTAAATGCCTTAGACCTTATCCAGAGTGGGGCTTCTGCCCTCTACAGTAATGCACAGGCCTAGGAAAGAAACATAGAAACATAGAATTTGATGGCAGATAAGGACCGCTTGGCCCACCTAGTCTGTCCATTCCCTACCTAATGGATAAGCTGCAGATCCAAGAGACTTCAGAGAGGAACACCTGTGCCTTTGCCGGGTTGCACTTGAGGCCTGCTTGTTGCAGCAGTGCAAGGAGCTCCTCTAGGAGGTGTTGGTGTTTTTCCAAGCCTGCCATGGCCAAAAGAAGATCATCCACATACTTCAAAAGGCAGTCTGGGGAAGAAAAGCCCTGTAGGGCATCTTTCATGTAGATGTGGAAGAGGGAAGGGCTAATATCAAATCCCTGTAAGAAGCAGGTCCACATGTATTGATGGCCCTCAAAGATAAAGACAGACCTGTACTGGCTCTTAGGGTCCAATGGCAGTGACCAAAAGCCATTGGAAATGTCCAGAGCACTGAACCATTTGTGTTCAGGTATCAGGAGTTTGAGTACATCCAGGGTAGATGCCACAGTAGGTGCACAACTTGGGGTTGCCTGATTAAGCTTCCTGTAATCAGTGGTCAATCTCCAACTATTGTTCCTTTTTTCACAGGCCAAATCTGGGAATTAACAGTGGAGACACAAGGCCTAATGACCCCTTGTTTCAGAAGCGATTCAGTTGTGGTCTTTAGAGAAGGGATTGTCTCCCTGTGCATCAGAGATTCCAACTTTTGAGATTGCCTACTGAATCAGGCTTTCCACCTCTTCCTTGTCTTTCTTATTCAATGCAGTTACTGGCGGGTGCAGCCTCAACCCTCAGGAGTCCCAAGAAGCACCCTCAACATCGCTGTCATTATTGGAAGATGACTTCAATGTGATAGGCACTGCAAATCGCATAGCTCTCACATGATACCATAGTACATCCAATTGCTGATGTAATTTTTTTCATCTTAATTCTACACATCAAATGATCCCCACTGCCTTTGACTTGTCCCTTTCTGATATGATCCTGTAAAGCTCTATATGCAGCGCTAACATTGCAAACTTCCCTATGCAACTTTTCCAGTTTATTATGACATTTCTCAAACTCTTGCTCCAACTCCTCATACTCACTCTTCAGCAAATCATTCATACTTGTAAGCAAACGATTCAACTATAACACATACACTTTATCGTAGTGCAATCTCTCATTCTCTTCCTGCAACCTAAGGATTTCTTTAACCTTTTCCTGCCTAACATGTTCATATTCCTCCTGTTTCTCTTTCTTGAACTTTTCAATATCTCTTTCCTAATCTTTCTTTGCTCGCTTCCCTGCATATGGAACCTAGCTCTTTTCTCAGAGCTAAAACTTTGTATTCCATTGTCTGGAATAAAGCATGCAGGGCAACTACCATTAGACATTTCTGGTCATGTTTCTTGGCTGCAGACTTCGCCTCCTTGTACAGTCTGCCGACATACTGTTCCAGATCAATCTGTAATTTCACATCAAGCATAAAATCATTCCAACCTCCATGGGAAGTCAGAAAGTTTAAGATGTCTAATTTGAGCTCAGTATTAATGCCAATTGTTGGGGTTTTCCCTTTACTGTACTAACTGAAAATCCAAGGCTTACCAGCTGGCCAAGAGGTGCTGAGGGCTGAGGAACTGGACACCTTATCTCGAGCTATGCCAGCTACCCAGGTTTGGGAACGACCTTGGGTTATAGGGATGCTGGCATGGGGGGAGGTAGGAGCAGGATTGAGCAAGCTGGTAGGCTGCTTTCCTTTCCTGGGGGTGGTAGGGGTGGGTTGTCTTTCCCTCATAGTTCCGCCTCTACCAGGTGGAGGTCTAGTGGAGTAGCATAGGAGAGGAGGGGGCAGCAGTACGGGTGGGCGGACAGGGCTCAGCTGGCTTCTAGTGTGTGTGCTTGCCTCCACACAAATGTATGACCGTATGCCAGGGGCAGCAGGTGGGGACAAGCGGGAGAAAACCATACCGAAAATGCACCATAATGTCTCTCTAAAAAAATAATCCAAGGCTTACCGGTTCACCTTGAATCTTACAGCTAGACAGCTGCACCCTCTAGATGTAGAGGCCCCAATCAGTTGATCATCTGCTGGCTGAGCGAGGGGTGAAGGCTCCAACACCTACCATGATCCTTAACCTGTTTACCTGCTACGCACTTTTTGGTGTACTGGTTCAGTTCCATCCAAACAGGTCCTGCAACGGTCACCAATTGTTAGACAGAAGGAGTCTAGACCTGTTGGCAAAACACGACACAGAAGCCCAGATGTCACAGAGGGAAGTTTATTCCAGACACTACAGAAAAACAGCATGCCTGCTTGGAATTCGTAAACCTCCAAACACCATGGTGACGTCATGCAAACTCTGTGAAAAAACATCTTACAGACATTCTTATACTACTGATAACAAAGTACATTACTTGGTAATGGGCTTTCCCAAAAAGGCAAAAGAACTGAATAAAACAATTCTATTTGTATGCAGTTAGCACCTCAGACAGTTAAGTCATTACTTGTTTTGCATGTACACACTGATACGAGTAAAACTGACTTAGTCTAGTTGTGGGGTAACAATACAGCGATTCATAAGAGGTGCTGACCATTGCAACAAGGCAAAAAGCTGTAGGTGGTGCACAAGCACTACCAAATAATTATGCTGGATAACAGCTCCTAAGCACATAATAACAAGTGTAAAAGAAATACAAATGATACCTTCTGCCACAATAATGGGAGTTGTAGCATGCATGGGGGTATATGGGGTGTCCATGTCTACACAAATCTAGCATCATGTTCATGGCACACAGACATGTGTCCCTTCTTAGAAGAGGTCATAGCAGAATCAATATCCTGTTAAAAAATGAAACCAAATGGACTGTGACCCTCAAAACAATGCATCCATGTGGGTTCAATGAAAAAAGATGATTTGTCTTTTTTTTTTTGTAAATGGCTTTCTGTTGGGTGAGTATGGCTATGCTACAGTCAGTGCCCCTGCAATACATTTATCTGCATGCATGTCACTGTACATGTTCTCTTACCCATTTAAAGGTGACAGCGGATACCCACTCTGACTGTATCTGATTACACCACTACTTGCCCCCATTACAGCCTCAGAGGAGGCCTACAACCATTCCCTCCAAAAGACTAGAAGCATCGTGGAGGAGACCACTGGGATATTGAAGTTGCGGTTTCATTACCTGGACCATATTGAGGGGACAATAACGCTGTACCATGAATGGGCATGCATGGTGTTCACCATGTGTGCCATGCTCCATAATATGGTGAAGCATGGTAATGTACCCATGCCAGATCATCCCCTGAGCAACCCAATGAATGATGTGGCCATGGAGGAGCTGTGCCATGAGCTGTGGAAAGTGGGTGGCTAAGCGGCACGGGTTGCATTGTTCAAGGACACATTCCAGCATCAGTGCGGTGACAGGTATCAGCTGTGGTTCAGCCAGACTTGTGCCAAGGCATGTGCCAGCATGTCTATTGTGTACGCTGGGCATGGGCATTAATGTCTGGGACATTTGTGGACGCGTATGCATTGTAGGCTGTGTGTGCTGCATCTTCCATGTGAAGTGGGTGCACAAGGATACCAGACACTGAGTGCATCAGTGTATGGTGGGGTGGGGGACATTGAGAGGGAATGTGTGTTGTGCATGGTGTGCCATGAGGCTCATGTGTTTGATGGCACAGGTATGGTCGTGGGGGTGTGTGTCCCATGTGTCACTGCCTACATGATGCGTTGTAGGTGCTGCATGGTGGTATGCCAGTTTATCTCATAGATGCCTGCATCAGCAGAGACTTATTATGACACTGTATGTTAACCATCCTGCATGTCAGGGACAGGGCAGTGCCGTCTTATTCAGTTTCTGTGTGTATGTGGGGGGGCAGGTTCATATGTGTTGACACACCATGTACATGCTTATACCATGTGGCTTGTGGTGTGAATGTGCTGTCCTACAGGCCATGCAACTTGTCTGGTTTAGCCTGGAGGCATGCCAATGCCCTTGTACCTAGTTTCCTGTTGGGTGCATGTTACCTAGTCACATCATGTGGTCGCCTGCCACCCTTTGAGTCATCCATGGCCAGTCCATTTGATGCATCCCCATCAGGTGCTACCTGGAGGGTAACACTGCCGTGTATCTCATCCTGTGTGCTCCCAGTTTCTGTATCTAGCACTTGTGTACTGTGATCCTCTATGTCTGGAATGGTATGCAGTGGTTGCGTGTTGTGGCATGTCATCCTGTAAGTTGGCTGGGGTGTGCTGCTGTTCCACCACATCCTGCTCAGGGACTGGCACGCAGGGGGACACCTGTGTTTGGGCATCTGACATGTGTGGCAATGTGTGGCTCCCAACTGTGTGGTGCATGGAGATCCACTTGGTAATCCAGTAGCAACACATGTGCATCTGCAAGTCAGTCTAAGCAGTGTTGCATACCATGCACCTTGTCCATTAGGGCGACAAGCACCTTGGTGTTTCTGCACTGTGCCTCCAGCCTATGCAGCTCCAGCTACTGTAGCTCCTGATACTAGACCTCCTTGTAGGCTTGGCCATATGAATTATGGGTGCAACTGGTCAGCTATGTCGAAGGGCCTTCAACCCCACTGTCCTCAGGGCATGGCTGCACCATTGCTGGCCTGGACTGCCTTCCCATGCTCATCCTGTCAGGTATGGTGGGAATGTTGCTTGTGTAAAGTACCCCAGTTGGTGTCCAGCACTGTGGTACTGGGGATGGCCTTTGCACCAGGCTGGCGCTGCTTCCATCTGACACTTCACCGGCTTCCTGAGACTCCTCCTCCTCCTCCTCCTCCTGTGGTACCACTGTGCTCTCAGCATTGGTTTCTGACTCTTGCTGAGTCTCCATGTCCATCTCTGTACCTATGGGGATTAGGTGTCCTTTACTACACTGT
Organism: Neoceratodus forsteri; assembly: GCA_016271365.2. NCBI lineage: Eukaryota > Metazoa > Chordata > Ceratodontiformes > Ceratodontidae > Neoceratodus > Neoceratodus forsteri. Next base: position 847,850,791 of record CM057450.1, on the reverse strand, counting down.
TTGGGGTTACAGGTTGTGCACAATTGCAGGGGTGCCTGTGGCATGGTTACCCCACTTTCCCTTCCTCCTCCTGCCTGGTGACATTACATGCTTCTGGCACAGCAGACATGTTCAGGGTTAGCATGGGAGGCCCTGGTGGCAATCATGCTTCAGAGGCTGTGTCTGTGTATGCAACACATGTCTACTACATGCATGTTTCACAATTTCATGTGACCCCATCCCTATGATTGCATGCTCCATGGTTTATAGACCTTCAGCCTCACCATGGACACTGACATCAGTGAAGGTCTCCACCACCATCTTCACGATCAGTGTCAGAGGGCTGTCAATGCTTGGTGACCATCCTCATGTGCCCTGGTATGCCCGTGCTGCTGTGGTGATCTTCTTCTTGACCATGGTCTACAGGTCATGACATATATGCATGATTGTAGTCAGGGTCCTGGCCTCTGGACTGGTGGAATTAATGTCGGTCTGAATGTCCAGCCACAGCTGTGCCTTCACCTCAGGGGAGGATGTCAGGGCCTGAGCCCTGTACAGCCAGCTGTGGTTCTCCCAGATGTCGATGACCATGGACATGACATGCCCACTGGTAAAGTTATGTGCATGGGGCCATGCTCTGACCCTTGTCTGGGCACAGTATTGTCGCCCACATGGCAGGCCTGTTCATCCTACATCTGTGATGGGGGGCTCCCTCCGCACTTCTTTTACTCTCTGCCATCCTGTGCGCTGTTGTCCACTTCATGGCATTAACTTCCAAGGTGTTGCACAAGGTGGTTTCCATGTCCATATATGGCAGGGTTGAGGGGCAGATCAGCATATCCTGGCACAGCCTCTATGGGGTGCACATCCCACTATGCATGCCCTGTCATACTGTCCCCCGTGTAAACGTGTCCTGCATTGGCATTTGTAGATGTCGCATCTCGGTTGTGCCTGGCATGTCGTGTAGCTGCGTGCCATGGTTACGACTGTTTTCACAGTCATTCTGCACTTTCTTGGATCGGCACATTTGAGAATAATTTTCAGGATGGTTCATGATTAGAATGAAACAAGAGGTTCTAAGCCATGGTGCGTGTCAGATAGATATATCTAGACAAAGAACTTTCCAGAACATACTAGATTTTTTTTAACAGGCAATTTTGGAAACTCCTATCTAACTCTCTTTCTTTTTGTCACCTCCAAATGATTGAAACTAATTTATTAATAGGAGTATTATAATAAATTAGTTGGAATCATTTGGAGGTGACAGAGAGGGACAGAGAGACAGAGTGAGTTCATCTATTTGTCAGACAAGCATGCTCAGATTTAAGTAATTAATTTATTGTGCAGTCGTATAAGACCAGGCAGCCTGTATGGTGACTGGACTTTCCATATTAGTTACAATAAAATAATATACTGAAACACGGGTCACTCATTTCATAAAATAAAACAAATTTAATTGTTTTCCCTAATAAATAATAATAATAATAATAATAATACATTTTATTTATAAGGTGCCTTATCCAAGACCAAGGCACTTAACAATTTAAAAACAGATTCAAACAAGGATACATTATCAGTTGAATAAAAATAAAAAGAGTCATCATACAGATAGATTAATCATTAAAAGCCTGGCACTATAAAAAAAATTTCAATGCTTGTTTAAAACCATCCACAGTTGTGCACTCCCGTAACCGATGGGGTAGAGAATTCCAAAGGGTAGGGGCTACGTACATAAATGCTCTCGCCCCTGATGATTTCAGACCCACCCTTGGAATCTCTAGCAACCCCTCATCGGCAAAGTGGAGTGATCGACCAGGGCAGTAAGGATGAAGGAGCTCTTTCGGGTAGTCTGGGCCCAGTCCGTGTAGGGCTTTAAAAGTTAGCAAGCTGACTTTGAAGGTGATCTGCCACTGTACTGGCAGCCAGTGCAATTTGCGGAGTACCGATGTAATATGGCATGATCAAGTAGTTCCCGTCAAAAAGCCGAGCTGCCATGTTCTGCACTAGCTGCAAGCTGCAGATTTCCATCCCAGGAAGCCCAAGGTAAAGGGAGTTGCAATAATCTAAACATGAGGACACAAAGGCGTGGACCAACCTAAGTAAGTCACCAGGCGGAACCAGGTGCCTAACCCTGGTAATATTCCTAAGATGGTAAAAGGAGGATTTGATGACAGCTGACACCTGCGAATGTAGTGTCAGCCCCTCGTCAAAAATTACCCCCAGGTTACGCACCTGTTCAGATGTTGGGAGTGAAACGCCACTGAGAAACAGTCCCGAAGGTGGGCCAGCTCCCGACCCTCCTACCTGGTGACCTGGGTCCACGACCAACACCTTAGTCTTTTCAGAGTTCAACCTCAGCCAGCTGGAATCCATCCACTCCTGGATTTCTTTCAGACAGTTATTAAAGACTGAGAGAGCTCCATCCTGGTCAGGTGCAAAAGAAATACAGAGCTGGGTATCATCAGCATAGCAATGAAACCTCAGCCCATACCTTCTTACAATGTCTCCAAGGGGTAGCATGTATACCGTGAACAACATGGGTGATAGCACAGATACCTGAGGGAACCCACACAACAGAGTAGGGAGGTCTTAACAATTTACTGCAGGTTATTCAGTGGTGGCATTTTAAACCAAGATCTGGTCAGAGCCAATATGGCTCTGGAGAGCTTTTAGAAGTGGCATGAGTGTGGAAAAGAATATGCAGTGCTTTCACTGCACTGCAGTCAGTCGTAAGTAATAATAAACAGAATCACTGGAAACTATGTTGGAGCACTGTGGTAGCACAGCAGACAGTGGTCCATTTACTTGCTTCCACAGTGCTGTTATACAAATCTGATGATGACATAACATCCATGGAGCTTGGTCCATGCAGTCATACAAATCAGACTCAGGAGTAGTCTATTAACAAACCAGAGATCTGGTCTGGGACTTGCTCGTCATCACAGTGACTTTCTCATTCTTTTCTAAGCATTAATTTCTGGCAAATGTGCCTCAACCATATTGATCTCAGTGCTGGTAGACTACTTCTGGTTCCTCATGATTGTATTAGGTGGGGTAGTAGCAGTCTTGAAGTGGTAGCTGCCGGCAGTGGCATGCTCTGGAAAAAAGTGGTCCCCGTGTTCGTCTGAAATTTTAGAAATTATGCCTTTCCTTGTTTTTGCTGTAAAGAAACTGACCCTTTTAACACAAAAACAAGGAGTCATGTATGGCCTCCACCCCATTCCTTTTTGCTTCAGGTGAGGAACGTCATTATGGCCCATGGGTTTGCCTCAGATGTACAGTGGCAGCCACAGATGCAAAAGATTGTTAAACAGTAATCAACTGTATATAAAAGCTTTTTTTTTTGAATGTGTGCTTTCTTAATGTTGTCAAGACCACTCCACCCATGTGGAATCTGGCCCTGGATTTCTGTACCCCAATTGCATTATTTTACATCTTTGTGTTCAGGACAAACATGCCTTTCAAATGAGTGTAGTCACTAATCTAAATTCTTTATAGTTTTTTATATTTCCTTGCATGTGTGCAAGAATCATCTTGTGGTAGAACGACATTTCAGTGGTGTGTCAGGGATGATTCCAATGCACGGCAATCTACAGTGGACTCATCCCTGACAGACCTATGAGCATACAACCAGACTGTGACACTAGTCCCAGTTTTACAGCTGGAATCCATTCTCTAGTTGCAAGAGATAAAGTGCTCGAATAAGGGCACTTCATTCCTTTCATTCATGCCCTTACTGATCTTACTGCTTGTCTGCCCACCCATCCTGCAGATGTCTGGGTACCCAATCATACACTGCATCCCCCACTCTCTGTGCCATAAGCAGTAAACAGTCCTAGCAGTAAAAAACAAATAAATATTATTTATCCTTCCCCAGACAGACATCCACATTAAACTTGTTTGTGTCTCTGTGTGAATGACAGTATGTGTTCTTGTTCCTGAGCTCCTCACTCTCTACAGTGCTTCATGTGTGCCACAATGCCCAGCCTGAGTATTGCTCTCTGTGATGGTACCCACTGACCTTCCCCATGGATCTGCTAGTGTCCATGCTGCCTCAGTGTGCCCCCTAACCCACTGCACAATACAAGGAACAAGAGTGCTGAGAAGTGAGGCAGCATTGCCTATAGAGCTGTAGCTTAAACCTGGATGACAGAGCGAGAGAGACATAGACTGCAGAGACAGATACTGAGAGGGAGAGGCAGCAGCACCTCACCAAAGAGAGAAAGAGAGCACGTGATCGAAAGAGGTGGTGAGTGGCACCAGTGTCAGGGACCGAGCAGAGAGAGAGCCCCCAAACAGTGACAGCAACATGCCGAGATGTGGCAAGTAAGCAGAATGAGAGTGATCACTAGGTGACAGGCTGTCACTATTGCAGCACCAACTTGGCAGTGTGAAATTGGGGGCAGTGCAATGTAGTGACCATAACCACAATGACTGGTTGCTCCCAGACCGGCACCTGAACAAACATTCATTTAAATGGGTGGCCTGTCCCTTAGTAGTGTCTACTCCCTCACCCTCCCCACCCCCACCCCGAGAGAGACACAGAAACAGCGAGCCACTTCCAGTGTGGCAGATATATGCAGGTCAGTCTGTTTCAGTCAGAGATGGTGTCCACCCACCCACCAAACAGAAAAGTGGAGTACAGTGTGCGCCTGAGCTCAGTTGCCATTCAATTTATTTCCATTCACTCTTCCAGCACCTTGCTGTCAGTCTGACTCTCTGTTTGTCTTTCTGAAGCTCAGTGAAAGCAGACAGCACATACAGAGAGGCAGAGAAAGTGGCAGCAAGAGTGCCACGACCAGGACAAAGAGCAGTGCTGCAGAGTTTTCCTTTCACCATGGGGGAATGGATATATGAGAGAGAGAGAGAGGGGTGGGGGGAAGAGAGAGAAACACACTTGGTGCATCTATTCCAGCACTGCACAAAAGGAGCATGCAGACAGAGCCAAGGGTAGGCTCCAGGCAGGTGGCTCTGAGAGAATGATGCCTCGTCCACCCCATCCCATTTCCACACAAGGGTAGCACCCTACAGCAGCCAGTGATAGAGATGTAAGTTGCACATTGGCCCCTTCAAACCCATCCCTGCTCCATTAGAGCTAGCATGAAGGTTGGCATGGGCTTTTGGTGACTGGCATTTACACACCCTATGCCACACCTCTACATTAGCAGAACATGCTGCTAAAGTCAGAGGCTCTCCCACCTAATGTGCTGTACCCATGGAAAGCACCCTGAGGTACTGAGATACAAAAATGTGGATCTTGTATCAGCCCCTCCACAACTATTCCCACTCTGCTGGGTGGGTGGGGAGGTAGGATACAGTGGGTGCTTCTGAGTGACGGGTACCCCCTCTTCCACCCTCACCTATCAATCAAATACATTGCAAAAGCCAGAGAAGAGATATGGATTGCACATTTTCCCCATCATAAACTGTGCTCATTCCAAAAAGTTTCACGAACAGGCTGTAATGGGGTCTAGGATGGTGGCCATTAAGTGACTGTCCCCTGCTCCATCCTACCTGCACCACATGGGGAGCACTCTTCCCCATCCAGTACACATTTGCACATAGAGAGCACTCCCCCCCCCATGCCTCCTTTGCATATGGGGAGCAATTCTCCTTCTACAGCCCTCTTCCACATGGTGGACATAGTGTCTTATGTTATCATTTTTGGCCTCAATCCTTGTTGAATGTAACATTGTGCATATTGTATATACTAATGTAAATAAAATTGCTTTATTTTAATTTATATTACGCGCCCTTACTTTCTGTATCTCACACCATGTGTTGTCTTTATCATTGCTTGTACAAGGGACCTCCTTGCAAATGAGCTTGCTCAATGGATTTTATCTCTTCACAATAAACTTGAACTTTAGCATGGAAAGCACTCTTCCCTCCATTCCATCTCCACACATAGGTATCATTGCTGCACCTACATCCCACCTCCATACATTGTGAGCACTCATCCCCTGACCCCTCCAGTGTTTCTTCCACTACATTTCACCTCCCCCACATGAAGAGCACCTCTCCCACTGCATCCCACGTCCTGCACATAGGGAGCACTCCTCTCCCTCCATTCAGCCTCCACACATGGGGAGCTTTCCTCACACTTCATATCAACTCTGTACATGGGGAGAAGTCCACCCCTAAATCCCACTGCCCCTACATGGGGAGCATTGCTCCCCATCCAGCCCACTCCTACACATGTGGACACCTACACACATCTGCATGACTCCTCCTCCTCTACCACCATGCCACTTCTGCATATAGAGAGTACTCCTAACCCCGTTCCACCTTTGCACATTGGAGTCAGGCATCTTCCTTTCCACACCTATTTCCACTCCACATGATATGCTCCAAGTTGGGTATAACATTGGTGGGGCTGAGATGTAATGAGTGGGTTACCCTGGAAGATGATGCCAATACCACTCACCACCTCTCTGAATGACAGAAGTTTCCTCCCCCGAATCAATCTTTATTTTTTTCTCCACTCATCATATATCTGCTGATTATCCTTCTGTTGGCTTGTCTTAACAGTCACTCTCCTCCCAAGACAGGACTACAGGCCACTACACCAGAGAAGATTTTTCCTCAGCCTCTCCTGTCTTCTCTTCGGACCACACCACCAGTCCGGCCAGCGTCCAACACAGTCAAGAAGACATGCTGCACGTTATATGCAGCTCGACTCTGGATGGGTCTGTTCTTTCTGTAGTAGTCCATACTTCATGTTCTCCCACAGTTTAACTGAGGCTAGAGAAGAGCAACACATAGTCCTACTTTACCACCACAACAGTGAACGGGACACCACAACTTGCTTGGCACTGTACAGATGATGTAGCACAGCAGCATTCTTACCAGTTTGTCTCACCAGGCTTCTACCGCTCTCTCTGTTGATGATGTCTCTATATTCCCTAGCCATCAATAGTCCCATGCATGCTCATTGTGATGCAGCTAGCTCAAGCTGCCATGGAGACTGCTGAGACACTGAGGCCAGGATATTCAAAGGGGTTGTGTCTGGTGCAAAAAAACTGCACTGGCGCAACCCCGCATTGCACCCTGGCGGGATATTGAAAAGGCTGCCCGACACAGTGCAAATCCCAATGCGCTGGGGTGCAATGTAATCCTATGCATAGCAGATGCAGGGGGCATGCCCATGCATATGCGGCACATCCTGATATTCAGCTTGGGATGTGCGGCGCATATGCTGGCACAACACCTACATGTCCCGCACACAGGTGTTGAAAGTTGAGCTGTAAAATAGAGGCTCAAAGCAGGCCACCCACAGGTGGGTGGCTGGCTGTATTGCAAGGCACAAGACAACAGCCGCCAGCCATGGTTGGCCACCCACCCAGTGAGAACACCGTCCACAAGCACCCAGTGCCCCTCCCATGCCCGATCGTGGGCAGTCATTGGCATATAAAAAACCTATGCCCGATTGCGGGCTGTAGTGTCCTGTAAGAGATCCCTGGGACTAGTGGACCCCACCTCCTATATGCCCAATCGATGGCAGCTGTCAGCAGAATAAATCACCTATGCCTGATTACGGGCTGTAGTGTAATGAAACAGATTCCTGGTGGTCCAGTGGTACACCCCTCCCCACACACCCACAGAGGCCCCCAGCCACCCAGCACTCCCTCCCAGTCATCGGCGGGTGGAAGCACCCCGCCTGCATACTGCCCGGATGCCTGCTGAATGACAGCATACACTATGATCTGCACACCCATTGGGACACACTGTGACCCAATGGGCGTACAGATCATACTGTACGCTGTCATTTGCCGGGTGACCGGCTGGTATCTGGGCGGGGTACAGATGACCACCACTGATGGGGTGGGGGTGTTGGGTGGCTGGGAGCCTCCGTGTGTGGGTGGGGAGGGGGTTCCACAAGACCACCAGGGATCTATTTCATTACACTACATCCCGCAATCAGGCATAGGATTTTTATTCTGCTGATGGCTGCCCATGATTGGGCATATGGGGGGGCCCACTAGTCCACCAGGGATCTCTTACAGGACACTGCAGCCTGCAATTGGGTACAGGAGTTTTATTCTGCTGACAGCTGCCCACGATTGGGCATATGGGGGAGAGTCCACTAGTCCACCAGGGAACTCTTACAGGACACTACAGCCCATGATCAGGCATAGGAGTTTTATTCTGCTGATGGCTGTCCTCAGTGGGGCATATGGGGGGCTGCAATTACCCACCAGGGAGCAAACCCCCATTGACAGTGGCTTGGCAAGGCACCAGGCGCAATTCACCAGGACGCCCGGTGCATCATATGCAAATGGGGCCATAATGACATGCAAATGGCCCCTTTTGCACCTTGCATAGATTATGGCCTCATTTGCATGCCCCCAGCTGAATATCACGGGTGATGCTCCTAGTGCAACAGCATTGCACTGATGCATCCCCCTGCTCCCACTCTGTGGCTTGCGCTGGTGCAGTGCCATTGCACTATGCGCAGTATGTGTGCTGCCCTTGCCATATTCATTGGTGCTGAGCCATGGCACATCACCATTGAATATCGCCTGGTCTTGGCCCCAGCGCAGCCCAGTTGTGCTGTGTCCAGGCTTGCACCACTGCCCGTCGCAGCCTGAATATCAGGCCCTGATTGTTTTAGCAGCTGAGCCTGTGGCAACCTGAAAATAAAAAACAAGAACTCAAACATTTCTGAAGTAATTTCTTGTGGAGGGAGGTGTTTGAACACCCTGAGCACCATCTGCCTACACCCATGCAATCCACAACAGTTCAGACACATGCAGTCCTTACACTTAAAGGCACTCCTTCCAGCCCAACCAGTCCCCCTTCCTGCCCCAATACTCAAATGAATGCCAACTGCTACCCCTCCCACTTCCTTTGCAAGCAACGAGGAAACCTCGCTCTCAAGCGATCAGTCCTGTACAAGTAGCAGAGTTGGGGGTCCGGTGCTGCAGTTAAACCTGTTGCTGTAATGGAGCTCAAGCCTGCCTGAATACAACAGGACAGGTAAACTGAGGCCCATTAATCCCTACAGATGGAGGGCTGCTGCAAAGGTGATTGCTACAGCCACTCAGGCACCACCAATGATTTAAAACAAGAGCTGGACTATGGCAGGCAACCTGCCGTCCACCTCTTGCTCTTACATTGACTGCCTGCAGCACTTGTCCAGCTCCTCCTCTGCTACCAGTGCCCACCAACGGTCAGTAGTGTCAGTGGGTGGCCCCTGTTGGAGTGGTCAAGCAAGCTCCTCGACTTGCTACTAGCCCCCACAACTGATACTCTCTTTTTATTTTCTTTCATGTCTGGTTGCATTTGCCTGTTTCCAAACACCCAATAAACTATTTTTCTAGGGTCTACTTAGATACAGAACATTAAATATATCAAAATAAAATATAATTGCTTTGAAGAAGAAAGAAGCCTTTATTATTGCTTGGCTTCAACCTGTATGTATGGTTGGAGAACGCTGAAATCTCATCTTGATTGTTTTACTTCCTTATTGTTGTTTTGTATTTTCAGGTTAAATCAAATATAGCAAAATATAATTGTATTTTTTTGAGAAGATAGAAGCTTTTATTATGGCTCTTTTTGGTTTGATCCACACACACTGAAGTGTTGAAGCAGTGAGATCACCACAGCTTAGGTAGCCTTGCACCATTCCTCTGATCTTAAAAATATATATCACAATGGTTGTATAATTGTAAATCTATATTCAAATCTCTTTAATTCATTATAATTACACACTAGGAAGAATGGTCTTAATGAGAGCATTTAAGGTTTCATAATTTGACGTTTTGCAATTTTAATAACCTCCCAATCCTGCAGTCATCAATTTGTTTTATCTAAACATTTATTTGCTCAATCCATCAATAGTTTACCTTGCAACCCCAATGTTTTTTGTGAAATGACCCTGAGACCCTGAGAAATGACCCTGAGACTTATCCCTGGAAGGCATAGTTATGATTTTGGCTACAAAATCTGCATTCCCTAGGCTTCTGTACAGTACTTTAATTATTTTATAATATCTGGGGATCCCCAGTTATAATTCACTGTTATAACCCATGGATTATAATGGTGAACATGGTCTGGGTTTCCCTTGCAGTGATCATGCCCAAGACGCAGTTCTTCCTTCACTATGCACCAGATGCCAGTTCTTAGTGCCAGATCTGCCACTTGGCACTAAGTTCATTTTTTAAAAATAAAACTAAAAAAAAGTAAATGGGCACTTCAGGCAATAACATGAATCATATTTTTAAATAAATGCAAAAAAATAAGATACACCTTTTGCTTTGGCTGCTTTCCTTTCCGACCACATGGAATGCATCGAATCCCAACTGGACCACACAGAGATTTTTTTAATTTTATTTTACATAGTTGCTGTGGTGAAAACATATCCCCAGCAATTATATAAAATAAAACATGGGGTGATGTGTTTAACTCGAGATTGTACATACACTCCTTGGTGTCAGATGCTTAAATAAACCTCTAGAGTTTTGTTCTTAGGGTTTATGTAGCATCCAACATTACAGTATGTGTGTGTAATATCTCATTAAACACACCGCCCCATGCATTATTGTATATTTTATTTATTCTCCATTTGTTTAAAAAAAATAATAATAATCTCATCCTCATCCGTCTTGATGCAGTACGTTGGTGCACCCACGTTCCGCTTTTTTGTCAAAGAAAGCCAAAAATCCCGGAAATGCACCGGCATCTAAAACTGAATTAGTTTCAAATAACATAACAATACATGCTGCTGTTATTGTAATGGGGAATTCACGTCAGCTGCCTTGCTGCTGGCATGTAACATGAATACACCTTAAGTACAAGGTGGTTTATCTTGCATCTTGTCTGACTCACAGGGACATGTAGATGCTGGAGTCAGGCATTCCTTGGAGCACTTGAAACCACACAAGTGGTAAAATAATTGAAATTCAGGACATGTTGGCAGTTCTGCATTTTAGAACTTGCGTGGTGTGTGTAAAATCCAGAACTAAAGTTGAAATGCTGATGTTTTAGAGGTTAAATTTGAAAGGCTTCTTAATAACACATAAAACATTTTTTTTTATCTAGCCCAACACCAATTTTGGTGTAGACTAAACTGATCTTGCTCAACAAGCTGTATTTCACATTTAAACTCTGAAGCATTTCAGTTCTGTAAATGTCCTCCAACTACACAGTTTCAAACATTCTAATTTTCCACCTCAGGAAAGGGCATTTAGAACAGCAGAAACCCCTACAAATGCAGTTTTAGGCATTAAAAACCCTTTATCTTTCAGGGGCTTACGTAGCCCCCGACCCCCATGGTCTATTGCTGAAGTCACAGGGGCACAATTATACCTTACATATGGCCCCACAAGTTCATAATCTAGCCCTGCATCTTAAATAAAATCAGTCTGTCTCTTGAAGTCCAGATAGATACAAAGGAGTCAATTTCCCCGATCCCAGTGCACCATATGTAGGATGTCAGAGAACACTGAGATAAAATTATTTTACCATAACATTTTTCTTGTGGCTGTCTCACTCTTTTCCCTCCTGTTTTGCAGTACTGCTGTATGGAGTCCTCAATCCTCAGGACCAGCTGGCAATAAAGTTTCAGTGTTTTTAAGCCCAACAACAAGCAATAAACAAACACACAAATAAATGAATAAATGTGTAGGCAGACAGAGTAATCCCATGGTGCAGGGCTCAACAGCTCCTGCATGTCTGCATCAATTTACCCACAGGTCCCAAAAGGATCTAGCATGAATGAGGATACGATTCCACTGTCTCAAAAAGAAAGAATATTTCTTGCAAAAAAATATGTTAATGCACCAGTTAGAGTGGCTTAATGCCAAAAAATTTAGGAAATGGGGCATTAGGGTTTCCAACCCTAACTCCTCACCTCCACCCTGGAGGCAGTACAAAAAAAAACATTACGGGTTCACCTCCCTTGCATCTTCTCAAATTAGGCATGGGGTGTGCCTTGGGGCTGTCAACCTTAGCACTCACCCCATTTTCATATACTGCACCAACCTCAGCTTATTTACTGATGTAACGGGGTGAGCATTGGGGCATAATGTTTGACAGCCCCAAGGTAAACCCTTTCCGTGATTTGTGAAGATGCAAGGGAGGTGAAACTGCAATTGTTTTTCATGTTGCGGCCTACAGGGTGAGGGTGGGGAGTAAGGTTCAGAAACTTAACGCTCCATTTCCTAACTTTTTTGCCATTAAGCCACCCTAACTGGTGCATTAACATAGTTTTTTTGCAAAGAATATACAGAGAATTGTTATTCCTTTCAGAGCCCTTTGTTACCTAGAATTCTCTCAATAATCATCACATACATACATGACTAAGTTAATTTATGCACTTTGATTCTCTAACGTGACTAATTGTTTAGAAAATATTGTTTTTCTGTGGTACTTGTTTAAGTACACTTTGTTTAATGCTAGTGATTCTCTTACATTTTTAAGCTATATAACAAATTACATTTTATTACTTAACAGAGCTTCAATCAATATTATACAATGGCAAGAAAAAGTCCCTTCTGACTGGTCAGTGCTCACCTTCACCAGTGATGTTATCTCAGTATGACATCACTGCATGAGCATCTGTCAGCACAATAACCTCAGTAAACAAAAACAAAATCACTGCACCCCTTGATTTTAAAGCCCTCGTGTGTGTCACACCCTCACCCCTGTTTCTAGTGCGAGTAAACACGTAATTCCTACATAGCAGTAAATGGCTCTTGAAAATTAGGCCAATAAAACCACTTTTTTTTAACAAGCAGTAAGGGAGCACCCTGAATGTTACATAGAAACATAGAATTTGATGGCAGATAAGGACGACCACTTGGCCCACCTAGTCTGCCCATTTCTCTACCTAATGGATAAGCTGCAGATCCTAGTTAACCAGCTGCCTACTTCCTCCTACCCACCACTAGAATTGCCTTATGTCTGTCCCATGCATTCTTAAATTCCCCCACTGTTTTTGACTCTATGACCTCCTCAGGAAGGCTGTTCCATGCATCTACAACCCTCTCTGTGAAGAAATACTTTCTCACATTACCTCTGAGCCTTCTCCCCTCTATCTTGTTGTTGCACATCTCTTTTTTTTGAAAGATGCTACCCTCTTGGACTTTGTTGATTCCCTTGAGGTATTTGAAAGTCTCTATCATGTCCTCCCTCTCCCTCCTTTCCTCGAGGCTATACATCTTAAGCTCCTTTAATCTTTCTTCATATGTCTTCTGGTGCAGACTCTGCACCAGTTTGGTTGCTGTCCTTTGGACCGCCTCCACCCTGTCTATGTCTTTGTGGAGATGGGGTCTCCAGAACTGTACACAGTACTCCAGCTGTGGTCTTACCAACTGTCTGTAAGGAGGGCCAACAACTTTTTGTTTTCTACTGGTGATGCCACTCCCTGTGCATCCCAGTATCCCCCCAGCCCTCCTTCCTGCTTTCTCACATTGCTGACCCACCTTTAGGTCGTCTGGTGACTACCCCCAGGTCCCTTTCCATTTTTGTTGTTGTTAGTATCTCACCCCCCATTGTGTATTCTTGCCCTGGGTTTTTGTTATGTTAAATCAAAATCCACCATTTCACTGTGAGCTGCTTCCCTGTGCCGCTGTGACTTGCGATAAGTGATCTCATCTTCCCGCTGGTCCAAACAGAAACTTAAAATAAAAAAATAGCTGTGAGTACAATTCCCTTCAGATACTGCCATTCTGGCCAGTAAAAGCATAAGTAAAAGACATCCATTTCTTCTACCATTTTTTCCCCAGTCACCACACGTCAGTCCATCTGAACATGCCTCATGCATTGAACTTACTGAACGGTGCCACTCTGTTTCCATTGGGTTCCTTGCTCCATTGTTAGGATCTGTGTTTTTCTATGCATTTGGTGGGGTCCCTGGCAAACAACTGAAGCACTACTGGTCCTGTTCACTGTTTTTCCTGTTGTTTTGAAGATCAGCCACTGAGTAGGTATCTGTACATGTCTGTGTGTTTGCTTGGGCTTGCAACAGTCAGTTGTCATCTCGCAGATATTGCCTGAAGCCTCTGCTGCTGGATGTTAGCCCACTGGTGCTGCTTCTGCTACCATACCAACTGAGTTGATCTGTAGCTGTCCATTTTTGACTGATCTGAGAACCTAATTTGGCTATAGGCATACTGCCAAGTAACTAAACAAGAAGGCAACTAAGGCTGGACCTTTGAATCACTTCATCCCAGCCCCTCCCCCATAGATACTGGAGACACCTGTTCCACTGTGGTACGAGCAGAGGGAACAAGATTAACCTGTTGAGGCATACTGATAGGAATGGAGAGACCAGCTGAATAGAGTCCTAGCATATACAAATGGAGCTGAGTGTAGGGCTTTCACCATTAGTGAGATGGCAATAGCACTCATTTGCAACCACCCTCCATTCTTTGGTCAGCTGTTGGTGCCCTGACAAGTTTTTCCTTACCCCTACACTCCATCTGATTTCAAAGAACATCCAGTAGGCACTAGAGATATCATTCTGAAATAAATGAGGTTCACTGGACCACTAGCAAGATCTACTAGTTTGGCCTTCTGGACTAACACATTTATTTCTCAATAAATGGGGAGTGTGGACAATGGTTGCCAACAAACACAGGTGCCTAAACAACCCAATTAGGGAGGTAACATTCTTTTTCAACAAAATATACAGTTTAGTTTATTGTTCTAGGAATTACTACCTTTGAGCCAGAGGCTCTTTTACAAAGGTTCCATGCCAATTAGGTACAGTACAAAAAAGGTTACATAGATAACACAACAATTTGTGCTGTGTCAAGAGCGAGAAAACATATGCAAATACATATCAAATCATTTGTGCAAAAGGACATGAGATATCAATAATCACATTATTATTACAAGAAAGAGGTCATGCCAGATTAGGAGAAACAAATAGGGAAAAAGTCCAGAACAGAGAGGGTAAGTGAAAGGTGTGGGGAGCAGACAATAGCAGGAGAAAAGGTTTCCCAAACATGTCTTTGTCAAATAACGGAACAGGGTGGGTAGTGAGAAAATAGGAGATTTAATCAGGGCAGTCACAGGAGCTGGAGGTGGCAAGGTGAGAGAACAGCCTTGATTTGAAAATACCTAGAGAGGTGGAGGCAGTAATATGAGTGCTGAGGGCATTTAGCCAGTTGGTGGCACGTTAGGTAAATGATCTTTGTCCCTGAGAAGTCCGGCATCGGGGGACTTGGAGAGGCTGGTGTTCTGATCTTCTGGTAAAATGGGTGCTAGCGCTCAGGCATAACAGATCTTGGATACAAGGTGGAGTGAGGCCCAGAGTGGATTTTTTCGCCATCAGGCAGGTAAGGTACTTTATCCGGTTTGAGAGTTGCAACCAACCTGAGTCAGCATAGAGTTCACATGTGTGGGTATGTCAATGTGCACCAGTGAGCAGCTGACAGCCCTTATTTAGGGATGTTATAATGTGACTAAGTGCTGTAGTAGTGGCAGATCCATATATAACTAAGCCATAGTCAACGACTGAGATGATAGAGGATTGGATGGCAATCCTCAGTGCAGAATGGGTAAGGAGCTGTCGGTTCTGATACAGAATCCCAATTCTCTGATTAATAATTTTTGCTGTACTATCAATGTGAGTTGTAAAGGTTAGGCCTTGATCAAAGTTGATTCCAAGATATTTGAAAATTGGCACTTGTTCAAGGGTATTTCCCAGGTATGTATTAATGGTGAATGGGACTTGCCGTTTCTTGTTTTGTGGGTTAGAGAAGAGCATGGATTTAGTTTTTTTGTGGTTTAGAACCAGCTTATGTTCAAGGAACCACATCTCACTTTGGAAAAAGCATGCTGAAGGTTGAGGCATAAGAGGTTCAGATTTTTATGAGTGGCAAGAATCACGGCATCGTCGGCATAGAGGATTATTTGTTTAGGGCAGGATTTGGGGAGGGAGTTTAGGAAAAGGCTGAAAAGGAGGGGACCCAGGATGGATCCCTGGGGAACTCCTGAGCGAACTGGTTTTGAGTCTGAGAGAACTCCAGCTACTTTTACAGATTAAGAACATAAACATAGAAAATAAACTACTGAAAGTCCACACAGGTACACAGTGAGTGCTTTTCAGGGCTTTTTGTTTTTTACCAAAATGTTTCTTTTGCTCTAACTTTGCAATTGTTGCCCGCTTGGGCCCCAAATTGTCAGTGTGGGCAAATTGCTACCACATCTATTGATCACATTACATGGCATGTTTAAATTTCATGTACAAAAAAACATTTCTGGTCACATTAACAAAGAGCAACTTAAAGTATGTGATAGCAAGGTGGGATTGCAATGTGCGCACCTTGAAAATATGAGGAACAAATGGCCAGAAATGGGAAGGTTATAGGCAGAAGAACAATACTCCTGAAAAAGCTACAGTAATTCACAAAAGAGTATGTGTGTACACTTAGTGCAGGACTCTGAGGGCCCTATGTATCCCGCGTCTTGCAGGGCCTGAAGTTCCCTGCACTAGCCACAATAGGACTCAGGTATTTTTTGCATTGGGCCTGTGCCCTGTAAATTAAGACTCACATCCTGCTTTTCCTAGAACCCAAAGAGCCCTGCGCATCCTGCACTCACCTCCTGCCTGTTCAAAGCAAGTTAGGACTCCTCTCTTGTTTACCATAAGGCCTGAAAGTCCCTGCATGAAGCACATTATTTTATTTATTATTTTGACCAGGTAAGTGCACAAGGCAAACAAATACCTATTTTCAGGCACAACCTGGGAGATTATATACAAAATGCAGAGTAAAAAATGATCATATAGCCTAACAAAATTAGGTAGAAATTTAACAGAACAGTGATCTAGTGTAAGACTAAATACATAGTAGACAGTGAAAGATTATACAAAACATAGCAACAAAACATATTACAATAGTAATACACAATGAACTATATAAAATTGCACAACAACTTGATAGCCATGTAGGTAATACATAAACACCTTGACAGAAGCATGTGTTACCTTCATTCGATGTGGCTTCCCATGATTTGGGAGACTCAAAAAGAGTGAGCACAAAATAGTTGAACATGAAACAGCATGGCAACAAATGGCAAGGGGTACAATTCAGCGATTGCCAAAATAGCAACCCATGGCTTTTCCCCCACCCTGAGTTGTTTCCCCCTCGGAGCTGGTTAATTTAGTAAGGAAGGTGTGGGACACCCCCCCCATAAAGGGGTGGTTCAGGGAGATGCCCCTCCACAGAAAAGCCCCTTTACATTTTTGTCGCTGTTTCGTCAATCACTGAGTTGTACCCATTGCTGTTTGTGGCAGCTCTGTTTTGTTTGCCTATTTTGGGCTCGCTCTTTTTGAGTCACCCAAATCACATAGAACCGATAGAAGTCTGTGGACCATACTATGGAATGAGGCAGCCATGGGACACTGTCTAATTTTAGGTGTGATGGAGTTCCATAACATAGGGGTTGGACAGGGAAAGGAGGATTCCCCTCACCTGGTTTTAAGTTTGGGAATAATCAGGTGGGTGTTCAAATCAGACTTTAGGGGGTAAGCCTTATGCTCTGGATTTAGAAGGGAGGTGAGGGATCTTATGTTAGATACCACAGATGAAACTCCAAAAGGAAAGTTCATGAGACTGTAATGGTGGAAACCACATCCCATCTATGTAGAGTGGTTTTCAAGACCACAATAAACATGGATGCACCATAAAGATGTTTGTGAAGCAGCATTCCTTGGTCAATAGCCATATAAGCTTGGAGGATAAGACTGCAGACAACTTTATAGGAGATGCCCAGCATGGAGTTTACAGTTTTTCAGGTTCCCTGCACATGTAGTGCATATTCTAGAGAGGGATCAATGATAGCACCAAGGTAGGAGAAGGAGGTGACAAGGGGGACTGGAGAGCAGTCATTGTAAGCAACTGATAATTAGCCTGGGCAGTGTCTCAATTTTGACAGTGTCCTGAATAACATGCATATTGAGGAGATGTTTATTTTGAGACAGCCAATTATGCACAGCTTGAATTATTTATTTATTTATTGAATTTTGTTGACCTAGTAATCCCACTGGGCCTAGAAGTCGCTTTTTCAGGGGCAACCAGGGGGAAGGGGATACAGATGGTAAGCAACTGAAATTGAACCAGATTAAGCTGTTGGTGGTATTTTTAGTGAATGGGAGAAATTTGGC
This sequence comes from Neoceratodus forsteri, assembly GCA_016271365.2. Classification (NCBI taxonomy): domain Eukaryota; kingdom Metazoa; phylum Chordata; order Ceratodontiformes; family Ceratodontidae; genus Neoceratodus; species Neoceratodus forsteri. The sequence goes on along the minus strand of CM057450.1, from coordinate 847,832,694 downwards.
CAGGACACCGGAGAAATTCCCCATCTCACCTGTAGGGGGACATGCTGGCAGGATCAGTGTCGGTCTCAGCCTGAGCTTGGAGAGAGAAGGATGTGGAGGAGCTTGGAAAGATGGCCACTCTCCCACAAAATTAATTTGGAAAAACTGAGACCTTTTATGATGCAGAGGTGCGTCTAGAAATAGATGAAACCGGAGCTGAGAGAGTGAATGACCAGACAATGGAAATGGATGGATAGGCTCTAAATTCAGCAACGGAACATCAGCATCAATCTGCAGATGTATTGATAGCTTTATTATGAAACACTGAAGAAGAATATGTTAAGAAGAAAGAGGAACTGTGTAAAGTGATTGAGACTGTTAAAAATAGACATAAAATGTTGTTAGTCATGGCGAGCGAATGGTAACTGGCTGGAGTTGTCAGGAGCCATCCCAAAATATACAGAAGGCAACTGTCCCTGATGACCAGTCAGCAGTGAATGTTTTGAGCAAACTGATTGTCATTCAGTCGGATGAACTAAACCAGGATGGTGTAACTATATTTTCTTTTATGGCCCAAACAAAAGATAAAGGGTGAAAGAAGGTGTTTGCAGGACATACTACATAGGCAGATTCAGAATTTGAGTTAAATGAGCCATGAACTCTGAAGAGTTCGCTAAAAGTGACAGGATCAGTGCAGTCACCCACTACAAAGCAATGGACTTCTGGCTTTGCACCAATTACTATACCTGGAGTGTGTTTAACAGGAGATCGAACTTGGGATATGACTTCTATGGCATCAGAGGTACGGTTAAATGATCAGCTAAATATACAAGGTACTTTACTTGATTTATCATTACCGTCAGAACTGGAATTAACACAGAGTCCACAAATAAATTTCATGAATAGGACTAATGATATTACTGTGGATACAGGGATGAATAGAGTGGACAGACAGAGAGATGGTTCTGTTGGATTTGAAGATAGTATGGACATTGAAAACCCACAAGAGGACAACATAGAAAACCCACAGGAGGACATCATGGAAGGTAGCCAGCCGGGGGAAGGGGAGCAGCACTCTTGATCTTATGTATCATTTTTTCAGAAAATAATCTTTCCAACTAAATGCCATAACACAGTCAGATTACTGTATAAACGGGGACTAGAAAAGTTTCCAGATTAAGTTTATGTGGGTAAAACACTGCTGAAAGAAAGTTTAAAGTTTAATGCTGCAGAGTTCTATACTTTAATCCATGTATCGGGGAGAAAACTTTTGATATAAGTTCAACTGCAAAATGGTTGAGAAAAACTTTGGCCAAGATGTAACAATGTGAAGAACACACCATTATGGGTGTCTTTTGAATTGATTCCTTTATCTAAGCCAGCACAAAAGATGGTTACAATCCTTTTTAGGAATGAGGGAGTGAGTGTAACTGATTTAGTGTTTTGGCTGAGGCAAAGATGTTCAGTGATGGGGCACCCTGAGGCAATTTTTGATACAGAGAATATATGGATGGGAGGTTGGAGGGTAAGAGTCACATTAAAAACAATAGAGGGGGAATTGCAACATCTGCCTAATTCCTTTTTTTAGGAGTAGATAGGGGAGTGCTCTTCTATCCAGGGCAACCAAAGAGTTGCTACAAATATGGAGCAGTGAGACACATAAGTGATGCATGTGACAAGGTTAGATGTTCTTTGTGTAGCAATTTGGGTAATATGAACTGGCAGTGTCAAAACAAGTTAAAATGCAACTTGTGTGGGAAGAAGGGGCACTCATATGGGAATTGTAAGCAAGCGGCACATAGAAAATCAGGGTCAGGGTATGTTGAGGAGCAAAGATTGTTAGTAGTTATGGAACAGAGGAAGAATGCAAAACATCAAGTTAGACACACCTGTGGAACCTGAGCAGCAAAAGGAAGAACAGGAAAGGGTAGCGGCACCTCAGGTACCAATAGTTGCTTCATTTCCTACCCATGACATGGAGGACAGAGAGAGGAGAGAGTGGATCTGATGCAGGCAGAGGAAGGAAGAGGTTTACAAAAATCAGATATTAGTCAAAATTATACTGAGATACAAGTAAATGTAAAGGAGGATGTGCCCCCTCCTCCCATTCCAGCACCTAGTGTTGAATTTGAAAGGAGAGTTACCAGGAGAAAGACATGGAAACAACCTGCCCCTAAAGTGCACAAAATTTCAGAAACTAAGACCTAAAATAGGTTTCAACCTTTGTTTAAGAACAGGGATGTTAAGGGGAATGAATCTGAGAATTCCTCCGATGACCTGAGTCATATTGAGGCTTGTTCAGATTCGGACCTAAGTGAGCTGGGTGAAGAACAGAAAAAAGATGAACAAAAAGAAAAAAAAAGGAAAAACAAGAAAAAAAGGGGACAGGACTGAGAAACAAAAAAAGAGTAATAAACCACCATGAGGGCATGAGGAACAATGCATCAATTAAAATTACTCACTATTAATTCCAACAGTTTAAAAAATAAGAAGAAAAGGGGTTGGGTGTTTTCCCATCTTATGGTTACTAAAGCAGACATCATTATGGTACAGGACACAAGAGTACACACAAGGGAGATCATACAAGCTAAAAAAGAATAGTATGTTGGAATATCCTTTTGGTCAATAGGACTAGGGACTTGTATAGGAATTGGAATTTTATTTTTAGTTCAGGTTAATGTTGTAAAGGTCTTAGATTAGATGCCTGGGAGAGTGTTACTCCTGGATATAACATTTGGGAAAACATATTACAGGCTCATAAATATATATGCACCACAATCTAAATCAGAAAGGATTGATATATTTAAGTTAATAAGGCCGGTTTTGTTTTCATCCCAGAATGTGGTATTGGGGGAGGGGGATTTTAATTGTGGGTTGGCATGACAAGAAAGGGAAAGAACACAACTACTTCTAAGCTTTTTAATGAGTCAATGTTTTTGAATAACACAATACAAACAGCGAACCTCACAGATGCATATAGAACTTATACAACATGAAGGGATTCGACTTTTCAAAGGGACCATCATGCAACTAGGATCGATTGTTTCTTTTTAAGTAAAGGGATAATGGTACAAGGAGCAAGAACAGAGTATGTGGCATATTCAGATCACAAAGAACTTTATATTACTATTGGAGCTTTAGATAAATATAATGGACCAGGGATTTGGAAATTGTATACGTCTTTATTACAATCAGAGTCAGTTAAGCATCAGATATTATACTTAATATGCAGGAAGAAAACTTTGTTTTCCATATACGACACCCCATTGCAATGGTGGGAAAATCTTAAATTAGACTTAAGAACATTGTTGATAAAAATTAGTAAACAAAATAGAGATGTGAAGAAAAGTAGATATCAAAGGTGCAGAATGCAACTGCAGCATCTGATGAGCTTAGCTCAGACAACAAAACATAACTTTGATGCATAGATAAAAGAAGTACAGAGTGAAATGAGGGAATTTCATGAAAAACAAATGGAATCACTAAATATGCAACAGCAGTTTGGCATGAAATGAAAATTAGACAAAGTGTGTCCTTTCTTGAGCTGCAGGGATAGAATACATAATAAAAGGATGGATGAAGTATGGGATGAGAAGCAAGTAGTTCAAAGGAATCAACAATACATTTTACAGGTAGTGTCAAAATATATGACAATTCAATGTAGAGTGCAGAACAATGACAGAGAAGCTTTCTTACCTCTGTTACAACTTATTAATATTCCATTATGTCCACAAGAGAAGCTGAAGCTAATAGATAAGCATATATAACAACATAAGATGTTATAGAAACAGTGGGGTCTCTAACTAAAGGGAAGGTGCCAGGAGAAGATGGTATTCCTGTTGAAATTTATAAATTAATAAGTCCAATAATTGTGGTAGAGATGGCCAAGGTGTTTAATTATTTACTAAATACAGAAGGCATTCCATTGGGAATGTCTATGGGAATTATTATGTATCTGTATAAAAAAGGGGAAATGAAATGTTTGGACAACTGGAGACCCATTTGCCTATTAAATGTTGATTTTAAAATATTAATGACAATCTTGAATGGTAGGTTATCAAAAGTGGCCAAGTATGTTGTCTCAAATGAACAATTATGTGCAGTCCCAGGAAGAATAATAACAGATGTACTAATTTTACTTAGAGAGCTTTTTGCGTCAGGAACATTGGGAGAACAGAGGGGTTGATTGTGACACTGGATCAGAAAAAGGCATTCGACTCAGTAGATCATAGTTTTTTATGGTTTACTTTACAATACAATGGAATTCCATAAACATTTATCAAGTGGTTACAAATGGTATATAGGACAGTAGTCATTAAACTTTTAGTTAATGGATATCTGGGACCCATGATTCAGGTTAAGAAAGGGGTAAGACAGGGCTGCCCTTTGAGCCCATTGTTATATGTATTTAGCATGGACCCTCTTTTAAGGATTTTAAATGATAAAATATTTTTTTCACCAGTGGTAGTTTCAGGACAGAGATTATCAGTAATAGCAGTGGCATATGCTGATGATTTATGTCTTATACTTACAGAAAAAAGAGCAGTAGAGAAAGCAGTTGAATTTTGTACCTTATATGGTAAAACATTGGGGGTTTGTTTAAATAAAAACAAAAGTAAGAGTAAACAGTTTGGTGTACAAAGGGAGGACGTCACAGACATAGATGGGGAAAAGCTGGAAGAAGGACCAATACAGATTTTGGGGATAAATATGATAGGGGACGGCAAGATTTAGTTAACTGGGATAAGAAAATACAGCAAGGTAAAGTTATGGTTGAGAACTGGAATACGGGTACACTAGGGAAGTTGAAGAGGGTTTATTTAATTAAGACTTATTTATTGCCAGTATTTTTATTTATAAGTGCAGTGGTACCACCTCCTAAAGAAAGAGAAACTACAGTATTAAGCCTTTTCTTTCAGGCAATTTGGGGGAGTAGATTGAACCCATTAAAAAGAAACATGTTATATTTAAGTGTGGAGAAAGGGGGGCTGAATATGATGAACCCCACAGTATTTATGTTTATTATTTTTTTTATTTATAAATATCAGACCTTTGTGTCAACAAATAGGACTTGGATGGACAGAGTTATTACAGCAGAAGTTATCTGCATGGTTTTTAGGATGGGAAAATGGCACACAAAAAATCTTTAAAACCATATCCTTTGCTTCTCAGTACTATAGGGAAATTTTTATAAAATTATATATATATATGGAGAATTAAATATTACAATACTAAAAATAAGAGTAAAAAACAAGTGTTTAAACAAGTTTTAGAATAAAATTTTACAGAAATAGATACTTTTCCACAATGTCCAAAGGCATACAGACAAATGGTTTTACAATGAAATGCTTGTAGTAGGATAACAGTGAAATTGAAAGATGTTTTGTGGCTATGTTGTCATGAGAAACTGAATATTAAAGTTAATCAAAAGCACAAAATGGTAGAGAAAAGAATGTGTATAAAGCCTAAGTGTGTGGCACAATTGGAAATGATGGAACATTTATTTTGCTTCTGTACATATATTAGAGACTTTTGGGAGAGCATTGCATCATTATGGGGTATGAGTGTAATAAACCAGATGAAATATGAGACTATAATTTATGGGGTGTATGATCAAAAATGGAGTCAGTGGGAAAAAAATACATTGAATGTTATTTTCTCCATAGTGAAGTGGTACATATGGAATGTAAGATGTTTGTGTACAGCAAAAGATTATTATGCATGAGGAACTGATAGGAAATATTAGTAAAGCGATACAATGTATATATTATAAGGAAAAGACTGTTCAGAATGAAGTACAGTATATATTAGGAAAGTGTGGAGGAATCTTCTATGGGTGACAAATTCAGATGTACCTATCACATAAATAAGTATAGAATATGTTAATAGATTTTGTTTGTTTGACTTTTTATGATTATTTGTATTGTGAGTGTTTACAAGATACTAATGAAACAAAATTCCCCTACTCTGCCTGCAAGAGTGCTGCCACTTCCTGTGGACAGGATGGAGGGACCCATATTGGATCCAGACACAGGAGGAGGAGGAGGAGGAGGAAGTGCTGATGTGGCAGGAGAGCAGGCCTCCTCTTCTGACCACATAAACCTAGAGGCTGTAGAAAGACAAATGCTTCAGCAAGAATTTCAAATTCCTAACATGATGGCAGAAAAACAGGATTGGCAAGGAAATGACTCTGGTATGGACATTAACATGGAGTCTGACTTAAAGGTATGTCATACAATGGATTTGACTATAGACTTAGATGAAGCTGTGAATATAAGGAAACAAATACAAAAGGAAGAATTGTATTTTTTTTAATGGAAAAAAGATCTGCAACAGAAACTGGGTAGAGTACAACAAGAACAGATTACTGCTGAAGCAGCCGAGCTCTTGGATCCAGGAGGAGGTGGACATAAGCGGCTACAGGAACAGAGGAGATGGCCTCCTCCTCTACCCCACTACAGCTACAGGCAATTATTATTATTTTTTTTTTTTTTATAACCATCTTTATTGAATTTTACTTTTAGAGAAAAAGAAAAAATAGAACAAAGGAAAAAAGTACAGACAAACAAACAACAACCCCCCCGGGCAACCAGGGGTATCCACCCCAAAACTGGGTAGGTCAACTATGTACAGTAGCTATGTACAATCACAGCTGCAGAGGACACCATCCCCCACATCCAGACATTTATTCAATCATAGCAATATTCAAATTAAAATCCAGCCCATTCTAAAGCAAAACAAAACAGAGACCACTAATCATAAAAATTGAGCCTAAGTCAAAGGGCCTATTATTCCAAAGACCCTATAACCAAATGGGGTTGGACCTGCAGCTGTGTCCCGAGGAAGAGAGAGAGCCCTAAAGAGACTCTGTTTGGCAGTCCTGTATCTGTCCACACTGAGATATACCTATTATGTAGTCGACCCTGACACACAAAACCCTCCAAAAATGAGAGTAAGAGAAAAAAGATCCCACATAGGCCAAATATGGATACTAAAAATTATTAGTTTGTTAACCCGTCACCACAATAACCTACACTTAGACAGACAGACCGACAAATTGGTAAATTAAACTGGAGCATATATTACCTCTAAAGTTCTCCATTTCTTAATATATGTTCCTTTTCTGCCGTCCTGGTACATTTGCCGCTTGAGCCTGCCTAAAGTCCTCATAAGGTCAGCTATCCATTGGTCATATGTATAAATACAATCACTCTTCCAATGTTTCAAGACAAAAGCTTTAATTAAAGCAGACATCAATGCTATATGACGTCTAGCCTGCAACCGTGAGATTTGGGCCATGTCCCCCAAAATACAGATCTCAGGGAGAATAAACTCTGCATAGTTTAAGAGGGGATCCATATTCTGCTTAACCTGAACCCAAAGCGGATATATCCTGGGACAGTCCCAAAATATATGCAGCGTATCTCCCGGACTCAGTCCACACCTAAAACATTGGTCTGTCTGTCTAAGCCGCCTAGCACAGAGTTTAGAGGGGGTATAGTACAAATTAGAAGATATAAAGAATTTCATGGTCCTATACTTGGGAATAGGTATGTAAGCTATGCTCTTCCAGATCACTTCCCAATCCGGTCTCAGAGGGGAAACCTTTTTTTCCCAATATGCAACCCTCACAGAGGCCTCCTTATCTAAAGCCCAAAAGTACATTGTACGCCACTGACAAAGGACTATGTGCACCCTTGAGATCCTTAAGGTTATCCCAAGTAAAAGGAGTTCCTGGAGGAGTAGGTTATCCTTTGCAGTTTCTGCAACATTTTGCTACCTGAATCTTCTTAAAAAGTTAATATCACTACACTGAGGAAACACCACTTTATCATCTAAAATAAAGTCTGCCCAGACAAGATTAGAGAGTTGCGGAGCCCAGTGATTCCTAATTACCCGGCCACCAATCTTCATGTTAGGATTACCTGAAATAAGTTGGTCTCTACAGCCCCTTTGGAGCTTTTTATAAGTTGGAGATAAGAGGGACCACCAGGCCAGGACTGTCTTAAATATTGGGGAATATTTACCTATTTCTGGCAAATCTACCGGATTAATAAAAAGCAGTGAATCGGGGGAGATACCCTTATCCAACAACATTTGCTTTTCAATATGCAGCCAGACTGAGTATAACCCTCTCCTTCAGAGGAGCTATTCCATCGGGTCATTATAGATAATTGCCAGCTACATAATACAAATGGAGATCTGGAATCTTAAGACCCCCAAACTAGAGGAAGCAGAGAACCGAATGCTTCCTCCTTGGAAGTTTAAAATTCCAAAAGAAATCAGAAAATAGTTTTTGTATTCTAATGAACCAAGTTTTGGGGATTACATAAGGGGACAAATATATGGGGTACAGAAACCTAGGCAATAAGTTCATCTTGATTAACCCCAATCTAGCTGTAAGATTTAGGGGGAGCTTATTCCACCTGCCCAGGTCCGCTCTAGCTGCTACCAAAATATTATTCAAATTTACCTCTACTCCCCGATGCAAGTTAGGCGTGACCCAAATACCCAGATATTTGATACCATCTGGAGCCCATTTCAACTGCCACGACTCCAGGTCTGCCTCATACACATGCGGGGTAAGGGGAAGAACCTGCGTCTTATTCAGGTTCAACTTACAATTCGAGATCACCGAAAAACTACTTATAACCTCAAGGACTCTCCCAAAACTCGACACCGGGTCCCGGAGGTGCAGAAGGATGTCATCTGCAAAAACTGAGAGCTTCAACTCCCTCCTCTTAATCACAATCCCTCGTACTTCATGGTCAGACTGAATCGCCCTCAACAAGGGCTCCAAATAGATATTGAATAGGATTGGGGAAAGGGGACATCCCTGCCTGGTCCCATTATCAAGGCGAAATTCTCTTGATAAAAACGTTACAAAGGACTCTAGCGTGGGCATGGCATAGAATTCCTAATGCCCCTGAGAAGGTCCTCTGGAAAACCCATCTCTCCATAGTAGCAAATAAAAGGAGTGGAGACCCTATCAAGGCCTTCTCAGCATCCAAGGAGAAAAGTGCCATATCTGAGGAAGAGCCAGCGGCCTCCAAAGCACATGATGAAGCTTCCAAGAAGGCATCATGAGGTCCCCTGCCTGGCATAAAGCCAACCTGATCCTGGCTAATAATTGAAGGGCAATCTTTAATATTCTATTAGCTAGTATCTTAGATAGTAATTTAATATCCTGGTTCAGGAGAGCAATGGGCCTATAGCTCCTAGTAATTCTCAGGTTTATCTGGCTTAAGGATAAGTGTAATGTAAGCCTGGTATAACGGTAAGTGTGGAACCCCATCTGACATAATGTTAGAGAAAAACTCCAGGAGCAGAGGGGTGAGAGTTTGCGCATGAGTCTTATAAAACTGAGCAGTGAGACCATCTGGTCCCGGAGTTTTGCCCTTGGGCAACGTAATAATCGCATCCCTTATTTCAGTCTCTGATATAGGGGCCGCTAATGCCTGAGCTTGCACCGAATCTAGTCTTGGCAGACTTATATCGTCCAAAAACCCCCACACTCTTTCCTCAGAGACACCTGATGCCCCTTGATATAATTCAACAAAATAATCTGCAAAAGTATCCGCCATAGCCTGCGGATCTGTAATCACCTCCCCCTGGTGCTCCAGAAAGGAGATTGTATGAGCGGCCTCCCATTCTTTTACTCTAGCAGCAAGAAGTTTACTGGGCAAGTCCCCTTGTAAGAGATACTCAGCTTGAATCTTTTCTGACCAGGCCTCCAGTTTACTGTACAAAATATCTGTCATCTCGCCTCTTAAATCCTGAAGCTTCCGATCCACCTCCTCACTAGATTCCTCCAGGGGAGTGAGGGAGTTAATAGCTCCCCAGATAAATTCCTCCCTGGCTTTTCTCATCCTATTCCTCCTAATAGTGAGGCTCTGGGCTACACTAGTATATAGAACTTTACACGTAGGCCAAGCTAAGGCCTTATTATCGAGGGTAGGAATCTGGGTTAGAATAATGTCCTTAAGAGCTTCCTCTAGATGAGATAACATATTGTCATCCAGAAGAAGAGATTCATCCAGCCTCCATCTAAAGGGTTTCATCTGGACAGACTCCACTACCCAAGACAGATGAACTGGAGAGTGGTCAGATAGAATTCCACTATAAACCAGCAAACTCTTAACCCCTCGGAGGGCCTCCTGATTAACCAGGAAGAAATCAATGCGTGTTTGGATTTTATGAGCCCCAGAATAAAAGGTCATATTGCAATCCCTTGCTTAAACCGCCAAAGGGGTCTGTGTCAGCTGGCGACCTCTTGAATCTAGCCATTGCTATCTGCGCTTTGGAGGGTGGCTTCCTAGAAGGGGGTATCCTATCTAGAAAGTTGTTAGAGCAAAGGTTCCAATCCTCTGCTATTATTAAAGGGTGGGATGAAAGACTAGATAGGTCCTGTTCCAGCGAGGTGAAAAAATCTGGGTTAGGCGGAGTGGGTCCGTAAACAGAGGCTATTGTTAATAACCTCCCCAAAATGGTGCCCATTACAAAGACTCCCCGAGCGTCCCCCCGCTGCCTGATATCACAGGGAGGCGAATGGGCAGCCCCTAGCAATCAGAATCGCTACACCCCCTGAAGCTTTGGCATTCCCCTCTCCAAAAACTTGACCCACCCAGAGCTTCTTTAACGACGTTAACTCTTCCTTTAACAAGTGGGTTTCCTGCAAAAAAGCTATTTGGGCCCCCAGCTTCGAAATATGCTTTAAGACGACTAGCCTCTTCTTCCTCCCTCTGAGACCTTTAACATTCCAAGATAGCATATTAATCGTAAACATCAAGGCATACTATACCCCTCCCTGTCTCCCAGCCCAGACTGCCAGTGTAAAAGAGTATGCACTTTGGACTCTCTCTCTCTCTTCCCCATCCCCCCAAACCCTAACCCATTTAAACAACCCCCCGATCCTCCGATCGCCCTCCTATCTAGCATCGAAAACGAGATGAGCCAGCCACCAAGAGCGTGCCCTAGGCCCCCCAAACCTGTAGTGAGCTTGAACTAAATTTCTTGTCCCATCTACAGAAAATAAAAACAAAACCAATGTTTGAAGTGTATCACTCCCTTCCCCCACTTCTTAATAACTCCATTGTCTCCCCACGTGAACACCCTCAGGTCCATAGAAGGCACAAAATCCTCAAGAGGGTAACTCAGTCATTCCAACATGGCAGTCTTGTAGCAAAGAATCATTTAAAGCCAAAACAGTTCAGTTCTCAACTGTATCCAACAACATCTTCTGCATTGGAAATTCAAGTTGCCGCTCTGAATAAATCTGGAAATTCAGCTTTCAAACCCTCTGCAGCATCCCTCGCTGTCAAAAATCTCTGGTCCCCTGTCTGGAGCTTGACCATCAAAGTAGCTGGATGCTGCATACGAAACTTCACACCCGCAAGATAAAGTTTTTTCTTGATATCCATATATTCTTTCTGCTTCTCCTGAATAGCCGGCGTCTGATCCTGGAAAAGCCAAATTGCAGCTCCATTCCAGTGCAGGTTCTTAAGAGCTCTCGCTCTCATAAGAACATGGGCCTTCTCCCTGTGATTCAGGAACCTCATTATAATAACCCTGGGGCGAGCCCCAGGGGGAGGAATCGCCCTTAAGGAACGGTGAGCCCTCTCAATATTATACGCCTCTCCGTAGGGCGTTGGGCCCAAGACCTTAAGTAACAGCCCCTGGATAAAAGAAATACAATCAGGGCCTTCCGATCGCTCTAGCAAGCCTGCCAAAATTAAGTTGTTTCTTCGGCTACGGGATTCTTGATCGTCCACCCTTTCCTCCAGCTTTTTCACTTGCCTCCTCAAAACCACCAGTTCCTGCTCATGAGCTGTCATTTTCTTCTCTTGCGAAGAGGTTCTGGCCTCTAAATCCCCAATTCTCATTGCCAGGGCATTCAAAGCCGGTTTAATTGTTGAAAAATCGGTGACCAGCCCTCGCAGAAGTGATTTAATTTCAGCTAGGTCGTCCGGAGGAGACTGGTCTTTCTCCTCCCCAACCGGATACGGCTCCTGCTCCTCTGGCACTGGCAAGGGGGGTTTCGGGTGCTTAGAGGCCGGCGCCCGAGCATCAGAAAGTTCGGGGCTTCCACACTCCATAATGGATGGCATACCATGAGGGAATTTAATCGCGTCACCAAAACGGGTATCCACTCCAACTGACTCGCCGGGAAAGAAAGCACTAAAGCGCCAGACCAAACAATGTTTTCCGCCTCCCTCATGGCAAACGGGGATATTTAAAAAACTTATTTAGATAGGGCAGGCCCAGGAGCAACACTCAGCACATCTGCACTCGTCTAGCTCATCACGTGATCCTAGCTACAGGCAATTATGAATCAAAGAACAACAATTTTGGAAACTGCAGAACAGATAAAGCCAGCGCAAACTGAGATAATGGATTGCACTGGACAAGAACAGGGAAGCATACCTGGTTATGGAGCTAGGGATGGTATCAGGTCTCTACCTGCAATGTCAGCGCATGAGGTGCTGAGCAAGGACCGGCTAGGCAAACAACAGTTTCACTCATGGAGGGAGTATTTTCAAGAGTTTCTAATGGAAGAGGAGCGCCGCAAGCACAGAGTGAGGACAAACAGCTTATTCAACAAAACGGCAGAAATGGAGCTCGAGTCTCATGGGGACAATTCTTCTGAGGCTGAGATTACACAGTCTGGAGCAGTTTGCATGAGCGAATCTGAAAGCTGTGGAGCACAAGTTGAGAGGTGCCAGACTGCAGGAAGTACAGAGAAGGAGCTTGTACCGCAGAAACAGGGAAGTACAGATTTATTTTCAACTGTAAATCATGCCACTGTATTACAATCTGTGATGGAAACTGAAGGGGTTGAAGGGGAAGAAGGAGTGGAATTGAGCTCTAGTGGTTCAAGCTCTCGGGACATACCTAATGCAGCACCATGTAAAAGGGGTGTGGGGGAAAATCGAAATAATGCAGATTTAGTGTCGGAACACCCGAATTATGACAGCAATATATTGATAACAGGGAGAACTGTGGCTGATGCTCTCAAATCTGGAGGATGGGTGAAGCAGGCTTAAGACCAACCTTGGGTGTCTCCTGCTAGAGTGGACATGGATCAGATGGATCCTCTAGAACTCCCCCCTCACTAGAACTGGTGAATTCCTCCAGAACCTGCACCAGGGGCCCAGAATACTAACCATGATAATACTAGGTCAACTGACACCAGGGGGCGTGCCTCTCATAATAGGACATATGCAGTCCTCTTTTATGCGCCCCCAGAACCTGCTAGAAGATGGAATGCAGTTTGCATCAAATACAAAGGTGGCTTAGAGACATACTCTGACTGGATTTATGTTGGCCGCACACTTCTGAAAGAAAGTTTAGGCTTTTCAGCACAGGACGTCTATGCACTGATACATACCTCTGGAGACCCTAATTTTGATACCAGCTTTAAGACAGCAGCCAGTCTTGAACTTTTCTGTGAAAGGTAATAGGCAGTATGGAGAACCCCAGAGTGGAAGGCATTCATTGTTATCCCTACTCACAAAGCCTGCTTACCGCTTGATTACTGTGCTATTCAAAAATGAGGGGGTGGCAATTTCTGACATTCTTTTTTGGCTGTGGGCAAAGTGTACAGTGCTTGGGTTACCAGAACCTATTATTGACTCTGAGGACGTATGGACTGAGGGTGGCATATTTGGGTGTGCCTGCCTCAAGAGAAAGGACTGATTCAGCATCTACCTAGCTGTTTTTATTTGGGGAGAGACCAAGGTTTTATTTTTTACTCGAGGCAGCGAAAATCATGTTTTCATTGTGGTGCACACACACATTTGAGCAGTGCATGTGATAAGTTGAAGTGTTCCCTGTGTGGAGGGATTGGACATGTGGCCTTTTCATGTTAGACTCCTGTGGTATGCAATTTGTGTGACGACAAAAGCCACACTTTCAAGGACTGCCCATGGGCATCACATAATGCTGAAGAAGATGGATCTGTTGCCAAAGAGGACAATAACACTTTTCAGAATGGCTCTGACATGAACCCAGACCCACTACAGCAGTCTTCCACCTGACATCCTCCACCAGCATTCCATCACTCACCTCCCCCAGTAGTGTCCCCCAAGATTCTGGATTGTACCCCAAGGTATGCCACAGAGAGGCATAACTCAGCTGGTGTGGTTCCTCAGAAGGAGACACTTTGGTTTACATAGAGGGAATACAGCTGTTCCAGGAATCAGTGGATGGTAATGCAGGAGGAGGACTGGAGGATCATCCAGGCACATCTAAGGCCTCGGAGCATACTATGCCACCACCACAAACAGAAGAGTGGGAGCAACAGAAAACTAGGAGAGTGACCCGTAGTTCCTCACAAAAACTGAGTAGACAGTCTAGTGCACAGAAAGATGAAGGACCCAGCACAAAGAACAGGTTCACCATATTGGCCAAGAGGAAACAATGGGAGGAAGATAGGGAGGACTCAGACACATCTTCCATACTTTCCTCACAAACTGAGAATGTGACAGATTCAAATGTATCTATGCAGGAGTCGAAAAGAGGGATGAAGAAAAAGAAGAAATCTAAAAAAGCCATCATGAAAGTTCCAGGGTCTGAGGAATTTGAGAGTGGTCCTGGCTCTATTACATAAATATGGAGCTTCATCTCACACTTGGATCCATTAATGTGAACAGTATTAAGAACCAGAGAAGGAGACAAATGACTTTCTCTATTATCGAAGATCACTGGCTGGACATTTCAGTATCTCTACATCAATATCACCCTCACCACCACATGCACCTGTATAACATGTAGAGTTCATGAGAGACAGGAGAAGCTTTATATGGAGGCTATTCTGTACTTGTGAGTAAGATCGCATTCTATCATTACTTCAGCACAGTGCAGAATAATATTTGCTCTCACAAACTGCACCAATTTGTTCATCCATTTCCCAAGGTAGCAGTTTTAAAATGAATTCAATTCTACAAAATGAAGAACAATAAAAAAGTGAAAAAATCTATAGTTGGCTTGTCATTAAAAAGGCTGGACTTGTGATGGCAATGTGTATATACTGCATATGGGAGGGCAATAATCTTCACATTGGGATGACTACAGTGCACACCACCATAATGATCATTGTGATTACAATGTACTGTAGCACCTTCTATATTATTTCAAATTTTCCTCTGAAATTAATTTTGCTATGATTCCATACTATTGTACACTGTACATAAAACTGTAATAAGAAATGTTTGACTATATAGGAACTGTATTTTATTTATTTCAGAATGCTTGTGACAAAACCTCCTCCTCAAAGGATTTGATTTAAACATTAATTTACTAGTCCAGGGGATAGTGTAAGTTGCCATTGGCTTGTGCAGTTACAGTACCCATATACCTGTGTGAGCTGGCTGTCTTACAGAATCACAGTAGGTTCCTGTCCCTTACTCTGTGCCTGGCCATGTAGATAACAAAATAATGCAGTCTCCATTGCTGCCTATTCCTCAGTTTTCACCAATGCTGAATTAATTAGTGTGGGGAAGCCCAAAATGTATCTGGTCTGTGAATAAACAGAGAAATCCAGATTACAGTGCTGTTGATCTGTCACCTTCTACAGGCACGTTTCATAACAGTGTTGGTAAGCCTATATTGTAACTGCCAATAATCTCAATGGGGTCTGTGCACAAAGGTGCAGAAACTATGCCCAAAATCAATGCAACCATATCGCATAGCTATGCGGTGTACAAGGCACCCCCACAAAGCAGTATTCATGAAAACCCATGTGCGGACACAGGGGGTGGTCTGGGGGAATGCATAGCAGTCTGCGCAGCACACACAGGCATGCCAGTGATACACAGTACCACCCCTTGACACCACCATATGTGGAAATTATCCCCACCCCATGCAATGGTGTGCAAGGGACATCCATGGAGGGAATGGCAGAGAATGGGAGTTACACGGATGGGTGCAGCCTGTCACCAAAACAGCCGAAATAGGCAGGCTATGCAGGCATCCAGTGCCGTGGCTGTGTGAGAACCTGAGGCAGTGCCAGTTCCTGGGCCTCAGACTTCACAGTGGGCCAGGTGGCATCCATGGTCATGGACATCTGGACACACTACTGACAGCTGTACTGGTCACAGTCCCTGAGCATAGCCACTGAGGTGAAGGTATGGATATGGCTCAAGATCCAGAGTCCAGTCAATGACTCTGGGCTGGAAGCATGGGCACTTGTGGCAATCAAGCTTCAATTGTGTGACATACACACTGCGGTCAAAAAGAAGCTAACTGCGGCTGCACATGCATGCCTGGGCACTGGAGGCAGATCCCCAAGTGAGGGTAGCCAACTGACACCGGTGGAGAGGATGGTGGCAGCCACCCTCACAGACACTGGCATCCATGGTGAGGTCTAAGGGATGGACACCATGGATGGTACATAGGTGGTGGATGTGCATGGGTACCCATGTGCTGCGGCAGTAGGCAATCACTGACATCTGTGTGTTCTGCTCACAGACACCTCCATTGCGTTATGCATGACACAGACGACAGAACCTCTGAGCCATGACACACCTGCAATTCAGCCAGCAGATGATGATGGCAGGCAGGTGGAGGATGGCACAGGTATATCACCATGCCCCATGCACCCCTGTGAGTGCCACAACAAGGCACCTGCATAGTTGGTCTAACATGCCCATCTCCCCCACAAGTATGGAGCATGAAACGGAGACCCAGACTGAGACTGACACAGAGGTGGACAGCACACTCAATGCAATGGATGAGGGGACACAGGAGGCTGCTATCAAGCAGGAATGAAGGTGCAACAGCAGTGGCCACCTGCATGACCCTGGGGGCCATGCACAGCAGGGGCATGATGGGGCCAGCAGCAGTCCAGCACAACTTATGCAGGAACAGTGTTGCACAGCTAGCACATCTCCTGCTGGGCCTGCACTGCCAGTCTTCGAGGACAGTGCTGATGACGGGCCATCACAGTGGGTGCCAGGATGGAAACACACAACATGCATCCATGCTACCATGTCTGACAGGTACAGGGAGCTGCACCGGCTGGAAGTGTACATTCTAGAGGAACAGTGACACAACACTGAGGCACTGGTAGCCTTGACCATTGAGCTGCATGGCATATGCTGTGGCAACAACTGCATTGCTGATTCCCTTGAGTAGCTGGCACCCTGCTGGGCAGCATGAACCACCCACCAGCCATGATGGTAACATCCACACAGGTGGCCACCAGCATTACCAGCCCAAAGCATGGTCCAGGGACACAACCAAGTGACTCTGACAGCACCCAGATGTCCGAGTCCCAGGATGCAGTAACGGGGACCATACACACTGATGGTGCACAAAGAATGGGGGCACAGGGACAATGCACTGAGAGCACAGAGCGGGACATGGCGGGACAGGCCAGAAGCCAAGGCCCTGTGGACAAGAAGACCACACTGGACATGCACACAGAGCAGATACATGGTAGCAGGCACCACCAGGGTACCACCAGACAACAGCCCCCAACCAGAGGCAGGGCACACGTACCTCTGCCTTGCTGCAGGTGAAGCCTACTGCATCACAGGGATAGTGACAATGCACAGCACACACACTCCACTAATGTATAGCACAAGCACACACTGCACAAAAACCCTGCCCTGCACATGGCCCACCCATACAGTATGTCACAACAGACTGGTCTGTGCCATACACCATGAATGGCACACAGTTTCATAGCAGTGCATGTCCAGGCAGGGGATGTGAGTGACACATGAACACCCAAGGGCAGTTCCCGGACATAGCCACCTACACATGCCACACATGCTGACATCCTCTATCCTGGACAGCATAGCTGACCACATGAGTCGCACATCTGTACATGCCAGCCTGGAACCGCCCCCCCCATGGGTGTACTCAGTGGGGGCATCATCATCATCAGACGCCCACCACCAGAGCTCGATGCAACACACACATGGGGACATGCCGCAATGACCACAACATGCACAGACATGACTGTATGCATGTACTGGGTGCACAACCACATGTGACCATGCCCATCCTCATGACAGGTTGTCCCAGGGTCATGCCAAGATACCATACTACCAATGGAATGTGTCTGCAGAAGGGCCACCTCTGCCGTGCATCCACCAACAGTTTTCTGACCATGGCATGCCTTTAACGCAACATCCCCAGGTGGTCCATCCTGCTGTTGCATCCCTGGTATTGGCACTTTATGATAGAGGGCCATATTATGTAGAAGGGCACACATGGTGAACACCATGCAGGCGTTTCCTGTGGACAACATGATTGTCCCCCTGTATGGTCCAGTCACTGGAACCAAATTTTCAAAAGGCCAATTGTCCTCTCCACAGTGTTCCATGTCTTCCTATGCACATGGTTGTAGGCCTCCTCTGCTGCACAGGTGAGTGCCAGGATAGATGTCATAAGTTACAGCTGCAACGGGTATCTGCTGTCACCTGTGCAAGGAACAAAGTGCAGTGTAACACAAGGGTTAACATGCATCAATACAGAGGTGCCATACATGGTGCCACTACTATACTCACCCAACAGCCAGCCATCAATGCGCCCTGCATGGAGCATGGCACCAAGGTGTGATGCATCCAGAATGTATGCATCATGTTACGATAGCAGGTACTTTAATCATACGTTGGTGAACAGTTTATGTGCATCACACACAATCTGGCAGCCCAGGTTGAGAAACCTCTTCCTGTTCCTCTATGACTCCTCCTGTGTGGGTGGTGACAGGATGGCTATATGGGTGCAATCAGTCACATCGTACACATCGGGCAGGCCATGCATGTCATAGAAGGCCTGTTTCATGTGTTGTACATCTGCATCCCCCCATCAAGAATCTGATGTGGGTGTGCACATGTGCTAGCAGGGCATCTGTGGCCTGCGCCATGACCCATGACACCAAGGACTGGCATATGCTGACTGCATTGCCGATTATCCTTTGCAAGGACCTTGTCTCATAGTATGCCAGGGCAAACAGCATCTTTGTCTCCACTGACATTACCCTTGACTGGTGTGTCCGCAGAGCGATGTTGTTGTGGACTATGTTACACAGATGTTTGATCATGGGCCATGGTAACCAGAATCTCTCTATGCAGTGTGCCTCCTGCAGTGTTGCAGCATCAAACCATGGTCTGAATACCCTGTGCCATGCCTCCGCAGTACCTTCTTGTGGAGCAGGTGCATGTTCATCAACATTCTGGGACACATCCTGGACCACCATGCCATTTCCAGTTGCCCTTGATCACCCCTGCATGTCCCCTTTATCCTGCTGAGCACACATGCATGGTTGTCCAACATGGGTGATGGGCACGTAGCCATGCTACCATGCTGTGTGCTTTGTGTACCTTGCAGGTATCTGCAATGGTGACCATTGCTTCTGACAAATTTGAGCACTTCCCCATGAGACTGTGGATGGAGTCAGAGGACAATTACTCTGACAACCTTGGTGGTGGGACCCTGTGGCTAGTGCATGGACATGAGTGGGTGAGTACCATGACTGCTGCCTGTGATGGGGGGGCACTGTGGGGTGTTGCAGCTGTGCACAATACTAAACGGGCATTATGTTTATCTTCCTACAGACAGGATCAACAGGCACATCCACAACTGCTGGAGCTTATGAGGGTGGAGCAGTTCGATGGGGTACCCTACTTCGTGTTCACACCACCCCACTGTGACCAATGTTGGAGGCTGGCATACTTGGCGTACATGTCTGGAGCACAAGATGGCTGGATACATGGTGGACAGGATGGTGCTGTGGCATGTGACTGATCTATTAATGGTGAGTACTGGACTTGTTGTACAGTCATGTCAGCACCCCCAACCATATGCCACTTGCGTTGGTACCGTCCACATGGAGATCACTCATACTGTGCCTTTCTTTCTATTTGCAGGGCTACAGGGGACCCATCCAAAGGATAGTGCTGCAGTCCCTGGACGAGGTGCGTGACCTGACCATGGGCATCAGTGACACCAGAGATGAGGAGGATGGCTGGAGTGGACATGGAGGCAGGGTGTTGCCAGCCATGTGATGCCACCAGACTGTGCAAACCCAGCACTGGGGCTGACAGTAGTAGCAGTGAAAGGGGCACGTTACGGACTGAGCATTACAGTTTGCTGTGATTATTACATTTTATATTTGTCATTGCCTCTGTATGCTGTTATGCGCACACATGTTATGCTGCATAATAAAGTATTTTATACATTTAACCACTATGTTTCCTGCATCATGAGAATGGGGGGCAGGCAGTATGTGGTGGAGGTTGTTGATGGTGGCCCAGTGTGTGCCACCACCAGGGTGTGGGCTCCTTGGCTGCCTATGCATGTGTGCTTCATGTGTAGCATGTGTGTGCCACACCATGCTGTCATGCCTGCCTGCCTGTAAGCACCCGCTGTGGCGGGGGGGCCACAGGGGGACATGCTGCTTGCACATTATGCATTGCACACTACCACGTCCTGTCCATCTTGAGTGTTGTGCACTGTTCCATCAGTGTGTCATGCCCACGTGCATGCATGCCTGGGCCATGGCCTGGCTGGCATTCATGATGCCACCACAGATAACTCTGCCAGTCCGGGACCGAGCCACTGCCACTTTCTGCCATGCCAGCATCACTATGACTGGCATGCCTTGGCCACCTTGCTGTTGGATGTGGTGGTCCACCGCTATGTCCATTGGCATGGACTGTTGCATCACTTCCCCATGGTGTGGCACTGCCATTTGTGTGGTACTACATCCATTGCCTTATGCCTGTGGACAGCATTGCGGCACTGCCAGTACAGCATTAGCTGTGTGACATCCATGCTGCACAGCATGTTAGCATGCCCTGGGGTCCATTACTGTTTGGCCATGGGCACCTTGTGCTGGTGCTCAAGTCATGCCACTCACTGCATGTTCTCCTGAGTGGTGATGCAGGGCTGCCCATGGCATGACACACTGGTCACCCTGCTGACGGTGTTGTATATACCCATTGGGCACCACTGTATGACCTTGTGGCCACTGCCCTGCCTGTGTGCACCACTGTGTAGCCTTTTATGAAAGCCCTCCCCCCCTGTGTATGTGTCCTCATCAGGTGCCACATGCCTGGGTGTCATACACAGCACCAATCATATGGGCTACTGCTGCTTGCACACAGTGGTATGTGGACATGCCCCCATGTACATGCCATTTGTTGTGGCTGCAGAGTGGCACATGGCCAGCCTACGCACGTGCCTACTCGCACATCGTGTATGCCCCATCATCGGGATGTACACACGGTTCACGTATAGGTGCCTATGTGCGCTTCCTATGTGCCCCTATGCACACTGTGTTGGCATCAGACATGGACCCCGATATGTGAAAAACTCTTCACCTGTAATTTTTCAGGCTACAATGCTGTCAGTACATCACCTTTCACAAGCACCAATTGCATCATAGTGTGGAGAACGTTTTCAGTATACATACAGACTCAGTAACTGACAAGTCCCAAAACCCCTGCTGTGCCTCCATTTTCCACTCAGACCTAGCAGTGCACCTCCTGAAAGTGTCCATCACCCCAAAGTGGCCAAAGATGTATTTCCTTCTGCCCTCCCTAAGCAGGATGGTGTACATTGCAAAGCCATGGCAGTGCATGAGGTGTGCATTCCTCCCAGTGTCCTAGATGCTACCCTGACCCTCCTGACCCTGACACCCAGCTGCTATCCTGTACCTGGCCTGTGGATAAACAGAGTGCTTCAATCTCCAAAGTTGGCAGTCCCTTACCTTTCACTTGCATTAAGTTTATTATGGGAACATGTACACTGTCTTTGTCCTGCACTGCACCTGGTCCAGTGTTTAAAGATTGAGCTTCAGTCTCCAGCACAGTTGCAGTAATAGATACATTCAGATATTTCCAGAGATTTTGCGATATGCAATATCTAAACGGATTCTATCTGGTGGCCCACAGTAGTACTGCAGGTAAGCAAAGAATTTCTCTAGTGATATCACCAAAATTTCATGAAATATATAGCCATGTCTTTGGCTGCAATTGTACTATCAATCCTTCCCTTTCACAAGCACTAAATGGACTTGTTTAAAGTAAAGAGAATATGGACATTTCCACCCAGTTGGTGATTTTTCTGACTGCAACTAACATGGTTTAAACAAAATTCAGCTTGCTGGGGAAAATAAATTGATTTAATTCGTAGTGGTTTGGATGTTGTTTTGGACAGAAACTCTGTCACTCTTTTGGATGCTGTTTACTGACCCTATGGATAATTATAGGGCTTGTGTTTTCTTTTCATGGCTGTATAGTGAGAAATATGCAACATATTGCTACAAAGAGGCGAGGAAGCAAGGCAGACATGAGCAGGAACTGATGCACATTACCTTCTACTTCTGCAGTGGAATCTCAACACATCATTGGTAGGCTTGGGAGTCTTGTTCTTCCCTGTCTGTCTGTGCCCTTCCCCCACCAACCAGACTTACCTTTCATGACTCTATGGTTGTAGTACCTTTTGCTGATTTCTGGGTTTCATCTGCAGCCAGAAGAATGCTGCTGACTACAAACAATACTTAACATAACAAGGATAAGTGACAGTGACTGAAGAACAATTCTGTTATTTACCATTGTAGATCTGACATAGCAGAAGCATTTTTGCCTCTATAGTATGTGCAGAGAGAACAGGCAATTGCTGGAGAGAGTGAAGCAATCAAAGGTAACCATTATTCTGATAATGACTCCAATTTACATAGGCATGCAACGAGTGGCAATGTAAATGGAAGCCTTTACAACTGACTTTGTCCAGTTAAAACTGTGATTTCATCATGCCAGATCTCAATGAAGGAACTGTAGCACTTCAAGACCATAATACAAGTAACTACTTTGCATCAGCATAGATAACACAGAAAAAACAAACAAACAATAGAAGCCGATAAAACCCATTCTGACATGTTGCAAAACACCATACTAATTCCTGATGTCGCATGAACCTCGCTCTTACACTCAGAGCTACTGCAACTTGCTTGGGGAAACAATGGCTCTGGTAGGATTTGAACCTAAACTTGATGGTTCCCAAGCCTGTTATTTAACCACTAGACCCTAGTACAATCCCTTTGTCATTTTTTCAAGACTGTTAAGTAAATCTTAAAGATGACAGCAGTGTAAATGGAAGGGAATCCAAGGAACTCTGTCTGACTTAGTTTCAGGAGTACAATGAGGAAGGAATGCTTGTATGTAAAATGCACACTCCTAAATGCATAAAAGAGAGTAAATAATGTATAGAAATGCAGCATACTGTATAATGAAGGGACATATTCCTATACCCCTGTCAGATATGTTCAATGCCAGAGGTGATGAATTGATTCTATATTTGGTGCACCTCAGTAACTCTACATTAATATCACACTCAATTAATTATTTCCATTTCCAACACTGAAAACAGATTTCTTGTTAACAGCCCACTGGGCATGGACAAAACTAGAAAAGTTGAACATTGCTGCTTTGACCCCTCTGAGGGAAGTAATCAGTGGGATGCTGATCACAAGGCAGCTGTTGTGCAATGTTACAGATTGTGTTGGAATCTTTTTTTTTAAGTTGATATGCTTTATTGAAATTTCAAAATGTTTCCAACAGTTTATATAAGACAAAAAACAGGCCACTACAGGCAAATCCATTACAAGGATGCAACATAAAATCAGACAACAGCCTGCCCACACCCCTCCCAACCAACAGAATTAGTATCCCCTGATATGCCCTTCCGCAACTGCAAAAATGAGAATAAGAAATTAGACTAAAGCACCTGTAGGGGTTATAACAACATCCAAGGGATATCACTAGACAGCTTACATGACAGCTATTAAAGTACATAGGGGCCCAACTCTTGTGATAAGAAGTATATCCATGAGTTACCGCTGTAATATGTTTTTCAATATTTAAAGCACTCAGGATTTCAGTATGCCATTTGACCCATGACGGGATCTTGTCTTCCATCTAATGTCATAATGGAATAATTTTAGCAGCAGCAGCAATTAGGGTTTCATATCCTTTAAGAGGGCCCAGTACTTTGTCCTTGTAAAGTCCAATAATACATATTTTCGGTAGCAAGGATCAGAAAACCCTAATAATGGATCCAGATGATGTTTGATCTCATCTCAAAAGGGGAGACCTTCTCACCCAGTCTAATCAGTAAATTATTAATCATGATTTTTGAAGGTCAGCCATGACTGATCATTGTTAATCATCAAATGTTACCATAAGATCATGAAAGAAGATTGTAATATAAGATCATTATCTAGATCAAGATTTAATCATCAAACATGAACTTTCAAATCACCAACTGATAAATATTGATAATTTTTGTAAGCTTAAGTCAGCATGATGGTTGTTAATGATCTGTAGATGATCAAGTGATGGTCATTACTGATTATATTAGTTCAGTATTATAACACTGCAAGTCACAGAAGTAATACTTGAAGTTTCATTTGTCACAGTTATGACAATATGAATGCCACATATTAGCAAGATAAATTCATTCTCAATTATAATGTAAATCATGTGAAGTCAATTTATTTATTTTTTCATTATACTTTATTCCTCTGCCACCAGCTGCCCAGTACCTCTGCTTAGTCACAGACCTCTGGCTTCCACTTCCAGATTGGCCTTGATCCTCCGTTACCCCCTGGCTTACTCCACAGGGTGGGGTTGTGGCACCATACCCCTGCACTGCTGCAGACGAATGGATAGATCAGAGGGCCAGCCTGGAAGCTAATTGAAGCCAAGGCGGGCTTGATCTAGGGCAGCCAGCAGCAGCAGTTTCCCTGATGTGCGAAGGCGGGGAGATGCAATGACATTCAACTTCCGCCCCACCAAGCTACTGGGCATCAGCACAATCAGTACACCCAGCCTCTGCTAGGTGTTTGTATTGCACTGATCACTCTACCCCCTCCCCCCGGAGAAGGAGAGCAGTCATTTGATGCTCAATCCTTTTCCCCCAGCCAGCCCTCTGATGACCCGGATTCATTCCCGAACCTGGGTCACAGGCATCGCAGGAAGGCACCCTGCCCCTGCACCAGCGGCCAGTTCATGTGAAGTCAAATTTTAATCCCATTTGGAAGAGTACATGCAATGTCTGGTATAGTATATACATTTGCATACCTAATTTGCATATTTCCAAAGCACAGTTTACTGAACAAAACAATGGTAATTTCTATTGTTAAATTAATTTTGCATTGACAGTAATAGTTTGCAGATTATTAGGAAAGTTTTTGAGCACAACTCATGTACTCTTAGGAACTCACCACAACCATAAAAGGAACCATTTAATGGCGCTACATAAAGCTATGTGAACCTCTCCAACTCCAATAAGATGTGATTTATAAGAGTAAATATAGTTGAAAGCAGTGGGCCCCTAGAGAATAGGTGTAATAACTGATCATTTTAATAAAGGTGTCTAAATACAAGATACATTCTGAAAGTATAGAGAAAATATTAAGTCATTTTTTTTTATTTATTACTGTAATCTTGACCATGGGCAATCATGAAAAATCATGATGATACGAGATCATCATTGAAAACAATCACCATTTCCATAACTTCATGGTTTTTGATTGGCAGCCATTTAACATTGATGTTTATAACAATTGTTAATTATCAACACAGTGATGGTTTTTGAAGTTTTAACATGATATTTGAACATAACTGATGAAGATCATTCATGATACATCATTATAAAATCATCATCTTTTCATCTGTGAGTTCCATAACATATGACTCTAGTCCCATCTGCCTTTTCAGATTTAGAACAGGTAGGGTGGAGCTGCTTGCCCATCATATAAAGCTTCTAAGGCATAACATATAGATTGTTTAAGACTTTAAATTGCATCAGCCTGTGTCTATCTTGTTTTACAAGCTTGTAGAGATACTCTCATACCTTTTGCAAGTCAGCTGGTGTCCAGTTCAAATGCAAGGTCTCCTGCCAATAGAAACATGTCCCAGATAATTTACTGGGATCCAGCAGCTGGAGGGTTTATAAAGCATAGAGATTGCATGTGTGGATCCCCCAGCCTGTATCAGTTGTTTTAGGATGCAGCTTCTGCTGTGTCTGACTATGGTTGGTTACCCAAAGGCACAGAGATGGCATGAGAAATCTGGAATATTTGAATAGGGCTTGATTAGGTTGCCCAAATCTAGCTTGAAATGTAGGAAAGTGGATTAAATAACATCTCAGGGTGAGCTGATCTACAGATAAAAGAGTGTCCATCTGCAAGAAGCTCACTGTAATGGGGTGATATGCTATTTGAAAATTTAGGTTATTTAAGAGTGGCAAAGAAATGTTCTGGATCAGAGAAATATGTAAATAGGAACACTGTATTGTTCTGGTAAACTCTTTGTGTACCCTGTCCTCGTCCTTGATGTGGAACCTTAGTAAAAGAGCACTTGTGACCAAAGGTGTTATCTGAATGCCTAAATAAATAAATAAAACACTGCAGAGTGTGAGTGCAGATAGACCAATAACTTGGGGTACTTTTAAGAGTATGTAGGAGGCTAGCTGGTCTAAGAAAGAGGAAACTTTTCAAGCAGATACCTACTTTCCTACAGAGCTCCCCTTACAGCCCTAACTATTGGGGCTCATATGTCTCAAGTATATCTCCCTTTGTGCCATGTCCCTATCTAAAATGTTTGCTGCCATTCTGAGACAAAGAGTAAAGAAAAAAATTGGGAAGACGCTGTCTTCCATGGTGTTTGGGATTTGTAAGCTTGAATATGGTCTCCTAACAGATTTGCCTTGCCAAAAAAGTTAATATAGTAACACTTGCAGCCATATGAACCATGCTTTAGGCAATATTATATTTAACATCCCCATAGGGTACAGAACCCATGGTAAAAGAATCATTTTAAACTATATTGATCCTACCCCACAGTGAGATGGGCAAGGCGGACCATTGTTGAAGGTCCATTTTGATAGCCTGTAGTAGGGGTCCAAATTACTTTTTTAAGGTCAGAGGGATGTCTTGTGAGCACAATGTCCAAATATGTTGGGGAGCGTGATTCCCAGTGAAGTCCCAATCGTGTCCCCTCCTCCTTATTTACTAAGTTATTCAGGAGCATTACACTGTTTTTTCCCCATATTTAGCTTATTGGCTGCAACCCAACTAAAACGATTAACTTCTGTCAGGGCAACTGGAATAGAGGTAGCAGAATGTTCCACATGGAGAAGGATGTCATCCGCATACGTGGAGATTTTATATTCAACATGACCAATCCTACCATCCTGGAAACTTAGGGTTACTTTTTAGACACTTCACCAGGGGCTCAAAATCGAGAATAAATAATAGAGGTGAGAGAGGACAGCCCTGGCTCATCCCTCACTCTATTCAAATAGTGTTAGAAAGAATGCCCTTATAAAACAATTTGGCAAAAGGTCTAATATATAAAAAACTTTACCCATCTTACAAATTCATTGGGATATTATAAGCTTTTATAGCTTTAAACAAATACTGCCAAGAGACCCAATTAGAGGGTTAATCAGCATCCGGGGAGACCAAGGCCGCAGAGACCTTGCTGTCCCTGAATGCCAAGATGAGATGGTGCAATTTATGCATTTGGTCACTGGAGACCCTACTGCCCATGAATCTGATTTGATCCAGGACAATAAGGCCAGCTCACACTTTCTCAAGCTGGTTAGCAAGTACTCTGGCCAAGTGTCTTAAGATCCATACTGATTAAGGAGATAGGACAATAGCTGCCCATTAGAGACTCATCCTTTTCCAGTCTAAGCAAAAGAGTAATAGGAGAGTCTGTGAGTGAGTAATCTGTTATCCCCATAGAGTTCATATAGTTAAATGCATAGAAAAGAAATGGGGCTAACTCATTCATGAAGGTTTTATAAAAATTTGCAGGATAACCATCTGGGCCTGGAGCACAGTCCACTTTACGATATACAATTGCCTACTTACCTCCTCCACTGTGATAGACCCTTTCAATGATGCCTGTTGATGTTCCAATAGATAGGGGAACTGAACCCCCATTGAAAACTCTTGAATAGACTCCACTAAATGTGGATTGTGTTGCTCACTAGTGTGCAATTGTTCATAAAAGCCCCTGAAAGTATCAACTGTTTCCCTAGGTTGGGTAATAAGGGGCATGTCCCCTCCTACCATCAGGCCTTTAGCAATTCTGGTGGCCTCTTGCCACTGAAAATGTAAGGCTGACAATTTACTAACTTTTTTCTCTGCTCAATTTATCTGACCTTAGCCCAAACAAGCATTTGTCAATGCCGAATGTTGTCGCACTGGAATTGGCAGTGGCGGAGGTGGAGAGGCATAGCACTGTGAGTTTGTTAATATGTCCCAAAGGTGATTTTGCACAGCGAGTACACCACTGTGTGGCAGAGCTGCATAAACAAGTTTTGGACAGGCTGCTAAAAATGGCAGCTGTACTGTTGATAATGAGGTGTGCACAAATACCAGTGGTGAAAATGTGGCATGAAAATATAGCAGATTGACAAAGTTACAAGGGTGCTTGGAAACTGTGCAATGCACGCTTGCAACACAGTCATTGTCTGGACTTTTGCCACCAAATTGTCAACATAGGCATTTTAGGACCTCTGCTGATGAATAGTGTCACTGTCATTTCCTGAAAGTGTCCCGAAAAGTGATTTCGCACAGTGACCATGCAGTTCTGCACCAGACATGTGAAAACACATTTCAGCCAGCTGTACTGTTCAAAAGGAGGTATGGAAACATGGCAATGATGAACAGCTGGAATGAAAGTATTACAAATTTACAAAGTCATGAGCATGCGTGCAGACTGCGCAATGCGCGCTCGTAAAACACTCATTTTATTGACATTCGTCCCTAAATTTTCAACATAGGCATTTTAGGACATCTGCTAATGAACAGTGTCACTGCCATTTTTATAATGTGTCTCAAATACGGGTTTTCCACAGCGACCATGCTCTTGTTCACCGGAACTGCGAAAACAGATTTTGGTCAGGATGTGAAAAATTACAGCTATGTTGTTCATTAGGAGGTGTAGAACAATGGCACTGTTGAAAACATGGAGTGAAAACATAAGTTTGCGAACTTTACGCTCGTAACACAGTCATTTTGTGGAGTATTGTCACCAAATTTTCAACATTTTAGGACCTCTGCTCATGAACAGTGTCACTGTCATTTTTGTAATGTGTCCCAAACAGTGATTTCGCTCAGCAATCGCGCTATTCTGTGCTGGAAGTGCGAAAACACATTTTGGCAAGGATGTGAACAATGACAGCTGTACAGTTCACAAGAAGGTGTGGTAAAATGTCAATGTTGAGAATATGGTGTGAAAATATTGCAAATGCACTAACTTATGAGCATGCATTGCACAGGGACCGTTTTCATTTTACAGGAAACAAAAAAAAAAACAGCGCGGGACAGTTTTTGTTTTTACAGGGGATTTTGAACACTGGGGTAGGCTCCCAGTGTGCCACCTAACTGTTTGGGGGGTTCTGTAGCTGACGGGGCATTGGGCACCCTCGTTGGCACACAACACAGGGGGAGGAGGAAGTAATGCCGATGGGGATTGGGCACCCCCATTGGCACACAAAGAAAGCAGGGGGCACGAGCTGAGGGGGATTGGGCACCCCCCTCGGCATTCAACAATTAGGTTAGGGGTTATGCCAGCGGGGTGGAGCTCCTCTGTTGGCACACAAAAGGGGGATTAACTGACAGGGGTTAGGCACCCCTGAAGTCGGCAGTAGGTAGGTGGCTGCCTTCTCGCCAACCATGCACATAATGGCAGTGAGCATGGCAAAAAAAGGGCCACTGTGTATGACAAGCTTTGCTCGGATTGCAGCGGACCTTTTCTTAGATGTGCTTGCCACATTATGTATGCATGATGTGGCACCAGCATGCAGATTGATTGGGGAATGTGGGATGCACCTCCTGGTGCATGCCCTGCATTCACCCAACAGTGACCGCGCCTCCAAAGCTGCACTGTCCCACGATGTTGGCTGCGCAAGTGTGCCAACATAAAAAGTGCACATTTGGCTTTTTCGTTAAGCAGGGCAGCATATAGTGCATCAGCCAGGTCTGCTTAGGAGTGTTTGGAGCAATATGAGCTTCACTGGCTGGAATCTGATAAACTACTTCCTCAGATTTCCACTGTTGTTACTTATGCTTTTTTGTCGCAATCCTAGTACATTCTTTCCTTAGAATTTATTTTGCTGCCCCCCCACAGTACATCCAACTGTTATATTGAACCCACATAGCTCTTAATAAACTGGTGAATATACTGTTGCAGGCATGCAACTGAGTATTTATCCAATAATAATTGAGAGTTTAATTGCTAGACAGATTCCCTTTCGGTCCCCCCCGCCACTTAATAGTAGGGGTCATGCACACTGGGGCATTGTTAGAAAATACTATCTGTCCAATCTCACAACTGAAAAATCTAAGTGAGAAAAGGAGTTATGAGGGAGTTAACAGAATGTGTAGGAACACTGTTTTGGTGTAGTGTTAACCATGGGTCAGTCAATCCTACCAGACCCAGTGGTTACTGAAGGCTCTGCTGGCCAGGTGACAAACCTTCCCTGTTTATACTTGATTTATCTAGATTAGGCTGATACGTGAGATTCCTGTTCCCCCAATTAAAATATGTAGGTGATTATAAGGGGCAAGCAGTGGGGCAAGTTTCAGAAAAAAGTGTGGGCTGTCAACATTAGGGCTATACCCTACACAGTTCCCATTAGAGGTGGGCAAGCCAGAGCAGGCTCAAGCCTGGCTTGAGATTAGTGCCCAGTTTGGCTCGACCTTATGAGAAATCAAGAGCTAAAGTCAAGCCAGCCCAGTTATGGTCGAAGCAAGCAGTTTTGTCAGCCTGAGCATTTAGAGTAGGGTCTAGAACATTAAACTCCTACAGTACGTAGAGAACAGCCTGCAGTAGCCATGGCTTGGCTCTTGTTTTGGCTCGTACAGTCAAGTCAGATCCCTGGCTCAGCTCTAGCTAGGATAAAGTTGAAAAATTCCTGGCTTGTCCACCTCCACCTCTAGTTCCCATGTGATCTTTGCATAGACCCAGTCTGCCATGTAAGAAATCATAGCAGCCCTCATTGTCCCACAGCTCAGAGATCAATTGAAAGGTAATCTTCTGAGCTACAAGACACACACACACACACACACCCTTTTTCCTTGTGCTACCTCGGGCACCATACACATGTTCCACCCATTCCCTCCTAAAATAGACAAGCTGGTTCCTCATAAGATAGGTTTCACGAAGATATGTTGTGTTAGCTCTGATTTCTTTAAATGTTCCAAAATATGATATATTTTCTTTTTTATCCTTTAACATTCCGTATTATAAACATATATTTACTCCCCATCCCTCAATATAAAAGAATAAGGCTGTAACCAAGGCATCAAAATACCTCTAAACGTACAGGCCCAGTAACCTTGTCATGCTCTGGAACTCCCCCACCCCCCAAGAGCCCAACACAACACAAACATCCAACAGAATTGCCCACATAACAAACACATAACCAACATTGAACAAATACAAAAATCCTTTGCTTACATATGATACCAGACAGCCCCCTTGTCTGTCCACCCCAGTCCCAGGGACTGCACCACAATCTGACCTAGTCAGTGATCGGTCCTCGCCTAGCCTCCAAAATGAGACTGTGCTGCCCTGACCCACTCCAGAGTCAAATCAATAGAGGTGATCCCCTAACAACCCAGAGATCAGGCTACCCTCCCCATTCACCCCATGCATGTGGAAATTAAAGATGCTACATGCCCAGAACAGAATAGCCCCATAAGTAATATTATATACTACCTACCCTTTTACACAAGAAAGTGGAATTCATTATAATTCAGATGGGTATAGAGTATGTCATTTGTGGACCCCCAAAAAATTAAGATTCAGCAAACAATAGGCAGATTGTCTCTACCTCATTTTTAATTATTCCCATCATCAGATATGGCTAACTGTACCATTCAACCTGGTAACCCATTAAAATACCTACATGACAGCTCCCCATTTAAACTCTAATTTTATGAAAAGCCTCATCTGAGGGCAAGTGTCAACCATATTCATCCCCTGATATTTCTCATTGCAACTGGTGGGCAAACCACTCAAAAGGAGAACCTGAAAGACATCCAATTGCTGGACAACAGGCTTACAAACCGAAAGGGGCAACTGAGTTGCATGCAATTTCAGCTATACGGGGACGGAGTGACTGTTTATTGCCACAAGCTAATACACCTCCCCAGTTGGTAAAGTGGCCCTCACATTTAAATCCCATATCTCTTTATAAGTACAGAGTTAAACAACATTCGTCTCTTCCCACTATGATTAATTAAAAAGGTTGGGAGACACATGTAACACCGATATCGCCTTGAAATACCATGTCCCTAATGGCTTCACACCAACAGCAGGCTCACAGATTTAAATAATAGGCATGATAGGTGGTGCTGTGGAGCACAAGCTTGGAGGAGGCTTGAATTCAGAGCTCCATAGATTGTTATACTATTTGTGTTTCATCTAACATTTAATTTTATTTGTTAACTATCTACAAGCCACTTATCGGTAGCTGATACCATCTAGATTAAAATGGGCAAGTCT
The DNA here is from genome assembly GCA_016271365.2 of Neoceratodus forsteri. Classification (NCBI taxonomy): domain Eukaryota; kingdom Metazoa; phylum Chordata; order Ceratodontiformes; family Ceratodontidae; genus Neoceratodus; species Neoceratodus forsteri. The sequence continues at coordinate 847,800,172 of CM057450.1, read as the reverse complement.
AAGAATGCATACAATGCTGGGGAAAGTTAAAAGGATCAACCAAAGTCAGGGACCGTAGGGCCCAGAAACAGATACATGACACACAACTGAAATGCAGAAGCAGGAGCTGAGGAAACATTAAAATTATTGGGTGTCAATATGAAGCAACTTCTGGCCTCGGTGGCAGTCATGAATAGTAAATTTGATAATCTTACTTCTCGGATGGCAACTGTCGAAACCATGGTGGAGGATTTATACTTGAGGTTGAAGACACATGCAGGCAAACTAAGGGATACAGCGCTGCCAACATGCAGTATGCCAAAGATTCTAAGGCCACACAAGTCTGGTTGGAAATTTTACAGAACTAAATTGATTCAGCACATGTCCGATTTATTGACAGATCAGAAGGAATGGATGGTGTTCATTTGCGCTTCTTTTTTGAGGACTGGTTGGCAGGGCAATTCAGAGACTGTGTGGCATCACAAGAATGGCCCATTTTGAAGACATTCCATGGTCAGCCCCGAGGATGATAAACAGGTGATGCACCATGAGCTGTTTTGGTCATTTTGGACTCTATGGCTACCTGTGATAAGCTTTTTAACCTCACAAAATGTTATTCCCCTTTGTTACTGATTGGAATCACAGTACTTATCTTCCCAGACATTTTCTATGCCACTCATCAACGATGAAAAAAATTTGATGGAGTGAGGAGGATCCTCAGTGACTTACATGTGACTCACACAATTCTTTTTCCAGCAAAACTATGAGCGGTAGTGCAAGATAAAGTATGTGTGTTTGCCAGCCCATCAGATGCCAGCAATGGGTGACAAAACTTCAGCAAGCCAAACAAAAACAGGACAAACCCAAAGAGGAATTGGTCATGGGCGCTGAAGAAGGCTGAACGCTTTAAGTGCAAAATGTACTTATTATACTGTGGAGGCTGGTTTGCAGATTCCTCACTTATGTATTAATTTAAACACGTTTACCAGTTGCTCCATTGTGGGTGAGTGTTTAATATATTTTTTTCCTGTTAATTCTACATCAGAGACCGATCCTGCAATTTTTTTTTTATTTATTTATTTGCTTTTTGCAACTGGGTAAGTGCACTAGACAGAACTGCCTATTTTCAGGCATGGCCCAGGAAAGTACAAGTCAAGGAACAGGTAAAAAATAAATATATTTGCAGTGTTGTACAATAGGAGATTCCAAACAGTTACCCAGAGGTGCAAGTTACATAGTACATAGAGGAGGTACATATCACACAGTATAATAGGAACAAAACAGACAAAAAGGCACAATTTACTGTTAATAATGTACAAAACATGACAGTGCTGTTGGTAAGTCAGCAATGAGAAAATTCCCAGGCAGAGACAGGGAAGAAAGTGAGTAGCTGCAGCTGAGGAAGAGTGGGGATGGGAGGAATCAAGAGGCTACAGAGAAATTTAAGTGCACGACAATGGTAGATTTGCATGACTCATGAGGCTAGGGACATTTGCAAATGTCAAGGGAGGCAAGGTAATTGGAGAAGCCTTTCTTGAAAGTGGGGTGGGATTTGGAGTGCCTAAGATCAAGTGGGAAAGAGTTCCAAAATGTGGGGGCATAGAAGAAGAAGGCAAGTTCACCCATCCTGGTACAGCATTTTGGGACAGATAACAGCACTAAAGATGTGGAATGGAGGGAATGAGGGCAGTCCATGGGGGCGAGCATAGCAACGAGTGTGGAGGGGACAGAAGAATGAATAATGTTGTCAGTCGGACAACCTAATGAATAAGCCTGACGCAAGGAAGGAGACACCCAGTTAAGTGATTGGAACATTTTCCATTATAATGTGGCATCTCAGTTACCCATAAGTTCGGACTACCTAATGCATGGACTTCCATTGTTCTACACTTTCTGTGCAGGAGCTATGTTTAATCTTATACGCAGATATAAAATTTCACTTATCGGTTTTACTGTGTTCTATGTATTACTTTACACTAAGTTTATTATAGTATTATAGCCTGTTTCAAGAGTTCATAATTAGACTTATTTAGATAATTATTATACTGTTTGGTTTTTGCTTGGCACTATGCCCATTATAGGGCAGGTGACACCGGATTATAAGTTGAACTTTTTACTACACTGTTTCTAGGCCTTGCGCTCTTGGGCTACAGTTCCACCGCCTATTTAGATTATATTTAGCTTGTTGATATTCTCTTAGATTTCTCCTCAGTCTGGAGCTTATTCAGGGGATGCAGCCAACCTATATAATATTACAGAGTTGCCTCTATTTGTATTGATTCCTGATGTTTCAAGAAAGTAATGAAACTTTGTTTTGATCTGTCAAAATGAATAAAATATAAATAAAAAAAATGTTAATAATAGGCAGGTTAAATGAAGGTTTTATGTCACACGGCTCTGTTTCTTCCACAAAAGTCAAAGAGGTGGTTAGAGCAGCTTCAGTATGATATGAGAGGCCTCACGGTGCAAAAAGATGACAAGGTATCCTAAGATCGAATCACATAATTCTCTGAGTTGGCATCCCTAATGCATGGTATCCACTGGATATGATCTGGGCTGAGAGAGGAGCTAAGGTGATGCCAAATCAAGTCTCCACACAGTATAAGGGAGGTAGAATGGGAGGACCGGTGTCAACCTGGGAGATAGCAAGGAGAGAGATGACCAAGTAGCAGGATCAGTATGACCCAGCAAGGCTGAGTCAGTGGGAGTCAAGTGATGCAGCTGCCCAAGTAAGATGTGCTCCGCTACAGCTCCGCTCACTCGAGCAATTTCTATACATAAAAACAACTTTTTCACCCAATCTATATCAACAACGAGGTAATCTTTGCACACTGTATACTCCTGTGACATCTTCAAGACTACAATTGGAATGGCTATGGAGGCAGAACTACACCTGGGGATACCCAAACATACTCCACCAGTAACGCCGGAGAAGCAAGCCAAAAAAAACAGGACAAATCCTGCTAGCACAGTGAGCACCCAATCCATGCCTGCATCGACTTTGAGTACCCCTGAATCAATGCCTCTAAGCCTTGAAAGGTTCCTTATGGAATTCCAACCCTTTAGGGATGAAGTACGATCCCTGATGTCTGAAGTTAAAGTGATTTCTGAAGCTTTAGATGACACCACTCAGAGAGTGATGGACAATGAAGATCTCATTTTCTCTATGGAGAAGCTGATCGAGAAATCAGAAACATCAGTAATCACAAATTGGCAGACCCTAAAAAAGCTAGAGAACAAAATTGAGGACCTAGGGGGTGAAGCCGAAGGAACAACTTAGTGATCATCGGAATTCCAGAAAAAGAAGAGGGATCTGACTCTCTGTTGTTCATATAGAAGTTCTTAAAATTGCAGGGCCTTCTCCACTTGGGACCAACTACATCCTGGAGCGTGCACATCAGGCCCTCAGACCTATGCCTGCCCCATCAGCTCAACCTAGGCCCCTAATTTGTCATTTCCTCAATTACCACAATCTTGCTAGGTAGTGTTAATGGCCCTAATATTGATTCACCACCATTTTTCATGGATTTAATCTTCAGATTATCACCCTTCCTTCATATCCCAATGATTATAGGGGGAGACTGGAATCTCCCGTTTGATCCTATTATGGATAAGTCACCCAGCCCTATAACAAGGGGACTCTCTCCAGCACAGAGGGCTTACAGAGATCTAATAGACCACTTGGGCCTCTGTGATCCCTGGAGAACCCTCCATCCCACCACCAAAGAATTTACTTTTCACTAGAACGTTTATGGCTCAGCATCGCACCTTGATTATTTTTGGATGAGCAAATCCCTGATCCAAGGTTTAATGGATAGCAGACTGGAACCAGGCATAGGATCTGATCATTCCTTAGTGAACTGCCACCTCTCTTTGTCTCTCAACTTTGGAAATAACACTCAATGGAGATTTAACAACCAATTATTGAAAGATAAGACAGTTATGGATAATATACTATAAGCATTAAAATCCTTCATAGAAATTAATTGGGGTTCTACAGGTTCACCATCTATGGAGTGAGGAGCTCTTCAATGTTTTTTAAGAGGTGAATTTGTAAAATGGTCCACTATTAAAAAACATATCTTTTCCACATCCAGGGACTCTCCTCAGGGTATGGCATTGGTTTCCCTGGATGCGGAAAAGGCCTTTGACAGGGTCGATTGGCAATTTCTATTTAGAACCCTCCATAGATTTAACTTCCCCCAGAAATTCATCTCCTGGATCCAAACTCTATACTCCATCCCTTCTGCTCGAGTCTTTTGTAATGGATTTCTTCCCCCTACTTCTCTTTAGAGGCAGGGACCAGACACGGCTGCCCTCTATCCCCCCTTCTATTTAATTTATATTTAGAGCCCCTAATCATCTCAATACAACAATCACCGGAGATTCATGGCATTCAATCAGGTTCGCTAAATACCAAAACTGCAGTTTATGCGGACAATATATTGCTCCACATAACACATATTAAACCCTCCTGTCAGATGTTACTTAATAAAATAGAGGAATATAATCTCCTGTCTAATTACAATTTAAATACAGAAAAATCTTCGATTTTCCCTCTAAACCCCAAAGTACAAGCACGATGCTCTTGAATTAGGTCTAAAATGGACTCCTAAATCCATTAAATACTTGGAAATACACCTTTCAACAAGTCCCTCTCAAATGCAAAAATTAAATTTAGATGACTTGAATAAAACTGTTATGCATGATAAAAATATGGCAGGATCTACCTCTTACCTTTTGGAGTCGAGTGAGCATTATTAAGATGAACCTTCTTCCACATATCTTCTACCCCTTGAACTGTCTTAACACCTGGCTTCCAAAGGCATAGTTTAAAACTACACATAGTTTTATCTCGAAGTTTCTCTGGAAAGATAAACCTTCACACTGTGGATACAATAAATTGGCTGCTCCTGAATCCTTAGGAGGGCTTAAACTACCTAATTTCAACTTATACTACTGGGCGAGTCACCTTAGTAAGTACCTCCATTGGGAATCCCCTTCCATGCCAGAGTACACCCCCATATGGCTGGTAATTGAAAAAGACTTAATTCAAACCTTGGGTATTAACCCAGCGGCCCTACTTTTTGTAAAAACTCAAAATGTTACCCCCCCTCCCTTGGCCAAAATCCAATAGGCCATTCGAGTCACACTCACTCACTCACAGATGTGCTCCATATTAAAACACGATAACACCCAGGATTTTCTACAACCCATCTTTCAAACCCAAATTTTAAGATAGGAGGAAAATTAATTCCTGCTCACTGGATCCCGCTCCCACAAGACTGTGTGGTACAGGACTTCCGTAGTCCCAATAAAACCTAGTTGTTGACTGCTGAAATCCTAGCCAAATTTGGTTTTGCCAAGACTTGGACCTTTAAAAGTTACCAATTAAGACATATGTTTATTAGGTACTACTGGGGTAGTCCTAACTTAGACAACTCACCTGTCTTGATATCCAAAAGCAGAATTCTTGCTTCTTCCCGACATGCTGTGTCATCCCTCTACGCAATGTTGTTCCCATTAATATTTTCAAAATGTGATGGCACCTCTAAATATTGGAACTCATTATTCCCCAATCTAGGTCCAAAATGGCCTAAGATATGGAACTCCTGCCACAGACTCATCACGCAAGACCACCTACATTTAATGCAATTGCGCTTTTTAAATTACATGTATCTCACTCCCTATAAATTACATAAAATGGGTAGAGTAGAAAATCCATCATGCACCAGATGTCAACAAAGTCCAGGAACTCTTTATCATATATTCTGGGAATGTAGTAAAATATTACCATTGTGGGAACCTATCAAATCCAACATGGATCCTCTGCTTGGTCTCCAGGCTTACTTTACACCTGAGGTGTGTCTGCTGGGGGATTTTTCTGGCTTTCCATCTATGGTCAGGAACTATCATAGGATGATGATTACCATGTCAGTTAAAAAGATAGTATTAAAACATTGGAAGGATTCTCTCCAACCTAGCTAGTCAGATTGGTTACAGGAACTGCTTTTTAATTTATGTGTAGAAAAAATGATGGCCAGTATGAAAAATAGATTGAATATCTACAAGAAGAGATGGGAAACTCTGTATGTCTTGTATTCCTTGTAATTGTATTTTTACCTGCATGTTAAATAATCAGCTTTCTGTGATGTGACTAATTTGTTAGTATCCATAACAGACATCAATTTATATTAGCACTCAGAGAGAAGAAGAAGAAGAATCAGCATTTATATAGCGCTTTTCATACACAGTATCCCAAAGTGCTTTACAAGCAATGCTAGACCGGTAGTAAAGTGACTGAATGTGTGGTGGCGGCCATATCGCACATCATCACCCATACACAGCCTGGATAATTGCATGAACCAGTTTATGGGAAGGGGAATGTTGGCCAGGACACCGGGAATGTTCCCTGCTCTTTGCGAAGAGTGCCCTGGGTTCTTTTACTTCCACCTGCACACCCACCTGGTCAACACCAGGATGGGCAGAAGGGACCTCGGTTTAATATCTCATCTGAAGGATGGCACACCCCAGCAGTACAGCACCCCCCCAATACTGCACTCAGATGCCAGTGATTTGTAGGTGCAAGTCCAATCCTGGTGTGGGACGAGAACCCACGACTTTCTGGTCCAGAGGCAGATGTGATACCAACTGAGCCACGCTGACACCAGTGGGTGGGTGGGTGGGAGGGTAAGGTGGGGGTGGTGAAGATGGGTGGTTGGGTGGGAGGTTTTTTATTTAGGGGTTTGTTATTTTTGTTACCATGCCTATAACATCCATTGTTTCTATCGAATACATGCAAATAAAACTCAATAAAATTTGAATTATAAAAAAAAAAAAAAAACAAGGCTGAATCAGGATGTAGTTCAGCAGTGGTAACACAACAAGGTTTTTGACAGTGGAATCAGACAGGAACATAAGCAGGATGACAGGATAGGGGTATGTTCACAAGTTAAAACCAGAAATAGAAAAACTCTTAACCATTACTAACATTGCACTAAATAGAAAAAAGGTAATCAAAAACTGCTCAGCTAACATCTTAAAAAGTCAGAAAAAATCCCAATTTTCCTTCATCCATCCATATTCACAGTATTTTAAATAAATCAGAGAATAGAGAGAAGTGCTCCTTCGTTTGCTTGATTGGCGATATGAAAAGATTTATGTTCTTCATTGACCATAACCATCATATTTGCCAGGTAGTTAATGCAGAATCTAATATTAGCCGCAAGCAATTTTGAGGTGATTTCTTGATATGCTGCATGTTTTCCCACTCACTCTTGGGGGATGTTCTGAAATGTGTGCAGTTTACACTCTTGTTAAGTAATTTCCTTCAGTCCCCTGATTTTGTTGAGGATATGGGTTTTGTCTGAAAAATTGAAAATACTAAATATCATGAGCTATGACTTTTCACCATCCACTGGTAATTGCTCTATGAGCTTTCTCACTAACATACTATGCCCATTCAGAGATGGTCTGGCAACTTCCTTGCAGAGCCATTGGACAAACTGAATAGTGTCCTTGCCAGCACTCTTTTTGGGAAGCCCATAATTATCAAATTGTTGTGGCAGCTTCTCCCTTCTTGATTCTCAAGTCACTCCTCAAGGCGGGTGAGCTTTCATGAGAGGGCCATTATTTTGGGATCCAGTTGGCCTTCTAAGTCTTCCACAGAGCTAACCTGAACCTCCGCATCACCAACCTTATGGGTGAGCTCTGCTATGGTGGGACAAATGGCTTTAACATCCCCATAAAGATCCACAATAGTTTTCTTTAATGGACTCAGTATTTTAAGGAAGCAATCTACTGTTAGGGCATCTATGGCCTGTCCACCACCTGCAATTTGTGCACCTCCTGTCATTTAAGACATAGGCTCCAGATCATTCTCTGGAGTTGAAGGTGGAGTGTGTTTCACTTGGACTTTTGTGGGCTCTGTGTCCATCTGGTCGGCCATGTCTGACTCTGGGGAGAGTACCCATAATGAGAAAAACTCTGCTAGTCAAAAAGTGACAAAATTGGATCAGATCACTGTATTTTTGTTAATTTGAAAGACTGTGTTCAGAGCAGTGCAGATGAACTAGTGCTGGTGCTGACACATCACATGACTCCAGACTTTGTAGCAAGTTATACCATTGTATGCTAGCTGCTTGACTCCACCCCAGTTTCAAGTACAGTTCCCAGAAGGTAGCTGAATCCATGCCCCATAAACCTTTTCCCTGTTGTCCAGTAAATAGACAACAGGTGAAAGGCCCCCCTCTTGAAGCCTGCTAGCTTTTGTCTGAGGACCCTTGCCCCAACAGCTGGTAGAAGGTGCCAGGGTGGGGAGGATAGGGAGTACGGGAATAAGGGGAGGAGCAGAGATGAGGGGCTGCCAATGGGAGGGGCAATGACAGAGGAATGTGTTAGGAGGCTATTTCAGGGCCAATGCATGTGAACCCAGCCTCTTAACTCCTTCTACCACTAACTAAAAGCAATAATGGAGGCTTGCGTTCATTTACTGGTTATGTCTGGAGTGGTTTGCTCTTTTCTAAACTCTTTCCTTTTCACAAATAATACATGTTTCTGCTGCTCTTTGAGAGATGAAAACCAACAAATAAAATCACACAGCACCCACACATTTTGGGCTATAACACACCCACATGTCACACCTAACAATGCTTTTGCTGTGATAAATGGTCATCACCCACTGTGTAATTGCAACAGGAACTGGTCTGCAAGGAATTCCAGCACTAAATAACCCTATATATGATCACACTTGACATCCCAGATAGAAAATATACCTAATCCAAAACTGACCCAATATTTATTATTGATATTGTATATATAAACAATGATAAGCTGGCACACATTTATATGGTATAACTTATGTCTATAAACAGTTATACTAACAGAATTTTATAAAATGCAAGACTTTTTTTATGAAATATTATTTTTTATCTTTCATATTTTAATCAGCCATTCACTGTTACAGCAATATTGTATTTAAGCAGTCTTGTGAATAAATGCTTTACACAAAAGTGCAAAAGAGGAAGCCCAGCTGCCAGGCTTGGGCATTATCCTGCATGTTGAAACTGTTGTTGACCACCACATGCTTGGAGGCAAATGTAAAATTGCTTAATTAATGTTGAAATGCATTAGAAGAGTGCTCCCACTCTGCTTCATCTTTGGAAAATATTGTTCAAAAATGGCAGTACAATATGTGTTATGGTTTGTTCCTTGAGTGCTGAAGGCCACCTTAGTACTTATGAGGCCAAGGTCACATATCTACTGAATTCTGTATGGTGAGCCACCCCTTCATGTTCAGAACTCTGGAAACACTTACAATTCCTGCCATTTATTTCATTCGTCTACTGATACCTAAAGCCAAGAAAATTGAGGTCTTGGCAGCTTAGCTGAAATGGCAAAATGAAAAATTAGGTTGAAAGTATTTCTCCTGCTTTATCTCTGGAATTTATTGAAAATATAAAGTATTTTTTTCTATTTTTCTATTTATCTAACTGCTCATCTGTTCACCTTTCTGTCAGGTTATTGATATCTTTTTGTCCGTATAACTGCCTTACCAGCTGCATTTTATCTGTATGCATTCTAATTGATCAATGACTTTCTAATTCTCTTTCTGTCAAGCTGCTATCACTCACCTAAACTGATAGAGAGAGGACCTGACAGGTAGTTAAATTAAACAGACAGAGTAGAAATAAGTAAGCAGACAAACCAAACAGAAACACATGTAAAACTGGCATGTAGAGAGATGGAGAAACTTTCAGTGACTTAAACAGGTTGTGGAAAGCCTCAGTATACAACCCATGTGCTACACAATTGTCTATTGCTCTGGGTCTAATAATGTTCCATCGTTTTTACATGGACTTATTAATGCCCTCCTGTTTAATTGTGTGCTGTGCAGTGCATATAACACTTTGAAACATCAAGTGAACACCAATGTGTACAAGTTTGTTAAAAATCATATCAACACAAATGGAATGCATCATAATACTATTGATGCCATCAATAATTAAATTAACATCTTACTCATCCTAAAACAGAATCTGAAATAGATCAGCAATAAATATAGAAACAATGAAATGTGCCAGTAAAAGAAGGCTGTATGGTTTATCTAGTCTGCCCAGCATGTGGTTGCATGCCATCTAGAGGTTCATGTCCATCCCCTCCCTGCCCTTCTCAGCAGCACATTATGCCTCTCCAACCATCTTCTAAAACACACTACAGTTTTTGTCCTGATCAGCTTCTTCAAAAGCTTGTTCAACCCCTCTACCAACCCCTCTGTGAAACAGTACTTGCTAGCATTCCCCTTGAATTTACCCTCCCCCCCCCACCACCAGATTGCTGTTGTTCACCCTGGTGGACTTATTGCTACTGATCTTGAACAGTTGACTTGAGCCCATCATTGTAATTCCCTTTATGTATTTAAATGTTTCATTCATGACCCTCCTTTCCTACCACATCTCCTCCTAGTCTCCTGTAAGTATATGCTGAGGTTTTCCAGTCTCTGTATGAAACATAGAAACATAGAAATTATTGGCAAAAAAGGACCGCTTGACCCACATAGCCTGCTCAGACTTTGTCTGCTTATTCTGTCTTCCACAAACTCTACCTGGTCTCTACTGAGCCTCCCTACCTATTTACAAATATTCCCTTACACCTACTCCATGCATGTTTGAAGCCCCCACTGTTTTCACTTTCATCACCTTTGCTGGCAGACTATTCCAGACATCCACCACTCTTTCAGTATGTGCTCTCGTTGACTCTGTATCATCTTTGTTGCCCTCCACTGAACTGATTCAAGTTCATTTATGTCCTTCTTCAAATGATGGTTGCAAAATTGCACACAGTATTCAAGGTGTGACCTCACCAGTGTTCTATGCAATTGCAAGATGGCCTCTTTCTTCTTATTGCTGATCCCGTTATCTATGCATCCCAGAATTTTGTTCACTTTTCCTACTGCCTTACTGCATTGTACAGGTGTTTTAAGGTTGTTTGAAATCACCACTGCTATATCCCTTTCCTCGTTGGTCACTATGACATTAACTCCAACCAACTTGCATGTAATCCCTTGATTTTTGCAACCCACATACAGTACATGACTAAGCACTTTTTGGCACTGGCATCCAGGTATCAGACATCATACCACCTCTCAAGCCTCTCCAGACCCTCCCTTATGTCCGTTCCTCGCAGTCAGCCCTGCCACAAATGTTTGATGTCATCTACAAACAGGCAGCTTTTTACCGCTGATTTCATCTCTGATATCACAATAAAGATGAAGAAGAATGATGGGCAAAGAACTGATTCCTGTGGGACCTTGTTATAGACTTTCTTCAACCCCAATTATTCCTCATTAATGCCCTGCATACTCCCTCCCAGCCAGCTGCTCACCTACCGTGTTTGTGAGCCTCAGACTCAAGGTCTCCCAGTTTATTGATTAATACAGTCCCTTCTGCTTGTCACCCTATCCTTGTCTCCCCACCAACCACCCAGCCTATCCTCTCACCCATCTGCCACACCCATCCCTTTATTCCTACCCCAACCCCGTTTTACCCATTCTGCCTCCTAGCACTTCTTCCCTTTCTCCACCTCCGTGTCTCCCTACCCCCTCCTACCCTACCCCAGTGACCTCCCTCCCCTAGACCCCCTCCCTGTACCCCCTCTCTGTGCACTATATTCCTGTCATGCTGAACCTACCACCCTCCCTTCCCTACCTCCTGTCTCCCTACCACCTCCTACATCTACCCCAGTCAACACCTCCCTTGACCCCTCCATGTACCCCATCTCAGTGCACAATATTCCTGTCCCTTTGGACCTACCACCCTCCTCTGCAATGTCACCTACAGCTTCGTGTTTTCACTTTTTTCTTGTTTTCTTTTCCTTCTGCCTCCAGTGAAGACTTGTCTCACTCTATATGTATCATCTATGTGCACATTAGTGCTGTTAGTTTTTTGTATGTAATGTATCAGTTATTTGCAACAATCCAAGTTGTACCTTATCATTGCCATTGCTGTTTACTTGTGCTATCCAAATCTGTTTTGTATAAGATCATGTACGTCAATGTATTGTTTGAAATTTCTAGGACCTCCTTGTGAATGAGCTTGCTCAATGGAGTAATTCCTGTAATAATAAACTTGAACTTGAACTTGAACAGTATTTTGTGTGGAACAGAATCAAATACCTTGTTAATATCGACATACACTATGTTTGCTGCCTGACCTTATTCCCCAGTCCTCATTATTCAATGGAAAAAGTCAATCAGATTTGTTTGACATTATCTTCCTGCCACAGACCCACGTTGTCAGTTTTCTTACAGTCTATTTGCTACTACAAGCTCTACCACTTTTTCATTTGGTATGGTTTATATCACTTTGCTAATTATTGATGCCAAAACGACTGGTTCATTGCTAGTCCCAGTCTTGTATAGGGATATCACATCTGCTATTCTCCAGTTTACAGGCACTATTCCAGACTCCAGGAACCAGTTGAAAATCTCTGCCAGGGCTTCAGTTAGTACTTGTGTGCTTTTCCACAACAATCTAGGGTGCAGCCTGGCTGGTCCTCAAGATTTATTTATTTCAGGGCTAAGAGTCCTTTAAGTACTCTGTCTGTGGCAATGGGGTCTGTGCAAAGTTTTAGCTTCTCCTTCTAGACCTGTGCCAACCCTCCCCTGTGGTAGTGGCCCATCCTTCTCCTTCATGAATACGGAACAGAAGTTTTCAATTAGTATGTCTGCTTTACCCTTGTTTACTTGCACCTACTGTACCTCTCTCCTTGCTGCAACTTAGCACTGCTTTCCTTCATGTGCCTTTTCTCCCTGATACAGCAAAATAAGGCCTTGCTCCTTACTCGAGTCCCCTTCAGTTATCCTACATTCCATGTCTGCTTTGTCCCTCCTCACTCCCTGTTGACATCATTCAGTTTATCCAGATCGGCATCCCTGTCCTCCTGTTGGCTCCCCTTTGAATTTCTTAAAGGCCTATTTTCCAATTGACTGCATTTTCCACCTCCCATGTGAGCCATATCAATTTTCTCAGCCTTCTTCATTTTCCCACCTGCCTTAGGCAGCAGCTGAATATTTTGAAGGTTGTGCCTGTGGAGGGTCCATTTTACTTCACCCCGCCCACTTGATTATTTACAAATTTTCTTTACATTTCTCCTTCATGTTGTTGAAATTCACCCTCCTAAAATTAGGCAACAGGGAAATAGGGAAACATTCAGCACTAACAGACCCACACTCAACTGTGCAGCTAGTCCCAATTTCCACATTGTCTACAAAAAAAATATTTACTGTTTACAGTAGTACAGTAGACTGTATCAGGTTGATTCCATTGACTGCCAAGCTGAATTTGCTGTAACCAGAAATCACAGATTTCACTGCAACTGATGTCAGTGCTAGTTTGAAACAGTAGAAGATTCAATAGTCTGCAGTGCACATTAGAGTTATTATAAGCTCTGATCAGATGTTTGCTGGTCCAGGTGCTTTCCCACAGCTAAGCACAGTGGAAGCCTTTACCATGTTCAGTTGTGTCATGTTACCATGAAGACCGATATCAGAAAATATAGACAAAGCCACATTTACCTGAATGCGGCTTAACAATCAATATCATAATTTGACGTGCTGGGTGGCATACCATACCTACTGTGTATGTGGTGATGCCTTCCACTGTACAGTCCTCTGTGGCTGTACTTAGCCCAGGGGGAACAGTAGAACCAACAAACAAAAGACAAGATCTTACAAAATCTTTAACATTCATTTCAGGTTATTGACTGTCCTACTGCTGCAGTCCAGCTCTAAAATCAGCTGCAGGGAATTCTGGGATTTCTGGAAGTCAAAAGAATCAGCCTGCTGCAATCTACTACATTGCAGTAAACAGTAAGAGAAAAAATATTTTTTGCATACAAACTGCAAATTGGGTCCAGACCCACACTTAGATATGGGGTTCTGGAGGCTGACTGTTTCCCTTTAACCTAGAATATAGTTGCAGCAAATGATCTGGTCAGAAAGTTATAAAATTTCTGTGATGTCTCAAGAGTAATGTTCTGCCTGCCTGCAGTTCCACAGTAGGACCACCAGAGGGAATTTCTTTAAAAATAACACTAAATAAATGGAAATATCTGTCCATATCTTTGGTTGTAACTATCAGTTTCTCATGCATTTCCTGTAAGTAAGGGCACCAGATGAGAAGATAAGTTATCCTCTCCAAGTTTATATTGCTTGCACAATTTCTGAAAAGACCTTAGAAATGTGTCATATTTTTATTTTGCATGTCTTTCAAGCAGTACCAATAAACAGTGTTTACATGCAGTGAGTACAGATCCTGAGGTTAACTCATTGGTGTTACTACTCACCAAGTTGGGCATTTTCAGCTCTGTGAGTTCCAGTTGATGATGCTGCTCCTCCACTTTTTATGCTTGTTCCAGTCTTCTCATCTCCATTTCTGCTCTCCTTTTCCTTTCTTCTCTCTCTGTCACTCCATCATTATTTTCTCCAGCTTTAGCTGTTCTTGTTCCCCTTCCTCACTCCATCTAGCTCTCCAGTTCCACTGTCTCTGAGGTTTCACAATGCAGATTCCCTTTTACAATCAGCTTTTGCCTGTTCAGTGCCAACTGGTGTGATCTTTCCTTGACTCATGGTCACTACATGGGAACTGAAGATTCACCCTACACCTGCCATGCTTTCGCTTGATCAGTATCCATCAGTTCCTGAACCAAGTCTATTTTGGGTGACCCTTTTCATCACTCCTTTAGAACCATAGATGTTCTGCAGTGCAAACACTGTCAGTCTCTCATATTTTTGTGCCATGTTGCTTCTTTGCAAAAAGTTCTGGATTGAGTCCTCTGTTTTCTTCCTTCACACAGTGTCCAGTCCCAGCTGCTGTTCCAACAATATGTGACAGTTGTGTTTACTCTCCAGTCTTTTGCAGAAAAGTATACTGCTACCATTTAGGGGACAGACTAAGATGGTAAAGTGCAGTCTCATCACTTTGGCCTGATAACCAAATATCACCTTAACTGTGCACAATCTAGCATGAGGCTCAGCTATGTAAAGGTTGCCAGAGCAGTCCCACAACTTTTCTCATCTGGATGTCTCAGATTGCCTTTGGATATCATGTTTTCATTTAGCATACGTAAATGCTTTAAATATAGATTTCAGGTCACACATTATTTGCAAATAATATCTCTTTATATGAACATACGAAGAAGCCAGCAGAAGAATGCCATTTGGTCTATCAAGTCTGCTTGTGTTGCAGTATCCACAGCTTGAGCTACTGTCCCAGCCCCCTTTCAACACTCTTCCCTTCCTCTCTACCCATGAACCTTACCCTTCCCCTATTCCTGTCCCAGCCTTTCTTAAAGCTGCCCATTGTCTTCAATGAGATTACCTTTTCTGGCAGCACATTTCAAGTGTCCACACCCCTCTCTGTGAAGAAGTGCTTCCTGACCTCGATCCTAAACCTCCCACCTTCCAGCTTAAGACTGTTCCCCCTCATGCTATGATAGCCACTCAGCTTAAAGAGACTCTCTTTTTCAACCTTCGTTATCCCTTTCAAGCACTTGAAGGTCCCAATCATGCCCCCCCCTCTCTCTCCTGTCTTCCAGGGAGTATATATTCAGTGCCCTTAACCTCTCCTCATATGTCTTACCCTGCTGACCAGCTATAATCTTTGTAGCCCTCCTCTGGACCTTCTCCACCAGGTTAATGTCCTTTCTGAAGTGTGGGCACCAGTACTGAATTCCATACTCTAGATGTGGCCTTACCAGTGACCTGTACAAGGGCAGTATAACCTCCTCTATCCTACTACTGACCCCCCAAGATATGCATCCTGGCATCTTGTTTGCCTTTGCTGCAACTTTCTTGCACTGCGTGGAGTACTTCTGGTCACTAGTGATCATCATTCCCAGATCCTTCTCCTCCTCTGATGCAGATACTGGGACTCCATCCAGGTAGTACTCTGCCCTAGAATTCTTGACTCCAATATGCATAACTTTGCATTTCTTGGTATTGAAGCCATGCTGCTAGATCCTGGACCACCTCCCTAGCTTTTCCAGATATTCCTGTAGGTTCTGTATACCTTCACCTGTTCCACTCTCCCACAGAACTTGGTGTCATCTGTGATTAGGCACATTCTGCCCTTAATGCCATCTCCAATGTCATTGATGAAGACATTGAACAAGACCAGCACTGAGCCCTGCTACAATGCTGTATTTACAGAGAAATACAAAATCATGCATACTCCTATAATGCAAAGCATCAAAGGATATATATGCAAATTACCAGGAAATGTTAGGCTGGTACAAACAGAAGACACAGAACTCATCAGTGTGCCTTATTTGGATGACTCTCCATGGGGAAATGAACCAGCCCTAAGCTGGTCTTACATGTTTGGGTCATGGTGAGCACCAGAAAAACACAAAAAAAAACTAAAAGACATAGAACCTCAGTTCAAAAACATTGAGTCATGGGGAACCACAAAGGGCATTGGCCATAAAGCTAAGTTTCAAAGAAATACAAAATTACACATACCCCATAAGTGTATATATATATATATTCTTTGCAAAAATCTTCTTTTAATGCATCAGTTAGGGTTAAAACGACAAAAGTGGGGAAATAAGGAGACCACGTGATGCAGAGTGCTGAGTAGAAGCACCTCCACTAAGCTCCAGCCTCCTGACTTTATAATCATCTTTTTCTGATATCTAGATCTTACAAAACCATCTGTATTCAGCTGTTCCTGCCTACTAAGCACCTAGAGCATCTCATTAATTTGTTTGGGGCACTAAGGGAGGCTTACATGAAGAAAGCCCCACAAAAACATACTCTACCTGCCACCCCCGCGAAGGCCCCAAAGAAATCTCAGGCCTCAGGTGGGCCTGATAGGCCTGATCATTTGAGTCAAGCATTGGAATAAGAACCTCTAATGCTTAACAGGTTCCTGGAAGAATTTAAAGCCTTCCGTGAGGAGGTGAAAGAGATGGCGACCGACCTGAAGGCTCTTTCAAAAAAGATGGACGAGGTCTCGTTGACTGCCTCTGATAACACTGCCTGTATAGTTTCATTGGAGAAATGCCTAGAAAAGGTGGACCCTGGGTTAGTGACTACACGGCAGAAGCTCTCTCGTGTGGAGGCAAAGCTTGAAGATCTTGAGGGTCGCAGCTGCAGGAACAAAGTTGTGATTTTAGGGCTACCAGAAGGAGAAGAGGGCCAGAATACTGTAGCTTTTATACAGAAGTTGGTGGAACGGGTTGCTGGCCCCTCTCGCTTCGGCCCTGCATACATCATCAAGCGAGCGCACAGGTCATTGCGACCGAAATCTTCACCGGAGGCTGCCCCTCGCCCCATTATATGCCGATTTTTACATTTTTTAGAGAGGCAGCACTTTTTGTTGAAAGTGAGAGCCCTACAGGAGGTCCGTTGGGAGAATTCCAAATTGAGAATTGCACAAGACCTGCCAGGATCGGTCCGACTGAAATGTACAGCATTTCACCCGATAGTATCCAAGATAATTGCTGAGGGGCTTAAGTTTAAAATGGGGTACCTGGCCAGGCTGCAAGTACTCGTGAATGGATCCTAGTTAACTTATGAAGACCCAGAACCTGCCCTTTCAGGCCTCAAAACTGCTCTACCTGATCTGTTTCGAGATCCATGAGAAGTTCTGTCTCCAAGATGAGAGGAAGTCTGGTGCTGTCAAACTGGGACTGTTATCTTGTTAATTGTCTATGAAGACAGTAACGATGGGGTGCATCTGGAAGTTCTTGCTACTCAATTAGACTGTGTTAATATTTAGTTGGGTTATTTGCTGCGAGATACTTATGCTTTAATTCTAAAAGCGAATTTGATGTTCAGGGCCAGGACTCATGGAATGTTTGATTTGTCTATTCGGGGATGGTGTTCTTCATTCCAATGTAGCTAGTTATTTAGGCCATCACTAGTGAGGGGAAGGTCATGTTTAGCTTTTAAGGATCATTATTTTACTCCACAGGTGGCTTGGCTTGGGAGCTGTGCTGGGCTTTTTTATTATTTTCATGCTTGTACTCTGGTAGGATCGTTCAGTGGCCACTAGAGGGAGCTCTGTGTGCACAAATTGTAACTTAGTGCTCTTGTTAATTTGGGGAGGATTTCCCTTAGTTTTGTTTCCCGTCTCGAGTTCAGGGTAGTAAAATACCCCATGCGGGGTTCTCAGGTCTTTGGGCTGGTAAGTGCCCTGTGCAGAGATGTCCTTCCTTATTAATTTTTTGCCTGGGGCTCAAGATGTTAGAGTCTCTCACCGGTTTTCAGGTCATATTCTGGTTGGAAGGGGTAATTTCCCTTTATAAGACTCCCGGTTTGTTTTCGACTCACAAAGACATTTTCTACAGGGTGACAGGGGCCCTATTTCCCATTTAGTCTCCAGAGGTTTCTGTGCATTTGTTTGTGTTTCGCAGGCCACCCTACCCCTTTTATCATCCTAATGCATTCATTGTGCGCTTATGTCTGTAGCCCAGCACCGCTTTCAAGTTACTACGGGTTGCTAAAGTAGGATTGTTGCTTGTTACTCATTTGAGGGGACTGTTACACTTGCTGGAAGCAGAGGGATATATTTGGGGGGCTGGAGGGGGAGGAAGGGATGCAGTACTGTGTTAAACATTGCTTGTTACAGTGGGGGTGGTTGGGTGGGGTGGTAAATGCTGGGCTAGGGACAGGCTTTCTCTATGTCAAAGGAAAGGGGGGAACTTTGGGGGAGGAGGGTCTGGGGATGTTCTGGTTTGGGTTGGAGGGAGGGTGGTGCACACAGCAGTAATCATAGGAACCTTACCAAGTATTTCTCTATGTTTCTGTATGGGACTTTTGGAACTAAGCTCATTATTCTTGTTCTAGATGGCTAACAGTGTGATTTTCGCAACTTGGAATGTGAAGGGGATCAGGCAAAAGTCTAAACAATATCAGGTGCTTAATCATCTAAGTCTACTGCGTTCCCAGATAACATTTTTGCAGGAGTCTCATTTGTTAGAATCCAAAGCTTTACAACTAAGGAGACAACAAGTGGGTCAGGTCTTTAATGCCTCGGGATCTACCAATAGCTGTGGGGTCATGTTAATCATTAATAGAGGCATTCCCTTCATTTCCACACAGGTCATTAAAGATCCGGGGCGTAGATTTGTTCAGGTTCAGGGCGCCCTTTGGTCAGTTCCACTTTTGCTTTGCAGTATCTATGGGCCTAACAATGATGATCCAGGCTTTTTCAACAGGCTGATCATGATTATTTTACCAATGCTTCCCATTATGATTATTATGGGTGGTGATTTTAATCAGGTACTGGATTCTAACTTGGATAGGTCAGGTAGGGGACTGAGGGGGCTTTCCCAGGGGCAAAGGGCATTTAAGGAAATGGTTTATCAATGCGGGCTTTGTGATCTTTGGTGCATTCTGCATCCTAGTTCCAAGGAGTTCACCTTTAATTCGATGGTGCATGGATCGCAGTCTCGCATTGTCTACATATTCATCTCTCAGGGGCTCTTGCCTGGGGTTATGTCTGCCTCGATCCAGCCTGGCCCCATCTCAGACCATTCCCTTGTGGTATGTAATTTGACTTTTCTCAACGCACCTAGAAGGGAGAACTGGTGGAAACTCAATGAACAGCTGTTAAAAGATGCCAAGTATTGTAAGCTTATAAAAGAACAAATTGAGTTTTTTTCTCATCTAACTCTATTGATAGTGCAAAGCAGGACATCTTATGGGGTGCCTTTAAAGTGTTTATGAGGGGAATCCTTATTAGTTTAGCTTCGAAAAGGAAAAGGGCACGGGAGGAAGACTTAGTTTCACTATTGTCCCAAATACGGTCCCTCGAGACTAACCTTTCTGTCAACACTTCGAGTGAAGACAGAAAGAAGCTTCTTGTGGCCAAGGATAGATATTTAGATTTGCTGAGGAAAAAGGCAGAGTTAGCTATTATCCAAACTAGAGCCAGCTACACGGACCAGGGAGAGAAGACGGGGCGTCTCCTTGCATTACGACTCAACTTAAACAACAGGAGTCGGCAAGATTTATCCCCCCAATTCGAGCTCAAGCAGACTGGTCTCTGAGAGTATCCTCTTCTGAGATAGTGCAAGAGTTTGCACTATACTACGAACAGCTGTACAGGGATATGGAGAGCCTTCCTTGCCCAGAGTCCCTGGAGGAGTATTTAAAGGATTCCCATCTGCCCTCCCTAACAGAACAACACAAGTGTTTTCTGATATCACCAATATCTCAGGAGGAGATCTCCGGGGTCATAGGAGCCTTGCCATCAGATAAGGTCCCGGGGCCAGACGGTTTCTCCCCATTATTTTACAAAGTTTTCCAAGAGATCTTACTCCCGATGCTTCACTGGCTCTTTCAGCACATTTTGTCCAGGGTGGGGGTAGATGCCTATCTGTTCGAAGCCCTGATTGTTCTCCTCCCCAAACCAGACAAAGACACTGAGTTGGTCCAAAGCTTCAGGCCTATATCCCTTTTAAATCAAGACATCAAAATCCTTTCAAAGATATTGGCCAGTAAATTAACTTTGGTCCTTCTGGACCTAACAGGTATGGCCCAGGTCGGGTTCATGAAGGGGCATTTGTCCTCAGACCATCTGTGCACGTTGTCGCATGTCTTCGCAGTGTCCAGGGATGCCGCTTTTCCAGCTGGGCTGGTCTCCCTGAATGCCAAGAAGGCTTTTGACCGTGTGAATTGGAACTTTCTGTTTCAGGTTCTTAGGGCCTTCCAGTTTCCCACCATTTTTATAGACTGGATCCATGCATTATACAAAGCCCCTTCAGCAAAGATTTCAGGAAATGGTGCATTTTCTAAATCTTTCTCATTATGTTCAGGCACTAGACAGGGTTGCCCCTTTCACCCCTCCTATTTAACCTTTACTTGGAACCTCTCATTTGAAACATTCTCAGCAATGTAGAAGTACAGGGCATTTGGGTGGGACGTCATGAGGTTAAGGTTACCACGTATGTGGATGATCTCCTTCTTTATTTATCCCACCCAGTGTCCTCTGTTCCTGCCTTGCTGGGAGAAATTGCTAAATTCAGTGCCCTCTCAAATTATAAGTTAAATGCTAATAAATCCTCCTTTTTTCCTCTGAATCACAAGATTTTTAAGGCTGACATTACTTCCTTTGGTTTATGTTGGCCACCACGGATACTGAAATATTTGGGCATCAAATTAACACGTAATCCTCTAGCATGGTTTAAGGAAAATATGGAGCCTCTTTCCCAGCTTATAATTCAGGACCTGGATAGATGGTCCAAACTCCTGGTTTCATTATGTGGCCAGATTAATATTATCAAGATGAACATCTTCCCAAGAATTTCTACCCCTTATCTCTGATTAATTCATTCATTCCTTTATCCTGGTTTCAGAAAATGCATGGTATCTTTACCAAGTTTTTCTGGGCTGACAAGTACCCTGATTGGTGTACTATAAATTGGCTGCTTCTAAGCTTGATGGAGGACTGCAGATTCCCCACCTGGCTATTTATTACTGGGCTAGCCACCTGGCTAAATGTCTGAAATGGGTTTGTCCTGATCCCCAGAATGTGAGACCGATATGGCTCAAAATAGAGTTAGATTTAATCCGGTCTATGAATATGGACCCATTAACTTTGTTCTATGTAAAAATGTCCCAGTTACAAGGCACGGAGAAGTGTCCCACCTTTAGGACTTCTTTAAAAGTATACACACAGCTTTGTTCCTTTTTGCGCTATACCCCTCAGCTTGACCTGGCCCAATCCATCTGGAACTCTCCATCCTTTACCACGAATAAACAGCGATTCTCCACACTTGGTTGCCTCAGCTGGGTGATAGGATTGTTTCCTCTTTCCTGGATGATGAAGGAAAGTGGTTCTCAGTGGACGAGATCATTTGGAAATTTAATATTCCACTACACTCACACTTTAAAGTGGTTCAATTAAAACATTTACTTATAACAGTGTTAGGCAATACCCCCTCCCCCCGTCAAGCAGTCAGGGCCCTGATTCCAGAATCCTCCTCCCTACTAGAGTGCTCGGGGGTCATTTCTAAATTATATCACAACTTGTTTTATAGACGGTACGGGGTCCCCTTCAGACCGACCAGGTTCTGGAGCTCCTAACTCCTAGAATATGCTCCCAACTGGCAAATATTGTGGTGGTTCTGTCATAAGTACATGTCCCAAGATAGACTGTGTCTTATGCAATACCACATTTTGCATAATATGTATTATACTCCTGTTAAGTTAGCGAAATGGGGTCGTCTTGACTCTAACTTATGTGTTAGATGTTTCCAAGGGGAGTGAACACTCCTTCATATATTTTGGTTGTGTCCTAAAATATCTTTGTTGTGGGACTCTATCAAAACCTTCCTGGACCCCATGCTAGGTCTGCAGGAGTGTTTCACACCCAATATTTGCCTCCTAGGGGATCTGTCCTCTATTAGGGTTAAGGTAAGGAGGTTTCATATCTCCATGATTGCACTATCTGCCAAAAATCTTATTTTACACCACTGGAAAGATAAGGTCACCCCCACATTATTGGAATGGGTAAATGAAGTCCTAGCTAACTTGCATACAGAGAAGGCTATAGCAAGCCTCCATAACAGATTATTAGTCTACACTCATATATGGGACCCCCTTCACTCTTTAATTATTGCTACCTGGATATAAGCACTGTTTTATAGGAAATAGCCCTGTATACCTCGGTATAATATTACAGTTCTTATATTGAATGTAACTTGATACTGCTGTACTGGGGGGGCAGTCTTAAAGGAATATCTATTGTATTCATATCTTACTTGTCATGTTAACTGCCTCCAATGTTGTGGAATATTTTGTCAATAAAGGTTGAATTATAAAAAGAATAGTAGGGAAATAAGACATTAGGGTTGAGACCCTAACACCCCCAACACCCTGTCCTCCACATACCAACAGATGCCGGGGTGTGCCATGGGGTTGCAAGGCCCCACTGTCACCCCATTACATATGTAAGCAGGTTGACATGCTACAGTAAAGGAAAATGGAGTGAGAGTTAGGTTTCAAGACCCCATGGCACACCCCAACATTTGTGGGTCTGTGGAGGATGGGGGTGGTGGTGAGATTAGGGTTTCAACTCTAATGTCACATTTCACCACTTTTGTCACTTTAACCCAAACTAATGCATTAAATGAATTTTTTTGCAACGAATTTCCTTATTTTTGAAAAAATGTAATATAACTAGTAAATAGCATGTATTGATGGGAGCGCGGGGCCACCCAGCTGCCCATCTCTGCATAACAGTATGTACATAGCTACAGAGCCATACAGCAGCGCTCTAGGGCTTGGAACCCTTGTAACACTAATTTGCCAATATCTCAGGAACTGTAGCAGCTAGGAAACAAATTTTAGTGTCATTGTAATCACAACAGTGAATTGTCCATGCAGCATGAATCAACTGAATCCATATCTTGCATTGTTTAGAAGATATGGGCATCAAAAAGCACTGTGGGTGCTGCAATGTTATCTTAAGAGAAATTTCTCAACTTTGGAATGTCATAAGTATGTAACCAATGCAATTTTTTACACTGAACCAGTATGCATCACATCTATGGGACACCCCTATTGGACCCTGAACATTTCGAAACAAAAGTCCTTACCATTTCCTGGCAGTAAACTGGCAAAGGTTTACAGATCCTTCTTCATGAGCTGTCAAAATCCCCATTCATGAGCCAAATCCCCATTCAGGAGGTGACAAAATCCTTGTTCGTGAGGCAATCCATGTTCATGAGCTAGGGCCATCTGGTACTCATAACATGAATGGGGATTTTGACAGCTCACGAACAAGGATTTTATTTTATGATCCCCATTCATGAGGTGTCAAAATTCCCTATTGTGAGCTGATCCCCATTTGTGAGATAGGGCCATCTGGTCCTTATCCCACAAACAGGGATTTTAACAGCTCACGATTGGGAAAGGCTCACAAATGGGGATTTGGACACCTCACAAATGGAGATCGGAAGCGAGTCATGAAAGGGGAATTTCAAACAAATAAATGGCTGTTTTTTAATAAACTGATGGAAACCAAACACATGTTTTATAGAGGGCAGCACCCTGAACAAAAAACATACATTTATTTTCACAAAATGCTTCTGTGGGGCAAGTAACAACATTTTCTTTTGGGCTAAAAGTGAAAACAAGATGGCAGCTCACAAATGGGGATTTTTTTCTCATGAACAGACATTTCATGAATCCCCATTCATGAGCTGTCAAAATCCCTGTTTGTGAGCTGAAATCCTTGTTTGCAGCCGTGCATCTATCCAAAAGGCTGAACTGAGCATACTCAGAACACTTATTTTCAAAATTAAATAACTTTAGATCAGAATAATATTTTTTTGCCAAACAAATGCTGGCTTGTTCCTTAGAGTAAACTCTTTCTACCCTGAAAACAGGCTAAAATTCTAAATGGTGTGGCTGCAGGACGATGAGGAAAATTAAGGAAAAATCGGTAAAAAAAAAAAGCAAACAACTCACTTTTTCCATATGTGCTGCACAAACTCCACACATCCGATCAAAACAAAACTTGGCACGTCAAGAGATCTACCCCACAGAACAGTGCATACCAAATTTCATGCAAATCTGTTGAACATTTACAAACTTATTAAGGGCAAAATTTGGTGTTTAACACTAAACTGCACAGTCAACCATAACTTTATAGGCGTGACCGTGCCTCTATAATATTTATACACATATATAAAACTTTAGGCTGTTTAAGCTTTAACCCTTAGCAGACTGTGGGTATATATATATATATATATATATATATATATATATATATATATATATATATTATAATAATATATTATAGTGGCACGGTTGTGCCACTATAGTTAGGGTTGAGTACTCATTTAAGGTTGAATCTGAAATTTGGCAGCTTAATAACTTTGCCACCATTTAATGGATTTGCCTGTAATTGGGCATGCACAGCCTATCATCATATATCTCTGGACCTGCCAAGTTTTGTTATGGTCAGATGTACGGTTGCAGAGCTACAGAGCACCAGAAAATGCACAAATTATGCATTTTTGAGCATTCTTTGCTCACACCTGCAAGTTGCACTGTCTGCATGAATAGTCCAAAACTTTCAAGAAACATGCAGCCAGGGTTCTCAATGTGCTTTTTGAAGATTTCGTGAAAAAATATTAAATGGTTAAAAAGTTATTCAAAAAACAATTTCCCATTATAGTCAATGGGAAAAGTTAAAATATGCGAAAGAGCAGCAAATGCAGTTTTTAGTATCGCAAATGACCCTTGTAGTGTCGTAAATACGCCATCTTGTTTTAAGTTGGTCATCACAGAAATGCTTGGCATTTAAAGATGGGACCCTCTAGGGACACAATTCTTGCTGTGTTTACCTAGTTGAGCCCTGAGGATGCTAGCCATGTCTTTTTTGGGGGTGGGGGTTAAACACCCCAGAAATATGTTTTTTTTTTAATTTTTGCAAAAAGTAGTGTTGCAAAGTAGTGTCGCATATGTGACACTTCTGCAATTTTATTAGCGAAAGTGTCGTGATTTGAGGCACTACTTTGTGACACTATGCCAAAAACAATAGAGAATCTTAGCCACCCTGCTGCAAAAGAACGGTTTGGTCTCTCTGGCAGAAATTTGGAGAGAAGAAAACCAAGTTCCCACATATGTGTGTTCTGGTGGTTTGGTGACAAAATATTTCATGGCTGCAAAGTTACGGCACTCTGAAGTTTATGCTTTTTCCCATAGGCTAACATTACGGCGTCCGCCGCACCATTGGGGCCCGTATCTCGAAAACGCTTCGAGATATGGACTTTTCTTCAAAAGAATTCTCAGCTCCCCACCAGGGGGCTAAGTGCAAAACTAGCCAGGAAAGTCATAAATAATATGAGATTTTAATTTTTTTTCTATGTCGTATGATTCCTGAAATATATCCAATTTAGTATTCCTAGTTTCCATTTTCTTCTCCAAGGGCCATTATTATGCATACATTACTTGTATTCACTGTGCTTCTGAATGCACCTTTTTGGGGAAAAAAGTGTACGTGTTTGAGTTACTGTTACAGTTAGCTGTTCTGCTTGCGTTTTTGTAACCGTTTGCGTTAGTGTTTCCCGTTTACGTCACCGTGTGCGTTACCCTTTGTGTTTGCATTTGTGCTTGCCTTTGCATTACTGTTACTATTTGCATATCCATTACTGTTTTTGGTTGCATTTTCTTTTGTGTCACTGTGTGCATTCCCATTTGTGTTTGCGTATGCACCTCCATTTGCATTTGTGTTTCCTTTGGCATCATCGTTGGTGTTACCGAAAGCGTTTCCAATTGCATTACCATGACCGTGTGCATCACGATTTGTGTTTGCCTACACACTTGCATTTGCATTTCCATTTGTGTCAGTGTTCCCTTTGGCATTATCACTGGTATTACGATAACCATTTGCATTTCCAATTGAGTTACCATTACTGTTTGTGTGTGCATCACCGTTTACATTTTTGTTGGCCTTAATGTTTGTATTTTCGGTAGCATTTCCATTGTTGAGTGTGTTACTGTATCCTTCTGTGTCACCGTTGCCATTACAGTCTGCAATTCGGTTTGCGTTTGTGTTACCATTATCATTTTTGTTACCTTTTGCAGTTCCATTAGCGTTTCCGTTATTCTTTTTTGTTAATGTTTGCATTTCTGTTGCCATTAGCATCTGTGTCACCATTTGCATTACCATTTCTGTTTTCATTAACGTTTGCACTTGCATTATCATTTACATTTGTGTCACCATGTGCATTACCATTTGTGCTTGCATTTGCGCTACCGTTAGCATTACTATTTTATTTTACCTCACTGTTTCCATCACTGTTTGCATTAACATTACCGTTTGTGTTTTTCTGTTTGCATAGTGCAGTGCAAAACATTGTTTTAGTTATTTTTCTTCATGTCTTCCATGCTGCATAGCACAGCCAGTGTGTGGTTGATTGGTGGAAAGACCTTTGTTCAAGTACAATGCCAGTTTTTGTTTAGTGAAAAAATGTTTTTCCGTTCCAGAGTTATGACCATTTGAAGTTGGACCGCTTCACAGTTACTGATTTTTCGGCAGCCAGATCCTCCATTTTAGTGCATTTTTGGCCACGATTTCTGCCATTTTGTGGTGGAAGACTTCTTAAAGGTACAGAAACATAAAAATTGAATATCTCTGAAATAATTTGGTCTGTTCACATGAAATTTGGAGGATGTTGAGTGGATGTCCTGGAGATGTGAAGTATGCTGTTTCCATGTTTGAAAACTAATTCACTGTGGAGATACTGTGTGACGCAGTTAATGTTTTGTGCATAGCATTCTGCATGGTGCTACTGCCTTTAAATTTATATCATAGGTAGCCCTAGTGGCACAGAGGTGCCTTACAGTGGTTTCATGTCTGAAACATTAACAGGTGAAGAATTAGGCCATTCTGACAAATGAAATTTGGTTCATTATGCTTCAATAACTTCTGAACTGTGTGTCTGATTTGCCTGGCATTTGCAATGTACAAAGACTTATAAACCATCTTTCACTGTGCCAATTTTTGTGTCACTGGCACTTACGTTTACTGAATTGTGCATGTTACGATGTTTGCTCATGTTGCTGTGTGACCGTTGAAGAGATGTACACACAATTCTGGACACATGGTGTGCCATGGTACATGTCTTCATTTAAAAATTTTTCATTTCAGTTGGTCATACAGTTTTTGCACAGTGAAGTGACAAAAAATCACATGGTTGTAGAGTGGGACCCAAAGGCCCCCTCTCCCACCATCACATTCCATTCACTATTTGTAGTGCACATTCTCAAAAAGAAGGGAAATTCATGGCAAAAAAATTTGTTTAATGCATCAGTTAGGATTGTTCCACAGCAACAAAAGCAAGGGAATTCAGTATTAGGGTTGCAACCCCTTGCACCCCATGCTCACTCCATCTCTACTAACAGGCATCGGGGTGTGCGTTGGGGTCATCAGTCCTAACCCTCACCCCATTCTCCTATACTACACTGCCTCAGCTTATTTACATATGGAATGGGGTGAGAGTAAGGATGATTGACCTCAACGCACACCCCAATGCCTGTTGGTGGGCATGGGTGGGCATGGGGTGCAAGGTGGCAACCCTAACACTGAATTTCCTCACATTTGTCACTGTGGAACAACCCTAACTGATACAATAAACAGAGCTTTTTGTTGTGAATATATATATATATATATATATATATATATATATATATATATATTATATATATATTCACATATGTGGGTGGAGCTGGCATGGGGCAGTTGTTATGTGTGGCTAGAACACTTAATTTTCACATATAGTGTGCATTTATTTCCTTCTATTAGTTGTCAGTGGGTGGTGTTCACACTGTCACATCTTTAACTGCTCATATTAAGATGCATATCTCATTTACTTGGGGGTTCATTAAAGGTGTAATTCCTTTGGGTTTTCATTTAGATTGCTTACACTGATTCTGTGCATTTTTGTTATACACAGACTCTGTGTTGAAATCTGCATTTATCAGGCTCATGGTCTCGTTTTCTTGGGGGTCCTTGACAAGTTTTTTTTTTTTTTTTTGTTTTTTTTTGCACTTACACTTACAAGTGATACTTTCATGCATCATGTTTATATGTGTAGGTTAATTTGAAGCTTGATTTCAACTTGCAGTTGTACCTAATTTCAGGATTTTGTCTCTCATTATCTGTCCTTAATATACCAGGACAATTGGAATGTAAGTTGTAAGCTCATCTTAACGTATTAGAGATATGCCACTCAAGGTTTTTTTATCACTAGAATGCTTTCTTGGCATACTGAGACATTTTTAATTTATGTGACAAGAACTCTCTGGCTGTAGAGAATTCTTGATAACCTTTGCCCTTCTGAGGCTCCTCAGATAAAGGCATACTGGTGCTAATTAGCTTCTCTGACATAATCTTCTATTATGTTTTAAATGTATATGTTAAACCAATGAGAATTATTTCTGCTTTTTCTATATAACCTGGTGTTAATAGTATGGGATATTTGAAAAAGCTGCCACAAAGCTTCTGAAGAAGGACCTGGTTGGTTCAAAAGCTAAAGCACTTTGTTCTTTTCTGTAACATCCATGTTGGTCCAATAAAAGGTATCAAATCATTTGTTTCTGGATCTGTTGACTAAGGAATCCAGGATGGGGTGGTCAGCTAGACATCAGAGAAATAAAATGTTTTGGGAGCCATGATCAGTGGTGGGGGACACTAGGAACCATTAGGGTCCAAGGAAGGGATTGGAGGTCTTTACTGGGACCCCTGATCAGTGAGGGGGTGGATTAATGAGTTAAGCTGCAGTTACAAAAAGCC
The DNA here is from genome assembly GCA_016271365.2 of Neoceratodus forsteri. NCBI lineage: Eukaryota > Metazoa > Chordata > Ceratodontiformes > Ceratodontidae > Neoceratodus > Neoceratodus forsteri. Next base: position 847,770,878 of record CM057450.1, on the reverse strand, counting down.
TCAGGAATGTCCACTAGCAGTGATCCTTTCTATGGATTTTTTTCCACAGCTCAATAAATTATCCCACAGTATTTTATATTTTTTCTACAGTATTAAGACGTAATTTCTGCCAAAGTTTCAAAATGATTTCCAAACTTTCACGGAAGCGAAATTCGCACTTTCACCAAAATTCCACCTGAGGAAATTAATTTTCACACATCCCTACTGGTAATCCAAAAGTACATCTTTCACGCCCTGCTACCCAATGTTAAAAGAAACTACCTCATTAGTCAGTTGTACTCCCTTCTTCCTTGATACCCTGTGAGAAATATTCACCATGTACATCAAAGCAAATGACTTAAAGCCCCAGTGATCAAGTTCACGCAGCTGCAAAAATGAGTAGAAGAAGGATCTTACTGGCAATGAAATATTGCAGAATCATTATTTTCCTGGAGTGGGGGAGGGGCAAGTTTTCTCTTGAAATTCGCATTACTATATTGCTTTTTGAGCTGAAGAATTCAGAAAAGTGCCATTAAATGCTAAAACTGAATTCTCCCTACCAGAAATCCTCATGTCATGATTTTCCAGGGATGTTGCATCTCAGCCATACTGTCCTGAGTAAATACAAAATAAAAGTGAGTGCAGTAAAAGCAGGACCTCACTGGAAAGGAAATGTTGCATCTCAGCTGGGCTACTCTTGGCTTGGTAAATAAATTGTAAAAAAAAAAAAAATGAAATGTGGCTTGTAGCCACTGGCCTTTCCCAGTCCACCACCCTTCAAGCAATATGTTTCACTGTAGTTGTTAGAGCACTGTTGAGAACAAGGAGATTTCTGGTTTAAATACTGCACAGCCAAATACTGAATTAACTTTAGCATTGTAGACTTCAGTAAAAGCTAGATGCCTCTGGAATAAAAATGTTTCATCTTTCCTGGGCTTTCCTTAGTAAATTTATTGTGAAAAAAGAAAGACATATATTGATTAAAATTTAGCCTCCTTCACTTACTAAACAATTTCTCTTACACAACAATAGTAGTGAGAAAGAAATACTGTGACCTACTGAGACTTGAACCCAGACCCCAGAATAATGTCCTGTTTTTGTACCACTAAGCTATAAGCTCATATGGTTGGACATAAAGCTTCTGGACAGACTTATTTTCTCTGATATTGCCTATCCTACAACTAGAAAAAATAGAAATACAATCACAAACTGTAGTGAGAAAGAAAAAATAAATAATGTATAATGTGCAAGCAAACATTAAAACATTCACTTATGCTTGACTTGGTTGGGTATCAAGATACAAACACCTTAACTCTCAGTGCAGGAATTAAAAAAAAAGAATTATCCAGTTGTTCTGTAGGATAATGTCTAAATTGTATTCAGTTCAAAGCAATAAAATTAATAATGACTACAAATTCTCCCCCACCTTGGCCATTCATTTCCATGCCAAAGTTAAGTGCTTCCTCAGGACTTTGCTGTGTATTAGTTTGTATATGAATTCTAATTTAGAGCAGATCTCCACAAAACACAGTTGCAGATGAAATGTTTCTTACTCAAGTTGCATTCAAATACATACAGTAACCACCAGCTGGAACAAATTTATGTGACTGACTGTAACACAGAACTAACAGTTTCATTGTCTGCAAATCTGTTCCAGTGAACCCTATCACTGACATCAATAATAACATCAGCAAGTGAGTCACTCAAAGTAAATGCAACCCTAATGTTTGATGCATGCAGCAAAGAGTGCACATTGCTATAATATGTGCTGCAAAGCTAATATTGTTGGCACCTAAAGAAAAGGCAAATGAAAGGTTAGGGGGCAAAGACACCACAGCCTTGGAGAATTAGTGGTGTGGGTTCACCTAGGCTTAAAGGATCTCATGATGCAGTTATGGCATTATCTTGAGTTTTCCAGTACCTTTCCAGCCACATAAAAATACTAACACAGCAATGGTTGGATTAAGGGTGCCAACGAGCGAGTAGTGCCAATTCTACATTATATGAGTGTGCAAAATGCAAGGAAACCACACTACGGATTCAACAGGGCTCTGGTGACTTTTTCCCTAACTTTTCAGTCTTCAGCTTTTAATAACGTGTGCCTAAACTCTAACAGATCCATTAATATAGCTTATTGGAATGAATTCCCTGACTTTTTGAAAATGGTGTATAACAGCTGACAATGATAGTTTTCTTTCTGAATCGTTGGGCAGGACCAGAGATTTGTACATTTATGTGTAGAAGCAGACTGATAGGGCAAGGGGCCAGACATTTAGCATGTTTTATGCAGGAACGTTTGGTTCCTATGTGAAGAAACTGAGCCCTCAAGCATTGCCCTGGACCTGTACCTTGCTTCAGATTGAGATGGAAAAAAATCCATTCATATGTGCAGCTTGCTTTTTTCCAGACATATTTTTTCCATTCTTCTTCCTAAATAAAACATGAACTGTGCAGATGTATATGTGTGTGTGTGTGTGTGTGTGTGTGTATGTGTGTGCATATACACACATATATATATATATATATATATATATATATATATATATATAATAGATATTTATAGTGGTGCAGAGTGCAACTATAGTTAGGGCTGAGCAGGCACTTAATGTTAAACCTCAAATTTTGCACTTTAATAACTTTGCAACTGTTCTATGGAATTTTACAGATGTTTGTGTGTGTGGTCTCTTTGTGTAGGTCTCCTGAAGTGTCAAGTTACATGTCAGTCGGATTGGTGGATTTTGCGCAGAGCATAGTGAAAAACATTAAAATTCACCTTTTTGACAGCTTTTTTGTCATTGTGCTGCGACCAAAAAATTTTGCATTTTAGTCTGAAAAGTTTAGGGTAGAAAGGGCTTGCCACAAAGAAAAAGCCAAGGTTAGTTTGGTAAAAAAAAAAATATTAATCTGTTGTAAAGTTATTAAATTTTAAAAGTTTGGGTTCTGATCATGCTTAGTTTACTCTTTTGGATACAGGAATGGAATGAAAAAAGAATTTGGCCTGACTAAAAAGGATTCTTTTTCACCAGACCCTATTCCCTTTTCATCAGGAAAAAATGCCTTTTTATTGTTAGTGTCAGTGACTCAGCAGGTAGCACACTCACCTCTGAGGCCAGGAGATCAGAAGTCTGTGGGTTCTACATGGGGAGAACAATGGGGAGTGATTAAAACAGCCATCACAGAGGCAATAAGCCTTTGTGTAAAGCAAATCAATAAAACACAACAAAGGAAAAAAACTGCTATGGTTCACAAAAGAGGTGGCAGGGAAGGTTAAGGAGAAAAGGACAGCATTCAGGAAATATAAGGAAACACAGAAGGAGCAGGACAGAGAACTTTATCAGTTAAAGCAGAAAGAGGCTTGGAAGGCAGTCAGAATAGCAAAGGCCCAAACCAAGGAAAGGATAGCCAATTCTGTTAAGAAGGGGGATAAGACCTTTTATAGGTACATTAGGGAGTGAAGAAAGACCAAAGGAGAGATACTGAAGCTTAATAAAGGGGAAGGAATGTGGGAAGAGGGTGACAGTGAAAAAGCAGGGATACTGAATGAATATTTCTGTTTGGTATTCACAAAGGAAGAGGAGGGGGAGTTACCTAAACCAAACAAGAGAAACTTTCTGAAGACGTGGGGTCATACTCAGTCCATTTACAGAAGAAAGGGTTCTGAAAGAACTTATGAAATTGAAGGTGGACAAAGCAATGGGGCCTGATGGGATTCACCCAAGAATTCTAAAAGAACTAAGGGTAGAACTAGTGACACCGCTGACTACTCTCTTTAACAAATCATGGGAGGATGGGGTGGTACCCGAGGACTGGAGGAGGGCAGTTGTGATTCCTCTTCACAAAAGTGGGAGCAGAGCAGAGGCAGGAAACTACAGACCAGTTAGTTTGACCTCAGTGGTAGGGAAAATGATGGAATCATTTCTGAAGGAAAGAATTGTTGAGTACCTAGAGGCCAGTGGGGCACAGGACCCAAGGCAGCATGGATTCATGATGGGAAGGTCATGTCAGACAAATCTAATAGATTTCTTTGACTGGGTGAACAAAGTAGTAGACCAGGGAGGGGCTATGGACATGGCCTACCTAGATTTTAGCAAGGCATTTGATACGGTCCCACACAAAAGATTAATACACATGATAGCCAGCCTTGGAGTGTGTCCCAAGGTGGTAGCCTGGATAAAAAATTGGCTAGACAACAGGACGCAAAGGGTAGTAGTAAATGGAGTCCACAGTGAAGAAAGAAGGGTTACTAGAGGGTACCGCAGGGTTCAGTACTGGGACCGGTCCTTTTTAATGTCTTTATAAGTGACATTGCAGAGGAACTGGAAGGAAAAGTATGTCTCTTTGCAGATGACACAAAGATCTGCAACAGGGTTGATACACAAGATGGAGTGGAAAGGAAGAGAAGGGACTTGGCAAGGTTGGAGGAATGGTCAAATGTATGGCAGTTCAGATTCAATGCAAAGAAGTGCAAGGTAATGCATATGGGAAACAAAAACCCAGGGGAAGCGTACACAATGGGGGGGTGAGATACTGACAACAGTAAAAATAGACAGAGACCTGGGGGTAATTATATCAGATGACCTAAAGGTGGGCAAGCAATGTGAGAAGGCAGTAAGGAAGGCTAGGGGGATACTGGGATGCATAGGAAGAGGCATCAATAGTAGAAAACAAGAAGTTGTTATCCCTCTGTACAGACAGTTGGTGAGACCCCACCTGGAGTACTGTGTGCAGTTCTGGAGATCCCATCTCCGCAAAGACATAGACAGAGTGGAGGCTGTCCACAGGAGGGCAACCAAAATGGTGCAAGGTCTACACCAGAAGACATACGAAGAAAGACTAAAGGAGCTTAATATGTATACTCTTGGGGAAAGAAGGGAGATAGGGGACATGATAGAAACTTTCAAGTACCTCAAGGGAATTAACAAAGTCCAAGAGGAAACATCTTCCAGAAAAGAGATGTGCAAGAACAAGGGCACAATTTGAAGATAGAGGGCGTCTCAGGGGTAATGTGAGGAAGTATTTTTCACTGAGAGGGTTGTGGATGCATGGAACAGCCTCCTGAGGAGGTCGTGGAGTCAAGAACAGTGGGGGACTTCAAGAATGCATGGGACAGGCATAAGGCAGTCATAGTGGTGGGTAAGAGGAAGTACGCTGTTGGTTAAGTAGGATCTGCAGCTTATCTGTTAGGTAGGAAAATGGGCAGACTAGGTGGGTCAAGCGGTCCTTATCTGCCATCAAATTCTATGTTTCTATGTTTCTATTCTATTCCCACACCATGCATGTGGGTTAATATTCAATACTGACACTGTAGTGCAGCATGAGGGGGGTGCTGCACTCCTGAGGTGCCGTCTTTCAGATGAGATGTTAAACCAAGGTCCCATCTGCCTGTTCTGGTGGTTGTTCAGGTGGATGTTAAAGATCCCATGGCACTTCTTGAAAAGAGTAGGGAAAATTTCCACGGTGTCCTGGCCAAATTTCCTCCATTCACTAGAAATACCACCAACAACTTATTCTGGTTCAGTTTCATTTGGTTACCATCTGTATCCCCACCTCCCGGGTTGCCCCTGAAAAAGGGACTTCTAGTCTCAGTGGGCTTACCCGGTCAACAAAATTCAATAAAATAAATAATAATAAATACGTTTTTTGTGAGTGGCCATCTTGTTTTTTTTTTTTTTTTTGTTAACACATACCAAAGTATGTGCCTTGCTCATCGGGAATCAATGAGCTACTCTGTGAGTTTTTTCTCCTCAGGTGTGTCCAGAGTATTTTTTAATTGTTTGTAAATCCTTTTTCACCACTCACTAAATACCTTTTTCCCGAGTCCTTTTCTGTTATGGTGAAAAAGGAAATCAGTGGTGAAAAAGGATTCCCAGGATGGCCATCTGGTCATTAAAATGGCAAATCCTTTTTGACAGCTGTCTTCCTTTTTCTTCCTGATGAGAAAGGATGGCAAAAAAGGAACTGATGTAACGAGAAAGGAATCGCTCATGGCCATCTGGTCAGTACAAGTAGAATTCTTAGCCATCTGGTCCCCAAAACGACAGCAATCTAGTCATAAAAAGGACTAAATTCTTTTTCACCACCCAATTTCCTTTTCACCATGAGGAAAAAAGATGGTGAAAAAGAAAATCAGGTGTCAAAAAAGGATTTTATTCTTTTCATGACCAGATGGCTCTCTTTTTGTCAGGGAGAAAGGATTTGCCATATGGCCATTGTGAAAAATACCTGGTATCTAGTGGTACCCCCCTTCCTCAATACTCATATATTTTTTATTATTTATTTATTACTTTTAAAAAATGTATTTGTTTTTATTATTATTGCACTCTGTTGTGCTATTTCTTGGTTTACTTGGTTTATCCCTGGGGTCCAGATGTGCCCCCCCCCTCCGTTACCCATTTTTATTTCTATTGTCTGAATTTAATTGTTGGTCAGTGGCTTGCCCTCACCCTTCCATGTTTTTTCCCCTTGAAAAAAAGAAAACAGTACCTCATTGTCTTTTTTTTATTTTTAAATGTTTTTAACTGTAAAAAAAAGTCCATCGCTGATCTCACCCACACCCCCACCTGACTACCCATTATGCACCCACCTCCCCACACCCCCTTGACACTTCCACAGACTGTCACTCACCTACAGAGGTCCCAGGTTTGAGATTCACTCCCTGATTGAAGAAATGTCTTGCTGTTGCAACCGGTGACTGCAATATGAGAAACTAAGGTAAATGCACTTCAAAGTATTTCAAAGAGGGTTTCAACATTTATGCAGTATTTTTTTGAGAATTTGACCCCACATTTTTTACATGGCTTTTTGGAGACCCCACATGATGAACAATATGACTGTCATTAGGCAACTCCCGTCTGAAAGGTGATTTTGCAGTCAGTTGGCAAAATCACCCTTCCACTGGGATTTGAGTAATCACAGTCATATTGTTCATGAGGTGGAGACATAAGAAGACTATGTTGAAAATTTGGGGTCAATATTTCAACAAATGGTTGCATTATGATCATTCCTTGCAATTTCATTATGCACACTCATAACTTTGGACATTTTCAATATTTTCACCCCATATTTTCAACATAGCCTTCTTATTACCCCACCTCATGTATGTCACAGCTATAATTTTTCAAATCCTGGCCAAAATGTGTTTTTGCACCTGTGGCACAGAATGGTGTTGCAGTTGCGTAGAATTACATTTTGGTGGGGATTTATAAATGTTCTGTACTGGGTACATGTGGAGAGGTCATAAGAGAGCTATGTTAAAAATTCAGGGTCAAAATTATTAAAAATGGCACAGTTATGAGTATTTGTTGCAATTTCACTATGCATGTTTGTAAGTTAGTGAATTTTAAATTTTTTAGCCCAAATTTTCAACATAGCCTTCTTATTACACCACCTCATTTGTGTCATAGCTGCCATTTTTCAAATCATGCCCAAACTGTTTTTGCATCTGCACTGTGGATTGGCATTGTGCTTGCACGAAGTTACACTTTGGTAGGGATTGAACAATTTTATGCACTGAGTACAAGAGGTGGAGTAATAACATGGCTATGGTGACAATTTGGTGACTGTTGTGCTGTAACTGGAAGCACAGGGGCTGGAGGTCCCTGTGTTTCCACAGCTTGATTGATTTAGGCATCTATGGAGTGATGAGAGCGCAGGGTACGAAGGATCCTGTGCTCCCACAGTAAAGTAAGAATGCTATTATACTATTTCAAAAGGTAAGGAAATAAACTGCAAAAAACTTTGTTAATGCATGAGTTATAGTTAAACTGACAAAAGTAGGGAAATGTGGCATTATGGTTTCCAGTCCTAACACCCCATTCTCTACCCTGCACAGACCCACAGGCGGGGGAGGGGCTGTCTCTGGGCCATCAAGCCTAACACTCACCCCATTCTCCTTTGCTGTAGCCATGTCACCTAATTTTGCATTGGAATGGGGTGAACATTAGGACTGATGGCCCTAAGACAGCCTCCCCTCCACCTGTAGGTCTGGGCAGGGTGGGAAATGGGGTGCTAGGCTTGGAAACCCTAATGCCACATTTCCCTACTTTGTCGTATATTCTAACTGATGCATTAACAAATGTTTTAGCATATATATATATATATATATATATATATATATATATGAGCAAAAATACTTTGTTAATGCATCAGTAAGGGTTTTACTAAGGAGAATTACACTTGCTGACTGAGGCTGTGAAGAGCTGTGTACTTTAGGGTCTAATTGAGGGAGTCCTGCTATAAATGTTTAGTGTGTGTGTGAAACTTGCACTTCAGCCCTACTCCCTTAGATCTGGGATGTAGGAAGGGAGAGCTGTAGTTCTGATAGAACCAGACATGAGCTACAAAGGGTGCTAGCATATTACATTATTGTACACTTTATTTAAAAACTGTAAGCGATATCTGTGCTCTGTGCCTGAACCTCATATGAGAGTATACGCACAGAGAGCTGATATTTTTAAAACACAAGGACTCTCGACTCCCACAAGCACTTATGGGTCTTTCTGACCTATTTGTATCCTTCTTGCTGTGAGCAGGGTGTACATTGCCACATGCGGAGATGCGCACAGAGACACGCACATGCAACGCTTGTTGGCTGTGTCCACTGGGGATGACTGGGGATATGGACCATTACAGAATTAAGGCCAGGAAATAATATTAAATAAAGGTAGGTCTTCTAGCTGTAAAACACTCCACTACTATGCCTAGCAGCATGCACAACATAATAGCATGCACTGAATGTTATATGTACACTGAGGGGGATGAGCAGCAGGGGATTCATATGTGACAAATGCATACTCATAGAAGTCCTACGAAAGGAAATTGAATCTTTGCATAGTAGAATACAAATACAGCATTACATTGCAAATTTAGAAAGATTCCTATATACTGCTGAGAAAACAACATTATGTAAGGACACTTCTGTGGCTAGGGATTTGGGTGACCCGGGGTGCATAACATCTATTGGAATTAATGGCACTGTAAATCAAATTGAAGGGGAGCAAAAAATGGAGATGAAGACTGGTGCTTGGTCCAAAATAGAACCAAAAAGGGTAGGTGTAACATAGGAGGCACTTTTAACATACAGTTGCAAAACAACTTCAGTATATTTAGTGAGGAGGAACATTTAGAAGCCAAAATTATAGAGACTATACAAAATCAAATCCCATCTAGTAGACCAGTCTCAGAGATATTAAAGTCACCAAGGGGTATGTTGGTTGTGGGGGACTCATTGGTAAGAAATATAGATGGAATAATCTGTAAAAACAGGAATGAGTATACCACAGTAAGCACACTACCAGGGGCAGGAATTGGGGGCATCAGAAAGCTACTCCCTGGACTCCTGCAGAATTGTAAAAAATCTATAACTGTCATACATGCAGGGGTAAATGACATAGGGATGAGAAAGCTTGTTGAGATCCAAAGGGACTTTGAGGAAGTGGGAACAACACTTAAGGCACTGGGGTGTGAGGTCTTCATCTTGGAGGTCCTCCCAGTCCCAAGAGCGGGACAAATGAGAATGAGGGAAATAAGGCAGTTGAATGGGTGGTTGAGAATGTGGTGTCTCAGAGAAGGTTTGGTCTTACTAGATCATTGGAACATTATTTTAAAACCCAGATTGTTCTGTAATGATGGGTTACACATAAATAAACAGGGGGCTAGAATCCTGGCACAGGAAATTCTACATGTAGTAAACCCACTTTTAAACTAGGATATGGGAGCAGATGGGTGGAGATGCTAAATTGCATAGGAATATGAATCTAACAGTGGTAAATAGCAAAGAATCCATCTGGAAATGTGTGAATTTAAATGCAAGAAGTGTAGTTCGGAAATTTGATGAACTGGTATCCACATTGGTAGAAGACAAGGTACAGATATGTGAAATCACAGAAACATGGTGGGATGCTGAAGATCATTGGGAAAGACAGATTATAGGATGCCAATTGTTCAGTGCAGATAGAACACATATGTGTGTACATACACCGCACCACGCCCCCCCACACACACCTGCACACCCCACACAACCACAACACACAACAAATATAGCAAACACATTCCACACACACCACACCACACCACACACAACAAACAAAACACACATACACACCATACCCACAACACACAAAAACACACACCAAACACACACAAAACACACACATACATACATACATACATCAGTATACACACACACACACACTCAAACGCACTCACCACAGTGTTAAGGTGATTTTAGCTCTACCTACTGGGGTAACCTTGATCCATATATGTTCTATTCCATCCAATATTTTTACTTCTATTTCCTCAGTTATTATATTATCAGCTATATAAACAGCTACCCCACCTCCCTTTCTACCATTTCTATCTGCACCATTGGGGTAATATATAGACCCCCTAGTACCACCCCAGCCATTGATATCCAATTAATAGAAAGTTTAGAGAACAGGGACATTCCGGAAAATCTAATAATAATGGGAGATTTTAACTTGCCCGGCCTTGATTGGGAAAATCATACAGCTATGACTTTGATGGAGCAATGATATTTGGAGGTGTTTGGCCTTCTTGGCATGGACCAATATGTACAGGGAACAACAAGACAAACAAACATATTGGACATTGTTTTAAGTAATATGGGGGATAATATACAACAATGCAGAGTTACTGCCCCACTTGGTTCCAGTGACCATGCCAGGGAAGAATTTAGTATAAGAGATCAAATTGCCAAGGCCACTGGTGAGACAATGGTCAGAAACTACTGCAAAGCAGACTATAATAAAATAAGGAGGAGTTCAGCAGATGGAGGTGGAAGACCAATTTAATCATAAGTCTGTGTTCAAAATGCTTTTTTTTTCAATTGTTTAACCAGGTGAAACATGCTAAGCTGAAAGCTTGTTTACAGGTGTAACCTGGGAGCACAGGGAAGTTAAGTGACTTCCTTAGGGTCACACAGTATGCAAGTAGGGGCTGTGGGATTCAAACCCAGGTCTCCAGATTTGCAGCTCAGAGCCTTAAACCACTGCGCTATACTGTCTCAATATACTGCCAAAATGTGGGAGGCTCTGGCTGGGAAAATAAATCAGATTATTGATAAACATACTCCATGCAAAAGGAAATATAACAGATCAGGGAAAATTCCTGTTTGGATGACTTGAAGAATTAAAAGACTAATAAACAAAAAAAAAACAAAGCATTTGTCAAAGCTAAAAAAAGTGGTCATGAGAAGGACAGGGAAAACTATAGACACCTACTAAAAAGGACCAAAAAAAGTATCTAAAATCCAGAAGGGAATATGAATACAATCTAGCAGACAAAACTGAAGATAACTATAAAACCTTTTACAACTATGTTAGTTGTATAAAAAGAGGACCAGAAGGGATAGGCCCAGTTAAAGATACAGATGGTAGTATAATACAAGATAATGTACTTATGGCAGAAAAATGAAATAACTATTTCTCATCAGTATATAATAACAAGACTATGGGAAATAAACATCACCACGAAACAAATAGCATAATTAAACTAAATAAAGAAGACATTAAAAACAGACTGCTCAGCCTCAATCCTGGCAAATCCTTGGGACCAGATGGAATTCATCTAAAAGTAGTAATTGAACTAGCTGAAGCTCTGGCCGAACACCTAACATGTCTTTTCCAGACTTCCTTGGATCAGAGAGAAGTGACAGACACATGGAAAGAGGCAAATGTAATCCTCATTTTTAAAAAGGTTCCAGACAGGGTGTTAGAATTATCGACCAATAAGCCAGACATCCATTCTGGGCAAAGTGTTAAAAGGGGTTATTAAGGACGGCATAGAACTGGACATGCAGCAAAGCGGGGATATTGATAATACACAACATGGCATTAAGCATGGCAGGTCATGTCAAACAAACCTATTGGGTTTTTATGAAAATGTTAGAAGGTCTCTGTATGAGGTTAGCCCAGTGGATGTTATTTTTCTGGACTTTTCCAAGGCCTTTCATAAGGTTCCACATGGTGAACTTGTGGATGGCATCCAGGGAAATATAACTCGTTGGATTTGCTCTTGGTTGTACAATAGAAGGCAGAGAGTGACAATCAGGGGCCGTAATTCTGGTTGGTTGAGGGTGACAAGTGGGGTCCCACAGGGATCTATATTGGGTTCTTGCTTCTTTAATATATATATTCATTCAATGACTGTTGGAGGGGGAGCATGGAAAGCAAAGTTCGTTGATGACACCAGAATGGGCTACATGGTAAATAACATCATAGAAAGTTCTAAACTACAGGAAGCCCTATCTAGACTACAAGGTTGGGTAGAGGACTCTCAACTGACTTTTAATGGAAATGCAAAGTCATGCATTTTTGCAGAAATAATGCAGGGGCAACTTATAGACTAAATGGACATCTGCTAGGGGTTGTTACAGATGAAAAGGACTTGGATATTAAGGTCTCTAATGATCTTAAATTTAGACAACACAGTAGCTTGTTGGTAGAAAAAGTTGGCAACATATTGAGTTTCATAAACATATATATAAAGAGTAGGAAGAAGGAGGTCCTGTTGCCCTTGTATGGGTCACTGTTGAAGCCACATATGAAATAATGTTCACAGTTTTGGTCCCCAGGATATAGAAAGGAAATTACAACATTGGAAAGGGTTCAGAAAAGGGTCACCTAGATGATCAATGAGGTACAGGGCATGGACTACCAGGAAAGGTTAACCAGATTGGGGTTGTATACATTGGAATATCGAAGACTGCGGGGAGACATGTGCATGGTATATAAGGGAATAAAGGATATAAATTTAAGGGCTCTTCTGGGCTTAAAGCTATGAGATCAACCATACCAAATTAGAGCACACCCATTACAGTTAAAAAAGGGGGAAATATAAGACCACTAGGAGAAAGCACTGGTTTAGTGTAAGAGTTGTGCCTTTATGGAATAGGCTAACATTGGAGGTGATAACCAGTGAAAGTATGGAGGCTTTTAAAGCTAACCTGGATAGATTCCTGATTAGTAATAATATTATGAGTTATTAGTAAATTATTTGTTGGCGAGCTTTATGGACTAGTTAGTCTTTTCTGCTCTGAACTACCTATGAAACCTATGACAAAAGCATGGAAATGTGGTGTTAGAGTTTCCAACCCTAACTCTCCACCCCCACCCTGCACACACTGACAAGTCATTGGGGGTGTGCCTTGGGGTCATCAGCCTTAATACTTACCCCATTCCATTTGTAAATAAGCTGAAATGGATACAGTTTAGGAGAATGGGGTGAGCATTAGGGCTGATGACAACAAGGCACACCCCGATGCCTGCCAGTGTTTGCAGGGTGGGGGTGGGGTGTTACGTTGGAAACCCTAACATCACATTTCCCTGCTTTTGTTGCCTTAGTAAGAACCCTAACTGATGCATTAATGAAGTTTTTAGCAATGAATTTCCTTACTTTTTCAGTTAGTATAATCATATCCTTATTTGTTTGTAGGACCTGCACTCCCATCCCTCCATAGATGTGAATATGTATGTAGCCAAGGAAGCACACAGCCCTCTGGGCCCAATGCTTCCATTCATAGGACAACAGTGACCAAATTATCAGCATAGTTATCTTATTATCCTCCATCATGTACCACGGTACAGAACATTTTCAAATCCACACCAAAACATAATTCATAATTGCTCCAGTAATTGCAACTAGCCAGCACTCTCATGCCCTCTAGAGCCTAAACTCTTGACAATGTCCAATTGGACTGCCACCTCTCACAACTTCTGACTATGTCTAATGTGACAATGTCTAACTTGGACTGCCTTCCACCCCCTTCCCCACACTGGCCCCTCAACTCTGCACAACCCTGTATACTGGGGTTCCACCTTGATTCATGAGTAATATGGAAAATACAGTAACTGATGCTCTCATATGGTAACAATGTGTCTCATGCTTAATTATGTAAATGTCAGTGTTAACAATTGTAAAAAAAGTATGTATACAATGTCAGTAATCACTACATGACAGCATTTCCTTGTAACCTGTATTCTCATTGTTTTCTGTCCTCCAAGTGACGAGGTACCTTTGTAAATGAGCCATTTGCTCAAAGGTTATAAATCTGGCATTTCAAATAAACAAATAAATAAATTCTGTGCAACTACAATGCCATTCCAAGCCACAGGAGCAAAAACACATTTTGGCCAGAATTTGAAAAATGACAGCCATGAAGTACATGAGGTCAGGTAATAAGTAGGCTATGTTAAAAATCTGGCATCAAAATACTTAAAACTTTCAAAGTTATGAGTGGATTTACAGAAATTGCAATAAATGGTCATAACTTTGGCATTTTGTCATATTTCGATCCCAAATTTTGAACAGAGTCTTCTTATGTCACCTCCTCATAAACGACGTAGGTGCAAATTTCTGAATGTGTGCCAAAATGCCATTCCATGCCTCTGGTCCGAAAACACATTTTGGGCAGGATGTGAAAAATAACAGCTGTACTGTTCATGAGGTGATGTGAAAAAAAAAAACTATGTTGCAAATTTGGAGTCAAAATATGAAAAATTAACAAAGTTATGAATGTGCATAAAAACATTTCATTGAATGCTCATAATGTGACCATTTTTAGGAGGTTTTTTTTGCCAAATTGTCAATATGGGCTTTTTTGGGACCCCACCTCATGAACACTAACATTGTCATTTTGTTACTCAGTCCCAAAAAATGGTTTCATGCAGCAAGTGCAAAATCACCATCGTGGCCCAATAAACAAAACAACAGTCACAGTGGGCATGAAGAGGGGTTCCAGAAAGGCCATGTTGAAAATTTGGTGAAAAAATACCTTGAAATGCCAAAGAAATGAACATATGTTGAAAACACCTTTAAAATACATTATACGGCACTTACCTTCATTCCTCAGTTTGTGGATTGGCTTTGAAGAGTGCAGACATGTTCCAGTCCACAGAAGATGATAGCAGATGATGTCTAGAGGTAAGTATAGGGTAAGCGGGGTGTTGGGTGGTGTGTGGGCAGTGTAAGAGTCTGAATGGGGGAGGGGGACAGTGGAGATGATGGGGGGTGTCTAAATGCTGGCATGGGAATTGGGTCCTCTGATGTAAGCTACTAAATAAAGGAATGGGCTGTGGCTGGGGGTTTGAAGTTTAACAGCAACAAAGAAAGAAGGAGGGTGAGGAGACACCACTAGTCTCCATGGAAAAAACAAAAATGGGTATTGGGGGATGGGGAATTAGGGCCACTAGACCACCAGGGAAGAAAATAAAATAATATTGGGGATTGGGGAGAGAGTGCCAGTACACCACAAGAAAAGAATGTTAAAAAACAAATATTAGAAGTAGAAAAGTGTGAAAAAGACTTCATAAACACCTGTGCTAAATCAGAGGCCAAGGAATCTGATTTTGGGGTCAATTTGCCCACAAATGCTAATAAATATGGTAAAGCAGTACTGCCAGAAATTGTGGCAATTTGCATCCTGTAGCAGGGGGTGTTTCACATGAACATGAAGTCCTTTATGCTGCACTTGTGCACAGTCTCCCTTGTTTCTTAAAACAAGTGCTGCAATTTGCAGAACAAAAATGAGTGAGGTAAAATTAACATATTTCTGGGCCTTTTATGTGCAAACTCATCATTGAATTGAATTCCTCGGCTCCAGATTAGGTAAACACAACTGCTGGTGTTTACCAAAGGAAGTTATTTTTTTAAACTACTTGAATTTGTTTGCCTCTATAACTCATAACAAGATAGCATAAGTACAAAAGAGCATTTTCGCATTTGCTGAAGTAAGTGCCACTTTCACAGCAACTAATCAGTTGCTAGAAACATGACAGTGAGGATACAAGGTTGCTGGCATACTTATCCAGGCTCTACAATATATCAGTCCTTAAACATGCAACTGTTAAGTTCAAGGGGGCTTTAAAAAATCTTTTGCATTAGATACCAAAGGTATAGAATGAGAATTGGAGACCTGACCTATATATGGCGCTCATATTTCCATAAAAGCTGCACTTGTTTTTTTAGCAAAATGGATAAGACGCGTACGGGAGACTAAGGAATCCAGTGCTACTAACCACCCTTGGAATGATGGAAGGCATGAGGTCTTCCAGTTCATAAGAATGAGCCGCAGAAACTCAGATGCTTGGGTGAGCCATAACACCTGTGACTGTGACAATGACCATTCATCAGATGTTATACCAAGTAGCCAAAAGGAAGGGGAGTAAGGCAGGTTACGGGCTAGGGTAGCTGAACAAAACTGATGTACTTTACTCCATAAGGGTTGCAAAGGTTTACAGCTCCACATAATATGAAGAAGGTCTGCTGCCGGCGTTTGGCATCTCCAACGTAAGTCCTGGTTGGACAGTCCCATTTTATGAAGCTATAAGGGGGTTCTATATCACAGGTGAATCATTTTGTTTTTAATTAGGAGGCTCTTTTGATCTACACATGCTTTCTGGGCTACTTTCCAACAACTGGACCATTCCTGAGAGGTAAAGGAAGTTCCCAACATGCTTTCCCACCTTGTCTTGGCAGTTAAAGAGGGATCCGGAGCAGCATCCCTGAGCCAGCCTTGTATCCTGCCCGCTAACCCTTTGTTTTGTTGGGACCACAATGATAGAGGAAGCTTATCTTTGAGGGGCCCGGTCCATGTCCTGCACATCATTCAGTTGCATTTAGCTCTGGCCCAGGTATTATATAGATTGCGAAATTGCAAGTATTGCCAAAAGCACTCAAGGGGCATGAAATAAGAATACCTCAAATGCTGGAAGGAGACAAAAGTTTTCCCATCCTCCTGAAGTAGGTCCTGCAATGTGAATATCTGGCAGGCTCTCCAAACTGGCCAGTCAAAGGGTTTCTGGTCGATTTTCAAAAGCGGATTATTCCACAGTGGTGTGCATATACCAATACTCAAACACCTGTGGCTACTTTTACCCAAGAAGTGCCAAGCCTGATGGCTGGATTGGATGGTTAACCACTCATGTGCAAATCTGGGGAAGGGGTGGCCCAAAAAACAAAGGGGAGAGGTATTACCAAGAGCAGCTGTTTCTGCATCTACCCATGCTGGGCTAGGAGAATGCTTATTTAGGCATTTACCCAATTTAGCTACCTGAAATGCATAAGCATATCTATTAAAATCAGGAAGGTTCTATCCCCCCCAGTCCAGGGGGCTCTTAATTTTTCTTAATTTAAGGGAGAGGAGGGCCACCAGGGGCCATGATATGAGATTGGAGCAAGGAAGGTTCAGGAGGGAGATGAGGAGACACTTTTTTACAGAGAGGGTGGTGGCTGGGTGGAATGCGTTACCTGCAGAAGTGGTATGCAGTAGAACAGTGGACTGCTTCAAACGAGGATGGGACAGGACAAGAGGGAGGGTTAATGAAGGGGAAGGGTGGAAGAGAGGGGCAGCTTCAGAATAATGGGTGCTAGCTGCACATTCGAGCAGACTTGATAGACCTCTAGGCCTTTATCTGCTAGCAAATTTCGTATGTTCGTATGTTCTCTCTATTGTAGCAAGGTTTTTTTATGCCCCATAGAAACCTACTCATGAGTATGTGAAGTTTTTGCACCCAAAGCCTGGGAATACTTATGGGAACATGGGAGAGCAGATAATACACTTTAGGGGTGAACATCATTTTTAAGGCAGCAATCTTCCCTGCCAAAGATAAGTGCAGCTGCTTCCAATGTATGATGCTATGGGACAGTTGGGTCCATAGTGGCATAAAGTTTTCATATGCTATTGAGGAGATGTCTACGGATATTATGATCCCTAAATAGTTAATGTCTTGGCCAGCCCACTTTAAACCCAAGTTCTTAATCGTCAATGAGGATGTGTGGGGGTTAAGAGGTAAGATCTCCGATTTTGTTTTGTTAATTCAAAAACTGGATATAGTCCCAAACTCAGTAAGGGTATCAATAATGGATGGTAGGCTCTCTTGAACGTCCCCTGTTGAGGTCAGAAAATCGTCCTCATATGTTTTTTCTAAAATATTCCTTATTCCCCATCTTTATACCATGTATTTTAGCATGATTGCTTATAGCGGCCGACAGGGGTTCCATAGAAAGGATGAACAATAAGGGTGATAGGGGGCAACATTGTCTAGTGCCCCGTGAAGCTGGAAAGAGGGGGATATCATAGAATTAGTTAGTACTTTGCCTACTGGAGACTGGTATAAAGTCTGTATCCAGGAAGAAATGTACGGTCCTATATTAAACCAATTCAAGACCTCGTGCAAAAAAATCCCACTCTACCGAGTCGAACGCTTTTTCAAAATCAATTGTAATTAGTGCTGCAGGAGTGGGAAGTTTCGTCACTGCCTGAATCAGAGTAACTAGGGCTCTGACATGATCTGAGCTGTGCCAGTCTCTAATGGATCCCACCTGAGAATGATGTACAATATCCGGTAATACCTTTTCCAATCTCGCAGCCAGAGCTTTGGTTAATATCTTAGCATTCGCATTAATTAAAGAGATTGGCTGATAGTTACTAGGGAATGTCTGGTCCTTCCTCTCTTTTGGAAGGACCATAATCACTGCTTCTCTCATGGAGTGAGGGAGTTCACCCTTACCAGGATCTTCATTTAGCATTTCCATGAGAGGAGTTATTATTTCGGGGTCTACCAGTTTAAAGAAGTCCGCAGGAAATCCATCACTTCCAGAGGCCTTGTGTGGGGCCATGCTTCAAATTGCCCTACTCAATTCCTCCTTCGAGAGCAGTGCATCCAACTCTAGTTTTTGGGTTTCTGTCAGGGATGACAGTGGCAGGTGATCCATGAATTTGTGGAACCATACCTCGTTCCATCTCACATGAGAGGAATATAAGTCTTGATAGAATTTAACCATGGAGTCATTAATATCTTTCTTAGAGTATACCAATGTCCCCCGCGAGTTATCAAGTTTTGTTATGTGCCTATCTGCTTGTCTTCTTTTAAGCCTATAGGTGAGAAGCTTGCCTGTTTTCTCCCCCTCCACCTGATACCGATGTTGGGTACACCTGATATTCAATTCTGCCCTCCTGGTCATAATCAAATTAAGTTGGAGTCAGACTCTTGTCAATTCTGTTTGTAAGCATTTAGTCTGAAGCCTCCCTTGGTTGCACTTATATTCGGCCTCCAGCTGCTTCAGTCTACTCTTGAGCAGAAGCATTTCACCCTCCCTCTGTTTTCTGTGATGGGTGGCAAAACTGATAATTTGGCCATCAGAGAAAAATTAAATTCTATATGGTCTGTAGATGATGGTAAAAGTTTGATAAGTAAATCTACAGTTTGAACATTAAATTCACAGTTCAAACAGTAAATTTACAGTGTTGAACTGTTGTCATTTGCCTGTCTGTCTCGTGGATATCACAAAAATCATTATAATTCAAAAATGGTAAAATATGTTTTCACCAAATCTTCCAAAGACACACCCTTTGTACAGACCCCATCATTGTGAAAATTTCAGATAAAAAATGTCATTCCATCTGGTCTGTGGATGATGGCAAATGTTCAAACAGTAAATTTACAGTTTAAACTGTTTTCACTTACCTGCCTGTCTTGCGGCTACCACAAAAATGATTTTAATTCAAAATGGTAAAATATTTTTTCACCAAACCATCCAAAGGCACACCATTGGCAGAGACCCTATCATCCCTTAACATTTCAGAGAAGAATGTCATTCTGTCTTGTCTGTAGGTGATGGCAAAAGTTTGAAGAGTAAATTTATAGTTCAAACAGTAAATGTACTGTTTGAACTGTTTTCATTTACCTGCTTGTCTGGTGGCTAACACAAAAATCGTTATAATTCAAAGATGGTAAAAATGTTTTTCACTAAATCATCCAAAGGCACACCCTTGGCACAGATCCCATCATCCTTCAAAATGTCAGAGAACAATTTAATTCTGTCTGGTCTGTAGAAGATGGTAAAAGTTCAAACAGTAAATTTACAGTTCGAACAGTAAATTTACAGTTCAAACTGTTTTCATTTACCTGCCTGTCTTACAGCTATCATAAAAATCATTATCATTCAAAAAACAGTAAAATATTTTTTCACCAAACCATCCAATGGCACATCCTTGGTACAGACCGAATCATCTCTGAAAATGTCAAAGAAAATTGTCATTCTGTCTGGTCTGTAGATGATGGCAAAAAATCCCATGTTAACCAATAAGAAATAAGTGTTTTTTTTCAGTTTTGTACCACTTTATATCTCAAAAACCATACAAGAGGCCATCATGAAACTTTTCACATCTTGAGACTCTGGCAGAATGACCATGCATGCCAAATTTTGGGTTATATCATTGAAGTATGCCAAGGTTATTGAGGTGCAAAAGTTTGACTTTAACACTGAAGTGCTCTACCACACCACTATAACATATCTTTTCATTAAAATGTTACTGACTGTCAGGACACCAACAGTCCTCACAACAGCAGAAGTGACAGTTAGTAAATCCCACCTGAAATGTATTTTCAGGTGCAACCATGAAAACACATTCTGGATGGCATTCAAAAATTATTTATATGGGCATCAGAGAGAGTCATAACTTGCAGATTAGTGATAATTTGAAGGAAAAAAAGTGAAAATGGCACAGTTATGAGGAATAGAATGTCCCAAAATATGCAAACTGCACACGCAAAGGGATGCACTGTAGATTTGTTTACTTAAGTTTTATTTTGCTTAAAACGGTTACATTTTTTAGTAGTTTATTTCAATGTTTCACTAATCTTCAAGATCCCACCATACCTCATGACCTCAAAAGTACCAACTTTTTAAGTCTACCGAAAATTAATTTTAGGGGTGCAACCTGACAAAATAAATTCTGAGTGGGATTTAAACATTCCCACTTAAGTGGTAATGAGGCAGGGTGGGAACCTGAAGATTGCTATAATTTTGGGAAAAAATACTAAAATGTGTGAAAGTTCTAAGTGAAAGAAAATCAAGTTTGGAGAAAACTGAAGGTCATGCTCCTGCACAAGTCAACCATTTTCAGACTTAGTTTCTTTACAGTGGTTGTGCATTGAATCAGTAGTCAGCAGCCACACATGGTGGAGAGCAGACTGTACTGGCTGTCTGTTAAGGGACCTCAAATATAATTTTGGAGTGGTTGGGAGAGTGATTGCAAGGATTGCAAGAGGGTGGTTGGGGGGTGCAGAAGTACTGAAAGAGGTTAAACTGTGACAGGAATGAGAGAGCTTGCAGAAGTGATGACCTTCCTTTAACCACTAGTTAAATAAATTCTGGTGGGAATGGGAAGGAGAGTCACCAGCACTGGCAACAGTACATGTGGTGGAGATTGCCTCTCAATTTTTGGTCATGCACATGAAATAATATAATTTATTTATTTTTATTTATTTGGGATTTTGTTGACTGGGTTGGCTCACTGAGACTTGCATCCTTTTTTTCAGGAGCAACCTGGGATAAGTTACATACAGAAAATGACATGCAACTTTATATTCAGATTTAGAGCCGTTGTAAAGGCAATTGACATGTTCTGAGTGATCTCAGCATGCCACAGATAGTGGCACATGACGTAACTTTATCAGAGTAAAAATTTGTGCTCATCAGTAACATAATAAACACTTGATCAAATTTCTCCATGCTTGCCCTGTGAGGAGATTCTGACCCACAGATTATGCATCTAAATGTTTTGTGTAAATCTTTCAAGAAACAACCAAGCTGTAAGTAGATGAAAATCGTGATATAGCAATAAAGTGGCTACATAACAAAAACAGTGCCACTCTGATGTGTTAGTAATTTCTTATTAAATACATGTATGGTGTAAATATTAAGAAATTTGTACTAAAACAAGCAGCACTCCTGAATGAGTGCATTCCCAGCCTCAAGGATCCATGTGTATAACATCAGGCATGTAAAGTTGCAATTAACTGTGCGGACAAGTAAAGTCTGCATTAATCCTGAAGTAACTTAATGGTGAGTTACCAAATGATTGAGACTGCAGTACAAACACTGGCCAGATGCCCCAGCACTGGAGCTGCATCACCGGGTGAGTCTCAGGAGTGGCACAATCACACCTGAGGAGAATCACTGACCCATAAAATTCTAGACTGACACGTGGTCAATTTTAAACAGAATTGTAAGTTGTCTGTTGATCTCAAACATGGGGCCTGATTTTCAAGGGTCGACACAAGGCTTGCATCAAACCCTACATCAAATGTTATGGCACAGCTGCACTAATCACCTTTGCCACAGCTGTGCCTGATTTTGGAACATTGGATGAAGTTATGACACTTCACCAGATTTATGGCAGCTTGTGATAACTCTTTGGCGTGAGCCCCCTAAAAAGAGTGCCTGGAATTTCAGCAAGCTAGACCAGAAAAAGTTGGTCTAACTTGTGGAAATCAGTACATGGGATTGAAAATCTCAATTGCCGGATATGTGATTGCGCCATGCCTCAGGCACTAAATATTTGGCACACCAAAGCTTGTGGCAATCTAAGCCATTTGAAAATCCAGTGTCTGGTCTTTAAAGGACTGTCTCCTTATTAAGTATTGTATTAACTAATATTTCTTCCTTGTGGCAATCACACTATTTTGTAATTGTAAATGTGTATGATTCAATTCACCATGGCTTGGTACTGATTCTCATCAGTATTCTCAGCTGTTTTTGGACACCCATTGTTTGGCATGACTTTTCTTGCGATTAAAATGAACTAGCATGCAGCAGTCACTGCTCTACAAACTTGCAGGACAATAGGTATACTAAAATAGCTGAGAATACTGATGCATATCTTGTCCAAGCCATACTTACAGAAGCAATCATTTTATTACTTAAAATGTGGAAAGACAGGTATCAGACAACACAGAAGATAAGTGTCAATCTAAAATGGAATAAAAAAGTATATGTCAGAATTTTCACCATAACATGCACTGCTACAGTACTTTAAAATTCCCACATGGGTTATACGTATTGCAACCACAAAAAGCAATTATACTAGACACAATGGGTTGGATTTTCAAAGGAGGACACACAGCTTGCATCAAGCCTTGTGTACAACCTAATTCTTGGTGCAGCAGTGCCAAGCACCTTTGCGGCAGTTGGACCCAATATTAGTAGGTCAGGAGCAGGGGCAGCAGTTTACCTAATTTATGGCAGCTTGAACCAAATATTTGGTGCAACCCCCCCTAAAAAGGGTACCCAGTGTTGGAGTGCTGGTTATGGTGTGCATATTATTAGTTAGATTCCATAAGCACAGTACTCCTATAGTACTGTGACAGGCATAGTATCAGTTAAACCCTGTGAGTACAGTGTATTTTCATTAGCACTGTGACAGAATAACCTTCACATTTTTAACTTCAAATATATAAATGCTTGTATGAGCATAATAGTCTAATACATTAGATACCTCTATATAGCAATAGGCCCTAGACAGACACACACAACATGTTAGTTCATTCAACACACACTACTTTATGTCAGGCACATCTTAATTTTCACCACTAAGGGGTTAAACACAGATAGTTAGGAATTAGAAAAAAATACCTCTAATTGAGAGATCTCGAGATATAGTAGCTCTGTTGAAAGTTGTTTTGGAAACCAAGTCATGTGTTTATGTCTCAGTATCTATAATTATGACTGCATCATAACTTTAGCTAACAAGTTGTCTTATTTTGATAAATTCCAGGTGCAATACTTTTTTGAAAAATACTTTGCTATTTTGTACTAGAAGGGGACAGCACCATTAGACACATAAGCTAATATGAGGTCATCTTGACGCAAGTAAATATGTGAAGTCAGCTAAAGCTTTTGAAACAGCCTATTGTTAAGAAACAGTATATACAAGAGGCAACCCTCTTATCAGTTTTTTTACGCAGTTGATGCAATGGCTCGAACGCCGATCTGTGTATTCCTGTTGCACATCTAAGTATAGCTTTTTATACTATGTGACAATTAGCCAAGGTGATAGAGCGTCTCATAATACAAATCTGAAATGTATTAGATATTCTGTGTTTGAGTGTGTTTACTGTATAATGGCTTAGTGACACTAATAATGTTATGACATCTGTGTCTGATCTATCTGAACCTCGTAAAATACTAAAGTACTAAGTAAAATACTCTTTATAATTTTTGCAGCACTTTTCATTGGTAATTCTAACATTGTAAGTAAGCCCTCAGATATAAATTATAATGTAATAGTCACAGATTCAACAAACAGGTTGAGGCAGGCTAACACAGATTTTAGACACCTCAGATTTCTATTGTTCAGGGTTTCAACCAGTAACTAATAGAGTGCCACAGTGGTTGTACTGTTGGACACCTAAGAGATGCTAAAAATGGGAAGTTCAGAAAAAAAAAGTTAGGGATTATGTCGAAGAATACATTAGAGCACATGGAGTGGGCTAATTTCCTCACCAGATGTCATAGCGCAAGGTGAACCATAGCATTTTGTTAAGACTAAGTTAGAAAAAGAGGTTTTAAACAATAACACATTGC
Source organism: Neoceratodus forsteri (assembly GCA_016271365.2). Taxonomy (NCBI): domain Eukaryota; kingdom Metazoa; phylum Chordata; order Ceratodontiformes; family Ceratodontidae; genus Neoceratodus; species Neoceratodus forsteri. Next base: position 847,746,512 of record CM057450.1, on the reverse strand, counting down.
AGCTCATAAACAGAACGGTATCATAGTGCAAGGGCTTTATTGTGCTGTATTGGATCTGCAGGACAGAGTCTCTATCTTGAAAAAAGAATGTAGATCCAAAAAGGAAGATAACTTTAGCCTTAGAACAGAGTTAGAGGATAAGATACAGCTGCTGCAGGAATCAAACCAAGATCTTAGAAGCACAAATAATGTTTTGTCCACACAAGTTAAGGAATACTGTGAACATAGTAACACAGAAACATAGAAATTTACCAACAGAAAAGGACCCTTTGGCCCATCCAGCCTGCCCATTTCCCCCTCCCTGTTTGGCTTATTCCCTTCATTCCCATATCATTGTTACTTCTATTCAGTCCCATGTGGATGTCCCAAGCCCTCTTGAATCCACTCACTGAATCTACCCACACCACCCATTCTGGCAGCCTATTCCAAGGACCCACAACTCTCTCAGTGAAGAACTGCCCCCATATATTTCCTCTAAATCTGCGCCCTCTAGCTTGAGTGTATGTCCCCTAGTTGACTTGTTCTCACTCATCCTGAATATGCTTCCTTCTCTCACCTTATTTATTCCCTTCAGATAGTTGAAGATATCTACCGTATCCCCCTTCTCCCTCTTCTCTAATGTGTACAAGTTTAGTTCTTCCAATTGTTCTTTGTAAGGCCTCTCATGTAGTCATTGAGCCATCTTGGTTGACCTTCTCTGGACCTTCTCCATCCTGTCACTGTCACCCTGTAAGTGTGGCCTCCAGAACTGCACCCCATATTCCAGATGTGGTCTGACCATAGTTTTATATAGTGGCATGATCACCTCCCTCTTCCTACTTGTAATGCCCCTTCCTATGCATGACATCATTCTGCTTGCCCTCCCCAATGCCTTGTTGCATTGGTTTCCACCCTTCAGACTATTTGTAATGATGATCCCCAGGTCCCTTTCCTGCTCCATTTCCTTAAATTCCTCCCCTCCTAGCCAGTATTTTGCCCTTGGGTTCATATGTTCTATGTGCATAATTTTGCACTTTTTTATGTTGAATTGCAGTTGCCACTTCCCTGACCACTCGTCCAACCTGGACAGATTCTCCTTCATTCTTTCCACCCATCCTGGCATGTCCACTATGCTACATATCTTTGTATCATCTGAAAATAAACACACCTTCCCATTCAGGCCCTCTGAAATGTCCCTAATATACATGTTAAAAAGTATGGACCGAGCACTGACCCCTGGGAAACCCCACTCATCAACCCCTCTTCCTTGGAGTGCATGCCATTAACCACCACTCTCTGAGTTCTACCTACCAGCCAATTCTCCACCCAGTTTGTTAGTTCACTCCCTACCCCTAAGATTCCCAACTTGCTTATTAGCCTCCTGTGAGGGACGGTGTTGAAGGCCTTTCTGATGTCTAGATTGGCCACATCCACTGCCCCTCCCTGATCACATATTTCCATTACCCCATTGCCTGACATGACCTTCCATCTGTGAACCCATGCTGGTTGTCATCCATGAGCCTCATCTCCTCCAGATATTGTACCAGCCTTTCCTTTATTAGTGCCTCCGTCAGCTTACCCACCACAGAAGTAAGGCTGACCAGATGATAGTTGCCTGGCTCTTCCTTCCCTCACCCTTTGTGTAATGGCACCACATTAGCCCTTTTCCAATCTCCTGGGACCCTCCCTTTGTCTAGGGAACAGGTTAAATAACTTTGTGAGTGGTGCCACACATTCCTCTATTAACTCCTTGAGCACCCTGGGGTGAATTGCATTGGGACCCATTGCCTTGTCCATCCACAATTTTCCAAATTCTCTAATACTCTATCCTCTGAAAAGGGGCTTGTGTCCATCTCCCTGCCCACTCTTCCCTTGCTTCTTAGCTCTGGACCCTTCCCTTCTTCCTCAAATGTGAAGACTGAAGTAAAGTATTAATTTGGCAAATTTACCTTATCCCCATCCCCCTTCATCAGAGCTCCCCCTTCCCCTCTGAGTCTCATAATCCCCTGCCTGCTTTTCCTTCTCTCATTTATATACTGGAAACATTTCTGTCCCCCCTTTGGCCTCCCTTGTTATTTTCTTTCTGTGTCCACTATAGCACTCCTGATTATTCTCCCATCTTTTAGCTTTTCCCTGTAAGCTCCTTTTCTGCAACCCCTGTGAAGTTTGTAGGACATGAATGCTTTTTTTTCCCTGACTGCTCTCTCCACCCCTTTTGTAAACCAAAGTGGTTTCCTCCCTCATTTGTGTTTGCTCACCCTCCTGATGCATTATTCCTGCTGCCAGCAGCATTCCCCCCTTTATTGCCCAGCATATCTCTTCAGCACCCTGTAGGTTCTCCTTCCCCTCTAGCTCCTTATTGAGAATTTTTTTCATTTTCCTAAAATCAGCTTTCCTAATTTCCATTATCCTAGTGGTGGTCCTGTTTATTTCTGACCCTGTCTGAAGACTAAACCTGATCATTTTGTGGTCGCTATCCCCCAGACTTTCCCCAACTTCAACGACCTCAATACTGTTCCCATTTGTCATCACCGGGTCCAGTATGGCCTCTCCCCTAGTTGGTTCCTTGACCAACTGTTGAAGAAGTGCCTCCTGCATGGACTCCAACAGCTCCCTACATTCTGATGTTGCTGTTTGAATCCCCCAGTCCACATTTGGGAGATTTAGATCCCCTACCACCAGAATTTCTATTTTGCCAGTCATCATTTGTATTTCACTAGCCATTTCCCTATCCATTTCCTCCCCCTGACTTGGTGACCTGTATACCACACCCTACCCGTACTGCCTCCTCTGTCCTCTTAGTTATTGTGACCCAGAGGATCTCTGCTTAGCCCTGTCCTTCACTATTCACCATTGCTCTTATCCCATCCCTTATGTATAGGACTACCCCACCACCTTTTCTTTCTCTCCTGTCCCTCCTATAGAGACTATATCCCAGTATTTCCACTTCCCAACTGTGGTTTTCTGTCCGCCATGTCTCAGTTACTACTGTCAGGTCTAGGTCATCCATCCATACCACTGCCTCCAGGTACCCTATCTTTTTCCCCAGATGCTCCTAAAGTTTGCCAGCAGACCTTTCCATCTATCTCCTCCTCTTCTGTTCTCCTTACTCCTAGTATCACCTGCCCCCTTTTTTGGGGGAGTGTGAGTTAGGTAATTTCTACTAGCTACTTTTTCTAGTTATTCACTAGTTTCATATCCCCCCCTCCTTAGTTTAAATCCTTCCCAGGACTTTGTCTATATACCCCTGCAGCTTTCCCCTTAGCAGTCTAGCTTTTATATCATTTATACGTATCCTGTCCATTGCATACAGGTGCTCATCTACCCACATAACTCCCCATTCCCCTATGCATGTGTATCCCTCCTTCCTGCACCACTGCCTTAGCCAGTGGTGAAAATCCCTGATTCTTAACTGCCTGGCTGTACTTGCACAGTGTACTGTCAGGACTTCCAAAAATGCCAGAGAAGTGACTACCCCTTAGATGCTTTGGCTAACTCCCTGAATCTCCTTTGTACCTCCTCCACCTCCTTTCCTGCCAGGTCATTCATTCTGAGGTGCAGGACTAGGTGTGGTTTACCTCCAAGTAACCTGATGCTTTCTTTGATTCTTGGCAGTGCCCTGCTTGCCTCCATCCCTGGGTCACAGAAAACTGATCTCCCCTTATATGCTACCCCATTCCTCAACCAGTGGATCCCTTTTATGATTGAGTCCCCATAGACCATTACAGATCCTGCATTTCCTATCCCTGAGGATGCCTTAGTATCCCTACCCTGATTAGTATTTCTTAACTTCCTTGCATTTCTATCCTTGTTCTCCTGCTCCTCCCCTTTTCAGTTGCCATCTCTGATTCTCCCTGCTCTCTTCCTTGCTGTCCTGTTCCATCTCCTTCTATTCTTTCCTCCCTGCTACTACCATTTCCCCTTCCCTTTCCACCTGTGTTTCCCTTACTTTCACTGTCCCCAATGCTGTTTCTCTGTCCTTGTCTCCCACCTCCCTCTGCATCTTCCTCCTCTTCCTGGCTCCACTTCCCCCTCCCATCCTTGCCAGCCTCCCTCCATCCCTTTTTGTCTTCCCCCTCTACTGTTGTGCTATTCTTGTCTCTCCTCTCCCAATCTTTTGCTGAAGGTTTTACCTTTATGTCTTTATGTTTTCTGGGTTTCAGCTCTCTGCTTTCATCCACTCCTCACTCCTCTACCTCCTCAATTTCCTGCAATCTGGCTAATGGCCAGTACCTGTTTGATCCCCTTGTATATTGTTCTGAGTTTTCATTTGTCTTGGTGTCCCCCTGTGTTCTGCCCACTCCCTCAGTCCCCACCACTCCCTCCCTTCCCCTACTCTGGTTTCCTCCTTTCCATAGCCTTCCACCCTCCCATCCTTTCAACCCTCATACCCTATTATTCCTACATTTCAACCTTCTATTACACTCCTCTCCATCTCCCTTTTTAGCCCTCCCTCCCTTTCCTCTGTTCTGGTTCTCTCCTTTCCATAGCTTTCCACCCTCCCACCCTTTCTGAATTCTCATCTCTTTACTCCTACCTTGCAGTCTTCTCCTATCCTCCTCTCCATCTCCCTTTTTAGTCTTACCAGCTTAGCTTCCAATCCCCCTAGCTTATGACAAACTGGGCACACTCCCAACCTCCACAGTGTGCTCATAAAAATGACTACACCACATCTATTACAACCTACTGTCTTTCTGCCACTAGGGCCTCTGCTCTCCCCCCCACCATTGGTTTTCACCCTGCTGTTCCCCTCCTCCTGATCACCACCCCCACCATAATTCTCCCCTTCACCATACTAGTCCCACTCTCTTGCACCACATTTGTGCTATCCTCACCTAGTATGATGCAATGCAATAAATGTATAGAATGTCTAATACCACAATATAATAATTCAATAACCCAATAATGACAGTATAGTATTATCAATACTGTTTGGTCCCTTCACTAACTATGCAATGATGTCCCCTCAATATCTATGCAATACATTTAAAATTACTGTCAATACTGTGAGGTCAGTAAAAAGTCTTCCCTCAATTGTGAAATAACGGTAAATAATTACAATGCAATAACTGTATAGACTATCTAATGCTGCAATAAAATAATGCAATAACCAAATAATAGTGGTATAGTAGTGTCAATACTGGATGCAGTTTGCCCTTAAAATAGTGTCTGCCTTAAACACTCTTTAAATTATTGCTGAAATTCCTGAGCAGTTTCAAAAACCCACTTAAACAACCTAAGATACTTCTTAAATTCCAGACCAGTTTGATTAGTATGCCATAAATCACACTAAAACACCATTAAATATTGCTAATAAGTTCTTGTACAGTCTTAAAACACTTAACATCCTTAAATACTGCTAGAGTTCCTGAGCAGTTTGATCAGTTTGCCCTTAAGCACACTGAATATTGTTAAAAATTCCAGTGCAGTTTCAAAACAATCAACTTATTTAAATACTGTAGAACAGGTTATATTTGATGTAAAATAATTGTAGCTACATTCCCTTAAGTGATATCTGCACTAAAATAAAATTGCACTAACTGGTCAAAATTTCACATTTTCAATGGGCATAAATTAGGAGCTAACTGCAGAACATGAAATGACATTTGAGCAATTGTGGCTGATTAGTGCCATGCACTAAATATAACTTGTGTGAGAATAAACAGTTATACAGTATTACTAAAACTCCTGTGCAGCTTTAAATATTGCTAAAATTCCAGTGCAGTTTTAAAACCCCACTAAAACCTTTCTTACATACTGCTAAAATTCCTGAGCAGTTTAATCAGTTGACCTTTAACACACTATTAGCCCCTTCCCCTTGAAAAAAAAACCAAAATGTTTATCAGTTTGTCTTTAACTGATTCAAACTTCACAACACAAGTTAGACTACTGTAAGCTGAGGAAGAGGTGGACAGATTACATGAACAACTATTTCAAGCTAAGGGGCAGTACATGAGATGATAACATATACTATGGGCCCTCCAAGTGTGCCTCCATTACCAGTTGAACCCCCTCTTCTCTATCTGGACCTAGAGCTATATAACAATGCAGGAAAAAATAGGGATTATATCTCATACGATCAGCCAAGACTGATGGAACTAGTGACTACCATCTATACATTGGGGCAAGATAATCAAATACAAGGGACACAGCAGAGGCATATCCCTTTGATTCCTGAAATGGTAACAATGTATGCTAAATAACTAGGAACCCCCTAAAGGCATAGATACTAATGTACATAGCCAATTGTGGCAATTCCTGGTGGACACCCTCATGGCTGACCAATGCTCACAAATAGAAATACAGCAAGTTGTTAGACATTTACTTGGAGATGAGGTATGGACTCATCTTCCGACAAGGATGCAGACCACCACTGCAGGACTTATGCTCACTGATATTACAGCAGCAGTCCTGCATGTATTGTGCCAGACATCATACATGAATAACATTTTGAGCAGGCTGATGCAATTACAGGATGAGTCCCCCAGACAATATGAGGCATGGGCATTCTTGGTGTAATCATCTTTAGTAACTAACAGAGACAGGGGAAACCCCAAATATTGGTTACTATTTATTGAAGGGCTGTTTCTGAGGACAAGGGAGCTCCTCAAACTATCTATAACACCAGATACTCCCACAGCCAATGTAATTGAAAAGGTGCATATGGCTTATAAAGTGCAAGACAACATCGATGGAAAAGGGAGATCAAAGCCAGTCAATGATAATAAATCTTTTCAAGTTGTAGGCTTCCAAAATGGGGATCAACCTCCCCCTTACAACTGTGACCAGCAGGACAGAGGTCATGGAAGAGGTGGTTACAGAGGCAAAAAGAACAGATACTATAAAGGAAACAGTGAATACCAGGGAGATAGAAGAGATTGGCATGACAGAAACCAGCAAAGCAGTGCTAATAGTTATCAGGATAACCAGGAATGGTAAGCAAGGGACCAACAATATGGAGAAATGGGTAGAGATCCCATCCCCACTACCTATAAGCTAAGACAGAATTACAGATATTGAAGGAGGAAAACAACAGGCTGTATGCTGCAGCTGTGGGACCTATGGTCCTACATACACATTAGGAACACCATGCCCTCATCTCACTTGTAACAACAGTCTGCCCAGTTACACTAGACAGGTGGGGGCGACCCCAGGTTATGGCTCATATTAAGGTTGTTCCGCATACAACAGTTATTTTAGATTCAGAAGCATCTATTTCCACATTCAGAACATGGTTCAGGGCAGAGCACTCCATTTACACAGTGAGTTTTCAAGGAATCCATTGTTCCCAAATTTTAGTACCACTGACAAAACATATGCATGTTATAATTGGTGCCTGGCAAGGCAAACTTACATTTGTGCATTTAGATAGGCCAGGAACTCTTGTTGGCAGTGACTGGATGGTTCCGAATGGCATCATCCTGGAGTTAGCTAATCTGCAACTTTTGCAAGCAGGAGCAAATACTGACAGTATGGTATCAGTGGTACCAGTGGACCATGTAGTGCATAGCATCAAGGGAGTAGAGCATATCTCATGGGAAAATTTACATTTGCCCACAGATGTACAGGCAATATGCAAGCAAGTAGCTAGTGTTTTTGCTATACACAAACATGACTGCAGACAAATGCAAACTGAGATTATCATTACAGGACCAGAGCTACCACAGTAGTGGCAATACACATTTCCCAAGGAAGCCATAGAACCAGTTGCAAAAGTTATAGCCAGCCAAAAAGTGCAGGGTATAGTTAGAAAATGTTCTTCTGTTATTAATGCTCCTATATGGCCAGTTCAAAAGCCAAATGGTTTGCGGCAAAAGACTATAGATTATATACAGTTAAACAAATGTATTCCACCTATGGCTCCTGTAGTTGCATCATACCCAGAAATGATGATGCAAGTTGTGTTGCAATGTAAGTGATTTTCAGTGACAGACATTTCAAATGGTTTTTGGTCACTGCCATTACATCCCAAGAGTCGGTACTTGTTTGTTTTTACCTTTATGGGAACACAATTCACATTTACTAGATTACCCCAAGGGTACCACAACTCGCTTGCTATTTTTCAAGGACACATTAAACAGGCCTTTTCAGGTTTGAGTTTTCAGCAAAATATTTTCCAGTACATGGATGATATACTACTGCACACAACTGAGAGAGAGAGAGAAACATTTGCATTTACTTTGTTACTGTTGCAAAAACTGTTACAAGTTGGTTTGAATGTAAACCCAGCTAAAATTCAGTTGTGTCAAGATTCTGTGAAGTTTTAAGATCTTACTTTGAGTCAAGAAAGAAAATCCCCTGACCAGGCAAAGGTTCAAACTATTCTGTCATTGCTCCTTCCCCCAGTGAGGGACACCTGCATTCCTTACTGGACATGTCAGGTTTCTGCAGAGATTTTATCCCTGATTATGCAGAAATTGCAATGCCGCTGTATCAAGAAATACACAGCTTGGGTCTGAATGGAGGTCCACACACAAGCAGATGCCACTTTGAAAAGTGCTTTGACCAAGGCTCCTGTGCTAGCTGTCCCAGACTGTAGCAAGCCATTTCATTTACATACTGCAGTTAGAAGTATTTTGTTTTCTGATGTACTTACACAGGCTTGTTATTAAAAAGGCAGACTGATTGCTTACATTTCTAAGATGCTGACTGAGGTGGAAAAGAGATTTTCCCTGTGTGAACAATATCTGTTGGCTGTGTTTTGGGTAGTTAAAGCATTCAGATATATTGTGGGAGGAAGTACAGTTGTTTTATTTTCAGCACACACACCACTCAATTTCTTGCTGTCTTCTGGCATTAAGGACAGAGCAGTATCCAGCACCAGATTAGCATTATAAACTCTACTTCTGCAGAGCATAGACACTGAGGTCCAGCAGGTAAAGGAGGATTCACTACTAGCCGATGGCTTGCTGCTAGATGGGCTTTCTCATGAATGTCCATATGCAGCCTCAGTTCAACATCCCCCTCCACTTTCCTGGAAGGCTCTCTTACTAGCTTTAATGAGCAGGACATGGATGCCTTCATCCCTTACTGTCCATGTTGATAGTTCATCCATGTATTGGGAAGGAAATCCCAGAACTGCTTTTGAGGTATTTGGTACCACCAATGCTATGCTGCCACCGGTTTACACTTGTAAAATTCAGTTAGGTCAATTTGCTGAGCTAGCAGCAGATACTTGTGCCTTGCATATTTCAAAAAACATGTCATTATGGTGTTGTGTGCATAGATTCATAATGGGTCTGTGTAGCCCTTACTGCATACCTCCCAGTATGGAAATCTCATGTATTTGTTATGTCAGATGGTAAGCCTTTGAAATATGCTACTGTTTTAGCTGCTCTTTGAGAGACAGGGATTACAATGAACTCTCAAAATGTTAAAATTGAAGTGATTAAGGTTAAAGCACACAGAAAAGGGGGTCCTGTTGCAGAACCTAATGCTATGGCAGACTTTCTAACTAAACAGGCAGCCAAGGATGGTGCATCATTATGAAAACCTCTGGTCCTCCCTCCCAATTTTGAAAGCATCAAAGAAGTTAAGCATGCAAAGGAAGAGCCATCTAGTTCAGCTGCAGAAATATGACACTGCACTACATGCTTTGCAAATTGTACTGTAGATGGGGGTACTATTCCGGAACTTTCAGCTCTTCTAACCTGGCAGGGTGCTGATACCCCACACCCATTTTGGGTTTAACCACATGGGCTTCGAAAAGAAATGCTATGCATAGCCAATGACACCAGAGGTCATGGTGATGCTCCCTCCACACTGCAATATTTGCTTACTTTTATTTGGTGGCCAGGTGCTAAAGATGATGTCACACAATACTGTGTAACTGTATCCAATGTGTTTTTCACAATCCCACAGGCAAGGCAAAGTGAGGCCAGCTGGCCTTGCCTAATATTAAAGGTCCATGGGAACATATTCAAATTGATTACATTGAGGGCCTGCCTAGGACCTCTGGGGGCACGCTGCTGTTTTGGTTATTATTGACCCATTTTCTAAATGGATTGAAGCTTTTCCAATGTGTAGTATGACAGCTCAAGCTACCACTAAGGTGTTAGTAGAATAAGTGTTCTCCAGATGGGGCATGCCCATTTTAATTGATTCTGATCAAGGGCCACATTTTAAAGGTAAAGTGATATAACACGCAATGAAAGTAATGGGCATTGACCAAAAGTTTCACATCCCATATCACCCTCAGTCCTCAAGCCAGGTTGAAAGAACAAAGAGAACACTAATAAAAGGTTTGAGAAAAATGGTCAAACAATCTGGTACAAACTGGCATGCACGGTTACATTTAATTTTAATGATGTTAAGAGCAAAGTGGAACAACATCACAAGTATCTCACTGTATGAAATCATGACAGGCAAACAAATGCAGCTGCCTGCACAAGCTTTGTTTGCTCCAATACTACCACAAATGGAACAGGGTGTGACAAGTGAACATTTTGTGCAAGCCTTGCTGCAGAAACTGAAACAGGTATACAAGCAGCATGCACAGGTTATGGGTGAGCACAAGAAAAAGGTTAAAGTGTACTCTGATGACAGAGCCAGTAATCGACAGCTGGAGGTAGGGGAAAAAGTAATGATCAAAGTCCTACCTGAAAAGGGGCCTTTTCCAGTTGCTGAATGGAAGGGTCCATACCCTGTGGTCGACAGGGTCAGTTCAACAGTGTACTTAATACAAGTACGGCATGGCAGAAAGCCAGTACAGAAATACTTTCATTTGATGCAGCTGAAAAGGTTAGGTGGCTAACAGATTTTAAGTTTTGTTTTTCAGCTTGTCTGTTTTAGAATGTTTGTTTACTCCAAGCCATGCTGAGGAGACCGAAGGATACTTCCAGTCCTGTGGATTTGTAGACCTACTACCTTCTCCAGCAACTTGTGAAAAAGGGAGTGGGGGCCACAGTACAATACCAATGTAAAGGCGTTTAGGTATTAAAAATGTACCATGAAATTAGGAAAGTCACTCTGTTTGCACTATCTGGTGACAGAGACTGTGCCTTACACAGATGGGGAACTCAGGTTGTATAAATGGAGTACTGAGCGGTCATATCTCATACAATGTCATGTTATGCATCCCAAAACACATCCTAACTGGCATTATGATAAACCTGAAGTGTCTGATTATCAGGTTATAAAAGCCTCAATGGATAGCCAGGATTTAATTGGTAAATGATGGGATTGGGCACAGAAATGTAATTATGGAAGACTATCTAAATTTGGGCCTTGTTCAGAGTACTAGTACACCCTCTGTATGACCTTGGATAGAATAAATGTACTCACGTGTATTGGTGGGTAATGGAGTTAAATAGAGAAATGAGTCTACATATGGATTTTATCCTTCATACCTTTTGGTCCTGCACCACGTATTATTCTAAACCTTTCTACACCTATGCCACCTAGCAGCAATACTGTAAAACACTGCAAAGAAAAGGGGTAAACAAATGTCCTTCTAGGTATGCTGTAAAGCCTATGTTAGTCAATGGATATGTTTTTCAAAGAACAGACAAGCCTGTATATAACAATGCTCAGTATGTAACTTTTTCTGTTTTGTTAAACTTATCTAGTATTGAGTGGCCAAATGATATTTGCCCTCAACATTTAACACAATTATATAATGTTTTTATTACTATGTGGATTAACTTTAGAAATAGAAATATCAGATTTAATCATCCACAGCTTCCACCACAGTTGGGCAAAGATCTTAAAAGGGGAAAGAGAAGTATATGGGGAGACATTACAGGTGTTTTTGGCTCAGGTATGGGAGTGTGGAACATGATAGATTTAGAAACAGTAAAAAAGCATCAGATAAATGTTGAAAATATGCACAAACAGGGAGTGCTAGATAATGAGGTACACATTAGGCAGAGACTTTTAGAAGAGCACTACAAAACCATAGTTAACATGAAAGAAATATTGCATGATTTTCTGATCCTACATAATTGGACACAATTAGTTAGCAATGTGGAAGCTGATGACATGTTTGAAACAAGGAAGAATGAAATATGTGTTGACTACATTACTTCTGTGCTTAATAGATTGTAGGACACTTTCAGAGATATTGAGATGGGTGAACTTCCTGCGTTTATGTATACCATTATGTTACAGAAGGTTTTGCACAATATCAATCATACTAATGCTATCAAGTGGCTTCTCAGAAAACTAACTAAAGTATACTTTGCTGAACATGGATGTGTGTTTAACCACACTTCACCTGTGATTTCTATTGTATTGCAAATACTTATTATACCATGTAAAATGTCTGTTTTAAGTTTGACAAACGTTGTTAACCTAGGAAAAGCAGAACAATCATATCTTTCTCAGCTTGTGCCTGCTCTGCTTTTTATTATGCAGGTGCATGATGACTGGACTGAACCAGATCTCTCTTGTTGTACAGAATTGCAAAATGTGTTTTTGTACTGATGTGACATTACACAGGGAGCACATTCTCCTTGTGGTATTTCTGATAAAGCTAACATTTGTCACTTGCAGAATGAACAATGAACTAAAAATATGCAAGTGTGTGTTGCATACCCAGGAGATGGAAATTATTGTGTTGCTGCAATTTCTAATCAAATGACTTATTGACTCAGAAATGACTGTGCTTGCGATCTACAAGCTTGTGCTTCCAGCCTAATTTCACTGCTATCATTAATGACTATGTCATTCGGCCTATGCTTGTGTTTCCGAATGTAACCACAATTCAGGCTAAGTTGGCCTACCTGGAAGATGTCCATGCCACTGCACTGCAAAGGGTGATCAAGATTCCTACACTAACACCAGAGATACAGACTTTGTTGGGCTGAAAGGCTGAAGAATTGATCCCACTACAAATGGACGATGCTGTCAGAAGCAAAAACATTTATACTTTGCTCACTTTGGACTGGTAGCCTTATATACACACTTATGTTCAGCATCCTACTACACTGCTTATTTTCTGCCTATTTCTGTGTTTGAAATTTATATTAACTATTTGCAGTTGTTGTATATATCCGAAGTTTAGGTATACCCTGTCTCAAGTTAAAATATAAGCCCAAATATACCGTATGATGCCACTTGCGTGCCTCAAATCCAGCAGGGAATGTTGAAATGCATGTCCCTGTGTGCAGTTTATTAGTTAGATTCCATAAGCACAGTATTCCCATGAGTACTGTGACAGGCATATTATTAGTTAGACCCTATGAGCACAGTTGTATTTTCATAAGCACCGTGATAGAATAACCTTCGCATTTTTAACTTTAAATATATAAATGCATGTATGAGCACAATAGATACACATTAGATACCTCTATATAGCAATAGGCCCTAGACAGACACACACACACCCTTACCAAATGTGACACAATGGCAACACCATGGCTCCACAATGGCAACACAGTGGTGAGCTACAAAATGTGCAATGGTACTACCCAGTGGTACCATGGTTGTACCATGGTAGTTTACATTTTGATTATTTTTGTTGATGTGGTAGGACAGTGGTACAATGATATCACAATGGAATTGAAACAAACCACTGTGATACCATGAAAACCTTAATGGTAGCATGGAGGTAATCACAGTGGTATTGCCATGGCAAATGAGTGGTATTACAGTGGTTTTCCGAATAACTTTTTGTAAGGGCAGCATGTTAGTTCATTAAACACACACACACACACACACTCACTACTTTATGTCAGACACATCTTAGTTTTCACCACTTAGGGGTTAAACACAGATAGAAATTAGAAAAATACCTTTAATTGAGAGACCTAGAGATAGCTCTCGTGAAAGTTATTATGGGAACCAAGGCATCTGTTTATGTCTTGGTATCTTATCATTATGACTATATCATAACTTTAGCTGACAAGTTGTCTTGTTTTGATAAATTCCAGGTGCAATACTTTTCTGAGAAATACTTTGCTATCTTGTGCTAGAATGGGACAGCACCTTTAGACACATAGGCTAATATGAAGGCATCTTGACCCAAGTAAATATGTGAAGTCAGCTAAAACTTATGAACCAACCTATTGCTAAGAAACAGTATATATAAGAGGCAACCCTCATCAGTTTTATTATGCTATTGATGCGATTGCTGGAACCCCGATCTGTGTAGTCCTGTTGCACATGTAAGTATAACTTTTTATACTATGGGACAATTAGCCGAGGTGATAGGGTATATCATAATACAAATCTGAAATGTATTAGATACTCTGTGTTTGACTGTTTTTACTGTATAATGGCTTAGTGACACTAAGAATGTTATATTGACATCTGTGTCTGGTCTGTCTGAACCTTGTATAATACACTTGGATTTCGTTACTCTTTGTAATTCTTGCAGCTCTTTTCATTGATAATTCTAAAATTGTAAGTAAGCCCTTAGATATAAATTATAGTGTAATAGCCACAAACCCAACAAACAGGATTGATGCAAATGAGGCCAGCAATAAGCTGGTCTAACCTGCGTCAATCAGTGCACAGGAAAGAAAATCTCAATCACCGGCCCGCAGGACGCCACAAGGTCCATGCGCCATATGTTCTGCACACGCAGGGCTTGCAGCATTTGGCAACATTTAAAAATCCAGGCCAATGTCTCTGTACTCTGTCAGCAACTGAAATGTCCTCAATCACAGCCAGCTACAGTTCTTGTCTAATTGTACATGTTGTAGTCCCATCTCTACCCCATGTCAATAAAAGGGCATACACAGATTTAATTCAGAGGGTTTGTTTAAGTTAAAAGGGGAAGGGAACATCAGGGTGCACAATCTAAAACTGGAAGGAGAAGGATTCAAGAGTGAGATGAGGAGGCACTACTTCAAGGAAAGAGAGGTAGCTGATTGGAATGCACTGCCAGAGGAAGTGATATCACTGTGGACGGTGGGCAGCTTCAAGAGGGAGTGCGACATGGTCAAAGAGAGTGTCAAAATTGAGGGGTAGATGGAGGAAGGAAGTCAGTGGTAGGCGGCAATAAACTGGAAGAGCTGGCAAGGGAAGGGTGGCAGCTGCAGTTTAATAAACTGGGTGTTGCATGCTCTAGCAGACTTAATAGACCAAAAGGCCTATATCTGTTGGCAATTTTATATGTTTGTATGTTCGTAAATTAGCTTTATTACGTAGTGTACTAGTAGGATGCATGGCAGTATCAATGAAGCTTGGGTAGGATTTCTGCCAAGTCAATATGAGTGAACAATAAGTAGTAAAGCAGCCAAAATGTATTTTTTATAGGTTAAGATAATAGGCTAAAAGCCTGTTTACATTGTTTACCTGTATGTTATAATATTGGCTCAGAAAATGGGCTTAAAAAAAGAATCATGCTGATTGGCTGAAATGCATGGTAAGGCATGCATTTATTTTTCAGTAGTGCCTGGTAAAGAAACAAGTGCCAATTCTAGATACTCCATTGCTTAGGGTGTCCTTGTACCACCCCAAATTTTTGAAATTCACCATCTGCCATTTTTTCTCCCGCTCACTTATCGAGATTCACCACCTTAGCCACTATAACAGGATGCAAACCACCCTACTAAACAAAAACAGTAAACAGCCAAAAAATGTAACGACCTCCTCAAAATCCAGTCTGTTTTCTTTTTGCATTCCAAAACAAACAACAAAACAAAATGTCACGATACGACTAGTGATTTCCTCGCAGCACAAGGCTTCTGAAGTTTGTGCTATTCCGCCATTAAGCCATACTGTTTCCCTGCACAGAAAAATTGTAGCCCAGGCAAGTTCCTCACATTAAAAACTGCAGACAAGACCACCAAATAAAACAGAAATCTACCCATTTCTCAAGTATTTTTTTTCTGCAGCTTGCTCGACCTCCATCGCTGTTCAGCTCCAGACCTCCCTTCCCTCATAACCAGCTGCACTTACACATAATAACCTGCTTGTCAGTCATGCTTCCACTTTCTACAGTTGTTACTTTTTTTTTTTGACATTTGGATTCAGTCCCTCTTTGGCAGCTGTATATTGCAACAGGCATGCCATCAGCAACCATTTTCTCTTTTTTCAAACTAGAGTCTCCAGTGGGACAAAAATTTCTAGGTAAAAACAAACCAAACTATAATCATCCTAATGCAGTCAGAGAAACTGCTTTATTACTAAACTTATTTTAAACTATTTTTTTACTAACTTTTTTCATTAAACTTATTTTTCCTTACAGTGTCCATTTTCTAAATGCAATAATACCCTCCAGGGTGGGCAGTATTGAGGAATACCAGATCTTCCAGGGGGCAATAAGACCCTCCACTTGTAGCGTTGGGTCTCATTATGCCTCTGAGTGGTCCAATATGCACCAATACCACCTACCCTGTTGGGTATTATTGCTTACATAATCTGTATTGAAATAAATTCTAATTCTTCTTTGTTAGTGCCTTTTATTAATTTTCAGAAAGAACAAATATTACATATCAGAGTAGTGTAGGATGACATTTATATTGCACTTTAGTTGCAATGTATGGTTAGTATGCTAACATAGGATATATAGTAAGATACATGACAAGTCAAACAATTCAAGTGACTATTGCATTACTACCCTTATTCTATGCCAGACCTACATTCTTTACTACTCACGTGTTATAGTTGCTATACCTGTCCAGTAATGCCTGAACTGGGTGCTGTGAACAGGAATATAGAATGGTATATGATTCTTTACTTACTTACAGGCATGCTATAGACTAGACTAATATCTGATTTGCATAGACAGAACTTATGTCTTCATGGCTTCCTTGGTAGTCTTACTGAACTTGACTTCATTGCCTGGTGTGGTGATAGAACCCACAGCCTTCTGATCTCCCAGCCTCAGAGGTGAGTGTGCTACCTACTGAACCACTGACACTGATTTAATGTGATGATTGAGATTCTGTCTAACTGAGACAGATCTGCGAGGGAAGTCAGTATCTGACCTATTCTTGGTACATGGGGGGGGTGCACCAGTTGCAAAGGAGAGCCATTTTTGCCTGTTTTGCCAACATAGTCATCCACCTGAAGGCAGGTTGCTTGAGTTTCATTTCAGCTGGTCCGATGCCTAATAAAAGAAGTGGGGGTGACATAGGAACATGAACTTGCTGAACAACTCTCCCAAGGTGGTAGATTTGCATCCACAAAGCTGACAGCCTGGGACAGGTCCACAGAATGCAGTAGAGATCTCTACCAGCTGCTTGGCAGCTCCAACACTTGTCATGGTCCGGTACCCCTGCCACATGGAGCATCACAGGCATCTTGTTCTATAAGTGAAGTATTTTGTTTTGAATTAATTGGCTGCATGCATCTCTTAGGAGGGTGTGAGCACTGTGCCAGGCTTGTGTCCACTGGGCATCTGTAAGGTCAGCTCCCAGGAATTTTTACCACCTCCTCTTAGAGTCCCCCGATTGGCTCTGTAGGGTATCCTGCAGTTGGGCATAAATCCTCCCTGCAAGACCTTTTGGCATCAGGAGCCATTTAGAGTGGGATTCAGTTTGTCAGGCTGATGTCTGGCATTGCAGCAGGGGTTTAACAGCCTCCCTAATTTGTGAAAACCACCAATGGTCTTTTTTGGGAGGTTCCATTTTACTTGCAGTGATTGAAAGGAAGCCACTACTAGTCCTTCCTCATCTAGTATATCTTTCAGATGGTGGATACCCTTAGAGTCCCATTGAGGCTAATATTTGGGTGTGTTATCTACCAGAACCCTTTGATTGCTCCATAGGGGGATATAATTGGTGCCAACCTTGCAATGGGCTGTGTGCCAATAAATGTTAGCCAGTGTTATGGCTGAATTATGTAAATGTGGTTTCCTGGTGGAGAGATAGAGCAGTGAGGCTGCAACAGCCACTCCTCCCCCTTCTATGCTCTGCTCCATATAGACCCATTGTGGAGATTGGGCAGTGTCTGGCCTATGCAGTTTGGAATGCTATTTTATAGCTCTCGAACCATGACTGGTTCCAACAGCCCTGACTCCAATAGGCCCTTAGCTTATTATGGCTAAACTTGGGCTTTTTGCCCTCTGATAGAAAATCTCCCATAAGTTTACTGATTTTTTTGTAAACAGTTTTTGTACAGATGTAGTGGGATATGGATGAACATGTAGAGAATCATAGAGGCTGTTACCATTTTAATTGCTGCTATTTTGCCTGCTAGGGTGAGGTTCAATCTCTTCTATCTATCAAATTCCATTTTACATGAATTTAGTAGAGGCTGAAGGTTCAGCTCCCATGTTTTGTCTATTTGTGGAGACATTTTGATTCCTAAGTATGGTAGGTGATGCCCTCATTGGCCCAGAGGAGGCTGGAGTTGGTGGCTGTCTCTGCAGGCAGAGTTTGTTTAGGGGCATTAGCTCTGTTTTAGCCTGGTTTAGTTTTAAACATGAGAGGCTGGCAAAATCTTTTAGGAGGGTTAAGAGTGGAGGAATTGACTGTTGAACATCAGCTATAGTGATAAGGAGATCATCTGAATACATGAGGGTCAAATACTGCTTTAGCCCAATCTTGATGCCCCTTACCTGGAGATGTTGGCTAATGGCTGCTGCTAGCAGCTCTATAGCCAGCACAAAAAGCAATGGTGAGAGTGGGCAACCCTGTCTACTTTCCCTCTCTAATGAGAATGTGGCAGAGGTAATGTGGTTGGTGGACACATGAGCATTTGGGGAGTGGTAGATGACCTGCACTCAGGCCCTGAACCTTTCACAGAATCCAAGGTATGCAAGGACTACCAGCAGATAGTCCCATTCCAGGGAATCAAAAGCCTTCTTGAAATCATCTGCCAGAGTGGCAGATTGGGTTAGAAGGTCTTTAGCCATGTGGAGAAGATTGATCAGTGACCTGATGTGGTCAGAGCTGTTCCTTCTTGGAATGAAACGCAGCTGAGTGGGATGTATCAGGGTAGGTAAAAGGGAGTTAATCCTGCTGGTCAGGGCCTTTATGTAAACCTTGCTGTCCGTATTG
This sequence comes from Neoceratodus forsteri, assembly GCA_016271365.2. Taxonomy (NCBI): domain Eukaryota; kingdom Metazoa; phylum Chordata; order Ceratodontiformes; family Ceratodontidae; genus Neoceratodus; species Neoceratodus forsteri. Next base: position 847,727,640 of record CM057450.1, on the reverse strand, counting down.
ATCAGTGAAATAGATCTGTAATGGGCAGCTAAGGTGTGATTCTTACCTTTCTTAGGGAGCACTATGGTGACAGTTTCCCTAAGTGTGGGTGGGAGGGTATCCAATGTTTCAGCTTCTGTATATACCTGTGTTAGGAGCATGGCAATTTCTAGGCTTAAAGCCTGGTGAAATTCTACAGGGAATCCATCTCCACCACGTGCCTTTCCTGCTTGAAGAGACAGTAGGGCTGTGGTTACATCCTCTGTGGATAAAGGGGAGTCAGTGATGGTGGACTGCTGAGGTGTCAGCTTAGGAAGGTTGGTGCCTTCCAGGAAGGGTTGAATTGGACCAGGAGGGACATTATGCATGATCTTATAGAGAGAGGCATAGAAGGAAGACATAATGTCGTCGACCTCCAAGGGGCTCGAGAGCACCTTAATTTGTGGGTCTTTGAGTCCAGCAATGTGTCTGTCAGCCATCTATTTCCTAAGCTGGTAGGCCAAAACTTTGCCGCCCTTATCCCCTCCATCACAGAATTTGTGGTGTATCCTCAGGATGATTATTTCAGCCTTTCTACTGATCAGCTGGTTGATTTCAAACTGTAGGCCCAACTCTATGACATAGGGTGGAATTTCGGGTGGGAGATTGTTGGGCTTTGTATTCTGTTTCTGTTTTTTTTTAGCACTGACTTCAGCTTTGTCAGGTGCCATTCCATCTCTCTTCTCCGTCTAGCTGTGTAGACCATACTTTCCCCCTTATATTGGCCTTGTAGGCCTCCCAAGTGACCCCAGCATTTTTGTCTGATGTGGGGTTCTCCTGTAGAAACCATGTAATTTATTTTTTTACCCAGGGGATGAAGTCTGGATCCCTGAGCAACAGGGGGTCAAACCTCCAGTTTGTAGAGAACTGTGGTGGGGGGGGCCCATGGCATATAACGTTGTACAGGTGCATGGTCAGATATTAGTAAGGGCAGAATGGAGATGTCCAATGCAGCTTCTGTTAGGGAAGGTGATGTTAACCACTATTCCAGCCTGCTAAGGGAGTTGTGGACCCCACTTGAAAGGTGTAATCATGAACCAGTGGGTTGAAAGTGCACCATATATCAGAGATGCCATTATATGACATGAGCTGTCCCAGCGCCAGCTGCCCCCTAGTGTGGGATTATCTACCTGAGGCACTGCTGTCCAGAAGGGAGGAGAATCAAGGAGGGAACTGAGTGTGCTGGCAACCTCATGGAAGAAAGGAGGGTCATCCTGATTTGGGCCATAAACATTACAAAGTAGGATCATGCCTTCTGGGGTATTGAATGTTGCCATAACCCAACAACCATGGGGGTCGGTTTGTGCTGTGCACATTTGACATTTGACGGACTTATATATAAGTATAACAGCCCCACATTTTCTGGTGGGTGCACATGTATGGACTTCTTGACCCACTCAGTCTCTAACTAGCATACTGTGGTCTTTCTGGGTAAGTTTGGTTTCCTGCAAGAAGGCTATTTGAGATTTGAGTCTTTTCAAATGGGAGAGAACCTTTTTTCTTTTAATGGGGGTATTGAGCCCTCTAACATTCAATGTATGGCATACAAGTTCAGCCATGATCTAGCTCGGGGGATATATTATATCCTGATTGCATGTCAATGAAAGAGAGGGGTGTGGGCTCATACCCTTCAGGCAGGGAGAGAAAGCTTTTCCAGCCTCTTAGAAGGGGAGGTGTGCCATATATGTGCCAGCTCTTTAGAGGTACCAACATGCATACAGTCTCTTCTTCAGAGCAAAATCTGAGCAAGATTAAACACACTAACTTACATTCAAAGCATAGTAAACTAAGCAATCATATACTTGTATGCATGAAAATTAAACTATTTACATTGTGAACAACTAAACAGTAGTTTGGGAAGAAACTATGAGCCATTGACAGCATCAACATATGCCTATAGGCTAGCTACTTTCTCCCTGGGGCCCTGGTAGCACTCATTACTGTCAAGGCCAGAGTGAACAAGCAATGGATTGGTGTCCATCAATCGCCTGACCGCAGATAGCCAGACTGAAAACCTTGGGACTCTCTGTAGAAAATAGTGAAAGGGGGCCATTGCACCATCACTTGGGTGTGTGTGTGTGTGTGTGTTTGGGGGGGATAGACTCGTCACCATCCCCTGTCTGAGGCCCAGAACAGAGGTCTGCCCTTCACTCCCTGAGTTGGGGGGGAGCGGTCATAACTTTAGCCTTCCAATAAGCATTTTAATCAGTTAATACCTCCCTTTTAAATGCAGTGCCAGCAGTCCTATAGCAGTACCTAGATACCCTGTGGCATGAAGTTGTACCATGGTGTAGGACTGCGTGGTTAACCGGTACCATTACCCTTTGTTACCCCTTGGTAACCTAGTCTTTCAACTATTGAGACTGGTACCTATAAAGTGACCTCAGTATTGGGCTTTGCTTACATAAAAGTTGTAAAAGAAGTAGTTGGGCACATGGCAAGTATGCTACAGTACCATGTGCAGACCGCAGCCTTTAGATGGTAAGCTTGATAGAACACTTCAAGCTGCTCAGCTCATACTGCATTGAGGTCACTGAAGTTGTGCCCCTTGCAAGTTACAGGGTGCATGCTGTATCAGGCTGTACCTCCCCACCAATGTGTCAGGGTAAACTATATTGCTGTACTGAGCAACTAAACATCTTAACCTAAATGGCTAAAAAAATACAAACAAAAAACATTTGGCTAAAAGAGATTGTCACAGCTTTTCCTATACTGACTGCACAGACTGAGCAGTGGGCTATATAGCCTGCAAGTCACATGGCTGACACTGCGTAGGCCCTAGCCATCCACCATTCCATCGACCCATAATAAGACTAGAACTTGAACATAAATAAACATTTGCCTCTATGGGTTGTTGACAGTTAACCTGCCTAAAACCTGCAAAGTGACATATGGAAAAGTATTTTCTTGGAAAGAGTCATCTCTTTAGAATGAACATAACATATCAGCAAGCTTGTAACTTTCACTGTGTGGCAAGCATGGGTGAGAAATCGGGTGACACTATGCCCAGTATTAAACTATTAAGTGGGAGAGGGCAGAAGGAAATTCTAGGGATTCAGGCCTTCCCATGAGCTGAATGTAATGGCATCTGGTCCCCTGAGACAGCCCCCTCCATAGCCCCCCACAGCTTAAAACACAAGCAAAATAAGGCACTTATTGTTCATATTCAGGTTTTATTAGCTGGAGATGCACTGACATCTGGTGGTGGGATTTTCTGCTGCTCTGGTGTTCTGGCTAAATCCTCCAGTGGTAGGGGAAAAAACAACATGCCCCCTTGAGTCTTTGGATCTCTCTACAGGGTCATTCAGCTCAACTGCTTCAGTGGCTACCCAGAACTATATGGTGCTGTCTGTGTTGATGTTATCAGCTGCGATCCATATGCCAGGATCAAAAACTAGGGGTGACTCTGCTAGTGCTGCATATCTGTTTTGAGTGAAATATAGGCTGCAGATTTCTGGCTCATTTTCCCTCCAGCTTACTGAAGCCCTGTGATCCTCCAGCATGGTGCTTTTCCTGCCACATGAGTGGTCCTTTCTGGTGTATCATTGATTCTGTGGGTGCTTCCTTGAGCTAGAGTGTGCCAGCACAGACCACACATCACCTGTGCTGTTGATGTCTCTGGGAGGGTTAATGCTGGGTGGCTGGGACCACTGCAGACTGTGGCTTGAGTCTGAGTCATTCAGAGACCTGTTGTTATTTACAGTGGGGCCTGAAAGGCTCTGGTATGGATCATTGGCCCGAGCACATACCTCCCGGGACCAAGTCCTATGTATGAAATTCATGAGAGCCTCCGGTGTTGCGAATAGTAGCCTGGGAAATAGTACATGTTTAGAGGATGACAGCAGCAGTCATTCACTGAGTGTGTACTATTTACAGTAGAACATGCTCATAGAGCTCAGTTGGCAGCTGGCTGTGGTCGTGAGAGGTGGGTTGTGCCAGTCGCCAGCTGGGTATGGGTCACGGGGGAGCAGGGTGGACTGGCACTGCCAGGTGGGGAGATGGGGAGTCCACTAGACTACCAGTGCTAATGGGAAATGCAGGAATGTTATTTTATTTATTTATTGAAACGTTTCATCAGGAAATGTACTGAACAACAAGTTGCCCATCTCATGGTGCACCCAGGGGGAAAGGGTAATGGAAATACATACACGCATACAACAGCAAACATTATTACAACAATATTGGCAGCAGTGAATAGCAAATAACAGAAAGAAAGAAAGAAAGAGAAAGAAAGAAAGAAAGAAAGAAAGAAAGAAAGAAAGAAAGAAAGAAAGAAAGAAAGAAAGAAAGAAAGAAAGATAGTTATTTAGTAGTATCACGGTCAGAGGAGACATTGGGGTTCGGAATCGGAGATCGGGGCATGGGGGCAGGTTTGTATAGCCCTGTGGGGCTTTCATACATATTGCATGGAGATTGTGGTTTTGGGGGGTCTGATAGACCTGTGGGGCTTTTATACATAACTTAGGGATCAGGCCTTGGGGGGTCTGTTAGCCCTGTGTGGCTTTTATACATATTACTTGGGGACTGGGGCTTGGGGGAGCACTTGTGCAGACATTGCCGCATGCTTATGGCAACCTGTGCTAATATGCTATCCATTTGGCATATCATTCAGGTTGGTTCAAGTCACAGGACTTAGCCACAGGAACCCTGTCTCTATATAGAATTGGGCACATGGTCCTTAGCCAACGGTATTTGGCACAAGTAACCTTCAGCTTGACTTGCTCCAGTCCTTCTAGAATCGGGCTCTATATTTGTTCAAAGTTTATAGGCCTGATTTTCAAAAGAGTTAGACTGAGCAAAGGTACTTGCATCAAAAGATTGTGATGCAACGGGTGACTTGCTTTCCTATTCGTGGCATTCGCAAATTTCAGATGCTTTGTCAATTCTGATGCAGCTGCACTAAATACCTATTATAACAGGACTGCGTACAACACTTGAGTGCACCAGGTCACAAGGGGGCTTGCACCATGGCGTAGCTACAACATCCCTTTTTTGGGGATTTTGTAAGCCTCACCATGGGTGCTGCAGGGGCTTCACTTAGGCCAGCAAAGGTACTTGCATCAAAAGATTGTGATGCAACGGGTGACTTGCTTTCCTATTCGTGGCATTCACAAATTTCAGATGCTTTGTCAATTCTGATGCAGCTGCACTAAATACCTATTATAACAGGACTGCGTACAACACTTGAGTGCACCAGGTCACAAGGGGGCTTGCACCATGGCGTAGCTACAACATCCCTTTTTTGGGGATTTTGTAAGCCTCACCATGGGTGCTGCAGGGGGCTTCACTTAGGCCAGCTAGGAAGTGGTCTAAGTGCCCAGTGTCAATGCAAGACCACGCTGCAGGTGAGGAGGGACCTGCTAGGATGGGGTCAAGGACAGCCAGAGCACAGATAGGGTACCCTAGATGCCATGAGGGAGATTGGTCAGGTACAGCTTTTGTTGCCAATTGCCATTTGCAGTGATGTCTATGCTTTTCTTTCATTTGTTTGTTCAGCCTTTTTTGCCATGGTACTATCTTTTCTCCAGTCTCTTCCTATATTGTCCCCCCACCACATTTTTGTCCCCTGTGCACCAATAGATGTACATCCTTATTGTTGTGATTGATTGTACACCACCAGCCAGCCAACAGGGTGCACCACGGGTGGTTCGCCATCTCTCCCCCACAGTTGCCACAAGCCCATCTGTGACCTGTGGCATTCCCCTCTGGTGCTCCTTTCCTTTGGCACAGTTGTCGCCTTATGGCAAACCAAGGAGTTTGGCACAGGGACCCTGATTATTCTAAAATTCGGTGCAGGGACCTGGCACAGCAGGAGCTTGATGCAGCTCTAGATTTCTGCAAATTGTGGTGATCTATGGGCTGTTTGAAAACTGAGCTGAATGTTTCTGTGTCTCTGTGTTTTATACAAGAATGGAATGGGGTGAGCATTAGGGTTGAGAACCCCATGGAAGACTCGGCAGTGATTCACCATAACATGTTTTGCTTTTGCTGCTTGGGGGGTGGGTTGGGGAGTCAATGTTGGAAACCCTGACATCACATTTCCCTATGTTTGTTGCTTTAATCTGAACCCTAACTGGTGCATTAATGCAGTTCAGCTTTTTTGCAAACAGTAGTCTAATATACAGTAGGTGCATCTACTAGTATTGTACTGGTTGACTGGGAGGCAAGAAATACAGTAAAAGCAAATACGAACTAGATACCATTTCAGTGCATTAACATACTACTAGAAGAAGAAGAAGAATCAGCATTTATATAGCATTTTTCATACACAGTATCCCAAAGCACTTTACAAGCAATGCTAGACTGGTAGTGAAGTGACTGAATGTGTGGTGGTGGCCATATTGCACATCATCACCCACACACAGCCTGGATAATTGCATGAACCGGTTTATGGGAAGGGGAAATGTTGGCCAGGACACCGGGAATGCTCCCTGCTCTTTGCGAAGAGTGCCCTGGGTTCTTTTACTTCCACCTGGACACCCACTAGGACAACAACAGGATGGGCAGAAGGGACCTCAGTTTAACGTCTCATCTGAAGGATGGCACACCCCAGCAGTACAGCACCCCCCAATACTGCACTCAGATGCCTGAGATTTTTAGGTGCAAGTCCAATCCCGGTGTGGGACAAGAACCCATAACCTTCTGGTCCAGAGGCGGATGTGCTACCAACTGAGCCATGCTGATACTAAACAAACTGTGTCTGAGTAATACAGAGTACATGTATTTACAGGCGCACATGTGCTAGTATTAGAATGTCACAGATGAAACAATGCAATTTTATATTTCTGCTCTTATTCACTTGTGACAGTTAATAAATGAGACAGGCAGATTGTCAATGCATAAATTTCACAGAGAAAATTACTTTTATGTTCTTCTTACTTTCTGAAAAATATACTGACAAAACTTATCTGGGGAGCTATATCAGCACAACAAAATGTTGGAAATAACATTGAATTCCTTTATGCAGCAGTAGAAGAGAGCCAACTAAAGGCTAGCAATATATTTTTTTATCTGTCATGTATTCCCCAAATCCATTGAATCCCCACTGTTGTTAAGTTAATTAATTTAACTAACTGAATGTAGATTTTATTTTAATATTAGTTTTATACAAAGTGTTTCACTACAACAAAGATGGCATCCCCCAGCATTCATTAAACATTTTATATATGGATTAAAGATTAAATAATTTTGCTTTATTTTTTTTTTTTTGTGTTTAAACCTTTGGCAAAAGTATGTCTTCCACAACTGTAATGCAATTATCAAAGACAAGATAGGATTCTGGTGTCTGTACCCATCAGGGAAACACCATATCATTGAATATGAATGATACTGCACGTGACTGCATAATGGTTTTCAAACTACCATCCTTACAATTTCCCTGTTAGACATTTAAAAACGATTGTATTGTATAAACTTATAAAGTCCAGTCTCACTTCCAGAAATTACTGTTGTCAGTCAGTTAGAGAAGTCAAAAGCAAGTAATATAAGTTCTTCTTATAAGAGAATAAGTAAGGACAGAGTGGATATTATGAAATCATAACATGTGTAGTTGTATAATTGTAACGTAAGGCCACAAGCAGGGGGTTTCAACAATCGGGGCAGGAATAACAAAAAACTCAAAAGAACAGTGCAAAAGTTTGTGCTCTTCTTTATGGTTGCTCAGGTGTGAAATCTTGCTATTCACAGTCGGATAGCGTACCAGGCCATCCGACTGTAAATAGGGCCAGAACAAGGCAGCACTAACCTAGGAAAGCCACGACTAACTCCACTAGTGCTGCCCCAACATCCAGCCAGGTGACTGGCCCTGCAATGAATAGCACATGTGCACTATTTCCTGTTCACTAAACCTCCCATGTAAATGAGCCCACTGGCATGCTAGGCACTAGGTGGCCATTTGAATGACCACTATGGACCCATTTACATAGACTGTTGGTGGCTTAATGTGCCCCCCCCAGCCCCTGCCCTATTCAGCCGCAGTCCCTGGTGGTCCAGTGCCCCCACCTCCATTCACTGATCACCATCCTGAGCATGTAAAAAACATTTTCCTGGTGGTCTAGTAGTCCCTCCCCTTCCCTGATCACCAATCACAGCCCCCATATAATAAAATAAATTCTTGGTAGTCCAGTGGTTCATCTCCCCTCCACCATGCTTCAATTGATGTCCTTTGATAGAAAAAAAATGTCCCTGGTAGTATAGATGTCCCTTCTCCCTTCCCTGTGCTCTGATTGCCATCCAATTATAGAAACAAAAATGTCCCTGGTAATCTAGTGGTCCCACCCCCATGCGCCAATCTTCATCCTGTTATTGAAAAAAAATGTCCTTGGTAGTCTAGTGGTCTCTCCCCCCTCCCCCGTTCTCCCATAACTGTGCCGTTATATTAAAAAAATGTCCCTGGTTTTCCAGTGGTTCCCTCCCCCATGCTCCATTCACAATTCCTTTACAGAAAACAAATGTCCCTGGTATTCTAGTGCTCCTTCCTCCTCCCGCATGCTCTGATCACTCTCCCGTTATAGAAAAGAAATACTCTGGTAGTCCAGTGGTCCCTCCCTCCTCCCTTGTGCTCCAATCACCATCCCATTATAGTAAGCAAATGTCTCTGGTAGTCCAGTGGTCCCTCCCCCTCTCTGGTTCTCCCATTGCCATCCCGTTATAGGAAAAAGTCCCTGGTAGTCTAGTGGTTCCTCCCCCCTCCTCCGTTTTCCCATCACTGTCACATTATAGAAAAAATGTCCCTGGTAGTCCAATGGTCCCTTCCTCCTCCCCAATCATAGATCAGCATCCCACTGACTGAGTTGTCAGGGAGCACATACTGTATACAGTACACGCCCATTAATTGATTTACATCCATGACAGCTCAGTTGGCGGCTGGTCATGGTGGTGAGAGGAGGGCTGTGCCAGTCGCTGGTTTAAGGATGAAAGGGAGGGGGTGGTGGGGCACTACCTGCTGGAGTAGGGGGTCCACTAGACTACCAGGGATATGTTAATTAGGATTTCATGGGATGGTGATCAGGGACGGGGAGGGACCACTGAACTACCAGGGAAATCTTAACAAATATGTAATGCAATGGTGATCGGGGAGGAGGAGGGACCACTAGACTACCAGGGAAATTATTTTTTATAATTGAATAGTGATCAGAGCATGGGGGAGAGGGGAGGGACACCTGGACTACCAGGGAATTTTTTTTTTATACAGGGATGGCGATCAGTGCACAGGGGAGGGCGGTGGGACCACTAGACTACCAGGAAAACATTTTTTCTATAACAGGTTGATGATCAGAGCATGACAGAGAGGGGAGGAATCACTGGACCACCAGGGAAATAGCTTACAAGTACTGGGAGGTGATCTGGTGGGGAAAGGACTGCTGGACTACCAGGTACACTGTGTTATGGGTTAGGGGGGTGCCTTGCACTACCTCCACCAACCACTAGGGTTGCGCAGAGTTAAGACACAGTTTTCTCCACACAAGGGAACCCTGCAAAAGGTCCTTTGCCTGGAGATAATGCTTTTAGTGAATGGTACTGTACCAATATGCAGGTCCCTTACACCTCATTTGCATTGCTGCCCCCTCAAAACTTTGCCCTGGCACAAACCCGGTTTGTGGGTGAAAACTGGGTATTTGTGAATACCACTTTGGTGCAAAATCCAGTTTGCATGGTGCAAACTGGGTTTGTGCCAGGGCAAAGTTTTGTGAATTGGACCCCATTAGAGGTACAGTATTACTATATAGCCCAATATCTAAACTCTGAAATGTGTTATTTTACTTATGATCCCTTACAGAAATATAGATGTGCTGTGTACATGCGGAACGCATGTCACATGCTTAACTGTGCAATGTTTGCATGTGGTTCACATATACAAAGTGAACCTATGCGAACCAGGTCTAAAAAGCAAATCAGGTTCGCATGTTGCACGCTTGACATGAGTGCAGCAGTTAAGATAGTGTAAATATCATTTAAACATCACATCAGGTTCACATGCTGCATGCTTGCCATGTGTGCAGCAGCTAAGCTGCTGCAAGTCTCATCTAAAAAATCACATCAGTTTCTATTTCTTATACTACTGCTAGCAATTAGTCATTAAAATATATTTTCATCTTAATTCCAATAAAAATTAGTTAAACTCATTAATTCTGATCCTTTTGCAAATTGTTTAATGGCTTTTGATTTTTGTCATTAAATCACCATTAATTTGTAAAGTATTGTTTGCTTACTGCATTAAATGCCTACGATGTAGCCAGTCAACATCTCCCATTCCAGATGTATGAAGAGGAACCTCTGTGTTGTGAAGCCTATCCTTTTTGTTTTGGACCATGCAAATCCCTTATGTATATTTAGTGCTACAAATGTGTTTCTCCATAGCTGTTTTATCTCACTTACTTTCCCTTTGTCATTCTGTATTGAGCATATACACTATAGCCATGCTCAGCACACTTTGTGCTGAGTAGGTTCTTGGAAGCCTGCCCCATGCTCACATGTTATCACTGAAATGAGGGAGGTGGACACCCAAAATGAGGGACAATGAGGGACACTAACTCACATGATGATCAGGACACATCATGAAACATGGAGATACGGTACCTCAGAACACAGTGGAAACCATTGCATTAACACCTGAGAATGAATTTCTACCATTAAGCAGGGGTGCCATTTAGGTAGGGCAGAGGGGGGTGGTTGCCTAGGTTGTTCTTATGGTATGGAAACAATGGCTTTAAATTTGGATTCAATATTTTGCACAATAAGTGCCCACCTGGCCTGCGTGTGCTCATGCTGCTGGTACTCTCCAGACTCGACTGTGTCTGTATTGTGTTGTCCACTCTCTCCACCAATTAGCAGCAGCAAAATCACATGTGATTTGGATGAGCTCCAGAAAAGAAAGAGCACATGAGCCTTACAAGTGCTACACTGTCTTTCCAACCACAGATTAGACAGACTGCGTACTACAGCTTGGAGGAGTCAGTGAGCAATGAACTATCTATAGCAGTGTTGTGGCAGCATATTTTTGTTGTTTTACTCTTAATGAGTCTCTGTCTCCCCTGGTAGCTGGAGGGGCAGAGGGTGAGCTAGAAGCTAACTCAAGACTAGGCTACCAACTTACTCTACTAGGCTCGCCTTGCAAAAAAAACAGCATAGCCCCCTATAGCAGGAAGCTAGGTTTAGCAGCAGTAGTGACAGCAGTGTGGATGTCCTTCATATGCCTTTATATGTGCAGTGCAGCAGCAGCCACAGCAGCAACCAAGCAAGAAGGAAGTAACCCAGGTTGGGTGAGTTCAGATGGTGACATGACTTGGTCGCAGTCCATGTTGGGAACCTGTGATGGTCAGTTCTAGCATCCAACTTCTGATGAAGAAGAGAAGGGGAATGGACTGGGAGACTGAGGAAGGAGAAAGGACTGAAATAATGATGTGTTTTTCACATTTCTTCACCTTTTGGTGACTTCATGACCCATAGGGGATGGGTATTGAATGGAATGGAGTCAGGGAGAAAAATCAGGACAGAGTTCTTTTTTTTGGGGGGGGGGCAGAACTTCAGCCAGGAAAAAAAATTGGTTCATAACTGGGTGGGTTTAAGCTCAAATCTGATGCACTGCTCCGGGGTATTTACAGATGAATCTTATACATTTGGATTTTTCCTGATTTGCATTTTACACATTAACTGATTTGCATATCACATTTCAGTCAAACCAAATAAGTTGTACCTTTTAGAGAAGTTACAGACATTCTAGTGCTGTCCCTTGCATACACAGGCAGTTTAGCAGTATGGTATGCACAGACTATTGGAGCCCCACTATAGTCAGATTTAACCCCCCAGTGAGCTGACCTCCATATCTCCATGCTCAGGCACATTTCAACAAAGGGCAAAGGAGAATGCAGGGGTGTGCACCACTGAAATGAATGGGAGTATTTTTTAATTACTATTTTATACATTATTGATGGAGAGTTGGAGATTAATAAAGGCCACCGCTCGACTAACAAGGGCCTTGTTAGTAGAACAGTGACCTTCATTATTCTCCTACTCACCATCATAATGTATAAAATACTGTAGTCATAGAAAAGAACTCCATTCATTTCAAAGGGGTATATCCCAGCACTCTGATCCATGGACATCATCTCTTAAAGACTCCTTCCTCTGGCTCCCTAGAACGCAAGAAAGAGACTTTTTACTTACATCTATACTTGGTGGGTTGTCTGTAGCAACATGGCCATACCCGCTACAGTGTGAGTGCATGGGGGGCTGGTGTGTGTGTGTGTGTGTGTGTGTGTGTGTGTGTGTGTGTGTGTGTTGAGTTATTGCTACTTTTGTGTTTGCACCTTAAAGTCTATTTATGTGGAAGCATTCAAAACTATGGAGAGAAAATAGCAGAAGCACAGGCCAGACAGAAGTAATTAAGTGGTTTTGTGGGTAGGTTTGTGTATTGGGGTGGGAAAAACATGTGTTTCCATTGGTATGTGTGCTACAGTTCAACTGTGAAAATGAGATGAGGGAGAGAAGAAAACTGAAAAGCATAACAGTGGCTACAAGCATGTTGCATGTGTGCAGTTTTATTCAGATACGATATGTACAGAAGTACACGCAAGCCATATATGTGCAGACTGTATGGCTTAGTGATTAAATGCACTGAACTGCAAACCAGGACACTAGGAGGCAAGAAGAACTGGGTTTGAATCTCATCAATCCCGACTTGTGTATGGTGTGATCCTGAGCAAGTCACTTAACTTTTATGTGTGCAGTTATCAGTGACCACTTTCTTCTTTGCATGCTTGCCACATGCATGCAGTCTTTCCCAATTTACCATAAAAATCATGGTTTCTACACTTGCTTGCTGCACACATGCTATATGCATGTAATCAGTTCAAATTTAACATTAACATCATACTTACAGCATGCATATCACTTGGGTAGTTTTATGAGTGTAGCATAAAAACATTTCATATAAATATTTCTGTAAGGGGATTTCACTCTGTGTTATTCTACTTAATGATTTCACTCATTGAGCCTTCACCTGTACTCATTGCTGCAATGTTATTCACTGTATAGCTTATCATGGATTATACTTATTGCCACTTATTAGACTTATTGTAAAGCTGACTGAGATTTAACATTCACTACTACCTGTACACATTTTTTGTTTGGATTGGCAGCATTTTACCAACATGTATATTTTTGTCTCCTTGTATCACCCCCCTTCCCCCGCATTGCACCTGAAAATGAGCCTTGGCTCAGTGTGCCTTTCATGGCACATTTGTTTTAATGATAAATTAATTTGTGTTTTAAGGGCAGTGTCAGTTTGTAAATAAGTTTTGCATGGGATTGTCACTTTATTTTTTTTTTATTTGGTAACTGGGTAAGGCCCACTAGGTACAAGTACCTGTTTTCAGGGGTGACCTCAGAGCACTGGGAGGTTACGACACTTCCTCAGAGTCACACAGTATGCAAGTGGAGGTTGTGGGATGCAAACCCAGGTCTGCTAGATGTACCAAGTTCATTCACACCTCATTACTGTAACCTCTAGGATATACTGCCAGCCCTTTCAGACAGCTTGCATCCTATTCGATGACATAACCCACTTTTTCTTTGATTCAAATAAGGAGTGTTTCAATTTGGACAATTTCCACAAATCCCAGTTCCTAGTCTGATTCAGTTCCAGTGCCAGCTAGCCAAAGGAATCAATATTGGAGTAGGAATCTGAGTTTTAAATTCCACATCTAGCTACATTAAACCCCTGCCCCAACCCCCACACACAGCTCCAGAACTGTATGGCCCCTGTATAGTCCCAATGCCCTCAAAAATGAAACAGAGGCAGCCTCCTTCCCTCATGTCTTAGCAACTTTTCTCCCTCCTTCTTCCCATTCCACAGCAACTTACAATTATTGCATGCTTGTCCTGCCTGGGCCCTTCACTCAGTTGCACTGGTGGTATTTGACTCAACTATCTTCTACTCCTAGCCCAATCAGTTGTGCCAGTGCCCATCAGCATAAGCCCATTAACCACTGAATGACCATTTCCTAACTCCTTCCCTGCCATAGTTAGACTGCCCTCTATGCCAGTCCAAAAAGAAACATGCATTGAGTTGAGAAGGCAACTGCCATAAACCTTCTGCCATTTAGTTCAGATGGCATAGACTGAATGAATAGAAAAAATGCACACACCCTTACTCACATTCCTTCAGTCTATAGTGATCATCTGAAGTGGGGTGGAATTTGCCAGTTGCCCATCACCTAACCTCACCACATATTACTTTTAGGGACTGGCACAAGGAGGAAGTCAGTCTATGGCAGGGAGGGAGAGAAGAAATGGGAAGATGTGCAGTTGGTTCTGTGAGTGTGACCATGGGTACCGGCACACTTGACTAGACTGGACTAGGAGGACAAGAATTACTGTGGCTGGCAACTGACATGGTAGCAGTTCTTCAGAATGACTGGAACAGGGAAACATATTGGGAATTGGACCTGGACACTGCAGCAGAGTGAAGGATCTGAGCAGGAGAGGCACATAAAAATGATAAGTTACAATAAGAGGGAGAGAGAAGAATGGGTGCTGAGAGGTATGATAATGAGGAAAGAGGGGATTGGTCTGTATTAATTGTGTGGGTGGTAGCCCAGCATAAGGTTCATACAGGGAATTTCAATCCTGTATGGGTGGGGGGAGTTTTAAAAAGTTCAGTACTGTACTTGGATATGAAATCCATATTGGTTTCCCATTTTTTTTAAACTGGTAACTAGGAAAGACACACTGAGCCAAGGCTTGTTTCCAGGTGTGACCAAGGAGAAAAGGAACACATTATTAAACCAGGGACAGTATGATTGAAATGGTATAAAGAGAAGTACAAAAAATTCCAATAACTATTCCAACCCTTTTTATAAGAAATAGGGTTTTGACCTTTAATTTCAAATATCCTAATTCCTAAAAAAAAAGTCAGGATCAAAAAAGTCAGAATCCAACAAATATGATTATGTGACTCAGATTCAGAGCATTGTTAATTAATTTGTGCCTAGTGGGCAATTACCTGGTTAACAAAGAATAAAAACAAAAAGCTACCTGTACCATACAGATGAAGCACCCATGCTATGGACCCCTCCCCAGAATCAGTAGGAACTCAAGTTGTTCTATTGTTCCATTGATCAGGACTGGAAAAGTGTTTGATGAGCAGGAGGCTATAAACAATGTCTAGAATTTAAAGTACTGGAAATTGTAGAACAGCAGTAGGCATAAGCTCATATAAGCTGTTCCCACTATTTAGTGGAGGCATCTGGAGTTGCCATCGGAAAAGTATTTATCCAATCTTGCCTTAAAAATACTAAAACTTCACGCCTCCACTATGTCATGTGGCAACCTGTTCTATTCTCCAATAGTTCTAGGTTTGAAGCTATACCTCCGTTGGTCAGTTCTGGAATTGTTTTCCACCAATTGAAGCTCATGTCCCCTAAGACTATATTTTTCTGTCCTATATTGCAGGTTCAGCTCTTCCCTAAGTTCTTTGTTATGCAATATTTTATAAAATAACAGATCTCCTCTCCTTCTTCTCAACTCCGTTGGCCATAATTGGAGGTTCTTTAACTTATCTTCATATGACCTATATCTAAAACCAGAAATTAATTTAGTAATAGCCCATTGTAGCCTTTCTACCAGGACCTTGTCCTTCCTTAAGAATGGACTCCGACTTGTTGAACAGTAGTCCATAACTGGCCTTATGTATGTTTTGTATAATGGCAACAATATACTAATATCGTGTGAATGGAAACTCCTACAGATACAATGTACCAACTTCATTGCACTTTTAGCAATAACTTTGAAATGTACTCCACTCTTTAAACTATCAGTAATATATCCCCCAGGTCCTTTTCCCTAGTTGACTTTCTTAAACAGACTTCCCTGTAGATAGTAATCTTGGTGAATATTATTCCTCCCTATATGTATTACTACACATTTCTCCAAACTTAGAACCATTCCATTCCTTGTTGACCATTCCCCAATAGTTAATAGATCTTATCCAAATGTAAACTTCTCTTCAAAGGTGTCCACAACTCCCCTGATTTTAACATGACCTGCAAACTTATTAATTTTATTTGAACTGTCAGTGTTCAAATCACCTATAAAGATAAAGAACAACAAGGGCCCCAAAACGGACCCCTGTGACACCCCACTCATCACTCTTAGTTCGCTGGATAACTAACCATTCTCTCTTACCACCTGTATCCAGTCTGTTAACCATTTCATGATCCATCTCACTATGATACTATTAATCCCCAATTCCACCAATTTTGTTATCAAAATTCCATGAGGGACCTTATCAAACACTCTACTACAATCCAACATTGCCATATCCACAGCCTTCCCTTTATCCAAATTTTCCATCACATAATCATAGAAAGTAATCAAATTAGTATTACACAATCTGTTTTTTTAAAAATCCATGCTGTAATCTACCTTGTAATTTGTTTTGTTCCTAGTAATCACTTATTTCATCAACTATTATCCCTTCAAATATTTTCCCCACCATCAAAGTCAAACTGACTGGTCTATAGTTGGCTGCATCTGATTTTGTTCCCTTTGTGAAAATAGGCACCACAATGGCTGCTGTCCAATCCTTTGGTACATACCCTTCAGCCGTGGACCTCCATCCAATATCTACAATAATTAGGGCTGTTTCTTCTCCTACCTCTCTTAAAAATCCTGGGTGCAGCCCATCATATCCTGCTGACTTGTCTATTTTAAGTTTCTTTATTTTATTTAGACCTTTCTCTTAAATGATTAACCCAGTGATGGGCAACCTGGAAATGACTGAGGGCCAAAAGTGTGGCTGTCGAACTACCTCAAGGGCCACATAAGCATGGATAACACATTTTACATTTTCCAACAAGATTGACCCCCCACAGCTAAATGGCTCAGCCACAAACAAGGCATACTGTATGCAGCTGTATACATCAGGCAGTGAGAGAGTAAGTATGCAGCCACTCCCTTAGCTCCAAAGCAAAATGGGAGCATATGCTAAAAATCACCACATCTGAAGAAGACTGGAATAGATGCTGGCCTCTGCCATAAGACCTTTAACGACACACGAAGCAAACTAATTCAGAATAAGATTCTTTATTCTTGATATAGAGTGCAGACAGCCCTACATGCACTGAAACTCCTACCCAGTGATTCATGCTGGAGATGTAACTCTCACAGTGGGGACATTCTCCCAGTCCTGTGGGTGATCCTACTGCTGAAGCTACCTGTACAGGTGGGGAACAACTGCTGTCCTCCTCGCTGCCCGAAACCCCAGGGTCCAGTCCTGCGGGCAATCCTGCCACCAAAGCTGCCTGAACAGGTAGGCTGCCCGATACCTCAGGGTCCAGTCCTGTGGGTGATCCGGCCGCCGAAGCCGCCTGAACAAGTGGGGAACAACTGCAGTCCACCTCACTGCCCGAAACCCCAGGGTCCAGTCCTGCAGGTTATCCCACAGTTCCCTCAGTACATTACCCTTGGTGTGCACAATCATCAGCAAGTGGGATGAGCAATGCGGAAGGCACATGGACAGAACTTAAAGGCACAGCAATGGAGATAAAGACAATTATTTTATTTTTGCAGAAAATGATGTTGTGGCCCATGGGCTGCAGTTTTCCCATCACTGGATTAACCCATATAGGTCAACATTTTTGGGCTGTGGTAAATCCTTCATCTGGCCTGATTGCTCTTTAGTGAACACTTTATTAAAAAATGTATTAAACTATCTTGACATATCTTCTGGTTCTGAGAAAATTACTCCTTCTACACTGATTGGGCCTACCTCTCTTTTATTGCATCTCTTGTTAACATAAGAGAAAAAATCCTTTGGTATTGTTTTTGGAATTTGCTAATCTAAGCTCTAATTTTATCTTAGCTCTCTTAGTTTCCTGCTTTAAGTGGCATACTATTTTTCTATATCTTTTCCTATTCTCATTTGTCCGATGTAGCAGTGCAACAAGAAAATGGTGTTTTTTTTTTCCAAAAGCCAATTTCCAACTTGAGTTAATAAAACCATTAGGATACTGCAATGTGCCTGTAAAATCTGCTTTTCTAGGTGCTTCCTATGTTGTGCAGTGTATATTTTGTAGCTTCTCAATTCTCACCTTCAACCAAACCCTTGCTAGGTCTACAATGCTATTTCTATGCAAAATATGGTGGCCATATTTTTTTCATAAGAAACAAACATAATGAAAAAAAAAACTAAATTCAATTTAAAACATTAAAAAAACTAAATTTCTGTAGAACTGGAAAATATTGTAAACAATTTAAACTGGAAGTTATCTGCAATCTTCTGCAGTTTAAAATCAAGTGGTATAAATTGTTTTGCCTGGCTTCACTGTACTGCTGCTTTAATACTAAAACAGGGAGTGGCTATACATGACTGTTGATTGATAAGATGGGTAAGACATGTAAAATGGCTGACTCCAATTTGTATTAAATTAAAGCCTTCCTCTGATTCTTGCCTGGAAGTTGAGATGCTCTTGTCCACAATGGAGGCATAATGGATCCAGGGGAGAGATCCATATCAGGGATCATGGAAGGAGTAGAGTAAATTGCTGGATGGGAAATGACTGCTTTATTTAATATGCTGTACTGCTATCAAATTATTTCAGCACGGGGTCAAAATGTTGCATGGCAGAATGCCATGTGACTTAATCGCATTGTGCAATTTATCTTTATCTTTTGTTCTGTGGGGGGCTCCACCCCACGCCACCCGGTACGGGGTGCTGCACCCCCGGACCCCCCCACTAAGGATTCTAACTCCAGGAGGGTCCAACTCCGAGAACACACAGGTCCGGGGTGCACCATAATGCCGTACGCTATTAAGCGTACAACATTGTGACCCGGTACAAATTATTTCTCTCAACCATAACGTCGTAGTCTATTTCTTAAGTAGATTGTAGGGCTGGTGAATTAAATTCTTAGTGAAAAAAAACCTGCCAAAATGAAGCTTAAATATGTGACAGACTGAACATAAAAGAGTTTTTTTTTAATGTCTGACTATTTTAGTGGAATCTGAAGTAGTGCATTAGACAATCATTCAGGGACATGGTTTTGTGGCTTAATCACAATTCCTTTCACTGGGCTAGTAGGGTTAACAACATGGAGTCTGGGAAATGCTGTGGAAGCAGGCAGCTCACACTGAAAGGTAAGGGTTGGACAGTCAAGCTACAGCACCCTTGGTATGAGTGGTCACATGTAGTCAGCACAACTCTGCCCCTGGTTGAAGCACTTACAGGGGCCTTCAATCAGGGAAGGTGAGGATTAAGGTGGTGATTAGTTGCAAAACAGAGAAACATCATGCTAATGTGTCAGATGACAGTGAATAAACCATTGATAGTAAGCATCTGATACTAAAAGTTAACACCGATCAATGACAGAGACTTTGCACTAGCTCTTAACAAAGGGTCACAGCTACTCCCAGATGAAGTCAGATGTTCACAGTTTAGAGGAACCTAGACCACATCTTATTTTCTCCTGTTTCCACTCCTTCCTTCACTCCCTTTGACTAAAGTCTGGAAATCATGCTTTCCACAGCCAACCACCCCCCAATAAAAAGGGCCTGAACTGATGTCCATAGAATAAGAATGAATCAATGCCAAATTTGCATTTGGCGAGCAAACAAAAATACAGCATTTTCAATCACAAGAGTCCAGTGTGCATATTTGAGGAACACATAGAAACAGAGGAGAGAAAGAACTAAATGCCTCAGCTGGGACTTGAACCCAGGCTTCTCAAAATACCATTCCGATTGCTCTACCAGCTGCGCCAAAAAGGCAACTGAAAATTGGGCCATCCTGAATCACATTACTCCCTCTCCATTGCACAACCTGATGCTGCAGAGATAATTACATTTTTAATCACAAAAGTCTGATGTGCACATTTATAGAACACATACAAACAAAGGAGAGAAAGAAGGAAGTGCCTCAGCTGGGACTTGAACCCAGGCCACCCAGAATACTGTTCTGGTTATGCTACCAGCTGAGCCACCAAGGCAATTGGCAACTGGAAACTTGACCATCCCAGAGCATATTACTCCCTCTCCAATGCACAAGCTGGTGCTAGACAGACACTTCCATTTTTAATCACAAAAGTTTGATGTGCATATTTATGATTCAGAACTAATCCTAGAAATGGTAGCCATGCTGGGCTGCCATCAGTGCGAGGAGAAAAATCTTGTTATTTTTTTAATCTTAATAGCTTAGTTTTAAACTGTTTGATTTTATTTTAGCTAGAGGTTAGTGTAGGGACAGGGCAGTATTAGTAAGGGCCAAAGAATAAGGTAGAAGAAGAAGGCAGAACCTTTTTATTTTCAGAGAGGTCCAAGGCATATAACTTATCTGTATTTTCTGGAGAGCAGTCCGGTCATCTGTACTGAGCAGCGTTGCCAGCATTGTCTGTGGTGTGCTGGCTGGAGGAAGCAGAGGAGGTCTGGGAGTGGTGACAGGCTGTTCTTCCATGAGAAAAAGAGTCAGACACAGGGAGATGTATGCTCTAGGAAAAGGAGTTTTGACCTAGCCATGGATCGTGTCGGTCAGACACTGCAGGGGAGAGCTCAGAGACATTGGGAAGCTTCCTTGAATATACTGTTCTGGCATTCTGTAAAGTTTGTAGAGTGGTGCAACTGTATAAAACAAGGATTTTCCTGGAGCCTTTTTGGTGAAGGTGCATTTTCTGGGTTATGGATTGTGTGAGAGAATGGAAAAGTGACAGTGTTTTTCCTGATCTGAACCTGGACAGTTGAACTGTGTGTGTCACTTGGTTTCCTGGACTGCCAGAGGTTAAGATGGAGATTGCTTTTCAAAATTGTGCCATTGTTTGAGCCCTGAGAGCAAATGACCAGGAACTGTTTTAAGTGTTGAGCTGATTGAACTGTGGATTGCATTTGGTGGGTAATGGGTCGTGAGAGGGCCCCTACCATAAGCCCAAGAGCAGTACTATGTTTTAAAATCATCTGGAAAGGCTGCCATGGGTTCTAACTTAATTCAAGAAGCCAAGACTTATAGGCAGGACCAGAACAACCCCCAACTGGTGAGAGGGGTTGAGAGTCAGTACATTTCTGGTCCAGCGTGAAGAGTTGATTCCTTAGGGAGTGAGAGCCCTGAGATAGAGGGATTTGGAATTATATTGACTTTGTGTCCATTTTGTAGGCTCTCCCTTTTCTTAAGAACTGCTCTCTGAAAGGACAGTGACAAGAACTATTTTTTGCCTGCTTCATAAATTTGTGGACTGTTTTGGAATATCTGTTATTAAATTGTGAATTGATTTATAGTGCGTAGTAGTGGATAAGCTATTAGGATGTGTTGGTCAAGGGAAGATGTTAATCCCCCTTCACGCGCCATGATTTCCAACCCTTTGACTGTCCCCCATTGTCATCTGAGGTATATAAGCACTGTAGAGTGCTGGGAATAGTGTGCAGCAGAAGGAAGCTGAGATTTGTGGGGGCTGGTGGGAGGAATATAGTGGGGGAGGGGGGCGGTTTGGGGTTGTTGTGATCAGGAGATGCCCTGGGGCAAAACTGGACCAGGAGAGGGGTCCTTCTTACCTGGTGCCCATACCCAAGGGCTCCACAACTGGTGGGCAGGTGACTGGACAAGCCTTATTGACCTATGCTTCTCTGGCAGTGTTATGGAATGCCAGATCTATTAAAAACAAGATGACAATTATTGCTGAACTTGTTGCAACATCTGATCTGGCATGCATCACCGAGACCTGGTTGGATGAGAATGCCAGTCCAGTTCTGGAGTTGGCAATTCCAGCTGGGTACTCGGTGATATACTGCCCGAGAAAGGATCACAGGGGTGGGGGTGTTGCAGTATGTTTTAAGTCAGACTTGCACATCACAGTCCTCCTGGTAGGAAAAACAAGTTCCTTTGAATGTGTACCCATTCAAGAATGCGCAGGTACAGGTTACAGAATCCTTCTCATTTACCATCCGCCTGGGGATAGGAAGGAGTTTTTGCAAGAAGTTTCTGACTTCATCATTGAAATGGTATTGGAGTTGCCCAGATGGATTATTCTGGGTGACTTCAATGCCTGGATCAATGATGAATTCTTGCAGTTTGGTCAAGACTTCCTCCAACTGATGTGTTTGTTTGGCCTGACACAGGATGTTTCCTCTGCAACCTATACACATGGCCATTCATTGGACTTCAACTTCCTGCTGGGAATGGAGGTCTTTGGCTTTAAGGTGGAGCCAGGTGCTTGGTAGGACCTCCATACTGTGAGGTCCTAATTCAAGGCCCTCTGACATAGACCCTCCCCTATAGAGATGGTCCAGTACCACCCTTTAAGGGGTTTGACTCAATAGGATTTGATGGTGGTGCTGGATCTATGAGGCACAATGAGCAAGGAGCTGGGGGGATTGGTTTTGACCTACAATAAGTTGATTGCTGAAACCCTTGACTCTATTGCACCTGAGTATATTCAACTCCTCACCTCACACCAGAGGTCCCTTTGGTTTGATGGGACTCTCAGGGAGATGAGGAGGAGGGATCGAAGGTTAGAGTGGTGCTGGCAGAGGTCTGGTTTGGAGGAGGACAAGCTTATTTTAATGGTTCATTATAGGAACTATCAATCAGCAATCTCCTGTAAGAAGGCAGAGTTCCTGTCCAAGGAGATTTCTGCAGCAAACAACAGACTAGCTTAGCTCTTCCACACAGTGGACAGGCTTTGTAATCCAGCCTGTCTTCGATTCGAGGGAGCCTTTTCGCTGTTGAGATTTGATGTTTTCTCTTTTTTTTGCTGATAAGATTGCCTCCATCAGAACAGAAATCCAATCAGCACCCTTGAAAGGGCATTATTGTGAAGGGTGTGAGGTCGCATGCACTCAGTCTGTCTGCTCTGACTTCGACTAAGGTAGCTGTAGTAGATGTTATGAGAGTCATCTGGGAGTTATGGCCAACCTACTGTAGTCTGGACCTGGGACTAATGCATCTCCTTGTGGGGTGCATTGATGCCATTGGCCCGGTCCTAGCCAAGATAGTCTGATGTTCTCTAGCATCCAGGTTTTTTCCAGAGCCCCTGAAGGAGGCGGTTGTGAGGCTCCTCCTTAAACCTTAAAAATCCCTCACTAGACGTGGACTGTCTGGCAAGCTACAGACCTGTCTCTAACCTTCCCTTTGTGGGGAATGTTATTGAGAAGGTGGTGGCCATTCATCCGTAGACCCATTTAACAGTCCATGACATCTATGAGCCTCTCCAGTCAGGGTTTAGGAAAAGGCATAGTACTGAGACTGCCCTGGTGCAGGTGCTAAATGATCTCCTGCAGTGAGAGATCAGTGGAGACATTCTATTCTTGTTCTCATTGATATCTCCACAGCATTTGACACCATTGACCACGAGGTGTTGATGGAGCACCTGCTGGTATGTTGTGGACTGATGGGTACAGTCCACAACTGGTTTAGATCTAATCTCACTGGCCGGTCACAGCATGTGATGTCTGGGGTATATTCCTGAGCCCTCCTGCCCTTGCCATGTCCCCCGTGTTGTTTGCGGTGTACCTGCTACTGCTAGTGGACATTATAAGATGGTATGTGCATAGTTTTCACTGTTATGCAGATGATACTCAGCTTTACATGTCCTTTGTACCTGAGCAACAGAAGACAGTCTTAGTATTGAATACCTGCCTGAATGAGTTCCAAGACTGGATGAGGGCAAACTGGTTGAGGTTGAAGCCAGATAAGACTGAGGTATTGGTGCTGGAACCTGGTCACTAGGGGATGAAGGTGAAACCTGGTCGAGTCTCAGGGCTTAGGCCCGGTGACTCCCAGTTGCTCACCTCTGATCGGGTGAGCAATCTTGGTGTTGTCTTTGACTACAGCTTGACACTTAAACCACTAGTGTCGGTCATGGTAAAGACCTCTTTTTACCATCTGAGGAACATCACCTGATACTCCTGGCTGATCTGCCGGCACTAGTCCGTGCTTTTGTAACATCACCCCTGTACTACTGCAATGCTCTCTACCTGGTGTTACTGAGGGTAGATCTGCGCCATCTGCAGCTGGTGCAGATCATGGCCTGGTTACCTGCAAGACCTCCTGTATCCCTACTGGCCCACCCACTCCCTGTGCTCCAAGGATAAGGGTCTGTTGGGAGTTCCCAAGATTTATTTAAAGACATCATGGGCCCGCGCATTTTCTTCTGTGGCCCCAATCCTGTGGAACTTTCTCCCTCATCAGCTTAGAGAGAGTCAAGCAGCTGACATCTTCGAACGGGAGCTGAAGACCTTTTTATTTAATCAAGCTTTTATGACTAATTAGTATGTTTTTATTGTTAATTTATGGTTTGTATTTATTTGTATGTTCTGTTTGTTGCATATTATATTTTTTAAAATGTTTTAGAAGTACTGTAAAACACATTGAGTTGCAATGTAGAAATGTGCTATACTAAATAAAAGCTGATTGACCGATTGACTGATTTATTGATTGATTGATTGATGGAATGCATACAAATAGAGGAGAAAAAGAAATGAGTACCTCAGCTGCGACTTTAATACAGGCCACCCAGAATGCTGTTCTGGCTGACCTACCTGCTGCGCCACCAAGGCAACTAGAAAGTGAGCCAATTCAGAGCACGTTACTCCTTCTCCATTGACAACCTGGTGCTGCACAGATAATGACATTTTGATCGCAAGAGTGCAGTGTGCATATTTATGGAACACATAAAACCAGAGGAGAGAAAGAAGCAAGTTTCTCAGCTGGGACTTAAACCCAGGCCACCCAGAATACTGTTCCGGTTGCACTGCCAGCTGTGCCTAAAAGGCATTTGAAAACTGGACCATCCTGGAGTACATTTTTCCTTCTTCAGTGCACAACCTGAAGCTCACCATATAATTGCATTTTCAATCATAAGAGTGCAATGTGCATATTTATGGAACACAATCAAACAGAGGAGAGAAAGAAATAAGTGCCTCAGCGGGGACTTGAACCAAAGCCACCCAGAATACCATTCTGGTTGTGCTACCGGCTGCACCAGCAAGGCAACTGGAATCTGAGCCATCTCGGAGCACATTACTCCCACTGCAGTGCACAACCTGATGATGCACAGCTAATTACATTTTCATTTACAAGACTCCTATGTGCATACAGCATTATAGAGACTGCTGAAACAGGTCTGATGGAACTCAGTTTCCCTTCATTTTATTGGCAGTGTGACATCATGACATCATGATACAGCACTTTCACAAGGAGAAGTTATTACTAGCCACATGACCTGCAGCAAACAATCAGCAACACTGGAGAGAGAGAGAACTTCACGTGCCACACACATTTCAGCACTAGTGGAGCCAGCTTTGTAGTAAAGTAGTCCACACTCTCTCGTTAGGCCTCAAATGTATAGATATTTTGGGGGCAATTTGTGCTTTAAATGGAAACATTTAATATTTTTTGGTAAAAGTGCTATGCCATTGAAAAAGTGCTATGGCCTTGAACAAATTCTAGATCTGCCCCTTCATCTGTGTGACATTTACAGCTCTCTCTATGATGTGTGGCAGGAAGGGAACTACATGTACTGTATGTCCAAAGATGGACTTTTGATCAAAAAACTTTAAAAATCATCACAGAATTGTGCATTATCATTCTAGTTAGTTAATTTTCATGACATTTAACTGTAGCTGTAAGCAGGCAGGCTTCGGAAATTATGCTACAGAGGAAAAAGGCACAGGGTAGGACTGCACTGGGAGCTGCTGGCCCTGCAGCAGGAACAAACAGAGTGAAATTTGCAGACAGAGATATGATGCAGCAGGAATTTTTGAAAGATTATTTAGTCAGTGTTTGTAGTGTAGTAGATGGCAAAGAAATCCATGTTTACTCATTTTTATTCTTATTTTTTCCATTTCAGCAGGAACAAGGCAGATTGAATGCAGAGGAACGGAAAAAGTGCAGGGGGATAGTAAAGGACATATTTATACATTATTCATTTTTGCTTACTACTGCTAGAGCAGCAGGGCCCAAAATTCATATTTTTTTCTAATTGTTTGCCAATGTGTGTGAGCCTGTCAGACAATCAGTGAGTGAAAGTAGAGACTCCTG
Organism: Neoceratodus forsteri; assembly: GCA_016271365.2. Taxonomy (NCBI): domain Eukaryota; kingdom Metazoa; phylum Chordata; order Ceratodontiformes; family Ceratodontidae; genus Neoceratodus; species Neoceratodus forsteri. Next base: position 847,701,601 of record CM057450.1, on the reverse strand, counting down.
TTTGAGACACAAGGTCACAGGCTCTCTTAATGGGGTGGTGTTTGCTTTGTTGGGGGGGGGGGCTGATAATATATCTCTTTCACATCACCTGGTGAGTTACATGGCCCTGTGTATTGTCCATGCACCAGACATGCTGCAAGCATGTCATGTGGGAATCTTTGAATCATCAATTACTATTGTGAGTCATCTATCTTGGAGTCCAGCAGTGGCTGTCACATGTCCTTATTGTTTATGGGTGTGCTGTTGTTGGATGTAGAAAACATGAAGAGCAGGAGGAGAAAGGGGTGTGTGGGGGGGGGCAGATAAATGTTCCAGCATGCCAGTTACACCAAATACAAGTTCTGCAAGCGTTAGTGGTGGTTATTGGACCTGATCCTGATGGAAAAGAAATAGACGTCATGGTGGTGGGGCTATAAGGACAACGGCTGCTTGGTCCATGACAGTACAGACAAAGAAACCATGGCTCATTAGTCCTCGGAAATCTACTGGTTTCACTACCACTGCACTGTAAGCTGACTCCCTACTGGTCATCCGCTGCACCTAGTGATGAAACCATCCTGAGCAATCCAGGAGCACAGAAGCATGTCTGTTTCTCCCTCTTCCTTCTTCCTTCTTTGATGGAATGGCTGTCCCTGTTCATTTGTTGTAACATTTCCATTTTCTTTTTTCTTGCAGCTACCCCTGATTGGATCCAAACTGGTCTGGATGTGCGGTCATTTCTTCATTCATTGGGCAGCAGAGAGAGAACAGGACACTGGGGGGGGGACTTGTCAATTCCCTGCAACAAGGTGCATCTCCAATGATTGAGACAGCAAGAAGTGTGATGAGAAAGTGTCAATCCCAGTTTGAAGACAACAGCATGATGGGGGAAGGCACCAGATATGATCATGATGCATCTAGGTGGCAACAACTTGGGCCAATGGAAATCTGATGATTTCTTGCCACAGATGAATGAAGACATGCTGTCCATTCAGGCCCACTGGCTGAGAATCAAGCTGTTTTGGTCCCACATCATCCAGAGATGTCAGTGGAGATATATCAAGGACTACCAGGCCATAGACAGAGCATGTATCCACATTAACAGGGAGATGCATGCCTTTATGGATTCCATAGGAGGCACCATAATTTGACACAACAGGATTCTCATGGCTTCACTGGGTTTATGTCCTAGAGACAGAATCCATTTAACTGATGCTGGTTGGGACATGTTTTTGGACTGTATACTACAGACTTTGAGCATTTGATGGAATGAACAGCTTGTGGGAAGTAGACGAGATCCTCCAGTTGCAGTTTGATACTCTTGCAAGATGATGGTACAAGGGGAAAAGGGGAATGGAATCACATTCTTCCAAAAGACTCCATTCCCTGATCTGCAAGGGGTGGGGGCCACATGACCTGGTTCCCAGTTTGGGAGGCTATAGCCAACCTCATTGGGCTTGCCCATGGGTACAGCACCACCGGGGGAATGGATGATCAGCACCCACTCAGATGACCAAACTACTCTCTGGGGTTTGAGATTCAACCCCAGGAAGGTACATCCTTTCTTCAGTCCATTCGGCCCTTCAGTGAAGGGGAGTGGAGGCCTTGAGGGCTACTTGGCAAGATTCCCAAGCAGTGTACAGCACTCCCATGTCTCACATATTGTTCAATAAATGCATAGCTGTGGCCATTTCTTCCATATAATTGTTGTAGTGTATATTTGTTCTAGGGCTGGGAAATAGAGGCCTATCAGACAATGAGAAAAACAAATCACACTAATGCTCACAGGGCTGCCTTGCTTGCTTGCTGAAGAAATAAATTCCTCCCCCCACAAAGCACTGATTCACTAGACACAAAAAAACACTACTTTCAACTAAATAAATCTGCAAGACTATGAAAAAATAACAGCGATATAGCTGCACAAGGCACTCTAGATATTTTTTGTGGGCAATTTGGTTCAAAGTGCTCCACTTTTGGAGTACGTTCTAAGGTTTTTTGCTCAGACAAACAGGGACAGACCTCTCCAGTTCTCTGTTCATAAGACTGCACTGAATGCATGGCTTGCAGCTCATTTCAGTACCATGTGATCTCCAATCCCATGGCACATTGCAAACTTCACCTGTGGGCCCAACATTGCCCAACTTCACTGACAAAGTTACCAGATTTGCCATTCATGAAGTTAACCATATATTACAAATTGGAACAGTTCTGGATGGATTAACTTAGCACATTGTTAGGAATTCATCAATTAATCTGCAAAGTGAAGTTAGCCAACTTTGCACATCGTTAGTGCCATGGACATCAATAATTGCCTGTCTGCCTTGCAGCACTATAGATAGTGATTTTTATTATCATCTTTATGACTCATCATATATTCAGTCAGAAATCATATTTCTATGTCATCATTCTCCTGTTCCCTCCATAGTGAATCACATTTTCTTCATCATGCATCACTACGGCATGTGAGTGACAGTAACACAAACTTCTACCTTGCCTGTGAGTTGCATAGCAAATAATGGAATCCAATTGGACAGTTCTACTACAAGCACTTGCGTGCAATGGTATGGGCATGAACAGCTGATTGTCTGCCTTAAGACAATATACTATACATAGTGCTATCAGTTACAGTCTTCTCAACTCATCACATGTTCATTCAGAAACTGTGTTTCTTATCACATAAATAAAAAATGCAAACAAATGAATAAAATATGGGTATTTATACTATTTTAATTTCATCATCATATTACTGTGCATTACCTAACAAAACAAGCATTTGTCAATGCCGAATGTTGCTTGCTTCTGTGTACTGTTTAGGTATTTGGAAGTCATTGGAGTGCAAATATTGAAAATCGGCGAACTTACGGCGTGCATAGGAACTGCATAGCAATGCGCTAAATAAAACAGTCATTTAAGGAATTTTTCACCAAATTCTCAACATAGCCATTTAAGACCTCTGCTGCTCATGAACAGTGTCACTGTAATTTTCTTAATGTGTCCCATACATTGAGTTCGCACACCGACTGCGCCATTATTACGCTACATGGATGGAAATACATTTTGGGCAGGATGTGAAAAATGACAGCTCTACTGCTCATAAGGAGGTGTGGTAAAATGGCAATGTTGAAAATCTGGAGTGAAAATATTGAAAATTCGCGAACTTACGAGCATGCGTAGGAACTGCGCAACGCACACTCGTGAAACAGTCATTTTTAGGAATTTTTTCACCAAATTTTCAACATAGGCTTTTTGAGAGCCCACCTTATGAACACTGGCAGTCTCGTTTCATTAATAGGTCCCGGAAGGTGATTTTGCACTTAGTGACTGCGAAATCACCCTTCTGGCCCGATTAACGCCATAATAGTGCAAGAATTCATGAGGAAGCGTCCCAAAAACCCCATGTTGAAAACTTGGGGCCAAAATTCCCAAAAATGCCTGAGATATGCAAAAAAGTTGAAAAAACCCTATCTATCGCATTATACAGCTTACCGGCATTTTCTCAGTTCCTGGTCGGCTTTGAAGAGTGCAGACGTGTTCCCGGTCCACCGATGATCATCGCGCTGAGCTCCGGAGGTAAGTATGGGGTGAGTGGGGTGTGGGGAGGCAGGGTGTGCAGTGGGTGGGTGTGGGTTGTGGGAGGGGGGCAGGGAGACTACAAGGGACCGTTTATTTATTCACAGGTTTTTTTTTTTTTTAAGAAGACGCCGCGAGACATTTCCCATGCTGGGGTGGGCTCCCAGCGTGGCAGCAGCAAAAGCTGTTTGGGGAAACATGGAGCTGACAGGGGATTGGGCACCCTCATTGGCCAAAACAGATTTGCCACACTGGGGTGGGCTCCCAGCGTGTGCACGGAAGCTTTTGGGGAGAGTGCAGCCTTGGAGCCGAGGGGGGATTGAGCACCCCTGTCGGCTATAACAGTTTTTGCCACGCTGGGGTGGGCTCCCAACATGGCACCTGGACAGCTGTTGGGGGGGTGTGGAGCCGACAGGGGATTGGGCACCCCCTTCAGCCATACAGTGTGTGCGTGGGGGGGAGTGCATCAGCACGCAATATGCGTGCTTGCATGTGTGTGTGTGCGTGGGGGGGAGCTCTGCTCACTGAAGCGGAGCTCTCCCTTTCAACTGTATGCCACTGCATTTTGGAGCTGTCATAGACAGCTGCAGCACTCATTGGGGAACTGGGGCCGCGCCTGCAAACACACTGACTGCATTGGAACACGGGCTGACACACCTCCGAAAACTCAGATGATGGCACTATGTTTCTTGCACATGCGTGCAAGCAACATAAAAACCCACAAAATATACATGTAACATATAAATAATAGACGTGATAATATAAAACATTAAAATATAAAAAATGTATTTAAAAAATGTGGTGCTGCAAGGGACAATATAATAATTGCCAAAAGGGAAAGAAGAAAGTTGCAGACTACAGGGGGTACATGCCTTGAGGTCAGCAATGAATAGTAACTATTAGTGTGACTCACACTGGGCTGTGGTTGTCTTATTGGGGTTTTGCAGACTCTGTCACAACAACACAAACAGTAATCCATAGCAGGTGTATGCCAGCAGCACTTTCCAAGACTAAGCTTCAGTAATTCATATTTATTGCTGACCTTAAGGTCTTCTTTTTTTAACTACTTTTCTAACTGAACCCGCATGCCTTTCCCATTCCTGTTTGAAGCTGCTGATTGCTTTGGCCTCTACTACTTCCTCTGGCAGATTATTCCACTTATCTACTACCCTTTCTGTGAAGAAGTGCTTACAGGCATCATTTTTCAATCCTCCCTGCCAGTTTTAGTGAATTCCCACTTATCCCTTTGTTTGAAATCAAGGTGAAGAGTTAATTGGTGTCCACTCTCTTTATCCCATGCAGGTACTGTACTTGTATGTCTCAATCGTGTCACCCTTTCCTCTGCTTCTCTCAAGGGTGCACATGTTTAAATCCTGCAACCTCTCCTTGTACATTGTTTCCCAAAGGCCATGGACCATCTTACTTGCCCAGCACTGTACTGCCTCCACCTTGTTGTAGTCTTTCCTCTGGCGTGGGCTTCAGTGCTTTATGTAGTATTTCAGGTGCCATTGAACCAGTGACCTGTACAATGGGAGGATCACTTTCACACTATTACAGCTTATTCACCCTCCCTACGAAACATAGAAACATAGAAATTGTTGACCGATAAGGACCACTAAGCCCATCCAGTCTGCCCGTAGGTCCTACACATTGTATGTGGCCACTGATCCTATGTGATCAATGGTTTTTCATCACTCCCTCTCCTCTCTTGCTTCCCTTGTGCCTGTCCCAGGTATGCTTAAACCCCTTCACTGTGCTTGCCCCCACTACTGTACCTCCAGTGGCAAACTATTCCAATCGTCGATTACCTTTCCTGTTTAGAAAAACTTCCCTCACATTACCTCTTAATCTACCCCCTTCCAATTTCACATTGTGCCCCCTTGTTCTTGTACTTTTTCTACATTAGAAAAAGTCTCCCCACCTGTACCTTGTTTTTGATCTTGAGGTACTTGAAAGTTTCAATTAAGTCCCACCGCTCTCTACTCTCCTCTCCTCTAGTGATTACATATTGAGGTCACTTAGTCTCACCTCATATGTTTTGCGGTGCAAGCCCTACACCATCTTTGTTGTCCTTCTCTGGATAGCCTCCACCTTATCTATGTCCTTGCACAGGTGTGGGCTCCAGAACCGCACGCAGTACTCCCAGGTGAGGCCTTACCAATGTTTGATACAATGGCATCAATACCTCCAGCCTTCAGCTAGTGAAACCCCTGCCTATGCACCCCAGCATGCCACTGGCCCTCCCTGCTGCCTTTGTGCACTGCTTTGATACCTTAAGGTCATTAGAGATGATCACCCCTAGGTCCATTTCCTCTTTGGTGACAGTCAGCTTCTCCCCCCAACCTGTAGCTCTCCCCAGGGCTCCTTTTACCCAGGTGCATTATTTAGCACTTCTTTGTACTGAGCCTCAGTTGCCACATCTTCAACCATCTTTCAAGCTTTTCCAGGTCACTCTTCATTTTCTCCACCCCTTCTGGAGTATCCACCCTGTTGCAGAGCTTGATTTCAGTCCATCTGCAATATCACTAATGAAGACATTGAACAGGATGGGTCCTAGTAATGATCCCTGTGGTACACTGCTGGTCACCCTCATCTCCCCATATTGTACCATTTACCACCACCCTCTGTCTTCTGTCTGTTAACCAGTTCCTAACCCAGATCACCACATTGTCTGCCATGCCCAGACTACCCATCTTGTTACTCAGCCTTCTGTGTGCGACAGTGTTGAAGGCTTTGCTGAAATCAAGGTAGGTGATGTCTACCACCCATCCCTGATTTACTTTCCTAATCACCCAATCAAAAAAATCTGTTAGATTTATTTGACATGACCTTCCTGCTGTGAATGCATGTTGCCTCAGATCCTGAGCACCACTGGATTCCAGATATGCCACTATCCTTTCTCTCAGCAGTGTCACCATGATCCAAATAAAAATCATATCCACTTCCTCTACTCATGCCTACTCTCTTGTTACCTCCAATTCCTCTTAGAATGTCTATGACTATCCTCTCTGCAATATCCCTCACCCTCCTCATGCTCAATCCTGTGCTGTCTCCCATTATGTTTGATCCTATCTCTTCCCCCATATCCTCCTTCCCTGTACATAACCTCACAGCAATCCCTTATATTTTCTTCTCCACCTGGACACACTACTCTTATTGGCCCTGTGCCACCTTACTACCTATGCCTCCCTTCCGCACCTAGATGGATTTGCTAAAATTTCAGCTTCCCCCCCACTCCAGTATCTCTACCTCTACTAATTCCCAACCATGGTATAAGAGTGTCAAAATCCACTTCCTAATCATTGCACTCTTGCTGCTTTCCTCTGGGAACATAAACCCATACCCTGGGAAATCCCCCCGAGCACCTCCTTGTCCTCTCCCTCCACTGCTATCCCATCATTACCAAACCCTGTTGCCCTCCATTGTGGCCTAAAAATACTACACCTTAATATTAAAAGTTTCCTCCCTAAACTTAACCTCTTCCAGCCACTGGTAGTATCCCTTATCCCAGATATTATTATTCTCTCCAAAACGTGGCTAAACAGCAAAGTGGATAACCACACCCTCGCTCTGTCAAGCTCTACTTCTGCCAACAAGGTCTCCAGGTCTTGAACCTTATTTCCTAGGCTACGGGCATTTGTTAGCATGACCTTTCATGTTTTATAGTCTGCCCTCCCTCTGCTCTTGTTATCCTTGTCCAGCATCTTCGCCCCACCCCAGTTTCCTTTCCTAGGTGCTCCCCCCATATCACTCATACATTTTTCACCTGCCTGCTTTAGCTGTTTCTGAAGTCAACTTACATTCTTGCATGTTTCCATGGCAGGGGTGTTCTAAGCCTCCTGACCCTCCTGGCTCTTCCTCCTTGGCCAGTTTAAATGCTCACAGCTGAAGCATTTAAATACACCAGATATTAACTGAAGCACCTTTGCTGCAGGCACATCCAAGAGCAGGGTCATTCTTGATGCCCTACAGGGGGCATGCCTCAGACAGCTAGTATTGTAACCTACTCTGGAGGGAGCAATCTTAGACCTGGTACTCTCAAATGGGGACAGAGAAAGAATCTCAGATTTAGAAGTGGGTAGTCATCTGGGAACAAGCGACCACCAAACAGTGTGGTTCATGATAAACACAGCCATACAATCAAGCCATACAAAAGCAAGAGTATTGGACTTTAGGAGGGCTGACTTTGGGAAAATGAGAGAGTGCCTCAGAAAAGCACTAGCAAACAGGCAAGAAGGAGGAGTGGAGGAACAATGGAGAGTAATCAAAACAACCATCACAGAGGCAACAAGCCTTTGTGTAAAGTAAATCAACAAAACACAACGAAGGAAAAAAATGCTATGGTTCTCAAAAGAGGTGGCAGGGAAGGTTAAGGAGAAAAGGATAGCATTCAGGAAATATAAGGAAACACAAAAGGAGAAGGACATAGAACTTTATCAGTTAAAGCAGAAAGAGGCTGGGAAGACAATCAGAATAGCAAAGGCCCAAACCAAGGAAATGATAGCCAACTCTGTTAAGAAGGGGGATAAGACCTTTTATAGGTATATTAGGGAGTGAAGAAAGACCAAAGGAGGGATACTGAGGCTTAATAAAGGGGAGGGAATGTGGGTAGAGGGTAACAATGAAAAAGCAGGGATACTGAACGAATATTTCTGCTCAGTATTCACAAAGGAAGAGGAGGGGGAGGTACCTAAAACAAACAAGAGAAATACTCTGAAGACGAGGGTCGATACCAGTCCATTTACAGAAGAAAGGGTTCTGAAAGAACTAATAAAATTGAAGGTGGACAAAGCAATGGGGCCTGATGGGATTCACCCAAGAATTCCGAAAGAACTAAGGGTAGAACTAATGACACTACTGACTACTCTCTTTAACAAATCATGGGAGGATGGGGTGGTACCTGAGGACTGGAGGAGGGTGGATTGATTCCTCTTCACAAAAGTGGGAGTAGGACAGAGGCAGGAAACTACAGACCAGTTAGTTTGACCTCAGTGGTAGGTAAAATGATGGAATCACTTCTGAAGAAAAGAATTGTTGAGTACCTAGAGGCCAGTGGGGCACAGGACCCAAGGCAGCATGAATTCATGATGGGAAGGTCATGTCAGATGAATCTAATAGATTTCTTTGACCGGGTGACCAAAGTAGTAGACCAGGGAGGGGCTGTGGACATGGCCTACCTAGATTTTAGCAAGGTATTTGATACAGTCCCACACAATAGATTAATACACAAGTTAGCCAGCCTTGGAGTGGGTCCCAAGGTAGTAGCCTGGATAAAAAAATTGGCTAGACAACAAGACGCAAAGGGTAGTAGTAAATGGAGTCCACAGTGAAGAAAGGAGGGTTACTCACGTACCGCATGGGTTCAGTACTGGCACCGGTCCTTTTAATGTCTTTATAAGTGACATTGCAGAGGAACTGGAAGGAAAAGTATGTCTCTTTGCAGATGACACAAAGATCTGCAACAGGGTTGATACACCAGATGGAGTGGAAAGGATGAGAAGGGACTTGGCAAGGTTGGAGGAATGGTCAAATGTATGGCAGCTCAGATTCAATGCAAAGAAGTGCAAGGTAATGCACCTGGGAAACAAAAACCCAGGGCAAGAGTACACAATGGGGGCTGAGATACTGACAACAGTAAAAATGGAAAGGGACCTGGGGGTAATTAAATTAGATGACCTAAAGTTTGGCAAGCAATGTGAGAAGGCAGTAAGGAAGGCTGGGGGGATACTGGGATGCATAGGGAGAGGCATCAATAGTAGAAAACAGGAAGTTGTTATCCCTCTGTACAGACAGTTGGTGAGATCCCATCTGGAGTACTGTGTGCAGTTCTGGAGACCCCATCTCCGCAAAGACATAGACAGAGTGGAGGCTGTCCAGAGGAGTGCAACCAAAATGGTGCAGGGTCTGCACCAGAAGGCATACGAAGAAAGACTAAAGGAGCTTAATATGTATACCCTTGAGGAAAGGAGGGAGAGAGGGACATGATAGAAACTTACGCACTCCTCAAGGGAATCAACAAAGTCCAAGAGGTGGCATCTTTCAGAAAAAGAGATGTGCAAGAACAAGGGGCACAAATTGAAGATAAAGGGGACTGCTCAGAGGTAATATGAGGAAGTATTGTTTCACAGAGAGGGTTGTGGATACATGGAACAGCCTCCCTGAGGAGGTCATGGAGTCAAGAACAGTGGGGGAATTCAAGAATGCATGGGACAGACATAAGGCAGTCCTAGTGGGTGGTAGGAGGAAGTAAGCTGTCGGTTAATTAGGATCTGCAGCTTATCTGTTAGGTAGGAAAATGGGCAGACTAGGTGGGCCAAGCAGTCCTTAATTGCCATCAAATTCTATGTTTCTAACTAAGGACCAAGATCCCCTTCTCAGACAGATGCAGGCCGTCCTTCTTACGTAAGCTTGCATCTGCCCAGGTCAAGCACCAGTCCCCTATGAAGCCAAACCCTCCCTTCCACACTGATCCTTCAACCAGGAGTTGAAGGTACAGATGTGGAGTGCCCTAGGCTTCTCCTGTGCCCTGGACAGGTAGCACCTCCAAGAATAAGATGGAGCATGCTATCTGTTTCAGATTTCCCCCAGTTTCCTGAAATCCTCTCAGACTCTGGCTAACTCCACCTTTCTCTAGGTCATTGACCCCCAGGGGGATGATGACATCCAGCTGCTCCCTCCTAGCTTTTGTACTAGTGATCCTATGGATCCTCTTCCCATCCCTCCACCCAGAACTTCCTGTGAGGCACTTGACCTCCCTCTCTCCCTTGCCAGGTGTCCTTAACTCCACTCCCTGGACAATAGAGTCCCCTACTAGGAAAAGCTTCCCCCTCCTCCTCTGGGGTCCCCTGCCTCCCTTCCGTGAGTCTTCATCCTCGTGAACCCTCCCAGCCTCCCTGGTCCCAGCCTTGGGTTCCTGAGTGGAGCTTTCCCATTCCTCCAAAACAGTGTAGGAGGTACTAAGCGGGACTGGTTGGGGGATATGCTTTCAACCCCACTCCCTCACCCTCCTTGAGCCCACCGTAGTCCAATCACTCCTCTTTCCAGGAATCCTTTGAGGTACAGGTTGAGGACCCGGTGGTCTCTGAGTGGGGTTGGATGCCACCTTCAGCTTGGCCAACTTTGTTCAGAGTCAGGAAATCTCCTCCATCAGCCCAGAGAGGTGCCTGCAGATTGGGCAACATCACAACCTCCAGAATGTCTCCCGGAAGACAGCTGTTCTACAACCACTGCACTGCACCACTCCCATCATGTCTGTTTCCCTCCTTAATCTACTGCCTGCTTAAGACAGCTATTTTTTATCTCCCAAATTTTTGTTTTTTTCTTTTGTTTTTTGTTATGCTTTCACTCTTCACTACTTCCTATATGGATACAGGATGCTGCATGGCACTATGGGACCCACCAATAATTTTTTTTTCATTTATTTAGTTTTTGTTGACCGGGTAAGTGCACTAGATAAATCCTGCCTATTTTCAGGCACAACCTGGGGGAGGGGGATACAGATGAATGTCAACTGACCTTGAACCAGATTAAGCTGTTGGTGGTATTTTTAGTGAATGAGGGAAATTTGGCCAGGACACAGGGGAAATTCCCCTACTCTTTTTTCGATAAGTGCCATGGGATATTTAACATCCACCTGAACTACCACCAATCCAGGCAGATGGGACCTCAGTTTAACATCTCATCTGAAAGACGGCACCTCAGAAGTGGAGCACTCCTCTAATGCTGCACTGCAGTGTCAGTACTGGGATATTAACCCAAGTGCCAGATGTGGGAACTGAACCCACAGCCCTCTGATCGCCCGGCCTCAGAGGTGAGTGTGCTACCTACTGAGCCACTGACACTGCTTGTGACTGTGTGTTTGTAATTGGCAGTGTAGGCCAGGCTCTGAGGTGGGTGGGTTGTGTGGTGGGAGAGTGGGACTACATCACAGACTGTGTCCAAAAACAATCAGCCAAGGAGTCATTTGGCAATGGCTTCTCATTTCACTCACCATGGTCCAGACACAGCTAATTACAAACACATAGTCACAAACTTACCAGCTAGAATCCCTCAATCCTGCCCAAACTAAATGGAGAAGCACACTGAAATGGTAGTTAAGAAAATACCTCACATTCAAACTACACTAACCCCGGTAATATAATGCCTGCACTTAAGGTTCAGACATAGCCAATTACAAACACACAGTCACAAATTTATCAGCTAGAATCCTTCATTCCTGCCCAATCTAAATGGAGAAGCACACTTCAGTGGTAGTTAAGAAAAGACCTCACATTCAATTACAAACACACTGTCACAAACGTACCAGCTAGACTCCGTCCGTCCTGCCTAAACTAAATGGAGAAGCACACTGAAATGGCAGTTAAGAAAAGACTCCACATTCATACTACACTAATCCCTGTAATATGATACCTGCACTTAAGGTTCAGACACAGCCTGTTACAAACACACAGCCACAAACGTATCAGCTAGAATCCCTCAATCCTGCCCAAACTAAATGGAGAAGCACTCTGAAATGGCAGTTAAGAAAATACCTCACATTCAATTACAAACACACAGTCACAGACTTATCAGATAGAATCCCTCAATCCTATCCAAACTAAATGAAGAAGCACACTGAAATGGCATTTAAGAAAAGACCTCACATTCAAACTACACTAATCCCTGCAATATGATGCCTGCACTTAAGGTTTAGACACAGCCAATTACAAACACACAGTCACAAAATTATCAGCTAGAACCCTTCAGTCCTGCCCAAACTAAGTGGAGAAGCACACTGAAATGGCAATTAGGAAAATACCTCAAATTCAATTACAAGCACACATCCACAAACTTACCAGCTAGAATCCCTCAATCTTGCCCAAACTAAATGAAGAAGCACACTGAAATGGCAATTAAGAAAATACCTCATATTCAGTTATAAAAACAAAGTCACAAACCTACTAGCAAGAATCCCTCAATCCTGCCCAAACTAAATGGCATTTTTGCATTATGTCTGTTTTGCTTACACCTTGAGGAAGAGCACAGGTTCAGCTCAAAAATGTTTGGGCAGGATTCACAAAGCAGATGCTCTGGGCACAAATGAGATGCACTGGAGCAACAGGAAAATGTACCATGGTGCTATTCACAGAGATCACAGATGCCCCGGTGCAACCCAGATGCTCTGCATCAAACAGGATGCACTGGAGACCAAAGTTAATGATATATGGTGCATCTGGAGGGGGCGTACAATTGCATATACAGCACAGAGCCATTCACAGAGCAGAATGAAAGTGCAAATACAGAGCATTCACAGCACAAGTACCAAATGCACCATTTGTAGATAAGTATAAAAGAAGTAATCTTAAGTGCAAGCCCCTAGCAGGCTGACCACAGGATAGCAGCAGCAAGGAGTAGTACAGCAGCATCTGACCAGAACCATGGACGGATCACCTTTCCTGATGGTAGGAATATTAGTGGGGATGAGGAGATGGGTGAACCAACAACATGGCAGCAGAAGGCACCATAGGTCACCAGCCTCATGGCAGTGTCATGCCAGACTAACATTTGAACACATCATGGACACTGAAACAATCACCCGATACCACCTGAACAGGCCTATTCTGAGGCAGATCTGTGAGCTGTGCCATAACGAAATGCAGGCACTCACTAGAAGGGGTCATGCCATATCAGTGGAGATGAAGGTGACAACAGTAATATGCCTACTCACCATGGGAACCTTCCAGAAGCCAGCGGGAGACACCACTGGTATATACCAGCCATCCACATCCTGTATCCTCATACAATTCCACACCGCACCACTCCCACATGCTCTGGAATACATCCACTTCCCACGCACACAGGCAGAGTGGACAGAAGCCATGCAGCAGTTCCACAGGGTGGCACACATGCCAGGTGACAGAGGAGCCATTGACTATACTCATGTGGCAATCACCACCTGTTGATGATGCCATTACATATGTCAACCATAAGGGCCACCACTCTGTCAACTGCCAGGTGGTGTGCAATGCCACTGGGCTTATCAGCAATGTCTGTGCCACACACCCTGGGAGTATACACAATGGCTTCATATGGTGCCAGTCCATGCTGTGCTACCAGTTTAAGACTAAGAACATACTCAGCAGCCATTTAGTAGGTGGGTTGGGGCATGCAGAAATGGCAATGAAAGGGGCACCATTGTGCAACAAATGATGGGAGAGGGAGCAGGTGTGTGAGGGCCATGGCAGAGAATGCACTGGGGGATATGCACAAGTGGGACAATGGAGGTGGGTACACTGAGGGAACTGTGCATACAACAATAGGGACAGTGCAGTAGATTAGCAAAGCACAGAAGGCAGGTTGCTGTGCAAAAGCAGGCACTAGTGGCAGGGCAGAACACACCACAAGCAGCCATGAATGGGTGACCACTGGGCATTTGTGGGCAGTCAATGGTGAAGGGAACATATGAGGACAGCCATGGTTGCATGCATGGGCAGGTACAGGCAGACATGTGCAGCCGGGGCAGGCCATTGCAGGTGTGAAGGGGTTGTAGCTGGCTTGAGAGGGTCCCCACAGGGACAGGGGTGGACATTTCACAGACACACCACTGCACCATGGTGCAGGGTGGGAGGAGGGAGGACACAATGCACAAGTATACAGTGTTGTAACAGACTGCTGTTGCCCCCCCACAGGTGATGCAGCATACCCCCTCTGACCCTGGCTACTCACACCCTTCCACTGACCTGGCACAGAGTCTGAAGAGCGTTACAACAAGGCACACATTGCTATGCATGCCATCATTGAGTGTGTCTTCGGCATGCTGAAGATGCACTTTAGGTGTCTGGATAGGTCAGGTGGTGCCCTACATATAGCCCAGAGAAGGCCTATGGCATATTCCTGGCCTGTTGTATGTTGCACAACATGGCCATTGATCGTGGAATCGCTGTCCAGGCCAAGGAGGGCAATAGTTCTGGGGAGCAGGAGGAGGAGGAGGGGGATGAGGATGCAGAAGGCCAGAGGCAGCAGGATGGACCACCACTGGCAAGTAGAGACCCATGCCTGGTCGCCAGGGCCCAGTGACACAGGGTCACTATCGTTGAAGAACAGTTTGGGATCTGCAAGTGAGTAACACAGGTGGAAATAATGAATAAAATCCAGCACTCCTGAACCAAATTCAGAGAGAGTTTTCTTTTATTTTTGCAAAAAAGATTTAGGATGTAAGCTTCAACATAAACACTTACAAACAACAAAGTGTGTATTAAAGAATAAAGTGTGAGTAAATCTAGGGCTCCTCAACCCTTCCAGCCTCAGCGTTTCAAGGCACTGATACCCCTTCATCAGGAGGTGAGTAACACAGGTGGGTAATACACAGCAGCCCCCCAACTCATACACACACAGCCACACACACCCAAACACCCACGACCACACCACAGGGCAGTCGACTGCAACACTGGCGCTGTGTAGTGCAACCATGAGGGTCAAGAATGTTGCATGCACACACACACACACATACACACACACACAGCAGAACTCACATGTCCAGGGGGCACAGTGTATGTGCTCAGGATGGCATGGATCAGTGTACCACTGCTGGCACACATGCAGAGCAGATTCAGAACCACACTCATCATGCCTATGCCACACAGTACAACAATGGCACACCCAGACACATATGTAGCAATGCACAGTTGACCCACGCAGGCAACACATTGGGGCAGGTGTAAGCCACCCACACCACCCCAGGCACAGATAGCCTGGTGTCAGCTGTAATGGGTGCAAGTGATGGGCCATGTGAGTTGTCACCCAGGTGTCAATGGGATGCACAACAGCTGCCATGGACATGTGGATGCACTCACCCATGACCGGTGGTTACTGAGGCAGTTCCACTGCACATGGGGGTAGCCAATACCCCTTGAGGGGTACTGCAGCAAGAGAGTGAATGGGTGCACACTGGTGTGTTGTCCCCATGATCCATGTCGGATACAGCGTTGATGGGGATGGAGAGGTGTGGTGATGGCTTCAGCAGCAATGGGTCCACCTGACACCATGGCCTGGGCATGTGAGAGGTCCTCCTGGAGCTTTGGCTGGAGGCCCAGTGGCCACATGGCACACTGTTTGCACATGTTGCCTCACAGTGTGCTCAATCTGCTCCAGAGTTGCGATCATACCCACCCATAGTAGGCGAGCCTCTGCCAACATCTGGGCTCGCTACACAGCCAATGACTCATGTTCAACCACCAGTAGCATCTGAATGCCCCTGAGCTCCACCCGTAGGGATGCCTGGCCCTCTATGTTGGCCCACAGGAGGATTGTGTAGCCCTCAACCTCATTAGCAGGTGATGGCTCATAGGGAGGGTGCCGATGGGCAGGTGGTGTGCCAGACTGCTGCTGCACATCCACAGTAGGTGGGCGCACCGCATCAGGCTGCTGAATGGGTGGGGATTGGGTTTGGACAACTGCTGCACATCCAGGGACAGCTGCCTCATGGTCCTTCACCATCTGCGGCTGCACCACAGCACCCTACTGACCCATGCTGGTGGTCCCCGGTACCATAGCAGCACCAGGCACAGAGCCCACAGCAACTGCCACTGTGGGTGGCTGTGCTGGCCCTGTGGGTGTGCCAGGGGCCACAGGATTGCCAAAACCTGATGGTGCCACCTGTGCATCATTCTCTCCATGGTTAGCCATGTCCCCCCAAAGTTGAGTGGTGTCTGGATCATCATCAACCTCACTGTACACCCCCTGTGTACTGGATGTCAGCACCAGTAGGGCATCTGCAATGTCCAGCATGTCCCATGGGTCATTATCAGCCATACCCATAAACCTGTCCAGCTATGTGCTGTCCCACTCACAAGCTATGGCACCAGTTGCTGAGTGTTGGGATTCCCTGTTTCCACTGGTGCTGCATTTGGGGCTGCTGTGGTGTTTGTAGGGCATAGCACAGCATCATCCCCAGCCTGGCTGCAGCCCGGTGTGATGGTCCAGCAACATTCCCTTCTTTGCCATCCTGCAGTTTGCCAGCCACAACAGCACCCGTGAGGTGTGACGGAGCTGTAACAGAAAGAAGGGATACATGGTTACAGACATGTGTGACAGTTGTGTTCAGACTGGCATGTGCAAGTGGTCATACATATGTGCCAGTGGAGTTCCTGACATGCCATGCTGGTGACAGCTGACAATGGTTCTGATGATGCAGACAGGCACCAGCTACAGCAGGACTGCCCCGGTGCCTGTACATGCCCCCCTTGGACATGTGTGTGACTGGTACAACACCCTGGCCACCACCCACAGGGATGACAGCAATGAACCACACACCACAGGTGCCCCCCCAAGGCACATGCTTGGCCTGTCATGTGAATGTGCAAGATGGTTCACAGGTAGAGCATACAGAACCATGGTTGGTGCACACAGGCACATGGTCCAATTGTCACACATATTGGGGCTGTCAGGGCACACATGGCACACACACACACAGAGGGACAGGCACATGTCTCTGGCATGTATATCACATAGCTGTGATGGACTGCCACCTGTCTGGAAGCCCCCTCCAGGAACACCCTACACAGCCGCTCAGCCCATGCTGGCCACAATCAGCTCCTCTGTGGGTGTAAGGTGAACACCTGTCTGCAGCCCACCCCCTGTCCCACTCAGGGAGGCCTCAGTGTGTTCCACCTTCTCCTTGGCTCACCTCTTCTCATCATTCAGGTGCTTTCTGCACTCCTGGGGTGTCCAGTTGAACTTCCCAAAGGCATTGAGATGCCTTGCCACAGCCTCCCAGCCCTCATCCCACGGCTGGCAGCTGCCATCCCTAGGACTATTTTTGTTGAAGTATTTGGATTCCATTGTTCTACTCCCCTTTTATTCTTCTCCCAGTTAATTCACCTGGATATAGAAATAAATAGAAAAAAAGAAAAGGGAACCTAAGGAGACACTTGGTGACTGAGGGCTACCATCCCTGCCAGCCAGGATGTCCTTGTGCAGGAGGTATGCCTCACTCAGCGCCCTGTCCTCCTCACTGGTGAAATGTCCTTTCCAGACATATTGGGTTCTCTGGGTGAGAATACGCTGCCATTAGCACATGACAGTCAGCTCTGTATTTGTGCAGGCACGGTGTCTGGCAGCTGCAGGGTCATAGTACTCTGTCTGCATACTTCTCACCCACCTGCTGTGCATATCTGGAACAGGTTTTGGGACTGTCAGGGACACCTGGGCAATGTCAGGATCAGTTCTGTAGCATTAGTACATGTAATTAACATGTCCTGCACATGTGCCTGGCTTTGTTTGCCATGTACCACCAGAAGGCTGACTGACCTGCAACACACGACTTCAATCTGTAGTACCATGCTACACAACACACCAGCAACAGCCCCCCCCACCAACGCCAAACCTAGTTGGAACATTGGGACAATGTAGGGCACTCTCATGGATGTGCCTGTTGACCAGGAACAGGTAAGGATTATGGTTCTATGTCCTAATCCTCACACTGTCATTTTTGTGCTGCCACAGTGTCTTTGGATTAATGTAAACAGACCTACCTTTAAGGATACAATTCCTCTCAGTCACCTGAGCTCTGTGGAGGTGCATTCAGGAGCATTTATGGCTCAGGGCATGCAAAAGAGATTGGGGGCATCTGTAATGAGATGCTAATCAGGTGGGATGTCCCTGAATCTGTCAATGAGCTGATTTGGGAGCAATGTCTGTGAATTGCATAATTGTCCCCAGCTCATCCCAATCAGCACAGCATAACTGCTGCATTATGTGCATACCCCTACGGCACATTTCCCTTGAAAGCATCTAGAACATGGGGCATTTCCTGAATACAGCAAAATCGTCATGGCGCATTTTTGCACATGTGCGATGGTGGGTTAGTGACATGACAGGTGTAGCACAACTGGTCTGGTGTTCCTGACCATGTGATCACCAGCAGTTGTGCATCCATGTCACCTTGCACGATGATTGCTATGTTGCCTCTCTTGTAGTGAGCATGTATTGCACTGTGAAGTGACATTGAGTCAATGCGCACCTATGGCTCATAGTGCAACACCAGCAGTGTGTGTGGTGACATTGCACTGTGTGTCAGTGGTTTCCACTAACAATATGGTGGATCCCGTGGAACGTGCATGTGCAACCTGGTCGTGACCCATGACCCTGTGTTCCCGCCCATGTGTGGCACTGTGCACATGCGTGATGATGCACTATTGTTGACAATAATGCAGTGACACTACACAGTACTGTGTTACGTGGTGCGGTGCATGATGGCTAATTGTGCATGTTGCATGAATGTGCCATTGCACACCAGCAGCCTGATCTGTGCACACCTGACCTGTTGACAATGAGAGGGATCATGCCACGTGTACAGAGAACAGGCCCAAGGGCCATGAACTGTGGGAAATTTAAGCTCCTCAACCTTGTGGCACTGGTGTTGCAGGTGGAGGGACAGCTTTTTGGGTCTGATGACCTCACTGAGCCGCACTCAGTGGTGTGGGCCAGGATAGCCAGGCAGCTGGTGTGCAGGACAGGGGTTGGTCACACTGGAGAGCAATGCAGGCACTATTTTGGTGATCTGCAGCACAGGGACCTGGACAGGCCGAGGAGTCTCCAGGACTGTACACGGAGGGGTGCAGTGCCATGCCCAGGTAAGTAAGAGTACACTGCATGTACACAGGCAGGCTGGGGTATGTGTCCGTGGGGGGGCTGGCACAATGCACACCACCACACACACACACACACCCCTACACACATATATATGCATGTGGACCATGGGCCACTCTCAGTATGTGCTGTGCTGGTATGACCACTGGGAGTGGCCATGTGCAGCATGGTGCATGGGTGGGGGGGTGCATGGCCACTGTGGCTTGCGTGGTGCGATACAGTCATTGGCATAACATATGTCCAGCTGCACACATGGTGAGCATGGGCAGGGGTGCTGTGTGTGGACGCATGCAGCCAGGGGCACCTTCTTTGGGGCACTGTGGGGATGTTGCCATCACTGTATGCTGACACTGGTGTTGTTGCTGGGGGCCATTGGGGTGGGTGGCTTGACTCATCTCCAATCTCCTCATGGTGCTCTCTGCTTTTGTTCCTTTCTCAGGGCTGGCAGGCAGGTGGAGGGCCATGGCTGTGGTGGAGGCCAGGTGCAATAGGACCAGTGTCGGCTCCCGTGGACAGGGGCATGCTGGTGCAGGTGAGTGTCTGTCTTGTGCATCCTCTTTGTTTTCGGGGGGGGGTGCCCTCTGCAGGCCATTGCTGGTGCCTTCTTCATGTCTGTGTGCTGCTGGATGCATGCACACATGGGGTGTGGGCATGGTGGCGTGTGCTAGGGCCACAGTGCACCTGGCCCTTGTGTGTCCATCCACCTTGTGTGCATATCATGCATACTGTGGGCACCTTGTGGTGCTCCAGTGATGTTCAGATAGGGCCTTCATGCCTATGCTGCCTGCTGGCATGTGCACATGCTGTGTGGGGCATGGCTGCATGCCCCTCTGTCCCTACCTCTACATGCACATGTGGGCCATGTGCTTTCTGAGTACCACTGCATGGTCACAGTATGGCACTGTGTGCCAGCCTGTTGCTGGTGTGTGGTGTGCCTGGTGAGCTGTCTGCCATTGGCATGGTGGATGCCTCCAGCACACTCGCATGGTGGGTGAGGGAGGGGTGCCAGTGTGGAACATGGCACTTAGTACCTGTTGCCTGTGTCCCCCACTGTTGGTCCAATGGGTGTATGGCCACTTGTCCACAGTCGAATGCGGCATCAGGGAGTTCTGCAGCTAGCAGGGATCCATCTCCAGAAGACAATGTGGAGGACATTACAGCCACCCTACAGGCACCAAGAACTGCTCCTGCAGGCACTGACCATGCTGGTCAGAGTGCTTTGTGCAAGGGGTCATAGGAGTGGCCACTGTGCTGCGACACATCCCGCATATTAGGGATGTGGACTTTTGTATATAGCCCCTTGATGTTGTACCACACATTCCTTGCCCATCCACATTGTGTGTTGCTGTACCCTGTTCACACACACACACACACACACACACACACACACACACACCCACACCCCATTCACCCTCCTGCTTACCGTTGTTGTACCTGTACAGACATCCCACCCTCACCTTCCCTGCTCCTACAGCAAGTTGATATTGTAAATTGTTTATTGTGTTACATTGGAGTTTACTAAACAGTTTTCTATTGCAATTGATGTCTGTGGTCATTCACTGTACATTGTTCATGTTGTCTGTTTTGCCTGCTGCTGACGGCTGTCTCTTTGTTCCCATTCACACATGTGCACCTGTGTTACTGTGCACACACACATCCTGTCCCCCTGTCATGGCAGCCTCACTGTGTGCCCTCCTCATTGCCTGTGGTGTGTGGGTGGGCATTGAGACATGTTTCCTTTCTCAGTGCCCCTGTTCTGTGTGTGGTGCATGTGGGCTGCCTCTGATGCACTGGTGTCCTCCTGTTGTGTGGGTCTGCTTGCAGTCCACATTGCATGTGGGCATGTTACACCTGTGTGGGGCATGGTAGTTGGCCTGTCCACCATTCTGCCTGCCCACTTGTCTGCCTCTGTGTGGCATCTCGATTGTCCACACCACTTGGTTCCTGTGTATTAGACTGTATCCTAGTGATGCTTCCATGCTGTATGAATCCCCTCTGCAGCTGTGTCACACCTTAATAGGCACTCCTGAGCATGTCATCTGTGCCTGTTGGGCTACTGTATGGTGTTTGTCAGGTGCTTCCAGGTGTTTCTCTGTGTGCTCTGTCTGTGCACCTCTTCTGCTGTTGCCACTCTCAGGTCCTTTGGCACTCTGCTCAACCCGTGCTGGTGTGTTCCCCTGCATCCTTTGTGCCACTGCAGTTTCCTCCTGTTGCTCCTTTGTCACTTGCTGACTTGCTCCATATTCACTGTTATGCTGCCCTGGGTGCTTTGGCGCATTCCTGTTGTGCTGTGGCATCTCATGCTTTGCCATGCCGCATCTGTGTGATTCACAATGGGGATGCACAAGGTGCATCTTGTGGCACATCCTTCCGTGAATCGCATCTGGGGATGGTACATCTCAGTTTCGCCGGCATGTCTTATTTGTGCCCAGCTCATCTACTTTGTGAATCCTGCCCAAAGTGTTTGGATATGCAGCTGACAGTATGTGTTTTTTATAAGAAAGCGTTGAGTCAGACATACAAACATGGTCCGTTTTATTCCCTAGTGGGAGCCTTAGCATGGAATTTTTTTAATTTTTATTACTGTTTTGCTCACCACCCTGTTGTAGTGTGCAAACATGTTTATGGTCTCTGACATCATCACTTCTAAATCTTTTTCTTTCATAGTGCTGTCCAGTACTGCCTCTCCCATTTCATATTGCACCCTTGGATTCCTTTTCACAATGTGTATTATTTTACTTTTTAATTTTTTAACGTTGAAGTTCAGCTGACAAATCTTTTACCAGCTCTCCAGTCATCTGAGATCCTTTCATTCATTTCTTCCCTCCTCCATGTCTACTGTTGTGCAGACCCAAACTGTAACCCTTCCTCCACCCTCCAGTCATGCGACGAGAAGCAAGTAACTGCATGTTTACAGCTGCACACCTGACATTGGGGTAGGCATTTCACTCCAAAGAAGGGTTGTCTGAGTACCTAGGTGCATATGCAGAGAGTTACTATTCTTAGCACCCTAAAATATTCATTATTTGGCCAAAACCATGTAAATAAGCCTTACCTATCCCAGTTGATCAGGTCTAATGAGAAGACCACAACTTCAGTAATTCCTCTTATCCTTCTATTATGATACATTGCATTCTGCCAACCTCTTCTGCCCCAATGAACCGTTTGTAAACCACTCCCCTCCTTAGCACAACTGATCCCCTAGCTCTTTGAGTTATTGACCAAAGCTCAATACTCTTGTAGTCTTTAGCCTTCTGACAGCTAAACTGTACTCGGCAGAAGGCCATATGAGCTTGATACAGCTGGCACAATAGCCAGGTAGTGGGCTCAGCAGTCTTCTGCAGTAGTATCACCAGTCCAAGATTTTTCATTAACAAACCATTGTATCCTAATAAATGAAAGTGGGACTAGAAAGTTATAAATATTTAGGAAAAACAGACCTCTGATACTTCCTTTCAAATGTTAGTAACTGTTCCCTACCGCACATCGTCAAAGGCAGTCTAGTGGGTGTGGCTATTGCATGGCTTCTAAAGAGATGCAGGTCTTCCTCACTAGCACTGTTCCAAAAAATGTTAAATAATTATTTATCTAGGGGTTAAGAAAAAAGTCCCAGAGGCAGGCAGAATGACTAGCTTACCCCAAGCATCTCTTCTGTGTAGTAGTAATTGCTATGCCTTTTTAAGGTTACATGATTATAAATGCTCTGCTTACCCTATGAAGTCAGTTACAAGGTAACAAAAATCATGCAAGAGGCTCACAAAATGTGGAGACTTCCGGTGATGTCACTACCTGGTATGATTGCTCTCAGCTAAAGCTCCGCTCATGCCCACAGAATAAAACCCCTCAGCAGAACTTAAATAACCTTAAAAACCTACCAAAATGGCATTGGAATCATCTGGGTGGTCCAGAGCAAGTAGGTCCCAAAACAAGAGCTCTATTAATAAAATGGATGCCGGCATATTACAAGACCAAGAGGAGACCAGTCGGAGCTCATCCCCCACCAGTGCTCATGGGCCTGACCTTGATATAGATAGAGAATTCAACTGCTTGTCTTGGTCACACTTTGAAACTATCCTTCAAGAGATTAAAATCATTCTGAACCAAGACCAGACAAGAATTTAAGAAACTACATATAAAATTACAAGCTGTTGAGGAGCACATTGAAGCCTCGGAGAACCGTATGGCAATCATTGAAACTGAAACCGTGCAGCTACACTCAGCTCTATCTTTCTTGGTGGACCAGCAAGAATCCCTTCAGAACAAACTAACAGACCTAGAAGCCTGATCAATGTGAGACAATCTCCACATCTATGGGCTCCCAGAGGGTACCAAGATGGGCAGAATGATAGACTTCATTGAGGATTTGCTCCGCGATGTGCTTAAACTTTCTCCTACAGTATTTTCTGGTTCAAAATCAAGCAAGCGTACAGAGCACTAACTCCTAAACCCTCTGATCCTAATGCTAGACCCCATTAGATTGTCTTTAAATTCTCAAGCTACAGAGACAAAGAAAAGATTTTCAGAACTAAATGGGCCAAAAAAGTGGTTAAATACAACATGGCCAGACTCATTTTTGATCAGAACTACCCCATGGATATATTAAAGAAATGGATGGCCTAAGGAACAGTCCAGTGGGAATTAAGGGATTGTAAAATGCGGTTTCAGATGCCATATCCCGCTAAACTGAAGATATTCTGGGAGACTTGTCAGGTAACCTACAGTTCATCTGAAGAGACTCAGGCAGTACTGCAAGAAAAGGGCTGGATGGTGTCAACATCTGCTCCTAAGGAACAACGTTCTTGACCTCCTCATTCTAGCTGGACACAGGGGAGTTTTACATCAACATAGAAACTCTGCAAAGAGGACTGCTCCAACAACGCTACAAGAGGTCCACAGCATGCTGTATTCACTCCAGGAATTAATATTGTCTGTACCTTTACCAACCATTCAGGGAGATACTTGAACAGACAAGGTCAATTTATTTTTTTAGTACCCTATGCTGCGTTGCTGTTTCCCTTGGTTGGTTGAAATTGGAAATCCTGTCAGGGATTTGGCTTTGTGATCATGAGGGACAGGAAAAATCTGCTGTTACCAAGATGGAAACTGCTCAGTTGAACTTGGGTCTTTCTTGAATCAGGTCACTCGAAGCTCCGAACAGTGGTTATATATATTGGCATTCTACCTGCTTATTTTATTGAGGTTCTGCCCTGTCTTATTTTATAATTACCTAAGACCTCGTATGGGTTAATGGAAGACCTGTATGAACTACTGTATGTAAACCAGATTGTGTTGTCACAAGTAGAACATATCGGTGAACTGTATAGTTAGCTTCCCATTTCCACAAGCCTTTTTATTTCTTCTCCACATTTCTGCAAAGCTCTGTCTTTAGTCCCGGACTACATTGTACTTTCCCTTTAATGGCACATGGACCAGTCTACAAAGTTATAATGATCGAGGCTTTTCTGGACTATTTCACTTTAGTACTGGTATATTAACCCCTGAAATATGGGACTACTGACTGATTGTGCTATATATTAGAATGCTTTATTGGGTTTTATAGAGTGGGTCTTCCTTTAGTTATATATAACCATTTGGCCATAGCCTATGATTGTCTACTTATTTACAGTTATTACCCTACACTAATAATAAAGTAGGTCCTGAGAACAAACTTTTCTGCAGCATTACATTACTGCTAAGGGGATAATCATTTATAAGTTTATGCTACCTACTGTGTTTGAGACTTTTAATAACTTGTGAGACTATCATAATGAATCTTCTTTCTTCTTAGTCATAGTGGAGCCACTTGAGCTGAAGATGGAGGGCTGCCTCAATTAGATTTGTGCATCCCTTCTCATACTGGGAGGGGGGACACAGCCAGGGACCTTCCTTATGTGTCTTGCATGGGATGAGTTTTTAACATAACCATAGTCACTAAACTTGCCATCATACACAAAATAGAGAGCTCTGGTTTAGGTTTCTTTTTTAACATATAATTCTGTTGCAGTAACTTAGGACCACTGATTGTGGTAACTTTTTTCTTTCATTACAGGAGGGCACTTGGAAGCCTATATATTACAAATTTTTGGGGTGGTATGGGTTATGGTGAACTCCCATTGAGTCACCAGGTGGTCACATTTTCGTTCTTACTTGCCATCTTTTTATGGTCCAGTTTTTACCATGGCCTAGAAGGCCTGATGGACTATTCAGCAATATTATCTCCTTCCTGAGCAGGGACTCCAGTAGGTGCACCTGCATGACAGAATAGAGGGCAGAGTTTGCAACCCTCCTCCCTTGGAAGTTATGTATACAGTATATGTTATACAGGATTGAAAAGTCCTATTGTGTAATGTTCTGTTTTTTTGTTGTTGAATACTGTTTCAATCTTAATGTGCCTGACATCCATATACACTATTTTAAGATGCTCAATTATACCTGTTGGAAATGTTGGACTTCTTACATTGCTTGGTTTGACTGGAATGTGGCCGGAAATAACAGTCTGGTAAAGGAAATTTTTTTTTCTAAGGCCTTTCTTTGGGCAACGGAGCAAATATATAGCTTATACCCAACTCCATATGTATTTATTTCATTTTTGTTAACTGGGTTAGGTGCGCTAGCCAAAGTTGACTATTTTCAGGTACGACCCAGGAGAATACATACATAAAATGAGACGGTATTATACAATACATAGTATATAGTACAGGTACATAGTATATGGTACAGGTAGGTTAGAATACAGATCAAGTCAGACAGTACTCAAGATAATACATATAGCTATGCAGAGATGACAAAAGTGACATTAGTACATGCAAATAACAACTGAAACTGGGCTAAGTGGCAGCTATAAAGACATTTTATAGCAAAGCTTGTTTAGAAGTGTAGCAGTGTCTTGGGTGAAATGGGGTGGTTAGCTGTGAGGCATTAAGTGAGGCATATGATATGATTATAATAAATGCAATGCTAAATGGCCCCTAAACCTCAGGTAACAATTTGTTCACAAAATGTGAACGATTTAAACAATCCAATAATGACATACTGTATAAGATCCTGTCCTCCCTTAAGAAACAAAAACCCACCTTCATTATGTTACAGGAGACACATCTGAGTAAATCCTAACATAAAAAACTGCATAAATTTGGATTCATGCATTTAATAGCTTCCTCATATAAGGAAGGTAAGCGGA
The DNA here is from genome assembly GCA_016271365.2 of Neoceratodus forsteri. Classification (NCBI taxonomy): domain Eukaryota; kingdom Metazoa; phylum Chordata; order Ceratodontiformes; family Ceratodontidae; genus Neoceratodus; species Neoceratodus forsteri. The sequence continues at coordinate 847,675,245 of CM057450.1, read as the reverse complement.
GAGGGGTGGCTATTTTAATACCAGGCACAATGCATTTCAACCCTTGTCCACCTACATAGACCTGAAGTGATGATTAGCTATAGGCGATGACTATATGAGGGAGCTAGGGTAACCCTGGCCAGTATTTACTTACCAACCGACTTGGATGCCGGTGTAGTGAGAGCCTTATTTCAGCAAATAGCAGAGCATCACCAGGGGGTATGGGTTATTAGAAGTGACCACAATTTTTTTTTTTAAGTCTTTGGTAACCGGGTAAGGCCCACTAGGCACACGTACCTGTTTTCAGGAGCAACCTGGGAGCACTGGACGGTTAAGTGACTTGCTCAGAGTCACACAGTATGCAAGTGGAGGTTGTGAGAATCAAACCAAGGTCTGGTCTGCTGGATATACCAATCTCATCCACAGCTTATTACTTTAACTTCTAGGATATACTGCCAGCCCAATGGTAAATGATGGTTGTGACACAACCAACCCCAGACCCCCCTAGAAAATATGGAGCCCAAAATGCTGCACAATTATACATTAAAGATGTTCATTGGGTAGACATATAGAGATTTCTGCAATCACACAATTGGGCCTATGCACATTACTCCACTCCATATAAGACATATGCCAGAATTGGCTTTTTTCATATTTCTGGTGAGCATCAATATTAGGTTCATAGCTGCAATACCATCCCCCTTGTCTGACCATTCTTTATTGCTATTAAGACTAACCTGGGACACAGTCAGAAAGACAACCTTATGGAAATTCAATACTTTCTTATTGAATCTTTCAGAATTTAAAGATTTAATGGTACAACAGATTCCACAGATTCTGCAGGAAAATAGGTCACCTGACCTAAAGGCTGGGACCCTTTGAATCACCCTAAAGATGGTCCTAAGTTGTGATATTATTAAGTTGCATCTTATTATTAAAGATCTCAAACTACTCGATTGGACATATTGCAAAAACAGTTTAAGGATTTACAAGAAAAACATGCAGCGGGGGATGGGGAGTTCCCCTTTTGGAGGTTCCCAAACAGAAAATACAACATTTACTGGATGTAAAGATGGAGCAAGCTCTTCAATATCTAAAACAAAAGTATTATGAAGGTGGTCCTCGGCCCACCCTAATATTAGTTCGTTGGCTACGATAAAAAATAGTTTAAACAACCATCACCCAGATTAGGTATCCTGCTTAAGGGAAGGTGGAACGGGTCCCATACCAAGTTATGCAAGCCTTTATGCATTATTATCAGACCTTATATGCCCTGTAAATAGTGATGGACCCTCAAGGGATACAGGCTTTCCTGGAGAATTTGCATCTCCCAAGCCTTTCTCAGTCATAGAAGGAAGATTTGGACTCCCCTATTTTGCAGATGGAGATAGACGCAGCTGTGCCAAATTTGAGGTCTAACAAGAGCCCTGGCCTTGATGGTTACTCTGGTAAGTTCTATAAAACATTCAGGGACCAACTTTTTTTTGTCCTTCATTAGGCCTGTCTGGAGGAGATTAAGGGAGAAGAAACACCACAGTTTGGGAGGCATGCAACCATCACAAGTATATCAAAACGTGGGAAAAGATCATCTGCATTGTTCTTCATACAGATCTCTTTCTGTACTTAACATAGACTATAACATTTTTGCAGCAGTGATGGCCAGAAGGTTAGAGATCCTTCTTCCCTCCCTGATCAACACCGACCAGTGTGGGTTTATCTCCTCCAAGCAGGCCCAAGACAACATAAAAATAACTCTTCACCTTCTCCACTATGCCACCCGGTTGGGGTCCACTTTTTTAATTCTGAGTTTAGACGCTGAAAAGACCCTCAACTAGGTGGCATGGTCCTTTTTTACAGCTGCACTCCAATGGATGGGCTTCTCAGAGAGATTCCTATAACTCATTATGACTATACTGTATATGAGTGACCTATGGCTTACATTAAAGTTAATGGATCTTTCGATGAGCCCATTCCTCTCTCGTGGCACCAGACAGGGCTGCCCCTTGTCACCCCTGTTATTTGCCATTTACATGGAACCTTTGGTACTGGCTATTAGGCAGGAAAAAAACATACAGGGCATGTTTGTGGGAGGGAATCAGCATAAACTAGCATTATATGCTGATGATTTGCTAGTACACCTGACTCATCTGGAGACCTCATTGCCTTCCCTGTGACATCTGTTGACTAGATTTGGGGACCTGGCAGGATTTCAGGGTAACTCGACTAAGACAGAAGTTTTGAGGGTTAATTACGTACCCTCAGAACAAATATAAAAGCCATTCCCAGTTCTGTGGGACCTTCCGAGTCTGAAAAATTTGGGAGTTTACTTTACAACTTCCATACCTAATTTTATACCTAGAATTATACCTCATTACTATGTCAACTCACCCTTGACCTTGAACGCTGGAAGGCTCACCCCCTCCCACTGATTGAAAGTATAGAGGCGGTCCGAATTAATCTTCTACCTTGTTTCCTATACCTGGCCCAGGTCCTGCCCATCTTTCTGCCAAATAACCTTTTGAGAGAGCTAAAGAAAAAAGTGTCCAGATATATCTGGGACTCACAGAGATCCAGGATTAGATTTTCAACACTACAATTACCGAAGAGACTTGGTGGCCTGGCCCTACCAGACTTGGGCACTTACTACCTTGCAGCCCAAATTATGATATTTTTTCATGGACTCCACACACAATATAGGGCTAAGTGGAAGGGAGATAGAAATGTGTGAAGAGGACCTTATTAATTTTAACATTTTATTGGACTATCCTGGCACTCCACTGAAAGATATTCGCCCTCAAGACCAGTTTAGGTTTTTACAGGTAGCTGACTTTATCAGATCTTTATGATCTGAGTTTCCAACTGGGGCTTCTGCTCCCCAGATCATAGACATGTTTAAACTTGCATTGGAGGGAAGGGACCCTCTGACTCACACAATATCATACTTATACACTGGGGTGACCTCTCTAGGATGGGACTCCCTTCGGACTGTGAAGAGGGCCTGGGAATCAGATTTAGGTATTCAGTTAGATGAGGATCTATGGGACAAACATTTGAAATTTTCTACGTCCAGGAACTTCCTCCCCGGTTTGGAAGGAGTTCTTATGGAACGTCACACTCTGTTTTTTTTAAATCCCAGCCATCCAAGCTAAGTATTTGGTGGGTAGGAATCCACTGTGTTGAAGGGGGTATGGTGGCTCCCCAGCCACACATGGAAACATTTTTTAGGATTGCCCAATACTTCAACCATTTATTCAGGATCTGAGGGGTGCCCTCTCAGAGATTGTCATGCCTTTTCCCCATTTTATCCCTGATCTTTTTCTTTTTACCAATTACCCGAAGGGCTTTCAGGACCCAAATACTAGAAAACTACAGAGTATTTGTCTCCTGATTGTGAAAAAAGCTATAACCAAGAAATTGCTCTCTCCAGCTCCTCAACTTTAGATCAATGGCATAACATAAAGATAAAGGTGTACAGGGTGGAGCACCTAACAGCAGTAGTAAACCAAAGACAGGACCGCTTTGAATTAGTTTGGAGATGATGGGTACTATATATTACATCCTACAGACCAGACTTTCTGCCATAATCTTCATATAACATACATCATCTTATTAATTTATTACTTTTTTCTTTTTTTGGAAAACTGAAAGGCAAACGTATATACAACTATTAACTTGGTTTGGTTTAAAATGGGCACAATTATAATTTAGAAGCAACATAATGAATTGTCAGGCTTTGTTGCTGTTTACTGTTCCTATTGTCTTTCTTGTTGTCTTAATATGTTTAAAGAAATGTATGTCATTTAATGTTTGTTCTATTTTAAATTTATAAATGAACAGTTTCTTCTTGCTTCCCATTTATGTATATTTCTGCTTTTGTATCTTCCCTTTCCCTACTGTTTTAGCGTATTTGTATCTTATTTTAAAGGGTTTCGCTGTGCTGCCAACTCTACAGATAAATCTACTTCCACGTTCTGCTTTCTTTCTTAACCATGCATTCAACTTTCAGGTGGTTTGTGCTGCCTGAACCTGCCATTCTCCTCTCCATACAGATACCAAACCTAAAATTTGCAGGATGGATTTCCCTAATGAAGACCCTTCCCCACATCTGTACACAGAAAAAAAAGCATTGGACCACAATAAGGTGTATCTATTTAAGTATTTCTTATACTTAAGGAACCGCACGAAGTGTGGAGCCTATTGTCATCAGTATGACTATTTTGTTAAGATTTGTATATTGCCGACTTTGTGTTACCAGTTCCTGTCTCCCAGCTTGAGGGTTTAATTTGAACTAGTTACTCTAGTCCTCTTTTTTATAACTGGGCCCTAAGATTTCTTATCTTTATTTCTTATCTTTATTTATGTTTCTAGTGGTTGGTAGTTGATATGAGTTTTAAAATTGGATTCAGATGTGCTTTGTGATAATATTTTTTCATGGGTACAAAGTGGGCCACAAAAGAACTTGTCTGTTCTGAAACAACAAGCAGCTATGTTAAATTTTGTCAGACTTGTATAGTCTGAGGCAGTTCAAGCTATCGTTGAGGTCACATAAAAAGAGTGATTGCTGGTAGAAATCCAGCAAATATTTTACGTCCCTCTGTTTGGATAAATAATTTTCCAGAAGTTTCACTTGAGCCTTTAAGTTTGCTTCTGTAAATAGCATATTGAGAATTCCAGTCAGCTCTTTGCTTTCTAATTATGGACATTTTTGGGGATCTGGATGGACTTGTAAGCTGACTTGGACATTATGAATCTTTCTATTGGTTTGTTTTACTACTGGCTGTATTATTGCTGGTTGGGTGAGTGAGAGGGTGAGAGAGTGAGTGCGAGTGTGCTGAGGATGTATGAGACAGAAGGAAACAGCAGCCAGTAACGGAAGTAACAACAAGCATTTGTCAATGCCGAATCTTTGCTTGCAGTGTAATGGGGCTTTACAGAGCCTCTGATGTTGTTGGGACAAATGTGAAAAACATAGAGGCCCTTACAGCCTTTTGCCTTGACTGGGTATAATTTCTCTAGGCTGCGACTTGCTCCAAGCAGCCGCCGGCCACACTCTACCCCCCGCCTGCATTTCTCTGAAGCCTCTCGCCCATGACAGGGCATCATTTCTTAAGGCTGTGGCTTGCTCCAAGGAGCTACCACCCACACTCTACTCCCTGCCTGCATCTCTGTGAAGCTGCTCGCCCCTGACTGGGCATCATTTCTCTGGGCTGCATCTTGCTCCAAGGAGTTGCTGGCCACACTCTACTGCCCACCTACATCTCTCTGAAGCCTCTCATCCCTGACCGGGCATCATTTCTCTGGGCTGTGGCTGCGGCTTGCTCTAAGAATCCACCAGCCACACTGTACTCTCCGCCTGCATCTCTCGGAAGGTATACTCATTGAATTTGCTTCCTCCTTTTCCTGGCTTCAAAGCCGCACTTCCCCCGGCTCCTCTACTGCTACTGCAAGGCTGCTATCAGTGAAAGTGCTTCTCCTAAGCTATGCTATTGGACTCCTGCAGTTGTATTACTTTCTGCTCTCCTGACTTGTTTTTGCAGCCCCTTATTTCAGCCCGTATTCAGTCTGATTTTTTTAATTTTAAGCAAGCCAGTCATGTACTTTTAGTTAGTTACATCTGCTAATTTAATGTTGTATTTCACTGAATTTTAAACACGTCAGTTATGTATTGCTAGCTAGTTACATCTGCTAACTTAATGTACTATTCCAGTGCCAGTTTATGATAATTGAGTCTGTGCTTGTGACTAGAGGGAAATACTGAGGGCTTTACAGGCTTAGAACTGTTTTAATTATTTAATTGATTTTTAATGCATTGCTGAACTGTTTTTGTCTACTTCTGCTTCTCCTGCCCTGTTCTATCATCCTCAAGCCTATACTCTCCTTTGTCCATCCTCAAGTCCATCCTCTTTCTCCTACACCCCCAATCACCTACTTTGTTTCTGCTAAAGCTTTCTCCCCTCCTCCTCGCTTAATCTCTGCAATTTTCCTGCTGTGGAGACCGGCGCCAAGTATTAGACACCTCCCAATTACCTTCTCTGTTATCTCCATTTCTCACCTTCTCCCATTTCTCTGTTAACCTTGACTCACCCACATTTAGGAAGTGGATGACCATCGCCTATTAATAATTTTTTTTTTCTCTCCCTCCCTTCTAACAGCCTCTCGCCCCTGACTGGGCAACATTTCTCCGGGCTGCGGCTTGCTCCAAGGAACTACCAGCAGCACTCTACTCCCCACCTGCTTCTCTCTGAAGGTACAACCACTGAATTTATTCCTCCTTTTACCATCTCCAAAGCCACGTTTCCCACTGGCTATTCTACTGCTACTACAAGGCTGCTTTTGGTGAACGCGCTTCTCCTAATCTGTGCTATTGGCCGCCTGCAGTTTTATTATTTCTGCTCTCCTGACTTGCTTTTGCGAACCCTTATTTCACTTCATATTCAGTTTGAAAATCTCCCGCCCACCCACCCCACCACCGACACTCTTTAAATGTCCTACATTTCTAGTTTTGCCTCTAGCTTAGATTAGCCACCACTGCGCAGCTGACCCAAGTGTTTGTTTTTAATTCGGCTCTGTGTCACTGCTCCACCTTGCCTCTTATACACAGTCATAAAAGCAAATCAGTATTCCTGCTAGATTCTGCTCCTAAACTACAGCCAGTAACTGGTTGCAAGCTCCATGACTACATATCCCTACTTCAGCTCATTTCTCTAATCACTTCCCTGTGCTTTAATCCAGTTTATTCTTTAGTTTTCTGCACTATTCCCATTAAATTTTTCTGCACTCCACTTACTCCCTTTGCTGGTACTGCCAACTCCTATTTGAGTATGCTTCTTCTGTCTCTTTCTCCACATCCTCCCTCTCCCCACAATCCTCTCTGCACATCCTAATGGCTCCTCGATGAATTACTTTCCTGCACAAAATATCTACACTTATTGTCATGGTATCACTTCTACTCCATTTCTCCAATGTTGGCATCATTTCTGCACTCCTCCTACAGCCTCACTCTTATCAATACCACCCGTGGTTGCTTTCATTAAACTCTTATTAAATGACGCAATACCACTAAACTCCTGTCCCACACTCCTCACATCTTATAAACCCAGACAATTTTATAAAAATCCCAAGTTACATTATCTAATTATAACTCTCCTGCTCCTCTCATCAGGTAACATCCATCCCAATCCAAGACCATCACCAGACACTTTACTTGGGCCTTCCCAAACCCATCTGTCCCTCGACCCCACAAATACATTAACCCTACCGGCTCTATGATGCAAGTTCCACAGCACTTTTGTCGACTGGCATCACATTGACAGGATTCATGTGAACTGCAAGTTGCGGTTCACATGAATCCCCTTTGTCTCCCGGTCCTGTTTCGGCATCAGGAGGCTTCACCCCTAAACACCCCTTGTGGGGTCTGCCCCCGCACCCACCATACTTAGGATTATCAAATCCAGTCAGAGCTGAGGCAGGGAGGGGATGCAGGACTGGGAATGAGAGTGCCCCTGTGTCAGGTGCACCAAAACAGCGACCTGTCAGCAACCTGTTTATTTTGTCGACGGGTTGGTAGGTCGCTGTGTTGGTGTCGCTGCCGGGGGGGGGGCATACCAACCCTACCTAGTGGTCTTAAGCTACTTCACCTAAATATACATAGCTTGCTTCCTAAATTAGATCTCCTTCAAACCATGGCTGTCTCACTGTCTCCTGACATTCTAATCCTCTCCGAAACTCAACTCAGCAACAAGATACCAGACCATGCCATCTCTATTCCTGGTTACTCCTTAGCCAGGCAAGACCATTCCAGCAGAGGTGGAAGCATGGTAATGTACACCTCCTCTTCCTGCAATATTCCATCATGCTTTCCACCTCTCTACCAGCTAATTAAGAGTCATTGGTCATTCGGGTGTCACTTCCCTTCTCCATTACTATCTTTGTTGCTGGTATCTATTGCCGTCCCAACCCCCCGTCGTCCATTGCCACTGACCTCATTACAACTGTTGTCTCACACTTCAATCTGGCGAACTGTTCCTCTTAGGGGACCTCAACATAAATTGGTTATCCCAGCTCAAACCCCCCCCAAAAAACACTTGACTCCATAGCCGCCCAAAATCTAACTCAACGTATAAGAGAACCCACATGCCGGAACATTAAAACCCATACTCACACTTTGCTTGACTAGGCCCTCACCTCTCATCTGCATTGTATAATCCAATCAGGCATCCTGCCTGATGCTTTAAGTGATCACCACCTGATCTACCTGGTTAGGAAGGTCCATGGGCCCAAACCTCCACATAAAATACTACTGACATGCTCATACAAATCCCTCAATCTAACCCCTCTCCTTCACAACCTAGTAAATAATGACTGGACTCCATTTACCTTCACTCTGCATGTAGACGTGGCCCTTGCCTATTTCAAAGCAAAATTTCTCGACATCTGGAATCATTACACCCACCTCAAGCACACTAGAGCTCGAGGCAACCATGTCTCCTGGGTCACCCCTGAATTATTGGCCTGCCTTACAGCTCATGCTCAGGCGTGGAGGAAGCATAAAGCTACCAATTTACCAAGTGACTTTCTCACATACCGTAAACTTCACAACACGTGTACCAAAGCAACTAGGCTAGCAAAGGCCAAGTACTTCAACTCTGCTTTCCACACTAATTTAAATTCTTCTTCCAAATTCTGGAAAGTTGTTCACTCCCTTTTATCCCCCCATCCCCCTGACCACATCCTTAAAATAAACAATTCCCTCATAGTAGATTATGCTTCCGTGGCAGAGGGATTTAATTCCTATTTCACATTGTGTGCTTTGACTCTTCTAGCCTCTCTACCCACACCCCCTAACACATCATCCTCCTCTAAAAGTGACATTAATGACCCCGCCAAACTTTTTGCTATTGTCCTTTCTCCTTTTCCCCAGTTTCACCTGTTGACACCTTCACTGCCCTAATGTCTATTAACCCCATCTAAATGCAGTTCTCCCAATGAACTGGATCCCAAGCTACTCTATCTCTCAGCCTCAGCTATTGCCTACTCTCTCTCAATAGTTCTAAACCTTTCCTTCAAGACTGCTGAAGTCCCTACTCCCTGGAAGCAAGCTGTCATCCTCCCCCTCCCCAAGAGTGGTGCCTCTACTTCCCCAGGGAACTATCACCCTATCTCCCTGCTCCCAACTCTTGCTAAACTTTAAGAACATCTCATTGTCTCCCAACTCTCATCTTTTCTCTCTGACTCTAACTTCTTCACCCCATTGCAATCTGGTTGTAGGAAAAAACACTCCACCACCGCATCCTCCTTACTCAGGCTCACTGATTCAGTCCTCATGAACATGGAACTAGAAACTTAGAATTTGTTGGCAGATAAGGACAATACAGCCCACCTAGTCTGCCCATTTCCCTACTTGGTTTGGCAATCTCTGCTCCTTTCCGGACTGTCTTTCCCTTGCTCTGCTGTACAGCAGGGTGCCTTTATACTTATCCCATGCACTTTGAATACCCATACAGTTTTTGTTTCCACCATCTCTGCTGGTAGTTTGTTCTATGGACCCACCACCCTTTCTGTGAAAAAATACTTCCAGCATTCCCCCTAAGCCTCCCTCCACCCTCATTTTATGTCCCCTTGTCATTGTGCACTTTCTTCTCTGAAATATGCTCCCCTCCTGTAACCTGTTTATTCTTCTAAGGTGTTTGAAAGTCTCTATTATATCCCCTCTCTCCCTTCTCTCTTCCAGTGAATAGATGTTTAGTTCCTTGAGTCTTTCCTCATAAGGCTTGTGGTGCAGTCCATGTATCATTGTTGTTGGTCTTCTGTGGACTGCTTCCATTCTGTCTATGTCCTTCCTGAGATGCAGTCTCCAGATCTGGACACAGTATTCCAGATGAGGCCTCACCAGTGATCTGTGCAGTGACATCAACACTTCACTCCTCCTACTGGTTATGCCTCTTCCTATGCACCCGAGCATTCTGTTTGCCTTCCCCACTGCTTTTTCACATTGTTTGGCTGACTTCAGGTCATCAGATATGATAACCACCAGGTCTCTCTCCTGACTTGTGGTGGCAAGAATCTGCCCCCCCACCTGTATTCTTGCTTTGTGTTTCTGTGTCCCAAGTGCATTATCTTGCACTTCTTAGTATTGAAACCCAATTGCCAAACCCTTGACCATTCCTCAAGTAGTCTTAGGTTGCTTCTCATTTTATCTAGCCCCTTCTGTGTGTTGACTCTGTTACAGATCTCGGTGTCATCTGCGAAAAGGCAGTGGACAATGGCTTGATCACCTCTGCCATCTTTGTTGACCTTGCCAAAGCATTCAACACTGTTTCCCACACCCTACTTCTCCAATCCCTCTCTTCTGCTGGCCAATCCCTATCTGCTACTTACTGGTTTAAGCCTTATCTTATAGGGTGGACACAGTCAGTTAGAATAGCTGATTCCAGCTCCCTCCATGTCATATCTGCACTGGAGTTCATCAGGGCTCAGTGTTTGGCACCCTTCTCTTCTCCATTTTTCTAAATGACTTACTGTCAGTCTGCACCTCCTCAGGCAAGATGCAAGATGACGGTTGAGTATGAGCTGCATGAGCCACTAGATTAGCCACTCTGTAGATGTTTTATAGTATTTTTCTTGTTTTATTTGTTTTATCATTTTTTATTATTTTTTGTTAAGTATTTTTTGTAGTTAGTTTAGTCAAGGTTTGAAGGGAGGTAGACCAGTGAGATAAGCATTTATTTTCAGGATTTTAGCTGAACGCCATCTGATCCATTTCATTATTTTTCTGGCCATAAGTTTTTACTTTAGGAATGCCAAACTGATAGCTGCATGAATACCGCTAACAGATATTTTTATATCTGTAAGTTGACCTGCTGATCCCTGTATGTCAGCATCTTTTATAGCTTTTTAGTTATTTTTTGGCATTACCATTTTTGCATGGCAGATTGCATTGAAAAGCCCTATCTGTTGTTTGGCTGTCTCCTAGTTAGTGGTGGAGACCACGGAGACCTGCCCAGGAACTGCTGGAGTCTTCTGTGGGAGTCTTCTGCCCTGATTTGTGATTGGCTGAAGCCACAGAAGTGAAGAGGGAAGTGCTGCCTTATGAGGATTGGGAGCGTGTGGATTAACCACTGAGTGTGTGGATTACCTGCTGAGCCTGCTGAAGAACTTGTTGCTGGCATGGTCAGAGCGTGAACTAGTTAGCTATCTTTTGGTTTGACGTTTCCACCTCCTGTGGCTTGGGAGTATTTGCTGTTTGATCTGGTCCTGAAGTTGCTGACCGGTAAGTCCTAGGCCTTGTGGGTCTGCTTGTGGGACAATGGTGGGGGTGCCTTCTGTTGGGTCGCTTTCCCCGGTGGGTGTATTGGGCAGTGGGGATGATGGCTACTGGAGCACTGCCAGGTCTCTGGAGCCCCCCTTAATTAGGCATCCTGTGTGGGCCTGGGCACATTCCTGGTCATTTGCCTTGGACAGGAGTTGACAGTATCTCCAAATATCTGGGTTGTGATGCTGACTTGGAGATAGTTACCTTAGTTGTCCACAGCCAGGTGGGACATAAGGGAGGCATAGACCAGTGGGCAGCATGGTTCCTGAGAGTCCCTGGGGTCTTCTTTAGGTGGGCATCATTGGCCTTCATCTGGGGGACCCCGGATTTGCTTGGTCTGTGGGCTCTGTGGCTCCAGCTCCTAGAAGATGCTGATTCGGCCTGGAGGCTGTAGTGTTTAGTGTGAAGAGAAAGGAGTAAGATCAACAATGGAGTGGAAATTCTGACATGTGTTCCCTGGATATTAGCCTGGTGGCACCTCTTCAGATGCAGGACCTGATGTCAAACTAAGGGGAGGTAGTGAGAGTACCTCCATTGCTTATTGCATGACTGTTTAATTTTGCTGCTGCCAGAGTCATTGGAGATCATTTGACTACTTGTTTAAAGAGATTGGGTGAGTGTGAGAGCCTCATCTATTCTTTGACATTATTGGGAGTTTTTGGCATGCTTCCTTCTTTAAACGATGATTCTCATCTATTAAAAACTGGACTTATCATGGACTAAATGGGTCGAGATTTTCAGTCTTAATTTTGGAAGAGAGGGAATTGGTTGGTTATTTGGGTTAGAATTATTTTGTGGTTTTGGATATTAAAAATTGGGGGTGGCTATACTGGGTGACTGGAGATTATGTGCTGGCAGGTGGCTCTCCTAGTCAGTTGCTACTCCCCCTCAGACCTCCGGGGCCTCTGTCCCTTTAGTTGTCCCCCTCTGCTTGCTGATGTATATAGTCATTGTTGGGCATTGGGGATTATTTGGAGGAGGCATGGGGGGCCCTTTATCTTGGGGGGGAGCTGGGTTGCTGGATTGGTGTCGTAGAGACAAGGAGACACTCTGTGCTGAAATGGAGACTGGAGAGGGGCTCTTCCTGTCTGGTCCCCATACCCAAGGGCTCCACTTTATGTGGGCAGGTGACTCAATCGGCCTCAGAGTCTCATCCTACCCAGTTGGTGTTATGCAATGCCAGGTCCATTAAAAACAAGATGGCAATAATTGCTGATCTTGTTGGGACATCGAATCTGGCATGCATCACCGAAATCTGGACGATAATGCTGGCCCCATTCTTGAGTCAGCTGTTCCAGCTGGGTTCTCAGTGATGCACTGCCCAAGGTTGGATCATAGGGGTGGGGGTGTAGCTATTTGTTTTAGAACAGAATTGGCCTGATAGATGTGCCAGTGGGGTAGACCAGATCTCTTGAATATATCTTTGGCACAGGTGTGGGGAGCAAAATTCTAATCATCTACCATCCACCCTGGGATGGGAAGCAATTTTTGCAGGAAGTCACGGACTTTGTTGTCGACATGGTGTTGGAGTCTTCCAGAGTGATGGTGCTGGATGATGTAAATACCTGGATTGATCATGAACTCTCACATTTTGGTCAGGACTTCCTCCAACTAATGACTTTGTTGGTCTTCATACAGGTAGTTTCCTCTGCAACGCATAATTCTGATCATTCTCTGGACCTGGTCTTCTTACTGGGTATGGAGACTTCTAACTTGGTGGTGGCATCAGTCATTTGGTCTGACCATTACACTATCAGGTTCAACCAGGCTCCCTCTTATAGGCCTGCCTCTTTAGAGATGGTCCGGTACTGCCCATTAAGGGGTGTGACCCCATATGGCCTGATGGCGGTGCTGGATCTATCAGGACTTCCAACTGCTAGCAGTAGTCCAGACAACCTATTACAGGCCTGTAATAAGTCTGTGATGGTGGCTCTGGATTCTATTGCTCCTGTTCATGTTCGCCCCCTCACCTTTCACCCTCAGTACCCTTGGTTTGATGGGACTTTGAGGGAGATGAGGAGAAAGGGGCGAAGGATGGAGCGTCGCTGGCAGAAATCTGGCCTTGACGTTGACAGGCTTAGATTACTGGCCCATTATATGGACTATCAATTAGTGATCTCCCATAAGAAGGCGGAGTTCCCGTCCATGAAGATCACTGCTGCATGGAACTGACTAGCTCAGCTCTTCTGAACTGTAGACAGACTGTGCAATCCAGCCTGTCTGCAAGCTCAGAGAGCAGTGTCTCAGGATAAGTGTGACCAATTTGCTCGCTTTTTTGCAGATAAGGTGCTGACATTAGATCAGAGATCTGCAAGGCTCTCTCCAATGGGCAGGGTGATGATCGGTTGGAGGTTGCACAGCCCTGGTTTGGTTGGTTGGCTTTTGATCAGTTGGCAATCATGAATGTCATAAGGATCATTCAGAGTATGTGACCGACCTGCTGTAGTTTGGACCCAGGCCCAACTCGCCTCCTTGTGTGGTGCATTGAGGTCATTGGCCTGGTCCAGGCAGAGATAGTCCAAAGTTCACTTGAGACAGGTGAGTTTCCTGACTCCCTGAAGGAGGCAGTGGTGATGACCCTCCTTAAGAAAGCCTCTCTCCACCCGGACTGTTTCGCCAACTACAGACCATCTCTAACCTACCCTTTGTGGGTTAGGTTATTGAGAAGGTGGTTGCACTGCAGCTGGATGACCAAATTACCATCCATGACATTTATGATCCTCTCCAGTAAGGATTTAGAAAGAGGCACATCACTGAGACTGCCCTGGTTCGGGTGCTCAATGATCTCCTAATAGTGAGAGAATGGAGGAGTCATTCCATCTTAGTCAACCTTGATCTCTCTGCAGCATATGACACTGTGGATCATGGCATATTGCTGAAGCGCCTGTGGGTAATCTGTGGACTGTCAGGGACAGTCCTCAGATGGTTCCATTCATTCATCACTGGTAAGTTTCAGAGAGTAATGTCAGGAATTAATTCCTCTGACTCATTCTGTCTACCTTGTGAGGTTTCCCAGAGCTCTGGGCTTTCACCTATGTTATTCGTGATGTATATGTTGCCTTTGGGAGACATTGTAAGGCAGTATGGCTTGAGTTTTCACTGCTATACAGATGATACTAAGCTTTACATGTCCCTTGTATCCAACTGGGATGATGCAGTCTTGGTGTTTAACAACTGCCTCTCCGAGATCCAGGACTGAATGAGTACCAACTGGTTGAAGCTCAATCCGGACAAAACTGAGGTTCTGGTGGTGGACCCAGGCTGCTGGGTAGGGGGGGTCTTTAGATGGGCAGGCCTCTGGGCTTTTGCTCAGTGGTTGCCAGCTGATGACCTCCGAATGGGTGCAGAGTCTGGGCATTATGTTTGATGAGGGGTTGACCCTAAAGTCTCAGGTGTCATCCATTGTCAAAACCTCATTTTACCATCTGTGGAATATTGCCCAGATTAAGCATCTGGTTCTGCCTGGTGACCTGCCCAAATTGATCCACACCTTTGTGACCTCCCACCTTGATTACTGCAATGCCCTGTACCTAGGGTTACCGGGGGCTGCTATCCACCACTTGCTGCTGGTGCAGAACACTGAGGCCAAGTTGTTGAATGGGCTTTCTCGAGCTAGCCATGTCATAACTGTGCTATGCCAACTGCACTGGCTGCCAGTTTAGTGGCAGATCACCTTCAAGGTTGGTTTGCTGATCTTACAAAGCCCTACATGGACAGGGACCTAGTTACCTGCAAGAACTCCTGCGTCCATATTGTCCCCTCTGACTGCTCCGCTCCACCAATGAAGGATTGTAGGAGATTCACAGGGTCCATTTAATGACCTCCTGAGCTTGCCCTTACAAAATGTTCTTCAGAATACCACTGTAATACCACTTATTTGCCATTGCAATACCACTGTGATTACCTCTGTACTACCATTAAGGATTTCATGGTATCACAGTGGTTTGTTTCTATTCCATTGTGATACCATTGTACCACTGTCCTACCACATCAACAAAAAAATCAAAATGTAAACTACCATAGTACAACTATGGTACCATTGGGTAGTACCACTGCACATTTTGTAGCTCACCACTGTGTTGCCATAGTGGTACCATGGTGTTGCTATTGTGTCACATTTGGTAAGGGTGAGCTTTTGCATTTGCGGCACTACCCTGTGGAATTCTCTACCTCATCAGATTAGGGAGTGCCTGACTGTGGAGAGCTTTAAATCAGCACTCAATACATTCTTATTCTCACTAGCCTATTCTGAGAATTAATTTATGGTTGTCTGCTTGTATGCCAGGCTTTAAATATTTACAGTTTTTAAGGATTTTATTCTGTAAAAGTGCTTTAGTACACATTTGAATTGCGTTTAAAATAAATAAAGTTTACTATTATTATTATCAATACACATGTATGCTGACAACACTGTGTTGTTCACCTCCGGTCAATCTCCTTTTGATGTGGAAGCCAGACTACAGCTCAACTCCAACAAGATCCTTCACAGGCTTACTTCCCATCAGCTCTTTCTGAATGCACAATTTACCGTCAGAGGTCAAGGCCCTGCAAAACATCGATAACCAGGTGGTGTTGCACCTTAACCTATGCATATTGGAACAATAACTCTGCAGTTGCACCCCTAAAATGTATCACATCACACTTCAATAAAAACAGCCAAAGTAGACTATATTGACTAAAACATTGCTTTTTTTGAAGGACTTCTGTAAAAAAAAAAAAAAAAGATATCTGACTTAGTGACAGGTTAATGCATAGCAGCTGTGTTGGCCCATAAATGTGGTTTGACCAAGAATTCAGCTTAACCACTTTCATCATTTTGGTTAGCAATGCGCATCAATTACTGTAGCTTACCAGACAGGTGATGTTGCTATGCACCTGCTGCAGATTACTGTCTGTGGTGTTGTGACACAGTCTGAAAAACCCACTAAGTCTGTCACAACCCATTGTGAGCCACAGTAGTAGTTATTTTTGATTGCTGACCTCAAGACATATGACTCCATGCCAATTACGTTACTCCCTCTGGCTCCATTTATTTTGGAATTCTATGATAACCACTCCCTAAAACAAAGAAATCATGCATAAAATAATAAAAGGATAAGTCATTAAATGTAGCGTATTAATACTTGAACTTTTACTAATAAGCATGTTGCCTAGTCAGTGCAATTGCAAGATACTGGAAATTAATAAGTTAAAGAATTTGACATTATATTGTACCTTTCATACACTCTGTGACCAAAACATTATACAAGTCATAAAGAGTGGCAGCAGCCACTGGGTGCACATAGGGAGATAATGGGAGGTTAAGCACAGATTAGAGACAGGCAGGCAGGGAGACAGGAGTGAAGCATTAGGAAGTAAAGTGAGTTGCTGAAAGAGCAGGATTTTAAAACGCGCATCACCAAGTTGCGGCCCATTTTTTTGCAGCAGCTTGGTAAATAGCACTAAAAAATGTAGACTACTTTGAGCACAACTGTCATGAGCTGCAGAATTCTGAGTCCTGCATCATTGCTTTTTTGACACAAGCAGACATAAAGCAGTAAAACTGTAGCAAATGCGACAAAATATTAAAAAAAAAAAGTTTGACACATTCCAGCGGACTCAGTCGTAACTCAGAATTGAGAGTTGTGTCTGTGTCATCACTTCTTTGAAAATCCTGACTCCTGTATCTAAAATAACATCACCTTTACAGTATACCTATAGCAATTACATTTCACATTAATGATTACATTTTCTAGTTTGTACCTTTTTAAATGTGTCACATTAGCAAGTATATAGTCCACCACCTGTGTTTCCAACAATAACACCCTTCCTCAGCTAACCTCACAAGGGCTGTACTTGGGACATAAGTCTGCTTTCATGATAAGTACTAGGATGACATAAGTACTCTATGTCTCCAATATTCAGAATTGCACCTGGCAATGGTGCAAGTGGTGGCACAGCACAACTGAGTTGCGCTGGCGCAACACAGGGATATATTCAAAAGAGATGTGCCATGGCACAACTCTTCTGAATATATTAGATAATATGCACTGCACAAATAGGATGCACTGGTGCATCCCCCCCAAGACAGGGCTGAATACCAGGAATGGGAACTGTGCCAGTGCAACAGAGTTACGCTATGTGAAAATTCCTGATATTCAGCCGGCTGTATGCAAATAGAGCCATAATGTATTCAAGACACAAATGGGGCCATTTGCATGTCGTTATGGCCGCATTTGCATGCATTGTGCAGGGCAAGCCAGTGAAATGCGCATGGTACACTGCACAGCATGTGGTACCACCAGAGAGGGTCTCGTTTCACCCTCACCGACCCCATAGCGGTGATCACAACACAATACCCCTTGAAATATTCCCTGGTAGCCTAGTGGCACCCCCACCCCTCTCAATGCTCTGATCCCTGTAATTAAACATATACCTATGTACCTTGTAGTCTAGTGGTCACCCCCCCGGCTGTATCCCCAATCGGCAGTAAAATCACCGTGCATGTTGCCCTGGTGGTTCAGTGGCACCCCCCATCCACACAGGACCCCCTGCCCACCCAGATCCTCCCATCATCGGTGGGCAGCTGCACGCCCACCCGCATACTACCGCAGCTACCCTCTGAATGACAGCTTACAGTAGCAGCTCTAAGCCCCATTGGTCCATAATGGTTTGCAGTGCATACTGTACTATTCACAGATATGTGAATGAATGACTTCATTCACATATTTGTGGATGAGTAGTACAGTATGCCCTGCAAGCCCATTGGTCCACTATGTGGAAAAATTGGCTTACAGCTGCTACTGTAAGTTTTCATTTGGTGGGCAGCCACAGTGGTATGTGGGTGGGTGTGCAGCTGCAGATGATGATGGGGAGGAGCTGGGTGGGCAGGGGGTCCTGTGTGGTTTGGTGGGGGGTGGAGTGCCACTGAACCACCAGGGCAATATGTACGGCAATTGTACCACCGATCAGGGATATGGCCAGGGAGAAGGAGTACCACTAGACAACCAAGGAAATAGGTATATGTTTAACTATGGGGATCAGGGCATCAGGAGGGGTTGGGGACCACTAGACTACCAGGGAAATAGGTATATATATTTTAATATGGGGATTAGAGCATTGGGAGGGGAGGAGGGTGCCACTAGACTACCAAGGAATATTTCAAGGGGTATTTTACTGCAATCACTACTACAGGGAGGGTTGGGGGGCCACTGGACCACCAGGGGTGTCATGGGTGCTTCTGCACAATGTGCTGGAGGGGCAGGTGACCATCCGTGGCTGGCAGCTGCTGTGTTGCACCTTGCAGTACAGCAGCTCGCTTGTGGGTGGCCACCATTTGAGCCTTTTTTTTTAGGCTCAACTTTTCCCATCAGTATGCAGTGCATCTTAGGATTGTGTCAGTATATGCGCCACACATTCCGGGCTGAATAGCAGGATGTGCCGCATATTCATGGGCAAACCCCCTGGAGATGAGCTGCATACATTATCATTGTACCCTGGTGCATCGGGAATTGCGTTGCACAATTATGTCTGTTGAATATTGCACCAGGGTGCATTTCTGGGGTTGTGCTGGTGCAACTCAGTTGTGCCAGGCACTTCGCCTGGCGCAACTGAGTTGCACCAGCACATTTGAATATCTAGGCCTATAAGTCAGATGACAGCATTTAATACAGACTACTGCATCTGTTTAAAAAATTACACTGCAAAACGTGCTAAGACGAGTGAAACTTCAGAAAATGCATCCTGTAGTAAATTGTAAAAGTCAAATAAGAGTTTGACAGTTTATGAAAACATATGCATTCTGAAGGGGAATACCTGCTCTTTAAGAATGCAATGTTGCTGTGCTGAATTGCAGTCCTAGGATTCCAGCTTCACAGAAGTGTGTTGTAACCATTAAGCTACACTGCCTCCCTAGCATCTACCTAGTGCAGAAAGAATAACAAACCATAAAAACTTTTTTAATTATTATTATGAACATGAAAGAACAGTTGCAGGGCTTCAACAAGTTGTAAAGTTCAATAGATGCTGGTGTATGTCTGGCTCAATCCACATCAAAGGCATAGATGTCTCATCAATTAGCAGCAGAAATCACTAATTATACAAAATCATAAGTTCTGAATCCAAACAAAGGTCTATAATGACTGCATAAAAAGTGTTGTTTTTTCCGTATATATGAAAAAGCATATGATGACAGCAAAAATGGCATGCTGTACAGAGGATCAAAATTAATGAATCATACGTCTTACAATAAAAAAAGTAAAAAGTAAAATTAAACAATCATTTACAATAATCAAGTCTGACAGTCAACTACCAACCAGCTACCCAGTCAGCTATCAATTCCTGGCCTGGATCATGGAAAAAGAGACATACACATGACATGAAGCCTGAAATATAACAAACAATAAAACAATGAATACAGCATGCTCAGTGCTAGTCAAATTAAAAAATGTGCTCACGCATACTTGCTTTTTATTTCTAAATAAAGGTGACCTCTGGTTAATATCCCTCAAAATCTAATAAGCATGATACCTTTGCAAAACCAGTCACTTCTAGTCTTGTTCACATACCTTTAAAGCTTAAACAAAGACCACTTAACTCTGCATTATTTATTTATTTATTTATTTATTTATTTATTTATTTATTTATTTTTTCTTTTAATGATATCTTGGAGAAAACCTGTGAACGGATGCTGATTTGTAGGTTCCACATCAGTTACTGTACAAGAAAAAATTGAACAGGTACATACTGTAGCATAACATTACAAGCAAGTACAAAATTGCATGGTACAAAACAATACATTACATGCTAGGTAGACAATAAATTGGTGTGAATTACAAGACTGGTATAGCATTTAGCTTAAGTTATAACATTTAGACACTGCTACAGCATTGGTGAGAAGGTGCCTGCATCAGAGAGTAAAGCATACTTGTGGGGGAGAAACAGAGTGGAGATCAGGCACAGCTGTAGCATAGTGAAGTGTATGCCTGTGTATGGGGTTAAGAACAGACTTAAGGAAGGTTGAAGACAAAGGGGCTAGGAGAGCAGCAGATGGGGGGGCATGAGTGCAGGGACAGAGAGGGGAATGGGTGCTCAGTGGGGAGGGGAGGGGTAGATGGGGGGGTGGGACAATGAAGTGCTATGAAGGTAGGTGCCCCTAGGATTAGGTGGAACAGTAAGTGCTACTGCTTTATGATGGTCCAAATATAGGGAAGTTGTTTTGGTCATCATGAATGGCCAATGCAGTCACAGTTGTCATCTGTGGCAAGGTGCTGTCTGAACTTATGCTTGAAAGCACCAATGGCTGTGGTATCAGAGATGGCTGAAGGAAGGGCATTGGTCCAGTGTGGTGCACAGTGATAGAATGCACATTGATCCCGTGCAGTGCAGTATTTAGATTCACTGAAAATTTGGCTGTGGGTGCTTCTGGTCAGCTTGGCACTTATGTGGCACATGAGCAGATTCTAGACTGCTGGTGGCATCAGATTTAATCTGATTTTTTGAACCAGTAGACAGGTATGGTACGTAACTCTGCTCTTCAGCTGGAGCCACCCTACCCATGAATAGAGCTCACAGGTGTGTGTAAGCCTTGCAGCACCTGTGAGGAGTTGTCAGGTCTTATTAAGGGCCAGGGTGATGCAATGAATCACTGAGTCTGGTGCAGAACCATAAACCACCAGGCCATAGTCAATGAGGGTAACAATTGAGCTGGTGATGGCCATGTTAAGTGTTTCATATGTAAGGCTGTGCTTGAGGCAGTGGAATATCCCAATTCTGAAACTGATGGTTTTGGCTGTGTTGTCTATTTGCTGTGCATAGGACAGGGTGGAGTCATGGGTGATACCCAGGTACTTGAAGTGCTGCACAAGGTCCAGCACATTGCCACTGTTGTTCAGGATGGATAGTGGGAAGGTACTGTGTTTGCTGTGGGTGCTGGGGTAGATCATAGTCATAGTTTTGTTGTAGTTAAGGATTAGTCTATGCCCCTTAAACCATGTTTTGGCAGCAGTAAATCCTAGTTGGAGGTCATTTTGTAGTAGTTCAGGGTTGGCACTGCAGGTGAAAATGACCGTGTCATCAGCATACAATAGCATGTGACAGGTGCAAGAGTCTGCAAGTTTATGTAAAAAGATACTGAAGAGGAGGGGCCCCAGTATTGATCCCTTGGGGACCCCTGAGCGGACAGGTTTGCTAACTGAGACAATGTCCCCAATCTTGACCAACTGTGAGCGATTGCTGAGATACCTGTTAAACCATAGAATTGTATCAGAAGACAGACCGGTGTCATTAGCTGTTCAAGGAAAAGTGTATGGTGAATTGTATCAAAAGCTTTTGATAGGTCGATGAAGGTAGACCACACTAGCTGCCCTTGATCCAGGGCTTGGTAGATATAACCAGTGAATTCCAACAGGGCCATGATAGTGCTGTGTCCCACTCAGAATCCATGTTGTTCCACAAGCTGATCCGTCACTATCCATTCAAGTGCTTCGGAGAGTGGCGCGAGTATGGAGATCAGTCTGTAGTTGTTCTGTAGTGCTCAGTCTCCACTTTTGTGAACTGGTGTTACAGAAGCTGACATCCAGAGCTGGGAGAACTAAGAGTGGCAGAGGGGTAGGTTGATGATGGTGGTCAGGGGGCTTAGTACTTCTGCGAGTGCCATAGCGATGAACTTAAGGTCCAGGGTGTCTCCACTGTGCCTTGATTTGCCCAGCACCTTCTTAAGGTGCTTTCTATCCTTGGTAGTGCTGATTTCTTTAAAGGAAAAAAGCAGACAGTTCCCCATAGGGGATTGATCACCTGCTGGGTGCTTCTGGACTGGAGGGTCAAAGTAGTCTGCTGGGAGCAATCCACTTAGGTCTGTAAAGGCAGTATTTAGGGCATTTGCTATTTAGAGTGGATCCACTGTGGGTTCATCATTGACAAGGAGCATGGAGGGGGCTGTTTTGGGATCCTTGCCATTAATATCACTGAGGATGGCCCAGAAGGATTTGTTGCAGTTCCAGGAGTTGGAAAGAGCTCCCTTATACAGTAGTAGGTGCATTTTGCTAGGTGGATAGCCTTTGTGCACTCATTTCTAGCTTTTTTATATGGTTGGATATTGGTGGCTGCACCATGTGCAGGTACCTTTATCCAGAGTTAGTTCTGCGCATTGAGTTGTAGCAGGAGTTCTGGCGTTATCCAGTGGTTACAGGGAGTTTAGATTTTCTTGTTTTCATGGGGGTATGTTTATCGCAAGTGGCATTCAATTTTGTGATGAAGCATCCGAGTGTGATGTCTATGTCATTTGTTTCATGTAGGTCAGATCAGTCTAGGCCTTGAAGGTCCATTTTGAGTTGTGGTAGGTGTAATTTGAGGAGTACATGGCTGGTTATGCTTCTGGATTGGGGCTTGCTGAGGTTGTTTTGCCAGGTGCAGGTAATGGGTGATTGATCACTCAGTAAGTCAGGGAGAACAGTGGTGATGGTGATGTGGGCTAGTCGGTTTTAGAGGATCCAGTCCAGCAGTGTGCTAGTACCAGTTTTGTAGTTGACCCTTGTTGGGGTTGCCACCATCTGGGAAAAGTGGAAGGTCACTAGAGCATCTCTCACTGTAGCAGCTGAGGGAGAGGGCAAATTGATGTTGAAATCCCCAAGAAGAATGATCTCGAAGTTAGGGCACAGGGTGGCAATCAAGTCCATGAGGTCCTTAGTACTGGGAATTGTTGTTTTGGGAGGGATGTAGACTGTGAGGATTGTAAATGCCTTGTTGTAAATGCCCAGTAGGATTTTGATGGGTAGGATTTGCAGATTGGTGCTTCTGTTGGGGAAGGGAAGGATATGCCCCTGAAGTGTGTCCTTTATGTAGACTATGCAATCCCCTCCTTTCTTCAAGGTACCGTCCTGCCTAAAAAAGGGTGTATCCAGGCAGCATGATGGCAGAGTCTGGTACCTTAGGTGATAGCCATGTTTCCACAATCGAGAGGATATTGAGGTTGTGTTTGGTAACCCATCCCTTTAGGTTGTCTAGTTTTGGAAGCAGACAGCTGATATTTAAGGCAGCAAGGGTGAGTCCTGCAGATTTTTGTTGTGGGCTATTCTGAGAGAAAGAAGGGCCAGGGTTAAGGTGTACATTACGCAATATCATTAGTAGTAGCAGTAGTAGGCTGGTAATATGGTTCAGAAGGAGTTGTAGCTTCTGGAGCATTGCCGTTTCCCTAATATCAGCATTTTAGAGGAGCTGTAGCGGTCAAGGAATCCATGGATGCCCTGGACTAAGGAGTGATATTTTGGTCTGTGGTCCTGGGGACAACTCATGGGGTGCCCTTTCATAAAGTATGAGCTTGTCTAGGAGTCGGGAGAAGTGATCATGCCATGTGCACAGAGTACAGTTAGCTGGGGGTGAGTTAGGGCAGCTGGAGGCAGCTTGCAGCTTGGGGGCTCTATGGGGGATATCAGTGAGATTGAGACAAGGCACAATAAAATCCCAGGTTTCCAGGACTTAATAGTTCCTTTTTTAGGGTCGTCATGTGTGGATGCATGTCCAGCAGGGCCAGGGTTAGGGTGAATGTTGTCTAACATAAGCATTAAAAGAATGATGATTCTGAACAAGCTTCCTGTAAGTTGTTTGTAAAAAAGCTTATTGGATCTTCTGGGGCTAATATTAAAAGATTTCTTCTGAGCTATGGTGCAGTCTGAATTAAAATGCAAAAGAAGAAAAAAGATAAAGACAGAGAAACCCAAACCACAACTCTACCCACTCGCTGCGACCATACCCATCTACAGTAGCTAGCACTAGCCAAATCTATTGACTGCGCCAAGCCCGTTTGCTAGATTTAGTCAAGTAAGATGGGGAAAAAATCTCTTTGCCCACTGCTGGGTTCCTGGATGACCTTCTCCATAAAACATGCTTTCCTCACCACCCTTCCCTCCTTCCCACCAACCAACTCATCTTTCAGCACTGTCTGGGGATAGGGATGCCATTGGCTGGTCCTGCAGGATACTGCTTCACCTTCACATAGCTATCAGAGTCCACAGGCTGTTCCCCTTCACTCCTGACTGGGCTCTATCAACACATAAGGCCTCAATAAACAGTCCTCGAGACCCTCAGACCAACTCTACATGACGGGGCCTGATCAGCTCTGACCTGACTTGTCCTGCTTCTCCCTGGTTATCCTTCTTACCTCTGCCATGTTGGCACCTTTATGCAAATGAGCTGCACTGTGTCAGCTCCCTGGATGGCGCTGCCCAGACAATCACCAGCACCACTGCCATACAGGAGGCGACAGTGGGGATGGAGAGGTCAGCTCTGGTGTCCTCATCTTGTCAAGTTTTTTATCGGTAAATACACATTTCTAAAGAAAACTGAGAGAGTTAAACTTTGAAATCAGGGTTTTCCCAGTACAGACAAAGAAAATAGTGAATCAGGGGAAGGTCAAGAGAGGCAAAGGAGGGAGGGGCAGAGAGAGAGAGAGTGTCTTTTCTTCTCCTCTTCTCAATATGTCAGCATAGCCCTGGGCTTTGCATCTGTAAAAAGGGGCTGCTGCTTAAAGAGAATGGCAAAAAGTTGTCAATATATCCAGACTTAAAGATCAATGGCAAAATCTGACTATCTAGGATTAGTGTAACAGTAGTATAAGGTCTGATTGACATAAAGTTAATAAACTTTTATTCTTATAACAATGTATGGGTGTGCTTATTTTATTATTTCACTTTATGCCCTTGTTTCTTTAACATTCACTGAGTGATCACATAGCCAGACTCTACTGTGATCTCTCATTTCCTGCACCAAAAAATGGTTCATTCTGACAGGCAAACTCAAAGCAGTGTGAATGCATGTTGAAAGTCAGTAATCAATGGCATATGTTTATTTGTCTAATTGTTAAATTGTTTTAATTTCTTAGTACTGTCTAATAAAAGTAGGTAGCAAAGGGTGACGCTATGTTAATTTATTTACGACTTGTTTTGCATTCCATTTTAGAGTTCATGCATGATCTCAAACTGTTTTTTTTCATTTGATTGCTGGCTCATACATGTCTGAAAAACCAATAGATATATAGTTAATTGATTTTGTCTTATCCAATTTTTTTAATCTATTTGCAGATTGTCACATATGTTTGTTTCCATAATAATATGTGTCATTAAAACTCATTGCAGTTGCCACACACGCTGTCAGCGATTGTACAGTGATTTGAATACACACTACTGATTGATGTCAAATGCAAAAAGTTACTCATCTTAGATGAATATTATAATTTTTACATTATTTATATATTTTATATTAATTTCTTATAAAATAGTCTCTACATGTAACCAGCACTGGCCCCTCTCCAGCCTGTGACCTGAATTATTTGCTCTTTAGCTTGCTTGTGCAATCTCAATCACTTTGGGTTCTTAGTTTTGAAATGCACATTATTTGTTGTTTGCTTGTTAGCTTATGTACTATACTGAAGTATTTGTATGATTATCTCTCCAGTTCCCTATAAACTTACTCTAGCCCTTTCCAGTTCAGGGGCACATGTGAGATGGCAATGAATGTGGCAGTCAAAGTATTCAGTTCATGCTGAGTTGTCTGTCAGTTATATTTACTCACCAGATAAACATAAGACTGAAATATTTTCATGGAAACGATAACGTGGACCCAGAATAAATTTCAATCAGCAGGTTGTATGTGTATAATAACTTTAATAAGGAGAGAGAGAAAATTTACAAGAATGGGAGAGATAGAAAAAAGGAAGGAAGGGAGGTAGGTGCAGCACTCATTACCTTGTAACCAAAGAAAATAGTGCGGCAATGGTGGTGGGGGGAGAGACAAAGGAGGGAGGGGAAGAGAGAGAGTGACTTTTCTTCTGCTGTTCACAATACATCAGCATAGCCCTGGGCTATGCAACCATAAAAATGGACCACTGCTTGCAGAGAATGGCAATAAGTTGTCACTATATCTTGACTTAAAGATCAATGGCAAATATCTGATCATATAGGATAAGTGTTACAGTAGTATGAGATTTAACATAAGTTTAATACATTTTTATTCATATAACAACATGTGGGTGTGTTTATTTCATTATTTCACTTTAGGCTTTATGCAGCCATAAGAAGGGGCTGCTTCTTGCAGAGAACGGCGATAAGTTGGCAATATATCTGGACTGAAAGAGCAATGCCAAATATTTAAGTATATTGGATAAGTGTGGCAGTAGTATGAGATTTGACAAAAGTTTAATAGACTTTTATTCCTATAAAAATGTGTGTGTGTGTGTGCTTGTTTCATTATTTCGCTTCATGCCCTGGTTTCATTGACATTCATACAGTAATTGAGCAGCCTGGTTCTACTGTGATCTCTCAGTTCCTGCACCAAAAGTGATTCATTCTGACAGGCATGCTCTCATAGTGGTGTGAATGCCTGTTGAACATCAGTTAACAATGGCATATGTTTTTTTGTCTATTTGTTCAATTTCATTTTCATCTCATTTTCATTTTTAATTTTTTATACTTGTTAGCAAGATGAGCAAATTACCTGTTTTCACTAGTGAACATTTTTACATAAAAACATACAACCAAACAGGACATACTATAAAAACAGTATACAAATCAAACATAATTACTTACATAATACATTAAATGGACATAGTCAGTTTCAGAATCAAGCCGTTGTATAAGATTTTATTTAAAGGACCTTACAGTTCTACATTTAATTAAGGCTGAAGGGATGCTGTTAAAAAAGTTATAGCCCTATAGACCACAGATTTTTGACCGATAGTCTTTCTGAAGTAAGGGATCTTAAGCAATCCTCATGTCTAGGACCTTGTACTATAGGGATTTTGTAATTTAATAAAAAATGACTGAAGATTAAGGGGAAGGAGGCCTGTGATTCCCTTAAAAACAAAAGTACCCATTTTATGTTAACCCTATTTATCAAGGAGGGATAATTTGCTTCCTTAAGTAGTACACAATGATGGGTTCTGAGAGGGAGACTGGCCTGGATATCATGGCAGTCACAGAAACATGATACACAGAGAACCATGACTGGGATGTCAGCATACCAGGTTACGCATTCTACAGGAGGGACAGGGAGGGTAAAAGAGGAGGAGGAGTAGCTCTCTCCATAAGGGCAAGAATCAAAGCAACATAACTAAAGGTTAAACAGGGAAGGGAGGAGACGATGTGGGTCACCTTGGAGACAGGAAATGGCACCACAGTCCGCACAGGGGTTGTTTACAGACTCCCATCTCAGGGGGGGAGGCAATAGACAAGGAAATGATAGAAGGAATCCTTAGAATGGCAGGAAAAGGAGAGATATTGTTGATGGGGGACCTGAATATGACAGATGTTAACCGGAGCACCTTTACTGCTGCCACATCCAAGAGCAGGGTCATTCTCGATGCCCTACAGAGGGTATGCCTCAGACAGCTAGTGTTAGAACCCACTAGGGAGGGAGCAATCTTAGGCTTAGTACTCTCAAACGGGGATGGAAATGTGCCAAATGTCTTTCTCTGAGACTCAGGAATAAGAAAGGGTCTAACTCTAAACAACATACCTAACTTTTGATGGACTTTATTAGTTGTTTTACCAACATGAAGATCAAAAAAAAATTGGAATTGAGGGTAATTCCTAAATAATTGAAGCTATCTACTAACTCAGTCCTATTACCCCTAAGGTCAAGTATGGGGACATTAATGTCCTGAGCTATCCTAGGACCAGTGAAGACCATAGCTTTTGTTTTCCCTGTATTGAGAACTAACTCAGTAGAAAGCAGCCACCTTTGAAACAATTAAAAATCTTGTTGGACCTGATTTAAAGATTGATCTGGATTGGGTCTAGATTTAAAAATTCCTGTGTCATCCGCTTATAAGATCATTTTAGCCCCAAGATAGGAATTCAGGGCTGCATTCATAAATAGGGAGAACAAAAGCAGGCCCAAAATTGAGCCCTGTGGTACTCCACAATTGACCACATTTCTTGACACTGTCTAATACAACCAGGTAGCAAATGGTGACGCTATGTTAGTTTAGTTATTACTTTGTTTTTGCACTCCATTTTAGAGTTCATGTATGACCTTGAATTCTTTTTTTTAGAATTTGATTGCTGGCTCATACATGTGTGAAAAATCAGTACAACATAGTTTATTTATTTTGCCTTGTCCAATTGTTTTTTTATCTATCTGCAGACTGTCATATTTGTGAGGTTCCATGATCATCAGTGTCATTAAAACTCACTGCACTTGCACACAGACTTGCTGTCAGCAATCATACAGTGATTTGAGTACTCGCTACTGATTAATGTCAAATGCAAAAAGCTACTTATGTTAGATGAAGATTGTCTTTTTTACATTATTTATATATTTTATATTTATTGCTTATAAAATAATCTATAACAAATAGCTAGCACTGGCTCTCTCCAGCCCATGACCAGAATTATATGCTCTTTAGCTTGTGATTTAATTGCATGTGCAATCTGATCACTTTGGGTTCTTTATTTTAAAATGCACAATATTTGTTTGCTTGTGAAGGGACAGGGTGCTAGATTTAAAATCAGCGACTTGTGTTCTAGCAACAAAGTATCTAATAATTGTATGGGGGGGCTTTGGGGTTCTTTTGTAGTTCTCTTTTCTCTCTCTCTATGTTGGGCTGCCCATGACCCAAACAAATAAGATGCCCTATAGGGTAGCTCGCTTCCTCACCCTGAGCTAAGATGCAGAAATGGCACACTGATGAGTCCAAATAAGAATGAAACACATGTCTGTGCCTGCTGTTCTCAGCCTTTGCCGATTGTATTGTGAGGCCTTCTGGCACCATACAATTCTGCTTAAAGTTGAGCCAGTTCAAATTAATTCAAGGGCATTTGCATATGTTTCCCATGATGCTTTGCATTTTTGGGGTTTATGCAATTTGTATTTTCTAGTAATTGTATGCTGTTTATAGTGATAATCAACTGCTACCTCAGTCAAACCATCTTAACTTTTTTATCTTTTCCATAATAATATTTGATGGGCTCAAAAGAGTAGGGCTTTGCTATACATAGGATTATAAAATTACTGACAATATTAAGTTTATCAGACATACAGTAGCAATCAATTTAAAAAAAATTAAGCACACTCCCATATCAATAGTATTAAAGTCTGACATCAGCTGGTTTTATGTAACATAAATCTTGAAAAAATGTAAAGGGCTGTGATTTATATTTAGATACTGACTGATTAGGGTTTTAGTATCCAACTACAACCTTTCAGTAACAGCTCCTCTCTATTGTGTCTGGGTGTATGTGAATGCACTTGTGGCACATAAAAGAAAACAAAAATCTGCAAGATGTCTAGTAATGTTCTAGATACTACACTTCAGTAAATATGGAAGGCAAAAAAAAGTAATAATAATAATAAATGTCTGTATATCAGCAATTTAGTGCTGATAATGTGATTTATTGTAAAAATCACACCTCAGCTGAACATCCACGTTGTGCGCGTGTGTGTGTGTGTGTATACATGTGTGCGTGCGTGTGTGTGCGTGTGTGTGTGTGTGTATATGTGTGTGTGTGTGATGCCAGTGATGGTAAACAGCCTATCACTTACTCACAGGATTAGCTTCTGTTTGATAATGTAACTCGGCTAATTAGATTAGAAAAAAGTGACTTCATGTACATTCTTGGAAGGTTGCAATCTACAGGCACAACTGACATTCATGCAGGGCATTCTCACCACTACAAGAGTGCACCTGTCATAATAGATTGCTTTTTGGTGTGTGAGGTAGAAGGAGCTGATCACGTCCTAACCTGAGTGATGTCATAGCATTCATGATCTGCCAGGGAGATTGCAGTGGAGACGGGCTGTTCCATTACTGTTTGAATTTCAATAGCACAAGTCCATAAAGTGAAATAACACCCATGCATTGTTATGAGAGTTAAATTTCCTTAAACCTATGTCAGACGGACCTATAACTGCTGCCACACTTAACTGTGTCTAATCAGATATTTGCCACTGATCTTTCAGTTTCGCTACACGCAATCAGTGAAAAGCTTTTCGTGCACTGTGCTCTGCACTCAGAACCCTAGGAGTGTTTCAGTCTCTGCAATATGTGTCAAAACTCAATGTTACATACTGTGGTAAGAAGTACATGTACAATGATCCCAAAGAAGCTGGGAAGTTGGTCAGAAAGATTATACTGGACTTTGGGGCAAAAGATATTACAGAGGAACAAGATTCTGATTGAACACTTTTTTATATTTCTCATTTTGTCTTGTCTCAACTGTTGGTGGGGATTCATGGAGAAGAGGGCATGATTATAATGGTTGAGCACTGCAACATGTGTAGTTTGACAATGGCCAGTGGTTTAAATTGGCCAACTGCCCTCCCTCAGAGTTGTGTTATAAATATCTTCTTCACTGAATTTATGCATATAGGGAAAAAAACAGTGTAGATTTAAATCATTTAACATGATATACACAGTACTTTACTTCTGTGTACTTCTTGTTACATTGAATACACATCATCTGTGTGCTAAACTGAATTGTTGATTTACTTTCATGTCTGTGTTTTATTTTTCAACAAAAATCTATCAGAGGTGCAACCTTCCATTAGCCCCATTGAAACTGAAATGTGGGTTGGGAGCAATAACATATTGCGGCCGGGAGAGGGTATGGGGAGAAGAAGAAAGCACATTGTAGCGAATAGGAGGATGTGGAGAGATTTTCAGGAAGTTGTGCTTTGAGTCCACTGTCTTGTAACATAAAAAAGCTGTGCTGCATTAGGAAATCCATTCACAGACCCCTTCTCCTGATAGCAATAGGTCAGCATAGCATCACAAGATAATGCAGCCATAAAAAGGAGAAATAACTGCAAAAATGCAGTTCTGGCTCAATGGTGTAGAAGGTTAAATCAGAGAATTTTAAAACCATGGGTTTCAACCCCCTCCTGGTCCACAAATAGTATTTTTTTATGATATATGAACAACCATAAACTTGTAGCTGGGCCAGTGTGGTGGGAGGCTGAGGTACTGGATGCCTCACCTAACACTGCACTGGTGACCTGGGTTTGATGATGGACCAAGGTGACTCAGGGGCTGGCAACAGGAAATAATATTTAGCATCTATTGATGGATCTCATCAATGGATGAACTGGTGGCCTTGATGGAAGAAGGATGCCTGGATATCGTAGCAGTCACAGAAACATGGTACACAGAGAACCATGACTTGGATGTTAACATACCAGGGTACATAACCTACAGGAGAGACAGGAAGGGGAGAAGAGTGGGAGGAGTAGCTCTCTATGTAAAGGAAAGGATAAAAACAACTGAACAAAAGAGTAAACAGGGAGGAGAGGAGGCACTGTGGTTCACCTTAGAGACTGGAAATGGCACCACAATCCGCAAAGGGGTTGTATACAGACCTCCATGTCAGGGGGAGGGAAGGAATGGACAAGGATATGATAGAAGGCATTCTTAGGATGGCAGAGAAAGGGGAGATACTGTTGATGGGAGACCTGAATATTCCAGATGTTAACTGGAGCACATTTGCTGCAGCCACATTCAAGAGCAGGGCCATTCTCGATGCCCTACAGGTGGCATGCCTCAGACAGTTATTTTCGGAACCCACTCATGAGGGAGCAATCCGAGACCTCATACTCTCAAATGGGGACAGTGAGAGGATCTCAGATCTAGAAGTGGGTTGCCATCTGGGAACAAGTGACCATCAAACAGTGTGGTTCATGATAAACTCAGCTACAGAGTCAACATGTACAAAAGTGAGGGTACTGGACTTCAGGAGAGCTGACTTTGGCAAGATGGGAGAGTGCCTTAGAAAAGCACTAGTAAACAGGCTAGAAGGAGTGGTGGAGCAACAATGGGGAAACATCAAAACTGCCATGACAGAGGCAACAAGCCTTTGTGTGAAGCAATTGAACAAATCAAAATGAAAGAAAAAGCCAGTATGGTTCTCAAAAGAGGTGCTGGGGAAAGTCAGGGAGAAAAAGACAGCATTCAGTAAGTATAAGGAAACACAGAAGGAGCAGGACAGAGAGCTGTACCAATTAAAGCAGAAGGAAGCAGGGAGGGAAGTCAGAATAGCAAAGGCCCAAACTGAGGAAAAGATAGCCAACTCGGTTAAGAAGGGGGACAAAACCTTTTATAGGTACATCAGGGAGTGTAGAAAGACAAAGGGAGGGATAGTGAGGCTGAATAGAATGGATGGTGGGTGGGCAGACAGGGACAGTGAAAAAGCAGGGATACTGAACAAATATTTCTGCTCAGTATTCACAAAAGAGGAGGAGGGGGAGGTGCCTAATCCAATTAACAGAAGTAAGGTGGGTTGATTCCAGTCCTTTCACAGAAGAAAGGGTTCTGAAAGAACTCCTAAAACTGAAGGTGGACAAAGCAATGGGGCCTGATGGAATTCACCCCAGAATTCTAAAAGAATTAAGGGGAGAACTAGTGAAACCACTGACTACCCTTTTAACAAATCATGGGAGGATAGTGTGGTACCTGAGGACTAGAGGAAGGCGGATGTGATTCCCCTTCACAAAAGTGGTTCCAAGACAGAGGCAGGAAACTGCAGGCTTCTCAGTTTGACCTCTGTGGTAGGGAAAGTGATGGAATCACTTCTGAAGGAAAGAATTTTTGAGTAGCTAGAGGCCAGTGGGGCACAGGACCCAAGGCTGCATGGGTTCATAGCGGGAAGGTCATGTCAGACAAATCTAATAGATTTCTTTGACTGGGTGACCAAAGTAGTAGTCCAGAGAGGGGGCTGTGGACATGGCCTACCTAGACTTTAGCAAGACATTTGACACAGTCCCACACAAAAGATTAATTGTCAAATTAACCAGCCTGGGAATGGGTCCCAGGGTGGTAGTCTGGGTAAAACATTGGCTGGATAACAGGACTCAGAAGGTAATTGTAAATGGAGTCCACTCTGAAGAAAGAGGGGTTACTAGTGGGGTACCGCAGGGTTCAGTACTGGGTCCAGTTCTTTTTAATGTCTTTATAAGTGACATTGCAGAGGGACTGGAAGGAAAAATATGCCTCTTTGCAGATGACACAAAGATCTGCAACAGGGTTGATACACAAGGAGGTGTGGAAAGGATGAGAAGGGACTTGGCAAGGTTGGAGCAACAGTCAGAAGTATGGCAGCTTGGATTCAATGCAAAGAAGTTCAAAATAATGCACCTGGGAAACAAAAACCCAGGGGAAGATTACACAATTGGTGGGGGGTAGTAACAACAACAAAAATGGAAAGAGACCTGGGGGTAATCATATCAGATGACCTTAAGGTTAGCAAGCAATGTGATAAGGCTGTAGAGAGTGCTGGTGGTATACTGGGATGCATAGGGAAAGGTATCACCAGCAGAAAACAAGAAGTTGTTAACCCTCTGTAGAGACAGTTGGTGAGACCCCATCTGGAGTACTGCGTCCAGTTCTGGAGACCTCGTCTTCGCAAGGACATAAACAGTATAGAGGCAGTCCAGAAGAGGGCACTAAAATGGTACTGGGTCTGCAAGAGAAGCCATACAAGGAGAGACTAAAGGAGCTTAATATGTATAACCTTGAGGAAAGGAGGGAGAGTGGGGACATGATAGAAACTTTTAAGTACCTCAGTGGAATCAGCAAATTCCAAGAGGGTAGCATCTTTCAGAAAAAGAGATGTGCAAGAACAAGGGAACACAATTTAAAGATAGAGGGGGGATGATTCAGGAGCAATGTGAGGAAGTATTTTTTTACAGAGGGTGGTGGACACATGGAACAGCCTTCCTGAGGAGGTTGTGGGGCCTAAAACTGTGGGAGAATTCAAGAATACATGGGACAGACATAAGGCAATTATTGTGGGGGGTAAGAAGAAATAGGCTGTTGGTTAACTAGGATCTGCAGCTTATCCAGTAGGCAGGGAAATGGGCAGACTAGGTTGGCCTAGCGATCCTTATCTGCCGTCAAAGTCTATGTTTCTCCTCTTTCGAGGTGGGGTATAGTGTATACTGCTGCTTAGCTGCCACCTAGTGGAGGGTAGATAGCACAGCAGCAGTTGCTGAAATTGAAAGTCAGAAGTTAATATTGAAAGCATGCACCATCTTTATAGTCTATGTGTGTGCCATTGAACACCACTTGCACTGACACAAGGCTAGTACCTCATAAATAGAAAACATAGAATCATAAAAACATAGAATTTGACGGCAGATAAGGACAGCTTGGCCCACCTAGTCTGCCCATTTTCCTACCTAACAGATAAGCTGCAGATCCTAATTAACCAACAGCTTACATCCTCCTACCCCCCACTAGGACTGCCTTATGTCTGTCCCATGCATTCTTGAATTCCCCACTGTTCTTGATTCCACAACCTCCTCAGGAGGCTGTTCCATGCATCCACAACCCTAGCTGTGAAAAATACTTCCTCACATTACCTCTGAGCCGTCCCTCTATCTTCAAATTGTGCCCCTTGTTCTTGCACATCTCTTTCTGAAAGATGCCACCATCTTGGACTTTGTTGATTCCTTGAGGTACTTGAAAGTTTCTATCATGTCCCTCTCTCCCTCCTTTCCTCAGGGTATACATATTAGCTCCTTTAGTCTTTCTTTGTAATGTCTTCTGGTGCAGACCCTGCACCATTTGGTTGCCCTCCTCTGGACAGCCTCCCTCTGTCTATGTCTTTCGAAGATGGGGTCTCCAGAACTGCACACAAGTACTCCAGATGGGTCTCACCAACTGTCTGTACAGAGGATAACAGCTTCTTGTTTTCTACTATTGATGCCTCTCCCTATGCATCCCAGTATCCCCCCAGCCTTCCTTACTGCCTTCTCACATTGCTTGCCAACCTTTAGGTCATCTGATATAATTACCCCCAGGTCCCTTTCCATTTTTACTGTTGTCAGTATCTCACCCCCCATTGTGTACTCTTGCCCTGGGTTTTTGTTTCCCAGGTGCATTACCTTGCACTTCTTTGCATTGAATCTGAGCTGCCACACATTTGACCATTCCTCCAACCTTGCCAAGTCCCTTCTCATCCTTTCCACTCCATCTGGTGTATCAACCCTGTTGCAGATCTTTGTGTCATCTGCAAAGAGACATACTTTTCCTTCCAGTTCCTCTACAATGTCACTTATAAAGACATTAAAAAGGACCGGTCCCAGTACTGAACACTGCGGTACCCCACTAGTAAGCATCCTTTCTTCACTGTGGACTCCATTTACTACTACCCTTTGCGTCCTGTTGTCTAGCCAATTTTTTATCCAGGCTACCACCTTGGGCCCACTCCAAGGCTGGCTAACTTGTGTATTAATCTTTTGTGTGGGACTGTATCAAATGCCTTGATAAAATCTAGGTAAGCCATGTCCACAGCCCCTCCCTGGTCTACTACTTTGGTCACCCAGTCAAAGAAATCTATTAGATTCGTCTGACACGACCTTCCCATCGTGAATCCATGCTGCCTTGGGTCCTGTGCCCCACTGGCCTCTAGGTACTCAACGATTCTTTCCTTCAGAAGTGATTCCATCATTTTACCAACCACTGAGGTCAAACTAACTGGTCTGTAGTTTCCTGCCTCTGTCCTACTTCCACTTTTATGAAGAGGAATCACATCCACTCTCCTCCAGTCCTCAGGTACCACCCCATCCTCCCATGATTTGTTTAAGAGAGTAGTCAGCAGTGTCATTAGTTCTACCCTTAGTTCTTTTAGAATTCTTGGGTGAATCCCATCAGGCCCCATTGCTTTGTCCACCTTCAATTTTATTAGTTCTTTCAGAACCCTTTCTTCTGTAAATGGACTGGTATCGACCCTCGTCTTTAGAGTGTTTCTTTTGTTTGGTTTAGGTACCTCCCCCTCCTCTTCCTTTGTGAATACTGAGCAGAAATATTCATTCAGTATCCCTGCTTTTTCATTGTCACCCTCTACCCACATTCCTTCCCCTTTATTAAGCCTCAGTATCCCTCCTTTGGTCTTTCTTCGCTCCCTAATGTACCTATAAAAGGTCTTATCCCCCTTCTTAACAGAGTTGGCTATCCTTTCCTCAAAATAGCAGAAAAAGAACTTGTGTCTTAAGGAAGATGCTGCAACCATGAAAGCACCACAGCAACACAATCCATGACACCCACTCACACAACAAGTTAAGAAGTAAAGGAGGTAAGCATTGAAGAGGCTGGGTTCGACAGCAGAAGGGGGCTGATGGGAAAGGACAGGAGGATAAAGTCCACATAAGAAAACAGGATTGCAAAAATATATGAACTATAAACTGATTTGTATCTAACTGTCACATTTCTCAAAGTTATCCACCTGGTATCAGGAGCTCTTTAAAGGGAACATAAGTACCATATAATTTAAATCAACTATTGACAGTGTTTTCTGTTCATTAGCTACATACTGTTAACATATTTGAAGATAATTAATGGCTTCCTCTTTTTCCCATAGGGAAACCATGGTGTAATTTGCTGTTATAAAGGCGCATTTATAACGGCAAACACACGTACTGTTTCCCTCACTCTGCGCATGCGCCCGCTTGAACTTCCTCGAGTCTCTGTCACTGTCTCCCAAACCACAAACCCAGCATGGATACAAACTGCCACTGACACTCATAAGTAACATTGTAAGAAAACTTATATATACCACATTTGCTACCGGATTGGCCACAAAATGTTTGAAATAAAAGTGAAAGCCGACTGCACGCCATGCCGTAGTCAGACTGCGGCGCACAGCAGCCTCTTTTATTTCATATAATTGTTGAGGCAAAAAAGAGAAACCCATCAATTATATAAAATAAAATATGGGTCTCGGCATGTGCAAATTCTCGTTACACATCCAGACCCATACTTTATCTTCTATTTATTATATTTGCATGCTTTTTCCCCAACTCTGTTTAGTACTTTCCAATAGGTGCTTCCTGTATGTAACTAGGGGAAACACCTCTACACACACACACACACACACACACACACACACACACACACAGTGAGGCTTGACGTTTATCTTAAAAGCTGGAAGAAATAAATAAATGTCTGCTAGTTAAATAATGGACAGAAAACCATTGTGAATGGGGGGGCCTTTATTTTTTGAACTCCAAAAAGTTTGTTCCCATCAGCCAGCTGAACACTATCACTGTCAGCATTCTCAGCACTAGGTTTTGAGAGGTAAGTCTCCTGCATTTCTACATCTATTGACCTATACAGTACAAACCTACACAGCCCCTTACACTACAGGACCAATATGTCTGCTTTGCACACATGCACAAGCAAATATAAAAATAATGGCAACACTGAACAACAAGCAAAAAACAACATTGTCTACACTTTTTTATTAGACCTTCAGGTTGCTCTATTACACAGTAAAACACTGGACGTGGTTCATCCTAAAGACTGAAAAAGGGACACCTCTGACATTTTGAGGGAGACAGAAGAAATATGTTCTGCACTTTTTGGGGGATTAAATTAACAACAACAATGGCTGTAACCGGCACTATGAAAAACAAAAATTCTGAGCGCATTACAGAGCTACTCGACTGTGGTCATACCAAAGTGAACATCGACAATGAAATTGACTATTGGGATCATGCTGTGAATGAGCCCAATCTCAATGAAGAAACGTTTAATGAAATATCTTATTAGCATGTGGTCAAGATTCCACCAACCAGCAAAACCTGCTACTTTACGCTGATGATGCGGTAGTGTTTTGGAAACACCCACAGCTGAGCGCCCTCCAACGAGCTCTTCAGGGTTTCTTCAGGGAGCTAGAAACCTGGTTCACTGAACACCGCCTGATCATCAACTATCAAAAAACAAAGTCCATGATCTTTGCACACTGACAAAGTCCACACAGCCAGTCGGCTCTCCTAATCAAAAACAAACAAGGGGCCCCACTTGAACATGTTACATGTTTTAAACACCTGGGAATTACATTGGACACCTCCCTCTCCTACCATCATCATATACAACTTCTCTCCTCCGCTGTTAACACTAGAGTGGGTATCCTCTACAGACTTAAACACTGCTTACCCACACACGCCATGCAACTTGCGGTCGCCTCCTCTATCCTCTCCCTAATAGACTATGGGATAGTGATATACGGCTCTGCAGACCCTACCGCCCTTCGTAGCATCAACACTGCTTTGAATAAAGCTTGCCGCCTAGTCACCGGGTGTGACAGATTAACACATACCTGTGAGAGCTCTACGATCTGACTGGTTGGCTAAACTTCCAAGGAAGACTTAAGTACCACTCCTGCGTGCTAGCGAAAAAGATCCATCTCCAGCTGGCACCCATCGGCCTTCTCTCAATAGTCAGTGTAGGTCCTCCCAGGCGTAACACTAGACTCGCAGCATCCTCCTCATTCCTGGTCCCCCATTGTAGAATATCCCTTGGGCAAAGATCATTCCACTACCATGCCCCTCTTTGGCTAAACACTCTACCCCCCCATCTCTCAGACCCTTAGCCTCTCCCAATTCAAAACGGCCTTTAGAGTACAACTCCTGGAGTCAGAAAAATGCGACTGTGGCTAACTTCCTGTCCTCCTCTGGTATTTTTCATACCCCCAATAAACATGACACAGGGTCTCGATAGATCCCAAGAGTCAGCATCATTTACCTCTCTGACAAGGGTTATCTTGTAACGCTGCCTACTACTACCACCAGTTAACTAAGATTATGCCTGGACTGCACTTGCAGTACTGTTTTACGAATTTCTACCTGTTTATTGTGCGTTCTCTGTATTTGTTTACCCTCCACCCTCTGTAACCGATGTGGAGCCTTTGCAAAAGAGTCTGTGACTCAAAGGATTGTAATTACGATTGTATCCAATGAATAAATAAAAATAAACATTAGAAGCCAAGCATATAAAGTGTGGCTGCTCAGAGGTCTTGGTACAGAAAAACTGACCAAAGAAATAGCTCAAGATGTTCTACAGCTTGCATCTACTGTTACCGAGGTATATGTTATGTTATGTCTGCTGTCTCCCTGATGCTCCATGGCATCCTCATGCCCCTTCTGCCCCCCTTCTGCCACTGGCCCCCTCCTGTCAAGCAGATTCACCACCCCTCAATTATCCAGAGCCCTCTAGTGTTGTGCCGAGTGGGGGGGGGGACATCCTTGCGGTAATTCCCAGAGGTGCACCAAATGTTTGGTGCTAGCCTGTGGCTGTGGCAACTTCTGAGTTTTTGGCACAGGGACTCCCCATTTAGAAAATTGGGCATAGGGTCCCTGACGGACTTAGAGTTTGCTGCAGCCCTAGTGCGATGCAACTTCCATCGCTCTAAGGGCTCTTTGAAAATCGAGCTCAATGCCTTTGTACTCTGTGGGTAACTGAAATGTCCTCAGTCAGAGCCAGCTGAAGTACTTACTTAATTGTGCATGCTGTGATCTCATATACCACATGTCAAAAACAAGTCATTGTTATGTTATGTACTGTACTAGTAACAAGCATGACAATGAAGCCAGAGTAGGATTTTTGCAAAGTCACTCTGTAGGGCCAGCAAGTAGTAACGTATTAAAAATATATATTTTTTTTTACAAGTTATGATCGAAGGCTAATAGTCTGTACACATAGTTGACATGTAAGTTAATAGTGGTGCGACCTGTACTTAGCTAAATTCTAAATAATGATCTTTTTATGAGGGTATTGGCAGCTGTAGGTGGGGTCATGGGAGAATTTATTCTTTATTTAAATATATGTCATGCCAATACTAAGTCCCATATGAAGGAGAAATCAATGTTCCCATCAGGCAGCATTCTTAATAGCCTCCCTTTAATATGAGCCCTGAATAACTCTTACTAAAATCTGCCTCCAAAACAATAACAAACAATCTGTAAACGTTGCATTCAACTTTATGCCTAATCTAATGCATTCAGTCTTTTGCCCTCCCTCATGTCTTCAATAAATTGTGGTTAAGGGGTAAATGTTGGACAGCTGTAATTTTCATAGTTGAATTCCACACTGTTTACTTACTTATTTGGATTTGTCTGTATCAGTGTAGTTTAATATAGGTGCTTCTACTAGTATACAGCTGATTCATAGGGAGGCAAGGAATGCAGAGAATTAAATTGTAACTAGATACAGTTACAGTGCATTAACATGCTACTACAATAAACAGTGCATGAGTAATACAGAATATGTATTTACAGGTACACCAGTGCTAGTATCAGAATATCATAGACGAAACATGACATTTTTTATATATCTGCTCTTATGCACAGGTGACATAGTTAATTAATGAGGTAGGTAGATTGTCAATTCAGAAATTTCACACAGAGAAAATGACTTTTATATTCTCTCAGTGTGAAAAACCTGGAAAAACTTATCTGGGTAACAATCAGCATAATAAAATGTTGGAAATGAGTTGAATTCCTTTATGCAGCAGAGGCAGATAATCAGCAAAGACTAACTATACATTTTTTTACCATAATGCATTCCTCAAATCCTTTGAGCCTCTGCTGTCATTTAGGTAATTTCTTTAACTAATGGATTGAAGATTTTATTATTTTAATACTATTGTTATAGTAAGTGTTTCACTGTGATAAAGATGGCAGCCCACTGCTGTTATTAAGTTTTATATCTGGATTAAAAATTCACTGATTTTGCTTCTTTATTTTTTCTGTTCAAATATTTGGCAAAAGTATGTCTTCCATAACTTTAATTAAAATAGCAATGGTAAGGTAGAATG
Organism: Neoceratodus forsteri; assembly: GCA_016271365.2. Classification (NCBI taxonomy): domain Eukaryota; kingdom Metazoa; phylum Chordata; order Ceratodontiformes; family Ceratodontidae; genus Neoceratodus; species Neoceratodus forsteri. The sequence goes on along the minus strand of CM057450.1, from coordinate 847,634,397 downwards.
CTGGTGTCAGCACCCAACAGAGAAATGCAATATCATTAAATATGTATGATAGTGCACTTGACAGCATAATGGTTTTCATACTTTTATCTTCATAGTTTCCCTGTTAGCCATCTAAATACGGTTACATTTTATAATATGAAAAAATCCAATCCTACTTTTTAGAAATTAATGTTGTCAGTCAGTAAGGGAAACCAAAAGCAAGTAATATAAGTTTCCCTTATGAGAGAATAAGTAAGGGCAGAGTGGAGAATATGATACCATAACATCCGGATTTGTATAATTACAACCTAAGGCCAAAAGTAGGTGGTTCAATAATCAGGAGAGATACATAATTACTATATAGCATAATCCCTAAGCTCTGAAATATGTTATTCTTCTCATAATTTCACTCATTTAGCTTTTACCCACACCTATTATTGCAGTATTACTCACCGTATACCTTATCATGGTTCATGCTTATTGTCTGTTATTAGCCTTATTCTAATGTTACCTGGCCTATAAGACTCACTACAGCCTGTACACATATTTTGTTTAAGTTGGCAGCACTATTACACCATGTATGTTTTGTCTTCTGGTTCCCCTTCCCATGGGTTGCATAGATACATAGAATTTGATTACAGATAAGGACCACCAGGCCCACCTGTTCTGCCCATTTTTTCTGGTGCAAAAATCAAAGACCCTACTTGATCTCTGGCTTTGTTCTCCTACCTTTCTCTAAGCACCCCTATATAAATCCCACACATTTTTGAATTCCTGTACCAAATTTGCCTCCACCACCTCTGCTGGGAGGCTGTTCCATGCATCCACCACACTTTATGTGAAGAAATACATCCTCACATTACACCTTAATCTACCCCCTTCCAGACTCATGTCATGACCCCTTGTTCTAGAATATTTTTCTGAAAGATGCTACCCTTCTGTACCTTATTTAAGCCCTTAAGATATATGAAGATTGCTATCATATCCCCCCCCCCTTCCCAGGGTGTACAAATTGAGGTCCTCCAATCTCTTCTCATATGAATTTGGTGCAGGCCCTACACCATTTTTGTTGCCCTTCTCTGAACTGCCTCAACCCTGCCTATGTCTTTATGTAGATGTGTCCTCCAGAACTGGACACAATACTCAAGATGAAGTTTCACTAATGATTTATATAGAGACAATACCACCTTCTTTCTTCTGCTGGTTATAGCTCTCCTTATGCACCCCAGTATCCCACTGGCTTTCTCCACAGCCTTGGCACATTGCCTGGCCATCTTTAGATCATCTGATATGATAGTACCCAGATCCTTCTCCTGTTTGGTTGCTGCCAGTATCTCTCCCCCCATCATGTAAGCTCTGCCTGGGTTGCTGTTGCTCAAATGCATGATTTTTCACTTTTTTGCATTGAATCTTAGCTGCCACACTTTTGACCATTCCTCAAGTTTACCTAGGTCCCTCTTCATTTTTTACACCCCTCCAGGAGTGTCTACCCTATTGCTGATCTTAGTATTGTCTGCAAATAGGCATACATTTCCTTCCAGATCCTCTGCAATGTCACTTATAAAGACATTGAATAGCACTGGCCCTAGAACTGACCCTTGTGGCACCCTGCTGGTTACTCTCTTTTCCTTAGAACGAGCTCCATTTACCACCACCCTCTGTGTTCTATCCCTCAACCAGTTTCTAACCCAGTTTACCACCTTGGGGCCCATTTCCAGGCTGCCTAACTTGCTTACAAGTCTTTTATGTGGAACAGTGTTGAAGGCCTTCCTGAAATCCAGGTAGGCAACATTCACCGCTCCCCCCCGATCCACTTCCTTGGTCACTCAGTCAGATAAATCTATCAGATTTCTTTGACATAACCTTCCCGCAGTGAATCCATCCTGCCTCAGATCCTGTGCACCACTGGATTCAAGATGTTTCATAATCCTTTCTTTTAGCAGAGATTCCATTATTTTCCCCACCACCAAGCTCAGGCTGACTGGGCTGTAGTTTCCAGCATCCTCCAGGTTTCACCAGAAAATGAGCCTTAGCTCAGTATACCTTTCCCACTTACCACTTTTCAATAATAAATGAATATATATATAAACATATATATATATTGATACATATACATACACTCACAGACACATACACACACACACACACACACACACACACACACACACACATATGCACACACACATACACACTCACCACAGATCAGAAGAAAGAGAAGACAGGTTAAAAGGAAAAAGTACAAAGAAAATGGAGAGTCATGTGTGCCAACACAAGGAGTCTGAGAAACAAAATTCATAACACTGAGGCAATCGTTGCAGAGGCAGGCCTGGATCTGATAGCCATAGCAGAATCATGGTGCATGGACAACCACAGCTGGGATGTGAACATCCAAAGTTATACTATGTTTTGGAACAACAGGTCAGGGAGAAAAGGCATGCAGTTGTTTTATATGTGAATGAGGGCAAAAGAGCTACTGAGATACAGGGGCAACATGGGGACTAAGAAGGGCAGGAGGAACTCTGGGTCAGCCTAGAGATGGGGTTGTGGGTTGTTATTCACATTGGGGTGGTAAATAGGCCTCTGACGCAGGGGGAGGATTTAAACAGAGCCCTGGGAGGAAGCCATTAGCAAAATGGCCAGCAAAGGGGAGGATTTGATATTGGGCAATTTAATCTGACAGACGTAGATTGGGGCATTCTCACCACAGCTACATTAAGAGGCAGGGCCATCCTCGACTCCTTTCAAGGGGCATTTCTCTGGCAACTGGTTTTGAAACCTACTAGGAACAGGGCAGTGCTGCACCTTGTACTTACAAATAGAGACAGCAATCCTGATGCCACAGTGGGTAGTCCCCCGGGTACAAGTGATCATCATGCAGTGTGGTTAGACATATGGATAAGACAGGGAAAAACACATTAAGATTAGAGTTCTGAACTTCAGGAAGGCAGATTTTAAAGAAATAGGAAAATGACTCAGAGAATGCCTCAAATGGGAGGAAGGCAGAGAGGGAGTGGAGACTCTCCCGAGAAAAATTAAGGGGGATACAACCCAGGCAATGGCATGCAGTTTGAAGAAAGTGAGCAAGGGAAAGAGGAGGAAGAGGCAACTATGGTGCTCTAAGGAGGTGGCAAAGGCAGTGAAGAAGAAGAAAAACAGCATTTAGAAATTATAAGGAAACCCAGAAAGATGAAGACAGGGAGGTATATCTGGCAAAAGCAAAGGGAGCCAGGAAGGAGGGTAAAGGCAGCTAAAGCACTAACAGAGGACAGGATAGTTAAGGAGGTCAAAACAGGGGAAAAGACTTTCTTCAGGTATGTGGGGAAAAGAGGAAGACAAGTGGAGGGATAATGAGAATCAGAAGGTGGGGGACTGCACAGAGGAAGCTCAAGAGAAAGCTGAATTACTGAATGATTACTTCTGCTCGGTCTTCACAGTAGAGGGTAGGGGGTGGATCAGCATGCTGTAGTAATCAGCAGGGAGGGAAGTGGACACAATTCCATTCTCAGTGGAGAGGATGCAGAAGGGATTGGAACTTATAGAGGAAATTAAGGTGATGGGGCCAGAGGATATTCATCCAGGAGTCCTAAAGGAACTGAGCACAGTACTGGTCACCCCTCTGTCATCACTTTTTAGCATTTCACTGGAGATGGGGGATGTTTCAGAGGATTGGAGGAGGACTGATGTGGTCCCTCTGCACAAAAGCGGCAGTAGGAAGGATGCCAGCAACTACAGGCCAGTCAGTCTCACATCAGTGGTGGGGAAGTTAATGGAGACACTACTGAAGGAGAGGATCATGAAACATCTGGCGGCAAAAGGGCTGCAGGACCACTGGCAGCATGATTTCCCAGGAGGTGGGTCATGTCAAACAAATCTCATAGATTTCTTTGACTGGGTTACCATGGAGATGGATCAAGGGAGAGCAGTGGATGTCAGTAAGGCTTTCAATACTGTACCACACAGAAGGCTAGTTAAGAAACTAAGCAGCCTGGGCATGGGGAAGAAAGTGACAAGCTGGGTTTCAAACTGGTTAAGGGACAGAGACAAAGGGTGGTAGTAAACAGTAGTCACTTAGGTGATAGAAGAGTAACTAGTTGGGTACGACGGGGTTTGGTGCTAGGACTGCTCCTCTTCAATGTCTTCATAAGAGACATTGTGGAGGAGCTTGAGGTTAAGATGTGTCTCTTTGTGGCTAATACAAAAATCTACAACAGGGTTGACATTCAGAGAGGTTTGAAGAGAATGCAAAACAATTTGAGGAAACTAGAGGAATGGTCTTGATGGTGGCAGCTGGGTTTCAATGCCAAAACGTGCAAGATATGCACCTAGGAGTGCGGAACCAAGGGGCTGTGTATAAGATGATGGTAGTGGGGCTTGCCATCACTAAGCAAGAAAGAGACCTAGGGCTTATCATATCCAATGACGATAGCGTAGCTGGGCAGTGTGACAAAGCAGTGGGAAAAACTAGTTGTATGCTGGGGTGCATTGGGAGAGTGCTTTCTAGCAGGGGGGAGGGAGGGAGGTGGTGCTGCCATTGTATCGCTCACCGGTGAGGTCCCACCTAGAATACTGTGTCCATTTCTGGAGTCCGTACCTCTGCAAGGACATTGAAAGAGTGGAAGCAGTACAAAGGAGGGCAACCAAAATGATGAGGGGGTTGCCTGAGAATCCACAGAAGGAAAGGCAGCTGGCACTCAACATGTACTCCCTGGAAGAGCGAAGAGTGAGATGGGACATGGTTGATACCTACAAATACCACACAAGAGGGAACAAGGTGCAAATGGAGGCTCTACTTCAGTGAAAAGAAGGCTCTAGGACAAGGGTGCATGCAATGAATCAATGATGGGGAAGTTTAAGACAGATGTGCAGAAATACTTTTTCATGGAAAGGGTGGTGGATGACTGGGCAAGCCTGCAAGAGGATGTAGTGGAGGCAAAGACTGTGGGGATCTTCAAGCATGTGTGGGACAGGCAAAGGGGCATATTAGGTAAAGGTATGGGGGGGAGAGTGACACCTATGACCAGCTAGAATCAGTGGTGATGGAATAGACAGGGACAAGGGGTAGACTGGATGGGCCTAAATGTCCTTTTCTGCTGATAAAATCTGTTTCTATGTTTCTATGCTTACCCCAAATATCTGAGCTGTGTAGTAGTAATCACAGCAACTTTTTAAGGTTACATGATCATAAATGCCTTGTTTACTCTATGAAGTCAGTCACAAAGTAACAAAAATCATGAAGGATGCTCACAAAATGCATTTACCAGGGTCTGCTGCTCAACAGGGAATTTATTTCATGGTGGAAATCTCTTTTGGTAGCTTTTTGTAATGTGATGCTTCCTATTTCACCTCCAACTATGCTTACTTGCAATGTAAAAGTTACCACCACCACTGCTGACATTGGGAACACCTTTAACTCTGCATTCACTGACCTAAGCTTGGTTCTCCCACCTAACATAGGGCAGAAAATCAGCGATGAGGAGTGTGCAAGTTGGACTAAACAATACCTCCTCAAATTCTTCTTTAGGGGTGCCAATCCCAGGGAAACAATAAAATATGTAGAAGAGTCCTTGGAAAAACATGGGTTGGGAGTGACGGGGTTGATGTGAAGCTACGAGCACTAGCCACGGAGGAACTGGTAATCCCCCTTACCAAGATTTTCAACCTCTCCCTGAAACTCTTCCAGTTCCCACAGGCCTGGAAAGCTGCCACAGTTGCACCTGTCCATAAGAGTGGGGACCATACCTGCAACACCAATTACAGGCCCATCTCGATTCTTTCTTCCCTGTCCTTAGCACTGGAAAGAATAGTCTCCAATCAGCTGGTTTCATATTTCAATAAGTGCAACCTGCTGTGTAACCAAAAACATGGCTTCAGGAAGCTGCACAGTACTTGCACAGTTCTCATTGACTACACAAACCATCTGCACAAGGCACTGGATAATGATCACTTGGTTGGTGCCATTTACATAGACCTCACTAAAGCATTCAACCTCGTGAACCAGTCGCTGATGCTCAACAGACTTCACTGCCTAGGCCTCTCCCTGGAATCAGTGCCGTGGTTTCATAGCTACTTGTCTGGTTGAATGCAGAGAGCTAAGATTGAAGGAGTACTCTGATGCAATGATCATCTCAGTTGGGGTTCCTCAGGGTCAATTCTTGGCCCCCTCCTTTTCAGCCTATTTGTCAATGGCCTTCCTGATGCTTGCCCACACTCAAGGATGCTGCTCTATGCAGATGACACAGTGATCTTCAACAGCAACCCTCAGCAGAGTAGTCTCACTGGTGAACTGCAAAAAAGTATTGAGTCCCTGGAGAGCAGGTTTTGCAAACTAGGCTCGTCCTTAAGTTCGTGGGAGCACAACTGAAGAATAAGTTACCTTCCTTGAATATCCATAATGCCTTGGGAACCACCCTGAAGCAGGCTGAGTCCTTCAAATATCTAGAAGTCATCCTGGATAATACCCTTTTCTTCACCAAGCACATTGCCAACATCATAGGACTTGGCAACAAAAAACTGGGTGTGCTCTACTAACAAAGACTGAACCTATTCCCTAAGACCAAATACTTGACCGTCTCCAGTTCAGTCCTCCCACTCATTAATTATGAACTCCCTGTTTATGGGGGTCAGCAGCTAACTCAGTTGTTACAGGAACTCATATACGCACACATAGCTGCTCCCTCTATGCTCTCACCAACTGGCTTCCCTTGCAGGCTAGGCTTAGATATCAGACTGTCCTCCTGGCCAGAAAAGCATTTCTAGGCCTCACCTCCCACTATAGGAGCCCTTTTATGACTGGTTCTTAATCAATACTCCATGAGGAGTATGACCAGGCAAGCTCTTTCAGTACCACTCTGTAAAACTTGCAAAGGGAAGTGCTCATTTTCCAGTCATGTGGCACAATGGCTTAATGAACTACCTAGTGCATTCACAGGACACACTAAAATATCACTCTTTAAGAAAGTACGCAAAAAAGAAATCACCCTCAACTCTATCTGGCATTGCTTTAGCTAACCTATAATCTATGTTAGCTGGCCCTCCCAGACAGGCATTGGCCACCTACCACACACTACTATTTCCTCTTCCTCTGGTTTACTGCTGTGCCAGAATTTCACTACCTGCTTAATTTTGACTATCATATTGTTCTGTGATGAATCCCTTGGTCCCTGTGAATCCTCTGTATAAATTGTAAACCTATATTAAGCTGTTAAATGTGTTGTATACAAACGTTCATTTATTTCAATGTACCTATAGTGGAACCTGTCCATACATGACAAGGCTCCAACAGAGCTGAGTATATCTGTTTGTCTTCTTCTGACATGGAACCTTTGCAAATGAGCATCTGTGCTCAAACGTCTTCCCCAATTTCTTAAATAAATAAATAAACTAATTAATTAATTCCATATCTGCTAGCTTCCCATTTATGTATCCTTCTACTTTTGTATCTTACTTTTTCCTATTGTCTTACCTTGTTTCTTATGTTACAGGTTTTCATTGCTCTGTCAACTCTGTCAGATAAATCTACTTCCATTTTCTGTTCTCTTTCTTAACCATGCACTTATAGACCTTCAGGTGTTTTGTACTGCTTCAACCTGCCATTCTCGTCTCTATACCGGTACCAAACCTAAAATTCACAGGATGGATTTCCCTAATGAGGACCCTTCCTGACATCTGTACGCACAAAAAAATGGACAATATATTGTACAGTATCTATTTAAGTACTTCTTTTGCTGTGCTAGGCACCAAATGAATGTGGAGCCTATTGCATCAATATGACTATTTTGTGTCTGTGTTTCTGCAATGAGATGTGTAGGGAATTCTTCCCATTGTCACCCCAGCAGAGAGTCAGCAGTGTGAGTTTTCTGAGTTATGGCTATTGACTTGCATTGGGGGAAGGATACGTGAAGAGCAGAATGGCAAGGGGACTGTCCAATATTGCCGTTGGAGCAGTAGGTCAATCCAGGACCCTCAGATTTTGCCCCCAGTGCCTTGTGCTGAGCTCCTGATGATCATTCCAAAAACTTGCTAGTGGAGACTGTTCCTGTAGGAAAAGGACACCCCATAAATGGAATGTTGCATTTCGATCTGGGCTATTCTGGGTAAGCCATTTATAAAATAAAAATATCTGTATTTGCAGCAAATTGCATGACAGAACTATTCCATAGTTATACAAGCTGATTGATACAGTTTGCCATTCAGCACACACCTGGCTTTCAAAGGCTTTGGCAACTGAACCATGGGGTGTGGTTCACCCATGCTGCAGTGACAGGCATTTTACTGATGCCGATTATGGCACAGGCAACATGCCTCCTGGCATTACAGCACCATGCATTTTGTCTCCCAGGCGTTACAGCACCAAAGTACCCTCCTGGGAAACAGTTGGCTTTTGCATGTCGCTTCACCCCACACCCCCCCCCCAAATGCGGAGGACTTCACCACCTACATCCCTAAAATGAAATATAACCTCCTCTGGGGCAGGCATGCCCCAGAGGGGGTAGAACTGAATGGGCACACAGGGCTACATGAGTGAAGGAAGATCTAAAATCAAGATCGCTCCTTTCACTGTCACCCCTGTTGTGGCACTGTAAATGCTGTGGCCAAAATCAGTTGGCTACTTAGTGAGATATGAGCTGATTAAGGGTGTTAAACAGAATCATAAAAAAATGGGGCAGCAAAGAAAAAGTGGGGCTCAGATCTTGCTAACTTGTATTTTTATCTTTCCATATATTAGAGGTGCTGACTATCACTTGTGTTTCCATGCTTCTTTATTGGGCATTGCCAGTTAACCACTTATTTATGCATTTCATTTCAGACAAGTGCGTGTGTCTTAAATTATACAATGGGGTCTAAAGTTCCAGAAATTTGCTTGGCTAGGAAGGGTCTTAGCCCGTGGATAAAAAAAGTCCTACAGTAACCCACAAATAAAGATCCATTAACCAGAAAAGCCTGTTTACAAAATAAAATCTTTGCTCACTCTTGCCAAAATGTAAATAAAACACTGTCATATTGTTTCCAGCTAACTGCTCCTCTTCCACAAATGGAAAACACCATGCCATTGCTTCATCTCTATAGGGATAACACTACAAAACAATGTCTGGTCAGAGCCACTATGACTGCTAATATATTAACTTGATAAGGGTGTTTCATGGTCTTAAATGTAAAGATGAAACGTAGTCATCTCCGTGTGAAAATTTCATTTTTGGTAAAGGTAGATCATTCATCCGGTTGATCCTACATTTCCCATGTATTTAAATGTGAATCATGAGTGTGTGTTCTACTATATGTGGAAGGAGACAGAGCTCAGCACGAAGGCCTTCAAGTAACGGTAGAAGGAATGGTGCAGGGAAGAAAGGCATGTCTACATTGGGGACTGTGGAACAAGCTAAAATGCTAAGAATCTGTACTGAGATGATGGCCAGCTTTCATCCAGGAGGCAACCACAGTCCTCAGAGGATGATTCAAATGTTACTTCAATAGACATTTAAAGTAGCTGGGGGGGAAGGGGGTGATGGAAGAAATGGGGAAGGCAGAAAGTGACCACTACACTCCAGACAGCATGGAAAAAGTGAAAAGAGACCTAGGCAAGTTGGACGAGTCTTCAATAGTGTGGCAGCTTAAATTTAATACAGAAAAGTACAAAGTTATGCACTCAGGACACAGAAATCCTTGAGAAGAATTCAAGATGGGGGGGGGCAGATACTAACAACTACTAAACTCAAAATATAGCGGGGGAGTAATTATAATGGATGACCTGAAAGTAGAAGGCCGTGGGATGAGCCAGAGGGATGCTGGGGTGCATAGGGAGAGGCATCACCAGTAGAAAACAGGAGGTGGTGATGCAGCTGTACAGACAATTGGCAAGACTACATCTAGAGTACTATATTCAGTTCTGGAGATTGCATCTCCAGAAGGACATAGACAGAATGGAAGTGGTACAGAGAAGGGCAATGAAAATGGTGACAGGAATGGACCAGAAAACATATGACGAAAGACTGAAAGACCTCACTATGTATACCCTTGAGTAAAGGAGGGGGATTTGATAGAGACATTCAAGTACCTCAAGGGGATAAACTGGGTCCAGGAGGGAAGCATCTTTCCAAAAAAGAGATGTGCAAGAACAAGGGGTCACAGCATGAGGCTGGAGGGGGGCAGACTGAGGAAAACACTTGAACAAGTATTTTTTAACAGAACGGGTGGTGGATTCATGGAACAGTCACCCTGCAGAGGTTGTAAGGACAAAAACAATAGGTGAATTCAAGACTGCATGGGATACACAGAAGGCAACCATAGTGATAGGTAAGGGAAGGTAAGCTGCAGATTATTTAGGATCTGGAACTTATGTAGGTAGGGAAATGGGCAAACTAGGTGGGCCAGGTGGTCATTATGTTTCTATGTTTCTTTGTTTCTGCGAAAAGAGGGCAGCAAAAAAAATAACGAGATGGCACAGTAGGAAACAAGCATGTTGGTAGGGCACTGGGGTTTTCCCATACTCTAAATGAAATCTGTTTGGTCACTGGACCTGCATGAAAACTATGGGGCTCATCATATCAAACATTACTGGTGATGCAACAAAATATGCTTCTACCAGGACAAATACAACAAATGGACACACATGACCTTGGTTTAATATTGGATCTAAAGGACTGTCTCTCTCACTGGGCAGCCCAACCACCACCACCACCACACAGTGCTAAAGTGCAGTGTCATACATTGTGAAAAAAGTGCCTATGGCCTACTTTTTTGGTTGTGGGGGCTTTTAACGGGGCTGGAGGTTTGAGTAGGGGACTACATTTCTCCTCATAATCTTAGTACTGAGTGCTGAACCATTGGGGGTACCTACCTGGACACCCATGGTTTGATACCAAATTTTTATTTTAAATTATAGATCGTAGGTGTATCCCTTTCTAATCTCAGCACTTCCTTCAGTTACACCTGAGGAACTCTTATTACCATCAGAGTTCCTCACATACTGTGTACCTACCTGGACACCTATGGTTTAATACCATATTTTTAATTTTAAATTATTTTTATTTATTTATTTATCGGAATTACAGTACCTTTGAGTCAGAGACTCATTTACAAAGGCTCCGCATCAGAATGTAAAAGTTACAAGTATAGAAAGGCGAATAAAAAATAGTGCTTGGAATAATAATTACAGTAACATCCACAGTAATATTGAGAATCAAACACAATACAGAGTGAAAGCTTGGTACAATAGTTGCAGTAACAACAGCAGTAACATTGAGAATCAAAATATAATACAGAGTGAATACTAGATAACAGAGCTGATATAGAATATGGTAACAATGGAAAGAGAATACAAAACAGGAGAAGTAAATGTACAGCAGTAGATACAACCAACAAATGCACTGACATAGTAGGTAAAAGTCTACTGTAAGCAGATATAGTCATCAGAGACATTCTGGGGCAGAGCCGGTGGGGGGGGGGGGGGATGTTGAGAACGCTGGCAAAGTTAAGTGCAATCACATGAGATACCTGTTAGGAGGTGCTGCCAAAGCTTAGGTTTAAAGAACCCCAACTTTTGTTTAGCCAAGACTTCAGCAGGCAGTCTATTTAGTCATACTGGAGCCCTGTACATAAAAGACCGCTGGCACTGGGATGTCGTGCAGAGCGGGAAATTGAAAGAAGCATTAGAGGTGCTCCTCATGTTCCTGGGAGTGGCTGCAGGCATGAGGAATGACTTCAATGATGGTGAAGTGAGGCAGGGAGTGATCTTTGCTAATAGACAGGCCTGGTAAGACAGCCTACACTTAAGACTTAGTAAGTTAGTACGCGAGTAAAGGTCACAAAAGTGTGAGTGACTCTATGGGCTCCGGTTACTAGGTGACATGCTATGTTGAGAGCAATCTTTATTCTATTGAGGACAGTATCAGTAGCAGAGCCATAGATAACTATACCATAATTGATGATAGAAAGAATAGAACTAGTTACTGCCAAATGGAGGGCGTTGGGTGTCATACAGTGCCTATGCCTGTACAGTAACCCAATCCTAATGTTCACTGCCTTGCAGAATAGGTTGACGTGCTCATGAAATGATAGGGAGCAATCTGGGGTAACTCCAAAGTTTGTGAAGCTGCTGACTTGGTCCAGCAGCTGTCAGTGATTATTGAGGATGCTGAGGCACATCCCCTTATGATTGCTTGGGTTGTTAGCAAATACCATGACCTTAGTCTTTTTATTGTTTATTATGAGTTTATGATCAGAGAATCAGGATTCACCTTCTGTAAAACATCTTTAAAGGTCACACTCAAGGGGAAGGGGGTTGGAGTGACTTGAGTAGATAACAGTATCATCTGCATAAAGAAGCAGGTTGCTGGAGCAGGCTAGAGGGAAGGTGTTGAGGAAGAGACTGAAGAGAAGTGGACCAAGAATTGATCCTTGAGGGACTCCTGAGCAGATGGTGTGACTGGAGGAGACAGTATCCCAGATTTTGACATGCTGTGTTCTCCCACCTAGATAGTTAGAGAACCAGGAGGTGGCTTCATGTGAGAGACCAATGGCAGGAAGGGCCACAACTAGGAGGGCATGATTGACTGTGTCAAACGCATTTGTAAGATCTATGTACACAGACCCTAAAAGGTTACCTCAATCGAGCGCTTTGTATACATAACCAGTAAATTCAATGAGGGCAGAGGTGGTGCTATGTCCTTTACTGAAACCATGTTGCTTGCAGCATTAAAGGTTGTATTTTAGTCAGACAATGAATCTGAGACTATCCTTTCGAGGGCTTTAGATAGAGGGGGAGGATTGCTATTGAGCAGTAGTCACTACAGGAGGCCCTATCACCACTTTTGTGAACTAGTGTTACCACTGCAGCCTTCCAATGTTGGGGGAATTGACCGAGGCTGAGAGACTGATTTAACAATTTGTTGAGGGGGAGTAAAACTGCATCAAGGGCCAGGTGAAGGAGTTTTAAGTCCAAAGTGTCACTGCTGTATCTGGACTTACTCAGGACATGTTGCAGGTAAGTGTTGGTTTCCACTGCGGAGACTATCTGGAAGCAGAAAGTGGGGGGGGGGGGTACCAAGACCCAGCATGTGTAGGGTGCCATCAGTTAAGGGGGTATTAGTGAAAATGTCAGGTGGGAGGACACCACTATTATCCGTGAAGTCAGTGTTAAAGGTGTCAGCAATTAGCTGATGGTCTTGCGTGGTGGTACCATTAATGTGTAACATGGAGCTGGGAAGTATTAGCCTTTCCAGTGAGGTCTTTTATGTTGTCCCAAAACTTTCTTCAATTCCACCAGGAGGAGGGGAGAGACTCTCCTGAAAGTGAGCAACTTTAGCTAGGTGAATCTCATGAGTACAGGAGTTTATTGCCGTCTTATACCTCTGCCAGTCCGCAGGGTTTCCAGTGGCATGGGCTTTATGCCAGAGTTTGTCTCTTAAGGCCATGGATTTCAGAATGGCTGGGGTGATCCAGGGGTGGGATTTGCCTTTGATAGTCCATTTGATATATGGGGCAAAGACATCACAGGCTTTGTTAAAAGTAGAGATAAAGTGTGTTAAAGCTTGATCGATGTTTGTGGCAGTGTCAATCAAGGACCAGTCACTGCTGGAGACGTAGGCCTCGAATAGCTTTAGCATACAATTTTTGAGGGTATGCTGGTATGTCGGTTTGGCTGGGAGTTTAGAGGAATGATTCGACCAACGGCAAAGGACCACTATGACTGTGAATCTCTCAGGCCGGTTAGTGAGTATAAGATCTATTAGGGAACTATTTCCAGTTATGTGTTTGATTCTGGTTGGAGAGAATACTAATTGGGAGAGTTCTAAAGCCACAGCTTCATCCCTGAGTTGGGCTGACTCAGGAGCCAGCCAGTTTACATTAAAGTCATCCAGCAAGACAACCTCAGATCTGTTGGGTAGGTTAGAGATCCAATCGAGGATAGTGTTGAAACCTTGCATAGTATTACGGGGAGGAATATAAACTGAGAGGGCAATGAGCAATTTACCTTTGTGCCCAATTGCACTTTTGATCGCCAATGTCTGTACATCATGCCTAGTTACAATATGTGGGAGGACCAGCACATGCAGATAGTTGATTATATAGATCGCACACACACTCTTTCCCCCAGACTGTCATCCCTAAAAAGCATGTAGCCATTCAGAGCAACAGCACAGTCAGGTATTTTGGGGGAGATCCAGGTCTCGACTACAGGAAAGACATCAGGATGGTGCTGCATGACCCAGACCTGAAGAAGGTTGAGCGTTGGCACAAAGCTGCAGATATTAACAGAGGCAATCTTGAGGCCACCCAGGTTACTGAAGGTTTGAAAAGGTGGTGAACCCAGTCCAGGGTTAGGGTGGATGTTGCCAGAGAGCAGGAGTAGGAGTAGGAGTAGACTATGCTGAATTACTATGAACCTAAGGAGCTTAAGATTAACCAATGTTCTCTGATGGTCGGTTTTGTGTCTGTAAGCAGGACGTGGCAGGGAGGGAATGTGAGTAGCTAAAAGCAGTAAGAGGTAGTTAAGCAGGTAGCCAGAATAGACAGGTGGATTTAGGAAGACAGGCAGGAGGTAGGGGGTAGTACTGGCCATAACAGTAGACAGCACCATTGAAGCAACATGGGGCGGGGGATGGATGGGTTGGGGGTTGGGGTTAGGGAAGGTGGGGTAGGCAAACATTAGAAGTAGCAGAGGTAGGACACAGCTAACAGAGGGTCCCATTATTGAGAGAGAAATTGATGTATAGGAATGTCTGGAGGGGTAAGATGGTTGTGAGCGGCACATTAAGTAGATGTAAAAATGGAATTAGGAAGGCTAGCAGTGTCATGGGGGGTAGGCGAGTAATAGTGAGAAGTATTTGGATGACAACTAGTCAGGTAGATGTGTGTTAGATACTATTGCAAAGTGGTAGAGTGTCTGACTACAGTGAAAGAGGTTGGGGGTTCATATTGGGAGGCAAGAGTAGAGGGATAGGAGATTTGTCAAAAAAAAGAGGGAGAGAAAAGTGGGAGACAATGGGAAAAAGGCTAGAGGAGGTAGAGAATGAGAGTGGATAAGCTGTTGATGAAGCGAGATAGAGATATACTCAAGTCTGACCCCTGTTGGTAACAGAATATAAACTGCAAATGGCAAACTAGGGACTTAGTTACAGGTCTGAGAAGTGTCATATGATATCTCTGTCAAATAAAGCGAGGGACAGCCCAGGGTGGGGCAGTCAACAATTAGCATCGACGGGGTAACACCCTGCAAACACAGGCTGGCTGATGCCGATGACCGCTCTCTATTTGGCACATTGTACCTTGCTTGCAGCTCCTGTTGTGCTCCGGCATCTGTGGAGTGAGTGTGTTTGTGTGTGTGTGTGTGGGGGGGGGGGTGGTCACTGAGGAGCCTGAAGATAAAGCCAGGGAACAAAGGGTAGGAAACAGAACAAAAGACTGCAGGGGTCCTACTGTGCATGCGCCAACCAGTCCGAGTAAGAGATGGTGGCCAGTGCAGAGGACACACAAAGAAGCAGGTAAAATTCAGTCTAAATACAATTCAGAGTACAGTTCTTAAAGCTACTCACACAACCAGGGTCACAGGTAGTAAAACGCTGGGTTAAAAAAACTATCAGTGCACTCTGCTGACAGTAATTAAATTAAAGCACAAACAGAATACAGGCTAAAATCAGCAGAGTGCAAAATCAATTGTAGAACTAATTTTACATTAAACACCCTGGAAACACTGGCTGACTGCTCTCGGTGGACTCTCTCTATTTGTCACACTGCATCTTGCTTGCGGCTCCTGTTGTGCTTGGCACCCGTGGAGTGAGTGTATGTATGTGTGTGTGTGTGTGGGTGGGGGTTGACTAAGGAACCTTGCTTGCAGCTCTTGTTGTACTCCGGCATCCATGGAGGCGGAGTGTGTGTGTGTGAGAGTCACAGAGGAGCCTAGCTTGTGGCTCCTGTTGTGCTCTGGCATCCGTGGAGTGAGTGTGTGGGGGGAGGGTCACTGAGGAGCCTTGCTTGCACCTCCTGTTGTGCTCCAGCATCCATGGAGCGAGTGTCAATTGTAGATCGCAGGAGTGTCCCTTGCCAGTCACAGCATTTCCTTCAGTTCCCATGAGGTACTCTTAATACCATCAGAAGTATCTCATGCGCTGCACCATTGTAACCGACTTCTCACTGACTGCTCATGCCATCAGCATTTTAAATTTAAAAAACAGATTTTTTTCTTGATTTAAAAGAAGGTAACGATCTATAATAATTTTATGGGTGAGTTTGGAGGGCCTCTTATGGATGTAAGAGTGTCGCTTCTTGCATCCTTAGGACTGCAGTATTGCTCACCATCAGTTTTCAGTCCTCTAGTCCTAAGAACACACAAGGCAGCACTCATACCAATAGGAGGCCCTCCAACCAGACCCATAAACTTATGATAGAGATCGCCTCTGATATCCCCACTCCAGATCAGGACTAGTGACTGGCAACTGTCAGAAGAATAGCTAGGTGGTTGATGGCTAGGGATATCACAGTATGAAACTTTCACATTATAAACTTACAGATGCCTCTTGCTGTACAAGACTGACATTTCACCTTCCAAATAGCATGTAACACCTCATGGACAGTTGAACCTACCCTTTTTCGAGTTTGTGAAGTGTCATCTCACACAGTAGGGGTGTTAGGGCCGTAAATGCTGAGCTCAGCAGTTCTGTCTGCCCAAACTGTGCGAGTTGATGCTTTTATACTATGAGACATGTCTCGAAAGACCAATGAACTTATTATAAATCACTTGCGTTACTTAGAGTAATTTATAATACGTTTTTTCTTTCTTTTCTGGGCCCCTCCCTGGCTTTGCTTTCCCTCCTGGCTAATCCTCTGAGTCTCCTCCGTGTCTCCTTGCTTGAACTACACCCACCTCTGTCCTTTTGTTGTGGCTGCTAATCCTCTAAGTTCCCTCCCTCTCTGTCCACAACTAATTCCCGTTTTTCTCGTTCTCTATGGGGATTCTTGTACCCTGAATGGGTCAGCTCCTCCACAGCCCTCCCGGCATCAGCCACCTGCTTGCTCCCCACTGCCCAAGGTGCGGTGCCATTTGAAACTGAAGTTGCTCTACTGGACCTGAAGCCAGTTTAACAGACTCCCTCTCCAACTGAGCAGTGCCCTTAGACTGTCCCTATTATAATTTCATTACCTTGGGTAAAGTTCTTAAGCAGGGTGAAGAGCTGGGATCACTGTTACTCTTTCTCTGTGCAGAGTGAATGACTGGGATAACTGCAGCTCTTTCTTTCTCTGGGTGATTTTTGGCCCACCCCCTCCACCACCTCCTTGCTTTATTAAATACACTTTATCTCTCCCAGTGATCCACCCCTACTTCTCTCAAGGTTCACTCTCTGTGTCTTTCTCTCTCTTAAAGGGGTAGTACCTCATACCTGAGGAATTTCCTTTTTTTACTCTGAGATTATTGCCTGTTGAACTCACAAGTGCTGTCTATCCCATCTGCTGATCTATCAGTTTAATTAGGCCTCAATATAGTCTCAAACCCTGTACCTTGTACACCATAGTCGGTACCTCTCCATTGAGCTAACTGGGCACCATACCTTAACCCTGCCTTTTTCTGTCCTTACCTTTTTTTTCTTTCTTTTTTACTAGCCATGTTTTCCTCCCCCTTTCTCCTGTTATTGTTGTCAGCCTTCCCCCATCCTTTCAACCTCTTGCTCTAACCCATTCGGGCATTCTAGTCCCACCTCCACTCCCCTTGAACCCTCCCCCAAGATTTTTCACCTTTACAATTCCTCCTGACCCAGCCTTCCACCCACGGCCCCCTCAAAATTCATTCCCAGATATCCCATGCCCACCTCCCCCATCCCTCTACTGCCCCATGAGTCTTGCCAAGCACACACCAGTCACTATAATAAAATGCCTCAAATCTAAAACTCTTAAGTCACATACCCTCATTTCGTATCTCTCCAGGACCCTCATCCTGTTCTTACTCCTCTCCAGGACCATCCATTCCAGTCCTGGTCCAAAATTCTCCTGTACTGCCACCTTGCAACCTTGCCCCAACAAAGATAAAAACATAAGCATAGTCCACCTCAACATCCAGAGTCTCCCAGCTAAATTTGACTCTTTCCAAGCCTGGGTAGCTATGCACAGTTTTGATGTGATAGCTCTCTCCGAAACATGGCTTTCCCACAAGATTGCTGACAGGGAGATTGAGCTTAGTGGCTACTCCTCTGTCAGAAAGGACAGACTAAGAAAAAAAGGAGGTGGTTGCATGTTCTATGTCTCCAACAAATTCTCCTTCACAGAACACAACCCCAGTTATGAATATTGCCACCTTGAAACCCTCTCCATCCACCTCCACCTAGGACCAAATAAAACCCTTACCCTCACGACTGCCTGCCTTCCCCAGGGAACTCCACATACTGACCTTGAGTCACTCCTGGCCTTGAAGCACTCTTTTCCTATTAAAAGAGAGTGGATGATCCTCAGAGACTTTAACATCAACTGGGATTCCTGCCAAGCCGATACAGCTAAATCTTGCATTGCAAATCTCTGGCTCCACCAGCTTATCGCCTCATCGACCAGCCCTAATTATAAAACAGAAACACAAACGTTAATCGACTGGATCATCATCATGCACCCTTCCCGCTTCATCAGTGCTGGAGACTTGTCCAACTGTATCAGCGATCATTGTGTCATATATTGTCTATGGTCTGCTCGTCTTCCCAAGCACCTCCCTAAATTTTTCTTCACCAGGAAAATAACTGATCAGAACATCCAATTAATTAACCACAATCTCAGACTAGTTTACTGGTCTTTCACATGTAGGCCAGGTGACTGCAACGCCATCCTGGAGAAACTCTCCAGCATCCTAATTAACATCTAGAATAAACATGCTCCACTCAAAAAAATTAGGACGAGGGAAAATTAATGAGTGGGTCTCCCTAGATATTATTTTGTTAATGAGAACAAGGGACAAAACCAGGGCCCATTATCGCAAACACAGAGACCCCACTCAGCTTGCCCTTTCAAGTCCCTTAGAAACAAAGGCAAATTGGCGGTAAGAAAGGCAAAAATAGACTTCCTACAAAACAAGCAACTCAGGGAATCCTCAAACTCCCACCAGCTTTGGGGTACCCTCAAGTGTCTTCTCGGCAAATCCAGAAACTCTGACCCCATCGCTCTGTCTCATGATGTTAGGCTAACCCACTCCCCCAAGGAAGTGACAAAAATCTTTAACTCTTTTTTCGGTTACCTTGAAAAGTACAAATCAGCCACCCCTTCTCCCACATCCATGTCTCCCCCCAACCCCCTCTACCCTGACCCCAATTTTTGGCCTCCCCCAAATTCTTCAAGGCTCTAAAACCAGTGGATACTATCAAACTTATTTGAGGGAACAACCTTAAACCCAGCAAAGGTGCCAATGGTATCGACTACAAAATCCTTAAATGGCCCATCAGTGTCCTTGGAATACCCATCACCAATCTTCTAAGCAGCTCCCTCTGCTCTCATACCTTCCCCAATGCCTGGAAATCAGCCACCATCAAGCCATTATTCAAATCCAGGTCCAGAAGTGAGGTCGATAATTACCGTCCTATCTCCCTTCTAGCCCCCTTATCAAAGATCATTGAGAAAGTTGTTCACTCTCAACTTACTGCCTGCCTGGAAGCCAACAACCTACTCTCCTGTGCTCAACATGGCTTCAGATCTGGTTACAGCACAGAAACTGTCCTGGTCAGGTTCACTAGTGACATCCTTAAGGCCAATGACAAATGCCAATACACTGGGTTAGTGTTTGTCAACCTGAGCAAGGCATTCGACTTTGTGGACTACGCACTCCTACTTGACACCCTCAAAGATCTGCACCTCTCCATCAATGTCATAGATTGGTTCGGAAGAAAAATTTCCAGGTGATCCCATAAAACCTCCATTGAAGGTCATCTCTCTGACAAATGCCCGATCAAATATGGGGTCACCCAGGGCTCAATCCTGGGTTCCCTCCTGTTCTCACTTTTCATTAATGATCTCCCCTCTATGTGCCTTAACACACAACTTGTCCTCTATGCCAATGACGAATCACTATACAATAGTGACTTCAACCCATCCTCCATGTTCAGCAATCTACAGTCTGATTTTGCAAAGTTGCACTCTTGGTTCTCTGGAAATGGTACAGTCCTAGATTGTAAGAAGAACAAGTTTATAGTCTTCTCAGGCCCTAGAAAATCCATCGTCACTGGCCTTACATTAGTTGATAACTCTGGCTACCCAATTGAACAGGTGTCTGAATTTAAATACCTTGGGCTCCTCCTGGATCCTCACCTCTTCTTTAATCTCCATGTTAACAACCTCACACAGAAGACCCACAGCAGGCTTGGCCTTCTCTATAGGATAAGAAAGTTCCTTATCCCTGCAACCAGGCCTCACTTAGCAAACTCTCTTCCCCTGCCACTCATCGACTATGGATCCATCATCTTCTCCCCCCACTGCATCTCTACTCTATTCCAAACTAAGATCAACCTACAACAACATTGCCTGTTTTGTCACTGGTTTACCATGGAATACTCACCACTGTACCCTCTACTCCTCCCTTAGCTGGCCCACCCTTGAAGGGTGGTTCCAACAAAAAATGCTCTCCTTCCTCCATAAGATACACCTGAATTTGCTGCTGCCTAGTGTGATTTCCCTCTTTCCCTTCACTACCACCATGAGGGCCACCAGAGGGGCCTTAAGTATGGTTTTCAACACCCCTTTCTACTGCACTAAGCAAGCTCAGAACTCGATCACCTATAAGGGCACTAAGCTGTACAACCAACTGCCCCCAATATCCAAGCCTGTAGGTCCATCCACACCTTCAACTCCTACCTCAAAGTTCACATACTCAATTCTTCCATCTGCAGCTGCCCCAGGCGGCCCTCTAGTTAAACCAGGCTGCTCTCCACCTTGCATATCTCTAGACCCACCTTGCTTTACGCTAGTTCTTGTTACCTCTCCCCCCTCTCCTCTCCTCCCTCACACCCATCCCCCCTACCCCTTGCTCCCCCCCCAACTTAGTTTTCACTCCCACCACCCACACCTAGCCTAGGTTTCTTCATATTTCAATCAAGGACCCGATTACAACCAACCACAAAAGACTTGCACTTTTCTCACCTCTAGCACTTTGGTTACTGATCCTTCTATACCCCTTCCCTTCTCTTTCCTGCTTGCCATATGTTACACATGTAAATGTTCGGGACGCTCTATGCGTTTCTCTCTTTTTACTTTATTGTAATCGATTGCCTCCTGTTTTTCAGTTTATGAAAATTGTTGTAACTGTTAGACAACTGTTAGTCTTTTGACATTGTTCTATATATCTAAACCATTTGTTTGGATTGTTTCCACTGTGTAGATCTTGTTTCTGTTAGACTCTGTTTTGTATTGTCATACCTTCTTGGTATCTCTTACACTGGACGTTTGTGAAAATGGGCATTTTTGCTCACATACCTTCCAGTATACAAATAAAGATTGATTGATTGATTGAAGTTTTGCAATTCTTTTTTTATTAAAAAGAGTGTAATACCCCCCACACACATGTGCTGTAGAACCCTGTAAAGTCCCTGTATGAGACAACCAAATGTAGGATAAGAGGCTAAACAGTTCTGAGATCCAATTGACAGTAGTCACATAATTTACAAAGACTCCGATGAATAGAGAACTGGTCAACCCACTCCCCCAATGATGGGCACCTGACCCCACCCACAACACTGGATCTAGGCTTAGTATATCCCACAAGATCATCTTGGGGGTCTTTTCCAGATTGCACCATCCCAATTGTTATCACAGGAGTCTATTGCTCCACTGATTCCCCTCCTGATGCAGTTAAGGGTATTCTATAAAAGCTACTGGACCCTTTACCCAACAGGGAAAACATCATACTTGGTGACTTCAACATCAACTGAATTGCCAGTATTGGACGCTCCTCTTACTTTAATATACATTCAGAAAAATCGAAACCCTAAACCTGAGCCAGATTATCTCCTTGCCCACCTGCTTTAACTGCAGCACTTCCAATCACAGCACAACAGATTGGGTGCTGACATCTCACTCTCAGAGAATCCTGGCAATGGACACCTTGCCTGATACATTTAGTGATCACTGTATGACCTACTGCATGAGGAAAATCAAATCAGTAGCAACCACTTCCAGGGGTTTCAAACAGGACACATTCCTGCAAGATCTTGTACTGGCTAACTGACACACCCCTAAAAGCACAGGACCCCCAAGGAAGCTTCAGTTCAATACTACCTCCACTGCAGGGTATTACATAGATGCTATCACGTAGCAAAATGCTATGCAAAACAGGGAACAATGCTAAGCATTTCCAGAAATGCATAGCAGTAGACTGCTAACCAATGTTTGAGTGAGTCCATGGCACAGTAGACAACATAAAACCATCTGTTTTTTTTTTACATTTGCTAATCAATTTGTGTCTAGTGCTATGCATTTTCACAGTTCATTAGCACTGTCTCACATAAAACTGCTAATCAATTATTTTTGCTTATTTAATATCCTGCACTGCAATATGCAACAAACATGCCCCAGTTAAAATGTCCAAAGTTCAGGGATGCCATCTGCCCTGGATCTTTCCTGATATAAGTGAATGCTTCCAGCACAGAGATGTAGCATGGACCAGGCATAAATCTACAGGACAAACATTGGACAGGCAAGCCTTCACCTCCCTTCACAACCTCTGTACCAAACTCACGAGATAGGCCAAAGCAGCTTCCACAGCAAGCTCGTGTGCAATCAGTCAGATGTCCAAATTCTAGAAAATGATTCACAGCTTCCTCAGCCCCTCTCCTTCATTAGCAGGAGACCAGTCGGCTTTGGCTGCACTAGAATAGCTGAAGTTCTAAACCAGTACCTTACGGATTGTCCGAGTGCTCTAATCCCTGATCCTGCCCCATCCACTAACACCATCATTCCACCAGGCACAACACACCAGAGCCAATCTTCCCAGCTGGCAAATTCTTCATCCAGGACATCTCAGCTGAAGATGTCTACAAAAGCTTTCATGCTTAATACTTCCTTCGGCTGTGGTGATATGGCAGTTCCCAAAAATTTCTTAACACTGATGCCCCTGCAATAGCTGCTCACATTGCCAGGTCCCTCTCTGCTGGCTCCTTTTGTGGTAGAAAGCACACCATGGTTGTTCAGTCCATATTCACAAAGGTTTCCCTCCAGACGTGCCATCCAACTATCATCAGATATCCCCCCTAGTCCTACCCATCCTCTCCAAAGTTTTTGACAGGTTGGTGAGCAGGTAGCTCTCCAACTTCTACTCAGGCTCTGGCTTCCTGATCCTATATTAGTCTGGATTTGGATCATCCACTCCACTTACACCTCCCTCCTCTGAGTCACTGACCACATTCACTCAGGCATGGACAAGAGCATGGGCACAGGAGCCATTTTCACTGACTTACAGTAGCTAAGGCCTTCGGCACCATGGACCACAACCTTCTACTGGACAAGACGTCTTCCCTCCATCTCTAATCTGGTTTCAATCTTACCTAGCTACCCACTACCAGTCTGTTAAGCTAGGTGGAACCACATAACTAGGGAGGAACCAGTAGCAGTGCAGGAGGAGTTTAGGAAGCTGGGGAGGGGTCTTAGGTAGGTGGCATGATCTGCAACTTTTTCAGAGGTTCTACCAGTCTATGAAGTGGGGAAGCTAGGGTTCTCAGCACCTAAAACTTCAATGCTTGGTTGAAGGGGTGGTGCAGAGAGGGTGGGGTTGGTTTCATTGGGGACTGGGGCTCCACCTTGAGAGAGAAGTGCCTGTACAGCAAGGATAGCCTGCATCTGTCTAGTGGGGACTCCAAAGTCCTCAGTGAGCAGTTTGGATGCTAAATTGGAAAGCATTTAAACTGATCAGGGGGACAATGTAAAGCAGAAGGGCCTGGTCTGCCTTCCATCCCCACAGGCCCCAGAAGGAAACTACTTGAATCTGGAGGAGACTGAACTGCAAAGCAATTTCAGAAGTAAAGAATCCCAGGGGTAGGACACATAATTAGAATCAAAATTAGGAAAGGGACACACAGGGAAAGACAAATATTAACTGGGATAGAGGAAGGGGAAAGCATTCTGGAAAGCCATGTGTGAAAATGGCAGAAGTCTTGGTAAGAAAATATCAGACATAAAGACCACCATGGTGGAGGCAGACCTGGACTTGGTAGCCATTACAGAGACAAGGTGCAATGAAAACCAGGACTGGAACTTGTCTATACCATGTTATACTCTATATAGGAAGGACAGGGAGGGTAGGAAGGGGGGAGAAGTGTCTTTCTATGTTCGAGATTGTATAAAGGCTACAGAGATGTGAGGGAGGGTAGGTGGAGTGGAGGCACTGTGGGTCAACCTGGAAAAATGTAAAGGAGTCATTGTTCACACTGGAGTGATATACAGGCCTTTTACACAGGGGGAGGCAGTGGATATGGAATTGATGGAAGAAATCCATAGGATGGCAGAAAAGGGGCGAGAGGTTCTGGTGGGAAACTTCAGTTTTCCTGATGTGGAGTGGAGCATCACCGCTGAATCATCTACTTGGAGTTGGGACATCCTGAACACCCTGCAAGTATCCTCACTCAGGCAGCTAGTTGTGGAGCCTACCCGAGAGGGGGAAATACTAGATCTGGTATTAATGAATGGGGAAAGTGTGGTGGAGGTTGAAGTGGGAGACCACCTAGGAAACAGTGACCATTGTTCAGTATGGTTCCACATAAGAACCAGGGTGGAACAGAGCCACACTAAGACTAGGGTTCTGGACTTTAGAAAGGCCAACTTTAAGGTAATGGGAGAATATCTGAAGAATGCTCTGGCTAAGGTAGGGGAACTTGATGGAGTTGAGGAATAGTGGGCAAAGATTAAGGAGGGTGTCTTAAAGGCTACAAATCTCTGTGCCGGGCAGGTTAACAAGAACAAGAGAAAGAAGAGGCCTATATGGTTCTCTAAGGAGTTAGCGAAAAATGTAAGGTAAAAAAGGCCCTTTAAAAGTTACAAAATGACCCAGAAGGAGGAGGACAGAGAGAAATACCACAGAAAACAAAAAGAGGCAGGGAGGGCCGTAAGGAGAGCCAAAGCACAAGCAGAGGAAAATATTGCTAACTCATTGAAAAATGGCAATGAGACATTCTTTAGATATATAAGTGAAAAGGAAAGGACCAAGGGGGATACTAAGGCTTAAAAGGGAAGTAGGGGTTTACGTGGAGGAGGACCGACATACTGAGCAAATATTTTTATTCAGTATTCACGGAGGAAGGATCAGGGTGCAGGCCAGTTATTAGAGAAAGGGACCTCAAGGGAATGAAAATGGACATGAGCCCTTTCATAGTGGAGAGGTTACTAGGGGAACTATCTCGGTTAAGAGTGGATAAGGCAATGAAACCTGATGGGCTGCACCCTAGGGTATTGATGGAACTCAGGGAGGAGTTGGCTGCACCACTAACAGCCCTATTTAATCTATCACTGGAAACAGGAGTGGTCCCAGGGAACTGGAGCAGGGCAAATGTAGCCCCACTCCACTAAAGTGGAAGTTGGGGGGGGGCTCGGTGGCTGGAGGGGTTTGGCCACCTGAAGGAGTAACCACTCAGGAGGGGCCATGAGGGTAAAATGATTATGCAAGATAAAGTGGAAGCAGGGAGGAGCCAGGGAATTACAGGCCAGTCAGTCTAACTTCAGTAGTGGGAAAAGTTATGGAATCACTACTGAAGAAACAGTTGGTGGAATTCCTTGTGGCCAATGGACTGCAGGATCCAAGACAGCATGGCTTCATGGGGAAGATCCTGTCAGACCACCCTGACTGAATTCTTCAATTGAGTTACTAAGATATTGGATCGAGGATGTGCAGTAGACATGGTCTATCAGTATTTCACTAAGGCCTTCAACACTGTTCATCACAGAAGATTGGTAAATAAGCTGAACAGTCTTGGGGTGGTCCCAAATTAGTTAGGTGGGCAGAAAACTGGCTACAGAACAGGTATCAAAGGGTGTCAGTAAATGGCATTCTTACAGAGAAAGGTAACGTGACCAGTGAGGTGCCACAGGGGTCAGTATTTGGCCCAGTCCTCTTTAATAGGGCTGGCAGTATAGCCTAGAGGTTAGATTAATGAGCTGTGAATGAGCTTGGTATATCAAGCAGACCACACCTGGGTTTGATTCTCACAACCTCCACTTGCATGCTGTGTGACTCTGAGCAAGTCACTTAACTGCCCAGTGCTCCCAGGTCACCCCTGAAAACAGGTACGTGTGCCTAGTGGACCTTACCTAGTTCTCAAAGACATAAAATAAAATAACTTTATCAGCAACACTGTAGAGGAGCTGGAAGGGAAGGTGTGCCTTTTTGTGGATGATACAAAAAAAACTGCACCAGAGTCGACACACTAGGAGGAGTTGAAAGTATGAGAGAAGATCTAATGAAGCTGGAAGAATGGTCACAAGTCTGGCAACTGGGGTTCTGTGCAAAAAAGTACAAAATCATGTACCTAAGGTATGGGAACCCAATGTAAAGTTACCAATTAGGTGGTGAAGAGCTGCCAGTAACAAAACAAGAAAGGGACATGGGTGGTAATCATTTCTAATGACTTGAAGGTGACTAGGCAGTATGACAAGGTGGTAGGAAAAGCTAACAGGATGCTTGGATGCATAGGCAGGGGTATCATCTGAAGGAGAAGAGAGGTCATAAAACCACTGCATAGCTCACTGGTGTTCCTCACCTGGAGTACTGTGTCCGATTCTGGAGGCCCCATCTCAGAAAGGACATACTGACAGGGTGTAGACAGGGTGTAGGCAGTCCAAAGGAGGGCAACCAAAATGATACTGGGCCTACACCAGTGATCCTATGAGGAAAGGCTCAGGGAACCAAATATGTACTCACTGGAAGAGAGAAGGGAGAGGGGAAACATGATTGAGACTTTTAAATATCTCACAGGTATAAACAAAGTGCAGGAGAGGAGCATCTTCCATTGTAAATGATGCTTAGGGACAAGGGGTAATTCTATGAAGTTGGAGGGGGGAGGCTTAGGGGAAATATGAGGAAGTTGTTTTTCACTGAGATGGTGGTGAATGATTGGAACAGCCTCCCAGAGGAGGTGGTGGGGCAGAGACAGTTGTGGGTTTCAAGAGCACATGGGATAGACATAGGGGGATATTAGAAAAAAGGCAAGCAAAGGGGTAATCTGAGACCAAGTGGGACCTCATATGAGAGTAATGTAAGCAGAGAAAAAAAGAGCAGACTGGGTGAGCCAAGTGGTCCTTTTCTGCTGTCAACTTCTATGTTTCTATGTCCCCAAGTCATCCCAGGGTTTCCACAAAGGCTCTGTCTTGGAGTCCAGTGTTCTTCACAGTTTTCATCAACGACTTCCCCTTAGCTTTGTTCTCCTTCAGAATTTAAATGTATGCTGATGATACAATTATCTATGTATGCAGCCTACTGTCTCCTCCATTGAGGAGCACCTACAACAGGACATCTATGCAGTACAAAAATTGTGCCAGGGCAACTGATGAGTCATGAAGCAAAAGAAAACTGTCTCCATGCTGTTGGGATCCATTCACTGGATATGCTCCTCCCAATTCTCACTGAACCTATGTTCCTGCTAAGATGAACCCCTAGACTCCATATCTACACACAGGTACTTAGGCCTTCATCTGGACCAACACCTCTACTACTCTCCCTGTGGCTTATACGCAGAAGCCAAGTGCTATGCAAAACTTGAGGCAAAGAGCTGCCTTCAGCCTCATATCAGGAAACATTTGGTTGAACACTTTTCCCCTGCTACATTATGGGGACATTTAATCTGGATTAACACCTCCACCCAGACCAAACTTACTGCTCTATTCAATGCCTTATGTAGATTCTTTTTGACCAATCACCCCCCCCCAAACTCTACACTGCATCACATACAACAAACATGTGTGGGTGCCTCCTTCAATGACATACTCGCTGCACACCACACTAGTAGGTAGTACATACTGGTCAGGTAAACTCCCTAGCCACCTCTCTGATCTTTCACTCTGTCAACAAACCTCACCTAGTCACTCAGGTCTGAGGATGGCTGCCAATTCCAAATCCCATGCTGCAGGCACAACGTAGGGTAAGCCACCATTAACTACAGGCTTCATGCCACATGGAACTGCCTTCCTGCCACTATCACATCTCCTACCTACTTCTCATGCACAAGATTAATCAAGGTTCATCCCTCCTTTTCGATTTCATGCCATAGCTTCCCCAGACACAGCTTCTGTACTTGCAGTTGACATTGATCTGCACCACATTGTATGTATGTTATCCTTCAGTCAACCAAGAGGCTTGATACAATGATTTTGTCTCTGGTGCTGTAACTTAAGACTGCCTGCACTGTGCTTTGCTGTATGGACTTTACCCTGTAGACAAACGGGAGGCTTACTATAACTTCACTATTTGCACAATGTACATTATATAACTTTGTCTTTGTACTGCATCTGTGTTTAAGAACTTTGTAAGGGAATGTAATATTCCCTATGATCACCTTCCCCCACCCTGGTCGCAACTGGAAATGGGTCTCCTGTGTTGACTTGTTTATCTGGTCAAACATGTTTTAAATAAAATAAACAAAATATCCATTTCCCACAAATATCCTGGACAGACTGCGGTTGTTAGAGTTGGCTTTCCTTCTGTACTCTGGGAGGGTCTGTTCTGTGGACCAGTAAAGATAGCAATTGACCCAGTGACAGTACAAAACTTTCAGAAACTCCTGGAGGATAGTCCAGAATGTGTTACTTCTTGAAGTTTGGGGATTGGCAGAACCCTAAGGAGTGACAAGATGGTGGCTAGGTAGGAGCCAAAAAAGGATTTGCATTCACTGTATCTAGAAGTAAATCACCAGGGTCTTCAATCATCCCTGTTCTGTGAGGCACCATGGTCTAGTGGTTTAAACATATGCTTGGGAAGCACAGACCCAGGATTAACCCTTAGGCTGCCATCAAAATTAGAAAGTATAGGAATTCTGGACTGATATACAGTAGCAGCCACAGACACTGCCAGCTATTTCCCAAAATGTCTGTGATATTTCCAGAAATATCTCATACTTTCTCCATTTCCACAGTAGGGGCAGCAGAGAGAAACTCTTTAGAAATGTTGTGAAATAGCTGGAAATAGCTGGCAATGTCTGTGGCTACTACTGTATCAGTCCACGGCCCTGCAAGGGTTAAATCCCAACACAACACTTAACCCAACACAAACCACCTCACCTATCAGTGCTCAAGTCCTCCCATCTGTAAAAATAGGTAAAAGCAGGACCCCAATGAAAATGACCTTTAGGTGGGGTATACTGGGTAAACGAACTATATTAAAAAAACACAGCCAGGGCAGATCAAGTGATGCAGAGTGCTGAGAAGAAAATCCTTCAAGAAGCTCCTGCCTCCCGATCACTAAATCATCTTTTCTGGACATCTGAATTCCTTAATTTCCCCTGCTTTCAAGATTCAGTGCTGTCTGAACACTTTGGAAGCCTGGTCTGAGTGTAAAATTAGCGGATGGAGGCTTACATGAAGAAAGCCCCGCAGAAGCAACCCCCCCCCGCTACTCCCAAAAAGGCCTCTAAGAAATCCAGGGCTTCGGGTGGGCCTGAGAAGCCTGATCCTCCAAGTCAATTTGGAGAGCAGGAACCTTTAACGCTCACTAGGTTCCTTGAAGAGTTTAAGCCCTTTCGTGAGGAAATAAAAGAAATGGCGATGGATCTGAAGTCTGGGGAAGTCTCTCTCCAGAAAATTAGATGAAGTCTCGCTATCTGTTTCAGATAACACAGCTCGAATAGTCTCAATAGAGAAAAAGTTAGAAAATCTAGATCCTGATCTGGTGACTATGCGTCAGAAATTATCTGGTCTCGAAGCCAAGCTCGAAGATCTAGAGGGCCGCAGCCACAGAAACAACGTTGTGATACTTGGGTTACAGGAGGGAGAAGAAGGCCAACATGTTGTGGCATTTGTGCAGAAGTTGGTGGCGGGTTGCGGCCCTCACTGGCCTACCTATATTATAAATGACTCCACAGGTCCCTATAGCTAAACCTTCTCGGAGGACACCCCCGTCCCATTATCTGTCGGTTTTAAACTTCTTGGAGAGGCAGCATTTTCTGCAGAAAATGAGAGCTTTGCAAGAGGTTCACTGGGAGAACATGAAACTGAGAATTTCACAAGATTTGCCTGGCTCAGTTCGCCTGAAGCGGAAGGCGTTCCATCCCATTGTTTCTAAGATAATTGCGGCAGGCCTGAAATTCAGGATAGGATACCCAGCTAGGTTACAGGTTCTAGTAAATGGATCCTGGTCCAACTACGATGATCCTGCAGTTGCCCTGACAAGTCTTAAATCTACGCTACCAGATCTATATAAGGAGCCCTGAGATGCTATGTTTGCAGAATGGAGAGATGTGTAGAGCTGAGAATTGGAACTTTTGTGTTTTCCCTTTTTGAGAAACTGTTCAGTGCGAACGGGAGGAGAAACTTCCCCTGCTTTGTTTGGACTGGAGGGATCAGCACAGGGCACGCTTGCTACTAGTTTCCATGGCTCCAATTGCAGAGGGCCCATGCTGGTTAAGGGCAAAAGGACACTTAGGGTCTCGCGACTTGTTTACCGGGGGAATAATATTTCAAATTTTAGTATTTTTTGTATGGTAAACACAATAGAAAGGAGAGTCGGTTTTGCTGAGATTTAGATTTGTGTTTATTTCATCTGGATGGGAATTAGAGCGGTCTTGGGCTTTTTATGTAGATCATTTCACTCTATCATGACCTGGAATTGGCCGCTAGAGGGCATATCAGGCATTAGTAATTCACAGGTGTGCAGCCCTCAATTCGAGGGGGATCTCTCCGAACCTTCTCACTAGACTCGAGTGCAAGACAACTAACTTTCACATGGAGAGCCAGTGCACTTGGAGGCTGGATATTTCTGGGAAGACGCGTTTTTTCTGTCTTCCCTTCCTGCGATGTGATTACTATCTCTTTCTCGATACCTGCTCTCAGTCTGTGGCACAGGTCATTCCCCCTCACTGGGTTCCCGATCTGGTTTTAGTTCTTGCATAAGTGCCTCACGAGGCATGGATGATTTCAATTTTCTCTTTCAGTTTCATTCAGGTTTCCATAGCTACCTGGGTTGTACATGGCTTTTTGCTGTGGCCCTTTTCTAATAGGTTCCCAATAGGTTTACACTTCGGTGTGGAGGTATTGAAAGCCCAGGACCATTTTCTCTTTTTTAGGGATAACCAGCATTGTTTTGTTTTCTATACGAGGATAGCAAAATGTAAGAGTTGTTATTAACAGGGGTGCATCATCGGGGGGCAGGAGATGAAGGAAAAGCATCAGTACTGTGCTGAACGTTGCTTGTGACAGTTTAGAGGGTTGGAGGGGCGGGTTTCGGGGTATTGTTGAAGGGTAGGGGGGATGTGATGGACTTAATTGTGGGGGGGTTAGGGAGGAGGGAGGGCTTTACTGCAGTAACCATGGGTGTACATTTGCAGGGGCTATATATCCCATATGCTGAGCTGAAAACACGAAGTCTAATTACCATTACTGGATGGCTAATGAGACAAAGTTGCGACTTGGAATGTTAAGGGGATCAGGAAAAAGCACAAGCAATATCAGGCTCTTAAACATTTAAGCTTACTTAGCTCTCAGATAACTTTTTTACAGGAAACCCACTTATTAGAAGTGGAAGCTTTACAGTTAAGGATACAACAGGTGGGATTGGTTTACAATGCCCAGGGATCTACAAATAGCTGCGGGGTCATGCTCATGATTAATAGGGGTATTCCCTTTGTTTCTACACAGGTTATTAAAGATCCCGAGGGAAGGTTTATCCTTGTTAAAGGTACTCTCTGGTCTGTTTCAATATTACTTGGCAGTATCTATGACCCTAACATAGATGACCCAGGATTTTTTTATGAGACTTATATCTGCTATTCTCCCAATGCTTCCCATCAGGATTATTTTAGAGGGGGATTTTAACCAAGTACTTGAGTCTAATTTAGATAGGTCAGGCAAAGGTCTGGGAGGGGTCACTCTGGGGCAGAAGGCTTTTAAAGATCTATTGGATCAATGCGGGCTGTGCGATGTCTGGCGTATTTTACATCCCGCTTCTAGGGAGTTTA
Source organism: Neoceratodus forsteri (assembly GCA_016271365.2). NCBI lineage: Eukaryota > Metazoa > Chordata > Ceratodontiformes > Ceratodontidae > Neoceratodus > Neoceratodus forsteri. The sequence goes on along the minus strand of CM057450.1, from coordinate 847,602,322 downwards.
CCTTCAGGTCAATGACGCACGGCTCGCAGTCCCGCATTGATTACTTACTTATTTCTCAGTGCCTATTACCTGGGGTTAAGCCTTCTGTGATTCAACCTGGCCCAATCTCTGACCACTCACTAGTTTTATGTAAACTGGTACTGCTTAATTTACCTAGCAGGGAAACCAGATGGGAACTTTAATGAACAACTTCTCAAGGATGTTAAATGCTGAAAACTTATAAGAGGGCAAACTGAATCCTTTTTTTCATCTAACCAGTTAGATAGTGCAAAGCTGGACATTTTTTGGGGGGCCTTTAAGGCCTTCATGAGAGGGATCCTTATCAGCATGGCGGTTGGTAGGAAAAGGGCACAGGAGAAGGAATTAATATCTTTACTATCCCAAATTAGATCACTTGAAAATAATTTCTCGATTAATCCTCCCGATGAGGACATGAGAAAACTCTTAGTGTTGAAAGATAGATATTTGGAGTTACTCTGAGACAAAGCAGAATTAGCTATTATTCATACAAAAGCTAGTTACATTGACCAGGGAGAAAAGGCAGGGCGCCTACTGTCACTGCGTATTAAGCAACAAGAATCAGTGAGATTTATCCCTCCTATCAGGGCAATGGCTGATGGATCCTTAAAAGTATCTCTCACTGAAATAGTTCAAGAATTTGCCCATTATTATACAAACTTGTACAGTGACATGGAGCACCCCCCTTGCCCTGGGAGTACGGAGAGTTACCTGAAAGATTCCCATTTGCCCTTTCTCTCTGACTGACACAAAGATTTTCTGGTTGCTCCTATTTCTCAGGAGGAAATTGCTGATGTTATTAGTGAATTGCCTGCAGACAAGGTCCCAGGCCCCAATGGTTTTTCCTCCTTATTTTATAAAGTATTTAGGGACCTTCTATCACCAGTACTTTGCCGTTTATTCCAGTACATTTTAGCTGGGGCGGAGGCCGACTCCCATCTTTTTGAGGTCTTGATTGTTCTGCTCACCAAACCAGATAAAGATCTTGAGCTGGTTCAGAGTTACAGACCTATCTCACTTTTAAATCAGGATATTAAAATTCTCTCCAAAATATTAGCCAATAGGTTAACGGTAGTTCTTCCTGAGTTGATAGGTACAAACCAGGTAGGACTTATGAAAGGGCGTTCATCTTCTGACCACTTACATACCTTATCACATGTCTTCTCGGCCACCTGGGATGCTGAGTTCCCTGCAGGACTGGTCTCCCTGGATGCCGAGAAGGCATTTGATCAAGTGAACTGGAACTTTCTGTTCTGAGTTCTGGAAGCATTTCGTGTTCCCTCTCTGTTTATTTCCTGGGTTGCCACACTTTATAAAAACCCTACCGCAAGAATTTCTGTGAATGGGGCATTCTCTAAGCCCTTTTCGCTTCACTCGGGAACTAGGCAAGGATGTGGCTATTGTGCCTTTGTTATTTAACTTATATTTAGAACCTCTCATTCAAAATATTCTCAATAATGTTTCTATACAGGGTGTTAGAGTTGGGTGACATGAAATTAAAGTCACTGCATATGCTGATGACCTGCTGATACACTTATCTCACCCTGTATCCTCTGTTCCGGCTTTGCTAAGGGAAATAGCAAGATTTAGCGACCTGTCCAATTATAAACTGAATGCTAGTAAATCTCTAGTTTTCCCACTAAACCATAAAGTTTTCAAAAATGACATTAGTCCTTTAGGTTTGTGTTGGACTTCCAGGTCATTTAAATATTTGGGTATCAAGCTTTCTCGTAACCCTCTAACATGGTTTAAGGAAAACCTGGATTCTCTCTCTCGCAGTTGATAGCTCACGACCTCGAGAGGAGAGGTGGTCCAAACTTCTTATTTCATTATGGGGCCGGATCAACATAATTAAGATGAACATATTTCCTAGAATTTTCTATCCATTATCTCTTCTTAACACTTTTATTCCTTTACTCTGGTTCAAAAAGACACATGGTGTATTCACCAGATTTATCTGGGCTGACAGATACCCTCGGCTGGCTTATCATAAGCTGGCAGCCCCAAAATTGGTGGGGGGTTTACGCATTCCCCATCTGGCCATATATCATTGGGCTAGTCACTTAGCAAAATGTCTGAGATGGGTATCCCCGGCCCAGAAAAAGAGCAACCGGTTTGGCTTAGAATAGAACTGGATGCAATCAAGTTCAAGAATTTGGACCCTCTTACACTATTTTTCCTTAAGTTTCCCCAGGTACGTATGACCGAAGAGTGCCCCATAATAATGACTTCTTTAAAGATTTATTCTCAATTGTGTTCATTTTTACAATATTCTCCTCATCGGGACCTGGCCCAGTCTATTTGGAATTCCCCATCTTACAAGAACCAGATTTCCCGTCAATGGTTGTCCCAATTGGAGGATAGGAAGCTTTTGTCTCTTACGGATGGAGAGGGGCATTGGTCATCAGTGGAAGATATTATTAAGAAATTTCTCATTCCAGTTTCCTCTCATTTCAAAGTTATACAATTAAAGCCTTTACTTGTAATCGATTTTGGTAATACTCCTCCCTCCCAGACCATCACTTCTCTGATACCTGAGGTTTCCCCACTTTCTGGATCTTCATGTGTAATCACTAAGCTATATCAGGTTTTGTTTCACAAAAAATATGGTGGTCCCTTTGGACCTACAAGATTCTGGAATAATTTTTTCCCTCAACATTATTTGGATTGGCATTCTCTGTGGAGAACATGTCATAAATACATTTCTCAAGACAGATTGTGTCTCATGCAATATCATATTTTACATAACTTGTATTACACCCCGGTTAAATTTCAGAAGTGGGGTTACCTGAATTCCAATATATGCAATAAATGTTTGCAGGAAGAAGGAACACTTTTCCACATGTTTTGGTCCTGTCCTAAAATCTCCCCCTTATGGGATTCAATTAAAACTTTCCTGGCCCTCTGCTGGGTCTTCAGGAATTCTTTATTCCCGAGATCTGTCTGTTGGGGTACTTATCATTTATTACAGTTAAGGTACGAAAGTTTCACATTTCCATGATTGCCTTATTGGCTAAGAAGCTTATTCTATGCCACTGGAAAGATAAGTCCTCTCCATCTGTCCAGGAATGGGTAAAAGAAATTCTGTCCAATCTGCGCACAGAAAAAGCGATTGCCAGTCTCCACAATAGAATGGCAACATATACCAAAATCTGGGATCCCCTTCACTCTCTAATTTCTCTGGTTCAAGTCTAAGTATCTTTCAGACTATATTGTCATATAAGACCTTAAGTAAGGTGCTTGGCATTTGATGGGCATTAGGTTGGGTTACTGCAGTATGGAGAGGGAAGGGTGGGTCAGGCAGTTATTCCTTTATATTGTATCGGAATGTTAATGTCACTGTCATTTAAATTGCCTTTTATTGTGGAAAACATATTAATAAACTTTAAACTGAAAAAAAAACACAGCCGCCATGTGCTCCTGATTTGCTACTGACTGCACTTCATTCTCTCTGTGTTCTTTTAAAACAGGACACAGCTACAACTCCACAGGTACACTTGTGTTTTTTAAAAATTGCAACTTGCTTGATTTTGGCAGAAGTGGGGTTCCTGCCAAAAAACAAACATTCCTCAGATTATTCTACCCAAACTCCATACACCCTCAAAAAAAAGTGTGTCGCTACACACACACATAAAATCCATGTATAAAAAAACTACTACAATAACTGACTTGAGAAGGACTACAGTTCAGCCTGATATTCAACTAGCCTTTGCCTATGTATTGTTTCTAACTGCTCATCTGCCATTCTTGTGTGTGAAATTGCTACCTGGGTTGTTAATCTCAACTATCCAGTTTTTGACTACAGCTGCAGTCTAGGTACATGCCTAGGCACTGCAAATCACATGCAGTAATCCCAATAACAGAGAAGTAAGCACCAGAAAATTGTACTCAGAGCAGATCCAACCATACCCCATCTGAAACAGTGTGTAGTGCTATGTATTTTATACTCATACATACCCTTATACCAGGAAGCTTTATCGATGTTCCACATAATATCAGAGCTGTTTCTGCACACACAAATATTACAGAATTATACTGATAGACACATTCCTTTTTACGTTCGCTTGCGCGCATGCGCAAGGAACATTTTGGGAGAGTAGCACACTTGGAGGTGTGCCTCTCCCATCCAATGCACTGCTCCCTTGAGCAGGTGTGGCAGTCCTGCACCAATGGGTGCAGGAGCTCAGTATGACAGTGGTGTTCCTCTGCTTCAAAGGAAAGCACCGCTGCCATACTGGCGCTGCCCGTCATGATGTCCCCCCTGCATCATCGCTGCCACCCCCCGTCTGCGTCCACGCCACCCCCCACAGCTTTGGTGCCTCAAACTTTGTTTGCGATGGGAAGTGCCCAATCCCCGTCGGCTCCACAGCACCCAAACCGTCCCTGCTGCCACACTGGGAGCCCACCCAAGCGTGTCAAACTTTGCCTTTGTTTTGCCGGCGGGGGTGCCTAATCCACACCGTCTGCTCCTCCCCACCGTAGTTTGCCGATATGGGTGCCCAATCCCCCGTCGGCTCCTTGCCCCCAGTCATCTTGTGCCACGCTGGAAGCCCACCCCAGCATAGCAAATGGTACACATCATCGTTTTTTTCCCAACACCTGTAAAATAAAGCGGTCCCACGGCATGTCTCCCAGCCCCCTCCCACAACCCGCACCCACCCTGCACACCCAGCCTCCCACACCCCCACCCCCACCCCATACTTACTCCGGACTCCGGCATAGCGATCTTCAGTGGACCAGGAACACATCTGCACTCTTCAAAGGCGACCGCGAACTGAGAAATGCCGGTAAGCTGTATAATGGGTTACATGGGGGTTTCAACTTTATTGCATATCTCAGTCATTTTTTGGAATTTTTGTACCAAATCTTCAACATGGGGTTTTTAGGACCCCTTCTCATGAATGATGTCACTGTCATGGTGTTATTCAGGCCTGAAGGGTGATTTCGCAGGCACTGCACAGTCACTGTGCAAAATCACCCTTTGGCCTTGAATAACACCATGACAGTGACATCATTCATGAGAAGGGGTCCCAAAAACCCCATGTTGAAAATTTGGTGCAAAAATTCCAAAAAATGACTGTTTTACGAGCCTGCATTGCGCAGTTCCTATGCAGGCTCGTAAGTTCGTGAATTTTCAATATTTTCACTCCAGATTTTCAACATTGCCATTTTATCACACCTTCTTATGAGTTGTACAGCTGTCATTTTTCACATCTCACCCAAAACGTGTTTCCGCCCATGTAGCGCACAATGGCACAGTCGGTGTGCAAAATCAATGTATGGAACACATTAAGAAAATCACAGTGACACTGTTCATGAGCAGAGGTCTTAAAATGGCTATGTTGAAAATTTGGTGAAAAAATTCCTAAAAATTACTGTTTTATGACCGTGCGTTGAGCAGTTCCTACGCATGCTCGTATATTTGCAAATTTTCAATATTTGCACTCCAGATTTTCAACATTGCCATTTTACCACACCTCCTTATGAGCACTGCAGCTGTCATTTTTCACATCATGCCCAAAACGTGTTTCCGCCCATGTAGCGCACAATGGCGCAGTCGGTGTGCGAACTCAGTATATGGGACACATTAAGAAAATCACAGTGTCAGTGTTCAGGAGCAGAGATCTTAAAATGCCTATGTTGAAAATTTGGTGAAAAAATTCCTACAAATAACTGTTTTACGAGCGTGCGTTGTGCAGTTCCTACACATGCTCGTAAGTTTGTGAATTTCCAATATTTTCACTCCAGATTTTCAACGTTGCCATTTTACCACACCTCCTATGAGCACTACAGCTGTCATTTTCATCATGCCCAAAACGTCTTTCCGCCCATGTAGTGCACAATGGCACAGTCGGTGTGCGAAATCAATGTATGGGACACAGTAAGAAAATCACAGTGACACTGTTCATTAGCAGAGGTTTTAAAATGGCAATGTTGAAAATTTGGTGAAAAAATGCCTAAAAATGACTATTTTATGAGCGTGCGTTGCACAGTTCCCACGCATGCGCGATAGGTTTGAGAATTTTCAATATTTCCACTCCAGATTTTCAACATTGCCATTTTACCACACTTCCTTATGAGCAGTACAGCTGTCATTTTTCACATCCTGCCCAAAACGTGTTTCCGCCTATGTATCGCACAATGGGGGTAACAAAAAGGTCATGCTGACAATTTATTGTGCAAATACCAGCAATCGCACAGGGCATTAGGGTAAAGCACCATACATGCCAAACACCACTGCAAATACTTGCAAGTGAACGTTTGGCATTGACAAATGCTTGTTATTTTTGTAACTGTAATCTTTATTAAGATCAGCCAAATACAAAAATGCAAAAAATATTAACCATAACAGGAACAGATCAAACAAGCTCTGACAAGAGGGCCTGGTTATTAAACATAGAAGAGAATAGATGTATATAAGAAGGGGAAAACAAAAATGAAATGATATAGAAGGAGAAGGAAATGCAAAAAAAAAACAACACAAAAAGACTTTAAGAGAGGTATATAACAGCTAAAAGAATAAATTGAAAAGATAGCTAAAGGTCCAATCATCCTGGAAATATAAGGAAATTTAAATTACAACTCCCTCAATACCTTACCAATTAGATAAATCATTAAAACTATTGGTGGCTTCAAACCCCAAAAAGAATTACAGTGGCTGAAGGAATATCAAGGAACAAAATCATTTTCCTGCTGTATGATCTAAAAAACCTACCTCCTCCAAACAACTCAAAATATTCCATGAAATGATTAAATGAAATTAATTGAAATGAAACTTTATTTATATGGCGCCTTTCTCAAACCAAGGTGCCTTACAATATTTAAAACAGTAAACAATAAATAAATAAAAATTCATAAATAATTTATAAAACACTAGGGCCCAGATATTCAAACTGCACCCAAAAAGTGCTCAACTGCAGGAGCAAGCGCAAGTCCACTGCGCCCATGTGCAAGAAGCGTGATATTCAAATACTGTGCAGGCCAAGATGTGCCTACGGCCAATGACTGAATATCACACCATCTGCGCCATAGTGCAGCTAGGGAGGTGAAGCTGAGCATATCTGATGCACCATAGCACAACAAGGGATGTTCAGCTGAGCAGTCCAGATGCACCATAGCGCACCCAGGGATGCCCCCAGCAGTAGGGCAGCAATGGTACAGCACAACCAGGGATGCAGGAGCCCACCACCAATGCCACAGGATGGCAGAGGAACACACAGCAGAACAGACATTGTCCTCCCACACCCCATGCACTGCACAACTGGGGGAGACCTGGAATAAACCACTGGCCCATGGATACCAGCAACCAACCCACAGTCAGGCCATGGTGCCCCATCCACCCCCTGGCAAGCTGTGACTGGCAAACAAGGATGGCTGACCACCCTATACCACACCATCCCACCAATGCAGAGCACACCCTGCACCATGATCCCCATACACCCTGCCCAGGAGTAGCACCCAACAGTGCAGGACACCCCATGCATGCCACCACCCCCACTATGACAATGCAACCCTGTGCACCATGAAGCCATGCAAGACAGCCCCACCATAGACACCATGCAGCAGGCGGCAGCAGACAGCGATGCAACAGATGCATACACAGTGCCGCCCTGCACGTCCCCCCCCGAGGTACAGCTGAGAGACCGACCATGCATCAGCCCACAAGGTACCCCACATGTGACAGGGCATGCCCGGACCCCACCTCCAGTGGTACAGCACCCTGCACACCCTCTAAAGACACATCCCATCCCAGCACTGGCCACAACAGCCACCACTGACACGCCAGCAGACCGTGCATATCACAGACATGCAAGGGTGTCAGCTGCACAGGCCATGGACGGTCTGACAGGGGTGCCATGCACACAGTGCAGGCCCCATGGACCACTGCACACAGGCATCCAGTGCACAGAGTACAACACACAAACCACAGACAGTGACTGATCCCCTTGCCCACACCATAGGTGGTTCACCTCTGCACACACACACACACACACACACACAAACACACGACCATGCGTGAACCACCCCGATGCCATGCACACCACTGCAGCTGAGCACCTGTAGCCCACTGCAAATCAGAGACCACCACAGTTGTCATAACAAAATGCTTATATTTAAAAGAAGTAACAAAACATATATACAAATATTTACAAGGGGGGGAAGGAACACATAACAGGTGGGGGTGGATAAGGGGCAGGGGTGAACATATGGGAGAGGGAAGAAGGGGTGTGAGGGTGGGTCAAAGGGGGAAGGTTGTAGTAGGGGCATGGAGTGTTCAGTGTGTGCCCCAGTCCTCTTCCACGTGGTGCCTATGTCTGCCGCTCCTCCTTCTCCTCACCCCGTGGTGGTGGATGCGCTCCAACAGCTTGAGTGTTGCCCTTGCCACCTGGAGCAGCTCCCTCACATTCCTTTCCAGCACCTGGAATCGCTGTCCACCTAGGATGAGGGAGCAGAGTCAATAAGTGTGACTGTCCAGCCCCCTGCAGCCCACCCATTGTGCTTGGCGTACAGCCATGTGCCACATCGCTGTGATGGTGTGTGACCACCCACAGTGACTGTGTCCACAAGACCTGCCTACCCAGGCAGCCACCGCCATGTGGACCACTGCACACACCCACCGCACATGTCCTGCACAGCACCACCATGGCCATACAGTGACTTGGCTATGCGGTGTGAAGTCAGTGCCACAGCCATGTGCCCGGTGCATGGATGGACCACCATTGATGCACTCCTGGATATGCAGTGCCATTGGACAGTGCTGACTGTAACAAGTTGCGTGCATAGCAGTGGTGTCAATGGATGGTGGCCATGCCCCGCTGCCCGCCCAGTTATACAGCATGCAATAGTAATCATGGATGTAAGGCACTCACCATCATCAGGGTGGTCCATGCACCGCTGACCACCATTACCCCTCCTGGCCTGCTGCTCCTCCAGGCAGCACCTCCAGTCTCTGGCCTGCTGGCATTCTGCGGGCCCTAAGGTGCAAAAATGGAGAGAGAAACATCAGTACAATCCTGTAGCAATTTCCCCCTGCCCCCATGTGTGTGCAATCCCACACAGCCAGACCCACCCACCCCACACCCCGATAACACCACCACGGGCAACACTGGACAGCCCCCCATGTGCCGGACACATGCAACCGTGATACCCGTATGGACGATAAAAGTGTATGGATGTTGCACCTACCTGGCTGTGGCACCGTGTGCCTCCTGGCTCATGCCCACAGGTGGGCAAGCAGGTCCGGGTCCCTCCACCTCAGGTCCCCATATCAGTGGCGGCACTGCTCTGCCATCCTCCACATACCAGTGGCCTCCTTCAGGGTGTCGGCCACCTCCTGCCACACCTGACTCCTGGCCCTGTCCAGGGGTGCCTCCCCAAATAAAGGCCCAACATGTGGCTCCACAATGGCAGCAAGGTTTGCCAGCTCCACCTGGCTCCACTGCACAGCATGCCGCCACGCCATCTCTGCTGCTCAGCTCAGTCAAAATGGTGCTCTGCAGCACGGCCCTGCCACATGCAGATGCTGTGCAGTACAGCGCTGCCATTCCCTATTATGTTGTCACCGAACAGCGCGATAGTGGTGCACCCATGCCTGACGCATGGTGCCTAGGGACAAAGGTCAGGCACAGGGTCAAGGGTCTCTGGTGCATGAACAGCCACAGCACGATTGGAACCCAGTGCATGTAGCACGATTGGTTGCCTGTGTGCCACCTCCTGTAGTAGCCTACCGCGCTGTTGACCCAGTGCGTCTACGATGCCCCAGTGCCGCAGCTCCATATAGGTGAACAGTGCTGTAGCGCCACTGGCACAATGGTGGCCATGCCCTGCATTGCCTCCCATGCACAGCACGTCAGCAGCGTGGCAGGTGCCTGCGTCATCAACCCGGGCATGCACAGTTAGGTGTGTACTATGCATGTCACAGAACTGCACCCTTGGCTCAGCACGTTCAACACAATTGTGCAAAGCTCAACAGCGTGATATTCAGCCGGCATATGCAAATCAGCTAATCAGCCATTCAATGGCGCAGTTACTGCATTTGCATCCACTTAAAGATGCGCCTCGCCTCATTTGCATGGGTTGCGCTATAAAAGTGCAACATTGGGCTGCACTGTCCATAGTCAGTTACTGCAGTCTATTGTGGTGAGTTGCATGCTGTTTGGGAGTGTGGACTGTAGATTTTGGGACATGCATGGGACTGCACAGTCATAGGTAACACATGTCATTCTCACAGGCTGAATAATGACCGTGCATGTTGTGGAGGAAGAGGAACAGAGTCGTGGGAGGAAGAGGAGGCCGAATTTCACTAAGGCTGAGACAGATGCCCTGTCCGAGGCCTACCTAGACCAGGAGCCGCTTCTCAGCGGACACCAGGGAACACCACAGGCCCATGCTGCTGCATGGGAGGAGGTGGCAGGTGCTGTAAACCTGCATGGCAGCCACCAGCGCCCATGCAGGAGTGCAAGAAGAAGATGGGCACAGACAGGTGGAGGATTAAGGAGAAGGTGGCTGCCATCAGGGCAGCATGGTCTGTGACAGGTGGGGGACAGCCGGAGGTGCTACACCTGACCCCACAGGAGGAGCGGGTTGCTGGCAGCATGCAGCATTGCACCATTGAGGGTGTCCTGGGTGGTGGATTCCAGATGGGTGGTAGCCCGTCATTGCATGGTAGGTCATGGTCTGTCTATTGGGGAGGGGACAGGGTAGGTCACGTGCAGTAATGTGACTTTGTTTTCCCTTACAGCTCCTGAGCATCTGGATGGGTCAGCGGTGGTGGGCTTCTCCACTGAGGCCGGTCACATGGAGATGGAGGAGAGCCCATCCACCTCCACAGGAATATGTGGGTCAGGGTGACAGTGGGCCCGTCTGGACATCCAGACTGATGTTGGTGGAGCAGGTGTGGAGGAGGCCCTGCCCGTGTCCCAGCATGCCAATGTCCATGGATGCCAGCATGCTGAGACTTGGGCTGGTGCCAGATCCATCACCGATGATGATGTCGCTAATGTCATGGGCAGTGACACGTGTGTGCCACAGGATGGCCACACAGCAGGTTACATCATGGCCATGGCTGTGGTTGGTGCCGCCGTGGAGGCCTGCATGTCATCACAGTCCCAGCCTGTGCCTGTCGGCACCAGTGGGGCAGCACTGGTGTGTGTACAGGACAGTGGGACTGTTGCCACCACTGCAGCGGCACCATTCAGCCCTGGGGAATGGCAGCCAGAGGGGCAGCATCAGCAGTTGGCCAATGGGCATGAGGGTACAGTGTCAGGGGGTGGCGTCAATTCACCACCTGTGGACATGCCCAGGCCTGGCCCTGGTGTGCAACGCCCACCCTCAAGGGGTGATGAGCATCAGGGCCGCGAACATCCTGAGGGACAGCATGCTGATCAGGCAGATGACCTCTTGGATGAGCACACCTGCATACTGCAAGCATCAGTCAATCAGCAGATGTGGCTTGTGATGACGGTGGGTGCACTGAGTGTGGCTCTGCACCAGGCAGAGGAGCATCACAGCCGAGACACTGCTCTGCTCCTGGCAGGGATGGACCGGTTGTGGGAGGATGTGACCACTGCCATTGACAGGCAGACACAGGCATTCACTGCTGTCATGGCCACAATAGGCACACAGTTATTTGCCCAAGCGTTGAAGACACCACGCAGTGCACTGTCCACCCCCGTTCCTGGCATCGTGCGACACCATCCTTGTCAACACCGTGTTCAGCTGTGGGCATCCCGAGCACACCTGACCCAGGTATGTTTGGTGTGCTGCAGACCCCTGAATGAGCACGGTCACGTTCACGCAGTGGAAACCCTGGGGGACCGTCGGTGCCACCCCATGAGGCCAGTGGTCAGCCTGTCACTGCTGGCGGGTCTCGGCGGGGTCGTCCATGCATCCGTGGTGGCCATGGCACTGTGGTGCTTGACTGACCTGTCTCCCAGCACGGCTACTGTCTGATGATGCCCTATGTGCATTGTGTCATTCAGTGGGCAATGCAGGGGTGGGTACCCGGCCCTGCACGCACACACAGAGTCCATCTGCACACCCTCCCGGCTGCTGTCCGCAGTTGTGTGTGCATGATGATGCCTGCATTGCGCTGTATGCCACTGTGCAATGGTGCCCAGCGTCTGACACACACACAATGACAGGCAGTGGCGTGGTGGTCTGTGGACATTTGTGTGGCTAGGGGTGGCGTTTGGGTCGGCATGCCTCCACCCTTTGTGCATGTCTGTTGAGTAGTGTGTGTGTGTGTGTGTGTGTGTGTGTGTGTGTGTGTCTGACCGTGTGCCATGTTAGACCTCGCCCATACCTGGTGGTGTGTGTGGTTCCATGCCCGGCCACTTCCCTTGATGGCATGCACCCCTGGTGTGTGTCCATGCATGTTTGTGGGTTGTGCCTTTACCACTGGTGGTTGCACATGGCCCATGACTTACCTGGGTTGGCTGAAGTGCTCCTCCATGAAGGTGGCCCGGTGCAGCTGTGCCAGCTGGAGCAGTCGGGGGTCCCGTCACCCAAGGGGGGGCTGCCCATCACCATTGTCACCAGCATCCTCATCGTCCCCATCGCTGTCCCCCTCTTTGACCTGAACGGCTATCCTACATTTGTTGGCCATGTTGTGCAGGATGTAACAGGCCAGGAATAGCCTGTAGGCCTTTGAGGGGCTGTACTGTAGGGCACCACCGGAGGTGTCCAGGCAACAGAAACGTGCCTTCAGCATACCGAACACCCACTCGATGACATTATGTGTGGTGGCATGTGTCTCATTGTAGCACTCCTGTGATGGGGTTGTGGGCTGCCGGTATGGTGTGAGCAGCCAGGAACAGAGTGGGTATCCACTTTCACCCGTGTGTAGAGGGTGGACGTTAGTTTGGTGATCAGCATCACCCTGCCCCAGGCCATGTAGGCCACTACCCATGTCACCTCTGACCATGCCCCTCCCAAGCCCTAAGTTTGTCCGTGTGGTTTGCATCCTCACCCACTAACTGGCCAGTGGGGATGTCCCCACTCTCGAATCTGTGGCACAGTGCACACTGGTGTCAGATGAAGACATCATGTGCTCCCCCAGGGTGCATGGCACAGACACTGATTATGCACCCCCTGGCATCGCACACCACCTGGCAGTTGATGCTAGCATAGCCCTTTCGATTAATATATGTGGCCCCCTTGGGGCTAGGTGGTGTGCGGATGGCCACATGGGTGCAGTCTTTTGCCCCTAGCACGCCAGGCGTACATGCTACCCTGTGGAACTCCTGTATGTTTGCTGTGCGCTCCACCGGTGAGTTGGGGAAATGGATGTACTCTGCAGCATGTGGCAGCAGTGCGCTGAGTAGTTGGGAGAGGTGACGTGACGCGGCCGACTGGGTTATGCCTGTGGTGTCCCCTGTTGGTCTCTGGAAGGTACCCATGGTGAGCAAGCACATGCAAGCTGTCACTTTAGTCTCCACTGACAGAGCATGGCTCCGTCGTGTGGGTGCCTGCATCACATTACTGCACAGCTCACAGAGCCACCTCAGAATTGCCTGATTCAGGTGGTACCAGCCCACGATCTCAGTATTGCTGTACAGCTCGAAGCTGGTGTGGGCTCGGTACTGCCTGTTGGGGGCATACCACCGATGGGCCCTTCCACGGCCATGCCCCCCTGCTGCCCACCTTCTCACCCCCCTCATTACTGCCTCCATCTGGATGGTGGCACTGGCCATGTCCCTGGCTTGTGTTCACCCCCCAGCAGCTGTTTCTGTGTTCCCCCCACTGTCCTGGCTGCTACTTCCCTTGCACCGGGAACACCTAAATGTGGTGGCCTCTTTGCTGTGTGGCACTTCCCCATTCTGCACTGGCTGTGTCTCCCCACACCTTCCCTGTGCCTCTCTGTTCAGGGTGCCCTTTCTCTGACCTGCCCTGTGTGTCCCTCCTGCCCTGTTTGTGCAGCTATGGTTCAGCCTCATGTTCCTTCCCTGTAGCGTTCTTGCGCCTCTCCCTTGTTCCTTTTTATTTTGGCTCATTTCCGCTATTGCGCAACTTCCGCTTGCTCCCCTATTGCACATGGCACATGTTGTTGAATATAGCACTGCGCCATTTATGCATGGTTCCTCCCCCTTCAGTTGCGCATACATTCATTATCATTGCTCTATTGCTCAGCATGATTTGGGGGGGCGCATCTGCCTCCCACTGAATATTGCAGAATGGCACATTTTTGGACTTGCGCTGGAGCAACCCTATTGCACATGGCGCAACCCTTTTGAATATCTGGACCTAGATCTGTACAACACTAAATCTGAGCTCCAATTCACAATCAATTAATTAAAATTAATCTTAGACCATAAATAGGTCTTGAGGGCTTTTTTAAACTCCTAACCTGTGCAGTCAATTTTTCCATGTGATATATCGTGGGTACCAAATCCTGTCAGAGTGCTAAAGTAGGAATAGTGGGGGGAAAGCCAGTGTTTAGTTATAGCTTTCTTTGTGGACAATAAACAAATAGTTAATAATTTTCAATTTGGAGGGGAGTTCCACTGCGAGTCGAAACAGTTAAAAATAAAAACAGGATCTAATAAGTGCAGTGGGAATCTAAAAAGATTAAAAAGTGCATCTTCTAAGGAGGAGAAAAAGGGCACCAATAGTGGACAAGCCCCAAACATATGGGTGTGTGAGGCTGGAGAGTGACCACATCCTCTTCAACATGCTAGGCAAGTATTTAGTTTGAATAGCAGGCACAATAAAAAAATAACAAGCATTTGTCAATGCTGAATGTTTGCTTGCTGGCATTGGCATTGGTAGTGTAGAAGTTACAGAGCTGCATAATAGGAATGGCAGTGAAGTATGGAACTGAAGCCAACCCCATCGCCACCCTGCAGAGAGTGACAGGCATTGGGGTGTGCCTTTGGGTCGTCAGGCATAACGACCATGCCATTTCACCACACCCTACCCTGCAGAGACTGGCAAGTGTCATGGTGTGCCTTGGGGTCTTTGGCACTTATGCGCACCCCATTCCATCAGGAAATACAGTGAGATGGGTGCAGTATAGGAGAATGGGGTGAAGTTTGGGCCCGAAGAGTCCGAGGCACACCTTGATGCCTCTCACTGGCTGTAGGGTGTGGGTGGGGGTGGAATGGTATGAGCATGACAGGCAATAATCCCAAGTCACATCCCTGATGCCTGTCATTCTCTACATGGTGGGGCGTTATGGTCGGAAACCCTAACGTCTCAGGCATTCGTTGGTATTTTTACTCCAAATTTTCAACATGGTTTTTTTGTGACCACCACCACAATATCAGTTTGTTAGTCGAAAACTGCTTTTGCACAGCGACTATGGCATTTGGCACCACAGGTGCAAAAACACATTCCGAACAGGATGTGAAAAATGACAGCGGTACTGTTCATGGGGAGGTGTAAAAAATGGCAATGCTGAAAATCTGCTGTGAAAATTTTAAAACTGGTGAAGTCCGCAGTGCATAGAAACTTACTGGCCTAGCACACCAGTAATGTAACTAGTTTGGGGATTTTTTACAGCAGATTGTTAACACAGGCATTTTGGGACCTCCGATGATGAACAGTGTCAGTGTTTTTCTTTATCTGTCCCGAACAATGATTTCCCACAGCAACCACGCATTTCTGTGCTGAAAGTGTGAAAACACATTTTGGCCATGTTGTGGAAAATGACAGCTGTACTGTTCATAAGGAGGTGTGAAAAAATGCCACTGGTGAAAATCTGGACTGAAAATATTACAAATTCATGAACTTACGAGGTCGTGGAAACTGCGCAATGCTCACTAGTAACACAGTCGCTTTATGGAGTTTTGTCACAAATTTTCAACATAGCCATTTTAAGACCTCTGCTCATGACCAGTGTCACTGTGATTTTCTTAATCTGTCCCAAACATTGTTTTTGCACACTGACTGTACCATTGTGCGCTACATGTGCGGAAACACATTTTGGGCGAGATGTGAAAAATGGTAGTTGTACTGCTCATAAGGAAGTGCGGTAAAATGGCACTGTTGAAAATCTGGTGTGCAAATATTACAAATTCGCAAACTTGCCAGTGTGCATAGGAACTGCGCAGCGTGCACTCCTAAAACAGTAATTTTAGGAATTTTTTTACCAAATTTTCAACATAGTCATTTTAACACCTCTGCTCATGACCAGTGTCACTGTGATTTTCTTAATGTGTCCCGTACATTGATTTCGGACGTCGACTGTGCCATTGTGCACTACATGGGCGGAAACATGTTTTGGGTGAGATGTGAAAAATGATAGCTGTACTGGTCATAAGAAGGTGTGGTAAAATGGCAATGTTGAAAATCTGGAGTGAAAATATTGAAAATTCATGAAGTTACAAGCATGCGTAGGAACTGCACAATGCACGCTCATAAAACAGTCATTTTTAGGAATTTTTCCACCAAATTTTCAAAATAGGCTTTCTGAGAGCCCACCTTATGAACACTGGCAGTGTCATTTTGTTAATCATTCCAGAAAGGTGATTTCGCTCAGTGGCTGCAAAATCACCCTTCCGGCCTGAGTAACACCGTGACAGTGACAGCATTCATGAGAAAGGGTCCCAAAAACCCCATGTTGAAAATTTGGTGCAAAAATTCAAAAAAATGCCTGAGATATGCAATAAAGTTGAAAAAAACCTATCTATCCCATTATACAGCTTACCGGCATTTCCTCAGTTCGCGGTCGGCTTTGAAGAGTGCAGACGTGTTCCCGGTCCACCGAAGATTGTCGCGCTGAGCTCCGGAGGTAAGTATGGGGTGAGGAGGGTGTGGGGAGGCAGGGTGCGAGTGGGTGGTGCGGGTTTTGGGAGGGGGGCAGGGACAAGCGCCGAGGGACAGTTTTTGTATTTACAGGTTTTTTTATGTTTTTTTATTTCCTAAGACGACGAGGGACATTTGCCAAGCTGGGGTGGGCTCCCAGTGTGGCAGCTGGAAGGATGTTGGTTGGGGGCAGGAGCCGACAGGGTATTGGGCACCCCCGTCGGCCATAACATTATTTTGCCACACTGGGGTGGGCTCCCAGCATGGCACCTGGATGCTTTGGGGTGGCCTGCAGCTGACGGGGGATTGGGCACCCCCGTCGGCTAGCAGCACATTTCCACACTGGGGTGGGCTCCCAGTTGCACCTGGATGCTTTTGGGGGGGGCGTGGAGCCGACGAGGGACTGGGCACCCCGTCAGCCGTACAGTGTGGTGGGGGGAGGGGGAAGGCGCATGAGCATGCACTGTGCGTGTGTGCGCATGTGTGTGTGTGGAGGGGGGGAGCTCTGCTCACTGAAGTGGAGCTCTCCCTTTCAACTGTATGCCACTGCATTTTTCAGCTGTCATAGACAGCTGGAGCAGTGATTGGCGCACTGTGACCGCACCTGCAAACACACTGACTGAAATGGAAGAGGCTGACACACCTCTGGAAAACTCGGATGATGGCACTATGTTTCTTGCACATGCGTGCTAGCAAACATAAAAACATGTAACTTTCCACAAGAATTCCTTCCTAATAAGTGACTCTTTGGTGAATATAAATATTTTAAATGTTTCTCCCATTCTAAATCAGTGATGGTAATATTATGATCTATTTCCCACTTCCCAGTGGGAGAATTCAGGAATGCATGGACAGACATAAGGCAATTCCGGTGGGGGGTAGGAAGAAGTAGGCTGTTGGTTAACTAGGATCTACAGCTTATCCAATAAGTGGGGAAATGGGAAGACTAGGTGGGCCAAGTGATCCTTATCCACAGTCAAAATTTATGTTTCTATATTCAATCAAGTGGAGTGCTTTATATATACTAGGGGCAAATCTTCCTCCACTGCTTGTAATATCACTTGTATTAACAAAGGAAGAGGGGCATTGAGAATGGTGGTGGGCAGCAATGTACGTATAAAAGCCTAGGCTTGAAGAAAGCAAAATCAATCACTTTCAGATACTGAAAAGGAGTCCTGAGGCTCCTCAAAGGACATAAGTTTATTATTACAGAAGAAATGTAATATTAAATGTAGGCCTCTACATTGCCATAGTTTAAAACAATGATCTAAGTGGGTAGCCAAAAAGGTCTTCATGTATGGTAAAGAATATAAAAGAAATGAAACCGCTAGAGGGAATAAAGTCCTAAAAAGGATCTCCATCTTTTCTATATATTAAGTGTAAAGGGGTTATTGGTAATATTGGAGGGGGAGAATAGGCAAAGATGAAAATAATATTTTAATAAGATGGAGTAAGTCTTCTTTCCTCATCCTCAATTCTTTCCAATGCACCTGGTAGTGAGGACTAAGCTAAGATATAATTATCCATAGCTGAGCTGCAGTATAATACCTATTAAAATCCAGGAGGGCCAACCTACCAAGAGCTTTAGGCATTTGTTAAAAGAAATAAGGTATTCGAGGACGGTGAGACCCACATAAAAAACACAAAATTTGCTTATCAAGGTCCCTGAAAAAGGTTGGTGGTGGGGGGATTGGTCAGGCTTTTGCAAAATAAAGAAAGCGAGGAAGTAGATTCATACATACAGCATCCACTTTATGAATTAAGAAAGAGGGATATGAGACCAAGGGCCATATATTCAAAACTTTGCCCCGGGGCTAAATTAGCACTGACCGGCAGGCAAACTTAGCCTGGAGCACAAAGCAAGCTGTATTCAAAAGGAATAGCCCAGGGCAAACAGCTTCTGAATATAGCATGGGAATGAGTCCGGGCAAACTGGGCTGGGAGTGCAGGGCAAACTTAGCCCTGGAGTAAGACAGTTCTGAATATGGCAACCAGGAAGTGCAAACCACAACAGCAACACAGTGCACAGCGATGTGAAGGTAGGTAGAGTGAACTACATGGCCAATGTGTGTGCCAGCAAATTGCGTGGACCCAGTACAGCTGCAGGCAGCAGTGTATGTGAAAGTACAGTGTGCAAAACTGTAAAACATTCCCCCAAACTGTTTGCACAGCACTAACATGTTTTCACGAGTTTAGCTTTGCCATATTCAAAAGTGACATGCAAATGAGCTTACTTAGGTAGTCTCTGGGCAAACATCCAGAATAGTATCTCATTATGCCCTGATCTGCATGCAGTTTGCACAGGGCTAACGGTTTAGCCCTGCGCTAATCCCATGCAAACGTGTTAGCGCTGCGCAGACAGTTTGGGAACTATTATACAGTTCTGAACGCTGTACTTTCACATGCGCTACTGCCTGTAGCTCTACTGGGACAACCCAGCATAGGCACAGATGGTGGTGGTGCTGCATGCAACTGTCACACTGTAGGTCATGCTACAGTGCACAGCAGACACTACAGTAGCAAGGGGGCCAGTAGTGTGTGGACACAGCAATGCCTATGGTGTGTAAGGCAATGATGATGACTGCACTATACACAGTGAGAGGCCCAACCTGCAGGTGTTTACTGACAGTGGACATTACTGTTACGCTGTTTGTGTGACCCACAGATGCTGTACATCTGGCATGGGTTGCTCACAGTGACATATACATGTCCAGCTTTGTGTGCTGTGGCAGTTGTACAGATGTGTGGTATGTGGCCGGGGGAGGGCATATATTATCAGAAAGGCACACTGGTGTTGGGGTATTCTCAATACTGGCCCATGTGCACTGCATGATGTGTCCCAGCCTTGTGGCCACACCTTGTCTGTGGCACAGCCTGGCCACCCATAAACTCTTCCCTCAACATCCTACATGCCCACAGTGCTGCATGTGTGTGCTGGTATCTGTTGGTGTCCACAGAAGAGTGGTCCGCAGGTGTGTGCTGTATGGCCACACTGCCATGCTGTCCTCTGGCAGCAGGGTCAGCACTTACTGCCTGGCATGGCTGGGACTGATGGCAGATGATGGCATCATTGTGATGTCATCAGTTACCAGCATGTTTCCTCTGAGTTTGGCTTTGTCTATGTGTCATATTTATTTGTTAGGGTTACGCAAAGCCGCGCAAAAGCCACGCAAACACCGCGCAAAGCCACAGTGTCATGCAAAGCTGATTGCCCAGGGTTAAGACAAGCTTTTTCTGTGTGATAATGTGCACTGTGCTAAGTGTCACGCTAAGTCACACAAAACCAGTTTGCGCAGCGCTAGTGGCTGAATATAGCATTGCGCCTGTATTCATTTCAGTTTGCCCCTTGCATACATTATGATTTTGCCTGGCGCTAATGCAGTTTGCCCGCACTATTTGGCCTTTTGAATATAGCAGACCCACGCTAATCCCACGCTAAACCTGCGCAAACGTTTTTTGCCTGGTGCAAAGTTTTGAATATCTGGCCCCATGTCTCTAAATCTTTTATAAACTGCTTTCACAAAGGTGTATATTTACTAGAAGCTAAAGAGCGGATATTCCCTGTCAGCTGAATCCCTAAATTTTTAAGGAGGTAAAATCCCAGTGAAAAGGGAAGGCATCTTGAATGTGATGGGAAGGGAGATAATGAATTTGAAAAACTTCTGTTTTAGAGATATTTAATCTATAATTTCAACCCAGAAAAGTGTGTGTCCCTGCATTTTGCAAGAATCAACCCTTTATACCCATATATAATCAATAATACAATTCTGAGAGCTGTGGACAAAGAAAGAGGCCTTGGAATTATAGTCAGCAATAAGTTGTCATCCTCCAATCATGGCAAAAAGATTGCACTCACAGCAAACAGGTTATTAAACTGTGTCAAACACTCATTCACTAACAGAAGTGAACAGTTTATACTACCTCTGTACAGGTCATATTTCCATCCCTATCTGGACAAGGGCTCTCCTTTTTGGAGTCCACACTTCAGAAAGGATATTGATATACTAGAAAAGGTCCAGAAATGAACCACCAACATAATTCCAAAACGTTCACATGTCAGCTATACTGTGAGATTAAAACATACATAATTAGTAAGTCTTGAAGAGAGGAGAAAAAGGGGGGACCTATTATGTTGTTACAAAATACTTCAAAATCAGGACCTACAAATAGAATGTAACATTGAAATTATGCCACGTCTAAAAAATCTTTGAAGTCACAATAAACAACTGAGAGTGCCAAAGGCAAACACCACTAAACATAACTATTATTTCACTGTGAGGGTGATGAAGGCTCGGAATAGCTTGCCCCAACATGTTGATGCACCGACTTTTGACATATTCAAATCAAGACTAGATTTACACCTAGGTTGCAACCATACAGAAAATTGTTACACCCACAATGCCGTGGGAGACATTCCAGATTGGCACAAGCATAATTATATCTTATTTTACCAAGTAAACCAAGTAAAACTGGACAGTTTGCCAAAATCAGTAAGGGTCTGCCACAGGCAAGGTAAAGAAGATTCAGGGGAGTTCAAATAAATAACAAATTGTCTGCATAAAGGGGCTAACTTTTGATGTTTTCCTCCTAAAGTTATCCTTAAAAAATCATCATTTTGCCAAATAGCCTCGGCCAAAAGTTTCAAATATATCACAAATAAAAGAGGGGATACTGGGCAACCCTGCCTAGTCCCGCTATAGAGCAGAAAGGTATCTGAAACCAGACTGTTAATCTTTACATATGCTAGAGGGCCATCATACAAATGTTGTATTAATTCCCGCAATTGAGATGGGAATCCAAATTTATCTAACCTAGCTATTAGAGAAGGCCATGCCACTTGGTTGAATGCATTCTCAGCACTCAGAATTAACAAAAGAAAAAGGAGATTCAACTGAGTAGCATGGTGTAATATATGCAATGTATGCATGATGTTATCCTGAGACTGTCAGGTAACAATAAAACCGGTTTGGGCCTAGTCTATTAAGGAGGGAGGAATGCACTCTAATCTTTTAGCAATTATCCAGGAAAACAATTTATAATCTATGTTAAGTACTGAAATAGGTCAAAAGGAAGAACAATAAGAAACGTCTTTACCCGGTTTAGGGAGAGCCGAGATGGTAGCCAATTTTCAAGTCAGGGGAATGGGTTTACCGCAGTGAACTCCATTACAGGTGACCAGTAACTAAGGGACATAGTAAGAGATCCTGAAAATGTTTATAAAACTCTCCCACATACCTATCCAGCCCAGGACTTTTTGCAGATTTTAATAGTTTTATAGTTCTACTCAGTTCTTCAACAGTAATCGGGGACAACAACTGAGAGGTGTGTGGCTGAGAGAGTTTAGGTAGGTGTAATTTTTCAAGGTAGTTTGCAATCTCAGAAAAGGAAGGATAACGTTCAGAAGAATATAAGGAGTGGTAGTAAGTTTGAAAAGCCTGCAGGATTTCCTGAGGATGTCTAATCCACTTATCTGAAATAGGGTCCCATATCTAGCAGATAAATGGCTAATTTTCTGGCATAACCTGTAAGCTAAAACGTGGGCAGCACAACAGCCACCCTCATAAAATCTCTGGGTTGTTTTTTTTATGGGCTGGCCCACTGGTGCAGCAGTTGGATTTCCGCTTGTGGCACCAGCAACCTGGGTTAAGGAATGGACCCGGGCTGTCGGAGGGCTGGCCGGGATGGAAGGATTGAGCATCTTCAGACTGCTATCCTTCTCCGGGGGACGGGGATATGTGTACTCAGTACCACAGCGACACCCAGCAGAGGCTGGGTTCACCGCAGTCATCAATGCCAAATTGAACTCAGGGGCGGGGCAGACACCTGTCATCATTGTACGTCCCCTCACCTGCTCACAAGGGAGGGAAAAAAAACATCCCGTGCCTGGCCGTCTCCATGAAGCTCTGCCCCTGGTGCCTCGATCAGCCTCTGGAGCTGGATCTCCAACCAGATAATTGTATCATGGCCCGATACAGGGGTCGGTTCCATGACCCCGCTCTCTGGGGGGAAAGCCAGGGATGGCAGGGTGAGTGTGGGCATATCCAGAGGTGGAGGCAAGGTGGTCCATGACCAGAGCAGACCCCAACGGCTGGTAGGAAACAAAAAGCATAGTAATTAAAAATAAAATCTCTGTTTTAAACACTGCAAGACAAACTCAATTTTAATGTCTAAAATTTCCTGAATTTTAGCCAGTCCGGTGGCGCAAAAGGTTGAGGCACTGGTCACTACACCTTCTGCCATGCCAGTGACCCAGGTTCTTGAATAAGCCCGGATCACCAGGGGATGGCAGGGGCAAGAGAGGATTGAGCATCCGGAGGACTGCTCTCCTCTCTCAGGGGAAGCTCTGTCATCCCGCTCGCTGACTACCCTCTGGCGGTGGATGGAGTACAGGTTGGAAGGCACATACAGGCATCCACATATCAGTGGGGAGAGTGGATGGGAGAAAACATGAAATAGGGAGTTGACAGGCTCCATGATGGTCCATGTCTCTGTGCCACCCCCTGCTTCTGGATTGTGCTCTGGGGGGACCAGCGCTCTTCTCCCAGGCCCCAACATGGGAGATAAGCTGCAGGGGAACTACTGGGGTCAACATGAGCAAGGACGAGTGGCCCAGAGGATGAGTCCCTCTGAGGGAGGGCCATAGCCACCTTCCATGCTCTGGGGAGCATAAATTAATAATAGAAAAAAAATTAAAATAACAAATTCCTGAATTTTTTGTCTGGTGGCCGAACACAAGGGGGCTATCGATTGATTCCCCACTGCATATTAGGCCTGAAGATCCTGTAGTTGAGCTTGAAGGGATTCTAAATGTTCTGCCTGGGATTTTTTATAATGGGAGGCAAATTTGATCATTTCCCTGCTGAGAACAACTTTCATCATATCCCAAAAGCTGCCCCGGGAAAGGTCTGGTTGGTCATTCTCCACAATAATCTTGGGGATTTTTTATTTAAAGGGGACAGGAAATATGTGCTAATTGGCAACAGTTAGCAATGTTCCTAGTAAGAGAAATGATAAACTTGCCTCCAAATGAACCATATTTAACTGTACCTTAATAAGCACTGATGTGAAAAACTGTGTTTTCAATTGTTTTCTTTTTATGAACAACATTCTGAACAGTTCTTTTCCTGGAACCTATAATTTGGAGTGTTTACTATGTCACGGTTTGAGTTCAGAATGCTAAACATGAGTTATTGTCCTATCAGAACTATGCTTAGAATTCTTTCCTCAAACCGTGACATAGTTAAAACTCCAGATCACTGGTTCCATGAAGAGAACTGCAACAGAATGCTGCCCATAAAAACAAAACAATGCAAAATACAGGTTTTCATATAACTTTTTATTCCCGTACAGTTACATATGGATCATTTAGGCTTATGGATGTCATTTCTGTAAACTGGAACATTATAAACAGCTACCAATTAGAAATCATTTCCTGTCCTCTTTAAACCTCTCCATAAAACTCTGGATGTTTAAGAGATAATTGCTTTACCTCCTCAGTTTTCTCTGTGGCTGACCACCCCAGTCCCGAGATAGTAAAACCAGAGCATAGTCTGCAAGAAGGCTAGGAAGAAGTTGACAATCTTCGTCCTGGTATGAAACTCTGTGGAAACATGGCATAAATCAGTTCTGGAATACAGGTTATGAGGGGCAGAGTATTGTATATAACCCTTATCTTGAGGGTGAATCACCCTCCATGCATCCACCCAACCCATCCCTTTAAAAAAGGAATGAGCTAATCACTGCACTCCAGTTTTGCAGGGTGTGTTGGGATTTGTTGTGTCCATCTTGTCAAAAATTAAGCTGTAATTCCCCCCCATTATCAAAATACCTTGCTGAAATTCTAACATTTTCCAAAATATAGAACAGACCATCTCCAATGTGGCACCTGGAGGTAAAAAAACAATGGCTAAAGTGAAGACCTGACCAGAGTATGAGCCTTTTAAAAGAGCAAGACAACCATTAGGATCTAAGTACATGGTGTCAACACAGAGTGAAATAGCTCCTGGCACTAAAATAACAGTGCCTCATCTCTTACCCTTCCGATAGTAGGAGGCCGCTACATGAGTAAACCCAAACTTCTGTAATTTTATACATTCTTCCTTACTAAGATGTGTTTCCTGCAAAAATATAAAAGTATGAGATAATCTCTTAATAGATGATAGGACCTTAAAATGTTTGACTGGATTATTTAACCCATTGAATATTATGAGAATATATTTTAACTATTCGAGTGGCCTACTTCATAGCTTATAGACCAGGACATCTGTTCATGCATTACCTCCCCCAATAGGAAAACAAAGCAGAAGTATCCATTCAGCCTCTGTATCCAGTAATTAATGCAAAGCCCCTTCCATAATGATGATAAATAAACCAGGGCCATTATATAATAAGGAATGAATATCAACCAGAGCCAGTAAAAAAAAGTAACATTTGAATAATATGAGTGATACAAAATATCAAGAATGAAGAACACAGAACTGAAAATAACTAATGTGCTTCCAAGGTAGGGAGCTATGTCTAAGACAAAGCTCCGAAGTAATGTTATAGCATGGAAAAGCACTACTGAGGAGAAAGAAGTGGCAAAAGATCTTCTCAGGCCCCAAAGGAGAAAGATAAACATGGCAGGTAGTGAGGAGTACAACAAAGAAATAGGTTCCCGCAGTACTGCTGTAAAAGTACAAATCTAAGTGAAGTGTGGGGTAACATTAAGCAAAGGAGATCATTTTAGAGTATTTTGGGTTCCACTCAGAAAAAAAAACAATGACATAGAAACAACATCCCCCCCCCGTCTCCCCCGAATGATCCCCAGAACCCAGAGTCATCTGTATTCAATTCTAAAATAGAATGATTAAACATCTATAAACCATCTTATCATGAGGATATGTTTCATGGATGTTAAAAAATATATTAAGTCCTATAAATAATTTGCTGTACTCCCAGCTATCAGAGTCCCAGAGTCAGAGCTTCCCAATATTATATCATAAACATATGCAAAAGAAGAAAATTAAAGAAACCAAATATATAATTTACTGGGTGAGAAGATCTGTTAAAGGAATGGGAGCTCCCATCATGTGTCAAAGAAGAAACCTATAAAACCAAATTGGCCCCCAGGTAAAATCCCCATCAACCCAGCAGGTCAGGAAAAAAAACAAAACATATGAGGTAAAACCACTGGTGGCTTTTAAGTAAATAGTAGCAGCATGATCATGAGCATCCTAATTCAATCTAAGAAAAGAATAAATAGACAAACTGAAAGTTTAAATAACCTCCCTGCCGCAACCCCAGTTCAAATGGCATATTTACCTATTCAGGTAAGCTGTTCCAGAAGATTCAGAAAGAGGATGCCTGTATGTCCAGAAGGTCAAAACCAAAATGAAAAAGTAAAAAAAAAACTGCTAAAAAACAAGAAAAACAAAGAAAACAATCCAAAAAACTGAACAATAAATCCATAAAATAACACAAGAAAATAAAAAGAATAATCCAAACCTGCTAAAACACAAGAAACGAAATTAGTGGGTCACATGATGCAGTGCAGCTAGAGGCAGCGTTTTCCCGGAGGTCCCTTTACCCACCCGCTTTCTAACTATTTTTAGCCCACAATTTCAATTTTTAAAGGTTTATTCCGCATCCAGTGCTAAGATAATACTGCTTCGGTACTCGGCAACATCTTGCGTTGAGCATATTAGTGCACATGGAAGTGGACTGAGATGGAAGCGGAGATGAGGCTTGCTGGCATGAAGCACACCCCACCTTCTACACTGGATAAATCTTCCAAGAAATCTAAAAATCAGAATTTGGGGCCTGCAGGAAAATCACCCCCTTCCAATACTTCTCCAACTCCTCTTACCGAGGACCGTTTTTTGCAAGAGTTAATACCTTTAAAGGAAACGTTGGAAGATATCGCAGCTGAGCTGAAATCATTAAGGGGAGATCTCAGTGCCCTAACCACCAGAATGGGAGATTCAGAAGCCAGAACTTCCTCCTTGGAGACCTGGAGGGACAAGATTGACCCAGAAATCATTCATCTTAGACAACAGGTCAGTAAACTGCAACTCAAAACGGAAGACTTAGAAGGAAGGAGCCGAAGAAACAATTTAGTGATCCTGGGCCTCCCCGAGTCTGAGGAGGGCCCTGATATTAATCTCTTTCTCCAGAAGTTTCTAAACAAAGTGGCTGGGCCTTCCCCCTCTTAATCCACAATACCATATTGAACATGCTCATCACTCTCTCAGACCGAAGCCTGCTGCAGGGGCCCCACCAAGACCTATCATTATTAAATTTCTAAGCTTCTTGGAAAAACAACATGTTCTATCAAAAGCAAGAGAATTACAGGCAATTCTATGGAGTGGTTCTAAGCTGTGTATCACTCAGGATCTTCCCTATGAGATGAGGCAAAAGCTCTCAGTGTTTCATTCTACAGCGAGCAAGCTGATCGCAGCAGGCATCCGCTACAAAATTATCTATCCTGCCAAGCTTCAAGTTGCCATTGATGGTTCCTGGCTCCCCTATGAATCCCCAGACAAAGCGGCTTCAGATCTCTCAATCAAATTACCTAACCTGTTTAAACCGGGCTGAATCGCTGAGGCAGAGCCAAGAAGTTACCTCTTACTACGTGCTGCATATCTGGACTCTCGTTTTTGGTTTAGATTCCTCAATTCTCTCTCGTCTGGACTTTCTGGTGTAGATCTCTCAATCAAGCTGCCTAACTTGTTTAAGCCAGGCCGAATCGCTGAGATGACTCCAAGAAGCTACCTCTTGCCATATGCTGCATTTTTGGACTCTCACCTTTTGTTTCTGGATTTTCTTCTCTCTCTCATGTCTGGGTTGTCTGGTGGGGGGGTGGCAGCTTTGGAACGGTATGTTGGGAGGTTGAGTGGGCTCGGTTGTGCGGTGGTTCGTGGGGCCGATTTGCTGAGGGCGAGGAGGATGGAGGGAACTTGGGGTGAAGAGTCGGTTTCCACATGACGTGAGTCTGGTGGGACCTTTTGGTCCCCCTAGTTATTTTTGCGCCCCTGGTCCCTCCTGATCTCCCCCTGCCCAGGTAATTAAATTTGCTTAATTTCACAGTAAATTGGTCTGTAGCACTCATTAAGACACCCTGGGGTATTCTTCGGGTGTAGTTGGTGGGTTGGAGAGGCTTTTTGAATAAAGGGATGAGCTGGGCCGATATCAGGCAATGAGTATTGTTGCCGTTGGGGAGAGCACTTTGGGGGGGGCAGGACGTCAGTCCGACCCTGTTGGTGCCCTATCACACAATTTTTGCTGCTGATGGTTTTGATGGTGGTGAAGCTTGTAGTTGGCCCCCTGGGCTGGGGGGGCTGACTTTGATTCTTAACATTGGGGTCTCAAGGATATTATCCCCTATCCTAACCAGTTCGGATCCTATGTGAGTAATGTAACTTGGCTATTCTTTTTGAAAGTTTAAGGAGTTCAGATGGAACTTAGGGGCTGGAGGCAGATGATGAATCAGCCGGTCAGCAATTTATTCGGGGCTATTCTTTTTCCTGGCGATGACCGAAACACAGGGGACCATGGTGGGCTCTCACTTTCTAGTGAGCTCTGTTTTTTCTAACCCAGGTTAAAGGGACTTTCTCCTCATAACCCCGAGATTTCGATCAGGTTTTCATTTTCCCAGTATTTTTGTGGGCTTATTCTGATTTATCTGTCTTGGGGGGCTCCGTGGGAGGGTCTGCCCTGGTGGGACTGCTAAATGCACCAAAGAGAGGGGGGGAGAGCAGCCCAGATGGTTTTTTTTTCAGCCAGGAAGCTCTAAGTGCTTATGAAGGAATTACTTTATACTTACTAGAGGACACTTCCTCAGTTCGCCGGTTCATTTTTATCTCCCGGTATACCCATCTAGCGGTTGCTTTTGGGGCTCTGTTCCCCTATTTAAGTACTTTTAATTTCAGTTCTTCTCAGGAAGTAGTTGGGGGAACAGCTGTATATAGTTTCAGGGATGGGAGAGGGGATAGGGAGGGGAGGGGTCTTTCTTTCTTAGATCCGGTTTTGGTACAGGCTGTAACACTACAGTAGGCATGGAATTTATACTGCTTCAGTTCTTTTTACTGGTCTTGAGGGCAGGGAGGGTGGAGGTGGGATTTGGTCGATGGTGGGTTTTGGGGGTGAGGGGAGGGCAAGATGTGCCTTCTAGGATGGTCAGTTTTTTCATATTTTCATAGCTCAGTACTGCACTGTATATTAGATAATGACTGTTACAGCGCTTAAAATTGCTACCTGGAATGTAAGAGGTGTCAGAGACCTAACTAAAAGGTACCAGGTTTTCAAAAACTTTGCTTTACTGAATGTTGATATTCACTTGATGCAAGAAACCCATTTGCTCTCATCAGAAGTCAAAGGGCATCGCCGTCAAGGTTACGCTCAGGTTTTTGCCTCAGGGTCATCCTCTAGTAGGGGGGTGGCCATTCAGGTTAAGAAGCTTGTTCCCTTTCTGGCAGAAGAGATTTTATCAGACCACGAAGGTAGATTTATTATTGTGAAAGGTTCACTTTATAATGTGAAGATAACACTAGGGGCGATCTACGGCCCAGTAGGGGGAGACCCAGACTTCCTCATGACTCTGGCTGATAAGTTGAGTGAACTCTTACCCTCAATGTTAATAATCAGGGGGGATTGGAATATAGCTCCCCTCACAAGATTTGGATAAATCTTACAGACCCCTGAAACTACTTTCCTCTCCTCTTCGCAACTAGCCCTGAGGAATTTTATGGACCTACTGAGCCTGTGTGACCCTTGGTGTTTACTTAACCCCACAAGACAACTCTTTTCTTATTACTGTCAAGTACACAAGACCTGGTCCAGAATTGACCTAATACTAGTCAGCAATAATCTTCTGTCGGGAGTACTCCAGTCTGGTATTGAGCCCACAGTAGTATCAGACCACTCAGTGGCTTGGATTCTGGTCTCCCCAAACCCGCAGGTGCAAAGAGACACTACCTGGAAACTAAACACCCAGCTTTTAAAGGATAGGGGCACAGTCTCCCATATTAGATCCCTCATCACCTCATTTGTTGAGACCAATACAGGTTCAATTGAGAAGGCGGATCTGCTTTGGTGTTCCCTTAAATGCTTCATTGGGGTGAATTCATTAAACTTGCATCTATGAGAAAAAAACAAAGGGAGGCCAAAATCATGTTATTGTCAAACCAAATTAGGTTGGCAGAGAATAAGTTATCTTCCTCCTCTTCCCAAGCTGATATAGAAACCCTAATGAAACTTAGAAACGAGTACTCAGATTGGATAAGGGACAAGGCAGAGTATGCTCTCCTGAAAACAAAGGCCCTCTATCTCGATCAAGGGGAGAAATCGGGTAAAATGCTAGCTTTACAGTTGAGGGAAATTGAGGGATCAAGATGGATTCCTTCTTTATTATCTCCCGATGGTTCCCTTAAAACCTCTCCTAGAGATATTTCACAAATTTATGAGACATTTTATAAGGAACTTTATGGTAGTGGCACCTTCCACCTCTCTCATTCCCTTGTGGACCAGTTCCTGGAGGGCCTCCCCCTTCCTACCTTCCAAACTCACCTAGGAGAAGCTTTGACTACTCCTATCACAGCATTGGAAGTGGAGGAGGTGATCAAGAAATTTGCTCTGGACAAAGCTCCGGGACCCAATGGTTTCCCCTCCAATTTTTATAAAACTTTTGGGAAAGAATTGGCCCCTCTCCTCACAAAACTATTTGAATATATGTTTATCGCTACCTCTCTGGACCCCTCCTTGCTGGAAGCCACCATCATTTTGATACTGAAACCAGACAAATCCTTGACTGACCCCGCTAGTTACCACTCAATTTCACTTCTTAATTACAACATTAAAATCCTAACGAAAATCCTATCCCTCAGACTCAAAAGGGTCTGGCTTGACCTGTTGAGTCCCGAACAAGTGGGTTTTGTGCAGGGCAGGTCTTATATAGACCACTTGCGTACTCTCTCACATATCTTTCATGCCGCCCAGGACTCTCAAATCCCTATGTCTCTGATATCATTAGATGTGGAGAAAGCCTTTGATAGAGTCCATTGGGAATTTCTCTGGATTATATTAAAGAGAATGGGCTTCCCGGAGGTCTTTATTCAATGGATTAAATTGGTCTACCAATCCCCTACTGCCAGAATTTACTGTAACAGGGTTTTCTCCTCTCGATTTCTGCTATTTACAGGTACCCGTCAGGGCTGCCCCCTATCACCCTTCTTGTATAATTTTTATCTGGAGTCTCTTCTTCTCAAAATCAAAAATTCTCCACTGGTTACGGGATGTCGCATTCAACAGCAGTCTCTGGTTCTCTCGGCCTATGCTGATGATATTCTCTTACACCTGACTAACTCTGAAATGTCCCTAACTCATATATTACACATTATAGCTCAGTTTGGCCAGGTCGCCAATTACAAGTTGAATTTAGCTAAATCAATTATATTTCCACTGAACATCAACACGCTTCAGGTCAACTTTTCTCAGTTTGGTATGAAATGGACCCCCTCCTCTCTCAAATATTTAGGCATTTTCCTTACTAAAGACCCTGAACTCTTCAGGAAGCTTAACCTTGACAATCTTCTGGTTAAAATCCAACAAGACATTCAGAGATGGTCTGCCCTCCCTTTATCACTTTGGGGCCATATTAATATTGTTAAAATGAATGTGTTGCCTCGGGTTTTCTACCCACTTAGCCTAATGAACATTTTCTTACTGATGTCCTATTTTCACCACTTCCATAGGTTCATCTCCAAGTTTATTTGGCAGGGAAAACAGCCTAGGAAATCCTTCTTAAAACTTAATTTACCCAAAGAGAAAGGAGGGCTCCGTCTTCCCAACGTTATGCTCTACTACTGGGCAAGCCACATGGCAAAAATTGGAAGGTGGTATGACCAGAGGCTGGATGAGTGTCTACCAATTTGGGTACAACTTGAGAAAAAGATTCTAACTGAGTTTGGACTTCCCCCATCCAGACTTCTCTATTATAACCTATCCACTTTGCCTCCACTTTTGCAAGGCAGCATCATTGGTACTTCTATCAAGGTATTGAATCAATGCTGGCACTTCTTCAATCTCTCTCCCAGGAAGGACACTTCCCAACCTCTTACCTTAAATTTAAATATTAGGATTGGGGGTCTCCCGCTTCCCCTAGACTGGCTTCCTCAGTTGAGAGATTGCTGTGTTGATGATTTATTCCTGAATAACTCTCTTTTATCTTCTGGGGAGGTTCTCACCAAGTATAATATTCCCCAGAAGCACATTTTTAAAGTTTTCCAGTTACGACACCTAGTGGCTTCCAGCTTCAGCTCCAATCCTACACCGTCTCATATTAAACCCTTCCTAAACCAGATACAGGAACAAGCAACTAAGGCCCATAGCATTTCTAAACTTTATTCTTTCCTATTGGACACTAAGGTCCCGGACTATCTGACTGGTTCCAGATGCTGGTCTTCTCTTCTGCCAGATACCCTACTAGACTGGGAACAGATTTGGGTAGACACATATTGGTATCTCTCTCAAGACAGACATAGACTCACTCAATACCATATATTGAATAACATGTATTATACCCCAGTTAAACTGGTTAAATTAAACAGACTATCTTCAACCTTTTGCACAAGGTGTGGCACAGTGGAAGGGAACCTGGTACACATTTTCTGGTATTGTGAGAAGGTGGCTCCTTTTTGGCAGTCCATCCAATCTAATTTAGACCCTCTTTTGGGCCTGACTGATTTATTCACTATAGAAGTTTATATCCCAGGTAAGCTTTCCAGTATGCAAGTGATGGAGCGTAGATTCCACATGGCCTTAATCTCAATGGTTGTCAAAAGACTGGTCCTTAGGCATTGGATGGACCAACTGGTTATCTCATATGCAGAATGGATCAATGAACTTTCTCTCTGTTTCCAGACTGAAAAGCTAATAGCAAGTTCTAGGAATTGTCTGGTTTCATTTGAGTGGAAATGGGGCAAATTACTTGCTCTTTAATTGAATGAATGTCCTGTTGGGTACACCTCTAGCTACCCTGGCAGTCAATATACCTTTATGTATCTCATATCTACCAGAATCAGCTCCCTTTCTTCTTTCCCTTCTCTTTTCTTTTCCTTCTTCTTTCCTTTCTCTCATGGGAGGCACATCCTGGGGGTGGGGGGAGGGGGGTTTGGGGATTAGGGTGAGGGAGGTGGGGGGTATTTCTCATTGCTTTTCAAATTCAGGGATTTCAGTAAAATGCTGTATATTGTCACTTTACAGCTGCTATACAGTTTTTGTCACTGGTCATAATGTGTAATCCCTGTACTGTTTTCTCAGGTGCTCTACCTTTATATAAAATAATAAAAGAACTATAATTTCAAAAAAAAGAAACAAAACTAAGAATGAACCAAATAATAAGAAAAAAACAGGAAAATAGAAATGAACCAATCCAAATGAAACAAGAAATAAACCCAGCAATAAAATATACAAATACGAACCTAAAATACCAAAGAAATAATAAAGAACAATTAAGGAGGAGAAAATGAGGGAGGGAAAATATAATACTCCACTGCCTGAACTCCAAAGATGCCTACACAAAAAAGAAAAGGGGGGGCAAGTAACAGTCCAAAGCTCGATACCAGTGCAACTGCCATCTAACAGAACTAATGCATCTCCAAAATAGAGAGAAAATATAAGTTCAGTAACTCAGCATCGTAAAGCCTAAGCAACCATCATGTCGATTCCTGTCGCCGAAAAGCCTGTAACAGAGATCTGAATGAAGACTCTAAATGGCGCTTTTTACATGGAGGAGAGGATCGTAACCGTTTATCTTTTTGGAGCACTCTCTTGTCTCTAGCTTCTGTCGAACCCATAGATTCTTCTAGTGGGAGCAGGTTATGTGTAGACAGTTCCTGATGAGCAGCCTCTGGGTCATCAAAAACCTTTGAGCCCTCTGGAAAATGGATCCTTAACATGGCCGGGTAGGGAGTAGCAAACTTATTTTGTGTGCCCCAAGAATCCACAAAATTGGTGCATATGCCCTCCATTTCTGTTGTAGGGCCAGAGAGTAATCATTACTAATAAAGATGTGGGAGGTCTTTTATACAAGTGGGACACTTCTCCAAGCCCAGTATAAAAGCTCCTGCTTAACCGCATAATTTTGGAAATGCACCTGAATCGAACTGGGTCACTAATTAGGTGAGGAGGGCTTCTGAGTAAGGGACCTCTGTGCATGTTCAATCGGAACGGGGAACATGTCCGTGGTATCTATGATTGAAGACAGCAAAGACTGGATATACCGTATGCAGACATGTTTCCTTTTCCTTCGTTCCCTCTGGTACTCTGTATGTCCATAGTTTATTTCACCTGGAGTGGTTTTCAAGATCTTCGCACTGCTCCATGAGGCATTGGCATTCAAGGGGTACATTACCGAGGATCAGCTCTACTCAATCGAGATAAGAATCCTCCTCTGAGGTATGTTTTTTTAAGATCACTGACCTTCTCCTCCAGAGAATGAATGGACACTTTGAACTCTTCATAAGTGTTCTGAGTTTCAAGTCTGAAGTCCTTAAGATCTTGTAGAATAACCAATATAGTGGGATCTGAGGTAGTAGGTATTGAGGCTTTTGCATCCCCCATGACTCCTACCAGCTATTGGTTTGATTGAGTAGAAGTAAGGTTAGTTGATAAAGAAACGTCTCCAGAAGATTTCTTATTCTTTTTCAATTTACCCATAAAGATGAAAAATGCCTCTGAATCAGACTGGACAGTACAACTAAAGAAAAGATAGAACTTAAGGAGACAAATAAGTGGTAATGCATGGAGCTGACAGTCAAAGCTGCCGTATTCTGTGAAATCAAAACCGGAAGTCAGACACAGTCCTTAACACCAAACATGCTACCACTATTCCTGACAGAACTGCGCATGTGTGATGCTAGCGCATGCACAGTTTGAGTCCATTCTGCCATCTTGGGCATGGCGGCTGTCGCTTCTGCAGTTGTGGAAGAAAATGTAGTGCCCAGCGAAGGAGGGGGGTGTTTATGTGGCCTACGGATGGGAAGGGTTGTATAAACAGCACCTGTGGAATTTTGCCAGAGCACTGTGGAAGCACACTGGACAGAGGTCCAGTCACGTGCTTCCACAGCGCTCTTCTAAAGTAGTATCTGGCATAACATCACAGAGCTTTACCCAAGCAGCCATTAAAATACCAAAATATGAAAAAAAAAAAAAGGAAAATCCCAATATTTGGAAAGCACAACGGTACCACTATACAACTCATAACTTCCTCACTTTACCATCACTACAACATAACTCCAAATGAGAATGCATTCCAAATTCAGACCACAGCACTCTCTCCACTCTGTCTCATCCATCAGAAACCCCCACCACCACCTCACTCACACTCCACTCCTCTGCACTCCAGTAAATGAGTTCTCACAACACCCAACGCACACCAAAATACTATCAATACACCCTGTAAATTAAAATGATCCAGACACCAGTTTTCCCCCACTTTCCATTGCTGCTAAAAAAATGCATAAAAATGCATGAGGCATAAAAATGAGGCCCTTTTCTAAGACAGCAGAGACCAAAACTCTTTGCAGTGCCACCTACTTGCACTTCTCTCTCTCTCTCTCTCTCTCAAACCACTCACATTTGCTACCCTACTGGCAAGGATTCAGGCACTTTACTTGGTTTTGTGGCTGAACTTTTTTTTTTTTTCTTTAAGTAAAATACTGTGCAAATAATGTCTCATCATATTTCTCCTGCTGTACTGCTTGATTTGGGGAACACTCATGCTGGCAAGATTATGCTGGGAGCAAAATGTCTCACCAACAAGCTTACATGCTGACTTGGGTAGACTGAATAAATCAGAGATACTGTAACTGTGAGGATCATGCAGGGCAACAAATTAAAAAAAGATCTATCAGGAAGAAGGGGCAGAAAACATAAATCATTTTCTGATACTATGTGTGCTGTAACTGAATGGAGGTAGAGTCACTGGAGATTAAGGCTCTGTCAACACTATGCCTCTGTAATGTTACAGAGTGCCCAAACTGTTACCGCAACAGTTTGCGTTTACACCTGTGATGTTACAGAAGGCGTTTTCGTAACCGTTGTTGAAACCACATATGAGGTGGTTTCAACAACGGTTATGAAACTGGTCCTGCCTCGGTAACATTACCGGCGGAAGTGTGGAAGGGTGGTAATGGTCCCCTGCATGGCCCATAGCACAGCGCGAGCTGCATTGTGGGATTGGGCACCATGGTAATGGTCGACCGGTTCCCGAGGTGTGGACTAGCAGTACCAGTCTCATACTGGTCACCGCTGCAGTGTGGACACACTGTACCACTCCCTGGCTGTAACGGTTTCTGTCCTTTATGGGGTCTGAGCAGCGAAGTGTGGACGGGGCCTTAGTGAGTGTGAGAGACAGGGTGAAAAGTTTCCAGCAGTGTTGCATTTTTGTTTCTTTTGGCTCCTGGAGCAACACCCAAAGTAGGGACTGGGAGATCTCTGGCAGTGCTCTAAACTATGTTAAAGAGAGAGCTAAAGTGTATAAAAGCAGACACAAAAACAGCTGACTGCTGACATTCCCACTCTGCCTGAAACCGAAACTTGAACTCGAGTGTCCCATAATCTTCCCAGTAACAAGGCATGATTGACTTGGAATGTTCTGTAAATAAGACTGGTTTCTCATAGAACTCATCCTGTAAATGATGAAACTTTTAAATAAAAAAGGCACAATTTCATGCCAGGTGGAAGAATATTTCTACAAAAATATAAAACACCTAAAATAAACCATATATTAGAAGAAATCATTTTAATAATATATAAATTGTATAATCACAATAATCCACTAAAGGATATGGGTTATGTTAGAATGTACCTACTTCTATTGCACTTAAGTCACTCAACCTGTAGCCTCATGACCAAACCCCCACCAGGCATGGGTATATTCCACCATAGCACACACCTTGTCAGGATTATTGCTTAAATATGAGTTTAATACTGAGTAGTGCACTAATAATTCAGATGATAGGAATGATAGCTGCTGCAAATATTTCCAGCACAGATTTGCATTAGACTTTTGAATTAAAGATAGGTAAAGCCTTTGCAAAGGAATGCTGTTGGTGGGACAGTGAGGTGAGTGAATGAAAAAGAGTTAGTGTGTATGACTTAGTGAGTGTAAGTGTGCTGGTGATGTATGAGAGAGAAGGCAACAACAGCCAGTAATGGCAGTAACAAAAATAACATCCGCACTGAACACGCACAAAACACCATAGTCTACACTTTTGTATTAGATCCCGAGGTTGTTCTGTTTAAGCAATAATACATGACAGGGTGTGGGTTATGGTGGGAGTTACCCATGCCTTGTGTGGTTTGGTCATGAGGCCACAGGTCTAGTGACTTAACCTCACTAGAAGTGGGTTAATCTGCCTATTATCCACACTCCGGTGTGGATTATTGTGATTATGTAATGTTTTGTAAATAAAGGATTGAAAAATTATTAAAAAGTTTACATTCATTGATTTTAAACTCTTTTTTTATTGATTTATATTTTCATATCATTTTTGTCATCATTCAATAGTCCTGTAATGCTAGGCAAAATATGTTGGAAATTAGAAGCAGTCCACTGCATCTTCTTCCCCCGACACTCCCCCTATGCAAATGCCCCACATACGTATCCCAACATACACTTGCAAGAATATTTGTTTTTATGTTCTTTTTCATTTTTTTTTTCTTGTGTAAGAGCATGGGGAAAGCTGTGAGTCTTTCCAATAGTTAAGCATATCAGAGACAGCGTGGTGCCGGCTGTGAGGGGCTCCAGGTGGTCAGTGACAGAAAGAGCATGGTGTGAGTGGCTCCCGTAGTTCATCTGCTGACTGTGTTTTTGGATATCAGCTGAATGACAGAAGTGACCAAGTTGGGGGTGAGACAGAAAGAGATAAAGAGAGATACACAGCTAAGAGCTGTGTTGCAAGTGATGTTTGGAAGGAGCACTGTTGCTGTGAGTGAACATGGACAGTGAGTGTCGCTACAAATGTCGATATTCAGGACAGAGTTGGCAACAAGTTGTGTGAGTAAGGTTTTGTGCACAAAAAATTAATTTTAAAGATTTTTTTATTGTTTTGGAAGACTGTCAGTAGTTGCAAGTGAGCAGTTTCTGTTAGCAGAAGAGGAGTGCTTAGCAGGAAACACCATGGCTGCATTTTTGTTTACAACTCTCCGAGAGTAAGCAAGGTTTGTTTGGTTGTTTATATAAAATCACTGGTGCTGTCTTTATCAACCTAACAAAGGCTTTGATACTGTCAACCACTCCCTTCTCTGTAATAAACTCAGGGACATAGGAATCTCTAACTACACTCTCCCCTGGTTCAACAACTACCTGTCTAGTAGGCAACAGCATATAGGCTTTGGCCCATCCTTGTCTGCCCCCACCTCTGTCAATATCGGTGTCCCTCATGGCTCCATATTAGGACCTCAGTTCTTCTCCCTCCATGTCAGCATAGTCCAGCATTGCTAACTGTAAGGCAAGGCAAGGCAAATTTTAATTTTAAGGTGCCCAATCCTGGAGGTCCTGGGCGCCATACAATTGAAAACATAATAAACACATTAAATAAATACACACAGTAGAAAACATAAAACAATAAGTAAATTCCAGCAATAATATAAAAACAGACCCCCAAATATGGGCCTGGCCTAAAATAGATACTGGGGCATTCAAGGTCCACTTATTTTAAAAAACAAGTGTCCAGGAAAGCCTGACTGAACAGGAAAATCTTGAGGCGGGTCTTAAAACCTCAACTGAAGGGGACACCCAAACAGCTCATGGAAACAAATTCCACAGGACTGGGCCAGTGACACTGAACGCTCTGTCACCGGCAGTTTTTAACCTTGTTCTGGGAATGGCAAGGAGGCCTCTACAGGAGGATCGGAGTGAGCAGACCGAGGCAGCAGGTGTAAAAACGTTCGACAGGTAGTCAGGGCCCAGTCTGTGTAGGGCCTTAAAGGTGAGCAAGCCCACCTTAAAGAGGATCCTCCACCTGACATGCAGTCAGTACAGTTCACGCAGCACTGGGGTGATGTGGCAATATATTGACTGTCCCATCAGCAACTTGGCAGCAGTGTTCTGCACTAGCTGCAGCCGGTGGAGGGTGACTCCAGAGACCCCGAGGTAGAGCGCATTACAGTAATCAAGCCTGGATGTCATGAAGGCATGCGCTAAGGTGGGGAGATCCATGTGCAGAACTAGGGGTTTGATCCTAGTGATATTCCTCAGATGAAAAAAGCTGGTCCAGACAACGGATGACACCTGAGTTTCAAATGTCAAACCGCTGTCAAGGATAACACCAAGATTGCACACCCTAGAAGAGGCATTCAATGGCACAAAACCCAGGAATAAACCTGTCCCTGTGTCAGAGGCCACTATATCATGCCCTCTGTTTAACTCCACCACCAGTACCTCCATCTTATCGGGGTTGTTACAACCAGCTGGAGGTCATCCAGTCCGTGATCTCAGCAAGGCAATTATTTAGCATTTCAACTGCTCTAGATGTTCCAGGGGCAAAGGAAAGGTACAGCTGGGTATCATCAGCATAGCAATGAAAGCCCAAACTGTACTTCCTAATGATCTCACCTAGGGATAGCATATACACAGCAAACAACATTGGTGACAAGACCAAGCCCTGAAGGACTTCACAAGACAGGAGGCTAGGGGAGGATGAGAAATTTCCCATCATTACCCATTGCCTCCTGTTTGTAATATAGGACTTAAACCAGCAGATGACAGTGCCAGCAAGTCCCCAAAATTCCCTCAGGTGATCAAGCAACCCACAATGGTCTACCATGTCAAAAGCTGAGGAGAGAGCAAGGAGAATAAGAATTGTCCCCTCTCCTCGATCTCTTGTCCTGAGTAGGTCATTATGCACCCAAACTAACACAGTTTCCAAGCTATGGCTTATCCAAAACCTAGACTGGAGGAGCTCGTATAGATCAAAGGCCATGAGTTGCTCCTCAAGCTGTTGCTCCACAACCTTCTCAATGACCTTCCCTAAAAATGGGAGGTTGGAGATGGGACAGTAATTCACCTTAACTTTAGGGTCTAAATTGGTTTCTTCAGAAGGGGTCTCAAAAGCATCTCCTTCAAGGCATCTGGGGGTAAACCCCTTCTGCCAAAGAGCACCCAACAATTAAGGCAAACACCGGGCCAACGAAGTCGATGCATCCCATCAAGAAACACGTCGGCACTCGGTCCAGTTCACAATATGTGTGCTTCAACTTGTAAACAACCCCAATAACCTCAGCCACCTCCACCAGTTTAAACTCACCCCAAACACACAGAGCATTCTCCTGATGCCCAAGGCAACCACTGTTGGCCACAGTGTGGCTCACTGATAGAAATCCGTGACTGATAGTGGACACCCTGTCCGAGAAGAATTTATTTATTTTTATTTTTAATTTATTTATTTATTCTTTCGGAGAGACCTTTGAGCGTGAGCTCTTTTACAAAGGTTCCACATCAGGGTGGACAAGTAGGACAATACACAATACAGTGATTACAGAGAGCCTGCTCAATTGGCATACAAGAGCAGTTTACATCAGAGTTGGACAAATTATGAAGAAGGATTATAACAGAACTAAAGATTTTTAGTAACAGGATTAAATGCACCAATTTTAACCCCACCCCACCCCCTACTCGCAGCGACCTCCAGGATCAGTTGTTAGACTAAAGTTAATAAGTCTGAGAAGTGGTTAGGAGATTACTCCAATGGTAGCAGGCTAGTTGTAAATAAACCAGAAGGAAGGGTTTAAATTACTCCTGGAGGGTGGGAATAGGGGGTGGAGGGAGATGGTGCAATGGGGGTGGTGGTGGAAGCAGCACAAGATGCCTTGTCTAGTTGGGGGTGGGGAAGGAAAATGTGGA
Source organism: Neoceratodus forsteri (assembly GCA_016271365.2). NCBI lineage: Eukaryota > Metazoa > Chordata > Ceratodontiformes > Ceratodontidae > Neoceratodus > Neoceratodus forsteri. Next base: position 847,561,674 of record CM057450.1, on the reverse strand, counting down.
GAGGCATAACTGCATACAGTTAAGAGCTGATATGAGTAGCTTACTTATGCACTAGGCTGGGCTAGGAAGGGGACAGGGTTCTTTAGGTAGTCCCACTTGGGTGGGACCTAGGTTGAAAGCCTAGATTATCAAGTGACTCCTGTGCTGCAGGTGGACTTTGCTCATGACATGAGATGCTGTTGGAGGCCCGCCTTGAATTGAGATACTCTGTTTGTTTGCAAAGTCTTAGAGAGTTCATTTAACCAGTAGGGGGCCCCGGTTAGCAAAGGCACGCTGCCCAAGAGAGCTGCGGCAGAATGGGATAGACAGTGCTCCATTCTTCTTTCCTCTGGTGAGGTGAGGTTTTGGAGAGGCCCCAAGCAGGTTTCCTATGCAGGGTGGTGTTTTACCGAGGAGTGCCTTCTTTGCCAGGAGACAGGTTTGGTATTTGATCCTGTCTTTTAGGTTGAGCCAGTTTGTACGCTCATATACATGGCACAAGTGTGAGTGTATTTATCCGCAGACAGGGTGAGGTGACATGCCTTATTCAGTGCCATTTGGACCCTTTTGAGTGCAGTATCAGAGGCTGCACCATAAACCACTAGCTCATAGTCAATCGTAGAGAGAATGGAGCTGGAGACAGAGGTACGGATTGCTTCTGGGGTGAGGGATTTCTTATGTCTATAGAAGACTCTGATTTTTGTGTTAACCGCTCTAACATGGGAGTCAATGTGGTGTGTATAAGTGAGTTAGTCATCAATGGTGACCCCTAGGTACTTGAACACATGTACCTGCTCAATCTGCTCACCAGCCGTATTAGTGATTTCGAACGAAGTGTATCTATGCTTGTGGTGAGGGCTAGAATGAAGCATGGCCTTTGTCTTCTTGTAATTCAGTAGCTGTTTTTGTCTACTGAACCAGTCCTCGAGTTTATTGAAGGAGTCTGCTAGTTCAGATTGTATGGCTGCATGAGAGGTGCTGCTGCTTAGCAACACGGCATCATCTGCATATAAGATAAGTTTAGTGTTGCAGGCCAAGGGTAGATCATTTACAAATAGGCTGAAAAGTAGGGGCCCTAGGATTGATCCTTGAGGGACTCCTAGGAGTACATCTTTGGAGCTGGATAATGTCTGCCCGATTTTGACTCATTGACTCCTGTGTGTCAGGTAGTCATTGAACCAATTTAGAGTGTTTGGTGCTACACCCAATCTTTGGAGCTGATGTAGCAGTAGTTGGTGGTTTACAGTGTCAAAAGCTTTGGTGAGGTCAATGAAGATGGACCCCACCAATTTTCCTTCATCCAGTGCCTTGTGTGCAAAGTCAGAGTATTCCAACAGAGCTGTGGTGGTGCTGGCTGTGCTTTTGCCTGAAACCATGTTGGTTTGGGCAGAGCAGATTGTACTTGTTTAGGTATTCTGTCAGTTGACTTGCCATGATTTTTTCCAGTGCTTTGGATAGAGAGGAGAGGATAGATATTGGCCTGTAGTTGGCCACCAGTGCCTTATCACCATTTGTGTGCACTGGCATCACCAGGGCTTGTTTCCATACCTTAGGAAATTGAGCTAGAGCTAGGGATTTATTGAATAGCATTGTTATGGGAGTGATCATACCATCGAGAGTGAGGGATACTATCTTCATGTCCAGTCCGTCACTCCCCAGTTTTGCCTAGGACTCCCCTGACCACCTTTAGGACCTCCTGCACTATTACCTTCTTAAAGTAGAATGCAGGGTGGTTTGTTTCGGGCAGGCTGGTGCTGCCTAAGTCCTCCACAGGCAGAAGGTAGTTTGACGGCAGCTCTGGTGACAGGTCAGTAAAGGCTTGGTTAAAGGCATCAGCTAACGGCTAGTGGGTCTGAGGATGGTGAGTTATTTATATTGACCACCTTAGGGTGTTGCTTCTGGTCTTTTACAAGGATGTGTTTAATGTTGTCCCAGAACTGCTTTCCATCACCCCGTTCATTGTTAAGTTGAGTCTTATGGAAGTTAGCCTTAGCGAGCCTGATAAGCTTGGTGCAGCAGTTTCTGGCAGTTTTGTAGCACTGTAGGTCATGCTTGCTGTCTGAATTTAGGGCTGTTTCCTAGGGGCAATCACTCTCCTTTAGGAGGGAGAGGAGTTTGCCATCAATCCAGCCACTGACCTCACCCTGAATTTTCCTTTTTGTGCGTGGTACATAGATGTCACAGATGGATTTGAAGCCCTCAGTGAGAAAGCTAAGGGCTTGGTCCAACGTAGGCACCTTGCTTATAAGAGACCAGTTGTAGGCAGACAAGGTCAATTTGAGTGGGGTGGGCATTTGGCAAGTTTAGTGGTCCATATAAAGGAGATCAGTGAGTGGTCACTCAGCACGTCCGGGAGAACCCTAATATCAGAGAAACATGTAGGTGAGCTATCTAGGAATCAGTCAATAAGAGTGCTGGTATGGGCTTTGTAGTCCTGCCTGATGGGTTTTGTTACAAGTTGCATGAGTTTGTGTGAGGAGACTATGTCTCTAGAGGGTGCTGCCTCATTACTTAACCAGTTGATGTTAAAGTCACCAGTTAAGATGAGTTCAGGGCCCTTCTTGAGAGTGCTGATTTCTTCTATGACAAGGGGAAGCCCTTCCTTGGCTTTTTTTGGGGGGGTAGGTTGTGGCGATGGTGAGGGTCTTGCCTTTTTTTCCCAATTGTATTTTTGCCACTAATAGCTCATAGTCCTCCATGACTTTGGAGATAGGGAGGATGGAGTAGTTAAGTGAGTCTCTGACATATAGGAGGCAGCCGCCACCTTTCTTGCTTGTTCTATCAAGATGGAGCATTTGGAATCCTTCAATGGAGACCTCATTATCTTTGACCTTACTTGACAGCCAAGTTTCGGTAAGGCAGATTATGTCTGGGGTATGTATGGTCATCCATGCCTGGAACTGATCCAATTTGGTAGTTAGGCTGCATATGTTAAGTGATGCTATCTTAAGGCCCCCCACAGCATAAGCACCCCTAGTCCTCTGGTTTGCTGTCCCAGGGTTAAGGTGAACATTTCCAGAGAGTAGCAATAGCATAAGGATAACCTTTCTGGTGGCTAGGCTGATGTCTATCTTCCCCGTTCTTCAGTTTCCTGCACTTCATGTAATGGAGAGAGGTGTCCAGACGCTTGTGTTAAATTATGGGGAGGGTTAGCTGTTCGGGTTATGGTGTGGGAGGTTGGTTTGGCGATGACTGTGAATGAGAGAGTCAGGGGGGTGAGAAGCCTATGTCAACTGGATGTGGTAATGGCCATGTGAATCCTATTCTTCAAGCAGGCATCCATTTGGTATCCAGGCTGGGGAGGTAGAGGTCCGAAGTACAAAAATGTACCAGCAAAGCCAAAAGTGGTGAGGAGGATTAGTAGTATGTAGTCCCATCTCATTTTTTTTTTGTATGTCTGGGAGTTGCTGTATGGCTTTAAGTGCTGCTGGATTAATGCGTTGCCTTATGGCTTTAAGGCTGAGCCAAGTTGTTAAAGAATGGTTAGTGAGTAGTGAGGTGGGAGTGGTAACCAAACCTAGGCGTGGCAACTGCCTATTTAAAAGAGGCTGGGATCGGGGTGGGTGCAGTGGGACAAAAATACTAGCGAGGAGAGCTTGCAAATTTTCTCCCTGTCTGGCGTCGCACCAATCAGCTTTCCTCCTTTCCAGGCTATAGCCAATCAGTCTTGCTGGCAGCTGATTCGAATTAGGCTTTTTTTTTTCTTTCAGTGAAGCCGTACCTTTCTGCAGGAGTCCTGAGCTGCTGGCTCCGTGTTGGGGGGGATGGCCACCGCGGCTGCAGGGCACGTCTATGCCCTCTCAAGAGCAAGGTGCTCCCACTTGCCTAAGGGAGACAAAGAGCGAGACAGACGTGCCTTGATAAGCAGTTGATTAAGTGAGGATCGGTGGGCATGGGGAATAGGTTTAGAATAATTTGCAAGAGAATAGGGAGACAGTTTATGTTCCAGGAGCCAAATTGTCTCGGGTCTAAGTCTATATTTTTTTTTCTAAGTTTAGGTGATTGCTTTCAAAGAAGGGTGGGGGAGCAATCGACTTTGCCAGGGTGGGAAACAGAATGTTTATATGCTGGCAGTGAACATCTTACATTTGCTCCAGAGAGGCTGAGGCTATAAGTCCCTCCTGTTTGATACATTAGCAATCCCTTACCCTCCCTTGCAGTAACACAAGAGTCTCAGTACTGGGACTGGGAGTGAGCCAAAAATGGTTACTGATTCCCCAATTTTACATCGCATGAAGCATCTGAAAACACTGTTTTCAGCTGGAGATAGACTGGATGTAACAGTCTGTCCATAGTCTGAAACAGCATAGCTGGTCAATACTTCCCAGCAGCAATCTCCCTGGACAGGAACTCTGCCTTCTTATGGTTGATTGTCCGCTGGTACTCACAATAGTGAGTGCGTAGGGCCAGACTGTCCACCTCCAACCCAGTCATTCAGCAGCAATGATCAAACCTCCGATACCTAATCTTCATCTCCTTGAGCTCCCTGTCGAACCATGGACACCTCAAGTGAGAAGATTTGGGTTGTACATGGACTAGTGCAAGGGAGTCAAGTTCATCAGACATTGTCTTATTATAGGTGGCAACTGTCTCAACCATATCCCCTTTGCATGCACTACCCACACTAGACAGATCTGCCACCACTAGAAATCCCTCCGGGGTAAAATCCCTCAAAGGGCAGTACCTAACTATCTCTGCAAGTGACCCGATCAATCTTGAGATTGTATATCTCAAGCCCCAGCAAGAAGACCAGATCGAGCATGTGGCTGCCCTGGTGGGTCATGGAAGAAACTTCTTGTGACATCATCTGGAGGAGGTTTTAACCTAGCCTTGAAGATTCATTGTCAGCCCAATCATGGAAATCCTTCAGAACTAAACATCTGGGGGATTCCAATGTTTCACTGATTACAAAGTCAGCTACCTCCTGCAGGAATCCTCCCGCCACCCCAAGGGGTTGGTAAATCAGGAGAATCCTGCAGCCTGTGCCTGGACTCCCATGGACTTCCACACATTCAAAGGAACCTGGTATTCTCACTTGGTGCACAGTGAAGCCCAGCTTGGATCTAAAACAAATGGACACTCCACAGCCCCTGTGTTCCACTCTGGGGCAAAGCACTACGGAGTACCCGAGAGGGATGGCAGCCTCTAATAGCGGGCCAGCATCATCACCTAACCAGGTCTCTGTAATACAAGCCAGATTGGCTGACTCATGTACTCTGATGACCTGTTCTTCTACACAAGCGACAATAATACTACTGACCTCAATAGAAATCTGACTACTGACTTAAGGAGTGTCCAATCTTGGCTCCAGCAGAACAAATTATTAATAATCACAGCCAAATCCCAGGCCATGCTGTTTGGTATCCCTTCTCATCTAAAGAATACCCAGGTGCCTTTGCAGGTGATTAGCACTAATAGCACCCTCCTAGACACTGTCCTGTTATTCAAATGCTTGGATATTACCTAGGACCCTTCCCTCAATTTCTCCCTTCTTCTGACCAGTATCTGTAAGGAAGTCAGTGTCAGATTAGGATTAGTTTACTGTGCCAGTCAGATTCTCACCCCCTCTGTCTGTGTGTCAGTGGCCAGGAGTATTCTTCCACTGAAGTCATCCTATGGACTTCTCGTATTCTCAAATGCCTCTTGCCACAACCTTCACAAATGAGCCATGGCATATAACAACATCTTATACTCAAAGCTAGGATTAGGATGTCTGAACCCTACTGGTCAATGAGATTGCTCCCTTGGGAATATCATTTACAGTGTACTTAGCAATCACACACCCTTATCCCTTTCCTCTCACCTGGAGTCATATAAAACTGCCTACCCCCTCAGGTCTGGAGACCTGGATTTGCTCTCCATTCCTAAGGTTAAAACCAAATTTGGTTCAACATGCTTTGCAATATCTGCCCCAAAACTGTGGAGCAAGGTCCCCTCTACCATCAGACAATTCACTACTGCTGGCACATTTCAGAAAAGAGCTCTGAACCCACCTTTTACAATCATATGCTTGTTCCTGTACCTAACCCATATTACTGTGGACTAACTGCATTGCATAATGTTATAAATGGGCAGCTGTACCCTGTTTTGACATATCACATTGCTTACTGTATGTATAAAAATCTAGAGCCTTACTGCTGACTTGGATCATAGTTTAAATGTTTGACCTTGAATCTCACTGTTGACTTGGATTGTATTTCAAAGTTTATGTATGCACTCCTTCTGTGTCATGTCTGATAATAGATGACTGTTTGTCTGGTGCACCTATCTGGTAAACAAAAACTAAATAATAAATAAATAAATAAATAAATAGGCTTTGCTGGCAACCAGATCTTTGTCTGTGGGTTGCTGTAGAGTTTACTCATGGGTAAAGACCCTAGTTAGTCAATCACATTTCTGGAAATTTAGACCTCATTTTATAATACACAGTAAAACACTGGACAAGGTCCATCCTAAAGACGGAAACAAATGGCTCATCTGACGTCTTGAGGGAGATGAAAGAAAGATGTTCTGCACTTCTGGGGGGGTGTCAAACTAACATCAAATTAACATCAACAATGGTCATGCCCTGCACTATAAAAATTACTCTGCATTACAGACCTTCTAGATTGGGGTACTGTCAAGGTGAACATTGACAATGAAACTGACTATTGTGATCATGTTGTGAATGAGCCCAATCTCAATGAAGAAGCCTTTATAGAAATAACTTATTAGCACTTGGTCAAGACATTAGATGGATTCCTCTCCAAAGCCAAGCATATAAAGCTTTACTTCTCAGAGGTCCTAGCACTCAAAACACTTACTAAAAGAGTAGCTTGAGATGTTCTGTGCTTGCATCTCCTGTTACAGAAGTACTTGTATCTTCACCTCTGATGTACATTTTCATTTATCCATTCTCATGTTACTCAGCACATTGCTTTTGTACCTAGTCATGATTTGTTTCTCTGAATCCCTCCCTCACCCCTATTCCCTGCCTCCCCTTCCCCACACATGCACATGCTGGGTAGTCTCATTTCTAAGGCTGTGGGTGGAGCCTACAGCTACCTTGTTGTAGCTCAGCTGGAAAAATGGGATGGTGTGGCACACATTTTTGAAGTTTTCAGTGTATCATTCCAAAAATGCAAATTACTAAGTCATTTGAATTAAATACCACCTTCTTTCTGTTTAGAATGTTGGAGACAGAACACCAGGCTGTTTTTCTCTGAAAATTGTAGGGCTCTGTGCAGAATTCTTAGCAAATGTGCACACATTCCAAGCAAATATAAATATCTTTTGAAACTATTTAAGGTGCACAAAAACAACCAGTATGAAAGTTGTTCAGGACAAAATGACCTTTCACATGAGGGTAGTTGCTAGTCTGAATTACTTTATATTTTGTAAAATATAGTCATCTTATTACCTGTATTTTCATTTTTATTTTTACAAAATTCATGTTTCTGATGGCTATTTAATATATATATATATATATATATATATATATATACATTATATATATATATATATATATATATATATATATATATATATATTTATTTTAGTCTTTGGTAACTGGGAAAGGCCCACTAGGCACAAGTGCCTGTTTTCAGGGATGACCTGGGAGCACTGGGCGGTTAAGTGACTTGCTCAGAGTCACATAGTATGCAAGTGGAGGTTGTGAGAATGAAACTCAGGTCTGGTCTGCTGGATGTATATATAAAGAATTTAGATTAGTGACTACCCTCATTTGAAAGGTATTTTGTCCTGAACAGCTTTCATGCTGGTTGTATATGTGTAATTTGTATACTTACAGAAATATTTACATTTGTATGGCATGACTCCTACTACACTTCCAAACAGCCACATTTTATTTTCTCTCTCAGTAAACACAGTTGGAGTCATGCAAAACAAATGGAAATATCTCAGAAGGTATGCAAGTTACACATACACAACCACATGAAAGTGGTACAGGACAACAACACCTTTAAAATGAAAGTAGTTACTAATCTGAATTCATTATATATTTTTTAAATATAGCCTTCTGAAAGGTGAAACTAGTGAAGAAAAATGAAAATTCAGGTAATCAGATGGCCATTGTTTAAAAATATAATTAGTGCAACTTAATGAATAGGCTCATTGGAAATGTATTTTTGTCCTGAACAACTTTCATATTGGTTGTTTATGTGTAAGTAGTATACTTTTAGAGATAGTTATATTTGTTTGGCATAACTGCTATGAAAAATGAAAATTCAGGTTATCAGATGGCCATAGTTTAAAAAATATAATTAGTGCAGCTTAATGAATAGGCTCATTTGAATGGTCTTTTTATCCTAACCAACTTTCATGCTATTTGTGTATGTGTAACTTCTATACTTTTCAAGATATTTGCATTTGTTTGGCATTACTCCTACTGTACTTCTAAACAGTCTCATGTTTGCAAATCACTACACCAGTTCAATGAAATTCTTTCTGTTGAGTAGACCAGACAAGTGTGTCTCCTCCTGCCTGCTTTAACTCATTCAGACCCATTGTGTGTTTAGAATGTTGGAGACAGAACACCAGTCTGCTTGTCTTTGAGAAGCCCAAGGAACTATACAGAAATCTTAGCAAATGTGCACACATTAAAAACAAATCTAAATATCTTTACAAATAGTCAAAGTGCACAGAAACAGCCAGCATGAAAGTTATTCAGGGCAAAAAGACCTTTCAAATGACAGTAGTCACTTATCTGAATTTGTTATATTTTGCAAACTATGGTCATCTTATTACCTGTATTTCCATTTTTTTTACAAAATTCACATTTCTGATGGCTATTTTTAACCCTTAGGCTGCTGACAGAAGTAGAACGTATAGGAATTCAGGACTGATATATATCTGTCCATGGCACAGTAAGGGTTAAGAAACTATTAACATTTTAGATTAATGATTACCTTCATTTGAAAGGCCTTTTTGTCCAGAACAATTTTCATGTGATTGTGTATGTGTAATTTGTATACTTTTAGAGATATTTACATTTGTTTGGCATGATAGAGAGAAAAAATATGAAGAGAAGTATAGCAGGAAGGGAAGAAAGGTCAGATTCTAGGTGGAGGGTGGTGTTTCTTAATGCACAGAGTCTTGTAAACAAGATGGAAAATCTGCAGGCACTGTTAGCAGATGGGAGGGTGGACATAGCAGCAGTAAGTGAGACTTGGGCATCACCACACCATAGCTAGGACCTTGTGATCCCTGGATATAAACTATAAAGAAGGGACAGGGTAGTCAGGAAAGGGGAGGGATGGCAGTTTATATTAGGTAGGGAATAACTTGCATGAGGGAGGTGTTGGTGGAAGGGGAGGTGGAAGCATTATGAGTTCAATTATGGTCCAATAGATGGAGAAAGGTAAGGTTGGATGTGGTTTACAGACCACCCAAACAGGATGAGGAAAGGGACAGGGAACTGAGCTCACAAATATTGGAAACTGTGGGGAAAGGAGAGGCGGTAATTGTGGGGAACTTCAACTTGCCTAAGGTGGACTGGAAAATACCATCCCCAACATGTTCTAGGAGTTAGGTGATCCTGGAAGGACTGCATAGTGGATTCCTGACACACAGTGTCACAGAACCAACAAGTACAGAGGCAATTGTTGATCTTGTGCTCACAAATGTGGAGCATGAACAAGAAATAATGATCAGGAAGCCATTGGATGGGAGTGCATAGTGCGGTTCTAGTTAGATATGGGCAGGGAAAGCATCCCAACTGAGACCAAAATCTTGGATTTTAGAAGAGCGTACTTCAGGAAAATGGTGAAGTACTAAGGAGCCATCTGGTGGGAATCAGACCAGATATGGGGGTGGACAAAAGGTGGTTCATCATTAAGGATGGAATACTGGTTGCAACAGAGAAGTGTGTTAGGCTCAGGGGTAAGAACACAAGGTTCAAAGCACCCAGCTGGTTCAGTTTGGGGTTGCCCAGGTAGTAAGGGAAAAGATGCTGGCCTATAGAAAGTTCAGGAAGACCAACGGAGAGGTGGATAGGGAACATTACCTAAGGTTGGCTAGAGAGACAAGTAAGAAAGTCCAGAAAGCTAAAGCACAGAAGGAGCTGCAGATAGCTGAAGGAATTAAGAAGGGGGAGAAGTATTTCTACTTTCATTATACAAGTGAAAAAAGAGACAAGAAGGAACAGATTGTTAGGCTTAAGAAAGGGGAGGAGTGGTGGAGGATAATGGTGAAAAAGCAGAGATACTAAATGAATACATCTGTTCTGTCTTCACCAGGGAGAAGGATGGACCAGTGCATTTAGGAGAGAGAAGAGAAGCAGGGGGGAGAGGGGAACACAGATGTAGTGATAGGGGAAGATAGAGTGAGGGATGGGCTGCTAGCATTAAAGGTGGACAAATCACAAAGCCCAGACAGAGTACATCCAAGTGTACTAATGGAACTGGCTGAGGGCCACTGACAGACCTATTTAATAGTTCACTAGAGTTAGACATGGTACCGCAGGACTGGAGAACAGCAAATGTGGTGCCCCTCCACAAACGCGGTCCCAAGAATGACCCAGAGAATTACAGACCAGTCAGTCTGACCTCAATTGTGGGCAAGCTCATGGAGACCATACTAAATGAAAGGTTGGTGGAATATCTAGAGTAGAATGATCTCCAGGATTTGAGGCAACATGAGTTCATGGGAGGAGGGGAGATTGTGTAAAACAAATCTGATTGACTTCTTTGACTGTGTCACAAAGACAGTAGACAGGGGCCAAGAGGTAGACAACCTCTATCTGGATTTCGGCAAAGCCTTTGACTCTGTGTCCCACAAAAGGTTAATCAGGAAGTTGGTGGATCTCAGGGCTGGCGATAAGATGGCCAGATGGGTGAAAAACTGTCTGAGGGACAGAACCCAGAGGGTGGTTCTTGGGGGAGAGCTAACTGGTGCCAGAATGGTCACCATTGGGGTACAACATGGCTCAGTGCTGGAGCCAGTGTTGTTCAATGTCTTCATCAATGACATTGGGGATGAAAGAAAGGGCAAATGTGCCAATGCACTGACAACACCAAGCTGTGTGGGAGAGTGGACACAGCTAAATGCATACAAGAACTACATGATAACCTGGAAAAGTTGGGGAGGTGGTCCAGGATGTGGCAGCTTGGCTTTAATGCCAAGAAATGCAAAGTTATGCATATTGGAGCCAAGAATCCCAAGACAGAGTACTACCTTGGTTGAGTCCTGATATCTGCATCAGAGGATGAGAAGGATCGGGAAGTGATGATCATTAGTTACCTGAAGCACTTCACACACTGCAAGAAAGCAGCAGCAAGGGCAAACAAGATTCTGGGCTGCATAGCTAGGGGGTTCAGTATTAGGATAGAGGAGGTTATGCTGCCCTTGTACAGGTCAGTGGGAAGGCCACAACTAGAGTATGGAGTTCAGTACTGGTGCCCATACTTCAAAAAGGACATTAACCTATTGGAGAAAGTACAGAGGAGGACTACAAAGATGATAGTGGGTCAGCATGGTAAGGTATATGAGAAGAGGTGGAGGGCACTGAACATTTACTCCATGGAGGACAGGAGAGAGAGATGGAACATGATTGGGACCTTGACGTACCTTAAATAGATGAATAAGGCGGATAAGGAGGGTATCTTTAAATTGAGTAACAATCATAACACAATGGAGTGCAGTCTTAAGCTGGAGGGTGGATGGCTTAAGAGGGTGGTCAGGAAGCACTTCATCACAGAGATGGTGGTGGACACTTGGAATGCATTGCCGGAAGAGGTGATCTTGTTAAACACAGTGGGCAGCTTCAAGAGAAGATGTTACAGGCACAGGTGGAAGGTAAGGATCATGGGTAGGGAGGATTGGAGGAGTGCAGGAGGGCAGGGACAGTAGCTCAAGCTCTGCACCCTGCAATATGAGCAGACTAGATAGACCAAATTGCCTTCTTCTGCTGGCTTCTTAGTATGTTAATATTACTCCTACTGTGCTTCCAAACAGCCTCATTTTTTTTGTCTCTGAGTGAACACATTAGGAGTCCTGCCAAATAAATGTAAATATCTCATAAAGTATACAAGTTACACATACACAACCAGCATATAAGTTATTCAGGACAAAACGACCTTTCAAATGATGGTAGTTACTAACCTAAGGTCTTACATTGTTTTAAATATAGCCATTCAAAAGGTAAAAATTGTGAAGAAAAAATAAAAATTCAGGTAATCAGATGGCCATATTTAAAAAAAATATAATTAGTGCAGCTTAGTGAATAGGCTTATTTGAAAGGTCTTTTTGTCATAAACAACTTTCATGCTGGTCATGTATGTGTAACCTAAATAAGGTCCAAGAAAGTTACATTTGTTCTGCATGACTCCTGCTGTGTTGGCTCAGAGAGAAAAAAAGTGATGCTGTTTGGTAGGAAATCGGTTAGAGGATAGGTGACAGAGGCTGGTAGTAAATGGAGTTCACTCCAAAGAAGGAAGGGGGATGGGGGGTGGCTACCTCAGGGATCAGTGCTGGACCCAGTCTTCTTTAATGTCTTTATAAGTGAAATTGGAAATGAGCAGGAAGGGAAGGGAAGATTTGACTCTGCATGATTATACCAAGATTTGCAGAAGGATGGAATAGTATGAGCAGAGACTTTAGAAGACTTGAACAGTGGTCAAAGGTATGGAAGCAAGGTTTCAACACAAAAATGTAAAATAATGCACTTGGGGTAAAAAAATCCAGGAGCAGAGTACACAATAGGTGGAGTTGTATTGATAACACTAAGAAAACACACATTAAAAAAAAAAGCTTTTACATACAGTTGATTACTGTTTAACAATAAGTATGTGTCTATGGTTGCCAGTGTACATCTGCTGCAAACCCATAATCACATTTCGCACTTGAAGCAAAAGGAGGGGGTGGAGGCCATAACTGACTCCTTGTTTTTGTATTAAAGGGGTCAGTTTTTTTTTACAGCAAAAACAAGGAAAGGGGTCATTTCTAAAATGTGCAGGCGAGCATGGGCACCACTTTTTTTCAGACAGTGCCACCACTGGCAGCTACCACTTCAAGACTGCTACTACCCCCAAGTACTACAATCGGGGGAAAACAGAAGTAGTCTAGCAGCACTGAGATCAGTATGGTTAAGGTACATTTACCAGCAATTACTGCTTAGAAAAGAATCAAAAAGTGACTGTGATGACAAGCAAGTCCCAGACCAGATCACTAGTTTAATAGTCTCCTCATGAGTTTGATTTGTATGGCTGCATGAGCCAAGCTCCACAGATGTTTTGCCATCATCAGATTTGTATAAGAGCACTGTGGAAGCATGTGACTGGACCACTGTCTGATGTGCTGAGACAGTGCTCTGGCATAATTTCCTATGATTCTCTTTATGCAGCCCTTCCCCTCCAAGGGCCACATAAACAACCCCCTTCCCAGCACACTACTTCTCCTTTCCACAAATAATGAAGTGATGACTGCCATGTGCAACATGGCAGTGCTGACTTAAACTGCGCATGCACGAGTACCTGAATAATTCATTTATTTATTTATTTTTGTTATTATTTTTATTCTTTATTTTGGCTACCAATCTCCCCCACATGGGCTCAGCTCCTGCTCCCACCACCTCACCATGCCCAGGCTTACCCCCCTGGGTGGGGCTGCTGAGTGAGCACCCCCTTCCCAAGGTCAATGATAGCTTGCCTTGGCTTACCCCCCAGGGTGGGGCCACGGGAGTGTGGCCCCACCAGGTGGACAGGGTAGGCAGTGAAAGCAGCAGAGCAGAGCTTCACACTACAGGAATGCTATTTTGTATGCTGTATTGGGGGTGGGGATGTGCAATGATGGTCAGCATCTGTCCCACCCCTCTCGATATGGTGCTTGCACTGTGGCTCCCCTGACCTCCACTAGGGCTCTGTAGCATGCCAGACACACAACCACCCCCCAGAGAAGGAGAGCAGTCCCTGGGATGCTCAATCCTCCCCTGACTGGACCTCCAATGTCCTGAGTCCGGTTCTGAACCCAGGTCATTGAGACAGATGCACTGCCTCTGTGCCATACCTGAATAATTTATGTATTCCTTTAAACTGTCATGTGGTATGAAAATCCCATTTTTTAGAATGTATTGCACAGTTTTGAATCTACGTATTGAGATGTAGGCAAATATGCACTGGCTTCAATTAAAAAGATGTTTAATAGGCACTGGTATTTCACCAGCAGCATTTGAAATGCTAGCCCCACCCCTGATGAAAACTCATCCATAAGTTGAAGCATTGGGTTACGGTGCTACTTTTGCATTGCAAACTAAACTCAATTTGCATGAAACTTGTGTTTCTCTGACTTAGTATGTTTACCTGCTCTGCTGATTTATTCTCCTAGAGTTCAACAGAAACTGTGTGCAACTTTGCATCCACAGAGCTCTTTGGTCTATATGATTGTATCCTCTACAATATGTCAATTTGGAGCCTGAGAACACATTCAAAAAACTGATGTACTGTAAATTATTTATGACTCCAACATTGTTCCTACTTTTGAATTTACATTAATATTCAAGCTAGATGGTAATGCCTTCCCAAGTCTCAGGGAATTCTTCTTCATTCGGACCTGTTTCACACCGAGCTTTAGGCATGCTCCTTTACAAGTCAACTATGGGCAAATAAATACCTGTATATTACATTGGGAAGGGAACATTTCTTGAAGCAGTCTCATCAAAATGCAGAACTAACAATAATTATTAAGGATTAAAGTCATAAACCTATGGATGAAGAACAAGTTGTCTATCTGTTGGCCAATGACCCAAGCAGGTTACGGTACTAGTCAGATATCAAGCATTTATTGTATATTTAATATATGGATTGTGAAAATAATATAGTTGAAAAGCATACAAAAAAATCCTTGTAATACCATCACTCCTGGAGCAATAATACTACTGTTCCTAAGTGATAATACCATAGTTCGGGTGCCGTAATAGTATCGTTCTGCACCAGATCGATAGTATTATCAAGAAAGCTGAACAGCGCACACGCAAGTCTATCCCCGATGTCTTACAAAGCATGCCTTCCGATTGGCTGCTTTTGCTCTGTGGGCGGGCACAACGAGTATGAAAACATGGTGGCTTGCTCATTCACTTAGCAAGTGAACGGTCAACAGCAGCAGCAACCATTTTTCTTCACTTTTCAAAACATTTTTTTTTAGCTCCTCTGCTCGCCTGATACAGCCGCTGACAAACAGTTTAAAAAAGCAGCGGTAAATGAAGCCCACAGCCCTGGTCATCCACACAGCACTCAGGAACCCTGCCAGCACACACATGGACATGTTGACTGCACTGTTTAAATGGAGGTGAGTCAATTCACCTTGTATCCATATATTAAAAAAAATAACAAATAGGTTCTGGCATAACAAGGTAGTAATTCTATCGAGAGGTTCTGGGGACACATGAAACCTCTCGAGCTTCGCTCTCGAGGTTCTCTGTGTCCCCAGAACCTCTCGATGGAATTACTACCTTGTAATACACCAAAACCTATATATTATTCTATTTGCTGTATATTCCTCATTGTGTGCAACTTCTGCATGTGAATGAACACCAGTGACTTATGGATTTATACAATACTCAACACGTGAATGGTAATATGATTTGATATAATACAACCCAAAGATGGAGTGGATTTAAGGCCCAAACTTTGGTTCCAGCTTTTATGGCAGTTGTACAGATGTGTACAGCAAACATCAATGGGGGCTGCAGTATGCTTGATGGCTTCTTTACTTGAAATGGGTGATATCACTCCCCAATCTCTGTCCCTAACAGATGCTATACATTTATTTATAACACAAGGGATCTTGCCAGATGGTGAGAAGCTTGACAAAAATATATCTTTATAAGACTGAGAACAGGAAAGTAAACTTGAGAGTATGCCTTAATTTACAATGTTTTAATAACATTCAGGCCACTGTTGTAGTGTTTTCAGTAGATTAATTATCTGCTAAATACGCAGAGTTGGAGTAATTGCACCATATGCAAACTGTACTTCAAATTAGACAGTATTGCAGATACAGACTAATTTCTACCATTGTTTTATCTTGAATGAAAGATTCTGATGTGGCTATGAGGTTACTGAACCAGTCTGAAAAAAATCTGCACTTTGGTTACAAGCACAGAATCTGATTCAATCAGCCATCCAGAGCCTTGATTTCCTTGACTGCATCAATGCTTTTTTTTATTTTCTTTAGCCACTGAATCTCACAACATACCCTCTGTCTGGCTATTTTGAATGTCTTGTGTCTTCCATTGTGGCACTGAGCAATCCTGGTCCCTGTCATACCTCTCTTGTTTAACTATTGAAATCTGGGACACAGACATTCAAACTGTGGAAAGATGTGAAACACTGACCTTCAAAATGTGACACACATTATCAAACATGGAGCTACAAGTTCTGAGCACTGTGGAAACTAATGCTTTTACTTAAGGAACTTCAATTTTGATTTAGCATCATTGGTCATTATGAATTTTTGCTTTAAATTAAAATGTGAGGTTGACAGTGAGAGACTACAGTTCTGTGTGTTTTCAGCATATTTTCCATGAGTGACATATGTTTCATTTTATTGTCATTTATTAGGCAACAAACAAAGTTTGTTAGGCATGAAACAAGTTCTTAGGCACCAAAGTTTGGAGCCTATCACCATCAGTATAATTATTTTGTGTCTGAGATTCTGTGATAGGCTGTTTGATGAACCATTCCCCATTGACTCCCCAACAGAGAATCAGTCATGAGAATGTTTCAGGTTGCAGCCATTGACCTGAATTGGTAGAAGGATATTTGAAGAGCAGAATGGCAGGGGGCTTTCAGATGTTGCAGTTGGAGTGGCTGGTTATCTCCTTGTCCCCTCATTGTGATGTTGCCATGTGGGTGTGCGTCAGCTCCTGGAACCTCAGATGTTTGTTTGCTGCAGGAGCAGTGGATTGGTTCCCAGACCCTCTCTTTTTTTTTGACAGTCTAGCAGAGAAGCAACTTTCTTTAAAAACATTAAAACCCACTAGGTTAAAAAAAAAAAACTATACCAGAAAAGGAAGAAGGGTACATTTTGACCAAGCTCATGACTAAGAATAATGTATCCTTATAAACTTTCTGAACAATCTTACTGCTTGTGAAGGTGCTGGCATGTCTGGTAGATGAAGCTGCCATGATGTGTGTGGCCTGCATGGATGGCACTCTGGTGAGGTTCTGGTGCTGGATGCAGTTCTGGCTTAGCTTGTGCCTCTCAAACTCTAGCTTCACCCTCTGGATCTGGTAGACTTTGTTGACCTTGTGCAAGCCTCCAGCATGAACATTTATGGATGCTGTGCATTTGGAGCATGGCATTTTACCTAGTTCTGTGGCACAACCCCTTTTGTGATGTCCTCTGTGGTGGTTTCATTGTCCACAGTACTGATGGCATAGACTGACATGCTGAGGTGCTTTATCAAGAGGTTCTCTAAATGGCTGCTCTCCAACTTCACCTGTTGTTGGCCATCTGGAAAAACAATAATTAGCCACCTGTCATCATTTTTCTTTGAGATGCTGTGTTAAGGGTTGGTCAACACTTCAGCACACTCAGGAGTACTCTGTCCAGAGAAGAAGCTGGTGAAATTACTGAAACATGGCAGACAGGCTGAAGGCAGGTGACAGAGGAGATTAGACTTAGTATGTGGTCTGAGTGTCAGCTTCTAGCATGGGACACAAAGACTGAGTGAAGGAGGTAGCTGGAGATGATGTGAAGTTGACTGCTGGTTCAGTGTGAAGGACACTCCCTCCTTCGGTAATCTCAGCTGAGGCAAGGTGATCCTATAGCAATCAAAATGTTACTCTTAGTTTTAGTGCAAAGGTCTGTTTTTGTGTGATTACTTGCAAAGAACAAAGCATTTAAATATCATTAGGCACAGTTTTAGGCAGATTAAGTGAGGTAGTTGTTTAAAAAGCTTAAGAAAAGGTGGAGGTAGTCTTACATTAAAATAATTTTCACTATTTAGACTACATTTAATCCCATGCCCTGATCTCCAGATTGCTTGTAGATTTCTTGTATTGATGCTCCCAGATTCCCAGTTGATCACTAGGGCAGAATTTAGAAAACTAAAAACAGATGATTGGGACATCATTAAGGTGTCACAAAGTATCCATCCCCCAGCATGATGTGACTAATTGGTGTCTGACCAATCAGCACACAACACAAGTCATGGAGGGGGACCTTCATATTTTGCCACTTGAGCAGCAAATCAGCTCCCATTCCCCTTTCATTGGAGGAGGGCCTTCAGATGTTGCTGCTGGAACTGCAGGTCAGGTACTGGAGACCCTGTGAGGCTGCTGGCTGAGCAGTAGATCAACTCCCTGTCCCTACTCATTAGGTGGTGGCATTGTGATGTTGCCACTGGATTGGCAGGTCAAGTCCCAGTTCTTCCCCTCATTGTAGGGGGACCCTGTGATGTTGCTGCTAGAGTAGCTGTCAGCTCTTGGTGCTTTCTTTATGGATGGGGACCCTGTGATATTGCTGCCAGAGCAGCAGATCAGCTCCTGGTCCTATCTCATAGAGAGACATGCTGAGATAGTGCCACCCGAGTGGCAGGTTGGCTACTTGTTCCTCCTCATTGGAAGGGGACCTTGTCATGTTGCTGCTGGAGTGGCAGATTAGTTCTTGTCCCCCTGTCATGGAGGGGGACCCTTGGGTCTTGCTGCTGGATTGGCAGGTTGGCTTCTGGTCCCTCCTCTTTGGAGGTGGACCCTGTGATATTGCCACTGGAGTGGTGGGTCAGCTCCCAGTCCCTCTTTATGGAAGGGGACAATGGGATGTTGCTGCCAGGGTGGTAGATCAGCTCCCAGCCAGGTTGTTTTGGAGGGGAATGTTGAAATGTCATCATCAGAGCAGTAGGTTGGCCACCAGTCTCCCTCTTGGAAGGGGAACCTCAAATGCTGCTGCCAAAAGGCAGGCTCAGTTCTTGGTCCTCTTCTTGGGAGGGGGGCCCTTCAGATGTAGCTGGAGTGGCAGGTCATCTCCTGGTCTCCCTCTTGGAGGGGAACCTTCAGGTGTTGTTGCTGGAGGCTGGGTTTGGTCTGGGTCCCTGTTGTTGGAGGTAGATCTTTTGTAGATTATTGTGTTTTGTTCCATTTTGTGTGTTCTTGTTTGCCCTTCTCTGCCATGTGCTACTCACCATTTTTTTGATGAGTGTTCCAATTTTTACCTCATTGCTCTAAATGGACTTCTGTGAAGTGGGACAACATGATAGCACACTGGTATTCTATGGCTTGGGAGCAGTATTTAGCTATGGGAAAGTATGACAGTGTAGTTCTAGTATGAGACATGGGGTCATTATGAGCTGCCAGCTCTGGTAAAGCAAGTTCTGCTGTTTTGAGATACTCCACTGCTGCTAGCAGCTGTGGGACTTGGTTGCAGCATTTGGTGTCAGAAGATATTTATTTATTTATTGCTTACGTTTCACCAGCAAAAGCATACTGGGATGATAACAGCTTCTTTCCAGATATGTCCTGGGGAAAGTGGAAGAGGAGAGAATGCAAAACATTCCTGAACATTAAATCACATAGCACATAGAAGGAAACAACAAATGCTAAGATACAATCATAAAGCAAACTTCTACAGTTTGTGTAAATGTTTGTGCAATTTAGGCAAGGATGTGGAGGTGGTTTTATCCCAGGAGCAAGCAAGGAGGAACAAATCAAGTGCAAGGTGCAATAGGTAGAGGCAGAGTTATCCTCTAGGCTTCAAGGGAGAAACTGAGCCACGTGCTGCAGTATGGGGGAAGGCAGAAGTAGCCAAGAAAAAAGTGGGAGGAGATAGGTTTATCAGGACGAAAGTAGAGGAATAGGGGCAAGTATCAGGTGTAGTCACAGGTGTGAGTAGAGAAGTAATGGAGTAGGGAGGACAGAGAGTGTTAGGAGGATGCTAAGTGGATGTTATGGGATAGGGGGTTCCAGAGTTTGGGGAAACAGTTAGAGAAAGCAGCCTGGTCAGCTGTTGATGTTCTAGAAGGGAGTTCAAGGGATCGATAGCCAGAGTTACGAAGGGAGTAAAAAGAGAAAAGGGAGTAAGGGATGAAAGGTAGGAGGGGAGAGAGCTAAGCCAGTATTTAAAGATGAAGGAAATGCAATGAATGAACTGTTTGTTTCAAGGAAAGGAAGGGATAGGGAGCCATAGAGAAAGCAGTAGTGGTTGCAGGTGGACAGTCCAAGACAAAATGGCAAAAGGAGTGAAAGAGGGTCCAGTCTGGCTGGAGTAGTCTTAGCAGCAGAACTGCATACAATGTCACCAAAGTCAAAAATGGGGGAATCATTTTCTGGACTACCCTCACCGAAGTTAAATACTGAATTTAGTATTATTCAGTCATTAATTTGTCTTTGAAGACTAATTTTAGTCATTTTTAATCATCATTAAAAAATACAGCCTCTAAGAATACTAAATTCTAAGAAGTATTCAGCAGACTACTTGTTTAAGAGTAAATTATTACTAAATGAGGATTCGATGTAGAACTGCAATGCTGGTGCAGGGTCTGCAATAGAAGCCATATGAGGAGAGACTAAAGGAGCTTAATATGTATACCCTTGAGGAAAACAGAGGGGGGGGGGACATGATATAAACTTTTAAGTACCTCAGTGGAATCAACAAAGTCCAAGACGGTAGCATCTTTCTGAAAAAGAGATGTGCAAGAACAAGGAAGTATTTTTTCACAGAGAGGGTGGTGGATGCATGGAAAAGCCTTCCTAAGGAGGTTGTGGGGTCTAAAACTGTTGGAGAATTTAAGAATGCAAGGGACAGCCATAAGGCAATTCTTGTTGGGGGTAGGAAGAAATAGGCTGTTGCTTAACTAGGATCGGCAGCTTATCCTGTAGGTAGAGAAATGAGCAGACTAGGTGGGTCAAGTGGTCCTTATCTGCCATCAAAGTCTGTTTCTATGTTTCTCTTCAAAGTACAATTTTTTAATGCTACTGCATCATAAATGAAGATTACAGTCAGCTGAGTAGTTCAAGGCTTTCAGGCCAAACAAGGCTGGGTACATTACCATGCATATAAGTTCTACTAAGCAAGGAGGCAGATAAAACAACCAGCAAAAGCAATGAGTTTTAGAGATGATAAGCAATCTTAAATTGTGGGGGTTTTACCTAGAAATAATATGATGCAAAAAAAAAAAAGTTGACAGTGTCCCTTTAAAAGTCTACTGAACTACATTTTCTGGACGTCTACTCAGTGAACTACATTTTGTGAACTACATTTTCCAGAACCACTTCCTTTTCCTGCCCAGACTGACCTATAATCTTCATTTTGAAGATGATCAATCTGGTGTTGCCTGCATTTAAGATGTATCAGATAAGTGCTGATGTTTAAATAGAAAAGTGCATCATTTTAATTCCCTGAAATGTTAAATACAGTAAGGGAATTAATACTCTTGTTTTATTGTTTTCTAATTGAAATACTGTGCAGTTTTAATGGTGAGTATTTTGTTACAGAGAAATTTTCTCTGTTCTGAACTCATGGCTAAAAACATTTGAAAAGCCTTTAAAATACACATTGTTTTCAATCAAATCACTCCTTATAGTGTCTAGTGTGCATTGTGCCTCTAGATTACCTATTATTTGTGGTATTTTTACTGATTTAGTTACATTAAAGTTGTAGTTTCTTTGGGGGGGGGGGTCAGGGAAGTTTACCAAGCAGCAGGAAGAGTGTATGTATGAATGAGCAAATTAAGAATGCATTTTTCTGAGTGCATATCCATTCGGTAGCCTATTTAACTATAGTTACTGAGAAAAGACATTACAGTTTTTTTATTTGAGAAAATCATAAGTAACCTGCAGATTGAAAAAGCAAGATTTATTTACTTCAGATATTTGAGTGTTTGAATGTGTGTGTGTGGGGAGGGGGGGGCTGAATGTGCTTTTTGCATTTGATATTGTATTTGACTGAAACATTTGCATGTCTTAATCCATGATATTAAATAGTAATGCTGGGATCCTTGTGTTTGTTTTTTGGTTCTGTTCCTAAAGCTGCGGTTTTTAGGAAACTATCTCCATATGTACTTCTGTAGGAATTTATATTTGCTTAACATAGAAACATAGGCCTTGATGGCAGACAAGGACCACTTGGCCCACCCAGTCTGCCTATTTCCCTACCTATTTGATAAGCTGCAGATCATAGTAAACCAACAGTCTACTTCTTCCTACCCCCCACCAGAATTGTCTTATGTCTGTCCCATGCATTCTTGAATTCCCCCACTGCTATTGACCCCACAACCTCCTCAGGAAGGCCGTTCCATGTGTTCACCACCTTCTCACTGAAAAAAATACTTCCTCACATTGCCCCAGATTCGACCCCCCTCTATCTTCATATTGTGCCCCCTTGTTCTTGCATATCTCTTATTCTGAAAGATGCTGCCCTCTTGGACTTTGTTGATTCCTTTAAGGTACTTGAAAGTTTCTATCATGTCCCCCTCTCCCTCCTTTCCTCTAGGGTATACATATTAAGCTTCTTTAGTCTCTCTTCGTATTGCTTCCAGTGCAAACCCTGCACAATTTTAGTTGCCCTCCTCCGGACTGCCTCCATGCTGTCTATGACCTTGTGGAGATGGGGTCTCCAGAACTGCAAGCAGTACTTCATATGAGGTAACATCAATTGTATGTACTTGGATCCTATTTGTTCATAAACTGAGTTGAGGTGGGGCTGAAAAGCTGTGCTTTTTGCATTTGATATCGTATTTGATTAAAACATTAGCATATGCAAATCCATTACATTAAATTAAATAGTAATGCTGGGATCAGGGCATTTTTGTTTCTTTTGCTGAAACATGCTGATTATGGAAATTTCTCTTTTGTGTATACTTATGGAATAATTTCTTGAGTAATTTTCCTGTTTCTGAAAAGCATGCCTTTTTTAACTGATTCTTTGAATCCATGTAGCTGTTTATTTTAAAGTCTCTGTTTAAATTTATATTTTGTATGTTAGTGTCTCACATTTTATTTATACTATATTGGTAGGTATGGGGTCCATTGTTGCAGAAGGGTGATCAGAGGAGGGGGGTCTAGTTGCAGGGAGGGTGGTCCGGGGAGGTTTTGCTCTGTAGGGAGGGTGGGTCCATCTCCTGGGAAGGGTGGTTATCTGGGTGTCCAGCTCCATGGAGGGTGCTCAACTTTGGGGGGGGCTGGTCTATGGGTGGAATGAACCCAGGGGTCCAGCTGCAGGGAGGGTTGTCTGCTGGGGGAAGCTGGTCCAGGGCATGAAAGGGTGAGCCAGCAGCAGGGAGGGTGGCTGGTGGGGAGGCTAGTTCAAGGATGGAAGTGAGGTCTAGCTGCAGGGTGGTTGGTCAAATGATAACGCTGATATTGGGCTTGTGGTGGATCTAGCTGTAAGTAGAATGGTTGGCTGGGAGAGTGCTGGTTCAGGGGCTTGGGGAACAGCTGTAGAGATGTGGTCTGTTGGAGGGGAGGCTTGGGGGGTGCTCCAGTTACATGGAGCTTGTATGGCATGTAGTTGGAGGCTGGTCCAGATGCAGGGAGGGCGGCTGGCTGGGAAGAGACTGGTCTGGAGGCTGTGTGATGCTCTAGCTCCAGTGAGGTTGCCCATCATGGGAAAGGCTGGGGCTAGAAGGGTTGTCCAGTTGCATGGAGAATAGTCTGGTGCCTGGAATGGTGATCTAGCAGAGAGGACAGTGGTTGGCTGTTGTGGGGAAGGCTCATCTAAGCACTGTATGGTGGAGGTGGTGGTTAGACCCAAATTGTTAGGATATATGGGAAACCTTGACTTTTCGGGATGAACTATTGACTACCAATAGTCATAACAACTGTCAGTCAGTAGTTCATCCATTGGGGTCAATATTTTCTCTCTGTAGCCCTCAACTGATAAGGCTGGTACTGCTGGCTCTGTGCTGTGCCATAAGCACTCCCTTCATCACAGTGTCATGTGCACTGCTACCACCTCGCTGCTTCACACACACTTCCGCCACTGCAATGTGCCATGTGCACTGCCATCACAGTGCATTACTACAGGCACTGACAACTCTGCATCATGTGCACTGCAGACACTGCAGTGCAGCATACAGTACCACAAACATTGCAAAACCTCATTGTTCCATGCACACTACCACCACTGCACTGTGAATATGCACTGCCGATTCCACACTGAGCCATTTGCACTGCTGTCAATATTTGGTACCATGTGCACTGCTGACTCCTCTGGAACTGTGCCTGGTGTTGACCATTGTGACCTTGCTCACTGGCCCTGGGCTAAAGTCTGGGGCATCTATGGCATCAGTTGTTTTCATCCACCCACCCTTGAAGGCCCAGGCATTGATACATGCTCTGTAGGTCAGGTAGTATCCATGGGCAGCAGAATTAAGGCATATTATGTTAAAATTATTGAATCAAAATGAAGACCTATGCTTTAAGGCTACAGCCTGGCTAGTCTCCTGACCAGTTCACAATGACACCCAATTTCAACCCAGTTTTAAAGCTAGGGGGTCATATGTTATTCCTAATCTCATATCCTGAGCCAGTGACCAGGGTGGGATTTGAACTAGGGATCACTGGGCTTGTGTATGTAATATTTATGTTCTCCCTGTAGCTCTTGTACTTCTCTGGAACTCTTGCTGTACTCTTGCTTTTATTTTTTCCTTATAATAATCCTTTTTTTCCTTTATTTCTACAGGTCTCAGAGGACATAGACCCCGGTCTGACAGGACACAGACTACATACATATCAGATAAGTATTGTTTATGTTTAACCTTCCCTGTTGGTCCAATTTTGTTCTTGAAGCATTATGGAACCTTTCTTGACCCCATGAAAATTCTTTTTTTACAGGTACGATTGACATCACTCTAAGACACCCATCCCAGGCTCCCCAGGACCCAGGTAAAGATCTCTTATCTGTAATCAGGCCAGAGTTCACACAAGGAAAGACGTGCTCCAAGACTAAAACATAAATACAACTGCAAAAAAGTTGAGCACTCACCAGCAATAAAGAGAACATCTGTTATTAAAGGCTAAATTGAATATAATTTAGCCTTTGATAAAGGATGCTGTTTAATCTGAAATGCATCAGGCAGATTTTTGCCTCTTTCTATGCTTAAATAACATGTGTTTATTTTCTGAGACCTGTGCCCTTGCCATTTGAGGTTGGTGAGTGCTCGTTGTTTTTGCAGTTGTAAGAGATCTTGTATCTATGCTAGATAGGCAGGCTGTAATGATGCAGCCTCAACTGTGCCTTGCCTGTCTCCTGCACCCTTTGCCTTGCCTATGCCATTGACCCACATATCATGTTAATGCATTTGCAGTGGAACATCAGGAATCAAAATGCCAGAACCAGCAGGAATGCAACATGCACAATACTGGTGTATTCAGATTCTCACATGGCATTTTCTAACCCTGCAGGAAGAAATGTTTTGAACTAAAGTAGATCTGTCAGTTTATTGGGCTTTCCTTCACAGTGCCAACATAAATGTGAGGGGGACATCCCTGAGTAAGTTATTAAGGATGTTAAATCTTTGCCTCCCTCCTGGGTTTAGCTCATCTTCCAATGTTCAGAAGGTCTGGAATTTCTCATTAATAAAGGCCAGCAGAAGCTGGTCTTCAACCATGGGCAGTGGTAGCCCCTTGAGGTAAAACATGGGCTGGGTAGTAGGCAAGCTTTCTCCATGACCCTTTTGAAGAACAGGATGGCATGATGCCAGAAGGCTGAGACTCCCCCTGGAAGGGGTGCTGGGTTTTGCTGCTCGTTGTGCACTGAGGTAGTTGAGTGGGGTAACACACTGATAGTGACCCCTTATTTATGCTGGAATGCTGCCTTCGAGAGGGTTTGCAGGCAATGGCCCAAGCACGGGCTGGCACCTGGATTCAGGGCAACAATACAGAATTTGTCCAGCAGGAAAGAAGTTGGCCTCTAGGGGCAGGATTGGGAGGAGTAGAGCTATTGCTGGCATGCTGGGGCAGATTAGATAGTATCAATGAGAACAGACAGCCTAAAGTATGCCAGGCACACTGGGAGAGGTTTAGGGGCAGATGCAGCTGGAGAGCAGAGGTATTGTGAGTGAAAGGTAGGCTGCTGCTGCTGTATCTCTGACTGTGAGGAAAATGTAGCAGGAAGTGCAAGTGACTTTATTGCAACAGTTGGGCAAGAAATGTACACAATTAGTATAATCATTATATTTAATATTATCCTGATGTCTATACACACATGCTGTCACTTTTCAAACAAGGAGCTCCATCTGTGGCCCTGAGGGAGGGAGGCAAGCAAGCAGAGGTCTCATGGACTTTATCCTGGATTCACAACCCATACATCAGTTCGTGCCATCTGTAGGAACCACACAACTGGAAAAAAATTTAAAAAGGCAAGAATTGCAATTCAACCAGTCCATGTAAGAGCTCGCACCACACAACATGCTATGAATAAGTAGTTCTTCTGGTTCTTATTGCCATCCACAACATGACACCGCACTCAATGTACTTGCACATGGAATAACTAAGGGGCATTGCAATTCTAATCTTCTTTCTAGCTCTGTGTAATGTGTCATGTGGCAGGGTAGGTTACAATAATAGCTCTTAAAAATTATGTTCTGATCTCACATCTCATGCAAGCTGTTTATTTACAGCAGAGCATGCACGTATGGTCAGTGAGTGTGACAGCATGCATAGGATTGGTGGGTGTGACAGCATGTATGGTGGTATAGAATCATGAGGTGTGACAGCAGGCATGGTGTTATGTGGTTAGTTGATGTGACAGCATGCATGGGGGGCATGGAGTTGTGAGGTGTGATAGCATGCATGGTGGTATAGGTCAGTGAGTTTGACAAAGTGTATGTTGATGATGGGAGTGACAGTGTATGAGGTCATTGGGTGTGAGCATGAATGGGGGCACATGGCCAGTTGATGGACATGACAGCATGAATGAAGGTATGGAATCTTAAATTGTAACAGCTTGCATGGGGTATGGGATTGTGGGTGTGACAGCATGCATGGGAGTATGGGACTGTGAAGTGTGACAGAGTACATGATGTTATAGGGTCTGTTGGTGTGGTGACTTACATAGGGTTGGTGGGTGTGGCAGTGTAAGGAAGGACATGGGGTTGTGATCTCAAACAATTCTTGCCCCACCTGCAGCAAAACAGAAGATACCATGCGAAAGAAATTCACTTCTCAGCTGAGCTGCTGTGTTAATTCTGTTGCAAGGAGATGTCATTGAAGCAACCCATGGTGGCAATGCTGGGATGGGCTGAAACTGTCTGCACTCCCAGAAAGACCCGTTCTGTTTCTTCAAGGAACAGGTAGGAATTGGGCTATTTACTTTATTGTTTTCATTTTTGTATGGAGAAGGTGTGTCCCACAAGGTCCCTTTGTGCTTTCTGTGTGAACAAGGAGTATTCCTGCACTGAAGCCGTACCATGCGGACCGTGTTGTGAGGACAGGAGGACACTGTGTAGCATAGACTAGGGACACGACTGGTTCACAGACAACTTTGGGGGGATTTCCAATGTACAGCTGGTGATTAGCTGATGTTGGATGGCACCTACATTAAGATGTGTGGATGTCTCATCTTGTTGGATGTGCCTTAATTATGTTTTTGGATCACTCCGTCGGCAGGTTTTCCCCTACAATGTGGTCAGTGTGATACTAGTGACCCACTCAGACCATTGTGGTACCATGCTGCATGTCCATTGTGCTACCACTAGCATAAGACATGGAATGAGACCATTGTATTACCACTGCAAGTGCACACATTGTGCTACCACTAGAGTTGTGTGAAATTGGAAAATTTCACCTAGCAAAATATTTTGAGTAATTTCCGCATCATGCAGAATTTTTCAACTAGGCGAAACATAATTTAGACTCAAATAACAATTTCTCTTAATGCGAAATGTCACCAAATTTCACCAGTTTTGCCAATGTTTTTCAATTTTGTCTTGCAAATTTGCAATGCATTGTGGGTAAATAGCTGAAATATCATGTGCAGGCTGTTTCCTGTACAGTATATTGCCTGTTGAGTCAGAGAGCAGTTAAGTGTGGTGCATCACAGCCAATAAACCCTGCAAAAAACTCTTTATTTGTTATTTTTGAGCACTAATTGCTCCCAAATCTAAATTTTGTTCCTAGTGCTGCTAGTGAACACTTATTTGTTTTGGTATCATTGAATAATACTTAGTTAAACTTATGTAGTGTTTTCAGTTTTCTCTGTGTCTGTCAGGGAGTTGAGTTGGGGAGGGTCAACTGTGTGGTGTGTGTGTGTGTGTGTGTGTGAGTGTGTGTGTGTGTGTGTGTATACGAGAAAGCAGAGCAGACTAGTTCCTAATATTTTACAGCTTTCTCACAAGTTGTGAGTGACTTTCTGTTATTTCTTTTAAGTCTTAGTATTTTTGTTGGTGTGCACTTATTTGTAATATATTTCTTAAATGTTGACCTTTTTTTGGATAACTTTATATGAACATTTACTCATTCTGAGTAGTTATGTTCCTGTTTCCCTTTGTTTAATCACTTTTTTGCTTAATTTTTGTATTGGATGTATTCGTGGACATTGAACACTTGTCCATATCCAGGTACACTGCATTGTTGAATTGCTCAAAGAAATTAATAGTGTGATCTAACCTCTGCATTGCAGCATTCCGGTTTTTCCTGTTTAATTTGCTTGCCATATTAACCCTTCCCTCCCTGTTACACCACTGGTGTTTACTGCCTGATCCATACTATATAAAAAACTACATAGTTTTCAAGAGTGTGGTGGCCCCTACAAGATATGTGGCTTTGTTTGGTCATTTCAAACCTGGTCATCCCTTCCATCTGATATATCTATAAGCCAAAATTGTATTTAGTAAGTACTAACACATTGCAGCACTTGCCTTCTCCAGACACCATTTATACAGACCGTAGATCATATTGTGACTGTGTGGTGTTCTATGTGGTTGGTTTACAATTTAGTTTGCATGAACTTACCTGTACCTACCCAGTTATTATCAAGTTGTGTAATAACCATTCCATTTAAAAACTGACATTTTATTAAGAACAACTTAAGTATTTTTTCACAGTTACTGCACATCCTTGTTGTGGTTGTGTTTTCTGTCAGTTTGGTATTTAAAGTATCTTACTTCTGTCCTCCTGTTACCTGTGTTACTTAATTCGTGTTTTTGCTAATTGAAAAAATAAAATAGTGTTTTAACTCTCAAATAGGCTACAGTATCAGTTGTAGGTAGTTGGATAGACTACAGTGCTGCTATCTGTTCTGGTTTCTGTTTGCCCATTGCAGATAGTACTGCAGGTGTTAAATCACAGTTATTCAACAGTTGCTGAAGCTTCAATTTGAGGTGCAGAAGATGGAGGGACACCATATAACATCATGACTGACACCAGATTTCCATCTCGATTTACTGCAACATTTTTGGGGAAACATTTCTGGACTTTTGGGGCATGTTCAGCACTGGCATTAGCAAGATTAGGCCTGTAATCCTTTGTAAACAGTTGCAGAAGCTTCAGTTTAAGGTCCGGGGGGGGGGTGCACACCATATAACAGCATGACTTGACACCAGATTTCTGTCTCAATTTACTATAACATTTTGTGGGAAATGTTTCTGGACTTCTGGGGCATGTTCAGCAGTGTTACATCTTCGGAATGTTAAACACAACAGTAAGTGATGCAACATCACATAGCATTGCGAAACAGTTTTTTAATAGGCACAATACTTGACATTTGTTGATAAGAGGAGGAAACATGTTAAGAAGCAGGTGACGCCTTCAACATAACTTTCACAAAACACAACATTGATCAACAATTCAGTTGCATTCCACATATATGGAGTTTGCAAGGGAAAGGCTGGCATCTGTCAAAGGCTGTCGGCCGTCAGAGCACTGTGCAGAGAGTCTGCATTTTTTAATTGAAATACCTCATGTGAGTTGCTTCAGTTCAAAGTAAGAAGTACTCACCACAGCACATATCCACAAAGTGCTCTTTCTTTATTCCAGGGTGGCAAGTAAGCAATGCAAAAAATGCTCCCATATAACTAAAATAAAAACACCTGCTCCCTTAATGCACCGTACTTCACGATATATCAAATGTTATGTCACACCTGACATGTTTCACACATGTGTGCTTTCTCACATGCAAAGCATGCATGTGAAAAATGCGTGTATAGGTGTGACATAGCCGGTAACATATAAGGAATGATGGTGCCTTGGGGGAGCAGGTGTTTTTATCTTAGTTATATGGAAGCACTTCTTACACTGTTCACTTACCAGTCCCGAGACTCGAATAAAGAACAAGCACATTATGGACATGTGCTGTGGTGAATACTTCTAACTTTGAGATGAAGCAACTAACACGAGATATTTGAATAAAAAAAATGCACTCCATGCACAAGGCCCAGATGGCTGACAGCCTTCATCAGAAGCCAGCCTTTCATTTGCAAATTCAATATATATGGATTGCAACTGTGTAACCCCTAGATGGCGCTATCCCAGTGGCTACTACCCCTGCCTGATTTGCCACTAACAGGTTGAGGGGCCTGGATCCAATGGCGGGTGCCTCCACCCAGAGGTCAGGGTTTGCAATAGTTAAACTAACTTGGTCACAGCCCTCTGGGACACTGCAACCCCCCTTTCTTCCCACTAGTGGCCCACACAATATATCAGAATTACCTTCACAGTATACACTTACCCCAGGACTGGTTCCGCACTGGGACCTCCTGTGAAATGAGATACAATGCAACAATCACAGTACAGTACTTTAACATAGACAAATACCTCAGGCAGTATAACTTTGCTGAAACAAGCAGCTCTGATTTATTTAGGGGATATAACATGGACAGGGGAAATCAGGTTAATTAGCTTATCACTCTAATAATCTACCTATGGCTCTGTGACAGGCCTATCCCTATCAGTTACTGTCCCTGGGTACCCAAGCCCCATGGCTAGTCCAAACCGTGGCAGCTGGAAGGGCCCTTTCACACAGAGAAAAGGAAAATTAAACAGTCAGCAGTACAGTAATTCCATTTGGATTTAATGTGGCATTCAACAGGAGCAACCCTGAATTAGTACTCACGACCTCCAAATAAGATAGGGTCCTTCAATATCAGCAGGGCTACTCTTGAGCTCAAGAGACTCTTCACTACTTACATGGTAAAAAAAGAGAGTACTATACCAGGCAGGCTGCTTCTCTATCCCGATCGCAATTACTGCACAATACCCGGGAGAACACACAGCAGATTCAGTTCCTGACAGACCGAGTGCAATTCAATAATTTCTCCAGTCTTCTACAGGGTGAGCCTGGTTTCTACTCTTCAGAGATCCTTTGATTCTTTTCACAGGACGGATTCAGTCCTAACAAGCAGTTACACAAGCTGCAGACCGGAACTCTGGGCCTTACACACGTTTTTTGACTAAAACTGCACACTGAAAAAGCACAGGGCTCCTTCCTTCTTCACTGCCAAAGCTCAACTGAAACTCCAACCGACAAACCGGCACTTCCTTTGAGTTCCTCCCAGTTCTTGACTGGATTGGCTGTCACTCACAATAGACTGCTGCTGTTGGTCCAAAAAGGCACTGAAGTCTAAACTACATCTCCCAGAGTCACTGCCCATACAATCCTCTTGTGGCTGGCTCAGATTATGAGTCCAAGTTCTGATTCGTCCAAGGCACCATTTTAGAGCTAGCTTACCCCACACTGATTGGTCCAGTTCAGCAGTTCAAAACCAGAATGGGGAACTAGGCAGACACTGTTCTGACTACAAAAGAAAGCGGGTTAGACAAACTGTAATTTCATTATCACTCTAAATGGTTTCTGGCAAACAGTTACATCTTTCAGATAGGTTCCCTTTGCACTCCTAGTGACTGCAAAATGGAGTGAATTGGCAGCAGCTTGAGTGGTACTCAATCAAAGAAACACACAGTCCCCCATACAAACTAATTATGTCTGCAAGCAGACAGCTCTTAAAGAGACAGTACCAGAGGTTCTAAAAACACTCACTGATAAATGGCTTAAACGCCAAACACCACTCAGGCTTGGAGCATTCAAGCAAGCTCCTGGAAGTCTTTTGGGATCCCCCATTTGCAGGGGGGTTACACCTGTATCACACATCATCTTGTTAAAAGTAATCTTGTAGGTGTAACCAGCTCTAAGAAGTAATGCATCACAAATAATAAGAGAATAAGGTATTTATTAGGGAAGGGTACATGGACACAGTACAGAATAAGCATAACAAATGACAGGCAGGATCAGGAAAACAAAGGTAATGCAACACTGAGCGGGGAGAAGTAACAGAGAGAACAAGAAAAGGGACTGAATTAAATAGGGAGCATTAGACAATAGCAAACACAATAGCAATGGTCAAACGAATTATTTTACATGCAAAATAAAAAAACAAGAAAACTTAAGGACAGAACATTTTTTTTGTTGTTTTTATTTTTTTTTTAAGGGGAACATACAAACAACAGAATAGAGGACAGAAAAATGAAAACAAATAACACAAATTAATTTGTGCTGCCATAGTAATTGCCAGTGGGGCCGCCATGCATTTCAGACAGAATGACCATGATTTTGTTGACATCACCCTGGAGTTTAGCAATCTCCTCCTGGGCATCTTTAAATTCCTGTCTAAAATCATTTAACTCCTGTCGAAGGTGGTGTACTTCTAACAGGACAGCTGGTAAGTCCACATGTGTCACTGCTAGCAGTTTGGAGGCTGCCTGTGCTGCTGCTGCTGGCTCTGGATGGGGGGCCCAAGTGGAGTCTTGATGCTACTGCAGACTACTGCTGTTGTTGTCTGGTTCGGTGAGCCTGGCAAGGATGCTTAACAGGTCCAACAATGCCTCCCTCCTGCTCACCCCCTTCAGTGCTCACACTTGCACTGCTCCCCACAGTTGATGCTGCCACCACCTCCTGTAGTTTGAGATCCCTTTGAGGTGGGTGGTGATGTACAATGTGGCTTCATGGCCATTTGTCCCATTGAGGGAACCAGACTTTCCGCGATACACTTCCTGCCCACATAGATTGGAGGTGACCACTGGGTCACCTGCCGAATTTGCTTAAAAAAAATCCCAGACAGGAGAACTTCAGGGATGATGGGGCCCATGGGAGGCAGCAGATGATGCCCCAGGCACTGATACATCCTGCTTCTCAGGAGGGGACAAGATCCTATGCTGCCAGGGTGGAGGAACAATAGCCAGGTGCTGGGGAGGTGGCAATGTCTCCTGCTGCTGCTACAGTGGAGGGGCGACGGTCACTTCCTGCTGCTGGGGTGGGGGCACAGTTGTCTGCTGCTGGGTGCTGGTGCTGGAGCCAACAGCCTCCTGCAACTGTGGCATTTCATTTTTAATGGACATCTGAAAGGTGCATACAGGGGCCCCACTGCCTCTGCCCTTGTCCATTATGCCCACCAACACCAACAATTCAAACAAAATCAAAAAAAAAAAGAAACGGAGATAGAAACTCTGAAAGAGAGAGAGCCAGGGGGAAGGGGAATCACACACACACACACACACACACACACACACGACACGCACACGCACATACGCACACACACACACACACACACACACATGCACACACACACACGCACACACACGCACACACGCACGCACACACACACACATGCACACACACACACGCACATGCACACACACACACACACGCACACACACACACACACACACACACACGCACACACACACACACACACACACACACACAATCAACAGGTACTAAAATATGAAATAGGACAAAGACAAACAGGAAAAAGTTAGAAAACAATACCACAAATTAAGTAGTTTATGTATAAAGGTGCACTCTGCAGTCACAGGGAGTCTAAATGCTGCCTGCTTCCTTGAGATATGTAAGGCAGAAAATGAACCACTCACTTCCTGCCTGTTTACATTTACATGCAATATACACGTAGTACTGGCAAATCACCTTTCCTGGTTCCTTTCTGCCAAACTTCCCAAGCATAATGCTCCTTCTATGTCCGGGCCCCAACACTGTTGGATCAGCTTCCTCCTGAGAACTCCAGTGAGGTTAAACTAGGACCATACAAGCAATACCTGCATCAACACCTCACTAAACTCAACAATTGTGACTGAACCCTCTGGCCTACCCTAGCCTTTAGGCTATGTGGCCTATACTCCCTGTCTTACCCCCTTGTCCCATCTCTGCTTTCCCCTCCTACCCATTCCACCTCCTTACACCCCCTTACCTACCTCCTTTTCTCCTCCCCTGCCCATCTTATCCTTTTCCAACTTCCTCTCCTTGTTCCCCCTCCCCTGTCCGCCAATTCCTATCCCAATTTTCACCCCTTCACTCTCTCCCTTTGTCCCTTACCACACCACTACCCCTCTTCTATGCCATTGACCACGCTTAGCCTCCAACCCCCCTCTAAGTCCCTCCCCTTATCTTCCCTTTACTCCTGCTCACACTTATATCCTCCCTCCACTGGTGGCCCTACTTAGCATTTCATACTAGCTCCAGCACTTCATGACAAAGTCACTCCTACAACTGCCATATCCACTTTCACCCCTCCCATACCACCCCTCGCCTGTAAATCTTGACATCTGCCCCATCTCTTTCCCTTGTTTTGTGTCACCCTTAATTGTAACCACTATTGCTAAGTTCTACTACATTGTTGTATTCTGTGATCGCCTTGTATACCTACACTTATCCTCTGTAATTGAACCATGGCTCATGTCCTCTGTTTGTAGTCCTCCTTTGTTTACTATTGTTTTGTTTCCAATTTTGTACTATGATGTGGAACCTTTGTAAACAAAACTTTTGGTTTAAAGGTCTTTGTAATCCTTGAATTAAATAAATAAATAAAAAATAGACCCAACCATGTGGCCACTAGCAGAGAGTAAAGCCCAATTTCACCTAATTTCACCTTATAGAAGCACAAGACGAAATTCAAGGTGGAATTGGAAAGCAAAATTTTGCCAGAAAGGCAATAATTATGTGAAATGTTTCATTTGGTGAAACTGGCAATTTTGCCATAATTTTGCTGGTGAAATAACATTTTGCTTCATCTCCAGCTACCACTGACACATGGTACCACAGTGGCAACAATGGTAGTGCAATGGAATTGAAACAAATCCATTGTGATTCCAATTGCAGTGGTATCACACTGGCATTTGCCATTGTGCTACCATTGCACAAGTATTTGCCACTGTGCTACCACTGTGTGTCAATAGTATCACAGTGAACACAATGGCATAACACTAGAATTGGAACAAAACCACTGTGACACCAACAAACATTGATATCACAATGGTGCACATTGTTACCACTGTGGTATCAGCAGAGGTGGTGTTACTAGTGAACTACCACTCTCTGCATGGTATCAAAATGGTTACAATGGATCACAATGGAACTGAAACAAATCCACAGTGATACCATTTATGAAATCCACAATGATCAGTACAGTGGAAATCACTGTGGTATCATAATGGTAAAGAACAGGCATTACAATGATATTCTGAAGAACATTTTTGTAAGTGTATGCCTATAACTTCAGTAATTATTTTTTTTTACATGGCTGTACAATTGAAAAATCAGGACCCCTTATTTGGTATAAACTTCAGGTTAATTGAATTAAGTTTAATTTATAAAATGGATACCCCAATCAATGCAATTCTATGTCACCTACACATCTAGTCCATGAATGGAAGCAAGGTGCCATCTGCTGCCCACCAGACCTCATGGCACATCAGGAGGGATGGGGATACCCTCATGCCATGATGTGATTTCCACTGCTTTGATGGGCACATACAGCAGGATGCCTGCAGGCAATAGTCTGCCCCCATGCACTGGCACTGTATACAGGCCATATGCATGCTGATGCATACTCAAACCCTATCCCATAAACCACACCTGGGTTAGCTGACAAGCACAGCTGGAGCATAACCCACAGTCTATAACTGCACAAATTGCATATATGGCCCTATATAAATAGTAATCGAGTACTATAGTGCTACTACTTTACCGCTATTGCAAAGTATTCAACTAGTCTTCATTAGTCTTCATTGGTATTCACATATACAATTCAGATGTAGTCATTAAATAATCATTTAATCTTCACAGCACTTACTTAATTTGCATATAAGACTGCCTAACTACTAACCGAATACTTACTTATTACTAAGTTAGTCTTCAAATAGATAGCTCATTTAAATGTTTTGGTTCGTGGGCAGACTACTTTACTACTACTGAATATTAGTCAAAAATGATGATAAAATTACTATTTCAATACTAGCAAAGAAGACAAAATGAAGACAAAAATTAGTATTCAGACTTCGGTGAGGGTATAGCTCAGTGAGCAGGAAGAGGAATGCTGCCTCTATTCTTGTATAATGCAACACGTTTAGGATGGAGTTTTTTGTGGTAGGCATCTACGTACACAGAAAAGGTGAGGTGATGGTTGAGCTAGACTCCTAGCTACTTAACTGCCTTAAGCTTGTCAAGGAGGAGGGGGTAGGCAACTATGTCAAAGTCTTTAGCCAAGTTGACAAAGGTAGCTGAGGTGATACTGCCCTATTCCATGTCTGAGAGAATGGAGTGAGCAAGCTGGAGAATGAAGGAGGCGGTAGAATGGGATTTATGGAAACCAGACTGGAAGGAGCTGAAGAAGGAAGAGGAGTCAAGAAAGGGGAGATCTGAGACAACATAATATGTTCTTGAAGTTTAGATAAGGTGGAGATCAAGGAGATGGGGTGTTAGTTGCCAGGATGGGTAGTGTCACCACCTTTAGGAAAGGGTAAGATGGTGGCCTGTTTCCAGGAATTAGGGACAGAGGCAAGGAAGAATGAGAGGTTATGAAGGGAGTGATAGGAAGGGCAATTGCAGGGGCAGAGAGATGAAGGAGTTTGGGATCAAGAACATCACAGCTCTTACCCTTGAGAGGATTTAGTGCAAGGAGGGCCTTGAGGGTGTCAACAGTAGAGATAGGAGAAAAGAAGAAAATGTGGTGTGGGGTGGTAGGAAGGGGAAACTGGAGGTGGAGGCGTGGGAGGAGGGAGGGAGGGGAGAAGCAAAGAGGCACAGGAGATAAAAAAGAGTTGAATTCAGAGGCAACAAAGAGAGGAGTCAGAGACTTGGGTGTGACCTAAGTTGAGGACTGGGTTGGGGGAGAGAAAAGGGAATGTATGACTTTCCAGAATTTGGAGAGATGGTTAAGATTCTGGAGGGTGGAGGAGAAATATTCAGCCTTGGCAAACCTAGTGGCTCCAGTACAGACATTGTGAAGGGCATGTTTGGTACTTAAGCAAGTCAATTGTAGAGCCAGTGGACTTGTGAGTCTTCCAGGCAAGATTGCATGCACATAGGCAGGCCATTAACTCTGCAGAAATCCAGCAGAGGTGGGAACCTGATTTTCCAAAGGGGGACATAACAATCCCAAATTTCATGGTATCTGGAATTGAAATAATCAACGGCAAAGTTAATGGAACTGGCAGAAGGAACCAGCTGGTGGCTACCAAATCTGCATGGAGAGAGGACAAGTCCAGTGACCAGAATGACTGGATCCGGAGGATTTCAGGAGGGGCTTTGGGATGGTGTATCTTGGACAGGCAGTAGACCATTTGGTGCTCACTAATGGTGTTAGGCAGGGTGCTGGCATCACTGATGTGCTATGGGTGAGAGGTTAGACCTCAGTACAGCAAGGAGTGATTGAGGAACTTATGATTGTGTCTGGTGGGGTTGGAGATCA
This sequence comes from Neoceratodus forsteri, assembly GCA_016271365.2. Taxonomy (NCBI): domain Eukaryota; kingdom Metazoa; phylum Chordata; order Ceratodontiformes; family Ceratodontidae; genus Neoceratodus; species Neoceratodus forsteri. Next base: position 847,524,071 of record CM057450.1, on the reverse strand, counting down.
ACTGAGTTAAATTGAGGGACTTAATATTTTGGCAGATTTTAGACTGAGAGGGAGAGAGCCAGTTGATATTAAAGTCCCCAAGGATGAGTAATTTGCCAGAATATAAATGGGTGGGGGCGGTTTTAGGAGGGGCATCAAGAAGTAATTCTTTACAGACTGAGGCGCAAACATTTAAAACAGCTTCCCAAGAGAGGTAGTGAAGTCTAAAACAGTGACAGGCATCAAAAGAGCATGGAACATACAGATGGACTAGTGAAACCACTGTGCACAGAAGTTCTAGCAAGTGATTTGTAGATAGATGCTAAGTGGGCAAACTAGATGGACCCTGATCTTCTTTTGCTGTCACCTTCCTATGTTGCTATGTATGCAAGGTTTGAGAGGTAGCATTAAAGGGAGCTCAGTGTTCTCCTGAATAGCTCCACCCATTTCTATCAGGAATAGGAATGAACCTGCGTTCTGATCATATTTACTTGTGTCGTGTCAAACCCCAAAAAAGAAAAGCAATTTAAAAGTAAAGAACTTCTGTGCAAAAGCACTGAAGCAAGAGTTAACCCTGATGGACACTGGCACAAAGCCAAGTTTTAAAGCAAACCATCATAATAACTGCCTGTGTGGTCATTTGCATATCATATTATATTATATTATATTATATTATATTATATTATATTATGCTATGCAGCCTTCTCAGATGAAACCTGTGAAAGTGAGGAAGAATATGTACTGCTAGAGGTAAGACTGCTAGAGGGAAGACTGAAATGTTCACATGTGATCAAGGTCGTAAGATGAATAAAGTTTAAGTTGTAAATTACACTGCCACAAATTAAATAATATGTAGTACTTCCAAAACTCAGAAAAAGTTTAAAAACATTATTTATTATTTTTTTAAATCATGTAATTTATAGTTTCAGTACACAAAAAATGCATCGATACACCTTACTGGCATTACAAAACAATGTTGAGATGCTATATTTTTCCATTTAATCAATTGCAACTAAAAAAAATGTTATCAATAATATTGCAGAAAAGCAGTTTCAGATAGTGTCAATATGCTCTCAATATTATCGACACATAAAAGCAATATTGACAGAGCTATTTCTCACTGACTGAACTACAGGCTTTCATTAAAAAAATCAAGTTTCTAGACCTGATGTTCCAAAGTTAGAGCTGTCCAACCACCTCAGCCAGTCTCTTCCACCCAACCCACAAAAATAGCAAACAAAACAGAGAGAGATCTGCTCCATGAGTCCTCATTGAAAATCCAAGTCAGACAGTTAAGAATTAGGCCCACTCACTGGTTAGAGGATTTAGGGCTTGATTCTCAAAGCCCTGGAAAAGATGCAGGGTGCCTACACCAAACATAAATAGCGCAAGTGGCACCTTTTGTCTGAAAATGCCATCAAAGCTATTCACAAAGGCAGCCTGCGTCAACCGCAGGCTGCCTGCCCCAAATGGGCTTTTTCACCCATGCGCCAAAAAATGGGGCTGTGACCTGGTGCTAGTGGGCATGTGGCAGACGTAAGCTGCCACATCTCTGAAAATGTCATTCACAGAACTCTCCCAGAGGGAGAAATTCTAAGCACCCTTAGACCAGTCAGGGCTGGTCTAAGGGTACTTAGAAAACTCCTCATGGGGAGAGTTGTCCTGTATGAGGCAATGTGAGATGGTCTGTGATGCTCCCTGTTGCAGATCCCTGATGTTATTTAAATATAGCAATAATATGAATATATTTAAAGTTAGATTGGACAATTTTTTGTTGCGGTAGAACTACTAAGTTTTAAATAATGTGGGATGGGCAAGCATTATGGGTGAAAGTCCCTCCAGCTTGAATCTACCTATGAAACCTTTGAAATATTCATAATACCTACACCCATAGTGGTCTAGTGGCCCCCCTCCTTGAACCCTAATGCTAGTATAACAAAAAATATGTAATTGTTCCTGGTGGTCTAGTGGCCCTCCTTCCCCAATCCCTGATGTCTGTATAATAAAAATATGTCATCATTCCTGGTGGTCTAGTGTTTCTCCCTCCTCAATCCCTGATATCCCCATTACTAATACACAAGAAACACTCTTGTTCCATTGGTGATCCAGTGTTCCACCCTCCCAAACCCCAATGTCCCTGTTAGAAAACCACAACACCCATGTCTCATTCATTTGTGGTTGAATTGTTCCCTCATCCCCCCAACCCAGCAGGTAGTGCCCAACACCGCATTCCCCCCATCCCAAAACAGAGCTGGCACAGCCCTCCTCTCACCTCCACGGCCCATGCTGACTGAACTATCATTCAGTGCTGTGCTGTATGCTGTATGCACATTGCATACACTATAGAGTACAGCACTAAATGATAGTTCAGTCAGCACCAGCCGCGGATGTGAGAGGAGGGCTGTGCCTGTGCTGGCTCTGTTTCAGGATGAGGGGAGTAGGGTGGTGGGCACTACCTGCTGGGGTGGGTAACCAAACCACCAATGAACGGGACATGGGTGTTGTGGTTTAACAATGTGACATTGAGGTTCGGGGGACATTGAATCACCAATGAATGGGCCATGGATTTTGTGGTTTTAATAATGGGGACATTGGGGTTTGGGGAGGGGGGAACACTGAATCACCAATGTATGGGACATGTGTGTTGTGGTTTAATAATGGGAACATCGGACTTCAGGGAAGGGGGAACACTGAATCACCAATGGTAGGGGCATGTGTTTTGTGAATTAATAATGAGGACATCATGGTTTGGAGATGGAGGAACACTTATTCACAAATGTAAAGGGCGTGCATTATGTGCATTCATATCAGGGACATCGGGAGTTGGGTGACCGTTTGCATTGTTTCAGGAGCCTGCAACAAAACCCTCTCATACGCCATGTGTTTGTCACATGGTGAAGGTTGCCACAAGTGTGGGAACTTAGACACAGGGACCCCTCTTGTAGCAGAATCTGGTGCAGGGTCCCTGGTGCACTGGGCTTTGGCGCAAGCTGCTGTTTGCCGCAGCTTGCGCAGATCAAAGCCCCTTTTGAGAATTGAGCCCTATGTGAGGGTAATAGGTTATTAACAGGTGCATAGGAATGTGAGAGGGGACAGCTTTAAGAATTGACTCAGAGAGAACAGCTTTGATCTTTAAATTAAATGCTTTTGAGAAACCTGGGCTGAATAGAACATTTGAAGTACCACTGTTTTTTACTAGAAATGATTATATGTGTGCTGTCCTGATGGCATAAATGCAGATTTTGTCTAGGCCTGCTGGGACAGTTCTACAATGATTTTCAGGTCAGTTATTGAATCAAGCCCATAGTATTTTATTGCATACACACACCTCACTTGATGTACAGGCTACCAGACACTGACTTTTCATGGCTCTGACACTGACCACTTTACCAGGAAAAACAGCCTGTTGCATCAACACATTAAAATGCTTAGGCAAATTGTTACCCATATGTAGTATGTCAAAGTAAATTTCATCTAGATTTCATTTGTTTACACATTTAAATAACACACCATCTACTAGGGAACTGAAGCTGAATACATAGGTCATTGTTCTTAAAAAATATTTTTTTCCTGAAAGAAGTTATTTTTATATTGTTCCAAGTCTCTCTAACAACTATTAGTAGCTAGTCACTCAAGTGAAACAAAGGTAGCATGAACTGGCCAAACTGTAGTGCTGCACTGCAAATCCAAAAGCATTCTTATAAATCAAATGTTTTAAATATTTATTCTGCCCAATACTTGAGGCGTTCTGTTTTGCTTAGATATTTGCCAGAAATAAATGCTAAGACAGACCTATTACATAAAGAAACCGCACTTCTTATGGTCATGTTTGGTACTTGCATCAAGCTAAAAAATGTCAAATACACAAATTCCAGTCTAGGGTAATGTCACTCCTTTAAACCCAGAATGTTGTATCAAAATTGAAAGGTACTCACAATTTCTATCAAGTTCTTCAAGTCACTGATCCTATATATTATATCATGTGCTTCTGTAAAAGAACAACCCACCAATTCTAATAGTCCAGCTCATCATACAGCAAAGGGTGTACCAAAATAAACCATTGTAATACAAAAAGACAGGTTGTCACTGACTCAAAACTTATCCTTTCTACTGTATGACTCTCAATTTTGCCTAAAAGAGAGAATGCCTGAACTCAGTAATGCTTCCTTATGACTTTTTAAATAATCAACTGCAGAGGTAGAAATTAACTTAAAAGGTTTCCACACTCACTCTCCTATCTGGTACTGTGAGTCACTCAAGCAGCAGGAGCCTTGTGCTGTGCATCCCATTTGTCTGGTATGACCCACCACCCCTTACCCCTGATATAACCACACAAGTTCAGATCTTGGAGGAAATGCCTGCAGCCATGCATTTATTGTTGTGACCAATTCTTTTTTGGAGCATTGTGCATGGCTGGGAGGATGCACAGTTTTTTTCAAGCATTCCACACCTGACCTCAATCCTGGGCCACCCTTGGTGTTTGCCTGAAGGGCTGATGCAGCTTCTGGGGAGGTCATGTGGTCAAGGCTCCTGCAGCCGCCCCAAGTCTTGCACTGCTATTGTTGTAGGATAACGTGATGAGGGTGGAACATGACCCCCCCATCCAGGTCCAGATCCTGGATTCCCCTGGCCTCATGCTGAACGGAGGTGACGAGCTCTTCAGAAGAATTGACTTGTCCCCCCCCTTCTTCCCCTTGTACCCTCTGTCTGTGCTCCTGAGCTGCCACCTATGGCTGCTACAGTTAGTATCATACTATTACTGACTTCTTTCACTCTTCCTTATATGTTAACTTTTTTTTATTGATTTCCTTGTCCATAATCTTTTCTTTCCTAACTTTGCAACCCTTTGGAGGAGGAAAAAATCCTGGAAAAACCTATTCTAGAAGGGAAAAACTGGTAAAATTAACTCCAAGATCCCTAATGCGATCACCCCTACTTGGTTAAAGGGTGCCCTATCTACTCTGGCCACCCATACCCTGCTTTTACGAAGATGAGCTGGTGGGAATCCAAAAGGAAAGAGAAGAAAGAGGGCAAGCTACTAGCCTCCAGCTCAATTTAACCCCTCTTTCTCCCTCCCCCAGATGCCACCACTCTGGGGGCAGCCTAGGTGGTACCTCCTCCTGGGGCATTACTGGAGCCCCCTGCCCTCTTGCCCACCCCAAGAGGATGCACCTTGCTTTCCTTGCCAGGTCTAGGGAGGGACGGCCCCAGACAAATGGCCAGCTGATGCAAGTGTTAGGCAGCTTCTCTATTGTCTGGTATTCCCCACTACCCCTTACCCATAAAATAACCACACAGGCTCAGATCTTGGAGGAAATGGCTGCAGCCATGCATTCATTGTTGTGACCAGCTTTTTTTGGAGCAGCATGCACAGCTGGTAGGATGTGCAGTTTCTTCAAGCATCTTACACCTGCCCTCAATCCTGAGCCACCCTTGGTGTGCATCTGAAGGGCTAATGTAGCTCCTGGGGAGGTCATGTGGCCTAGGCTCTTGTGGCCATCCCCAGTCCGGTGCTGCTATCTGTGCAGGATAAAATGATGAGGGTGAACCGTGACCGCCCCCATCTGGGTCTGGGTCCTGCGGTCCCCTTCCCTCATGCTGACTGGAGGTGACAAGCCCTTTGGAAGAATTCAACTCATCCCCCCTCCTTCCTCTTGTCCCCTTTGTCTGCACTCCTCCTGAGCCACCAGAGGATGGATCCAGTCTGACCCCCCCAAGCCACTCACCCTAACTGTTCCTCCAAGACCTGTTTAATTGAACTCAATAACATATCTATTCCTTCCTTCCTCACTCACCCTTCCTCTGCAACCAACAGGCCCCAGTAGGAGGCATCAGTTTTTCTATGTCTCCCCACAGTTTCCCCCACGGATTCCATGAAGGCTGTCATCTTGTGATTAACTTGAATGCATGCTCTAATATCTCTATCATACAGCCAATACTTCTTCTGAATCAGGTGTGACCAGATGAGAGCTGTATGGGGCCACCAGCACTGAATGGAATGCAGTTCCTCCTTCATTGTGAGCAGCAAGTTCAATGTTTTTCTAAGCCCCAAGTCTTCACCCACAATGTGTATCAGCAAGATGTCTGAATTGTTCTGCATGCCAGCCTCCTCCTGCAACCTTGGAAGCAGCTCCCCTCAGTGCATGCCCTTTTTACCCAATCATCAAATTCATGCTGCCAGCACTGGAATCGATGGGTTGCTCCCCTTCATCTGGCAGCTGCTCTCATTGCTGCCCAGTAAATGAAGGAATGCCCACAAATCCACACGCTCCTTGCACCATCTGGGAAACCTGAAACAGAGAAGCAAAAATGACTGCAAAAAGGACAGATGTAGTGCAAGAAAGCCTGGGACATAAATCACCCCAGTGTCTGGATTTCCCCATCCGATGATCTTAAACTCCTTACATTCCTTGCTGCACCAGTTTGAAATGAGTGTGTCCCAAATTCCTGGGCATCCAACCCAGTTTGCTGAATGGCCTTATTCAGGATGAACTGAAACTGGTAAGCTGTCACCGGCTTGCCGTCCTCATGCTGGCAGAAGGCCTCCCGCACATTTGGGCAGGCAGCTATGTAGGCCTCTACCCTCTTTGAGATCTGCCAAGAGGAGCCAGGAGGCCTACACAGGGCACCAGTGGCCCCTTCCCATCTTATTTTATTTATTAATTTCATCATTCGGACATAACCATTGAGCAAAATGCTCTTTTTCAAAGGTTCCACGTCTTGAGAGGAGGACAACACAAAGGTAGTTACAGAGTATGAGTGCACAAGTACAGAGACAAAAAATACAAGAAATAACAGCAATTGGTCTGACTATTTACAATTGTAAGCTATCTCATATAGAGGTACATATTGCAGTTAGTACAATGGAAGGTACATGGTGAGTGCTGTGGATTTAAGGAACTAATTTAGCAGGAGTTAAAGCAGCCAGAGGAGGCATTGTCATTATTTCACATAAAGTCAGGAGGGGAGAGACTCAAAAAAGGCTTTCATACCCTGTATGTTAATGCAGCCAAGAGGAGGCTTTGTCATTAATTCATGTCAAGGGTGGGGGGGTAATTTTCTGTGCAGGACTGACCAAGTAGGAACATACTAGAGAGCAATGTGAGGGACCATCTGGTCAATCTTGCTCTTCCTTACTCACACAGAAACTCCCTCCCTTGAGAACACCACATCCTCAGCCAGTAGGCCCGAGGTCCCTTTGGCTTAGGTGGCTTGCATGAGTTCTGATACCTGGAATGCCCCACAAAAGGCCACCAAAAACATAGTCTCAAACACCTGTTCCTCATATGTGCTCCAGCACATCAAAGGCAAAGCTGCCCAAATGTGTGCCAAGATCACTGCTGTGATAGGATACCTCTCATCTGGCAGGGCACTCCATGATTTCCCCCCAGCCCTCCATCACCTTCCTTGCTTTGAAGGCCTTAGTGGTGTCAGAGAATCCCATCCCTGGATTTATGTGATAACGGCAAAAGCCTAAAGGTGATCAATGTTATCTCAAAGCCAGAGTGCCAAAAATCAATTTCAGCACTCTGACTCCCTGGCGCACAGCAAAATGGTGCCGGTGACTTGTATTTTAAACATTTTATGTGGGAGGCTGCACCCCCGCATCCCCCGTGGGGATCTTTGCCACCAGCACCTCCCTACTTAAGGATTCTCAACTCCAGGAAGGTGCATGTTGGAGGGTGCAAAAATGTTTAAAAAAAATAATTTGGTCCAGGCGCAACAAAAAAGCAACAGCGCCTGGACCCAAACCCAGCACCCTGCCCACCGAAGCCGCCAACCCACACATCCTGCCATGGGACCAGCTCAGCAACCCACTGTGGCACCACCCCTCATAATCCCTCCCACCCCTAACTGTGCATGCTCACTCTCCCCACACGCACGTACGTATAGTGACATCCCAGCTCTATATTTGCCTACCCCCCCCAATCCAGTTGCCCTATCCTGTTGGTATTTAGTTATTTATTTATTGAAATTGTTTCACCAGCATGCCCATGTCATGGGCTATCCCATCACCTGAGACAACTAAGACAACCCAGAAAGATGATGCCCCACCACTCCTGGTGACAACCCTTCCATCTTGGCTCACATAATGTAGTCACACAGCTGATCCACTGGAACTGGCCAAGTGTTAGGCCACCCCACTTTTTGCTGCACTGAGAGATAATGCTTTAACCCATGGTGATAGGCCTTCCTTGTCTGAGGTACAATTGAGTTACCTATGCATGTCCAAGTCTCAATGTCATCACCTCCCAAATAAAGGGGGGGGGCATGCGTGGCTGCTGTTTCGCTGCAGGCACCAGCTCCTTAAATCTCTGTCACTGTGAATGAGATAAAGCATCCACAATTCCATTGTCAACACTAGGTACATAGACTGCTTTAAAGTTAATGTTTAGCAGCATACATTTCTTTTTTTTTATGAAATAAACTTCATTAGACTTTTCTCCCAACTTCCATATACAGACAAACACATATACAAGTATGTCTAATATCATCACAGATTACAACCTAGCAAGACATAGATTAATAAGGTAAGGACATATCCAATACAAAAATAAGAATTGTCCAGTTGTCTGTACCCCCTACCTACCCCACCACCCTGTCGCTGGGATGTTAAATAATATATTTGTAATGAAATATTAGACCATGGTATTATAAACATCAGTCAGGAGGTTTGATGGTCTTGAGAGTGGTTAGACCTGGAGTGGAGTAATAGGAGGTTGAAGAGTGCATCCCAGACTTGCTTATATTTCATCATTCTAGTGGTAAGGCCTGCAATGATACGCTCAACTTGGATGGCAAACATCATTTCTTTATACCACTCTATATATGTGGGAGTGATCTGATCCAACCAATGTCTGAGAATAACTTTTTTTGGCACAGGCAGAGATTAGTGCAATGTGTGACCTCTGGGTTAAGCATTGAAGGTTTAAGTAATCTCCCAAAATACAGTTTTCAGGTATGAACTTATCAGATAAGGATAGTAAAGGGTCCAGATGAGATTTAATACAGTTCCAAAATGTGGATATTTTACCACAGGTCCATAACACATGCCATACATCACTGGGTGCTTCCAGACATTTTGTGCATTTATTAGAGATTAGGGAGCCCATACAATGAAGTTTAACTGTGGTGTAGTATAAATTGTAAATAATCTGGAACTGCATAAACCTGTATCTATCCCATTTGATGTACCTGTATAGATGACACCATATTTTGGGCCATGATCTATGGGGAGTACAAGCTGGTAGGGTTTGGTCCCACTAGTAATATCGACAACCCTCAATCCCAGAAATAGTGACTTGAAGGAATTTATAAGCATGTGAAATAAAATGGGAGTCCGGAAGAGAGTCAATATATGGAGCAAGAGTGGCGGAGTATGAGTTAGACCACAGCCCAGTTCCAAAGTGCTTCAAAAGCATATGGGATAATTGTAGGTACTTAAAAACATAAGTGAGAGGCCAGTTGTAAATAGAGCAGGCATCTCAATATGTCATCAGTTTGTGGTTCATAACAAGGTCTTTTACTACAAAAGCTCCTATATTGGGCCAAAAGGATGTGGAATTTAATGGTTTACCCAAGATTAAGAGATTTGTATTCTTAAATAGAGGTTGTATTATGTCTTTATGACCATCTATTCTAAGAAAGGCACACAGCTGCTGGTGTATTTGGAGTGTAGAACCCAGTGAAGAGTCTTTCAATTCACTGGGAAGGGACTTTTTTTTTAACAAATGGTGGGGCTTTAGGATCTAGGGCATGAGATGAACACAAGTCTTGTACAATTTTCAACCAGAGGGGGCTATAAGAGGAGCCTGGGTCATTGCCAGAGGAAGACATCCAGAATTTAAACCTGGTTAAGTGGATTGCTAGATAGTATATATAGAAGTTTGGAGCCTGCAAACCACCATCTATTTTTTGATGAGACAGTTTAATATAATTCCTTCTAGGTGTTTTACCTGCCCATAATAAGGAGCTAATAATTTTATGAACCTGAGAAAACCAAGCTTGAGGTAGAGCCGAATTATACATTTGCAAGGGGTACAGGATACGAGGCACTATGTTCATTTTCACTATGCTCATATGGACCCACAAGGTTAGGGGTAAAAGGGACCAAGGTTTTATATCCACTTTTAGGTTATTTATGATGGCAACTAAATTCATTGTTTTCTGAGAAGAGTGAAGATAAATACCTAGATATTTTAGTTTATCTTTGCACCACTGAAAATCCAGAGTCTCAAAATCAGCCATTTGTGAGAATTTATTAAGCGGAAAGACTTCTGTTTTGCCTAAATTCAGTTTATGATTTGAAATTTGTCTAAACTGAGAAATTATCTGAAGAGCAGCAGGGAGAGATTGAGCTGGGGATGAAATATGTAGGAGTATATCATCTGCATATGCCGAAACTTTATATTCGGTATGTCCAATGGTGCTCCCGGAGATGAGTGGGGATGAATTTAGCTTTCTAATTAATGGTTCCAAAAAAAGATTAAATAAATAGTGGAAGAGGGGGCAACCCTGTCGAGTACCCTGATGTAATGAAAAAGGCATAGATAGGACTCCATTACACTGTATCCAGGCCAAAGGGGAGAAATAAAGAAGTCTGATCTATTTAATAAATTCATGAGGGATTTGGAATTTTGGGAGCAATGAGAAGAGGTAGTCCCATGACACCCTATCTAATGCCTTTTCTGCATCCAAGCAAACCAAGGCTGCAGGCATAGACAGGTTCTTGGACACAGAAAAGAGATATGCAATTTTCCTAAGATGATCAGATAACAGATGACCCTTAATGAATCCAACCTGATCGCGACTGATTAAAGAATCCCCAAACCGGCCTAACCTTGAAGCTAAGATCTTAGCTAAGATTTTTAAATCGACATTGATAGGTGAGATGGGCCTATAGTTAATACATATAGACAGTCTTTGCCTGATTTAGAAAGAACAGCTATAGTAGTTTGGGTTAGGAAAGTATCAGAGATGCCACTCTCATAACAATATTTAAACATGTCCAGAAGAATGGGAGCCGTTGTGTCTTTAAGGGATTTATAAAAATTAGAAGAAAAGCCATCAGGGCAAGGGGCTTTATCTAATGACAAAGAATCAATGGCATCTAATACTTCTTGAATTGAGATGGGGGCCTTCAAGCTATCACATTGGGAATCTGATAGGACAGGGAGGTTAACATCACTTAGAAAAGATGTCAACATAGAAGAAGTTCAATGGTATGTAGATGGCATATAGAGAGTATTATAAAAGTCTCTAAATGTCTCCACTATGTCCTTGGGGGTCTTAAGGAAATCACCTGAGGGGGAATAGACTGAGGTGATGATTCTGTCAATGGTCTGGGTCCTAAGGTGAAGAACTAAAAGTTTTACGGCTCTTTCCCCTTGGTCAAAGTAAGTTGTCTTTGAATGGAGCATGAGAAACTCAGCCTTTTCAGCTAGTAACTGGTTATACTGGGCCCGAAGAGATTCAACCTTTTCCAAATCCTCCTTAGGGGAGAGCAGGAAGATGCCTGATTCAGCTGTCATAAGCTGATCAAATAAACTGGAAAGAGCATGAGTTGTCTGTTTCTTACGTTTTGATGCCAGACGTATTCACACTCCTCTCAATACACATTTCAGGGAACACCATAGTATGTCAAGCTTATGTGTTGAGGGAGAATTATATTCCAAAAAATTAGAAATAAAGTTTTGCAAATGTTTTAACAAATCTTCTGATTTTAGGATATAATTGTTGATCTTCCAAATTCTATTTTTTTTGAAGGTTAGGGGTGAGATCAAGATGTAAGTGCATAATACTATGATCCGAGAAAATTTTAGAGGAATAAAAAAACCGGGAAACACCAGGGAGAAGGTCAGCACTCATGAGAAAGTAATCAATATGCAAAGATGACTGATGTGGGAGGAAAAAAAAGGAGTATTGCCTCCTATTGTGGTGAACTAATCTCCAAGGGTCAGTTAAACCCAAAAAATGCATAAGCTCCTACAGGGCCTTTTGTCCTGAAGATAAGGAATGTCTGGGGGGGCCTGATCTGTCCAGTAAATTAGACAAGACTTGGTTCCAATCACCCCCGAGAATAACTGGGATGGAGGACTAAGAGGCCATCGTGGTCATTAAATTGACAAAGAATTATGTGTCATCTAGGTTAGGCCCATAAACCCAGCCCAGAGCTACCTCTGGCTGCCCAATTATGGCCCATACTAACAATATCGTTCCTTGGGGTCTGAGATTTCTTGTAACAAGTGAAATGGCAACTTTTGTGCAATAAGAATAGCAGTGCCGCTTTTTTTTTTTTCAGTCTTTGGTAACTGGGTAAGGCCCACTAGGCACAAGTGCCTGTTTTCAGGGGTGACATGGGAGCACTGGGTGGTTAAGTGACTTGCTCAGAGTCACACAGTATGCACGGGGAGGTTGTGAGAATCAAACTCATGTATGGTCTGCTGGATGTACCAAGCTCATTCACACCTCGTTCCTTTAACCTCTAGGATATACTGCCAGCCCAAAGTTACGCAAATCTATACCTGAGCCAAATATTTGCCCTACCCAGTTTCTTCAGAGATAGTGAATTTGACTGGGTGGGAGATGCGTCTCCTATAAGAAGTCGATGTCCACCTGTAGATGTTTCAAATGAAACAACATTTTCATCCTTCTGGTTGGATCCCTTTTGTATTCCACGTACAAAACTTAACCCCTGCCATTGTAAACCTTTAAAATGATATAATAAGCAACTTTAGATGGAAGGATACAAGGCCAAAAGGCCAGAATAATAACCATAGACACAATCCCAGTGGCAGTACCCACCCTTCCAATAACCTTATTATCCAACCTCCCCTTAAGACTTGCCCCCCTTCCCCAAGAACCCCACACATCCAACAAGAATCCTTCAAATAGCATAATCCCGGACCCCACAAAACCAGCTCAAGAAGCATAGTGAAGTAGATCCCATAATGGGCATACAGTGATGGAGGTTCTAGTCCCCTTATCAAAGACATGACTGCTTCCTCCGTAGTAACACAGAACACAGCTCTACCCGCCACCCCAGCCAAAAAGTATGAGACATCACCTATATGATAAAATGTATCTTAAGCAGAGGTTGAATCTCAGTATGTGTCTCCAACATTGCCAAGGGCACAAACAAATATAGTTTTATCAGAACTTAGAGTGGCATTAATAACTGCTAACAATATCTCATCCTGGTAATAATAAACAGGTAAGGCTAGTTTATAACAGTAGTAACAGTCCACTATCAAACCTCTTAAATTTTGAAAGTGGTTAACTAATATTGTCCCCATCTTAGCTTGGAGAGCTAGCTTCTTAAAGGAAGGAGAAAAAGAAAAAAAAAGGCTAGAGTACTGGGTTGAGAACATGTATCAGGCCACTGCATGGCTGATTTACATTGAAGTATGAAAGGAAAAAAAAAAGAAAGTGGATTAATTAACAGTCATCCAGCTCATGGTCTAGGAAACTAGAATTTGTTTTTTTGACCATCTTGCAGGAAGAGAAAAAAGGCCACAGTCTTGATGAGTCTTCTCGATTAAATAGCACTTGCAGTAGAGATTACATATTCATGCTGCGGACTCAGCGATCATGCACACATTCGAACATTAATATAGTTCACATAATCAGGAGAGAGTGTAAACAAGCGAGTCGTTAATAGCCGGTGAAATTGCAAGTGGGCACTCTACAACTAACTGCGACAGAGGCATAAAGCTTAGGAAGTGGTAAAGGACTGAAAGGAAGGTCACAAAAAACAAATAATCCAAATGAAAAGTACTTGCAGGATATGTAAAGCTAGATCTCTCTCAACCTGGGATTCAAGCAGGTCGCATTCTCCAGGGGCTCAGTCAACTAGGGAACTGCTGAGGAAAAGAGACAACAACACAGCAACGTGTTAGGGTTTCAAACAAGTAACTGCTGAACCTTTTTAACCGAAGACAGGTGACATTAGAATCTTATAACATGTCCCTCTATTAATCCTAGGCACTATTATTATGGTATTCAAGTGGAAATTTCAACGGTGGACAAATAGGTCTGGAAACAGCTTGTTCGGCATTTTCAAATGACTTCCAGCTGCCTTGGTGCTGCACAGGCAATTTAGCTGGATAGATCATACGGAATTTAATTCTGGCAACAATTAACTTGGTCACCAATGCATGTTACTTGGCTCGTTTCTGTCGGGTAGCCTGGGGCAGATCTTATGAAATTCTAAGTGGTGCATCCTCCCACTTAATTTCTTGCAGCTCCTTGGTTCTCACCAGGGTATGCTGCCTATCAATGCAGCTCAAAAGATGAATGATGAGTGGCCTGGGCTTGGCCTGGAAGAGGGCAGAGACTTTAAAGAATGATGGGTGCTTTCAACATGGTAGATTGTAGAATGCAGTGATGCGCCTGCAATTTTGGCAAAGAGCCTTTAAGTAAACAATACAGGGGATGATCCCTTGGCTTCTTCAGGAAGACAGAAGATAATCAGGTTGTTTCTCCTGTTTCGGCCTTCGAGGTCTTCTAATTTGATCTTCATCTTATTCAGTTTGTGCCTCAGTGTTACGATCTCTGGATCAAGTCAGGCCTGCTAGCCTTCTAGTGAAGTTGTGCGTGCTGACACATTGAGACCTTCCTATTTGTTTCTTAAAGGTCTGCTTGTATATTTTTTAAGTCAGAAGCAAATTCTAAGAAAGCTGCTTTTATTGGAGCCATTTCAGCGATAAACTTGTCTTCTGTCAGTGAAGCTGCATTGCTAGATGTTGGGGAATTCTTGCCCACAGCTGCGGTTTGTGTTTTAGGCATTTTTGAAGACTTATCTAGTGCCTGAGGCGACGTGCAGGACAGGAGGGCCTGGCGCATATCAACCTCCATTCTGGTGTTAAAAGTCTGACTTTTCCCCACAAAAAGTGATCGCTGTATTCTCCAATTGGTGAATAATCAAAGGATTAGCTGTGTAGAAAGTTTTTTTATCACAAATCTAATGGATTAAAAGCCTTTTTTGAGATCTGGGGTGGGAGCTGGATTACCGAGTGTCTGCTCAAGAAGAAGGCATGATGTGATTTCCAGCAGCATACATTTCAAAACAAAGATCCACATCAAATCCCCCAATGGGCCCTTTGATCCAAGCTGTCCATTGATGTGTGCACTACTCCCATGTTATCAGATCTTCCCGTTTCTCAGCGTAGGGCCCCAAACATACAGTGTCACCACCAACTGGAAGAAATCTAGGGGGGTGTGATCTGCTTGTGCAGGCCTGCCACTGCCCACTCTGGTGGATATTGCACTGTGCACCACTCCACTTGAAGTATGTCCCAACCCCAAGCCCTCTGGCTGCATCCGTAAACACTTCTAGTGGTTGGACATTTCCAGGCTCCTGTTATATTGCTACCCCCTTGAAGTGATTCATGAAGGTCCACCAGACGTGCATATCCTCTCTGAATTCTTCCATAACCCAGATCCTGTGCTTCTTACAGCACTTCCCCAGCTTCAACATGTGCCTCATGAAAGTCCCCCCACAAGGGATGACCCTACGGGCAAAGTTTAGGTGCCCTACCAACTGCTACACCTTCCTCAGAGCTACCATTTTGGCCCTCTCTTCCTTCTCCGACAGTGTCTGCAGGGAATCCAACTTGATGGCTGGCAGAGGACACTGATGACCCATCGTTTCAATCTCTATACACAAAATGGTCATCACCATGCCAGGAGGTTCTACCTTCTCTGAGGCTAAGGGAACACTGATATCCCAGCACATATCCTCAAATGCAGTCAGGGTCGATCCTCAACTCACAGACCCTGCTGGCCCCACAAACAGGAAGTCATTGAGGTAGTAAATAATAGCCAAGTGTCTAGTGGCCTGCACCATGACCCAATGCAGAAATGAGCTAAACTTCTTGAAGATATGCATGCCATCATGCTCCCCATGTGCATTCAGTTGTCCACATAATATTCTCCTGCAAACTTCATGCCAAGGAGCTCCCTGTCATCTGGGTGCACAGGCAGCAGCCAAAAAGCCAATTCAATGTCTGTTTTGGCCATCTCCACCATAGGTGTGGCCTGACGAACCACCTCAATGGCTTTGCCAAATGACTAGCATTGAACCAATCAATGTATTCATTGATCAAGTCCCCTTTGGGATATGATAGATGATTTATTATCCTGAACTCCCCTGGCTCCTTCTTTGGTACAAACTGATTGGGGACACTCTTTGATTAGGGCAAGGAGGAGCCAAGAAAGGGCCCCTTAACTGCCTCAGCCACCTCTCTTCTTCCAGCTTATGCTGGACTACATGTGGGTGATCATATGTGGACTTCAAATTTTTGGCCTTGTACAACTTCCGAGGTCAAGTACGGTATCTGAAAGCCCGTTGAGAACCCATCTTTTAACAGGCATGTGACTGATCTGTCTGCATACTGGTCCAACCATGGCTTAATCTGTTGCACCCAGACTGTCATGTGCAGGTCTGCCACCTGGTGGTCTCTGACCCTTTCTGCAGTTGCCTGAAGACCCCTCTTGGTGAATGAGGGGCAGCACACTGCAAAAAAGAGTGTTGCTGACTGCAGGCCATCCAGGCATGATGAAACCTATAGTTAGTCCTACTGCAGGTTCCCTGATTACAGGCATAGCATATCTGTGTGGGCAAACCCCTCATCTCATACTGCTGAGATGCGGTCACCTTAAGGGGGAGCACACTGTCCATATGTGCCACTATCTCCATTGCATTATGTCCACCAAGAGGGGCATATTGATCTTCCCCCAGCCCAGGGTGGCATCTAACTGCTGCCAATGCCAGAACTCCTCATCATATTCCAAACAAGCCACCCCCCCTTTTCATGTATGCATCAGCGAGATTCTATGCAAATAGTTAAAGAGCTCCAGACCCTGCTCCTTCTCCACCTACAGGATGGTAGTGGCATACCTTGTGAATGCCCCTATCCAGTTCTCATAAGTGCATGGCACTTTAGCTTTCTTCTTGTCAGACTCATATGATTTTTCTTTCTTTTTCTAATCCTGCTCAGCTGGGCAGTGCAGGAGAGAGAATATGTCCACATATTCTCTACTCCTTATCTGCTGCCTCACTGTATCCATCAAGTGTGTCCCTACAGGCAGATCCAGGCTAGCATATGATGTAAACTGTGGCACTGGGACTTCTCGCTCGGCTGGGGTCTGGCAATAGCAGAAGCTGTCACCGCTGATCCTGACCCAACCTGAGCCTGGCTTTTCACCAGGTCAGCCACCAGGTCAATGAGCTTGTCTAGCCTTTCATCACTATCAGACTGCATCTGAGCCTCCAGTGGTGCCATATCTGACACCCCGGCTCCAATACATGCCTATCAAATGCTGGGTCCTCACCATCGAGGACCTCCTGCACAACTGGACTCACACCCACAGAGGCTTTCTGTGCCTCCCTATTCTCAAGAACACCAGCCCCTCCTGTAGGTCCCCTCCCCATAGCTGCCCTGAGGATTACACTAATGCCATGGGTCCTCACCTGCCGGGCCTCAGGCCTTACCATACCAGTCTGTGGTGTGCAGGGTACCTTTACTGGTGGCATTGCCTTCTCTTTGGCCAGTCCCTTCTTTGCAGTGGCCCCTGTTGCTGCTCCTGAAGTGGATGGACCCTTTACATCCTCCGGGAATGACTTCAGTCATGTTGTTCCCTTGCACCAGTACATCTGGCAAATCTGCTCTTCCAAGACCACAGTCACCTTTGCTGAGGGGCTCCTCTGTCAGCTAGGCATCTTCCCTGAAACAAGAACTATCACCGCCTATCATGAAGGGTACATTATATTGATGTAAGCAACTGCCATCAGAGGGATGCTGGCCTGACCTCCACAGACTGGCCACAGCTCCCGTGCACCCTCCTATCCTACTCCATCCTTCCCCCAGCTCCCTATCCTCCTCTTCTTCTTTCCTGTTTTTGGTGGATGAGGGGAGTTGCCCAGCTGGGGGCAACACCCAACCTGTGTGGAAGAAAAAAGGGGGGGGGCGAGGAGGAAATCAGGGGCTGCCCCAACTGGAGTTGGTCACATCTTAACTTAATTGAACAGTAATGCTTCCACCTTTATATACCTTTTTCTTTATTACTCCACCACTAACCAAGGAATGTGCCTGAGTCCTATGGCATCTGTGGATAACTGGAGAGCTACAGTATGTGTCTGGTTTAAGATAGATCTTCTTTTTTTAACTATCCAACATCCCGCCTGAACCCTGTGGGACTGAGGGGGTTATGGATCCCAACATTGCACCCTTGGTCAGCAGGACCCTTAGGCGGCTGGCCGATGACAGCCCATTCCTTTAAGGCTGAAACCACTCCTTGGCTTACTCCTGCCTAGTTCGTCAACTATTTGGGAAATCTGGTTTCAGTGGAGGGAGCACAATTCCAGAGAGGAGAGAGTTGAAGAGAAGAGCTGCTACATGTTAAGCCACTGAGGAGAAGCAACTAAAGCAGGAGAGACTGAATGCATTTAAATAATTTTGAAAAGGTATGCCACCATTTCCTTAAAGAAATAACTTAGTCCCTCTTTCCAGACCTTCTTGCTGTGGCTAGTTTCAATGCATTTTTCCCTGTTTCTTGTTCATCTCCCACAGGGGTCTGAAGTCTAGAGTGGCAGTAGAGCCCACCTGGTGGGAGGGTTAAGCAGAGAGCTCTGCAGAGAGCAGTCACGTGGAAAGGAATGCACTAAAGTGCATCACAAAGTTATCAATCGAATCAATATTGAAGAAAATACAATACTTAAAAGGATTTACAAGGATTTGGTGATTTAGCCTCTCTTTGCTTGGAAGTGAAGTCGATGAGAAGGTGCGCATTACCAAAAGTGACAAGACAACTATTAAAACTGACTAAGGAGTACACTCAGAGAGGCTTCAGAACAAAAGGAAATAAAGACAGAAGACAAAGCAGAGGAGTTTGATAAAAACTGGAAAGAAACTCAAATCTGATCATTCAGATTGTGTTGTTGAGCTTTGTATTCATTTTTGTCATTTTTATTGTTATATACTTCTTTGATGTTTAGTGTTAATTCAGGGTATTTTAGAAAAAGTGTATTTAAGAAGTATTTGATTTAATTAAGATACAAAAAAAGTTTAGGATACTATATTTAAATATTTAATATATTTCTTGTAGCAATTGGAGAGTCACGTGTGACGTATTCATTAAAGGCCGATTGCACTAAAAGGTGCATGCACTGGTATCCAACTAATGGAACTGCCATTTTGCTGCTAGGCTATGAGGCTGAATGCTGTTCATTCCACTTGCAGCATTTTTGCTTGCTGAATTTCAGAAAGAAAAAAAAGGAAGGTTAGAAAATCAGCCAAAAACCAGCAAGCCTGTGCTTAGCAAACTAGTAGAGGCAGAGTTAGCCATTGTATCTGTGCCAAAACATGGATACAAGAGAAACTAACATCTAAATTACTGCAGTGCCCAAAGTGGGCTGTTTTGCAGAGTGAAGCTTATAAAGCTTAAAAGTTGTTAGTATACTAAGTATTCAAAGTACAGAATAGGATCAGATCAGGTTCTCTGCAATAAAAATGATGCTGACAAAGCACAACAAATAGTAAGGTTTGAATCAAAATTTTCAGTTGATTGATGTATAGTTATTTTTGGTATAAATAAATTAGTGAAAACAAATGTATTTACTGAATTAACATACAAAGATAATTTTTCATAATTGAAGGAAGAGCAGGTAGGGCATTTATTGTGATCGTATTGTGCTCTTATTGCACTCCTAAAGTAGGTTTTAAGACTCTTATTGGATTTAAGTCTTATACAATGCCTGGATTTGATATTGTTGATTAGTAATATAAATAGATGATTGATATAGACATGATTTAAATCTCTTGGACCTGCTATGCTAGTTCATGGAGAAAAGTTAGACAGACTCCATAGTATACAGAACAGCAGCCAGCAGCTTCAACTGCACAAGATGAGAATCCCTGTATCATGGACACAGCTGAGTCAGCTGAGCAACTACCTGTTGCTGCACCATACAGTATCACTGTAAAGAATGAAAATCCTATAAACAATATTCTGACACAGAATACAGTACAAACTGTTGCTTGTAACAATGTAAATTAAATGAATTTGACTCATAGTCAGCACACAGAGGTTCCCATGCAGAAGAAACCTGTTAGGTATGCTAGACTCTTTCGACAGCCAGTAGAGTCATCAAAATGGAACTACTGGCATTATATAATTAACTTCTTACAGAAAATTCGTTACCAGAAAACATGTATGAGGGTTTATTAATTTGTCTGTACAAAAAAGGGATAAAACTGAACTCTTTAATTGAAGACCCATAACATTATTAAATACAGATTGTAACATCCTAACTAAAATATTAAGTAAACGATTGACATTAGTTTAAACACATTATACACCGGAGTCAATTTTGGTTAGTCCCCGTAAGACATGTAACAGAAGCTCTTAGGCTTTTTGGAGAAATCCCAGGAAAAGGGAAACAGGGACAAACTGAAGGGTTTACTACTGTATAAGTTTAGATCAGTCAAAGACTTTTGACAGAGTGTCACATGATTATCTATTACTATGCTTACAGATATATGTATTCCCCAGAGAATTTATTAACTGGATACAGTTGTGCTATAAATAAGCCTATGCTTTGCCTTATGAAAATGGATGGGTTGGACAAAAATGCTGCATAAAAAAGGGGTTAGACAAGGCTGTCCTCTCAGCCCTCTATTACACATTTTAACAATAGACCCCATCATAAGAATATCACAGCAGTCTCCCAGAATAAAAGGAATTCAATATCAGTCCCTATCAGAAGTAAAAATGGTAGCATATGCTGATGATTTATGTCTTTTAATATAAAATCACCAAGCTGGAGAAATTGCTTGTAATTTGATTTGAGCCCTTTTAAAAGTAACAGACACAGTAATTAATTTACAAAAAAGTCACTGATTAAATATAACCAATACACATTTACAGAATCATGTGGTAGCTGGTTTGCCTATTGATATTTAGCCCTGCAAGAATTTAGAATTTTTTTGGTACAGGAGACATGGGCATGTATAATTGTGAATTACAAATCAGCAAAAGTAAACACAGAGTAGCACTATGGAATACCTGGCATATGAGCAAAAAAAATATGTATATATTTTATTAAATCTCACCTGCTCCCTATGTTTTTGTTTTTAAGTTACATCTTCCCTCTTCCCAAAAGACTGGCAACCTCATTACGTAGTTCTTTCTTCCAGTGTGTGTGGGAGAGCCGTCTAAACCCCATAGAAAGAGTAATAAATAATGGGGGATTAGGGATGATAAATCCAATAGTCTTCTTTTTATCCATTTTTGAGGCAAATTTATAACCTGTTTTAACAGTGATTATTAAGATTGGGACATATGAGTAACACCATCACTTTCAGAAATATTAAAAGAATGGGGAAAAAAGGAACTTTTGTACATAAAAACAAATGTAAACAAAAACTGAACCAGGAAAGAACTAGTGTTTTGACAACATAAAAAACTGGGGTGTTACCCCAAACCAAATTACAAATTGCCTAGGAAATAGTTATATGCAGCAATAATGCAAGACCACTTTATTGCCCGCCCCCCCTTTTTCCATTTATTCTGAATCTGAACAAACTACGATTAGCAGCATGCTAATGGATACTAGAGTCCCTATGATAAAATGGGACACGATCTGGTTGAGTGCACATGGGAAACTTAATGTTAAAGGAAATCAAAAACTTAAACAATTTAAGGACAATTTTTGCCCCAACCCATCATGTGTCTCAGTTGTAGAGACGATGGACTATCTTTATATAAATTGTCCCTATAATACAGCATTGTGGGATCTTCTTTCTGAATGATGGAATACAATTTTTTTTTATTTAACTCCCAAAACTATCTTTTAGCTATTCTCCTCCTAACTTTGGAGGTATTCAACAGTATTAGCATGAGACTTATACTAGCTTATTTCAAGATTTGGATTTGTCAAGTCAGATGCAGACTGGTATTGCAACAGCAATACTTGACCGAAGATGAACTTTTGCATCTAATTCTTCAGGAAATATCACATATCAAAAACAAAGAAGAACATATGATGGATTACAATTTTTTCACTGATTGTTGGAAGGCTATTAGTTGAATAAAGTAAAAAAAAAAATCTACATCACATTAATAACAAATTGGGAATAATGTATTTCTACAGCCTACACTGATTTGTTATATCCCTTGTAGTCAAATATGAAGTAGTTTACCATGTTTCATAAAAATTATTATGTGTTTATTGTTTTTTCAACAGGATGAACAGACAGTTTTGCTCTCAGGAATGCATTAAGCATTAATATGTAATACTGCATACATTTTTTGTTTGTTTTGATTTCTGTTTATGAATGCTTTTTCTTTTCATGCAATTTTGACTTTATTTCAATAAAAAAATTCCACTACTCTTGCTGCAGGAGGTGCTGTGCCACTTCCTGTGAGCAGGATGGAGGAGTCCAGTGTGGTGGGCAATGGAGGTTGAGGAGGAGAAAAAGGAGGCGAGACTGAAATTGAAGTCTTTGCTAGACCAATTCCTGCTCCTGGATTTTTGGATGTTAATGATTCTGAACTCGTGGAAGAGGAAATAAAAGACTACAGGATGATTAAAGAACAAAAAAAGCAGCTACTTCAAATTATGACTAAGACTGAGCAACAGTATGTCAAAGAAAAAAAGAGAAAACCAAAAAATGTAAGAGATTGTCTGTTAGCCCCACAGGATTACCGAGGAATCAATTTCAGCAAAACGTACCTGACAAAACTTTGGGCACCAATATGTGTCAAGAAGAGGTGCTGAGTCAGAATATAGCAATCACATTAGACATTTCGACTGAGAAATGGACACCAGAGACAGTGTAAAAAATGCAGGATGGATTTTTTTCTGAGGATAACTGGATTTCAGATGAGATGATTCTGATTCCAGGAGATCATATATCACAGCCAGCAATCTCAAACAAAACTGAAAGGAGCTCCAAACTCATACAGCAACAGAAGAAACAGCCACTAGCTGCTGCAGCTGTGCACAGCTCAGAACATGAAGAACAAGATGCTGCTTAGTCAAGTAAGGAGGCACTGAGAAACAAGCAAAATATATCCAGGACACTACAAATACCCAGAAAAAACTTCTACTTGATTTAAATCCTGGGCAGGCTGACATTCTAAATATAGATAAGGTTTTGGACATGACTCCAGAGACAAATGAAAATTTAAATAAAACACATAAACCAGCTAGTTATGTCTGCTTGTTTTGTCAGCCTGTAGCAGCCACAAAAAGAAGGAATGCGGTATGCGTAAGATACAGGGGTGGTTTAGACAACTACCTGATTGACATTATGTGGGTTAAACATTAATCAAAGATTCTCTGAAACTGTCATCAGCAGACATGTACTGTATGCTTTGAGTCATGCCCCAGGAGATTTAAACTTTGATGTGAGTTTCAGGAATGCAACCTTATTAGACTGGTTTTGGAGTATATATTATACTTTGAAAGATTCTCCACTTTTGGTGCCATTTGCCACTATTCCTCTTACAAAACCCACATTTAAAACAGTAAATATCTCTGGAGTTGGCAAGTTTAATACCAGTGAGTGTCAAAAAGTTCAAAAAGTCCTCACTTTTTTGCAAATTCTATGCTTGTCTCTACAGGCCAAACGGTTTGTGGTTCTGATCGGAAATTTTCAGGGTATACGGGGACTGGGTCACTGAAGTTCCTTTTGAAGGTTTGGTGAAAAAATATTAATCTGTTCAAAGTTATTAAACTTTAAAGTTTCCCATTATAGCCAATGGGAAAAAATATATGCCAAGCTCGAAAACATTCTCAAAAGCACTTTTTACTACCCCAAATCAGATTTTTACTTTTGTGCTGCCACCATCTTGTTTTCAGTTAGTGATGCAGAAAAAATAATGTAAATCAAAAAATACTGCCCCTTGGTAAACACCAAGAGTTGTGTTTATCTAATTGGGGCCCAAGGCACAAAATCATGATATTACATTAAAATAATAGCCTTAAATACTGTATGTTTTCAACGTTTTGGCCATTGGTAGTGCCACACATTTGAGGAAATTTTCATGAAACAGTGCCACAATTTTTGCACAAACAGCAGCACTGTTTCACAAAAATTGCTGCAAATTTGCAGCACTACCTCAAAAAGAAAAAACAATTGAGATCAATCAAAACCACCAAAACCTTTTCTGGCAAATCTTTTGCAGAAAAAATGCAGAAATCGTGTTCCTTGGCCCCCATTTAGGTAAAGACTTATTGGTGTTTACATAATGAAAGGAGTTTTTCTCCTTTTACAGCCTCTAAGGGGGCTGAGGTGTAAGTTATTTAAATGTTTCTGCCAACATCAGGGTGCCCATTCCCTATGTCTACGGTAGGAATATGCCTCCCCACACACACAAACACTTGCCTCTGTGGGACACTGGGTAACCCACTCCCAGTGTCACAACATTTTTTTTTTTTACAAAATGATTCTGTCAACATTGGGGTACCCAAGCCCCATGTTGGCAGTAGAAATCCACTCTCTCTGCCCCCCATCACTGTGGTATACTGGGAAGCCCACTCCCAGTGTACTGTAATACCTATTTACCATTGCCAACATTGGGGTGCCCAATTCCCATGTTGGCAGTACCACCCCGACTATGTGGGACACTGGGAAGCCCACTCCCAGAGTCCCCAATTATATGAGCCAGTACCAAGTACTGTGGGACATGGGGGAGCCCACTGCCAGTGTCCCGATACTTGTGTGTACCTGTAAAAAATACAGTCCCCAGATGTCTTTTTTTCTCTGTAAAACAGAAAATAGTCCCTCCTTGTTTCCACATCCCCCTTCCCCATCCCAACCCTCCCTATGTGCACCCACTTCCCTGCACCTCCCCCTTACCCCATACTTACCACTGGAGGTTGGCAGCTGCAATCTTCTCTAGACTGGTAAACCACTGCACTCTTTAAAGCCGAACCAAGAACTGAAGAATAAAGGTAAGTGCTGTATAATGGCTGTCTATGTTGTTTTGAACTTATGCTGATATCTCAGCCATTTATCAACATTTTTGCACCAAAGTTTCAACATGGGCTTTTTGGGACCCCACCTCATGAACACTGTCACTGCCATCTCATTAGTTGGACCTGTAAGGTGATTTTGAGGTCACTGCATGGAATCACCTTCTGGGACCCATTAACAGTGCTAGTGTTCATGAGGGGATGTCCCAAAAAGCCCATGTTGAATATTTGGTGAAACAATTCCAAAAAATGGATGTGTTACGAGTGTGCATTGCTCAGTTTCCACGCACACTTGTAATTTCACCAGTTTTTCATATTTTCACTCCAGATTTTCAACATTGCCATTTTTTAACACCTTCTCATGAACAGTACAGCTGTCATTTTTCAGATCCTGCCCAAAATGTGTTTTCACACCTGTGGCACAGAATGGCGCAGTCACTGTGCAAAATTAATTTTTGAGACCAATTAACAAAATGATAGTGCCAGTATTCATGAGGTGGGGTCCCCAAAAGAACATGTTGAAAATTTGGTGAAAAAATCCTGAAAAATGCCCGAGTTATGTGCGTCTGTTGAATTTATTCTATGGGCACACATAACTTTGCTACTTTCAATCTTTTGATGCCACATTTTCAAAATAGCCATTTTTTCACACTGCCTCATGTACAGTACTGCTATCATTTTTTACATCCTGCCCAAAATGTGTTTTTGTACCTGTGATGTGGAATGGAGTTGCAATTGTGCATAATTATGTTTTGCCTTGCATTTAATAATTTCTCCATATCAGGGTACATGAGGTGGTGTAATAAGATGTCTATGCTGTCAATTTGGTCACTGTTGTTTGACACATGGAAGTGCAGAGCCCAGATGGCACTGCACATTCACACCTACATACAAATGCACATCTGGACCATGCACTCCCACAGTAAAATATTATACTATCTCAAAAAGAAGGGACATTCATTGCAAACAACTCTGTTAATGCATAAGTTAGGGTATCTATTACAGCAAACAAAATTCTGGAAATTCAATGTTAGGGTTACCAACCCTACCACCCCTTCCCACTGTCCACACAGCAACAGGCATCACAGTGTGCCTCAGAGTCATCAGGCCTAACTATCTCCCCATTCTCCTATACTGTACCATGTCAGCTTCCATACACATGGAATGGGGTGAGAGTTAGGCCTGATGACCCCAAGGCACATCCTGTTACATGCTGGTGCATGGAGAATGGGGGGTTGGGGGTGGTAGGGTTGGTAACTCTAACATCTAATTTCCAAACTTATATTATTGTAATAGAAACCCTAATTGATGTATTAATGGAGTTTTTTGTGCAATGAATAGAGGTTCCACATTGAAAGAAAAATACAATAAACTATAACATTATACAATATAATACAGCAATTAGCACCAGAGTGTTACAATAACAAGAGTACAATGTTCTGACAGGAACTAAAGGGTAGACAATAAACATACATTTTTGAATAAGTACAAAATAGGTGAACGTAGAACAGCCAACAAAGGCCTTGTTGTTAGAGAGTTATGAGGAGAAAAAGGAATGAGGGAGGGGGAATGTCAGGAAGGATCAGGAAGAAAGGACAGGAGGTTTGAGGGGGAAGGGGCATGGGAGAGGACTGGTCTAGGGAGGCATGGACAGTGGAGGGGTGAGAAATGAGATCAGGGAGGGATGGGAGTGGTGGACAGGATACAGATCTATGTTTACAAGGGGGGTGGGATGGTGGACAGAATACAGATCTATGTCATGAAGCAGTAGAAAGAAAGGCAGTGGGGCTGTAGTAGCATAGAGAGAGGGGTAGATAGGTGAAAAGCAATTTGCTTTCAAGAAAAAAACTACTTTTTTAAGAAAAATAATTTATATGTTTAACTTCAGTTCCCTAGTAGATGGTGTAGTATATCATTTTGAAAACAAATGAAATCTAGATAAATGCTTAATCTGAGATAGTACATAAGGATGACAAACTGTGTAAATATTTTTAATTTGTTGATGCAGCAGGCTGTTTTTTTCCTGAACAAGTGAACAGTGTCAGGTCTACAAAATGTCAATATCTGGTAGCCTGTACATAAAGTGAGGTACATGTATGCACATTAAAATACTAAACCCTCAAACTAGTGAGTGGGTCTCATTCTCTGCTGAGTGGATTTAATTTCCAAAGTTAGAGCTTTCATAATAAGGTTTATTTAAAATTGGATACCATTTTAACCACGAGGACTAGAAATATTTTTTTAATGAAAGCTTTAGTCAGTTAAGTTGATATATCATTATAAGATACTGCTACAGCTGCTATATATCATTATAGAAAAACATAAAGTGGTTCATTAAATGTGTAGGTACTGTTATTTTTAACAACATATTGTATGGGCATTTATAGAACTGTATGGTTAGGATCCATTCATGCTGATCAAACTCAAAGCAGTTACAGCTTCAAATAATATTTTAAGCATTAAAATTGTCACAAAAGATTATTTTGGGGGGAAATGGTCCAAAGATATTAGTGTTTATTCTGTCAAAGAATAAACACTATCTTTTCTGTTTCATAAATTTTATAAATTTTTAATTTTTGACAAGGAAAGGCCCATTAAGCAATGATAGTTTGTTTTCAGGTTCCTCCTGGGGTGCGCTGGGGGGTGTCTTGCATAGACCTGTTTAGGTGACAAGGTGAGATTTGTATTACTTTACTACTACTGTATTCAGTTCAAAAACATCACACATGGGTTAATATATGTTGCCTACCATTACAACAGCAAGATACAACACAGGAATATCTCATATTGTGACATCTTCCCTATGCTCCTTGTATAACACAGAAACTAAGCTCCAGTGCTTAAAAATCTAATACTATGGAATTCACTACTTTGGTTGTTATATAGTATCAAATGTAAACAGTGATACAGATATAAATGCCAGTCTCTTAGCTTTGGAGGATTTGGAGGTATGTTATTGCTTTTTTTGTTGTTGTTGTTTTTTATTTACCTGTATCATTAATATACTGTATTTTGATTCATGTAGTTTTGTCTTATACATTTATTTTGTTTAGATCCGGAGATCATTAATAATTGATTCAGTAAAGGCAATGTTTTGGAGGTGCAAAAATGTAAACCGGCCAAAATATAAAATGTTTTCCTCATCAGTAATTAAAACATTAGGCTGATTTTAAACCTGAAACTTGCAGGTTTGTAAAGATTTACCCCAAGGTGTGTGCTTTTGTATTTATCAGCTCTGTATTTTAGGCAGTTTACAAAATATTAAACAAAAAAGGATCTATCTTTCATGAATGCTTAGTGCAAAAAAATTAGGGTTCTGATTATAACTGCAAAAGAAATGGAAACATGAATATAGGCCTTTGTTTAGTGCAACAAATGCCATTTGTGTAGTGGCATATGCTTTGAGACTGACCACAAATACCTAAAGACGCTGTTTACAGCATACATATCATTTTGTTGTGTCCATGAAGTGAATATGGAGCCACATATCATTGAATCAGTGTCTCACTATGTGTACTGATAGGGTGTGGCACTACACATCTACTTCAGGAGCACACAGTGTTTTCATTTTGAATATAACTACTACAGATGAATGCTGATTAATCCAATCCCAGTATTCTCACATCTGCATTTGGTTCCTGATACCAGTTTTCTCAACCCCAGTGCCAGGTATACCTACTCCCTACAGCAAAGTACAGAACACAGGGATGCCCAGTCTGCAGTGTCCCTAGTGTTTCATTCCTCCAGATAGTGGTTGATCACCCCCAAACAATCCTTCACTATTCCCTCCTCACTCTTTACTATACTTTTCAAAACTGAGCTTCCGACCTTTGGTGCTGCCAAACACCAATCCAATTACTGGGGTGCTTTATCCCCAGTATCAGTCCCATGACTCAATTCTGCTCCCTCACCATCTTTTTTTTTAACCTGTAAACAAAGAAAACCATCCATCAATGTTATCTGTGCTCATCCCTCACCCCAACCCCCTACTCACCACCTCAACCCCCCCACCCCTCACTTTCATAGTTTCAGTCCAATGGTGAATCCTCTCTCAACCAGAGACAAATTCCTGCTGCTACTTTTGTCGACTGGGACATGACTGAATACAAGGTAGTAAGTATGGTTAATGGGTTTTTAATGTGTTTTAGATGTTTACTCATAACTTAGTCATTTTTTTAAATTGTTGGCCCAATATTTCATCATGGGATTGTTTTACCCTACCTCATAAACAATGGAAGTGACATTTTTCAAATCTGGGCTGAAAGGTGATTTCACAGTTGCTCCACAAAATCACTTTTAGGGTAGGATTTAAAAAGTTTCCTGTGCCAGGTTCATGAGTGGGTCATTCAAATACTGTGTTGAAAATTCAGTGGCAAAATATTTAAAAATGATCAAGTTATGTATGAACATTGAAATGTTTCAACATTCACTCATAAATTCACTGTTTTCAATATTTTGATCCCAGATTTTCAGCATAGCTACTGTTTCATCCCAACTCATGAACATAACAGGTGTCATTTTTCAGATCCTGACCAAAATGTGTTTCCACACCAGAGGCATAAAATGAAGTTTCGGCCAGTATTTTATAAATGACACCTACTGTGTTCAGAAGGGGGAGCGGCCTAAAAAGACTGTTGAAAATTTTGGGTCAGAATATAAAAAAAAAAAGATATTTCTCAGCTCCATTTCTATAACTCTGCTGGAGATGATAATTAGAACTGTCTCCCAATATTAGTCTCCCTCTGGTTAAAAATAACTGTGATTTTTTTCTAGTTTTTTTTAAATCATTCTACATTAATTATTGCACTTTGTTTCCCATTTTACATCAAATTGTGAGAATGGATAATCAATATTAAGGTCTAGTGTGACCTAATGGTATTGTAATGTGATTGCTATAGTGGATCCTTTTATCTGAAAATGGTGGCCACAGTTTACATTAATAATGTTGATACTTGTCACCTTAATTCTAACATTGATGTGAAACATAAGTTTAGAACCATATTTGTATTCCCTGTCCTTTTATCCTCTCCCCATCCCATTTCTCACTTGTGTGGTTTGGGTATAGATTATTCTTTTGATCAATTAGATCTAGTATTTATTGTGATTTATAATGTATGGTTTTACACAGTGCATCTTTTAGGATGATATAATATAGATTTATTGATTTTAATTGGTCAAAAATTTAATTGGGGAGGGAGAACCCCAAACATGAGTACACTCTGAGAGGGGAAATGTTGAAGGCCACAACAGGGGAACAAGACCTGGGGGTCCTTGTGGATATCAGTATGAATCATGTTGAGCAGTGCAGGGGGACAGCAGTAAAGGCAAACAGGATGGATGTTGGGCTGCATCACAAGGGGGATTAACTTGAGGAGCAGGTAAGTGATTCTGCTGCTGTACAATGGCCTAGTCAGGCCATACCTTGAGCACTGTGTGCAGTACTGGAGACTGCACTTGAGGAAGGACATCCAGCTCCTGGAAAGGGTTCATAGGAGAGCAACCAAAATGATCCAGGGTCTAGAGGAGTTGACATATGAGGAGAGATTAGAGTAGCTTGGCCTGTTCTTGCCAGAGGAGAGGAGGGACCGGGGGGACATGATTGAGGTCTTCAAGTACCTTAAGGGAATAAATAGGGTAAATCAGGAAGGGATCTTTAGGCTAAAGGAGTGTGGAATCACCAGAGGACATAGTTGGAAGCTTGAAGGAGGAAGAGTGAGGCGGGAAGGAGGAGGAGGATTTTCACTGAAAGAGTGATGGAACCATGGAAAACGCTGCCTGATTAGCTGGTTCTGGCTTCTACGGTGGAGGGGTTCAAGAGAGGGTTGGACAGGTACAGAAAGGGGATGAAGCAGAGGTTGACTTGCCTCAGTGGGGTTGAGATGGAGACCTGGAGACACAGGGATACAATAGGGGGGATGGCTTTGGTACCAACCCAGGGGTCTGAGGCTTGAGCGGACTTGATAGACCGCAAGGCCTAATCTGCTGGTGACTAGTATGTTAGTATGTTAACATATATTTTTACATACAGCAAACTTTATACATGTGTTTTAGATTGTGATGTTTAATTAAAGAACATCAGTAAAAAGTTAACCCCTTTTCTAACGCAAAAATTTATTTTTTTAAATTTATTTCTTTAAGTACTTTGTGGTTAACGAGAATGTGTGTAAGGGTTATAATATGGTGCACGTTATGTATTAGGATAATGTCACTTTAAATGTTTGAAAAATCTCATGTTTTAGAAATGCTATTTAAATGTAGATGTTTGTTCTTGACTCCATTCCCTAATGAAGAGGGATTGTGCCCTCAAAGCACTGGGGAACTTTCTGTGGATGTATTTAATAAAGTGATTTAACTGAGCTTTATTCAATGAGCGCTGTTCTTCTTTTGTTGTTTTCACCATATTGCCCTCCCATGCCTGTGAGCTGTATTTGGTGTGAGCTCAGTGTGTTAGCTGGCTGGGATGAGGTTGGAAGGAAGATGCTGTGGCATTCAGCACTAGCCCTAGAGTGGGGAGAGACAGAAAGTATTCTGCTGTACAGGCAACACCATATTGTGGTCTTCAGAGCCTTCCTTCACAAGGGGTTGACGTGCATGCCAAGGCCTGATGGGGGCCTAACACTGCACTGGGAGAAGTGGGTTGGCATGAAAAATAGGGAAGAGAGCAGCTGGCAGGATAAAGATCTGGTCATTGCAGGCCTTACACCACCAACATGTCCTCTACTGCTACCTGTCACAAAGCCCCGTCACCCTCCATCCCAGGTACTTACCTTGTACCTTTAGTACCCCCGCCCACCGATTCTCCAAATAGTGGGTACAGGAGGGGAGGGACAGTAACTCACCTTGACTCTCGGCCACTTTAGCAATCTGTCATCCTGAAATTCTTGCAGGGTATGTCAATGCTGGTGGCTTCACTCTGCCCTGTTGCAGGTTAATGAGTGGAGCAACTTGCTACCAGGAGAGAAAAGTGGTCCCAGGTTTGCTTAATCTTGTCCACCTACCCCACATTGGCAACCACAAGTGACCTGGTTCCATTTCTGAATGTGGGTCACTACTTTGGTAGCGGTATCTACCCTCCTGACCAAACCACTTTAGATTAAAAAAAAATAGCAAACCCTTCCCATCCAACCCAGCTGATCAGTATTTTTATTACTTTTACTAACTTTTTTTACCCTTTATGTCTACACATCCAATGGAACGAGGACCACACTGTAACAGGACACCAACCCAGGTGTCAGGGGATACTGACCACATGTCAGTTAAGTACTGTTTTCTGTTTCTACTACATTGTCTGTTTCAGTTAGTTACTAGAGAGATGCAGATCTTTTGTGATCCCACTGCTATTCTTATTATACAGGTATGAATGGATGCTCCTTAAAGCCACCTATTCCCCATCCCAGAATCACCAGGACCCAAGTAAGAACTCCTTATTATTATATATGCCAGGATGGTATGGTTCAATGGTAAAACTACAACTATTAAGACACTTGTCTTTCACTAATTAGTTACTTTAGTTGTTGATGTAGGGCTATAATTATCTCCACTATTCTGTTTATTCCATTTCATGTAGGTCCCAAATGGATTTGCACAAATGAAGATGCCATTGCACAATCTGAAAAAGAAAGGAAACTAATTACAAAAAACTATGTTAATGCAGAGATTAGGTTTAAAGAATGCAATGTGCAAAAGTAAGGAAATGAAAAATAGAGTTATAAGTCTCAAAAGTCTTGATGAATTGTTGGTGCTGTGTGCCTTGGGGTAGTCAATCCTAATCCCCTTCCCTGAACAAACAAGGTTATACATGATCTCTTTCCTGTGGGCCATTCATGAAGAAAGCTATGACTCCCCACCAGGGACAGGGTGATTCTAGACCTAGTACTAAACAATGGAGACAGAATCACAGATATCTGGGTGGAAGGTCAACTGGGATCCTGAGACCACCACACAGTGTGGTTTAACATAGGTACAGGGTCACAGACTAGCCACACAAAGGCAAGGGTCTTGGATTTTGGGAGAGTGGACTTTGCTAGGATGGGGCTAAGTATCAAAGAAGCCCTGGCAAGGAGGAATGTAAAATGGGGGGGGGGGGTTGAGTGGGCAAGCCTAAAAGGAGCCACAGTAAAGGTAACAAAACAGTGCATTGAAGTGAGAAACAAAGGCAAGAGAAGGAACAAACCACTATGGTTCTCTAAAGTTGTAGCAGAGAAAGTAAGAGCCTAAAGGATGGCTTTCAGAAATACAAGGAGTCACAGAAGGAAGAGGATAGGGTGGTGGACCTAAATTGTCTGAGGGAAGCAGGGAAAGATGTTAGGAGTAGAAAGCTGCAAACAGAGAAAAGATTATTGCAAATGGTGAAGAAAGGGGACAAGAAATTCTATAGGTACATCAATAAGAGAAGGAAGGCCAGGAGTGGGATTGTAAGGCTAAGAAGGGAGGAAGGGGAGTGTGTGGAGGGAGACCTGGAAAAGGTGTCAATACTGAATAAATTCTTCTGCTCAGTTTTCACTGAAGAAGGAAAGGGATGGGAACCACAGAAAGGCATCAGATACACAGGCCATTTACTGAAAAGACAGTCCCAGAAGAGTTTACAAGACTGAGGGTGGACAAGGCAATGGGACAAGATGGCATACATTACAGGATACTAAAGGAACTATGAATGAAGCTGTCAGCACCACTGACAGCCATGTTCAGTGAGTCACTCAATAAAGGAGTAGTTCCGGAAGACTGGTGGAGGGCACATGTAGTCCCTCTTCACAAAAATGGAAGCAGGGAGGAGGCATTAAACTACAGTATAGGCCGGTCAGCCTCACCTCAGTAGTGGGTAATATTATGGAGGCACTGCTTCAGGAAAGGATTGTGAAACATCTGGAATCCAATGAAGCGCAGGATCCAAGGCAGCATGGATACACAGCAAGATGGTCATGTCAAACAAATTGGATAGATATTTTTCTTGACTGAGTGATGAAGGAAGTGCATCAGAGAGGAGCAGTAGATGTTGTCTACCTCAATTTCAGTAAGACCTTCAACACTATTACACATAAAAGACTGATAAATAAGTTGGGAAGCCTGGGTGTGGTTCACAAGGTGGTGAACTGGGTTAGAAACTGGCTGGGGGACAGGAAGCAAAGGGTGGTGGTAAATGGGATCCAATCTGAGGAAAGAGGAGTGATCAGTGAGGTACCTCAAGGATCAGTCCTGGGGCCAGTTCTTTTAATGTATTTATTAGTGAAATTGTGGATGGGCTGGAAGGGAAGGTTTGCCTGTTTGCAGATGACACCAAGATCTGCAACATGGTAGACACTCCAAATGAGGTGGAAGAAATGAGGAGGGACCTGAAATACGGCAACTGAAGTTAAATGTGAAGGAGTGCAAAATCATGCACCTGGGATGCAGAAACCCTGCAGAGAGCTACAGGATGGGGTAGGGAGCTGCTGACAGTCAGCAGGGAGGAACAGGATTCAGGAATTACCATCTCAGATGACCTAAAGGTGACTAATCAGAGTACAAGGTCTGTAAGCAGGGCCCATGGCATGTTGGGATGCATAGGAAGGGGTATCACCAGCAGAAGGAGGGAGGCGGCGATACCACTATACAAAATACTGGTGAGGTCTCATCTGGAGTACTGTGTACAGTTTTGGAGGCTGCATCTTCGGAAAGATGTAGACAGGGTGGAAGTGGTTCAGAGAACAGCAACTTAGATGGTGCAGGGCTTGCAACAGATGACTTATGAGGAGAGATTAAAAGATCTCAATATGCATACACTGGAAAAGATGAGGGAACAGGGAGATGTGATAGAAACCGTATCTTAAGGGCATAAACAAGGTACAAGAACATGGGGGCATGATTTGAGAGTGGAGGGGAGCAGGATAAGGAATAACATGAGGAAGTTCTTTTTCACAGAAAGGGTAGTGGATGCATGGAATAGCCTGCCCCAGGAGGTGGTAGAAGCAAGCACAGTGGCTGGATTCAAAGATGCATGGGATAGGCATAAGGGAACCCTAGAAGTGGGAAGGAGAAGCTAAAGCCAATGACCAAGTAGGGTCAGTGGCTGTTGATTCAGGTAGGGTATAGGGGCAGACTGTATGGGCCTAGTGATCCTTATGTGCCATCAACTTCTATGTTTCTATGAATCTGCAGGACACATGTGGTGAGCCATACTTGTCTGTCACCAAATAGTACTGTATATGTTTATGAGTTACTGGCTTGGAGCTTTACCTTGTCCTTTGGACAGGAGGCTACAGGCTGGAGTGAGGTGGCAGAGTAAGGTCATACCAGACAAACCTTATCAAATTTTTGATTGGGTAATGAGGGCAGCCAACAAAGGACACACTATACCTGAATTTTAGCAAGGGCTTTGACTGATTACCTAACACAAGGCTGGTCAAGAAGCTAAGAGATCTTGGGGACGGGGAGGTAACAGAATGGGTAGAATGATGCTGAAGGACAAAAACAGAGGATGATCATAAACAGAAAATACTCAGAGGTTAGGTAAGTGGCAAGTGGAGTGCCACCAGGCTCAGTTCTGGGACCCATTCTCTTTAACATATTCATTTACAAAATGAGGATAGGAGTCCTAAGTCAGATCTCTCTCTTCTTGCAGATGATATTATGAGCTGTGGTGTGGTAAACAAAGAGGAGAGGCTAAGAACAATGAGGGAGGACCTGGAAACGCCCCCAAAAATTTCTCATGATATGGAAGTTAAATTTAAGCACTAAAAAACTGCTAAGTAATGAACATTGAGATCAAAAACCTAAACATGCAATATCTAATGGGAGGGGATACAACAGAGAGAATAGCTGAGGAAAGAGATCTGGTGGTGATAATCCTCTACAGCCTGAAAACCTTGGCTAAGTGCAACGGAGCAGTGGGTAGGGTTAAGAGAATGTTGAGATGTACAGGAAGAAGGATTAGTAGGAGAAGCAAGGAGGTGAGAGTTCCTTCATATAGGACTTTGGCTCACCCACACTTGGAGTACTGCAGGAGGTTGTGGAGCCTGCACCTATGGAAGGACTCTGATAGGGTGGACACAGTGCAGAGGATGGTGATCAAAATGATCTGGAGTCTATAGTATAAAACATTCTGTACAAGGAAAGGTTGAGAAGCCTCAGCATGCTTACCCTGAAGAAGAGAAGGAGAGGTGGGACTGGTCGCATCATATAAATATCTCCACACTATAAAAAGGGTAAACTGGATGAGTTGTTTGCCCTAAGAGCAAATACAAGAAAAATGGGTAAACAACTGAAACTGGTTGGAGGAAGTTCAGATAGGATGTTTGAAAGTACCTTTACAGGATCAGACTGCTAAGTGAGGATGTCTGTGCTAAAGCAGTGGGGGGATTCAAAGAAGGGTGGGACAGGAACATGGCCTAATAGGATATGGGGATGCTAGAGTATGGGAGGGTAATTAAGGGGATGGATGGCCAATAGGCCCCTCACACACACACAAATTAGGCAGGTTTCAGTCACATATGATGGCCTGAGGGGTCTTTTTTTCTGAAGTTCTATTGTATGGTTAAATGCTGCTCCTCTGTAGAGCTACTCTTGTGTGCTAATAATATGTTTGCTGGATATGCTAAGCAACTTTAAAAATGGAACATGGGAAATTTATCATGGGCACAGTGAGCTGTGTTATGGATGTGATCTAGTGGTTTTATGTGATATGCACTCATCTGAAATCCTGCTGCCCGCAACAGCGAGGGAGAAAGACTGAACACTGAAAGGGCGACTGTACAAAAGTGCCTACCGCCTGAAAGGGTGACTGCAGCAGGGGGCAGCTAGAAGGGTGTCCAGCACATAGTGCACCCTGCAAGGCAGAGGGGGCAAAGCACATTGTGGCATGGCCCTGCTGAGAAGGATGCCTCACAGAGAGAGAGAGAGAGAGAGAGAGAGAGAGAGACTGGCTGGGGCATGAGCAGCCAGCACTGCCAGGGATGTCCAAGGGCAGGGCACGACCACATGGGAGGCATGGCAGTGGCAGCGGTAGGTGATTGGCACAAAGGAACAGGATGGGCCCAGCACACGTACATGTGCAGTGGGATGGGGGATGGCCAGAATGCCAGAAGACATAGCCCAGGGGCACTGCAGTAGCCCACCATGCAGAGGTCGGCAGCCAGCAGGGGGTGCTGCAGGGGCCACAAGCATGTGGTAGAAGCGAGAGGGCCCTGACATGCATGTTGAGTCACAAGGGTGACTACAGGGAATGTGGTGGATGTGCAGGCACCCCTGGAAGAGCAGACCCAAGCAGGGTTGTGTCGGAGGGTCACACACTGTGCGTCGCTACACACGGCCATGCAACTTAGAGATGGACATTGGCTGCAGGGGCTGGTGCATGCCAGGGGCCACTATGTGACAGGTCACATGTGAAAGGTGAAACTGTGCACCAGACCAAGCAGGTAGTCATTGTGGCTCCTGGTCTCATATTCAACCACAATGGCACGGATCTTGGCATCAAGGTCCCAATACCATCTCCAGGGCTGTGGTGCCTCCACCCCAGACACCAGCATCTCAGATCTCATGGCACTCAGATGCTCCTCCTCCCTTAGGTAATTAAGGAGGCACCAGATGCTGGGGTGGCAGGCACTGACTAGGGTGTTAAAGGCCCTGTGCCACCCTTCCACTGAATTGTTTGTTCTCGCCAGGCCCTGGAGGGTTGCCTCATAGTAGTTCCACTGCTTGATTGGGAATGGGGAACATCGGTGCCCCGAGCACCCAGTGGGACGGCTGATCCAATTGTCCTCCACATAGTCCAGCATTGGCTGGAGGACTTCCTCATTGGTGGTTATGTACTCCCATTCCCAAAGCTTCTCGAAGACTGCTGGCATGTCGGCAGGTGGCAGGAATGCCAATGCTAGCAGCATCCGTACATGCAGCGCAAAGTCAGGGTCGTTGGTGTATCATGACAGGACATCTGGCAGCTGTTGCACTTTGCACCACAATGCCTGGGAAAAGTGGAAGAAGCACAACATGACCCATGCCTCGGGGAATACTGTGGTGACCCCACACCAGCTGGCACACTCAAAATCCATCAGGACCATGGCAGGTGTTATGGCTGGGTTGTGTAGCCTGAGCTGGCCCAGCAGACGTATGTACATCTGTGCTCGCCTGGTGCCTGTCAGGGCATAGATGGCAGGCAGGACTGTTCCAGACTGGATGTTGTGTATTGTATAAAGCTGGTCAAATAGGGCTGGGCATGCCCTGAATGTGCCATCCATGAACCAGTCCACACTGCTGGCCAGCTGCTGCAGGCCACAGTCCGTGGCATAGATGATGATGCAGTCATGCTCCCTTCCACTGTCATACAGGAGGAAGCGCGTGCCATCTGACGCAAGGGTGTACTCCTCCAGGATGATAAGGCTTTCCACGGATTATGGGGTAGTCAACCAGCTACGTGCCATGTGTTGCATGTGCTGTACTGTCCGATGAAGCAGACGTATGTCCGGCAGGTGACCGGCCACAGGGAGGCCCTATATGCTTGCCATGACTACTTGTGAGACGCTGTCCCTGGTATGCTGTGCCCTGTCCCACAGTGTTCCCAAGATGCACCGCACGTCCACATCTGCTGCATCAGGGGAGTGGTTATGCTCCCTAATGGTGGCCACCACCATGTTATCAGTCATATGCATTTGGGCCATGCAGTGGTATCTCCTCGCCTCGGCACACCTCCAATACACCTTTTCAGATCCCTCCTTATCTTTGCTGTATACGAAGCCATTATGGACAGCCATGGGCTTGCCCTTCTGACTTTGCACATAATGCACCCCCATGGTTTTGATGCTGACACATCTGCCGGGTCTGATGTGGCTGCCAGTGTTTTAGACACTGTGAGCCTCTGCCCATTGTCTGCCGTTCCACACCCCCTTCCTGCCTGTGCTGCATATCAGATGGTGTTGTGTCGCGCTTCCTTCCCCATGTCCTCCATGCCTTTGGGGCATGCTCACCATGGTCCACCACTGTTGACTGTGTCCCCCCCCCCGTGCCTGTGCAGTTCCCTATGGCTCCTTCCTTCTGTGTGATGCCCTGTGCGGTAAGTGTCAGTGTGTGCTGCGGGATCCATGGGGGTGGGGGGGTGTTGCACTGTGTCCTGTCTGTGTGTTCGGCTCTGTTGCTGCAGGGTGGTGCGGGCTTGTACCACTGCCCCTCTGCCCTGTTTGCTGCCTGTATACCCTGTCTCTATGTACCTCTCTGTGTGTCTCAGTGGCAGTGCTTTGGCTGCACCAGCGGCCTGCTGTGTGAGCTGTCCTGTGCTAGCTATCAGGTTCTGTCTTTCTGTTTGTCGGTGGCACCTCATCTGCCTGCAGGCCTGCTGGGGCTCATGGTTCTGCTGCTTGCTGTGCTTGGGGGTGCCCTTACCGGGTTGAAGAGCTTTTCGCTCTTGTGTTGTGTTGCTCTGTTTATGTGCACTTGCCCTTTCTGTACTGGCACTTTATGACTCACCCCTTGAGACCGAGCTATTCATTTGGTGCTCTACATGGCTGCTACTGATCTGGTAGTCCTGTAATAAGATTCATGTAGGATGACACATCAGACCCCCGAAAATACACATCCAAGATCACAGGTGGGTCATAATTAATAGCAAGTTGGATAGTCTGTTAGTTATTGCAGTTTCAGAAGTTTCATGGTTCAAAGTCCAGCGTCGCCAGATTCATGAGTATAGATCATATGACCCCTAAAGAAAAGTAAGGGATAGAATACCAAACTAGCTATAATGTAAGGAGCAGGTTGATCTTTATCCTGGGAATCTCAAACCAGGTGGATTTCATGAAGAACTGAATCTCATGCTATCACTGTGATTGTGATTATACCTCCATTGTAATGATCATGTACAGTTATGTACCAAGTAGTGTTGCTCAGATAGTGCTTTTGTGGATCCTACCACTATCTATCAGATACTGCTGATATCCTGCCAAGGATCCTACTAGAAATCCTGCCAAAGACAGATGTAGAATGCAGGGTCAGATAGTGATGGATCCTAGTTAGGATACAGGGATCCTAGGTCAGATAGTTAGGATCCAAGATGGGTCTTTTGCTGGGATCCTCAGGATCCACAACATTTGTTGCTAGGATCCACAGGATCCACAACCTTTGTAGGATCCATGCACTGGATCTTGGAGTGTAGGATCCATGGTCAGATAGCACTGCTGTCCTACCACAGCAACTATCTAGCCAAATGGGAGGCATCTGTTGGTATCCTAGTTTCTAGGATACTATCTGAACAACACTAGTACCAAGATGAAGTACAGTATGCAATAGACTGAATTGTAATTAGTAACAATTTTAACCTTACTCTAATATGTTCTACAGCTTTCTTTCAGTGAGTGAAATAATTATTTGGAGTGTACCTGTTCTCTTCCCTTCTCACTGCATGCAGGCCTGTGTGGATATGATTTTGACACAGGCACATTACCGTATATTTATGTGACTAATATATACCCAGTTTCAGGCTGCTATCTTTATTTAAATTGTCTTGTGACCAGCCACAGTGCACCTTTTATATGTGCATAAGATGGTCATATTTTGATAAGAATGTCTTACGTGCATTGCCTTGTGGGGAACAATGAGAACATTGACCCCAGTGGAATGGAAAAGAATGGGCTATGGCATGCAGTAAAAGATGGCCACTTAGGTACTATAGCTGGGGTGCAGCCCAATGGAAGGTTTTGAAGGTCAGCAAACAGATGTTAAATGATAATTATTACGTTTATTATTGGGCTTCATAGTTAGCTCATTACCCTATTGTGGCGATAGTCCATCTGTGCAAAATAACTAAATATTCCATAGTATCCTGTAAAGCAGGAAAGAGATTGTAAATCTGGCCAAACTGCAAGCCAGTCTATTCTTTCCACTTTCAGGTCTACCGCCCCCAAACTCAGACACTTTATGATGTCTTAATAAGCTGCATGATAGCTTTCACTTTTACCAAAGTTAGCTTAAACATGGATAATAGTAATTTTTTAAAACCTCCCTCACAGGCTTCAACAGGGTGCACCCTGCATGCTCCCT
Organism: Neoceratodus forsteri; assembly: GCA_016271365.2. Lineage (NCBI taxonomy): Eukaryota > Metazoa > Chordata > Ceratodontiformes > Ceratodontidae > Neoceratodus > Neoceratodus forsteri. The sequence continues at coordinate 847,483,114 of CM057450.1, read as the reverse complement.
GGTAAGATATCACAAAATGTCTAAGAGTGGGGAGGGGTGAGTGGACCAGAAAGTAGAAGGGCTCTGCTGGCTGGCAGTTCAGCCAGATTTGCAATACTTTCAATCCCTTACAGGACACTATGAAGAATTGTTTTTTTTAGCACAGATGAACTATCATCACATTAAGGTAACAGGCTATGAAGCCCAAAAAAGAAAATAAAAACAGCAATTTACTGTGACACAGATGCACCAACATACTAGCAGCCAGACCAGCCATGCAGCTTGTGAAGGACCAGCATACTGTGTTGAAAGATACTTATGGTACAGTAGAAACCAGCATTATTAGAAACCAGAGAAAGAAGGTTATGAAATCATGCTCTACTATATTCAGATCCTCATATGCCATCTAGGTCCTCAAATGGGCAATGTTTCATAAACTCAGCAATTTACTGTGACAGAGATGCACCAACATACTAGCAGCCAGACCAGCCATGCAGCTTGTGAAGTACCAGCATACTGTGTTGAAAGATAATTATGGTACATTAGAAACCAGCGTTATTAGAAACCAGAGAAGGGAGGTTATAGATGCATTCTCTACTGTATTTAGATCCTCATACGCCAGCTAGGTCCTCACATGGGCAATATTTTATAAATCATTTCACCACAGTGGACCATCACAGCCACCTAAAAATGTAATGACAGTCTACAGTCCTCTATAACTACAAGATTTTTAACCATTTCCACCTCTTGGACCAGAGATATATTTAGAGATTGTCTGTCTAACCAGCAACAGTGTGTTAAATTTGACAGGACCTTATCAAACCTTGCTCCTTTCAAGCCTGGTATTCCACAGGGCTCTCTATTTGGTCTCATCCTCTTTTCTATATTCATTAATATTATTCCCAGAACTGTTGCCTTGTGTACATATGCATAATATGCCGATGACTCAGTGCTTCCCTTCAGTTCTGCAAGCATAAGTCATATTAATTTGCAGATTACTTCTGATTTCTCCAAAATGCAAATTTGGGTTATGAACAAAAAACATCTTCAAAATGAAAGAAAACTCATTTCCTCCTGCTTGATTCTCTGGCCAAAATTCAGGCCTGCTTGGAACCACTGTCTAATAGTGTCTTTGATGGGTCTCCACTTAATATAGTGATCTCTTTAAGTAGCTAGAATTTACTCCGGAACCTCACCTGGATCACCTGGATTTTGCCTGCACATCCAGAATACCTGTCAGGCAGTAGATGCTAAGCTTGGCTTAGCATAGCATGCCAAAAGCATTCAGACTCTAGCTGCTTATCTCGTCCTTGCCAGAGGAGTTCTTGTTCATACCCTAAATTATGGGTTAACCTCTACTTCCCATACAGCTATGTCCCTACTGGCTAAGTGACATGTTGCATATAACAGTATATGCAGATCTGCCCTGTCTTTGAATCACCTTAAAATGGTTATGATCTTTATAGCAAACTTGGGTGGCTATCTACCTCAAGTTGATGTCAGTTTTCATTGGGGTGCTGTATGGACCAACTAAACAGACATAGTTCCCCAGTTCCTCATGTTGCTCTATTTAATTTGTCCTACCTTTTTTTCACCCTCGGGTCCAATGACAAGTTCACACTTATTGTCCCCCAAATCAACTGTATACTAAATGGTTGATCAGGCCTTCACTGCCACTGCTCCTAGGCTGTAGAAATCTCTTCTGATGCCTGTTTATAGTGTCTCATCACAATCTCAGCTTGGAAGATCTTTTTGAACTTATTTAAAAGATATCTCCACTTGTACAGTACTTATACTTGATTTCATTTTGTCATATGTTGTTTTACTCCTACTACACTGCCTATTGTCATTCAACTAGCCTCGTCATTGTACTGTATTTTATTCCTTGTTCTGAACATTATTTGAGTTGAATTCTTGACTTATTGAAATGCTGTTGGTTATTCACATGTCCTGAGCTATTGCACTACCTGTTATTATTTAACTTTGTATTCTGCTGCTCATTCCATATTTTCCCTCCAAATCTGTCTTTCTCTTAATTTTCTCATAGTGTAATCTCCTTTGTCATACCTGAAAATAGACATGGAGTTGTCTAGTGTGCTTACCTGGTCAATAACAAATAAGTAAATAATAAACTGCCTGAAATTAAAATTGTAAGATGTCTGCCTGGTAGGCACCGTAAATGTTTACGAATTTGTTAAGTAAAAGTTAGAAAAGGAAGCTACTCAAAGAGAGCCCCATCCAATAACAGTTCTATGTCAAAACAGCACCAGAGGAAAAAACAGCAAAAGTAAAAACCACGACCAGCACCACAGCACAGACCAATAAGCCGAAACCAGCAGCTGCATTGATTTTCAGGGAGAGCACTGACCCTGCTCCCCCGTTAAATTATGTAACCATCGCCGGGGGGGAAGCAACTCAGGGATGGCGAAAAAGTTGGGGGTGCCAATACAACACTCCTACTCCAGGGGGGCACAACTCAGAGCCGGGGAAATATTCAGAGGGACAAAACCAGCCACAAAATTCAATAAACAAACAAAAAAAACCACAGCCACAGGGCTCAAACCCAGGTTTGCTGGCCATAGCAAGTAAGGACACAAACAGTGACTGTAACCTTTAAGCTGCACTGCCAGCACAGATCCTGGCTCAGAAATCACTGCCTACATATAGACAAACGTAATGAGCTGCATTGCTGATTCCTTGCTAAAAAGATAAACACTATAAAACCATCCTCACTTACATACCACACACTATATTTGACTCGCTCAAATTGACTCCCTCAAACTGAGTCGCTGTTTTCATGGGATACCTCCAATAACTAGCACTTCAATCTTGCTTAGCTTGTTCAGACTTAGCCAATGACAGCCATCCAGTCACTGTTCTAAAACAGACACTGGATCTGTTCCATGGTGCAATTGACAGATACAGTTGTAGCCATTGAATGATCAGATATTTCCATATAGTTTGCAAGGTTTCCAAAAGAGATCTCTGGTGGACCTAAAGTAGTACTGAAATCAGGAAGGAATTTCTAATGAAATATAACAGAAATTTCAGGAAATATCTGGCCATGGCAGTGGCAGCAGCTGTACAACTGGGTATCATCTGCATAGCAGTGAAAACTCAGGCTGCATCACCTAAGAATCTCACTCAGTGGCTACACTGGTGACAGTATTGACCCTTGTGGCACCACACATGTGAGAACAGTGAGACTCAGACATTTCTTATCAGCAGTGACTGTCCCCTGCTCGGCCAAACAATCACCAAAAACACAAAATGCGGCTGCAGGAAACAACACGGACTGGAACCAAAAGCAAAAGTATACTTACAATAGCAGGCAGACAGGCTTCAGAGTCACCGCTTGAAAAAATAGGTATCACACGTTGCTCCGGGTTAAAGGACTTTAATGTTTAAAAGAAACCAGCAGCATGGATGAATGACACCCCACCCGATGCAGCCATGCTGCTGGTTTCTTTTAGACATTATAGTCCTTTAACCCAGAGCAACAGGTGCTATTTATTTTTATGTTGGTGCACTTGCACAGCCAACAACTTGTGGTAGTGGAGATTTGGAAGCACGGCCGCTGTTGGGCGAATGCAGGGCATGCACCAGTAGGTGCATCCCTCATTCCCCAATCAGCCTGCATGCTGGCGCCACACCATGCATGCATAATGTGGAGAACACATCTAAGGAAAGGTCTGCTGCAATGCGAGCAAAGCTCATCACATGCAGCGGACCTTCCTACATGCTTTGCCAGCTACAAACATGGTGGCACAGTGGCCACTAAACTGCTGACTTCGAGGGTGCACAATACCCCCGTCAGCTTACCCTGCCCCTCATGTATGTGCCGAAGGGGAGCACACTCCCCATCAGCATAATGTGTCCCTCCCTTCCTCCTTTTTTGCTTGCCGAGGGGGTGCCCAATCCCCCTTGGCTCATGCATCCCCCCTGCTTTCATTGTTTGCCGACGGGGGTGCCTAATGCCCGTTGGCATCTGTCCACCCCCTTTCCCACTTTAATGTGTCGATGGGGGAGCCCAATCCCCATCGGTATGATGTCTCCACCTTCCTCTGTGCTGAGGGGGTGCCCAATCCCCCTCAGCTAGTGTCCCTCACTCCCTATGTACCGATGGGCGTGCCCAATCCCCCGTCGACTACAGTATCACCCCCAAAAAAAACTGTAAAATAAGAAAACCATCCACGATGGTTTTTTTTAACACCTGTAAACAGAAAACAGTCCCTCGTAGTCTCCCTACCCCCCTCCCACCACCTGCACTCACCCACTGTGCACCCTGCCTCCCCACACCCCCCTCACCCTATACTTACCTCCGGAACTCAGTGCGATGATCTTCTGTGGACCGGGAACATGTCTGCACTCTTCAAAGCTGACCGCGAACTGAGGAAATGCTGGTAATCTGTATAATGGAATGAATAGTTTTTTTTCAACTTTGATGCATATCTCTGGCATTTTTTTGATTTTTTCCACCAAATTTTCAACATGGGATTTTTGGAACCCTTCCTCATGAATTCTGGCACTGTTATGATGTTAATCAGTCCCGAAAGGTGATTTCACAGTCACTGCATGGAATCACCTTTCGGGACTGATTAATGCAAGGACAGTGGCAGTGTTCATAAGGTGGGATCTCAAAAAGCCTATGTTGCAAATTTAGTGGAAAAAATCCCAAAAATGGCTGTTTTACGAGTGTGCATTGCGCAGTTGCTATGCACACTAGTAACTTCATGAATTTGCAATATTTTCATGCCAGATTTTCAACATCATCATTTTTCTACACCTCCTTGTGAACAATACAGCTGTCATTTTTCACATCCTGGCTGAAATATGTTTCCACACTTCCGATGCACAATAGCATGGTTGCTGTGGGAAATCTGTGTTCGGGGCAGATTATGAAAATGACAGTGACACTGTTCATGAGCAGAGGTCCTAAAATGCCGATGTTGAAAATTTGGTGACGATACTCCATAAAATGACTGGTACGAGCGTGCGTTGCGTAGTTTGCACCCACGCTCAAAATGTTGTGAATTTGTAATATTTTCACTCTGGATTTTCACCCTTAGCATTTTTTCACACCTCTTGATAAACAGTACAGCTGTCATTTTACATATCCTGCCCGAAATGTGTTTTTGCACATCTGGCGCAGAATTGCGCGGTCGCTGTGCGAAATCACTTTTTGGGACAGTTTGAGGAAATGACAGTGACACTGTACATGAGCAGAGGTGCTAAAATGCCTTTGTTGAAAATTTGGTGCCAAAAATCCATAAAATGACTGTGTTACAAGTGTGCATTGCGCATTTCCCACCCACCCTTGTAACTTCACAAATTTGCAATATTTACATGCCACATTTTCAACACTGCCATTTTCTTTACACTCCTTATGAACAGTACAGCTGTCATTTTTCACATTCTGCCCAAAATGTGTTTCTGCACTTCACTACCAAAGCCAATACTAGAGCAAAAACATTCAGCATTGACAAATGCTTGTTTCAAGTGGTGATTGTGAAGCCTAGCTTCTCTGCCTGCCCCTCCAGATAAAAAGAGTCCAAACCATGTATCAAAACATGATGGTCAATGGTTACAAAAAAGTGGGCTGCTCAATGAAATACACCAAACTGGAGATACACTTCAGTAACAATGGAGCAATGCCTCAAAAATCACGACACAGGCTTGGAAACAGTTTGTGCAGAACAAAAAACTCAGTCCACGTGTTTGGACACACTAAAAACTGATATTTTAATAAACAACCAGTTAAAACAAAATGTTACAGTACATTACGACTAGCACCCCCTGCTTCTGTCAACATTTCACACCACGCTGTCACTTTTTCAAGACGTCTTGAAAAAGCACCAGCGCGACATGAAACATTGACTGAAGTGGGGGTGCTATTCGTAATGTGCTGTAACATTTTGTTTTTAACTGGTTGTTTATTAAAATATCAGGTTTTTAGTGTGTTCAAACAAGTGGAGTTTTTTGTTCCCGCGTGAACTGTTTTCGAGCCTGTATTGTGGTTTTTGTGAAGATAGTCCATGGCGTCAAACGCTGAGGAGAGATTGAAAAGAACAGCTATAGAATGTTCACCTCTGTGTCTCACCAAGAAGAGATTGTTCTGCACCTTCACAAATATGGAAAGGACTGCTAGACCCATCTGGTCTGCCCTATTTTTGCTGCCTAACACTACACCAGGGACTCTATTTGGTCACAGGTGTCCTTCCCTACTCCCTTCTCTCTGTTTGTTATACCCATGTGCCTATCCTTTCCATGCCTGAAATGCTCCACTGTCTTCACTCCCGCCACCTCCACTGGCAGACTGCTCCAGGCATCCACTACCCTTTCTGTAAAGAAGTATTTCCTCATATCCCTCACTGTGATATTCACGCCTTGCTGCCTTCTGTGCTACCCACACCTTGCTGCCTTCTGCTGTACCCACACCTTGCTGCCTTCTGTGGTACCCACACCTTGCTGCCTTCTGCTGTACCCACACCTTGTTGCCTTCTGCGGTACCCACACCTTGCTGTCTTCTGCTGTACCCACACCTTGCTGCCTTCTAATGTACCCACACCTTGCTGCCTTCTGTGGTACTCACATCTTGCTGCCTTCTGCTGTACCCACACCTTGCTGCCTTCTGCTGTACCCACACCTTGCTACCTTCTGACAAATTATCTTTATATTCCCAGGGAAGGCATGCTGGGCATGAGCCACTTTGACTAAGTATCTGAGATACATATGGCACAAACCAAAAGCAAAACTTTTTTTTTTATATAGCCAGTCACTGGCCCGGCTGTTGCCTACAGATGATTACTTGCCAGGCCTAATAGGTGATGCTGCCATGTATCAGCTCCCCTGGCTTAATAGACATAACTACTGCAGTTGCACCCTATGAACTGGTGGTTGAGGCATCATGGGGCTTGTAGACCTGAGCCAAGATGGCCACCAAAATCACTGCTCACGTGAGATCATGCCCTGATCATAACAGTTCCACACCAAGTGTGACTTGCCAGCTCTGGATTTGGCCAGTCCCCCGAGCAATCAGTCGCAACTCAGTCCACAGGAGTTGGAATGTTGGTGCCACCTCCTGCCTAACCTGATCGTCAGTCTCCATCTGGCATGCCGAGTGGAGCAGCCATGTTGCTCCAGCAGCAGAGGAATCAAAGGAGTAAAAGGAGGGTCCGTGGCTGACTAGGCCCAACAGCACCGAATATGGCTACTGCAGTAGCCCGATCCCATGAGGGCCCACCTGGCAGGTGATTGGCAGAGTACCCCATTGCCCTGGAGAACCAGGTAAGCAAGTTGCCACAGCTATCAATTTTTCCAAACAGGAATGTTGTATAGGAGGACCAGCCTGTTTTTTTTTGGCACCAGTAGTCAGATGGACAGAAGAGGGTGGGGAAAGCAGCTGGAGGGCCAAGGGCAATGCATTGGAGCTTGCTGTGCACTGTCTGTGAGGCTGAAAGTGCATTAGCCACTGCCCGGTGCCCGCATTGCCAGCAGCACAAGTCCCCCATGGGCCCACAGGACAAAGATCCCTTCCCAAGTGAAACCAATGCCAGCCTGGCCCTTGGCAGAAGCTAATATCCCAAGCCCAGCCCACTGGGATAAATAAAGATGAAAACCAAAAAAAAAATTTTTTTAACATTACTTAGAACAGCCTCTGCTCTCCCATAACCCCTAGAAAGCCCCAGGCCATAGCCCCACCAAAAGCCTTGCTCTCCCAAGCCCCAGCTACCTTACCTTGCCATGTTCTCTGAAACTGTTGGTGATCCGATAGGGGGAGGAGACAGAGGACTGGACTCAGGACAGCAGTCCTATTATCCTCTCGACTCCTCCCCCTCAACCCCTCCTCCTGGAGGGGCTTGGCGATGCCCTATCACAGGATGTGTCCAGAGGCTGCTGGCCACACCCCTGGACAGGCATCCTGCAACCTCTGCTTGGCCGATGGGGGAGAAGGGCCCCAGACAAAAGGCCAGCTGCAGCAATCCTTGGGCAGCCTCTGTAGTCAGATGTCAGACCTCACTACAGGATGCAGACTGCCCTTGGGGAGATTCTGAATTCTTAGGGTGAGAGATTAATAAGAACATTAGATAGTTTCTCTCCTTGATCTATACCCAGCATTTATTTAGTTTTTGTTAAAAAGTTAGATACACTAGGCAGAAACTGCCTGTTTTCAGGTACGACACAGAATAGTTACAAGGGTGATGCAACACCAGACAGATACAACAAGGGTAATACAACACCAGACAGTTTACAGCATACAGCAATAAACAACATGTTCACAGAGAAAGGTACGCAGCAGACTGGATGAAAACAATTGAAGACAAGATAAGCAAGAGTTGTGTACAGTGTATTAGAACCACTAGGTAAAGAGCTAGATTCAATAGGGAGATAATCACAAGGCAACAAGCATCATTTTCTCATTGACAGTAAGATCTATGAGGTTTTGCTAACTCACTAGAGGTACTTTGGTGGACCAATAAGAATTCCTCTGCAATGGTTAGAGACTTTTTTGTCTGTCAGGGAACAATCAATGGTGATGGGAAATTTCTCACTGACTCACATTGTTTTCAGCTGTGGGATTCTTCAAGTTTTGATATTGTCACAAAAGTTATTTGAAGTGCACATGCTGCTGCTGGGTGAGTTTGTTAGGTGGGTCAGCCAGGGGTTTCACTGCTATACAGATGGTATCATGTTGTATCTGTCATTTGCGCCAAATGTGGCAGATCCAGTGTCTGTTTAAAGCTTTGCCTCTCCAGGATCATTGACTGGTTGCTTGCCAATAGGCTGAGTCTGAACCTGGGCAAGATTGAACTGCTACTTATTGGATCAGGTTATCTTAGGTCAGCTGTGATGATCTGTGTCACAAACCCACTCAGCAGGTCAGGCCCTCTACTCCCAAAGTGCCAACCTCTGAGCGCAGTCTTATGAACAGTTTAACAGAACAAGGTAACCCTCTTGTCTGTTTTGTGAGTTCAGATCAACCTTTGGTCTCAAGTCTTGGAGGGATTCAACCTGTGAACCTCTTGCTAGTGTACCCAATATACAGGCTCAGATATTTCTGTCTTTGGGAGGGCCAGATATCTTTGCCTATGGGCAGCTAACCAGATATGCAGAGATGAACCCTTAAAAATGTTAATTAAGACCTCAGAATTAAAACACTTTTCTTTCCAGTTTGGTACCACCATTCAAGCTTATGTTTAGTATCTGCAATAACCATATACGTTTCTTACAACTAAAAAAAAAGAAGTCAGAGACAGAACAAGTAAGTTCTAAAAAGAATTTTCTAAAATAGTTAAAAATATGTAAAACACAAAATACAGAACTCTTACATCACAAGCCATACAAATCTTTTAAAAGAATAAGGTTTAAACAGTGCAATTCCTAGTTACAGTATTTAGATTTGACTCTCTTTCTAAATATCTGCTTACAAGTGCTCCAATGATGTTTTCTTTGTCAGAGTCTAGGTAAAAATGTGTCTAAGTAAAACAGAGTATTCATTGACAATTGTATTGGCCAACCCCTTTTTTATGTGAGGTCAGCTAGTTCTTCCTCTGTCAGATTATATATATAAAAAAACACATTTCTTGTACAAAAACAGGATGTTTTTTTTTTAAAGTATTACATGCTGCAACTTCAGCACAATTCATGTCCTTCAAATGACACTTCTTTTGATCTCATAATAAGCTTCCTCCTTACAGGACATGAAAGCATCTTTATGATTTTTGCACTTCTATGTAATAACCTGGGGTTTTCCTCCAACATCATAAAATGGATATGATATAGCAACTACAGCTGTAATTAACTCAGACAAACAAGATCCTTGATTAAAGCCTTACATGTAACGCATTGTCTCTAAAACCTGAGTGTGTGTGATACACATGATGTGTCAGTATTTTCTCAGGCTTGCATGTTTCAGCTGAAACTTGGGAGGGGGGCATGAGTGAGGTCATTCTAAGAGCATCAGATTTTCAGCAGTGACAGTCAGTAATACATTTTGTTTAAAAAAAATGATACAACACTCAAAACTGGCTGTCTACATCACAATTCCTCCCCACCAAGACTGAATTTGGGGGTTCTGTCCCCTACATGGGATGAGCTTCCCAAATCAGTTCACTCCTCATAGATCCTAGACAGCTCATCTGAGTTCTGATTCTTTTCTCCATTACTATGTGCGATTTTTAGATCATACCCTTGTAAAGCAAGACTCCATCTTAGTAGTCTGCCTTTGTTTTTCCCCATCTGTGTCAGCCAAAGCAGGGGGTTGTGGTCAGTCTGCACCACAAAATGCTGCCCATACAAGTATGGCTCTAGCTTCTTTAGGGCCCACACTATGGCAAGACATTCTTTTTCCACTGTGGAGTATGCTTGCTCCCTGGGAAATAGCTTCCTGCTCAGATACACTACTGGGTGATTTGTCCCTTGGCTAGACGTCTGGCTCAGTACTGTCCCAATACCCACATCTGAGGCGTCCGTCTGAACTATAAAGGTTTTGCTATAGTCAGGACTTGTCAAAACAGGAGCACTGCACAGTGCCTCCTTCAGTCTGGAAAAAGCTTCCTCACAGGCTGGGTCCCAGGTAATTTTCTTTGGCAACTTTTTCTTTGTCAGGTCAGATAGGGGAGCTGCCAGGGCACTGTAACTGGGGTACAAATTTCCTGTAGTACCCTGCTGTCCCTAGAAAGTTCCTGACCTGCTTCTGGGTTTCTGGTCTGGGCCATGCCTGGATCACCTTTGTCTTTATTTGGTTAGGACGCAGCTGTCCCCAGCCTACCACATGCCCGAGGTATGCCACTTCTCCCATGGCCACCTGGCACTTCTCGGCTTTGACAGTGAGCCTGGCCCTCTGTATCCTGCCCAGCACTTCCCTAAAGTAGGATAGGTGTTCCTCCCAACTGGTACTAAAGATAGCAATGTCATCCAGTTACACCACGGCGTACTCCTCTGCACCATTTAACACCTGGTTCACCAACCTTTGGAAAGTGACTGGGGAGTTCTTCATTTCGGAAGGCATTACTTTAAACTCAAATAAGCCTATCGGAGTGATGAAGGTCGACCTCTCCCTAGTTCTGTCTGTCAGTTCTATCTGCCAATACCCCTTGGTCAAGTCAATGGTCGTGAGGTAGGTCGCCCCTCCCAACTTGTCCAGGAGTTCATCTGTCTGGTGCATAGGGTGGGCGTCGGACTTCGTGACTGTATTCAGTCCACGATAGTCCACACAGAAATGAGTAGAGCCATCTGGCTTAGGTACAAGGACTACGGGTGAGGCCCGGGTGTTGTGGGATCTCTGGATTGCCCCTAAATCCAGTTTCTCCTCCATTTCCCTCCTAATGTCCTTTTGGACAGCCTCTGGCACCCGATATGCTGCCCGCCATATGGGTGTCTGTGTCCCTGTTTCCACATCATGTGTCACTAAGGGGGTTAGTCCAGACTTGGTGCTAAACAACAGAGCAAAGTCTGCTAAAACCTCCCTTACTTTCTGGACCTGGTCAGGGGCCAGCTGGGGAGACAATTTTACTGCCTCCACAGAGGACTCCTGCTTACTTTCCTCCAGCAAGTCCAGAAGGGGGTCTCCTTCATCCATCCCCTCCCCATGACTACACACTGCAAACACCATGTCAGCCCTATTTGCATATGGCTTTATCATGTTGACATGGTACATCCTTTCAGTCTGTCTTTGGTCAGGTAGCTCTACAATGTAGTTCACGTCATTTACCTTCCTAACCACATTGTATGGTCCTGCCCACTCAGCTTGCAGCTTGTCTTTCTGGACCGGAATAAGGACAATGACTTCCTAACTTACCATGTATGAGCAAGCTCTAGCTCTGCGGTCATACCACATTTTTTGTTTCTGTTGGGCAGCTGCCAGGTTGCTCTGGGCTGTCCCCATAAGCTTCTTCAGCCTTTCCCTAAACCTAAGGACATAATCCACAATGGGAGTTCCCTGGGTGGCGTGCTTGCCTTCCCAGTCCTCCCAGATCAAGTCTAGGGGCCCTTGTATCCGGTGTCCATACAAGAGTTTGAATGGGAAAAATCCTGTCGACTCTTGGGGCACCTCCCTGTATGCAAACAACAGGTGGGGAAGGTATTTCTCTCAGTCCCTGCCATGCTGTTCAGCAAATGCCTGGAGCATTGACTTTAGGGTACCATTGAATCATTCCACAAGTCCCTTGGCTTGTGGGTGATACGGTGTCATGCATCTCTGCACCACCCCACACTTCTTCCATAAACATTTCATCAGGTCCGACATGAAGGAACCCCTTCAATCGGTGATTACCTCTAGTGGAAACCCAACATGGGAGAAAATCCCAAGTAAGGCATCTGCCACTTTGTCCATCCTCAGTGAGGATAGGGTGACTGCCTCTTGGTACCGGGTGGCATAATCCACCTCAGTCAGAATGAATCTCTTCCCTGAGGGGCTGGGGGTATTTAAAGGCCACACAATATCCATACCCACCCTCTGGAATGGCTCCTCCACTGTGGGCAAGGGGATCAGGGCTGCTTGGGTTTTCTTGCCCACCTTCCCTATTTCTTGGCATCTGTGACAAGACCTGCAATACTCCTTCAAATGCTGGGTGAAGTTAGGCCAGTAGAAATTCTGGGCCAACCGCTGTGCTGTGCGTGTGATTCCCAGATATCCAGACAAGGGAATATCATGTGCAATCTTGAGCAACTGCTCATGATACCCCTTGAGAATGACAAGCTGCCTGCCTAGCATCCCTCCCTCTGTCTGTACTGCCTGAGTATACATCAGTCCATTTTCCCAATAAACCTCATGTCTGCCGTCACCTCCCTCTGTGCCATCTGAGTCTGCCCAAGCCCTCAGCTTCGCTAAAATAGGGTCACCCCTCTGAGCAGCTGCAAACCCCTCACACATTCCCAACGCATGGGACAGGTCCCCTTCAGTCGCTAAACTAGGGTCCCTAGCACCAGTGTCAGGGCCCTCAGGATCACTGTCAATCCCAACCCTCTGATAATTGGTCACTCCTCCCTCTTCAGAGTAACCTTCCATAGCTGTGTGGTCACTTGCTACTGGGGAAATTTCTACTCCCTTTTTATCAGTCTCCCCATCTGGAGACACAGGCTGAGGAACCAGCCTACTACTGGATTCCACAATGGCTCCTGTGGGGTTCAGGGAACTACAATTTTCCCTTGCCGCTTGGCTACTGGTAACTGCACATACCATCCCCTGTTGGAGATTGTTACCCAGGATCACATCCACTGCTAATGTTTTGGCTACAGCCTCCTTTTGCACATTTCACCCTGTTTCACCCCTGTCTAAGAGAACACTAGCCAGTGGCAATGTTTTCTCTTCACCAGTAAACCCTTGAACCATGATGTATTTATTGGGTATAAGCTGACCAGGCTGTACCAGATCCCTCTTTACTAACATCAGGGATGCCCCTGTGTCCCTTAACCCTTGCATCTGCACACCATTTACCATGACTGGGTGCATGTGTTCCCTCATGTTCACTGGCATGCTTCCAGGGACACACAAACAACCCACCTTCTTTTCTAGCACCCAGTTGTGTATTATGGCTTGCCGTTTTGGGACACTGTCTGGCAATATGCCCAGTTTCCTTACACACACAGCATTCATTTCTTCTCGCAGAGAAATCTTTTCTCTGAAACCTGGGGCTAACTGGTTTGGTGGAGGCAGTGAGGGTTTTAGCTGCCCTGAAGGTGTGCTTTTCCCTTTCTGCACTGCCATGCCCACCCCATTTGCTCTCAGAGCAAGTCTGCTCTTGGCATAGCGGTACGAGAGTTCAGCAGCCTCTTGCACTGTTTTTAGATCTCGGTCCTCCAGCCAGGTTTTTAGCTCTGCTGGGCAAGCCCAATAAAACTATTCTAATAAAATCACATTTTCAATTTTATTAACAGAGTTTGCCTCAATTCCTTCCCACCAATGTTTTAAAAACTGATGTTGTTTCATGGCTAGCTCCTCGTAGCTCATATCAGGGCTTCTCCTGAGCTTGCAAAATTTAGCTATGTATGATTTAGCAGTTAATTCAAACTTTTTTAACAGTGCAGCTTTTATCATGCTGTAATCATTGCTGTCCTCATTGTCCATTTGGCCCAATGCATCCCGAGCTTTCCCGGTAAGTAGCGGGGATAGCTGGAAGCTCCAGGACTCTCTAGGAATTTTAGCCTGAATACAAACTTTTTCAAAAGAATTTAAAAAAGCATCCATATCCTCCCCCTCCTTTAATTTGGCTATTAATTTGGAGTTCAATTTGTAACCCAGTCCTGCAGTCCCAGTTAAACCCAAGTCACTTACCTGCTCTGGTGTCGCTGGTCAGAGTCGTAGCTTCTCCAGTTCATGTTGCCTCTGGTGCTCCTCTTTCTTCTTCTCCTCTGCTACTCGCTGGTGCTCATGCTCATCACAGTCTGCATCTCACTGTTCCTGCTCTGCCTCTCTGTGTTTCTGCTCTGCATCACGGCATTCTCGATCTGCCTCACGGTCCGCCTCCCTCTGTTCTTGCTCTGCCTCCAGTTCCATCCTGCACAACTCAATTTGCAGCCTGAGTACCTCTGGATTCAGGATACTGGTGACCTTACCCTGTTGCTGTGGCCCTTCACTGACAGTGGCCCTGCTGTCCTCCTCATCGGCTCTGGACCGTTCATTGGCCGCTAGCCCTTCCACACTTGAGGTTTGGTCCTTTCCAGTCACAGTTGGTGACTCGCTGCTCTGGATATCTGCTACCATCAGGGCATCTATGAGGCTCTGCTTGCTTGCTTTCACCTCGAATGGGCCTCCTCTGTCCCTGCGCAACTACGTTAAGTAATCTACGGTGTGCCTGCTGTAGTTGGAAGTCATCTTTCTAGACTACTGCTACTCTGACTGCACTTTAGAAAAAAATTAAAATGGGTAGGAACTTGACTGTACACCAAGTGATATACAGTTCTGTTTGCTTTTTAAAATAAAACTCTGTCTTTTTCTTTCTTTGTAAGAGAGCTTACGGTCTCAGCTGACACAGAACAATAAAAGCTTGTGATACCAAAATTATGCCACCGCTGCCAACCAATCTGTCACAAATCCACTCAGCAGGTCAGGCCTTCCACTCCCAAAGTGCCAACCTCCGAGCGAAGTCTTGTGAACAGTTTAACAGAACAAAGTAACACTTGTGTCTGTTTTGTGAGTTTGGACCAACCTTTGGTCTCAAGCCTTGGAGGGATTCAAACTGTGAACCTCTTGCTAGTGTACCCAATGTACAGGCTCAGATATTTCTGTCTTCGGGGGGCCAGATATATTTTCCTATGGGCACCTAACTAGGTATACGAGATGAACCCTTAAAAACTTCAACAAAGACCTCAGATTTAAAACGCTTCACTTTCCAGTTTGGTACCAACATTCAAGCTTATGTTTAGTATCTGCAAAAACCATATACTTTTCTAACAACTAAAAAAAGAAGTCAAAGACAGACCAAGTAAGTTCTAAAAAGAATGTTACTAAAATAGTTAAAAATATGTAAAACACAAAATACAGAACTCTTATGTCACAAGCCATACACATCTTTTAAAAGAATAAGATTTAAACAGTGCAGTTCCTACTTACAGTACTTAGATTTGACTCTCTTTCTAAATATCTGCTTACAAGTGCTCCAAAGATGTTTTCTTAGTCAGAGTCTAGGTAAAAATGTGTTTAAGTAAAACAAAGTATTCCTTAACAACTGTATTGGCCAACCCCTTTTTTGAGTGAGGTCAGCTAGCTCCTCCTCTGTCAGATTATATATATAAAAAATACATATCTTATACAAAAACAGGATGTCTTTTTTTAAAGTATTACATTCTGCAACTTCAGCACAATTCATGTCCTTCAAATGACACTTCTTTTGATCTCATAATAAACTTCCTCCTTCCAGGACATGAAAGCATCTTTATGATTTTCGCACTTCTATGTAATAACCTAGGGTTTTCCTCCAATGTCATAAAATGGATATGATATAGCAACTACGGCTGTAATTAACTCAGACAAAAGGATCCTTGATTAAAGCCTTACATGTAATACATTGTCTCTAAAACCTGAGTGTGTGTGATACACATGCTGTGTCAGTATTTTCTCAGGCTTGCATCTTTCAGCTGAAACCTGGGGGGGTGGGATGAGTGAGGTCATTCTAAGAGCATCAGATTTTCAGCAGTGACAGTCAGTAATACATTTTATATTAAAAAAATGATACAGCACTCAGAATTGGCTGTCTATGTCACAATTTGTACTGTTCAATTTCCATCTCTAAATGGCTCTCAACCCCTAGTGATGAATAGGGTTACAAACACAGGTGTCATAATGTGCTGCAGATTGTCACAAATACATTCAGTGGCTGTAATGGTCCAGTGTGGCCTTTTCTATTTATAAAACATTTCCCAGTTGAAAATCTATATGGTGTATGAGGACTCAAAGACATTGGGACATCCTTGTACAACCTCCCTTCTGGAATATTGTAATTCCCTTTATCCCAGACTTGCTTGAAGGCTAATAAACAATTTGCAGCAGGTACAAAGAGCATCAACATGCAGTACCTGATATCTTATACAGTACAAGTCCTTTTATCATATCATGCAGGTGTTGTGTGGGCTGCTCTGGCTGCCAGTTCGCTGGTGATTTATTTTTCAGTCAATTAAATTAACTAATACATTTTTTTTTGTATAACACAAATACAGGTATATAAAAATATCTCTAAGCACTTTACCATAGCAAAACAGTTAAATGCAAGTATACCATCCATGGTGATAAACAATAACATAAACAATTAAAGGCATCATTGCATTATAGAGTTACAATGATTCAAGCAGCAGCAGCATTGTAAGCAGGACAGGCTAAGTAAGGACACATTTCAAGGAAAAAAAATATTAAAATCAAAGGAACCCATACCAAGAAGCCATAGAAACTGAAATGCATATAATAAGGTGCAGGAGTAGTAGAATACAAAAATATTACACCCTCAACCTTCAGAAAATGCATGTGCAAAGAAGTAAGTCTTTAACTTAAATTTAAATGAACTCAAGTTGGCAGCACATCGTTAATCATAGGGTATAAAATTACAGAGCTTTGGATTGTAAACACAGATAGCCATGCCCCTCTCATCTTTAGGTTTGAACATGTGATAAGTAGCAAATTCAGAGAGCTTGAGTGAGTTAATCTTGGAACAGGAATGAAAACCAGTAATTCCATCAATTTTCTCGCAGCCAGATGATGCAAAGCCTTGTACACAAACTTTTAAGACCAGTTGGCTAAACTTCAAAGCACTTCAAAATCTGGGTCCCTACTGTAATGTCTAAATGACCTTTTGCTGTCATACGCTCTTGCTTATCTGCTCCATTATGCCCAAGCCAACTTGCTTTTTGTCCCCTGCTTTTGTCTGAAACTGTCTGGGTAACAGATTTTGCAGTCACCACACTGGCTGTCTGGAATTCACTTTCCTGAAATCTGAATAGTTGTTCCTAGGTTAAGGCATTTTAGATGAAGTTACAATTTTTTTTATCTGACCAAACATGTCAGACTGCTGACCTTTTCATCTTCTGCGCAACACAATTTCTGAATATGTTATTTATTGTATTTGCTGGGCTGGATTTTCAAATGGGCATCTGGGATGTTAATAGAGCATTATAAAATGGGTTGGAAATTTCCTTTTACCTGATTAGCTAATAGAACTTTTAAGACCCATATGTTAATTCTCCAG
The DNA here is from genome assembly GCA_016271365.2 of Neoceratodus forsteri. Taxonomy (NCBI): domain Eukaryota; kingdom Metazoa; phylum Chordata; order Ceratodontiformes; family Ceratodontidae; genus Neoceratodus; species Neoceratodus forsteri. The sequence continues at coordinate 847,465,460 of CM057450.1, read as the reverse complement.
AAATTCACAGGTTGGAACAAGTTCAGGCAGTGAGATTGGGAATTTGGGCAAATCACACACGTAATTACTCATTTCTGATTGCCATTACAAATGTGGCTGGCACTTTTACACACTGAAAACCTCCAACAGGGCCCTAAAAGGTAAAGCACTCTTAAAATTATTTTAAAAAGCACATCACTAAGTATTCTTTCTTCTCATGGTACCATCCTCACACAGATAAACACTTTTAAATCAAAGTACCAATGGTACTAAAAGTGCCAAAGGAGGTCAGTATGAAATAATTATGCAGCCTTAGAGAAGGATAAAAGGCTTCCCTTGGCAATGAAAAAGGAAGAGACTTGAGGGATCTAGTCTGAGTTACAGCATCTATCAAGTACAGTAAGAATAAAAAAAACACGCCTCATTTTGGGGATTCAACCTACTGTAGGCCACCTGCACTCTACTGCTTTGTAGCCTGTAGTTTTACTGCCGTACTAAGTTTGCAAAGTGGGGAGTGCATACTGTGGGAAAGGACATCCAGAACTGAGTGAAGTCCCTCCTCCCCCCCCACACACACATAGTTGCAGTGATTTTTTGTAATGAATAACAGTCTGTCTAATTTGAGGTAATGTCTCCCAAGTTGCATATAAACTACAAAGCCTGAGCTGGAACCATTTAATTTATTAATATAGAACATCAAACCTTACTGAAAGTAAATCACATTCATCTGGCCAGCCCATCGGAGCAGCAGATGGATTTCCACTCATGACACTGGCTACCCGGGTTCTGAAGCAGACCCTGGAGTCAGAGGACCAGCCGGGGGAGGATGTCTGAGCATCCAACAATGGTGGACTTGGAGGCCATCATGGGGGATGAAGGACTAGCTATAGTAGCTATAAGCAAGACCTGGTGGACAGAGCTGCACACCAGGGAAATTAGTATCCGAGATTACAGACTGTTCAGAAGGGATAGGGAGGGTAAGAAGGGGGGAGGAGTTGCTTTATATATCAGGGAAGGCATATGTGTAACTGAAGGACAAGAGGAGGATTGGGAGAGTGAACTACTGTGGGTAACACTAGGCAGGAGGATGGGAGAATCCTTGTGACTGGGGGTGGTATACAGGTCACTGATGCAAGGGGAGGAGGGTGATCAACAGTTAATTCAGGCAGTCATAAGGCTGGCTATAAAAGGAGAGCTATTGCTGGTAGGGGACCTAAACCTCCCAGATACAGACTGGGAAATCCCAGATACAGCATCATCAAGGAGCAGACAGATACTAGCTGCACTTCAGGGGGTATTCCTTCAACAGCTAGTCAAGGAGTCAACAAGGGGCCACAACCTGTTGGATGTGGTCTTGAAAAATGGGGAGCGTGTGGAGGAAGTGCAGGTGAGAGAAGCACTGGGCAACAGTGACCACAGCATGGTAATGTTAAGGGTCAGGGCAGGGAGGGAGACAAGTAAAACCAGTACTACAGTCATGGACTTCAGATGCACAGACTTTGACAAGATGAGAAGGATAGTAAGGGAGATAATGGAGGATACAGAGAATATGGGGCAGTGGAGGAGTTATGGCAAGCTATCAATGGAGGGGTACTGAAAGCTTTGGAAATGTGCATAAAAAGCTTAGGAAGAGCAAAGGGGGGAGGACAGTACTTTGATTTATAAAGGAGGTTGCTGGGAAGTTAAGGAAAGGAGGGGGGATTTCAGAAAATTTAAGAGTACACTCAGTGAAAAAGGTAAGGAAGAGTATAGGGAAAAGAGGATTATAGCAGGGAAGAAGATCAGAAGGGCAAAAGCAGATACTGAGGAGAAAATAGCAAAAAAGGCCAAAAGGGGGGATAGAACCTTTTTCAGATATATGAAGGAGAAGAGAAAAGGTAAGGCAGGGGATTATTAGGTTGAGGGGGGATGGATAAATAAAATTGGAAAGGGACTGTGAAAAAGCAGAATTATTACTTTAGCTTGGCATTTATGGAGGAGGAGGACAGTAAGGGACCTGAGCTACAGTAGAATGGGAAGGAGAGCAAATGGGTGGATATGAGCCAATTCACTGAGTAAAGGGTTAGGGCAGAGCTAGATAGACTGTGGGAGGACAAGGCAATGGGCCCTGATGGGTTACACTCCACAGTGATTAGGGAATTTGAAGGAGGATTTGGCCGCACCCTTAACAACACTCTTCAACATGTCACTAGATATGGAGAGAGTGCCAGAGGACTGGAAGATGTCAGATGTAGTACCTTTACACAAGGGAGGTAATAAGGAGGTGAAGGAGAACTACCAGCCTGTCAGCCTCACGTCAGTGGTGGGGAAGATAATGGAGGCATTAATCAAGGAGAGGGTGGTGGATTACCTGAAGGAGAGTGGCTTGCAAGACAGTAGACAGCACAGCTTCACAAAGGGGAAGTCTTGCCAGACAAACCCAATTCAGTTCTTTGATTGGGTGACTCAGGTGTTTGACCGGGGGGGTTGGACGTGGCCTATCTGGACTTCAGTAAGGCCTTTGACACCATCCCCCATAGAAGGCTGGAGAGCAAGATGGAAAGTCTGGGGTTGGGTTGGAAAATAACAAGCTGAGTGGAGGCCTGGCTGTCAGGAAGAACTCAGAAAGTGGTGCTAAATGGGGTGTACTCCGGTACAGTGAAGGTGAAGAGTGGAGTGCTGCAGGGGTCAGTTTTAGATCCACTTCTCTTCAACATCTACATCAGTGATATTGCTGAGGGTTTGAGGTGAGGGATGTGCCAATTTGCTGATGATATGAAAACATGCAATGGAGTGGACACCCCAGAGGGGTGGATGACATAAGGGAGAACTTAAAGATGCTTAAAAAATGGTCTGGGATGTCTGGGTTGTGGCAGCTGAAATTTAAAGCCAAGAAGTATGCTGTTATGCACTTGGGGAGTAGGAACAAGAGAGCAGGGTTCACCCTAGGTGGGGAGGAAATTAAAGTAACAGAACAGGAGAGGGATCTGGGGATCATAGTCTCCTTGAACCTTAAGGTAGGAATCAAATGTAGCAGGGTGATGGGGAAGGCCAATGAAATGTTGGCATGCATAAGCAGGGGCATTACTAGCTTAAAGAGGGAGATAATGCCCCTTTACAAAGCCATGGTGAGGCTGCACCTGGAGTATGGGATTCAGTTCTGGAGGCCACATCTCCACTAGGATATAGATGCATTGGAGAGGGTTCATAGAAGGGCAACCGAGATGGTGCAGGGTATGCAGAGAAAGTCATATGATCAGAGGTGTAAGGAGCTGGATCTGTACACACTAGAGACAAGGGGGGAAAGGGGAGACATGATTGAAACTTTTAAATATGTAAAGAGACTCAATAAAGAGGGAGAAGAGGATTTACTTAAGAGGAAGGAGGGGATCAAAACTAGAGGGCACAGCCTCAGAATGCAAGGAAAAAGATACAGGGGCAATGTGAGAGGGTGTTTCTTCATGGAGAGGGTGGTGGAAAAATTCAAGAGGGCATGGGACACGCATATGGGGTTGAGTATCAGGGGAGGGTGGGGCTGGCAGGGAGGGGGAGGTGTAGGGCAAAAAAGGGTGGACTAGATGGTCCAGTATGGTCCTTTTCTGCCTTCAAGATTCTATGTTTCTATGATTCTATGATTCTGTGATTCAACAGGCCACTCAGCTCCTCCAGGGGGAAAGTAAATGCTGGCTCAGGGGTAGCCTGACCTCTGGCGACAGCCAAAGGTATCACAGCCCCAGTATCCGCACTTGAGGCAGAGTATGATAGGATGCCAATGCAAGCCTTGGTGTTAAGGAAAGTCACATTCTAGGAAGGCGTACATATAAAATTGCCTCTCCCAGTGTGATACCAATGTAAGGACCTGATAGTGGGCCCTCAATGTGCTATGGCTACAGTACCACCGGAGATGCTTGATGCTGACTTGATACCTCTGGGATGGAGGTTCAGGGTGCCCCCCATGTCCCCAACTGGTGGAAAGCCATAAGCTCCATGGGGGGCAGTCCTCTTCAGGTAGGCAGTCGGGTGACAGTGCTGGGTTGGGGTGGGGGTTAAAAGAACAAATAAAAAAATCACATTCATTAGCAATGATATCTAACTATTTTTTATACTACATCAATTATAGTGAGAAAGGAAACAATGGTCCACTCTGAGGATCAAAGCCAGGTCCCCTTCCCTCTACTGCTTCATAGTCTTTAGCTCTACCACTGTACTAAGCTTCCTATACAAGAGATGCATGCTGTGGCAGAGGTTATTCTTCAGTGAGTGCAGACCTCCCCAACACACATACACACACACACACACACCTGCAGTTCATGTTTATAATTAGTGGATGTCTGTAATTAACAGTTGGGCTTGCAGTACAGCCTGGAAGTTAAAGTAACAAACTGTGAATGAGCTTGGTACATCCAGCAGACCTGGGTTTTATTCCTACAACCTCTACTTGCAAATAGTGTGAATCTGAGTAAGTCACCTAACCTCCTTAATGCCCCTGGACCTTCATGGGAACACCCCCATTTCCTTAAATCAGATTGCCTAGATTTTTTTTTCTCAATTGTTTAATCAGGAGTGGCACACTAAGCCGAAAGCTTGTTTACAGGTGTGACCTGGGAGCACAGGAAAGTTAAGTGATTTTTTCAGGGTCACACAGTATGCAAGTAGGGGCTGTGGGATTTAAACCCAGCTCTCCAGATTTGCAGCTCAGAGCCTTAAACCACTGTGCTATACTGCCTCCCTAGGTTGATTTTACCTTTCTTCCATTGAATGGTTCCTATTACTTAGTATTGCATTCCTGCTATGCGGTATTGCCTTCATGTTGTTGTTTTTATTGTTAAAACAATGAAAGTAAGTTAAAAAAACAGTCTGTCAATCTGAAGTAATGTTTTCCAATTTGAGTTCAAACCTGAAAGTATCAGATGGATTTGTTCTAGTTATAAGCAAAAAATAACTTCAAACCTTCCTGAAACTCTATCACTAACATTAAAATGGCATCCAACAATTTCTCTAAAACTACATACACTGTAGTGAGAAAGGAAACAAAAATGTTCCCCAATGAGGATTAAACTCAGGATTGTGTAGGTCTGAATCCCTACACCAAGACCTAAAAACTCTGTCACTGACTTCATCAGTGAAATGATGCAGCCAAATTATTAACAATGAATTTGCGTTTGAACTTGACTAAATGCAAAAAAGAGAATCCATGACCACAATAGATGTTCATAGCTGTGCTGTTAGCACCTACAAATGAATTACTATTCACATATTTAATTGATGGTGTTTCTTCAGTGACTATGAGAAATTCACCTCCCACAGTATTCTTACCAACTTGCCAGGGCAATCTTTAATGATTGTTTTAAACAGAAAACTCAGTGTTTGCTCCCCCATCGTAAATTTTACAAATACAGTATTCATTCTGCCAGAATTGGTGTTTCCCATCAGGGCCCTGTTGAGAAGTTGCCGTGCTAACAGTCATCAAGGTGGAATACCAATCAGCTGGGTCCCTACACAAAAATATAAGTGCCTGAAATGGAATCTTTTATATAAGGTGCACTGCCAAACTTGGCTTTCTTTCATTAAGATGTGACCCCCAACTCAAGGGCAGGCAAATTGTGTGGTGCCAGCTAATGAGATAATCATATATCTCCCAAGCATAAAACAAACACAAAATTAGTGCTCAACTCATGCTCATTAAAAAAAATTAAATTCATTTCTCATTAGGGGTGCTACTGCTTTATGGCATACATCAGCAAAAATGAAGAACTCAGTGTACACCCCTCAGCCCATGGCACATTTTACAAACATAATATTCTTTCTATCTGAATTGGCCACTTACTATATTATCTTCAACAGGAGTGGGGGTCTTTTGGTGTTCACATCAGGGCCCTGTTGTGAAGTTGCCTAGCTTCCAATTATCACTGTAAATCACCCATCTGCCTGGTTCCTGCCATTTATTTATTTATTGAGGTCGAGGAATTACAACCCTTTGAATCAGGGATTCTTTTTCAAAGGCTCCACATCAGTACAAAGTGTGGCAGGCAAGTGTTACAGGCATCACGAAACAAAGATAGAAAATTATACAAAAAGGGGAAAAAATATACAATAGGAGCTATTACAAAGCCTCCATGTCAGTACAAAGTGTGGTAGGCAAGTGTTACAGAGATCATGACATCATGAACAATGACATTAATTATACACAAAGAGAAAATTATACAAAGGGAGTTATCTAATAACAAAGCATTACAATAAGCATTGACATTTGACATGGGAGTAACCAAAAATTGTAAAGACAAGTCTGAGGAGAAAAAATAAGTATTGGAGACAGGAGCAATAGAGGAGAAAGTGAGAAACAGGCCAAGGAAGTGGATCAAAGGAGAGCTGGAAAACAATAGAGACCAGAAGGCCACCCAGTGGATGTTGTCGTGTGGCCAAGGTGCGGAAGAGGAAACAGTTGGAGAGTTACAACAGTGTTATGGACAGTCGCAGTTTGATGAAACCAGGATGTGGTCCTGCAGTTGTTTTTTGAAAGACCAAACTTTGGTAAGGATAGGAGGGAGCAGTGGATGGAGTTCATCCATAAAAGGGCCCTATATTTAAAAGACCTTTGACTGGCAGTGGTTCTATAGAAGGGGACTTGGAAAGCAGTTTTGTTGGTGTGTCTGGTTGCCCAGTTGTGCTGACATGAAGATATAATATATATATATATATATATATATATAAATATAACTGCCTGAACTGATTCAAAATAAGGTGCACTGCTTAAACTGGTTTCCTTTAATTAAGGTGTGAACCACACAACAATTAAGCAGGTACAGTAAATAGTGAGGAGACAGATAATGAAAGAGCGATACATCTCTCAATCATAAAACAAGCATGAAATTAGCAGTTCAACCCTTGCTAATTGACAAACTGGGAGGGGATGAACTCTCAGTTTATATATACAAGCCAATTCAGGCAGTTAGAGTTTAGAATAGAGACCCAGCTTATGGATTGTCTGACTTGATGATTGGTGGCTCTCCAACTTCATAACAGGGCTCTTACGTGAACAACAAAAGTTCCCCACTCATACTGGCGATAAAATAAGTAAGTGGACAATTTCTGCCATTGAGTGGGGTGTACTAAATTCTATGTTTTAACTCATATATTCCTTTAAGTGGCAGCACCTCTATAAAAAAAGATAGCCATTTAAAATTTATGAATGAGCAAAGGTTGAGCTGCTAATCTTGTGCATGTTTTGTACTTGGGAGATACATGACTATCTCATTAGCTGGCCCTTCACTAGTTACCTGCCACTGGTTGGAAATTGTAAATTAATTAAAGGAAGCCAATTTAGGCATTGGATCTTATATAAAAGAAGCCATTTCTGGCAGTTAAGTTTTATAACAGGGATCTAATGAAAGGTAGACTATCTTGACATTTGGTAGCTGGGCAAGTTTACAACAGGGCCCTGATGTGAACACCAAATGACACAAACTCTCATTGAAGATAAAATAAGCTGCCAATTCAGGCAGAATGAATATTATGTTTGCAAAATTTGCCATCGTGGGAGGGTATGCACTGAATTCTCTGATTTACCTGACTCTTACAGAAATAATTATATGAAATGTTTTCATGCTGCGCACATAAAACTACCCATGTGATATGTGTGATGCAAGCATGATTTACAGTAAATGTTAAATTTGAATCGACTGCAGGCATGTAGCATGCATGCAGCAAGCAAGTATAGAAAGAATGCTTTTTATGTTAAATTGGAACAGACTACATGCACGTGGCATGCGTGCAAAAGCAAGTCATCACTGATAACTGCACACATAAAATGTAAGTGACTTGCTCAGGATCACACCATATATTGTACAAGTGGGACTGATGAGATTCAAACCCAGGTTTTCAGGTTTGCAGCTCAGTGCCTTTAACCACTAAGACATACTGCCTGCACACATATGGCTCACGTGTAGTTTAATACAAATCTGAATTCATCTGTAAGCATGTGGCATGCTTATAGCCACTGTTATACTTTTTAGTTTTCTTGTCTCCTCTCATCTCAGCTGCACAGCTGAACTGCAGCACATATACCAATGAAAACACATGTGGTTCTTCCCATCCCCAATACACACACTTACCCACAAAACCACTTAATTATTTCTGTCTGGCCTGTACTACTACTATTTTCTCTCCATAGTTTTGAATGCTTCCATGAAAACAAACATTAAGGGGCAAACACAAAAGTAGCAATAACTTAACACCCCTCCCTCCCGTATGACCAGTCCCCCCCACATGCACACACACACTCAGTTGCGGGTGCAGCCATGCTGCTAGAGATAATCCACCAAATATCAATATAAGTCAAGAGTCTCTTACTTGAGTACTCAGGAGCCAGAAGCAAGACTCTTGATGTCCATGGCTCTGAGGGCTGGGGTGTATCCCCTTGAAATTAATGGAGTTACTTTTTTATTACTTTTTTATACTTTATGATGGTGAATTGGAGAATAATGAAGGCCATTGTTCTTATAACAAGGCCCTTGTTGTTAGTCGAGCAGTGGTCTTCATTAATCTCCAACTTGCCATTAATAATGTATAAAATAGAAATAAAAATACCTATTCATTTCAATGGTGCACACCCCTGCAGTCTCCTTTGCCCTATGTCATAATGTGCCTGAGCATGGGGATGTAGAGGTCCGCTTCACTGGGGGGGGGTGCATAAGTCTGACTATAGTGGAGCTCCAGTAGTCTGTGCATACCATACCATTCAACTGTCCCTGAATGCAAGAGACAGACTTCATTTTCCCCCTAAAAACGTCTTTGCTCCTGCTCAATCCCTCATGGAAAACATGCTGCTCACACAAAGGATGTCAAGTAAGTTTAGACTTTATGGCAGGGGCACCATTTCAGATTTCAGCAGGGAGGAGCCAATAACCAGTGGAGGACAGGTGTCAGTTAGTCCCTAGGTAGCAAGCTCTAGAATGTCTGAAATGTCTCTAAAAAGTAAAACATATTTGTTGTGACTGAAAAGTGAAATGCAAATCAGGAACAAATAAAATGTATAAGATTCATCTGCCTATACCCTGGAGCAGTGCATCAGATTTGGGCTTAAACCCACCCAGTTACTAAGCAGTTTTTTTCCTAGTTGATGTTCTAATTAACCCCATAAAAAAAAAGTTGTCCCAATTTCTCTCCTCAACTCCATTCCATTCGGTACCCATCCCATATGGATAATTAAGCTCTCCAAAGGTGCAGAAATGTGCAAAACACATCAATATGTCAGTCTTTCCTCCTTCCCCAATCCCCCTGTAAAAAAAAAAAAATTACTTTTACTTACCCGGCAATCTGGCCTAAACATGCAGCCTGGCCCAATGTGGCACCAGCCCAGCTTTCAGTCCTCTTCTCCTCCTCCTCTGTCCTTCTACCAGAAATTGGATACTAGTACCAACCATCCCAGGTCCCCAGCGTGGTCCACAACCAAGTCACCTCACCAACTGAACCCACCCATCCTGTGTTGCTTGCTTCTTGCTTGGCTGCTGCTGTGGCTGCTGCCACACTGCACTGATCAAGGTCTATGAAGGCTGCCCACACCACTGTCACCACTGCTGCTAGGCCTATCTTGCTACCATGGGAGTCTATGCTGTTTTTTTTGTGAAGCGAGCCTAGTAGAGTAAGTAGGTTGCCTAGTCTTGAGTTAGCTTATAGCTCACCCTCTGCCCCTTCAGCCATCAGGGGAGATGGAGATTTAATAAGAGTAGACCAACAAAACTATGCCACCACAACAATGCTATTGAGAGTTTAGTGCTCAATGAGTCCTCCAAGCTGTAGTGAGCAGCTTGTCTACTCTGTGGCAGGAAAGACAGTGTCGCACTCACATAACTCATGTGCTCTTGCTTGGCTGGAGCTCCTCCACATCACACGTGATGATGCCACCACTAATAGATGGAGAGAGGGGACAACACAATATAGACACAGTTGAATCAAGAGTGCAGCTACAGTGTGAGTGCACACAGGCTGTTTGGGGGTGGGCACTTATTGTGGAAAAATGTTATATCCAAATCTGCCATCAACATCTATGTACTAAATGTAATGCCATTATTGCCACACCATAAGAACAACCTAGGTACAAATGCAAGGGGGGGGGCAACTGCCCCCCTCTGCCCTATCTAAATGGCACCACTAGTTTATGGTAGAAATTCATTCTCAGGTGCTAATATCAGTACAAGCAAATACAACGATTTCCACTGCGTTCTGAGCTACTGCATCTCCATGTGTCAGGATGTGTCCTGATCATTGTGAGGGTTAGTGTACCTCATTGTCTCTCATTTTGAGTGTCCATGTACCTCATTTCAGTGACAAAATGTGAGGTATGGTGCATGCTTCCAGGACCCAATTCAGCTTAAAGAATGCTTGACCATAGTGTATATGCGCCATACAAAATGGCAAAGGGAAAGTAATTGAGCCAAAACAGCCATGGAGAAAGTAGCACTAAATATGCATAATGGAATCTGCATGGCCCAAAACAAAAATATCAGGCTTTACAACACAGAGGCCCCTCTTTACACATCTGGAATGGGGGATGTTGACTGAGTATATCCTAGGCATTTAATGCATCAAGCAAACAATACTTCACAAATCAAAAGTGATTTAATGACAAAAATAAGAAAGCCCTTAAACAACTTGCAGAAGGATCTGAATTAATGAGTTTAGCTAATTTTAATGGGAACTCAATGAAAATGTATTTTATTGGCTCTACTTACTTTCCTAGATGAGATTTGCACCAGCTTAGCTGCTGCACACATGGCAAGCATGCAGCATGTGAACCTGATATGATTTTTAAAAGATGTTCACACCAGCTTACCTGCTGCACACATGTCAAGGTTGCAGCATGCAAACCTGATTTGCTTTTTAGACCTGGTTCGCGTAGGTTCACTTTGTGTATGTGAACCGAATGCAAACATTGCACAATTAAGCATGTGGCATGCATTCTGCATGTACACAGCACACTTATATTTCTGTAAGCGGACATATACTTTTTATTTTTTTTACGATTCTTACACTACTAATGTATTTTTACTACCCCGACTGTATGTAAGTATGTTATTGCTCATTATTTATGTACTGCTTTGCACTGTGTGTCATTGTTTCCTGAATTAGTGTATCTACGTTGACCTATCCCGGACCTCCTTGAACATGAGCTTGCTCAATGGAGCCTTTTCCTGCTGAAATAAATAAATACAAATAATGTGGCAGTACCCTTAATGAAAAAAGCCATTTTTTTTTTAGTTAGTTGATTTCTTTATCTGCCTGGTCTCTGGTGGCAATGCCTCATATCAGCTCCCCCAGCCCTGTCCCCCACTCACAGCCTACCCCTCCAGCTGCCCCATGGCTTGCCCCCCATTGTTGGGCAGTGGAGATCCCTCAAGCCACCTAACTCCGGATCCAATGCTGGAGGAAGTACTGCCCATTGCGGGGTCGTCGCCTGTGGGGACCGATCGTCATTTTGCAGCACCAGTCCCTAGATTTTTCCACTTGTAATTTGTCCCCATAGACGAGGCTTGCAATGACACCAGAAGGAGTGAGCGCACACGCTCCTGTATGCACGCGTCTGAGCGTTTGCCTCGTCTACCCCATTCTGTAGCATTTTGGTTCACTACCCCCAGCCTCCGCCAGGGGCCAGTCATGCACCGAAGCGCAGGTGTCCTATGGACACTCAATCCCTCTCCTCCCTGCTGACTCCTGGCTGCCCGTGCCCATTCCTGAGCACGGGTCACCAGCGTAGCGTGAGGTAAGGCGACCAGCGCCTCAGCCCTCAGTGCCACCAGGCTGGAAAAAAGCCATTTAATGTTTTTTAATGAGAAAGTGTTGAGCTGCTAATTTTTTGTTTGGTCAATCTCTAATGATTACCTTTCCACACATAAAATTAGGACCTTGAATCAATACAGGGCCTTAAGTTGTGTGTAAAGGGTAAACATTCTGCTAGAGGAATTCTGCTGAAGCTTGAATTTCTGTGTTCTGCAATTAGAGATATTGCAGAGTTCCTATTTGCCTACAGATTCGGGTGAATTGCCAAATCCCATCTTCATAGATAAAGCCTCAAATTGTTGCTTTCATGTTAAAAATTCATGAATTTCTGTTGAGTTTGCCTTGTAACCTCTCTTTTGGTGTTGCCAAGCATGCATGGGACAGGCATAAGGCAATTCTAGGGGGTTGGGGTAGGAAGAAGTAGGCTGCTGGCTAACTAGCATCTGCAGCTTATCCATTAGGTAGGAAATGGGCAGACTGGGTGGGCCAAGCGGTCCTTATCTGCCATCAAATTCTATGTTTCTATGTTTGTGAAAATGAAACTTTTTGGTCACATGATGCATCTCTGCACAGTGACTGCCTGAGTTCCTTTCTGTTTCTCATTTCTTTTTTTCCATATTTTTTTATTGAAATAATAAGTAGAGCGTCAATAAATATTATTGCGTCAATGAATATTATTGTACTCTATAAATATATCAACAACTGTATTGATAAATAAACAACATTTCTCCCCCCCAACCCCAACCCAGTTAATAGATAATGGTCTTCTGACTATCTATTTATCATTGCGTACAAAACATTTGTATTTTTCACAGTGGAGGTAGAAATCTCACTATTTCATTCCACAAGGTTTTTTTCCCAATTTGCATCTTCATTTATGTAATCAATTAATTTCTCATGGTACAATGTAGTTTTAAACATATTGCTCCATTTTTTAATATCAAATATGGATAGCATGGTGGAATTCTGGTTCCCCAGTATAATTATTTTCGTTGCCATAGTTCCTGATGGTAACACCCAAGTAAAGTGCAGTAACATAGATGTGGGGATGATGGGCAAGGTCTTAAGAGTGGCTGCCTAAAGGGCAACCACCCAAGAAAACAGAACAGCAGTAAAGGAGCAACTGTAGCTGCAGTCCCACTTTTGGCGAGTGACAGTGCAGCTACAGGCATGACAGCGAGTGCCTGGAGGCTGGGGCCTGGACAAGCAATGGCTGTGGGTTGCATGCACCATGACAGCCATGTAGATGGGCCACGACAAGGAGGGGTGAGCACTGGCATGGCACCACATAGGGGCACCATAGGATGGGAGTGTTCCATCAAGCACCATGACACCCCCGCACTCTGCCAGGGATCCAGGTGTGCAGTTTGTCATCTGGGGTGGCACGGAGGGGGCCGATGGTGACGTCAGCCTATGGCCATGCATGGGGGGTACAGCCCACCTGGGCTTCCATGCATTTGCGTTTTGGTCACTGTTGGGTGGGGGCTGGAGTGGAAGTGTGAACTGTCCATCCGCCCCAATCAAGACTGCTGATTCCCAGCTGCCCAGGGTGCCATCGCCCATTCCCTGCCACCCAGGTTTGCCTCTGCCCACCCAACCGCATGGATTTTGCAGCGGTCCACATGACTCGGCTTGCTGCCAGCGCTACCACCGCCAGTCACTCATTTGTCCAGTCACCCTTACAGCGCTTTCCCTTGTGCAGTCGCCCATTGGGTACTCGTACATTGGGAGGTACCCTTATCACATAAAATCATTGCTAATGCAAGAATTTTAATTTCCTTTTTTCCTAACTTTAGTGTTTAAAATTGGTTAAAAAGAAAGATATTTGGGGAAAGAGGGATTTGTATTTACAGTATCTTTTCTAGTTCTTGCCTAGTTTGATGCCACCAATTATGTATAGGTTCACAGTCCCACAGCAAATGGTAATGATCTATATTCTTTTCCTTCTCACTACACTTATGCCAGCATACATTAGGGTACTGGGGGTCTATATGATTTAGTTTATGCAGAGTTATATAGGCCCTATCTATAATTTTATATTATATTGATTTATTTTTTGCATTTAAATAAAGTTTATTTGCTTTAATGTAGATATTTTTCCATTGTATGTTATCCCATTTGATCTTTATTTCCTTTTCCCATTTGATTTTAGCTTTATTTAAATAATGTTCTGTTTTTTTTTGTTTTGTTTTGTTTTGTTTTGGTCATTATGAGATGAGAGAAAATTGCCAATCTACTTATTTTATCTTTGGTATAAGAGTTATCTAAACTTCTGTTTCTCATTTCTAATCAGACAGAGATAGTGGAAGGAACCTGTTCTGCACCAGAAAGAAAATACATATGGCAAATGCTGTCTGCAGCAATTTCTTTATCTTTTGTCATTCCTTTATTGTACTTTAGTTAACAAACACTATTTTAATAGGTCATCTTTATTCAGAATCAGTTTTTATACCTATTTGTTACTTTTATTTTCCTCATTGTCTTAAATCTTTTTGTATCTATCTCTACCTCTCCCTTTTTATGATTTGAATTTATGATGCAAGCTATAATTGTAGAAGTGTTCACATGTGTGGCAGTGCTATACCTCTTCGCTGTCCTGGCTTTTTCAAGGAGCACACTCCATTATAGCACCTTGCCTCCTCCTCCTCCTAACCATGCAGCAGAAGCAGTGGCAACAGCAGCCCCAACTGATCCTCCAATAAGGCCATGTCCACAGATGGAGGAGATGAGTGTTGCCCTAGACCAGAAGCAGCAACAGAACCCAGAAAGGAGTACTGAGGAACAGCAGACCTCTGATCCTAGTCCTGAGATGGAGGGGGCAAGAACCAACTGTGCCCACATCATGGTTCCACCATTTCCCCCCCCCCACAGATGCTCCCACTCATCATCTTTTTAGTTTCCTCATTCATCCAGCAGCAGCACCTTGCACACATTAACAGTACCCCAAATCTTCCCTGGTGTGGAATTTGTTTGCCACTGACTTTAGTAATCACAGCATGGTCACTTGTACTTTAGGTAAGTCATGAGTCAGCTAGGGCAAGCAGAGTACCTACTGGGGTACTGGGGCCAAGGAACACATATAGGAATAAATCACTCAGCTGAGTGAGAGGGAAGCAATGAGCAGTAGTGGTAGAGGTGGTGGTCCATTGAGCCAGTAGTAGTGCATGGAACAGAGTGTAAGAGAAGTTCACATTGCATGGTGTGTTGGTGAGGTGGTGGGGTGGTGGGAAAATCATGCTGAAGCAGCTGCCTCCTTTGTTCCATTTTAAGCTGCTGAACAAGTTGTACAAGCTCTCACACCTCCAGCAGGAACAACATGAGCAATGAAGCTTGCTGGCCTAAGGGGGAAGTGAGGAACCTATGTCACCGGTTCACAGAGGTGGATCAGGATACAAAAATTATTCTTTCCAATCAGAAGAAATTTCTGGAGGGGATGGCTGAGCTCCATCGTGATGGTGTGGGTCCTGGTGGTAGTGGCATTCGGTGAGCTTGTCACATTAAAGTATGTTAAATCCCTGTGACAGCTTAATATTTCCTATTCTCTTTCTATTCCTTCCTACCAAATGGCCTACTCATTTGTTTTCCCCAAAAAATATAACAAAGAAAGTTTAAAAATATTAACAATTTGAATGTCTTTACTACTTAACTATATTGTTTCACACATTGTTCCTCATCTTTATATCTGTTTATTTACTCTTGTTGCTGTCTTAAAAAAAGACCCCCCAAAAAATTAAATTTCCTACCTATATTTTCTTAATACCTCTCATCTCTGTATGTTACTTTCTTTAATTTTTTTCAACTACTATAATAAATATGTCACAGTCTGCTACCAGTACTGCCACATGATACTGTGCTGTGTGTCTGTAGTGCCCTAACACTGTTATTGTGTTATTCACTTAGTGTTAACTGTGCATATATCACGATTTACATAAATTCTCTTCTTGAATTTTTCTTGAGTGTGCTAAAAAATTGGGCAGGCTACCATATTCTGCCATGCAGTACTTCACAGTGCAGAAGTGCCTCAGGCAGTCTTGTTGTAATGCAATTTGTGTTAATTGTGCACCAAACACAAGTCACATTAAATCTGTGAATTCCAAAATCCTTCTGTGGTGACAGATAAAATCAGACAGACTGTTATGTGCTGCAACACTGTACTTAGTGTGTCTGTGTCCCAAACACTCTTACCGTAATCAACTTTGGGACAGATTTTAAAAGGGTGGTGCAGGGCTAGAGTCAAGCCCTATGCCCAACACTTTGTTTCTGCCACCATGCCAGTCCCTTTTTCTGCGACTGCACCCAATTCTCAAAGGTCAGATGAGGTTGTGACAGGCAGTTTTCCTGATTCATGGCAGCTTGCACCAAATCTTGGGTGCAAGCACCGAGAAAATGGTCCCCAAGATTAATGCAAGCTAAACCACAAACAGATGGTCTAACTTTTGTCAATTACCACACGGAATGGAAAATCTGATTGCCATAAGTCAAGAGCACCATAGGGCTTGTGGAAATCTCAGGGCTATGACAATCTAACCCTTGTGTTAATTATGCATTCATCCCAATTCATATTTAATCTGTGAATTCAAGAACTCTCCTGGAGTGCCAGAAAAAGTAGTAGGCAGGCTGCTACATGCTGCCACATTATAGTTCACTTTGTGTAAGTGCCCCAGACACTCTTGTTGTAATGCACTTTGTGTTTAATGTGCATTAGTCACAATTCACATTAAATCTGTGAATTCCTGAACTCTCTTGTGCCACAAAAAATTAGACAGACTGCTACATTTACCACACCATAGTACACAGTGTTTAACTGCCCAAACACTCTTATTAAATACACTTTGTTTTAACTGTGCATTAATCCCAATTACAATTGTTAATCACAATTTATGAAAAGCAAAATATACATAATTTCTGTATCTGATTATTTTTAACTGTAACGTCAGAGAATAAATAGGCCACAATGCTAAATTCATTTCTGCTGTGAATTCTTCTTCTACTCTGAAATATTATGGGCTCCTAGAAGTGTTAAAAGCTGCTGCTGCTGCTGCTGTTAACTGGTGCTGTGATGTGTAAGACTGTGCAGTAACTGTCAAGATGCACTTTAGTGCCCAGAATATAAAAGCAAATTTCCATGGCTGGTGAAATGTACATGACACCTGGAAATGAGATGTGATCCCAGACGTTTTACAAATGTATATGCTGCCCCAACTGCTAGCTGGTGCTGGTGCCGTGTGACACTCCACAGCAACTATCAAGATATACTCTAGTGCCTGGAAAATAAAAGTGAATTTCCATGGCTGGAGAAATTCTCATGATGCCCAGAAATGAGATGTGTTCCCAGGAGTGTTACGTGCTGCTGCTGCTGTTGTACTTTGTGAATGTAGTCTACAGCAACCGGATCCAGATGATGATTTTCAACTCGACTATCACATTGTTTTGTACTGACCTACCAGCAAAGGTAAGCTTTTGTTTTTTTTTCTTAGAGGAGAAGGTGTGAGGGTGGGAGTGTATTTGAAATCATTGTATTTCAAATCATCTTTTGCCGCTGTTTGTCTCTTTGCAAGTATTTATCATTAGAGTGATTGAATCCTGTTTCTGCATGGGTATTGAACACACATGCTTATTAAATTTTGAACAGTTTCATAGCATGGAAGATAAGTTTTATTAATTTTTTCTTAACTCATATCTGTACAGTAGCTGTATGCCACTATATAACTGTTGTATTTGTCTGTTTCTCTTGTTTCAGGTATTTCCTGATGCTTGACAATTTCAAATTGTACAATGAGCCAGCAGCATCAGTTGGAGGACTGTTATATATGCTCATTAGAGAGGAAGTGTTTACTGTAATAACACCACGTACAGTGCTGGAGAACAAGGCCCAATCTTTAGTCGGCAGGTTAACCACATCAATGAACTTGTGGAAATTAAAAGATGGCAATGGCTTGCTTACATGCTGTAGGAGGACAAGGAATTCATTTTGATAGCAGAATTTACCAGATGAGATGACAAAACAAAAATTATTTAGACTGTAGTATATTCCATACTGGGTTACAGTACACCTGTGAAAGGAAAACAAAATAAAAAAATTAAAACAGAAAATAACTTTTTGGAAGACCTTGAATTGAAATGAAGGTTCCCCAGACAGAGAAGGCTAATGAGTAGAAGTCTTGCTTTCTAGATGAGAACAGAGCAGGATAGGAAGATGAGACCTACGAAGACACAATAAAATTATGCAGACCTTACTGAAATGGCCACTGTGGTTAATGACATGACCACACAGACGGTACATACAGTACACTGTCCACGTCAAGTCTTAATATGGATGTCACTTGTTAAGGAAAAAAAAATATTTGACTTTGCCACCACTGTGGCTGCACGACAGATGCTTTGTCCAATCATACATGTTCCATAAGTGTCACCTTTGAAGAAAAAAACAATAATTTAGCCTGACTTTTCTATCATTGTGGCTGTATGCTGGATCCATTGTCCAATCACATTCATTCCATAATTGTCACCTGTGGAGAAAAAAGGGAACTTATTTAGCCTGACTTGGCATGGTCACGGTATCACTGTTCAAAACTTAAAAATAGAAAACAAATGATGTCAGATTCTTACCATCAAATTAGTGATGGCCTTGCCATGTACTAGCACAACAGTGCCACAGAAAGTGGTGGGGGAGAAAGATTCAACTTTAGTCTGTAGAAAAAAAGAAAAAAAGACAGTTAAATATCTTGGAAGCAAGGTGGAAGCCTCTCCTGTGTGATGATGGACTCACTGCCAACAGTGAGGATCAGTACTGTGACAAAGAATGGAAGTAACGTACCATCACAGCAGACAATGCTGGCTTTTGCTAAACATCTGGTATTGCTACTTTGATGGGCTGGCCTTCAGGCTGAGGCTTAACTTGAGGTCTGGCTTGCTGTCTGGTGGACAGGCAGGTAAGCAGGCTGGTGGGATGGATGACAGGTTGGCTGGTGGGCTGGCTGACAGGCTGGCTGATGGGATGGCTAGCAGAATTGTTGGTAGGATGACTCATGGGTTGGCTGGTAGGCTGGCTGATGGGATGGCTAGCAGGATTGTTGGTAGGATGACTCATGGGATGGCTGGTAGGCTGGCTGGCAGGCTGGCTGATGGCATGACTAGCAGGATTGTTGGTAGGATGACTCATGGGATGGCTGGTAGGCTGGCTGGCAAATTGGCTGGCAGGCTGGCTGGTAGGATGGATAGGTGGCAGGCTGACTGGCAGAATGGCTAGGTTTCGGGCTGACTGGCAGGATGTGTGGTAGGCTTGCTGGCAGGCTGATTAGCTGATGTAGTCTTCATAGATTTTATACTGTCTGTGGGCATTATATAGTAGAGGCTAGATGGTGTTATTCAGATGTGGATTTTTACAACTGCAGAACAATGAGATTAAACTGATAAGATGGAAAGGAGGGAACTAACAATTTTCTGTTTGTCAAGGAAGCAGCCCTCGTAGTCTTCCAGACTGGAGTTGTCCCCACATGGGAATTCTTTCTCTATTACTGCATCACCTACTGTACCTCAATGGAAGGCAATTTGCCAATGCTGATGCCACCATTATGTTCTATTTCTTCTTCACCACCACCACCACCATCATGTGGTATGAACATAGATGTCATTGTGTTACATGGAATGTGCCCTGCATTCATTTTAATAAATGATAGAGTGACAACATTTCTAGGGGGCAGATTTGTATGTCTGTCCCACATAATGGCCCTTGCTGAACTGAATATGCTCTCCACGCAGACACTCAAGGGTGGACAGCTGAAATATTTCACTGCAATGGAGGTTAGCACTGGCCAATCAGTGAACTTGCTACTCAAGTACAGCAGAAGCTCTTCCAATATGTTAAGATGCCTGGTGTCTACCAAATATGCATTTAAAGTGGGTTTATTGTAATTTTTCCTATTACAAGGTCTGTTGTTTTAACCCATTTAACTAAGGTGGTAGCAACACCTTGTCTGTGATCACTGTCATGTAGTGCCTTACATAACTGTGACTGTATCGTCTGTGCACCATAAACCCACCTTATTAGCTGATCAGTTAGATTTTGTGCCTTACATAACTAACTGTAATATCTGTGCACCATAAACCCATCTTATTAGCTATCAGTTAGATTTTGTATCTGATCATGCCCGCCTACAGATATTGATGACAGGCACCTTTCAATCAATCAATCAATCAATCATTCTTTATTTGTATAAGGCACCTTTCTTAAACCAAGGCACCTGTACAGATTACATAAAACAATAAATAATTAAAACAACATTAAAATAATCAAAAATCATCAAAAGCTTTACTAAAAAGGTAGGTTTTCAAAGCTCCTTTAAAGCTTTGGACAGTCGGGCAATTTCGCACCTGAAAAGGTAGAGAATTCCACAGAGGCAGGACCATGAAACTAAAAGATCTTGCCCCTGAAGTTTTTAAGTGAACTGTGGGAATCTCTAGCAACCCCTCATCAGTGGATCAGAGAGAGCGCGGGGGACAGTAGGGACAAAGGAGCTCTTTCAGGTAAGCAGGCCCCTGATCGTGTAGGGCCTTATAGGTCAGCAAACCAACCTTGAAGGTGATTCACCAGCAAACTGGCAGCTAGTGCAGTCCGAGGAGCACAGGCATTATATGACTGGACCTAGAAGAACCAGTCAACAGCCTGGCTGCCGCATTCTGCACTAGCTGCAAGCGGCGAAGTTCAACCCCCGGTAGCCCAAGGTAAAGGGCATTGCAGTAGTCAAGGTGGGAGGTGACGAAGGTGTGGACCAAAGTTGGAAGATCCTCTGAAGGAACTAGGTGCTTCAACCGGGCGATGTTCCTTAGATGGTAAAATGAGGTTTTGACAACCGCTGACACCTGAGATTTAAAAGTCAGACAGTCGTCAAATACAAAGCCCGGGTTCCGCATCCAGTCTGAGGTAGTCAACTGGACACCCCCAAGCCATAAGCCCGAGGGTGATCCAGCTAACAAACTCACCTCCCAGATACCCTGGTCCACAACTAACACCTCAGTTTTTTCAGGGTTCAATCGCAGCCAACTCACATTCATCCAGTCTTGGATTTCAGGAAGACAGTTGTTAAAGACCGAAATGGCAGCATCCTGGCCGGGCACAAAGGACATGTACAGCTGGGTATCATCTGCATAGCAATGAAAACCCAAACAGGTCCTTCTATCTCTCGCTATTAGGAGGTTATTTAGTACCCGAACAAATGCTGTCTCGGTATTATGCCTTTTCCTAAATCCAGACTGGAGAGAATCATAGACGTTGTTGGTCAGATGATCATCTGACTGCGATGCAACCACCTTCTCAATAACTTTACCCACAAAGGGTGAGTTAGAGACAGGCCTGTAATTTTCCAGACAGTCCAGGTCCAAGGAGGACTTCTTATGAAGGGGCTTAACTACAGCCTCCTTAAGAGGATCTGGAAAAATTTCCCTCTCCAAGGACCTCCAGACTATCTCAGCAAGGACTGGGCCAGTTTTATCCACACAATCCACTAAGAGACATGCGGGGTCCAGGTCCAAATTACAGTTGGTCGGAAGCAGTAATTCGATGGCCATCACAATGTCATTGATTGTGGGGAGGGGAAGTCAGACCATACAAACTGGGTGTCCGGCATCTCCTGCCGACCATCACAACTCCCATTGGAGAGGGTCAAGTGGACATCCGATCTGATTTTGGCAACCTTATCTGCAAAGAACAGAGCAAACTCCTCACACCGTTCCTGAGAAAAGGCTCTTCCGGGCTGAAGACAGATTGGATTGCACAGTCTGTCCACTGTCCAGAAGAGCTGAGCTGGTCTATTCTGTGCAGCCGCAATCTCTCTGGACAGGAATTCTGCCTTCTTATGAGAGATTGCGGATTGATAGACCACATAATGGTCCATCAAACTAAGTTTGTCACCATCCAGACCCGACCTCCGCCAGCAACTATCCAACCTTCATCCAACTCTCCTCAACTCCCTCAGAGTCTCATCAAACCAAGGATACCTGGGGTGAAGAGTGAGAGGATGAACATGAACAAGAGCAATGGAATCCAGTGCCCCTGCTACTGCCTTATTATAGGCAAGTACCAGCTCTCCTGGATCCATGCAATCTCTCGGTAAGCCCGATAGGTCCAGCACTGCCATCAGGTCATCTGAGGAAACACCCCTTAATGGGCGGTACTGGACCATTTCCATAGGGGCTGACCTACTAGGGGTGGCCTCAAAACTGAACTCAATGGAGTGATGGTCCGATCATCTGACCAGTTCCACCACCAAGTTGGATATCTCCATCCCCAGAAGGAACACCAAATCCAATGAATGACCACCAATATGGGTCGAGGAGGAAATAACCTGTGTGAAGCCCAGTGAAATCATTAACTGGAGGAAGTCTTGACCAAAATGCGAGAGTTCATCATTGACCCAGGCATTGAAGTCCCCCAGAACCAACCATCTGGGGGACCACGATGCCAGGTCGACAATGAAGTCTGCAACTTCCCGCAGGAAAACATTCTCATCACCTGGTGGACGGTATATGAGAAGTATCCTGTGCCCCACACCCTCGCCTAACATACTTTCAAAGGATTTGGTCATTCCCACTGGCACCTCCATTAGGCCCAGTTCTGTTCTAAAGCAGAGAGCAACACCCCCGCCCCTACAATCCACCCTCGGGTGGTGTATCGCCGAGTACCCGGCTAGAACTGCTGCCGCCAAAACTGATCCAGCATTTTCATCCAGCCAGGTCTCGGTGATGCACACCAGGTCAGATGACCCAACAAAATCAGCTATAATAGCCGCCTTGTTTTTAATAGACCTGGCATTGCACAACACCACCCTAGTAGGATGAGCCTCCGAGAATGACCGTGCTACCTGCTGACTATAATCAGAACCCTTGGGTATGGGCACCAGACAGGGATGTCCCTTTTCCTGGGCCCATTTTTCCCCAGGACGTCTTCTTGTCCCCTCTATCCCTATCTGCTCACTCCTTTCCATTCCCCCTCCAGCCCCAGCCCCCATCCATCTCCTTCTCCCCACAATCCCCAAGCCCTACACCATCTATAGACCTCTGGTGGTAAAGGGGGACAAGAAAAAGGAAGAAGGTCCTTGATCTTGGAGGGGGAATAATACCCGACTGTCCTAGAGTTGTCCCAGCACATAATTAACACAACAAATAAGCAATCTAAAGAATTAACCCACCTCTAAAACTTAAATAAATACAAAGCTCTGTAATGAAAGTAAAATACAGTTTAACCAAACCTAAGACTATTAATTTTAAGGACTCTTACTCCCCCAAACCCAAATAAAAGAATAAAACAAATACAGAACATTAACTAAATTCCCCTTCCCCACCTTATCGTCTCATCACTGGGGAAGACAGAAAAAACAATGTACCTTAAAATCAATAATTAAACTTATTTAATTCCCTCCCCATTGAGTCCTCTCACCACTGGGGAAAGAGGAAAATACTCCAAATATCAAACAATAATATAAGCTATAAATCTAATAAACAAAATAACTAAATAACTGGATATAGAGTCCTCTCACCACCCAAATGTCCAGATAAAAATAAAATGTTATAAATCAATTCCTTTAAACCAAACAAAATATCTATAACTTAAAAAATAAAAAGATTAAAGTCTGAAGACAAATGTCCACCACAATTTCATGAAGCTGTAGGCTGGCCAGTAACCAGTTCACCGCTCTCACAGGTGAAAACCAGATAGATACTGCAGATCACTCTCAAAATAAGTCAGAAATTTGTCTCTCCAAATAATAGTTCAGGTTTTAAAATGAGCTCCCACTTTCACTTGTAAACCTTAAACAGAAGTCTCATCTTCAAATAAATAAGAGCAGTCTGAATTAAAGTTCACTGCAAACCCACAGAGCAGGGAAGATCCAAAAATCAAGCATCCAACTAAATTTAATAACTCACAATTAAAACCAGCTAGAATGGAGCAGAGAAAATCAGTCCAGGATACCCAGAGGATAGCAGTACACTTCCTTCACACAGTCAGGAGACAAATGATCAAGTTCTTCATGCAACCTGCTAAATTATAGCAGACATCGCATTCCAACGCCAAATATTCCACAAGTTCAGGACACCTGGCTTCTCTCACCCGGCCATAGGGAGATCCTGACCCCTAACCCAGTCCCTGTCCCCAGATCCACTCACCACCCTGGCTGCCCGCCAACTGCCAAGTGGTGAACGCGGAAGAGCCAAAGGTACAGCCTCCCTACAGCAGCGACACCACGGCTCACCACTGGCTCAAGATCAGGGCTATGGAAGGATGTCCCCCCAGTTCACCAGCAACAGCAAAAACACTCCAGGCTCCTGGCCACTTGTAGAAATCTCATCCGACTGTGGCAAAGAAAGCACAGCTCACCAGACCACTCGCTACTTCCTCACAGCACTCCAGGCATTCCTGATTGAATCACGCTGCTCCTTAGTCAACAGATTGCTTCCTTACTCCGGGCTCCACTCACTTCACTCTGCCCCAACTCCTAGTACAGTTCCTGGTTGAATCCCAACAGCCACGATCCTTAAACATGATCCTTGAACACGATTCCAAATCAGGAAAAATAAAACTAAAGAGTTTATCGAACAAACAAATGAACAATAACGAATTAAAACAATAACAAAGTAAAATGAGCAAAATAACAATAAGATAAACTTAAAAACAGAACTCTAAACTCCCACTCCTGAGGGCTAGCCCAGCATGGCTGCCATCTTGACATACCATGGGTTCAGCTTGGAGGCAATACCAAAATCTGCAGACTGCAGAATGCTGGAAATATGGGTACTGCCGTCAAATACAGTACTTGCAGCATGTGTTCCATTAAGAGACAGCTTCTTCTATTTCTGCTTGTTTCTACAGTAGCACCTGCTGTACATTTAACAATGTCTGCCTCAACACCCATAGAAGTTGGAAAGCCTCACTGATACAGGCAGTGTCCCCACTCACTGCCTGTGTGGCAAGTTCAAAAGGCCTCAGAATCTTGATCAGGCCATCCATTAATCATCACTGATCTGTTGTGAGAGACAATGATACTCCAGAACTGTCACACCTTGTGTGCTGCAGCAGGTATTCAGAGATCACTTTGTACTGCTTGTAGAAAGACTCGGTCATGCAGAGTGTTGAGTTCCATCTGCTGATGACTTCCAGCTGCAGACAGTGATAAGGCACCTTGGTTTGCATCATTAGCTGCCTCAGATTGTCACGAGCCTCTCCAGAACAAGCAATACGGGCACAGATGTGACAGGCCACCGTCAACATTGACTTGATATCAGAATATGATAGAAACTCTTTCACTAGTGCATTAAGACAGTGTACCATGCATGGAACCCAGAGAAACCCACCATCACTAATGCATTTAACCACATTAGAGCTATAATCATTCACAATGAAACTTGGTTTCAGGGAATGTGGGTGCAGCCACTCATCAATTTCAACCAGGAACTGCTTTAACATTTTTTGACCCTTGTGTGAGCCTGTTACACATTTTATTGCCAGTGTGGCATGCTGGTGAATATTCAGAATGTTGTTACCACCACAGTTGGGCTTTCTACAGTTTTTCTCCATTCTAATGTGAAATACTACCCCAGATAACTGTGCCAAATAGACTTTAATGCATAAAAAGCTACCAGTTGTTTGGCTACTGGTCCACACATCCATGCTAAGATGTATGTATGATGATGCTGAATGCTGTAGAGCATGTATTATTGTGCGTGTCACTGTCCTATAAAGATCCAGGATGGCACAGGTGGAGAAATATGCTCAGACAGAATCTACCATTTTGTACAGGCATGTGCTATCAACCTCTGGAATCCTACATTCACCATAAAAGAGAATGGCATTTCAGCAGTTGCTGCACGGTAACCTTCTCAGAGGTGCTGCTCATCTATGGTGTAGGAGAGGCTAGGGTGTTCCGCACCATGGGATTCAATCAGTGGTTGGAAAACTGGTGTGGAGCTCAGGGATTTGGCTTCATTGGGGACTGGAGATCCACCTGGAGTGATGCAAGCCTATACCGGCATGATGGGCTGCATCTGTCCAGGAGCAGAACCAGTATCCTAGGTGACAGGTTTAAATGCTTCATTGGCAAGCATTTAAACTAGCCAAGGAAAGGCACTGGAAAGGAGCAGGAAACCTTAGCCCCCAAAAATCCACAGTAGTAAGTGCGGTAAACACCAACATAGAGGTGTCGATAGGAGAAGGGCAGGTAAATGGAGAAAATGACAAAGGCAAGAAGGACAGGGATGGGGCAAAAAGGAGTAAGGCCATCAGGAAATGGAGGGTAGTGAGTACCAATGCCCGTAGTCTGGGCAACAAGCTTCCTGAGCTGGTGGCCTTGATGGAAGAGGGATGCCTAGAAATCATAGAAGTCACAGAAACATGGTACACAGAGAACCATGACTGGGATGTTAACATACCAGGGTACATAACCTACAGGAGAGACAGGCAGGGGAGAAGAGGGGGAGGAATAGCTCTCTACATAAAGGAAGGAATAAAAGCAACTGAACAAAAGAGTAAACAGGGAGGAGAGGAGGCACTGTGGGTCACCTTGGAGACTGGAAAGGGCACCATAATCTGCACAGGGGTTGTGTACAAACCCCCATGTCAGGGGGAGGGAATGGACAAGGATATGATAGAAGGCATTCTTAGAATGGCAGAGAAAGGGGAGATACTGTTGATAGGAGACCTGAATATGCCAGATGTTAACTGGAGCACATTTGCTGCAGCCACATCCAAGAGCAGGGCCATTCTTGATGCCCTACAGGTGGCAGGCCTCAGACAGCTAGTTTCAGAACCCACTCATGAGGGAGCAATCTTAGACCTCGTACTCTCAATCGGGGCAGTGAGAGGATCTCAGATCTAGAAGTGGGTTGCCATCTGGGAACAAGTGACCATCAAACAGTGTGGTTCACGTTAAACTCAGCTACAGAGTCAAGCCATACAAAAGTGAGGGTACTGGACTTTAGGAGGGCTGACTTTGGCAAGATGGGAGAGTGCCTCAGAAAAGCACTAGCAAACATGCTAGAAGGAGGTGTGGAGCAACAATGGAGAATCATCAAAACTGCCATCACAGAGGCAACAAGCCTTTGTGTGAAGCAAATAAACAAATCAAAACAAAAGAAAAAGCCACTATGGTTCTCAAAAGAGGTGGCTGTGAAAGTCAGGAAGAAAAAGATAGCATCCCAGAAGTATAAGGAAACACAGAAGGAGCAGGACAGAGAGCTGTACCAGTTAAGGCAGAAGGAAGCAGGGAGGGAAGTCAGAATAGCAAAGGCCCAAACTGAGGATAAGATAGCCAACTTGGTTAAGAAGGGGGATAAAACCTTTTATAGGTACATCAGCGAACGTAGAAAGACAAAGGGAGGGTTAGTAGGCTGAATAGAATGAACGGTGGGTGAGCAGAGGGGGACAGTGAAAAAGCAGGGATACTGAATGAATATTTCTGCTCAGTATTCATAAAAGAGGAGGGGAAAGTGCCTAATCCAATTAACAGAAGCACTCTTAATAGGGGGGTCGATCCCAGTCCTTTCACAGAAGAAAGGGTTCTGCAAGAACTCCTAAAACTGAAGCTAGACAAAGCAATGGGACCTGATGGAATTCACCCCAGAATTCTAAAAGAATTAAGGGGAGAACTAGTGAAACCACTGGCTACTCTTTTTACTAAATCATGGGAGGATGGTGTGGTACCTGAGGACTGGAGGAAGGCGGATGCGATTCCCCTTCACAAAAGCGGGACCAAGACAGAGGCAGGAAACTACAGACCTGTCAGTCTGACCTCTGTGGTAGGGAAAGTGATGGAATCACTTCTGAAGGAAACAATAGCTTAGTACCTAGAGGTCAGTGGGGCACAGGACCCAAGGCAGCATGGCTTCACAGCGGGAAGGTCATGTCAAGACAAATCTAATAGATTTCTTTGACTGAGTGACCAAAGAAGTAGACCAGGCAGGGGCTGTGGACATGGCCTACCTAGACTTTAGCAAGGCATTTGACACAGTCACCCACAAAAGATTAATAGTCAAATTAACCAGCCTGGAAATGGGTCCCAGGGTGGTAGCCTGGGTAAAACATTGACTGGACAACAGGACACAGAAGGTAGTTGTAAATGGAGTCCACTCTGAAGAAAGAGGGGTTACTAGTGGGGTACCGCAGGGTTCAGTATTGAGTCCAGTCCTTTTTAATGTCTTCATAAGTGACATTGCAGAGTGAATGGAAGGAAAAGTATGCCTCTTTGCAGATGACACAAAGATCTGCAACAGGGTAGATACACAAGGAGGCATGGAAAGGATGAGGAGGGACTTGGCAAGGTTGGAGGAATGGTCAGAAGTATGGCAGCTGAGATTCAATGCAAAGAAGTGCAAAATAATGCACCTGGGAAACAAGAACCCAGGGGAAGAATACACAATGGGGGGGTAGTAACAACAACAAAAAAGGAAAGGGACCTGGGGGTAATCATATCAGATGATCTTAAGGTTAGCAAGCAATGTGAGAAGGCAGTAGGGAGGGCTGGGGGTATACTGGGATGCATAGGGAGAGGCATCAGCAGCAGAAAACAGGAAGTTGTTATCCCTCTGTACAGACAGTTGGTGAGACCCCATCTGGAGTACTGCATCCAGTTCTGGAGACCCCATTTCTGCAAGGACATAGACAGGATAGAGGCAGTCCAGAGGAGGCTAACTAAAATGGTGCATGGTCTGCAAGAGAAGCAGTATGAGGAGAGACTAAAGTAGCTTAATATGTATACCCTTGAGGAAAGAAGGGAGAGAGGGGACATGATAGAAACGTTTAACTCATTGCCTCCACAGGCTCACTCTCAGATTACACCACTTGCCTCCAGAATCTCCTGTATACTTTTAACAGTGAATCCTGTGCCTTTCTAAGCAAAATCAAGCCATAGTCAGCATGTTGCAAACAAATGCTAATAGCTCAATAACTGTACATGCTAGACACAAAGTAAGAGTGGCAGAGTTATTCAGCACAAAATTGCCTTACCAATGGTGGCATGCATGTAATAATAAGTAATTTAGTTTTTTTTTCTATGCTGGTCGAAAGAGCAAACTAAATATTTTTTCACTAAAAAAGTGCAACTTAATCCATTTTTTGTTGGAAAATATGTAAAATATCAACACCAAATTAAGCATACAGACATTAGATGGTGTTTTAATATTATGATAGTTAAAAAAAAATATATCTTTTTACTATAAAACGTAATTTTTCCCCATTTTAGTCAAGGTGCTTTGGTGAGATTTGAGGGCTGAATCTCAACCACACACACCATATCATAAACAAATGTGTAAAACTCCAAAAGTGTACATGATACACACAAAGTATCAGCATGAAAGTTGATTAGCACAAAAATGCCTTTCCAATGATGCTATGCAACCAGTTGTAATCAATATGGTTTTTATTTTATACCTGCTGAAGTGCCAAAAAAGTGAATTTTATTCAAGCTGCTTAGGTGAATCTTGATGGAAAACATGTCAGCCATACATACCATACCATAAACAAATGTGAATAACTCCTAAAGTATACATGATATACACAAAGTATCAGGGGAAAAGTTGTTCAGCACAACATTGCCTTCCCAATGGTGGTATGCAAATAATAATATGTAATTTTGTTTTGTTTTTTTAAGCTGGTTGAAACAGCAAAAAAAAATATTTTTTCACTAAAACAGGCAACATAAGCCATACACACCATACTATAAACAAATGCAAATAACTCCTAAAGTATACATGATATGCACAAAATATCAGTGACAGAGTTGTTCAGCATAATTTTACCTTTCCAACGGTGCTATGCAGTCAAATATATATTATATTCTGTTACACTATATATTAAAATATATAAGTGACTTCTCCAGACGTTGCTTGGGCACACTGGGAGTCAGTAGCCGACTTCTGCAGACGTACTCAGGACACACCAGTGTTTTTTTACTGACGACTACAGGCGTCTGCTAGGAGACAATGAGTTAAGTACCTCAGTGGAATCAACAAAGTCCAAGAGGGTAGCATCTTTCAGAAAAAGAGACGTGCAAGAACAAGGGGACACAATTTAAAGATGGGGGTGGTGGTTCAGGGGCAATGTGAGGAAGTATTATTTCACAGAGAGGGTAGTGGATGCATGGAACAGCCTTCCCGAGGAGGCTGTGGGGTCTAAAATTGTGGGAGAATTCAAGAATGCATGGGACAGACATAAGGCAATTCTTGTGGGGGGTAGGAAGAAATAGGCTGTTGGTTAACTAGGATCTGCGGCCTACCCTGTAGGTAGGGAAATGGGCAGACTAGATGGGCCATGCGGTCCTTATCTGCTGTCAAAGTCTATGTTTCTATGTAACAGCATGATTTGCTGGGTATTTGCTATGATGCTGAAACATGCTATGCAATGTAGGCTGCACCTTCCAGGGTACTGGGCTTGGTAGATGAAACAGTTGGAATCTGCACTCTAGCGGGATGGGTGATGGGATAGCTTATGACTTGGGGAGGGATCACAGATGCTGAACAAATTAATGTCATGATGTTTTGTATTTTATGGACTGTGGTTGATATGCTACATAGACTTTGGCTACTACCACTCAAACCACCACTGCTACTCTGGCCACTACTACACAATCTCACCAACTTTTCCTCCTCATTGATGTAATAGGCTTCCCTGGTCATGCCTGACTCCACCAGGACTGTATCCATGCTACTTCTGAATGTCTAGCACAATGAGGATGATATTAGTTGTTTTAGATATAGTATTCTTCTCTCACAGAACCTACACTCATCTTACAACATTGCTGCTACAAGCAATTAC
Source organism: Neoceratodus forsteri (assembly GCA_016271365.2). NCBI lineage: Eukaryota > Metazoa > Chordata > Ceratodontiformes > Ceratodontidae > Neoceratodus > Neoceratodus forsteri. Next base: position 847,434,928 of record CM057450.1, on the reverse strand, counting down.
AGCTTTAATACAGCATGTGTTTCCAGGCATTTCTATTTGTAGATTTTGGAACATATCACATTAGTGGGCTACCAGTAGTTACATACAGTAAAAGCAGCACCAAAAATATTTTCTTTGCAAGTTTGTTCTCTTTTTTAACATGGACGATACGTGACTTGGAATTCAGAGAATAAGGAGACACGCAAAAACTTAAGTAATTAATAAGACATTACTGTCACTATTACAATAAACATAACTTTAAAAGCTGAGCAACATAATGGGAATCCATACAGTCAAACCACATTGACAAAAATAATTAAATAAAACGCATCAAACTGCTGTATGGAACTAAAAGTACAAATCACAGACAACAGAAAAAATAAGGGAAAACACCAAGGACAACAATACTACTCACAGAGACAGGGCTGGCTTGCTTGCTGATGGCTAGAGATGCAGTAAAATGTAATTTTGAAGATGAAATCATAGCAAAATTGCCAATTTTGCCTACTGATACATTTTGGGAAATTATGGCATTTCGGTGAAATTTCACCACCAGTTTCGCCTGCGCATCTGAAGCAAAATTAGGCAAAATTGGGCATTTCGCTCTGCAGGTGGTCACATGGTTGAGTCTAATCTGCAGTAAGTGAGTGGTTCATTTCCTGTGCTATGTATCTTGAGAAAGCAGGCATCGTTTATACTGTACTCCCTGTGACTGCAGAGTGCACTGTTACACCTAAATTGCTAATTTGTGCGATTTGTTTCAAATTTTTTCTTGTCTGTCTTTGTCATAGTTCATATTATAGTACCTAGTGATTGTGTTTGTGTGTGTGTGTGATTTTCTGTGTGTGTGTGATTTCCCCCACATTGGCTCTCTCTGAGTCTCTAGCGCTGCTTCTTTGTTTTGTTTGTTTGTTTGAATTGGTGGTGCTTGTGGATTGTGGATGTAATGGAGAAGGGTGAAGACAGTGGGGCACCTGTATGTTCATTTCATCTAACCCTCCCAAATGAAATACCACAGCAGGAGGCTTTTTGCTCCAGCACTATCACCCAGCAGCAAACTGTGCCCCTTCACCAGCAGCAGTTGGAGACAGTGCCCCCTTCCCAGCACCAGAAGGATACTGTTCCTCCACCCAGGCAGCAGGAGACTGTACCCCCCTCCCAAGCAGCTGCCAGAGTTAGTGCCTGGGGCATTATCTGCGGCACCCCCCACATGGCTCCATCATCCCCGAAGTTTTCCTGTCTGGAATTTTTTCTACTTAATATTGGTTGGTGACCCAGTGGTCATGTGCAATCTTTTTGGGCAGGAAGTGCATGGAGGAAAGTGTGGATCATACTTTGGGACAACCGTCCATCATAGCCACATGATCCACTACCACCTGCCGCAATGGTACCTCAAATTGCAGGAGGTGGCGGCATCATCAAATGCAGCTGTGGGGAGCAGTGTAGGCATAAGCACTGAAGGGGCTGAGCAGAAGGGAGGCATGGCTAGACCAGTTAAATGTTCCCACCGTGCTTGTCATACCGGAAAACAGCACCAGTCAGTAACATCAAGACCCCTTCAGGGCCCTCCCTGTTCAAAGTCAGCAGCTCAGGCAGCCCCTGCCTTGCCAGCAGTGCCAGTGACACATATAGACTTATCCACTGTCCTGTCTGCAGTCCAGCATGTCCGACAAGAGTTAATCGATTTCAGACAGGAATTTTGTGATGCCAGGGGGGAGGGGAGAGAGATTTCTAAATTGCAGTGTGATCTTGACAAAAAGCAAAAAGCAAAAGCTGACTGCACACGTAAAAGGAAATATCCAAATCAGGCTCAAACACTAAGTTAACGTATGAACATTTGTTTGCTGAATAAGTGTTATAGCCTGTTGCAGCCACATAACCATTCACCTTGGTGCTTCGGGAAGACACCCTTTGTCAGGAGGCCTGGCGCTTAATGTGGCAGAACAAATTATTTTGTTTTAATTTTTCTATCTTCCATTCTGTTGTTTGTATGGCCCCTATAAAAAAATAACAAACAAAAAAAAGCTATTCTATCCTCTTTAATCTACATCCATTCCGTAAGTCCTCTTGTTTCTTTATTTTGTACTGTATGTAAAATAATTTTATTGACTGTTGCTGTTGCTTGTTTCTGTCTTATGCTCCCTATTGAATTCAGTCCCTTTTCTTGTTCTCTATTAGTTATCCCCACTCAGTGTTGTATTGCCCTTGTCCTCCTGATCCTCCAGAATTCCTGAAATGTTTCCCAGAAAATGTTGCAGTTCATTCAGACAGAAATTTGGTGTCACACATGCAGTTGCATGGTTCACATCCCACCACCAGGAGGACCCAAATCAGTTGTTTTCTGAACCATTTCTAATGATTTTCAGGCCTCACCAAGGTGGTGCGACTGCCTAACATGCCCAACAAGTCCATAAATGTTTCTGCAAATATTTTACAGTAAATTCTGACCTAAATCAGGTGTCTGATATGCTGTAATATGTTGCATGCCTTTCACCTGGATCAAAACATGTTGTTTGGCACACTGTTTACCAATGGTTTAAAGCCTAATCATGGTGTTGCCACTACCTAACATGGCCCAGATGTCCTGAAATGTTTCCCAAAACATGTTACAGTACATTCAGGCAGAAATCAGGTGTCAGACATGCAGTTACATGGTTCTCATCCATCATCAGGACACAAATCTGCTGTTTTCTGCAGTTTCAAATGGTTTTCAGGACTAACTGTAGTGGTGCCACTGCCTAAGATGCCCCCATATATAATAGGGTCTGGTAGTAAACACCAGTGGTGTAACAGGGAGGAAAGGGTTAATATGGTAAGTAAATTAAATAGGAAAACAGGTACACTGCAATGCGGAGGCTAGATCACAATTTTAATTTATGTGAGCAATTCAACAATGCAGTGCACATGCGTATGAACAAGACACATGGTCAATGAACAATAATACTTTCAATAAAAACATAAAGCACAAGGGATTAAGCAAAAGGAAAACAGGAACAGAACTATTCAGAATGAGTAACTGTTCAGATAAAGTTACCCCAAAAAGGGTCAATATGTAAGAAAAATATAACAAATAAGTAGTATACCAATACAAATATTAAGACTTAAAAGAAATTACAGAAACTCACAACTTGTGAGAAATCCATAAAATATTAGGAACTAGCTGCTCTGCTTTCACATACACACACAGACACACCACATGGTCGACCCTCCCCACTCAATTTCTCACAGACACAGACACAGAGAAAACTGAAAACACTACCTAAGTTTAACTAAGTATTATCCAAAGATACCAAAACAAAAAAAGGTTCACTAGCAGCATTAGGAACCAAATAAAGATTTTGGGAGCAATTAACTCTCAAAAACACAAATGAAAAGGTTTTTGAAAGGTTTATTGGCTGTGATGCACGACACTGTACTGCTCTCTGACTCAATAGACAATATACTGGGCAGGAAACAGCCTGCTTGTGACATTTCAGCTATCTGCCTGCAATGCATTGCAATTTCTCTGGCAGAATTGACAAACATTGGCGAAATTAAGGATAATGGTGAAATTTTGCCTTACGTGAAAACGAAATTGGGTGAAAGTGGGTGAAATTCTGCACTACTCAAAATCGAAATTAGAGGCAAAATTATGTTTTGCCTAGGCAAAAAAGTTTGCATAATGAGGGAATTACATGAAATATTTCACTAGGTGAAATTTTTCAATTTTGCTCATCTCTACTGGTTGCTGGCTAACACAGCTCCCCTCCACCACAACACTGCTTCACTACACAAAATGAAACAACTACTTTAAAGTAAAGTAATCAGAAAAAAATACAAAAAAATTTGCTAATATAGAGGCACAGAGCACACTAGATACTTTTAGGAGTGATTTTGTTAAATAGACTGTGTGTTTTAAGCACTTTGGAAAGGTTTCGGGACATAAAGTTTCAAAGCAGGCTTCACACCAAGTTTCTTCATAAGACTGCACAGAATTCAGCCTACACATGGCGGTGCAGCTGACTGCAGTACTATGTGACCTCCTGTCCTGTGGAACATTGCAAACTTTGCATGTGAGCCCAATTCATAGGCGATATTAGCAACCATATTATCTGCAAAGTTTTAACTGTGATGCAAATTAGAAATTTCCATTACAGATTAAATTTGTGAACTAAGGTGAATTCACACATTTCTAAATGAAGCAATGTTTTCTACCTTCACACACCTCTATGTACAACAACAAAACATTCCATCTATTGAATATGTGGAAAGACAGAGGAACGACAGGTGGGGAGAGATTACATTTTTCTAGTTACTGTTAACAATAACAAATATCTGGTTTTAATAAAAAATAGTATTTTTTTAACTGTTTCTCAGTTTATCCATTTTATAAGCACAGTAAAACACTCTAGGCCATTGGCTGTCTGGGGTTAATGCACTTGCAGGTGCTAAAGGTACTCAGCAGAAGACCTTGGGCATGCATTAACTACAGAAAACAAATACCCTCTCTTTTCTTATTATTTACTTATAAAAGCAGGTTAGACATTTCCTTACTTCAGATTGGCTAAACATGTTCTGAGACCCATATCTTAATGCTCGACAACTAACTGGTTGGAAAACTTTCAAAAGTGTAATTTGGAATTTGGGAAACTCACATACAGAGTTTATGAGCCACTTCACTTATTATTGATCGCAATCACTAGAATAGCTGCCACCTTTATGCAAGTTTATACAATATGTGTAGGGTAAATTTGGACAAGATAAATAGGAGATATAATATGGCCTGACTGAAGATATTCTATTAATCTTCACAAGGGGCCAATTATGTCATGGTATCTCACAAGTGTCAGAAGCACAGGTGAGGTATCTTGATGTCATTGGCCTTGAGTGAAGATAAATATGATGGGCCAGGATTTTCAAAACTTCAAAAATGCCACAAGCCCCTGGTGCGCTGAACATATATGTCACAATTAGTTTGGTGACCTGTATTCCAATTAGAAAGACAGTGATGGACAACAGTCGCAGCTAAACTGAAAAATCACTTTTAAACAAGCCATCATCATGACAAGAACCCACATTAGTGTTTCTGCATAAATCACTGTACTTGAGTGCCTGTCAGGTGGCATTTCCCTTTTTTTCATGTTTATCAGCAGTAGCTCCTAGCAAAAAAGCAAATGGAGCAGTAAATAAAATGCATTTTTGGTGCTTTCATATAGCTGCAGGTTTTAAATGACACATATGTTACTACTCAATGATAGCTTCACTGAGTCAAGAAGTGTCTCAGAAGTTAAATATCACATTTGTTAGAGGTCCAGCTTTTCTTCTCATCCTTGGCAGTGAAGTGATTTTTAAAAAATACTGAGGTCAACTGTCAGTAAAGAAAGACTGCTGAGTTGTTTACACCCCCATAGCTCCCCTGCATCCTCACAGCTTGCCCTGATGTATATAAAAGGCAGCATAAAAAAGTATGATCATTTGGAAGGTGAAAATGGAAGAAAAATGAAAAACCCCAGTAATAAAGTGATTGTAAATCTTTCAATTGTATGTTGCTTTATACACAATGCAGTGCAAGGAGTGCAGGGATGAGAGAGTGAACTCAGATCAGTGGGAGTAACTCAGGAGCAAGCCTCATTCTTTAGTGACATCTTATCACTAATTGTTTTAGTCAGCTTTTTTTGTGATCATCACATTTTACATTATAAATCAGTAATGCAATTTCAGTCAAGTCAGGACAGAAGGCTTACTTTCTCTCTTATCCATTGTACAGTGTGCTCTTGTGCAGAAATGCTAGGAGGGAGTGTTCCACATCAACACCAGGAGGCAGCATGGCACAGTTAAAAAGAAAAAGGAAAAACTAAATGTATTATAAATCACTTGAATTAAATTTGAGTGATTTATAATAAGTTAATAGGGCCTCCAAGGGACGTCTCCTATGGTACAAGAGACTCCTCTCCTGAGGTTTGGACAGACAGAACCTCTCAGCTTCGTTTCACAGTCCTCTCACCCAAACCCAAGCTCAGAAGCTCTGAGACCATAAAAGATATCCCTCGGAGGCCCTGTTAACTAATATAAGTTTCACAGTGAAGTATGCGGGAATGCTGGTCAGGAGAATACATATATTGTATGTAGACAGAGAGAAAGAGTGGTACATCTATGCTTCTGCTCCAGTGTTTCTCGTGTCTGTGCACTTAAAACAGCAGTGTCTGTTGGCATTATTGCTGTTTTAATCTGATAGAGGATATATCTTTTTCATTTACCAACTATCAATAGCATACAGGCATAATTAGATGGTTAGCATGGACTCTCACCCATTCTGCTAGCATGCAATCTTGTCTACCAACCATGATATTGTTCTTGGGGTGGGGGATAACATGGTATAGAAACATAGAAACATAGACTGTTATGGCAGATAAGGACCCTTTGGCCCACCTAGTCTGCCCATTTCCCTACCTAATGAATAAGCTGCAGATCCTAGTTAACCAGCAGCCTACTTTCTCCTACCCCCCACTAGAATTGCCTTATGTATGTCACATGCATTCTTGAATTTCCTCACTGTTTTTGACTCCATGACCTTCTCAGGAAGGCAGTTCCATGTATCCACAACCCTCTCCATGAAAAAAATACTTCCTCACATTATCTCTGTGCCATCATCCTCTATCTTCAGATTGTGCCCCCTTGTTCTTGCACATCTCTTTTTCTGAAAGATGCTACACTCTTGGACTTTGTTGATTCCCTTGAGGTACTTAAAGGTTTCTATCATGTCCACCCTCTCCCTCCCTCCCTCCCTTCTTCCCTCTAGTGTATACATATTAAGCTCCTTTAGTCTCTCTTCATATGTCTTCTGATGCAGACTCTGCACCATTTTAGTTGTCCTCCTCTGGACTGCCTCCATCCTGTCTACGTCTTTGCAGAGATGGGGTCTCCAGAACTACATGCAGTACTGCAGATGGAGTATCAGTATCACCAACTGTCTGTACAGAGGGATAACAACTTCCTGTTTCTACTGGTGATGCCTCTCCCTATGCATACCAGTATCCCCCCAGCCCTCCTTCCTGCCTGCTCACATTGCTTGTCCACCTTTAGGTCTTCTGATAGGACTACCCCATGGTCTCTTTCCATTTTTGCTGTTCTTAGTATTTTACCCCATATTGTGTACTCAGTGTGACAACAGCCATCTGCTTGTTATTTGTATTATATTTTTGCTATAAAATATATGTTTTTGAGTCCTACTTAGGAAACAGTCCAAGCAGCAGAGGCTAATGGGACATTAGATTTTTAAAAAGGAAATACAATGTTCTGGCCTTGCTTGCTGTCACAGCTAGCTTGTAAAAGCTGACTTACTAGGACTATAATAAAACCAGGTTATAAAACATTCCACTGCTTTGAAAACAGGCAGGTTGTCATACAGTATTGTATTTTATGACACATCAGAAGGGAAGCAGGTTCTGACAGATACCTTTGAAAATTCACTCAGCTAAGAGAAGTGTCTTTAGGATGTTCAGCTGAGAGATCAAAGGGGAGTACTGTCCTAACTTATGCTTTGATGAAGAGAGACTGTCTGTTATAATTTAATATTGCTATCTTTGCATATTTCAAAAAACTTTAAAATGAAATAATTTTGGTTATACCTGGTCATGTTACAAATTAATTACAGGATTAAGAGTGACCTAGTGCTGTGACATCACAAGGAGGGTGGGTCTTTAACTGATATTGCCAAGCTGGCTGAATGGACTGAGACACTTGTGTTTTGAACTTGCAAGGGACACTTGTGTTCCTGGACTCAAAGAGAGGCACTTCAGCTAAAATATATAATTTCAGCACCACTATTTACCAACTGAAACTGGAGTAAGATTAGATATTCAGTACAAGGCGGGTTTGTTTAAAATTGTCCATTTATTTTCTGACTGTACCCTTAATGTATATGTGTTCTGTGTTTTGTGAGTTTATTGTACTATTTTAAATTTTAGTAAACCTTGTTTTTCCTTAAAACTGCCTGAGACATTTTCTCATTTTGAGTCTGAATGGTGGAACAGTATTGATAATTGTGACATAACTGCTAAGCTGCCTAGTGTGTCACCTTATGCAGCCATGCTAAGAAGGATCTGTATAAAGATCCAGCAAGGTAAGAAAAATACCAGAGTCTCATTGAGTCAGAAAGGGCTCTGAACCAAGGTTGGTTGTATGCCCACTTGGCCAAGTATATTGCACTGCTTTCCTTGAAGAGAGTGTGGTATTTGGACCTGTTACCTGGGTGTGCTAGCTAAAAAGAGTTCATAAGAAACCTCAGAACTTGAGACTGGTAGTTGCACAGACCCAAAAACAAATAGGAGAGTGTCCCTGTTTGTCCCCTGTTTATGAACTGCACTTAAAGGTTAGGCACTGTGGTAGCAGAGGGCCTGACCCCAGGAGTGTGTTTGTGACATATTTGATTGCACAGCACTGGGATCTGAAAGATTTGTTTGCATACTGTACAATTATTTGGTGACACGAGCATTAACAGTCCAATGTGTTGGATTGATAAGTTGTAACAATTCACACACAAACCAGGCAGAGATTTTAAAAGAAATATATAATTTTGGTTACAGTCTAAGTTCCCTACCTGTTTTACTTTTTTTTTGGGGTGCAAGCTAGTGTAGCCGTACATTAGGGAAGAAGATGGCAGTGAGGGGCAAAACAAATAGCACCTCTTGGAGGTTCTCATGGCAGCTGATGCACAAGTGACTGCCCAGGACCTTGGGTCACAGTTGGTGACTGAAAAGGACCAGACCTTGGACATGGTGGTGCCAGTGTCCATCACAGTGTCCAGTCCCAGGGAGGAGGACAGCAGGATCAGTGGGAACCAAAAGCCACAGCAGCAGGGGAAGGTCACCACCATGCTGGAGCCAGAAGGGATCAGGCTGCAGCTAGCGTTGAGGAGAATTGAGCTGGAATTTGAAGAGAGGAAGTTCCAGATGGAGTAGAAGCAGGAAAAAGGAAACCAGCTTAAGAGAGAGGCTGAGGAAAGAGAGTGACAGCTTTAGAGGGAGGCCGAGTGAGAGGCGAGAGAGCACCAGAGGAAACTTGAACTGCAGAAGCTACTATTCCAATGATCAGTGCCAGAGCTGGTAAGTGGCATGGGTGAAACTGGAGATCCAGGACTGTGTTACAAGTTAAATTCTAAATTGATAGCAGAATTTAAAGAAAGGGAGGATATGGAAACATTTTTAAATTCATTTGAAAAGGTATGCATTCAGGAAAAATGTCCTCGAGAGTCTTGGAGCTTCCAGCTATCCCCGCTGCTTACTGGTAAAACTCGTGACACCTTGGAGCACATGGACAATCAGGACAGTAATGATTATGACAAACTTTAAGCTGCATTGCTTAAAAAGTATGAACTGACAGCAGAAATGTACAGGGTTAAGTTTTGTAAGCTCAGGAGAAGCCCTGACACGAGCTACGAGGAACTAGCCACCAAGCAATGTCAGTTTTTGAAATGTTGGTGGTAGGGGGTCAAAGCAGACTCGGTAGAGAAATTTGAGGATGTGGTACATTTGGAGAAATTCTTTTGGGCTTACCCCACAGATCTGAAATCCTGGCTAGAGGACCAAGATCCAAAAACAGTGCAGGAGGATGCCGAACTCTCGGACAGCTATGCCAGGAGCAGACCTGCTCTAAAATGTAGTGGGGCAGGTGTGTCAGCACAGAAAGGAAAAAGTGCACCTTCAGGGCAGCTAAAACCCTCACTGTCTAACCAGAAAGTGGGCAGCCCCAGGTTACAAAAAAAGGATTTGCATGATAAAAGAAATGATGATTGTTGGTTTTGCAAATGATTTGGGCATCTTCCAGGACAGTGTCCTAAAAGGGCACAGAGTGCACAGAGAGGTGCTCAAAAAGAGGTGGGTGCACTGCGTATCCCTGAAAGCATGCCTATAAACATGAGGGAGCACATACACCCGGTTAGTATAAATGGGGTCCAAACTCATGGGTTGAAGGACACGGGAGCATCCTTTACTTTGGTAAAAGGGGATTTGATTGAGCCTGAACAGGTTATACCTACTCAGTTTGTTACAGTACAGGGATTCACTGGGGAGGATAAAACTCTGCCACTTTCTAATGTTCTCCTGGACTGGGGTGAAAAAGGAAACACTATGCAAAAAGTTGCAGTGGCAGAAAATCTTGCCCCAGATGTGATTACAGGGAAAAATCTCCAAAAGGAAGTGGTGTGTGCTGTTACCCACAGTCATGAGGCAAAGGACAATTGTGGTTCCCTAGACCCCATAGAAGCCCCTGTGTAAAACACTGGGAGGCTGGTTCCCCAGCCTGTGTCCCCTGACATGGAGAGTAGTGAAAGAGAGATAAAAATTCCCCAGGTAGCAGTTAACAAAACAACTACAGGTTACTCTGAGGAGGGAGGGGTAACCAGTGGTCAGAGGGCTAGGTATGGCAGTGACCCTTAATGCCCTGACACTAGAGCTAGGGACCCTAGTTTAGAAACTGAAGGGACCCATCTCATGCCTTGGGAACATGTAAAGATTTTGTAGCTCCTCAGAAAAATGACCCTAGTTTAGAAGGACTGAGGGTTTGTGCAGAATTTTATGGGACACAGGGAGGTGACAGAAGACATAGCGTGTATTAGGACAATGGACTGCTCTATACGCTGGACATAAGGACAGAGGGAGGGCTGATGGGCAAACAGCTTGTCATTCTCCAGGGGTACCATGAGCAGCAGCTCAAGATTGCTCATGATATCCTCATGTCTGGACATCTGGGAATTGCATGCACTATGCAGCAATTGGTCCAGAAATTACCTTGGCCCAGCTTCACCCAGCAGGTGAAGGAATACTGCAGGTCTTGTCACTGGTGTCAAGAAATAGAGAAGGCAGGTAGCAAAACCCAAAACACCCTAATTCCCTTTCCCATAGTGGATGAGCCATTCCAGAGGGTAGGAATAGATATTGTGGGGCATTTGAATACCCCCAGCTCCTCCGGGAAGAGGTTTATCCTAACTGTGGTGGATTATGCCACCAGGTAGCCAGAGGCAGTTGCCCTATCCTCACTGAGGACAGACAAAGTGGCAGATGCCTTGCTAGGGATTTTCTCCCATCTCAGTTTCCCGCAGGAGGTTATCACTGATTGAGGGGGTTCTTTCATTTTGGACTTGATGAAGTGTTTCTGGGAGAAGTGTAGGGTGGTGCAGAGATGCATGACACCTTATCACCCAAAGCCAATGGGCTTGTGGAAAGTTTTAATGGTACTCTAAAATCGATGCTCCAATTGTTTGCTGAACAGCATGGGAAGGATTGGGAGAAATACCTTCCCCACCTGTTGTTCACATACAGGGAGGTGCCCCAATAGTGACAGGGTTTTCCCTCTTCAAGCTCTTATATGGGCACAGGGTGTGTGGGACACTAGACCTGAACTGGGAGGACTGGGAAGGCAAGTATGCCACCCAGGGAAATTCCATAGTGGATTATGTCCTTAAGTTTAGGAAAAAGGTGAAGGAGCTTATGGGAACAGCCCAGAGCAACTTGGCAGCTTCCCAGCAGAAGCAAATGGTATGGTACAACTGCAGAGGCAGAGCTTGCTCGTACACGGTGGGTCAAGAGGTCATGGTCCTAATCCCAGTCCGGAGGGGCAAGCTTCAGGCCAAGTGACCATACAAAGCAGTCATACAAGTGAATGGCATACATTATATTGTAGAACTGCCTGACAGGAGACATACCCAAAGGATGTACCATATCAACATAATGAAGCCATATGCAAATAGGGCTGACATGGTCTTTGCAGTCTGTGTTCCTAGGGAAGGGATGGATGAAGCAGACCCCCTTCTGGACTTGCTGGAAGAAAGCAAGTGGGATTCCTCTGCGGAGGCAATCAAACTGCCACCACAGTTGACTGCAGAACAGATCCAGGAATTAAGAGAGGTTTTAGCAGACTTTGTCCCGTTGTTTAATGCCAAGCCTGGACTAGCCCTCTTAACAATGCATGATGTAGATATGGAGATGCAAGTTCCCACACAGTGGACAGCATATCGGGTGTCAGGGGCCATCCAAAAGGACATGCCAGATGACTCTAATAGATTTATTTGACTGGGTGACCAAAGTAGTAAATCAGGGAAGGGCTGTGGACATGGCCTACCTAGACATTAGCAAGGCATTTGACACAGTCCCACACAAAAGATTAATAAACAAATTAGCCAGCCTGGGAGTAGGTCCCAGGGTTGTAGCCTAGGTAAAAAATTGGCTGGACAACAAGGCACAGAGGGTAATAGTAAATGGAGTCCACTGCAAAGAAAGGGAGGTTACTAGTGGGGTACTGCAGGGTTCAGTACTTGGTCTGGTCTTTTTTAATGTCTTTATAAGTGACATTGTGGCAGGACTAGTAGAAAACATATGCCTCTTTGCAGACAATGCAAAGATCTGCAACAGGTTGATACACGGGGGTGGAAAGGATAAGGAGGACTTGCCAAGGCTGGAGGAATGGTTAAAAGTATGGCAACTTAGATTCAATGCAAAGAAGTGTAAAGTATTGCACCTGGGAAACAAAAACATAGGGGAAGAGTACACAATGGGGGAGGAGGTATTAACAACAACAGAAATGGAAAAGAACCTGGGCGGGTAGTCATATCAGATGACCTAAAGGTAAGCAAGTAATGTGAGAAGGCAGTAAGGAGGGCTGGGGGTATACTGGGATGTATAGGGAGAGGCACCTCAGTAGAAAACAGGAAGTTGTTATCCATTTGTACAGACAGTTGGTGAGACCCCATCTGGAGTACTGCGTGCAGTTCTGGAGACCCCATCTCTGCAAGGATATAGACAGGATGGAGGCAGTCCAGTGGAGGGCAACTAAAATGGTGCAGGATCTGCACCGGAAGCTGTACAAAGAGACTAAAGGAGCTTAATATGTATACACTTGAGGAAAGGAGGGAGAGAGGGGACATGAGAGAAACTTTCAAGTACCTCAAGGGACTCAACAAAGTCCAAGATGGTAGCATCTATCAGAAAAAGAGATGTGCAAGAACAAGGGAACACAATCTGAAGATAGAGGGGGACAGCTCAGGGGCAATGTGAGGAAGTATTTTTTCACAGAGAGGGTGGTGATGCATGGAATTTTCTTCCTGAGGAGGTCATGGAGTCAAAAACAGTGGGGGAATTCAAGAATACATGGGAAAGACATAAGGCAATTCTGGTGGGGGGTAGGAAAAAGTAGGATGTTGGTTAACAAGGATCTGCAGCTTATGCAGTAGGTAGGGAAATGGGCAGACTAGGTGGGCCAAGCGGTCCTTATCTGCCATCAAAGTCTATGTTTCTATGTTTCTGTTAGGAGGGAGATGTAGGAAATGCTGGATTTGGGGGTAATCCAGAAATTCCACAGCCCCTGGGCCTCACACATTGTCCTTGTTCCCAAGTCAGATGGTTCTACTTGATTTTGTGTGGACTATCATGGGCTCAACACAGTCGCAAAGTCTGATGCCCACCCAATGGCACAGATGGATAAACTACTGGACAAGTTGGGATAGGTGACATATCTTACCACCATTTACCTGAGAAAAGGGTATTGGCAGGTGGAGTTAACTACCAGAGCTAGGGAGAGGTCGGTCTTCATCACTCCAGTAGGGTTATTTGAGTTCAAGGTAACACCTTTCAGAATGAAGAACACCCCTGTCACCTTCCAAAGGTTGGTGAGCCTGGTGTTACATGGTACTGAAGAGTACACCGTGGCGCACCTGGACGATATTGCCATCTTGAGTGCAAGATGGAAGGAACACCAGTCCCACCTTATGGAAGTGTTGGGCAGGATACAGAGGGCCAGGCTCACTGTGAAAGCTGAAAAGTGCCAGGTTGCCATGGCTTTGCATGTAGTGGGGGGGGGACCTCCATCCTAATCAAGCAAAGATTGAGGCAATAGAGGCATGGCCCAGACCTGAAACACAGAGTCAAGTCTGGAGTTTTTTAGGGACCGCAGAGTACTATCAAACTACAGTGCGCTTGCAGCTCCCTTATCTGGCCTGCTAAAGAAAAGAATGACTAAAAGGGTAAACTGGGAGCTAGCCTGTGAATGATCCTTTACACGGCTAAAGGAGGCATTGTGTGGAGCTCCTGTATTAGCCAGTCCAGACTACAGTAAACCATTTGTAGTCTAGACAGATGCCTCAGACGTTGGTATTGGGGCTGTACTTAGCCAGACTTCTAACCAAGGGAAAGATCACCCAGTTGTGTAGCTCAGTAAGAATTTACTTCTGAGGGAACAGGCTTATTCAGCAGTGGAGAAGGAATATCTTGCCCTGGTGTGGACACTTAAGAAATTAGAGCCATACATATACGGGTCGCACTTTGAGGTACAGACAGATCATCATCCCCTGGTTTGGCTGGCATAAATGGGTAAGACAAATGGTAAGCTTCAAAGATGGAGTCTTGTATTACAGGGATATGATATGATATGACCATTACCCACAAGGCCGGATCGGCAAATGCTGACAGTCTAGCGCACCAGTTAGAGCAGCGAATTGAATTTGGGAAACTCATCCGATACCTAGGAATTGATTCCCCAAAATTCAGCCTTGGAGGGAGGAGTGTGACAATAGCTGTCTGTTTGTTAGTATTTGTATTATAGTTTTGCTATAAAATATATGTTTTTGAGTCAAGCTTAGGAAACAGGCCAAGCAGCAGAGTCTCATGGGACATTGGATTTTTAAAAGAAAAAAAAGTGCTGGTCTTGCTTGCTGTCACGACTAGCTTGTAAAAGCTGACTTTTTGGGGCTATAATAAAACCAGGTCATAAAACATTCCACTGCTTTGAACCCAGGCAGCTTGTCATAAAGTATTGCATTTTACAACATATCAGAAGGGAAGCAAGTTCTGACAGATATCTTTTGAAAATTTACCCAGCTAAGAGAAGTGTCTTTAGGCTGTTCTGCTGAGAGATCAAAGGGGAGTGCTGTCCTAACTTATGCTTTGATGAAGAGAGACTGTCTGTTATAATTTAATATTGCTATCTTTGCAGATTTCAAAAAACTGTAAAATGACACTGTTTTGGTTATACCTGGTCATGTTACAAATTAATTACAGGATTAAGAGTGACCTTATGTGCTGTGACATAACACGGAGTGTGGGACTTTAAGTGATATTGCCAAACTGGCTGAAAGGACTGAGACACTTGTGTTTTGAACTTGCAAGGGACACTTGTGTTCCTGGACTCAAAGACAGGCACTTCAGCTGAAATAGGCAATATCAGTACTACTATTTACCAGCTGAAACTGGGGTAGGATTAGATATTCAGTACAAGGCGGGTTTGTTTATAATTGTCCATTTACAGTACTTTCTGACTGTACCCTTAAATATGTTCTGTGTTTTGTGTGTCTATCCTAATATTTTTAATTTTAGTAAACCTTGTTTTTCCTTAAAACTGCCTGAGACATTTTCTCATTTTGAGTGTGAATGGTGGAACAGTATTGATAATTGTGACATAACTGTTAAGTTGCCTAGTGTGTCACCTTACACAGCCATGCTAAGAAGGATCTGTATAAAGATCCAGCAGGGTAAGAAAAATACCAGAGTCTCATTGAGTCAGAAGGGGTTGTGAACCAATGTTGGTTGTATGCCCACTGGGCCAAGTACATTGCACTGCTTTCCCTGAAGGGAGTGTAGTATTTGAACCTGTTACCTGGGTGTGCTAGCTAAAAAGGGTTCTTAATAAACACCAGGATTTGAGACTGATAGTTGCTTGGACTCTAAAACAAACATGAGGGAGTCCCTGTTTGTCCCTTGTTCACGAATTGCACTTAAAGGTTAGGCCCTGTGTTAGCAGAAGGCCTGAGCCCTGCTGGCCTCTAGGTACTCAATAATTATTTTCTTCAGAAGTGATTCCATCATTTTCCCTACCACTGATGTCAAACTAACAGGTCTGTAGGTTCCTGCCTCTGCCTTGCTCCCAATTTTGTGAAGTGGAATCACAATTGCCCTCCTCCAGTCCTCAGGTACCACCCCATCCTCCCATGATTTGTTAAAGAGGGTAGTCATTGGTGTCACTAGTTCTTCCATTAGTTCTTTTAGAACTCTTTGGTGAATCCAGTTAGGCCCCATTAGTTTGTCCACCTTCAGTTTTAAGAGTTCTATCATAACCCTTTCCTCTGCGACTGGATTGGTATCGACCCCCCTTTCTAGAGTGTTTTTATTGTTTGGTTTAGGTACCACCCCCTCCTCATCTTTTGTGAAACTGAGCAGAAGTATTCATTCATTATCCCTGCTTTTACACTGTCACGCTCTGCCCACATTCCCTCCCCTTTATTAGGCCTCAGTATCCCTCTCTTGGTCCTTCTTCACTCCCTAATGTACCTATAAAATGTTTTATCCCCCTTTTTAACAGAGTTGACTATCTTTTCCTTAGCTGGGCCCTTGCTATTCTTACTGCCTTCCCTGCATCCTTCCTCTTTAACTGATATACTGTAGTTCTCTATGCTCCTCCTTCTGTGTTTCCTTATATTTCCTGAATGCTTCCTTTTGTCCTTAACCTTCTCTGTCACCTCTTTTGAGAACCATAGTGGCTTTTTCCTTCATTTTGTTTTGTTGATTTGCTTTACACAAAGGCTTGTTGCCCCTGTGATGGCAGTTTTGATTTTTCCTCATTATTCTTTCACTCCATCTTCTTGCCTGTTTGTTATTCATGACAGGTGGAGATAGCATGGTTTTCTTTCCTGATCTCAACCACACTATCTGGTATCTGTGTCCAAGATCATAGGATAAACAACTGGTGGGCACCACAATTCTCTGGCAGGGAGCCAGTGCTCGACTTACATCAACACCCCTTGTTGCAGTACAGCATTATCCTACTAGTCTCCACTTTTGTACTCCAGGAAACCAAAGTGGGAAGAAATTCAAGAGAGAGACCAGAGTAGAAAACCAAAAGGCATCTGAGAACCATAGATAACCCACAAAATTGCGGGTAAGCTGGGCTTGCACACTGGGTTAAACTTTCATTTGAGGATGGGGAATAGAGCAGGAGAGAGATCCCTCTAAAAATACCTGTCATGTAAAGTGCAACACATTGCCAGAATTAAAACTAGCTCAACAACAAATACATTTGTTTTTTTGAATAAAGTGGTGACATGTATGAGAGTGTCAATTTAAAACTCTGACCACAGAAATTGACAGCACAAGCATTGCTAAAGCAACAAGATAGACGATGCATGGCATTGAAAGATAAATAAATAAATAAAGTTTGGTAATTTGGGGCTTCTTAAGCAGTGTAACGACAAGAACCACACTGTGGAAAGCAATGAAACTGATGAATAAACCACAATGTGCATATTGTGTAAACTGGACATGTGGGTGACATACTGAGTTTGTGTCATTTATCTGCACTCACTGGCACTAACTTCAGTGCTCCCACTTGGACTCTGTCACTCCTGAGGGTACTGTATTTAATGCCAGCTTGTGTAGATAAATTACATAATCTCAATATGGCCATCAACTATCCCATATATATAAACCTTCAACTAGGCCCTAAAAATAAAAATCCCTCAAATAAACAAAAACAATGATCCCCTACTTACATAAACATATTTAAAAAAACAGTTACTATTCAGTTTAAATTTCTGGTGTTTATATCATGGCCATGAAAAATCACCTTCCTCTTCTTACCAGTTTGCCAGAGAACTCCCTGATACCTACCCAGCAACATGTAAAATTGAGGATTTGGCTCCACTTGAGGCCTGTTTGTGTTTATGTATCTCTGTGTGTGTATGACTGTTGAATTCTGCAAAATTTTTGATTTGTGTATTCTCTGTTACCATTCCATGTGTATGTGGGAAGGAGAGGGTAAGCATTCTACTAGTGGATTATGGCAGAATTTCCAGTTCTTGTATTTGTTGGTAGGATGACAGATATGTTGAAACCATCTAGGGACAGTTATACATTTTTTGTAATATTTTGTTATATTTTTGTGTATTTTTAAAGTTCTACAGTATAGTGTTCATTTTTCAAAAGTTGTCTTTGGACTCATTTTGTAAGTGCAACAAGACACTTCAGAGTAATAGTTGAACAGATTTTACCACACGTCCAAGAGCTAAAGGCATTCAGCCTGTGACCTTATGCCATTCTACACCCACGGCTGTGTGGTAAAACCAGCACAAGCAATGCACTGCCATGTCTTATTGCTTATTTCAAACATTTTAGCAAATTATGAATGATGCAAGCATAGCCCAATATTAGGCATAGCATCTGTCTCATAACTATTAGAAATGCATACCATTATAGTTACTGTTTTTATATGATGTTGTCTATGATTTTCTTCATTTGTGTTATTGGGATTGTAAAGTACCCTGAGCCCTTGGGGCAGGGCACTCTAGAAATACAATTTCCATTGCCTTTTATTTAAATTATTAGGAAAGCCCACTGGGGTCACTGTTCAAATGCAAATAATTAAGAGACAAATTACAGCTTTAAATATACAGTTTCAAGGGCATTAACAAAGTGGATCCAGTGATAAACTACTAACAAAGTGTTCAGCTGGTAATGGTGCTTTAACAACTTGCCCTCTACTCCCTCTCCAATTTATTTTAGAATGCTTTAATTATTAAGAACGAGTACTGTAGCTACTAAAATGAAAGGCTAACAATATTTATGTATAGCAATTATGCTGAAAGAGTCACTGATGCCTCCTGGAGCACTTTGGAAAACATGATATTTAGAGGCAAAGCAGCTTATATTTCTTATGATCTCTATATTTTGACTCACATTTATTTATTACTGAGGTCATATGTGTGAAAACAGGATCTCTGTTCCTGGAGGGTTAATCAGCTCCTATTGCTTATTCCCAACCTGGGGCCTGAGTCACAAAATTTTGCCCCAGTGCAAACCCAGTTTGTGCCATGCAAACTGGTTTTTGCCTCAAGTGGTATTCACAAAAGTCCAGTTTGTACCCACAAACTGGGTTTGAATCAGGGCAAAGTTTTGAGGTGGATGCAATGCAAATGAGGGGGAGGATAGCTGCATATCGGTGCAGTCCTATTCACTAAGCATTTTCAACATGCAAGTGCCTTTTCTATGGTTCCCGTGTGTGGAGAAAATACCATCGAGGAAAACTGCCACTTCACTATGCGCAACCCTAGTGCTTGGCAGAGGTACTGCACCCACACTTGCCTATCACTATCCTGAGTAAGAAACATAACTTACCCTGGTAGTCTAGAGATCCCTACTCCCATCCCCATTCTCCAGTCCTTTTATATTAAAAACATGCCCTGGTAGTCTAATATTCCCTTCCCCATGCTCCAATCGCTGTCCCTTTATAGAAATAAATGTCCGTGATAGTCTAGTGGTCCCCCATGCTCCAGTCACCATTCTGTTATAGAAAATAAATTCCTTGGTAGTCCAGTGGTCCTCCCCACTCCCCGATCATCAGTCGCCATCCCGTTATATAATTGCTAAACATTCCCTGGCAGTCTAGTGGTCCCTCCCTCTCCCCGATTGTCATCCAGTGAAATAGTGCATATCATATCCCTGGTGGTCTAGTGGACCCCAAATCCCCCCACCCTGGCAGGTTGTACCCCAATTCCCACCCTGAAATAGGGCTGGTAACTGCCACAGCCATCTTCTCACCACCACAGCCAGCCACCAACTGAGTTGGCCTGGAGCATGAACTTTATACAATATGGATCCATTGACTGACATCTGCTCCAGGACAACTCAGTTGGTGGATGGCTGAGGTGATGCTAGGAGTACTGTGTCAGTCAAAAGCCCAGTTTCAGTATGGGTGAGCAGAGTGGTGGGGCACTACTTGCCGGGGTGTAGGGGTGTCCACCAGACCACCAGGCATGCGTTATATAGTATTTCACAGGACAGAGATGGGGGACGGGGAGGGACCACTGGACTACCAGGAAAAAAATTTTTTACTACGGGGATGGTAATTAGACATTGGGGAGGGGGAGGGACAACTGGACTACCAGGGGAATTATTTTTCACTACAGAGACAGTGATTGAACATCAGGGGAGGAGGGTTATCAATGGACTACCAGGGAATGTTTTGCAAATAGATGACGGGATGGCGATCAGTGATCGAGGAGGGAGGGGACAACTGGACTACCAGGGAGTGTATTTTCTATAACAGGATGGTGATTGGAGCATGGGGGAGGAGCAAGGGACCACTGGACTACATGGGTATTTATTTTTATTTTATATGGGGATGATTATCAGCCATCGGGGGTTGGGAGGGACCACTAAACCATCAGGCAAACTATTTTTACAATCTCTGGACAGTGATCGGTGAATGGGGCTATAAGCACTAGACCACCAGGGATTGAGACTGCATCATGAAGTGGCTGTGAAGGATATGCTAACACAATTGGCATGCAAATGGCTACCTAGCACTTTGCATGCCCAATGGGTTCATTTACATGGCAGCTTTTGTGAACAGGAAATAACACACATGCATTATTCATACAGGGCCATTCACCTGACTGGATGTCAGGGCAGCTCTAGTGGCATTAGAGGTAGATTTTCTGGTTTAGTGCTGCCCCATCCTGACCCTATTCATAGTCGGATAGCACAGTGTCCTATCCGACTGTGAATAGCAACTTTGGAACCTGCACAATCGCAATGCGCAGCACAAGCATTTGTGCTGCATTTTGCTATTTTTTGTGAATCTGGCCCCTTGTGTCATAATAATCTGCTTGAGACATCACAGTGTTCCCATAGAAACTGGCTCTGATGTCACAACAGAGCATTATGAGCTTAAGTAGGGAACAAGCCATAAGGGGCACATAAACTCTAGGAGATTAAGATCTTGTTTTTGTGGGAATTTCTTTAGTAATAAATAATGGAGAGGAGAAATCTATAGAAGATATATGAAACACAAGCTTAACTGTGTCCCAATAACAATGTTTTTCATAGTTTTCCCAGAGGCATTAGCAGCTCTTTAACATTTGTGTTTTTGTAGTTTTCTTTTTTTAACTTTTTCCTGCTCTTGGTCTACTAAATAGTTTAGTTAAAGTAGTACTTATTTCCGTATCTTTCAAAAATATGCTACCTGTTCCCAGCTGACTTTAGAATTACAATGTGTGACAGCACAAGCTGTTATGGTAAGCAAAAACAAAGCATTATGAGGTAAGTCAGGAAGTCAAATGCCTTCTACACAAACAAGAAAAAACACAAACCCATGCATTCTCAGTGCAGAATGGGTGCTAAAAAAAACAGAAGAGAAAGAACAAAAATGGTAGCACTCTGGATACCAAAAGTGAAAATCAATATGTACAGTACTGACAGAAGTTGTATATTATGCCATCTTGCATGTTTATTCAGATCTGTGTCAGGAAAGATGCAGCATATAACTCCAAAAGACAGGTCTGAATAAACTTTATAAGATGGCATAATATAGAAGTTTTGTGAGTATATCAATTTTCACATTAGGTATCCAAGATGCAATCATTTTTGTGCTTTTTCTTCTTCACATCCTTCTTAGGCTACTATGATGAGGTCTAAATTATGGATAAGTAAACTATAATTTAAAATACAAATGCATTCTCTAGAGAATTGTAAAAGCGAAACTATCATATTTAAGAAAATCAATACAGAATCTGAGAGTTGCTCTTTGCTCTTAAACAACCACCTCACCCATGAGATATCCCTCCAGCTCATGACTGAGTCAGTCTAAGTTTGACTTAGATGAACATCTTCAGTTCCATGTTCTATGTGCTCTAAGCCAGAAGAAAGATACAGTATGCTGATATGTTGATGCAGCACTTAAAAGCTGAGAATATATGCACACTGTTTAAACAGGTTACATTAATTTGCAGTGATAAGGAACACTACCCTTCCATTGCAAGCTTCATTGTGGCTTCAATATGGCATGAAGAGCAGGTTTGGAGCACTCATCAATTTCAATATTCTGCTATGCAATGGCTGTGTCAGTCCTGTCACTTCCGATTGATCACTCGCTCACAAATAGTTGCTGTTAACAGGGCCCTGGGGAATGACGGATGCAAGGACCCCAACCCACAGACAAGGTAATCTTATGAAGCATTAATGAGACTGGCTGGCCTATGGCTTTTGTCACTTCATTTGCATATTTCATATTTCATAACATCAACACTCTTCTTCATTTGGAGGAGCTGCTTTGCATTAAAAAAATGGATGCACTTCTTAGTCTTTAGGTAGTCTTTAGGTAGAGTCTGATTTAAAATAAAAAGTGAACTCCTGTCTCAACACCTAAAAATGTAGACCCTGCTATGATACTGTAGTTTCTAAGCTGAAATCTGGTGGACTTGCATATGCTGGGATCTTCATTTTCAACTCTGTAGGAAGATTTTCTGAGTCTTCATGGATGTGCAGGAGATATTTCTTTGAAGTGGCTGGCACACTCAAAAATATACAAATAAAATGTGGCAGTCGGGGGCTCTAATCTGAGTAGACATATCACTACATAGCAATTCTGAGATTCAGTATATTAAGTATCACATGGCACATGACAAACTTACAGAAAATATTTGGTTCTCCCTGCGTTTTGCTAATCCATAAAAAGCAAGAATAGAAATGGCACAACTACTGCAGAAACACATGCAATATTTATTACTTCACTACTTCATAGATCAACAGCAAAAATATACAGTAGCAGAGTTAGGGTAGAGGGGAGCTAGTACAGTATTAATAAAAGGCAACACATCTCTTATTTGTACCTAACTAGTGCCCCATTACTGTAAACCAGACCATGTAAATATTCATTACAGGAAAATGGGTTTTGAAATGGTGTTCAAGTTTGTGGCGAAACCTGTAAGAATCAGAAATTCCAAAGTCAGTTAAAGGGTGACTGATAAGATAACCAAGTGCCATTTACTCTATCTCAAATCTTACTGTTCCTTTTCACTTTATATGTTTGAATGAAAACAGAATTTGCATCATTTACAGTTCATCTGCTTCTCATATTTAGTTTTCCATGGCAGAGGACATGATTCTTAGTTTGTGACATCACAATACAGTCATTTCCACCACATCAGATTATGAATGATCCACAAGCAGGTAGGTAGAAAGTGCAGATCATTCAGAACCAGGGTGATTGATCCATCTGAGAGATCCCAGCAATGGGTCAGGCTGTACTATCCTACCCAGCTAAAACAGTATAATAATAATCCTCCAGATAACCCTAGGTGCAAAGTATTAAAATAATCCAGATGGGATGTAACAAAGGTGTGTTCATGTGTAGTCAGGTCTCCTTTGCTAGATGTGGTTTACTCTAAGTAATATTGAGCAGATTGAAAAAAAGCACTGTGGACTACTGCCAACACCCATATCCAAAAGATAGCACCAGCACTAATTAGGTTTGTGCAGGCGCTATCTAGGTTCATGGCATTTTTTTGTAGTGGGGGCTATATTCAAAACCCTCTACAGTGCATGTTAAACCTGTTAGCACCCAAGCACTAACATAACGGTGCACCCATGAAAATAAGGGGGTCCTATCCTGCATATGGGCACAGCAGCAAGTTCAAAGGTCTGACACAGTGGTAAATGGTACCCTAATGGTGGTATTCACTGCTTCCAAAATCCGAAGCTTAACTAGGTGCTAAGAATACACCCACACACCCCCACCCCACCAATGGAGGGATGGCTGTACTGCAACCACCCACCTCCCAATAACTATTATGCAACCAAGGATGTAGGCCCTGGAATACTTTGGCAGCTCCCCAGCTCTGGTCCCATATTATGAATAGTCATCCCAGGTGTCTAGTGGTACCCACATCTTCAAATCACTCTTGCGATGAATGCCGACTAGCTCCCTGGTGTCTAGTGGCACCCGCCACCCCCGATCACCTATCCCTTAACTGTCAAATATCTCCCTGGTGTGTAGTGGCACCACAGCACCACCCAGTCACCCATCCTATTAATATCAAATATCAGCCTTTTGTCTTGTGGCATCCCCCACCCTGATCATCCATCCCATGAATATGAAATATCTGCCTGGTGTTGCACAGCACCCCTCAAACCCTGGGCAACTGTGAACAAGGAAATGGTAGGCCTGGATGTCAAGTTATACCCCATTCTCCACCCTCAAATGCACTGCTAGCAATCATCCTGGTAGGCATTGGTGGTCCAGCAGGGCCCCACTCACCCGCCCGCTCCCAGAACATCACCCATCCAACCCACCCTTATCATGGTGTCCAGGGATGTGAGTTGCACTGTTGAATCCCAATACAGTGACTGACATAGCCATCCCCTCACTTCCTCAGCAGACCATCATTTGAGCTGATAGGGAGCACGTGTACAGTACAGTATACTGCACCTACACTCCCTGTCAACTCATTTTGTATGATGGCTGGTCACTGTGCCCCCATTATCCCTATTGCACCTTGAATGCTCCCTTTACACCTGGTCCCCACCATCAAAGCATGTTAACTCCCTCCCACCTTTGTGGCTCCTCTAGGATTTTACCTGGGTGGGGGGACTTGATGGGCCCCCCCACATCAAAAACCTCAGGTGCCCCCCAAAGGTTTGTCATAACCCTGCAGCTGCAGCAACTCTTGGGACCTTGGCAAAGGGATCCCCAGTTTTCTAGAATAGGATGCAGGATCCCTGATGCACTCAAAGTTTGCAGCAGCCATAGATGCCTTGTGCTGCTCTAAGGGCTGATTGAAAATTGAGCCCCTAATACCTTGTCCTCCAAGGTACTGGAATCCCACCTTGCCCTCCCACACTCCATCCTCTTCTAACAGAACAAGGGAAACTGGGGTGGGGGGTGTGGCAGGATGAGAATGTCAACAAAACATAAAAAAAAAACATTTATTCTTTTCACTTTGTTCTATTCTCTTAAACTTTTCTGTCTATCCTTAATTTCTTGTCAGGGTGGCCAACCTGACAATTCTGTTCTCCTATCTGTGCTATACCTTTAATCTGCTGTCATTCTAGCCATCAAAGCTGCCACATGAAGTTAAAAGTGGATCCCCTTTAAAGCCTCCTGCTATGTAAATTCTGTGGAAGATTTTGAATCCCCCAAGAAACAAGAGTGTTTCCAACACCAGAGCAGATTGCCATATAGCCCCATTTTAAAGCTAGTCTCTGCAAGACTGTAAGATGAGAAAGCAGGCTGTTGCAAGGGAGAAAGTAAACTCTCCCTGCAGCCGCTTGCTGTAGATCTCACTCTGCTGCCTGAAAAACAAAGAGATTAAATAAAAAGTTAAAATAAGTACTGCAGAGTTAGTGCAGACTGTTTCTGTGTATAAAAACATGATTTGGGGTGTTTGACTAGTTATTGTGTTGTTTAAAGCTACCAAGAAGTGAAGTACAGTATGGGGAGTGAAATATTGCAGTGTTTGCCGACTGCTGAAATGGCAGAGTTGTCGTGGGGGGCTGGGGGGGAATTTAAAACATAAAAATATGTTTAAATACAGTTCTAGTACAGTAAATTAAGGATAATAATAATACTAGGCTCTTTTTGGATTGTATGCAGAGAATAAAAATGTGTTCAAATGAATTAAAGGTGTAAGTAGAAAAACTAAGCCAAGTAACAAATTTAAGGGATAAACAAACAAGGCTGAATAGTGAAAGAGTTAGTCTGGCT
The DNA here is from genome assembly GCA_016271365.2 of Neoceratodus forsteri. NCBI lineage: Eukaryota > Metazoa > Chordata > Ceratodontiformes > Ceratodontidae > Neoceratodus > Neoceratodus forsteri. The sequence goes on along the minus strand of CM057450.1, from coordinate 847,409,452 downwards.
TCACAGAATAAATATAGTGGGAGTGCACCCCTACTCTGTTTTTGTCTGGAAAGGTTAGAGTCCTCTACAAACAAGTTTGATTTTCTTGGTTTCTTTACCTGAAATGATGGAAGGTAGCAAGAGATGGCTTCTATAGAGCTGGCAGCCCAGAAAATGGCTGCTAATATAGAAGTGGTGTGGTGATGCCATTGAAAGGGGAGGGGCTAAAAAGGTTCTTGATGATGCTTTCACCACCAATTAAGATTCCTCTAAGTTAAAATGAGTACTTATAGAGTATTACTAATATTATGTTGAAAAAAGACATAATAAGCTTTAGATTTAGATAATTTGAAGCCTAATCTTAAGTTCCAGAGTAGAGGAATAAGGTTTTTTGGTATAATTGATAGTCACATCTCAATGATGTCATGATTATTGTACTATATTCCCCTCCCCACCAGGAGGCTAATTCAGGTGTGCTGGTCAGTTTCTTCTGACCGAGCAAGGGAGAGGAAGTGTGAGTGCCTACACACCGGAGTGGAGAAAAATACTGAATATACAGAGAAGGACAGGGAATCTGAGGAAAGACTAGCTTGATTATTTTTTTGTTTGTTTGTTGTTATTTTGGTGTGAAAGTTTAAACACCCATTACTTTTCTGTAAATATTTTTTGAACAGTTAATGTTTGTTCTTATCATTTTTGGAAAATAAAATGATAAACGCTACACCAGCGTTTTTTATGCTCTTGATTTAAGGACTGGCTTCTGTTACTGAACCCACACGCTTACAGGGGGTAGCCCTTTATATCTGCCAGTTCCTTCCATGCTTGATTACACTGCATGAGTCTCTCATCTCCTCCCTCAAGTTAATTATAGCCAAGCTTGCTATCTCTGGCACTCTCTCCTTATATGTTGGAGTGTTAATAGCTTCCCTAGACTCTCCTCTGTCTCCTCATTTTCATGCATCTCCTCAAACACCACACACACATCCTCTGGGGAGTTGATCCTGCTTGGTGATTTTAACCTCAGCTGGCTCTTCCCATCCTCTAAGCCCACACTTCAAAATATAGAACTACAGTACTCAACTTCACCCAACTCATAAAGAAACCTACTCAGCTAAACACTTGTATATCTAACCACTCACTATTTGACTGGGTACTATCTTTCCACCCCCACTTATTAACTCAGGCATCCCCCCAAACATTTTCAGTGACCATTGCCAGGAATATGCTTATCCCCCACTCTCACCCCAAATACATATGGCACTGCTCCCTCAGGGCACTTGACAACAACATCCTTCTGTTAGATCTGTTCAAAGCAAACTGGCCTCAAGTAATCTCAGCCACCAATGTTGACTCAGCCCTCAGCACCGTTACCAGTGTCCCCTCCAGGGTACGGAACACACATGCCCCCCTAAAAGAGCACGTGCTGAGCATATCCACCACCCCTGGATAAATGCCACCATAATTGCCCTGTGCAAATGGCTTGATCATACTTGGCCCTCCTGTAAGTCCACCTTGTCCCAAGCTGCCCTCAAGGCATATAGGTTTTTAATAAATAACTGCACTAAAGCTACCTGCACAGCCAAAGCCAACTACTTCAAGGAGCTCCTTCACTCTTCCCAAGGCTTCCCCATAATCTCTGGAAGACTATCCTCTCCCTTATTGACCCCCCTACCCAACCAACCACCCCAGTTATCTCATCAGATGGTTCCACCATCTCTGACACTAACTCTATTGGGGACAGCCTAAGTAAGTGCTTCATATCTTGTGCTGTCCACCTCCACTGTGGTCTGCCCTGACCCTGATCCTGACCCTGACCCCACCGCTACAGCCTCTCCAAATGGCTACCACTTCCCCCTTTCTCCCAACACAGAGTATACAATGCTTTGCTGTTCCTAAACCCAGCCAAAAGCAGCCCTGATGGTATCGACCCCAAGATCCTTCAAGTCTCCACCCCAGCCATTGCCCTCCTCCTTACTTATTTGTTAAAGATCTCTCTCTCTCTACTGGTAAAGTCCTCCAGGCTTGGAAAACTGCTAAGGTTATTCCTCTGCATAAAGGTGGTGACTCATCCAGCCCTGGGAACAATTGACCCATATCCCTACTCCCCTCCCTTGTTAACCTACAAGAATCACTAATCTACTTAAGGGTCTCTGAATTCTTTACCATCTCCCAACACACTTTCTCCAATCCAAGCTAGTTTTAGAAAAAACACTCAACCACGTCCTCCCTACTGCATGTCACAAATGCTATACTTTCTGGTATGGACTAGGATTATATTACAATGGCCATACTTACCGACTTGGCCAAAGCACTCAACTCAGTGTCCCACCCACTCCTGCTTGCAAGCTCCATCAAATTGACCTAGCTACCCCAGTTGTAAACTGGTTTAACTCCTACCTAGAGAAGCAGTGTCAGGCTGCTCAGGTAGGCTCCACCCTACCAACTCCCCTCCTGATCCTAGCCAGGGTTCCCCAAGGTTCCATCCTTGGACCCAACTTATTCTCTCTTTTTATGAATGACCTGCCTTCAGTTTGCTTGCATGCTCAAATCCATATGTAGGTGGACAACATGATCATCTATACTCCAGGATCCGCACAACCCTTGATGTACAGTAGTGACCCTCCTCCAAAGTGATTTCAACAGCATTCTAAACTGGTTCAAGACAAAGAATTTGTGGGTAAATACAAAGAAAACTGTCTCCATGACCTTTGGGTCAAGGCAGAAACTGTCAACTACATTATCCCACCCGATAGCTCCCCTTTTGGAAACATCTCTGCATATAAATACTCAGATATATGGCTAGACAATAAACTTGATTATTCAGTCATGTTAGACACATTGCATGCCAAACTTGGTCCAAAGCTAGGTTTAATGTACCACAACAAGGACAGCTTCCCACTTTGTACATTGTGAATTGGTCATTAAAACTATCCTCTCTGTGCTGGACTATGTGGACATTGTCTATGGTGCTGCCTCTTCTTCTTCCATTGCCAGACTTGATACCCTCCTAAATTCTTTCTGCCATTTCTCCACAGGCTCCACTTTATGCATTCACCAATGCTTCTTCAACTCATCTCTTTCCATCCACCCACCCTCACCATCATCGACTGCACTCACTTGTGTTTATTACCAAATACTGGTTTGGGTTACTGCCTTTTTATCTCTCCTCACTCCTAACTCCTGGCAGCCCCTCCACCTACCCACTCAGTTCTAGGGCACGCTGCTTCTCTTCTCTCTCTCTCTCTCTCTCACCCACACTCCATGCCAGGTCAGTCCACCTTCTCATTCTGTCTTCCCTCTCTCTGGATTCAACTCTTGCCTTCTCTGCAGCTAGCCACCTCCCAGCTTTCAAGAACCTGCTCCAAAGTGAATCGGCTACTTCATGCCACTGCTCCTAGCCTCTACCTGCTGTTGTTTGAGCTATCCTAATGCCTTGATCCTACTTTGTCCCAGTCCTCCCTACATCAGATTTATTCTTGAATAATTGTTGTACCAATTGCACTTATGTATTTTGTCCTGAATGTATTTTGTTCATTATTGTAACATAAATCTTGTCTCTTGTGCATTTTCTCTTAGGAACGGTTTTCTGGATTATATACTCTAACTGTTTTATTCAAGACTAATTTATTATACTACATTCATTTTTGCATTTTTGTTCCTACTGTATTCCCTATCCATGGGTTGCACCTGTAAATGAACCCTGGCTCAGTGTGCTTTTCCCAGTTACCAAAGTTTAACTAACTAAATAAAGAAACAAATACTGAAGTTGATATGCTTTCATATGTGTTTCCTCTATTGGGATCACCATGACCAGAGATGTACAAAGTTACTGACAATTTCTCTAAAAAGAAACCCTGAATTGTGACAAATTCAAGGAGTTGGGGACTACAATTTGGATTGTTACTCGCCAGGTGGCTTGACCAAAAGTTGTGTGGGGAATGGCCTATTCGAGTGAATTGAAAGATGAACTGGGTATAAAAAATGGTCATCCCCCAACACCCACCTACTGACACCCTACTCTGTCCTCTTCCCTGCCCAGGTAAATATCATTCTGCTGCTTTTTTGTAAAAAAAATGTAATCCTTTCCATCCACCCTTGTGTCAAGTACATTCTCCACACCTCCCCCTACCTGAGTTTCATTGTCTTTAATAATTAGTCTCAGTCTCCTCCAAACCCCCTCTGTAATCCCCCCAACAGCACCCATAGAATATAACCTGCAAATAATGAAAACAGTCACCTTGGTGCAGAGCGTCTGCTCTGTTCAGTGCCGACTTTTCAACTTATAGTGGCTTTAATGAATGAAAAGTGATATCTTTGCTCATAGTAAAACCTCATAGTTTGAAAAGTCAACCAATTAGGTTTTACTAGGAGCAGAAATATACCAGTCATTCATTCACACCATTATGAGATGCGGAGATAGCACTGAACAGAGCAAACACTCTGCACTGGGGGACCATTTTCTTTATTTGCAGGTTATATTTTGTGTGTGCTGGTGGGGAGAGGAGGGCGGAGAGGATCAAAGTGATGTTGGGTGAGGGACTGAGACTAACAGTGAGATTCAGGAGGGGGAGGTGGTGGAATGTGTTTGACACATGGGGAGGTTAAATGGATTACATTCTGCTAACATACAGGGAAATCAACAGCATGATGTTTGCCGGGGGCAGGGCATGAGGAGGGAGGAAGGTGCCAGTGAGGGGTTGGAGTGGGGTTATATTCATCAAGTCAACTCTTTTCCATGTTCTTGGGTGTAGGAAAGAGTGGTTTCATAGCAGAGTGGGGGGGGGGTGGAGGGATTTTTAAGTAAAACATGAAAATCTACCAGCAAAATTGGCAGTTCACGGTGGAATTCAAAAATTTCTTCATGAATGCAAATATCATCGATTTGTGGCAACTTTGCCAGTGAATTAAACATGTTCAGCATCTCTAACTATGACTCAGATCATTCTAGTCCTGTGGCTGCTCAGCTCCATGTCTGTCCTAGGCTGAAGGCAAAGAGCTATATCACACTGGTGAGTCCTAACAGGGCTGAAACATGTTTCTCTGGTTTTCTGTTCTTAACCATATTGCATGTGAAGCCATGCAGCACCTTGTAATCCTTTTACAGCCTATCTGGCCTAAATTCATTCAGGGTTTATTGTTTTACTGTCTTTTAATCTGTAACTGTATTGTTTGTTAACAATGTATTGTCTCTACCTTTAAGATGCAGGATGAACATAAAAAAATGGTGTGTAGCTCATAGTCCATCCTGTTGAAATATTAATAACATTTAAATAAAATTCAAATGTGATTTGCATATTTTACACATGATGCTTTGTATTTCTATTTCAGAGGTTGTGTAATTTTGTGTTTCTTTACCAGATAATTCACATTGGTGAAATATTAACAATGTATTACAGTAACATAATTTAAGATCAAACGATGATCTAGGTCACCCATTCATAAACAGGGATTAATAACTACTGTGTACTACACAAACTTTTATTAACTTATAGGGGAAAAAAACACTTTCTAGTTAAGATAATCTATGATTCAGTTGATCAGCAGAAAACTGTCTAGGCCTACCTTGAAGGTATGCACTGTCATAATAGCCACTGGACCTGCAGTTTGACTCTTCTAAATTAACAACCCTCTGGGAGAAGAAGTACCTTCTTATTTGTCCCCTGAATTTACCATCTCTGAGGTTCAGTGCAGGTCTGCATGTCTTGCTGGAGGCATTTCAGATTGAACATCTCAATATGTTCAATATTGTTGGTATACTTAGGTACACAAACGCCTGGGATTATCTCCACTCTTAGCCTCTTTTTTTTTTTTTAGAGTGAACATGTTAAGAGCCCCCAGCCTCCCCTCATAACTTTTTCTCCATATCTTTGATAATTTGGGCATCCCAGTACTGCCCCCTTTCAACTGCCTCAATGTTTGTTTTATATTGAGGAGCACATAACTGCATGCAGTACTGCAGGTGTGGCCTGGCCAGGGACAAGAAAAGGTGAAAGATTCCTTCCAGCTTTGATCACACCTCTTTTGATTAGACCTTCAAGTTCAGTTCTACCGGAGAGAATAACAGGCCAAACTGTCTGTATTCAATTACCATGGACTCCTGAGGACTTCAATGCATAAATACAGCTTGAATGGTGAGTTCATTGGTGGACCACAATTCATGCTCTGTGGTTAGCACTGGGCTGATTCTAGATGGGGACATTTGTTTGTAGTAACTAGTCTAGTTATGGCTTGCATTTAAAAATGATATTTTATGAAAATTGTGTTCAATTAAAGGGAAACAACATACCAAACATTTTGTTTGGAGAACAATCCAATCCAAAAACACAAGAATGCAGCATTTTAATGAGTGCAGCTGTCAGACTGAGTCTTGAGGCAGACCTCTGGGGTCAGTTGGAAAAGTAGGGAGGAGGCGTGATTGGCCAATAGGCTGGGCTCAAGTTGATGTCTCTGGAATGGCAGATTGGCAACTCTCAGCACCATATAGCATTTTTTGCGATACAAAAATATAGGAAACAAATACAGGACCCAGAGGCCTGGGTTATAGTGAAAAGAGCAACTGGGAGCCTGGGTAGTGGGTTGTCAGTAAGTGAGTGTTGACTGGCAGTCTGATCTTACCCACTACCAGCTGGCATTTTTTTGTGGCAAATAAAAAATGCATTTAGCCACAGGAAGATCTGCTCTGTGTTAACCCCACTTCCCTTGTAAACCACATCAGTTTTCCTGTTTTCTTGCCCTTTCTCACTTGCCTTAAGCAGTAGCTGGTGACTTCTTGCAGGCTTTTTTTTGGTATGCTCCTCATCTCATCTCATCTCCTCTATTGTTCTGCACCCTCCAGCCTGCTTCTGAGCCTCCCCCTCAATTTCCAAAATATTAACTTCTGAAATCTAGGACTCTAGTTCTGGAGTTGGCGTGCTCCTTCACCAGTTCAATAGTGACCCATACTGAAACATGGCCAATATAGCCAGTGGTTCCTCTACTTTTATATTCCAGACATAATCACTATTTGTGAGTACTAGGTCCAGGGTCTCCACTTCTCTCATTGACTTCCTGACTTACTGAACCAAAAAACTTCCTGGAATGTAGCCACACGTGCTTCAGTTCTTCTGCTGCCTGCAACTAGAATACTCCAACCCATATCAGGATGATTGAGCACCATGCCCTCCTCTGATGCTGTCCATGTGATTGCCTCCTTGTATTTGTATGAGACATTTTGTTGAACAGTGGCCAATCATATATCGGATGCTTGTTTCATCATTGTCATTGTCAACCTTATGAACACACTAAGAGCTGCACAATTGGGCAGACTTGATAAACATGTGAGCCTTTTTTCTGCTGGAAATTTTGTACGTTCTTATGTTCATATTTAATTATGGCAAATTTGGCTCTGTGTCTATGTTTAACAGATATCTTTGGGATAGTGTGAGGTCTTGAACATATATGAGCATCAGACGATGAGGTCTTACTACTAGGAAAGATGCCACTCACCATTTCTTCCTATGTCAGACAATGAAGAGATGAAGACACTCACTCAGCCATGGTATGGTTTTCATCTCTACAAGTATAATCATGAACTTAAAACTTGGATTTAGATGGTTTGAGGGGAAAGAGGTCATATGTATTCACAAGAAAGTGGGAAAGGTAGGGGGTTTCAGTGATAGAAACACTGATTTGAGGAGGAGGAAGTGTGAGGTTTCCCACTTTGCAACATCTCTATATACTGAACCCTGCATATTGCAGAAACTATGTTAAAGCATCAATTAGGGTTGCAGCATGCAAAGTAGTGAAATTAGAGAAATGGGGTTCCAACTCTTGAACTTTGACAAATCGGTAGAGTAGTGTTCCTTGGAGTTTGATCGATCATGCAACACAGGGTTGGCATTACCCTAATATCGGCATGTGTACAGACAGGAAAATCACCTAATCCAAGTTACCATTCCAATCCAGCAGTTCCTTTAATTATAATTTTCAACAAGGAAAGGCACAGCTGTAACAACTCTTTTCTAGGAACATCCTGGGGATGGGCTGCATGAGCCTACATTATTCTGTTGACATGGGAAATGTTTGCCAAGATGCAGGCGAAACCTTTTACTTCTATGAGAAGTGCAATGGGATCTTTAACTTCCACCTGGACAACACTAGAAATGGGCAGAAGGGATCTTGGTTTAGCATCTTATCTGGAGTATGGTACTTGAACTCTGCAACACCCCTTAGTGCTGCACTGCAATGTCAGTACTAGGAATTAGAAACATAGAAAGAGATACAGTAGATGATCCTTTGAGTCTTTTTATAGTGTACTATCTCACTCCCAGACCTAGTGTCCTGTTGGTCACCCCCTCTCCCCACATCAACAATTCCCCCCACAATCCTCCAGTGGGTCTGTGAGTCCTTATGCTGTGTCACAGTCATGTCTGAACCCATTTAGGGTATCTACTCCTGTCATTTCTGCTAGCAATTTGTATTATGGCTCCTCCACCCTCTCAATGAAGTAAAACTTCCTAACATGTTTCCTGAATTTACCCCCTGACTATCCTCCAGTCATGCACTCTTGTGACTGTGTTCCAATTCCTAACAAACATGTTTTCACTTTTCACCTTGTTGATACCCCTTAGAAACTTATCTCTATGATGTCCTTCCTTTCATGTTTGGCCTCCAGCAAGAACATGGTCAGGGCTACCAGCCGTTCCTCATAGGACCTTCCTTCCTTGTTGCCTTTGGATTAGTTTGCTGACCTTCTCCTACTGATGCCAGCCTGTATGTGTCCTTTCCCACGTGAGGACTCCAGAACTGGGCACAGAATACCAGGTAAGGCTTCTTCAGAGATCTGTATGGGGCAGTATCACTTCACTTCTCCTACTATTAAAACTCCTCCTGATATATCCCATCATTCTCAATGTATTACTTTATGCCTTATTGCATTGTTTGGTTTGCTTAAGGGCATCACTGATAATGACACCCAAATCCCTCTTCTCTGTGGTAGTAGCCAGCCTAAGGGATCCCATCCAGTACTCTGTGTGTGAGTTCCTTTTACCTTAGTGCATCATCTTGTACATCTTGGCATTGAATCTCAACTGCCAGAACTTTGACCACCTTTCTAGCTTTTATAAATCCTTCTGAAGTTCCCTTACCCCTTCCTCTCTGTCTATTCTGTGGCATATCTTTGTTCAACAGCAAAGAGAGATCTTGTACTGGATCATCTCACCTATGTCACTAATGAACTTATTGAACAGGACCAACTCCAGGAAAGATTCATTTAGCACCCTACTCATGACCCCTTGTCCCCCTATTTGGCCCTATTTATTACCACTCTGTTGTTTCTGACCTAGCCAGTTCCCCTTCTACCTGACTGAACCCTTCTTTACTCCTAAACCATGTGGCGCTGAATCAAAGGCTTTGCAGAAGTAAAAATAGAGCACAACTACCACCTGGTCTTTATCCACCACCTTAGTAATCAAATAAATAAACAGCATCAGGTTAATTTGGTACAGCCTCCTTGACACCTTGCTTGTTATCCTGTACCTTATTGTCATCTAAGTAGACCACCAGATTTTCCTTAACTATGGTCTCCATTAGCTTAACTACAATGATGGTAAGAAATAGATCCTCCCTGTCTCCCCATGTGGAGTTGGACTATGTCTGCAGACCACCAATGCCTTGGCACTACCCAAGCATCCACTGAGTCATTAAAAAGCAGAATCATAGGTTCAGCTAGTTCTACAACCAGTTCCCTGAGCACTTTCAGGTGAAGGACATCCAAGCCTGGTGCTTTATCCACCCTGAAGGCCTCCAGCCCATTTTTCACCTGTTCGGCCATGGTTGCTACCCTCCCCATTTCTTGCACCCCCATGTGTGGCTGCATTGATCCTACTATCAGGTAAAGGCCCTGAATACTGAGCAGAAGTAATAGTTCAGTATATTGGCCTTCTGCTCATTGTCTTCTACTACTCCCTCTCCTTCAGTTAGCCTGACAATCCCCCCTATAGTAACTTTCCTTTTTTCCCCTAATATATTCAAAGGGTTCTTTATCCACTTTTTCCACACGCTTTGTGTGGTCAGCAGCTCCATGTCTGCCTTTGCCTTCCTGATCACCACCCTCACCTCCTTCAGCTTGGTCTGATACTCCTTTATCCTCCCCCTATTCCCCTGTACTTTATGAAGGCCATCTCTTTTGATTTTACAGCCTCCACTACTTCCTCTGAAAACCAAATCAGCCTTTTGTGTTTCTTTTGATGATATGTCTTGCACAAGAGTCAGTTACCTCCAGAACAGCTCCATTTGATTATTCCTGCTTTTTCTATACTTCATTGATCTGGTCTATACTTACCAAACTTTATGTAACCTTTTCCTGCATCTGATTAAAATCTGCTTGTTTGAGGTCCAGGACCAGTTTCTTTCATGGAGGAGCAGTGTTTCTGATCGCCAGTTCAGAACACACAGAATTGTGGTCACTGGACTCCAATGTTCTCTGACTCCCACTCCACCCACTACTTCTGAGTTGGTAACTATCAAGTTGAGAATGAGGTTTAGCCTGTGTGATCACTGACTAGCAACATGAACAAGCAGTCATGCATTGTGCCTAGAAAAGCCTGACACCCAGTGCTCTTTGCCCCCAGGGTAGCCCAGTCTATGTCTTGCAGATTTAGGTCTCCCATTAGCACTAGATCCCCTTTTATTCCCTTTCCTGATTTCCTTCCCAATTCCTTTTCTTCATCTTTCTTTTGCTCTAGTGTTCTGTAGATCACCCCCAGTCCAATATATTTTTTTTCTAACAGCCAAAATCAGCTATACCCAGATCAACTCCACTCTCTATTCCTTCTTGATGGACTCTTCCTCTGAGAACTCTGTTCATTCCCTGGTATAGAGAGATACTCTCCACTACTCTTGCATCTGTCCATCCTATATAAGGTGTGCCCTTGAACTGCATGATCCAAATCTTTGTTCCCAGACACCAACATCTCTATGATCAGTATTCAAGTTAAATAATTAATTGTTCTTGTTGTCCAGGCTTCTGGCACTTAGGTAGACTGCCTTACACATTCCCACCCTATTTACTCTGCCCTTACCTGTTCCCTATTTCCTGCCAACCATATGTTTCCTACAAAACTGATTTCTACTCTTGCTAACTGGTTTGACATAATTCTCTACTTTTCCCATTCCTTTCAATCATGTTTTGGTTCCCTTCCCATGACATCTCTAGCAGTCCTTTGTTTCTTTCTCATTTTTAGGGTAGTTCCTGTTATGTCCTCATTGTCCTTCCCACTACTAGGGAATTCCCAGCATCTGCCTATCTTCTTTAGTTTAAATGATGGTCCACATAGATGTCATGCTTCTGCCCAAGCACACTTGTTCCCTCCCTTGTGAGGTGAAAGCCATCTTGCTTAAATAGCCTCCTATCACATAAGTTTCCCATGTCTCCCACAAATCTATACTTTTTGTTATTTGGTTTATTACATTTTAAAACATATTTTACCAGGTAAGAAACTGTGGTCAGGGAGCTTGTTTCCAACTGTGACCTGAGGGGAGGGGTGTAGTGGACAGAAGAGGTGATAAATATAGAGATGCATAATGCAAATATAGATTTCCATTTTCAAGTGAAAGAAAGAGGTAATGCATACATATTATTACACTGTAGATATAGGATTTACATTTGTAATTGGTCTATAAAAACATACACAGTGTAAATATATATTTATATTCTAAAGTAAAAGAGAGGTGATGTACAAATATTGCTATACTGTAGATACAGTACTGTCTATGATTTATTTATTCAAGCGATTCAACAGGAAGGAACACTGGCAGAAAAGGTTGATTCCTGGTGCATCCTGGGGGAAAGGGGACACAGAATACATAAGGCAACTTACATGTAATTAGTTTATAAACACAATTACCACATGTTACCCAAGAGGCAAGGCAGAGGAACAGTTAATATGGTGGCAGACACCTATAGACAATATTGGAATTATGGTATTTAGGAAGCAACCTTAGCCAAGACCAACTCAATTTAACCAAAGCCAGTGTCAGTCTTTGATATCCCATTTGTAAGGGACCAGAGATTACCCTAAGGGCAATTATGACATGACAGTGGGGCCCTTTAGCATGCCTTGATCATGGCCTAAGAAGACTGGAAGCTGGAGGAGGTAGTTAGCCTAGAGGTAAGGTTGCTGTAGATATTAGGGAGTCTATACCTAATATAGGCTTGCCCTATCTTATGCATGGAGTATGTGACTGGGACCTGTAGCCTTCCTCAGACCTTAGGAGTAAGATGGATTAAAGGATGGGGAAAGAACATCCATGAGGTATCTCAGTGGTTTATGTGACCACAATCTGGTGCCTACTAGTTTGATGTGGAGAGTGTCTCACAGACAGATGGCTGCAATCTAACTCTTTGTACATAGTACTATGGTTAGTATGGAGTGGGCAAGCCAGGGGAAAATCTACAGAGGGCATTAAAATGTGTGGTGAGTTTAGATAGCTTAGTAATAGAAAGTCCAGAAAAGAGGACATCACCATTGTCTAGCAACAATAAGATCATATGTATAACTATATGTTTTTTGATGTTATGGGGGAGGCAACTATTCACCCTGTATGGAGCTCCAAGTTTGGCAAAACACTTGGCCACTGCGTACAAAATGAGGTCAGAGTATTCAAAGTGTCAGTCTAGGTGGAGTCTTTGATATTTGCAAGAGGTTACAAAGTAAATTAGGATTTCATAGACAGAGTATAACTTCAAAGAGGGAGGAGAAGAGCTCAGTCAAGGCCTGTATCCAAACAGCACAGAAACTATTTTCTTTTTATTCATGGCTAGCTGGTTTGGTCTGAACCATTCTTGTACCTTGAGAGATCAAATTGAAGGACCTGCTCAGTCGAGGAGGTGGCCAGATCTGAAGACTAGATAATATCGTTGTCTGCATACTTGTGAAAGTTGCAAGCAGGAAGTGCACTGAGAAGGTTGTTGATAATGTCTGATAATAAAAGAGACCCAGCACCAAACACTGAGGGACCCCAAGGGTGATTGGGGGTGAGGAAGAGGTAGAAGGGCCCAGTTTAACTGAGAGGGTTGAGTCAGACACGTAGGACTGAAACCATTGGAGGTCAGAATCAAAGACACCCAAGGAAGCTTACTTATGTAAGAACAGACAAGGTTTCAAAATATCCAAAGTTTTGGCAAGGTCTATGAATGGTAGAAAGTAACCACTATGGTTCTCAAGAGAAGTGGCTGCGAAGGTAAAGTCTAAAGGGATGGCATTCAGGAGGTACAAGGAAATGCATAGGGAGAAGGATAAAGTGGTGTACCAAGAAAAGCATAGCGAAGCAGGGAAGGTGGTTAGGGTGCAAAGGCACAAACAGAGAAAAGAATAGTTGTAAGGGTAGCTAAAGGGGACAAGACTCTTTTCAGATTCATAAGCCAAAAGGGGAGACAAGAGGAGTAATTGTGAGGTGAAGAATGGCAGGTGGGGACTGTGCAGAGGAGGATCAGAAAAAAGCAGATACCCTGAACCGATACTTCTGCTCAGTCTTCAGAGTACAGGAGAGGGGACATTCCACATAGAAGAAGCAGGGACATGGGGTGGGGGGTGAACACAACTCCATTTACAAAGGAAGGAGTCCAGAGAGGAAATGTAAATCTGGAAGCCTACAGAGCCTGACAGGGTACACCCCAGGATCCTGAGGGTGTTTAGGGAGGTACTGGCCTCACCTCTGACTGCTCTATTCTATAACTCACTGGAAAAAGAAATGTTTTCAGAGGACTGTAGGAGGCTGCCACTAATGTCCAGTCAATCTAACATCAGTAGTGGGGAAGTTAATGGCGACACTACTAAAAGAAAGGTTAGTGGAGTACCTTGAATCCAGTGGGTTATGTGACACAAAATACCACAAACTGATGGGAGTGAGGGCATATCAGATGAACATTATTGATTTCTTCAGCAGTGACAGTGGACATGGCTAACTTAGATTTCAGCAATGCCTTCAACACCATACCACATAGGATGCTTATTAGGAAACTAGGCAGTCTGGGGGTTGGACACAAGGTGGTAAACTGGGTACAAAACTGATTGATGGATAGACAACAGAGGGTGGTGGTAAACAGCACTCACTCTAATGAGGTGATAGTGAGAAGCAGGGACCCTTAGGGCTCAGTACTGGAACCAGGGCTCTTCAATGTCTTCATAAGCAACATTGCAGAAGAGCTGGAAGGGAAGGTATGATTCTTTTCAGATAACACCAAAATCTGCAATAGGGTAGATAACTTCTGATTAGGTGGCAAGAATGAGCATAGACCTCAGAAAACACAAAGAGTGGTTAAGGCTATGGCAGTTGGGTTCAGTGCAAAAAGGTGAAAATCATTTAACTAGGACACAGAAACCCAGGGATGGTGTATAAAATAGTGGAAGAGGTACAGTATTGCTGGTGACTAAACAGTTAAGAGACCTTTGGGTTTTCATATTTGATGATCTCAAGATGGTGAGACAGTGCAGCAAGGCAGTAGGCAGGGCTGACGGGATGCTGGGGTGCCTAGGGAGATATGTGTTGTTACAACTGTATCTATTGTTGGCGAGACACCACCAGCAGTACTATGTTCAGTTCTTGAGACCACATTGCAGGAAAGACATACACAGGGTGGAAGCTGTCTAGAGGAGGGCAACTAAAATGGTGCAGGGGCTGCATCATAAGCCCTATGAGGAGATGCTCTGGGATCTCAATATGTATGCCATTGAAGGGGGGGAGACATGACAGAGACCTATTAAGTACCTCACAGGGCTAAATAAGGTAGAGGAGGGAAGTAATTTTTAGTTTTTCAGATGAGCAGGTTCACAAGAACAAGGGGCCATGCAACAAAGTTGGAGGGGAGAATTTAGGAGTGATGTGAGGAAGTACTTCACTAAAACAGAGGAGGGTAACTGGAACAGTCTTCCAGCAGGGGTGGTTGGGTAAAAACAACAGATGGCTTCAGGCATGCATGGGACAGGCAAAACTGAATCTTGGTAGGAAAGTGGGGGCTTGTGGAGAAGTAGCTGGAAATAAGCTAGGGTCTGTGGTAACAGCATAGGCAGAGACCAAATGGGCAGATTGAGTAGGCCAAATGGTCCTTAACTGCTGACAATTTCTATATTTCTGTCTGTACTTTCCCAAACCCTTGTGAGAATGGATATGTTTGTTTTTCTAGGAAAGGAAGTGAAAATA
The DNA here is from genome assembly GCA_016271365.2 of Neoceratodus forsteri. Classification (NCBI taxonomy): domain Eukaryota; kingdom Metazoa; phylum Chordata; order Ceratodontiformes; family Ceratodontidae; genus Neoceratodus; species Neoceratodus forsteri. Next base: position 847,394,293 of record CM057450.1, on the reverse strand, counting down.
GAGCAGTTAGGCCAGATTGATATGAAGTCTGAAAGCCTGAACTGATGTGCAAATTAAACAGCTGCACGCTAACCAGTCTCTTTGGCACCTAGTATAGGATAAGGAGTAGGGCTATCAAGTAGTAGTTAGTTGGTACATCAGCAGGGCCACCCTTATTAAAATAGAACTACCAAGATATTCTTCTACTTTGGAAAGAAGGTGCCAGTAATTTGGGATTGGTTGTATATGAGGGCAATGATGGGGTAGGGCAGGGGCCTGTAGGACTATATGCATTTTAAGGAGAAATACCATCTGCCCAGCAATTTGTGACTATATTTAAAGTTGATAGTGCTTATTTGTTGTCTGCAAGAGGTACCGAAAAGAGGCTGAATTTGCTAGTTAAAGAATGAGCAGTCCGGTAAGGGACATAGGAGAGAGAGAGATGAGAGTGCTAGGGCCTTCACTGAAGAAGCAGTTTAGAATATCAGCAGATAATAGTGATGCAGAGCTAGACTGAGACCCAGCAGGAGGATGGGCAAGTATGAGGGAGCAAAGTATAGCTTTCCAGAACCTGGATGGATCAGAGCCATTACATGTATGTTTATTCTGGAAGTAGAGATCGTTGGCTCTGTGCCTATGTTTGGTGTAGTAGTTGCAGAGAATAGTGAAAGCTTGCCTGTCAGACATGAGCCAAGCAGATTTATTTCTGGATCAGGTTGCATCTTTTAGGTGTAAAAGATCAATGATATCAATTGAGACCAAGGTAGATGTGAGCCCCGAACTCTGGACGTCTTGAAAGGAGCATACTTATTGCAGACTGAGGTGAAAGTAGAGGCAAAGTGGGATAGAACTTCCTCTGGGTTGGACAAGGAGAGAGTGAGAACTCAGCTGGTGAGGTACAGGTCCTGCAAAAATCTTGAGGGTTAAAGACTTGAATGAACTGGCTAGAGTAATTTTGAGGAGGGGGCTTGAATGTCTTTAATTTTTTCATAAGAAAGATCATACAGTGGTCACTAAATATGTCAGGTAGATTGTTAGCAACCAACATTCCACGAGTGTGAGTCATTAACACCTAGTCATTTGTGCTGTGTTTGGAAGATCTATGATTGATGCATGTGAGTAAGGATAGCATTTGGTATGAGTTCAGAACCTTGATTTTGCCATGTAAGTTGAAGGGGGTTCAGGACCCACTCAGAATCACAGTTGACATTGAAATCACCTAAGATAATATGCTCACCTGCATGGGAGAACTCTAGCACATTTTCAAGAATTCCACAATCAAGTCAATGGATTTACCAGGTACTGTATACAGTATATGCCTGTAATTAGTATAGGGATGGAGTGGAGAAAGGAAAGAACACTTGTCTTTAACTTGTGGGACTGGGCAATGGATTCACGGTGAAGGATGGTATAATAAAGATGACAGGTGGAGTATCTGAGGATACCTCCTCCATGTTTGAAGAAGAATTTCTTCACAGAATGGGTGGTGGACAAGTGGAACACCCTGCCAGAGGTAGTGGTGGGGGCTGAAACAATCACGGGATTTAAGAATGCATGGGATAGACATAAAGGAATTCTGGCGGTCAGGGGTAAGGGGCAACAGACTTCCTGGAAAACATAAACTGAACTTACAAACTTAAATGGGCAGACTTGGTGGGCCATAGGCCCTTATCTGCCGACACTGTCTATATATCTATGTATCTATGTTTGTAGCAGCCATGTCTATGGGAGAGGAGAGGTATCGCGGGATGTCAGTGGCTATGGAATTGATTCAAAGAGAGAGAGTCATGTTTCTGAGAGGATGAGGATGTCAAGGTTGATTTGATTTACCCAGATTCTAATCTGGTCCATTTTGGGTTAAAGGTTCCTAATATTCTTGGGGAAAATTTTGAGACCTTTGAGTATACTCCTTTTCCTGACACCACCCCTTCAACTGGGCATTGAATCCCTCAGTTTCCTTCTGCCTCTCCTGTCTCTCACCTCTCCTCTACCCTCCCTGTCCCAGGTATTACATCTAAAAAAGGCTAGCATGGCTGCCTTACCTTTAGTCCCCCTAGCCTTCAGCCATTTGATTTAAATTCCTCCAGTCTTTGGTTTACCAGGTTACATACATCCTTATTATTTTTTATTGTGTTAGCCAACTCCTTGGTGTGAACTAGAACACATGGTCTTCTGATCTTCTGGCCCCCTACACCTCAGACACTTCCTGCTATAGAATCTCCAAAGTCCAATACCTTCCTACAGTGAATCTCAGCCCAACATTTTCATTCCTACTCCTTTGCAGATTGGGTGTTATGTGGCATGAACTGCCCCCACTAGCCCCACTCATGTGCTGAAGTCCTAACCTGGTCAGCCAGATTCTAATAGCTGTTGTTGATATCCACTGGAGATGGTGCTCCCTTTTAAATATCCTGTTCCCTCCATTCTCCACTTAGATCCATCCTCAAATGCACCTTTTCAGATCCAAGACCCTGTCACCCACCTCCCTGCCTTACTTCTTCCTGCCAACTGTCTCCCTGTAGCCTAGTGTCCATGTCTGTAGCCTCCATTTCTGCCATTCTCATCAACTGCCTGCTCACCTTCCTTGTGCCTCTGTTGTATTTCCAGCTGAATCTCAAGTCTGGCATTGCACCTTTTGTTAGTGATTACTACTTTGCAATGGCCACAAATGTATCCCCCCAGTCCTCCATAGGTAGGAAGGTGTACATTGCACAGCCCTGGCAGTGCACCAGATGTGATCCTTTCCCACTATACTCTGAACTTTTGACTGCTTTGCATACCCTTTAAGGTCCTTCAAGTGTCAGCAGCTCTACTTCCAAAAAACAGCCAGTTGCCATTCCAGATATGCACAATGTCTCTCTTCAGTTGTGACATCCTTGTAGTGACAGCAGATGTACCTCCTGCCTTCTGCAGACACTATGTGTAAATAGCAGCCTGCTGGAAGGAAGTGATCTTATCACAGTTTCTGCCAGTTTATGCCACAGGATACTGTGACTTCAGTAACACAAGAGCTTCATCTTGGTGGACTTCACTGTATGTGACACGGCTCTTAAAGTGAACCAAGTGTGCTTCCATCCTACCTGGTAACTTACCCTAGTCTCTGACAACTTACCTTATCTATATGTGTGCTCCTTCAGAGCAGTGGGTGCCCTTGCAAGTTTTTCTGTCCTCTTAGTCTGTACACCAGCAGCTGGTCTTTCGGTCTCCTCATCTGACTTCTTGCTAACCTGACTCACTTGCAACTTATGTGATCCAGAGTACAGTATAGTAAGCTGTCTTGATCACGTATACCCTTGTGAAAACATTCTCAATCTTTCTTTACCCAGTGTAGTGTGTGTAATATATTACCATCTCTTCCTTTTATATAGAAAACTACATTTTCATCACGGATGTTTGTCAATGTTTGCCTAAGGTTGTTTAACATTTTACTACAACAAATCACTTCAAACCAGAGTTGCATAAACATTTGTTTAATATAAAAAACTGCCCCATGGGTAAACATGAAGTCACTTTGATTTGGCCATCCTGAAAAAAAATGACCAAGCATCATAAATGGCTTATTGGGGTTGAAATGCAGGCCTCATAAGGACATTTGAAGCTAATTGAAGCTAACAGAAGGTTTAATGAAGATCCACCTTGAATATTATGTATTAAATATGATGAGGGTTTGCACATGTATGTGAATGAATGCATCCTGTGTTGTCTATGTAGATCTATTATATAGATCCTAAGTAGTTAATTGTAATTTAGTAATTGTGATGTTAGTTTATACTGTATGCATATTTATATATGTAATTTTGTTGTCATTTTTTATAATTATGTTGTAACTAGGAATGATTGCATTAAGGACCTCACAGGAAATGAACTTGCCTCAGTCGAGTCTCCTATTCTTTTGCTTGTCAATTGAATAAAAAATTTTACTACTACTACATTTGCCAACAAGATCAGTTTTTATTTTGCACATGATGCTGAGCAACCTCAGTCATGGATAGCTTCGCACACCTAAAGTGCATCATATTTTGGGATGTGTTACCCTTCAGCAATCCTGATGATGCATTTGTCTCATTACAGATGGCAGCATTAAAGCAGCTGAAGATGAGACTGCCTGACTCATTCTGGCTTTTGTAAAATGTATTTCCTTTTCACACTGTCCCTTATCTCTATCCCATGCTTTTTCAATCCTGTAATAATTTTAGCTCTAACCGCCCCAACTGGAAGGCTGTTCCAGGAAATTACTTCCTCAAATTGCTTCTCATTCCCCCCCCCCCCAGCTTCATAATGTGACCCTTGTCCTCGAGCATCTTTTTCTCTGGAAAATGCTCCCTTCCTGTACCTTGTTTATACCTGTGAGTATTTGAATGATTCTATCCCCCACTTGCATACTGTGTGATCCTGAGCAAATAACTTAAATTCCTTGTGCTCCCAGGTTGCACCTGGAAACAAGTTTTGGCTTATTGTGCCTTTTCTGGTTAAACAATTCCCCCTTTCCCTTTCTATCATATCTCCTTCTTTCTTATTGGGAGTACTTATTTAATTCCTTAAGCTTTTCTTCATTGGGCTTCTGATGCAGGGCCTGCACTATTTTGGTTGCCCTCCTTTGTACCACCTCTACACTGTCTATCTATGTCCTTTAACAGATGGGACCTCCAGGAATGGACACAGTACATATCATGGGGTCTCACTAGTTGTCTGTACAGGTGTATTATTACCTTCCTCTTTCTGTTGGTGATACCCCTTCCTATGCAACAGAGCATCCTGCTAGCCTTCCCCACTACCCTGTCACACTGTTTAGCTACACAGAGGTCATCAGAAATGATTACCTCCAGGTCCTTTCCTGTTTTGACTGCAAGTACTTCTCCCCCCAGTTGATACATTGCCCTGGTTTTCAGTGCCACAAGTGCATGATTTAGCACTTTTTATCAAGCCCACCTACCAAACCCATGACCATTCTTCCAGCTTTTTATTGTAGATCTTCTTTCATTCTTTCCACCCCATGTGCCTACTTTGTTTCAGTTTGTGTGTTATCTGCAGAACAAGCATGCCTTCCTTCCAGTCCTTCTGCAATGTCACTTATAAAGACATTGAAGAGGACTGGGCCTAGTACTGACCCTTGTGGCAGCCCACTGGTCACTTTGCATTTTCCAGAGTGGACTCCATTTACCACCCCCCTCTGACTCCTATTGTCCAGCCAGCTCTCTACCCATCTTACTACTATAGGGCTCACTCTGAGGCTTCTCAGCTTGCTCATTAGTCTTCTATATGGAAAAGTGTCAAAGGCCTTGCTGAAGTCCAGGTAGCCTACGTCAGTCATTCCTCCCTGATGCACTTCCTTGGATACCCAGTCAAAGAACTCAAACAGGTTGGTCTGACAGGCCCTCCCTCCGTGAACTAGCAATGCAGCGAATTTATAATTTGCCGGCGAAGTGAGCACAAATTGGCCACTTTGCATTATCATAATGCTATGTGAAGTGGCCATTGAAAAGTGCTCACTTCGCCTTGTTATTATGACTTTGCATTGTTATTCTGCCTTAACGCGAAGTAAGGCAGAATGACAACAATATAGGCACTTTAGGCAGCCCCTCCACATCACATGGCTTACAGTACAGTAAGTCACATGCTTTAGCCAAGCAGGAAAGAAGTGTGTCATACAAGCAAATACTTTCACTTTCTCCCTTGCAGAGGTAGAAGGAGGAACTATTTTGTGTAGAAGAGGAGAGTTCGTTATTAGTTGCTTTCTTGAGCAAATTTCAGAAAACCCAAAAGCTTTTTTAAAAGCTAATTCTTTAGTTTTTTTTTGTACTGTTTTGTCAGTTCTTATTGGTGACTGATTTCTTTATTTTATAAGTTTTGTTTTATGTGTTTGTGTGTGTGTTCATGTGTGTGTGAGTGTGTGTGAAGTCACTCATCGTGTGATGCATTGGAGAGGGAAGGAGTGTTTTTTGCGATGGACCAGGGACAGTATGTGGCCTGTGGCCAGAGGAGTGTGCACACATGTTGGGGTCATAACTGGGTGGTGTTGGATCCCTCCAGACTGTTTGGTCCTGCCTCTCCCTCTCAAGAAGCAGCAGCACTAACAGTGCCATCGCCATGTCCACCAAGTCCGCCACCACCACCACCACCAGTAGCAGCTGCAGGAGCTCCAGCAGCACAGCCTCCACAGCAGCAGGTGGAGCCCCAGGTGCATCACCATGCTGCTGGCACTACATCTGTCCCTCCTGTGCCTGGCCCCCCCCACAGCTCCCCAGTTTGGCAGTTTTTCAGCTGTGTCACAGGGCAGCAGCATTGTGGTATGTCTGGTTTGTGGTGTTCAGGTGCACTGTGGCCCCCTTGGGGACACATCTGGGGACTGGGGTCCAGTGCACACATATGCTGAACCACCACAAGGTGGTGTGGCAGGCTGCCACTGAACGGGCCAGGCCTCCACCTGCTGGCCCTTCTGTAGCAGTGGCAGAGGGTAGTGCTTTTGTGCATTGCCACAGCAGGAGGAGGGCCACAGCAGCAGCTGTTCCACCACAACCCCCCACCACTGCCACCAGCACCAACCTCACCACCATTACTACGCGGATTTCCCCCCACACCAGTGGACCCCACAATGCCTGCAACTCAGGCAGACATAGCACTTTTGTGGGATATGGTGGAGGAAAATAATGAGAGGGTGGGTGCTGTTCAGCAGCAGGTGGAGCAGATAGAGCAATACCAGCTACCGATTGTGTCAATGCTCCATCTGCTGCTGGAACATCATTGGATACCCATTAGCTTTTTTATTCAGCACCCCCCACTGCTGCAGTGTTTTGTCTTTTGTTTATGTTTAATAACAGGCAGAGGGAAGGCCACACAGTATTAGTTTAGAGGGAAGCAGTCAGCAACAGGAGGTCCCACCCCCTACAAGGCTTACCCTCCGGTTAAACCTTTTAAGTATGTTGCAGCATTTTTCTCATGCCACAACATACTTTATTTTAATAAATAAAGTCAGTGACAAAGTATGGTGGACTCTATGGGACTCCATTATGTGTAAGGTGCAACTGCCATGCGCTCATCACACACATGGTGCTGCTCCACTGCACCTTTCCTTACACATAATGGAGCCTCCATAGCGTCCACCATCCTTTGAGGTAGCTGACTTTTCTGTATTAAAATAAACTATGTTGCAGTGTGAGAAAAATGCCACAACATATTTAAAAGACTTAACCAGAGTGTAAGCCTTGCAGGGGGCAGGAGCTCCTGTTGCTGACTGCTTCTCTTTAAATATATACTATACATACACATACAGTCATACATCCTCCTTATTGCCCTGTTATTATAATCCAGTGCCTTAGTAATGTTTACTTTCTGTTGTGGAGTGGTTGTGGAAAAGCTGGTGTGAGCAGTGCAAGTATGATATGCTAAATTGCATGTGTGCAGTCGGTGTTGTTTCCTGTGTGTGTGTGTGTGACATCAGACATTATGCAGCTTCTTGTAAACATATATTGCTGACTTGTTGCAGTGTTTATGGTATAAAGAATAGTGATAAGAATAATGTATATTATATTGTCACCATCATCGTCAGCAGACTAAGTGATACGATATTTTTTCAGAGGTGTCTGGCCAGAGTGCACCTTAGTCACATACTGCACACATGACTTTTAGGACAGCATGTGTTTTTTGTGCTATGATCTCTGCAACATCATGTCTGCACTGTGAGTGACTGAGGTGCACAGTGACCCGATACCTCTGAAAAAATACATCACTTACTCCATTGGTGCTGATGGTACAAATAAAATATATGTGATATATTCTTTCTTATCTTTATTCTTGAGATACTGCAACAAGTCACATCATTTATATGTTTGCATGAAGCTGGACAATTTCTGCACACACAGGAAAGAACACTGATGGCACACATTCAGTTTAGCACAGGATACTTGCACTGCTCAGTCATGCTTTTTGTGGAACACTTCAAATAACGAGTCCCGACACAAAGTAAACATTACTGAGGCTCCAGAAATATTTATTTTTTGAAATAGACATTAAAGAGATTCACCAAGTTACAGTATTGCACCCAATATACGGGTGCCTTACCTCCAAGGGAATCTTTATTGCTCCACATGTCTTTACATAGTGCAATACTTTTCTGGCAAAAACACTCGTAATTTCAGTAAACTGGGTCCTGGAGGACTTCCTGGTCTGAAGAGCCACCCAAGTTCCGCACCCATGCTCAGCAACATATGACATGATGTCAGGGAGAGCGTGGGGGTGCTCTATTATAGTGAATGGTTGGCAACTTTCTGAATTTTTTTTATGTTATAATGGCAGTTTGTGGATGAAACATGGCACGTTTCCACTAATAAGGCTCTTTTTAGTTGAAACGTGTCCACATTTCACCACAAACTGACCATTATAACATAAAAATTATTTAGAAAGTTGCTGGCCATTTACTATAGTGGAGCGAACCCCTGCGATCTCCCTGGCATCACGTCATAATGTTGCTGAGTGTAGGGGAGGAACTCTGGTGGCTCTTCAGACTGGGAAGTTCTCCGAGACCCAGTTTAGTGAAATTACGAGCATTTTTGCCAGAAAGGTATTGCACTATGTAAGGACATGTGGAGCAAGAAAGATTCCCCCGGAGGTAAGGCATCCACATATTGGGTGCAATACCATAACTATGTAACTTGGTGAATCTCTTTAAAGCAGCAGTGCAACAATCTGGTGAAAATGTTGACCTTTGCTTTTTTATGCTATTTTACATTGCCACTTTACTTACATCCTGAGTTGTATGATACTATCCTTTCCAGTATATGAGTCTGCTTTAGTACTTTTTTCATGTCTGAAAACAATAAAAGGAGCACTCGTTTTAATATGGTGTGGACCAGGTCTTCATCAGCATTTCCCACAGTTTTTCTCCATCAGTTTTTATATCAGTGGCTCAGTAGGTAGCACACTCACCTCTGAGGCCAGGAGATCAGAGGGCTGTGGGTTCAGTTCACACATCTGGCACTTGGGTTAATATCCCAGTACTGACACTGTAGTGCAGCAAGAGAGTGGTGCTGCACTTCTGAGGTGCTGTCTTTTGGATGAGATGTTAAACCGAGGTCCCATCTGCCTGGATTGATGGTAGTTCAGGCTGCTGTTAAAGATCCCAAGGCACTTATTGAAAAGAGTAGGTGTAGTTTTTATTTGAAAAGAAACATTATAAATAAATCCATTTAAACAACTTTGAAAAAAACAAGGGCAACTTTTAAACATATTAATACAAAAAGAATTACAATCCATACTTCCTGAAAGGAAATGAAAGATTTTCAATTTAAAATAACAGATTCCTTAAATAACTAGAAAAACCTTCCATAATATCCCTTGTACCTTTCATCTTTTGTGGTAGCACTTATCCTAATTCCCCATCAGTACACAGTGGTAAAGTATCCCAAACTGAATTTAATTTAACATATTTATTCTAAACACCTTATTTATATTTTATAAAGAATGAAAAACTTTTTCACCATCTTTGAACTTGCCAAACCATTGAATGTGTGGTATCATTAACATAAACTTGCCACATAGCATCGCTGATGAAAATCCTAACCGTTTTGTAGGACATTCTATTCTGACATAGTACCCAACTACATATAGCCTGCCATAAATACAATTTTAAGCAGCATAAAAATATAGCAAGAGTATCTGAATGAAAACTGGAGCCCAAAATGGTATAATTGCCTATAACACATATTTCATATGACATATTATCAAGCCAAGGTATATTCCATACTTTGGCTAAATAGCCCCATAATTGTTTTAAGTACGAACAAGAAAATAAATAATGCTCCATGGTTTCTTCCACATTTATACAATCCAGATAGGGACAATTCCTCTCCTTTAAGGCTTTATGCTTGGCGTTCCCCCTTCCCTGTGTTCTTCCATAAACTGATAGCCACAAGTGTTCCTACATCTGAGGCTGGATTCTAGGGTTAACCAGTTGAGCCAAAATATAGTTGTTACACTCCGGAGTACAAAATTTAAAACTCAGCTCTTTTGGGTATATTTTATCTAAAACAGTTTTATACAATTGTTTCCCAGATTGAACCTGAATCTCCATTTTTGTGAGATTCCATATATATAATTAAAAACAGCCGATCTGAAAAAATCGGGAACATTCAAGAAAGTCCCTAATCTTGGGGCCACCAACCCCCATGCCCTAAAATATTTATCCAGACTTAAACTACACCATGCCCACTGCGGTGACGGTGATGATCCTAAACCACATTTAACCATCTGTGATAAAAAAGGGTATGGAAAAAAAACAATGGGGTCTAACATACCCAGCCCCTCTCTTTGTTATTGGGAGACAAGTAAAGCACCTCCTAATGGGATTTAATTAATTTCCCCAGAGCATCTGAAAGAAAGTGCCATTTAATCATACCTCTAACTGTTTTGGTGGGGGATACAGCATTGCGACATAAACTAACATTGGAACTAGGAATTTTTTTATTATGTGTACACATTTTACTTTTGACATAATCCATGATTTCCAGTTGGATACTTTTGTTTCCACTGTTTGTAAAGATGTTTCCCCAGTTAAACAAGGCCATATTCTGGGGTCCAAAAGTAATACCCAAATATTTCAAAGGCTCGGGGGATACATGTAGACCCTGCACAGTCTGAGTCTCTGGGTATCCTACCCCGATGTATAGACCTTGACTTTTTGCTATGTTCATTTTAGAGTTGGATACTTTGGAAAAATCTGACACGATTCTTAAAAATTCCTGAAATTGTGAAATTTCAGAAGAAAAAGGCAGAGATCATCAGCAAATGCTTGGACATTTATAGCTGGTTGTATGCCTGTTCCTTGAATACCTTTCCATTTAGGTTTATCCATTATAAATCTTAAAAAAAGGATCCAAAGCGAAGACATAAAGAAGAGGGCTCAGGGGACACCCCTGACACACCCCGAGCTGGGTCCTTAAGTTATAAACAATTTGGTTTCCTTTAATTGGATACACTATTGTTGATCTATGAATTAATTTAATAAGTCAAATTAAATACTCCTGAATCCCATAGTACTTTAAAACCAAAAACAAATAAATATGTGAAACCCTATTGAATGCTTTTTCTTGATCTATTGTTATTAAAGTACCTAATTGGCCTGAAAGAGAAAGATGTTCAATAACGTCCCTCACCACCATTAGGGCTGATTGTATTTTCTGAGAGGGTAACCTACAATACTGAACTGGAGATATTACCTGATCAACAAAAAGCTTTAACCTATTATTTAAAATGTGTGTAAAGATTTTGTTATCAGAATTTAGTAAAATAATAGGTCTCCAATTAGAAATATTCTGTCTATCACCTGATTTGTAAATGCACATTGGAAGGCCATCTAAAAAAGTAGGGGGGATTCTATTCATTGTTAAAAAATAGCCAAAAACTGCCACTAAATATTCAGATAATTCTTTCTCAATTTTTTTATAAAATTTGATGGGCAACCCATTCAGCCCTGGAGATTTTCCTGATATCATTTTCCAAATTGCTATTTTTATTTCCGGGGGATCAATACTCGTAACATTGTGTAAGAGTTCGGAAGGTACAGGGGGAACCTGAATATAATTTAAGTAAGCCCCAATATCCTGAACTGTGGGATTACTGTCTGATGATAATGTTACCCAATATTTTTTTATGATAAAATATAGGTCTTTTACTGAACTTCGCAACACCCTCTGAGAATCAAAAAGAGCTGTCATTTTCGTATTTTCCCTCATGGCTTTACAAGCCTGAAAGTGATCACCCTCTGAGGATTTTTTTATACCATTCTGAAATAATACTTTCAAGGTTTTAGCTCTACTGTATTGATAGGATGACATTTCCAATTAAATTTTCTTGATTTGTTCCGAATAATTAAATTTTGAAGTATTAGCCCAAGTGTACAGTTTATATACTGTAATTGTTGATGCAAGGAAAGATATTTAAAAAAATTATCATTCGCCTTATGTTTCCCATATTTGTTTAACCAGTTTTGGAAGTCTTGTTTGGAGTCTAGCCACCATTGGCCAATATCCGTGTATAAAAAACAGACGGAACATCTTGCATTAATGAGAGCTCTTATACCTTGTTGGACCTTTAGATCATCCAAAGCTTTTATATTCAATTTTCATCTGGTAGAAAAGGATGTACTTTCAGGAATTTCATAAATATCCACTATTAATAGCACATGGTCAAAAAATTCCACTGGACAATTTTCGATTTTTACACTAGGCAGAGTATTAGATACAACTACATGGTCTATGGTAGACTTAATATTTCCCTTTCTAAAAGTAAAGTTGGAAACCCGTTCCCTGAATTTGTTACAATCTATCAAGTTTACTGAATATATTAAATCAATAAGGGCATTCGAATCACAATAGATTTTAGCCGTTGGCTTTTTAGTTTTTATATTAGATGGAATTTCACAATTAAAATCACCACAGAAAATTATGAGTGGTCATTTAATAAGGTTTAACTGCTGTAAACAGTGCCACTCTCCCTGCTTTTGTCTGTGGACTATAAATATTAATCAACTTATAATGTTTATTCTTCCATGTCCCATCCAATAACAAAGCTCTTCCTGGAAGGATATCCACCAATTTTGTGAAATGAAAAGAAAATGAATTAAATACAGTCCCCACCCCATCAGCAGTATCCTGTCCAAAAGACCAAAAAGATGGTCCCCAAAACCATTCTCCCTGAAAGTTTCTAATATTATGTGTAGAATAGGCCCAGGTTTCTTGTAAAAAACAGATTTCCAAATTGTGCGTATGTATATAATCAAACACCATCTATCTTTTACCTGAGTTTAAAAGACTGTGTACATTTAGTGAGCCAATTTTCAGTTTTGCCATATGAGGAAGTTTTTAAACCTTCTTAGTGATCAACTTTTTTGTCTTCTTTTTTTCTTTTTCCCTTTGTACACTGCAAACCCTGTTTTTTGTAACTCCATGTCTTGGTCTCTAGGATTACTGTCCCCTTCCTCTTGATCCATATCTGAATCTCTCCATTCTGGTGCCAGTACTGCAAAAGAGCTATTAGACGGAACAGTTTCCGAAGAGGGAGTAGACGGATGAGGAATACTAAGTGACCTTTGATTCCTAGAGGATCTATGCCTCTGAGGTGGGGATGAAGCTAAAGGAACACTTTCCTGTGCTGGTTCACTATAGCACAAAAGAGTAAAACACTCCTGCTGGAAACCCTACTGCTCCAACGTTTGAGGGGTAGGAGGGGGATAAGGGGGAGGAGGGGTAGGGATGGTAATCTGGGCAGGTAAAGCCTGAATTTCTACCTGGCCCACATTTCTATCAGGAAAAGGCCCTTTTTCCAATTATTTTTGTTGCTGTTGTTCAGGTAGCTCAGCTATATCTTGTACTTATTGGATTAGGAGATCTGGACTGACGGTACATGCTGCATTTCTTGCTGCCCAGGTGCAGTCCTTAAAGGCATGGCCCACGTCCTCACACAGGTCACATTTTTTGACTGACACACATTGAAAGGAAATGTGTCCCATCTCCCCACAATTCCCACGTCTAGGTTTATCACATGTGCTTGAAATAGGAGGATGGAAACCAGATTTATAACAGGCTCGGGGCTGCCCAGTGTAAAAGCACACACCCCTATCTATACCTAGCATAAATGAGTTTGGAATATGGACAATGCCTGAATCTGTATTTTGTAGTTTTACCTTATGTCTCCAACACCCAGTCCAAAAAAGTTCTGTATCCAAAATGGCCTCAGGGTCACTTAAAATTTCATAACGCTGGGACAACCAATAAGTAATATCTGCTACATGCACACCCTCATTACGAAACATTACCGTAATAAATTTTACCAGCAGCTTAGACAATGGAATAACTACAAAGGGAGACCAAATGGGGGAGTATTTCACCTGGGCATAACTTTCCCAAAAAAGATCTAAAAAATGAGCAGAGCAAAAACTTATGTCAAAATTGTCCTTCCCTGAGATGTTTATGAAAGCAAACACCTCTCGGGGAGAAAACCTTAAAGAGTCCTTCAATAGGGTTTTTCCCACAAAATGTCTATCCGGTCTGTCCTCCATGCCACCTTTGTACCGTATTCTCACCACATTCCTCCTAGGAGCTGCTTCTTTTTTTATATTTGCAAATAGTTCTGATAGTAGAGGTTGTTTGTTTTCCAATTTATCCAAATTTTGATCAGTCTCGGGTTCCACATTGGCTTTAAAATTTTTTTCAACCGGTTTCATGGGTTCAGCTCCCGCTGTTGGAGAAGGTACTTCAGTGGTAGCATTTATATCATCTGTTGATTTTAAATCTGGTGCCTCTTGGCCTTTGAATGTAGTTACTGTTTGATCTAGACCTTGTCCTGGAATCCAAGTAGATGAAGAGGGACTAAATGATAAGTTAGCGTCCCACTCCGGATCCGGTACCCAAATCCCTGCAGGGTTTTGTTTCCAGCCAAACTGGGACAATGCTTCACCCGGAGTCCATGTTGCATCTTACAACTCAGCTGTGTTATGAGAAGGTACCGATACAGCTTTTAAAGGTCCCATATTTAAATGCCTGTTTGCTAAGGTTTGTGCAAGCCTTTTATCTTTCTGTATGTCTTTTTGGCCAAATGTAATTAAATTTGTAAAAGAAAAATGTGTTGCTGTAGCTTGTGAGTACAAGTTGTTTGTTTGAAATTTGACAGCCGCTTGGACGTCAGGTAAGGCCACGAAACCCAAGGTTTTTGACAGTGTTGAATGCCCTGGTGTAAGGGTAGTGTCAACAGTTTGAAAGTTATTCCGTGTAATAGGCATTGGGACAGTCTCACTGATCCCAGATTGTTCAACATTTTTAACTAAGGGGCTCAGCTGTAGGCACACGTTTGAATCTACTATGTTTAAACTGCTAGCCAGCTGATTCTCCCCTTTCACTTTTTCAGAAACAGTAGAAGAAACATTGACAACAGTGACTGACTCACCCTGTCCCAGCTGGGCCTTTGATCTTGCTGCATCAGAGGGTTCCCTGACAGACTTCTCCGCTGAATTTATACTTAAAGCTAGACATGTCACCTCCTCGAGTTTTGCTTGTAATTTGGCTTTTTCCTGAGCATACCTCAGTTCCTCTTTTTGCAAAAATAAATGTAAAGTCTGTTCAGCATTTTCAGCTGTATCCTTAGGGTTTGTGGCCTTCTTCTCATTTTTTGAAATAACTGTAAGATCCTCCGTAGGAAAAAAATCTGTTGGAGTATTACCTTCTTCATTTGATTTTAACAGAGTCTCAACCAAATGCTTGAAATCCATACTGTGAACTGTCGGAGGGATTTCAGACTCCTGTAGAGCTTGCACCTCCATCCTCTCTGGCTGCAGGTCTGGACTGGCCATTGCATTGGCCATAGGTTTCCCTCTACTGACAGCAATGCAGTAGGGGAATTTCCCCAGTGTCCTGGCCTAATTTCCCTCATTCACTAAAAATACCACCAACAACATAATCTGGTTCACGGTCAATTGGCATTCATCTGTATCCCCCTCCCCCCTGGATGTGCCTGAAAATAGGTAGGATTTGTCTAGTGCACTTACCCGGTCAACAAAACTAAATAAATAAATAAAATAAAAATAAAAATTACTTCTGTTGTAAAATTAACAATTATGTAGCAGGCAGTATTTTATGACTTCACAGAACAATATTTATTCAAAAACAGCTGCAAATAGTGATGAAAACCTGGTCAGAGCCATATTAAAAGGTATGCTCCTTTTTTTTCAGACATGAGAAAAATTAGTACAGCAGACACAAATTGTGAAAATAAGTGTATCATACAAGTCGGGAGGTAATTAATTGCTGGCAATGTAAAATAGCATAAAAAAGTATAGGTCAAAATGTTCACCACATTGTTGCACAGCTGCTTTAATTTATAATTTAAGTATGACATTATGTACACACAATCACAACACACAAAATGCAACTGTCTTGTGTCCAGAAAATTCCCAAGTGCTGAGGAAGTGAAATGGGAGCATTACACCACATGCAAAGTCCCCCAGAATGTATTGCGCAGTCACTCATGTGCGCAGTGGTCATAAAGAGTCCTCAGAATTTTTCTGCATCCCCAAAATGCATCTGACTTGTGTCCAGAAAATTCCCAAGTGCTGAGGAGGTGAAATTGGAGTGTTACACCACATGAAAAGTCCCCCAGGATTTATTGTGCAGTCACTCATGTGTGCAGTGGTCACACAGAGTCCCCAGAATTTTTCTGCATCCCTAAAATGCATCTGTCTTGTGTCCAGAAAATTCCCAAGTGTTGAGGAAGTGAAATAGGAGCATTACACCACATGCAAAGCCCTTCAGAATTTATTGTACAGTCAGTCATGCACACAGTGGTCACACAGAGTCCCCATAATTTTTCTGTATCCCCAAAATGTATCTGTTTTGTGTCCAGAAAATTCCCAAGTGCTGAGGAAGTAAAATGGCAGCATTACACCACATGCAAAGTCCCCCAGAATGTATTGCGCAGTCACTCATGCATGCAGTGGTCACACAGAGTCCCCAGAATTTTTCTGCATCCCCAAAATGCATCTGTCTTGTGTCCAGAAAATTCCCAAGTGCTGAGGAAGTGAAATTGGAGTGTTACACCACATGAAAAGTCCCCCAGAATTTATTGTGCAGTCACTCATGTGTGCAGTGGTCACACAGAGTCCCCAGAATCTTTCTGCATTTGTCTTGAGTCTAGAAAGTTTACATACTCTGTGATGATGATGTACTCATGATGCACAGTGTCTTGCCAAACCATGTGAAGGAAGGATAACATGATATGAATCCATTCAGTGTTCCATCAGAAATGATGACTGTGAGAGAACTGCTGCTAGTGTAAAGTGTGCCGCGATTCCCGCAAATGCGATACGATCACCTCAACTGGATGGAGGGGTGCTCTTTGTATGTACACTAATACTAGCCTTGGTGAGTTGAGATATACAGTATATATATATATATATATATATATATATATATATATATATATATATATATATATATATATATATATATATATATATATATGTATTTTCAAGGTGGGGCTGACATATATAGACATGTACTCATTGTATTGTTTTGTATCACAAGTCACACATACTGTTGTTGTGCACATTCCAGTGCTTGATGAGACAGTTTTGTGTTGAAATTGGAAATGGAATATTCTCATGCTATTAATGGTAAGCATTTTTTGGGGGCATATTTGCAAGTAGGTCTCATTAATGGTTTATTATTTGGTTACTTCTTCACAGATTTCATCTGCATTCTTTTTCCAGTTTGGTTGGTAATGATGGTCATGGTCATTGATTGAAAAGACTTCTGTGTGTTGCATGTCTGCCTCAGCCCGGGGGGGGGGGCTGATGTTGAAGAACTTCTTTGGATAAGGCAACAATGGCACAACAAAGCATCTGCAAGTTTCCTAAAAAAAGAAATGAAGGACTTATTACAACTTGATTGCATCAGTAACACATTATGTTTAAGCTGTGGCTGTTCCATGGGTATCTGCATTAACACAGATAGCAAGCTGTCCCACTGCAATCATCAGATCACAACTTAATGTAGTATCAGGCTGTGTAACAAATACACTGTCCCTGCATCTCAACTCAAGTTACATTTCAAAACCACATCTTGTCAAGTACCACAACCTGGGTCCAACTTTTTCAACACTGTCATGGCTGCACAGCTGCAAATTTGGAATACAGTGCATGATATTTTGCAGAAATAATTTTTGTGATGTGCACGTCACCTAGTTTATGAATCCTTAGTTGGATTTGCTGCACTCTTATGAAAAAAAGGAACAGATGAAATAACATTTATATACTTACCAGTATGGATTGGAAATGGATATTCCATAGGTTCCTGTAGACAGTACTGCTGCTGTACCATTGATACAGAACTTCAGCGAAGGAGAGTCAGTTGTTGTTAACCTGTAAAGAAACAAAATAAGTTTACTGTATGTGTTTGACCACTGCAGCTCATAAAAGCAAAAGAAAACAAAACACAAAGCTAAAGTAAGTTGAATAGCATGAAAAACATTAGTACACCTACTCACTTTATAGTTTTAATAGTAAGAAATCTTGTGCCTGTGGCTGATGGATGTGGTCTCCTATTCAACTCCCTCTGCCTTGGCATGGTCAATATAATGGAAAAACACTAACAGAATGACACTGGTGGTGGGTGCTGGTGGTCATAGCTGTGGCACATGATGACATTCCCTCTTCCATCTTCCTGCATCTGGTGGTGGTGGCAGTGGCTAACAGTGGTCTTTTGGTGGTGATCTGGGGGCACACAAAGTCATTTCCTGTGGTTGCAGTGGCTAACAGCGATCTTATGGTGGTGGTCCAGGGGTGCAGAGAAAGTCATTCCCTCTGGTGGCAGTGGCTAACAGGGGTCTTATGGTGATGGTGGTCCAGGGGGCACATGGTGATATTCCCTAAAGTGGCAGTGGCTAACAGTGGTCTTTTGGTGGTGATCCAGGGGGACACACAAAGTCATTTCCTGTGGTTGCAGTGGCTAACAGCGATCTTATGGTGGTGGTCCAGTGGGGCACACAAAGTCATTCCCCCTGGTGGCAATGGATAACAGTGGTCTTATGATTATGGTTGTCTGGGGAGCACATGGTGACATTTCATAAAGTGGTACTGGCTAGCAGCAGTCTTATGGTGGTGGTCCTGGGGGCACACAAAGTCATTCCCTGTGGTGGATGTGGCTAACAGTGGTCTTATGGTGGTGGTCCAGGGGGGCACACAAAGTCATTCCCTGTGGTGGCAGTGGCTAACAGTGGTCTTATGGTGATGGTGGTCTGGGCATTCCCTATAGTGGCACTGGCTAACAACAATCTTAAGGTGGTGGTCCAGGGGGGCACACAAAGTCATTTCCTCTGGTGGCAGTGGCTAACAGCAGTCTTATGGTGATGATGGCCCAGGGGACACATGGTGACATTCCCTATACTGGCACTGGCTAACAGCTGTCTTATAGTGGTGGTACAGGGGCCAGGATATATTGTGCTCTCTGTTACAAATGTGATGTGACATATGGAATTTGAGTTACTCTGAGTGGAACACTCATTTAACTTTATGAAAAAGAAAATATGCATCATACAACAAATTTGACAGCCTTTTAAACACTTAAGTTAAAACCTGCCAACATTAACCTCATCATCATCCTCATAAAGAAAGCTACCCTCACAGTCATCTATGTCTGAATTCTGACCACTGGGAAATTCTTTCTGCATTGCGCCATCATCTATGTCAGTGGTAGGCCGTTTCATGCTGCCATTGCCAGGGCCACCAGATGGTCCATTTCTACATCAGCAAAACTATGACTAGGCTGGGGTACGAATACTGAGGTTACAGTCTGAGCTGGTGTGTGCTTCTCATTAATTTCTATGAATGTTAGCAAACTGACATTTGCAGGAGAGAGGTTTGTACGATGATCCCGAATTATTGCACCTGCTGAGCTGAATACCCTCTTGACACTTTACACTGGAGGGTGGGCATGTCAGGTACTTCAGTTCCACTGCACTCAGCTCTGGCCATTCACTGACCTTTCCACTCCAGTATAAAAGAGGGTCATTAGTTACTGACAGATGACTGTTTTCAGACAAAT
Organism: Neoceratodus forsteri; assembly: GCA_016271365.2. NCBI lineage: Eukaryota > Metazoa > Chordata > Ceratodontiformes > Ceratodontidae > Neoceratodus > Neoceratodus forsteri. Next base: position 847,374,731 of record CM057450.1, on the reverse strand, counting down.
ATGACTCAACCATTTTCTGTGCTGCACTAAGTCCAGTGGTCGATGCATCATTCTGTTCTCCAGAATCATTTATGTCACAAATTCCCACTTGGGACTAAGCCTCCCAAAGTGGGTTGATGCCAACTGCTTTGGATGACAGACCACCTGGAACTGCAGTCCCTGTCCCCTTACAGGATGTGCTTGATACTCCTCCAGGTTCACCTTCAGCCTGATTATGCTGCTGAGGTTTGCTGACCTTGGCACATGACTTCTGTTCCCCATGAACCAAGTGCACCATTTGCCCACTGACATTTTTTAGCTGTTCAGTCCCACCCTCCAGTACTGAGGCAATTCCACATTTGTATCATGGGTTCGTCATTGATGCTATTGCAAAGTTGTCACTACGCTGAATACTCAAGATGTGACAATTCTGGCCAAATACTGTCAGCACGTGTTTCAGCAACATGCTGCTAGCACTGTCTCCGGCAACATCAAGGCTATGCTGTACATTCAACAATGTCTGCCTTAGCACCCGCAGCAGTGGATGTGATTGGCTAATGCAGGCAGACTCACCACTCACTGCCTGTGTAGCATGTCCAAAAGGCCACAAGATTGTTATTACAGAGTCCATGAGGCACCACTGTTCAGTCATCATAGACATGGAGGCCTCGGAACTGTCACGGCTAGTGTGCATGACAAGATATTCTGAGATGGCTTTGTATTGTTCATATAACCTCTCTGCCATGTATAAAGTGGAGTTCCACTGGGTGACAACTTCCAGCTTCAAGAGGTGCTGAGGGAGGCTGTTTTGGATCTGCAACTGCTGAAGTTGGTCACTGGCCTTTGCAGAGTGGCAAAAGTGAGAACAGATATGGCGTGCAACTGTCAGCATTTTTTATATCAGAGTGCTGTAGAAACTCCTGCACTACAAGATTTAAACAGTGGGCCATGCATGGAACCCAAACATAGCCACCATTGATGATGCATTTCACCACATTTCACCCATTGTACCTTGCTATGAACCCAGCTCTCAGGGACAGGGGCTTCAGTCACTTGTCAATTTCCGTCAGTACCAAGTCCAACATGTTTTCACCAGTGTGTGAACAGGTCACATTGTGCATAGCAATCATTGCATGCTATTGAATTCCTGGAAGATTGCCACCATGACACTCCACCTTACTGCACTGATTATTCACACTACCAACAGCACAAACAACACCCGGCACCTGCACCCACTGTGTAGTTATACACAAATATGAACTCCCTGCTGTTTTGCAACTTGTCCACATGTCCATACTTAAATGGATGAATGGAAAGAAGGAATGCTGAAGGGCATGTCTTACAGAGTCGGACACAGTACGGTACAACTCAGGGACAGCACAGGTCGAAAAGTAAGTCCTGGATGGGACTTTCCATTTTGGACAGGCACATGCAGCAAACTGCCAGAACCCAGAATTCTCCACATAGGAGAAGGGCAAAAGATCAATTGCCAGCATTTCAGCTACAGCAGCATTAAGTACATGTGACACTGTATGATTGGGTGGGCACTTCAGCTTATGCGCAAAAACACTCTGTAACATGGGCTGACTTAAACATTTTATATGGGGTGTGATGACAAATGGTTCTGCTCTGCGAATAGCAGGGGGTGGAGTGTGGACATTTGATGAAGACGGTTGCACAGGTGATGATGACAAACCCACAAATGCAGTTATTTTGCCAGATTTACCAACTGGGGTTGATGTACCACTTGCACTAGATATACTGCATTCACCACCACCACCACCACAAAAACTGCTACTCTCACCAGCACTGGACAACATTTCAAAATAATTATGCTCCTCCACCTCATCATGCCTATAGTAATCCTCTGCTATTATATCATCACTACTGGACACATTTAATTTTCTTCTTGATTTAACAGTCATGGATGGGGATAACATGCTCGTTATGGTTGATGACAAGGGTGAATGCCCCACTGTGGAATTAGCTGCCATCTTGTGCTGGGTCCACAGTGACATGTGCCTGTTCTTAAAATGCATATGCTGTCTTCCTGTACCCAGATGGTTCCCCTGTTTACCTCAACTCACACGCAGATGGCAAACCTGGCAGATTGCAACTGACTCATCATTTGCATCTTGCACATTAAAATCTCAAACAAGGAACTGTGATGCTCTAGTTTTAACATGTCCCTAATGCTGCTTATTGGACTCCATTTTTTTAAGCCATGAAGTGGGGGTGTGCTATATTATGTTTCTGGCAGGACACACTTGGACTGCAACTGACCATCACAACTACCTATCAGTATTACTGGATTATCATCATCATTATCATCACCATCAACTGAAACTGGTAAAACACAACTTTTTACAGGGGGGGGGGGAATTAATGCAAACAGACGCAGACACAGCCATCTTGAATTTCTTTTCCTCCAGTTCCCAACTGGGGTCACTTACATCATCATCATATTCATCAACATCACCTACATCCACATCTTCTGCTTGGATGCTGGCATGTGGACTGCATGTTGCAACCACAGCAACATCATCATCATCAGATTCATCATCATCAACACCACCATCACCTGATATTGTTTCACCGCACTCTGAATCACTGCATGGCAAATGCATGACCTGAACCACTGTGGAAGAAATGTCACATTGTATGCTATCATTGACATGATGATCAGAATCCTCATGTTCAGTTACTGGGATGTTACTGTGAAGTATGACATTGTCTACACTGCCACTCACTCGCACTTCTTTACACTCCACTATATTTTTGGACATGGTAAACTGGTCAGAAATGGAACTTGAGGCAGCAATACTCATACCACTACCAGCAACTGCACTAACACCACCAGTTGGGACAACATCATCTCCTCCAACTATGAGTGAAGCTACTAATTGCACTGTAAAAAAACATTAAAGGAGAAAAGCCTTTTCTCACATCAGCAATGCACTTCTGTGTCTGCATACTACCACGCCCAGAGACAATCTTACCACTGGTAGCAGTGCCATGGCGAGAAATTGCTTTGCTTGCACGTCTCTTTGCTGGCATTTGGGTGATCAACAAGAATAGATACTGGAACATTCACTCTGGGTGGGGGGACACTGGATGTGAAGGCAAAAAACAACTGTGGCTTCAGCAACAGATACAGATGCAAAGTCACAAGTTCAACAACACCTTAGCTAACCAGTGGTGCTGAAGTCACATACAATCAGATCTGGAAAATAATTCCTTTTGTTGGTAGAGGGAGGGGAGCACTGAATGCAGATTTTTACAGCAGTGCAAGCAGCAAAACCAAGAAAAGATACCACAATGGCAGTACAAAGTCATGCAGCTGCAGTGGATAGCAGGTTCACACTGCTGCACCTGCAATTACACTGTGGCACAATAAAAGGTGTATTATTTGATGTCACGGCCCACACATACTCACACACACACACAATTTGTTTTCAAGTAATGCATAGCAAATTGAAAACTTCAGTAATATACCACATATTTTAAACAACCTGAAATTATGAACTGCTGCACCATATCCACAACACACAATCAGCAAAAAAAGTCAACAATTACTGCAAATATTACTGTGTACATTAACAGTTATATAATAAAAATATAACCAAAAAACAAAGAACTCCTTATTTCTCCAAGTCAAATCTACCTACATCACAGATACGCCCCTTCCCCAAAGCACACTTTCACTGTCTCTTACTACATAGACTCAATGTTGTACATTAACATTCAAAATCCACATACAAACAATCATCTGGCTTAAAATTGAATATCAACCTAAAAAAAAATAAAGATTGTTACCTTTGGGAATAAAAATCTAACAGGTAACTGGAAAATAAGAGGCCAAAAATTAGAGGTGACGTAGTGTCACACTTACTTGGGGACAGAAGTCAATGCAAATTGCAATTGGAATTCACAGTATTTGGCCCTATTAGAAACATATAAAAAGAACTATAACTGGCTTAGCAAGATTTAATTATAAATACGGTGAATGTTCAATAAGACCATTTTTACAAGCCATTCAATCACAATTGAATGCTCAGCTATTATATGCTTCAGATGCCTGGCATCTTAATGACAACAAACTGAAGACCCTGATGTCTCCCTTATATAAAACTTTAAGAAGTATACTAAAATTGGGGCACTCCTGCCTGTCTGCTTACATAAGGGCTGAGTTAGGACTCACAAATATTAGAGCAGGACTTGACATCAGAAAAGGGAATTATTGGGTCAAAATCACAAGACTTACTGAGAATACACTGATTAAACAATGCCTTGATAAATAGAGTACTGGTACAACCTAGGCTATAGGGGTAATTATTGGTATAGCCTTCTTATGACTATTATGGATAGATACATGTTGGCCAACTTAAAAATAATGGTTGACAAAGGCATCACCTTAAGTCTTCAGTATAAATAACATATCACAAAGAAAGTAGGGAACTACTGGAACTGTCAGGATCTAAGAAGTATAGAAGATTCACATTACTCCAGATGGTTCAGTAAATATATGTTTTTCTTTGGGAATAAACCCTATTTAGATATCCTGACTGATATAAAACTAAGGACTGCATTCCTAAGATATAAATTTGAACAATTCCTGAGCAATGTTTTCTTATGTAGATATAATAAAGAGACAAATGTGTCAGACACATGTGATTGCATTCCTTATTAAGATTTTTCAGAATTACATTTGATGGTTTCATTCTATAAAACTTATATAGTCCCCTAGTTTCAGCTTTAAATATTTTACATTCTGTGTCAACCCACCCTACAGACTTATGATTAATGCAATTATTTAATGGATGTCCCAGTCAACGTTTAATTTGTATAAACAAGGTATGTATAGCTTCTGTGATTTGTGAAAGATACATCAAGTGAATGTCCTTAATATTTACAGTCAACAGTGAAGCATTAATTTGGGAACAATGTCCTCCTCAGTGTTATTGTACCATCTAATTTTACTTACTGATCTTATTTCTGAAAATTGAACAGGTCCGGTATTAGAAGTATATATTTCTCTGTAGTAGGCATATTCCAAAATCAAAGGGAAATGATCACTCTCAGGTCTAATCTCAACTGCTAAATTACACCAGAAACTTGGGGAGCATGACCAAAGTGCCAGATCTATAGTTAAAGCACCTTTCTCAGAAATAAAGGTAAATTCTCCCTCCACATCATCTTTCACTCTTCCAACCAAGGGGTAGAGATCAAAATTATTCATAATCTCAATAAGCTGTTTCCCATGGCCATTAACTTTAGTGTCCTTTCCTGGCCTCAGTATCATATTGTCAGCCTTATTATTTAATGTAGTTGAGTACATAAAAATGTATTTATTCATTAGGTCATCAAACATGCCAATATGAGCATTACAATCTCCAATAAGGAATATGTCAAGATATGGGAAAGCACCATTAACATCAAGTATGATATTAGTTAGATCCTCCCAGAGAGATGGTGACTGAAAGTTAGAGTTTTCTGGTGGGATATAACCACTGATCATTATAAGATTTGTAGTCTCTGTTCCCTGAAGCAGAACAAGAAAATTATCATGCGCTTTCCAGCACTGAACTTTTAGGAAAATCCCAATCTTAACCAATATAATTAGGCCACCACACTGTCTACCAGCACCAGATAATCTTTTCCTAATAGAATGAAAACATTCATAACCTTTAAACTAATTAAATTCATCTTCATGTGCCAAGTTTCCTGGAAACTTAATAAATCAAAAGCATTCACATATGTTTTCCATGCGGGGTCAGGGATTTTGGAATTCCATCCAGCAATATTCCATGAAAGTAAAGATATCCTCTCTAGATTAGCATGGGACTCTACACTAGAATAATTATAGGCCCTAAGTCAATTGCTATCATATCCAGCAAGAGTCACAAATCTATTACTCAAAAGGAGATCTGTGCTAACTTTCTCAGGGGAAGCTATTTCATTTTCTAAGTCATTACTCAAAACTTTACCATCACAAATTTTGATTCCCAGACCATCTAGCACACCACTTTTTTTCAAGAATTAAATCAGCCAGTCACCTTATTGTAACATAAATGTTGATTTGAGTATATCCATCAGATCTATAGGCTATGATTACATCTTTATGACCAAAAGGGATTTTCAAGAAATTAGACAATAGGTCCTTAATTGCAGTTATTAACTTAAATCTAGTTTTATTGGCCATGATTTCCATGCAAAATAAGCAAATACACGGTTGTGGCTGCTCCTGATCTTGCCTTATCAAGTCAGCAGGATATTTAAGGTTAAATGAGTCCCTATTTTGGAAGATCACATTTATACCTTGTTTCTTTAATGCCTTGCTATTAGTCCAAACATAATTTGCCATACGTGGTGAATGAAAAACCACATCATACATAGTAGCCTCTAGCAAAGGGATATTTCTGACCTCAATCACATCTTCTGGTTCTATCTCTACAGTAGTAGCCACAGACATTGCCAGATATTTTGCGAAATTTCTGAAGAGTTTCTCTCTGCTGCCCCTACTGTGGAAATGCAGAAAGCAGGAGGTATTTCTGGAAATTTCACAGAAATTTCGGGAAATATCTGGCAGTGTCTGTGGCTGCTACTATACTTCTAGTTCTTCCTTGAGATAGTTTACTAACTGAAGTTCATGGTTAGAGAGGGGATATTTACTCTAATTAAGTGGTCCTAACAAACTAATTAAAGAGTTATCACTATGAACTCCATCTTGTGTATAAATAAGTTGAAAGTGCTTCCTAAATTGTTTTCTATCAGCTCTATGAAACATAGAAACACAGATGTTGATGGCAGATAAGGACAGCAAGGCCCATCCAGTCTGCCCATTTCTTTTTCTACCTTATAAATGTGCCATCGGCCTTTGCTCTGTCAGTGGCCTATCTATTCATACTCATCTGTATTGCTCCCTTATGCCTATCCCATGCCTGTTTGAAGCCCTGCACTGTATTCATAGCCACCACTTCCTGAGGCAGGCCATTCCATGCATCCACCACTCTTTCTGTGAAAAAGAATTTACTCACATTCCCCTATAATCAGCCTCCCTCTAATCTCATGCTGTGTCCTCTTGTCCTGCTATTTTTCTTATATTTAAACATGTTAGACTCTTTCACCTTGTTAATGCCCTTAAGGTGTTTGAATGTTTCGATCATATCACCTCTCTCCCTCCTTTGCTCAAGGGTATACATATTGAGCTCTGTTAATCTGTCCTCATATGTCTTCTGATGCTGTCCCTGCACCATTTTGGTTGCCCTTATCTGGACTGTCTCAATTTGATTAATGTCCTTGTGAAGGTGTGGCCTCCAGTACTGCATGCAGTACTCCAGATGGGGCCTAACCAGTGTCTTGTAAAGAGGGATTATTACCTCCCTCTTATGACTTGTGATACCCCTACTAATACACCCTAACATCCCCTAGCCTTACCTACTGCTTTAGAGGTCTGCTTGGATGAGTTCTGGTCTTCAGTGATGATGACGCCCAAGTCTCTTTCTTCCTTTGTTACTGCCAGCAACTTCCCTCCCAACCTATAGGTGGCTTCAGGGTTTCTCTTCCCTATGTACATGATCTTGCACTTCTTTGTATTAAATCCCAGTTGTCACTCTTCTGACCATTTTGCTAGTTTATCCAGATCTCTTCTCATTCTGCCCACTCCATCTGGATCATCTACTCTGTTGCAGATCTTGGTGTCATCTGCAAACAGACAAGCCTTACCCTCTAGTCCATCTGCAATGTCACTAATGATGATATTGAAGAGGACTGGCTCCAGGACTGATCCCTGAGGTACCCCAATTGTGATTTGCATCTCATCTGACTGTATACCATTTACCACCATTCTCTGTTTTCTGCCCATCAACCAGCTTGCCACCCATTTGACCCACTTCTGACCCACCCTGAGCCTACCCAGCTTATTTATCAATCTTCTATGTGGAACAGTGTTGAAAGCCTTGCTGAAGTCAAGGTAGGCAACATCAACTGCTCCCCCTTGGTCCACTACTCTGGTTACCCAGTCAAAGAAATCTATGAGATTAGTTTGACAGGACTTTCCTTTTGTAAACCCATGCTCTCTTGGATTCTGTGCCCCTATGGATTCCAGGTGCTGCATTATCCTTTCCTTAAGGAGTTCCTCCATAATCTTGCCCACTACTGAGGTAAGACTGACGGGTCTGTAGTTCCCTTCCTCCTCCCTGCTACCACTTTTGTGGAGGGGGATCACATGAGCCCTTCTCCAGTCTTCTGGGACCTCTCCTGTGTTCAGAGACTCACTAAACAGTTCTGTTAATGGCTCTGCTAGTTCCACCCTTAGCTCCTTAAGTACCCTGGGATGTATGCCATCAGGTCCCATTGCCTTGTCCACCCTGAGCTTAGTGAGCTCTTGTAGGACCCTTTCCTTTGTGAAGGGAGTAGTGCTCACCTCCCTCCCCCCTGTGTCCATAGTTCTGAGCTGTGGGCCATGCCCTATCTTTTCTTCAGTAAATACTGAGCAAAAGTATCTATTTAGGATAGCTGCTTTTACATGGTCCTCCTCCTCACCTGCCCCCTTTTCTCCTTTGAGCTTAGCAATACCCCCTCTGGACTTTCTCCTTTCACTAATGTATCTATAGAAAGTCTTGTCACCTTCTTTACTGTTCATGCTAGTGTTTCCTCAGTTTGGGACTTTGCCTGCCTTACTGCCTTCCTGCTTCCCTTAGGGCAGTTTGAGTATGCCTCTATCTTCATCCCGCTGTGTTCCTTATATTTTCTGAAGGCCAGCCTTTGCCTCTGACCTTTCTGCTACTGTATTTGAGAACCAAAATGGTTTCCTTCTTCTTTTGCACTTCCTTTTTTGTCTAACACAATGGGATGTTGCTTCAAGTATTGCATCCTTAATGCTTGCCCACTTTGCCTGTACCCCCTCACCTGTGTTTCTTTCTGCCAGGGCTAGCTTAACTCTGTTGACCATCCTTTCCATCTGTTCCTCTGATTTATCCAATTCACCCCCCCCCTTTTTGGCCAGGAGATTGTATCATCCATTGTTCCTCTCAGACTATTCCTTTAATAGGAGGTTTCCACAACTGCTGGTTAAGTAAACCAAGTTCATAATAGGCTGGTTGATACTCTTTTGTATGTTTAAGCCTAAATAAGACATAGTCTGCTGATGGATTCTAAGAGAGATCCCTATAACTTAATGTTTTAATTCAAAGGGTAAGGAACTCGGCTTATGCTATAAAATACCTTCGGGGGATAAGGTGAATTTTTGCATTAAGCTATGTTCAACGTCTAACCAAATGGGAGTGTAATAACCTCAGTCAGCAATTGGAAGTAACCATTTTGTATAGTTATTGGCCTGAGCAGCCACGTAATATAAAGAACAGTTCAGCAATTTCAATCCTCCTTGAGATCTAGGTAGAAACAGCTTTTTTAACGCTATTCTCTGGGTCTTCCTCCCACCAAAGAAAGTTTGAGATTACTGAATGAAGCTTATTGAACCATAATAAGGGAATAAAAATATTCAACATGTTTATGGGGTAAAGAATTCTAGGGAAAATATTCATTTTAAATATACTAATTCTCCCCCAGAAGGAGGGAGATATTTGGCCATCTTTTCAAATCCTCTTTAATAGTAATGAGTAAATCATCCAGATTTAGTTCAATAAACTGAGAGTGATCCTGGGTTAAATAAATTCCTAGATACTTTAGTTTAGTAGGCGTCCAAGAGAGGGCTAATCTAATGATATCCTTGTTGATAATTGCATTATTTAGAGGTAGGACTTCCATTTTATCTAGGTTTAACTTGTAATTGGAAAAGGTGCTAAACTCTCTTATGGTTTTCAAAGTCTATGTAATAGAATTACTTGGGTCTGAAACATGAAGGAAAATGTCATCCACAAACACCAAGATTTTGAGTTGAATATTGCTTACTGTAATTCCTGTTATTAATTGGTTTGAATTTAGAAAAACAATAGTGGCTCTAAATAGAAATTGAAAAGAATTGGTGATAAGGGGAAACCCTGATGGGTTCCACAGTGTAAAGAAATCATGTTGGAACTAATACAATTACAAAACATTTTAGTTCTGGAGGATGAATAAAGGGTTCTCAACCAGTTAACAGAAGTCACTGGAAAACTGAATTTAAATGGCGTTTGGAAAAGAAATTCATGAATGACCCTATCAAAGGCTTTCTCTGCATCCAAGGACACCAGCACCAAAGGGGCTCCAGAGTCCCTGGACATGGAGAAGAAGTGGAAAAGTTTCCTGATATGGTCTGAAGCTTGTCTGTAAGAAATTAAACCCACCTGTTCACTGGATATTAGTGGGTTTAATATTCTGTTAACCCTCTGTGCTAAGATAGAGGTCAGTTTTTTTTAAATCATAGTTGATTAAAGAGATGGGCCTAAAATTTCCACTCTATTTCTTGGCTTACCCTCTTTGGGTAATAAAATTAAAAGAGCTTCTAATAAAGAATTTTCAACCAAACCCATATCCTGAATAAAGATATAAAGGTCTTGTAAAAGTGGAGTTAATTTTGACTTAAAGGTTTTATAAATGTTTGCAGTGAGCCTGTCAGGACCTGGAGATTTATTTACAGTCTGGTTATCAATTGCTTCCTTTATTTCACCCCTTTCAATAGGTTTACACATATTTTTTGACTGGGTTTTGTTAATTTCTAACAGGTAAACTTCTCCAGGTAGTTTTGAATTTCTATCTCTGAAGGTTGGTTAGACATTGGGCAATATATTTGGGAGTAAAATTTATAAAACTCTGACACCATATCTTTTGGGTCAGTTTTGACTTTGTTAGTATCATTTGAAATAATGGATTCTGTGTATCTCGACTGTTCCAGTTGTTTTAGTCTATTATCTAAAAGTTTACTGTGTTTGTCATCCAGGTCAATATATTTGGCTTTAGACTTAATAATTATAAACTCGGCCTTTTCTTTGGTTAAGGAAAATAATTTGTTCTTATATTTTTGTAACTCAGATTTCTCTTGTTCTGTAAGAGAGAGAGAGATTTTCTTTTCCAAGGCCTCAATTTTTGAAGATGAGTGTTATTTTCTCCTGTACTTGTCTCTTTTGATTCACTGCGAACCTAATAAAATGTCCCCTTATATAACATTTAAAGGCTGCCCAGGTAATATCTAGGTGGTTGATGGAGTTAGAATAATCTTTCCAAAAGTTTTTAATTTCAAGATTAATATCATTTATAATGTAATCTTTTCTTAATATAGTGGTTCTCAATCTCCAAATAGATAACCTTGAGTAGAGCTGTGGTAGGAAAATAAATACATCTATTTAAGAGAGGTCTGAAAGAGATCTACCTGATATGTTTGTGTTAGTTACCTCTTTAATCTATGTTCTGGAAACTGGGAAAAAAATCTATTCTTGAAAAGGAGTTATGGACTGAAGAGTAAAAGGAATATTTTTTGGCTCTCGGGTTCAGAATTCTCCATTGATTGGTTAAATCATAAATATTTAACAACTCCTTGAGAGTCTGTACATCTGACTGTATAGATATATTAGATGTATTTGATCTATCCACAGCACAGTCAAGCAGAGTATTCAAATCCCCTCCCAACAGTAGTCTAATTGACAAAAAGGGAGTTAAGGCCAAAATAAGCTTTGTAAAAAATAAAGATGGGTTACTATTATAACCATAAACAGAGCCTATTGCTACATGCACCTGGTTAAAATGTCCAAGCACAATGATATCTCTACCTTCTTGGTCCTGGACAACCTGACTTGTGAGAAAAATTTAAAGAGGAAACTATTAATATACAGTAGCCAACCCTCCTTTTGAGGTGAAATTTCCTGCTCCAAAAATCTGGGAGTAGCATATTTTCTGATAAGAGGTAATTCAGTGACCAACAAGGGAGTTCCTTGTGAAAAAAAACAGACTGTAACCCATAGAAAATAAGTAGTAAAGGATCTGAGTTCTTTTTACTGTGAGGTGCATACCCTTCACATTCCATGAAGCTACCTTAAGTAGTAAATATATGAACATTTAAATATTTGTATATTATTAATAATACAGAGTGATTAACCAACAAACCTACAATGCACTTTACTACCCTAAAGGCCTTAATTCTATTACATCCCCTAGAACTAACCCACCCCCATAGAAAGAAACTACTAAACACCCCTTTACCTAATCTCTCCCTGTCCTAAAGACTGCACTCCTAAACACATTGATAACAGTAATGACCCTAATCCAAACTCCCTTAAACCTCAACCAGCTATAATGAACAATGTATAAGGCTAAAAGAAATATAATATGCCATAGGTTAATTCAAGCTAAGCAATCCTGCTTAGTTTAGGTAACAAATAGGTAACAAATATTTTAAATAAATGAGAATTTAAATCATAGAATGTCTTTTAGGGTTACTCCAACCCAGATTCTATAAGGTACCTAATACCAGTCCCTTCCCCCCAGTAAAGTGAATAGGTAATCCCATGAACCCAGCTCACTCGTAGTGGCCAAAACTTAATTCTGTTAGCTGGATGTCAACTATCAAAAACAACTTTATTCTATTATGAATAAAGCCCTATAAAACAATGAATAGATAAAGCACTCTGCCTAAATGCCCAGCCAACTATTTCGGGATGACTGTACAGTACACCATGTAACATTAGATTGTGGGACAGAGTCCCAGTGAGTGGGCTATTAGTCTGGAAGGGGTAAAGAACCAGGATCCCATCCAAACAGAAGTGAAAAATTAGAAAAAATCCAAGGAACTGTGATTAGAGACAGTGAGATGGAGATGGAATTTAAAAGTTTTTATTTTGAAGAGAAAATCTATTTGGGAGTGTCACCACTCTCCAGATCGATAACACAGAGCCAAACAACTTTCATTTTAGTTTGGGAACATCACTTTTTACAGTCCCTATTTGGTGTGGAATTTGAGTAAGGGGTGGACCTGTAACACTAAAAGGAAATATCAAGATCTTTAAAACCTCTTCCTTAAGTGCTCTATGACCAGACCAATCACCTAGTGAGGAAATAAGTAATGATGAGTCCTCCCTTTCTAATGGGTTTAACTCCTTGACCTCCTCCAAAACTAAATCAGGCTGGTGCTTGATTAGGGACCCACAGATTTAGGTTGTGACAGGTATTTGAGTTTACCTCTATTTAAAGGGAATAAGAATGGTGGCTGGTCATAACAACTAGACCCATTCCACAGGTCTAGAAACACCTTTGCCCCTATCTGAAACCTAATGATCTGTAACATATCGTAGTAGGCAGGTCCACCTGTCTTTACAAAAAGCTATAGTAGAATAACAGCACTCCTCTGCCATAAAGATGCCCAAACCCATTTTCCTCACAAGTCTAAAAAATTAAAAAAATAATTGAAGTCATGTACATATGCCAGCTCCAGAAATCTTTTCTATTTAGAGGGAAAAGTAAATATACCTGATATAAATGAACAGCTAATATTTTTTAAGGCAAGCTACCTCTTGCTGGGAGCTACAATACTGAACATAGGATTTGCAAGAAAGAGAGTTGTGCTCACAACAGAGGGAGGTGAACCTTGCAATTGTCTTTGGTTTGTAGCAGATAGTCTACAGGTGGAGGCTACTTCTAACTGAAAGGTGAAATAAGGAACTTAATCAGGAAAAGACAGTCTTGTTACAATTATTAAGATTTTCAGTGCAGGAAGAGTTTAAACCCTGGGCTAAACATTTGTCACAAATCCTGAAAAAAGTGCAGGTACAGGTTGTGTATTTGACCCAGACAGTAAACTGTTTTTTGGTTTATCTTTTGTGTGCCTTAAAAGGAAATTCCAGACTTTCTCAGGAAGTGATTACACCATAAGCTACTTAATCAGCCAATAGCTTTTGTAACAGACCTGAGAACAATAGTATTATAAGCAAGTGTTTTATAGCAAACTCATCAGAACAGCTAATATTTTTTAAGGCAAGCTACCTCTTGCTGGGAGCTACACTACTGAACATAGGATTTGCAAGAAAGCGAGTTGTGCTCACAACAGAGGGAGGTGAACCTTACAATTGTCTTTGGTTTGTAGCAGATATTCTACAGGTGGAGTCTACTTCTAACTGAAAGGTGAAATAAGGAACTTAATCAGGAAAAGACAGTCTTGTTACAATTCTTAAGATTTTCAGTGCAGGAAGAGTGTAAAGCACAGCTGACTTATTTTGGGGCTGACTGCTTTCAGAAGCACAAACCACCAGGCTGTTTTGGGGCTGGGGAGGTTTACCTGTGTCTGACTTGGATGTCTGGATTTTTCTCTGTTTGATTAGCAGGAGATTTGCTCTGTCAAATTGTTGTGTATGGTATCTTGCTGACAGGAAGGCACTCCATCGCAGCAGTCGGTCAGAGCTCTTAGCTGATTGTTTTGTGAGGGCACAGTTTAGGCTCAACCCTTCCCACCCTCACCCCACCCACCCCGGAAATAGTTCCTTTATACCTGGGGTTCTGACATCATTCTCAAGAGTGCAAGGTGCATATCAATGTCATATCCTCTGTAGCACACAGCACTGAAAATATAAGCATACACATTGTATAATATATATATTTCTATATAACAAACCAATCACACACACAAACACACACACAAAAAAAGTACATAATCATGTGGGGAGTAGTGCAATGTAATGGCTGAGGGGCAGCAGTCTTCCGGGAGACTTTCTGGAGGCTGAGATGCTGCCCTATTTGCAGACAACTCTCTGCCCTGAGGGAGGAATTTGCCCATCTTCAGGCCACACTGGACAGCAGTAAGGTAACCTTCCCCCAGGCCAGACTGGATGGTAAGAAGGGAACCTCCCCCATCCAGGGAGCACCAGAGCCACCACCACTGCCTCAGAGGTTGCAAAGAAAGCACAACAGTTGGACCACAGTGGGCTCAGGGAGGGTGAGGATGGTGGAACAGAGGCACACCCAGTCAGTTGTTCCACTCCACAATCCATACACCATTCTGGGGGAGCACAGCTCCCCTATGGATGCACCCACAGAGGAGATTAAGGAGGCTGAGGACACCTGTCACAAGGGAGGCCCACAGGAAGGAGGTAGAGGACACCACAAGGAAAGGAAGCAGCTCCTGGTGGGAGACTCAATTATTAGGGGGATAGAACTGGGGGGAGCAGGGAAAACTGAAGTAAGGTGCCTGCCTGGTGCCATGGCTTGGAGGAACAGGAAGAGCATCCTCAGGATCACGAGAACAGCTGCACGGGAGTCTGAGCTGGACATCATTGCCCACCTAGGGACAAATGACTTGGCTCAACATGAGATTAGAGCAGTGCAGAAGGACTTTGTAGAACTGGGGAAGGGCCTAAGACAAGTAGCACACACAGTATCCTTCTCAGAGGTGCTGCCTGTCAATGGCATGAGTGAGGCGAGGGTACTTTGCACCACGCAGTTTAATGAATGGTTGAAAAATGGTGTGGAACACAGGAGTTTGGCTTCATTGGTGACTGGGGTTCCACCTGGAGGGACACCAGCCTATACTGGCAGGATGGTCTGCATCTGTCCAGGAAGAGAACAAGTCTTTTGAGCAATCAGTTTAAATGCTTCATTGGCAAGCTTTTAAACTAGTCAAGGGGGGAGGCACTGATAAGCAGCAGGAAAATCCCATCCTCTCCCTACAAAACAGGGTACTAAATGAGAAAAAGACCAAGGTAGAAAGGTCAGTGGGGGATGCTGCAACTGAAGGTAAAGCCATCAAAAAATGGAAATCAATGAGTACCAATGCCCGTAGTATGAATAACAAGCTTTCTGAATTAGTGGCCTTGATGGAGGAGGAACATCTGGATATTGTGGCAGTCACAGAAACATGGTTCACACAAAACCATGACTAGGATGTAAACATACCAGGATACACTATCTACAGGAGGGTCAGAGAGGGTAATAGAGGAGGAGGAGTATCTCTTTAAATAAGGGAAGGAATCAAAGCAGCGAACAAAAGGGAAAACAGGGAGGAGAAGAAGCACTGTGGGTAAATTTGGAGACCGGCAATGGCACCACAATCCGCACAGGGGTTGTATACAGATCCCTTCTCAGGGGGAAGAAATGGACAAGGAAATGATAGAAAGTATACTTAGTAAGGCAGAAAAAGGGGAGCTATTGCTGATGGGCGATCTGAATATGCCAGATGTTAACTGGAGTGCAGTTGCAGCAGCCACTTCAAAGAGTGGGGTTATTCTAGATGCCCTACAGGGGGCATGCCTTAGACAACTAGTATTGGAGCCCACTCGAGAGGGAGCAATCTTAGACCTGGTTCTCTCAAATGGAGATGGAGAGAGGATCACAGATGTAGAAGTGGGTAGCCATCTGGGAACTAGCGACCACTCAACAGTATGGTTCATAATAAACACAGCAATAGAGTCGAGCCATACAAAGGCAAAGGTACTGGACTTTAGGAGGGCTGACTTTTCCAAAATGGGTGAGTGCTCAAGGAATGCACTAGCAAATAGGGCAGGAAGGAGGGTGGAAGAACAATGGGAATAATAAAAATGCCATCACAGAGGTAACTAGCCTTTGTGTGAAACAAATAAACAAAACTAAACAATGTAAGAAACCACTATAGTTCTCAAAGGAAGTGGCAGTGAAGGTTCAAGAGAAAAAGAAAGCTTTCAGGAAGTACAAGAAATCACAGAAGGATCAGGACAGAGAACTGTATCAGTTAAAGCAAAAGAAGCTGGGAAGGCAGTCAGAACAGCAAAGGCCCAAACTGAGGAAAAGACAGCCAACTCAGTTAAGAAGGGGGATAAAACCTTTTATAGGTACATCAGAGAGTGAAGGAAGACCAAGGGAGGGATAGTGAGGCTTAATAAAGGGGGAGGGGGCAGAGGGTGACTGTGAAAAGACAGAGATACTAAACAAATATTTTTGCTCTGTATTTACAAAGGAAGAGAGGGAGGTACCTAAAACAAACAGTAGAAACACTCTGGATACAGAAGTTGATACAGCCCATTTACAGAAGAAAGGGTTCTGAAAGAACTCTTAAAACTGAAGGTGGACAAAGCAATGGGGCCTGATGGGATTCATCCCAGAATTCTAAAAGAACTAAGGGTGGAATTAGTGACACCACTGACTACCCTGTTTAACAAATCATGGGAGGATGGGGTGGTACCCGAGGACTGGAGGAGGGCAGATGTGATTCCCCTTCACAAAAGTGGAGCAAGGCAGAAGCAGGAAACTACAGACCTGTTAGTTTAACCTCAGTGGCAGGGAAAATGATGGAATCACTTCTGAAGGAAAGAATTGTCGAGTATCTAGAGGCCAGAGGGGCACAGGACCCAAGGCAGCATGGATTCACAGCAGGAAGGTCATGCCAGACTAATCTGATAGATTTCTTTGAGTGACCAAAGTAGTAGATCAGGGAGGGGCTGTGGACATGGCCTACCTAGACTTTAGCAAGGCATTTGACACAGTCCCACACAAAAGATTAATATACAAGTTAGCTAGCCTGGGAGTGGGTCCCAAGATGACAGCCTGGGTAAAAAATTGGCTGGAGAATAGGACACAGAGAGTAATAGTAAATGGAGTCCACTCTGAAGAAAGGGGGGTTACTAGTGGGGTACCACAGGGTTCAGTATTAGGACCGGTCCTCTTCAATGTCTTTATAAGCGACATTGCAGAGGGACTGGAAGGAAAAGTATGTCTCTTTGCAGATGACACAAAGATCTGCAACAGAGTTGATGCACAAGGTGGGGTGGAAAGGATGAAAAGGGACTTGGCAAGGTTAGAGGAATGGTCAAATGTATGGCAGCTTAGATTCAATGCTAAGAAGTGCATAGTAATGCACCTGGGAAACAAAAACCCAGGGGAAGAGTACACAATGGGGGGTGAGATACTAACGACAACAAAAATGGAAAGGGACCTGGGGGTAGTCATATCAGATGACCTAAAGGTGGGTAAGCAATGTGAGAGGGCAGCAAGGAGGGCTGGGGGGATACTGGGATGCATATGGAGAGGCATCACCAGTAGAAAACAGGAAGTTATTATCCCTCTGTACAGACAGCTGGTCAGATCCCATCTGGAGTACTGTGTGCAGTTCTGAAGACCCATTCTTCGTAAAGACATAGACAGGATGGAAGCTGTCCAGAGGAGGGCAACTAAAATGGTGCAGGGTCTGCACCGGAAGACATATGAAGAGAAACTTAAGGAGCTTAATATGTATAGCCTCGAGGAAAGGAGGGAGAGGGGGACATGATAGAAACTTTCAAGTACCTCAAGGGAATCAACAAAGTCCAAGAGGGCAGTATCTTTCAAAAAAAGAGGTATGCAAGAACAAGGGGGCACAATTTGAAGATAGAGGGGGCAGCTCAGAGGTAATGTAAGGAAGTATTTTTTCACAGAGAGGGTTGTGGATGCATGGAATGGCCTTCCGAGGAGGTCCTGAGTCAAAAACAGTGGTGGAATTCCAGCATGCATGGGACAGTCATAAGGCAATTCTAGAGGGTGGGGGTAGAAAGAAGTAGGCTGCTGGTTAACTAGGATCTGCAGCTTATCCAGTAGGCAGGGAAATGGGCAGACTGGGTGGGCCAAGCAGTCCTTATCTGCCATCAAATTCTATGTTTCTATGTTTCTATGTTTCTATGTAAATAAGTTGTTTAGTAAGTGATACCGACCTTGGGGTGACACTCCTAGGATCACAGTTACATAAACTGTGCAACCTAAATGTAAAATCTTTTAAACAAGGCCACCCTATCTAATGTGTATAGCCCACCAGAGGTGAATTTTGAATGAGAACCAATCCAGCCCCCTCCCAGCGCTCCCCGGGAGTCCACCCCATCCTCCAAACCCCACCTTGAATGAACAGTCTTCATCTAAAATCTAAGGAAAAAATATATAGGAAAAAGTAAAAAGAATAGGTTCATCTGAAAAAGACACCTCAACAAAGCAAGTTGCATGGAACGTCATTATCCTGATCTACATTAAGTTATGAAGTAGTTAAAAACTTAACTCTCTAAGCTAACTAAATGACAGATCTTTTACCGTGCAGTACCACATTGAATGTGGGTCTGCCTACCCTCCAAATGCACCCCAAACTCTCCCCATAGCTACACCTAGGCTCCAAACAAGCAAAGTTGGAAGATGTATTAAATCAGAATTGGGGTTTGTGGAATGCTTTTAAAAAGAAAACTCACCATAACCCACCTAGTCAAGCATTATTTTAGGCAAACAAGGCATATGCTAAAATAAAGCCTAAAACAGAGCCTGATTGAACTTTCGTCTATGTCTAGTAGATTGAAGTCCCCTATTAGTAAGCGGGTGCTAACTCCAAGAAAAAGCAAGCAGTAGTAGTCGCAGGGCATTTATTATCTGGAAACATTTAACATAAGAAAGGAGGAGATTAATTAGCTCAGCACAACCTAACTGAGCAGTAATGCAAAGAGCTGGAACCCCTATCCAACTAGAGATGTGGTGATATATTTAGAAGTGTTTAACAGCTTTACATTTTAGCCTTATCATAGTGGTTCCCGAGTCCCACATGATCCTTGGGTTCTCCAACTTCATGGTTCATGGTTTGTCAGTTCATTGGCCTCCTTCCTGTACAATGAGCACAGTGGTACTAACGCCAAGAAAAAGAAAGCAGCAGCAGTCACAAGACATTTATTATCTAGTAAACAAAACAATAATAAAAAAATAACATTGTAGTCTTGGCACACAGTGGGCAGGATAGTCAGACTGCGTCAGGCTGTGGCGCAAGCCTGGGCACAGCGCAACTTGGATGCGTTGGGGCGTTGACAGGGTGATATTCAACAGAGCTGCGCCATGGCACAGCATTGTTGAATATCGCTCCTTGGCCACCTGCAGTGCACATGGCACAGTGGCACTGCACCACTGCAAGTGGCCAGAGTGGAGCAGGGGGATGCGCAAGCGCAAGTGTCATTGCGATAGGTGCAACCACCATGATATTCAAAAGTGCACATGCAAATGGTGCCATATTGGATGCAAGGTGCAAATGGAGCCATTAGCATGTCATTATGGCCCCATTTGCGTGTAGGTGCACCGATCCCCAGTGACTTGCACCTGGCACCCTGCCAGGCTGCAGCCGTTGGGGACCGACGCCCCCTGCACATCGCAGCAAAGTGCCCCAATGCCTGGTTGCAGGCATGTGTATATGTAAGAACACGTCCAATATCCCTGGTGTTCCAGTGGACCACTCGCAGCCCAATCGTGGGCATATGTAGAAAACAGAATAGTCCTATATCCCTGGTGGTCCAATGGACCGCTCGCAGCCTGATCGTAGGCGTCAGTAATATCTCATGACAAACCAATCCAACCCTGGTGGTCCAGCAGTACCCCCTTCCCACCTGCCCACTGAGCCCCACTGCCCCACTCCCCCCTGGTCAGTGGCAGGTGGCAGCTCCCCACCCACTTGCCGCCCCGCTGCCTGCGACTGACTCCGTATGGTAGGCTGTACACCCACTGGTCCACAGCGTCAGCCAATGGGTGTACAGCCCATACATAAAGAGCACAGTCCAGATATGTGAATGGATCCATTCACATATCTGACTGTGTAGTACAGTGGTTGCATGCCCATTGGCTCACGCTGTGGACCAATGGGCGTACAGCCTCACTGTACAGAGTCACTCAGTGGGCTGCAAGTGGGTGGGGAGCTGCCACCCACGCTGACCAGGGGGAGTGGGGCGGTGAGGCTTAGTGGGCGAGTGGGGAAGGGGGTACCGCTGGACCTCCAGGGTTGGATTGGCTCTTCATGAGATACTACTGATGCCCACGATCAGGCTGCAAGAGGTCCACTGGACCATCAGGGATAGGGTTAATAGATTTTAAACATACTTATGCCCGTGATCGGGCTGCAAGTGGTCCACTGGACGACCATGGATAGGGTTAACTGATTTTAAACATACTTATGCTCGCGATCAGGCTGCAAGCTGTCCACTGGATCACCAGGGATAGGGTTAACTGATTTTCAACATACTTATAATCGTGATTGGGCAGTGAGCGGTCCACTGGACCACCAGGGATAAGGGACTATTATTTTTATATGTATGCCCACGATCGGGCATGGGGGGTGCCACCACAATGGTGCAGCCAGAGCTCCGGTGGCCATCCACAGATGGCAGCTGCTGTGTTGCGCCCTGCAACACGGCAGCTCACCTGTGGGTGGCCAGCTGTTGCTCCTTTTTTTTTGGCTCATCTGTGTGCAGCGCAGGTAGGGTTTGCGCATGCATGGGCTCAGCACATCCCTAGCTGAATATCGGGATGTGCGGACTATGCATGGGCATGCCCCCCCCGACCTGTGCCACATACATTACTGATGCACTCCAGTGCATCAGGATTTGTGCCAGGCTCAATCCCCCTTTGAATATCGTACCAGGGTGCAACTGCATTGCGCCATGCACTACCCTTCTGAACATCCCACCCAGTGTGTTCTGTTTTGCCATATTTCTGTAGCGCTGTAATTCAAGCTGTGCACTTTATTAGAGAACTTCATTCCTGGCAAGTTGTACACTAGGACTGGGCTCATACCATAAATACTGGTATCTCGAGTCCAGTACTAAGGGTATACTGTACCATTAGTGTGTGCCGTCCTTCAGATGAGATGTTAAACCAAGGTCCCATCTGTCTGATCTGGTGGTTGGACATATGGATGCTGAAGATCTCATGGCCCTTATCAAGAACAGTAAGGACATTTTCTAGATGTCCTAGTCAAATTTCCCCCATTCACTAAAAATGCCACCAACAACTTCATCTGATTGCATTTCAGTTGGTTTGCATCTGCATCTTCCCCCAGTACAAGGCTGTGAATAGACAATGTTGTCTAGCCCTCCTTTCCTGGTAATCAAAAGACTAAATAAATAAAATCAAGTCAACATATCCTGTTACCTTTTGATTTTTAGTTTTCATTATTTTTACATTGTTTGATCTTTTACTGACTGATGGCAGTTTGTGCTGGACTTGTTGCACATGTGCTGACCTCTAGTTCAGGATCACATTCTATATTGCAAGTGAATATGTTTCATTCATATCTGTGCCCTCTTTCTTTTAAAATGCATAGCTGCTTCAGACACCAGTTGGTGTATTTGTATCCATTCATTATCTTCTGATGCATTTTACAGGTTTTGCTTGTGAACACACAAACAGATAACTCAAGTCAAATGAAGATGTTATCTAACATAATTAGACCACTTTGGAAATGCTAAATTATACCCAAAAGTACAATATACCATTTGTATGTACTGTTTATGTATATGAACAAACAATTTGAAAATGTTTAAAAAATGTGACTCCTTTTTCTGAGGGAGACAGCGGAGGACAGCAATCTTTCTCCAAAGATTTAGAAATGAGTGTTATGCTTGATTATATAGGAGGGATGAGATCTTCTAACCCAGAAAGGAACCTTACCTTATAAAGTACTATTGAAAATGAGGAAGAAAGAATATTATGTAGCATTAAACAGAGATGCTTTGTATTACATAACACAGCAATTACAGGGTATGATAAAGTGGTGGGCAGGCTGCTAAATGTTATGCAGAGTTAATAGGTTTTGTATATTATTAAAAAAAGACTAAATAACTACTGTATATTGCCAAGGGGTGCTCATCCAACTTTTCTGATTTTTTTATTTACTTATTTTTTATTTATTGAAAGTATCAGAATTATAAACCTTGGAGTCAGAGACTCCTTTACAAAGGATCTGCATCAGAGAAGTGCAAGACAATTAAAGGTGCATACATACGATAAGGAGAATCCAAATAATACAGCGTATCGACAAACAAATAAGTCATTGACAGACACAGTGAGACAGTTGGTACAGATTAAACAAATAATACATTCTACACAAGTATTTAGGCAAAATCAGGCCATGCAAGACCGAGTACAAAACTTTCAGAACTATAGTATTCAGCAATATGCCGAATTTAACACTAGAGGGAAGGGATATGGGTAGATGCGAGATGCAGGGAGAGATGGGTGGGGCTGATGCAGTAAGAGAAGACCTTGTTAAAACCTGGACAGGAGGTGTGTGGGGGGGGGTTACAAGCAGTCACATTGTGTGGAGGAAAGGAGGTGCTTATTGATATTTACTTTGAAAGGGCAAAGTTTCCCTTCAGATGAAATATAGGCTGGAAGGGCACTGAACCAGAGTGGAGCCCTGTACATAAACACCTTCTGCCCCAGGGATGTCCTACAGTGGGGGGACAAGGAGGTATGCTTTAGCGGAACTTCTGGTTGTTCAAATTATAGGGGCAGGAGTAATAAGGTGTTGGAGCCCTTAAGGGCTGAGCCCTGAGGTGATTTTCTTGGCCAAAATACTTGTTTGACATCTGAGCCTGTAATCAAAGTTGAGCCAGCTAGTCAGTCAGGAGAGGTCGCAGGTGTGAGTTCACGTGTCATACAGAGCCACAAGATGACATGCTTTATTCATGGCAACCTTGATCCTATAGAGAACTGTGTTAGCAGCTGAACCATAGAAAACAATCCCGTAGTTGACAATGGATAATACAGAGCTTGTTATGGCTAGATGGAGAGCATCAGAGGGCATACAGAATCTGTGTCTGTATAGCAGACCAATTCTGACATTTATGGCATTGCTGACTAGGTTAATATGATCTTGGTAAGAGAGGAAGGAGCCAAGAGTGACACTGATGTATTTAAAACTGTTGACTTGTTCCAGGGGAGAGATCTGACAATTTAAAATGTTTACAGGTATGTCCCTGTGTTTACTTTGGTGTTGCAAAAAAATCATTACCTTTGTTTTTATATTTTTTTTGTAGTTTAGAACAAGTTTGTGAGTGGCAAACCAGATGTCAAATTCTGAGAACAATCATTGTAAGTCTTGTTGAAGTAGGGAGGGGTCAGGATGGCTACTGAAGATAACAGCATCATCTGCATAAAGGAGCATCTGGCCAGAGCAGGCCTAGGGGAGGGTATTTAGAAACAGACTAAAAAGGAGGGGCCCCAGGATAGGACCCTGGGGTACCCCAAACCAGTCAGGAAGACTGGATGATAGAGTGGTGTTGATTTTTACTTGTTGTGACCTGCCACTGAGATAGTTGGCAAACCAGGAGGTGGCAACAAAATGTGTTCCCATTTTTAAAACAATCTATTAGATGTTGAAATCAATATATTTTACTAGCACATCAATGTACTGAGTATATCAGTATAACGTACAGTATACATTGATGAATTGTATTGACATCAATGTAAATTTAGTGTCAAAGTGTAGTACTGTGCACGACAGCAGCTAATGAATGCTGTGTACCATTAGAAAGGTGTGTGTTAGGTCTTTCAAGCTGTGTGTATAGCTTGACATTCTAACATGTCATGTACAAAAGATATGTCCTTCTAAATTTGAACTGCCATTATTGCTCTGAAGACATCGCATTGATGTAAACCTTAGTGAAGCAATGTAGTGATGCATAAATGCATCAATGCATACATGCTGCTTTGACATGCACTACTATGTCATCATGACACTAAGCTGCCATTAAAGCAATTTTTCACTCTAACAGTTCCAAAGGTTAGGCAATTTTAAACATACTTCCTTTGAAATGGGTTAAAACTGGAACTGTTTGGCTAGGAAATTAAATGTATTTAAATGAAAGCTTGGATTAAAGTTGACGTGGTTAATATGGTCAAAACAGATACCAGTGGTATTCCTTCAAGAAGAACCACAACATTTTCTTGTAGATATTTATTATAGAACAATTCCCAGCTTGATGATGCAGTAATTTAAATACTGTGATGGTGTTGTGACTGTTTACAGGGTACTGAGCAATCGTGCATGTCACAATGAATATGTGACGTATAGTGTTCCTTTTTATTCTGTTGTCATTGTGATATCTGTTTTGCCTCCTTTATCACCCTTTTTTAATCTGAATATAGTGTACTTCTTTTAAAATAGTTATCTCCAGGGTTTTGTCATTGTTTTTTTTACCGTTGCATGCACTGCTGCATTACAGTTAGAACACCCAGCATGGACTGTATAGTAATATGAGAAGCTCTTAAAGTTTGCAGGAACTTTGTGATTTGCAGCTATCCTTAATTTTGTAATGTTCTATGTTTAAATATTAGAAATGCAAAAAAGAAATAAACACTATTGATTAGAAAACAAAACTAAAAAATATAGAATACAGTGAAATTATAAACTGAAGTACTAAAGAAACTCTTAAGCAAGATAAAGGTCCAGAACATACCAACCTTTGTTAACGGTCTGTGAAAAAAATGAGATGCATTTTATTTACTGTGTTGTACTATATGACTATGGGTGTGGTGGTCTCTTATGGTTATACAGGGGTCTTGTGTGCCCATTGGGTGAGTGGGCCACAAAGCAAAGCTGAGTGGTTCTGTGTGCCCAACCAGTATGAAAAACCTTTGTGAAATCATTGCAGACAACCCTTTCTACACCCATATTCATATTCTATGGCAGTGGGTCATGATAATATGTTTATGGAGTGTGATTTTGACCTTTTTTGCACTTTTGTGATATTTTTAATTTCAGTTTCCCTTTTTGGGTCACAGTGGTTTTGGCAATATGACAGCAACATCAGGTGACACATGACTTTGTCTGTTGTGGATGTACACAGTCAAATGGTATCCTTTGTTGTTTGACATGATGGTGTGGATTCTGTTTGAAAAGCAGTAGTATCAAGGCTGTAGGATGCATTTAAAATATTTCAAAAAGGTTGTTTTTGTGGGAGGTGATGCAGAACACTTTGGGGTGTGCTCTTTTCCAAAAATTGGCAGTGGTTCTGGTGTTCAGGTTGTAGAATTTGGTTATAGAAAAAAAGACAAGCAGAAAAATTAAACTGGAAACATAATACAGCAGAAAAAAAAACTTTTAATGCAATGAAACTGGATCAGTCATTGAAAAATAGCATTTCATTGTGGCAAACAGTAGGATTTTCTTGTGAGATAATTACTTTACTATAAATCATTCTTTAGCTTGCAATACGTGAATGGACACACCAAACAGCTAGGTATGGGTAGATAGTAGAAATGGCCTACCCTAAATGCTATCAGCAGGTACCTCCAAACTATTAAACCCTAAATTACCCTAAACATATCCTAATAAAAAACAGGTTGTTTGTTAAGGTAGGGTAGTTACTACAATGATCTTTTTGGTACACTATTACCCTATCCTGACCATAACAAAATGTGAAATACTTTGGTTTTGACTAACCTAAACAGAGAAAACTACTCACAAGGGGTTGTCTTGAGTCAGGTATCATAGGAACAGCTGCTCTAAGCAAGCCTGACACTGTTTTCAGACTACAGCCTTTAGTATTACAGCTTCATAAGGTATTCTCCAATATGGCCATTGTGATATGCCCTGACCTTTTTAATGTGACATTGTCAGCCTGAGTGTTTACAGTAGTTAGTTAAACAGAGAATCTTTTATGGTTAAATAAGTCATTCCTCTATTGGGCTAATGTATGAGACAGGCAGATAAGAGAGGCACAGCTCCTCTGAGTAAGCCCACTGCTGTTTCCAATAATTGCATGCATGGCGGACATTGCTGAGGCAGGTAGGATAGAATCAGCTGCTCTGACTGAGCCACTTACTGTTTCTAAAAATTATACCATGGTGGGCATAGCTGAGGCAGGGAGAACAGATGTACAGTAACTGTTCTGAGTAAGCCTGCTGCTGTTTCCAAAAATTATTCTCATGCTGGGCATTGCTGAGGCAGGTAGGACAGGTGCAACCACTATGTGTGAGCCTACTACTGTTTCCAAGAATTATATCCATGGTGGGCATTGCTGAGGCATAAAACATGAAACATAAAAAAATGATGACTGATGAGACTAAGAGCAGTGGGGCACATGTGGCTAGCAAGGTGGTGGTGGTGATGGTGAATGTTGTAATAATATGTGTCAAAGGAGAATGATAGTAAAATTGAAGCAATTTTGATATAATGCGTATATACAACATGTCTTCCAAAATATTTGTAATGCTAGACCAGGAGTTTAGTTCAGATAAGGATTTTTCTCATTTACAAAAAAAAAAAAAAAAAAACCTTAATAATTCACAATTGTTTTTTTCCCACAAGTTACTTCTTAATTCTAAGAAAACGAAATCTATGTTTATTTTTTGTTTGCTTTTTTTCACATCCTGGTAGATCTTTTAACTTGATATTCAGATTTTTGATTTGAATGAAGTATCTATTGATTGTGTGGATAATTTTTGTTATATGGGTATTACCCTGGACTGGTTTTCATCCTTTGATCTTCATGTTGCCAAGCTTATTAGGATAATACATAATAGACTGTGTATGCTCTATAGGATGAATCCATATTTTGTTTCCAAATTTCATAGATTATTAGCAAAAATCTACTTACACCTGACTGAAAATCTTTTTAACAGGTTAAATATGCCTTACAACTGAATCTGTAGATATGCTACTGGTTTAAGGGCTTCAAGTCATCATTGTTTATTACATGACATTCCTGGTTACCTTCTCTTTAAGGAACATATTAAATTTAGAGCTAAAATCTTTCATACAAGATTGCTCTTGATCAAGTGCCTAATATCATTAGTGAGAAATTTCTTTATGTTAATAGTTTTTCCACCAGATCACAAAACGATTTGTATTTTCTATTCCCCATTTCCAATCAGCATTTGGTCAGAGATCTTTTAAATACAATGTGATCAGCTGCTGTAATAATTTACCCATATCTGTTATGAATGTCATGCTATTTCCTTTATTCAAATCCTATATGTACAACCTGTTGACATTGGATTCCAATTGGATTTGCTTTACCTAATGTGCAATTTTTTTCTATGTATTTATGTACTGGCTGCTGTGTAAAATGGCATTTGTGCTAATCTGTTTACCAGTTTAAATGAAAAGGAAATGAAAAATAAAATGGAATGACTACAACAGTATGCAAAACAACATATTTGATGAGAAAATGTAAAAAATTAAAAAGGGAATGCAAAATAATGTTGCCAACACAGAAGAATGACAAACATATCTGTTTGTCCATGAATATTGCCCATGGTGATGTTTATGTCAGAGGGTTCATTGCAACTGCTGATAGAGATGTTTGCAATGTTAACCAAATTCAGCAGTATACCACTAGAGGCAATATATTTCTGTTCATGCACAACCTAGTCATCATATTTGCTATCACTGTTTGCAGGATGTTGTTTCTGTTCAGGGTTAGAATTACATAATTCAGTGTTTGGTACAATTGGTGGGGAATTGTCAGCATTCATTCTGAGAAATGTAAACCATTCCATATGTGCAGGACTTAGCAGTGTTCTTTGGTTAGTAACTATTCCTCTAGTTGCACTAAATATGTCTTCTGAATATATGCTTGAAGGTGGAGAACTTAGATAAACTATTGTAAGATTTGTTAGATCTTGCCATATTATTCTCTTTTGTTTCCTGCAGAGTAATGGATCTTCCTTGAGACCAGTAACAGTATGGTCTGCAAAATATTCCTTGATCATTGTTCTACATGACACGGTTAACAGTCTGGAAGATGAACCAGCTTCATTCTCCTTAGAGGATATTAGTCCATATTTTCCTAGATGACTCAGAATTGATTTACCTTTCTGACTCTGATCAAGGATGCTTGAGAATTAGCTGTAGATGTTCTGTTCTCGATGATGAGACTGGTGATTGTGAAGATATTATAGATGTGCTATCATCTGCACCAGAGGCACACTCTGATGATTCATCAGATTTTAACTTCTGTACATCAGTTAAAGGTGTTGGTGGAGCAGAAAATCTCACCAATACTCAATGTCTTCCCCAAAGATGGACTCAATTTTACCCTTAAAGTGGGGATCGAGCAATGTAGGTAACACACAATTTTTATTCTGAAACATGTTATTTATTCTCTGCTTGTGTGACAGTTTGAGGCTGATGTCATGTGCCAGAATTAAAGCAGTGCTGTCTTATTTTGACTGAAAGTCTTTCTTGATATCATCCAGGAAAATGTGAAGAAATCTTTTTGAGGAATAATTTGACTCAGAGTTGCATTGTCCATACTCATATCATGTGTGGCAGCCTCAAATGTCTCAAATAAGGTGACCAAAGATTCAACCAGTCTCCAACTGCTGAAAGTGAGAATGATGTCTATTTTACCTATTTGATTACTAATGGTATAGTCATGTACAGCTTTTCTCTATTCAAGAAGCCTTTCCAACATGCAAAATGTTGAATTCCAGTGGGTTGGAACTTACTGCTTTAATGTATGGAGTGGCAAGTTGTATGACCTCTGCAGTCCCTTTATGATTTTTGTGCTTTCACAGAGTGGCTGAAATGTCTACAAACTTTCCTTAAAAGATCTAACATGTTTTTGACATTTCTATTTCCAGTTAATGAATGATGGATGAGAAAATGTAAACAATGCTCAAAAACATGATATATGTTAGTAGCTGCCATCCCTAACAGCCGTGACTATGTTGGTACTATTATCTGCACTATGAACCCTGGTGATAGAGAATATGGAGTGAGACATGTTTGGAATTGTTTCTGCAGCTCATGCAAAATATTGACTGCAGTGTGGCGTTCATTAAAAGTGGTGACACATAATATAGCCTGCTTCCTACTGACTACTAGACCAGGAATTATTACTTTCTTACCAAAAAGTTGCCCAATGAGCTGTAACAATCATGTAGTCAGTTGTTTGGATACTGGTCCATATATCTGTCATTATGTGAACCAACTTTACCTCAGAGTGTTTCAATTCCTTAATGACTTCAGAAAACACACCATGTTTTGAAAAGTATGTGCAACAGGGAACAGTATGCAATGGTTCAATCTAATGCATGAACTTGAGAAAACCTTTTTGGGCAACAAAGGGAAAATGAAGCTGACAATTGGCCAACAACTCAATAATGGCTCTATTTAAGTGCTGGTATGTCAGATGCTTGTGGGTAAATTTTGATGTCCTTGCAACAATTTATTTCAATGTTAGTTGACAAGATATTTCAGATTTTTGGAAGGAAGATATTTCTTTAGTGCGTTTCTCCTGAGGAGTACTACTATGGGTTTTCCATTACTTGAAGGTGTCAGAAAACACTCCATGGTTATCTGAGATTACTGCAGTGGCACAACCAGAGATTCAGTATTACTTACTGCTTACAAGTCATTGTTATCACTGTCATCACTGTCATCACCACCACCACCAACAACTCCACCATTGCCCATGCAAAGCACACTACTCCTTTTTACCTTCTCCCACTCAGTTGAGTATTTTGCATTTGCATGTAGCAACATTAATGATATACCAAACTGTGTCCCCCTATGATGATTGAAGCTATATCTGGATAGATTGTGTATAGCTCAAGAGTTGTTTTTTGGTTTAATGTTCTACACTAAAGGTTTACCTTTTTCATTTTGTGCAGTGGTGCCTGGCATTATTCTTTGTGCATTCATGTACACTTGATGAAACCCTTTAGTGAGATCTCCCCATTCAGATATTCAAGAATTGTTACTCTTCTTACTTTTAGCATGTAGTTTTTTTAACAGCACTTGCCTCTCATACCTTGCCGCAGCATCCTTGTTTGTTTGTTTTGTTTTATTTGCTCAAGGGGTAAGTACACAGGGAAATCAATTCCCTTTTCTGGTGTGACCCACAAAATTCACATAAAACATATACAATACATCATACATAAGTCATAATACATAAAATCTACAGTAAGTACACATTAAATATAACAATTTCAATCAAGACACTTACATGCTGATAAAGACATAAGGTATTGATATAAAGTGCTAGAAAAATGATCATTGGGCCTTACAGCCCTGCTTTCCAGTGGCAATCCATTCCAGTTTCTCAGGGCTACATCTGCAAAGGCTTGTTGTCCACAAGAGGTCCTCATAAGAGTAAGTTTAAATACCTTGTTAATCATAGATATATAAAAATATTGGGATTTATATGGCTGAAGATGTTTCAACAAATTTTGTGGGCTCCAAAATGGATTAGTCAAAATATAAATTTTGAAAGTAAATTTTCTCTAATTTAACTGAAAAGGCAACCAGCACATCTCACTCAAAATAACACAATGATGTGTCAACCTGGGGGCAGATAGAGAACATTTTCCAATCAGCTGTAATAGAGCTGATTTCTTAGATAAAAAATTAGATGAGTCAGTATCTGTGATTAAAGCAGCACACTTAATGAATGGTTAAAAACAAGATTTTGCAATAACCACTCTTGTATCTCTAGTCAGGAAAGATTTCAATCTGTATAACAATGCAATTTAAATATGAACTTTAGTTGTAGTTCTGGCCAAATGGGCATCATATTTCAAAGTTGGATCCAAAATGACCTCAAAATACTGAAAACTGTTTACAGTTTCGTAAGGAATACCATCATGGGCAAAAATCTAGAGAAAGTGACCTCATTTCCTTAATCTAGATGCAGTCCCAAATACCATTGTTTTCATTTTTTGTTTTGTTCAACACCATTTTATTAGTTGCTAACCACTGATATAACCTTTGTTAACTCCTTATTTATTTTGCCAGTTGTTGTTCCATGGAAATAAATTACTGCATCTTCTGCATAAAGGGTGGATCTGGCTTTATACCAAACCGAAGACACATTGTCAAAAAATAAGGAAACACTATGGGACCCAGTGTGGAGCCCTGCGGGACTTCATACTTTACTAATGTTTTATCTGATATTGTACCATTGTACTTAACCATTTGAAACTGATTATTAAGAAAATCTGAAAACCACCCCAAAGCAAAGTCTCCAGCTCCCAGGGAACCCAGTCTAGCTATTAACAATTCATGGTCTACCAGATTGAATGCCTTGGTCGAGTCCACAAACAAGGCCCCAGTTAGGCATCCATCCATCCTCCATACCCCCTAGGACTGTGTTTGTGAACTCGACCAAGGCAATCTCTGTTCCATATCCTTTTCTGAAACCAAGTTGATTAGATGGCAACAGACCATATTTATTTATGGAGTCTATAAATTGCCCATAGACAATTCTTTCTTGACTTTTTACTAAAAGCTGACAAAATGGAAAAAAGTCTGTAGTTACCAAAATCAAAAACAGAACCATATTTATTAATGGGCACCACCAAAGAATGTTTTCATATATCAGGAACACAACCAGTAGTAAAGGACAAATTCAAAAGAATCAAAATAGGATAAGTCAATTCTGGAGCAGCTTCACGTAACAAATTTGGTGCTAGCCCATTGTACCCTGCTGAACCCTCCAGGTTCAACTTTTGCAAATGTTTTTGAACTTCATTAGGTGAGGTGATCTTTCAAATAAAATTTGGGTCTACCTAATATATCAGTGACAGAAGCATTTGAAAAGCCTGTATTATCATCCTTGAAATAATTATCCAAGTCAATAAACTTCTTATTAAACTCATTTGCTATGGTATGTGAGCAAGTAATTACTTCCTCCCCTTTTTTCATATATGATTCAGTCACATTTGTTGGTTTAATCATACTGTTAACTGTGCTTCAGAATTTCTTACTATCAGATAACCCATTAATTTATTTTTGTTTAAAAAATTTCTGTTAAGCCAATTTAATCTGGGCCTTGCATGTGTTACATGCGAAACAATTACTCTGAAATGTAGAAGTCAAACCATCTAATTTATATTTCTTCCAGAGTTTATCAAGTTCACACATTAACTTAAGTAAAGAGACAGTAAGCCATCCAGACCATTTCCCAGTTTTTCATCTCCTAATGAAAGGTGCAAAACAGTCCAAAACCCCAGTAAATTCAGTTATTAAGAAATCCAGGGCACAGTTAACATCTGGAATAGACTGCATGAAAGACCAGTAAGTGTTACGTAATGTATGTTGAAACCCCTGTAAATCAAAATTAACAAAGTTCCTAGCCCTGTTTATAATGGGTTTGGGTTTCCTAAGACTTGTATGTGTCCAGAAGCAAATGACTGGATAGTGATTACTCAATGAATCTGCCAAAATACCACACTTTATAATGTGGTTAGGTCTGTTTGTCAAAATCCAGTCCAACACTGTATGCCTGTGTGTTTTAAGATTTATCCTTGCGGGCAGTGTAATTAATTGGTGTGAATGTGTTGGATCCAAAATGCCACTTAACCTTGAAATTTCATGCTCGGCCCAATTTGATTTAAAATCTCAGAGTACCAAAAGTTCCCCTACAGCCTCAATATTTAAATTATCTGCAAATTCCAGTAGACCCTCTTTATAAAACTTAGGTGGAATGTAAGTACAACAGAGGATCAGTTTTTTTTTACAGAACCAAAGGTAACCTGAATTGCTAGATATTCACAATACTCCATGTTCTTCTTTAGAATATTTTATTTCAGAAACTATATTGTTATTTTTTATATAAAACAGAAAACCCCTCAACCCTTATCCCTGTTACTCATATGAATATTATAACCAATGGTATTTAATTCAGCATTGGTAATATCAGGGCACAACAACATTTCACTCAGGGCCAAGATATCTGGAGAATACATTTTAACCCAAGCCTCTACTTCCTGTCCTGTCCTGCATCCTCATTCAGACTACCAGCCTCATCATCATCTCCACCATTAGAGTCAGAAGAATTAAGTATCATTAAGTGGGACATGCCCTGAACTATCCTATTCTCAGTCCACACCATACACACCAGCATTCTCTGTCTCAGCATCTGAGCTTTTATTTGAGGAAGATGCATCCTTCTCTGCTGCTTCAGCAGCTAGAACTATATGGGCACATGTGACAAGAATGTTCAATGCCTCTACAAGTAACTTCAGTCAGTTCTTTCTGAAACTCGACTATCCTTTCATTGCAAAACTGTTTTTCCTTTCCAGGATATTCTGTCCTGGTGATGGCGTTATTATTATTATTATTATTATTATTATTATTATTATTATTATTATCACTATGTTCTTATTCATTGTAGTATTATTATTAGAGTCCATATTATCAACAGTTATGCATGCAGCAACACTGTGCTTCCTCTTAGTAGACCTGTTAGTAGAAGACATAGTGAATGATCTTCACAAAGGGTACTGGAAATAGTACAATTGTTCCAAGACAAATGCCTTATAAAGCCAAAAAAAGGCCAACTGTTTCACTATGTGCTCAGAACAGTTGTTCTGGCTATGCCAAATAACAGTAATGAATTCTGTGGCATCTAACAGTGTCACTAAGACAAATGCCTTATATACAGCCATAAAAGACTAGCTGTTTCACTAAGTGCTGAGTTTGACTGTCTATGCCAAATTATTTAATGCCGGGCATCTAACAATGACTCTAAGATGAATGCCTTTACATCCATAAAAGGACAATTGTTACAGTAAGTGCTAGAAAGAGTCTAGCTGGCTGTGCCAAATTACAGTAATTAATTTCCTGGCATCTAACAGTGTCACTATGACAAATGTCTGAGCATGGCTCAGTTGGTAGCACATCCACCTCTAGGCCAGACGGTTATGGGTTCTTGTTCCACACCAGGATTGAGCTCACACCTAAAACACTGGCACCAAGTGCAGTATTAGGGGGTTGCTGTACTTACAGGGTGTGCTGGTCTTCAGATGAGATGCTAAACTGAAGTTCCTACTACCCATCTCTGATGCTGTTTAGGTGGAAGTAAAAGAATCCAAGGCACTTTTAATGGGAGTAGGGGACATTTTATTAACATAAAAATGACAAACAAAGCAAATACAGGACTACATCAGGTCATGGAAACAAATAGTTTGTTTATTTTTTTGTTTATTTGAGATATTCCGAAAGACCTTTGAGTCAAAGACTCATTTACAAAGGTTCCATGTTAGACATAAAAGTACAAGGACAGCATTTTACAGAACACAATACATTAGAACAGGCATAGGATTACATAAGTGTTCAGTAAGTGGCTATCAGACAAGGATAACACAAATTTCAGTACTTTAACACAGCCATATAGTTGCAGAAGGTTCTGTAGTAGGCTGATGGTCATATTTGGTAACATCGGGGCATTTAGACAAGAGGACCCGACCAGTTAGGTTAATGAAAATAAGTTCTCATAAGGGGGACGGTGTCAGGGGCAATCACAAGGATTGGAGGACTGAAAGTGTTCCCTTAGTAGGGATTTAAAAGGGACAAGCCTTATTTCATTAGTTATTTGGCTTGGGAGTGAGTTCACCCAGGAAGGGGCTTTGTAATTGAAAGATCTTTGGAATTGGGAGGTCCGGCAGCAGGTACCCATAGCAACGGCTTGCCCGAGTTACGGGTGGCTCTGACTGGGGATGCTGGGTGAATAATTGTGGCGAGATCAGGGGGGTGAGACCTAGCACAATCTTTTTGGCCATTAGGCAGGTGTGAAACCTGATTCTGTTGTCCAGATTTAGCCAATTTGTGGTACTGTAGAGGGAGCAGGTGAGAGTGAAACAATTACATCTGAGGATGAGGTGGCAGGCTTTGTTTGGTATGAGCCAGAGTCTGCTGAGGGCAGAGATGGACACAGCACTGTATATGAGAATACTGTAGTCCAGAAGGGAGAGGACAGAGGAATTTACGGTAAGCCAGAGGGCTTTGGAAGTGAGGTAATGTTTGTACCGATAAAGCACACCTATTCTAGAGTTAAGGGTAGTGGATAGGTGTAAAATATGCTGATTATAGTTGAGGGCTGGGTCTAGTGTGATCCCTAGATATTTAAAGGTGTTCACTTGTTTGAGTGGGGTTTGATTGGCAGTGAGAATTTGGGGGCAGAGGTTCTTAAGGGGGTTCTGTGGATGCAAGAAGATCATGACTTTTGTCTTTTTGTGGTTGATTATTAGTCACTGGGTGGTGAACCAGTGTTCAGCTTCACAGAAAGAGTGTTGGAGTATTTGTGGAGTTTAAGGGGGTCGGGATCGGAGGCGTACAGGACAGCACCATCCACATATAGGAGCAGGCTGCTGGAGCAGGCTGATGGGAGGGAGTTTAGATATAGACTAAATAACAGAGGGCCAAGTATGGAGCCCTGTGGAACACCGGAATGGACTGGGAGGCTGGGTGACATGGTGGTGCCTACCTTAACCTGTTGTGTTCTATCTGACAGGTAGTTGGTGAACTAGCTTAGGGCATCACTGGAAAAGCCACTGGAGGAGAGTGTATTCAGTAAGAGGTCATGGTTGATGGTATCAAATGCCTTAGAGAGGTCCATGAAGATGGCCCCTGTGATGTGTCCATGATCCAAGGCGGAGTGGATGTGTTAGGTGAATTCAAGGAGGGCTGAAGTGGTACTATGTCCCTTACGGAAGCCATGTTGCTGACAACATAGAAGGTTATAGTTCGTTAGGTTGTCAGTGAGTTGATCAGAGACAATACACTCCAATGCTTTGGATGGGGGGGATGGAGATTGGATGGTTATTGTTAGTGGAGGTGCGGTTCTCACATTTATAGATGGGGATAATAGAAGCCGATTTCCAGCGTGAGGGGAATTTCCCTTGACAGAGGGAGTGGTTGAGAATATAGATGAGTGAGTTTAGGACTTCCAGAAGAGTGAGGCAGAGAAGTCTTAGGTCTAGGAAATTGCTGCTATAGTGGGAGTGGGAGTGGCTTAGGGCTTTGACTAGGTAGGGTTTGGCTACATCAGCGGTAATAAGGTGTAGATGAAAGGGTGGAGCAAGAGGAGGGGGGTGGGTCCAGGCAGGAGGGGGGTCAAAGAAATTAGGGGGGAGGACATTATTAAGATTAGTGAAAGTGGAGTTAAGGGTTGAGGCTATACTGAGGGGATCCAAGGAAAGGTTACCATCTATTACCATCTGGTATGGGGGTGGATTTGGGACTTTAACGCAGAGTTCCTTTATATTATTCCAAAATTTTTGTCCATTGCCCCAGGTGGAGGTTAAGGATGCTTTGTAATAATCTGCTTTGGCAGTGCATAGGGTCCGTGTGTGTTTGTTACGGGCCTCCCTATACCGTTTTTGTCAGCTAGCTGTTGGGTCTCATTTGCAAGATGCCCAAGGGAGTCGTGATGTCGCAGTAGATCCAGGAGGTGGTCAGTGAACCAAGGGGCATGGTTACCTTTTGTCATTCTCTTAGGGGTGCAAATTTGTCACAGACTGCATTGAAGGTGGTGATAAACAGCTCAAGCCCAACAAATACTGTAGATTCTGAATAGTATACATAAAAATGAAAGAAAGAAAATAGGGAGGAACCAAACAAAAGGATTCAAAATAAACATCTCTCTTTTCTGATATTTATTTTATTTTTTTATTTATTTAAAATTTTGGTAACCAGGAAAGGCACACTGAGCTGAGACTAATTTCCAGATGTTACCCAGGGAAAGAGGGAGACAGTATATAAAGAGGGTACAAACATCAAATAATCAAAAAATCAAGAAATCAAAACAATGAATCAGAACACAGTTGAATGCAGTCAAAGCACACATAATAAATAGTGCA
Organism: Neoceratodus forsteri; assembly: GCA_016271365.2. Taxonomy (NCBI): domain Eukaryota; kingdom Metazoa; phylum Chordata; order Ceratodontiformes; family Ceratodontidae; genus Neoceratodus; species Neoceratodus forsteri. The sequence continues at coordinate 847,337,507 of CM057450.1, read as the reverse complement.
ACAATTTACAAAACAGTGAGTACAAAATTAAGGATGAGAGGTAATCGTGTCTGGGGTCAAATTTATTTGTATGTAAAATTAGTTAAGTGGGGGAACAGAAGGCAGGGATACGAGGTGGAAAGGATAGCGGGTGGGGCTTTCATAAGGATGTCAGCAGCAGGTTGAAGAGGTGAGTGGAGGGCAGGAGTGAGGGCAAAAATGAAGATGGATTAGAGGATAGCAGGTTTCTGAGGGGAGAGAGGTGGTAGGAGAAGGTGGGTCAAGGTAGCAAACTAAGATGGAATTCATCCAAGAGAAAGTGAGAGTTGCAGGGAGCATATGAAAAGGGAGCCTGGGTAGGCCATCAAGTGCAGGAGCGTTGAGCAGAGAGCTTTAGTAGTCGTTTTAAGGTGGGAAAGGAGAGGGAGAGTCATAAAGTCAATTCCAGAGTGAGGGGAGGTGGTGTGGGAAAGCTGCTAGTCCAGCATATGAATGCACTTGTGGGATGAAGTAAGTATGATAGTCTCTGGAGAGAAGTGTATAGTCAGATTCATCGATAGGAGAAAGGAAAGGTAAGTAGGAAGCAGGTCAAACCAGAATTTAGCAATGAGACACACACTGTGGAGCTGGGATAGAAGAGGAAGAGGAAGCATGAAGAGTTTGGAGTATAAGGAACAGTGATGAGTTAGAGAATGTATGTTTGTTACAAAGTGACAGAAAGTGTTGCACAGGGTGTCCAGCTTGGCAAGTGAGGAAGGGGAGCTGAACCATAAACCATGTCAGCATAGTCAAAGATGGGAAATATTAGTTTGGTAACGAGTTCTTTATGTATTGGGAGAGTTAGGCAGTCTTTGTTACAGTATAAAGCCCCGTGATTGGGGTGGAGCTTAGCATGAACAGAATCAGTGTGATGGGAGAAGTCCAGCTTGTTGTCTAACCAGACACCCAAGTATTTGAAGGCTGAAACTGTTGCAAGTTAAGTGCTATTGAGGGTATGGAAAGTGGGGGGAGGCTGGATTTTAGTCATCTTCTGTGTGGAGCCAAATGTCATGGAGACCATCTTTTTTCTGTTCAGTGTGAGTTGATTTGAATTATAACAGCGTAAGATTTTTAGGAAGTCTTGCTGGAGCAGTGCTTCAGTTACACTACGTGCCTCCTTCCTCTCCTGAAATACCCATTTCCCAATAGTTTTCTCTTCCTATGGGCAAAGCTAGTAAATTTTATATTCTCCTCCAGGACTCCTGCTCAGACCCTACTATTCACCTTAAAGATATGTGGGTGGTGGAGCTGAACATAGTTATCTCCCAGCAGGCATGGGATGCCTTTTGGTCTCAAACCCATACAGCCTGCCATGACCTTGGGTCTCAATTGATTCTGCTGAAAATTTACATCGGTGGTACAGGACACCCCAATGGCTGCTTGTTCATGGCATTCTTCCCCACGACAGGAGCTGGAACAGCAATCTGCAGCAAGGCTCCCTCTCCCAACTCTTGTGGTCTTGTCCCTTCATATGTCCCTTCTGTGATCAGATTTTACACTTTTGCAAGACTATTCTTCCTAGCTATGTTCCCCTTGAAGCTTCCTTAATTTTGCCGTGCCTTTTCCTTTCCAACATACCTCGCTCTGATCCATATTTACAATAGGCCCACACCACCATACTCCTCTCTAAGAGGCTCCTCCTTCATAGATGGTGCTCCATGGAGGTCCACGCCTTTCGGGAGTGGTTCCTAGATTTAGGTCAGCTCGCATCATAGAAGGGCCTCTAGCATATAGCTCTTTTACAAATGTCTACTTATGAGGCCGCCTGGGCCCTCAACTTTGCCTACTTGGAGACCCAATCCTCTCATTACCCTCCATAATAGTATCTTTCCTGTCCCCTTTTCCCACATCATCAGCAATCAGCTTTTCACTCCCTTTCTCCTCCCCCACCCAGATGGCTCCCTGTTAGCCCTTTCACATCTTCCTGGCCACCCAACGCTCTCTTTTACCCCCTGCTGATATGCGTTCGCTTTTGACCTCCCACTGGTTTGGTTTATTCACCTACACTTTCATGAACGGTCAGCTTATTCAACGTTCTCCTTGTTTTGATCATCTTTTTGCATTGGTAGTTATGATTACTGTTTTGTAGTTTGAATGCTTCATTCCATTAGGTTTCTTGTTTCTTTATACAGATATGGATTGTTTAAATGTATTTTTTATTCCTTCAGCTCTTCTGTATTTGTATGTCCTTGGTGCTTCTTCCATTTGTTTCAATAAAAAGTTTAACATTAAAATTACACTACATGAGAGACACAAAAGGTAGAGTACCGTGTCTTCAGAATACATGTGTATGTGCAAGGAGACTCAGACTGAGGGAAGATCATTTATAAACATGGAGAATAGAATAGGTTCCAAAATTGAGCCTTGGGGAACTCTGGCCTTGATTGGAAGAGGGTGAACATTGAGCCAACATCTTGCATGGATCCTTGGCCACCAGAGAGGTAAGAGGGGAACCATTGCATGGCAGAGGTTAAGAAACCTGCTGAGACCAACTTATTTGGGGGGGGGATGAGACACTGAATTGAACACTTTGGCCAGGTCAATGAAAATGGCCAGTGATATACACATTATCCATAGCTGTAAGGATAGAGTCCGTGACATGGAGGAGGGAGGAGATCTTCTAATCTTGAACACAAAACATTATGAAGTATAGTAGTCAAAGTTAAGGAAAAATAAATCTAGACAGATGCTTCCATTTGGCAGCTAAACAGGATGCTGTAAGTTTCTTACTTTTGGTAGGTATATTGAAGCAAGTTTACTAGCTATTAACTGTGTCAGAGAAGATAGCTATATATCTTTTTGTTGGATAAAACAGCGCATCTTGACTGCCAGAGATAAAATTTAATAACAGTAATAACTAGTCTCATTGTGCTGATATCCTAGAGTCTCCTGGAGGGAATGGTACCTAGTATTATGTTGCTGTATGACATCTTGGACAAGGATGGATCACCCCTTCATGTAATCAGATCAGTCCAAAACATATGCACATACAGACAGTCTAGAAAAAAAGTATTTTGTGGTCTCTAACAGGGACTTACAGCCCTGTAGAGGGCAATTTCTCTGTAATATGCTTTTGAGCTTACAGTTTGCCCTGACACTTAACATCCAATGGCTATTAAGCCAGAGTATGTCCAACATCTTCAGGGGAGTCCTGCCAGCCATAAAATTTGTGTATGACTGAGGAATAATCCACAGGAGTGAATCCTTTATAGAGATCGTGTTTCCCAAAATTATTGGCCATAATCAAATTATAGATGCTCACTCTGGAGGACTGAGTTATCTGTGGTAAACTGATATGCTATTTCCTCAGCCTTTCCATTACTGTAGAAACAAACATAGGTGTGGCAGTCAGTTTTCTCAGAGAAGCAACTGATGTAGATCAAAATGAGAGGAAGGGAATCATCCATCTTTAAGTCAAGGGATGCCAAAATTTGGAGGCTCAGTTAAGGTGGCCTAAAATTCCATGCAAGGAAAAAGTTAAAATAACAAAGAAAAACAATGGATTCAACATATTGAGGCAACCCTGCTTTACAGGCAGATAGAAAACATTTCTCTTACTAGGGTTCAGCCGACTTTCCCAGATTAACTGAAAAACTAAGCTGTATAGCCATTCTTCCAGATTCCTTGATATAGGATACACAACACTGAGGTAAGAAAAAATTGGTAATAACAAAAGTTTTGGAAATTGCCACCTTTTTCTTTTTAATCAGCTTCCATCATTTCCATACCTGTATTTTGGTATCACACTGGTGAAGTTTATCTTCCAAGGTTGATCTCCTGAATCACTTTTTATACCCAAAATATGTACTGGAAAGTAAAGATGGTAATACCGCTTATGTCTGTTACTGGCTGTCTTTCTCACTCTATAGCCAACCCTACACATTTACTTAGATTTAGATTGGCACCAGAAAGGGAGTAAAAGACTGGAAAATCCCAAGTGCTAGTATACCTGATTGCGGCCCTTAGCAAAGAGGATACCATCCCCTGCATATAAAGATATCTAGATGCTGTTTGTGCCATCAAGCATGCTAATACTGTGTATTTGAGGATGCAGTAATATCTTGTGAATAATGGGGTTGATGCAAAAAACATATAACAAGGAGCTGAGGGGGCAGCCTTGTAGTACTCCAGTCTGTAGACAGATCTTACGGCATATATATCAGTTTGTATTTGGGATGAGACTGGCCGTGGCATACCATTTCTGAATCCAAGAATAATATACTTGCAGCATGCCATGATGTTCTAAAACCTTAAAAACATATTGATGTGACACCTTGTCAAAGGCTTTTTCCTGGTCAAGAGATAATAGGTAGCTAATGTCTGTGCCTTGTTGCCTCAATTTCACTATTTTGTGAATGAGAATTTGATTATTGTAAATGCTTCTCCCTTGAACTGAACAGGTCTGAAATTTTGAACCCACATGTCTAGCCACTTGAGCCAATCTGGTATTTATAATTTTCATTAAGATCATCAAATCTGTATTTAAGAAGCTCAATAGCCTCCACTTTTTCAAATCGGTGTCTACATCTTTTTTGTATAGAGGATTTGAATTGCCTCCCCAAAAGAGTCACATGGGTATCCCTCTGTCAATATCCGATTATAAATTACCATTAAAATTTCTGTTAAGGGAGTATCACATTTTTAATAAAATTCAGTAGTGACTTCATCTGGTCCTGGAGCTGCACCATTTTTTAACTGTTGGATGGCAGTGCTTACCTTGAGTGAAATGATAGGACAAATCAGAGAGGCTAAGTCTTACTGGAGTAAAAGTGGTACATTCACCCTAGCCGAAAATGTAGTTGCTGAAGGAAGGACATCCTGTTTACCAAACATGGTAGTTAAGAGTTGCTGCACTACTGACAAAATATCATTTTTAATAGTTACCATGTTCCCCATGCCATCATTTACATGTGTAAGGTTTCTATGCTGCACACTATCTTTGCAGCTTTCAAACAATTTACCCTAACCCCTTGCCTCCTGGGTGCTGCTCTGGTGTTCCATGAGGAGAGAATGATTTCTATCATATTGCAATGCCCTCTTCTTTTATATAGGAAATCAGGTCACTAAAGTCCCTTGCACCTGAGTGCATTAACGTGAACACCTTAGCCAGCTGCATCCTTAAAGCAAAGTATTCCATATACATGGTCCTTTTTTCCTTTAGGGATATGTTATGAAATTTAGTCAGATCTGATTTCATAGCTTCCCACCAAATGCCCATGTCATCCACCATACAGGCCATAGACTGTTGAGCCAATAGTAAGTCATGATCTGCAGTTAATGTGTTTGGATTATCAAGTAGGGAGTTCTCCAATCTCCAGAATCCTTTTCCAGATTTAATACTCTCTTTCCACCAAAGACGCCTCCCACCAGGAGCTGATCTGAGGTCTAATTCGAGAGAGTCCTTATGTCATGTGTTTTGAAATTGATTAATGTAAATATAAAATATATTCTAGTGGCCAGGGAGCTTCTGTAGTAAGTGAAAAAAAAATCCTGTTTGATGTAGTGTTCTATATGCATCACTAAGGGATGCATCATGTATTGACTTATTAAGAAAATTGGTGTTGCAGAATAGTTTTTGCATCTGGGCTCCTCTGTCTGTAACTGAAACTCCACAATTAAAATCACCACCAAATAATAAGTACCAGGAGGTGTAGAGATAAGGCTGAATATGTTTTAGTAGGTCTATCCTGTCTTTTTTTGGTCTGCAGTAAGTAAATGTTAATAAAATGAAAGTGTGACCCTTGATACTGGATATTCACTAGCTTGGTTCTACCTGGAGCAATATCCTATGATCTTATGTTAAGAAAATGATGTACTCCACAATAAAATACCCACCCCATCACAGGCATCAGGTCCAAAGGACCAAAATGAAGGACTCCAACACCATTGTCTTTGTGCCTGTACCATGTTGGCAGTGCTTGTCATCCCTGTTTCTTGTATGAAGAAACATCAAAGGGCAAATCCTTTAGGATGGAAAACAGGAGGCCTCATCTTTGAGTGTTCTTAATACTACTAACATTCAGAGTGGCAAGGCATAGTGATGGAGTCATCATACTTGTAAATTAGAAGTAAAGCACATATTGATTCTTCTCTCAAATGTCACAGTCTTTGCCACTGAAGCTTCTAGTGACCATCTTAGATTTCATTCATTGGATGCTGAGTTGTCTTCCATGTCTGTTGAGGGTTGGTGATGAGATGATATGATTGATGAGGATTCAGAGTCCTGGCTTCCATCCGAGTCCATATGTTCAGTGTCAAGCGCTTCATACCAGTTTCAAGGAGGTATAGGGATGGATGAGGAGACAGATTTCAAGGGTTTCTGTCTTGATTTAAGTTATCTCAGTGATCTTTTTCTGTTTACTAAGGCCAAATGTGGAGAGGGGGGCATCATCCAATCTTTCTGAATGGCCTGAGAAGAGATGTTCATAGCTATATCATCTAGAGGCTTGTGGGGTTGTGCAACATTGGTAGAAGCAGGAGTTTCCAGTTCTGGGTCAGGAAGAGGTGTTGTACTCGAGTGTGAGTTCATGATCTTTTGTATTAGTGGTAGGCACTGTGAAGGTAGCAACTGTAGTCTTACTCTGATGTACAGGGTTATGTGCAGCTCCCTTATGCAATGTTAGGTGTAAAGCTTTCTGAGCTTTGTCTAAGATGGGGTCCTAGGGTGCTCTGCCTTCCCTAGTATGGGTAGCTTATTGATAGTTCCTATATCAATGTCCAAACTCTTCACAAAGGTTCCAACAGAAGTCATTAGTACACTGTGAACTGACATGGCCAAAATTGAGGCAAAGATTGCATCTGATTTTGTCACATACGTTACTTAGGTGAGACTCTGAGCCACATTCAGAGTGTTTTTTTGGGGGTTGGCCCAGGTAGAAGCATTGGCCCCTTTCGCATCCTAGAAAGAAAATGCTGGGAAGATGTTGTAGTCCAACTAAGCTGTAGTGTAATTACACTTTGAACCTCCACTTTCCAGTCCAAAACTGTTCAGAGTCGATTATCAGTTTGAGGTCCCTCAGTATGTCACACCATTTAGAAAGTCAATATTTCACATTGCGCACATTAACTCCTTCATTTTTGAAAAGGATGGTTATGGTTCTTAGTGCTGGTTTTACTTATGGGGATAGCCTGAAGGGGTAGCCATGGAGGAGATGTTTTAGAGCATTACTCTATGTCAAGGCCAGAAACAGTCAAATTTGCTGCAAGTTTAAAGCTCACATCAAAGAACCCATTACCGAGGGAATGTTTTAGCACATATATTTTTTAGGAATACAGTGAAGACATTTTTTCAGAAGGACTCTGCCCACATTATCCCCGTCGAGGAGGAGTTCAAGACCTCCTTTGTATAATAATCAGACAGCATTCCTACATTGAGACAAAGTAGGGGAGAGATTAAATGTATCCATCCTCCTAAACTGGGACCATTTAAAGGCTCAGACCTGATGTACTGTCCCTGGAAGAGTGAGCCATGGGAGAGGGTGATCAGCCTCCTCAGCACTGTCAACTCAGTCTCCCCAAGATAAGGTCTCATCACCCCTTGTTGCCCAATGTCAGGGGTGGGGGAGGGGTCAGGGGCTGTGACCAAGATAGAGACAGAAGTGAGATCCAGATGAATAGATGTCTCACTCAAGGCTCCTAATTCCTCAGAGGTTGAGAAGTAAGTACAGAATTGTAACAAGCCATTTAGGTCCTCTGAAATCAGTTCCAGAGGGTGCACAGAATATACTGATGGCATAGGAAGTAGAACAACATGAGACACTGCAGCCAGTGCTTCAGAGAAAGGCAGAAGGGAGAGGGGCACTCAGTTCCAGAGGCTGGGAAAAATTAAGTTGTGCTTCATGTGTAGTTGCAATAGAAGGGATACCAAAAATGTCAACATCAGATAAAATTGTATGAATTTGCATACCTTGACGAGAAGTAGAGGGTGACGGCTCCCGAGAAGCATGTGGATGCTATTCACCAATGACGTCTCTGGTCCAACCTGCACCATTCAGCGTGGTCACAGATAGCCAGTCTCTGGGGAATAGGTAGATGAATCAGCATTGCTTCAGAGTCCAAGTGATTTAGAGCTACAGTACATGCGTATTGCTGTTATGTTTAAAGAAGCTGCTCATGCAGTGTAGCACTAGCCAGTGCTAAGGGAGGCAATTTCCCTGTTTCTTGTGAGATGGAAGGCTGTAGAGTAAATATGTGAATCTTGTCAGTTTCATTTCCAAAGACTGTTGTGATAACTTAGAAGACAAAACAACAGGTCCAGTAAAAGAAATAGTTATTGGCACTAAACTGGGTTGTCTAGGAGACATTTGCAAAACTGTCAGTGCAGGCACTGGAGCATCTGACTCAATGGCAATAGAAATGTTCTAAGAAGTCAGAGGTGCCTTTGATGCTGTTGCATCATAACTCAGTGCAGGTTGAATTCCATTGTCAAAGTGGTCGGGCCCTATATTGTGTAGCTCTTGTAACTGATGTGACACATTCAATTTCTCTGTTTTGTGAAGGAAGGTGGCTTCTTTCTCCACTATTAATGTAGGTAGATAATGTTTCTTTTTCAGTAGAGCATTTTGAAGACATTCTTGTGCTGTAAGCAATGTTATGTCCATATTCTGTGGAGATCCCGATGCTGACCAAGAATGGGTAACTAACAAAGAGGGCTTGTCTTCAGAGCTGGTACAAAAGAGAATCTGAGACATCAATATCCCCTAAAGGAGAGGCTATGTGGAAGGGGGCTAGCTTGCCATACCTGAAGCAGCTGCTGCCTGGACATTCTCCGCCTCCATCTTGGCTAGATGGCCAGTGTTGCCACCTACTGCAAAAGTAGGGTGATTTATTAGGGGAAAAGATCAAACAAGTTGTACATCATGATATAAATTTACAGTCATGAAAAACAGGGAAAAGAAAAACATAAAGAAACAATTTAAAAGAAAAATGAACCTTACACTTCAGACAATGAAATGGGAATTTACAGCAAAGAAATAAAATTAACGGTTACAACAGAATTACAATAGGTAGTATATAAGCAGGCTGGTTACAAAAGGCCTCCATGATTAAAAGGAAACAAATGAAATGTACAGTAGAATACTTGTTAAGTGACCAGAACATCAATATTTGTTACCCTAGGCATGTTCCTCCATGCCTCATTGAATCTCACTTTGGCCATTTGCTTAGCTTCAGAAAAATAAATATTCAATAATTCATTATCTTGCTCATTAGTTCTATATGATAGATATGTTTCTGTTGTAACATAAATACATTTCTTGCATTCCTGATGTACCATCTGATAACAAGAAACACTACATGTAGTGTGCTTTTATCCCATTGTCGCAAACTATTAGGATAATATCCATACATCAGCATGTCATATGTAACTGATAAAAAACAGGGTCCCTGCCATTGTTGGGGGAAAAAAATACCTAAAAATCTGAAATATAAGTACATTTAAAAAAAAGATGTTCAATGGTTTCTAATTGTTGGGAACAATGAGACCTAGTACATAGTCTTTCTTCAACCTGTTTATGTTTTTGATTTGCCTTTACTTTAATTCCGGTGTGACTACTTAACCAATGTAAATTCCATATCTTAGAGGGTATCCTATATTCTTTAAGTAAATCTGAAAGAGAGGAATGGTGCTGAGGAGGACAATGGGTAAATGTAACAGCTTCCTTGAAATGTTGGTCTATAATCCATCTGTATGTATTTTTCCTGGATTTAGTCAATATCATGTGACTTGATATTTTCCAGGTCTTTAACTTAAAAAAAAAGGTTTCTTTAATGTACTTAGGAATAAGTGCTGAACATTTTATAAGTCCTACACATCCTGCATATCCTGATTCTCATTGTTGAACTGCATGGTTAAAGTAACAAGTTTGTCGAATTTGGGCCAGTATGAAACAATACTGATTTCAGATTTGCATAAATTAAAGTGCTATAGGTGAATATAATAGGATTTATCATTCCTAGGCCTCCCTGTGCCACAGGGAGTTAGATTACATGCTGCTTAATGGGATTTAACCTACCCCCCAGACTGTTTTAAAGAATATGCTAAGCATACTAGTTTCTAATGCTTTTGGTGGTGGAGAGATATAGTATATATAAAAGAAAAGAGGCAGTAAGTATGTCTTTATAAGATACTGTAAATTCTCTTTTTCTTGTCTAACTGCCATCTATTCCATTGTGGCACCATACTTTTACCTTGGTGTAGTGTTTGTTCTCAGTTTAAAATATCCAGATTTTCAGAGCCAAAAAATATATCTAGAGAGCAAATGGCTTCTTCAGATAAATGTATGCCTACTTTCTTATTCTGTTTCTGTGTATCCTAGTGTAACTGTCTTCCAGAACATCTTGATATATGCAAGGCTGCCCCAGAACTCAACCCAAACTTAATACAAATATGGATAGCCTCTTCTAATGAGAGTGAGTCCTGTACCATTATGCATAGCTCATCTGCATATGCTATGATTGTAATTGGAACTTTAACTGCTGCTATATATAGTGGTCTTAGAGCTTATGAGGAATTCAGTGCCCTGAGAAGGGGATGTATACAAAAAGCATAGAGATTCAGACTTAGGGGGCATCCCTGTCTTACTCCTTTTAGGACAGGAATCATTGGTCTTTTCCAGCTGTTATGTGTGACTGAATCAAAAGCTTTCTGCTGGTCTAGTGATAAGAGAAATCCTGATACATTACCATTGTTTAGAACTCAAAATCCAGCACAACTCACCACCAGATAAGACAAACAACACAGTATATATCAAGAAAAACTTGCAGTTTAATAATAGTGCATAAAACACAAATGGTGCAAACCTCACTAATGCTGATAGCACAGGCATGGAGAGCAAGGCAGGGCCCAGCTCACTTCTACCGGTTTCGCTGTAGCTTCTTCAGGAAAATGTTTGCAGTCCACTGTTTAGTTTAAAACTCAAATTGAATGTGGATTCCCCTGAAAAACTAATGAGGGCACATATTTCAGCCACTGTAACGTTCATTGAACCTTTTAATAATGTTTTGGCTACATATAAATTTTCAGGGAAGACATCCATACCCCCTCTGTAAAGTAGGTGAACTGCATTGTGTCTCTAAGCTGGGTGTGTAGCCATTCAAAAAAATGATGCATACTGTCTAGAAGCATTATTTGCATCTGGTCTTGGAGTATCATTAGTATTCTTGCCCCGCTGAGAGGTACCTGGGTGAATATTTAACAGATCTTGGCTGGAACCTGGCAAATTGTCAGGCAGTCTATTGTGGGTTTCATTTGTAGTTTGAGTAGACTGGAAGGGAGTAGAAGCTGCAGTTCCCAATAGATTCATTACAGGGTTTTTGGTCAAATTAAAACCCTTTTGTAGCTGAAGTGGGGAAGAAGCCAATGTGATTAGTCTATTATCTAGGCCTTCCATTTCTAATTCTAAATGACTTGTAGTATGTACAGTGTCAGGGTTTTTGGAAATGGAAACCTTCAGATGTTCTGCAGTTTCTTGCCTTGGAATCTGGAGTGGCATAGGTCCTGAAACCCATTTCCCTGTGAACGGTGATTTCTTCCAGCCGGCTGACCGGACCGCCATTTCCTTTGACCAGGGCTGGGAGGTAATGACCTTTTCAAGAGAAGAAGGGGCTCATCTTAGGCTGTGTGCTTCAGAACCCATTTTTGCCATTCCCTTGTGTGAACTTTAGCCTTATTCCCTTCAAATACAAATAAACTGGTTTGCTCTTTACCTGCAGTATCAGAAAATATCTGCTGTTCAGTAGTAAGCTGTTGCTCTGTTGTTGTAGGTTGTACATTTGTTTCTGCTGCGTCTGTGCAGGTGATGCTTTGGGAATCAACAACTGGGCCTGAACTCTTGGAGGTGCCAGATGTAAAGTACTGAGTTGCCATTCTTGCTGTGCTGCTAAGGCTGCTCTAAATTCTTGCTGGCACTGCTCTAAACTTTGATCTTCCTCTGACAACATCACTTGTAAGTTTTCTTTATCAGTAATGACATCTGCTGTTGAAGTAGCATTAGTGTTTTCTCTGGTGATATCAGTGTCTTATTCTGCAAATTCACTTCCATTTTCTCTGTAGAATTTTCAGTAATCTGGTCCTGTAAAGTGGCCATCGCATCCTCAATATTTATTTATTTATTTATTTAGGTTTTGTTTACCGGGTAAGTACACTAGACAAGTATTACGCCTATTTTCAGGAATGACCCGGAAGAGTACAACATGAGGAATAACAGTCAAGGAGACATGGCAAAGAGAGTACAGTTTTTTGTCACAGTAAACAAACATGTGGGAAATACATCATTTGACACTAGGGGAAACATATAGTAGTAAGCACATTTCAGATTATATACTCTAGACTAGCTAGTTCAACTGACAGATACATACAGGTCATCATACATAGGAGTGGAGCATAGCTCAAGGACTGGATTGATCAAAATATAACTTATAACATTGTCGTATACACCCCCTAGGCTAGTTGGATTGCGGACAGGTATAGAGAAGCGCATCACATTTTTCTAAATATGCACATGTTAGACAGAAACAGAAAAACACTTGGAATTACAAGTTTCTACCAAGTGACCAAGGTGCACTATGTCATGGTTAGCCTATGACCGTGGAGCAATAATGGGTGTAAAAATGCCCAAGGCTTTTTAGGCAGGAGTAGTCAGAAGTCATTGATACAGTGGGGAAAATATCTCCAGGAATTCAATGGAGACACCCTGGGAGGTTCAGACAAAACAATTTGACACTTTACTCTAGGGAGGTTTGGGCAGTCACACTCTGATGCTAATTTTAGGAAACCCCACAGGGAATTTTGAAAACTCAGATAGGAGGGGGCAGCTCGGATATCCACAGGCAGCGAATTCCAGAGTCTGGGCGCACTTATGGCAAAGTCCCGATCCCCCATGAGGGTCCGGGTAGGAGGGACTTTGAGCATCCCTGATGTGAGAGACCTAAGTTGGTAGGGGGTGGGATTCAGTTTAGGCAGAAGCCAGGCCAGCCCCTGGGGGTGCAAGTTCTGATCACTTTCCCAAAGAGGCATCCCAAACCAAAATCAAGGTATCTAGCTGGTGAGAGCCAGCAGAGTTTCTCAAATAGCTCACAATGGTGGGTGAGTCAGGGGGCAGCCAAGGCAAAACGACAAATTTTATTGTAAGCAGTGTACCACTGGGTGAGATGTGTCTTTGGAAGGTGAGAAAATAGGTGCAGCCCATAAACAGTTACATAAACAGTAACATCAAAAAATTGTTCGGTCTCAAGCGTTGAGAAAATAGGAGAGGAGACTGTCTCCCCATCTCCTGTATGTGCATCCTCTCCGCCGGTTCTCCCAAAGTGGCCATCACAAACAGCCAGAGTTTCCCCTACAGGTGATTAGGGGAATTTTATTGGGGGAAAAGGAAAATAAACTACAAAACAAATCATAATTATATACAAATTTACAGTATACAAAATCAAAAACGTAGTTATTCAGCAAACACCATAATTTGTGATCTTGGACTAATCCATTCATAAAATGGTGTCAATTAATATACAAAAAGAAGTTTTACTAAGTAGTCTTTTCAGGTCATCAAGAGCATGTTGCAAGATTTATATAGCTGCTTCACTTTAGACTGTGATCATTTTTTCTCATCTAATTCATAAACTCGATATAGAGAAATATTCACATTTTGCAACATTGCTTTTGGGGTGAGACATTGCAGCTGCAAAACCCATTTACAGTGAGTATTTTAATATGGCAAAAATAACTTGTAAAGTTTCATTATAGAAGTAGTTCCATTGCTGTGAATAAACAGCAAAGAGCAATGTTTTGTAAGTGAGATTACAGAACAGAAAGCATTTTCATTTCTGGGCTATCAATGTCTAGAATATCTGAACATAATTATATTCTAAAAAATAAATGTTCTTGTGTTTTTAGTATCTGGTGCCATTCAGGTCTTGTTCTGTATCTTTCTGAAATTTGCTTATGCTTATTATTTTTTACAATTAAACTACCACGAATGCTAAACCATAATAGGTCCCATGCAAAGGTAAACATTCTAGCATTGGTCAGCTGTGATAATGCAGTGAAACTGTGTGTTGAGGGGCAGCATGGAATAAATAAATCTCCTTGACATATAATACCAATCAAGGTATTTTATATTTTGGCCTAGATATTCAAAGGGAATGCACCCTGCACAACTGAGTTGTGCAGGCGCATCCTCAGAAATGCGTTCCTGGTCCATATTCAAAAGGAAGAGACACTCCGCAGTGCAAAGAAAATGTATGTGGTGCTTCTGGAGGGGGCATTCCCATAAATGTTCTGAGCATCCCTATATGGGTGGCGCATCTGCAGCACATTTTCTCAAAATGCACAGCACAAAATTAAACATAAACGGAACTAGCCTAACTGGAAGCCACATACAGGCAGCCAGCTGAACTAATAGGAGCAAGATGGATGGGGCTGTGTTTCTCATGGCTGAGGTAATGAGGGGTGTGAGGAGGTGGGTAGAACAGCAACATGGCCATGGGAGGTCCTATAGACTGTATGCTCAGAGACAGTACCATGCCCATGTGACCTTTGAACAGTATAGTGACATTGAGATAGTGGACTGGTATCGACTCAACAGCACATCCTGAGGCAGCTCTGTGAGCTGTACCATGATGAACTGCAGGCACCCACCAGAATGGGTCATGCAATGTCAGTGGAGAACAAGGTGATAGCAGCAATGTGCTTGCTCACCATAGGCACCATCCAGAAACCAGTGGGTGACACCACTGGTATCACAGAGTCGGCCACGTCCCTCCTCCTCACAAAGTTCCTCAACACTCTCCTGCCACATGCTTCAGAGTTCATCAAATTCCCAAGCACACAGGCAGAACATACAGAAAACATACAGGAATTCACAGGATGGCATGCATGCAGGCATGGTAGGGGCTGTGGACTGCACCCATGTGGCAATACACACACCACCTGGCCTAGATGGTGCTGCATACATGAACAGGAAGGGGTTCTATTCCTTCAACTGCCAGGTGGTGTGCAATGCCACAGGGTGCATCATCCCAGTATGCACCGCGTACCCTGGGAGTACACATGATGCCGTCATCTGGCACCAGTCCGTCCTTTGCCTCAGATTCGAAGATGGGGACATCCCCACAGGGCACCAACTGGGTTAGTTGTGGAGGACCCCATGACTACACCACAAACACTGTGGCACAGCACACAGCCACTGGTAGTGCAATGGGGGAAGAGTGACAGGGACAGTGCAATGGCCAAAAGCCATATTGAACTGTGGAACCAGAAGACCTGCAGGGCTGGTTCACACAGATACAGAAATAGTGGTGTGGATAGGTCTACAGGGCAAGCATGGCAAGGGTGCAGCACAGCAGCCACATGCTGCACTGCAAGGAGCAAAAGATGCCCCCAGTCACCACCATTGTACAACTGATTGATGAGCACAATGGCTGGACAGGACAGTGGCATGGTGCCCATGCAAGCAGGGATGGGGTCCACAGGCCTGGGGAGGGGTTGGGAGTGCCTTGGCTGGTCAGGCTGCAAGCAAGATACATGTAAGGGGTCCCACAATGGAGGGACAGGGCCTGCCCATGTGGGGTGGTGGGAATGGCAACCAGGTGGACAAGCAGTAGCAGCATAGATAGGCAAGGTGTGGTGGTAGTCGTAATAGGCCATGCATACAGAGGAGTGGAACTAACACATGTGTCTGCCCCAACCGGTGACAGTAGGTACCCCCTCCGACTGTGGCTGCTTACCCCCATAGAGTGGTTCAGCAGTGGACTTGAGAAGAGATATAATGAGGCACACACCACAACATGCAACATGATAGAACATGTGATTGTCATGCTAAAAATGTGATTCTGTGGCCTAGACAGGTCCGGTGGTGCCCTACAATACAGCTCTGAAAAAGCCTGTGGCATATTCCTAGCCTGTTGCATGCTACATAGCTTAGGACATTGACCATGAAATACCTCTCCAAGTGGAGAACAGTGACAGTTTAGATGAGGAGGAACCACCAGTGGAGAGGAGGGACCGAAGGCTGGCAGCCTGAGCCAGGAGGCACAGGGACATCACTGTGGAGGAAAATTTTGGAACCACAGGTGAGTAACCCAGGATGAACGAATTGGGCAGCAATGGCACACACAGACACATACATACACACACACACTCATCAGGTTCTCTACAGACGTACTCAGAGAGCTGGACAAGGGGATTCCCACAGGGGCAGTCTTCATTGACTTATCCAAAGCCTTTGACCTCGTTAACCACAACCTACTGCTCTCCAAACTGAGACTGGTTGGTTTAGACAGTCACTTCCTACTGTGGTTTTCCAGCTACATCTCTGGCAGGTCACAAAGGGTAAAATGGAAAGATTACCTATCTGAGCCCCTTCTCCTAACTGAAATGGTGCCCCAAGGGTCAATACTTGGCCCACTTCTCTTCTCGCTATTTACCAATGACCTCAGCAACCACTGCGAGGGGAGTTCAGTGGTATAATATGCCGATGACGCAGTCCTCTATCGGCCCTCCTCCAACATGGGAGAACTCTGCTCTGGCCTCCAAGAAGACTTGGTGTCCCTAGAGGAATGGCTAGTCACAAATAGAATGGTAATCAACCTGAACAAGACCAAGACCATGCTGTTTGGCCCCAGTCCCGGCCACTAGGACAGAAGTCAACTCCTCAAACTGATGACCACCTCAGGTAAGAAGATTGAGGTGGTCCCCTCCATAAAATACCTGGGACTCACCCTGGATCAGGGCTTCACCCTCAAAGGACATGTTGAACAGGTAACCAAAAACATCCACTCTAAACTTGGGACCCTGTACAGACTGAAAGACCAGCTGATACATCCGGCCCGGGTCTCCATTGCTATAAGTGTTCTGCTCCCCCTCCCTCACCTATGGAGCCCCTGTTATCCAGGGAGCAGCTAAACAAGAGCTAAATAAATTACAGGTTCTCTATCACAAAGAGCCCATTTTGCCTCTTCAGCAGGCCTGAGAACCCACCACTGTGACACACTATCCCACCTTAACTGGCCCCCCAAGGAGGGCAGGGTTCAGTACCTCTCGCTCTGCCTCACCCACAAACTTCTCCACTTCCCACCTCCTCCCAGCCTCACTGGACTCATCTCCTGTAAGAAGAACCCTAGGCTACTCCACACGACTGATAGGACTCTCCTCTCGGTCCCCAGGGTCAGAACAAAGGTGGGGGGGTCATTTTCTCTTATTGCTACCACTTTATGGAACTCCCTGCCCCAAGGCATCCAGGAATCCACCTCCACCTACACCTTCCACACCAGGCTTAAGGCACACCTGCTACCTCCACAAACTGTAATTGTTAGGATAAGTACTCCAAGGTTTTCTCACTCCTTTATTCGCTTGCACTTGTTATACAACTTCAATGTATCCAGGTGACGCATGTTATGTACCTTGTTGTTCACTATCCCATGTAATAAAGTATGACTCTTGTTATTTTGACTCTTGTTATGTATTTTGTCAAACCAATCACATGTCATGCTGAATGTAACCATCGGGTCGCCCCTGAAAAAGGGACCTTCGGGGCCCAGCGGGCTCACCCGATTATCAAAAGTTAATAAATAAATATACACACACACACACACACACACACACACACACACTGAGACAGGATGTGGGTGTCTGGAGGACACACACACACACACACACACACACACACACACACACACACACAGGTAGGCAGACACTGCACAACAGCTGCAGGGTGCAATGCAGAGCTCTCACTACAATGCACATGCATCCACAAAAGTGCCACCAAGGACAGGGAGAGGCACTATGGCATTGCAGAGACTGGCAAGGATCAGAGGGTATGAGTCGGCACACAAGCATGACAGACACAGTGCAGCACTAATCACACCCATGCCACACAGCACAACACCACTGCCTCGGCACATGGCCTGTACAACAGACAGAGAGCACAGGCAGGTGTAACACCAGGACACGCTTGTACCACGCCATGCGGCCCTGGCCACAGCCAAGCTGGTGTTCAGTAGACAATGGCAGCAGGGTACATGAACCTGGCAACTGCATTCAGCAGGACTCACCATGAGCCACTATGGCTGCCACGGCCATTTTGGCAGCCACACCGTGATTGGGAGGCAGCCACAGGCAGGTTACCAACCACAGGAGGTGATGACACCGCTCTGGCAGGGGTTGACTCCTGAGAATGTGACTGGGTTCTCATGGGTGTGTCCCTCCAGGAAAACAGACTGGCTCTGGGGGTGATGGGGATGGCGCTGGCAGGGGGCAGCGTCAGCCTAAATGGGATCACATGACACCTTGCCCTGGGGGTGTTCATGTTGCTGCACAGTGTGTGGTGGGTCACAGTATGACCATGGGACTCCAGGGATGCAAAGCCCAATACAATGTTCTCTGTAATCCAATCCAGTAATGCGGTCATGGCCTCCCGCAGTTGGCGTAACTCCCAAAGCATTTGGGCATGTCCCATTTCCTCATGCTCCACCAGTTGTCCAACTTGCACATGCAGACCATGGAGCTCCTCCCTGAGCATCCCCTGGACCACAACAGTTTCCTGCAGGAGACAGGTGTGTTCATTGAGCCAGTCAGAGGGTGGTGTTTCGGGGGCTGGTCACCGCTGTGCCATGTCCCCCATCTGGGAATGCCACTCAGGAGGCCGCTGTTCTTGTGAGGACTGTGAACGGGCATGAACGGCAGGACCAGAGATGGGGTGGACAGTGTCCTCTGCTGTCTGTTACAGCACCATAGCACCCTGCTGGACTGTGCTGGTTGTCCCATGCCCCACAGTAGCACCCTGTCCCTGTCCACCGCCAGTCACTGCAGTGGCTGGCGATGAGATGGACACACTGGGGGAGCATGTGGACTACCACCACTGCCTGTTGCTACCTGTGCACCAGACCAGTGAGAAGGTGGGGACCACCTCTGCATCCCTCAGCAAGGGTAATGTCATTTATTTATTTATTGAAGTGTTTCACCAGGAAAGGCACACTGAACAACAAGTTGCTCATCTCCCAGTGCATCCTGGGGGAAGGGGGAGAGGGAATCACAGTATATACATGAAACCTGTCATGACACTGCACAATTATTACAAAATAAGATAAGGATACAAATTAAGGTTACATTAATAATTACACAATATAAGTGCTGAACAGTAGCATGAACAAATGATAAGTTCAAACAGTGGTACTATTTTGATGGTGAACAGTCAAACAAACAGGGGCCGATGATCATAATTAGGGAGAGAGACTTAGTTGCAGGAACAGTTTACAAAAAAGTGGTTGTAAAGGGCTGAGGAGGTAGAGGAAGGGGAGGACGAGTGGTGAATCTGAGGCAGTAGAGCATTCCACAGATTAGGGAATCAATGATAAAAGGCAGTCTAGCCAACAGAGGTAGAGCAACAGGGGACAGCAAGAGAATGAGTGTCATAAGATCTGAGGGAGTGGGCAGGTGGAGAGGGGGGAGACAGACAGGTAGTAAGATAGGAGGGGAGAGAGCCAAACCAGTATTTAGGGATGAATTTAGTGCAATGGAGGAGGCACCTGTTTTCAAGAGAGGTAAAGTTGAGGGAGTGGTAGAGATTACAGTGATGAGTGAGAGGGGAGGCGTCGAGAGTGAAGCAGCAGAAGTTAAGGAGGGTGTCCTGTCTGGCTAGGGAAGCCTTGGGAGAGGCACTGTAGACTATATCACAATAGTCAAAAATCAGAAGAATCATCTTCTGAACAAGTTCACACCTTTCCAGTAGCAGGAGGCAGCTATAGTTCCTAAACAATGCACCAAGCTTGGGGGGGGCAGGTTTTTTTTTAGGATGGCATCCACATAAACAGAGAAGTTTAGATGCTGGTCAAACCAGACACCTAAGTAATTGAAGGAGGAGGTGTCCTCCAGGACTGTCCCATCAAGGGTATGGAAGGAGAGCAGGGATGGTAGCCTTGAGATTCTCTGCCTGGTGCCAAAGGTCATGGAGACTGTTTTCTTAGCACTGAGGGAGAGTTGGTGTGAGCAAAACCAGTGCTGAACTTTACTGAAGCTGGTTGCAACTTCCACTGGAGAGTGGCCAGAAGCAACAAGGACAATGTCATCATTGTACATGAGAATAGAGGCAGATGTACAGGCAGAGGGCATTTAGGAAGATAGAGAATAATAAAAGGCCCGACATGGATCCTTGGGGGACCTCAGTGTTAACTGAGAGGGGAGAAGATGTGGCATCTACTATTTGACTGACTGGGTCATATCACCTTCTAAGTAGGCTCAAAACAAGTTTGTTGCAGAGTCAGTTAGGCCAGAAGCAGAGAGAGTATTTTACAGCAGGGAGTGATAAACAGTGTTGAAAGTCTTTGCAAGGTACAACAAAAATAGCAGACGTGATTTGGTCATGATCCATCCCAGTGAGGATAAAGTATGTGAATCTAATTAGGGAAGTAGTAGTGAAGTGGCTTTTCCTTAACCCAGATTGGAAAGGTGTGAAAAAGTTAGTATCAGTAAGATAGGAAGATAGTTTAGAGAAGACAATCTGTTCTTTAAGCTTAGCAATTGTGGGTAAGAGAGATATGGTGCAGAGGGATCCCCACTTTTAGGAAGAGGAAGTACAATGGCATGCTTCCAGAATGCAGGGATGACTGCCAAATCAAAAGAGTGATTTAATAAGATTGAAAGTGGAGTAGAGATAGCTGGTGCTGATAAGCATAGAAGCTTAGGGTCTAAGCCATCAGGGGAGTTGCCTTTGGAAGGGTTGAGAGAGACAAGGCAGCCTGGGTATCCTCAGGAATGATATGATAGAATGAGAAATGCTTTGGCATAGAATACAATGCCTTCCATGTTCTCTGGTGCCATGGCCAGTGCTCCTGCGTGAGAATGCTTGCCAAGGGATCATCAGCACACAACCCCAGTATGTCAAATAGCTCATCAATGTCATCATCCTCCACGGAGGCCGGTGAAAGCAAGGTGAGGTCCTCCTGCATGAGAATGCTTGACAAGGAGTCATCAGCACATGATCCCAGTATGTCCAACAGCTCAACTGCTGGGCAAAGGCCACCAGCACCGGCCACGGCACCAGAAGACATGGAAGACACCACATCATCCATGTCATCATGGTTCCATAGGGCTTGCCCCTGCTGGCAAGGCACCCCTGAATCATGGTGGAGCTGAAAGACATAAAAGAAACATGGTTAGTGACACATGTCTGTATGGCAGGTAGAAAACTAGATATGGGGATGTGTGCATATGGACCACAGGTGTGCCTGTGATGCCACACATGCCTGGGACTACCACTGTGGCCTGCGTACTACCAATGCATTGGTGGTGTGAGACACTCATGTGTGCAGGTGTGTGCATACATGGCGGTGTGTGGCCAGGGGCCGCAATGCACAGGCTGTGGCCAGGCCAATGCCCTCCTCTACCCAGCCTGCCACAGAAACCTCAGCCCTACTGTGGAACCACTGACCACTGTAGCTGGATGGTGCATGGGCCCTCTGTGGATTGCCATGTGGCACCACAATCAACATGGTGTCCCCCAAAGGCAAGCATGGTCACTGTCGGCCTGTTTTATTGGGCCACACCACCCTGTGTCCTTCACCATGGCACTGTTTAAGCACAAAAGCACACAGGAAGGCATGAATACACAATTTCCAGCAGCTCTACATGGTGCACCGTGAACACGGTACAGGCCTCTGTGTGGCATACCAGGTGCACCTGTGGCCTGCACACACCGCCCACCAGCCAGGGTTTCCACATGCATACTCACAGTGCTGTGATGAGCTGCCCCTGGTCTGGACCCACCCAGAACCACCACGATGGATGCTCAGTTGAGAGTGGGCACAAGCAGCTCCTCTGCTGGAGTGAGGATTGGTGCTGTGAAGGGGCCACCACCATGCCTGCATGCCGTCCGGGGCCTCTCTCAGGCTAGCTCGCTTGGCATTCACCTCTAACTGCTCACGTGAACTACTCCTCCGACTGAAGCATCGGGATCAGGATCCCCTCCTCTCCTGCCGGCCCATATAGGATGAGGCCAAGGATCCCCAGGAGGTAGGGTCAGAATTGTGGCTGGCACTGAGCATGTAGGATGACTGGCCCAGGAGACCAGCTGTCTCCTCACCTGGCTACCAGGGTTTTTTCTTGTTCTGTTGCCCAGCGAGTGTGGACATGCAATGACATCCAGCACAATGAGGGCATGCTCCTTCACTCACCTGAAGGACATCCACCATTGCTCCCATACCCCTAGTGCATGCTCCATATTTTGCTGCAGTCTGCCATCCTCTGCCAGGAGCTGCTAAAGCAACAAGGAGCACCAACCAACCACCCCAGGAGAGGGAAGCAGTCCTCCAGATCCTCAATCCTCTCCTCCTCCTGCTGACTCCAGGCACCTGAGTCCATTCCCAAACCCAGGTCACTAGCTTAACGTGAGGTGTGGCATCCAGCACCTCAACCCTCAGCACCATTGGGCCAGCTTTGCCCTTCACTCTGTCCTAATGGGTCCCAGTAGTTCCAGAAAACAGCACCTCGCTGTGTACGTAGGCCTCCACCAGAGCACACTTCTCATCCTCCATGAAGTTATGCTTATGCTGTTTAGCCTGCTCCCCCTCATTCTCGCTATCTGACATCCTGTTGCCTATGTACAGGAAGGGGGCAAGCACAAGCACATGGGCAGCATGCCCTGGAGTTGTGCAATGTCACACATAATGCAGTATAAAAGAGGCTGTAGCAAAGGAATGTAAATAAATCTACCTTCCAGGCTGCAGTTCCTGTCAGTGACCTGTGGTGTGGTGTGGTGCTTTTATGGCACATCTCATGCAAATAAGCCTTGAAGTATCTAGTAATGAGCTGTTAATCAGTTGACTTGTACCTGAATTGGTTAATGAGGCAATTTGCATATCCTAGCTGAATATTGCAGATTTACTCCATGCTCATCTCAAATTGTGTTGCGTATCTGAAATGTGCAGAGCATCTCTGCATGGTGCATTTCCTGCACATGTGCAATGCACAGTACCACAGTTGACATGCACAGTGGAGCATGCCCAATGTGCCAGTCTGTGTATCGTGCATCCCCCAGTACTGCTCATGTACCCTGCATGGTGCATATCTGGGTACGTGCACAATGTGTTAGGCTGTCTGTCTTACATTGTCCCTGGATCGTGCATTCCCCCCAGTGCTGCACAGTGCTGCACATGTGCCCTGTATGGCCTGTATGGCACATGTCTGGGGACATGTGCAATGTGATTGGCTGCCAGTCTTACACTGTCCTTGAATCGTGCATCCCCCTGTTCTGTGCTATTGGCAAACACAGTTCATGTTTGTGGATCGGTGCCATGTGGTTGGATGCAAGTGTGCCATTGATTGCCCTCAACAAGATGGCGCCTACGTGTGGATGCACATTCGTGGATCACTGTGCTTTGACTCAATTCTCCTGCCAGGCCTTTTGGTACTGTGCATGTGCAGTAATGCACAATGGGTGTCAATAGTGCATGCCGATCGTACATGTGCATGGTGCCCGGCAGAATTCATCATGGGCCTATTGTGAAACAGGCATGGCTTGGCCACACATTGCTCAGAGTGCCTGCTGTACAGTGCCACACATTGCTAGGCTGTTTGTGGAAAGCATGGCAGGTGCAACTGGAGGGGGGCTCAGGTTCCTCAACTGGTCTGAGATTGAGGTGACCAACATATTGGCACTTTTTGCCCTACAGGAAGGACAGTTGTTTAGGGCTGAAGAGCTTCAGGTGACATGGTCCCAGGTCTGGGCATGTCTTGCCCAGCAGTTGGAGAGGAGGACTGGCATGCCCAGGACTGGGATGCAGTGCAGGTATCATAATAGGGACCTGAGGAGGAGGGATCCTGACAGGCTCCAGACCCTACAGAACAAGGCCCACAGGGGGGTGGTTCCATACCCAGGTATGTATGTGCTGTGTGAATGTTTTCTTTGCAGACCCTTTGGGGATTCAGGGTGTGTGGCAGGTGCGTTGTAGGGCTAGGTTGTTGGTGCCATGCATGTCATGGTTTCCCTTATATGGACCAGTGTTCCACTGTGCCATTGCCATAGCACTATGACCTCACATTGTATGGTGCCCCACACATAGGTACACAGCGTGATGCACTGTGCTGCATTGTTAAACCATTTGAAGTGGGGGTGGTTTATGCTCACACATGGTGCTCACAGTGCTCTTCCATTGTGTTTCCCTTGCAGGTCAGGAGGTGTGGTGGAAGGCCTGGACATGGGCTGAGCAGTGGTCCCAGGCAGTGGGTGCAGGAGCACCAGCATGTGTTCCAGGATGGCAGGTAAGTGTGAGACATATGTGGCATTTGTGTGTACATGGGGTATGGGGATGGCTTGTTGCGTTGCCCACCAGTGGGCCATCGCCTGCTTCCTGTGTATGTCCATGTGGTGACAGTCACATACACATGAATCTTTGTGTCAGCAGTGTGTGGTTGTCTCGTTGTGCCCATGACACCTGTGTGCTAGTCACCAGTTGCAATGTCTTGTACCAGCTGTGGACATCCACCGGTGCTCACAAGGGGTCACCTCAGGGTCTGCATGAGTGGTGTGCTCACATGGGATAGGGTCCCATGCTGTGGGGGGCAAGGACTCATGTCCCTTGGCTCACACTCTGTCTGTCCACTGTTCCACATCCCATTCATTGTGCGGTTCTGTGTCCCAGCATGTTGCCAGTGTGTGCTTTTCATGGTGCGTTGGCAGCCCTCTGCATGGAGCTAGCAAGCATCAGCATGCACACCCAGCCCTTTGGAGGGGGGGCTATGCTAGTGTGGGCTGTGGCACTGAGTACGTGTTCTCTGTTTCCTCAACAAAGGATGTCATGCTGCTGCTACATGGGGTAGATGGCAGCCCGGTGTTCTGGTTGGCGGTGGTATAGTCCATCTAGAGCAGATGGTTGATTCCATCTACCTGAGGCAGGTGCCCAGCTGAGTGTGTCAAGACTGCAGATGGTGTGGACAAGGCACTTTGTTGAGGAGGTCCTGCATCTGCACTGTGTGATGCAGGGCCAGGTTGTGCATGGCTGGGGACAATAGACCATAATGGACATATCCCCCTGTTAATAGCACCAGTGATCCCATCCCCACACACCATTCCCCATTGTAAATAGTTCTCCCCTTGCATTCCCTGTTCCACCTTCTACACTTCCCCACAATGTTACAATTGGTATACAGTTTTAAATTTTAATAGTGGTTGTTACTGGTTTTGTTGTTGTTTCTGTATTTTGTTGTTGTTGTTGTTTAGATACTTTTTTCTGTTCATTATTATTAAAAAAATATTCTGCTACATGCGTGTGTGTGTTCCTCACATTACAGTTGTTCCAGTCACCTGCTGTCATGCATGGTTGACTGACTGCCCCTTCCGTACCACTGCCCATTTGTATCTGTGCCTTGGAATAAGTGTGCAGCATCTCCACCTTGTTATACCACACTCTGTTTGTCATGCCGTCCTCTGGGCCACCTCTGGGGTATCCATCAGTGCTGCTCACATTGTCACTTGCATATAGCCCCAGTACTGGTGCTGTGCACATCTCTGCTGTTTTACTGGGCCCCCTGCCACTGTGCTACATTGTTTGCAGTCCTGTGTCCCTGTGGGCATATGCCAAATGTGTGGCATGCTGCTGTCAGCTTATGTACCAGTCTGGCTCTGGACCACTGTGCCAGTGCTGTGGCTACCTTGACTGCCCTGCTTGGTTCCTCTGCGCTGTCGTCACGGTGCATGGCTGGTCCATACTGTCCACTGTGCCTCTGTTGCTGGGGGTTGCTCTGTCCGTGCCCTCCATTGTGCCATGCACAGTGTGCCCCTTTGTCCACTAGGTTGCTGGTGTCTGTGTGGTGACTCATACTATGCCCATGGGGTATGGGTCTGTGTCTAGTGTGCACTTTGTCAGTGCCTTCTTCCACCACCCCCCTTTGGCCTTGGGTTGCTTCCCTCCCTACTGTGGCTGTTGTATCTCACTCATGTGCCATTGTATATCCTTCTCTGTTGTTCCAGTGTCCCAGGCCAGGTTGCTCCTTTTGCTCTCTTCAATCCTGCCCAGTTGCTCTGGTGCATTTCAGGATGCACAGGTGCATGCCTGGTTGCGTTATGGCTCATCTTTGCTATATTCAACTTGGGATGCACTGGCACAGCTCTCCCTCGCATCTTCTGAAAATATTGTTGCAATTTTGTGTTAAGGCACATCTCAGTTGTGCAGAGCAATCACTTATGTCCTTTCTGGGAACAGTTTGAATATCTAGGCCTCCTTGTCTAGAGCTTGTCAAAATTGTTTGATACAGAGCTTTCCACTGAATTAATTTTTGAAACATCAGATTGACATAGTGTGATTTAACCTGGGTTCTAGACAACAGTCTGCTCTTACTTTTGGGACCAAGATAATTTACAGGCTTCTACCCATTCTGTCACCACTGCCCTCCATAGTTCATGTATTGGCGTACTAGGTGTGAGTACATTATAGTACAGAACAATGCTATGGAGTTCAACATTCATAGGCCTCCCTCCTTTATGGGTCTATATGTTATCTCCCTCTTGATGGGGTTCTGATGTCTTCCCCATAAAGCCTGAAAGAATACACTAAAGTAGTCTGTTTTTTTAGCTGTAAGGGGGGAAGGAATAAATAACTTACATAAACAACACTGGAATGAATCAAATTAAATCAATAACATTTTATTTTTAAAGTGCTTTTCATAACCAAAGTGCTGAACAAGCAATAAACAAATATCAGATAAAACACCATTAAAACAGAGTAATACTATAAAATAGAATAAAATTACAACAGAATTAGAATTAGAATTAGCAGAACTTAAGGAAGGCTAACTCAAATAAATAGGTTTTTAATTAAGCATTAGAAAATGGGTAAATGAAAACTCGATTCCTGATTGGCTGAAACAGCCTGCCACCTGGGCCGTTATTTCTTAACAACGCCCTGCAAATAACAAGTTCCTCCTGGCAGCACCCATTACCACCTGGTATCCCTGTACCCACCAGAAAGACGATACCTCCCAATGTTTTCATCTCACTTAGCGAGACAATAATCCAGAGGCCCCACAAGTCAGTCCTCAAAACTGTCCCTTCCCCTTGCTGTCACAGTATGATTTAAAAAAAAAAATTATCAACCAAAAAAACACCAGTTTTCTCCTTTTTTTTTCTATTCTACAAGCATAAGTAGAACAGCAGCACTGCGACCATTCCCATCCTCCACTCGGCACCCCTGCTCTGGCAAGTAATGCTAACCGGCACCGCAACTCCAAATCCAGGACTGATATCAGGAAAGTCCTGCTGCTGTCCCCGCTTTGTCCCGCTTCTGTCCCCGCTCTGGCCATGTTCAGACGCTAAACATCTCTAATGCGAAAAACAAAAAAACTGCCACCAGAGCACACACAAATCATCCCTATAGAAGAAGCAGAATTTCCAACTGAATCAGAATATGTTTTTTTCCTTTCTACCAGAGCTGAGTACTACATTACCTGTACAAGGACACCAGTCTTGCGTCAGTGCTCCCGCTTGCTCCCTGCTCACACTCTGCAAACAAAATCATTTTTCTTTTAACAAAACAATCTGTAAGGAGCTCAAAACTCACGCGGGGATACTGAAAACCAAAAACAACAAAACACTAAACTCTACATAGAAAAAATTTTGATAAGCAGCAGCACCCTCTAGTGGCACCAAAGGGACTATTTTACAGAACCTACCATTTCTGTACATTTTTCTTACTATTTCATACTTTTGTTTTATAAAGTTCATTATAAACAAAATATAATGTTCACCCATTTTCTAAGTGTAATAATACCCTCCATGGGTGGGCATTATGGGATATAACGGACTTTCCAGGGGCTATAAGGCCCTTCACCTGTGGTGTCGGGCCTCATTACATCCCTAGGCAGTCCATTATATCCCAATAACACCCACCCTGTTGGGTATTATTACTTACATGATGCCTGACAGGGTGTGTGTTGTGCTGGGATAACTTCATGACTCTGGTGGTTGGGCACAAGACTGCAGGCCAAGAGCATCCAACAACTGAGGTGTGACGTTATCCCAAATGACACACACCCTGGAGGGCATTATTGCTATTATACAATGGCTCGTTGTTATAAAGAATTAAAAAAAATCATTTTAAAGATGTTTTTGTGAGGAAAAATATTTTTGTTTTTTAAGAGCGGATGAAATAATCAAGCAAATTGTCAATGTGCTCAAGATCATCTACATTGGTTCACAGTAAGGCTGAGACTAGACCCGTGATGTTGTACTGGGATAACATCATGGGTTCAGCCCAAGACTGACCAGAGTCCAGGATTTTTTTTGGCCATTCATTGTATAATTCAGTTTTAAAACGATCAATGATCAGGCACTCTCTTAACCGATGAGGTAGAGAAATCCATAGGATTAGTGCAGAAAAAGAAAAGGCACAAGTGCCAGATGTCTTCAAGGGAACCCTGGGAATCTCCAGCAATCCCTCATTGGTGGATTGGAGGGAACGGATGGGACAATAGGGTACAAAGAGGTCTTGCAGATAACTGGATCCCTGATCGTGTAGGGCTTTAAAGGTCGATAAACCAAACTTAAAGGTGTTCCACCACTGAACAGGCAGCCAGTGCAGTTCGCGGAGCACAGGCATAATATGACTAGACTGAGAAGCCCCAGTCAAAAGCCTGGCTGCCACATTCTGCACTAGCTGCAAGCT
Organism: Neoceratodus forsteri; assembly: GCA_016271365.2. NCBI lineage: Eukaryota > Metazoa > Chordata > Ceratodontiformes > Ceratodontidae > Neoceratodus > Neoceratodus forsteri. The sequence goes on along the minus strand of CM057450.1, from coordinate 847,308,845 downwards.
GCGGATGTCAACCCCAGGTTGCCCTAGGTAGAGGGAATTACAGTAATCCAAGCAGAAAGTAACAAAGGCATGGACTAACATTGGAAGATCGTCAGGGGGAACCAGGTGTTTCATCCAGGCAATATTTCTCAGATGGTGTTTTAATAAAAAGAATTCTCTTTTTTTAGAGATCTGCTTGTTTCTCCATTTGGCTGATATACATTCAGCTCTCTCTAGTCGATTCTCCCAGTTCATGTGGGCTAAATCCCTTTTCAAAAACTGAATCCCTAAAATAGTGATGGGGTCTGTAGTGAGACTTATATTAGCATATGCAATTTTTGTGGACAATTGCCTTCTCCTAATCAGAATCTGATGCTCTTCTCTACATTTATTTTAGAGCCCAAAACAGAAGAGAATGCAGCCATCTGTTCTTGTACTACATCTTCTTTTGTGTTTTTATTTACTATGACCACTACGTCATCAGAATATGCAAGCGTTTTTAGTGGTGATCCTGTCTAAATTAATCTGATCCCCTCTATATGGCCAGAATTCCTCTTGTTTCACAAAAAATGGTCTCTGCAATATACATACAATTGTGGACTGATGGAACATCCTTGTCTGATTCCTCTACATAGTCCTACTGTATCTCCAGTCCATCCATTGATTGTTGGTGTTAGAGTAGCCCTGGTATACTTACACCTAATCCACTACATGAATTGCATCGGTAATCTAAATTTAATACTGTAAACATATAATTGTGTGACACAGAATTAAAAGTTTTCTGCTGATCAAAATTAAGCAGAAACCTTTCTCAGTTCATTGTCTGTATATTTAAAATAATTCCCTTAGTAAAATTTAATTATCTTGTATTCCTCTTGTGGGTATAGAACATGTCTGTCCATCACTTATTAGGGACTGGGAGACCTATGATAGTCTTTTAGCAATGATTTTCCCTAATATTTTAAAATCTGTATTTAACACATATCCAGTTACTCAAATTATACTTATTTCTTTTTTTATATAAAACGATCAGATTAGCAGCTTTCATGGCAGTAGATAAAGAGTGAGTGCTTAAAATGTAATTATATAACTGTTTCAGTACTGGTTCTAATACTACTGAAAATGTCTTGTAAAATTCTGACGTAATACCATTATTCTCTGGCGCTGTGTCATTTTGTAATGTGCTAATCATTATTTTAACTTCTTCTATTATAGGTAATACTAAATCTTCGTGCTGTTTGTTTATTAGTTCTGGAATATTCAAGTCTTCTAAGTACTGGGTTTATAAATTAACTAGAGGTGGTGTTCCAAATATGTTTAACAAAATTATTAAGCATTGTTATGATTTCTGGTCTGCTAGTGTATTGGTGCCCTGTTTCATCTCTTAATTTTATTATTATTCTATTTTCTGTTCTTTTACTATCTTTTTTATGGGTCAAATGTCTGTCTCTTGCTCTGTCATTTAGCCCTATTATGTTGTTGATTATACATTTTGTTTCTTTTATCTGCTAGTTATAATTAATTTTTAATGTTTCTAACTTTGAAATTAGTAAATGAAGTTGTTTTCTTAGATTCAGGTGATCCAGATATTTGTTTAAAACTTGTTTACCTGCTAAGTTTTGGAGCAATGATTTCAAAATTATTTTTTGAGTCTTACCACTACTTAGCCATGGAGTTGTACATGCAAAGTACTGAAGAACAAGCTATCAATATCTTTTGCCACTCAATGGTAATGTATTCAGAATCCAGAAGTTCTACATTAAGATGCCAGGGTCCTTTTTCACACATAGGAACTTCTCCACAGGAAATATCAGTTTGTAATGGCCCATGGTCAGAGGAAGCTACAGCACATGTTATTGCATTTCTAACTTTAAAAACTTTGGATACAAAAAAAAGTATATTCTGTTGGAATAAATCCTTCTTAGATAAGTATTTGCCCAGCTGAGATGTACTGTCCTATAGGCATTCTGTAGCTGTGTTGTGGATATGAAATCCTTCAAAGCATTAGAATCACAAAATAAATGTAGCTGTTTTTAAACCCCTATCTGTCTGATGTACTCCACAACTGAAATCTACTCCCCATTTGACTAGCCTTGACATATGTAGGAAAGGCAGAATTTTTCTAAACAATGCAATCCTCTGCCTTTTTTTCCTGTGGAGCATAATTATTAATTAGTCAAAGTTTGTTTTTCTTATAGTGGATATCTAACATTAATGCTTTTCCAGGTTGAAGATTGATTAATCTAGTAACTTTCAGGTTACTATTTGAAAAAAGTATCCCTTAATCATCACTAGATATGCAGCAAACTTCAATTCCACTGGTGAAGTGAACGAAAAGTGGCCACATGCTACTGTCTTGTGTCCAGAAAACTCCCCAGTACTGAGGAAGCAAAATGATAGCACAACAAGAAATGCAAAGTGTCCCAAAATTAATGGTGCACTCAGTCATGCATTCAGTTGTCACACACAGTCTCCAGAATTAATGTGCATCCCCAAAAAGCCACTGTCTTGTGTCCAGAAAATTCCCCAGTGCTGACAAAGTGAAATGATAGCACAACAAGAAATGCAAAGTCTCCCAGAATTAATGGTACACTCAGTCATGCTTCCAGTGGTCACACACAGCCACCAGAATTAATGTACATTCCCAAAATGTTACTGCTTTGTGTCCAGAAAATTCCCCAGTGCTGATAAAGTGAAATAAGAGTGTAAGAATAAGTGTAAACTCTCCCAGAATTAATGGCACACTCAGTCATGCATGCAGTGGTCACACACAGTCACCAGAATTAATGTGCATCCCCAAAATGCTACCGTCTTGTGTGCAGAAATTTCCTCAGTGATGACAAAGTGAAATGAGAGTGTAACAAGAACTGCAAAATCTCCCAGAATAACGGTGTATTACAAAGTGCAAACACACAGACAGATTAAGATTGCGCTGCACACTCAAGAGGTGCAGACGCCTAGGCACAACAACACCTAACTAGTTCTCACAAGTCACAAATCCAAATCTGGAAAAGAATACCTTTTGCCGGTTGGGGGGTGTAGTGCATGGCAGTAACATTCCACTACCAGTAAAGATACCTCAAAGCAGTATAAAACTTTCATGTACTAGTGGTGGATAACAGGTTAACACTGCCACAATTACACTGTGGCACAATAAAAGGTGTCTGATTTAATGGCATGCATCAGGCACACACACACACACACACACACACACACACACACACACTCTACAAGTAATGCTTAGCAAATTGAAAACCTTTAGTCATATAACCAAATGTTTTAAACAAACTGAAATTATACACTGCTGCACCACCACAATCTGCTAAAAAATGTCAAGATTTACTGAAAATATTAATGTGTACATTAACACAGTTATACAAGAAAAATATAACCAAAACAGAAAGACTGCCTTTTTCTCTCAGTTAATCTACCTACACCACAGATGCCGCTCCCCTGAAGCACACAGTACACAGATTATCTGTTCTAAATTAACATTCAAAATCCACACACAAACAATAAACACTTGATGATATGAGCACAGTTGGGTTTCCTACAATCGATGTACTAAATTTTGAGCAAATAAATGTCTCAAAAATTTTTTTTAACAGGTTTTAGAGGATTTAAATTGCAGAGCTCTGAGACAAAACTGTCTCCATCTTCAACTACACATACACTACACAGAACTGAGGCTGTGCAGAACAATCTAGAGCCCATGTGACCTGCAATCCTATGAAGCACTGCAAAATTCACCTTGGAGCTCAATTACAAGGCAAAGTGATGTGAAGTACATTGATTTCAATGTATTTCACCTTAAAATTGGTGGAGAAGTTGTTTTGGGAAGGTGGAATAACGAGAAGTCACTGGTTTCAATGGACTTCACATTCCTCATTATAACGCAAAGTACTCCACTTTGCATTGCGGGCACTTCGCGGATTCCAAGTTACTCCATGAATCACTCTGAGAAGCAAATTCTGGCCACTTCACCCACCACTAACCATCACAGGTACTGTCTCCTAGTGACCAGAAGTTGGTACTATTGCCCCATAATTTAGCTGCCTGTGACACTTCATACAGTGACTTAAGCCTTGTGCCTTGGAGGCATATAATGTCAACTTTGTTTTTAGATAATTTAGTTACTATTGTCAAAGATCTTTTACTATTCTTAATACTATTGGTGTTTAATATTAGTATGAGTAAGGACATCATTTATAAGGAGAGAAAGAGAAAAAACAATCAAGATATTTTTGATCTAGTGTTCCATTTCCGTGTAACTCTATCTCCCCATCCTGCATCCTCCAGGCCTGATGAATGACCTTTTGTGGATGAAGCAATGGAGGAGGAATCTGAATCATCATCTTTCTTTACTGTATCCCACATTTTTTTTCAATAGGTAGTGCTTTGCATTTGTTTGTCGTTGCTATTCTTTGTTTTTCTTTGCACTCTCATTACATTTCCTTTTGGTTCTTTTTTATTTCCTGCCTTGTTTCTAGGTCTCATCCTGTATTTAACAGGTCCAAAAGCTGTCCCTTGAAGGGGTTATGTAAAGGAGGGGGAGGCATGTTTTCCTGTTCCTGTGCTTTCTTTTCTAATGTTTGGGCTATGTCAGGGGCCTCTGAGGGTATGTCAATTATTTCTGCATCATCTGGAGGTAACTCTAGACCTAGACTTTAGCAAGGCATTTGACACAGTCCCACACAGAAGATTAATAATCAAGTTAGCCAGCCTGGGAGTGGGTCCCAGGGTGGTAGCCTGAGTAGCAAACTGGCTGCACAACAGGACACAGAAGGTAATAGTGAATGGAATACATTCCGAAGAAAGGGGGGTTGCTAGAGGAGTACCTCAGGGCTCAGTACTGGGTCCAGTCCTCTTTAACATCTTTATAGGTGACATTGCAGAGGGTCTGGAGGGAAAGGTATGCCTCTTTGCAGATGACACAAAGATCTGTAACACAGCTGATACAGAAGAGGGGGTAGAAAAGATGAGAAGGGACTTGGCAAGGTTGGAGGAATGGTCAGACATATGGCAACTTAGATTCAATGCAAAGAAGTGCAAAGTAATGCACTTGGGAAACAAAAACCCAGAAGAAGAGTACTCAATAGCAGAGGAGGTACTATCAACAACAAAAATGGAAAGGGACCTGGGGTAGTCATATCAGATGACCTAAAGGTGGGTAAGCAAAGTGAAAAGTCGGTAAGGAGAGCCAGGGGGATACTGGGATGCATAGGAAGGGGCATCCCAAGTAGAAAAAGGGAAGTGGTTACCCCTCTATACAGACAGTTAGTGAGACCCCATCTGGAGTACTGTGTGCAGTTTTGGAGACCTCATCTAAGCAAGGACATAGACAGGATGGAAGCAGTCCAGAGGAGGGCAACTAAAGTGGTGCAGGGTCTGCAGCAGAAACTATATGAAGAGAGACTGAGAGAGCTTAATATGTATACTCTTGATGAAAGGAGGGACAGGCGAGACATGATAGAAACTTTCAAGTACCTCAAGGGAATCAACAAAGTCCAGGAAGGTAGCACGTTTCAGAAAAAGAGATGAGTAAGAACAAGGGGTCACAATTTAAAGATAGAGGGAAGGATGGCTCAGAGGTAATGTGAGGACATTTTTTTCATGGAGAGAGTGATGGATACATGAAGCCGCCTTCCTGAGGAGGTCATTGGGTCTAAAACAGTGGGGGAATTCAAACATGCATGGGACAAACATAAGGCAATTATAGTGGGGGGTTGCAGGAAGTAGGCTATTGGTAAACTAGAATCTGAAGCTTATCCATTAGGTAGGGAAATGGGCAGATTGGGTGGGCAAAGTGGTCCTTATCTGCCGTCAAAGTCTATGTTTCTATGTTTCTCTTTAATCATTTGAGTTGTTGGGAAGTGAACAGGATCTGTTATCCATGGTAGAGAGCCATCATCTGGAGGGGTAGTATCTGCTTCTGGTTGTTTGGGGTTTACGGTTTGTGAAATCTGTTCTTATTCATATTCTTTGTGCCGATCTTTCATCCTAATTTCAGAAGCTTGTGCACATCCCTTTTTTTGAGCTTGTGTAATGGGAGGCTTATGTGACACCCTATCATCATTGCTATGGGATGCCCAAGGACACCATACATAAGAGTGGCATTTTTCTTTTCATAAATTGTATCTAAACAGATTCATACAGTTTGCTGCTAAATTCCCCAATTCAAAACAATGGGTGCACCTTGGGGTATCACAAGGATTAGTTAAGTGGAGGCAGAAGACTCATTTATGGCAGGACTTTGGTTGTCCTGGGTAAAAAAGGGGCCCCATATCTCTATCTATATAAAAACAACTTGGTGAGTGTATGATTCCATTGTTAGACAGGATCAATTTAACTTTTACTCTCCACCCTCTCGTCCAGTTTTGTTCTGAATTAACTATTGGGGGGTTGGGTATTACAATACTTCACATCTTTTTTTTTAAGCCAAAACAAATTATTATACACATTCACGCCTTCGATTTTAAACAGTATGGTTAATGTCTGAACAGCTGGTTGCATGATAGGAATCACAAGAAAAGGTATACACTGTGAGGTATTTTTTAAAGCATTGTACTTAGTCCAGAACCTGTCTAGTCCCTCCACAGTCTTGAAACTGATGTCATAATTGTACTCATCGTATGTATGAGGGCAAAAACCTTTTAGGCATCAAATTTCAAGGAGTTCTTTAATAAGGTTCTTCCCACATAGACTGTATCGGGGGGGGGGGTTCTAAACCTCCTTTATACAGCAAGCAGATAGCCCTTCTCCTAGGTGCTGGATCTTTTGTTTTTAAATAGAGCTGACATTCTTAGTAAAGGTTTAAAAAAAAAAACTTTCTTAGCTGGATCTTGCAAGCATTTGTATTCCAAGTCTCTCAGATAAGATGGCATTATCAGTCTGATGTGCAGCTAATGGGACATGCCGTTGCATAGTGGAGGTTCCTATTAATAGTAAGTCAGGGTCCCCTATTTGTCCTTTGTAAACTCCTTTATTGGTGACTGATGCAGTGTTACCTATACTGCGTACAGCATGTGTTGCAGGTACTGTATAAGTACATACACTCAAAACCTGTCCTTTTGAATTTGTAATAAGGTCAGGATTGCTCACATTTGGAGAGCTCCCAGGAGCTCTTTCTGCTTGTTTGGTGTCTATTTTTCTGGTATTTCCTGTGGTTTGAAAAGGTAAAAGTGTGTTCGTTCCTTCTGGTAGGGGAATCAATTAAGTTCCCTGTAGCAGTAATTTCTTTGTTACTGTATTGTGTGACTGCAGGATCTGTTCGGTCCAGTTTCCAAATCCCCTGTACAGTTTGAATTGAACCAGTGCCTATTAAAGCTGATGGCAATGATCATGTGGGGTTTTCTTTTTCCAAAGTCATTTTTTTTATTACTTCAGGACACTTTCTAAATTGTGGTCCGAGAGTCTTATATTGAGGTAATCCCTCTGTCACGAGTGAAAGTCTATGCAGGGAAGCCACAGAACTGAAAGCAGCTGTGCTCTGTACAGGTACAAATGCAGGTGGTATGGTGTTTACTTCCTTCTCCGTGCCGTGTGGTGCAGGTGTTTTTAATTTCATAGTGAGAATGCAGAATTATTCTTCCTCCTCTGTAATTTGCTTTAGGATATGTCTTTTTTTCTCTTCAAGTGCTTCTTTTAACAGTCCTTCAGCCGTATTAGGATCTGGCTCTGTGTGTATGGAGAAGCAACATCTTCTGGATGCAAAGCAACCTCCTCAGCATTTTGTCCATCCTGGTGATTATTTTTCAAGCCGGGTATTTTCTCCAGCATAGGTTCAACTTCCATAGTACCATCAATTTCTTACTGTATATCTATCTTCTTCCCATTCAGTAATAGATGTGGAAATGTTCCAGAACCTGTACCTTCAAGCAGTGAAAAAGAAATTCCTCCTCCATCATCCTCCTCATCCCCTGTGTTAGCTGACCACAGCAAATAAGCATCAGCTCCCCCTACCGAGGGAGTAAGAGACATTTTTATTTAGAAATTCAAAATCACAACAATATATGGTCATATTCAATATCCAGCTAATAGACATAAACCAAAATAAAAATAATAACCATAGTCTAGAAAAAGGAAACATACAGTACTTATGTCATGAACTAAAACCTGGAAATAACCTTTCTATAACACAAAAGAAACTAATAATACTATTCAACTTTTTCTTGTCATAAGGACAAACAAAAAAATATGTATGTACGATGTACAACAGTGAATTTCTGTAATATCTGGAAGTAATACGAACCAACATATAAACCATTCACTATCTGTCATACCATCTCATCTCTGTCTCTTTCTCTTATTTCACCCCTCTCAATGAATACCCTCCCATAATTGACCACAACATGGCTCTCCCACTGTCTCCATTTCTTTTCTATATACTTCATCCAATTCTTCTTGTAACTTAAACAGGATGTTATTCAACGTTACCTCCTGACCTTCCAGAAATGTTTGGCAGCGGGAGTGCCAAATCACCCATTTTAAACATGCTAATATAACATAGACAGTGCTTTTTCACCAGTTAAGCCACTGCCCTGATAGCTGACCATATACTAAAATTTCATAAGTCATTGACGTAAAGCAAGTTGTATTCCAGAAAACATCTAGTTGTTTCCACAGTGGTCTGATAAATTCACAATCAAAAAATAAATTTTGCATTGTTTCTATCTGTTCACTACACCCTGGTGCCAAGTGGGCTGGCAGTATAGCCTAGTGGTTAGAGTAATGAGCTGTGAATGAGCTTGGTACATCCAGCAGACCTGGGTTTGATTCCCACAATCTCCACTTGCATACTGTGTGACTCTGAGCAAGTCACTTAACCACCCATTGCTCCTGGGTCACCCCTGAAAACAGGCACTTGTGCCTAGTGGGCCTTACCCAGTTCCCAAAGAATAAAATACAAAAAAAATAATGACTCATTCCATTATAGCCTTGTGCTTGAGATTTCCCCAGTCATTCAATTTATCATGCCCACACAACCACATTTTATCTCTCATTTTGAGTGGAATCTGAGCCTCCAGCATACATTCTAACAGTAGGGAGCAGTTAATGGATGGGCTAACCTTAAACACTGGTTCCTCAAAATAAAACTTACTTAAAATTTTACAATACAGCTGCTTTCTTGTAACCCCCATAAACCAGGTCAGTTCAATTTTCCATGGTCTAAAATATTTAAGACAGATTTGAACATATCCAGGGAGTGTTTTTCCATTATGCTCCATATGCCTTTCCCCAGGCAATGAAAAAATCTTCTTCCCACACCTGCATTACCTTAATCCCTACTCCTGCACCTCCACCCACTAATGGATTGATATTAGTGTAAAATAAATTCCTGAAGAATAAAAACAAAGACTATAACAGATTTAAACCACCCTCCTTCCATCTCCTATAAGTATGGTTCCTATTTACAGGGTTTAAACGACTTCCCCAAAGTAGTTGAAAAAACAAACCCAAAATCTTAGAGTGCATTACAAATGGCAGAGAAAAAATATGCAGGAAATAAAAAAGAAATAGGTGCTACAAAGGTCCTTAGTAAGAACACTCTTTTCTTCCTGGTCATTTTCTAGGATTTCCATCTTTGGACCTTAACCTGAGTGTCCTCAAACAAAATATCCCAATTCAACTGTGCTGCTCCCCGTGTCCCAAAATAAACTCCTAAAATCTTTGCATTCTCTCTAACTACTGGGATGATGAAGTCTGGATCTAAGGGTGCCTTTCCAATTGCCAAGGCTGTACTCTTCCTCATATTTATCCTGATCCCTGTATCATCCTGATGATCATAAAAACTCCAAGAGCCCTTACCCCAGACTCTAAGTCTACCACAGCCAATACACAATCATCTGCATAAGTGGTTATCTTGCTACATGTCATCTCCGCCTCAAGTTCTATTGGATCAGTACTCTCATCTAACTCTAGCCTTCTTGACAAAGGAGCCAACCAATAACATATAATAAGGGACTAAAAGGCACTCTTGTCCCACCCATTTTATATATATATATATATATATATATATATATATATATATATATATATGTATATATATATAAGATGGGCAGGGAAACTGAAGCTATTTTATTGGCTGAACAGCATTACATGACCATGCTTATAACAAAGCGTGACCACACACACCTGCACTTTTACCCTCTTACAAAACAATTTTGCCATTTTATAAGATAGATAACCCACTCTGAGCTGTGCATTTTCTATCTGATATAGGCACGCCTTGGGTGGTTGATGCACTCGGCCTGTGGCCTCGTGTGTAACAATGCACACCAAGGCATGTGTATATCACAGCATGACAGCACACCACAGAGTGGGTTATCTACTACAAATATACATATATACCTATATGGCCATTCATCTTGGGTAGCATGTGGGCTTCCCTACACAGTACTTTTATTAGTTTCAGGAACTCAGCCAGAATGGCATGTTACTTACTTAGTTACTTACTTACTTACTGCTTGCCAGCAGAAACAGGCCACACAGTTTATCAAGTCTGTTCCAGTGTGCAGCTAGCACCCCACTTCCTGCAGTTGCCCCTTCCCCTCCCCAATTACCCTTAACACAGATGAATGCCGACTGACCTTGAACCAGATTAAGCTGTTGGTGGTATTTTTAGTGAATGGAGAAATTTGGCCAGGACACAAGCAAAATTCCCCTACTAGCCAGCAGGGGGAACCACTGGTCATCTTGCAAGATGGCCACTGTGTCTAATTCTAAGGCAGGAGGACATGCGGGAGGAAGGAGAGCAGGTCTCCTTCCCTACCTCAATTAACTTTGAGACCAACAAAGAAGAAATTGTAAATTTTTCTCTGATTTCTGGATTAGAAGCTAGTTTGAAAACTGACTTTGGATTGACCTGTCCAGAATATCTCCAAATGTAGTTGGAAGTGGAATCAGAAACCATAGTAAAGCTCAGGGAATCAGACCCAGAGGAGGTGTCGGCCAAAATATCCATGCAATGGGAATGAGCCTACCAGAATGAGCATTTTTTAGCTTCTGAGGAAGAGAATAAATTGCAACAAGAATTACAGATAAAGAAAGACCAGTTACTGAAACAAACTGAGGTTGAGGAGGAGAATTACCGTTTAGCATCCGCCCCATTTAGGGCCATGGCACCAAAATAAGGATTTTGGCTGGAATTGGTTTGTGAATTAAAGGGAACTTGGAGGGGCTTTAGTGGATGATGGTAAGTCCCTCTGGGGGTTCTTAAGGCTTTCTGTGGGGGAGTTATTGCTTGCTCATCATGGTCCAGTATTCTCTGGCCGCAACCTTCTAGTTTAGCCCTGGGATTGGTGTCTTGGCCTGAGTTTTCTGAGTGTTTTTGTTGAGGAGGTTACTAGGGAAGAAGGAAAGTAGAATTGGTTTAACCCTTTGGAGGAATTATTTGGTGCCGGACAGGATTGAGAGAGGGCGAGAGCCTCTCCCATTTAAAGAAATATTTCACCTGAACTTTTAGGATATTCTATATTTTTGGACGCTGACCTATTGTTATTATCTTGGGATCTGTAATATTTGATTTGCTTTTTAGAACAGAGAGAGGGTGAGAGCCTCACTTGCCCAAAAATTCTTACTGAATTTTTGGATTTTTATATATTTGGATATTTTGTTATTATTTTTCTTTTTTTATTGAAAATTGTGTTTCTGTGTTTTTTTCTGTATTTTATTATATGTTAGATTTAGTTTGGAGTGGCTTAGATTTTGTTTCTCTGAGATCCCCCTGGTGTGAGTGTGTGGGGATTTTCAGAGAAACTATAGGGGTTTTAAAGTGATTGATTTTAACATGTGTAGAAGGCCTGCCCCCACAGTTGTATGCTTCTCATCCTCCTCTGTTCATGCCCTCCGACCCCTTCTCCCCCTTACCATTACAGTTGTCAACATACCGATGCTGTAGAGCATTGGGTATTGTGTGAAGGGGGGAAGGGTTTTGGGGGGTGTGAACAGTGGAGGTTATATGAGGAGGGATACTGTATTGGGGTAGTGGGAACCAGAAGATGCCCTGGGGTGAAATGGACTCTGGAACAAGGTCATTTTTGTCTGGTCTCCATACCCAAGGTCACCACCAATGATGATGGGCTGAGTCCTTTGAGTGTACTGTAGTGGCAGAAGTGGGCTGCAGAATTGCTCTCATCAATCGTCCACCTGGTGATGAGAAGCATTTTCTGCAGGAAGTAGCAGAAGTCATCATCGACATGGCATTTGAGTTGCCGAGGCTGATGGTCCTGGGTGACTTTAACGCCTGGGTCAATGACAAACTCCCACAGTTTGGACAACACTTCCTCCAATTAATGACATCTTTGGGCCTCACACAAGTGGTTACTTCTGCCACTCATAAGGGTGGTCACTCCTTAGACTTAGTCTTCCTCCTGGATAATGAGGCCTTCGATTTTGGGGTGGAACCTGTCAGTTGGTCTGATCGTTACACTGTGGGGTTTGGTTTTTGCACCCCCCCTTGTAGGCCTACCCCTATGGAGATGGTCAGGTACCGCTCTTTGTGAGATGTTAGCTCTGCAGGCCTGGTAGTGGTGCTTGACCAATTGAAGTTTTCTGGAGTAAGCAATGATCCTGATGCCTTGGTGTAGGCCTATATCAGGGCCATTTCCTCAGCTCTGGATCTAATTGCTCCTGTCCATGTTCATTCTCTCCACCTTTGCCGTCGGTCTCCATGGTTCAATGGGACCTTGAGGGAGATGCAGTGACAAGGACAAAGACTAGAGCATTGTTGGCAGAGATCTGCCCTTGATGCTGACCATCTTAGATTGATGGAACATTATCAACTCTATCATTCTGCAATCTCCCATAAGAAGGCAGAGTTCCTGTCCACAGAGATTGCGGCTGCTCAGAACTGACCAGCTCAGCTTTTCTGAACTGTCAACAGACTGTGCAACCCAGCCCGTCTGTAGGTTCAGAAAGCTTTTTCACAAGTGGAGTGTGATGAGCTTGCTCGCTTCTTTGCGACTAAGGTGGCTGAAATCAGGGCACTACTCCAGCCTGCACCTTCTATGGAAGAAGTTGTAGATCAGCATCTGGCCACAGCCTCTAGTCTCTCATGGAATTCCTTTGACCGGCCTGAGTTCATTGATGTCATGAGGATTGTCCAGAGTATGCGGTCTACATGCTGTAGTTTGGACCCAGGCCTGACTTTCCTGATAACGGGTTGTCATGATATTATCATCCCAGTCCTGGCACAGATAGTTTGGTGCTCCTTGGATATGGGTGAGTTTCCTAGCTCCCTGAAGGAGGCAGAGGTGATGCCCCTCCTGAAGGAAATCTCCTTTGGACCCTGACTACCATGTTAACTACAGGCCAATCTCTTACCTTCCCTTTGTAGGGAAGGTTATTGAGAAAGTAGTGGCTGTACAGTTGGAGAACCATTTAACATCCATGACATCTATGAACCACTCCAGTCTGGTTTTCGAAAGAGGCATAGTACCAAGACAGTGCTGGTTCGAGTGCTCAATGAGCTGCTCCATCTTGGTACTTCATGATCTCTCTCTCTTCAGCTTTTGACACTGAGGACCATGGGGTACTTCTTGAGCACCTGGAGTTCATCTGTGGCCTGTCAGGTACAGTCCTCAGTTGGTTTAGATCTTTTCTCACAGACAGAACTCAGAAGGTGGTGTCAGGGATTAATTCTTCCTGCCCAGTCTCTCTATCATGTGGTGTTCCCCAGGGCCCAGTGTTGTCCCCCATGTTGTTTGCAGTGTATATGCTGCCCCTCAGAGACATTGTAAGAAGATGTGGGCTGAGGTTTCATTGCTATGCAGATGATACCCAACTCTACCTATCTTTTGCACCTGACCAGGACAGAGCCCTCTCAATATTTAGTAGCTGCCTCACTGAAATCCAACGCTGGATGAATTCAAGCTGGCTGAAGCTGAATTCAGAGAAGACAGAGGAAATGTTTGTGGACCTGGATCACAGGGTAGAGGAGACAGGAGCTGGTTTACCCACAGGTTTATTTCTGGGGAGTGTCCAGCTCCCTACCTCTGAACAGGTGCGGAACTGGGGTTGATTTTTGACAATGAGCTGACACTGCATTTGCAGGTGCAGGCAGTTGTCAGATTATCCTTTTATCATTTTAGGAATATCACCAGGATTAAGCACCTTGTTCCGCCCAGTGATCTGTCTACATTGATTCATGCTTTTGTGACCTCACATCATGATTATTGCAACTTCCTTTATCTAGGTCTTCCTGGGGTTGATATCCACCACCTGCAACTGGTGCAGCATGCTGCAGCCTGGTTATTGACTGGTACATCTTGTGCCTGTCATATTTCTCTGGGTCTGTGCAATTTGCACTGGATGCCAATACAGTGGTGGATCACCTTAAAAGTTGCTCTTCTGACTTACAAATTCCTAAACGGGCAGGGTCTGGACTACTCGAAAGAGCTACTGCCCTAAGTGATCTCTCCACTTGGTGGACAAGGGGTTGCTAGAGATTCCGAGGGTTTCTTTAAAATCCTCCAGAGCTCGTGCTTTTATGTACGCTGCCCCTACCCTCTGGAATTCTCCAACCCATCCGCTTCATCAGTGTGCATATGTGGAGGAATTTAAAAAGGCCTTAAAAACCGATTTATGGTCTAAGAGCTACCTTAATTGATTATTGGTATGTTATGATTTCAGATTGATGTTTTATTTGTTTTATCTGTAATTATTGTAAGGCACCTTGAGATTGAGAAAGGCGCGATATAAATAAAGTTTTATTATTATTGTTATTATTATTAAAAGTCCACACCAAGCGAAAATGTAGCTGTCATTCAAGGGAGTAGCCAGGTGCTACAAATCAGCGAGTTGACTGTGCAAAACAGAGATCCATCTAAAGCACCATTTGGAGATAGAACTAAAGCAACACTGGGAGAAACATTAAAGAAACATTAAAGAAAAAACCCTTGGGTCTTGTCCAAAGGAAAATAAACTTAAACACAACAGAAACTGGAGGTCACCAGGAGGAAAAAGAATGGTTGGCAGCTATGGCTTTGGAAGATGCAGGATGGGTAACAGAACTGAATGGTTCATGGATCCCAGACACGGATGATCATGTGGTAGCACAGTTTGCAGAGATGGAGGTGACAAACACAGGTAAACTTATTAAATCTCCTAAAAAATGTTTTAAGAAATACCTGTGGTAAACCAACTGGAATGGGCAGCAAAGAGGGATGTCTTAACTGTTGCAAACCAGATAGAAGGTACTTTACTCAGAAAAAATATTTCAGAAGGAACTGTGTCCACTGAACAGTCAGGGAGTAATGCCACACACTCTTCTCAGTCACAAGAGAAAGAAGGTTTTCACGAATTGCATTTAAAGACAAATAATAGTAAAGATAAAATACTTCCTTGTGAGTCATCGGAGTCAAATGGAAAGGTGATCTACCTACCTAAACCCCAGGATGCCATAGGGTTACACTATGAAAATATTCCAATTGGGGTAGGAACTCACAAGTTACAAGACCATTTGCAGAAAAAAGCCTTCAAACCTCTGATAAGAATGGCGGACTTCTTTAAAAACAAAGGTGAACCTGCTCCGAGAAGGATTGCGATCCACCTATTATGTAAGGGAGGCCTATAACTACCCCTAGACAGAGTATACATTGGTCGCACCCTGTTAAAAAGTTCTTTGAAGTTTTATGACTCCGAAGATTTTCCCTTGATCCACACTGATGACCATAATTATGATATCAGTTTCAAAACTGAGGAATCCTTAGATAATTTTGGGACTAAATATAATGCCTTGAAAGAGACACCTTTATGGACCTCCTTCTTAGTTATCCCTATTACAAAGCCAGCAGTAAGAACAGTTACAATCATATTTTAAAATGAGGGCATTAACATTGAGGATATTCTATATTGGTTAAAACGATGCAAAGTCCTGGAGAACCCCACCCCCATAATAGACTCAGAGCAGATTTGGACAGGAGGGTGGAAGGTAAAATGTAAACTCATTATGTCTAATAATGGAATAATACACCTGCCAAGTTGATTTTACTTAGGACATGGCCATGGTTCATTATTCGACCGTGGAAAGCCTAAATCATGCCACAAATATGGATCCCAAGCCCATTCAAATAACGCTTGTGATACCCCAAAGTGCACCCAATGCCTGGATGCAGGCCATGTAGCAGCAACATGCATAAATACTTTCAGGTGCAATTTATGTTGAAGAAAAAGGCCATTCTTATGCAGGGACACTGGTTTACCGCAGTAACGGTGACGCGGACGGAAACCCGGAATTGTGATTGGCCCATGGGAAAACGGCGCCAAAATGGAAATAGCGTTTGTTCTCAGGCCTCCCGTGATGTGCAGGCTTTATAAGTGAGTGCGGTACCGTGCATCTTTTCTTACTGCCTGCTCAGTCATTTTGCCACTATTGTCTCGCTGCTGGAGTCCTGGGGAAATCTCGCTGCTGGAGTCCTGGGAAAATTCATTCTGATTCTGTGAGTATTTGTTGCTTGTTTTTTCACAGTTTCTGGATGCAGTGAGATCGCCGGACTTGGCAAAGGGAAGAGGTTAGATTAAATAAATAAATGCAGCTGTCGCGCGCTGTCCGGGGGGAAGTCAGAGTGAAGGGAAGGATGCACATGGTATACTGTGCACAACTTCTAAGTTCTAGGCATTGTTTCACTTGCAGCTTCAGCTGAGCAGGTAAAACTAAGCAACTGTACTTATTGCAGCCAAGGTTTACCCTTAAAAAAGTGGAATTTGAATTTTGTTAATGCTTTTTTTTTCTCCTGGCCTGCTTTCCAGTATTACTATAATGGGACCATCAAGAAAAGTGAAATATTGTCTAAACGCAAGAGAGTGGTCATGTTGATATGTGTACCTTCATAAAAAGGTGAGTCAGAACTGTTTAAATGATTGAGTCTTATCTGCAAAGACTGTCAGTGGCACATGCCAGTGATCTACTGCACGCACTTCCAGTTTGCCTTTTGACAGGCTTGATTGTTTTTTTTTCCCATTATGCCAGAAATCGGGGAAATGACATGAAAAAAAAATACTTTGGTAAAATATAATAGTATTATTGAACATCATTTGAGCTAAACTTGTCCAGACCATGGTCTACATTACATTGGCCTAGAGCTCTGAAGATCTTTTTTTTTTGGGGGGGGACAGAAAAAAAAGTCTAGTGTTTTTGTTGCCTTTTTTTAACTGCCCCTTGTCTGGGTTAGCCAAATTTGCTACTACTACTATCTAACGGGAATTTCTGGGCACTGATTTTAATTTGAGGTGAGGAGGAGAAACTGATCTGGATGCCTGGGATCAATGTGGGGGGGGGTGAGCCTGGATGTGCTAGTGAGGTGGGAAGAGTGACAGTGAGGAAAGTGGCTGTGCTGAACTGGTTTATTGGGATGGGTATAGTGACTGGTCTGATCTGGCGTTACTGCTGGTCAGGCTAGTCATGGTATAAATAGTGTCCAGGATGAACCATTGGGGTGTGGGTCGTTCAGGTAAGGATCAGTCTGGGTGGGTGGCGTGGCTGTGCATCACCATCAGGGTGAAGACAGTTGCTGGGCTAGTCCATCGGGGTGGGGATAGTGTCTGCTCTGGTCCATTGGGGATGGGAAAGTGTCTGCACTGGTCTATCAGGGTGGGGAGAGCTGGGCTGGATCTGGGTAAGCTGTGCATCAGCACTGAGATTGGGATAGTGCCACCATGGATGGTCTGTAAGGGAGGAGAGAGTGGCTGGGTTGGTCTGTCTGGGTGGGGGAGTGGCCCTGGTGGTCTGTCGGGGTGGAGGAGTGGCCCTGGTGGTCCGTCGGGGTGGGGGAGTGGCCCTGGTGGTCCATCAGGGTGGGGAGTGGCCCTGGTGATCTGTCGGGAGGGGATTGACTGTGCTGGCATGTCGGGAGGGAGAGTGGCCTTGTGGTCCATTATGGTGGGGGCAGTGGTCCTGGTGGTCTGTTGGGGTGGGGAAAGTGGCCCTGGTGGTCCATCAGGGTGGGGGGAGTGGCCGTGCTGGCCCGTCTGTGCTAGGAGAGTGGCTGGGCTAGTCTATCTGAGGAAGCAGAGTTGATGTCCATCAGCATCTGGATTGGGATACTGCCCTGGTGGTCCATTGGGATGGGGAGCGTGACCCTGCTGGTATGCTGCAGTGAGGAGGGTGGCCCTGGTGGTCTGTCAGAGTGGGGAAAGTATTCATGCCGGCCCGTTGGAGTGGGGATAGTGTCCACTCTGGGTAAGCAGAGTGGCCATGCATCAGCATCTGGATTGGGATAGTGCCATGCAGCTTCTTGTGGGTTGGAGTGGCTGTGGTGGTCCATTAGGGTAGGGATAGTGACTGGGCTGGTGTGTCAGAGGGGACAGATTAGTGAGTGTCCAGGCTGGTCTGTCGGGGAGTGAAGAGTGGCCGTGCTCAACTGCCCTGCAAATGTTGTGCTGCTCACCTGCCCTACTGTACTAGCAGCCTGGTGCTCCTGACCTGCACCTTTGTCTGCCTTGTGCTGTAATAGACCTGCCTTGCCATCTACTGCTTTTCTGTGTGCCTGCTAAATTTAAGTTTTTTGTGTTTTGGATAGCCCTGCTGCTTTTATTTGAATGGGAAAGCAAGGGAGGGAAGATGTTGGGGGGGAGATGATATGCTTAATGTACCAAAAATGAATGTATTTGCATAATGGCACACATGATGAAAAAAATTGTTCTGGGGAGGGGAACATGGACAGAGCGGCACAGAACCATTTTTCCCAGCTTGCATGCCAGTCTGCTTTGTCTGTGCCACGCTCCATTGGTTTGTTGGTTGATGGTCGGCAGATGGGCAGGCTGGACGGACTGGTTCTCATGCTGGGAAAAATGGTTCTGGCCTCGGAGGGAGGGGTGAACAGGCAGAGTGGCACAGAACCATTCTTCCCAGCATGCATGCCAGTCTGTCTTGTCCGTGCCACACTCCATTGGTTTGTTGGTTGATGGTCGGCAGATGGGCAGGCTGGGCGGACTGGTTCACATGCTGGGAAAAATGGTTCTGGCCTCGGAGGGAGGGGTGAACGGGCAGAGCGGCAAAGAACCATTTTTTTCCCAGCATGCATGCCAGTCTGCCTTGTCTGTGCCATGCTCCATTGGTTTGTTGGTTGATGGTCGGCAGATGGGCAGGCTGGGCGGACTGGTTCACATGCTGGGAAAAATGGTTCTGGCCTCGGAGGGAGGGGTGAACGGGCAGAGCGGCACAGAACCATTTTTCCCAGCATGCATGCCAGTCTGCCTTGTCCGTGCCATGCTACATGGGTTTGTTGGTTGATGGTCGGCAGATGGGCAGGCTGGACGGACTGGTTCACATACTGGGAAAAATGGTTCTGGCCTCGGAGGGAGGGGTGAACGGGCAGATCGGCACAGAACCATTTTTCCCAGCATGCATGCCAGTCTGCCTTGTCCGTGCCATGCTCCATTGGTTTGTTGGTTGATGGTCGGCAGATGGGCAGGCTGGGCGGACTGGTTCACATACTGGGAAAAATGGTTCTGGCCTCGGAGGGAGGGGTGAACGGGCAGATCGGCACAGAACCATTTTTCCCAGCATGCTTGCCAGTCTGCATGAATAATAATGATGATAAAAAAGAGACACAGTCAGAAATAATAACTTCATTAAGCCACATCAAACCTAATAACTGAAACCACTGTCGAAACTTCGGATTTTCCTCCTTGGTTTACCTAGGGGGTAAACAAAGAAAAAATTGATTTAAACTGTCTAACTGCATGTTAATAATCTTACCACCTTTCAGTTTGGCTTTTGCAGGAATGTCTACTGGAATATTGTTGGAAGTGTTGGGGAATTACAGAGAATTGATAAGTTCTTAAAGGTGAATTACCGGCAGAGGTGAGCCCTGACAACTGTGCAGAATGGGGCTTCACCTCTCGGTGCCCCGCAGGCACTATATTAAAAGATAGTCTTTGCACTTGACTGATCACTCAAATTGGTGATTGAGCACAAAGATAGATTTATTTCTGTTGACTGCAAGGGGGGATAGGAATGATGAAGCTACGAGCTGCACAGTGGTTTTATGGCTTTACCTCTGCCGGTAGAACACCTTTCATCAGTTGAGCTCCGACTTGAAAACTAAGAGGCTCCATTTTCATGAGGTCCAAGTTAGAAAGTGCCCAATTTACTGTTGGTGCAATTCCTGATTGGTTTATTCTTCAGTACAGATTATTGATCTCTCTCCATTAGCATCCTCATTCCCAATCCTCATTAATCATTGTGGATTTTTGTTTTAATTGGATGCACTTTGTTTACATATAAATAAACCAATCCAGGCAGCTAGATGTTAGGGACTGAACCGACGGAGTCCACCTTGGCATCTGGTGGTTCAGCTTAATTCACGTCTGAGCTCTGTAAAGCTTTGGTAAATGGCATTGGATGAGTACTGTCATTCTACCTCTGTTGCCATCACTCTTGCGGGGTTGGGGCTGCACTTGTTGCCATCACTCCTGCGGGGTGGGGGCTGCACTTGCTGCCATCACACCTGCGGGGTGGGGGCTGCACTTGCTGCCGTCACTCCTGCGGGGTGGGGGCTGCACTTGCTGCCGTCACACCTGTGGGGTGGGGGCTGCACTTGCTGCCGACACTCCTGCGAGGTGGGGCTGCACTTGCTGCCGTCACACCCGCGGGTGGGGCTGCACTTGCTGCCGTCCCCTGCCTGCAGGGTGGGGCTGCACTTGCTGCCATCACTCCTGCGGGGTGGGCTGCACTGCTGCCGTCACTCCCCGCGGGTGGTGGGGCTACACTTGCTGCCGCCACCTCCTGCAGGGTGGGCTGCACTTGCTGCCGTCACTCCTGCGGGGTGGGGGCTACACTTGCTGCCGTCACTCCTGCAGGGTGGGGGCTGCACTTGCTGCTGTTTATCCTGGAGAATCGATGAACCTGATGTTGCCATCCATATTGCTGGGAGTCAGAAGGTGAAGTCTTCATGAACATCATGCATGTGCACTGCTGCAGATTCCTTCTGACGTTGAACCACCTGCCAGCACTGCTACCAGTGCCTCATGCTTGTCCCTTTGCACCACTCTTCAAGTAAGTAGGCGTGGGTGTTGGTGGAAAGCTGTAATTGGAGAATACATTGATGAGGATGAGGATGAGGATGTGGATGATGATGATGATCTTTTTAACAGTTATGTGTACATTTTTCTGTGGGCCACATGTAAACATTTCAATTACAATTTCAGGCCTTGAAGTGCTATCAGATGCGATCTGCTGCAGGGCTACTATCCTCCATTGTAAAAGGTACAGTTTGCTTTCTTTTTGCCCACTAGTGGGTCTTCCATGCTAAAAATGTGAATGCTTTGTTGGTGTTGCAGAGTTAGGACTTACTGTGTTTTTTTTGTTTTGTTTTTTTAGGTCAAACTGTGAAAGTGCTGTTGGTGGTCTGCTGCTGTGAGTCCTTGCCCTTCTGAAAAGGTATTGTTGTACTTCTTTGCACTCACAGTGACTCAAAGTCTAGATAGTATGTTTCTGACATCACAGTGTTTTCTTTTTGGTACCCTTCTCCACATAGCCTCACATTAGCAGTTAGTAAGATTTGGTAGAGATATGTAAGTAACTCTGAAATGGTGGCCAGGAATTGGCTGAGAATGGGATAGATGTAGACAAATAGTGATATTGTAGTCTGGAATTTAAGTGGCTGAGGTCAGCGTAAAATCTGTAGCTGCTCCTCCCCACTCTCGTAGACATGGTCTTGTTTCTTACTATAGACAGTTCTAGTCTGGACTGTAAACTTCAAAGAGCAGCATGATTTCTGTAGCTGTTCCTCCTCACTCTCAAAGCTGGACAATAATTATTAGCTAAGATATATTTCAAATGCCAATCTTGTACTCTTGCTATTGTACTGTGACATTCTGAGGTCAGCGTGATGATTTTGTCAGCTACTCCTAACTCTGAAATGGTGTCCAGGAATTGGCTGAGAATGGGATAGATGTAGATAAATAGCGATATTGTAGTCTGGAATTTAAGTGGCTGAGGTCAGCGTAAAATCTGCAGCTTCTCCTCCCCACTCTCGTAGACATGGTCTTACATTAGCGGGGAGATTTGGATGCTTGTTTCTTACCATAGATAGTTCTAGTCTGGACTGTAAACTTAAAAAGGGCAGCATGATTTCTGTCTTGATTTGAGAGATTGAGTAATTAGTTGTGCTGCACAATTGTAAATATATTTTCTATATCTCCCAACTGTTTCAATTTTAGTTTGTTGGGAGTCATCCACACTACACGTGTAGCAATGGCAACACCACCACCAAGCAAAATGGCCAAAATCTCATCTCTTACCGCTAAAGACCGTGCGTTGCAATTCAAGTCCTATGAAGACTATGAAGATGGAGGGAAGATGTTCTGTCACTTCTGTGATCACCCTGTTGACCACATCAGGAAAGACACAGTCGTGGATCACTGTAAAAGCAAAAAACACACCAAGAATACAAGCCAGAAGAGTAACAGCAGACAGGTGACCCTGCACACCAGTTTTAATGCCACAACAGCTGCAGCTGCTGCAAGGGAGGAAACTGTTTTGGACACATTAAGGGCTTGGTGTGGTGCCAATATACCAATTGAAAAGCTGGATCAGCCCTGCTTGAGAGACTGGATGGGGAAATATATCAAAGGAATTGGAGCACTTCCAAAGGCAGACACTTTACGACAGAATTACTTGCCCCGACTAAATAGGGAAATGAAGGGGGGAATTAGCCAGCTAGTAAGAGGCAAGACACTCGCAGTAATGTGCGATGAAACAACTGATGCAGACTCCCGCTGTGTAATGAACATTATTTTTGTAATGGAGGGTGCAAAATCTATAATAGCAGACACCATAGAGCTAACAGCGGTAAACCACTCCACTGTTGCCCAAAGTGTTTTAAAGACCTTGCATAAATATGGTGTGGAGATGGAACAAGTGGTAGCATTTGTTAGTGACAATGCACGTTACATGACAAAGTGCTTTAATGATGTATTTGTTTGGATGTTTGTACAGGGACTTCCATTACTTGTATCTACTGCTTCTCTATTTGGCTGACCCTCCTGGAACTGGCTGATGTGCACGGTGTGAGAGGCCGTGCTAATTTCTGCTCAATCCCAGCTGGAGCTGGTGGAGTGAGTTGGGAGACACAGTTAATGTGGAGGGGGCGGGGAGGTTTCCCTATAAAGTAAAGTGCCGCTCGCAAGTGGCAGTTTTGTGTACTGGACCCTACCTCTGCTGTGTGGGACACCACTTGTTAGCGGCTGAAGTTTTGTTTGGATGTTTGTGCTGAGACTTGCATTACTTGTAGCTACTGCCTCTCTATTTGGCTGACCCTCCTGGAACCGGCTGATGTGCACGGCGTGAGAGGCCGTGCTAATTTCTGCTCGATCCCAGCTGGAGCTGGTGGAGTGAGTTGGGAGACACAGTTAATGTGGAGGGGGCAGGGAGGTTTCCCTATAAAGTAAAGTGCCGCTCACAAGTGGCAGTTTTGAGTACTGGACCCTACCTCTGCTGTGTGGGATGCCGCTTGTTAGCGGCTGAAGTTTTGTTTGGATGTTTGTGCTGGGACTTGCATTACTTACATCTACTGCCTCTCTATATGGCTGATCCTCCTGGAACTGGCTGATGTGCACGGCATGAGTGGCCGTGCTAATTTCTGCTCGATCCCAGCTGGAGCTGGTGGAGTGAGTTGGGAGACACAGTTAATGTGGAGGGGGCCGGGAGGTTTCCCTATAAAGTAAAGCGCTGCTCACGCGCGAGCGTTTTGAGAGTGGCACAAGCGCCACTCGGTGCCAAAATTCTTTTACATGAGTTAGGAGGAGGGTTGTTTTCTGTATAAGGGTTTTAAACTGTGTTTGTCAGGTTATTTAGATAGGAGTGTTTTATTATTTTGAGTTTTTTGTTATTTAATATCTGTATGGTAGTTTGAAGGTTTGTTTAAATTTAGAAATGTGTAGGGGGTCCGTAGGGCGACCTGTGGGGGCTAGAATCAGCTTTGGAAACTCATTGCTGCATGCTTGCCCTTTACCCTTCCCCCTGTATCTGATATTACTATCAGGTGTTGCAGGGAGGTGGGACTTAAAAGGGATTGCTCTGCTTGTGGGCTATGGGGTGACCAGGAGCAGGTTGATGGAAGGATAGAGGTACTTAGGTCCAGGAGATGCCCTGGATTTTTTAGGGTATCTAGGCAAAGCCAGACGTGGTTGGTGCCCATTTCCAGGGAGACCACCAGACCGAGTGGTCAGGTAGCCAGAGGGGATACACCACCCTCTACATCTCTGATGGCAGTGCTGTGCAATGCCAAGGTCAATCAGAAACAAGTCGGCAATTATTGCTGCCTTGATTTCTTCAGTTGACCTGGCTTGCATTACGGAGACCTGGGTGGGAGATGATACTGGCCCTGTTTTTGAGGCTGCAATCCCCCCAGGATATACTGTTGTGCACTGCCCCAGAGAAAAATCACAGGGGTGGCGGTGTAGCCATTTGTTTTAAATCTAGCCTGACCTTCACCGTGCATCCAGTGGGAACCCCAGATTCTTTTGAGTGTGTGGCCGTTTGTGGTGGACTCGGCATTGGCTGCAGGATTCTCCTCATCTATCACCCTCCTGGCCCGATGGGGGATTTCCTGCAGGAATTTGCCATGTTTGTTGCCGGCGAGACGTTGGATTCCCCCAGATGTGTTTTTCTGGGGGACTTCAATGTCTGGGCCGAGGATAAAGCTCAAAGGTGCACCGGCGAATTTATGCAAAGTATGTCCCTACTAGGACTGATGCAGTTTGTTGGTGCACCCACTCACCGGGACGGCCACACACTGGATCTGGTTTTCTCACTTGGAATTGAGATTGTTGATCTTATGATTTATCAGGTTTTTTGGTCTGATCACTGCACGGTTAAGTTCATGCTTGGGGCTCCCGCCATAAGTCCTTCCCCTGCTGAGATGATTCGCTGCCACCCTTTACGTGATCTTACCCTTGAGAGTTTTATGGCAGCAGTTGACTTATCTATGATGGGTGGTGTATGCATCGGGGCTGTTGATGTCAGAGTGGACAGCTATAATAAGGTGTTATCTGACACCATAAACTCCCTCGCACCTATCTGTGTATGACCCAAAACTTTGTACCTGAGGTCTCCATGGTACGGTGGAAATCTCAAGGAAATGAAGAAGATGGGTCGGAGATTAGAGCACTGCTGGAGGAAGTCCCATCTGGAGACGGACAAACTGGTCCTGCGTGCACATTATTGCACATATCAGGAGGCAATCAACCGAAAGAAGACAGCATTTTTGTCTCGGGAGATTGCTGCTGGTAGAAACTGACCAGCCTCACTTTTCCGGACTGTTGACAGACTTTGCCGTCCTGTTTGTCTCCAGCCCCGAAGAATTTCCTCAAATGAAGATTGTGAGGATTTTGCTCGGTTTTTCTCAGATTTGATCCGGTGGGAGGTTTCTTCAGCCAGCAATACCATTGCTGACAGTGGTCGCCAGTTGTGTGCTAAGTGCGCTCTGCCTAGTTGGGGAGAGTTTAGGCCAGTGGAGGTCCGTGAGGTTATTGAGGTGGCAGTCAACTTGAAGCATACCTTTTGTGAGCTGGACCCAGTGCCAACGCGTTTCTTAATGAGATGCATTGACTCTGTTGGCCCGGTGTTTGCCCTG
This sequence comes from Neoceratodus forsteri, assembly GCA_016271365.2. Classification (NCBI taxonomy): domain Eukaryota; kingdom Metazoa; phylum Chordata; order Ceratodontiformes; family Ceratodontidae; genus Neoceratodus; species Neoceratodus forsteri. The sequence continues at coordinate 847,283,286 of CM057450.1, read as the reverse complement.
ATTGTCTGGTGTTCCTTGAGTCAGGGTGTCTTTCCGGATGCCTTGAAGGAGGCTCTAGTGAGACCCCTTCTAAAGAAATCTTCTTTGGACCTGGAGGTCAGGGCAAAGATTGTTGAGAAGGTGGTATCGCTTCAGTTGGAGGAACACTTCATGATTCACGAGTTATATGATCCTTTCCAGTCGGCTTTTCGGGCCAGACATAGCACCAAAACTGCGTTAGTTCGGGTGCAAAATGACCTCCTCAGGGCTAGAGACCGAGGGGACAAGTCAATTCTTGTTCTCCTCGATATCTCATCAGTTATTTGATACTGTGGACCATTGTGTATTGCTTCTTCACCTGAGAGAGTTGTGTGGACTCACCGGTAATGTTATCAAGTGGTTTGAGTCCTTTCTCACCAATAGGAGACAGCGGGTTGTGATGGAAAATTTCTTATCTACATCCCGCCCCCTTTTGTGTGGAGTTCCTCAGGGTTTGACACTGGCCCCAATGTTGTTCGCAGTACACATGCTGCCCCTAGGGGGGATCATTAGGAAGTATGGTTTGAGTTTTCATTGCTATGCTGATGATACTCAGCTATACTTGTCCTTTGCCCCAGGAACATCAAACGCAGTGGATGTGTTAAATATCTGTCTGGCTGAGATTAGTGACTGGATGGCCGCCAGTTGGCTACCACTGAACCCCGACAAGACTGAGGTACTGGTAGTGGAGTCAAACAGAGTCTGTGATGGGATGGCCTCTGACTCGGCAACTGGACTTGTGCTAGGAGCTGCGTCATTGATGGCCTCCCCTTGGGTGCGAAATCTTGGTGTGATTCTTGACAGTAATTTGTCCATGAAGATTCAAATTTCTTCTGTGGTACGTTCCTGTTTTTTCCATCTTAGAAACATTGCCAGGATTAAGCCCCTTGTTCCGTCTCTGGACCTCCCTACCTTGATACATGCCTTGGTCACTTCTAGGCTTGACTACTGTAATGCTCTCTATTTCGGGGTCTCTGGGGGCTCTCCTCGCAGACTGCAGCTAGTGCAAAATGCTGCTGCCCGACTTTTGTCTGGGCAAGGTAAATTTTGTCATATTACCCCTGTGTTGCGTGAATTGCACTGGCTGCCTGTCAGGTGGAGAGTGCTCTTCAAGATGAGTTTTCTCACCTATAAGGCCCTACACGGACAGGGCCCTGGCTATCTGTCAGATCTCCTGGTACCTTCTTCCTCTTCCCAAAATCTCTGCTCTTCAAGTGGTGGCCTCCTAAATGTTCCAAGAGTGAGGTTAAAATCTGCTGGTGACCGAGCCTTTAGTGTCGCCGCTCCCGCTTTTTGGAACTCTTTGCCAGCAGTAGTTAGGGAGGCCGCCACTTTAACTGCCTTCAAGGTTCGCCTGAAGACCTTCCTATTTATGCAAGCTTTTGGGATGTAATTTTTGTTTATGTTGTTTATTTATATGTTTTTAAATTGTTGTAAATGTTAAGATTATACGGTATGAAATGCTGTTAAGTTTTGTACGGCGCCCAGAGCCTTCGGGATTGGGCGTCCTCTTAAATAAATGTGACTTGACTTGACTATTACGTGGCCTAATTGGTTACCATGTAGTCCATGTGGGTTGTTGGGCACACACTTTATCATTGGTGGGCGATACCTGGATTGACCACTTTGAGCAGGTGAATAAGCTTGTGGCACTTATAAAATATGCCTTTCAACAATCACCAAAACGTAAACGAGAGTACATTGGATTCCTGGAGGAGAGGGGTGCGGAAAAAACAATATTGCCTCCTGTTCCTGTCTCGACTGGCTGGAACACCTGGTTTGAAGCAGTAAAATACCATTCTGCATATCTGGAACACCTGCAAGAGTTCTTCAAGGATGAAACCAGTGATGCCAACTCCATGAAGTCCTTAAAAAAAACTATTTTAAGAATGGTTCACAGAGCTGCAGGTTCAAACTGCATTCATTGCTGAAAACTGCACTGACCTTATTGATGCAATCAAGCTTTTGCAAAGCAAGGAAAAGCCCTTGGCTGTTTTGCTGTATGACATTATTAGCAAAATCAAAAAGTGGTTTGAAGCAGGAGTGTTGAAGATGGAACGATTTGGTGACAGAACTGACGGGTATTTGCAGGCTATGAGGCCACAGGTCAAGCAGGAAAATGTTGCCCTTTTCCAAGGAGCATTTGGTGTCACTTTAAACAAGCTTTCTAAGCATATGAACACAAACCCATCAGTTGAATTCTTTAAGGCTTGCCGTATTTTGGACCCCAGAAATTTACCAAAACTGAATAGGGATTTGACACGGCATGCCAGTGACATTCCTCTGTTAGCATTGCACAACCAAACAGAACTGCAAATGACTGGGATGCATATGCTAGGAGGATATAAGGAACTTCAAGCATATTGGAGTTGGATGTTGGGCAGTACTGGCTTTCAAGGCAGTCACAACTAACTGTACTCTCCAGAGCTGCTCTACAAGCTATCTGGATACCTGTGTCAAGTGCAGATGTGGAGAGATCCTTCTCTGTATATGGTCAGATCCACACAGATCAAAGGAGGAACCTGCTGGTAGAAAATCTCAAACTGCTATCCCATCTCATGTACAAAAAGTAGCTGGATTATATATTTTTGCATGGTTTCCTCAACATGTCTGATGCCCATTTTTATACTTCTATTAGCGTATTCAAGCCAGTCACCAGTGCCACCCTCGCCATGAAATAATGGGCTGGCTCCTCCCTCTAACTTCAGACTGTTGCCCCTGTTGTCCTTCCTCTTTTGGCCTCTTAGGTACTTGAAGGTCTTACTCATGTCCTGCCTTTCTATCTTCTAGGTTGTATATGTTGAACTCCTCTCTCTCCTCTGCCCTGTCTGTCACCCTTCCCCAGGATAATTCGTCACCTAAAGTTGGACCCCTGTCCCCCACCATCATTGGTAAACACTAAACAACAGTACTTGTTTAGTACTTGCACCTGCTCTGACCCTTGCTGTACCCACCCTCCTTCTTAACAGTCTTCCTTTCCCCTTCCCTTCTTTGCCAAATAGAGATTTGATTGCTCCCTCCTTCTGTCTGTCTATTGGGGGGATTGGAGACTGATGGACTCCTTTGCATGGTGGTGCAGTTTACTGCCCACACCCACACAATCACCCTGCCAGCTTTAAGTTATACTTTTCCATAATAAACTGTCCCAGATTTTTCTTTAGAATCCCTGAGCTCTACAAACTTTGGTGCAGCCTATGCTGTGCATACATGTCTTGGTTCTCCAGGACACCATATCTATGCTACCCCATTAATACACATGATGTGAGGAACACCTTTTATACTATTGCACAGTTTTCCACATTTCATATAATATGCCTTTGCACATTTAATGTATTTATAGTTGGTTAGATACCATATGTTTATACCGTAGGTTTTAGTTCACTTGCTTTTTCACTGTAGTTAGTCAGGTTTTAACACATTTTCTTTGATAAAGCTTTAGTTTAATAGCTGTACTTATATGTTATGTTCCACATTTTGCATATTTTATCGTATATGGGTTTCCATTCAAATGTCTGTTCTTCACTGTTTCTACACTTTCAGTGTACTGTTTTATAATAGTTTTGTATAGATTGTATAGAATGTGGTTTCTCATATTACACCCGCACCTTTTTATGCTTTTTTTAATACTTTTGCGTATTTTTACTGTATGGATGTTTTTGTATTTCTATTTACTCTTTCTGCTCATTTTTTATCAACACTATTTTATTTAATGCAGCTGTTCTCTAAATTTAATTTTATTTGTTTCTGAATTAGTGATATGACAAGACATGCAGAGCAATGGTTCCTTGACGTATAGCATAGACCAAAGTACAAAGTCATGGTACCAATGTCATAGAGGGGCAAAAGTCTGGTTGGGGGGCTTTGGGAAAATATCCCTGCCCAACAGGGAATTACCATGGCATTGCTCAGTAGAGAACCCACTGAAAATGGGTGACTGGGCAGGGGAAATTCTGTTAATTAAACAATGGATTTGGTTGCATGAGTGGCTATCCTGTATGTTCAGAGCTGTCTGTGTTGGTGCTTGGGGGAGAGCTGACTGTGTGCAATTTTTGGTGACTGGATTGGCTGTATTTGTGCACACTGTTGCATCTGGGGGGCACTGTGGGTAGAAGCTGTGTTGGCACCTGGAGGAGTTGGCTGTGCTGGTGTCACCATTACATCTGAGGGATGAGTTCATGCTGCAGTCAAACCTGAGGAATAGGGACATAGTGCTGTTGCTGCTGCTGTAACCTGTAACACCTGTGGAATTGGAGCCGTAGTCCTTCTGCAGACAATGCAATAGAGGGTGGGGGCTACAGTGCAGTATCTGAGGGCTAGATCAAGGCCATAGTGCTGTTGACACTGCCATCGCACTTGAGGGTTGGGCACAACTGTGCTGCTGCTGCCATCACATCTTGTACATATCAAAATAACAAAATCGGTGCAAGGATGGATCTATGTACAATAGTGGATGTCAAAATTGCTAATATGCATGGCAGCAGAGCAAATATTTGTTAAATAAATTACCCAAAACAAAACACTGGTAAAAACAGATTTTGGATTCGCAGACACCGGTGACAATACCAGTTTTTTCAAGGTGCAAAACGGAATTTGCTCTTTCTCAATCATGGTAAACCAGTGTCCCTGTTCTTATGTTACATGTCCTTGGATATCTCACAATAAATTAGAAGAAGGTTCAAGCCATGAGTCACTGGTGACCCAAGCCCAGAAAAAGGGTTGTGCACAGGTGTCTGAAAAAAGAATGAAGGAAATTTACAAAGAGAAAGAAACAGAAAAAAAAAAGGAAATGAAAAAGCCATTGAAACTGAATAAAACAAGCCAGGAAATAAATGAAGAAGGAACACAGTTTAACCTTCCCAACGACACAACCCACAAACAGACACCATGGGGATTTTGGAGAAAAGGCTGGGAAAACAAGTGAAAGCAACTACCCACATTGCTTCAACAAGTTGCAGTATACAGTCAGTTCAATCAGAACAACCCACTGAATAGGAAAATATTGTAATTACTGACAAGGTCATAAAAGAGGCAGAAGGGTCAGTTCAAATGTTTGAAGAAGTAAACATGGGAGAAACTTCAGGAATGCTTCTGCAAGAACAGTTAAATATGCCCCCAAATCACCAGCAGAGCCACCTTTTAAGCCTGTAACCTACAGAAAAAATGCCCAAGAGGAATAGTAGGGGGAAAAAACAGAGCCAAAAGGGTAAGAAAGAAAAGTGTATACAAGAAAACAATCATTGGTAACCTCAAATAAATATAAACATTTATTGGATAAACAATGAAATGAAGAGTGCGAAGAAGACTCAGAATTGAATTCATCTTCGATATCCTCTTCGACTAAAGATCTTTCTTCAAGAATAGAGGATAGTGGGCAAAAAGAAAAGGCAAAAAGAAAAGGGTCACAAGATCTAAACCCTAGGTGGTCAGCTAGTCTTGGACTAATGAATCTTTTTTTTTCCTCAGTATGGCAAATCTGCAAGTACTATCTGTAAATGTAAACAGCACAAAAATTATAAAACAAAGGCTGACTATACTGTAGGAATTAATGCTACAACCCTTAGATGCTGTTTGTATTCAAGATCCCAGACTTTAAACTTTGCAAGAAATATCTCAAGCATTAAAGCTCTGGAGCAAGGGCACCGCCTTTTGATCCCAGGGCCAAAACCTTTGTGATGGAGTAGGGATTTTGTTTGTAAATAATAGTCTGAAGGTCTCCAGATTGATAGACTTAGAACCAGGGAGAACTCTCATCTTAGATGTCCAATATGATTATACTAGACTGCAAATAATAAATTACTATGCCCCACAAAAAAAAAGCACAATGCATTACTCTTTTAAAAAAAATTCAATCCTTTCTACTAGACTAATTATGTGGGGTGGATATTTTAAATGTGTCCTTCATCAATCAGATAGAGGCATTAAAACACTCAAAATGTTTTGTGATTCCACAGTTTTAAAAGACATAATATCTACAGCAAATTTAAAAGATTCATACAGAGAAAAATGTCCCCAAGGTGGTTTTACTTATCGCAAAGATTCTCTTCAGACAAGAATAGATTTCTTGGTTATTTCTCACTCTCTTAAAATTTCACAGGGTTTTGTAAAAGATTTAGTCTTTTCAGACCACTCAGCTATTTTTCTAAACTGGTCCTGGAAAGATATTTCAGTTTGCAGGAAAGGACCATGGCATTTAAATGGCAGCCTTTTAACTGAGAAAAATTTAAAAAACAACATTCAGTAGATAGACTTTGGACTGCTAGAAAATCAATGAAATGCATATGTCATACACAGAGTGATTGGTGGGAAGATTCAAAACAGAGTTTCAAGACCCTTTTTAAAAAGTATGCAGGGAACCGGTCTTTAAACAATTATTTAGAGTACTTGTGAATGTGGAAGCAATTACATAAATTAGTATCAGATATCAATAAACATGATTATAGTCACCAAATTAAAGACAGAAAGAAACAAATGTACTTATATCAGTATGACAGAGTAAAGACTATTCAGCAGGAAGTAAGGTTTGGTACTAAGAGTAAAAAACAGACTTTTGACCCCTTTAAGGATACACAGAAAAGGATAAAACAAATAATAACAGAATTAGAAGACTTGCAAGGAAATAAAATAGCACACAAAAAGGTATTTTGAAAATAGTAGAGGATTATGTAACATAAACTTTTTCTACATCACCTGTGATGTCAGGACAGGAGAAATATTTGCAGGGTTTGAACATTCAGAAGCCATCTGAACATCACATTTCGGAACTAGTAGCAGAGAAAACCAAACAGGAAGTTAGAAAAATAATTACATCTTTGAATAATAGCAAAACTCTGGGTAATGGCAGTCTTACATCAGGATTTTATAAAGCACAAATAGAATGGGTGGTACCAGAGTTAACTGTAGTATATAATGAGATTTTGCAAACTCAGAAATTACCAGACAGTATGATAAGTACTGACTTAATATTTTTGTATAAAAAGGGAGAAAAAGCTAACATCAAAAATTGGAGACCAATTAGTATATTAAAAACTACTTTTAAAATACTAATTAAAATCTTAAGTAAAAGACTTGCAAAAATATTAAACAATTTGATAAATAATGCTCAAGCATGTTCTATCCCAAAAAGAGGGATACAAGATAATTTAATCATTTTAAGAGAGGCATTTCAAAGGAACCAGGATAGGACAGAGGAAGGTTATCTTTTAAGTATAGACCAACAAAAAGCATTTAACTCCATGTCCTATATTTATATGCTCAATGTACTACAACAATGTGGATTACTGGAAAGTTTTATAAAATGGATAAATAGTTTCTTTAATTCAGCTATTGTTACACCTCAGATAAATAGATGGACAGGGGAGAAGATCAGAGTTCGAAAAGGAGTTAGACAGGGATGTCCTCTTAGCCCCCTGCTCTATATATTCTTTCATAGACCTTTTTCTTCATAACATCCAGAAGTCGGACAACATCTTGGGACTTCAACTGACAAGCAATGCCCCATCCTTAAAAATATTGGCAGATTCCAATGAAGTGGTTTTGATGTTTAAAAAAGAAACTTTAGAAACCCACGTGGAGGAAGAATTGACAAAATACTCGAAAGCATCAGGTTCCTAAATAAATGTGAGTAAGAGTAAAGGAGTGTTTTTAGGGCCCGATGACACAGGACAAAATTCATTTGCCTCTGTCCCTGTAACTCAAGAGCCCACTTTGATCTTAGGCATTCTGTTAGGGAATGGAGATTTGGCAATGTTGAACTGGGAACATAAACTGATCCAAATAGAACAAGCCTCAAGTATATGGATACACAGGCATTTGGCAAAAAGGAAAAGAATACTGTTAATAAAAAATTTGATTCTGCCAGTATTTTTATACATTTGCTCTCTGTCCAGCCACCCCCCCCAACCCCAATTTGGAAACCAGGCTATACAGTAAGTTCTTCAGGGCCTTGTGGGGGAGCAGACTGAATCCTGTAAAGAGAGAAATTACATATAAAAATATTTCAGAAGGAGGTATAAATATGTTGAATCCAATAGTTTTCTTTTATAGTGTGATCCTTAAAACTAATAGTTTTGAACCATTAGATAAACCATGGAAATAATTGATGATGGAGTGGGTAATGCTAGGAAAGCAAGCATGGGAACAAAAAAAGCAAAGACTATTTACTAGAACACATGTTGTCCCATATAGTATACAAAGCATGTTTAGCAAAATGATCAAATGGAAAGTCCCACACGTCACAAACTCCCAGGTGACAAGACAAGAAATCTATGATTCTATTCTGTATTCACAATCTCCTGGTCCAGTGGTTCTACCATACTGTGAAGCTCACCAATATAAAACAGTTATTTCACAGCTTCAAAATCAAAGAATGCCAGTGTTTGCATGGGACTTATTATGGTTAACCATTCATGGAAAGTTCAGTGTAAAGAATAATAATAAACATAAGCAGATGCAAGAAAGGTTCTGTCCAAGGCCTGAGTGTAACCAAATATTGGAGACACAAGAACACCTATTTCTTAATGTGGTTATGTAGTAAATTTATGGGAATTAGTGAAAATAAAGTGGAAAATTGATTACTTTGGCTCTTTAACTTATCAAGAATTGATAGTGGTATACTGTATACCCAGCAAGATGGAAACATTTTTATGTAGGCCACCTACAAGTAATATTGTCTTTGTTTAAATATTACATCTGGCAAACAAGATGCCAATGGACACTGCAACAGCACTTTGTGACACAGGATACTCTTTTGAGAAATGTACGTATTATGTTACAACAAATGTATGAACAAGAAGAAACAATTATTAACAAACAGAAATTTTAGTTACTGTGGAACCCATGCAAACACATTTTTGAAGCTTTCTGAGGACCATAAATAACACAGTTAGGAAAACAATGACTTTATTTTTTTCACTTTTCTTTCAGTATAATTCTTCATAAATAGTTCAAGAATTAGAACAGATATGAGAAGATAGGAATGTTTTTGAATTCTAATTTCCCTCTTTCCCCAATAAAATCCACCTACTCATTGGTATGGGGGTGCTGTGTTGCTCTGGTCATTGGGATGGCTGATAGTAATGTGGAGAGTGATGCAGGAGAAGGTGGTTTGAAGCACGGCTCCATGAGACTGAAAATGTACACTTCTGTAGTTCCATGGATTTACCTGTTGAAAATGAAGAAATATTTTTGGAAGTCATGATGGAGATTACTCAGGAAGAGGCTCATACTACAACTCAAGGCAGTATACCACAACAGAAGTTTTCACTGAGACCCACGGCAGGTATTGCTGCAGTACAAGCCTTGGGTGTGCAATCACCAGCTGAGGAGGCTGTCGGTAGGGCTAGGCTTCTCATCATGATTCAGGACACCAATGAAATGCCTAGAAGATCATCAATTGCAGAAGATGACTGCAGGATGAATGGTGTTCCACCCAAGGAGCGAGCAGAGATGGACTGGATAGTGCAGACTGTGACATGGTCACTCGAAAGAGCTCTTGCCGCTGCTGGATGGACACTCACACCAGACGGGATACACTGGCTCCCTGGAGATGCACGAACTGTGGCAGAAATTTGAGGCCAAAATGTAGAGAAATCAATTATCCAGCCTAAATGACAACACCCAGAAAAAATGAAGCCAGAAAACAAGGTGTGGCTCATAGTAGCACATTGCCAATGGAACAACCTACAAATTCAGAAAAGGAAATTGTATTATGATCTAATATGGGGCCGGAGGCTCTGAAACAATGTGTGATTGAATCTTCTTCATGTTCTGATAAATTGAGCCAAATGTCTGTTTATTTACCCGAGGTAAGCAAAGGGGCAGATAAGGGGGAAAGACCAAGTACACCACAGATGGGTGACTGTCAAGGGCAACCTTGTAATGCAACTAAGACTGATACCTCAGGCATTCCCTGGGAACCTCCTCTGACTTCTTGGGCTGACAATGCTGAATAGCGGCAGGGACTTGATGAAGAACCATCAGCAACAGCAACAAATGGGCTAGGTTCACACTCCAGCTCAGCCCCCCCCCCCCGGCAACAAGCTAATCCAAGATTTCGAATGACAGATTTATTTGCCAGTTTAGGCAAGCCACAATCCAGGAGAAATACTGTTAGATTGAAATATAAAAGGGGCCTTGACCTACTACCGGATAGAGTCTACGTGGCTAGGAAACTTCTGAAGGAGTCTATGCAATTTCTGGCAGCTGACATCTTTACCTTAATTCATATATCTGAGGATACAATTTTCTCCATCAGTTTTAACATTCCCATAAAGCTTGACAAATTTTGGACAAATACTTCTACTTAAAACAGTCTCCTTTATGAGCCCCTTTCATTGAAATTCCACTCACGAGATCGTCAGTCAAAACCATTACTTTTCTTTTCAGAAATGAAAATGTACATATTTCTGACATTCTTTACTGGGTTAATCAAAGAGCTGATGTACTGGACTGATTGGCACTTATTTTGGACAATGAAAACATATAGACTAGGGGCTGGAAAATCAAATTTAAATTATGAATGACTGAAGAGGGCTCTCTGCATCTCCCTAGTTGTTTTTACCTGGGTTTGGACAGGGGCTTTTGCTTCTATCTGGGCCAGCCCAAAATATTCAACAGATGTGGATCCTTTTCCCATCTCAGTAATGCCTGTGAAGTTTTGATTTGAAATTTCTGCCTGCAGATCAGACACCCCAGTAATCAATGTAGAATCCACCACGTGTAATCTGTGTGAGGAACTGGGCCATTTATTCCTTCAAAGCCCATGGGCTGTTCATAATAAAGGAACTTTCTGGAACCAAGACAATATTGTTCACACAGCAAAAGAAAAGCAATCTGGTCAGTTACAATATTTGGAGGCAAACGCTGGGCAAAACCCTCCTGCGGACTCAGCTGTCATATCCCCAGATGACACTAAGGAGACCCTTACAGATCATTCCTTGAATGTACAAGAGCAACAAATTGCTGAGCGTAATCAGGTTACAACTTTAGTCACAGAAGAGGTGCAACCAGGACCCTCTATTGAAGTACATCAGGATTCAGAGATGCCACCCCCCTCCTGAAGTGAGATACCAGGTGGTCAGAAGAAAAAGGAGGTCAGATAGAAATATACCTAAATCAAAACATTCCTTGGATTGATACTGTTGTTAATAACAATAAATAGGCAGCCCTTGAGCAATCAGCAGAGGAAGAGGATGACTCAGAGGCATCCTTGTTGGCCTCTTCTCAAAAAGAGACATCAAATATAGAAGCGGAAGAGGGGGACAGGCCTAAAGTGAGGAAACAAAAACAGAAAGAAACCTGTATGAATAATCTTTTCTTTTTTGACTGATCTCATATACCCAACTCTGCTGAAGATTGCCTATAATTTCCTTGAAAACAAACAATGTAAAGAATTACAAATGTTGGTGCATCACTTTCCAAATCCTACAGGATGCACAAGATGTCATTTACCTTCTGCAAGACATTAGGTTATGTTCTGATGCTGATATTTATCAAGCAAAAAAGCATTGGTCTGGGGCCCATCGGTTTGGTCTATAGGGGATGAACTTTGCTCAGGGGTGGGGATCCTGTTCAAAGACACTATAAAACTTATGGAAATTGAACCTGGGAGGGCCTTGTTTTTAGATGTACAGTATCAGTCACAGTATTTAAGGATTGTAGTAGTGTATGCACCTCAGATGAAAAAAACTAGAATTAACTTATTACAATTGATTCAGCTTTATTTAAATACTCATCACAAAATTATTTGAGGGGGGGGAATTTAACTGCCGTTTAGAACTGACTGATAAGACAGGACAGACCCCAAAATTGTTTTGTGACACCAAGGCCCTGAAACAAATTTTGAACACTGGCAGAGTTGAGGGACAACTATAGCCATATTCACAAAAAAGGGGTACACACTTATCATTGAGGGACCCTGTCATCCAGAAATGGATATGTATTTGTGTCTAGACATTGGTTAATACAGAAGGCCGATACTATTCCTTCTGCTACATCTGACCATTTAGAGCTGCATGTGACTTTGGGTCAGTTACAGCACAACAACATAGGGCCTGGGTACTGGCATGTTAATAATAAACTGCTTAAAGACACTGACATCATTAATACTACTACTGAAAATCTTTTGGCTAGAGCTACAGTGGTAGCCCAGTATGACTCAGTCAGTTACTGGTGGTTGGATACGAAATCTACTTTCTACCATCTGTTTCAGAAATGGAGAAAACAAAGGGATAAAGCTGCCTATTTTCAGTTCTTACAATTAAGGAAACATCTTTATCAACTGATTTCAGATCAAAACACTGATCAAATAGATCATTGCACACAAATTCAGCAAATTGAAAATAACATGAAATCCTATCTCTATGATAGGGCTAAATCATTGTGTACAGAACAGTCAGCAGGAACCCAGGGCACTAGACCTTCATTGGATGTATTTAAAGATTATCAGTCTAGGGTCAAAAAGAAAGCATGGGACACTGTTAAAAATAGCACAGGTATAATACATACTGATTTTTCCAGCATTATGGATATCATTTATCAGTACTTGCTTTCCACATTTGGGACCCATATACATATAGGAGATGATTTAAACAATGTTTTAGCTTGTTTAGATGCCTCTGTCCTGGACCAAGTGGAAATTTCTAAGTTGACAGATAAAATTCAATCAAATGAAGTTAAAGCAGCTATATAACAACTGAGAATAAATATAGCTCCATTCCCAGATGTGTTGAGCCCTAATTATTATAGAACTTTCCAAGATACTCTTATCTCTTCATTTTTGGGAACTTATAATTATATTCTTTGCAACATGGATATACCTAATCAAATGGCAAAAGCATTTTTAATTTTATTTCATAAAAAGGATGATAGATTAGACATCACCAGTTGGAGACCGATCTCATTACTGAATATTGATTTCAAATTGCTTTCAATTATTTTGTGTACATGTATAAGTCATATTGCTTAAATGGTTATATCACCTTATGGAATGGGCATTGCAATTCAAGCTTTCTGATTGGCCACTGACTGTGTGCTAAAGTATCTAACAGCATAGAAATAAGACCAGGCAGTATCCACTGGGCATTGATATGGGTGATGCTGCCCACAAAGAATGTTCACAAATAAAATAGCTACCATCTTGTTTTGTGCCACAAGCAATGTCACTCTTACTGTGAAGCTAACGCAAGAAACATCAATCACTCACTCAGTCACACATCTTAGAATGAAATGTACAAGCAGCAACATTTAAAAGAAGACAACTGCCATGATCACAATCGTTGTCTTGAGAGGCAGCTAAACAACATACACGCAGCTGCTCGGGTGCACTGGCACTTCCATAATGCTCCCACTTCAACACCTAAATGCTTTATTTGCAGGTATGAAAGGGGGATTAGAAATAATTGTGCCTAGGGGTTTTGCGAATCGGAACTGTGGATTTGAAATGCTGTTTTGGGTATGATCTGGTGGGTCCCCAGTCAGAAAGTCAGTTGAGAGAAGTAGGTAGCGAAACAATGTACACGCAGCCGCTCGGTGCACTTTGCTACCACAGAAACAGCTCAACGGTGGCTTTGCGATTAGGATTTCATTTGAAAGGCCAGTGATTCTATGGAGATGAGCTTTATAAGTCTCCCATGTTTAAAAGTCAAATTAAATACCATCCTCCTTTATTTATGTGCCCTTCAGTATGCTGGCTTTCCTGTCACTTCCTACAGCTATGGGGACCACAGCAGCACAAACTTTAAGTCTAAAAAAAAAAAAAAAACATCCAGGCGGAGGAACTATTTTACTTAAAATAAAGACCAAAAAATCACTTTTTTGTTACTTCATCCTAATAATTTTAATTTTTAAATGCATCTAAAATGTATATACCCATTTCATAAGCGTAATAATCCACTCCAGGGTCTGTGTGTTAGACACTTTAACACAAGGCTAGGAGGCTGGATGCACTCAGACAGTGGCCTCATGCCTCACTACACCTCCTAGCCATGTGTTAAAGTGTCTAACACACGCCCTGTCATGTCTTATTGCTTACTTATCAAACTTGTGCCATTCCAGGAAGGAATTTGAAAGATAATCAAATCTGTTTGAGAGAGGTATTCTTGAGTAGTACTGATGGACTACACATGGATATGTAGTAACATTAGACCAATGTCTAACTAGATAAATGTTCAGTTGTATATCTCATAATAAAATGTTTCAGATTTTGGCTTTTAATGTGATCCCACAACATTTTTTGTCCTGGTTACTCTTATTATATGCACATATTCATTTGCATCTTCTTTGAATGGTACAATAGGCCCAAAAGTTACTATTAAGTAAGGGGTTAGACAAGGGTGCCCTCTAAGCCCCCTATTATACACCTGCTACATTGTCATACTCATCAAAAGTTTGGTAAATACTTGGTATGTTAGAAGCATGAGTCTTTCTCCACACACCCTTATTCTTAAAGTAATGGCATATGCAGATGATCTGTGTCTTTTCTATGCACTGATACTAAGGGAGAGGAGGCATATGATGTTCTATTTGCCTACTCAGAAGCTACAGGAGCTAGAAATAATTTTATTAAAAGAAAAGCAGTTTTGGGACAGCTAGCCTGTACATCATCCCTTAGAATCTGCAAAGTCCCAATAGTCCCTGAAGCAGTCATCTTAGGTATTACATTTGGATCCAAAGGTAAGGATAGAGTGAATTGGGAAATAAAACTAGTAACATGTGATAAACGCATAGGGGCATGGCAGAAATTACAGATAACAAAATTAAAAAGGGTGTATTTGATAAAAACTTTTTTTATTCCACTATTGCCATTTATAGCCCCCAGTGAGATTACAAACTATACAATACTTTCTTTGGAATTATTTGGGGGAGCCGCTTAAATCCCATTAAAAGAATTAGTATTTATAGGTCTATAACCCAACGGGGTATAGGTATCATACACTCCATAGTGTTTTTTCACCAATGTTTTGGAAATTGAATCTGGTGTCTGTTCTTAAAGACATGATAGCTACATGGATGGTCTAGGGGAAGGAGTGGCACAGTAAGATTACCCTAATATGGTCTATATATATATATATATATATATATTAATTTTTTTTTTTATTTAGTTTTTGTCGACGGGTAAGTACACTAGACAAATCCTGCCTATTTTCAGGCATGACCTGGGGATACAGATATATGCCAACTGGACCTTGAATCAGATTAAGCTATTGGTGGTATTTTTAGTGAATGGACCTTTAAGTTGAATAGCATGACATTTCCAGCTCACATAGTTTATTCTATGCAAAATGTGAGGACCTGAAAACTCACTATAAATGATTTCAAAAACCTGTCTAGACAGTTGTTATACCACTAGATTATTCCAGAACATATTTCAGAAAAAATAATTTTCCCAGAAGTACGCCATAGGCAGTTCAGGTTATAATAAGACAACTGATTGATCCTAGAATTCCCAAATTTTTGTGGGATACTACATGGTTTGCTTGCCATGGAAGGCTGAGTGTTAAAAATAACCACAGACATAAGAAACTGGGGGAAAGATATTGCCCTAGGGATATGTGCAGTATGGTCTTAGAGACCCAGGAGCACTTATTCTTCAAATGTTATTTTATAATTATGTTTTGGAAATTATTGGCTCTTAAAATCTGAGCTATGACCTTTCAGGCTATCACATATGAGGTTCTTGTTTTAAGCATATTATTTATTGGCCCACACCCATTACATCACTTCCGGTGTGCCAAATTACTAAGTCCCCACTTTCCCATTTGCAGGTTATACCTGCCAGCCACTAGAGGTCACTGTGCCCCCCCCACCTATTTCCTCCTGCCTGCTAACTCTACACTATCCCTGTGTTTGTCTCCCTACCCCACCTCTCGCATCTCCCATCCAAATCCACTCCCGACCACCTTCTCGTCGATCATCTAAGTTCCCCATTTTATTCACTACAGTTCTCGGCCCACTCCTATCATGCCTGCTTACCTCCTACCTACCTGTCTCTCTCTCCTCCTCCACCTCCTCCTATTGTCTCCTGCTATCCCTAGTGTCCCTGTAAACCCACAGCCTCTCTACTTCTTGCTCCTAATTGCCCTCCTGCTCTCCCCTCCTTCTGTGCCTCTGCCCCCCTCCTTCCTCCTCCACTCACCCAATATGCTCCTCTCCACCTCACCCCCACCTGGGCACCACCTTTCCCACCCCCCTGCTCCCTCGGGCATCTTATCATACTTGCCTTCCCAGCCTGTGCTGCCCTACCCACCCCCTGTGCTGCTAAACCTCCCTGCTCTTCCTATCTCCCTCGGCATAAACTCTCCTTCTGCCACCCTCTGTCAAGGGTGGCTCTCCTCCTTCTGCTCCTGACTGGTAACATACATCCCAATCCTGGGCCTGCTTGCAATGGCTCCTCTCTGGAATCTTCTGGACTTCGTATTGCGTCTATGAACATATGTAGCCTCCTTAAAAAACTCGACTCTCTCCATTGCTGGGTTGCAGTTCATAAACCTGATGTTATCGCAATAGTTGAAACCTGGCTGTCAGACTCAACCCCTGACTCCCTGGTCTCACTCCCTGGCTACTCCCTCCATCGGGAGGACTGTGTTGGTAGGCGAGGTGGGGGCTGTGCCATTTATGTCAAAGACCCTCTTGTTGGACTAGCCCTCCTTGCCCCTGTCCTTGACTTCAGGGCTCAGGCCCTAATACTAAAACTATCTCCTGATCCCTCTAGGGATCCCATCTACCTGACTACAGCGTACATACCTCCAAAAAATCAAGCTCAGGCACTAGGCCCTTTAATTGATTATCTTACCTCCCTACCCCACTCCTCCAACCAAATCTTTGTGGGGGACTTGAACATCAATTGGCTTAGCCCCTCATCCACTTCCTCCCGTGATGCTTTTGCAGCTATTGACCTAACTCAACTAGTCTCCCAACCTACTAGAGTAAATCCCAGAATGGGATCTAGCACTCTCCTGGATGTGGTCCTCACAAACTGCCCTAACCACATCCGCAACATCCCAGTTCTCCCGGACTGTCTTAGTGACCACTCCCCAGTTCTTTTCAACTGGTCAACCTCCTTGCCCAAGCCCACTGCACAAACTACCCATAGGCGGCGTCTTAGACCTGGTGGGCTGAAAGGCCTTAAGCAACTCCTAGCCCACATAGACTGGTCCCCTTTACAAAATGCCTGGACATTGACAAGGCCCTTACCTTCTTTATCCACACCTTTAACTCTGCTTGCGACATTTTTGCACCTTTAACTGCATGCAGGTCCAAAGTAAGGCATGCCTCTTGGGTTACCCCCCACCCTGCGCCAACTTCTTAAGCATCGGGATAATCGATGGCACACTGCCATGGAAACAGGCCACCCAGTTGACAGGCAGGCCTATGCTGCTGCCAGGAACAAATGTACATGGGCCATCCGCAAAGCGAAGGCTGAATACTATCAAGCTTCCCTCACTTCCTCATGGGGGAACCCCAGGTTCTTCTGGGATAATATCAAGCAGCTGAATGGTGGCACGCGTTCCCCCCCACCCTCGCTAATTAACATTAATGGTACAGTCTCCTCAGACCCTGTCCTTATTGCCACCCACCTCAATAACTCCTTCACGGACCTTAGCCCGGTGCTCCCAGATAATTTCTTCACCCCCCCTCCCTCAGGGCTGTCCCTACTCTCCCACACCCCCTTGTTCTACCTGCATCGTGTCACTGCCCAGGAAGTCAGACCCTACCTACTCAAGGCCTTAAAGAGTAACACTATTGGCAATGACTCCCTTGATCCCTGTCTTCTTCGTCAGGTTCTGGATCAGGTTATCTCACCAATAACCTGCCTCTTTAACAAATCTCTCTGCCTAGGGCAATTTCCCTCTGCCTGTAAGGTTGCTACTGTCACCCCAATACACAAGGGTGGTGATAGAACTCTCCCAGGCAACTATCGGCCTATCCCAATCCTCTCTCCTCTCTCTAAGGCCTTAGAAAAAATTGTGGCCATTGACTTATCAAAAGCCTTTGATACTGTCTCTCACCCCCTCCTGCTAGTTACCCTTAGTCACCTAGGCTTTGCCACTGGATCTGTTTCCTGGTGCTCCAGCTACTTGTCAGCCCGCTCACAATGTGCGAAAATCAACGGAACACTTTCCAGCACCTGCCCTATCCGGTCTGGAGTCCCTCAGGGCTCCATTCTTGGACCCTTGCTCTTCTCCCTTTTTCTTAACTCCCTGCCCAGTGAATGTACCGGTAAAATCTTACTTTAAGCAGATGATGCGGTACTCTTTGCTACTGATAGTAATCCCATCTCACTCCAGGATTCTCTTCAGGAATCCTACAATGATGCAGAAGCCTGGTTCACTGAGCACAGACTTGCAATTAACCTAAAGAAAACCAAAACCATGCTCTTTGCCCACCCCCAAAATAAATCCAGTAACTTTCCTTTCTCTGTCCACTCCACCTCCAAACTCCCTGTTGAACTAGTTAACTCTTATAAATACCTAGGTATAACCTTTGACCCTGCCCTCTCTTTTCATGCCCACATCTCTGCCCTTACCTGAGCCTCTAACACTCGGCTGGGTATCCTCTATCGTCATAAAAACTGCCTCCCCACTGATGCCCTCTGACTTGTAGTCACCTCCTCTGTTCTATCGCTAGTAGACTATGGCCTACCTGTTTATGGTGCGGCTGACCAGACTGCCCTGCACAAGATCCACCTCACCTTAAACAAAGCCTGCAGGCTCATAACTGGGGCTCCTAGATTTACCCATACCTGCCTTCTTTACTCCATGGCTAATCTACTCAACCTTGATGAGCGCCTCAAGTACCAAGCCTGCCTACTAACTAAAAAATCTCTCCATGGTCTATCCCCTCCGGGTCTGTCAGCCACTATCCACCGAGCAAACCCCACAGTGCATACCCATAGTTCCTGCAAAACTGCACTGGTTATACCGAGGGTGAGAACCTCGCAAGGTCAAAGAGCTTACCCCTACAGAGCCCCCTGCTGGTATAACACCCTCCCTGCCTGAATCACTGATGCCTCCTCGTTATCTTGTTTTAAAAGCAACCTTAGAAATCACATGCTCTCTACATGCAGCTGTAGCTGCCATAAGCCCCTCCTTCTCTTCCTGACAAAGCTCGCTGAGCAGCTCTCTGACCTCCTGACTAGCTCTACCTTTATTTTCTACTCTCTTCCCCACACTCCTCTACTGGTGTCCTCCACCCAGCCTTACCTTTATCTGCCTACTGAATCAACCTTCTTGTATCTACTGTATACTGTCTACTATGCTAAACTCACCTGTAAGCATATTGTATATTGCCTGACATATGTCTGTAATTTGACTGACTCCTATTTGTACTTCCAATTGTTGCCTGATCTGATGTTTGTTGCACCACTGTTTGTCCTCTCTGTGACGAGGTACCTTTGTAAATGAGCCTCTGGCTCAAAGGTTGTTAAACTGATGTTCAAATAAATAAATAAATAAATAAGTATATATATATATATATATATATATATATACTGGCTCATGGAATAAGTACACAGCACACTTAGACTTATCTATGGCTTACTGAACTATCATATTTGGCAGGCAAGATGTCACTGGATATTGCAACAGCAATACATCTCACAACATGAACTTATAAAGATTGTTTTGAGTTAAGTAAAACATAGCTATGAAATTGATGAAAAGAAGGAATTTAGTCACACTGTATATAGATTATGGCAACACTGAGTGGGGTGTATAACATAAATGGGAAAAAATATAAGAAAAATTAAAATCTTTAGGTGGGATAAGTAAATCTAGAATGGAAGGTTTCAGTTAGAGGCGTATAGTACAGTTTAGGATTAATTAAGGGATAATTCAGAAGGGCTATTCCCCCAGTGAGGTGACATTAAAGTAATTAAAGTATACTGCCCCCTATTATTGTTTGATTCTCTCACAATAAAACTTCCCCTACTATTTTCGAGAAGCATCATGGGATTTTTAACATCCACCTGATCGACCACCAGAACAAGTAGATGGGACCTTGGTTTAATCTCTCATCTAAAAGACGGCACCTCAGAAGTGCAACACCCCCCTCATGCTGCACTATAGTGTCAGTATTGGGATATTAACCGAAGTGCCAGGTGTGGGAAATGAACCCATAGCCCTCTGACAACCCAAGTTTCAGATGTGGGAAATGAACCAACAGCCCTCTGATGACTCTCTGATCTCCGGGCCTCAAAGGCGAGTGTGCCACCTACTGAGCCACTAACACTAATATTTGTCTAGAACCTTCCATAAATAGATGTTTTATGGAATCAGATGCTGTCTCTTGATCCACGGAAAAGACATACCCATCCATATTCATGTCTAATCCCTGTTCCACCACCTCTCAAATAAAAATTAAATTTTGTGTTATAGCCCTCCCGGGAACTGCATATGCCTTTGCACCCATAATCATCTTCTGTGCTACCGTAGCTAAGCGGGCTGTCATCAGTTGAACTAAAATCTTAAGTCAGAGTTCAATAAGCTGAATGGCCTCCAGTTCTTAATGTCTCACTTATATCCTGATTTATAGATGAAAATCATGATCCCTTCTTTCATGCTTGAACCCAGCTTACCTACCTGTGAAATAGCCACATATACTTCCATCAGTATAGGTGCCAGTTGTTCCATTAAAATCTTATAAAAAACGGTCAGAATACCATCGCTTCCTGGCACAGTCTTAGATGATAATTTCATGATTGCCACATGTACCTCATCTAGCATGAATGGTGCTGTTATACTATCTTTGTACTGATCAGATACCTGCAGTGTTTCCAGGTTATACAAAAGGGTTACATTATCACCCTCCCCTCCTACCTGAAAGCTCCCTTTAATGTAATTCAGTACTATCTGTTAAATAGAAAATCTATCCATTACCAGATTCCCTGCTCCATTTACCAGGGAGGTCATGACTCTTTGACTAACCTTATCTGCCAGAGTGTCATAAGGGTTAACCTGTGCCTTTATCCCATAAATATTTAACTTGTTGTTCGGGACTAGAGTATGATCTGCCTCATATTGGTATTTAAACATTTTGCCTTTCACTACAGCCAGATCTTCCACAATATCCAACCGAATTTCCCTCATCTGAGATAGAATATTTAAATACCATGCCTGGAGTTCAAGATAACAAATACACTTTTTCCATACCTCTGTACTTGAAAGTCTGACTAACAACTCCTTAAAGTCCCTCTTGGTGTCTTCCCACCAGTCTATAGGGGTGTCATACAGGAACATATCCTCATGCCTGACTTCTAATAAGCTCAAAATCTCTTCCTCAACGTTACCTCTTCTAACAAGGAAGTGTTCATCCTCCAGTACCCCCATCCCATACTTAAAAGTTGACCTTCTCCTAAGTTGTCTTTAACCACTAAATGGTCATAAATTTCTAAGGTCACCACTGTAACACCATTGACTACAGTTCTGTGTGATAAAAAACAAAAATCGGTGCTGGAGGACAGAGGACCTTTACGAAATATATGTACAGGAACAATGTCCAAAATATCATAAGCATCAGAAAGACCTGTTTTACTCAATATACTGTTCAGTAAATTAGTGTCACAGTGAATCTTTTCCATTTTACTACCCAGTCTTTCTTGGAAAGGCCACAATTAAAATCCATTACCCACAGAATCGTCTTAGAGGTATACAGCAAATGCAGTATCTTCCTGAATAAATGGGTTCTATCCACATTTGATTGAGGGGCATACATATTAATTAACCTAAAAGTTATTCCTTTCATTACCATATTCACAAATAACACTCTCCCTGGGCATACAGGTAAATCAATGACTCAGCACAGTCATGGTATGTTCTGCAGACATTATACCTAAGCCAATGAATAACTCCTCCCATATAGATTATAGGGAGGGGTACCATCTCCAATCCTTCTGGGCTTGCATTATGTCAGGGACTATGTGCAGCTATGTGTCCTGCAGAAATATTATTTGACCCTTTTCCCTGTGAAGACTAGCAAAAGTAACCTGACGTTTAGTAAGAGCCTTAATGCTGTTCACATTAGATGTGATTGTATTAATGTCTAAAAGCATAAGGGAGGAAAAGGTTAGAACAAAAAAAAATAGTCCAAATTAAACAAGTCACTTTTTCTTCTTCCTTTTTTGGCTTAGGCTCAACCACAGGTGGTAGTTCCCCTACAATTTCAGGCTAGGATGATGTGACTGAGGAGACATCCAGCATTTCTACATTCTCCCCTCATCCACATCCATCAAAATAGAATAAGAATTCTGGGTCAGTACAGTTGCTACAGTACTTCCCCTGGTATTGGCAACAGGACAGGGGATTTCAACAAGGCCTTTGACCTAGTTACCCCCTGTATAAGGAGGCCAGCATCTTGCACAGTAGGAGGCATGGCCTTACCTGGAGATAGAATAGTCACATCCTCCTTGACCAATTCCCAAGACACAGGAGGTGCTACTGCCTCTACTTCAATATCAGGCATCCCTTGTGCCATAGGCTGTAGCTCCGCAACTGGTTGATCTGGGAGACATTCTGAGACCAGTTGCTTTGCAGTAGCTCCCTGGGAGAGGGGGACGTGGGGGCTCATGGGTAACACAAACTGCAGGGGGTATCCCATTTGTTCATGCAACTACAACCCTCAGTGAACTTGGTTCCATAGTTCTGGATGGAACTGGTCCTTCTTCAAATTGCATATGTTCTTTTTGTGCCTGAACAACATAAACATCTTGTTCTGCCCTAAAAGTCTGATCAAGGCTATTATGGGAGACCAATGAACATGTTCTAAAAGTGTGCCCCTGCTCCTCAAAGAGTCTGCATCACATGGGATTCATACATTGGGCACGGGTATGACCCAACTCACTACATAGTCCACATTTTAGTTTATCACAGACATTGCTTAAATGCCCCACATCAGTAACATGCTCGAGGCTGACCTGGGTAAAAGATCACCCCTCTGTCCTGACCCAAAAAGAAGCCATTAGGGAGGTGTTGCACCATCTCATTCTCCTGTTTCAAAGTAACTTTGTACCACCAACCTCCAGTTCAGAGGTGCTCATCATCTAGGATGGGCTCAGGGCATCCATTCACAGAGCAATGTTGTTCCAGCCAATATGTAATATCGGCCACATTGACCCCTTATTACAAAACAGGAAAGTTATTCAGAGGACCGAGTGAGAGGAATGACCACAAAAGGCTTCTGTAAGGCAGTGTGTCTCAATAACTGATATTGCTTCCAAATGCATTCTAGGCCTGCTGGGTGCTTAAAACTCACATCAAGTATCATGTCACCTGGCATATGTATCAGTACATAGATCTCATATGCATAGCATTTCATACTATTTTTCAGCAATGCCCATCTAACAAATAATCTGTCAGGGATATCTCTGGTACCCCTCTATACTTAGAACACACAGTGTTTCTCCTGGTGGCTGGTTCTGATGCCAGTCTCACTGTTTCAGGGAATAAACATTCCCTAACATTGGTGCTCCACACATTGATACTACTACTACTTCCCACAGTGGGTATTCTGTCTCTAGGCCTTTGGTTATTTGCTGCAGGTGTGGCTTGATCTATGTGAGCCACAAGGGGCTGATCAGGACCTTAATCTTGTAGAGCATTAGAACTAACAATTTTTTGTTCTGCTACAGCACCATTACCCCAACCACCTCCAATTACATAATGTCAGTCAGGATGCCCTGGCGCCATTCTGCAGAATCATGCAGAGATGTCATTTTAACGGGAAATTATTGTTGCCCAGGAGGGAGTCGTGAGGGAGAACTCTCACTCACTGCAATAATTGTATCTTTTTAAATTAGGTCTGATAGGGGCTTAGTAGCTCTTCCCTCAAAAATATGAGGTAAGTTAGCATCCCAGCCTTTCCCATCCAAGGTTTTAACCCACCCTGTATTTTCAAGATCTTCCTGCACCCATCCTGGGGTGCCCATGGAAAGGCCCACAGCCTAAAAATTCCGCTGGAACCTGGGGCTCTGTAACTGCCAGTGCCTCTGTAGGAAGTGGTCCCTCCTTTTTGATCCCTTTGAAAGCCAGCTGTTCAGCAGTGACCATCTTACCTGGGCTCCCCAATGACACACCAATAATAAACATTATGTTAACTTAATTCCTGCCCCCAAAGATTGAGAAACAGCCTCAGAGGTTGGCATGCCACTGTCCTGCTCCTGTCTTCCCAGTTCCTTAACAGAAACCACCCCAGCAGTGACAGTCTCCTTTAGACCTGCAGAATCAATTTATTTTCCCCCACTTGCACAATCAACAAGAACAGTGCCTGTGTTCTGGGAGACTACTGCAGCACAAGAGGCATCTCCTACCATCTCTGAGTCCATCTGAGAGTTTTCCTCTGGCTCATGCACTTTTTCTTCAGCCACACTTCCAGTCGCCCCAATCCTCCAATGTGCACCATCCATTTCTTGGTGCATTCCCTCCACAACTCCCTCTAAAATTGCATCCTCCAATGTGCAAATCTTTGTTCCTCTTCCTTCAGCAGATGCTGTATCTCTATCAACGAGATGGCACTGGTTGCCCCCCCACTGCCACTTTGTTTTCCACTGTTCCATCCTCCACAGGTAATTCTGCTACTGAGTTCACCAGTACTTCGCAGGCAAGTACAAATCTTTCATTAGTACCCATTTCCAAGTTGATGTCTTGAAAATCCAAAAATGGGGAGAGAAGTGCTCCACAGCCTCACTCACATCCATGCTGGTCATCGATTTCTCAGGACTGGCCATCTTAGCACCAGTCGCAGTGCCCCTATGAAAGAGTAGGGGAACATTTTATTTGAAAGAAACTGTACAATTTTGTACAAATGATACATTACATCATTAATACAAACATGACAAGGAGAGAAACAATCAAAATATATAAAAAAATCATCCTATTTTGTCCTTCAGAAAAGGGACAGACCTTCAACGGAGAACCCATACATCATGAGACAAATGTTGATATTCAAATTGATGTTGGTTACATAATTCCTTTTCTAGTAAACTAATAACAGTTCCAGGATTTTGGTATACTTGTTGCAATACAAATTTACATTGAGATTGCCAAAATGTAAATTTAATAAAAGAAAATATCAAACGAATCAAACTTTTATCTATACTCAAATTTTGTAAACTAAATCCTCCCCCACTTCTGCATGTTACAGACTTCCAATACTGATTACCCCATAAGTGTGCTAATGTTCCCATAATTCACAAACAAAGGGGCACTGAATGAGAAAATGTTGCCTAGTTTCTTCTTGTGCTACACATCCTAATCTGTGACACATACGCTCCTCCATACTTTGATGCTTAGCATTCCAGTTGCCAAACAACTTCCCATGGGAACATAGCCATGTGACATCCCAAATCCTAGGAGGAATCAATTTGTCTTTTAATGTTTCTAATACGTAATTCTTATGTATGGGTTCAATATCTTTAAATTCAGTAGTTGAAATATAGTGTTGGGAATTTATTAAATCATAGAGAGATTTACTTGAGGACGACACCATAACAGACATTTTCAATGCCCACCTTTTCAATTTAGCTAGGGCAGGCCTAAAAAAAATACATTTTGTCTTGGCTTGTGCAGGTATCACCCCTTTTTCCCAAATCTGGTAGAGTGGCCAAAGCCAGTGTGTTGCATATGTGGTCCAACAGGTCAAACTAGGTCTGGTATAATCCACTAAATTTGCAAAAAAAAAAAAAAAGATACTATAAAATAAAGGTATGGGATTTAACAAATTCAAGCCCCCCCCCCGTTCTACTGGTAAGTATAATATTGCTTTCTTTATGAGGTTGAGACATCTCCCCCAGATTAATTGAAACATCAAACCAAGAAGTAATGCTTCATAGGCTTTTGGTAATGGGTATATAGCACTGATATACACAAATAGTGAGAGAAAAAAGGTTTTTACCACAGCTACTTTCTTTTTTTTTTTGACTGTTGCCAATTCTTCCAGTTTGTGACTTTTAACTGGGCTTCATCTAATTTTATTTTCCAGTTTAGACAGGCATTATCTCCTTGCCCAAACCAGATGCCTAAAAATTTAAAGGGGTCTTTGGACACCCTTATCTCTTGCTATGTATCAGTCTGTAGTCCAGTATCACTGACTGTATATATAACACTCTTCTTTTAATTAATTTTTGCTCCTGTAAATTTGGAATATTCACATATTACCTCTAAAGCTCTTGTTCCAGAGTCATGATCCACCACTATGACACAGATATCATCTGCATAAGCGATAACACGTGTTTCTACCCCCCCACTGGGGTGATAACTCTAATACAAAGGCCAATGACACATTTATAAGGTAGAAAAAGTAATGGGCAGACTGGATGGGCCTTGCGGTCCTTATCTGTCATCAACTTCTATGCATCTATGTTTCTATATTTCTATCTTGCTGGATAAGCCGAAGCAATGGGTCTAAATAAAATATATATAATAATGGACTGAGTGGACATCCTTCTCTAACTCCATGAGTAATGTTCACTTAGTTTCCCATCCCTCCATTAATCAAGGGAATTGCTCTCGCATTATTATGTAGTAAATCTATCCTGGTCACAAAAGTAGGAGGAATCTTGTAATAAAATAAAGTGCAAGAAATAAACGTATGAGGTATTCTGTCAAAGGCTTTTTCCTGATCCAATGACATAAGGTAGCCTTGTATAGCACCCTCTTCCCCCTGTTTAACTAATTCTCTCATCAATAACAAATTATGTTGGATTAATCTGGTTGGTACTGTACAAGTTTGAGCCCATGATGTAAGTTCAGAAGCTGTACTGATTTGCCTATTATGTAAGACTTTCAACAATATTTTATAGTCAGAATTTAGTAAACTGAGAGATCACCAATTGTTCAAATCAGATCGATCTCCCTTCTTAAATATCATTATTTGTACAGCAAGACAAAAATGGAAATCAAAGTGTAAATTACCCAAAACCCAATTGTAAACCTCTACAAGAATCCCTGATAATGTTTCTGAAAATGTTTTATAAAACTCTGATGGTAAGCCATCAATACCAGGTGCAGTGTGCCCTTTTAATTGGTTAATAACTATCTCAATCTCCTTAACAGTGAGAGGTTTAAGAATATCCCCTCTCATAATTTTTATTCAATTTAGAACTTCAGTTTTTGAAAGTAAATGCTCCATTTCTCTGTTATCAAGAAAGGGGGCCGTATACATCTCTTTCAAATAAGTAGTGACAGCCTTCATGGTATCTGGGCCCTCAGAAACCAAAATACCATCATCAGTCCTTACCATTGTCATAAAACGGTCGGATGCACATTTGGAACAGCTTTTAAAACCATCACCAAATCCAGTTTTATTTTTTGAACAAATTCTATGTTCATTTAACATAGCTGTAGCTCTAGAATACTGAATTTGTATCATATCATGTTTTTAAATTACCCATTTGAGCTGTCAGTGCAATATGTTGTGTACTAATGATGGTATATACTCTATATAGCTGCTGGCGAAATTTTAGGTATGTCCAATACTGCTTATTATGGTACCTGGTAGAGTAGGCCTGAAATAATAACCATAATTTCCATTTGGTGTCTTCCCACCAGTAACTAAGGTTATCATATAGCACAGCCACAGACATCCTTGCTTTTAACAGGTCAGTGACTGATTTAACAACTGTGACTCCTGCCAATAAAATCGTGTTCAATTTCCAATAATGAGATCCATAAGTAGGACCCTGCTGTCCTCCCAACACCATGTGAAGAATCATATGGTCTGAGGTTTCATATGGAACTGTCTCGGCTTTATGAATATGAGAGGTGTTTTGTGTAAACAAAAAGTCTATTCTGGTAGATAAGGCACCTTTATGAAAAGTGTGTCCTCCCTGTAAATGCAAGTTTCAAAAGGAGTCTTGCAAGTGGCACTGTTCAAGTTTGTCCTTCAAACAGTTATAATCACAAAACAACTTATTTGTGGAACCAACCTTATCATTCCTATAAATTACACATTAAAGTCTCCCACCCAAAGGATATGTTTAGTTGTAAATAAATCAGGTTTGATTAAATTAAAAAGGTCAACCCTATCCTTTTTCTTAAGGGGAGCATAAACATTGATCAGTCGCCAACCTTCCGCCTTATAGGAAAAACCTAATAAGAGTGCCCTCCCTAGAAAGATGTCCACCATTTTAGAAATCTTGAACCCATCCCCCCTAAACAAAATACCCACCCCATCACAGAGTTCTGTACCAAAAGAAAACTAGGAGGGGCCCAACACCATAGTTTCTGAGCAGCTCTCACCAAAAAATCGATATTTAGTTTAGTGTCCTGTAACGAACAAACAACACATTTTAAAGTGTCTAAAACAGAGAGGGTGACTAACTTACATTTAGCATTCTTAATGCTGTTAACATTCACTGTGGTGAAGCTAAGCAGTGAATGAGGTGTAGAAGGAAGGAACATGGATATAGCTTAAGGTGGTTTCTTTAGCCTAGTACTTTTCCGTACCCTAACTCCCATTTTTTTCCTCCTATTTGTATCAGTACCTTTCTCTAGCACATCACCATCAGATTCTGAAGTATGTTGGGCCAAGGAAGAAGCTTCAGAATCTCCTCCCTGTTCAGATTCCTGTATGCTTCTAAAAAGTACTGCAAAACTGTTTTGCAAGGGCAAACCATCATCTTCCAGTACATTGGTCTTAGCAACTTTAGATCACGGCCTCGGCTGCCAAATACCTTTTTTTCATGCTATATTTTTTAACAAGAAGGGGGGCATATCTGTATTTACTACTTCGTCCATTTGTTCCACTATACACATGTCAGACATAACAACTGCAGCTGAAATAGCAACCTGTTCTTCAGGAATGGTAGTACACGTATCTTCAGCTACCTCAGTCTCCTCTGGGGGAGCTGAAGGTGCTGGAGGTGGTGGGGAATGGGTGTTAGGCCTTGACGCTTCAGGTGGAGGCCTCTGCCCAGAGGTCCCTTGTTTAGCCATACTCTTTTTTGTGCTTCTTTTATAATAGAGTCCTGACTAGTGCGATCAGTATGATTGTGTATGGCCCAAGGGCAGGTTCTATACATGTGACCACTTTCTACACATAAATTGCATTTCATTTCTTCTTTACAATCAGAACTGTAATGACCAAAAGATCGACATAGGTTACATTTTAATCTGTCACAGTCCGAACCCATATGAGTAAAGGCCCCACATTAGAAACAAGTCCTGGGCTGACCAGGACAAACAATGACTTCTTTTGTTCCCCAAAAATTAACTGTTTGGAAGATGTACTGGGCCTAAACTGTTATTTCTTAAATGTACCTCATACTGCCACCCTCCATACCATAGAAGTTCCTCATCAAAAATAGGTTGAGGAGAACCAATTATATCAAATTTTTTCTTTAACCAATACCTAATACCATGTACAGAAACAGACTCATTCCTAAGTATAACAGTCACATTTTGAAGGGAAGGTTTAGTCAAAGGATGTACATGAAAAGGTATCCAACATTCAGTATATTTCAAGGAGTCATATTTATTCCAAACTCTATCTAAACCTTGTGGGGTATTAAAACTAACATCATAAATATTAGAACCAGACACATGTATTAAGGCATGTATTTTGTTAGAAAAAAAACCTAAAGAGAGTTTCAATAAGGTTCTGCCAACATAAAGTTGGTGTGGGGCCATTTTTAAGCCACCTAGATATTCAGTTCTTACAGCATTGTGTCTCTGCAAGGGGGAAAGCCTGAAAAAGGGTCATTCCTCCTAAAGCATTTCCAAACCTCTTTGGATTTATCAAACAATGATTGTTGCAAGGAAGGCAGATTCAGATCTGGATCAGATCCATCACCCTGTCCTGCTGCCTGCGGCTCCGAGTTCTCTGATTCTGAAGATGCTGAGTTCAGAAGCTAGGGAAAAACTTTCACTGTCCCACCATGTACAGCTTGCTGACAGTCCTCACAAAGGGAATCAATGGTGTTTTCATCAGGCAGCTCAGTACACACTGTATCCGAGTGTACGGCTTCTCGAGGAGATAATTGTCCCAGTATCGGGCTGTGAGAGGGATCAGGGATCCATATGCCAGATGCACCACTCTTCCAGCCCGCGTTCAAAAAGGAGTGTTCAAGGGAGGTTGGGGAAATCCCACATTTAACAGGGAGAGTCATGTCTAAAGGTCTCCCTTTCCTCAAACCAAGTTCTTGAGAAACAACACAGGTATGTGTTTGATTGGTAGCCACAGTTTCAGTGGTAGTTTCATGATTAGAAACAGTGTCATTTTCCTTCCGAACTCGTCCAGTAGCTGTCACAGACTCCTCTGCCCTCTCTGTGACTCAGGCGGGTGGAATTTGTTTAGTGCTACTACGTCATGGGGCTGATTCGAGGAGCTCTCAGTTGGAGTATCCTGCATTTCATCAAGAACAGGCAAGTCTTTCAAATACAGTGCAGCGGCATGTAACACATCGAGATGAAGTTATTCAATCTGTGCTTCAACTTGTCCCAGTAACTTAGTGTTTTCCTCTGCTACATGTCCAAACTCCTTATATCTCAGGTCTTTATTTTGTTGCAATATTTTTGACAATCAAGCTTCATCAGATGAAAAAAGACCCGAAGGAGGACTCGCAGATTCTTTTGCAGATAGTTTTGCTTCACTAGGTAGTTCGGACTCAATCTCCATAATTCCATTCAGAACTTCGTTGGTGTCCTGAGCAGGACCTATGGGTTGGGAGACCTGCTCATCCACAGGCATGCCAGCAGAATGAGCATACAACACTCTTTCCTCCATAGCAGCAGCTCCCCCTACTGACAAAGAATAGGGGAATTTCCTCTGTGTCCTTGCCAATATTCTCCTTCCCACATTACCGGTTCACATAATTGCCTAAGGCTGTGTGTGGATGTTGACATGTGAAATGGCTGCCACTACACTTACAGTAACATCACTAACAGTATAGCATTGCTTGTAAAGTGTTTTGGGATACAATGTGCATGAAAAGCACCATATAAATGCAAATTGTTCCTTTTCTTCTTCTTCTTCTACTGCTTCTTCTACAGCCAAAAAATGCTGCTTCATTAAGTGCTGAGGAGAAAGAGTCTGGCTGACTATGTCAAATTATGTAGTGTTGGGGCATCAATCAATGGCCCTATGACAACTGCCTTTACAGCTATAAAAGGCCAACTGTGCCACTAAGTGCTGAAGAGTCAGGCTGGCTATGCCAAATTAAAGTAATTAATTTTCTGACATCTAACAGTGTCACAAAGACAAATGCCTTTACATCAGTGAAAGGCTAACTGTTTTACTAAGTGATGAAGAGACAGAGTCTGACCGACTATACCAAATTATTTAACGTCAGGGTGTCTAACAATGGTCACATGATGAATGCCTTTACAGCCACAAAAAGCTAACTGTTTCACTACTGTATGTGCTGAGGAGACATTGTCTGGCAGGCTATGCCAAACTATTTAATATCTGGGTGTCTAACAATCACCCTTAGACAAATGCCTTATACAGCCGTCAAAGATTACTGTCCCTCCTGCTCTCATTGTATGCAAGTAAGCAAATTATATTCCAACATTGTAACATTTCTCTGTATTCTACCCCATTGGTCACTACCCCCAAGGTTGCACCGGGAGAAGAGCAACTTGTTGCTCAGCATGCCTTCCTGGTGAAACATTTCAATAAATAAATGAGAGATTACCTGTTTCACTAATTGCTGAGAGTCTGGCTGGCTATGCCAAAATATTTAATGTCACGGCATTTAACAATGTCCCTAAGACAAACGCCTGTACTGCTGTAAAAGCCAATTGTTTCACTAAGTGCTGAGACATGTCCAGCTGGCTCTGTCAGATTATAGTACAGTAATGGCTTACACCACCACTAGATAAGCTGAGGTTGGTGTAGTGACTCTTGGTGTGACCTCTCATCACTATCTCTGTCTCCTATGTTCCCTCACCACTAGTCTCAGACCAAAATCCCTTTCACCAGTTCCTGCTTGACATGTCCCACTATTTTCTCTTATAATTTTTTGACTCAGGGTCACATAGCTGATCTTCTTCTTGCTCCATTTAGAAATCACTTTAACAAGAGCCTCTGAATATATAAGGACAGGCAAAATGTCAGGGCTGGAGGTCTGATTTGAATCCCAAAAACTGTCCGCTAGTGATGTTGCTACTTGCTGCTGTCTATATAATAGTAGAACAACCACAACAAATAAAAATAGACCACATGTTGTTCATCAGAATTCATGACAGGGGTGAAATTGCTAAGGTGATTTTATTTATTTTACTATGCACAGTGAATCATGTAATTAAAAACAAGTCCACTTCCTTTGGTGTCAGGGCAGGGTGATGAACAAGTCCTCTCAAGAAAAATCTTTCCTTTTTAAAACTAAATAAACAATTTTGAAAGAAAGAAAGAAAGAAAGAAAGAAAGAAAGAAAGAAAGAAAGAAATGCTGAGTGTTGTGCTTCAAACAGAAAGCTGATTCTTCTAGGAGGCCAACTCAGCACGGCAGTACCAACACATTTAGCATAAGTATGTGACTTGCTGATTCAGTTTCTAAGTACTCTATTTTATTTTTATTTTATTTTTATTATTACTTGACTTAAATGTGAAAAAAGTAAGCAGTGCATTGATTTGATTTTTTGTATGTGCTACCTGCTGCTAGGCCACTAGTACTACGCTGCTGGGGAAAAAGAAATGCTTCTTCCTTGCATCTCATACTAGCTACTGTACCTGAGAGCATCAATTTCAGTTCAACAACACAGACTGAATCAGAATAAGAGAACCCAGGCTGTCCTGGTGATCTGAGCAGACTCCTTCATGTCACTACTTTCACCTTCTCTTCTTGGGAAGGGCAGCAAAATACATTAAAATTGAGGGTTTTTTTTTTTTTTTTTATTTTCCTTACTCACTCCTTGTCTTTCCTTATCTTATTCTTAGGTCATCTTCTCTATCGAATCTTTATTTTTCTCTCCCATTCTCCCCTCAAGGACTCAACACTTGAGTCAGGCTCCCTCATCTCGTTTCCCATCCACTCTGCTGTTAGTCCATGATGAACCACCAAATCCATACCCAGTATTTATCTTTCTGTTTTCTTTCCAGTCCCTTGTGTGGCTGACTGGTCTAGGTTTCTTTTCTGAAGTTAATCTAATTTTCATCCATCTGACATAGTCTCAGTCAGGTAGGCACTATCACTAGAGAAGCTGCTGGACAAGTTTGAGAGAAAGCAGACACACACTCTCACTCTGTCAGGGTTGGGAGTGCAAATGCATTGATCGCATAGTGACAAGACAATCCCACTACTTACTGTACCCAACTGTCTCAATGGTGGGGCTGGGAGGACTCTAGAGGAATAAGCCTCACTAGACTGATAGCTTCAGGCAGGATCATGAGTTATGCTGTTCCACTGTAATGTACAACATAACAGCAAACACCATAATTTTTCTGGCTACAGCTCTCAGACTAGCTGTCCAATTTGTCCTTCCACAGTCCTCCTTACTAATTAGAAAGCTTGGTTGAACTTGGTGATGAGATTAGATGCCATCACATCAGAGATATGAGTACAGCACAGTAAACTATTTGAAGCAAGCTACCCACCCTGATTTCAGAACTAACCAACACAATTTCAGAACTGGTAAGCCAGGTAGGGTAGTATATTACCATAAGTACCCTACCAGGTATAAAAAATGTATTATACAATGGCAAGAAAGAATCTTGGACTGTGACTGGTCAGTTTGGGGCTGGACCCATGGTGTTATCCCAGAATAATGCCACAGGTCTACTGTCAGCAATGTGAACCAATTAATCATTGTTTGGACTGTGTACTCTTTTTTTGCATCTCCTCTTAAGAAACAAAAATATTTTTCCACACTAATAAAAACATTCTTTAAAATTATTTTTTTATTTTATGTATAACAACAAGTCATTGTACATTACGAAAAATGCACTTAAAGGTGTGAGTTGTGCTGGGATAATGCCACGCATGAGGCATTGCATGCAGTCAGCCTGTGGCCTCGTGCCCAGCTCCTCCAGGCATGGCGTTATCCCAGCATGACACACACCTTGTCATGCATTGTTCATTTATTATCGAATGTACCCAATCTTGGTACCTGACAGGAAGCCCAAGCCTATAAATAATACTTTTGAAGACATACAGTATGAGTACTGGTTTTGCTATCAGTTTTAGGTTCTAGTGTGCACTGTGAAACAACAAAGAGCTAACATCATGTATAGCCACACTAAATAACACTTTTTATTTAATCTTTTTTCATCTCCAAAGCTACCCTGCCTGCCCCTTCCTATGAACACCCCAGCCCTATCACTCTGCTTCTCATTCTCTGCCACAAGACTGTGGGGACTGTCCAGTCACCAATGCGGGGCCTGCAAGGGGTTGGTTGTCATCTTGCAGTCAGGGAGTTTTTCCACCAGTTTTCTTCCTGAGTCCACAATGTGTGATTTCTGCCATTGTGGAGATGCCCTCAGCACCCTGAATGTGGGTTTCCTTCCCTCTCCTGGTGAAGTCATGTGTGTTGCCACCCAGTTGCCTCTGGATGGCAGTCAAATAGCATACTACAGCAACCTCCATCCCTCCCTGAGGGAAGATAGCAGTCCCACAGACACCCAGTCCTCCCTCACCTTGTCAACTGTCAAGTGACCCATGTCCGTTTCTGAACTCAGGTCTCCATCAGGGCAGGAGGCGAGGTGCATGCCACCTCAGCCCTCCATGTTACTGTGCCAGCATAAGTAATACTTTTCTTTTTTAATTAAGGTTTTTATGCTCCAGGACTGACCAGGTGGCTTCTTCAGCCCTGTCCAACACTGTTTAAAGGTAAATACATACAGGTTTGGGTTTTCAGTTAAGACTTTTGTATACAAGGTAAAACAGGAAGTGGCTAAAAGCTATTTTGATCAATAAGCTTTCATTGCAAAGACTTGTTTAACAACATTTTTCATTTGTTTCTACTTTGTTGGTACCAATATTAATGAATTCTCAAAAGTGAAAAAAAGTAAAACTTGTGATAGGACAAAACATTTGTTAGCTGGAAACTTTGTAGAGTCCTATTAACAGTTCAGTGATGTTTTATTTGTTATTGAATATGAAAGTGCAGAATGAGTAGTTTGATCAAGGGACAATGAAGTAGCCTTCTTACAAAGATTGGATAGTACTGAGGATATTGTAGGAGTCAAGCTGCTCTTTTGCAGGGTTTTCAGTGGTTTTAGTTATATACTGCATGGGCAGGGTTGTCCTGGTTGTGGATGCTGGCAATGTTGTGCTAGTGGTCCTCCATGGTGGTACTGTGTACTTACATTTTACCTCAGGTTTGTTTGGAGGATGTTATAGATGGTGCATTTCATTCTGTCATTTGACTGCTTGGCATAGTGTTTGAGATGTGTTTCTGAATTATAGCCGACTACAGCCACGGTGTGGCTGTACTGTACAATAGTATTATTCAGAACCTGGCACCATGTTGCTTAAATGCAGTGACTTGCCTAGACTTGGTAGACCTGATGTTTATGATTTGTTTGCATTATGCCTGCAATGTACTGCTCTGCAAGTGGTTCTCAGCTAGTTTCCATCTGGTTCTATGTTTTTGTGTGGCAACTGAAAGAGTCTTAGTTGCTCAGAATGGGTTTTTGATGTACTGTATGCAGCAAAGAAACTTCCTACAGAATGGTTCTTGATGCCAGACTGTGTGTTAATGCTAATATTTTTTGTTGCTGGTGTGTCATTTTGTCCACCCTGATGGATTTTGGTTTGTGGAGCAGTGGCTTGAGTTATGTAATGAAGGCTGGTGTAGTCATATTTTTGTATAAAATCACTGTTCAGCAAATTTGCTGTATTTTCTTTGTCATATTGTTAGAAAAAAACCTGTATTTCAAACCACACTTTGTACAATAAATGTAGTACTCTTACTGTAAGAAAGGTACCAGTGTTTTACAATTTGTTTAAATCAGCTGTTTGTACAGAACATGGTTTAGGCATTGGAATGTACTATTCTTTGCTCGAAGATTTAGATATGTATTAATGTGCCTGAACTTAGAATATTTTGCTGTATCTAGATTTCTGGACTAGGATGCTGTTGTAAATATCTGTTAAGGTCACTTGGAATATTTACTAGATTACCTCTTTTGTATTGATTTCCATCATTTTGTTTTACTGACAGGTAAACATTTGACAATAGTTGGGATATTTTTCTGGCTGGCAGAGTCTCAATTCTTGGATCATTTTGTTTTTCCTCACAGTAGTTTTTTAGCATTTTAATAGCCAGTGTGGCTGTTATTTGATATTTTCTTTCCCTTTTGACTTGTAAAGCTACTATATCAGTATTGTTTAAATTCAGAAATATTGGTACCCCAGTTATGTTTATTGACTGAATGTCTCTCTCTTCCATTTTAGAAACCTCATCAAAATTGACTTGAGAAAGTAGACCAATGGTATCCTCAGGTAGGTTCAGCTCAAAGTTTATTATTGTATAGCAGGAACAGTTTTTCTCCTCTCAGCTTATAGTTTAGTTCTGGTCACAGCATGTAACTGTGGAACAATTGACCTGCTATTTTTTGGGAAAATTGTTACCTTCTATTGTACTACTGATGGTTTAAACCGATGGTCAGCACAATTTTGATATTATCTGGTGCTCAGTTACCATTTATAACAGTTTAACTGCTTTTTTTATTGTTGTTGCTTTTCTGCCAAGAGGAAGGGGTGGTGCTATGATCCACATATTTTCTTCTTGTAAAACAGACTATGACAAACAGTTTTAATGTAGCTAAGGGGGATAGCAATGGCAGTAACGTGGAAAAGATGGCAAATAGAAAAAAAAACTATGAATGAAGTACTTCACTTACCAAAAAAATTGGGACAGCCAATGAACATTACACACAGCAAAAAAGACAATGGATCTCAAGCACTAATCCAAGCTGAACCAGAAGATACTCCCACTCATAAGGAACAAGGATATTGGGTGTGGATGCAGCCATTTTCTAACACAGAGGAGTAGTATTACGAGAAATATAATTTGCTAAGGAAAAAAAAAAGACAAAAGAGCACATGCTGTGGTGTAATTGTACTATTCTGTGTCTCAGACCACCAACAAAGCCATTAAGCACCTGATCTTTAAACCATTCCCAGACCCTCCACACATGCAAAGAGCCAGGAACAGAAGCAGCATGCCCCAATGTGCAAGATGTGTGCCATCATGGCACTCCATGGTATTCACAGTGAAGACTTGGGTACCCTTTTCACCCAGTCCCTGGCCTGAGCATCTTGCTATGTGGGCAGGTGGGATGGGGTGGGCCAGAGGGTGTGGGGGACTAGGTGTCTGATTCTGAGGCAAATGTCTTCAGTACTGAGAGTTCATAAAGGAGTAGCTACTATGCCTGTCTAAAGGCTGCAGTAGTGTCTATGCATCCACTCCGCTTGGCCACCCAGCAAAATTCTGGGCCAGACTAATCCTTTCTCCCCCCAGCCACAGTCCTAGCAGCCTCTGTAGTGTGTTGGGCATATCACTGACATGAGCCAGAATTCTTTACAAAAATATATTTTTTTTCATTGGAGGTAGCACATTCTTAGTTGATTGCCATATAACAAGCCCTGTCCTCTGTGCTGACTGGGGATCAACTCTCAATCCAGCATCAGCATCTGATTAGATACAAACACCCAATTTCCATCTTACTCATCTAACTGTGAGCCCAATGTGGTCTGAAAAGTCAAGGAGGGGTTGAGTGTGACCCAGGGTATTTGAAGGCAGTTAGTTGTTCCAGGGGAAATCTCATCTAGTGACTGGATGTTCAAAGGGTTAAAGTCCTCAGCCATTTGGCAAGCCTGGATTTGGACCCAAACAGCATAGCCTTAGTTTTACTGGTATTAACTAGGAGTGGTTCATGAGGAAGTACTGCTTGGTTGTGTAAAACACCTCTGTGAGGCTGGAGAATTAATTAGCTGGGGTCTTAGCACTATAAAAGATAGTCACATTCTCTGCATATAGAAGCATATGGAAACTCTTGCACTCCTTGGGGAGTGCATTTACAAATAGAGAGAACAGAGTTTTTCCAAGTAATGATCCTTGAGGTACCCCACTTTTGGCACTCATTCAGTTGGAATTGGACATCTGTGCAGATCACTTGAGTTTTCCCTTAGGGATAATTACAGATCCAGGATATGGTCATGTCAGAAAACACAGAGAAATGTAGTCTGTTTAGTAGTGTACTATGGTCCAGTAGTTCAAAGTCCTCTGCCAGATACACAAAAATAATGCCTTTTAATTTTCCCTCATCCATGCCTTTTATAACATGGTCAGTAAAGTATGCTAAGAAAGTAGTGGATCTGTGGCCCTTTACAGAATCATGTTGGCTGGGAGAAAGCAGGTTATATTTAGATACTTGCTTGAAGATTTGTTGTAAGAAGATCTTTCCAAGTGTCTTACTTAAATGAGAGAGGGCAGAAACTGGACAATCTTTGCAGAGAAGTGTAGGGTCACCAGAGTTAAATTTCATGACTATCCTGGCTTGTTTCCATAATGTTGGAACTAAAAAAGAGGTCGGGGTAGGTTAAAAACTGTGGCTAGAGGTTTACTGATGTAGTTGGCTATTAGCTAAAGAATCATTGATCAGAGACCATTGCTGCTAAGACTGCCATAGTTGGGGAGAGGCTTAATGAGATGATGGATCTCATGGTGGGAGGTGACCTTAAAGTAGAATTGAAGGATTCTGAGGTTATCAGTTGCTTGGTTGTTGTGAGCAGGTTCGGGGTCTTGGTCTATCATCTAGCCCACTAAGTGACATTGATAGGGTTAATGCCCCACCCTTGATATATAGCTTGATGGCACTTTGCTTATTCTTTGGTTTGATAAGGAAGTTCACTGAAGATCAGTAATTGTGGGGGTTCTTGACTTTAAGGTTTTTAATATAGGCTGTCTTAGCTTTTACCTCCTGTTTACAAAGGTTTCACAGCCTTCAGTAGTTGTTTCAGGAAGGGGACAAGGGAGAGACATTATATGCCATCCACAGGGCATTTATGTCTTTGATTTTGCTGAGTAGATTTTTAGATAGCCATCTAGTGTTCCCAGCCCTCATGCTATGTGCAGTGACAGGAAAGTGCTTGTCCAGGATGGAACATAGGGCCAAAGTGAGGAAACCCAGAGCTGCATTCACATTGGACAGATTGCAGAGGAATGACTAATCAACTGCTTTAATGTCAGAAAGCAGGTGGGATACATTGCATCTAAAGAAGTCTGTAAAGTACTCTTGAGGGGAGGATGGTGGTGTTTACAGGAGCAGATGCAAAAAGTTGGAGAGTGGTCACCAATGGAGTCAGACAGAGCCCCTGCCTGGAGGACCCAGTGGTCTCATTTTGTGAGGATTCAGTCCATAAGACAGTTGTTTGAAGATTTATGGCTGAGGTGGGTGGGGATGGTAATACATTAGGAGAAGGTGAGCTGCTTTAGCTGTTCATTACAGTCAGACTGGGTATCTTTGATCCAGTCATGATGAAGTCCCTTAACATGAGAGCTTCCTCATAGGGAAGCAGTGATCCTTGCCCTGAATCAGTTGAGTGAGATCAGATAGACTGTCTTTCTGCAGGTTGTAAGAGAAGCCAATAGATACCATTATAGCAGAGCCAACTGTGAGTTTGGTAATAATCCATTCACAGATAACACTGTTGGTGGTGCTGCTAGAAATCAGGGTTGCACTTATGACCTTAAAGTATATAATATGGCACAGCCTCCACTTTTGCAGCCCTGTCTTTTCCTGCCTAATCATTATAAAGACCAGATATGGCAGCTGCAGTTAGGAATGGAGGATTTTAACCATATTTCAGTGACAACAATGACATCTGGGTTTTAGAGATAAATCCAGGCTTACAATTTGGAAATGTTGGATAGAAGACTGAAGACATTAATTGAAACACTTTCTCACCCATGTCTATTAGCCCAAAGTGGGTCACTGTGGGTGAGGGAAAGATAACCAGGCTAGGGTTGCTTCTCATGCCTCCAGGCAGTAGATTATTTTTGTATTTATTGGCCGAGTGATTTATTTATTTATTTAATTTATTCAAAAATTGGTAATGGTGAAAGGTACACTGAGCCAGGGCTTGTTTCCAGGTGTGAAATAGAGATAATGGAAAGAGGATACAATATATTAAAACCTGCAGCAGAGAAGTATTCTAAAGATCAAGTGTAAACAGTGAACAATTCAACAATATGCACGTGTAAGTAACAAAACATGGTGAACAGAAGTTGGTTCTATGAGCAGCATCAGTTAAAATGATAGAAACAGGTTATTTGATTGATTGATTTATTGACTGATTGATTGATTGAATTATGTTTGTGTGTACAGAATATATTTGAAAATTGGTAACGTGGAGAGGCACACTGATTCAAGGCTCATTTCCAGGTGTAACCTAGTGGAAAGTGAAAACTGATTGAAAGGTTGCTAGAAATAAGTGTAACAGTTCTAATGCAGCTCTCAGGGGCAATTCAATTTCATTTTCAGCAACAAGAAAATGGAGTCCCCCAGGATAGTTAGAGGTGACTAGTATGAACAATGAAAATAAACTTAAACATAGAGGATTGTCTATGATCGCTCATACACAACAAGGGTATTTTTCACTCGAGAGGTCTCCATGGTAACTGGAGACCTCAAGAGTGCAGCTTGAGAGGTCTCATTACCATGGAAACCTCAAGAGTTGAAAAATACACTAGTTGTGTATGAGCGATCATACACAATCTTTTATAGTGTATGGTAGCTCGTAAAAAGTCTGCCCTTACTTTTCTTTAGATTCCAGTTTGGTTTTCTGTTCCTCCAGCCCGTTTCACTGCTGCAGCCATTGTTAGTGCATCACCAGTCGCCCAATCACACATGCGCACCCCGCTTACATGCATGCGCGCACACCTTCTCGGTGTTATCCTGCACTAGCTACGTAGCTAGTGCAGCACAACAGCTATGATGACGTAGCTAATGCAGCACAACAAAACTGTTGGGAGCATGGATTTCCATGCTCAATAGCATTCTGCCATACACTATAAACATGCATATCCCCAAAAGCTACAGGAGGAGAGTAACTATTGATACGGAAACAAATACAGTTTACAAGATATGAGGGTGTAATACTCCTTTAAATAGAATGTTTTGATTCTGCACTTAGTGTAGACTTATCTGAATGCCCTGATCACTTAATTACCTAAGCATCCATTGTCACTTGAGGTTTGAGCAATGTTATATCCATCATTAAAGGACCACCTGAATACCAACATCTGATGTAACTGATCACTTTTTTCTATAGCACTATTTGCTTTCTCCACCCTTGCTGGTCTCTGCCATACTGACCACAGCAGACAGGTCACCCTGACTTCTCCTAGGCCTTACCTCACCACTCTTGTTCCCCAAGAGCTCTCCCCCTGGCATAGTTGGTGGGGTTGTCATCTCAGGCATGGATCTGGTCAGTAGTGGTGGTGTTGAATCATTGTGTGTGTGGCCTGCAGGCAGCCAAAATCAGCCAAGTAGCCTGGTGGTATTTTCTACCTTAAGTTTTCTCCCCTGGCTTCCTGATATCAGTGCATGGACAAGGACATGGGTGTGTGCTGTGAATATGCCACACATACATTTACACCTGCACCTGGCCCTCTGTAAGGTGGCTGCATGCTGCACCACCTAGCCTAGTTTAAGTGGCAGCAAAGCAGCAATACACACTGTGCCTTCCATCCAGAAGGAGGAGAGCCATCTTCGGTTCTCAATCCTCTTTTCCCAGGCCCACCCCCTAGAGATCCTGGTCCATTCTCAAACCCAGGTCATCACTGTGGCAGATGGCATGGCAACCACTCATTCAGTCCTCCATGCCACTTGGCCAGCCTTGTCAAATCCCATTGAAGTGTTTTGTTTCTGTTACCCATGCTTTGATTAAAATAATTGATTTACTACAGAGGATCCAAGACAAGGAATGGTTAGAATGTTCCTAAAGAATGGCCATGCACTGCTCCTGAAAACTTGCTAAGACTACATGACATAAGAAAAAAGCTGACATTAAAATGCTTGAAAAAACAGACTTGTTGCTAGTATATGGGGAGATGTGGGCACTGGCAAACCTAGAAATGGAGAATTACACAATTAGTTCTGTCCACTGGATGGTTACTCAGCGAGAAGCCAGTCACAAAATACCTATAATGCAGTCCTATAGGTCACATAGGTATCAACTGCACTGTGTAACAACAGCTTGCTCCCTTCCCTCTTTAAAGAGAAATTTATTTATTTACTTAGTTAGTTAGTTAGCTATTGTTGACCGGGTAAGTACACTAGACAAATCCTGCCTATTTTCAGGCACAACCCGGAGGAGGGGGATGCAGATGAATGCCAACTGACCCTGAACCAGATTAAGACATTGGTGGTATTTTTGTGAATGAGGGAAATTTGGCCAGAACATCGGGGAAATTCCCCTACTCTGTTAGTGGGGGTGGGATGGGGGGTTTTGTACACATATTTATTATTTCTGTTTAAATTTCCTGTATGCTGTAATACTTATTTTTGCTTTCAATTTTTATTATGATTTGTATGATGCAATTTATTTTGTTCTGAAGTTTTCAATAAAAAATTCCCCTACTCTGCAGGTGCTCTGTGGCCAGTAGAGGGCTGTGCTAGCTCTGCTGAATGGCAGAAGCAGTGCAGTGTTGTGTGGAGAATGTCGATATTATGGAGGCTCCCGTTTCTGGAGCTATGCGAGACATTCAAGAGGAAGCAGTTGTCGCCCCGGAGAAAGGGGCGTCTGAGCAGGAGATGCTGGATGTTGCGATGGAGGAAACCGGTGAGCCACCGGTAAGGGAGCTTTTTAATATTCCTAGTGTTTCGAGTTGTTCTCTGGTCTCTTCCTGTATGCCGTGTGACTTGGGAACTTCTGTGTCAGCAGCTGTTGTTGTTTCTCCAGATGCTTTTCAAGCTCCTGCGCTTCCGGATATGGTGCTGGGTCGCTCTGAAACTTTGGAACCGTTTTTGGCCAAGGATCAACATCCTTCTACTTCACAGGTTATGAGGCGGCAATTTGGTTTAAAAAATGCTAACCCTGATGGATTTGGGGACTGGTGGGCGGAGAGTTCTCTTTCTTGAGCCAGATGGCTCCAGACATCTTCAGGAACGTGGATCCCCGATCCTGACTGGGTGGGAGATACAGCAGTTTCTACTAAGCATGCCAACTCTCTGAGCTCAGGTATTGAGACTGGTTTCTCTTCTAAAAACACTGTTAATGGTGCGCACCTTCTTTCAGAGGAGTCCGAGGCCATTTTAGACCCCAGTACTTCCTCGGGAGGGCAAGGGGTACTTCGGAGTCTGAAAAAGGTTATACAAATACAGGAGGTTCTGAGCAATTTAAAGGCATTCCTATGGCTGACTTGTTCAAAAACAAACTGGAACAAGCTCCCAGGAGGAATGCAGTCAGATTAAGATATAGAGGTGGTCTTGCCACTCACCCTGACAGATATTACATGGCTAATACCTTACTTAGGGGCTTTATGACTTTTTTGCCTTCTGATTTGTACACTTTAATACATGTCTCTGGGGAGGATTCTTTTGATGTAAGTTTTAGACTTAATCAAAGCCTGGAAAAATTTTGGGAAAAATATTCAACCCTGAAAAATACACCTCTGTGGGTTCCTTTTTTAGCCATTCCCCTTACTAGGCCTCAAATCCGGAATGTTACTATTATGTTCCGGAATGAGGGGGTAATGTTAATGACATCTATCATTGGTTACAGAACCACTGTGACATACTCGGTCCCCCTGAAGCTTTGTTGGATTTAGAAGGTATCTGGACCGGAAGCTGGAAATTTAAAGTAAAGTTATTTTAGGTGAAATCAGATATTAGTCATCTGCCCAGCAGCTTCTTTTTAGGTAAGGATAGAGGAGCATGCTTCTATAGCAGACAACCCAGAGCATGCTATAAATGTGGTTCTCGGACTCATATTAGCAGCTCATGCGATATGCTAAAATGTTCATTATGTGGGGGATATGGTCATTCTATGGATTTGTGTGAAAATATCTTCCAATGTAATCTATGTGATGATAAAGGGCACGCTTTCCATCAGTGCCCCTGAGCTAAAAGAAATAGGAATGAAGGTTGGGATCATGATGAGTTAGTGATTCAGGCTCAAGAGAAACATCAGACTCCTTTGTCCACTGAACCCACATCTTTTTCCTCTGCATCACACCCTGTTATAACCAAATCAGTTTCCAGTGCTGATGGCATTGGGCCTACAAGAACCCTAGACCAAGTCCCTGTATCTGCTCATGATTTGTGCTCTACTCCCGATACTGCTAATCATAATGTCTCTAACAGGCCAACTATGCCCCCCTATATTTTAAACTGTTAAAGGGAGGAGATTCACTAGATCTTCACTGAAACTTTCCACTCCCTGTCCTATTCCTACCACAAACATTTTCTCTCCCCTTCAGGACGATTTTGGGGA
The DNA here is from genome assembly GCA_016271365.2 of Neoceratodus forsteri. Taxonomy (NCBI): domain Eukaryota; kingdom Metazoa; phylum Chordata; order Ceratodontiformes; family Ceratodontidae; genus Neoceratodus; species Neoceratodus forsteri. Next base: position 847,238,898 of record CM057450.1, on the reverse strand, counting down.
TTCTGACTTAGAATCAGATACCCCTCACAGATCAGAGTTGGTTACTGAGGATCAAGAGAGCAGATCCACTGAACTCTCTAAAGACAAAAAGGGAAAGAAAGGTAAAAAGAGGAAAACCAGTAACAGTTTGAAACGTGGTCCTTGCTAAAAAAACATTATGGCTACTCTAAAGCTGTTGTCATTTAATGTCTGCAGTTTAAAAACCTATAAAAAACAGATTTCGTTATTCTCCTTTTTTAAGTCTCTTCAAGTTGACATTATTTTTGTTCAAGAAACCCGTCTCTCCTCACTTAATGAGGTAGAACTTCTCAGAAAGCATTAGCATTGGGGGCCTTCTTTTAGGACTTTTGGTTTGGAAACTGCAGACAGAATTGGCATTCTCTTTAAATCCATTCACTTTCATATTTCTCATCTTATTGATGTTAGACCTGGCAGAGCCTTAATACTTGATGTATCCCTTAGGGATTTTTCTTTTCGCATCATTAATATTTACGCCCCTCAAACCAAATCAGCTAGAACTGAGCTGTTTGAGGAGATTAAACCTTTATTTTCAAAAAAACATATTAATTGGGGAGGAGATTTTAACTGTACTTTGGATACTACCTTGACAGGAGTTGCCCAGAAAAAATGTACTGTGACTCTAATGCTCTATCACAAATCCGCTCTGGGGCTAGTATGCCGGATGCTTTACATAAACTGCACCCTACGGGTACTGGAGCTACCTATCACAGATTTGTTTACGCTGCTTGTATTGACATGTTTTTTTTCTCCAAACATTTGTTGCCCATTCTTTGTAAATCTCAGCCTTCGGAATTTTCAGACCATAATATTCTTTTTGCACTTTCAGCTTACATTCTCTCCCTCCTAAGATTTTTTCACCACATAATCAAAAGAGACTGAATATGTCTCTCCTTGATACCCCTTCCCTTTCTTCTCAGATTCTGTTTTATGTTCTTATGACTCTTTATTGAATTAGTGGCTGGACACTAAAATGGAGCTAACATACTAACATACTAAAATGCCAGCAGAATAGGGCTAATGGTCTTTCCAGTCTGCTCGATTGGTCAGCCCTCACCCTGGGTGCTGACCTTGCTGCCCCCTTGCCTTCTCTGGCTTCTCCCTTTCCAGTTCCAGATATTCTTGCTGCACTGGATTTTGCTTCTAGAACCCTTCCCTTGTACCTGTCCCAGCCCCTCTTGAACACCTCCACCATCTCTGCCTCCACTAGCCCCCTAGGCAGTGCATTCCATGGCTCCACCACCCTCTCAGTGAAGTAGCACCTCCTCCTTTCTCCCCTGAATCTTCCCCCCTCCAGCTTCCACCCATGCCCTCTAGTTGCCCCCTCCTCCTTCCTTCGAAGCACCCTGACTGTTCCTCCCCTATTTGCTCTTTTTATGTACTTGAAGACCTCTATCATGTCCCCCCGGTCCCTTCTCTCTTCCAATGTGTACATATTTAGCTCTTTGAGCCTCTCCTCATAGGTCCTGTCCCCCAAGCCCCAAATCATTTTGGTTGCCCTCCTCTGGACCCTCTCCAGGAGTTTAATGTCCCTCTTTAAGTGTGGCTTCCAAAACTGCATGCAGTACTCAAGGTGTGGCCTCACCAAGCAGTTATACAGAGGAAGCATCACTTCCCTCCTTCTGGAGATCATCCCCCTAGCGATGCATCCCAGTATCCTGTTGGCCTTGGCTGCTGCCCTCCTACAAGTCTCCGAGTTGTTCATCTTGACATCCACCACCACCCCCAGGTCCCTCTCAGCCATCGAGACTTGTAGCATTTCCCCCCCCAGGGTGTACACTTGGCCTGGGTTTCTGGCCCCCAGGTGGAGTACCTTGCATTTCCCTACATTGAACCTCAGCTTCCACTTTCCTAGACCATCTTTCCAGAGCCTCCAGGTCACCCTGTAGGGCCACCCTCCCGTCCTCCCCATCCACCACCACCCCCAGTTTTGAGTCATCCGCAAAGAGACTCATTTCACTCCTGATTCCTGTCCTTATGTCAGAGATGTAGGTGTTGAACAGGAGGGGCCCAAGGACTGATCCCTGTGGGAGCCCACTAATGACCCTCTTTGGGGATGAGACTATCCCGCCAACTACGACCCTCTGGGTCCGGTCCTGGAGCCAATCGCCTATCCATCTGATCATCTGGTTCCCCACCCCCATTTCTTCCAGCTTATCCAACAGGCCCATGTGAGGAACAGAGTCAAATGCCTTGCTGAAGTCTAGAAAGAGGATGTCCACTGGTCTAGCCAGGTCCAAGGCACTCATCACCCAGTAATAGAACTCCACAAGGTTTGTCTGACATGATTTCCCCGAGATGAATACATGCTGTCTATCGTCCAGGCACCCTGACTTTTCCAGGTCCCACCCTAGCCTCTCCTTGACAATGCCCTCCATCACCTTGCCCACCACCGATGTCAGGCTGATGGGCCAGTAGTTCCCTTCCACCTCCCTTGATCCCCCTTTGTGGATAGGCACTATATGTGCCACCTTCCAGTCCTGGGGCACCCACCCTGTCCTCAGAGATGTGGTGAAAAGCTCCACCAGGGGTTTTGCCAGGACATCCACAAGTTCCTTCAGCACTCTGGGATGTAATTTATCCGGCCCTGGTGCTTTCTCCATCTTAAGGGAGCTGAGGGCTTCCCTCACTCTCTCTGCTGTGATTTCCACATCCAGTACCTCTTCTCTCTGCTTAGCCCTCCTCCCTCCTGCCAGTGATGCCTCCCCCTCTCCCCAGACCTGCCGATCGGTAAGGGTCCACCCTCCTCAGTACTCTGTCTCCTCCCATGTATGATGCAGCACCCCCATTTTCCTTGGTGAAAACTGAGGTGAAGTACTCATTTAGTACCTCAGCCTGCTCCCCCGCCGGGTCTTGTGCCCATCTCTCCCCTGATTTAATCCTGCTAATCTGCCCCTTCACCCTTCGTTTTTCCCTAGTGTATCTAAAGAACCTCTTGTTCCCTCTCCTAATTTCCCTGGCCAGGTTCTGCTCCTTCCTTGCCTTAGCCACCCTCACCACCTTAGTGGCCCTTCTAGCCATCAGCTCATACTCCCCTCGATCCCTTTCACTCCCTGAGCACTTGAATTGCCTATAGGCTGCCTTCTTTCCCTGCACCACCTCCTGGACCTCCCTGATCCACCAGCAGGGTTTTTGGGCCCTACCGCATTTTTGTCTTACTCTTGCACAGGTGCTGGTAGCATCTTGCACCCCTCTCCTGATGAAGAAGCTTATACTCTCCTTTGGTAAAAATCAGGCTAATTCTAACTATTTAAAATATCTTCTTTTACGAAATCAGTTATATAAATTAATGTCTTTTCCTCCTAGTAATAGGTATAGTTTTACTTCTCAAATTTTGGAAATTAAAAAACAAATGGAAAACCTTTCAATATGACAGAGCTAAATCCTTGGAAATTGAATTTAAATTTGGTACTAGGAAATCGTCGGCTTCAGATCCATTTGAAGCATGTAAAAAGAGGTTAGATAACACCCTTATGACTCAGCTTACCTCACCTATAGGCACTTTAGTAACCACATATTTGGAGATTTTAGCAATAGTACAACAATTTGTTAGCAATTCATTTCACGATAAATCTGAACAGTCTTTTCCTGCTTTTCCTGATTTACTGCCCAATTGCATCAGGTTCCTATTTCTATGGTAATTCCATTAAAACAACCTACATCTCCCAAGGAAGTTGAGGTTGCCATATCTCAGTTGATTAAGGGTACTTTGCCTGTGTTGGATGGCATCGCCAATGAGTTTAATAAAACTTTTCTGCCCTATATGCTTTATTTTCTGCCCAAAGTTTTCAACTTTCTGTTGACCTCTTCTTCTTCCCATTCTGGATTTAATACCTCCTTACTTTATTTTTTATATAAATCAGGAGATAAAGCCTTGCTATCGAATTGGAGGCCATTCAGCTTATTAAATAGTGACTATAAAATTTTTGCTAAAATTCTTAAGAATAGATTATTATTGGTAGCGGATTTTCTTATACATACAGACTTGTGCCATTCCCAACAGGCGTATTCAACATAACTTATACCTTCTGCAGGAGTTATTTGAAGTAAGCCGTACACATAAGATATCTGGATCTGTTGTAGCCTTGGACCAGGCCAAAGCCTTTGATAAAGTTTGGCATGAATATTTATTTTCCCTACTTCTTTATTATGGCTTTCCGAAACCTTTTGTATTTTGTATTTCTACCCTGTATAAGGGTGCCACTATTGTACCTATGGTTAATGGTCTTTTTGGTACAGATATCCCCTTACTATTGGGGTAAGACAAGGATGTCCCTTAAGTCCTCTTCTTTATTCTTTTGTTTTGGACCCGGTAATAAGACAAATTCTGTGAGATAATAACATTGTCGGCTTGGCCCCTTCACCTACATTACTCTTGAGAAAGTTACTGCTTATGTGGATGATGTTACTTTGTTAGTTCAGGATATTCCCTTCCTAACTAATGCACTACAGATTTTTTCTAATTTTGGGACTTTATCTGGAGCTCAGCTTAATATGGAGAAAAGCTTTTTCATTTTTTCTCTAAGTTCTACCCTTCCGGTTCATTTGGACATTTGGGGTATTCCGGTTGTTTCTTCTCCCCATAACATTTTGGGTATTTGGTTTGGTGCTGGGGATTTGGCATCTTATAATTGGGAGAAACAGTTATATATTGGAGAGTTTAAGATTCATCACTGGAAGGGATGGAAATTTGGGAAGAGAAAAAAAGTTATGATTATTAAACAATTCTTGCTCCCTGTTTTTTTTTTATATTTATGTTATATCTTTCCTCCCCCACTGCATCTGGAAACTAGACTATTTAGTCTCTTTTTTTCAGATGCTTTGGGGTAATAGATTGAATCCTGTACATCGAGATATTACTTATTTACCTATTAATAAAGGAGGTATGGCCATGGTTAATCCCATTTTTTTTTATCACTCCCTGTTTTTTTTTTGTTCTTTTTCTTATTTATGGACTCCTGCCACCATGACTTGGCAGTTATGGTCACAATTTCTGTGGTCCAGGTATCTTGACAATTGGTCTTTATTGCCACCCAAGATTCTGTTAACTGATTTTTTACCATCATATGGTATTTCTACTTTAAAAAAGATGCAATAGTGGAAAATCTCTTTTCCAAACGTACTCACTTTTAACAGGAAATCGTTTTATAACTTAATTGTATTTGATGTTCAAAAGAGTGTTCTACTATTTCCAGAAAGTGTGCCCTCTAAAATGCTATTTTCTCTCAGGAAGTTAACAGATTTTAGGATTCCCCCACATATCTGGGATATTGTTTGGTTCTCTATGCAAGGAAGGTTGGGAGTCAGAGGAAATTTAAAATATAAGCCCATTATGAAGAGGTTCTGTTTAAGATCTACCTATATAAACTGTGAAGAATCTATAGTACATTTTTTCATCACTTGTCCCTATAGTCAAACTTTTTGTCAGGATGCTGCCACACATTGGAATTTGCCCTTTTCATCTCATATTTCCTATCAAACCATGGTTCTTGGAGATTATACAGGGATCTGGAGATTGTATCACAAAAGTACTTTGAATGTTTTTTTTTTTTATCCAATATTTTTTATGGCAGGCCCGATGTCAATTTGTATTACAGCAACAGACAGTATTATACAGTACCATATTTTACAGATTGAGAAATGGTTTAGCTTCTGTTAAAACTAGAGATATTGTGAAGTTTTCTATGGATAAAGTGGACTCTTTTTGGCAACATTTCATTTCTTTATGATCTTTTGTTATATTGTTTGTTTTTTATGTTTATGAACCTTGTATAATATTGTGATATTATCATTTTTTTTTTGTGATGTTGTGTTTCTTTTCAATAAAACTTCCCCTACTCTTTTTGATAAGTGTCATGGGATCTTTAACATCCACCTGAACTACCACCAACTACCACCAATCCAGGCAGATGGGACCTCAGTTTAACGTCTCATCTGAAAGACGGCACCTCAGAAGTGCAGCACCCCTCTCATGCTGCACTACAGTGTCAGTACTGGGATATTAACCCATGTGCCAGATGTAGGAACTGATTCCACAGCCCTCTGATCTCCTGGCCTCAGAGGTGAGTGTGCTACCTCCTGAACCACTGACACTGAAAGACAGAATCCTTCTTGCTGGTGAAGAGCCACTATTCCCTCCCATTCCCCAATCTATGACTGTAATCCCTGGTGCCAGTCAGGACGCACACCCTTAGTGGTTTGAGAGTAAATGGTTCATCACAATGTGCATTTCTTGTGCCTCAGGGTTAGGCATCATCATATCTCTCATAAGAAAGATGATGGGACACAGTAGGTTGCCATCTATAATGAAGTCCACGTTGAACCATACATGGATGAATGACACGGAGGGTCAGAAGAAGCTGGTTGCATGAGTATTTTTCAGGAACAAGCATTAGGACAAGGGAAGAAAAGATTGACCTTTCACCATGCATGGCGTGACAAAGTAGGTGCATGTCCACTTGGAGTGGTGATCCCACACTGTAATCTTTGGAGTCATTTATAATAGCCAGAAATTATCAAACAGTGAGATCCCTCCTAAGCCTGTCCCCTGCACCACAAATACTCATATGGTTTTCGGCTGCTTCGTCTCTCAGCTACAGAGAATGGGCAGCAAGTGAACAGTACGTAGTTTGCATTACTGAGGGTAGCCTCATTCATTCACAACTGTCCCCTTCCTTTGTGTGATTTCTGTCATCAGAGCCACACAAGTGTGATTTAGGGTTGTTACCTGCCCTGATTTTGTTAAGGTACTCCTGGTTTGGGAGGCTGTCTACTGCCAAAAAAAATGGAAAAATGCAAAATGCCTGGATTTTAAACTAGAATTTTTTTTCTCTCTTTCTACAAGAAGTTGTAGAAAAGTAAGACATCATCAATCAGCAGTGTTTGGTAGTTAGTAAAAAATCATATGACATAATTTTTTAGCAAAAATAAATTTCTGACTTCCTGAGATTCACACGCATTGCATTTTTTTGTTTTCTCAGATATTGTTAAACAGTTTTTACAGCTAATTTTATAATTAATGACTCACCTCATTAAAAATGGCCTCCACTCAGTTTTCAAAAATCTCTTCTGCTGAGGTTACCTGTTGAATGTACATGCTAGATTCATAATGTAGATGTATTAGGATGGTGCTACCACATGGTTCTGACAGTAAATAGCACAATACTCTGCCAAGATATTATATTTTTTATGTATTTACAAACCTCAAAATCCCATATCTTGATTCAGGAATGAAAGAAAATGAAAAAGAAAAATGTGTATCTTGATATTTTTGCCAGATGAACATTACTGCTGAAATATATTTTACTGGCGCGGTAGTGCCAGTATACAGTAGTTATGGCGGGGTGCACAGTTCTGTGTTAAACATGAAATTTTGAGCCTTCATAATTTTGTAACTGTTCAATACATTTACACAAAATTTGGCTTGCATAATCTACAGGAATACGTCTCCTAATGTAGCAAATGTCATGTGAATACATTTTGTCATTTCTGAGATATGCAACAGCAAAAAAATCCTAAATTTACTATTTTTTGCCATTCTTTTCATCACACACAGCTCAAAAATGGGTTTATGTAGTGGTCTGAAATTTTAATGGTAGACAGTGCTCGGGGCATAGATGTGTCTTTTGAAGGTTTGGCGAAAACGTTTTACTTTGTTCAAAAGTTATTAAAGTTTGTTTTTTTCCCATTATTTTCTATGGTGAATGTTAAGTGTCCCAAATGACAGTGACTTTTTTTGCACATTTGGTCTTTTATTCGCAAGTAAGCTAAATTTGTGAAAGTACGGTAGTTAACTTTTCCCAAATTTACAAAAGTTTTACAAATTTGTGAAACTTTCACAAATTGTGCGAAACTTCGGCAAATTTGCAGAAATAACTACAAAAATTCTGTTTTTTTGCCACTTCACTGCAAGTAAACGCTTTGGGCTTTTGGCCTGAAATTTGCAGTATACAAAGGGCTTGTCCCACAGATGTACCATTTGCTAGTTTGATCTTAAAAATGTCATCGGTTACATAGTTATAACATTCCAAACTTAGACATTTCTCATAAGATAATGTGGAGGTCAATGTACATTTTGGCAGCTATATCTTAAAAAACAGTTAAAGATATGTTTCCATGGTTACTGAGATATTGTACCATTTGCAGTACAAGAGTTACTTGGAGTGACTCTAGCCCTGTGCTGTGCCTCTACAATTATGGGTACACGGGAGCATGGGGCCCTCTACACATCAATATCATTATGTAGTAATGGGTGCACTGTGCCCTCCATTGTACAGTAGTGGGAGCACAGGGTCCTCCACAGGGAGAAGAGAGTTCATTACATTGTCTCTACACTTTGTTAATGCACCATTAGGGTTGAACTGTCAAAAGTAGGGAAATATGACCTTAGGGTTCCAAAGCCTAAAACCCCACTCCCACTCTGCATGAAGGAACAGGTAGTCCAAGAAGGGAACAAGTCTTTTGAGCAATCAGTTTAAATGCTTCATTGGCAAGCTTTTAAACTAGTCAAAGGGGGAGGCACTGATAAGCAGCAGAAAAATCCCAGCCTCTCCCTACAAAACAGGGTACTAAATGAGAAAAAGACAGAGGTAGAAAGGTCAGTGGGGGATGCTGCAAAAGAAGATAAAGCCATCAAAAAATGGAGAGCAATGAGTACCAATGCCCATAGTCTGGGTAACAAGCTTTCTGAATTAGTGGCCTTGATGGAGGAGGAAAATCTGGATAGCGTGGCAGTCACAGAAACATGGTACACACAAAACCATGACTGGGACGTAAACATACCAGGATACACTATCTACAGGAGGGACAGGGAGGGTAAAAGAGGAGGAGAAGTAGCTCTTTACATAAGGGAAGGAATAAATGCAACAGAACAAAAGGGTAAACAGGGAAGAGAAGAAGGACTGTGGGTAAATTTGGAGACAGGCAATGGCACCACAATCCACACAGGGGTAGTATACAGAACCCCTTCTCAGGGGGAGGAAATGGACAAGAAAATGATAGAAAGTATACTTAGAATGGCAGAAAAAGGGGAGATATTGCTGATGGGTGATCTGAATATGCCAGATGTTAACTGGAGTGCAGTTGCAGCAGCCACTTCGAAGAGTGGTGTTATTCTAGATGCCCTACAGGGGACATGCCTTAGACAACTAGAATTGGAGCCCACTTGAGAGGGAGCAATCTTAGACCTGGTTCTCTCAAATGGAGATGGACAGAGGATCACAGATGTAGAAGTGGGTAGCCATCTGGGAACTAGCGACCATCGAACAGTATGATTCACAATAAACGCAGCAATAGAGTCAAGCCATACAAAGCCAAAAGTGCTGGACTTTAGGAGGGCTGACTTTGCCAAAATGGGTGAGTGCCTAAGGAATGCACTAGCAAATGGGCAGGAAGGAGGGGCAGAAGAACAATGGGGAATAATAAAAAGTGCCATCACAGAGGTAACAAGCCTTTGTGTGAAGCAAATAAACAAAACAAAATGATGTAAGAAACCACTATGGTTCTCACAGGAAGTGGCAGTGAAGGTTCAAGAGAAAAAGAAAGCATTCAGGAAGTACAAGAAATCGCAGAAGGAGCAGGACAGAGAACCGTATCAGTTAAAGCTAAAGGAAGCTGGGAAGGCAGTCAGAACAGCAAAGGCCCAAACTGAGGAAAAGATAGCCAACTCAGTTAAGAAGGGGGAGAAAACCATTTATAGGTACATCAGGGAGCGAAGGAAGACCAAGGGAGGGATAGTGAGGCTTAATAAAGGGGAGGAGGGTGTGCAGAGGGAGACTGTGAAAAGGCACAGATACTAAACAAATATTTTTGCTCAGTATTTACAAATAAAGGGAGGTACCTAAAACAAACAGTAGAAACACTCTGGATACAGAAGTTGATACCAGCCCATTTACAGAAGAAAGGGTTATGAAAGAACTCTTAAAACTGAAGGTGGACAAAGCAATGGGGCCTGATGGGATTCATCCCAGTGTAACCCCTTTTTTACCCAGGGTTACTAGAATCCCAGTAAGACCTAGTGGTAGGCAGGGAAGGCAGCTTGTGAAACTCCAGTTAAATGGGTTTCACACTGTCTCACTCTGTCCTCAGTCACAGCTGAGACTTGAGAGATGAAATCATTATAGAACTATCACAGCTGCATGAGCCACTTTGGAATCTCCAGCTCAGGGAGTGAAGTTTAGAACTTTGTGAAATTCAAAGGGAGTCTTCAGTTTGTCCTTAAGCAAGAAGGAAGCATTAGTCTGCAGTTTGATCTCTCACTAAGAAAAAAGGAAGTGTTCCCGTATTTTACCTTTTTTTAAAGTGGTGGAGACCGCTCCCCCGGTCTCAGTGCCCCCCTCCCTCTGGGGGGGAGGAAAGTTCTCTGTGGGTTCCAGGGGCAATCCCCTTCTCCCGCCCTGGGAAGGAAGCTGCCTGATTTAATTTCAGTCTGTTCTTGTATAACAGCAAAGGATACAGTACTTTGCCTGTGGGGCACCTGCAACGCATGGGTGAGTGTTTGGCTCCATTTGAAGGGGCAAACATCTTGCTTTCTTCAGTTGGGAAATACATGTGGACTGCTATTTGGGAGGACTATGTCAACTAGGACAAACAAGTAGAGCAGTCAAACAGTTTAAAGTTTTAAATGGATTTAAATTTCGCTGTAGAGGGGGTGCTTCAGGTCATCCACCGTTCAATCTACATTTTAAAGTCTAAAGTTTTCTGTGTGTCTAGAGAAATGGCCGGGTATGGGCTGTGGGAGCTGGAGGTGGGAAAACCCCCCATCTTTAGTAACCAGGTCCACATCTACGGATTTCTTCTGTGTTTTTGCTACTTGCCTCATGCACTTGGCCAGTGATGGGGTGGGTACCCAGACGTGGGTCGCAACTTGAAAATCTCTCTAGGAGTCGCAGTCTCTAAGTGGTGTGGGGAGCCACAGGATGGGAAAATTACTCCTTGTTGGATGGGAGTCTCCTTGTTTGATGGGAGTTTCGATTGGAAGTACGAAAACAAATCTCTCTAGGAGTCGCAGACTTCAAGTGGTGTGGGGAGCCACAGTTTGGGAGTCTCCTTGTTTGATGGGATGTCTTTCCAAGTAAAGTTTGGGTTCATTCTTCAAGTGGACCATCAGTCGAGTGGCCGGCAGGGGAGCTGGGCCAGTCGGGCTATGTATCCAATGCACATGCAAAGTCCGGGCTGAGTGCCTGGTGGGTCCAAAGCCAGACAATTGTAGTAATGTGTTCATTCCTCAAATGGACCACTGTGTTTAACCTCTAATCTGCACATACAGTAACGTAGCCCTTTGGGGGACCATGCAGTGCTTTGTTTATGTTCAGTTAATTAATAAATAAAGCCACACTGAAAAATTCCAATTCTGGTTCTGGACATTACAGTTATTGCTTCCTGTAGTTGGATTTACTTGGGTGCCCCTGTGCAGAGTAGCCAAACCGAGGTCGCTTGTGCCAGGTAACCTCATCCTTCCCCGAACCCGTAGATATATATATATATGTATATGTTACAAAAATGGAGGCACCGCTTTGGATTTGTTTGGGAAGGAAGGTGCTTGGGCAAGTAGGCTAGCATTTTGGCTATCTGGCAGTTGGTAACCCAAAAAAGTTGAAGCAATTTCCATAGTGTGTGCTGTGTGCTGTGAATCTTGTGCTGCTATTTAAAAAATGCCAACTGTTTACCAAGGAGCTGTAAAGCCAAAGTGTGTGTCCTTGTCCTGCATCAACATAGTTTACAGCATTTGTCAGTTTTAAAATAAAGTTCTGTGAAGGAAAGTGTGGAAAACTAGGGGTAGCAACAGAGAACTTATGCCCTGGACGTTGGAAATGCTTTCTGTGCAATACTAGAGACTGCAGAGTTAATGGCAATGTTACATGGTTGAAATGGGCTTCCGCCGTGAAGTCAGTTGAAGAAAAAAAAAGTGCATCTTTCAGTTTAAATTTGCCTGCTCGACGATCGCCGTGAGGAGAGGAGCCCTCATGAGGAAGAAGAGGCTCATTTGCATGGCGTCGTGTGGTTGGTCAGTTTGCCATTAGTCCCGCCCCTCAGCCAGCTCTTCAGAGTCTGCTTCAGCATTCGAGAAGGAGACAGAGAGTAGTGCGTGTAATGGCACTGGAGGAGCGTTCACGAAGTGTTCAAAGCTCTGTAAACAGTAAAAAAGTGACTTTCCAGTTAAAAATCGGGCTCAACCCACTTATCGATCGTGGGATCAGTAAATTGTATGGTTAATACTACGATCGCAGAGACTGCCCACCCGTTTGCAATCTGAGGCCTTCAAAAATCTGGCTGCAGGCCATTTTACCCCATCGCAGCAATCTGCTACAATAACTGAGTAAACGATTTAAAACTGCTCAAATCAGTGATTTTCAGAGAATGACATATAAAATGTGTGTGCAGCTGTATAGTCGCTTTGCAAGTAGCGATTGTGTGATGTCCTGCTGGCAAGTGCAAGTCTGTAAAGCCATTAAATGTGTGCATAGCAATGAAAGTAGCCTCAGTTTAAAGTTTGCAGCCAGAGAGAGACTGTGGGTTGTAAAATAAGTGCAACACTAGTAGAAGCAGGCAATCCTGTGCTGAAACCTGAAGTTTTAAAAGGGACTGTAATTAAATGAATGTTGCCAGCATGTGAAAAGTCCAAGGAAAATCCTGTAAATGTGTGAAAAGCCAGAACAGAGCAAGTTGTGCAGTTTGAAATAAAATTTATTAGTAGCTGATGTAAATCAGGTGCGCAGTGGCTTGACCCAGAGTCCGAATGTTGATGCACAGGAGTGCTGCCACCGCCATTACAGGGTGGGGTAGTAAAGTAAACACAGCAGCAGAGGAGCCATTTTAAAGCTACAGAGTATATTCATTTAAAGTGGGACTTTCAGTTACAGTGAACTTTTGTTTGTTTTTCTGCAGTTATGGCCTCAGGACCAGCTCGTTACCCGGATCATGCCCGGGTTGCAGTAACAACAGCAGTAAATAGATTGAGAGATACTGAAAATTGGTGCTATAGAGGGCAACTCCCTCTTGATGTGGCAATTCCTAATTATCCAATGCGTGTATGCCAGATGTGCTTGAGTGCTGGAAGGAATGGCTTCATGATTCCTCACTGTGCTGGATGTCTACAAAAATATGGCTTGTATAAAGCACCTCAAATTCGTTTGGCTCCCACATGGACACAACTTCAAGAATCTGCAGTTGGCAGCACACAGCATCAGGCGGAGCCTGTGGAGGAAGGTCCCTCGGGAGAGTGTGGCACAAAGTTAGAGAGTGCAGAATTAGAGACTGAATCTGAAATTGAAACATTGGATGCTGGATCTCAGAAATCAAGTTTAGATAAAGCATCAATAGTCCCCTGGGTGGGAGGGCCTAGCCCAAGTCTCGAAGGTGAAGATGAGATGCAGGAGGCCTTTGAATGAGAGGTGTCGACCTCCGCTCCCAGTGATGAATGGATAGCCTCGGGAGTGAGAACTACTGCTCACTCCTGGGCTCAGATCCTCAGTGAAAAGGAAGATGAGGGGGAACCTATGTGGCCTTGTGAGAAAGGAACGGGTACACAACCTCAAGATCTTGCCTTGGTGGAATGTGTTCAAGAAGGTGGAGATGCCACTGCCCTGGCTTCACCAGAAGAAGAAGAAGAAGTCAGGGATCCGTTTTTAATTTCATTGAGGATGTGAAGCTGGCAGAACCAGGACTGGCCACCCCCAAGCCAGGCCAGCGGTCTCAGATTGACCAAAGCAAGTAAAGAGGAGAGACTGGTTCATAGAAAGGCCAATGAAATCTTTGGTATGACCTTTCCTACCTTTCCTCGGAGAGTCTGGGAGGAGATTGAGAACTGCAGGAAATCCTGGATCTGGGATGATGCAATGAAACATGTGCATCCTGGGGCTAACCAGCATGTAAAGAATAACTGTTCACGAAAAGTATACACAGTGGAAGAGGCGCAGGACACTGTTTATGGACAGAGTGAGAATAGTGGGCCGGAGGAGGCGTGAAGTCTCCACTGTGTGAATTATGTTCGTCCAGACAGAGTAATAATTCAAGCTCCTGACCCCCTCTACTATTGGCCTCAGTGCAAGGACCTCCTAGTAATTAAGCCTGTGCCTACAAAATGGAGAGCCAAGCAGTGGTAGTCAATACTGCCACACTAAGACTGTGAAGTGCCCTTATTGAACTGCCAATATGAATAAACAAGGAATCAGGTGCCCCATATTCTTCAGTCCACAGTGTACTGTTCTGTTCAGCAACCATCTACTGGTACCACCAGATGACTTCAGATCCAGAGAGGATACCAACCCAGCTGTTTCCTGTTCATCGCCTGGTAATCGGATGACGCCGGACCAGCTGTTTCTCTTTTTGTTCCTGTTCTAAGGTTCCTTCTCCAGTTATGACATCAGCCCAGCTGTTTCCAGATGTGCACTCCTGTGGGTTCCCGGAAGATGTCCGCCCAGCTGTATCAGAAGAAATGCTGCCAGGGAGAGTCTTCGGAAGGGACCAGGTTTGTGAAATCCAAATACTTCAAGAGGCTGGTAAGTCCGAAAAAAACCTTTTATTCCATCTTTATGACATTGCAATACACACCCTACACTACAGACTTCAAACAGTGTGTGAACTGTCCACAAAGACTCTCCCCTTCGGGATTATTGCCTTAAAGAACTATGCTTCACGGGGCTGCAGCCCAGGAGAGAGTCTTTAATGGACTGGCCTTCGGGCCTTGTAGTCACTAGTTGGGACATTTAGGGCATTCCATCCCCCCCAAAGGTGTATTGTTACCAAAGTCATTACTGTACTTTAATGTAAATACTGTTTTTCTACCTTTTTCTAAAAAAAAAAAAAAATTTCTTTTTGGGATTGTTCAGTGCTTTTTCTGTGTGGTAAGGGTTGTTATTGTCATTGTTGTTGTTTAGATAGACTGTACATGCCGATTAGGATGTGTTTTTTTTTGGTTTTTGTCTTTTATTACAGGTGTTCGTGGAAGACAGAAGAGAAGACAAGAAGAGGAGGAGGGTCTCATCGGAGTCCCTCGTCAGTGCTTATGGTGTAGAATTTAAATGTACTGTGTTATTATTGCTAATGGTTGTAGTTGCAGGCTGTCCAAGGTCAGGGAGGTCCCCTGGTTTTTGTTTTTGTTTGGGATGTTATGTTAGAGGCAGATAGGTTTTCCCTAGAAGGTTAGGGGGGATAGACAAGCTGTGGTCCTGAGCGGCCATAGGGATTGCAGTGCTGATCTATCAGGGCTATGCTCTGGACGGTTCTACCAGAGCCACTAGGTGTCCATAGTAAGTGGATAGAGTAGAGGCTGACATGTCAGCTATAGGCATCTAGGCCATTAGTGTTGCCTGCCTGTGCTTGCACATGGTAGGAGGGGGCCTGATCACCCCCTTCCGCAGGTAGCTCATAGCGAGGGATAGCCTAAGGCCGGGTGCATAATGACTGGGGACAGTCATTTTCCTGGTCAAGGGCGAGTGTAACCTCTTTGTTACTCGGGGTAACTAGAATCCCAGTAAGACCTAGTGGTAGGCAGGGAAGGCAGCTTGTGAAACTCCAGTTAAATGGGTTTCACACTGTCTCACTCTGTCCTCAGTCACAGCTGAGACTTGAGAGATGACATCACTATAGAACTGTCGCAGCTACATGAGCCACTTTGGAATCTCCAGCTCAGGGAGTGAAGTTTAGAACTTTGGGAAATTCAAAGGGAGTCTTCAGTTTGTCCTTAAGCAAAAAGGAAGCATTAGTCTGCAGTTTGATCTCTCACTAAGAAAAAAGGAAGTGTTCCTGTATTTTACCTTTTTTTAAAGTGGTGGAGACCGCTTCCCCGGTCTCAGTGCCCCCCTACCTCTGGGGGGGAGGAAAGTTCTCTGTGGGTTCCAGAAGCAATCCCCTTCTCCCACCCTGGGAGGGAAGCTGCCTGATTTAATTTCAGTCTGTTCTTGTATAACAGCAAAGGTTACAGTACTTTGCCTGTGGGGCACCTGCAACGCATGGGTGAGTGTTTGGCTCCATTTGAAAGGGCAAACATCTTGTTTTCTTCAGTTGGGAAATAAATGTGGACTGCTATTTGGGATGACTATGTCAACTAGGACAAACAAATAGAGCAGTCAAACAGTTTAAAGTTTTAAATGGATTTAAAGTTCACTGTAGAGGGGGTGCTTCAGGTCATCCACCGTTCAATCTACATTTTAAAGTCTAAAGTTTTCTGTGTGTCTAGAGAAATGGCCGGGTATGGGCTGTGGAGGCTGGAGGTGGGAAAACCCCCCATCTTTAGTAACCAGGTCCACCTCTATGGATTTCTTCTGTGTTTTTGCTACTTGCCTCATGCACTTGGCCAGTGATGGGGTGGGTACCCAGACATGGGTCGCAACTTGAAAATCTCTCTAGGAGTCGCAGTCTCTAAGTGGTTTGGGGAGCCACAGGATGAGAAAATTACTCCTTGTTGGATGGGAGTCTCCTTGTTTGATGGGAGTTTCGATTGGAAGTATGAACACAAATCTCTCTAGGGGTCGCAGACTTCAAGTGGTGTGGGGAGCCACAGTTTGGGAGTCTCCTTGTTTGATGGGATGTCTTTCCAAGTAAAGTTTGGGTTCATTCTTCAAGTGGACCGTCAGTCGAGTGGCCGGCAGGGGTGCCGGGCCAGTCGGGCTATGTATCCAATGCACATGCAAAGTCCGGGCTGAGTGCCTGGTGGGTCCAAAGCCAGACAATTGTAGTAATGTGTTCATTCCTCAAATGGACCACTGTGTTTAACCTCTAATCTGCACAGACAGTAACGTAGCCCTTTGGGGGACCATGCAGTGCTTTGTTTATGTTCAGTTAGTTAATAAATAAAGCCACACTGAAAAATCCCAATTCTGGTTCTGGACATTACAGTTATTGCTTCCTGTAGTTGGATTTACTTGGGTGCCCCTGTGCAGAGTAGCCAAACCTAGGTCCCTTGTGCCAGGTAACCTCATCATTCCCCGAACCCGTAGATATATATATATATATGTATATGTTACAAAAAAATTCTAAAAGAACTAAGGGTAGAACTAGTGACACCACTGACTACCCTCTTTAACAAATCATGGGAGGATGAGGTGGTACCCGAGGACTGGAGGAGGGCAGATGTGATTCCCCTTCACAAAAGTGGGAGCAAGGCAGAAGCAGGAAGCTACAGACCTGTTAGTTTAACCTCAGTGATAGGAAAAATGATGGAATCACTTCTGAAGGAAAGAACTGTCGAGTATGTAGAAGCCAGAGGGGCGCAGGACCCTAGGCAGCATGGATTCACAGCGGGAAGGTCCTGTCAGATGAATCTGATAGATTTTTTTGACTGGGAGACCAAAGTAGTAGATCAGGGAGGGGCTGTGGACATGGCCTACCTAGACTTTAGCAAGGCATTTGACACAGTCCCACACAAAAGATTAATATACAAGTTAGCCAGCCTGGGGTGGGTCCCAAGATGACAGCCTGGATAAAGAATTGGTTGGAGAATAGGACACAGAGAGTAATAGTAAATAGAGTCCACTCAGAAGAGGGGTTACAGTGGGGTACCGCGAGGTTCAGTAGTAGGACCGGTCCTCTTCAATGTCTTATATTGACATTACAGAGGGACGGGAAGGAAAGTATGTCACGCTGCAGATGACACAAAGATCTGCAACAGAGTTGATGCACAAGGTGTGGTGGAAAGAATGAGAAGGGACTTGGCAAGGTTAGAGGAATGGTGAAATGTACGGCAGCTTAGATTCAATGCTAAGAAGTGCAAGGTAATGCACCTGGGAAACAAAAACCCAGGGGAAGAGTACACAATGGGGGGTGAGATACTAACAACAACAAAAATGGAAAGGGACCTGGGGGTAGCCATATCAGATGACCTAAAGGTGGGCAAGCAATGTGAGAGGGCAGCAAGGAGGGCTGGGGGGATACTGGGATGCATAGGGAGAGGCATCACCAGTAGAAAACAGGAAGTTATTATCCCTCTGTACAGACAGCTGGTCAGACCCCATCTGGAGTACTGCATACAGTTCTGGAGACTCAATCTCCGCAAAGACATAGACAGGATGGAAGCTGTCCAGAGAAGGGCAACTAAAATGGTGCAGGGTCTGCACCGGAAGACATATGGAGAGAGACTAAAGGAGCTTAATACGTATAGCTTCGAGGAAAGGAGGGAGAGGGGGGACATGATAGAAACGTTCAAGTACCTCAAGGGAATCAACAAAGTCCAAGAGAGCAGCATCTTTTTCCAAAAAGAGGTGTGTAAGAACAAGGGGGCACAATTTGAAGATAGAGGGGGGTGGCTCAGAGGTAATTTAAGGAAGTATTTTTTCACAGAGAGGGTTGTGGGTGCATGGAACGGCCTTCCGGAGGAGGTTGTGGAGTCAAAAACAGTGGTAGAATTCAAGCATGCATGGTACAGTCATAAGGCCATTCTAGGGGGTTGGGGTAGGAAGAAGTAGGCTGCTGGTTAACTAGGATCTGCAGTTTATCCAGTAGGTAGGGAAATGGCCAGACTGGGTGGGCCAAGCTGTCCGTATCTGCCATAAAATTCTATGTTTCTATGTTTCTATAATGGGAACTTAAGGTTCCCAAACCTTATACCCTACATCATCCCTCAGATGCTAACCCTAACACTCCACACCCACTATGCATGTAGGAACAGGTGTGATGGGTGTGCCTCAGCATTTCAAACCCTGATGTTCACCCTATTCTCTCATTCTGTACCCATTGTAGCTTACTTAGTCTTGGAATGGGGTGAGCATTAGGGTTTGAAATGCCAAGGCACACCAGTCACAGCTGTTCCTGCATGCAGGGTGGGGTTGGGGTCTTAGGGTTGGAAGCTGAGGGAAGGGGATGGGTGTAGGGGTTGGGAACCTTAAGTTCCTCTCATGCCTATTCCTGCATGCACAGTTTTAGTGGTGTCTTAGGCATGAGAATCCTATGGTTGCAGTTTCCTACTTTTGACACTTCAACCCTAATGGTGCACTAACAAAGTTTTTTTGCAATGAATTTTCTTACTTTTCAGATAGTTTATTTGTATCCTTATCCCTCCCTCCATAACTGTCCTTATGTCACACTAAGAGCACAGGGTGGTTCAGGCCCTGCGCTCCCATGGTCCATCCTGTTCCTTACTTTAGTGTGGCATTGCAGGGTTCTTTGAACCTTGTGCACCCATCCCTCCATAGATGCCTGACCAAATTATCAGCACAGCCATCTTATTACCCCAGCACTTGTAGCCAGTAGACAAAATTTTCAAATCTGTGCCAAAGCACAGTTTTGCATAACTGCAATGCCATTCCATGCCACTGGTGCAAACACACATTTTGCACAGGATTTGAAAACTGACAGCTGTGACATACATATGCTTGGGTAATAAGAAGGCTATGTTGTGCGTACTGAAATTGCAATGAATGGGAATAACTTTGTCATTGTTTCATATTTTGACTTCAAATTTCAAACATAGCATTCATATCACTCCATCTCATGAACCCCATAGGTAAACATGTTCAAATCCATGGAAAAATGCCATTCCTCACCACAGGTGTGAAAACACATTTCAGGCAGGATGTGAAAAATGACAGCCATACTGTTCATGAGGTAGTGTAATAAAATGGCTATATTGAAAATTTGGAGTGAAATATTGAAAATAGCCAAGTTACGCACGTGTGTAGAAAATCTTCAATGACCATGCGTAACTCAACCATTTTTAGGTGTTTGTTCGCCAGATTCTCAACATGGCCTTTTGGGAACCTCAACTCATGACCATTGCCACTGTGATTTCATTCATTGGTCCTGAAAGGTTATTTCACAAAGCGACCATGCCATTCTGTACCAGCGATGTGAAAACACATTTCAAGCAGCTTGTGAAGAATGACAACTGTACACTTCATGAAGTGGTGTGAAAAAGGGGCAATGTTAAAAATTTGAAGAGAAAATATTAAAAATTGTCTAAGGTACGAGCGTACATAGAAAAATGTCAACGCCTACTTGTAACTTGGGTGTTTATTTATGCGCCAAATTTTCAACATGGGCTTTTTGGGACCCACCTCTTAAACTCTGGCACTGTCATTTTGTTAATCAGTCCTGAAAGATGATTTTACACAGCAACCGAGAAATCACTTTACAGGTCAGATTAGCGAAATGACTGTACATGAGGTGAGGTCCCAAGAAGTTCATGTTGAAAATTTGGTGAAAGAAATATAGACAAATGACTACAATATCAACATAAGTTGAAAACACCATTGACTGCCATTATATGGCATTTACCTTGATTCTTCAGTTTGCAGTCTGGCTTTGAAGAGTGCAGATGTCTCTCAGTCCACAGAAGATGACAGCGGATGACCTCTGGTGGTAAGTATGTGGCAAGGGGGGCTTGGTGTGGAGGGTGCTCAGTTGGAGGATGGAGTTGAGGGAAGGGTATGGGGGGGACGATGAGGGAACATTTTCTTATTTTCAGGTCTAACAATGAAAAAGACATTGGGGGGAATGTTTTCTTTTGCTGCAGGTTTAAAAAATAAAAGACATTGGGGCACTGAATTCAGGACACTAGGGGTGGAGTCCCCAGTATCCCACACAAACTGGGGTGGGCATACATATATTGGCACACTTGGAGTGGGCTCCCCAATGTCCCATGTTGAAAGACTGTTTTCCTTTTATCAGGTTTATAAATTAATAAAACACATTGAGGGACTGATTTCGGGACACTGTGAGTGGGCTCCCTGTGTCCCACACTGCTGGGAGTGGGGAGTCATACATCTATCGGAACACTAGGAGTGGCCCCTTCAGCATGTCGCACTGGCAGGGGGGAGCTTACATTGCTGACAGGGAGATTTGATACCCTACTGTTGGAAAATTAAGAAAGAAAAGTGGTAATTGAAGGGTGAAGGGGTGCCACTATACAGGGGGGCAACATAATGTGGGGGTGCCACTAGACACCAGGGACATGGTAAAATAATGGGTGGCCAGGAGAAAACAGATTCCCTGTGTCCTTGTGAACCCTGCTGTGAAAATAAGCTACCTCCACATGAAAACAAGCTTGTTTTCACACTGCATTAGTTAATAATAAATGCACTGCAGCTTGCATTCTAAAGGAAACTGCTTCAGAAAAAGTTTCTCATTCTCACTGAAGCTGCAACTTACTCACTTAGCTTTGCAAAAGACTCTCACCTGTGTCCCATTCTGTTTCTAACATTGCTAGCCCATTACTGTGCTGATCTCAGCTTCAAAACTACCTGAATTCTAAATCAAAGTCTTTTAAAAAGCAGGTTCTGTTTCTCAGTGCTACCTGCAGCAGTTTGTCTTTCTCACCGAGCCTCTGACTCACTCAATTAGCTTTGCAAAACACACTCACCTGTGTTTCTGACTCCCAGTCCATTCAGAACACACACACATGCACTGACACTGACAGCACACACAGAATGAGCAGGAAACACACAAACTCAGAAAAAAAGCTCCTGCAGCTCTCACCCCTGTGGTATAAATCGTACACATGTTGGGCAGATCATGGCATATGAAAAATATTCTCCCTCCTGCCTCGTGAGCTGTGTATTTTACTCGTGCCTTCGGCACTCATGAGAATACACAGCTCACTCTGCAGGAGTGAGAATATTTTCCATATCCCACTCCTGCCCATCTGTATCCTATAAATATATATATATATATATATATATTTAATATTATGATAGAGGAGCCATTTACATGTTAAACCTAAAATTTTGCACCTTAATAACTTTGCAACTGTTCAATGGATTTGCCTGAAACTTGGAATACTTGATCAAAGCCCATATGCCTTGGGATCTGCCAAGTGTCGTACCAGTCAGATATATGGCTGCGGAGTTATTAAGCGTGATCTGCGCGTGTGTTTATGCTTTTTTGGAATTCTATGGTCACACCTACAGGTCGCACGGTTTGCGCGACCGGTCCGAAATCTTCAGGGAACATGCAGCCAGGGTCCCCGATGTGTCTTTTGAAGATTTCATGAAAAAATATTAAACGGTTCAAAAGTTATTCAAAAAACAATTCCCATTATAAGTCAAAGGGAAAAGTTAACAAAAAGTTTGACAGTGTCGCAAATGCAGTTTTTACTTTCACAAATGGCATTTTACTGTCACAAATCCACCATTTTGTTTTCAGTTGGTGATCAGAAAAATGCTTGGCATTTAAATTTGGGACCCTCTAGCAACCTAATTATTTTTGTATTTACCTAGTCGGACCCTGAGAATGCTAGTCATGTCTTTATTTTGGGGCAAAACTACCCAGAAATATGTTTTTCAAATTTCTGGAAAAAGTACTTTCACAAAGTACTTTTGCACTTGCAACATTGTCGAATGAATTTGCGAAAGCTTTCTCAAATTGCGACAGTACTTTTCTAGGCTGTGGGAAAATGACAATAAGTCTTTGGCACCCCGTTGCAAAAGAACGGTTTGGTGTTCTGGGCTGAAATTTGGAGGGAACACAGCCGATATCTCACAGATGTGCCTTTCAGTATTTTGTTGAAAAAATATTACATGGTGGCAAAGTTATAGTGCTCCAAAGTTGACACTTTTTCCCATAGGATAACATTACAGCATCCAAGGCATTGCAGCAGTACTTTGGCACCCTGCTGCAAAATAATGGTTCTGTCTTTTGGGCTGAAATTTCGAGGGATGACATTCAACATCCCACAGATGTGCCTTTCAGTAGTTTGGTGAAAAAATATTACAGGGAGGCAAAGTTATGGCACTCCGAACTTCTCTTTTTTCCCATAGGATAACATTACGGTGTTCACCGTGCCTTTCCAGGGCCGGTATCTCGGAAAGCCTTGGTGCAGTCTGGGACTTTCGTCAGAAAGAATGCTTAGCCCCCAAACAGGGGCTAAGTATAAAACTAGCCAGGAAAGTGGTAATTCATATAACTTTTAAAGTTTTTTCTATGTCATAAGGTTCCTGAGATATAAGCTATTTACTATTCCAAGTCCTCATTTTCTGTTACGACACTCATTATTTTGCATACATTCTTTGTACTCACTGTCTTTATAAATGCACCTTTTGGGAAAAACTATTCTGTGCATTTCCATAACTCTTACCCTTAATGTTTCTGCTTCTGGTTCTGTACCTGTTTCACTTACTTTTCCTGTCTACCCCACCTTCTGCGTTACCCTTTGCATTTTCATTTGCTCTTCTTTTTCTGTAATTTTAACCATTTGTGTCTACAGTACTGTTTGTCTTTCTGTTTCACTTTGTCGCAGTATGTGCATTACCATTTCTGTTTGTGGGCACTGTGTTACTATGTGACAAGAAAACAATATGTGGCGGAAGTGCGGGGCCCGTCGCTGGTCCTGTCACTGTATTACATTCACTATTTCTTAGTACTGTTTATCTTTCTGTTTCGCTATGTGTCACCATGCGCATTACCATTTGCATTTGTCGGCACTGTGTTACTATGTGTGAAGACATCAGGTGGTGGAAGCCACCACATTACATTTATTATTTGTCATTATCATTCTCAAAAAGAAGGGAAATTAGAGGCAAAAAACTCAGTTTAATGCATTAGTTAGGGTTGTTCCACAGTGACAAAAGTGAGGAAATTCGGTGTTATGGTTGAAAAAAAAAACCTTGGACCCCCCAGCCCACCTCCCCAACTGGCATTGGGGTGCGCATTGGGGACTTCTGTCCTAACATTCACCCCATTCTCCTATACCTCTGCTTCTTTACACATGTGATGAGGTGAGAGTTAGAGCAGATGACCCCAATGTGCACCCCAATGCCAGTTGGGGGTGGGCTAAATCCAAGGGTTTTTTCCTAAACCCTAACACTGAATTTCCTCACTTTTGTCACTGTGGAACAACCCTAACTGATGCATTAAATGGAGTTTTTTGCCTCTAATATATATATATATATATATACTGTGTATTATGGTGGCATGGTAGTACCACTATAGTTAGGGTTGAATGCAAACGTCTATGTTTTTGTTTTTTTGTAGATTCTTTTTATATCCCTCCTGATCTGGAACTCTCTCAGGCATACCCACTGGCCTAACTGCTCTACCACCCACTGTGTCCCCCTTCATCTTCATCTTTAAAGACATTACAATTCTCCAGGGATGTGGGCTCCACAGCTCTGGAGAGAATGAAGGGAACCAGTGTTGGGTGTGTGGCAATGGCACTGGAGGAAATCATTGCCTATCCAGCAGAAGAGGGCTTTTTTCCCCCTTTGTTATGCCCCCTCCCCCCATGCATGGTGCACGTCCCCAACTTCTTGGTGCACGGCTACCCTGCCAGCATTGGGCCATGCTGTGTACATGCAGCCCAATGCTTTGCAGTACCCCTGATCTCCACCAGGGGCTAACAGGGTGCCGGACTTCCTGATACCCTCCCCCTGGGATAGGAGAGCAGACCAGCGGGTGCTCAATCCAATCCTTCCTCTGCTGACCTCCAGTCGCCAGCATGGCGTAAGGTGTGGTTTCCAGTGCCTCAACCCTCAGTGCCACTGGGCTGGTGCAAACTTCTATGTTAAAGCCAAATTTTTGAGCCATAATAACTTTGGAACTCTTTGACAGATTTGCACAAAATGTGGCATGCGTACTGTCTAGTAGAAAGATCTCTTGATGTGCCAAGGTTTGTATGAATCCACTGTGTGGTTTTTGAGATACAGAGTGTCAAAATAATCCTAAATGTACATTTTTTGTCCCCATTTATTTCTACAGCTGTTTCTTAGAATGGGCTTTTGGTTGTGGTCTGAAGTTTTCAGGGTAGAAAGCCTTTGCCCCCAGATGTACCTGTTGAAGGTTTGGTGAAAAATATTAATCTGTTCAAAAGTTACTATACTTGGACATTTCCTGTAATTTCCTATGGTAAAAGTTAGATGTCCCCCAGAAAAATAATTTTGTTTTCATAAGAGGTACTCCATTTTTGTATGTAGGGCCACATGTAGACTAGTTTGTTTTCGCAGAGCTCCCTTGTTTTTGCAGGAGCTACTGGGCTCTATTCAAAGATGACTTACGTATGGTGCAATCCAATTTACGCTAAACCTCATGGCGTAAAGCGCAACTTATGCCATGCGTTATGCCCTTCCCTATTCCAAAATGTGCCTTGCACCATGCCATGTGTGGGTTGCACAAAATGTGAGTTACACCACCCACTATGCCGCAACCCACAATGGCATGATGCATGGGTGGGTTATGGCATCAACCATGCCCTATTACAAAAGTGCTGCTGCCATTATCCACTTACGCTATACTAAAAGCTGCATTGGTGCAGTGGAGTTAGACCATCATGGAGATGGTCTAAGGGGCATCCATCTGTGCCAATCATCAGATGCCCACTCTGCAGCACCACGGCAAAGGTCCTGCATTGCTCCCCATGCCCCCTAGAACACGTTCATGCCCCCCACTCCTCCAAATGTCAGGGACCCAGGTCTGTTTTGAAAGTTCCCCCAGTACACCTGTGCCACCTGTCCAGCCCACCATGCCCCCTGGTGCTTGCCATTTTGTTCCAGGTTGGGGAGCTTTAGGGGAGACAGTTTGCAGTGGGCCATTTCTTGCAGCATGCAGGGCTATTGCACCATGCCCATTTGAGTTAGCCTAAGCCTGTTGCAAGTTACAGGTCATAGGTGCCAGGACCCTGCCACTCTTAGAATATGGTGCAGGGTCTCTGGCATAGTGGCAAATGTCGCAACTCGCATACACCTGTGAGGTGCGACATTCATCTTGGAATCGGGCCCACTGTCTTTTCACATGTAGGGTCACATAAAGCCTGCTGTAGTTTTGCAGAGCTCTGTTGTGTCCGCCATCTTGTTTTCTCCTTAGCAAGAGACAGAAAATTCAGAAAACATGTAAAAGTAACTGTCATATAAAAAGACTGTCAAAAAAATGTCATATAAAAAGAAACATCAGAACTTAGCTAAACGGGACCTATTTCACTAAATTTTGATTTTTTTTTAAATAGTGGCCAGAAACAACTTTTGTGAGCACCTGAAACTTCAGTTGCCTAGGTTAGTTAGAGGACTGCATCTGCAGTGTTCTCTGTATGAGAACAGTGGGATTTCCATGACTTGTGCAGCTGCAGTTTGAACTCATGCTGCTGGCTGCACTTTTAGCTGTGAGCCACTGCTTCCATGGTGTCTAGTGGCACCCCCACCCACCGATCACTGCCCTCTGTTTGGCACCCCCCTACCCTCCCATATATTTTTCTGTTCTCTAGCGGCATCCTGTATCCTCTGATTGCCATACTTTATTTATTTAATATACATTCTGACATTGGGATGCCCACTCCCTGTGTTAGATGTCTCCTCCGCTCCCACAGCCCATTCTCTTTCATCATTGCTGACATCAGGGGAGCTCAATCCCCATGTCAGCATTACAAGCTCTCTTGCACTGTGGGACACTGGACAGCCCACTCCCAGTGCCCCCAAATATTCATTTATTTGTACCTGTGAAAAATAAACAATCACTTACTTCTTTTTTTCCCCTGAAAAAAGAGAAAATGGTCCCTCATCATCCCCGCTGCACCCTTCCCCATCCTGATCCTCCCACTGAAGACCCACCACCCAACAGCCCCCTTACCCTTTACTTACCTTTGGCAGGTGTATGTTGTCATCTTCTGTGGACCTGGACATGATTGTTGTTTTCTATGAGTGGAGATTTGATGTTCGAAAATGTGGTATGTGTGAAAATAGGTAAAGCTTATTTTCACACATTTTCAAAAATCAAATATCCACTTGCAACATTTCATCACTAAATAAATAAAAAACACTCTGTTTAGTATAGTTCCTCTGTGGTGTGGAGGATAAGGCACAGGGATGGAAAAAGCAAGGGCCCTTGGCTCAAGGCTAGTCTCTTCACAGTTTGTTCTTTTTTTTTTGCACCTGCAATGAAGGCAAAATAAATGAGGGAAGACTGGCCCCAAACCCAGAACCCCCTAGCCCATGGATGCACACCTTGTCCTCTGCACAAGATAAGTACAACAAAGCTGGTGTTGTTGAGGTTCTTGTGCTAACTGCTGCTGGAAGAGACTGTGAAACACTGGGGAGCCCACTCCCAGTGTCCCAAAATAGCCATGTTTTTTATTTGCAGACATCGGGGGCCCAATCACTTTATCAGCATTACAAACACCTCCCACCCTTTTCCAGCACTGTAGGACACTGAGGAGCCCACCCACAGTATCCTGATATCCTTAGTTATTGTTTATCTGAAAAGAACAAAAACATCCCCCAGCGTCTTTCTTTTTCTTTAACCTGAAAAAAAAATGGTCCCTCGTCATTCTCACCATCCCTCTCCCCATCTCTCCCCTCCCCACTGAGTACCCCCACCACCCTATACCCCATCTTCCTTAAACATACCTCTGGAGGCTGTCCGCTGTCAACTTCTGTGGACGGGGACATGTATGCACTCTTCAAAGCAGAATCACAAACTGAGGAATCAAGGTAAGTGCTGAATAATGTATTTCAAGGGTGTTTTGAACTTATGTTTATTGCTTTGCCATTGTTAGGTATTTTTTTTAACCTTCTATTTTTTCCTCCTACCTCCCCCCCATCTCTGACCCTTCAGGGCATCTGGGAGGCATCCCTCTTCCAGCCACCCTACCTATGACCTACCTTGCACCCCAAGGAGCTGTAGCTCATCCCCCTGGGCAGGGAATGAGGTGGGGCCCATTCAACCCATACACATCTGGTCTGATTGGGCAAGGCATCCTAGGTGGGTGGTGGCACATCAAGGGCATACTCCTGATGCCCCATCTTCCCAGAGATGTAAGGCTTTTTCCTCCATTTTTCTCCTGCACATGGTGTGCACCCTTGACATCAAGGCACTATGTGCTGACATCCACCACGGTTAGTCCATCCTACAAGCAGGACTTGCTGTACCCTGAGCCTCTGCTCGGGGTCAGGCAAGCTGCTGGTCTTGGCCCCCTCCTTTCCCCCAGAGAAGGTGAGCAGTCATGGGACACTCAAGCTTTCTCCCTGGCTGGCCCTCCAGTGACCCAAGTCTGCTCCAGAAGTTGGGTCACTGGCATTGCAAGTGGAAATCCAACCACTGCACCGATGGGCTGGCTGTTAGGTATTTTTCACCAGATTTTCAACATGGGCTTTTTGGGACCCCACCCCATGAACACTTTAACTGCCTTTTCATTGTTCAGGCCCAGAAGGTGATTTTGTGGCTGCTGTGTGAAATCACCTTTTAGGGCCAATTAATGAAATGACAGTGCCAGTGTTCATGAGGTGGGGTCCCAAAAATCCTGTGTTGAAAATTTGGTGAAAAGATTCCTAAAAATGGCCACGTTACAAGCGCTCTTTGAAATTCTTTTATGTACATGTGTAACTTTGATAAGGTTTAATATTTTGACTCCAAATTTTCAGCATAGCAATTTTTTCACACCACCTCATGAACAGTACAGCTGTCATTTTTCACATGCTGCCCAAAACATGTTTTCCCAGCTGTTGCATGGAATGGTATCTTGGCATGGATTTGTAAATGTTCACCTATGGGGTTTGTGAGGTGAGGGTCATAAGAAGACAATGTTCAATATTTGGGGTCAATATACAAACAAATGCCAAAGTTATGACCCTTCATTACAATTTCAGTAAACCTGCTCATGACTTTGTAAATTTTAAATATTTTGAGCCAGATTTTCAACATAGCCTTCTTATTACCCAGCTTCATGTACTGTACATCACAGATGTCATTTTTCAAATCCTGCACATAATGTGTTTTCACACCTGTAGCTCAGAATGGCATTGCAGTTGCGCAGAATTATGTTTTGGCTGGGATTTAAAAATATTCTGTACCGGGTACATGTGCTAGGTTAATAAGATGGCTCTGCTGATAACTTGATCATGCATCTATGGAGGGATGGGTGTGCAGGGTCCAAAGAACCCTGTGCTCCCTCGGTAAAAAAAGGAAAATCATGGAGCATGGGAGTACAGGGCCCAATGGGCCCTTTGGTCCCACTGTGACATAAGGACAGTTACGAGGGGGTGGAATCATAGGGCCCTTTTTGCCCTGCGCACCCACAGGCAAATAAGGATACAAGTAAATTATCTGAAAAAGTAAGGAAATTAATTGCAAAGAAATTTAATTAATGCATCAGTTAGGGTTGATAGTAAACCAACAAAAGTAGGGAAATATGGCATTAGGGTTTCCAACCCTAACATCCCACCCCCACCGTACAGACACAAACAGCCATTGGGGGTATGCCTTAGGGTCATCTAGTCTAATACCACCCATTCTCCCACTGTACCCACCTCAGATTATTTACTTAAGGAATGGGGTGCGCGTTAGGGCCAATGACCTCACAATGGGGGTATGCCATTATCAGAGGTTATGTTTCCGATTGGAGTAGTGTGATGAGTGGAGTGCCCCAGGGCTCAGTGCTGGGACCCTTTTTGTTTAATCTAGTGGTTGCCAGCATGTCTACATCAAACGGTGTGTGGATAAATAAGTATGCTGATGATGTTAAGCTTGGCTGCATTGTTAATAATGCAGCCTCGGTTTGTAACCTCCAGTCAAACCTAAATAATATATTAACCTGGGCTAGTGATAAGAATTTATCTTTAAATATAAATAAATGCATGGTTATGCACTTTGGAAGAAATAATCTAAAAGCGCAATACATGTTGAAAAATGTACCGTTGACTGTAGTTTCATCTGAAAATGATCTGGGAGTAATAATTACTGATAATTTAAAATTTACTGGCCATAATAACCTAATGTTTAAAAAATACCATCACCTAATTAATTGTATACTTAAAAATCTTAAGAGTAGAGACCCTGAGGTATTAATTCCCCTATACAGTAGTCTGATAAGATCAAAGTTTGACTATTGTTCACCATTCTGCACACCTACGTTTGTAAAGGATAAAATTAAAAGAGAAAGGGTACAATGTAGATTCACTAAAAATATAAAGGACCTTAAACATACTCCATATCTCAAAAGACTAAAAAAACTTAACCTCTACTCATTGGAATACAGGTCCATAAGAGGGGATCTGTGTCTAATTTTTAGGGCCTTAAAAGATGTTTCCTTATTTGAAACTCTTTGTTTTGAACCAGGAAATAGTTTAAGTATCACCAGGTCTCATAATGTCAAAATTAAGATACTTAATATACAGACTAACAAAAGGAAGGATTTTATAACCCAGAGAGCTGTTCCAATTTTGAACTCCCTTCCTTCAAATGTAGTAAATAGCCCCAGTTTTAGTGTTTTCAAAATTAATCTGGATAATTTTATGGGAGATAAAAAATATTATTTCCATCCTGGTTAATGGATGGCGAAGTCATAATGGGCTTGTTCCCTCGACTTTGTATTATTCCTATGAACCTATGCCAATGGCTAGATCCTGAAGAAGTCAAACTGTGGTAGAAGCCTTGCAAGACTGCCTACCCACCCAACAGGATAGCACTCTGACTAGGCTGTATACCATCCAGGATGTGGTCCTCACTAACATGGAAGTAGTTGGTGCTGTTAAGATTGAGGAACCACTTACCAATAGCAAACACAACTCCTTCTGGTTTGAGTTATCCCTAGGGGAGGCAAATTCTGAGTCACAGGCAGAGGTCTTGAATTTTACAGGAGTTAACTTCAGAAAAATGAGTAAATTAGTCAGGGACAAACTGTCTAGGATCCATTAAAAGTTTGAAGTAGAAGACATATGGGGGCTTGTTAAACAAGCCATCCAAGAGGATACAAATCTAGGCATAAGGTCAGTGACAAAAAGGA
This sequence comes from Neoceratodus forsteri, assembly GCA_016271365.2. Taxonomy (NCBI): domain Eukaryota; kingdom Metazoa; phylum Chordata; order Ceratodontiformes; family Ceratodontidae; genus Neoceratodus; species Neoceratodus forsteri. Next base: position 847,208,249 of record CM057450.1, on the reverse strand, counting down.
ATACACATAAGAAACCCATATGGTTCACTGACTAGGTCAAAAAAGCAATTAGGACCAAAAGGTAATTGTTCCACAAATATAAAAGGAACCAGGGAGACAGCAAATGGTACAATTTTGCTCAGTAGAATATGAGAGCTAAGAAGGCAGCGAGATTAGCAATGGTGGCAGTTGAACTTCGGATTTTGGCAGGGATCAAAACAAGGAATAAGCACTTTTTTCGTTACATTCAGGAACAAAGAAAGAAAAGGAATGTGCTAGTTTGACTTATAGATTGTGACAGGACCACTGAGGATGTTGGACAGAAGGCTGCTGTTCTAAATATCTTCTTCTGTTCAGTGTTTACGAAGGAACACAATGGACCATTTCCTGATAGTGGTATCAAAGCAGCTGATAAGGGGATACCACAAATGGAAATGCTGACAATTATCATTAACAGGATAAAAGAGTCTGTAGAGCACCTAAGAGCGGACAAAGCACTAAGGCCTGATAGGATGCACCAAAGGGTGCTAAAGGGGTAGCAAAGGAATTGTCAAACCCCTTGGCATATTTGTTTAACCAATTGCTACAGACAAGAGTTGTGCCAAGTGACTGGAGAACAGCAGATGTGGTACCTCTCCACAAGGGAGGGATTAGGAAGGAGGCTGGCAACTACAGACAGGTAAGCTTCACATCTGTAGTGGGGAAAGTAATGGAAACCTTAATTAAACAAGTCTAGTAGAGTACCTGGAAAAGAACAGTCTTCAGGATAACAGACAGCATGGGTTGATCACAGGCAGGTCATGCCAGATGAACCTAATTATATTTTTGACTGAGTGACTAAGGAATTCGATAGGGCCCTCCCAGTGGACCTCTTCTACTTCATTTCAGCAAGGCTTTTGACTCAGTGCCACACAATCACCTTTTAAAAAAGTTGGAGGACCATTGCACTGCCAAGAGCATGGTTAGGTGGGTAGGAAATAGTCTCAATGGCAGAAGACAAACAGTGATAGTCAATGCAGAGAGGTCTGGTGAGGGAGATGTCACTAGTGGTTTGCCCCGGGGTTTAATCTTGGGCCTGGTCCTGTTTAATATGTTCATTAGTGACATCAGCAAAGATATTCAGGGCAAGATAGTCCTCTTGGCAGATGACACTAAGCAAGCTGGTACGGTTGACAATGCAAAGGCAGTTAGAGACCTACAAAAAGACCTGCAGATGAAGGAAAGATGATTTAATGTCTAGCAGCTGAGGTTCAATGCAAAAAAGTGTAAGGTGATCTATCTGGGCAAAGGGAAACTGAAGACAGAACATTAGCTTAATGGTGTCAAACTCAATACCTCACATAAGGAAAGGGATCAAGGGGTCAGCATTTGTGACACCCTCAAGCAATCCAGCCAATGCAACACAGCTTTCAGCAAAGCCAACAAAATGTTAGGGTGTAAAGGGAGATGATTTGACAGCAGGTACACGGAAGTAATCCTCCCATTCTATATGTGTCTGGTGAGGCCTCACCTGGAGTAAAGTGTCCAGTTTTTTGGAGTCCTCACCTTAAGAAGGAGAAGGATATGCTGGAGGCTATGCAGAGAAGGGTGACCAAGATAACACAGGGCCACCAAGTACTCTTGTGTGATGAGTACCTAAACGCACTGAATATGTACTCACTAGAGACTAGGAGGGAGAGAGAGGACATGACTGAGATGTTCACATTTCTGAGAGGTGTAACTAAGTTGCCCTACTTAGAACTTTTCAACAGGGACTTCAGTTCAATTACTGGAGAGCACAAATGGAAGCTGTGGGGAGGGAGCTTCAGGTGGAAACTAAGGAAACACTACTTTATGGAAAGATTTGTGGAACCATGGAATAGGCTGTCTGGTGAGGTGATGGGAGCAAGGACCATGACAACATTCGAGCTGGGGTGGGACAGAGCAAGGGCTCACATAGAAACTGTGGGAACCAGAAAGGACAAAAATCAGAATGGGGGCTAGGTCCCGGGACCCATAGAAAGTCTCAGAAATTCATGGTCAGACTTGATAGACCCTTGGTCTCCTTCTGCCATAATTTTCTGTTTCTATCAGGTTATCATCCCCAAATAAAATGAATCTCAGGGACCACCAGGGCTGCAGCTGCTGCCTCAGAGGTTACCAAGAAAGAAGAGTGGTTGAACCACAGTGGGCTCAGGGAGGGTGAGGGTGGTGGAATGGAGGTGCATCCCTCCAGTTGCATCTCTCCACAATTTATATGCCATTCTGGAAGAGTGTGGTTCCTCTATGGAGGCACCCACATTGGAGACCAAAGAAGATGCTGGGAACCTCCATGGAGGAGACCCACAGGAGGGTGGCATGGGACCCCACAGGGGAAGGAAACAACTCCTGGTGGGGGACTCCATTGTTAGGAGGGTAGAACTGGGGGAGGAGAGGGGGAGGAAGATGCCAGCCTGGTACCATTGCTTGGAGGGACAGGGAGTGAAGCCTCAGGATCACAGGGGCAGCTGCATGGAGGAGGGAGCTGGATGTCATTGTCCACCTTTGGACAAATGACTGGGCTGGGAAATGGGATCAGAGCAGTGCAGGAGGAGTTTTTGGTGTTGGGGAGAGGCCTTAGACAAGTAGCACACACGATAACCTTCTTGGAGGTGCTGCCTGTCTATGGCATGGGTGAGACTAGGGTGCTCTGCACCAATGGATTAAATCAGTGGTTGCAAAAGTGGGGCAGAGCTCAGGGTTTTGGCTGCATTGGGAACTGGGAGTCCACCTGGAGGGATACAAGCCAATAGTGGCAAAATGGTCTGCATCTGTCCAGGTGGGGAACTGGGATCCTAGGTGATAGGTTTAAATGCTTAATTGGCAAGTGTTTAAACTAGCCAAGGGGGGAGGCACTGAAAAGGAGCACGGAAATCCTTGCCCCCCCCCAAAAAAAGAAGGTAGTTAGTGAGGTAAACACCAAGATAGAGAAGTCGATAGGGAGAAGGGTGGGGTAAATTGAGAAAAAGGCAAAGGCAGTAAGGACAATGATGGGGCAAAAAGAAGTAAGGCCATCAACAAAAATGGAGGGTAATGAGTACCAATGCCCATAGTCTAGATAACAAGCTCCCTGAACTGATGGTCTTGATGGAAGAGGGATGCCTGGATATTGTGGCAGTCACAGAAACATGGTACACAGAGATCCATGACTGGGATGTCAACATACCAGAGTACACAATCTACAGGAGGGACAGGGAGGGTAGAAGAGAAGAGTAGCTCTCTACGTAAGGGAAGAGATTAAAGCAAAGGAACTAAAGGGTAAACATGGAGGAGAGGAAGCACTGTGGGTTACCCTGGAGACAGGAAGTAGCAGCACAATCTTTACAGGAGAATATACACAGACCCCATCTCAGGGGAGGAAGCAGACAAGGAAATGATAGAAGGCATCCTTAGGATGGCAGAAAAAGGGGAGATGTTGTTAAGGGAGGACCCGAATATGCCTGATGTTAACTGGAGCACTTTTGCTGCAGCCACATCCAAGAGCAGGGTCATTCTCGATGCCCTACAGGGGGCATGCCTCAGACAGCTAAGGTAGGAACCCACTCAGGAGGGAGCAATCTTAGGTCTGTTACCCTCAAATGGGGACAGAGAGAGGATCTCAGATCTAGAAGTGGTTAGCCATCTGGGAACAAGTGACCACCAAACACAGCCACAGAGTCAAACCATAAAAAAGTGAGGGTACTGGACTTTAGGAGGGCTGACTTTGTCAAAATTGAAGAGTGCCTCAGAAAAGCACTAGCAAACAGGCAAGAAGGAGGGGTGGAAATGTAATGGGGAAACATCAAAACTGCCATCACAGCGTAACAAGCCTTTGTGTGAAGCAAATAAACAAATCAAAATGAAAGAAAAAACACTATGGTTCTTAAAAGAGGTGATGGGGAAGATTAGGGAGCAAAATATAGCATTCTGGAAGTATAAAGAAACAAAGAAGGACAAGGAAAGAGAACTACACCAGTTAAAGCAGAAGAAAGTGAGGAAGGCAATCAGAATGGCAAAGGCCCAAACCGAGGAAAAGATAGTCAACTCAGTTAAGAAGGGGGATAAAACATTGTATAGGTACATTAGGGAGCGAAGAAAGACTAAGGGAGGGATAGTGAGGCTTAATAAAGGGGAGAGTGGGTGGGCAGAGAGGGACAGTGAAAATGCAGGGATACTGAATGAATACTTCTGCTCAGTATTCACAAAAGAAAAGGAGGGGGTGGTATCCAATCCAGTCAATAGAAGCACTCTGGATAGGGGGGTCAATACCAGTCCTTTCACAGAACAAAGGGTTCTGAAAGAACTCCTAAAACTAAAGGTGGACAATGCTATGGGGCCTGACGGGATTCACCCCAGAATTCTAAAGGAACTAAGGGATGAACTAGTGACACCACTGACTACCCATTTTAACAAATTGTGGGAGGATGGTGTGGTACCTAAGGACTGGAGGAGGGTGGATGTGATTCACCTTCACAAAAGTGGGAGCAAAGCAGAGGCAGGAAACTACAGACCTGTTAGCTTGAACTCAGTGGTAGGGAAAATGATGGAATCACTGTCTAGAGGTCAGCAGAGCACAGTACCCAAGGTAGCATGGATTCACAGTGGGAAAGTTATGTCAGATGAATCTAATAGATTTCTTTGACTGGGTGACCAAAGTAGTAGACCAGGGAGGGGCTGTGGACATGGCCTACCTGGACTTTAGCATGGCATTTGAGACAGTCTCACAGAAAAGATTAATAGACAGATTAGCCAGCCTGGGAGTGGGTCCCAAGGCGGTAGCCTGGGTAAAACATTTTCTAGACAACAGGGCTCAGAAGGCAATAGTAAATGGAGTCCACTCCAAAGACAGAGTGGTTACTAGTGGGGTACCACAGGGTTCAGTACTGGGTCCAGTCCTTTCTAATGTCTTTATAAGTGACATTGCAGCGGGACTCAAAGGAAAAGTATGCCTCTTTGCAGAAGGCACATAGATCTTCAACAGGGTTGATATACAAGGGTGTGGTGGATAGGATGAGAAGGGACTTGGCAAGGTTGGAGGAATGGTCAAAAGTATGGCAGCTTAGATTCAATGCAAAGAAGTGCAAAGTAATGCACATGGGAAACAAAAACCCAGGGGAAGAATACACAATGGGGGTGATATTAACAACACAAATGGAACGGAACCTGGGGGTAGTCATATCAGATGACCTAAAGATAAGCAAGCAACATGATAAGGCAGTTAGGATGGCTGGGGGGATAATGGGATGTATAGGGAGATGCATCACCAATAGAAAACAGGAAGTTTTTATCCCTCTGTACAGACAGTTGGTGAGACCCTATCTGGAGTACTGTATGCAGTTCTGAAGACCCAATCTCCGCAAGGACATAGATAGAATGGATGCAGTCCAGATGAGGGGAACTAAAATGGTGCAGGGTCTACAACAGAAGCCATATGAAGAGACTGAATGAGTTTAATATTTATACCCTTGAGGAGAGGAGGAAGAGGGGGGATATGATAAAAACTTTAAAGTACCTCAAGGGAATCAACAAAGTCCAAGAGGGCAGCATCTTTTAGAAATTGAGATGTGCAAGAAAAATGGGACATAATTTAAAGATGGGGGTGTGGCTGAGAGGCAGTGCGAGGAAGTATTTTTTCCAGAGAGGTGGTGGACGCATGGAATGGCCTTCCTGAGGAGGTCATGGGGTCAAAAACAGTGGAGGAATTCAAGAATGCATGGAGATACATAAGGCAATTCTTGTCGGGGGTAGGAAGAAGTAGGCTGTTGGTTAACTAGGATCTGCAGCTTATCCAATAGGAAGGGAAATGGGCAGACTTGGTGGGCCAAGCGGGCCTTATTTGCCATCAAAGTCTATGTTTCTATGTTTCTAGCTGACTGTAGCACAGATCTACTCCGAAACATAAATGTGAAGAATGGTACACCCCCACAATTTATGGCATGAGCCCATTTTATTTAGGGCAAATTGGAACAGCCACTACTGTGCTGCTTAGATTCCAAGAGATACTTTCCTTTCTGTAATTGGTGTTAGGGATCTCCATTTTATCATATGTGTATTTATTTGTTGTACCAGGATAAATCTAAATTGACCAAAGTTCAGTGAGGTTCTTTCAGAAGAGCAATACAAAGTTGCATATTTCATATGATACAGTAGTCTAATAATTAATGGGATATAAAGCAATTAAAAGTGTGAAAAGATACAGTAAGAATGCAGAATACAACAACCAGACATATCTATCAGTTACTGAGAGTTGAATTTATTATTGCAATGATACAGTATTAGAGTTTTAAAAACACCATTGCTGAAATCCTTTCCCAATTTCAAGGTGCATTGTCTCTTATTCTATAAAGATGAAGCATTACAGATGTACACTGTTTTTTTCTGAAGTTGGCATGACATCTAGGTATTTCAAAGTAGAGCAAATACGTAGTTCTCAGAAAATAGGCAGTACTCACTTTTTATTGCAGTGAAGATGTATTCAGTCAGTTTGCACGTGATGACATTACAAGATTTTTAGTCTCCTGTTGCCTAAAGAAGAACAGTGGAATGTTGAATATAAGATATAATGATGTGTTCAGCTGTGCTGCCCAGTTATGAACCATTTGGCTCTATGAAAAAGCATGTTCTGATTAGAGAGCTGGAATATTGCATTGTTCATGTAAATGGAGTGACCATAGGCCTGCTGAGGTAAGAAGGTTACTCATACCAGCTTGTTTATTGCAAAATAAGAGAAACAATTTGTATTCCCTGTAGGAAGAAGCTGGCCTCATTCTGAGTGTTTTGCATATTTCCTCAATGCTGTATGCCTTGAAAAGAAGAATCAGCATTTATATTGCATTTTTTCATACACAGTGTATCTGAATTCCCAAAGTGCTTTATAAGCAATGAAAGAGTGGCAGAGTAGAGACTGTAAATGTGTAGTGGAAGCTATTTTGCACATCAGCACCCGCAAATGGCCTCGGGCAATTGCATGAACCAGTTTTATGAGAAGGGGAATGTCTGCCAGGACACCAGGGAAATTCCCCTACTCACCTGTAGGAGAAACCTCTGACCTCCAAGATGGCCACTTCTGAGGATGCTATGGACAGGATGAATGTGCAAGAGGCAGAGGAGCTAGTCTCATCCTCTTCCCCGAAAACAACCGAGACTGAACTTTTCTATGATACCCAGGCATATTGGATACTGAAAAAATAGATGTGAATGAAGGAATGGACTTTCAACAATCCACAGGAAAAATGTGAACAGAAAAAATACCCGAAGTAACTGACAAAATTGATGATTTGCACTGGGAGGTACAAGAAGAAGAAGAACACTTTAAAAGGCTTGAAGATACACAAACAACTATTTCTGCACAAAGGGTTTCCCAGCAAGCAGTACTACAATGAACTCTAGCTGCGGAGGCCCAGCTGCTGACTCATGATGCAGCACCAACAGCGGCTCCAGATCTAAGTAACAAGTTGACAACTAGGACAGAAACTTTTGTATTACTAGAGCACCTGATGACAAAGCCAAACTTAAATTTTACTGCAGGTATATGTTTAAAACTTTTATTTACCTTTTCAAGCAAACTGCCAGGAAAACCAGGGGGAGATATCTGGGGTATGGCACACACAGGTGAGGTTACACCTGGCCTGAGACGCGATCTCCCAGTAAATAAAGCAAGGAGCAATGCTGTGACTGCCTGGTCTGTAAATGCGGCTCTCCATGCTGCGGGATCGTAGATATTTCCTGAAATGAGAAGATGGGTTTCAGGAACCTCTCCTATCATGACCAAAAATCTTGACCTGAATGAAAATGAAACTGGCAATAAAGTTCAACAATATAAACTACAGCAAAAAGATATAGATTGGGAAACACTTATGGATGAAGCAGATGCTTGTATTCGCCCTCTCTCCCTTCATCCTCGATCCCCATGGTTTGATTAGCATTTGAGGGAGATGAGTAGAGAAGGGCATAGGATACAGCGATGCAAGTGGAAATCTGGCCTTAATTCCAATAAGTTTGGATTGATGGTGTATTATGCGGATTATCAATCAGCAATCTCCCATAAGAAGGCAGAATTCCTGTCCGTGGAAATCTCTGCTGCACGGAATTGACCTGCTCAGCTTTTCTGCACTGTGTACAGACTGTGCAATCCAGCCTGTCTGCAGTTGTGGAGAGCTTTGTCTCAAGATAACTGTGATGACTTTGCTTGATTCTTTGCAGATAAGTTTGCTGGCATGAGGACAAAGATCTGTTTGGCATGCTTTAATGGGGGTTGCAGCAACCGGTGGGAGGATGCAGAACCTCGATCTGGTTGGTCAGTAGGCTTTTGGCCAAGTGGCAATCTCGGATGTCATAAGGATCATCCAGAGTATGCGGCCAACCTACTGTAGTTTGGACCTGGGTCCAAGTCGCCTCCTTGTGGGGTGTGTGGAAGTCTTTGGCCAGATCCTGGCTGAGCTAATCTGGTGCTCATTAGAGACTTTGAATTCCCTGACTCCTTGAAGGAGGCAGTGGTGACTCCCCTTCTTAAGAAATCTTCTCTCAACCCAGATTGTCTTGCCAACTACAGGCCCATCTCTAACCTTCCCTTAATGGGTAAGGGAATTGAAAATGTGGTTGCGCTACAGCTGGAGTATCATCTTGCCATCACAACATTTATGATCCCTCCCAATCGAGTTTTAGAAAAAGGCACATTACTGAGACTAACCTTGTTTGGGTGCTCACTGACCTCCTTGTTGTGAGGGATCAGAGGAGCCATACCATATTGGTCCTCCTTGATCTATTGGCAACATTTGACACCGTGTACCTTGGGGTACTGCTTGAGCACCCGTGGTTAGTCTGTGGGCTGTCTGGTACAGTCTTCAGATGATTCCATTCTTTCCTCACTGGCAGGTTTCAGAGAGCAGTGTTAGGGATTTATTCCTCTGATACTTTATCCCTGCCATGAGGGGTTCCACAAGGCTTAATACTGTCCCCACATTGTTTGTGATGTACATGTTGGCTTTGGGGGACATTGTAAGGTGGTACGGACTAAGTCTGCACTGCTATGAAGATGATGCTCTGCTGTACATGTCCTTTACACCAGGTCAGGATGCTGCATCCTCAGTATTTAACAACTGTCTATCTGAGATTCAAGACTGGATGAGTGCCAGCTGGCTGGAGCTGAACACGGACAAGACTTAAGTTTTCATTGTTGATCTGGGTCACCGAATAGAGGAATTTTCAGCAAAGCTAGCATCCAGCCTGGTGGTGGGATGCTGCCAGCTGAGGACCTCTGGACATGTGCATAGTTCGGGCATTATTCTAGGTGAGGGATGGACCCTGAAGTATCAGGTGTCATCCATCATCAAGACCTCATTCTACCACCTGAGGAATATCACCCAGATTAGGCATCTGGTTCTGTCCGATGACCTTCCAACATTGGTCCATGCCTTTGTGACCTCTCGCTTGGATTACTGTAATGCCCTTTACCTAGGGCAACCAGGGGTTGATATCCACTGTCTGCAGCTAGTGCAGAATGTGGCAGCTAGGTTACTGTCTGGGCTTTCTCAATCTAGCCACATTACTCCTGTGCCGTATGCACTGCACTGGCTGCAAGTGCAATGGTGGAGCACCTTTAAGGTCAGCTTGCTTTTAATTGTTACTGATTTTCAAGTTTTTATGTTCTATATTTCTGTAAAGCTCTTTGATATTTGGAATTGTGCTTAACAAATAAAATTATTATTATTATTAGTATACCAAGTGCACTTTTACCATTGCATGTACTGGAAGATTTGAACTTAGCACAAAATCCAGTACTGGACATTACAGGGGGAGTGCCCCCAAAAATAGGAGAACACAAGACTCTGACAATCTGCAAAGGAACTTTGTTGATGATGCACACGGTCTGTCAGGTGGATCACTGATGTTGCCTACAACCTCTGTATCTTCAAATTGACCAAGAGACAATAATATTCATAGATCCTACACCTCCTTCTTTAGAGCACCAGTATTTCCTGCAAAGAGGCACAATGCGGTGAAGCTCATTAACAAAGGGGGAATGGAACTTTCCCCTGACAGCAAATATGTGGCAAGATCCTTGCTCAAAGACTCTATGTCCTTTGCTGCCGTAGAAATGTATGCTCTTATACATGTAACTGGGGAGTCAATCGTTGATATTAGTTTTACATTGAGTAGTGGTCTGCAGAGATTCTGGCCAAATACCAAGCTTTGAAAACTTTACCTATATGGGTTCCATTTGAAGTTGTATCTTTAACCAAGCCAGCACAGAGGACTGTAACTGCACTTTTCAGAATGAAGGGGTCATTGTGACTGACTTCCTCTTTTGGTTAAAACAGAGGTGCACAGTGTTAGGCCACCCTGAAGCAATTTTTTGATGAGGATCAAATCTGGAATGGGGGATGGAGAGTTAGCATGACATTACAGCCATGGAGGAAGGATTTCAGCACCATCCAAGCTCTTTCTTTTTAGGGAAAGATGGGGGGGGGGTTGTTTTACTGGGGACAGTTAAAGATTTGTTACAGGAGTGGCTCAACAAGGCATTTGAGTAGCCTCTGTGACAGGCTTAAATATACTAATTGTATTGATCTAGGGCACACCTCAGGGCAGTGGGGAAATGACCAGCTTTGCAATTTATGTAATGTCAGTGGACAAAAATACTTACCACACCTCTCCTAATGCAGCTCACAACCGACCATCCAGGCAGACAGTGAAGAGCAGAGGCTCTTAACTGCTATTGCTCAGAGAAGAACAAATAGAACCACAGCACCCAATCCACAGCCCCCCCCCCAGCAGAGCAGCACCAGCACACCCAACCCTCCCATTTCCCATAGAGGACATGGAACAGATTGAAATATCTGTTGACTTTAGTGAGGCAGGGGCATCCGACATAGTAGAAAACCAAATTGTAACTACTGAGCAACACAATATGACCCCACAACAACCACCCAAAGAACAGTGGCAAAGTAAAACTACCAACAGGCAGAAAGCATAGGTTCATAGGTTCATAGGTAATTTCAAGCTAATTAGACTTGTGTCCATAGAGCTTGCCTTTATTTTATGTATTTGAACATTAATATATCAGGTCTTTTATTTACCAAGAAGATACTTGTCTAATACAGATTTAAAAATATCCATATTAGTACTGGCTGCCACTTCTGCTGGTAAAGAGTTCCAGCCAGGAACCACTCTCTGGCTAAACCAATGCTTTCTCGGAAGAGTATGCCATTTTTGAATTGTTAATTGAAACTGATGTCCCCGGGTTCATATTTTGATTTTTGGGGTCAACCCTAGGTCGGCTAATAGGCATCATCTTGTAAGCATTAAATAACACAAAATAATCTCCCTAGTTCTTCTATGCTACAGAGTAAACAAGTTTAGCTCCTTTAACCTTTCAGAGTACGACATGTCTCCTAACCCTTTGATGGATCTAGTAGCCTTTCTCTGAATATGCTCCAAGCTATGAACATCCCCTTTTTTATGTGGAGCCCATACCTGAGCACAATACTCCAGGTTGGGTCTCACCAGGGCACTATAGAGGGGCATAATCACTTGCCTATCTCTACTGGCAATATCCCTAAATATGCAATTCAGTATCTGATTATTTTTCTTCACTATTTTATCGCAATGGGAACTAAATTTTAGTTCTGAAGTAATTATAATCACTAAGTATCTTTCCTCCGTTGTTTCTCTTAGTTCAGTGGTATCTATCTTATAAGATGAGTTGTTATTTCTCTTTCCTAAATGCATAACAGTACACTTGTTTCTATTTAATTCTAATTTATTTACTTTTGTTCACTTTTGTATAGTATTTAATGCATCCTGCAGATCATTTGTATTCTTTTGATCATTTACTATGGTTCCAATTCTGCAGTCATCTGCAAATTTTGTTACCCATATATTTTCATTTTGTACAGTTAATGAAGTTATATAGATGTTAAAGAGACAGGGGCCCAAAACTGATCCGTGGGGGACTCCGCTAGTCACTGCCTCCCAGCCAGATGTATCTCCTTTAATTACCACTCTCTGTCTTCTCTCCTTCAGCCATGCATCAAACCAATTAACTATATTATTGTTAAAATTTGAATCTTTAAGTGTGTTTATTAGTTCCTGATGTGGGAGTTTATCGAAGGCTTTGGAAAAATCCAGGAAGACAACATCTACACTATTTCCCGCCTTCAATGCCTTTCCCACTTTCTCATAGAACACTATCAAATTTGTCTGGCAGGATCTATTTTTCCTAAATCAATGTTGCACTGGATCCTACATTTTTCTAGTATCTAGAAAATCCATTATATAATTTTTTAATATTGACTCCATGATTTTTCCCACAACTGATATTAGGCTGACTGGCCTGTAATTCTGCATATCAGTTTTTGATCCCTTTTTGAATATAGGTATCACTAATGCCTCCTTCCACCCTTGTGGAACATGTCCCAGATCTATAGAAGTTGGAAAAATGCAAGTTAGTGGTGAAGCTAATTGTTCTGCCAGTTCATACAATACCCTTGGATGAATTTCATCAGGGCCTTGTGATTTATTTCTATTTGTAATTTTTAGTTTAACAAGTACACTTTTTACTGTAATCTGTATATGTCCCGGTATAGAGTTAAATTTATGTTCTTCCTTATCTGATGTAGCTGGGTTAAAAACAGAACAAAAGTATTTGTTTTGAGTTTCTGCAGCTTCTTTATTATTTAATATACCCCCTTGTGCATTCTTGAAAGGTCCAATGGTGTTATCATTTGACTTTTTTAACCATATTTCTTTATTTATTTAAAGCCTGCATATTGTTGTGATTTTTAGTATTTTTATACAGTTTATACTTTTTGCTTATTAATTTCTTTATTTTTGGTGATAACCATTTTGGAGCACTCCTTGTATGTTCATATTTTATATATCTGGGTATATCTATTTCTATTGTTGATCTCAGCCTCTTTACAAATAGCTCCCACATATCATCTATAGAAAGTCCTTCAAATTCCTTTTCCCACTTCCAAGATGCCATAGCTTCCCTCATGATGGTAAAATCCACTTTGTTAAAATTTAGGACTGTAGTCTTATCCTCCCTTATTTCTTTGCCTTTTTCTCTTACTTGGAAAAATACTATCTGATGGTCACTATTGCCTAATGGGGAGCTAGTCTCTACATTGTTTACTATTGACCCCAGATTTGTAAGATCAGATCCAGAGTATTTTGTGCCCTGGTTTTTGTTGTTATCAGTTGCTCAAGTCCTATCTGATTTACTGCATCTAAGTACTGTGTACTTGTTTTGTATTTGCCCTCTTGCTTATTCCAGTCAATACCTGGTAGATTAAAATCACCGGTTAAGATAATTCTTTCTGCTGGATCTAAGTTCCTAATAAATTTTAATATTTGCAAATCTCTGTCAGAAGTAGTTGAAGGTGATCTGTACAACAGTCCTATTTTAATTGTTGGTGCTCCTTTTGGTATAAGTTTTAACCATAACATTTCCAGCTCATTCTTTTCTCTCTTTATTTCTTCACATTGTATTGACTCATCAATATAAATAGTAATACCCCCTACTCTTTTTGTTTCTGTTGATAAATAGAAAAAATAGTAGCCCTCTTTATGTTTGTCCCACTGATCTTCTATTGTCCAACAGGTTTCAGTGATAAGTGCAATTTGTATATTTTTGTTTTGCAGTAAATATTGTAATTCCTCAAATTTATTAACTAGACTGCATGCATTTATTAATACTCCTTTCCAGCCTTCCTGTAGATCTACAGTTTTAGGTACTAGCTTATGAATTTTTCTTCCCCCTTTTTCCAGTTTAAATGGAAGGAAATAATATCATTCATTTTCTTACTCAGTATGCGAGTCCCAACTTTATTTAAGTGTAAACCATCACTTTTAAACAGTATATGATTTCCAAAGGTTACTGAATTATCCATAAATCCTATGTTATTGTATTTTCAAAAAGCACACAACCATATATTTAGCTGCTCTATTTTTTGGTTTTTAAAAACATGCTTCCCATGAGTTGGGAGCAGACCCGATATAATAATATCCCCCTCCTTTTCTTTAATTTTATTTATTATATGTTGGTACTCCTGTACAATGTTTTCTATATTGCTGCTTCCCACATCATTTGTACCTACATGGAGTATAACTAGTGGTGTCTGAAGTCCCTCCATTAGTCAATTTAGGAGGTTACCTATATCTACTTTTTTCACCCCTGGTAATGAGCTTACAGTAGTGTGCATTTTCCTACCATGGCACACCAATGTATCAATGCCTCTAGTAATGGAGTCACCTATAATCAAAATATGTTTATTTCCTCCTATCTTTTTGTCATTGTTTTCTGATAAATAGTCAGCGTTTGAGTGTTCAATTTTTTTTACTATTTTCAGAAACTCTACTAGTTTTGTCTAATTTCCCAGTCTTGTCATATACTATTTTGTCCCGGTTTAAATCAACCTGACCTTTAACATCTTTGTGAACATCTTATAAAAGCCTTTGGGGTTCTTCCATATCAGGTTCTAGTAAGGTGTATCTGTTCTTTGTTTCTGGATAGCTATTTGATATTTGCATTTTACCATTGCATTTAATATTCAGATTCTGTGTATGCACCCAATTTACATCAACATTATCTTTTTCCATTTCAAATAAGGTTTGCTGTAAGCCTTCCTCCTTAGTTGCCGTGTTATCGTTATCAGCTGTGAATGAGTCTATAAATGCTTCCAGTTCCCCTATTTCTTCCTGAACTTCAGTTTTCCCCATTTGTTTATTTCCTTCTACTCTCTGCAACAACTGCTCAATTTCAGCCTGTAAGGTTTGAATCAATAGGCATGTATCACATATAAAATCTTCCAATGTTGCTTCTTCAGTAAACATTTTACAGCCTGAACATGGTTTATGGATCTTTTTCTTTGTTTTGGTCTTAGCCATTTTTTGTCAGTGAAATATATAAAGCTTTACTATTCCCCTATTTTTACTCACTTTTCAGGTAGTTTCTAGATTTCACTCCTTTGTCCCACAGTCCCAGCAGATGCAGCAGACACACACAGATGGGCATGTCTCTGCCCGCGTCTCCGCACACGGCAATGCGTGCCCTGCTCACACTCACCCTGCTTGCAGCAGGGCTGTGTTATGAAGGTCTAAATGACCCAGAAGTGGCTGTGAGGGGTTGCAGGGGTACTCACAACAAAAGTTGCATTTTAAAGTTTAAAAGCATGGCAGCAACCAATGGGAAACAATTAAGGGGTGCTTGCAGAAGAGAGAGGTATCAGGAGATGAGACAGATGACTCCTCAGTGTGGCCATCAATACCAGATTTAAGGTCTGAAGTAGCAGATCCTACACCTCAGACCCAGGTCAGACAGCTGAACCATCCAGTTCCATTGCTCCCTCCCAAAAAGTTAAGGGGAAACAAAAACATATTAGGAATACCAGAAATTCCAAAAAGAAATCACTATGGTTCTCATTTCAATAAACAGGGCATAGCTTCTCCTTTAACAAATCATGATGGAACCCCTTATATGGGTATTCAGTGAACACAGTGACCATAATTTACTTCTTTCAAAAAGGATGACTCAATAATGGTGCCCCCCCCAACATGCACCCCCTGGAGTTGAGAATCCTTAAGTAGGGGGATGCGGGGGGCACAGCCCCCCTATAAATGTAGAATACCTCACCATCTTTTAGTTCGCTGTGAGTGTACATCAACGTAATTCATTTTCAGTAATGTGCACTTGCCCTAATGGTGATCACTATTCTGGGATCGCCATTATCACATCTAACCCTTTATCTCATTGCTGTAGTAATATAAACAGCATTAAGAGCATTAGAAAGAAATTAGCTGTTTTTTCACATCTTCAAACTTATCATTCAGGTATTTTTTTTTTTTTTTTACAGGATACTAGTTTGCATTCCACTATTGATCTCCGTCAAACTATTAAACATTACTATTAAACATTGGCATACTGGACCTTCCTACTGGTCATTTGGACTGGATGCATTCTCAGGGGTAGCTATACCTTTTCATAATATAGATTTTTACCTTCTTAAATTAGTGGACTTACAGCCAGGAACAGCTTTAATACTAGCTGTAACAATACAAAATGTATTTTTTCGTCTTATTAACATTTTTACAGCCCAAACAAAAGCTGAACATATAGAGCTCTTTCAGCTTATCCAACCATACTTATATTCAGCTCAAAATGTAAATTCAGTAGAGGATTTTAATTGTAGGCTGACTTTGAAAGACAGGTAAAACTGTAAGCACAAAGAACATATTCTGTGATATGACTTTCTTGAAAAACATGATTAACAAAGCTGACCTTAGATATGCTTACTTAGCAGCAACTGGACAGCCATGCCCCATATTTCATAAGGGCTCCTTAGCAACCAGGTTAGATTATTTGTTATAACTCCTTGATTACATATAAGCAAAGCCCTACTATTGGTAGCAGAATTTTCAGATCATGATATTCTGAACATTACACTAGGAAAGGTGACTACCCCTCTACATGGACCTGGAGTGTGGAAGTTTACCTCCTCATTACTGACACAACCAGATTTACAACAAAGTATACAGTACTTCCTAGAAGCACAAAAGTCAGTACTAATCTTGTATGGTGATCCCATCATTTGGTGGGAGGGTACACTTATAGATCTCACCTCTCTGTTAAAAACACATATTAAGACAGTACGTCAGGACAACTATTATACATATCTGCAAAATAGAAAACAATTATGGAAACTATTGACACTTTCTACCACTATTTCTCAGGACTACACAACACAGATACAGATTATTAAACATCAAATGATGCCGGCCCATTGGTGCAGCATTGGATTTCTGCCTGCAACGCCGGTGACCCAGGTTCGGGAATGGACTCAGGTCGCTGGAGGGTCAACTGAGGGAGAGAAGGAGGGACTGTCCTCTGACAGCTCACCTTATCCAGGGGGAGGGAAGGGATGCAGCTTGGCATCTGCTGACCCCTGACAGAGGCCAGGGGTTCAGTATGACATCCAACCCATGATGTTTAGGGAGAGATAGATATTGGTGCCTGCCTAAATGTCGTTGCACATCTCTCCTCGGAGGAAAAAAACTGAAAAAGATCAGATGGCAGCCTCCCTGGATCCTCACTCCTGGGCTGCCAGACTGCCATGAGCCACCTCAGCAGCACCCAGGGTCATTGAACACATGGCCAGAAGGCTCATCCCCTACGTAGGTAAGGGACAGTCCCAATGAAGGGATTCATCAGGGATACCTGGGCTGGCTGTGATATGGTGTCAGGAACACCAGCAGTGGGAAATCCATGTGGGGGCCCAAAGGGAAGACCAGTCAGGTGCATGGGGTGATAAATACGAACATGCAAAAAAAAAATCAAATGACACAATATCACATTAAACATGTCCAAGGATTACAGCAACAACAAAAATATGGTACACAAGGGGAAAAGGGAAAGACCTGGCCATATGAAGGCTGCTTCCTTGGGAATCAACAAAAACAGATGGACAATTTAATTGATCAGGAAGTGGAGCTTTCTCAAATATAAAGGACATTCTGCAGATAGTAACCCAACATGCCACTAAACTCTTTTCAGTCAATAATGACCAAGCAGTAGTAAACCAACTCTAGCCAGAGCTGATATGGCTGTGGAGAGCTGCCGAATGTAAAGTTACATGTGTGTGTGGAAAACTTTGAATGCCCGGCTGTAATGTGACCATTTTTGGAGTTGTTTCACCAGATTTTGAACATGGGCTCTT
Source organism: Neoceratodus forsteri (assembly GCA_016271365.2). Lineage (NCBI taxonomy): Eukaryota > Metazoa > Chordata > Ceratodontiformes > Ceratodontidae > Neoceratodus > Neoceratodus forsteri. The sequence goes on along the minus strand of CM057450.1, from coordinate 847,190,556 downwards.
TGGGACCCCACCTCATGAAGAGTGCCACTGTCATTTCATTCACTTATCCCGGAAGGTGATTTCACAGAGCAACCACACCATTCTGTGCCACAGGTGCGAAAACACATTTTGGGCAGGATGTGAAAAATTACAGCTATACTGTTACTAAGGAGATGTGGAAAAATGGCAATGTTGAAAATCTGGAGTGAAAATATTAAAAACTGGACAAGTTAGGAGTCTGCATAGAAGCTGCAAAATGTACGCTCGTAACACAGTCATTTTTTGGAATTTTTCACCAGTTTGCAACATGGGCTTTTTGGGACCCCACCTCATGAACAGTGGCACTGTCATTTCATTAATCAGTTCCAAAAGGTAATTCTGTGCAGCGACCACAAAATCATCTTTATGGACTGAGTAATGAAATGACAGTGACAGTATTCACAAGGTGGGGTCCCATGAATCTCATATTGAAAATATGTGGCAAAAATTCTTAAAAATGGCTGATACATCAACATAAGTTGAAACCCCCATTGGCTGCCATTATATAGTATTTACCTTTGATTCTTCAGTTTGTGGTTCAGCTTTGAAGACTGCAGACATGTCCCAGTCCAGAGAAGATTATAGTTACCACCTCCGGAGGTAGGCATGGGGTAAGTGGGTGGTAAGGAGAGGAGGGTGTTCAGTGGGAGGGTGGAGATGGAGGAGGGGGAACTATGGCGATGACAAGGGACTGTTTTCTTTTTTACAGGTAAAAAAACAGAAGCCATCGGGTGACAGTTTTCTTAATTTACAGAAGAATAAAGGAAAAAAGACATAAATTTGGACATATTGTGGTGGGCTCCCAGTGTGCCAAAAGGGGTGAGGGTATATGATGCCAACATGGGGATTGGGCACCCTGATGTCAGTGGGGGGAAAAAAAGGAAAAAAAAAATTGGGGCACACTGGGGCGGGCTCCTAGTGTGCCACATGAGTTGGGGGGGTACATGATGAGAACATGGTTATTGGCCACCCTGATGTCAGCATGAGGATGGGGGACAGAGGGAATGGGGAGAACAGCAGCAGTGGGAGAGAGCAGGAGGGTTTTATTTGCCGCCAGTGCTGGGAGGAAGCAGGGAGGACAGGAGCAGTGGGACATTGCAGGAAGAGTGCCATCCGAAAGATGGTGGTGGTGATGCAACTGAGCATGTGTGGCACTCATGCATGTGCAATTGCAGTGAATGGCACCGTGCCATTCACAAGACGGTGATGTCAGTGGAACTGCACTTTTGAATGAGTCATATGTGTACAGTTCTTGTCACGGAATATGGAACTAACAGCTGAAATAGTGCAACTGTTACCCTGCAGCAGACAATCAAGGTGGAGTGTTTCAAGATTTGTTGGACTTTTGGAGGGATTCTTCCAAAGGTCCAAAGGAAGATACCATGATCATCCATTTTAAAGCAAGACATGCCAAAACAGTAGTAGGTGCCACCTACAGCAGTAAACATATTCTGGATATGGGCATATTCCCAGAATTTAAGCCAGAATGGTAACAAGAATGAATTAAGGATATTGACTCATGGGAAGTAGAGGCAGCCATTACATCTCTAGCTACAGATAAAGTCCCAAGTGAAGATAGCCTAACTTGTGAACTATACAAATTAATAGGCCCACATATAGACACAGAAATGGCCATAGTTTTTAACACCATACTACAAACTAACGCACCAACATTATGACTAACAAAAAGAATATTACTATATCTCTATAAAAAAGGAAAAAAGCAGGACATAAACAATTTGAGACCAATTAGCCTCCTTAACACACATTTTAAAATTATAATGAAAATTCTGAACTCAAGGTTATTGACAGCTGCTAAATAACAGATTTCAACAGCACGAACATATGCAATACCAGGGGAAAATATAACAGATCATTTAATATTACTTAGAGAACTTTTTGAACATGGCAACAGAAATAAACTATCTGAATCTGTGTTATCACTGGATCAAAAAAAAAGCATTCAACTCAGTGAATCATGAGTTCTTTTGGAATACTCTTGCAATGTATGGTATACCACAGAACTGTATCACTTGGATATAATGCTTATATAGAAATGCCACAGTTACACTCATTATAAAGGGCTGGAAGGGCCCCATGATACCAGTACATAATGGTGTCAGACAGGGATGCCCAATGATCCCCCTGTTATATGCATTTTGCATAGACCCCTTACTAACAATATTGAATTCTGCCATTATATTACACCCTATTAGGATGCAAAATACTGATATTCCTCACAGAGCCATCGCTTATTCAGATGACCTATGTATTTTATTAGCAGACCCCCAATCAGCAAAAGAAGCTATAGGACTTTGCAACATGTTAGGATCATCTGCTAGTCCACCCTGAATTTAGACACGTGTATAGGAAGTCTGCTCAGGCAATCAGATGAGATGCAACACACAGTAGTAGCCGGAATACAATTGACTTCAGAACCAATCCAACTTTTAGGTATACATACAGTGGTAATTACTGAAAAGTTTCCTACCTCAAGGTACCTTGAGGTACCACCAAGGTATGTCTGAGGTAATTTGCATTGACTGTAATGTGATCCTGCCTCTTTCTGCCTCAGTATACCAAGGTATACCTCAGTACTGGAAGTGTATGGCCATGTGGATTCAGACAAATTAAAATTGGAACCCAAGATACAACAAAGGAAAGCAATGGTAGCCCAATGGAACAAATGGCAACTAGGAAAATTAAAGAGAATTCACCTTATAAAAACCTGCTTATTACCAATTGTTTTATACATTAGTCATGTCTTTCCTCCTCCTCCTAGTTCTTCAGAAACTATCATATTCAGTGCCTTTTCTCAGGCAGTCTGGGGAAGCAGGCTAAGCCCTATAAAGTGGAATATTATATATCTACCAATAAATCAAGGATGGTTAGGGATGATTAGCCCCATTGTGTTTTTCTGTAGTATTTATGCCCATGCTAATTTTAAACCTATCCTCATTTTTACAGGACAAAGCGGGACGTCACTTTTATTCTCTACTTGTGAATTATGGTTTGGACAATAGGAGAATGCTAACTTGGGCCCCCTGAAAAGATCAGTAAATTCTCTGAGCTACAGTATATTAGAGACTGTTTTCTTAAACTAAACACCTGGCATATTTCAGATCAAATAATGATTTCAAAATCTAGAACTGTATAATTGGATTATCATACAGAATTATCAGGAACTAGATACATTTCAGAATTCTCCTGCACAATACAAAGCTTCTTTGTTACAACTAGTAAAGGAACCTAGAATCCCCAAAAAATGATGTGACTTACATAGGTTGATTTGCCATAATAGGACAAACATGAAAGCAAATAATAATCATAAGCAACAAGAAGAAAGAATGTGTAGTAGACGACAATGTACCAGGAGTTAGAAACAACTGAACACTCATTTTTTCCTGCTCATCTATCAGAAATGGTTGAAAATGAACTGCGGATGACAAATTAAATACTAACCTACCTGAAGAAACACAAGATAACACAACAACCCAAAATGAAACCAAAGCAACACCAACAAATTTTTCTGAACTGTTTACCCCATGAGTAGAGCCAACTCTCAGGAAGAGTGCCATAAGACTAATTTACAAGGGTGGCCTAGACAACCGTCCAGACAGAATATACATTGCAAGGACATTATTAAAAAATGTAATGGTGTTTTCTGCATCAGAAATAAATGCCATAATTATGCTGTGAGGCAGAACGGGAATATCAGAAACTAGAGAATACTCTTCAACAATATCAATTACTCTATATGGAGGGAGATAGGGAACTGTGCCAAAAATTAGAGAAACTCAAAGTGCACTCCAGAAACTGATGGACTGGAAGGTCCAACAAACATTACAATATTTAAATCTGGCAAATTATGAAGAGGGATTCGGGGCACACATACATTGGTATGTAAATTTTGAATGATGAAAAAACCTCCACAATATTGAAAATTAAACAACCTGACTCTATTGTGTTAACACATAGGGAACAAGAAATCCAAAATATTTTCACCTCCTATTATCGTACTCTTTATAAACATGACTTAGGGTCTTCCCTGGACACAGGGAAGGAATTTGTTTTCCAAATTAAATCTCCCACAGTTAACTGACACACAACAAAAGGAGTTAGAGGGGTCCAGAGTAGCAGATGAAATTCTTTCCTATATACAAGCAACAAAGATTAATAAATGCCCTGAGCCAGTCAGTTTTGGTTCAGGGTATGGTCCTGAAATTCTCAAATTTATTATTGCCCATGCTGCTTTCTACTTTTAGAGTGGTGGCAGAGGGTTGGGACCCCCCGCCGACATGGACTTATGCTGTTATCACTCCTGTCTCGAAACCAGAGAGGGATGGTACTAATCCAACATCATATCACCCAATTTCCATCCTCAGCACAGGCTATAACATTTATATGGCAATCTGGGCCACTAGACTCGAAAAAATTGTGCAGTCTCTTATCCATCCTGATCAGGCTAGGTTTATTAAAAACTGTAACACTATGGATAACGTCCAGCGATTGTTACTCATGGCAGAATACATTCAATATACACAAATCCCTGCCATCTTCCTTAGCCTAGATGCAGAGAAGGCATTTGACTGGGTGTTCTGGATTTTTTTGCGGGACATCCTATCGACCTTCCATTTCCCAAATGTATTTATGAAATGGCTACGGAATATTTATTCTGAGCCCTGGGCTTATGTTAGAGTCAATAAAGCTGTAACCCCACCAATAGATCTCCAGCAGGGGATGAGGCAGGGTTGCCCACTTTCCCGTTTGCTTTTCACCATCTATATTGAGCCTCTGGCAACAGCAATCCGTAAAGAACCAACAATCAATTGAATACAACTGTGGCAAATAAACTGGGGTTATTTGCAGATGATGTCCTGCTCACATTATGTTCCCCCATAGAATCTATCCCAGCTGCAATGTCCGTCCTTGATCAATATGAGAGAGTATTGGGATTTAAACTAAATGGGATAAAAACATAAATACTTGCTTTTAACTTTGCCCCATAGGATACGTTAAAAAGGACCCTTCCATCTCGATGGAATAGGTTATCTAATAGGTGTCTGGGGATTAATATCCATAGGGATTTAAATAACTTAGAGTCAATTACGAGCCCATTACACAAGTCAAACAGTTAGATTTAAAGAGATGGGGTGATCTAAAGTTTACATTATTTCAAAAAAATAGAAACATTGAGGATGAATGTCCTTACTCGATTATTTTATTTTAGTCCATCCTGGTAGAGCTGGGCAAGCCTTGATTTTTTGAAGAAGAGCTGAGCCAGAGCCAAGAAGGGGCTGGCTTGGCTCTAAGAGCCAATCATGAGCCGAGCTGAAGGTTATTGGAAATTTAAAAAGTGATCCTTTTTTGGGGGAGTTTTATATTGCAATTAATTCCTACTAGGTATTTTTCATACACTACAGAAAATGCACTGAAGATTGTGTCAAATTATTTACTTACGTTACTTTTTGGAATTTCATTTTTAGTTCCTGTTTGAAGGTTTCTATATACTGTATGAGCAACAGGGAAAGAGAATAGCAGTAGAAGGGCAAGCTGACAAGAGTAGAAAATAAGGCCACACAGCAGTGTCAGACAGTCAGAACATGGCAGGCAGTGAGCTGAGCTATAAAGCAGAAACGTAGGAGCCAGAACAGGAGCTTGGCATAGGAAAGAGCGGCCAAAAAAACAAAAGCACCAACAAGAAGGCACAATGAAGTAATGTTCATTTGTACTGTATGAGTGACTAAGGTGAAGGGGAGGGTGTTACAGAGGTTTACAGAAGGAAAACTTATCCATCCATTAAATGTTAATAAAGACACATTTCACCAACAACTAGCATGTGAAATGCAAACATGCCCCATACAAATTCACCTGCAGCAATATGAAATACTGTATTTAATATTTTTATGCAGTATGTCCACAGTGCCAGCTCAGCACCCAGACAGACCAGTCCAGACCCAGTTCTGCAGTCAGTACTAATGTCGCCTTGCTGGCACTGAACACTGAGTTACTGAATATTTAAAAATAACAAGCCTCAAGCTGGTAACTGCCTGCTCTGAGTTTTCCATCCTCAATGTAAAAAACCTTCAGCCAATGTTCAGTCAAGAAATGATACATGATCTGGTGATTTTAAGCATTTCTGTACTCCGTGGAAAATTGAGTTATTTTGGAAACAAAAAAAAATTCTAGCTGAGCTCACCACAAAACTTCCCATGTCATAGTTAGCAACACCGGGCGCCAAGCTAAACAGTAAACAAAAAATGTGAAAAACTTGTCAGATAAAATAAAAAAGGATTATCATTCCAATGAGAGCCATGGGGGAAGGTGTAGCTTGACTACTTTATTATTCACCCTGCCACACTCCTTCCTGGAGATTTTTGAGGCCTGGCCAGCTGCTGGGAGGGATCATACACAACCTGGTTCTTCAGGAACATGCCTGTGTGGACTGTAAAGGATGTTTTTGTATTTTACTGGCAGATTTTTGAACCTTCACACTGACCCTAATGATCTCATCAAGTAATATTTTCTTAGCCGAAAAGTACGCAACTCAAACTCAAGTTTGTTCTTCTACTCACAGACTTTGAACTTTTTTCAGATGATCATTCATGCCTGACTGACTAACATGGCACAGACAAATGTGAAAATGCTGTTCATTCCCATGCTTCGCCTATTCAACATTTTAGCTAATCAGATGTTGAATAACTTAGCATAGCCAATTACAGCACAAATCAGCAATGTCTGACATGTGTTTTGGTACAAAATACCCCGTCCATTTTGCGCCACACAGTATACTGTTTTTCCTTTAACTCTTCTATTGGCTCGGCTTGCGGCTGGCAATTTGGGAATACAGGTGAGCCGAGCCAAGCCATGTCTTGGGCTCAAGCTTGGCTCGAGCCAGTCCCGGCTTGCCCAGGTTTACTTCCTGGCACAATTCTATTTCAAATCCTTGACTACAATGTTAGCCAATTTCATATGGGGTGGCCAGCATGCCAGAATCTGTATTTTCATCCTCCTGTTATCTTTGATGGGAGGAGGGATGAACCTACCGAATTTAGAGTGCTACTCCATGGTGGCATTTATTAAGGTAGCACTGCAGTAGTTGTCAGACTCTTATAGGTCATTGTGGAAGGTGATTGAATTTGCACTTAATGACTTGTATGACATAGCCTGCATATTGTTTTCTACAGACGGAAATATCCCCCTCTCAGAAATTTGATGAACATAACTTCCTGAGTCCTAAAAATGTGGCTTAAACTTCATAGACACCCAACATCTGAAGATGTTTTTTATTATATGCACTAAGTGCTGATGAGAACTTTGTGCCAAACTGGATGGACACTACATTTAGACAATGGCGTAGGCTGAGATTACAGTTTATTTACCAGTTTATAAACAGGAATAAGGTTGTCCCATTTGAAACCATACAGCAGGCCTACGGGTCATCCTAGAGAGATTATTATCGATATACACAAGTTAAAGGGTACATCCAAAAACAACCAGAATAAATAATAAGCTCCCAACTCAGAAGCCCCCTCTTTTTGAACTCATACTTTATCATAGTGATGGTCACTTGGGAACCCATCTGATAGGTCAGTTGCACAAAATAATCAGGGACACCCTTGGGGATTCCACATCTTCAATTTTGAATAGTTGAAATGAGGATTTGGAATTTCAGCTCTCTCCAGAGGCATGGCATAAGTCAATGCTTTCAGTGGTAAAAATCACAAGCCTAACCCACTGGCAGGAATTTGCATGAAAATGCAGAAATGGATATTTTAGAGCCCAATGATTTTGACCAGATATCTACCAGTCCCATATGTGAGATGTTGGAGGGCTTGTCATTGTCAGCTGGATGATTTGTCACACATTTTTTGGTCCTGTCCCCTTCTTACTCCATTTTTGTGCCTACTCCAGATAGAAGTGACAGACTGCCTGGGGGATAATGTACAACCCCAAGATGAAATGGTTCTATTAGCAATTATGCTGCCACATCTCCCCCATGGCATAAAACTTTATTGCCAGTGCTCTTACTGGCCACAAAAAAGGCAGTGACAAGGTGCTGGATGAAACCCATCATATACATAGTGTTGGATTGGAGAGCAATAGTACAATCTATCCATCAATTAGAATGCTTGTTGGTAGGTTTCTCTGACAAAATGCCAGCTTTTACCACTAGGATGACAGAAGTGGGTGTATATGGCCATGGTCAATGTTACCTTTGTCCCATAGGTACACTGGGGTGGTGGCCTGGGGGGATTCACTTTTATCAAAATTTATAAAGGATGGCAGGTGGAGTGGAGTCTACTGGGGGCGTATACCTCTACAGATTAAACCTTTATAAATGAAAACTTTTGTGAATGTTTTGCTCCTAGCTAAAGAGACTGTGATTGAGAATCTTTCTTATTTATACCATTACATGTTAATAAGACAATGTAATATCATAACAGGAGGTTTTATCTGTGATCTAACAGATACCTGAATGTTGCATTTATTTTGTCTCACAATAAAAATGAAATAAATAAATAAAAAAGAAACATATGCCATAATTCACACAGGGGATGCAAACTTTGTTATACATTTTAAAATCATAGCCTGACTGGACAGGTTTTGGGAACAATATAATGGACTACAAAAAACTCCATGTGGAGCCCACTCTTGGCTATACCCTTAACCAAATCTATGTTAAGAACAATTACAATATTGTTCAAAAAATGAAAGGCTTAATATTTTTGATATATTGTTTTGGTTATGAAGTAAATGATACTCCAACCTCAATAATAGACTCAACAGATATGGACAGGGGGATGTAAAATCAAAGTACAACTGTTGCAAACTGATACAGGTGAAATGCATTTACCTAATGTTTTCTTTTTTAGGAAGGGATAGAGGTACATTGCTTTGTCAATGACAACCTATGTCATGTTTCAAATGTGGGTCAAGATAGCAGTTAGGAAATGCTTGTGACAGTACAAAATGTAGCCACTGTCTAGAGGATGGTCATTTGGCAAGAGAATGTCAAAACACTTTCAAGTGTTACCTGTGCAAAAGAAGAGGACACTCTTATGCAAAATGCCCATGGGCATCTTGCAATGAAGGAGAAAGCCTCTCCTCAGAAGTATTAGTTACATAAGTACAGCAGAAGGGGACCACACACGCTTCAGAAAAATGAGTAGAAGCTTTACAGAGTAAGCAGCTAGAACAGGAGTACCCCCCAGGAGAATAAGGAAACAGAAACAGTAGAAATTCAATCCCCAGATGACCCAAAGTTAGAGCCCCAGAGATAATGAAAAGAAGCAGAAAATCAAGAATCTTTACCTGTACAAGAATATTCAGAAAAGACTGAAAATTCTAACAATCAAGCCCTAAGCCCCCCACCCACACACACACACTAGTCAAGGAATTCAAACCGTTAGTAACAAAAGGAAAAAAGATACCCAGAACTGGTGGAAAAACAGTGCCCAAAGAAAAAAAGTCAAAAAATACAGCCAAAACTTAATGTAAACACATATACAGCATCTTAGCTAGAAAGAAAGAATGGGGAGAAACTTAATCATAAGGTGAAGAGTCAGAAATATCATCCTTAACATCATTGCAAAAGTACCCACTTTCAGAATGTTCCATGTCAAGACAGTGCATATTAATGGACGATTACAATTCAGTCAAAAAGAGTACAACAAATGCAATTTTAGTGACCGCACAGCTCAGCGACTGAATAATTGAGCAACATTCACAACAGCAAATGTCTACATACAGTGAATATACATTTATTTATAGTTGTACATGCAAATTGACCAGGATACCCTCAAGAACACATCCACCTTTATGCCACTCAGCCACCCATGTCACGCAGGGGGGGCTCCACCACCCTGCACTCCCATGGTCCCATGGGGGGCTGCGCCCCCAACCCCTATCTTTAGGATTCCAACACCATGCCACACCTTGATAGTGGGGGTAGGCTACATCTCCATTCACCTGAAAGGAGAGTCGCTCATTACCCATCTTTGCTATATTTTTTCAGTCGCTCAAATGTGTGTTCGCTAATTTATTTATTTATTATTTATTTATTTAAGAGATTTACCAGGAAGGCATGCTGAGCAGAGTACCGCTCAATTCCAGATGCGCCCTGGGGTTTTGGGGTTACAGTGGGAACATGATACAATCTGAACAAAACATACAGTGGAACATGATAAAGTCAGAAAACAACATACATAATGAGTAATAGAACAACAGTGGGTAACATAACATAATGTGAATGGAATAAATTGAGGGTAGGCAGATTAATTGTACAGTATACAGTGTTGTACAATGAAGCAGGTCAAAACAGTGGAGAGACCAGACTTGATTCTTATGCTGGGCGGATACAGGAGTGAGGGGGGAGTTAGGGGGGGTTACAGGAGCAGGTGATAGAGAAGTGCGTATTGAGAAGGGCATTTAGTTGGGGAGTACTTGTGGAGTGTCTAATATCGGCTGCCAGGGAATTCCATAATTTGGGTAACCTAAAGCTGAAGGCAGTCTGGCCGGACCGGGTGGATCTATGTGGGATATGCAGGAGCCTAGCTCACTGTGACGGAGCATGTAGGATGGTGGGGGTAGGGCAGTTAGGGAGGCTGACAGGTAGGATGGGAGTGATTTTGACCAGAACTTTGATGAAGTTCTAGCGCAGTGAAGTGATCTTCTGTTGTGTAAAGAGGTGAAGTTCAAGGATTGGTAGAGGACACAGTGGTGGGTGCTGGGAGGGCGGTCCAGCGAAAAGCAGCAGAAGGAGTTAAATAGGGGGTCTAGCCTTGCTAGGGAGGTCTGAGGGGCCACACAGTAGACAATATCACCATAGTCAAATATAGGGAGGATCATTTTTTGGACTATTTCTTGCCTGGTTGGCAGGGGTATACAATTTTTATTCCGGTAGAGGGCTCCCAACATGGGGTTCAATTTTTTGTGTATAGCATCAATGTGTGCAGAGAAGTTAAGGTGTTGATCTAGCCAGACATCTAGATAATGATAGGAGGTGCAGGCCTCCAGTGGGGAGCTGTCCAGAGTGTAGAACGTAGGTGGTGCAGTAAGCCGTGTGAGTTTGGGCCTGGAGCCAAAGGTGAGGGAAAGGGTTTTTTTAGAATTTAGGACTAGTTGGTTTGAGATGAGCCGACGTTGGATGGAGTCAAAGTCCTTTTGTAGACAGGCTGTCACAGCACTAGAGGATGGACCAGAGGCGAACAACACCGTATCGTCAGCGTACATGTGGATGGCCGTATTTGGGCAGGCTGCAGGCAGGTTGTTGAGAAATATAGAGAACAGTAGTGGGCCAAGAACCGACCCTTAGGGGACCCCGCTGGTGACTGGGAGTAGGGTGGATGTAGCCGAGCCTATACAGACAGATTGGGACCTGTTTGACAGGTATGAGTGGAACCAGTTATTTGCAGTAGCTGACAGCCCAGTTAGAGCAAGTTTAGCCAGCAACAAGGGGTGAGAGACAGTGTTGAAAGCTTTTGCCAGATCAATAAATATGGCAGTTGTTAATTCCCCCTTGTCCATACCCATGAGGATAACGTTTGTGAGCAGGAGGAGGGAGGTGGTGGTGGAGTGATTTTTCCTGAAACCGGCCTGGTAAGGGGTTAAGAAGTTTATCGACTCAAGATAGTGGTGGAGCTAATACTGTCCATGCTTTCACTTTGTATCTGCTTAGCTACATTCGCTCATTTGTAGTCGCTGTATTTGACTCGCTATAATGACATGATAACCTTTAAGACTAAGAAGAATTGATAGAGGAAATAACACAATATAATGTAAAAAGGAGAGCCAGGTCCCAGAATAGGCCATGTATCTGAGTTACCTGTACCTCTTTACCATTTGTGTGGTTACCCTTAAAAAAGCCATGATGAATGTAAACAGTATTATCGGATACAAAAATGCATATCAACACTAACTGATCTGATGCATATTGATTACCAATTAATATTATTACAAGACACACAAATCAAAACTAAATATGAAATAAATCAGGTAACCAGATATTGGACAAAGTGGTCCTCCTTTTGGTCTAATGGTACAGACAAATGTAATGGCATGGGAATCCTATTTAATGATAGCAGTTTGAAACTTACCAAGCTAACAGAACTACAATTGGAAAGAGCACTAACTTTAGATATTTCTTTTGAGAATGAAAGCTTGAGGGTCATAACATCATATGCACCACAAACAAAAGCACTGAGAGTTAGCTTTTTTACTGACATACAACCATTCTTACATACCTCCAGAATAGTAATATGGGGGGGGGGGACTTTAATTGTGGAACAAGAATTGATAAAGTATTGCAAACTAGTAAAATGTATAGTGATTCCAACTGCATGAATAATATAACAAAAACAGTTAAACTGAAGGATGCTTATAGAAGAATACATGCAACAGGAGGTAACACATACTTTAGAGGAGCCCTATCCATAAGAATAGATTACATATTCGTTTCAGAAATAATATATTTACAAAACATAGTAACAACAAGTTATGCATTTATAGACCACTAGAGATGTGCAAAATTGGCAAATATCGTTATGAGAAATATTTAATGTAGTTTGCCCATTTCTCAAATTTTTTTGCTGAAGCTAAATTCTGAATTTCGCCTGTGGAACACAAAATTGCACCTGTGGAAGACAAAATTTCAGCTGTGAAATGGTGAAATTCACCTTTCGCTGGTGACATTTCACCTCTGTTCTGGTGAAATTTTGCAGGCAAAACTCTGCATTTCGCACCCCACAAAATATTTTGCATAATGGGTAAATTTCACAAAATATTTAATGCAGCAAAATTGCTGATTTCAAGAGAATTTCACTGGCAAAATTTAATTTTGCAACATCTCTACGGACCACAGAATGATAGGATGCATATTAAAATGGAGACATGCTGCTTTGCATAGTAAAGGAATTTGGCACTTAAATAATAATAGATTAGAGGATGCTCAGTAAGTATCACAATTTCACAGATCATAGAGAACAAGATTATCAGTTGTGTGCATACATGACAGCACAAGAAAATGGTGGGAAGACAGCAAAAAAGATATATGCAAACTATTCAAAAAATATGCAGGAAAATAAACAAGTAAAGAATATCTGCGGTGCCTAAATCTTAGGGCTCAACACCAAACTTTAAAATCAAGAACAGAAATTGAAAAACTCGCAAATAAGGAATATACAGAAAATAAATGAAAGAATTACAGTGCTGTAGAGAACAATCACTATATCAAGAGAAGAGATTTGGGACTCAGTGTCAAAAGCAAATGTTTGACCCTTATAAAGACTGCAGTAACAGAACTGAAAAAAGAACTGTAACAGGACTATATATTGAAAATGAAAATAAAATAACTACAAAGCATGAAATATTGCATATAATTAATCAAAATGTAATGGAAAACTTTAGTTCCACATCAGAAATTAAGTACTGGAATACTATAATGACTAAACTTACCAAAATTAGAGAAACAAGATACAGAACAGTTAATAAAACCCGTAAGAGATGAAGAGGTACTGAACAGCATAAAAAAATTAAAAAATAATACAGCACCAGGAGAAGACAGGTTAAGTGCAGAGTTTTACAAAAAATTCTAAAACCAACTGGTGCCGGTACTAGCAGAGATACAGTATATAATAACAGTTTAGGGGAAGGACACTTGACACAATCGCAATCAAAAGTATTATTGCACAAAAAAGGATACAAAGTGGATTTGAGAAAATGGTGCCCACTATGCCTCCTAAATACAGAATAAAATCTTGACAAACATTCTAGCAGATTGATTAAGTAAGATAGCAGAACAAGTGATTTGTCTGCAACAGATGTGCCCAGTAAAAAACAGAAACATCTAAGATAACTTGTTATGATTGAAGGAACTATACTGTAGGGCCAGGATATTCAGACAGCACCAGGCAGTGGCGCAAGCCTGAGCATAGTGCAACTGTGATGCGCCGGGGCCAGGTCCAGATGATATTCAATGGTGCTACGCCATGATGCAGTGCCATTGAATATGGCATCGGCAGTGCAGAAACTGCACATGGTACAGTGGAACTGTGCCAGTGCAAGCCACAGATAGGGAGCATGGGGATGCACCAGTGCAAGTGCAGTTACACTAGGTGCAGCACCCGCAATATTCGGCAGGAGGCATGCAAATGAGGCCATAATATATGCAAGGTACAAATGGGGCCATTTGCATGTCATTATGGCCTCATTTGCATGCCTTGCACAGGGCAGGCTGGCGACTTGCACCTGGTACCCTGCACAGCATGATGTGTGTTATGGGTATCCCGGGCATCCCCGCCCTGTAGCCGTGATCACACAGTATATGTTCATGAAGTAATCCCTGGTAGTCTAGTGGCCCCCCAATCCCAATTCCCTGATGTATAACAAATATGACCATCCCTGGTGGTCTAGTTGTCCTCTCTCCCACCCGTGTCCCCGATAAATGACAATAAGATGGCCCTGGTGGTCTAGTGGAAACCCCCCCCTGCCCATAGCTGCTATCACTGTAAAATTCTGTATTGAACTGCCCTGGTGATCCAGTAGCACCCCCCACCACTCCCACCCACACAGAACCCCTTACCCACTCCCATCCCTCCTGTCATCGGCGGGCAGCTGCATCCTACTGACACACTGCCCAGCTGCCCTTGAATGACTTAGGTACAATATGTGCTGTAAGCCCATTGGTCCCCAGTGTGGACCAATGAGCTTGCAGGGCATACCATACTAGACAGTCCCACATATGTGAATGACACCATTCACATATTTGTGACTGTCTAGTACAGCAAGGCCGTGCAAGCCCATTGGTCCACACTGAGGACCAATGGGCTTACAGCCCATACTGTACCTGCATTGGCGGGAAGCTGGGAGGTGTGCGGGTGGGATGCAGCCACCCACTGATGATGTGGGGAGTGAGGTGGCAAGGGGTTCTGTGTGAGTGGATGGTGCCACTGGATCACCAGGGCAGTTCATTACAGGATTTTACTGCGATCACAGCAACAGGTGGGGGGTTCCACTAGACTGCCAGGGCCATCCTAGTATCATTTATCAGGGACTCGGGTGGGAGGAGGGATGACTAGACCACCAGGTATGGTCATGTTTCTTACACATCAGGATATCAGGGACTCAGGGAGCCACTAGACTACCAGGGATAGCTTTATAAACATGTACCGTGCAATCATGGTTATGGGCGGGGGGGGGTTCCACTAGACCACCAGGGTTGTGAGTGCTTGCTGATGGTGTTCTGGGTGGATGGGTGGCCACACACAGGTGGGCTGCTGTGTTGCACCCTGCAATACAGCAGCTTGCCTGTGGGTGGCCAGAATTTGCTCCTACTCAGCACAGGCTCAACTTTGAACCCCCCTATGCAACACAGTGCACGGGTGCACCGGCATATGTGTCACACATCCCGGGCTGAATATCAGGATGTGCCACATATGCATAGGCACGCCCCCTACATCTGCATTGCATACATTATCATTGCACCCTGGTGCAACAGGATTTGCACTGCGCCAGACAGCCTTCTCAATATCCCGCCATGGCACAGTGCGGGGTTGCGCCGATGCAACTCTGTTGTGCCAGGCACAACCCCTTTGAATATCCAGGACTTGAAGTAACCAAGGAAGTGTATTTACTGAGTATTCATCAAGAACAGGCATTCAACAAAATATCACATGACTACTTATTTCAAGTACTACAAACATATCAGATACAGTACCAACCCAATTCATAACATGGATATGTTGTTTACACACTAATGCAAACTTAATACCATATGTGAATGGATCTGTGGGACAGGTCTTACAATTCCAAAGAGGAGTCAGACAAGGAAGCTCATTAAGTCCCCTGTTGTATGTATTCAGAATAGACTCCTTACTGCACAAAATACAAAGTAATGATAACATCATTTGATTGTCACTATATGCAAAATCTACTCAAATCAAAATACTGGTATACGCAGATGACCTAGTTGTAACAATAAAACCTGACATAGATGAGACAGAAATAATACAAACCTTAAAAAGATTTAAAACAGCTTCAGGGTCAATAATTAAGTACCATAAGAGTGGTGGTTGTGTAATAGGAAATATGAATCATCCACCTAAAAGAGAAATACCTGGCATTCAAATACAAGAACAGGATATGGAAATATTAGGGATAACATGTGGTAAATACAGGATGGCAGAAAAAAAAATTGTGAAACATATGCAGATACAAAATAAAGTAAATGGTCGGAAATATAAAATAATCTCCAAACTAAAGAGTTATGTTAACACAAAATTTGGTAATCTTTATTTTACCAGGTGAAACACCATTGAGTGAGCTCATTTGCAAGGTCGGACCTGGGTAGGTAAACAAATAACACGAAACAATGAGTACAATTTTTACAATGAATATAACAAGCAAGAGAGAGAAAAGGGAACATATGGCACATATCATATCTTTTTATTTTATTTATTCTTTTTATTTATATAAGAACATTTGGAATTACAAGCTTTTGAGTCTTAGACTCCTTTACAAAGGCTCCATGCCAGAAAACAATGAGGAACTTACAGACAATAAATGCCATACAGAGTTCAGAAAGGGGGGAGACAAGGAGTGGAATACGTATGAGGGGTAGAAACAATTGTCTTAGGGTAAGGAGGACCCAACGTTATCCATATAATTTAGATTAAGACATGTTATGCATTATACCATAGAGTGTCAAAACATGTTACACAGTTATACCTGTAGATAGATATCATAACCATTTGTGTGGAGAGGTTATGAACCAAAGCCCAGAAATGTGGGGGCAGGAGGAAGGGAAGATTAGGGACAGTCAAAAAAGGGCTGATCATGGGCTCCAGGTAGATGGGGTGGGGAGCAGTTGAGCCATAAGGGGGGGCTCTGTATAAAAAAGCTCTTTGGCCAAGGGAAGTTTGACAGTGGGGGACTAGGAGGGAGCTCCCAGTGGTACTATGGGAGAATCTGATATGCAAGGCAGGTAGGATAAGGATGAGAAGGCCAGGCATGGCTTGTCCAAGGTGGATTTACTTGAAGAGGAGGCATGTGTGGTACTTAATACGGGCATCTAATCACAGCCATTGGGTAGACTTATACAGATCACAGGTGTGTTTCCATCTATTACAGCCTGTGACCAGCCTGCATGCCTTGTTAAGCGTGCCTTTGATGCCTTGCAAGGTGTGGGGTTAGCAGTACCATAGAGGACAATGCTGTAATCTACCAGGGAGAGGACAGATGAGGTCACGGATTGACGGATTGCCATCAGGGGAGACAGTGTTTGTGGCAGTAAAGAAGCCTGATCCTGGAATTTATAATGGAGAACAGTCGTTGGACATGGGCATGGTAGGAAAGGATTCTGTCAAGGGTAATACCTAAGTATTTGAAAGACTCAACCTGCTCAAGCGGGGATCCTAGAGAGTTGATGATGGTCATAGGAAAGTCATAATGTGGGTTATGATGATGGGCAAAGATCATGGACATAGTTTTCTTATAGTTTAGGACTAGGCAGTGGGAGCAGAACCATGTCTCAGCTTCAGAGAAGAAGGCCTGAAGGGGGCATTGGAGAGATCTGGGACTCTGGTGACTCCAGACAATTTCTACATCATCTGCATAGAGCAAAATGAGTCTAGAGCAGGAGCTGGGGAGGGAGTTAAGGAAAAGACTGAAGATGAGGGGTCCCAGGATGAAGCCTTGAGGCACTCCAGAGTGGACTGGGAAGTTGCTGGACAGGGTGGAGTTGATTTTCACCTGCTGTGATCTTTCTGTGAGGTAGCTCTGGAACCAGCTTATTGTTTCATCAGAGAGCCCCAGGGAGGGCAGGGTTGCAAGAAGGATAGCATTGTTAACAGCGTTGAATGCCTTTGTGAGGTCGATGTACATTGACCCCACAGGGTGACCACTTTCAAGGGCCCCATGGATGAAGGAGGAATATTCTAGTAAGGCAGTGATGGTGCTGCACCCAGGGTGGAAGCCATGTTGTTCAGGGCACAGTAAGTGATGTTTAGATAGATGGTCCAACAGCTTAGTCACCATTATTTTCTTCGAAGGCCTAGGGAGGAAAGGGGATAGGACAATAATTATTGGAGGACAGAATATAGGGGTGATGAAAGCATGTTTCAAGAGGGCAGAAAGTTGTCCAAGGCAGAGGGATAGGTTTAATAGTTTGGTGAGGGGTTGTAGAACCTCTTTGAGGGCTAGACAGAGGAGCTTCAGGTTGAAGGAATCGCCACTAACATAGGACTTGGAAAGGGCTTTGGAGAGGTACATCCTAGCTTCTTGGACAGAGGTGATATGGAGTCGAAACAGGGGTATGTTGGGAGGCGAGCTACGATAGGTGGTATGATCTAGAGGGGTGAAGAAATTAGGGGGAAGGACACTGCTGAGGTCAGAGAATGTGGCATTTAATGTGTCAGCAATGGACTGTGGGTCCTGAGTTAATTTACGGTGTACCAAGAGCTGGGCAGTTGGGGGGGGTAGTTTTCCCATTGAGTTCTTTTATGTTATCCCAGAATTTTCTTCCCGAGCCCCAGGTGGAGAGTGCCTGTTGGCAGTGGGTCACCTTGGCTTGGTGAATGGCCCAAGTACATTTGTTTCTGGCCTTTCAGTAGCATTGTCTGTCCATCGGGAGTTGGGAGTTTAATGCCTTATGCCAGAGATTATCACGGTGTTGCCTTTAGTCGAGTAGCTGTTGGGATATCCAGAGGGTGTTTCAGTTTTTAGAGATTTGTTTTGAGAGGGGGGCAAAGATGTCACAAGTGGTGTTGAAGATATTTATACAATTGGAGAGGGTAGTATCATTGGATTGGGTGTTATACACAGGGGACCAGACAGAGTTAGCTAGGTAAATTTTGAAGTGTTGAAGCATACCCTTTCTTAGGTGTCTATGATAAGCGATTGTGGGAGGAGCCATAGGAGTTTTATTGACCCAAGAGCAGGTTACAGGACAGTGGTTGCTAAGGGCATCAGGAAGTACTGAGACTTTAGAGATGATGTTGGAACAGTTGGTGAGAATGAGGTCTAGCAGCAACGTACAGTACTACAGTATATACAACAATAGATACAATTTGGCTAATGTAAAAGAGAACAAAGAAGTGCATATCCAAAATTACATGACAGTCATAAATAATATGATGATCAGAGCTGTGTACAACAGTAAATAAAATCTGGTCAAAGCACAGAAACAATGGGATGCATACCGAAAAACCGTTTTGGGCTAAAAAACAAATGAGGTCAGAGATGGGTAAAACAGTATAGTTAAAAGTGATGATTCCTCATTGAGAAGTTAGCTATGAAAGGTAGAAGATGAGAGGAAGGATATTAAATAGGAGAGCAGAGGCCCCACTGAGGGTAGCCATAAAAGGTAAAAGAAAGGAGGAATGATGTTAGGTAGGAGTGTAGCTGATGTAACAGAATGGGAGAGAAGGAATAAGGCATTAGTGGGCTACAAACAGAGAAAGAGAGAGAGAGTGAGAAAGACGGAGGTAATAGTGATGGAGACACATTATTGGAAGTAATAGAAACATGGAATTTGACGCCAGATATGAACCACTTGGCCCACCTAGTCTGTCCATTTTCCTACCTGATGGATAAGCTGCAGATTCTAGTTAATCAACAGCTTACTTCCTCCTATCCCCCACTAGAATTGCCTTATGGCTATCCCATGCATTCTTGAATTCTCCCACTGTTCCTGACTCCACAACCTCCTCAGGAAGGCTGTTCCATGCATCCACAACCCTCTCTGTAAAAAAATACTTTCTAACATTACCTTTGAGCCGTCTCCCCTCTATCTTCAAATTGTGCCCTTGTTCTTGCACATCTCTTCTTCTGAAAGATACTACCCTCTTGTACTTTGTTAATTCCCTTGAGATACTTGAAAGTTTCTATCATGTCCCCCCTCTCCCTCCTTTCCTCAAGGGTATACATATTAAGCTGATTTAGTCTCTCCTCATATGTCTTCTGGTGCAGACCCTGCACCATTTTTGGTTGCCCTCCTCTGAATAGCCTCCACTCTGTCTGTCTGTGCAGAGATGGGGTCTCCAGAATTGTACAAAGTACTCCAGATGGGTCTCACTAACTGTCTGTACAGAGGGATAACAATTTCCTGTGTTCTACTGTTGATGCCTCTCCCTATGCATCCCAGTATCTCCCCAGTCCTCCTGACTGCCTTCTCACATTGCTTGCCCACCTTTAGGTCATCTGATATAATTACACCTAGGTCTCTTTCGATTTTTGTTGTTGTTATTAACTCACCCCCCATTGTGTAACCCTTCCCCTGGGTTTTTGTTTATTAGATGCATTACCTTGCACTTCTTTACATTGAATCTGAGTTGCCACATATTTGACCATTCCTCCAACCTTGCCAAGTCCCTTTTCATTATTTCCACCCCACCTTGTGTATCAACCCTATTGCAGATCTTTGTGTCATCTGCAAAGAGACATGCCTTTCCTTCCACGTGCTCTCCAATGTCACTTATAAAGATATTAAAAAGGGCCAGTCCCAGTACCAAACCCTGCGGTATCCCGCTAGTTACTCTCCTTTCTTCACTGTGGACTCCATTTACTATTACCCTTTGCGTCCTGATGTCCAGCAAGTTTTTTATCCAGGTTATTACCTTGGGACACACTCCAAGGCTGGCTAACTTGTATATTAATCTTTTGTGTGAGACTGTGTCAAATGCCTTGCTAAAATCTAGGTAGGCCATATCCACAGCCCCTCCCTGGTCTGCTACTTTGGTCACCCAGTCAAAGAAATCTATTAGGTTCATCTGACATGACCTTCCTGCTGTGAAATCATGCTACCTTGGGTCCTCTGCCCCACTGGCCTCTAAGTACTCAACAATTCTTTCCTTCAGAAGTGATTCCATTATTTTCTTTACCACTGAAGCCAAACTAACTGGTCTGCAGTTTCCTGCCTCTGCCCTGCTCCCACTTTTGTGAATTGCAATCACATTTGCTCTCCTCAAGTCCTCAGATACCACTCCATCCTCCCATGATCTGTTAAAGAGAGTAATCAGTAATGTTACTAATTCTACTCTTAGTTCTTTTATAATCCTTAGGTGAATCCCATCAGACCCCATTGCTTTGTCCACCCTCAGCTTCAAGAGTTCTTTTAAAACCCTTTCTTCTGTGAATGGACTGGTATCAACCCTCCCCCTTCCCCATTCAGAGTTTCTCCTTTGTTTGGTTTAGGTACCTCCCACTCCTCTTGCATTATGAATACTAAGCAGAAATATTCATTCAGTAGCCCTGCTTTTTCACTGTCACCCTCTGTCCACATGCCCTTCCCTTTATTAATTCTTTGTATCCCTTCCTTGGTCTTTCTTTGCTCCCTAATGTACCTATAAAAGGTTTTACCCCTCTTCTTAACAGAGCTGTCTATCTTTTCCTCAGTTTGTGCCTTTGCTATTTTGACTACCTTCCCTGCCTCCTTCTGCTTTAACTGATAATGTTCTCTGTCCTGCTCCTTCTGTGTTTCCTTATATTTCCTGAATGCTATCCTTTTCTCCTTAACTGTCCCTGCCACCTCTTTTGAGAACCACAGTGTTTTTTTTCCTTCATTTTGTCTTGTTGATTTGCTTCACACAAATGCTTGTTGCCTCTGTGATGGCTGTTTTGATTATTCCCCATTGTTCCTCCACCCCTCCTTCTTGCCCATTTGCTAGTGCTTTTCTGAGGCACTCTCTCATTTTCCCAAAGTCAGCCTTCCAAAAGTCCAATATTTTTGTTTTTGTATGGTTTGACTCCATGGCTGTGTTTATTGTGAACCACACTGTTTGGTGATCACTTGTTCCCAGATGGCTACCCACTTCTAAATCTGAGATCTTTTCTCCTTCCCCATTTGAGAGTACCAGGTCTAAGATTGCTCCCTCCTGAGTGGGTTTCAACACTAGCTGTCTGAGGCATGCCCCCTGTAGGGCATCAAAAATGAACCTGCACTTGGATGTGCCTGCAGCAAAGGTACTCCAGTTAACATCTGGTGTATTCAGGTCCCCCATCAACAATATTCCCCTTTTTCTGCCATTTTAAGGATGCCTTCTATCATTTCCTTGTCCATTTCCTCCTCCTGAAATTGGGTTCTGTACAAACCCCCCAGGCTGATTGTGGTGCCATTTCCTGTCTCCAGGGTGACCCATAGTGACTCATCAACTTCCTGTTTACTCTTTAGTTCTGTAGCTTTAATCCTTTCCCTTACATAGAGAGCTACTCCTCCTCTTTTACCCACCCTGTCCCTCCTGTAGACTGTGTATCCTGGTATGTTGACATCCCAGTCATGGTAATCTGTGTACCATGTTTCAGTGACTGCCACAATTTCAAGGCATCCCTCTTCCATCAAGGCCACTAGTTCAGGGAGCTTGTTGCACAGACTGCGAGCATTGGTACTCATCGCCTTCCTTTATTTTTCATGGCCTTACCCCTTTTAGCCCCATCCCTGTCCTTACTACCTACTTTGCATTTATCCTTGTCCTGTTCCCTACTGACTTCACTGCCTTGGTGTTTACCTCTCCAACTACTACATTTTGTGGGAGGGGGGGCTGTGATTTCCCTGCTCCTTTTCAGTTCCTCCCCCTTGGCTAGTTTAAATGCTTGCCAATGAAACATTTAAACCTGTCACCTAGAATCCTGGTTCCCCCCCAAGACAGATGCAGACCATCATACCAGTATAAGCCTGCATCCCTCCAGGTGGCTCCCCAGTTCCCAATGAAGCCAAAACCCTGAGCTCCACACCAGTTTTTCAACCATCCATTGAATGCCATGGTGTGGAATGCCCTAGCATCATCCTTGCCATAGACAGGCAGCACCTCCGAGAAGGTTACCATACATGCTACTTGTCTAAGGCCCCTCCCCAACTCCACAAACTCCTCTTGCACCACTCTGATCTCATTTACAGCCAGGTCATTTGTCCCTAGGTGGACAATGACATCCAGCTCCCTCCCTCATGCAGCTGCTCCCACAATCCTGAGGATTTGCTTCCTGTCCCTCTGAGCTGTAGCACCAGCCAGGCACCATACCTCCCTATCCCCTTCATCCCCCACTTCTACCCTCCTAATGATCAAGTGCCCCACCAGTAGTTGTTCCCTTCCCCTGTGGAGTCTTATGCCACCCTCTTGTGGGTCTCCTTTGTGGAGGTTCTCAGCATCCTCCTTGGACTCCACTGCAGGTGCCTCCATAGAGGAACCATTCTTTGCCAGAACAGCATATGAATTTTGGAGAGGTACAACTGGAAGGATGCACCTCTCCCTCTCTGAGCCCACCTTGGTCCAACTGCTCCTCTTTCTTGGCAACCTCTGAGGTAGCGGTGGTGGCCCTGGTGGTCCCTGGGTGGGGGAAGAGGTTTCACGAATCCTAGCCAGGTCAGCCTGGAGATGGGAAACCTCCTCCCTCAGACCAGAGAGGTGCCTGCAAACAGGGCAACATCGCAGTCTCCAGAATGTCTCCCGGAACACTGCTGCCCCACAGCCATTGCACTGCACCACTCCCATCTTGACTTATTTTGTGTCCCCTCTCCTGTTGCTTTGTATGCTTACTGTCTCCTCCCTCTATGTATTTTTACATTTACTTTCCTACTGCCTATGTGCCCTTACAACTCTCACTCTTCCTGTTCTGGGACAGGAACTTCCTGTAGTCTTCAGTAGTCTCCTTCTTCCATGCTTAGATTCAGACCTCCAGCAGCCAGAGGAGGAGAAAGAGTTATTGTTTAGGTTCCTTCAAGGTAGATGAAACTAATGTGTCTCAGTGATCCTTCCCTTCCTACTGCCAAAGAGGAATTCCTGTTGTCTGTGAAATTCAGTGGCTATAAAACTAGAACTGGCTTTTGGTGGAATGGTGAAGGGGTTGGAAGGAGGACAATTAGTACAAAATCTGTAGTTCTAGACTGCTGTCTTACTCTGAAACCAAAGTCCTCTTCTGTCAAAAACAATGTTAAGCTGTAATTGGAGACAGCTACTTTTGTACTCCTAAGCTGCTAAGCCACACCCCCAATTAGATTCACTCTCTGCTCTGACTCAGTAAATTAAGCTGATACAGCTCCCTTCCTCAGAGAAACACACAGTGGCTTTCTTCTTTTTTTTTTTTTTACTTAAAAGAGACCACCTTCTTCTAATAGAGTATCTGTTTGCTTAATCCAAACAGGTACCAACTCCTTAAAAAATCTGTTGTTCTAGACTGCTGTCTTGCTCTGAAACCAAAGTTCTCTTCTGTCAAATACAGCAGCAATGGCTTAGGCATAACAATTACAGGAGTTATGTAGCGATTGCCTAAGTAGGGATTTGAAGGTTGCTAATCTGACAAGGCTTGAAATTTTAAGGGTCTTTTGAAGGTTGTTCCATAGAGTAGGGAGAGAGTGAATTATGAGTATGAGCCATGGCGGGTTCTATCTCTGGGGATGTCTAGTGAAATAAAGAAATGTTTCCTGAGTGAATAGTTCCTGTGTGTGATAGCCAAGAGGTTGTAAATGTATTCAGGGAGTTTACTGATAAGGGCTCTATAGGTCCAGATGGCTGCATTTTTCATTCTTCAGGTATTTAGGGAGTTCAAGCCCAGCAGTGAATAGGGAGAGTAGTGGTGTGTATTAAAGAGAGCACAGGTTATAAATCTTATTGCCCTGTGGTACAGAGTATCCAGCCTGGCTAAAGCTGCACTGGGCCCATGTCTGTAAATAAGATCCACATAATCCAAAAGAGGGAGAAAGGTAGTTTGTACCGGTCTGACTTTGGCACCATAGGTGAGTAGGTGCTTGATTCGAAAGTACAGTCACAATCTTTATTTTAACTTTTTACATACTGTAGTTCCTCAATAGGCACAGTGAATGTAAGTTTGCAATGTATCCAAAAACTCAAATATATAAAACTTGTCCACATGTTCCAGAGATTCCCCCAACAGCGTAGTAATCTGAGGCTTAGGTCCTGCAGGTTGAGCAGAGGCTGAGTGCAATTGCAGGGCAAGAAACATAGATTTGTTTTTTTTTTCTTTCTGCATTGAGCAACAGTTTCAGTTGCAAAAGGCTATGCTGCAATAAATTGAATTCTTGCTGCAGAATGGTACTGGCTAGCTTGAGAGTAGGCCTAGAGGCATAAATCACGGTGTCATCCATGAAGAGGTGGACACTAGCAGTCTTTATTCCTGAATTGATGTTGTTTATGTATATCGCAAAGAGTAGTGGTCCCAGTATAGGCCCTTGTGGAACTCCCCTCAATAGGGTTTTTAGAGGGGAGAGGTCACCTTGTGCCTTCACTTGCTGTGGTCTGCCTGTAAGATAGCAGTGGAACCATTTCTGAACAGAAGCATCAAGGCCAATGTTGCGCAGTTTGATGAGTAGCAGATTGTGGTCTACCATGTCAAATGCCTTGCTCAGGTCTAGGAATACAACACCCACATGTTTTTTGGAATCCAACGCTAGTTGCCAATCATTGGCCTCTTTGGCTAGGGCTATTACCATACTGTGGTTTGGCCAAAGGCCTGACTGGACAGGGCTGAGCTTATTGTGGGACTCTAGGTAATTTTGCAGCTGCAAATTGACAACTTTCTCTAGGAGTTTTGAAAAAATGGGTAGAAGGGATATAGGTCTACAATTATTAAGATCACTTGGGTCACCTGATTTAAGCAATGGGATGATATGCGCAGTTTTCCATAGATCAGGGCTGGAGCCTTGCGAAAGGGACAAGTTGAACAGGTGGGTGATGGGTGCGGTGAGAGCATGGTATCCCAGTTTCAAGAAGAAGGGTTCTAGTTGGTCAACTCCTGCACTTTTTCTAGTATCAAGGCTAACAACAGGTCCTTGACCTCTTTGAAGGAAGTTGAATCTGTCTTCAGGGGCAGTGTTCATGGTCTCCTGCTCTGCTGTATTTGGGTTACTGCACTGCGGGAAATATTTGCTAGCAGGGGAGGTGTCAAAAGCAAGACTGGCAATTGCAAAATGATTATTAAATAGGTCCACTATATTAAGTTTATTTGAGGTGGTTAGATCATTAGTGGTGATTTTAGAAGAGAGAGAGGTAGAGGGACGGTGCCCTTTGATGTCTCTTCATGTTTTCCAGAATAGTGCAGGATTAGTAGAGTGCGTATCCAGTTCAGATTTAAAGAACTTAGATTTTTCCAACCCTGATTAGTTTTGTACATTGGTTTCTTGCTGTTCTGAAGGCTACCCAGTTATTTAGATTTGTGGGCACACTTCCACAGAAAGTCCCTTTGGTGGAGGGCAGATTAAAGGTGGCCAGTGAACCATGGGCAGGACCTCTGTCTCATTCTAACTTTGTTTAGAGGAGCATGTTTATTTATTACCTCTAACACGAGGTCTTGGAATAAATTACAGGCCTCAGACACCATTTTTGTAAGGTAAAAATCTTGCCATCTGACCTTACTTAGATCTGCAAGGAAAAGGTTGCTATCAGAATTCCTGAAGTTCCTTTTGTATGTATATCTGGAGGAGGAGATGAGTTTTGGTGCAGTTCATACATAAGCTATATTACTGTGGTCACTTATATCCTTGATAAACACCCTGGAGTGAGAGGTGTTGTGAGGTTTACTCACAAGGATTAAGTCAAGGTGAGTACTGTTGGTAAGGTGGTTGTTGTTAGGACGGGTAAACTCTGATATGAGCTGGGTAAGGCCAGTCTTTTTATATGTTAATTTTCCAATACCTCTAACCATGGAAAGAAAATTATTAGATATATTTTTCCAAGCACTTTGTGGATGCTGACTAAACATGATAAAAAGAAATGACCTATAGGACTAAGCAAGAAGGGGTGTTAGGGATGGTAAATCCCATAGCCTTTTTTATGTTTGCTTGCTCGCACACACAAGAAACATGTTGTGATAGCATGTTGGAGTAGCAGGTTGTGGAGGTGTGGTCGTGTTGTGGCCAGTGCCTCCACTGCTTTTGGGGGCTTGTCTCTGTGGCACCAGTAAATGAGAATGCTGTCTATGACAGCAGCTCAAAAGCATGCCACCAACTTGAAAAATTTTTGCCACTGCAATGAGGGAGCGCCCCTCATTGCAGGGTGTGCCTTGCCTGGTGTAACATTTCAATAAACCTGGTGGTGCCTGTCGCTGTCCGCCTGTCACAGTCCCATGAAAGCCTACCTCAGGGGTGCAAAATCCCCCTGTTGGCATGCCACCTCCCCAGTTCATTTGCTGATGGGGAGCCCAGTCCCCATTGGCATAATGTCCCCCTGAATAAATAATTTGTCTGCCGATGGGGATGCCCAATCCCACTCGGCATCATGGCACCCCCAAACACAGATCCTTTTTTCTTTGCCGATGGGGTGCCCAATCCCCATTGGCTCCAGTCCCCCCCAAAACAGCCAGGTGGCATGCTGGGAGCCCACCCCAGTATGCCAAATGTCCCTGCAAAAACGTAAACCTTCCTGCAAAGTTTTTTTTTTTGTAACCTGTAAACAAGAAAACAATCCCTCATTATCTGCAATGCCCTCTCCCCCAACCCACACCCACCCTCTGCGCACCTCACCTCCCCATACACCCTGTCACCCCATACTTACCTATGGAGCCCAGCATGATGATATTTGGTGCAGTGAGAACATGTCTGCATTCTTCAAAGTCAACCGCATAATGAAGAAATGCCGGTAAGCTGTATAATGGCATAAATGGGGGGTTTCAACTTAGGTGGATATCTCAGCCAGTTTTGTGACTTTTGGCCCCATATTCTCAACATGGGGTTCTTGGGACCCCCCCCCCCCATGGACTCAGCCACTGTAATGTCGTTATTCGGTTCCGAGAGGTGATTTTGCAGTCACTGTGTGAGATCACCTTCTGGGACTGATTAATGAAACGACAGTGTAACTGCTCATGAGGTGGGGTCCCAAAAAGCCAATGTTGCAAATTTGGTGAAAACGTTACCAAAAATGACTGTGTTACAAGCATGCATTGCGCAGTTCTCACGCATGCTCGTAACTTCAAGAATTTTTAATATTTTCACTCCAGATTTTCAACATTGCCATTTTCCACACTACTTTATGAACAGTACAACGGTCGGTTTTCACATCCTGTCCAAAATGTGTTTTCACACATCTGGTGCACAATGGCGTGGTCACTGTGTGAAATCAATGTTTGGGACAGATTAAGAAAATCACAGTGACAGTGTTCATAAGGAGAGATCCCAAAATGCACATGTGCAAATTTAGTGAACAAATTAAAAAAGTGGCTGCATCACCAGTATGCGTTGCGCAGTTTCTACGCATGCTCATAACTTAGCCAATTATTTATATTTTTGCTCCAGAATTTCAACATTGTCCTTTCTGCACATTGACTTATGAACAGTAAAGCTGTCATTTTTCACATCCTGCCCAAAACATGTTTTCACACCTGAGGCACACAATGGGAGTGGTCACTGTGCAAAATCAACGTTCGGGACAGATTAAGAAAATCACTGTGCCACTGTTCATGAGTGGAGATCCCAAAATGCCTATGTTGAAAATCTGGTGTAACAAATCCCCAAAATAATTCCATTACGGGTGTACGTTGCACAGTTTCTATGCACACTCGTGACTTCACCAATTTTGTTATATTTTCACTCCACATTTTCAGCATTACCATTTTTTTACACCTCCTCATGAACAGTACAGCTGTCATTTTCCACATCCTGTTCAAAATGTGTTTTTGCACCTGTGGCGCCAAATGGCACAGTCACTGTGCAAAATCACTATTCGGTTAACGAACTAATAGTGTCACTGTTCATGCGGTGTGGTCACAAAGAGCCCATGTAGAAAACTTGGAGTGAAAATACCAAGAAATGCCTGGGCATTAGGATTTCCTATCATAACCGCCTACCCTGTAGGGACTGACAGGTGTCAGGGGTGTGACTTAGGACTGCCAATGGTAATGCTCACTCCATTATACCCCACCTTCACCCTGCAGCCAGTGACAGGCATCGAGGTGTGCCTTGGCTGCTTTGGCCCCAAAGTTCACCCCATTCTCCTACACTGAGCCCATTTCTGCATATTTCCTTATGGAATGAGGTGAGTGTAATGCCCAAACACCCCAAAGCACACCAGAATACTTGTTGGTGTCTGTAGGGTAGGGTGAAGTGAAATGGCATGACTGTTATGGGTGATGGCCCAAAGGTACATCCCAATGCCTGTACATATCTGCAGGGTGGATGTGGGGTTGGCGTCACTTCAATACTTTACTGCCATTCCTATTTTGCATCTGTCTAACTCCTGAACTTCCAATGCTAATGCCAGCAAGCAAACATTCAGCATTGACAAATGCTTGTGTTTGTTGTTGTGCTCTGGACAGGGGAGGGGCCTCTTTGTGTCTCACACTAGTAGAAAAAACAAAGCCAGATTGGCATTTAGGGAATTGTGTCTTTACTCAGTGCAGCGTGTGTGTAAGATGTTTACATGCAGATCTGCTGAAGAATTTAGCAGTGTAGCCCTGAATAAAGTACCAACAGATGCAATTAATAAAATGTAATATATATATATCTGTTTTTTACTCACATGCAGGGCAGAATGGATATGTCTCTACATTTTAAGTTAGAATGATTTTGCTCAGGCCACTGTCAGTGAACCTTTATTTTTTAAATTATTTTATTGTAAAGTGTTTTGTCACACTAATGTATGCACGTTTATCTAAATGATAGCTGTGAGGAGCACTTTCCAGGAAATAATGTCATGCAATTACTGTTTCTTTGTTTAAGTCTTTGTTTACTGGGTAAGTGCGCTGATCCAAGAACCATTTTCAGGCACGACATGGACCACAAACAATAGCACAAAAGCAAACAGTTAAAGAGCTCCTGACACAGTTGAGTCAACTTTGAAAAAATGAAATATTCTGGCATAAATGTAGCTTATATTTCATGTTTTATTCTGTAATTCTCCGCCGTATTTCCTTATTACTATGGGTATTTGCACGAATACAGTATATCTGCCCTTTCAGCTCTGGCTGACTGCCTACATCTGACATCATAATTCTGTTTATGACATCAAAATATGTTGCTGTGAAGATAATTATGATGTCATAAAGAGGGAATTGTGATGTCATGTGTAGAGAAGCAGCCAGAGTAGGTACAGTTTACAGGACAGGATCTTGTTTTCATACAACTGTTTTCAGTAATAATGAAAATAGGGAATAAGTTATTGAAATTATAAGAAGTAATAAAGAAAATGGGATGGAGTTGAACATAAATCTTACTTTTTCAAAGATTTTCTAATGCTGTCAGGGGCTCTTTAAAATAATGTACAATCCAATAACAGTCTAGTTTTTTCCTGTTGGTTAGTGATTATGAACAGGTATGCCACAGGCTCCACAGTCCACAGACTTCCACTGGTACAACAGGTGTACTTAATGAAATGTTTATTTCTTCAATTCAAGCAGGCAGGGCTAGTTAAAGAAAACTTCTACAAGCCTGATACATCTGCTAGCATTTGATTAGAAGCCAGGTACATTTGCTTTTACATGTTTGCCTGTACATGTATTTAATGCATATGTGTACACATGTTTTAAATACATATGTGGTTTTGTAGTAAATATTGCAAGGATTGATCTGGTTGAATGCTTTAGTGAGATTCAACAAAAATTGCTGGCTTTCAAGAGTAATTGCTATTTTTGTGGAAAAAAATAAATTGGGTTTCCTGCACTTTTTTTCATGGCAATTGCAGTTTTTGTAATGCTTGAGCATCCCACAGGAAAATCTGTGTGAAAATGCATGAGTCCGTTTTATCTAGACATTAATAGCACTGTTGTGGCCAGTTTGTCTTACTCTGTGAAATACAATCTTAGAAGCGTAGAAACATAACTGTTGTCAGCACCTAAAAAGAGCCCTTTAGCCCATTCAGTCTGCCCATTTTCCTTGTTTGCTGTGCCACCGCAGCCCTTGTACAATCTCCAATTGTCCCTACCCCTTGTTTTCCTTTCAAGGTCCCCTTGTATCTGTCCCATGCATGCTTGAATCCTTTGACTATTTTGGCACCCTCCACCTCTGTTGGGAGGCAATTCTAGGCTTCCACTACCCTCTCTGTGAAGAAATATTTCCTCACTTTCCCTCTGAGCCTCACTCCCTCCAGCTTTACAGCATGGCCCACTGTCTTTGAGTCTGTCTTTCTGTGGAAAATACTACCTTCTGTGTCTTATTAATACCTGTTATGTATTTGAATGTTGCTCTTATGTCCCTTCTTTCTCTTCTTTCCTCCAAAAACATGTATGCCCATGGTACGTAAGCTTTGGCCTTTGGGCTGTCATATAGCCAAAACAAGGTTTTTGTGGCCTTCCTATGGGGCCACTTATTTCTGGCAGTTTTAGTGGTGAAAATTGCCAAATTATGGTTCACAAGTGTCTGCAATTTGTTACTTTAGTCCACAGTTGAGGTAAAATGATTTAACTGCAGCAATGTTTTTAACAGTTTGGCACTTTTATTGGAAGTTTACACTCCTGGACTAAACGGGAGAAATTTGCCAGAAGACAGTGTGGTTTTGCGCTTACATCACTGACTTGTATCACAGAATGAAACCCTATCAGTGACAAATACAGCTCATTTTAGCAGGAGCAGGTAAATGCTGAGGCAGAATCAAGGACAGCTGAATAGTACGAGCTGAGTATCACTGATTGGTTACAACTTTCTATAACCAAATGATCCCAATCGAGTCATGTGGTAAGCATACTGTAATTTGCCGAATGATTATAATGGAAAGCCTTTATACTTGAAGATTCCTTGAAAGTAGAGAGTGTGGAGTTTAATAACTGGAAGCATGACATTATCAATACTTTGCACAGTAATTGCAGGATAACAATTAGTAATATTGTATAACTTTTCATTCATCACTGTGTGAGAGACAGAGAAGAGATCATGTCTAGCCCATGGTGTTGCTAAGGGCGTCAGGAGCGAGAACATATCTCCTTGTTGTGTTACAAGGTTTGAGCTGAAGTAAATCCAAAGCTGAAAGTCAGGTCATGAGTCTTGGATGTGACATGACATGACATCATCATTAACATCTGGGCAGTGCATTCTCATTTTATTAGGATACATTTTATTTTTCATTTGTAATTTATGTTCCCATTCTCCCCATGGCAGCCCCATCTGACCGACTCCCCCCCAGCCTCATCACCTGGTTCCTCCAGGGGTCTTGCCTTAGGCTGCCCTGGCTGTAGGACAGTCACCTAGCCACTGATGTGGAGCCTGTGGAGGGTCAGTCCTCATCCTGCTGATGTGATGCAGTTTTCTTTCCTCCCCATTGCTGGGGCATGACACATCAACATGCACCAGTGGAGGCATAGGCATGTTGCAGAGTCCCACAGCACCCACCCTTCCACTGGCACCCTCATTCATCTTGCCCCCTGTCCTCCACCTGCGGGCCGTCATGTGGCAGGGAAACCAAGCAAACCTCCCTTCCCTGGGAAAGGAGGGCTATCCTCTGAATGCTCGATCCTCTCCCTCCCCAATGACCCCCGGCTGCCTGTGCTTATTCCCAAACATAGGCAGTTGGTGTGGCATGAGGTGTGGCATCCAGCGACTCAACCCTCAGCACCATCAGGCTGGCTATTAGAATACATTTTTAAGCATGAGCTTAACTACTAAATCAACTGTGCAAGACTGAAAAATATACTGCATAGCACTGGAAGAAGGAATGACATTGGGGGTGGATGCTAATCCTATTTAAAAACAAGCATTTGTCAATGCCGAATGTTTGCTTGCTTGCACTGGCAGTGGTAATGTAGAAATTACAGAGCTGCGTAATAGGAATGGCAGTGAAGTACTGAGCTGAAGCCAACCCCACCACCACCCTGCAGAGAGTGACAGGCATTGGGGTGTGCATTTGGGTCATCAGGCATAACGGCCTCGCCATTTCACCACACCCCACCCTGCAGACACTGACAAGTGTCACAGTGTTTGTTGGGGTCTTTGGCTTATGCGCACCCCATTTCATTAGGAAATGCGGTGAGATGGGTGCAATATAGGAGAATGGAGTGAACTTTGGGGCTGAAGAGTCCAAGGCATACCTCGATGCCTCTCACTGGCTGCAGGGTGTGGAATGGTATGAGCATTACAGGCAAGAATCCCAAGTCACCCCTGATGCCTGTCATTCTCTACAGGGTTGGGCGTTATGGTTGGAAACCCTAATACCTCAGGCATTCGTTGGTATTTTCACTCCAAATTTTCAACATGTTTTTTTTGTGACCCCACCTCATGAACAGGGGGAATATCAGTTTGTTAGCCGAAAGCTGCTTATGCACAGCGACTACGGCATTTAGCACCACAGGTGCAAAAACATTCCGAACAGGATGTAAAAAATGACAGCTGTACTGTTCATGGGGAAGTGTAAAAATGGCAATGTTGCAAATCTGCAGTAAAATATTTAAAAATGGTGAAGAGAGCGACATAGAAACTGTGCAACGCACACCGTAATATAATTAGGTTGGGGATATTTTACAGCAGATTGTCAACTCAGGCATTTTGGTGCCTCTGATCATGAACAGTGTCACTGTGATTTTCTTTATCTGTGCCGAACAATGATTTCCCACAGCGACCATGCATCTCAGTGCTGAAAGTGTGAAAACACACTTCAGCCATGTTGTGAAAAATGACAGCTGTACAGTTCATAAGGAAGTGTAAAAAAATGCCACTGGTGAAAATCTGGACTGAAAATATTACAAAGTCATGAACTTACGAGGGTGCGTGGAAACTGCGCATTGCTCACTCAGTAACACAGTCATTTATGGACTTTGTCACCAAATTTTCAACATAGCCATTTTAAGACCTCTGCTCATGAACAGTGTAACTGTGATTTTCTTAATCTGTCCTAAACATTGCTTTCACACACCAACAGCACCATTGTGCTACATGTGCGAAAACACATTTTAGGGCTACATATGAAAATGGCAGCTGTACTGTTCATAAGGCAGTGTAATAAAATGGCAATGTTGAAAATCTGGAGGAAATATTAAATTTGCAAACTTAGAGCATGCATAGGAAGTGCAAACACACGCCGTAAAGAGTAATTTTAGAATTTTTTCCCAAATTTTCAACATAGCCATTTTAAGACCTCTGCTCATGAACAGCGTCACTGTGATGTTCTTAATGTGTCCCATACATTGATTTTGCACATATTCGCCATTGTGCACTACATGGGTGGAAACACATTTTGGGCAAGATGTGAAAAATGACAGCTATACTGCTCATAAGGAGGTGTGGTAAAATGGCAATGTTGGAAATCTGGAGTGAAAATATTGAAAATTCGTGAACTTACGAGCGTGCATAGGAGCTGTGCAACGCACGCTCGTAAAACAGTCATTTTTAGGAATTTTTTCACCAAATTTTCAACATAGCCATTTTAACACCTGAGCTCATGAACAGTGTCACTGTGATTTTCTTAATTTGTCCCGTACATTGATCTCACACACCGACTACGCCATTGTGTGCTACATGGGCAGAAACACGCTTTAGGTGACATGTGAAAAATGACAGCTGTACTGCTCATAAGAAGGTGTGATAAAATGGCAATGTTGGAAATCTGGAGTGAAAATATTGAAAATTCGCCACCTTACTAGTGTGCGTAGGAACTGCGCAATGCACCCTCGTAAAACAGTCATTTTTAGGAATTTTCTCACCAAATTTTCAACATAGCCATTTTAAGACCTCTGCTCATGAACAGTGTCACTGTGATTTTCTTAATTTGTCCCGTACATTGATTTCACACACCGACTGCGCCATTCTGCGCTACATGGGTGGAAACACATTTTTGGTGAGATGTGAAAAATGACAGCTGTACTGCTCATAAGAAGGTGTGGTAAAATGGCAATGTTGAAAATCTGGAGTGAAAATATTGAAATTTCGTGAACTTACGAGCCTGCGTAGGAACTGCACAACGCACTCAGAAACAGTCATTTTTTGATTTTATACTAAATTCAACATGGTTTTTGGGATTCTTCTCATGATCGATGTCACTGTCAGCAGGTATTCAGGCCTGAAGGGTCCCTCAGGCCCGAATAACGCCATGACAGTGACATAATTCATGAGAAGGGGTCCCAAAAACCCCGTGTTGAAAATTTGGTGCAAAAATTCCCCAAAATGCCCGAGATATGCAACAAAGTTGAAACCCCCCTATGTAACCCATTATACAGCTTACCGGCATTTCCTCAGTTCGCAGTCGGCTTTGAAGAGTGCAGACGTGTTCCCGGTCCACCGAAGATCATCGCGCCAGAGTCCGGAGGTAAGGTGAAGGGGGTGTGGGGAGGCGGGTGCGAGTGGGTGGGTGCGGGTTGTGGAGGTTGGGAGATGCGCCAG
Source organism: Neoceratodus forsteri (assembly GCA_016271365.2). NCBI lineage: Eukaryota > Metazoa > Chordata > Ceratodontiformes > Ceratodontidae > Neoceratodus > Neoceratodus forsteri. The sequence continues at coordinate 847,155,305 of CM057450.1, read as the reverse complement.
GACAGTTTTATTTACAGGTTTAAAAACATAAAAGACGTCGTGGACGTTTGCCATGCTAAGGTGGCACAAGGACTTGGGGGGTTGGGGTGTTCAGCCGACGGGGAATTGGGCACCCCGCCGCCAAAGGATACAGCTTGCCATGCTGGGGTGGGCTCCCAGCATGGCACCTACAACTGGGGGGGTGGGGGCCTTGCAGCTCAGCCCACGTGAGAAGTTGGGCACCCCGTCGGCTATACAGTACAGAGAGCACGCGCGTCTGTCTGTGCGTGGGGGAGCTGCGCGTGAGCAGCCGATATCTTATCGCTGCTCACTCAAGCGTAACTCCCCTTTCAACTGAGGAGTGTTATCATTTTGGAGCATGTCATAGACAGCTCCAAAATGCATTGGCTTACAGGGGCTGCGCCTGCCAGCCCACTGACTGAATTGGAGGAGGAGGTGACACACCTCCGAAATCTCCGATGAAGACACTATGTTTCTTGCACATGCGTGCAAGGAAACATAATGAATGTTGTATCCAACACCAACTCTTGTTTTGAATGCAAAAATGTTCTTTGTTTATATCCACCACCCACAAACCCTTAGCTCTAGATCCCCCCAACTTTTATCTTGTTGGAAGCTATAGATAGGCAAATTAAGCAAATACTGTTTCTACTTTTACTTAACAACTGGCTTGGATAATAAAATAATAAGAAGTTGCTCTTCTGCTTACACTAACAAAACCTTTCCCAGATTTTAACAGTCTATCTGCAATTGGCTCTTAGCCCACCCAACATGAAAGGTTTTCCTTGCAAGAGAACAGAGATCATGGGGCCTGCAGCCTAGGTTCAGGAGTGAACTTTGACCTCCAAAGGACTGGTGGGAGGATGTGGATGCTGGAGCACCCCAGAGGATGCTTGCCTTCTAGAGATGGGAAGGTTGTCACCAGTCTGCGGTGCCAGTGCTACCTGGAGTACTACAGGTGGTGTGGCAAGGTGGACTTTGGCAGAACATGCAGCACACGCCAGTATATACCCATTGTGTGCACCATGAGAGCATGTTGCACCACCCTCCTGTGAAAGGGAGAAAAGTCAATAAAAGCCAGCCATAGCAGGATGATGCCTGTCTTCCACAGGCCCTGTACTGCTGACTGGGCAACCATGGCTATGCTGGATTTGGTTGCCAGAAGGGATTGGTCCACCATGATGGCCCCAGATTAGGGGAATACCATGGGGCTCACAGAGGCAATGGGGTACATCACGGGGAATGCATGTGGTGTGGTTGAGGGGGACAGGCACGTGGGGACATAGGTGAAATAGGAGTATATGTAATTAAAATCATAGACTGGGGTAGAAACACAATTAAATGTTAAAAGATATTTTAATTGTATTACTAGAAAATTATCCAATTGAAATAAGGAGAGCCCCAGTGAATAGGACATTCTGGAGTAGGCCTAATTTATGCACTTCTCTCTTCATATCAGCCCTCATCATGTTGTTTCCCCAGTTATTATTGTGTGTTTAATGTTTTGTGGTCTCACTGCTGTAGTTTTACCCTGTTTATTGTTCCAAATATACACTGAATTTTTACAGTTATGTTATCTGCCATTGTGTTTGCTATATCTTGTAATTTGCACCTTATATAACGTATGTATTTGTACAGTGGAATTGCTCTTGCTACCTTCATTTCATATCATGTGTTGTATTGAGCTATAACAATGGTCCAGATTGTTCCTGAAAATGGTCCCTGTGATCAGTGTACCTACCCGGTTATCGAATGAATGAATGAATGAATAAATAATAAATATAATGTACACATAAAGTTGAGCAATGCTATCCAGTCCTCCTAGCCTAAACAGTAGGATAAACAAAGTCCACTGACTGAAAGAGAATGCTGTATCACACATAACCCTGTGAATCCAGAAAAGCAGTGCTGTATTCTTTAGACAGGTGAGTTCAAAATGAATCACTAGATAAACAGGGCGTGGTTGTTGTGTACTGTACCATTGTTTATAGGTTGATAGTGCGTGGGACAGAGCATTGTGGGCGCCTCCCACTGCCTGGTCCCCATCACTACATATATCTATGATTGTTATGCTTTGTTTAAATTAAACAAAATGTTAAAAGGAACATAAAGATGGAAAGTTAACATTTTTTTATTTAATTGTAAATCTGGGCATGTCTGAAGTCTGTATAATCATCCTAGTATGGTATATTGTTTTTAAATACTCCTTTTTATGTTTGCTTGAATGCATGCACAAGAAACATGTTGCGACAGATTACTGGAGGAGCAGGTTGAGAAGGTGCGGTCCTGCATTTTGGGGCTTGTCTTTGTGGCACCAGTGAATGAACACACTGTCTATGACAGCAGCTCGGAAGCATGCCACCAACTTGAAAGAAATTTGGCACTGCAATGAGGGAGCACCCCCTCATTGCAGGGCATGCTTTGCCAGGTGTAACATTTCAATAAATATGGCGGTGGCTGTCGCTGTCTGCCTCTCACAGTCCCACAAACTCAACCTCGGGTGTGCCCAATCCCTCAGTCAACATGCCCCCTCCCCAGTTCATTTGGCAATGGGGAGCCAGTCCCCACTGGCATAATGCCCCCCTTATTTTAATTTGTCTGCCAAGGTGGTGCACAATCCCCCTTGGCATCATGTGTCCCCCAACACAGACATATTTTCTGTACCAATGAGGGGTCCAGTCCCTGTCAGTCTCAGTCCTCCTCCCCAAAAAACACAAGTGGCACACTGGGAGCCCACCCCAGTGTGCCCAAGATAAACCTGAAAAAAAAACCTTCCTGCAATGTTTTTTTTCAGGTTTGTTTTGTTTTTTAACCTGTAAAAGAGAAAACAGTCCCTCATTGTCTCTGGTGTCCTCTCCCCCAACCTGCACCCACCCTCTGTGCACTTCACCTCCCCACACACCCCCAACTCATACTTACCTCCAGAGCCTGGTGCGGTGATCTTCAGTGGAACGAGAACACATCTGCACTCTTCAAAGCTGACTGCAAACTGAAGAAATGCCGGTAAGCTATAAAATGGCATAAATGGGGGGTTTTCAACTCATGTGGATATCTCAGCCATTTTTGTGGCTTTTGGCACCAAATTTTCAACATTGATTTCTAGGGACCCCACCTCATGAACTCAATCACTGTCATGTCATTATTTGGTCATGAAAGGTGATTTCGCAATCACTGCATGGAATCATCTTCCAGGACCGAGTAACAAAATGTCAGTGTCACTCTTCATGGGGTGGGCTCCCAAAAAGCCAATGTTGCAAATTTGACAAAAAAACTCCAAAATATGACTGTGTTACGAGCGTGTGTTGTGCAGTTCCCAAGTACGCTCGTAAGTTTGAGAAATTTTAATATTTTCACTCCAGATTTTCAACATTGCGATGTTTTCACACCTCCTTATGACCAGTACAGATACCTTTTTTACATCCTGCCCAAAATGTGTTTTCACACATTTGGTGCACAACGGCATGGTCACTGTGTGAAATCAACATTTGGGACAGATTAAGAAAATCACAGTGCCACTGTTCATGAGCAGAGGTCCTAAAATGCCTATGCTGAAAATCTTGTGTAAAAAAATCCCCAAAATAATTGAATTATGGGCATACATTGTGCAGTTTCTATGCACACTCGTGACTTCACCAAATGGCGCAGTCACTGTGCAAAATCACCTTTCAGCTAATGAACTGATAGTGTCACTGTTCATGCAGTGGGGTCAAAAAAAGCTCATGTTGAAAACTTGGAATGCAAATACCAAGAAACACCGAGGCTGTCAGGGTTTTTGACCATAATGCCCTACCCTGTAGGGACTGACAGGCATCAAGGGTGTGACTTGGGATTGTCGACAGTAATGCTCATGACATTCCACCCTCACCCTGCAACCACTGACAGGCATCAAGGCGTGCCTTGGACTCCTTGGCTCCAAAGTTCACCCCATTTTCCTATACTGCACCCATTTCAGTGAATTTTCTTATGGAATGGGGTGAGTGTAAAGCCCAAACAGCCCAAGGCACACCTCGATACATGTCAGTGTCTGCAGGGTAGGGGTGAGGTCAAATGGCATGACCCAAAGGCACATCCCAGTGCCTGTCCATCTCTGCAGAGTGGAGGTGGGGTTGGCATCACTTCAATACTTCACTACCATTCCTATTCTACATTTGTCTAACTCCTGCACTTCCAATGCTAATGCCAGCAAGTAAACATTTGGCATTGACAAATGCTTGTTTATACTGTCATTCTAACAACTAATGTTGGAATGGCACTCAAATATAATAAAACAATATGGACTTCAGGTATCCAAGAATATATATAACTATTCAGAACAGATGGCCAAGTGGTAAATTAAAAATGATAAAGAAATCTGTGTTTTACTCAGACTGTATAACAGAAGCTTTCAAAAACAAGCTTTGTCAATGCCGAATGTTGACTTGCTCGCATTGGCATTGGTAGTGCAGGAGTTAGACAGATGCATAATATGAATGACAGTGAAGTACTGAACTGATGCCAACCCCCCCCCCCGCAGAGACTGACAAGTGTTGGGGTGTGCCTTTGGGTCATTGACCATAACAATCATGCCATTTCACCTCACCCTACCCAGCAGACATGGACAGGTGTTGCAGTGCTTTGGGGTCTTTGGGCCTTTTACTCACCCTATTCCATAAGGAAATATGCTGAGATGAGTATGGTATAGGAGAATGGGGTGAATGTTGGGGCTGAAGACTCCAAGGCACACCTCAATACCTGTCACTGGCTACAGGGTGGGGGTGGAATGGCATGAGCATTATGGCTGATGATCCCAAGTCACAACCCCGATGCCTTTCAGTCTCTATAGAGTAGGACATTATGGTTGGAAAGCCTAGCACCCCAGCTGTTTGTTTATATTTTCACTCCAAATTTTCAAAATGGGATTTTTGTGACCCCTCTTCATGAACAGTGACACTATAATTTTGTTACTTAATCTCAAAAGGTGGTTTTGCACAGCGACAGTGCCATTTGGCACCACAGGTGTGAAAGCATATTTCTGGCAGGATGTGAAAAATGACAGCTGTACTCTTCATGAGGTGGTGTGAAAAAATACAATGTTGAAAATCTGGAGTGAAAATATGAAAAATCGTCGAAGTTAGGAATGTGAGCAGAAACTGTGTAACGCACACCTGTAACGCAATCATTTTTTTTGAATTTTTTCACCAAATTTTGAACATGGGCATTTTTGAACCTCTCCTCATGAACAATGGCACTGTGATTTTGTTACTTTGTCCCTAAAGTTGATTTTCCACAGCAACGGCACCATTCTGTGGCATAGGTGTGAAAACACATTTCAGGAAGGGCATGAAAAATGACAGCTACATTGTTCATAAGGAGGTGTGAAAAAATGGCAATGTTGAAAATCTGGAGAGAAAATATTAAAAATTGTGAAAGTTACAAGCATGCACAGAAACTGTGCAATGCACACTTGTAACAAAGTAATTTTTTGAGATTTTTTCACCAGATTTGCAACATGAGCTTTTTGGGACCGCTCCTCATGAACAGTGGTACTGTCATTTCATTACTCGGTCTCAAAAGGTGATTCTGACCAGGGACAGGAAAATCACCTTTCAGGACCAAGAAACTAAATGACAGTGACATGTTCAGGAGGTGGGGTCCCAAGACCCCCATGTTGAAAATAAGGATCCAAAATTCAAAAAAATGGCTGAGATATCAACCTAAGTTGAAAACCCCCTTTGCCTCCCATTATAAAGCTTACCATCATTTGTTCAGTTCCAGTTTGGCTTTGAAGAGTGCAGATGTATCCGTTCAGAGAAGATCATGGATCCTGACCTCTGGAGGGTAAGTATGGGTGAGGGGTGCAGGGGAGGTGGGTGCTCAGAGAGGGTGGGGATGGGGGAGGGGATTAGGGAGACAATGATGGACCATTTTCTTGTTTGCAAGGGAAAAAAGACCACAAGGAAGGTTTTTTCATTTACAGGTTACACACACAAAAAAATAGGCACACTGGGGTGAGCTCCCAGTGTGCCACAATTCTGGGGGGGTGGTGCTGACATGGGGATTGGCACCCCAATGTCAGATGGCATATAGATGGGGGGGCATGCATCTGACACTGAGAGTGGCCATCCCATTGTCAGAAAGGAAAGGGAAAATTGATTAACCAGGAAAGACACTAAGAGGAAAGACACACTAAGAGGGGGGATGCCAACACGGGGATTTGACACCCTGATGTCAGCTTTTTGGGAGTGTGTGGTGGGCAGCAGGTGCCGCCATGTTACAGTGTGCCACATAATGTGGGGAGGGATATGCCAACATAGAGATTAGGCACCCGAATGTTGGCTTCCTGGGGATTGTGTGGTGGATAGTAGGAGCCACCATATTGATTGAAATGTTTCTCCAGGAAAGGCACATAATGGAGGTGTGTCATCTACTGCTGCAATGTCGAGCCTGTCTCTGATTGCAGTGGCAGATTCGTTTCAACTCTGTGGCTCTCTATGAAACTGCTGTCGTCAGCAGCATGTTTACTGGTTGGTGACTGAGGGACGCACCCACTAAAGCATCTCCTGCATTCGCCACAACACTGTCACACCTCTGAAATGTGCTACTACCACAAGATGTTGCTTGCGCATGCACGCATGCCAACATAAAAATAAGTAGTGGAATATTTCAGCAGATACTCTAATTATTTCCAATAGAACCCAGCTGTACAAAGACATACAAGAAAAATGCTATCACAGAAAACTAGAAATTCCATTATACACAGGACAGAACATAAAAACAATACTAAGAAATCTTAATAATAAAAGACTCTTAGTATTTGTATGGGCTACACATCGATTAAGGGTGCATGGTAAACTAGGGGTGAGAAATTCACATAAGCACAAAAATAATAGATGAAAGATTTTGTATCCGGGAAGACTGCAAACAGCAATTTGAAACTCGGGAATACTTATTCTTTATCTACCCTTATGTCCAACACTTTTGGCAATATAGTGCACAAAGTTGGAAAGAACCTTTATTTTCAAGTCTTAAATATGAAGAATTGATACTAGGATTATATTTTACACATTGGAAAAAATATGACAAAGGAACTTTACAAGTAATAGGAACGTTATTAAAATACTACATATGGCAAGCCAGATGTGCCAGAGTGCTGCAACAGAAACAGTTTACATATATGGACATTGATAAAAACATTAGAATTGAATTACAGAAACTATATAATGTTGAAACTAAGACTTTGTCAAAACAACAGCTAAAAGAACTATGGAGTAATTGTTCTTTTATTTTTAATGATTAGCAAAAAAAAAGCTAAGAAAATGAAAATAAAAACATTTAGAATGCACAACTGAATATGGAGAACTTTCCAATGTTGGAAAGATGTTAAATTCTTTATAAAGAAAAAGATTATGTATATGTACAGTATATATTGTATATATGTAGTCTTTAAATTGTTCTAATAAAAATTCCTCTACTCTTGCAGTATGGGAGCCTCTACATGTTTGAACAACATGGCAGACCGAGGTTCGGTTGCTGCTGTGGGGACGCCAATCGCACTTCCCTCTCCTGCTTCTGCTCCAGTTTTGGCCTCTGAATCTTCATTGATACTAGCTACAGATGTTTCTAACTTGGATAAACACCTGTCTGAGCCTCTCATTATGGATTCTGCAAAGTTTCCTGATACTACACTGGATCCTCTTGAAATGCACCTGGACCCTGCTGACCTAGGCATGGATTTACTTTTGATGGCTGAATCTCACTTAATCGCAGCTTTGCAAAGAAAGAAGCAGCACTTTCTTGCTCTCCTGGAATGGGAAGAATGGTGATATGCCTCAGCCTATGAAAAGCTCCCTTTAGGTACTGTTCTGATTTATTTTCCTCAGACTGCGGCAAAATCTGCCACAACTTCTGTCATACCTTTCCTCTTCTAACACTGCAGCTGTCTGCACATCGGATAGCCCACCACAGACCTCTGGTACTTCATCAATGCATGCTGCTGAGTCTGCCTATGCAGGGCCTCTGGGCACCATTTCTGCTGCCCAGCTTCTTTAATCAGCATTTTTTTCTCCCTCTGCATCGAGAACTCGCCGGACTGATTTTATTCACTCCTGCAGTACAGTGCCTCAAACACCTGTCCACGATGTGAGATCTGATTCAGCTTATGCTCACTTTGCTTAATACTGGTGGAATACCTTTCTTTATTTCCTGATCCTCCTCCTCCTTATGCTTATGCCATGACCTATGCCAAGATTACACCATAAGTTACCCCCCTTCTGATTGGAACCTATGGCATTGAGAGGTGCTGAATGGGGGAAATCAGCCACAGATCTGTGGTGCCACTCTCATGATCTGGCACAATCAACATTACCATTTTTGGTGCTGCTTCTACCAGAGTCTGTTCTCCCTTGCCCTCCCCCATACTTTTATCTGCTGTTTTCCCTTTTGGAGTGGATACTACTAAGCACTCGACTGCAGTGTCTGTGGAACCACTTCCCCCAATGGCCCCTACATTGTCTCTTGCTTGTGACCCTATTCAGGATCCTACACTTCCAGTTCCTACTGTGATTATTACTTCCTCTTGCCTTGTGCCTAGTGCCTTTATTACCTCTACTACAGACATTATTTCTACCTTTCCTACTACAGTCAGACTTCTGCAGTTGATTCCTCATGGGATATTGAGACCCCTCCTGCTTTGGATTTGCCTGGCCCTGATCTGGATTTACCTACACTGAGCCAATTTGATTTGGTGACTGAGCTTCCTCCCTTGCAGCTTGCTGCTCCCCCAACTATCCCCTGTTGCCCCATGCCTCCACCCCCCAGGACTCTTGGGTGGACAGGATGGATTTTAAACCAGCTCTCCCATGGTCTGACCTCCTGATTTTACAACCCTCTGATTCAGTGAAGTGCCGTCAATCATTTTGCTGCTCTGAAGCCCCCTCTCCTACTTAGACTTCTGCTCAGTGGTGCAATGTTGTTTGGCTCCTCTACACTGGGGGCCTGGGCATACCTCTGGATAGGACTTACTTGGGCAAAGTTTTGCTGAAAGGGTCCATGTTTTTCTCACCAATCAAAATCTGTGCTCTGCTATATTCTACTGCAGACCCCTACTTCAATATCAGTTTTAAGTTTGCAACTCATCTGGACAGATTTTGAATGCACTACAATGCCGTTAAAAGGACCTCCCTTTGGCAGCCTTTCCAGGTGATCCCACTCACCAAACGGGCTCTCTGCACCATCACAATTCTCCTGAAAAATGAGAGGGTCACTGTCTGACATCAAATACTGGCTTGCTTAGCATTGCACCCTGCTTGGGGACCCTGAGCTCATCACTGATTTTGGACAGTGTTGGACTGGCAATTGGAGATATAAGGTCCAGTTAAAGCATGGGCATGCTGATCTGCTACACTTTCCCAGTGTTTCAATACTGGCAAGGATAGAACTCATTGCTTCTACCCAAGTCAGCCAAAGACTTGTTTCCAGTGTGACTGTGACCGGCATCTTAATAATGCTTGTGACAAGCTCTGTTGCTTTCTCTGCCTTGACTTGGGCCACGTTAGTGCTCACTGTATTAATCATTTATGCTGTAATGTTTGTGAAACCATTGGACACTCTTATTGCTTCTGCCTGTGGGCTTCCCACAACTGAGAAGACAGGCCCTATCCTGACACCTTAGTTGATGATGCCCCAAAACATTTCAGCAGCAACCCCATATGGAACTGCCCTAATTTTGGCCCACACAGATGAGACCACTGATTCCATTCAGTTTGCTTCTGACCTCCCTCACCAACCAGGGGCTGATCCTGTTCCACAGCCTGCTCCCTGATGATGCTGTGGAACAACCATCTACATCTTTGGCACCTCCTCCAGTTCAAGACTTTTCGGATCTCCCCCTTGATTCCATGGAGCATGATGATTCCTCTATGCCTCCCCCTGAATATACTGTCATGACTCGAAAATGATCCCTTTGGCAGTTGAACGCTCCTGTGTGGTCTTTGCAACCATCTTCGACCCCGACTTCACTTCCACTTGAAAACAAGTTTGCCACCTTGGATTCAGACAAAAATGGTTCAGAGGATGGTCTTGACTCTGACTTCCCCTGCTTGCAGGCTGCGATTTTCCAATGGCAACACATCAACATAGTGAGGGAAAAATGGTGCATCAAAAATGATGATGGCAAAACAGCACCAGCACATATGGTGACTGATGACTGCCCCCTCCCTGAGGTGCATCCCCCCCAGAGTTGGTATAATGCCCCCTGCAAAAAGAACCCTCTCCATATGTGCTGGTGCAGTTCTTTCCAGCTGTTTGTGGCAGTCGCTTTTTACCCCTCACAGTTGTGACATGGAACCATTTCCCATCAATTGCCAGTTCCAACTGGTGACCCTACATTTTTAAAACAACAGGGGTGACAAAAACACAAAAATCTAAGCATGTTCCTCCACTGGATGTAGATATGGTCCTGCCTACCTGATTGTTTCTGGGACCCCCCCCCATTTTTTCCCTAATGATGACCCTCCTTCTCTCCCTTGCAACTCTTAATGTCAACAGTATTATGAACCCTAACATCACCTCCTCTGTTCTATCCTCCAGCAGCTGCCTTATGATATTTATTTTCTTCATGATACTAGATTCAACATGTCCAATGATATTTATCAGTCTCGAAAGTCCAGACCTTGGGGCCCCTCCTATTTGTCCCTATGCCCTGACTCTTGTGATGGTGTGGGCATTATTTTTCAAGGTTCTGCTTATCGCTTGCAAAAGCTGGTTGATATTGCTCCAGGTAGAGCCCTCCTTCTGGACATTGCTGCCCAGTCAGATTTTTCTTTTCTTATCTCCATTTATGAGCCTCAGACAAAGAAGGAGCGCATTGATTTGTGCACCTCATCCAATCATAATTCTATGCATCCCACTACCTGTTCATTGGCGGTGATTTTAATTTTGTACTCTCTACAATGGACAGAGGTGTCAAAACCTCCAAACTCTTTTGTGACTAGAACTTTTTGATCAAATTTCTTAAGGATGCTAACTTAACTGACACCTACAGATCCAGGCGCGCAACGGGATGACATACATAATATCACAATGCATTGGAGACTCGAATTGACATCCTTTTCACTGCCTCCCATGTTGTCATGCAATCAATCTGTACCACTTCTATTTAAACTTCGGACCACCTCCTGTTGGGGGAGGGGTCTTTTGGTGGTAACACAGTGATTAGGACTGTCAGTGCTGTCTGGAGCTTAAATTATATTGTTCTTTTGCTTTCATCATTGCAACATTTATTGTCTGATTTGTTGATAGGTAGGCAAACCTTAACTTGTATGCACAATGATATTGGCTTATCGTGGACTGATACTAAATTGGCAGTAAAACGTCTGATCCACAGCATAACTGTTTCCCACTACCGTCATGACTTTCTGACCTCTCTCCTCATCACCTGCTTATGATATTGCTTTCTATTGCTTCTTCCCCTCCTTTGACTGGTCAGGTCCAAATTACCCTGGATAAAGATCAGAAGCAGAACATGCAGTATGATCATATGGAATCACTTAACATGGAACATCACTCAGGAATGCAGGGATGAGCGGGTGGGGGCAATGCTTTTACTAATTGCAAGGACAGAGTTCACTGCTGCACTGTTACTTCTTTATGCTCAGAACATGGCCAGGTTGTTTCCACATAGGAGGCTGTCTTTACGGTAATTCACAACTACTTATCTTCTCATTTCGATTCCCCGTCTACTTTTTTCTTGGCACACACCTTTATACACTTAGTACAAGTGCCCCCTATTCCTCTGGTAAACTTGCAATCCCTTACACAACTCCTTACATGTGACGAAATTTGTTCTGCCGTAATGCAGTTATGAAACATCTTTGCTCCAGGCCTTGACGGCTTAACTTCTGAATTTTGTAAAGCCAGTGTTGCCCTCCTCTCTAACTGACTAGTTTTTTGTCTTCAATTGGATGTTGGCCAACCCTCCCCTTCCTTCTTTCTGTGAAGTCCTTCTTATCTTTTTATATAAAAAGGGTGACCCTTGGACCTTCATAATTGGTGACCTTTGAGCTTGTTAAACTCTGACATGAAAATATTGATGAAAATTCTAACCTCTAGATTAGCTCTAATTTTTAGACATGTCATTATTGAATTTCAATCCTGCTCAATCCCGGGTAGAATCATGCATAACCTTTTTCTCCTGTGCAGATGTATTGACTTTGGCCATCATAAGACTGACATGGGCTATTTTCTCTTTGGACCAGGAGAAGGACTCTGACAGGGTCTCTCATACCTATCCCTTTGACATACTAGCTCATTATGGTATTCCCCCTACCTTAAAAATTTGTATAGTGCTGCTTACATTCACTCACACACACACACACACACAGTAATGGCCATCATGGTCGTAGAATTCCACATCTCTCTGGTGTTCAGCAGGGCTGTCCCATGAGCCCTTTGTTATATGTCTATTGTATAGACCTCATTTTACCCCAATTTGTGCAAACTGGTGGCCCGTCCACACATTCGTGATATTTTGTCCACTGGACTTTCTGCTGAAACACAGTTGATTACCTCTGCAGATGACACTGTCCAGTTGGTCATAGACCCCCTTTTGGGATAGTTGCTCTTGACTTTTTTCACATTTTTGCACCAATTTCAGGAGTCATTTTAAATCTATCTAAATGTAAAGGTTTTAAACTTGGATCACTAACTCATCCCTAGGGAATATAGCTCTTACATCTGGCCCTCTCAGAATCGTAGGGATTACTTTTTGCTGTGACTTCCCTGCTGTTACTAATTAGGAATTACTCCTGCAAACTTTCTCTTGAAAAGTTTGATTATGGAAGCACTGGAATCAATTCAAAAAGAAGATTGCTGTGTTTCATTCATTTTTGCTTCCTCTCTGTACCTGCCTCAGCATAGATTACCCCATCCCATTACCACTTGAGGTGAACTTAACTAGGTTTTTCCTTTCAGCTGATTTGAGGGAGCCACTTGAATTCCATCATATGCAATGCATTGTACCAGCCAATCAGACATGGGGTCTGGGGTTGAAGAACCTGTAGCGTTCTACTTTAGTTTGTTCCTTTATTGGAAGTTATCCAGTTACTTTACTAATTCCAATCAATTTTGGCACTCTTGAGCTGATAGATGGGTTTTTCCCCTGCTTTATGCTTGGACCCTGTCAACTCACAAATTTAAATTTCACCCTACTAGTCTCGCATTTACCAAACCTATTTTGTTTCAACTTAGACAATGGAATTTAAGCCTTGCCACTGTGAAATCTTCCTCATGTTTAGATTTGTATTCTTCCAAAATGCACTCTGCCTTCACAGAGCCAGTTAGTTATAAGGATGTTCCAGATGAGGCTATGTCTCTGGTGGGTACATCCTTGAAGGATGGTAGGACACCACCAAAAATGTGGGATGTCCTTTGGCTGAGTTTCCATGGCAGGCTGAGCATGAAAGCTAATGCCAAGCATAAAAGCATATCAGAAAGATACTGTCCTAGGAAAGGCTATGCTTCCTGTTTGGAGACAATGGGGCATTTTCTTCTCACGTGCCCTTATGCCCACTCCTTTTGGCAAATTCTAGCTCTCACGTGAAACAATGTTACTTGGTCATGCCTCTCCTATACAGACATTATTTTAGGCTGGCTCCTTTCCCCAAGTGCATATGACCCCTCTGCACTATGGTTAATTTTTACAACCATTAAGTTCTACTTATGGCATTCAAGGATCATCCTGTTATTTCAATAGAATGATATTCCTCCCTGTATTTTGCTTCAAATGATAATGAAAGAAATGAGATTAATTTATTTCACAGAACAAAAAAGTGCCTTCTGTTGTTATGGTTAAGAAATGGAGATTACTAATAAATATTTTCCAGCCTTCATAAAATAACTTTCTTTTCCCACTGGACTCCTGTTCTCATGTTTTTCTTGTTCCTTTCTATATTGTTTGCTATTGCATGTCACTGTGGACTTTATTGTTCCACTTCCCTCTTTTGCAGGAATACCATTGCCTGTTAATTTTGTGCTTGAGAGTATGTATTTCTTGCCTCTAGGGTATGATTTTTGTTTTCTTTTGTTCTAATTGCCATTGTTTGTATCTGTTTATTTTTCTTCACTAGTAAAATTCCCCTACTCCTGCGAGAAGTATCTTAGGCTAGGCAAGGCAAAATGTTTTTTTTGAGGCACCCAATCCTGGAGGCTCTGGGTGCCATACAACTAAATGCAAACTAATCATAAAAACTACAACACATACATGAATAAAACACTAATAAATGAACCAGATATTATAAAACAGTTAAAATACGGTAGTCATTAAAAGGCTATCCCAGAAATAAATACTACCAGACAGTGTTAACAAAGGCTTGACTAAACAGGAGGGCCATGAGGTGGGCCTTAAATATTTCCAGTGAAGGGGACTCCCTGCCAAATGGTGGCAGTGAATTCCACAAGACAGGGCCGGCAGCTCCGAAAGCTCTCTCACCGGTGGTCATTAGCCTAATCCTGGGAATTGTAGGGTGGTCCCTAGAAGAAGAATGGAGGGAGCGGAATGTGGCAGCAAGTATCAGAAGGTCAGACAAGTGTCCAAGGCCCAGCCCATGTAGGGCCTTAAAGGTGAGCAAGTTCACCTTAAAGAGGATCTTCCACCTGACTGGCAGCTAGTGTAGTTCATGCAGCACTGGGCTGAAGTGGCAGTATTTAGGCTGCCCCATCAGCAACCTGGCAACTGCATTCTGCACTAGCTGCAGCTTGCAGAGGATACCTCCCGAGACCCTGAAGTAGTGCGCATTACAGTAATCAAGCCTAGATGTTATGAAGGCATACACCAAAGTGGGGATCCTGGCAATGTTAATAAGATCATAAAAGCTGATCTGAACAATGGATGACACCTGAGCTTTAAATATCTGCTGTCAAAGGTTATGCCTAGATCGCGCACCCTAGAAGAGGCCTTCAATGACACAGACCCCAGGAATAACCCGTTATCTGTGGAAGAGGCCCTTCTATCATGCCTTCTATTCGACTCCCCCACTAGTTCTTCCATATTATCGAGGTTCAGTCACAACCAGCTGGAGGCCATCCAGTCATTGATCTCAGCAAGGCATCTATTTAGCCCTTCCACTGCATTAGATATCCCATTGGCAAAGGAAAGATACAGTTGGGTATCATCACCATAGCAATGAAAACCCAAACTGTATTTCCTAATTAGCTTTCCCAGGGGCAGCATGTACATGGCAAACAGCATTTGTGACAAGACCAAATCCTTAGGTACTCCGCACGTCAGGAGTCTGGGGAGGAGGAGAAATTCCCCATCACTACCCGCTGCCTCCTGTACATGAAATAAGACTCAAGCCAGCAAATGACAGTGCCGGTGAGTCCACAAAATTCCCTCAGGTAGTCAAGCAACACACATAGAAACATAGAAATATAAAAACATAGAATTTTATGGCAGATAAGAACCAGTTGGCCCACCTAGTCTGCCAGTTTCCCTACCTAATGGATAAGCTGCAGATCCTAGTTAACCAACAGCCTACTTCCTCCTACCCCCCACTAGAACTGCCTTATGTCTGTCCCATGCATTCTTGAATTCCTCCACTGTTTTTGACTCTACAACCTCCTCAGGTAGGCTGTTCCATGTATCCACAATCCTCTCTGTGAAGAAATACTTCCTCACATTACCTCTGAGCTGTCCCCCCTTTATCTTCAAATTGTGCCCCCTTGTTTTTGCACATCTCTTTTTCTGAAAGATGCTACCCTCTTGGACTTTATTGATTCCCTTGAGGTATTTGAAAGTTTCTGTCATGTCCTCCCTCTCCCTCCTTTCCTCAAGGCTATACATCTTTAGTTCCTTTAGTCTTTCTTCATATGTCTTCTGATGCAGACCCTGCATCATTTTGGTTGCCCTCCTCTGGACAGCCTCCACCCTGTCTATGTCTTTGCAGAGATGGGGTCTCCAGAACTGTACACAGTACTCCAGATGTGGTCTTACCAACTGTCTGTACTGAGGGCCAACAACTTCCTGTTTTCTACTGGTGATGCCTCTCCCTATGCATCCCGGTATCCTCCTAGCCCTCCTTACTGTCTTCTCAAATTGCTGACCCACCTTTAGGTCGGCTGATATGACTACCCCCAGGTCCCTTTCCAATTTTGCTGTTGTCAGTATATCACCCCCCATTGTGTACTCTTCCCCTGGGTTTTTGTTTCCCAGGTGCATTACTTTGCACTTCTTTGCATTGAATCTAAGCTGCCATACATTTGACCATTCCTCCAACATTGCCAAGTGCCTTTTCATCCTTTCCACCCAACCTTGTGTATCAACCCTGTTGCAGATCTTTGTGTCATCTGAAAAGAGACATACTTTCCCTTCCAGTCCCTCTGCAATGTCACTTATAAAGACATTAAAAAGGACTGGCCCCAGTACTGAACCCTGCAGTACCCCACTAGTAACCCTCCTTTCTTCACTGTGGACTCCATTTACTATTACCCGCTGTGTCCTGTTGTCCAACCAGTGTTTTACCCAGGCTACCACCCTAGGACCCACTCCCAGGCTGGCTAATTTGTTTATTAATCTTTTGTGTGGGACTGTGTCAAATGCCCTGCTAAAGTCTAGGTAGGCCATGTCCACAGCCCCTCCCTGATCTACTGCTTTGGTCACCCAGTCAAAGAAATCAATTAAATTTGTCTGACATGACCTTCCCACTGTGAATCCATGCTGTCTTGGGTCCTGTGCCCCACTGACCTCTAGGTACTCAACAATTCTTTCCTTCAGAAGTGATTCCATCATTTTCCCTACCACTGAGGTCAAACTGACAGGTCTGTAGTTTCCTGCCTTTGTCTTGCTCCCACTTTTGTGAAGGGGAATCACATCCACCCTCCTCCAGTCCTCAGGCACCAACCCATCTTACCATGATTTATTAAAAAGGATAGTCAGTGGTGTTACTAGTTCTTCCCTTAGTTCTTTTAAAATTCTGGGGTGAATCCCATCAGGCCCCATTGCTTAATCCACCTTCAGTTTTAAGAGTTGTTTCACAACCCTTTCTTCTATGAAAGGACTAATATCAACGCACCCTATCCAGAGTGCTTCTATTGACCCAATTAGGTATTTCCCCCTGCTTTTCTATTGTGAATACTGAGCAGAAGTATTCGTTCAGTATCCCTGCTTTTTCACTGTCACTCCCTGCCCAACCACCTTCCTCTTTGTTCAGCCTCAGTATCCCTGCCTTAGTCTTTCTTTGCTCCCTAATCTACCTATAAATGGTTTTATCCCCTTCTTAACTGAGTTGTCTATCTTTTCCTCAGTTTGGGTCTTTGCTATTCTGACTGCCTTACCCGCTTCCTTCTGCTTTAACTGGTAGAGTTCTCTGTCCTGCTCCTTCTGTGTTTCCTTATACTTCCTGAATGCTATCTTTTTTCTCTTACCTTCCCCGCCACTTCTTTTGAGAACCATAGTGTTTTTTTCTTTGGTTTTGATTTGTTTATTTGCTTCACACAAAGACTTGTTGCCTCTGTGATGGCGGTTTTGATGATTCCCCATTGTTGTTCCACCCCACCTTCTTGCCTGTTTGCTAGTGCTTTTCTGAGGCATGCTCCCATTTTGACAAAATCAGCCCTCCTGAAGTCCAGTACCTTCACTTTTGTGTGGCTTGACTCTACTGCTAAGTTTATCATGAACCACACTGTTTGGTGATCGCTTGTTCCCAGATGGCTACCCACTTCAAGATCAGAGATCCTCTCTCCATCCCCATTTGAGAGTACCAGGTCTAAGATTGCTCTCTCCCGAGTGGGTTCCAAAACCAGCTGTCTGAGGCATGCCCCTTGTAGGGCATTGAGCATGTTCCTGCTCTTGGATGTGGCTGCAGCAAAGGTGCTCCAGTCAACATCTGGCATATTCAGGTCCTCCATCAGCAATATCTCCCCTTTCTCTGTCATCCCAATGTTGCCTTCTATCATTTTCTTGTCCATTTTCTCCCTCTAAGATGGGGGTCTGTATACAACCCCTGTGCAGACTGTGTAGCCATTTCCAGTCTCCAGGGTGACCCACAGTGCCTCCTCTCCTCCCTGTTTACCCTTTAGTTCTGTTTTTATTCCTTCCCTTACATAGAGAGCTACTCCTCCTCCTCCTCCTCTTCTTCTCTCCCTGTCCCTCCTGTAGCTTGTGTTCCCTGGTATGTTGACATCCCAGTCATGGTTCTCTGTGTACCATGTTTCTGTGACTGCCACAATATCCAGGCATCCCTCTTCCATCAAGGCCACCATTTCAGGGAGCTTTTTACCTAGACTATGGGCATTTGGTACCCATTACCCTCCATTTCTTAATGGCTTTTTTATCTTTTTGCCCCATCCAATGGTTTACCATGTCAAATGCTGAAGAGAGGTCGAGGAGAACAAGAATTGTCCACTCTCCTCGATCTGGAGCCCTGAGGAGATCATTATGCACCTGAGCTAATGCAGATTCCATGCTATGCCTTGCCTAAAACACTGACTGGAGGGGTTAATACAGGTCAAAGTTCATGAGATGCTCCTCTAGCTGTTGTGCCACAACTTTCTTGACAACCTTCCCTAAGAATAGGAGGAAGGAAATTGGATGGTAATTCACCATGACATCAGGGTCTAATGATGTTTTTTCAGAAGCGGCCTAACCAAAGCCTCCTTGAAGGCATCTGGAAAGACCCCCTCTGAGACAGAGCACTGGACAAACAAGGCTGACACCAGGCCAATGGAGTTGACACATCTCATCAGAAAACATGTCGGCAACGGGTCCAGGTCACAGTATGTGTGCTTCAGCCCGAGGGCAACCTTAATGACCTCAGCCACCTCCACTGGTTTAAACTCCCTCCAACTAGGTGGAGCGTTCTCTGAATGCTGAAGATGATCACTGTCAGCCACCATGTGGCATACTGGCAGAATGCTCTGCCAGATAGTGGACACCCTGTCTGAGAAGAAACAAGCAAAGTCTTCACATAAAGCATCGGAAAAGGCTTTTTCGACTGCAGTCAGGCTGGATTTAGCAGCTTGTTCACAGTATGAAAGAGCACAGTTGGTCAATTCTTCCCAGCAGCAATCTCTCTGGACAGAAACTCCACCTTCTTATGGGTGATTTCCCCCTGATACTCATCATAATGAGAGTGCGGGGCCAGTCTATCCACCTCTAGCCTGGACCTCCCACCAGTAGTGCTCTAACCTCTGATCCATAATCCTTATTGACTTGAGCTTCCCATCAAACCAAGGGGACCTCAAGTGAGAAGATTTGGGTCATACATAGACCAGTGAGAGAGAGTCAAGTGCAGCCGACATCACCCTATTATAGGTGGCAACAGCCTCACCCACACCCCCTGCACATACACTACTCACACTGGATAGATCTGCAACAGCCAGAAATCCATCTGGGGTCAGACCCCTCAAAGGGCAGTAGCTTACTATCCCAGCAGGTGGAGGGCTCTTAGGGGTGGCCCCAAATGAGAACTCCACTGTGCAATGATTGGACCAAATGACCCTCTCAGTCTTGAGGTAACTAATCACAAGCCCAAGTGAGAAGACCAGGTCCAACATGTGGCCACGCTGGTGGGTCATGGAAGAAACTTGTGACATGCCTAGAGATAACATCATCTGGAGAAGGTTGTAACCTAGCCTACAGGATTTGTAGTTGGCCCAGACATTGAAGTCCCCCTGAACTAAGCATCTAGGGGACTCCAGTGTCTCACTGATGATGAATCCAGCTGCATCCTGCATGAATTCACCTGCTGCCCCAGGAGTGGTAAATCAGGAGAATCTTGCAGCCTGCGCCCGGACCCCCACTTATGGCTGCACATTCAAAGGAACCTGGTCTTCCCACTTGGTGCACAGTGAACTCAAGCTCAGATCTTAAACAGATAGCCACTCCCCCACCCCTGTGCTCCACTCTGGGGCAATGCACCTCTGAGTAACCAGGGCAGATGACAGCCTCTAAAACTGGGCCAGCATCATCACCCACCCAGGTCTCAGTAATGCATGCCAGATTGACCATGGAAACCAAGTCTGCTATAATCACAGTTTTATTCCTGATCAATCTGGCATTGCAAAGCACTGCCTTCAGGGGATTGGTGAGCAATGTAGCCTTTCTGGGTACTAATCCACTCGGTCCGGTGAAAACCCTGGGGATGGGGACCAACCAAGTTTGGCCTCTCCCTAAGGCCCGTCAATGCCCAGGGTGCCTTCTGCAGCCACTAACCTCAATCTAACCACCCCAAAGTGTCCGAGTCACCCCAACAAAGTTGATCAGTGAGAGCCCTCTTGATTCTGACCTCCCCACAGAGGCGAGCTGTAGTGCTGGAAACTGGGAGGCCAGTAAAGGACCATGGGTTGAGAAGCTGGGAAGCCTAGTACACAATCCTAGCCCACTCCAGACCCTTTGACTTCCCTAGACACATTCTGTCCCAGACAGAAAGCCTTAATAAATAGCAAATAACTATTGGTCATACAAACATCCACACGACTAATATACACAGACCTAACCAATCATACAATACAAACACACATTCAAACTGAACCCCAAACCACAATAACCCCCACTCTACCCCCCAAAACACCCCCACAAAAAAGCCAAGCTTCTCAGCCTTCGAGGATAACAACCTGCAAAATTTAAAATAGTGCCACACAAGACAGGGATAAATGTCTTTTAAATCGGTAGAAACAGTCAGTATGCAAGGAAAGAGAATCAGTTCCAGCCCAGGATGGTCAGGAGACCACAGGCCCTCTTACTGCCTCTAGTCTCTTCTGGGCAGAAAGTCAATGGAACCAATAATATACAGTGTACCTGTGCAGTCCACATGAAGACAGCACCTTCCTTAATGACCTGGAGCTCCTCTCACTAGCTCCAGGAAAAATGTAAAAATGTTACATGTGCACAAAGTCTGCCAATAATCCGGAAGCTGTCTTGCTGTCACAACAGAATCCTTCCAACAGTCATAGATAGTCTCCGATGTTCTGTAGCTGGAACCATACCAGCCAAAAGGAGAAATGGTATCCAGAGTTTGGAACTCATCACAACAAAAGTTTTCCCTACCATACTCCAGATTTGAAAGTCCTGGGACACAGACATGGTCGATGCCCTGTATGCACCTGTGTTCCCCCGGGAAAGGAAGTCCGGCCATAGCAGACACCAGTCATACCTTTGGCCCCCTGGTACGGTGTCTAAGAGGCACCTCCAGCAGTCCTTGGGGCCTTTCCTCTGGTTTCTCTGATAACAAGCACCAGTTTGGAGAATACTTTCCACCACAATAGTGTTTTTTTTTATTTATTTTAGTCTTTGGTAACCGGGTAAGGCCTGCTAGGCACAAGTGCCTGTTTTCAGGGGTGACCTGGGAGCACTGAGTGGTTAAATGACTTGCTCAGAGTCACACAGTATGCAAGTGGAGGTTGTGAGAATCAAACTCAGGTCTGGTCTGCTGGATGTACCAAGCTTGTTCACACCTCATTCCTGTAACCTCTAGGCTATACTGGCCCTGCTGTGAAAAAGCAGACACCTTCTAAACATGGGACGGATATTGGGACCAGAACTACTCAATCGTCAGTCATCTGCAGATGGAAAGGCAGATGGAAAGGCAACATTACAGGTGGAATACAGGCAATTGCAGCTTCTGCAACTCCATGGGAAGCACAGGTAAAAAGAAGTAAATTTGCAGGTCTACTCTCCCCTAAAAAACCAAAAAGCTAACTCCTATGTCTGTCTTACTCCCCTGCCTATATCTAAAATCCCTAACTCAGCACTAACTTCGCTACAGAGTCTCCGTTACAATTTTAGGTGCTCTAGTCGATGCTATTCTGGCCAGGCACACACACACACACACACACACACACACACACACACACTCACAACAAATTATGCTGTCCTAATGTTACTAGTGCTTTCAAAAGTGAAAAGTTAAAAACAGATAGAAGTACAAGAGGCTCTAAGCATAAATGCTGCTCTCAATTCAAAGAGCAAACAGACAGCAGGCCAGCTTGGCCACCAACTTAGCCCTCGCCTCTAGGCTAGGGAGGTTATCTTATGTTCCTTCACTTCCACTTGTTTCAGGACAGCACCAGAGATGGGCAGAAGGGGCCTCAATTTAATGTCTCATTTTAAGAACAGCACACCACAGCAGTACAACAGCCCCCAGTACTGCAGTTATGGTATGCATGCAATCCCAGTGTGGGTTTATTGTCAACCCACAGCCCTAGTTATTTATAGGATCTACCAAGTTTTCATCCCACACAGAGGTACTTGAGAACACAGATGTCACAGAGGGATTCAGATATTTCAATGGAACAGCATTATCTGAAATGTTGATGCCTTTAGAAGAAATCTTCAGTATTGCTTTTTTAGTTTAGAATAGACAGGAGACATTCCAGGCTCCAGAAGGCTTATTTGGGCTCCTAGGGTTCCTGGATGCATTTCCTGAGAATCAAGGATTTTTGATCAGTAACTTTTAAACTATATCCAATCTAGTGGGATTAACTGGGTGGGTGTACTTGTATAGTGGCTTCAGTGGCATTTTTATAGGTTTTGTCTTCAGCAAAGTTGCGAGGGTACAGCCTAAGACTGGAAGTCAGATTGTCACCTGGACCTATATAGCTGCATGCTGTGTGAGCGTCGGCAAGCACCAGCAGAGGTAACATAGACAGAGTCAGTGTCTGCCTGGTTTCTGCCTGGGTGGAATCCAGAGTCCTGAAATACTGGTTCATTTAACTAAGAAAAAATTACATCACAGTCAGTTATGTCAGACAACTCAGAACTAGTATGCATGTGGAAATCAGGGATGTAGTGCCAAACATGTCATATGTACAGCTTTAAGTATGACATCACACTAAATCAGGAGACATAATGTAAAAAGGGTACTCAAATACCAACACTTATGGGAACTATATTGGAACTATAATCAAGAGTAAAGAATCTAAATGAAACTGGGGAACTTGAAAGGTTCCTAGATAATTCCTTACTTCAGATCAGTTATGAACAGGAACAGTGCAATGAAACCATAGCACAGGCTAAAGTAGAAATGAATGCTGATACTGAAGGACAAGATATTGTACATACAGACTGGGAAGCAAGAAGCAGGGAAATAGAGGAGGATGACTCCTGGGTTTTTGTGGGGGCAAACTGAACTGCAGAACAGGGTATATGAGCTAATCATCATGTGACACAAATTCCAGTATCTTGCTGTGGTGATAAATAACACAAATACAGGAGACACAACCACAGACAAATGATCAGATAATGGTGAAATACCAGAAGAAAAACAAAAAGCAAATCACTTTGCTACAAAAACATTAAACCTGTATTAGGCTAATGAAAGTTTGTAGCTTCATCTTTTCAAGGCGTATGGTACTGCCTCTCCTTCAGGTATCACCTTTCATAGAAATTTTATTTATATTACCTATACAAGTAAAAAAAACTGCAGGGGTTTGAGTAAACTTTGGAGTGCTAATTAATATCAAATAACAGGAATAATTTCACTGTTTACATTCTAGTATTCACAGAAAATCAGGAAGGTGTTTTTTCAGTAATGCATGCAAGAAGCTGCATATAGCTTAAACAGGGGATAAAACATGCTTTGTTATCCTGATTTACATCAAACAGGAGTTGAGCAGAAGGTGTTAAGAAACTGTTTACATAGACTGACCCAGTGGTGTGGAGAGATGAGGTGCTGGCACCTCTCCCTCTCCCATGCTGGCAACCTAGGTTTGGGAATGGACTCAGGTCACCCAGGGTGAGCAGGGGTTGAGAGGATTAAGCATCCCAGCTACTGCTTTCCACTCCCTGGGAGGGATGGCAAGCTGTCTTGGCCTCTGACTGCCACCTGGTTGAAGCCCTGTGGTAGTGCAGGTGCAAGCGACTGTGTTGGAGGAGCTGAGATTCTGTAGTGCATGTATACCTTCAGATGCATTCACTTAATGCCACCGCAGCCAGTGGAATATGGAGAAAATGAAAACAGGAGTCATTGGGCTACATGATGCCCTGTGCATCTCTCCCAACCCACACCATCACCTGGCCACCTGGCTCTATGGAGCCTCTGGATAGCTACTCTGGGAGGATAAGGACAGACCTCCCTCCTCCAGCCCCACCAATGGGGGCATGTCATGTGGAAACCAGCTGCAGGTAGGTCCAGAGGAAGTGGGTGATGACCAAAGGGAGGTGGTGACAGGATGTACAATCCACGCAGAGGGTTAAAAGCTATATAAAAAAACGGTTTACATATAGCTATTTTTTTTAGTAGCAAGAAAAGTGTTTGCCTACACTATGTTCAAAGGCCATTATGTTAAGTAGTGGGACATGAAGCCTCTGTCTTTATTGAGGCCAGACTCTAAGGTATCAAATGTTTACATACATTTTTTAACTCTGAGGCCATTCTCTTGATCTCTTTTCTGAAGTTACCCTTTAGGACTGGCACTTGCATGTCCCTCAAACTATGTCCCAAGCTGGAGAAAAACTCACCCACTGGCATACCACTCAACCTCTCAGCATTAAAATGCATAGCACTGGCTATCAAAATTCATAGCAAATGGCCAGAATGTGTACCACTTTATTTTAAAAAATAATATGTCTAAGAATAGTGAGCCCCTTATGTATTGGGTGAAGGAGTGCGTCTATCAAGTTAGCTCAGTGTTTTAATAGTTTGTGTTTCCAGAAATAGCTATACATTATGAAGAACATCAGTAAACCCTTGCAGAGCAAATTTGAGTGTGCAATTTATAGTGCTGCATAAATTTCACAACATTTGAATGCTATGCACACTTATTTTTCCATAATCTGATGTCTGATATTGTAACAGCATAGGTTCATTCCCTCCATAAGAGTCTGTTCCATTTCCCCCACATAAAGATTTGTGTTGGGGCATTTTGAGCACATGATCAGATATAAAACATTAGCAGAGTCGCAGATGAATAGTCCCAGGATTTTGTGGTGCTGTTTCTTGTGAGGAATGGAGATTGTGTCTACTGTTATAATGTAAATGCATGTTTGGTAACTTCTCTGTTGACAGCCAAATAACCCAATGCATTCATATCTACTCTCATCTTTCTTCAGACAGTAAGTTGCTGCAGATTGTGGGTTGCCTATATGTCAGAAATGGGGGTTGTGGAATAGCAACTTGCAGTCTTTTATCCTCATGGAGAATACGATTGAGATCTTTAGTGATCTGTGTAGGCGTTCAGCGTGGGGACTGTTCATGACAGCCAGTGGTGTGTGGAAGTTTTTTTGTTTTTTTCATACATTCCATTAAACAATTTCTTGGTATTCTTGTTGCTCTGAAGATCTGGTGTTCAATTATCTGTGGGTGGTATCTGTTTGTGAAGGCTTCTAAAAATGGCACTGATATGTTGTCTCTGTATTTGTTGTCAGAGCATATTCAAGAGTATCGTATGGCTTGACTGCTGATGAAATGTTTTGGAAGCTTTTTCTGTTTAAAATACAAAAGCAAACATATCATAGCAGTGTGTGCCTCTATTATTAATTGTACAGAGAGGCAAATATGCAATATGGATAACCTAAATAAAGTTGTCATCTGCTTCTCAGCTGTGAGAATAAGATAAATAAAATCTGGTATGACAACACTGTGGGTTAAAACATAGACTACATGCAAATAAAGCTATTATTTTTTTGACTCCTGCTATAGACCACCAGATGGTGGGCATCATACTAATCTAGAACTGCATAATGAAATGCTTAAAGCAGCATCAATTTGAGATTTAATAATCATGGGGTATTTTAATTATCCAGGAATAAACTTGCTTGGGACTGAGGCTGCTGGCATATAGGAAGATTAATTTCTAGAACTCACATGGGATCATAATTTTAAACTGCTAGTAAACAGACCCACCAGAGGGGATCACACCCTTGATCTGATGCTCTCAGGTGTTGGTTATAGAATCAGGTATTGCAAAGTAAGGGGAATATTTTTCTAGTACAATAGATACCATTCTATGGTACTATAGAATTCTGGATGAAAAAGTAAAATAAAGAAAAGGGAATTACAATCTGCTATAACTACTGTGCCAAACATGTCATGAAGAGTGAACTACTGCATCATCTGGGGATTAGAAAAAATAATTAAAGTAGCATACTGCTGAGGACACTTGGCTAGTGGCTAAGACACATTAGTAGAACATACAGACAGCTTCTACCATAATATAAAATGTACAACATGGGTAACAAAAATAACACTTTGGCTAGCTTGCAAAATCAGATGACAAATTAAAGAAAAACAAATGCCTACAAAACAAAACAGTAATAGAACCAGCAAGGGCTACATATAGTGAGAAACTCAAGCGTTGTAAAAAAGTATAAAAGATGTGGAAGTAAACTTTACAGAAGCTTGCTAGTGGCAACAAGCGTGACACAAAACAACTTTACAGATATACTGTATTACTTCTGTAAAGTATGAGGACAGAACATTTGGCCATTTAAGAGCAAACATACAGTATATTACTAATGAAACTGAGGTCTAATCTCTTTAATGATTACTTTTTTCAGTATTTGGATACAAAATTAGCTGGGACCAGAGAGTAGTTACACAATCAGGATGAGGAAATCGGTACAGAGACACATAACTTAGTAATAACATGGGGACATTTAAAGATTGCTAGCATAGAAACCATCAACATTGTTTGGCCTGTTGAAATACACCATAGTCTATGAAAAGCCATTAACCAATAAGATTACTGATCAACTAACATTACTTTTAAGTGAATCACCTAATAGCGCTATTTTACCAACTGATTGGAGGGAGGCTATAGTCACACCAATTCATAAAGGGGGAACAAGGCCCTTATTTTATTATTCAATGCCTGCTAATCTCTGTGTGTCTTTTATGGGGGTATATGTATAAAACTATGAGGTTGCCCACAGAATGCCCTTGCAGAGTACAATGTTCTGTCAATGCAAAAGGATACTGAGGAGTCAGTTTGTGAACTGGCTTAAATCAATCCCTGACAAGAAAGATGACTGCAGTTCTTCTCTCTTAATGAATGCCAGTCATAAAAGTTTTAGGCCTAGGCATCAACAAGGCATAGTGGCTCAGCTCTTCCCCCAACACCATACAGTTACAAGTTCATGGCCCCAAACCACTAGACCTGTTGATATCCCTCACCACCACAAAAGCCCAGCCAATAACCCTCCTTCTTACCACTAGAGCTCAATCAGTAACGCTCCTTAACACTACAACCCAATTAGCATCCATCCCACCCCTGCAGCCCAATTGGTAGCCCCCCACAACCACCAGACCCAGTTGCGAATCCTCCCAGACTGGTGGCAGACAGCACCACCACAAAACCCCTACTTAGCAAAGCATGGTTAAATAGTAGCACAATTCAATGTTGGAAGCTATATTTTTTTGTTTACATCACTGCCATTATAATTGATTGCCTTATTGTAAAGCAACAACACTTACAAAAGTGTCTGAACCTGAATAACCTTTTAACATAGCAGGCAACCTACAAAACAACACCATTCCTCTCTCCCACCATGATAGGCAACAGTTGCAATAGGTTTCATCTTCTGTAGATTCCCCTTCCCTCCCCTCCCTGTTTCTTGGCTTACTACACTTGGCAAAATAAATGGAACCAAATATGTTGGTGCTTTTTGTTGGCATGGATCAGCTGGTAGAACTTCCACCTCTTAGTCAGAAGATCATGGGTTCTGTTCCACCCCAGGACTTGTGCTTACACCCCCAATGCTGGCGCTCCACAGCAATACTACAGTGGTACAGTATTACCAGGGTGTGCTGTTCCTCAGATAAGAAATTAAGCTAGCATTCCTTTTGCTCATCTATTGTGCTGTTTTAGTTGCTTTCCAGGAGGAAGTAAAAAAAAACAAATATAGAAAGCTTTGAAATATTATAGGAAGTTTTCTTTTTAAAATCAAATATAATAAATCCTGTAGTTCATATCAATACTACTATCTATGAATCCCTCTGTGTCCTTTAGTATTTTATATAGGATTGGCAGCAATGTATAGAAAATGAGCTATAGGCCTTCCTAGTTGACAGAGAAAAAAATATACTGCAGAGAAACTCTACCATACTGCATGGTATCCTTCCAAGTTGAACATTATGACCCAGTGCAGATTTCTGCACAGGTCCATAATTTTCAGTCTTCATTACTTTAGTTGCTGTGCCATGAATAGTTCTTATAAGGCTCTCATAAACAAGTACAATACCATTACCTGTGTCATAACAACTCAGAGTTGTGTAGTACATAGAGAATAAAGGATAGGTATGTGTGTGTTGGGTATTTTGTTACATACCCTAGGTGTGTGATGACCCATAAACCTCGAGAGCGAAGCTCAGAAGAATCATGAGGTCATCACACATGAGGGTGTGTAAAATAATCCATCAACACACTTACCTGTACTACTTTATTTTTTATAATTGCTGGTGCAGGAAGTCACAGTGGATCTGTAGGCAACATGAAAAGAAAACTCTGTTTTCCACAATGCTATTTTATTTAGCAAAATTTGTCTTTTACCAGAACTATGGAGGGACACTAAACACAAGAACAAAATGCTTAAACATTCGACATTTTAGTCAAGAAACTTGAGAACTGTATGAATTTATAAATACCGGAATTTTTGCTGACAGTCCCACCATTGCAGTGCTTCTCTGGAGTCCGATTTTTAAAATTATTACATAAAGTAAAGGAATAATAATTTAAATTTTAACATTGGTAAATGATTTAAAGAAACAAACTTTAAACTTTTAAAAGTCCATGAGCATTGATGTCCATTTCTTGTATGAAGATGCAGAAATGCTGTCATGGTAAAAGGGTCTTTCCATTACTGTGGAGATCTGTGGGGGAAAGGAAACATAAGGGGGTGTCTGAAAAGTACTGCTTTTCTTGATATGAGTTGAGAGTTGTGGTGCAGTTTTATTTTTGACTTTTTAGAAATAAAACTGCAAGATTGTCAGTCAAAGAGGAATGTTTCCTGGTGGAGGCAAGGTGCGAGGAACTAAGGTGCGTGGCAGACAACCATAAGTACCTACCTGAAGTGTCTTGTGCTGGCACTGCCATGCGAGCAGCCTGATTGTTAGTGTCATTTTGTCAAATGCTGTTATAACTGGATTTCAGGTTATTATGGCATTTGAGCCATAATAACCTGAAATCTGGTTATTACAGCATTTGACAACGCTAAGAATCCGGTGATAAACAGGATTACCCGTTATTATATTTGCATTTTGCCTGCTTCAGATAGTATTTTGCATAAGCATATACCACTAATATGGTGTTCCTATTATACTGTACATGGACAAGGTTTGGAGAAAATTCCCAATATTAGATTTGCATGTGATAAAAAAAATATTCTATGACCTCTCACCTTTTATTTATTTAGTTTTTGTTGACTGGGTAAGTGCACTAGACAAATCCTGCCTATTTTCAGGCACGACCCGGGGGAGGGGGATACAGATGAATGCCAACTGACCTTGAACCAGATTAAGCTGTTGGTGGTATTTTTAGTGAATGAGGGAAATTTGGCCAGGACACTGGGGAAATTCCCCTACTCTTTGGAGGGGGAACCTTTGGCTGTCAGGCCTTAAGATGGCCACTTCTGCTCAGCTGTCCGGAGGAGATGGATGTGGAAGGGATGGGGGAGTGGGCCTCCTCCCCTGCTCCTGTGGTACTAGAGGCTACAGTTATGAATTCTGAGTTTTGGAAACTGCTATACCTGAGGAGTTTTTTGAAACCTTTGAGGAGTCTGTTCCTACTGCTGATTTGTCTACACCTGTTAATGACTTGGAGGAAGGTACTGTACTCTTTGCGGCAAAAGAGCGTTTGTTGGCTTCTATTGTGTCTGAGGAGGGAGTGCTGTATCGTCGGAAGTCCAGGTACTTTCAGAGATTGCTTCTCTCGCTCGGCTCCTCCTGTTTCTTCCACACTTACAGTAACTACAAGGTCCCTCACAGTATGCCACGCATGTGCCTTCCCTGGATTGTGATTCTGTGAAACTGCAATCTTCTGGGGTGGCTGGCAGTTCTGATCGTCTTACTGATGGGTGCCAAAAGCCATTTCCCCCTGCTCCTACTCCTGGACTCGGTTCAGTGGCTTCAACGATTCCTTCTAAACACTTGGGGCTGCACGGTAATGTATTACGCCGGAGTATGACTTGTAAGGTGGCTGTTTTTTTCCTGTGAAAAGGCAAAGGGGATGGGTGTTGCAGGACCTGTCGCCCAGACTGTTTCTGGCTTACCTCCCGTTGAGCCTGGTTCCCCTTCACCCTCTCCTTCCCAACTTTGTTCAGCATGGTCCCCTGACAAAGCGATTCAGGAAGCAGGGTGGTTGAAACACTCAAATGGCAGTTGGATCCCTGATCCTGATGACGAAGTCGTCAAGCGTTATAATTCTCCCCCCACCCAGTCCTTCTGCTTTGTGTCCTTTATCTACAGAGACCACAATACCTCCTGAGCCTGATGTACCTTTACATGATTGTATTGATGATGGGGCTACTACTCCTACTGTTCCTTTACCTGGCTTACATTTGGGACCTGCTGTTGTTGACCATAAATCTTCACGGCCTACTGGGGCCCCCCCATAATTTAAACTGTCTGATTTATTTGCCAATAAAGGTGAACCTGCCCCCCGAAGAAATGCGGTTCGTTTGATTTATAAAGGTGGACTAGAAGACCAGCCAGATAGACTTTATATAGCTAAGACTTTGCTAAGGGCTCTTTGAAATTTGTTTCCTCTGACATTTATGCTCTCATTCATATTGGTAACTCTAATTATGATGTGAGCTTTAAGACTGTTTCTGGTTTAGAGCAGTTTTGGACCTCGTATCATGCTGTTAAGAATTCTCCTCTTTGGGTCCCTTTTTTGGCTGTTCCCTTAACAAAACCGGCTGTTAAATTAATTACCATCATGTTTCGTAATGAAGGGGTACATATAGAGGATATTCTTTTTTGGTTACGTAAATGATGTGATGTTTTGGATAGGCCTGTTCCAATCCTCGATAGTGAGAGGATTTGGAATGGTGGTTGGAAATTGTGTGTTAAGCTTTTTTCCACCAACTGTGGGCCTCAGCATCTCCCCAATAGTTTTTTTCTGGGGAAGGACAGAGGCAGTTTATTTTACTTTGGTCAGCCTAAATCCTGTTTTAAGTGTGGCTCCCGGATGCATCTTAATACAGCTTGTGACACCCCTAGATGTTCCCATTGTTTTGAATTTGGTCATCAGGCTGTTTCTTGCTTGAATTTATTTAAATGTAATTTGTGCGAACAAACTGGACATGGTTATGCAAAATGTCCGTGGGCTTCCCACAATAGGGATGATTGCCCTTCTCAGGAAGGCTTGATTGTGGTAGCTCAGCATAGTGACTCTTTAAATATGGCCGCTGTGGTGCAGGTGAACCTCTTGTCCCTCCTCCTGATGAATCTCGTTCCTTGGATGTTCCTCCTGTTTGCCATGCTGATAATGTTTCCCTAATGGTACAAGACCTTGTTGTACCCCCCTGCTACTGTTGTTGCTTCCCCTGCTCCCTCTATGCCCTCTACCTCAGTTCTCCCTTTACAGGAGATACCGATGGAATCTGTGAAGCCCCCCCCCCAATCTGCCTTTTAAACTTGTTTCTGCTAAGAAACGCAATAGATCTGGCAAGGCTATTCTTTCTCGTTCTTCCCCTTTGGTCTTACCCGGCAGTGGAAATCCTGATTCCTGGAAAGAGGGTAATCACTTTGCTGCATTGGCTACTGGGGATGAGTCTGAGGGTGAAGATTCAGACCTTTCTTCCAGGGCTTCTACTGTTACTGATATTCTTTCAGAAGGGGATGACGGAGATGTTAGGCCAGTAGAGGTCTCTCGTCGACGGTCCCAGAGTAGAAGGGTTACTAAGACTCCTTAACTGATTGGTGTTTATCTTTGTTTGTTTCCTTTCCTCTTTTTCCTTCACCTTAATGGCTTCATTAACTATTACATCCCTTAATGTTAATAGTATTAAAAGTCATAGGAAGATGGTTACCACTTTGTCTTGTTTACAACAATGCCACAGTGATATTGTATGTCTCCAGGATACTAGATTGAAAACTACTGTTGAACTTCAACGGGCTAACCTTTGGTCACAGGGTGTCACCTTTTGGTCTATTGGGACTCCTCTGTGATGTATTGGGGTATTATTCACTAATTCAGCTTTGAAAGTTTCTAAATTGGTTGATATTTGCCGGGCGGGGCTTTATTACTGGATATTAACTTTTAGAGTGTGGCGCTTTGATTGATTAATATTTATGCCCCACAGACCAAGGCTCAGAGCGTTGCTCTTTTTTTGGACATTCAGCCTTATCTCCATACTTCACGTTTCCTTCTTTGGGCAGGTGACTTTAATTGTGCTCTGTGTGCCTCTGATAGGGGGTTGAAAACCTCAAAATTGTTTTGTGACTCTAATAAACTTTTACACATTCTTGATATTGCTCAGCTTCAGGATGCTTATCGTTGTATATATCCCTCTGGTGGTAATACTTTTTTTAAGTCCTCTCAATCTACTAGGATTGATTTCATTTTCTCTCCGCTATATTGCAGGTCTCCTCAGTTGTTTTACGCTTGGGAATTTTCTGACCATAAGTCCTTACTGTTTGCCTGACATGGGCAGGAGCACCTAGATTAAGAAAAATCTATGGCGCCTGAACAATTCCTATTGGAAGATAAGACTGTTTTGAAAGCATGGAAGACAGAATTTATTGCCCGGCTTTCTGTTTTTGATATGTATGACGATGTTGCCTCTTGGTGGGAAGATTCCAAAACTGATTGGAAGTCCTTTTTTCAGGCTCGCTCTCGTGCCAGGGTTACCTCACAGTATTTTGAATATTTACGTCTCCGGACACAATTACAGAGGTTATATTCCTTGGTAGAGACTGAGAAGACTGACTATGGGGCACAAATTAAGGCTGTTAAAACACAGATGTTTGCCTATCAGTATGATAGAGCTAAGTCCTTGGCTCATGAACATAGGTTTGGTCTAAAACTACACAAGAGCTTTGGATCCCTTTCAGGATTGTAAAGATCGTGTGAACCATCGTATGATTAAGCAGTCAACTTCTATGACTGATGATTTGGTTACTTCACCGGTTGATTTGGTTGATGTTGTTGGTCATTATTTGGGGTCATTATATAAAAAAGATGTGACTGTTCAGTATGATTTCTTTCATTTTGACTCTTTAAATTTACCACAGTTGTCTGCTATTGACTGTCAGAAGTTATCACAGGATATTTCTGAAACTGAAGTACGTCAGGCTATTTTTTCTTTACGTTTTGATTCTGCTCCTGGCACTGATGGTCTGAGGATGGTTTTTTACCAGACATTTCAGGATGACCTTGTCCTGGTCTTGGCCCAGGTATATAATCAGATGTTGTCTGCTTCCTCTTTAGCATCCTCTATGAATTTGGCTTTAGTTGTTTTACTACATAAAAAGGGCCCTAAGGAAGATTTGTGGAATTGGAGGACATTGAGTTTATTAAATACTGATTTAAAAATTTTGAGTAAAATTTTATTACTTAGGTTGTCACCAGTGGTTGGTGCACTGATTTGTCCATACCAAACGTGTTCTATTCCTGGTAGAATGCAATTTGATAATTTATTGATCTTGCAGGAACTCTTTACTGCTCCTCAGTCTGGTCATTTGAATGGGTATGTTTTAAGTTTGGATCAGGAGAAAGCCTTTGATCAAGTCTCCCATGATTTCTTGTTCTCCGTTTTACACGCTTATGGTTTACCGGATGGCTTTATTTCCTGGATTCGTATTATGTATGGTTCTGCTTTACTTCTTCCTAATGTTAATGGTTGGATTGGTAGACGATTAAAATCTGGCGTGGTGTTCGTCAGGGTTGTCCTCTGAGTCCTATTTGTATGTATTTTTATTGATGTTTTACTCAGCTTAATTTGTACTCACACGGGTCTTGCGGGGTTGAGTATTGATGTTGGTGTTCCTCAGTCAAAATTTTAGCTTATGCTGATGACCTGGTCCTTTGTGTTTCTGATGTTCATGAAGGACCTGTCAGTAGTGATGTTTTGTCTCTCTTTTCCAGTTGTTCTGGTTTAAAGATCAACTATGTTAAAGGTAGGGGTTTTCCTTTGGGTGATTCTCCTATTCCTGTTTCAGGTACACTCTCTGGTATCTTAATTTCTAGAGATCCTGTGACTGTTTTGGGGGTTGAATTTGGTGCTGGTGATATGGCTCTTGCAAATTGGTCCCTAAACTTGATAAAGCCAATTACTTGTTTCAGATGGAAGGAAACAAATTGCTAAGCGTAAGAGGGTTTTACTTATTAAATCTTTGGTGGTTCCTATATTTTTGTTTATCAGTTACGTATTTCCTCCTCCAGTGCATTTGTTTACTTCATTATTTTCTGTTTTTTTCCAAGCATTTGGGGGGAGTAGATTGAACCCCATCAAACGTGGATATACTTATCGAAGTATCAGACAAGGAGGAGTGGCTATGGTTCATCCAGTGGCTTTTTTTGTTAATATTTTTGTTTTGTATAATTTCAGTCAATTACTTAGACCTGGTTGGAAGTTTTGGTATCCATATGTTAGGTACTTAGTTTTCCAAGGGATTGCCTCTACTTATGGAAGTGGGAAACCCTCTACATTTGCGAAGATTCCCTTGTTTCCTAAATATGGTTTGGAACTCTTTAGACAATTGTTAAAATGAAATGTCTCCATCTCACAATTAGAAACCATGACTAGAAAACAATTGTATGCTTATATTGTTTCCACAGACTTTACTGATGATTTGATCTTTCCGGATTGTCCTTCTGACTCTGTGGATACAGTTCTTTTGACCCTATCTAGTAGGAGGTTGCCTGATTTCATTTGGGATAGTGTTTGGTTGAGTTTGTATGGAAGATTACCAGTTGATAATTCCAATAAACATAAACAAATTAGTGACAGGTACTGTAATCATGCTTCTTGTGTTTCCCAGTTGGAAACTCAAGAACATCTTTTTTTGCTGTGTCCATACGTTCAAGCATTTTGGTCCTTTTTAGCTACCAAAGGGCATGAGCCTTTATTTTTGTCTCTTTCTTATTGTACACTGATGTATGGAATACATAAGGGTGAATGGTCCAAGTATCGTGCTGACACATTAATGTTGGTTTTTTCTGTTCTTCGCTTTTATATCTGGCAATCTAGATGTGTTTGGATTTCACAGCAGTGCACTGTGTTGTTTGATGAACTTCTTTCCAATGTAACTCTCACTCTACGAAATATTTATGCTGCTGATTTTCGTTTACAAGGTCAGGTTAAAGGTACATTTTTATGGGTAAATTGTGATACTTCGGTATTCTGATTTTGTTTTTTCTTCTTGTATTTTGATGCTTTGTTTATCTATGTTACTGATTGTCTTGTACCTTTGTTTTATTTGTTTTGTTCTGGAGTCCTCTTTTCAATAAAATTCTACTCTTTCGATAAGTGCCATGGGATCTTTAACATCCACCTGAACTACCACCAATCCAGGCAGATGAGACCTCGGTTTAACGTCTCGTCTGAAAGACGACACCTCAGAAGTGCAGCATCCCTCTCATGCTGCACTACAGTGCCAGTACTGGGATATTAACCCAAGTGCCAGATGTGGGAACTGAACCCACAGCCCTCTGATCTCCCTGCCTCAGAGGTGAGTGTGCTACCTACTGAGCCACTGACACTGCAAGGCTGCAAGGCTGCAAGGTCCCAAGGTCCCATAACTATGCGGCAGATGGGCATTCTAAGTGCAATTCTTCATTCTTTCCCAGTATTGTTAGTACACTTCTTAAGAACTGTGGGAGATTTTTCCCCAGTATCCTGGACAATATTCCCCTTCCCATAAAACAAGTTCAGGCAATTGTTCATGGTTGTCCTGTATGTGGATGTTGAGGAGAGGAAATGGGGAATTTTTGTCACTACACATTTGCAGTCACTGTACCAGTCTCTCTCATTATTCTAAAGCACATGAGATACTGTATGTATGAAAAGCATTAACTGAATGCAAAACCTTCTTCTAATTATTATACTTTTTCTGCCAACGGTGCTGTCTCCTGAATAGATGTGTGCAAAGCTGGGAAATCTTGCATAATATTTTGAGAAAGTAAATCATGGCACTCACCCTCCTCATTAAAGTGTGCTGTCCAGACAGGAAAGTATTCCAAAATCCAAGTGTTTATTTGTTTCAGTTCATACAGAGCAAAGTTCAGAGTGCAAGTGCATAAGACTCAAAATAACCACAGACATGGGATAGTGGCAGGTCACCTGGCATTTCACAAATTGCTGACATTTAAAAAATTGCTGGCTTTTTCACCTTTGAAAAAGCCAGCAATTGGTGAAACATCAGGTGACCTGCTGCTCCCCACATCCATGGTAACTTTGAATCTTATGCAATTGCACTCTGCACTTTGGTCTGTATGAAGTGAAACAAATAAACAATTGGAATTTGGATTATTTTACTTTCTGAACAGTGTCCTTTAATGGGGAGGGTGAGTGCCATGATTTACTTCCGCTAAGTATCATTTTGTATGTCACTGAGCACCCAGTCCTACCTGAGTTGTTCTTTCCTCTCCAACCTTGCATAATACTTTGCAAAGCTTTGTGAAGTGCCTACTTTAGGTAGTTACCCATGTAGTGAAGTGCCTACATTATGTAGTTCTCCACGTAGGCAAGACCCTACCTTACATAGTTCTCCGTGTAGCGAAGTGTCTACTTTATATAGTTCTCCATGTATCAGTGTCTACTTTGCTGAGCAAAAGTAGCACTACACTACAAAGTAGTAGGTGAAGCGACTGATTAAATTGCAGTTTATTTAAATAAATAAAATACAATTTGTGACATTGACATCCACCCCTCCCATTACACCATATATTTTTTAATGTAACCCCCCAGTACCCCTGCTATGCCCCCAATTCCCTCATCCCCACACCCTGCAAATTTTCTTTATGAATTATAAAACAGCTGGCATTTCTCTCCCCCCACAAAGAAAACCAAGTTTCTCCACTTCCCCCGTCCCATCACTCTTGATAATTCACTAAAATTCCCCTCTTTTCCCATCCTCTTTTGAATAAATACACCCTTGTCTTCCCAAGCTTCAGTTCAACTAGTGTCTAATCCAGTAAAGAAGAAGAAAACTATATCAAGGTGGTACAAGCATTTCCCACTTCAATGTCTGAATCAGAATGCACTGTGTGCCATCTCAGTCCTAGTAGTAATACCAGATTAGCTAATAACCAGTAAGTATTTGGCGTTTACAGGGTTTGAACTGGTGATCACCTTGTTCTCAAGCTGGTTATCTAGCCACTAGACCACTGTGTCTCTAATTTATACTGTGGGAAGGTTATTACTGAATAGTATGCACTGCATACAAGACTGGGAATGTTGATTTTAAAATGCTATGATCCGTAATTGTCTTTATACAGATGTGTTCATCTTAGTCTTCTGCTCATATTATACTGTGTTTTTTTTTCAAAGATGTAAAATGAAAGCCATATGTTTAATAACACTGAATTAATGGTTGAATGCAGGACATAGAAGAATAATATAATTTAGTGAAATCAGACAATGTAAAATAAAATAATTAATTGTTGAGATAGTGTAACTCCTGTATTTCACATATACGATGTTATTACTATTGTGAATTTAAACCTGCTGACCTCACTGATACTACCAAAATTAGCACCTTCAAAGCTGGGCTCAAATCTCTCCTTGGCTCTAAAATGAATTGTACCTGCCTGCACTAATGTGATAGTACCTTGCTCCCAGCTTTCCAATTACCTACCCCCTCTACATCCTTCCGCTATATATCACTTTTTTCTTAATCCTCTCCGCTACACAAAATTACCTGACAATGGCCTCCCTTGGTTGAAAGCGCCACCTCTCTTCCACCTCAGACTATGCTACCTCCAGCCGATCACCCCAACCCCCTCTTATCTAATCAGTCTATCTGTTAATATGTACTAATTTAATGTGTATAGTTCAACTTTTACTATTACTGCCTGTTCTTCAATGTTTTTCTGCTCTGTAGACCTTATATCCTTGTAATGTTTGTTCAACACTGACATGGAACCTTTGAAAATGAGTCCTTGACTCAAAGGTATTAATCCCAAACTGAAATAAATAAATAAATAAATAACAGCATTCTGTCCCAATCTGTTTACACCATCACAGACATTTTCCAATTTGTACTTAGGTGTTTGGTTAGATCAACACCTAAACTTCTCTGGACATATTGATGCCATCCAGAAAAAAGTATGCCCCAAGTTTGGTGCCCTGTTCAGGAACCGTAGTTGCATCCCTCCTACATTAGGCGTGAACTTGTTCAGAAGATGATACTGCCAATTTTTGACTACTGTGATGTAGACTATGGTGCTGCCACTAAGTACTCCCTGGCCAGACTGGACACCCTATTCAGTTTGTCCTGTCGCTTTGCCCTGGATGCCCCCTCACACCCATCACAATGATCTTTATCATGCCCTATCCTTCTCATCTCTTACAAATAGGTGACTCTCCCACTGTGCTAAATTCACCTCCAAGCACTAGTTGGGTGAGCTCCCTTCCTACCTCACCTGCTCCTTTATATCACCCCCCATCCTGCCATTCCCTTAGATCATTCGCTTCCCGTACCCTGGTTGTCCCCCACAGATCCACCCAAATCAGCCAATCCAGTTACTCTCACCGCCTACCAAACATTTGGAATTCCCTTTCACCTCAAATCTGGCACTCATCCTCCACCTACTCCATCAGCTCTGCCCTCAAAAATTACCTGGCACTTAGCTGCTCCTGCCATGTCCCTATCTAATTCCCTCCTCTAAGCCCTGGACAAACCCATCCTCTCTATAATCATCTTCACTTACCACCCCAAGAGGCTTGTATCTCCCATCTATTCCCTTCCTCCACCATGCTAAAGGGGTCTCTCTGGGACACTGCATTATCCCCTTCTCTCTGGTCCCACCAGTCCCATTGCAGGGTTCCTTGCACCCTGTGGGGATATCCTGAGACATGACTCTTCCCCCTTCCCCTCTTCACCCCTCCCTCCCCTTTCCCCCATTTCTTTCACATGAGCACTTATTTGCTTATTAACCTGGAATTTATTATTGTTCACTCTTTCTACATGTTATGCTCAACACTGCTGTAATACTTTTTATAACAACTGCCTAATAACTGTATTCATATGTTGGTCTTGTAAATTGAATGTTTATTGTCTCATTCCTATTGTACCCCTTCCCCCCAGGTCACACCAGGAGACAAGCAACTTGTTGCTCAGTGTGCCTTCCTGGTGAAACTTTTTAATAAATGATAAATAAACAATAAAAACATAAATTATTTCATGAAACTTAAAAAAAATGTATAAAAATGTGTAGATTTATTTTGTGAGCCAGTGGTATTGTGCATTCCCCCATCCCAGTTGCCATTACCATGGACATGGTATCTGGATGTAGAGCTGACGCTTTGATGTGGCACTCCATTGGTGCAACAGAATGTCCACAGAAATTACAGAAAAACCACCACAGAATTTCTGTGGCAAATAGTATCCCTGTCACAAAACCAGGTCCCAAAGTATCACAGATAACTTGGGGCCTTGATTATCGGGTAAAAACTGAAAGCTGATTCTATTGACTTTTATAGTTCAGTGCTTGCTCAGCTGTGTGTGTCCCATGGAATCTGGGATCATGTGTTAGGAATTGCCACACTGCAGCTGGAGGACACACCCATCCTAGACCCACCTGGGAACTGCCACTGCTGCCTTCTTGCCCCCAGCTTGAGGTGAGGAGGTTGCTTACAACAAGCAGCATGGAGTCTGTCCTAGATAAACAGTGCAGAACAGGAGCTGATAGCAACTGGGAAAAACATAATTTTAACAGATAGCTTGCTTTTCTATTTGTTCTTCCCATATCTCCTTACTTCCTGCAGTGTCCCATTAATACAAACTCATGGGCAGTGGAAGAGAGCTTCTTTTCCATTTTTTCTGGAAGGAAGTCATGTTGACAAGGTATGCTTGGCTGAGTTCCTTGGTGCTGCTCGCCTTCATAACCTGTGTGTCGCTCTACTTGACTTCTTTCCTAATATTGGGCTCATGGACAAGACTGAGATGAGGTGAGACCTTGCTCTGGGTTTGCATATTTTTAATCAATCAATCAATCAAAATCTTTATTTTGTCAGGTGGAACATCATAGAGACAAGCTTATTTACAAGATGGACCTGGGGCGCAACAATTGCCAACAGGGTTAAGACATAACAGGTTGAGTGAACGTACATAACAATTACATAATAATAATAACACCATAATAACATATAACTATCACATGTGACAAGATAATGCACCAGAACATAGCAATAGGTTCAACAGGAGGTAGTGCCATTTAAATACAATTGCATGGTTACAGATATATGGACGTAAGGTAATGAGCTAAGGTTTATACAGTAAACATCATTGGAGTAGTCATAGTGAGCAGGAGTGGCAGTTCCCCTAGCATCAAAATGCGAAGAAGATTGAGATGTAAGAGTCCTTTGATAAGTACTGTGGGCATGTCCTGGAAAGTGAGGTGGGAAGGAGAAGGGGGTATAGGGAGTGGAGAGGGAAGGTCAGCAGAGACAGGAGATGGTTGGACATGATGGCCTATGGAGGAAGGACTGTTTGAAGGAAGAACACAACAGATGCCACAGGCAATGGTTGTGATTTAAGACCAATATTTGAAGCAAAGACAGATTGTGATGTTGGGACCTTGATTTGGACAATGACAGAAGGGAGGACTCAAAGGATGCCTCAAGCAATGTTTGAGGTTTAAGTCTAGAATTTAAAGCAGTAACAAATCATGATGTTAAGAGCTTGACTTGAAGCAGTGACAGGTTTTGGAGAAGGTCCTCAGGAACAAGGATTTGAAGAGGGAGAACGTGATAGGAGAAGCGAGCCTTAAGGTTTTCTGGATCTTATTCCAGATCATAGGAAGAGTGACGCTTATTGAGGCTCTACCAAAGCACACTTTAACTTTAGGGATAGCCACAGATAAGATGGTAAGACTTCTGAGAGAATAGGCACTAGAGATGTGGGGAATTAGGCAGCTTGTGAGGTACTGAGGTAATTTATGAGTGATTGCCTTATATGTTCATAGAACTGCATTCTGTTGCCTCCTGAAGCTAAGGGAGCTCCATCCTACAGAATAATAAAGGATGCAGTGGTGCATGTCATAAGGGGCATCCAAAATGAACCTAAGGGCTCTGTCGTATAGGGTATCGAGCCTGGAGAGAGTTGTGCTAGTACTATGGCCATGTAGGAAGTCTGCATAGTCTAGGAGAGGCAAGAAAGTAGCCTGGACTAGAAGTTTTCTAGCCTCCTGGGTTAGTGAGTGCTTGATCCTGAAGAAAGTACTGAGCCTTTGACACAGATTATTAGTGAGTTCTTCAATGTGATCAGTGAAGGACAATTTGTACTCAATCCAGATTCCCAGGTATTTGAATTGTTTCATGAACTCCTGGGCTTCTCCCAAAATGGTGCTTATTTGAGGAACCTTATCTGGTTTTTTTTGTTTTTTTTTGAGATGAGGGGCCAGTGGAGAGAAAATCATGGCCTTTTTTTAGCATTGAGCAGGAGTTTCAAGTTAAGTAGATTTTTTTGGAAGATGTCAAAATCATTCCAGGGGTCCAAAATGGCTTGATCTGAAGTTGATCTGCCAATGTATAGCACTGTATCATCAGCAAAGAGATGGATATTAGATGACTTTAGGCCAGTGTTGATTTGATTAATATAAATGGCAAAGAGAAGTGGACCAAGTAAGGATCCTTGGGGGATACCTCTAAGGAGTATTTTTTTTGGTGATGGGTCTCCTTCAACCTTGACCTGCTGCTCCATGTCCACAAGATAGTTCACAAACCAACTTAGGGCCAGGTTGTCCACCCCAACTTTCTTCAGGGTCACCAGGAGTAAATTGTGGTCCACCGTGTTGAAAGCCTTGCTAAGGTTCAGACACAAGGTGCATAGATATTGCTTGTTATCAAGTGCGGACTGCCAGTCATTTATAACTTTGGCAAGGGCAGTGGAGGTACTATGCATTGGATGGAAACCTAATTGAATTGGGTTTAGTAGATTAAAACTTTCCAGATGAGATCTGAGCTGTTCATTTACTACCTTCTCCAATAGTTTTGACAAGGCCTGGGAGCAAGGAGATTGGGCGATAATTATTTATGTCACAGGGGTCCCCTGATTTGAATAGAGGGATGACATGGGCCATCTTACAGACCTTGGGGAGGGAGCCCTGGCTGAGAGACAAATTGAAAAGATGGGTAATGGGGGGGCAAAATATAGTAGGACAACTTTAGGAAGAAATGCTCAATCATATCCACACCCACACATTTCTTGGTATCAAGTTGAAGAAGGAGATCCTCAACCTGTTTGATGGTGACTGGACAGAAGGAGAAAGAGTGGTAAGGATCAATAGATTCTGGATCATGGCAATCAGATGACTGACTAAGGAACTGTACCCTGATGGCATTTGCTGGGGAAATATCAATAGCCATCCCTGCTGTGGCAAAGTGATTGTTAAGGAGGTCAAGGATCTCATTTTTATCTGTAGTGTGGGTACCACCAGTCAAAATTTTGTGGGGAAGAGTGCCAGTGCTGTTATGGCCTTCTACCTCCCTTAAAGTTTTCCAAAATGTAGTAGCAGAGTTAGTGGATGCATTAAGCTCAGAGAGGAAATAACTAGACTTCACAGCTCTGATAGTTTTCGTGCAGAAATTCCTTACGGTTAATGAACTTATGCAACCCACCTGGCTCACCCCAAGCCACTCCCCCAAACCTTTTCCTAGCTGTGCCAGCAAGGGAAAGCTACTGCCTTTTGCTGAGCAGCTGCCAAGAGGACTGACCTACCATGACCAGACCAACTGGCTTTCTCTGCTCATTTCCACATCCTGCCCCAACACAGAATTCTGCATGTCCACACCACTGCAGGAGGGTGATGGCTGCTTGCAGTCATCAGACACAGAGATGGTGGACACAGGAGTCTCAGGAGAGTCAGTGAGTGTGGTGGTCAGTGAAGGCAGAAGGCTATCTTGGTTGTGCTAGTGCTGGTGCTGGTGCTGCAGGGCTAACTCCAAATAATGGACTGAAAATAAATAAAAGCTACTGACAGTTGTCACTAAGTCTGTCAGCTTTGCCTGTCCAGTCAGGAGAAACTGCTTGAGAGACCAGCAGCTTTCCTTAAGAACTGAGCACTACTGTCTTTGCCCAACAACTGCACATCACAAACAAGAAAGCACACATTTAACATTGACCAATACCTGCTTGTTCTTCAGTCTGATTCAACTACTATATCCTGTGTTACTTATTGTGTTGCTAGGGAGAGGAGTTTCCAGGTCACTGCAGCTCTCTTTTTCTTCTTGACAATTAGTCTCTTTAAAAAAAATATTAACAGAAAAACAGATTCTACATTAAAAAAATAGGAAAATTGAGAAGCAAGCTGATCTGGTGACATCAACACTCTACACTTGGGGACTGTAATGCAGAGTATAGTAGCTATAGCTTTGTACACACTTTCTTTGTTATGACTAAACACCTTACCCACTACACTTGTACATTTGTCTATATTTTATTAATTATATTAATATAGTTTGCATACTTGTTGGCACTATCACATCAAAGGTTAAGAACACACTTGCACAGACTCTAAAGTTCTGTAACATGCACTAGAAGTAGAGATTTTGCAAAGTTTCACTCTGCTTTTGAAGTTTTGGTGAAGTTGCCAAATTCAACTCCGTGGAGCATTTCATGAAGTTGCCACCTGTGGTGGAAACTTTGCTAAAATTTGCTTTCGATTGCTTTGTTTTTTTTTAAAGTGCAAATTTAACTTAAAAAAACAAAGCAAGGAAAAATTCCCCAGATGGCAGCCCAACTTCCCTCCCTGGTGTCTAGTGGTTCCTTTTAGCTGATGCTGTCTGGCCCCAAGTGGTCACACACCCCCGCCAATCACTGCCATATGAAAAAAAATTTAAATAAATTCTCCCCCCATCCCATAAATACAATCCCTACTACCCTGGTGTTAATGGTTCACCACTGGCCAGTTGCCAGCCCCATTCCAAAAGGAAATAACCCCCCCCACCCATCACAGGGTACGCACTGCACTGAGTTTGACCACCATTAAAAAAATGTACCCAAAATTTCCCTAGTGTCTAGTGGACTCCCACATTAGGTATTACCACCTATCACACCCCAACCCTTGGTGGGTACACCAATACAGCCCTTCATCTCACATCCAGTGGTTGGCAGCATGACTGAGCTCTTAATGAATGAATGTGTGCTTGGACAAGTGTGTGCCCATTCATTAAGAGCTTAGTCAAGCTGCTGGCCATGGTGGAGATGAACAGAGGGCTGTGCCAGTGGCCCACTTGGGGTTACGGTGGGGGGAGTATGGTGGGGGTCACTACCCAACTGGGTGGCAGGTCAATTAGATACCAGGGAAATTTTTGGGTTTATTTTTTTAACAGTGGACTCAGCTTGGTGGATCCCATGTGATGGGGGGGGTTCTTCCTTTTGGAACGGGGCCAGCGATCGGTGGGGGGGCACTAGACAATGGGCAGGGGTGATCTGAGGGGAGCAC
Organism: Neoceratodus forsteri; assembly: GCA_016271365.2. Lineage (NCBI taxonomy): Eukaryota > Metazoa > Chordata > Ceratodontiformes > Ceratodontidae > Neoceratodus > Neoceratodus forsteri. Next base: position 847,110,785 of record CM057450.1, on the reverse strand, counting down.
TACAGTAGCCAAACTCAGCAAAGTGCAAAGCTTAACCTCCTCTGGCAGAGTTACCAAACTCTGCATTTTGTAGAGTTGTTTTGGAGGGGGGAAAAGTTGGGTTTTCACACTGATCCACTCTATGAAGTGGGGAAGATCTGTCAAAATTTTTGTGGAGCAAATTTTCCCCACTTCGCACATCTCTATCTAGAGGTGGTCCCTCTGACACAGCTGAGGTACATTTATGTGGCATTTTGGGGCAGTCTGCACTGAGCCCACATATGATAGACCTTGTTATTTACATAAAAAAGAGGACTTTGATCTCCAGAGCTAGTACACTTTCCAGTGTACAAAGCAATGATAAATAGTTATTTATTTATTTTTATTAAATTTTGATAATCGGATGAGCCCACTGGGCCCCGAGAGTCCCTTTTTCAGGGGCAACCCGAGGATTACATAGATTATTACATAGGATTGAGTGCAACAAAATACATAACATGTGTCACATAGATACATTACAGGGTAAACATGGTAGGAATATAACAAGTTATAGCGGTACAGGAGTTGGACCACGGAGTATTGGCTAACGCTTGGGAGTCCCTTAACTTAGCAGTTGCAGAATGTGGAGGTAGTCAGGTACGCCTTAAGCCTAGTGCGGAAGTTGTAGGAGGAGGAGGAGGTTTCCTGAATACCTTGTGGCAGGGAGTTCCATAGGGTGGGGGCGGTAAAGGCGAATGACTTCCTGCCCACCTTAGTTCTCACCCTGGGCACCGAGAGGAGAGTCCTGTTGGTCGCACAGAATTGCCTTGGGTTGATCTTGATGGAGATGAGCCCGATGAGGCTGGGTGGGGGGGATGAGTGGAGTAATTTGTGGGTGAGGCAGAGCGAGGGGTAATGAAGTCTATCTTCCCAGGTGGGCCAGTTTAATAAAGACAGCGTGTCACAGTGGTGAGTCATCGGGCCCTTTAATGTGGCGAAGTGGGCCACCTTATGGTAGAGAACCTGTAGCTTGTTTAGCTCTTGCCTAGCTGCTCCCTGGATGATGGCCAGCATAGGTGATGGTGGGGAGCAGAACGATCGTGGCGATGGAGAACCGGGCCGCTGGTATCAGCTGGTCTTTCAGCCTGTAAAGGGTCCCGAGTTTGGAGTGGATATTCTTGGTTACTTGGTCTACGTGCTTCTTGAGGGTGAAGCCCTGATCCAAGGTGAGACCAAGGTATTTTATAGAAGGGGCCACCTCGAGCCTCTTGCCTGATGTGGTCATAAGTTGGAGGAGTTGGCCTCTATCCTGATTGAGGATCTGGGGCCGAACAGCATGGCCTTGGTCTTGCTCAGATTGATGACCATTCTATTGGTGATTAGCCATTCCTCAAGGGATTCCAAGTCATCTTGGAGCCCTGAACATAGTTCTTCCATGTTGGTGGAGGGCCGGTAGAGAACTGTGTCATCCGCATACTTTACCACTGAACTCCCACCACAGTGGTTGCAGAGGTCATTGGTGAAGAGCGAGAAGAGATGGGGTCCGAGTATAGACCCTTGAGGCACCCCCTCAGTGAGAGGAAGGGGCTTGGACAGGGAGTCATTCCATTTTACCTTCTGTGACCTTCCAGTTAGGTAGCTGGAGAACCATGACAGAGAGTGACTGTCCAGTCCAACCTCCCTCAATTTAGAGAGCAGCAGGTTGTGGTTGATGAGGTTGAATACTTTGGATAGGTCTATAAAGACTGCTCCAGTAGGGGTCCCCTTGTCCAGTTCTCTGAGTACATCAGTAGTGAAATTGATGAGAGCAGTGTCAGTCCCATGGTTGGTTCTGAAGCCATGCTGTGAGGGAGTTAGTAGTTGGTGGATCTCTAGGTAGTCTCGGAATTGATTGTATATCAGTCTCTCTTGGATCTTACCAAGGCTGCAGAGTATGGAGATTGGCCTATAGTTGTTGGGTGATTCCCTCATTCCATCCTGGTGGACAGGGACTATATGGGCCATTTTCCAAGTACCTGGGATGACCCCTTCAAGGATGGAATGGTTGAGGAGCCAGGTTAGGGGTCTAGTGAGTGCTGAGACCCCTTCCTTGAGAATTCAGGGGGGGTATACCGTCGGGTCCAGCAGATCCCGATGCTTTGAGGGTTTTTAGTAGAGGGAGGACTTCCTTAGGTCTAACTAGCCTGAGGTGAAAGGAGGGATAGTCTCTTATGGTGGGAGGGGGGTTGTAGGGGCCTGGGGATGGGTGGGCAGACCTGCTTTGATCTGTTCCAGATTGGTGAACTGTCGGTTGAATGCCATAGCGATGACTGAGTCATCATTAGGTTGGATAGCAGTTCACCTCTATGTGTCATTCACAGTCTTCCCACTGCCCTTTAGTAGCCCGTTTATGTGGGCCCAGAAGAGTCTGGGGTTGCCTAGGTTCTTCTTTTGTAGGTTAGTGACATACTCTCGTTTTGCCACTTTTATAGCCAGTTTGCATCTGTTTTGGAGTGCCTTATAGATTGTGAGATCAGCTGGTGATGAGGACAGTTTATATTTCTTCCAGGCTGAGTCCCGGTGTTTCATGAGATATTTCACATTGGGGGTGATCCACTTATAGCAGCTCCCTTTGGTGCAGAATCTCTTCATGGGGGCCAGCCCGTCAACCACCGTGGTGATTTCTCCTTGGAAGAAGGCAACAGCCTCATCCAGTGAAGGGAGAAGTTTGATGGGACTCCAGTCTATACTGTTAAGGCAACCTAACAGATTTTCTGGCAGTAGATGAGAGAAATCCCGTGACGTCAGGACTCATGGGTGGACTCTGGGGGCCGTGTTTTTCCAAATGCAGAAGATAGGGGAGTGGTCACTTAGAGCATCCGCTAGGGTGCCACCCCCCTGTACATGGGAGGGATTACTTGTGAGAATCCAATTGAGAGTGGTATGGTTACCCGTCTTATAGTTCATTCGGGTGGGCCCAGCGATAATCTGTTCTAGGTTGGCATCCTGGACCAGTCCTGTTAAGGAGTGGTTGCCTTGGGGGACACAATTTAGATTGAAGTCCCCCAGTATGAGTAGTTCCGTGGAAACTTCCTTGGATATATCCTTTAGGACTGCTTCCAGGGAGGTCCGCGCATTCATCGGGGGATTGTATATGCATCCTATGTTAAGGTGCTTACAAGGGCCAAGGGAGATGCGCACTAAGGTTGATTCGCTTTCCGTACAGGTGGCTTGTTTCGGGTTTATCTGTACAGCATTAAGGGAGTCTTTCATGTAGATTAGCACCCCTCCCCCCCTTTTGCCCTGCCTATCCCTTCTATGACAGGTATATCCTGTGGCGGCTACCTCATGTGGTAGAATGTGAGGTTTGAGCCAGGTTTCGGATACAGCCAGGATGTCCGGGTTGTACCGATCTAGCCATGATTGTAGTTCATGAACCTTTGGCCTAAGGCTGAATATGTTCATATGCACTATATGTAGACCCTTGGAGGATGCCCAGTGGGGGTCAAGCAGGGAGGAGACCAAGAGGTTATGTGAGGGGGGTCCTGGGTTGGGCTGGATGTCACCAGCCATGAGCAGAAGGGTTGTGAGGAGGCTAAGGGTGGGGATCCTTCCCAAGGGTAGGATCTTAGCCCTGTGTATCCGCTTGGCAGTGAGTAGAGTGGAGTATAGGATTCCTTGTTTGCAAAATTCATGTGCAAACAGGAGTCCTTCCAGGTTGCGGGGGGGAGGGGGGATGGCACCCCCAGGAGTGAGTGGAGGGAGTTCCCGAGGGGGGGTGAGGTCTGGGGTCCTGTTCACCTATGATCATGGTGCAGACTGTAAAATGTAGTGGCAGCCACTCAGCTCATACACCCACTGACATCCATGGACATTTGCTTGAGTGGGTCTTTTAGGAAGAGTTAGCCAACAGGACTCCAGGGAAGACCACCTACTGTTCGGAAATTAATTGATGAAAAATAGGTTGTAGAAACACTAAACTCTGTATTTATCAGGGTATGTGGAAGAGAATATGGAAACTTTCCATCCCATCTGATTTGGATGTTTTGGAAACACTGTACATGGATTACTATTGCTCTTTAAAAATTGTAAGGGGCTTGGGCAGATTTACAATTAAATTATGTGGGTGATGTAACACATTTATTTTGTATTTATACAGCTACTGTGCTTATTCCTTTTTTATAGTTTGTTTCTCTTAGTTATGCACTCCTAAAATATTCTATCAGGCAGGCAAGGTATGCTTTCACCCTACAACAAGGATATATTCCATCTTAAGAACTACTAAGAAATGTCACAATAACTCTGCAAGATGTGTATCAGAAGGATAAAGAGTATTTGTTAAATAGAAATATACAATTGTTTTAGAAAAGCATGTGCTCTTGTATTGCTCAGTATAGGTTTCAGTTTCAATCAGCAATGGGCAGATTACATTTTGCACTGAAATAAAGAGGAAGAGGTTTGAGTGTATAAGTTTTCTTTTTGTTATTTACTTCAATTTCTTTTTTTTCTTTTTGTTGTTAGTCTGTATGTGAATTACAGAGATGAGGAAATATCTCCATCAAGGGGTCAAACAAGCCATAAGGAAATGAGCCTGAAAGTCAAGTGACCTTTATGAGCTTGTTTGTCCCTATGATGGTGATATTTAATAAATATGTGGGACTTCCCTCTCCAGTGTTGTATTTGTCATATTACATTAGGTTGGTCTTGTTATGCATTAAGAAAAAAGTGTGCTGGTTTGGGTTTAAGAAAAAGAGTTCTGGTTTTGGCTGCATAGTTTTGTCCCTTTCAGGTTTCCATAGTGTACTGCCTATAAATATGGTCCCAGTGTTTCTCCCTAGAATATTTTTAAGGATTGCAGAAGGGAGCAGCTACAGTGTTTGGTAAGTGATTCAGAACACTTTTGTTTACACATTTTAATATTGATTTCCATGTGTGGCTGTTAGTTTGGCTAGTAATACGGAAGCAGTAGCAAAAGTGATTGGTATTGATTTGGGTGAGGACTGAGTTAATTTATTTATTTATTACTTATTTGGAAAGTACCTTTGAGTCAAAGACTCGTTTACAAAGGCTCCACATCAAATTTAGTTGGACAATACAACAGTAAACATAATTCAGGCAGACTTGTTACAGGGAATAATGTAACTGGCTAACAGTCATGTCCAGAGGAGATATAGTAGGACTAGATTAAACCAGTTTAGAATGAAGGCTCAGAAAGAGCTGAGTAGGCAGAGGCAAAAGAGTGGGAGGAGAGGGAGGAGTGCAGGCCAGTGCCGTTGTCAGGGAGGGGCAGGGCAGTTAATGACAGTCGCATGGGGTGGAGGACTGAAGATGGTCTCTGAGTAAGGTTTGAAGGGGCCAATTCTGGTTTCGTTGGCAAGTGTACTGGGAAGGCAGTTCAGCAAGGATGGGGCCCTGTGGCTGAAAGATCTTTGGAGTTGGGAGGTTCAACATCTGGGAACCAAGAAAAGAAGCTTGCCCAAGCTACAGGTGGTTCTATGAGTAAGGGCCGGTTGGATAATAGGGTAGAGGCCAGCAGGAGCGTGACCCAGGGTGATTTTGGCCATAAGGCATTCATGTAACTCTATTCTACTATCAAGTTTCAGCCAGTTAGTGTTGGTGTATAAAGAGCAAGTGTGTGTGAGGTGATCACAGCCAAGGACAAAACGGAAGGCTTTCTTCAGTGAGAGCCAAAGTCTCCTTAGGGCTGATGTGTTAGCAGCTCTATAAATAAGTATGTCATAGTCAAGGAGGGACAGGACAGAGGAGGAGACAGCAAGCCGAAGAGCTTCCGGGCTAAGACAGTGTTTTAGGCAATAGAGGATTCCAAGGTGGACATTGAGGGCAGCGGACAGGAGATGGGTGTGCACGTGGAAGTTTAGGGCAGGGTCCAGGGTTATGCCCAGGTATCTGAAAGTATCCACTTCCTTTAGGTGGGTCCCATTGGAGGTAAGGATTTGAGGGCAGAGCACCTTCCGGGAGTTCAGCTGATGCAAGAAGTACATGACTTTAGTCTCCTTGTAATTTACTGTAAAACACTGTGTGGAGAACCATATTTCAGCATCAGAGAAGGAGGACTGGAGGGAATTGTGTAGTAGGGTAGGAACCGGATTGGAGGCCAAAAGGATGGTATCATCCGCATACAGTAGTAGATTGCTGGAGCAGGATGAGGGGAGAGAGTTAAGGAAGAGACTGAAAAGTAGAGGACTGAGGATGGACCTCTGGGGGACACCAGAATAGACTGGTAGTCTGCTAGAGAGGGCAGTGCCAATTTTGACATGTTGATAGCGATCTGACAGGTAGTCCATAAACCAGCCGAGGGAGTCCTGGGAGAAGCCAATATTGGAGAGTGTGTTAAGTAAGAGGGAGTGGTTGACAGTGTCAAATGCCTTAGAGAGGTCAACAAAGATCGCACCTGAGATGTGATCTCTGTCTAAGGCGGAGTGGATATGTGCGGTAAAGTCCAGGAGGGCTGTTGCGGTACTGTGCTCTTCGAAAAGGTTATGCTGCTGTTTACAGAGCAGGACATGTTTGTTAATGTGTTCAGTGAGTTGGTCAGAGACAATAAGCTCAAACGTTTTCAATGGGAGGGAGGCTAGAGATGGGGCGATAGTTGTTTGTGGCAGTACAGTCACCACTTTTAAATATGGAGATGATGGAGGCAGATTTCCACTGGGAGAAGAATTTCCCTTGGCAGAGTGAGCAGTTGAAAATGTGGGTGAGGGGGTGGAGTACTTCATCAAGAGTGAGCTGGAGGAGTCTCGGGTCCAGTGAGTCACTACTGTAGTAGGAGTGACTTAGGGCTTTTTCTAGATAAGGCTTGGCTGACATGGGGGTGATGTAACAATGGTGGAAGGGAAGGGCTGTTGAAGGGTCCATAGGGGAGCAGGTGGAGGGAGGATCGAAGAAGTTGGGAGGGAGGACATGGCTGAGATTAGAGAAGGTGTGATTAAAGGCTGAAGCAATATGGGTGGGGTCTGTGGTCAGGCACCCATCGACCTCTATCAAACTTGGGGGGGATTATGGTTCTTGCCATAGATGTTTTTAATATTATTCCAGAACTTGTGCCCTGAGCCCCAGATTGAGGTAAGGGAGGATTTGTAATATTCTGCTTTTGCTTGGCAAAGCGCCCATGTGCATTTGTTCCAGGCCTTTCCATTCCTTTGCCAGTCAGATGGCTGGCAGGTCTCATTGGGGAGGTGTCATAGCGGGTCTCATGTTCGCATCAGGGCATGTAGGTGGCAATTGATCCAAGGTGCAGGTTTACCCTTGACCACCCTTTTAGTAAGTGGGGCAAAGGAGTCACAGATAGCATTGAAAGTCAGAACCAAAAGGTCAAGGGCTCAATCGGGATTGAGGGTATTCATTAAGAGGGACCAGTCCCATGAAAGGAGGTGTGATTTTAGGACAGCAAGTTTACTGAGACCATGTTTACATTGTTGTACTATTTTAGGGATTTTTTTAGGGGCTTTGCACAACCAGGAGCAGAGGACAGGGGAGTGGTCACTAAGGGCATTACGGAGTACAGTGGTGGTGCCAGTGATCTTGTGGGAGTGAGCGGTTGCTGAAGACCAGGTCCAGTAGGGAGGAGGAGGACCCAGTGCATTGGTTCAGTCATGTGGGGGAGTGGACTACTTGGATAAGGTCTTGGGCAGTTGCAGCGTTGATGAGTGGGGCAGTTTTCTTAGCCAGCCAGTTGATGCTGAATTCCCCTAATGCTATTAATTCATTATTTGATGGGAGGGTGGTGAGGTAGGACAAGACAGACTGGAAGGCAGTGCTCTGATTTCTGGGAGGAATGTAAACTGCCTTAATGAGAAGAGGGGTTTGGGAGCATCCTAGAGCAATTTTGAGTGCATGGGCTTGGGATCCAGGGACCAGCAGAAAGGATGGGAATAATTGACCATGTAACATGTCCTTGATGTATATGGTGCAGCCATCTCCCCTTTTATCCTGCCAGTCAGCCCTGTAAAGGTTGTACCTGGAGAGAGTTATAGAGGAGCCTGGAATGTGAGGGGAGAACCAGGTTTCACCCACAGCAATGACATCAGGATGATGTTGAAGGACCCATCACTGGAAGGTATCCCACTGTTTCAATCGGCTGCAGACGTTGATGGTGGCAATGAGTAGGCCGGGGCCCTGGTTTTGTCCTGGTGTGGAGGTTGTGAGAGGGCCTGGGTTAGGGTGTATATTGCCAGACATAAGGAGGAGGAGAAGGAGGAGGGATCTGAGGAGAGAGTTCCAGGCTAAATGTTTGAGATAGTGGGATTTGCGTAGGAGGGACCCCTGGGTGTTTGACCATGTTAGGTTGGGGAGGGTAAATATATGAGGGGAGGCCAATGAGAGAGAGAGCGGGGAGGGGATTGGGCTCCTGGGTATACTTAAGGGTGGGAGGAGATGGCCATGAGGAGAACATTGGGTGCATCCAGGGCAGTGGCTGCAGCTGCATATTGTACAGAAAGGAGGGAGGAATGTGGCCACATCCAGAGGGGACGATGGTATCTGAGCATAAGGGTTGCCAAGTCTAAGGAGTCTTAACTGGTTTGTGGGGTGAACATCAGGGGAGAGCTGACAGGTAGAAAGGCTTTTGTCATGGATATAGGGAGGATGATATTCTGGGCAAGAGGAGTAGGGGAGAGAGAGCACCAGGAGTAGCAGAGTCAAATATAGCAAAGACATGTCTAAGAATAGGAAGGAGGAGGAGGAAGTATGGGGAAAGACGCCTGCAGGAGGAGACAAGCAGGCTGAGATGCCTCTAGTGGTGAACTGGTATAGCTTGCAGATGAAAAAGCAAGCTGATTGGTTCACACAACCTCAGGTGACCCTATAAAGTGGCGTATCTACCAAGGGTGGTGGCGGGGCAGGGGCGGTGGGGAGCCAACGCGATAGCATTGGCAGGGTGAAACTAAGCTTGTCCAACTACTTTGGCTTCAGGATGCAGCCAGCATTATGTTGTTTCAAATGCTGTACCTGACTAGATGTTTTCAGGTGGGGCAACTGTGCAGCAGCCCTCATGACTTCCATGGACCTCAAACAGGCAGCAGCTGTGAAGAAGCAGGGAAAGAGGTGAGATTTATACAGTGAGAGAAAGGGGATGGGATGAGAAAAACCTACGCTGCAAACAGAGTTCTAGCTAGGGCTAAGCCTGGAATTAATTTGGCTCACTACAGTTTCTTCCTAGCAGGTTTCTTCTCAGAATACATAATGGAGCAGAACTAAATTATCCTCTAAGCAAATAAGAGATGCGTTTAAGCTTTACAGTTAACAAAATAACTTTTGTGTACAAACTGGCTAACTCAACTCAAGGTCACTAAACAGTGTTAACTTAAATGATTTAAAGGCACTAGCAGTTCTTTAGGCTCTGAAATACCCTGGCAATTACAGGCAGTATACTAGTTTAACAGGGAAAATAAGACAGAAATAAATCTACAGTATTAAATTAAATGATTTAAAGGCACTTGCAGTTCTTTAGACTCTGAATTACCATAGCAATTACAGGCAATATATTAGTTTAATGCTCAGGAATGCTTTTTTTACACAGTTCAACTTTGATATCCATGTGTGGTTGTTTGGCAAGTGATGTGATGAAGGCAGCAGTAAAAGTGGTTGGTAGTGATCTGGGGGTGCTGATTTTGTTGCTCAGGGACACTTTTTTTGCAGTTTAACTTTATTTTCCCTTTGTGGCTGTTAGTTTCCATGTTGCTAGTGTTGGCAAGTGATATGGCGACAGCAGCTAAAGGGTTAGTATTAATACAGGGAGACTGTTTCACTTTTTGCAGAGGCTGTAATTATAGAGGCTTTATGGCTGCAGTGTAGGAGAACAGTAGGTTGTTGTTACACATGTTATTCTGGTGGTTGTTACACATGTTAGTAGTGTTGAAATAATGTGTATACATTGTATCTAGAGATGTGTGAAGTTCAGAAAATTCACTCCATGATGTAATTCGTAGATTTTGCAGAGCATTTTTTTATGAGATTAGTGGCTGCAAATTTCATAGATTATGCTGTGAAAAGTGAAATTTCACCCATGAATTTTGCATTTCACCTGAGAAATTCAAGATTTGCAGTAAAAACTTCATATTTCAGCAAAACATTTACTTACATTGCTTGGCCCAAAGTTACAAACTTTTTCCAAAACTCTGCAAATTCCACAAAGCGCAAATTTTTGGTGCTTCACATGAAATTCACATCTGAAGTTTATCTTCACAACATCTCTAAATATGTCCACACTAAACAATAGTTTTTCATTTCATGTCATTTTATTCAAGATTAAAATTAATTGAGCCAAGGCTCATTTAAAATGGGGACCTTGTGTTTACATAGTGCAAGTTGCACACAAAACAGTAGTATAGCACATTAAAATATATATTGTAGAACTGAGTCAAAAGAGAGTTCAACATCTGTAGAATAAATTGGCTGAAAAATTGTTTAGACCTACTGGTCTTGGATCTCAAATGTATAAGTTCAAGAAGATGACTATTACTCAAAGACACTTTAGCACCCCTGAGCTTAATTAATTCAGTTAAATAATCCAGGCCCTGGCCAGGCACACAGTATAGGCAAACATATATTTGTTGATTTTACTTATGTTTGTTAATGATATCCACCCCAGCCTATGATAGAGGACAAACTGGTGGGTTTCCCAGAGGGAGGCAAGATGTAAACATGCTACACATTTATATAATACATCTAGTTTATGTAGATGATCAGGGGAGGCATGTTCCTACAGCAGGTCAGCAAATCAAAGTTTAGAAAGGTTTGAGCCTGTATGTTCTAAAAGGTGTTAGAGTTTAGGCTTTCCTTAACTCTATTAATGAGTCTAATCCTTCCACCAGTTTTTACTACCAAATTATCAATGTGTTTCTTTTCTGTACCCTGCAAATTTAAACATAACCCCAAATATTTATAGGAGTCTACTAACTCCATGAGAACACTATTAGTAGCAACAATATGGGAAGCTGATGCCTCTTTTAGTTTTGTTGAATGACCAAATAACATGACTTTGGTTTTAGTTGAAATCAAACTCAACCAAGAATTTAGGAAGAACAATTGTAATTCATTAAAAATTGTTTGTAACTTATCTTCACATCCCTGACTGAGCTACTAGAGTTGTAGAGAATGGTGTCATCTGTGAGAGGATGGTACATAGCATTGGCAACATTGCTGTCCAAACCTATAAGGCAAATAAACTACAAAATAGGTCCAAGGACTGAACTTGGGGAACTCCCTTGGAAATAGTAAGTGTACTAGACTGCAATCCATTTACTACAGTCAGTTGCTTTCTGGATGACAAATAAGATGCAAGCCATTTGAGGGCATCAACTCCTCAGACACTATTCAGCCAAATAAAACAGCAAAATGTGGTGATCTTCTATGTTGAAGGACTTGGAGAGATCAACAAAGATGACTCCAGTAATCTGCCTGAAGTTCATAGCTGGGTTGACATCATTCGAGACCTTATGCATGGCAGTCATGGTGCTGTGCTGTTTAGGAAAACCAGATTGAAATTTATCAATTAAACTTGAATCTTCCAAAAAGCAGACAAGCTGATTTGTGACCAGTCTCTCCAACAGATTGGAAGTAACTGATCAGAGAGAAACTGGATGACAGTTGATCATTTTGGCCAGATTTTCCTCCTTAAAAAGAGGTATGACTTGGGGAAGCTTACAACCACTTGGCAAGACTCCCTCAGAAAATGAAAAGTTAGAAAGGAATGGTATGAGTTCAGAAATTTGGAGAGAAACAATTTTAAGGAATTGTGGTGTCAGCCAAACGGGTCCACCACTTTTACACGTTTTTAAATGTAGAAGGACCTCAATCACCTCACCTATTTCTATTGTAGCAAAGTTAAAGATCCTTCAGCCACATCAAATCCAGAGATCCCCGAGTTCAAAGGTTTGATGCTATTCTTTTTAAAAAGTTCCAGCCGCAATTAAGATTGAATTACAAATTTCTGGAAGGGCTTTATCCTGCACCTTAGAGCCACCATTGAGTTGAATTTGAATACTAGTGATAGTTTATGTGTATCCTGTCAAGTTTTTAATAATTGACAAAAACTTGGTGGGATCACTAGCAGTTTTGTCTGTCTTATTTTTTTTTTAAAGATTTTTTTTTTCACTTTCCTAACTTCCAATACTCATTGGTTGCAGAGTTTCCTATATGTGATCCAATCCATCTGCAGTTCAGGTTTCTTAGCAATTTTCCAGGCCTTATGGTCATCCTTTTTCAATTCTGGCAACAGAAGAGAGTACCAAGGAACAGAGAGTTGTTTAACTTTTATTTTAATATTTAAAGTGATTATGTGTATCCACTACTTTCAAAAATTCAGTGGCAAAATAATTCCACCCCAGCTTAAGCTCGGGATTGAGTCTGAGCAGGTCCCAGCTAATACTTTCCAGATCAAAAACAAATTTGAAGTAATCAAAAGATTTGAAGGAAATTAACTTAATCATTGTGGGAGGGCCACATTTTTTTTCTTTACCATGAATGCAAATAATCAAATTATGGTCACTATAAAAATGCAATACTCTTGAGTTAAAAAAAAATGAAGAGAATTTGTAAAAATCAAATCTAACACAGTTGAATTGCCAGGTTGAGTGATACTGGAGCAGGTTATTTTCTCTATAAATCATTCTAAGCCTAATTGCAAAGTACATGATCTTACACGTTTAGGTTTGTCCTTGTTCTGCCAATCCATGTTAAAGTCACCCCAAAGGGTTCTATGGGATTTGGGCAACTCAAAAAGAGTGAGCCCAAAATAGGCAAATACAAAACAGTGTGGCCATAAATGGCAGCAGGTACAACTCAGTGATTGCTGAAACAGCAACAGCATTGTAAAGCAGCTTTTCCACACCCTCTTACTAAATTAACCAACTCTCAGGGGAAAGAACATATTTTGGGGGAGGTAATCTGTAGGTCACCGTTTTAGCGATCGCTGACTTGTACCCCTCGTAGTTGTGGCTGTGCTGTTTTGTCTTTCCCTGTTTCTGAGTCACTCTTTTTGAATCACTCAAATCATTGGATACCACCCAAAAGGAGAATTTTGTGATAACCTGAAAAAGGTGATGAGGCATCAGCAAGAGCTAGCAAATTGTGGGGATAGAATTTATTCTATTTTATTTATTTATTGGAAAATATCAGAATTACAATCCTTTGAATCAGAAACTCCTTTACAAAGGCTCCACATCAATTAAGGACAAATGATGTAGTCAATAATAAGAGACTATACCAATGACAACGAGAGAATATACTTCTCTTAAGTAACAGCATCAATACAGGAATCAAGTATAACATTAGATGGTAGGGAAACAGGTGAAACAAATAGTAGACGTTTGTTGCATGGAGTGGAGGGTACCACTTAGAACCAGAGGTGGTCTTGTCCAGTGAGGTACATTGTCAGAAAAGGAGGAGTGGGGGAAAAAAGGGGGTGAGGTAAAAAAATTGGGGGCAAGTCTGATTAGGGTCAATTACAGGTATAGATGGTGTGTAGATGGTCACAAAGGTGGGATTTGAAGCTTCTGAGTTTGGATTCTTGGGTGATTGAGCAGGGTATGAAGTTTAGTCAGTGTGGGCTCTGTAAGAAAAGGAATGCTGACCTAGGGCTATTCTGAGATGTGGGACTAGAAAAGTGGTCTTGGACAAGCTACGGGTGGCCACTGTAGTAGATGCTGGTTGAATGAGAGGGACAAGGCCAGGAGCGGCTAGGCTACTGGATATCTTCCTGGCAAGGAGACAGGTCTGGTATTTCAGCCTATCCTCGAAGTTGAGCCAGTTGACCTGGTTGCAGAGAATACAAGTGTGGGTGAGTCTGGCTAACTGGCATGCCTTGTTTATTGAGAACTTGATTCTGTGGAGAACAGTGTTGTCAGCAGCCCCATAGACCAAGATCCCGTAATCAATGAGGGACAAGACAGAGGATGAGATAGCTAGGTGGAGGGCATCGGGGTGAGGCAGTTTCTGTGACAATAAAGCAGACCAATTCCAGAGTTCACAGTGGTGCAGAGGAGGTGTAGATGGTCATGGAATGTGACAGTGGAATCGAGGGTAACCTCCAGGTATTTAAAGTTAACCTGTTGGAGGCGGTGAAGGAGATTAGTGTTAATTTAAAGTGGAGTATCCTTGTGCTTGCTTTGGTGATGGGCAAATAGTGTAACCTTGGTCTTTTTTGATTAAGAATGAGCCTGTGATTGACATGCCAGGATTCTGCTTCACTGAAGGAGTTCTGGAGGGATAGTTGAAGGGAGGTGGGGTCTGTATTGGAGCATAGAGGACTGCATCATCTGCATAAAGGAGGATTTTCTCACAGCAGGCCATAGGTAAGGTGTTGAGAAAAAGGTTAACTAGGATAAGCCCCAAGATAGAACCCTGGGGAACACCAGAGAGGAGAGGGAGAGGGTGGGAGAGAGTACAGCTTATTATTACCCACTGGGAGTGACTGGATAGGTAGTCAGAAAATCAAGTAATGGCCTCCTGGGAGAGGCCAAGGTGGGGGAGAGAGAGGTAATGAGGAGGGTGTGATTGACAGTGTCTAAGGCTTTTGACAAGTCAAGGAAGGCCAAGCAAACCAGACACCCGTTGTCTAGGGTGGAGTGGATGAAGCTGGTGTATTCAAGGAGGGTGGTGGAGGTGCTATGCCCCTGATGGAAGCCGTGTTGTTCTTTGGTGAGGAGGTTATATTTGGTGAGATGGTCTGGAAGTTGGTCTGAGACAATATGTTCAAGGGCATTAGAGAGGGGGGATGATGGATATTGGGTGATAGTTACCAAGGGTATAATGGTCCTCATTTTTGTGAATAGGAGTAATGATGGCAGTTTTCCACATGGTAGGGAACTTCCCAAGACACAGAGAGTGGCTGAGGAGGCAAGTGATGGGGGAGAGGACAACATCCAGTACCAGGCATAGGAGTCTGGGGTCAAGGTTATCACTACTGTAACAGGATCCACTTAGTGCTTTAAGGAGACACAGTTTGGCTTCCTGAGGAGTGAGGGTATGGAGGTAGAAGAAGGATGGGGGGCAGGTGTCATGTGCAAAGAAATTGGGTGGAAGCACAGAGCTAAGGTCTGAGAAAGCAGAGTTGAGGGCATCAGAGACATGTTGAGGGTCAGTGGACATGGATACATTAGTGTTTAGTTGGGAGGTAGTGGGAGCAGTGGTTTTACCATTAAGGGCTTTCATGTTGTCCCAAGAGTTGTGGCCAGAACCCCAGGAGGAGGTAAGGGAGGTTCTGAAATATTCTGCCTTGGCCTTTCAGATGGCCCAGGTGCAATTGTTATGTGCTGCCCAGTAAACTGTGCCTGTCCGCTGGCTTGCTGAAGTCTAGGACTTTTTTCCACAGGTTGTCTCTTAGGTGCATCTGATTAAGTAGGGCCTGGGTGATTCAAGGGGTGTCAGGACCTTTGATAATTTGTTTGGTAAGGGGGGCAAATAAGTCACAGGCCAAGTTGAAGGAGCAGATGAAATAGTTAATGGCAGTTGCAATGTTTCAAGTATGGGTTAATGGGGTCCAGTCCCAATGGGCAAGGTAATCCTTCAGCGGACCCAGTTTGCCATGTTTAAGCTTCTGGCAGAGAACAGTTTTTGGTGCAGGCTTCTTTATCATTCACAACCAAGTGCAGAGTACTGGGGAGTGGTCGCTTAGGGCATTAGGGAGAACCGTGGTATCAGTGATTTTGTGGGGGTGGTTGGATAGGACAAAGTCAAGTAGGGTGACGGTATTATTGGAAGGATTAATACGGGTGAGATGGGTGACAAGTTGAGTGAGGTCAAGAGTCACAATAGCATCCTTGAAGGGGGAGGCAGTGTGGGAGAGCCAGTTTATGTTGAGGTCCCCTAGAGTTAATTGTTCTGACTTGGGGGGGAACAGGAGAGGTAGTCCATTAGAGACTGGAAGGCAAGTTTCTGGCCACATGGGGGTATGTAGATGGAGGTTATGATCGGTGGGGCCCTGGAGGTACTGGGGAGATGTTTAGTGACAGTGCTTGGGCACCAGCTTCAAGCTGGGGGATGGGGAGGGCAAACCCCTGGAGGCAGTCAAGGAGATAGATCACACAACAATCACCACATTTACCAACTCTATCATTACAGAATAGGGTGTAACCCGGGATAGAGATAGCTGAGTCAGGGGTGAATTTAGAGAGTCAGTTTCCACAATAGATTGGATGTCTGGCTGGTGCTGGGTTATCCATATCTGGAGGTCAGTGAACTTTTTAAGGAGGCTGCAGATATTCATGGAGGTGATGCGAAGTCTGGAGGAATGGAATCAGCATTGGGAGGGGGCAGGAGGGGGAACGGGTTTTGGGTGAATATTATCAGAGATAAGGAGAAGGAGGGAAAATGTTCTGAGGAGCAGACGTAGCAGCAGCCTACAGCAGTTTAAGATTATGCAATTGAGGTAAGTGGGCTCAGGGGGCCAGGTTGGAACAGATATGGCACAAAGGCAGGGGAGAGATAAGAAAAGGAGGGCCAAGGGGAGTCAGGATGGAGCTGTCTGGTAGTGGGTGTGAGGTTGGGGTGGGTGACTGGGTGGGTGGGCGGAGGAGGCAGGCATGGGTGGTGGTAAAGTGGAGTAATTTGGGGGGGTTTCTATACCCCCACCAGAAAAATAACTTTTCCTAATTTTTTTTTATAGTCAAGAGCCATATATTCACTGAAGTTTCCTCCTAATGACAGTATTATCCATCGATGGTAATGCATTTATTGAAAATAAATGATCACCTGCCCACTTTCCTTTATTCTGTCTGCCCTAAAAAAGTTATAACACTGAACTAAAATAGTAAATGAATAGGTTTTTTATTGTTTTGTAATAAACTGTGTAGTTTTGTAAGTAGCGTTAATAACCATCAGATATGGGAACTATCTAATGGCTTTTATAATGGGGAAAATATATATATATATATATATATATATATATATATATATATATATAGTTGTGTTTGTGTGTGTATATACTGTTCCTTGTATTTTGTTTTTTTTTCAATGAAAATTACCATACTGTTGTGAAAGTCCCATGGATACTTTGACTCATTCCAGCAAACCCATCAGGACTGCAGAATAGATGGCAGACAGTGCCTTGGTTTAACTTCTTATCAGATGAACAGCACAACCTGGCATTACAGCATCACCCTAGTACTGTACTGGAGTGTCAGTATTTTGGACTACAACCCCCAACATTCTAACCCAGAAATGAATGTGCTACCAACTAAGCCATGCTGGCACACAGGATACTGTCTAAGATGAGCGTTGTTCATAGTATCAAAGACATAGATAACACTTTCTTTAGATTTCAAGTATTTATTATGCCAGCATAATAAAATAGCATACATGTCATTTACAAGGGGGGTTGTTTGGTATCCTGAGATTTTGCCTCTGTCTTTTTTGCTGTCCTCATCCCAATCGGGGTGAGTATTATTGTTAATCTTTTCTCTTGAAGCAAAGTATTGTTGTGTCTATGTAATCACAAATCCTATCTGAAATGTGACCTATAACTTACACTCAGTAGGGTCCTGCTTTAACTTAATTATATAGTAGACTGGAAGCACAGGGAGGGCAAGTGATTGACTTGTTCAAGGCCACAGAGTAAGGAACTCAGGTGTGATTTGTACTTGGTATTACTTAGTTTAAAGTTTTGTACCCTAATTACTGGGTTAAGTGATTCCATTCATTACTACCTTGGTACAAGAAAAAAGGTGGCAAAGGCAAAGAGCCTGCTTGTGGATGCTAATGTCTCTTCTACACGAGATGGCTGAATAGGCAGGAGTGACACCTTGGGATACTACAGAGGGCTGAAACACAGAACAGTAACAGCAGATGTAATTTAGAAGATAATGTAGATTAGTGAAATTATATAGGGGTTGGGATGCTGCAACAAATCATTGTAAGTACAGCAGTGGAATTCTGAATGCTCTTGGCACGTCTCAGTTTTTTCAATGTCTACGGTGCAAATATAGATGGATGATTAACAGTGTAAATCCTTCAGCTTACAAAAGGCAGAAGCAGTCAATTAAATACTATTCTGGCTGTCATTTACCAGGCTAGATACACGACAACACATTACTCATGTACGTTTCATCAGGATTATTATAAGGACTTGGAATCCCAGATTTCTGAATGGCAGATGTGAAGAAGCAAATCTTGTTAATGTGGGGTTATGATATTAGCAATGAAATACCCTGTCATGGAAAACCAAAAAGTCTCCTTTCTATTGGCTAGTAGAGGTAGCCAGTTGCTCATATTGGATATGACCAGCTGTTATGAAAAATAAAAACAAAAAAACCAAAGATTAAGAGGAACTGTACACCCTTTAAAACTGCTATTAAGGCATAACAAAATAAAATTGATTTATGTATGCTTTTGTTGACTGGGAAAATCATTAGACTAAGCATTATCTGTTTTGAGGCACAAGTCAGGCAAATAAATAAAACACATTGAAAACACACAAAATCCATATGAATTAAAAAGTATTGAGAGCACACAATGTCTGTCAAAACAAGTACGGTACGCAAATGATTTTTTAGCAAGTACTTCTTAAACTCTATATGCTAAGGAGACCTTAACTTTACCATTGTGCCATTTACACAAGTAAGTTATGTGCTAATCCCCAGGCAAACAGAGTACAATATTACCAGCCAATGCCAATAAAGTCACGAAAAGCAGGAGAAACTGGAATATTGTTTGTCAGACTTAAATACTGTGGACAAATTAAGAATCAGTAGTGGGATGTTGCAGATTTGTTTTGTTGTCACTATAATTTTTTTACAAAACACTGTGCTTACATAATAGTAGAGCTTATGAACAAAACATAAGTCAGGAAGTGTGAAATTAATAACCCTCACCACACCTGTACTGCCAAATTGTATAGGTATAAATTTGCTTTACCAGGCTGGGTACAACCCTGGTAACAATGCCATTACTTTACTTACTGAGAAGAGGCACAACTAGGGTTTTCAACTCTGGAATCATTTGCCTTTCCTGAAATTCTGTGCCCTGCAAAACCCCTAATATTATATTAACATACATGTTTTTTTTGTAATAAACACTCCTGCTTTTTCAAGAAAGCACATACTGCATATTCTTGAATTCCCCTTCCTTAAATACAGCAGCATCCTTATTTCCTCTTTCCTTTTTTATTATTACAAAATTTACAGTGTGTGTTAACATTGGCAGAACTCCTGCCAGCTCTACATATATGTAGCATGAGTCCATTTCACAGGTGAAAGACCAAAAATGTAATAAAATAATTCTTAAATATGATTACTACAGAGCTAATCTGCTTTTCATGAAAAAATACAAAACATATCTATTAGATGTACAGTAGATAGTAATCTTTCCACATAAAATAGCTTACGCAACCCATAGAATATTTTTTACCAATACATAGAATTTTTCAATTATTGTTTATCTCAAGTCTCCATTCTCTGAAATGAGAAATGCAAATCTGCAACACATGCATCCAATATGCAACTTCATTTTCAATATATGTATTTTATCAAGTTAATGTACTACAAAGTACATTAACTGAATGTTACTTCATTCAATTGAAGGTGAAAAAATAATCATGGATACGAATACCACCTTATCATGGATAAACTAATGGCATGCTAACATTTTCTTTTCTTATTCAGTTCTTTGTACAATATTTAATATGTCAAGATTACATTTTTTAAGAATTAATAAGTTCTTATTGAAGCAGATTTTCTAGCTCCAGCACCCAGGCTAACATCTCTCTTTTTTAATTTAGAAAATGCATTTCTTCTTCATGGGTGTTGTCTTTCTCATACTGGGATCACAAACAAAGATGTAATCAGATAATTTTCAGGGAAAATCAGAATATGTCCTTTATACATAATTTTCACTTTAGCAGTGGCAAGTAATTGAAATTAGGCTCCCATCTATAGAATTTCTTGCCTGCGTGAGAGAAAACATATGTCTTTGTTGAGGTGCAAAACAGAAATCAAGATAAATATGAAAGTCATGTCCCTGTAAGTTTAGTAGCCCTTTGAAACTTTAGAGCTGCACAGTCAAATATCTATCTGATTTGAATGCAAATGTTATCAAGATAGTAGCCTTATGAAGATTCATTGAGCTGCCATAAACAGAAGCTGTAGCAATAATGGTATCATTTACAGGGTTATGTTTTTGTTTATTTTACCAACCCAGAAAGCCTTAATTAAAACAAGCAAACAAGCAAACAAACAAACAAAAAAGGTGGATTGTCTTCAGGAAGCTCAAACACCTTGATAAATAAGTCCTTAATTATTTACCTTAAATACTGAAACTCAGACTTAAGACCAGCTGCAAGACACCGATTCCTAAGTTTTTATAGCAAACTTGGTTCTCCTAGTTTTCGACCTTTCAGTTCAAAGCGCAATTTTATCTAATAATACTAGCTGTGGTGGCTTCCAAAATGTGCATTTTGTTAGACATTCCACTGATCATGTCTGCATCCTTTTTAACTTGCACAGTTACAGTTTCACAGTTTACAGTTTCCCAATGTTATCTTTATGTTTTGACATTTTGTAAGTAGTCTGTCTTGGCATTCAGATCTTCTAAACAGTGGTCATATTTATTTATCCTTCTCAATATTTGGACAATTGATCCCCCCAAGATCATAACAGAATTCTGCTTCACCTTGCAGATGGACTTTCAAGGGGTGCAGAGACAGCATAGTTATCTTTTACATTGGAGCAGCTCACCAGGGTTGTGCCTACACTACGGTATCTGAATATTTCCTGTTATTTGTCAGATGTGGCCCACGTCTTCTGGATTTACTGTTGCTTGTAGAATTCTTCTCATCCAATTCTGCATCTGGATGATGTACAGTAACTTGCCTAAGTAAGAAGTGGAAATTATGGGTAGCTGAATCTCTTAGGTTGCCATAAAACCAGGTAAGTGAGGCATACAATATTTTGGCCCTTGTTCTTCTGGTCTGTCATGGATCTGAAAGATTTGTCAAATGTCCCTCTAGGGTAACCCATAACCCATCCCCATCCGACACCAGAGCAGCCTACACCCTTCTCAATAGCCCTGCAGGAGTGAGTAAATTCCTGCAACTTCTCAATGAATGAGCACATGCTTGTACAAGCATGTTCTCATTCATTTAATGCTGAGTTGGGTGGGCTGCCAGCTGTGGAGGTAAGTGGAAGGATCTGCCAGTGGCCTGCTCCCACTTGGGGTTGGGGGAGGTGGTGGGGTACTACATCACTGGGTGGGGACCACTAGACACCAGGGCAATGTTTTAAATGATAAGACTTGGGGTTGTGTGGACCAGGAGAGCAGGGTGGGGGGGTACTGCACTGCATCACAAGGTGGGGAGGTGGGGGCCACTAGACATCAGGGCAATTTTTTTTAAATAATAAGACTTGAGGTTGTGGGGGGAGCAGGGTGGGGGGTACTACATTACAGGGTGGGGGCCACTAGACACCAGGGATTTTTAAATTCATATATGTTATGCATACAGAAGTAATGAGAAGTACCCACATAAATGGGGACATTGCGCTACTTCTAGATGTGTAATTATTGGTTTTGCTACCTGTAGTATAACCTGAAGTTCGGGTTATACATGAAATACTATGGGTAGTGAATTTAATGCACTTCACACCACTACTCCCAATTGGGAAGAAGTGGTACAGTGAAACCTTTAGATTTTACCAGCTGCATTGGAACCTTGAGTACATGAAAAATTCCATGGAGTAAGATAGTCCATATTTTTGCCATGCAGCACCAAAATAGCAAACCTTCACTGCTCATGAGACCGAGCAAGCCCTCTTTAAAAAACATGTACTGCAATCATATATTTCCTAAAGAATAACTGTTATGATATCCTACCTTAACTAGGTGGAAACTTCTCAGGGTTGATGCCTGGGTCTCATTTTCCTCCAGAGGACTTGCTCAGGATTTCTTTGAGAATATCATACAAAACAAGTTATATAATTTTATCACTAGTACTTGACCCCAACAGCAGCTTGGATGGGCCATTAGTGCTTGGCAAAATTATGAAAACCTGTTTTTTGCACTTTTCCAGATGCTTTATTTATTTAGATTTTATTTACCAGGTAGGTGTACTAGAAAAGTAATTTGCTTATTTCAAGCACAATCCAGGAGAATCACAAAACAGGAGGTAATCAGAAACATTATACAGGATATAGGGTGACATATACAATTGCATATCAGTAGGCACAGAAATTCCCAAAGGGAAAAAAAATGAGAAATATAATAACTAGGAGATATAGTACAGGATATAGGGCAGTAAAACAACAGTAAACCTCAATAACAAGCTCAGTAGAGGTTACCATCATAATGATATGCTCAAAAAGATTATAAGCTTGATGTTTGTGATCAGCAGTATAAACAATTTTGCATGATTTTTGTGAAATTTCACACACTTTAGTGAACTATAAAAGTGTGGCTCAAATAGGCAGTTGTGTTAAAATTGCACATTTTTTAAAACACATTTTTAAAATGTATAGTTTGGGAAAAAATTACACGATTTGCTGAAACTGCACATTTTTAAGCATATTTTAATAAATGGGCAATTTGGGTAAAATGATGCTATTTGAATAAAAAAAGTCAAATTACACCAGATTGTGGTGCAGTTTCACAAACATTTTAATTTTGCAAGAATACTAAACATTATGTCAATCACTACTACCCATACAGTCCCCAACCTCCAAATTTAGGATTCTAACCAGACATGCTGATACTGTAAGCTTTAACAACATTTATTACCGATAAACATATTTACTTTAATGGTCAGACAGTGCCGTAA
Source organism: Neoceratodus forsteri (assembly GCA_016271365.2). Taxonomy (NCBI): domain Eukaryota; kingdom Metazoa; phylum Chordata; order Ceratodontiformes; family Ceratodontidae; genus Neoceratodus; species Neoceratodus forsteri. The sequence goes on along the minus strand of CM057450.1, from coordinate 847,088,089 downwards.
AACCAGCCTTCCATAAAATGTATCCTGAAGTTCTTGGTAAAAATATATTTGACAGCACTCTTCATAGGAGCTGACAACTTCAGTGAGTGGTCCCATTGAAAATAATGGAGCTAACAGAAATTATGGTAAGTGTGAAGGCATGTCTGCTTTCTGTATTGCTTCATGTTGTCAATAAGGAATAATTAATACATATATGTTCCAAGACATAGTACTCATTTAGAATAGGAACAGAAACATATTTTGTCTACCTAATCCTGGAGAAGAAAAGACTCACTCACCATGGTTTTTCAACAAATTTATTGTACCCTTTTTGGCTTTGGTATTGTACATATAGCCAACATTTTGAGGAAAAACCTTCTTCAAGGCACTATAGTTACTAGAATATGCAGTATAAACTTCATATTAAAAATTAAGTAAAAATGTGAAATGAGGATCATGTTGCTGTCCTGTACAACTCCATGATAGGTGCCTCTGTCTTTTCTGCCTAGAAAGGTGCAGGAATGTACAGTTACTAAAGCTGGGGCCTTATATTTTCAGCCATGTATGCTTTCTTGAGGAAGGATCTGACACATATGGCCATGGTGGTCTTAGTTGCTTTTCAGATTATGACCTTTCTTTGCTACCCCAAAGACTACAAAAAAAAACCTCTGACTTTCTGAACCTCTCAGATCCCTTCAAGTATGTTGTTAATTCTCTGCAGAAATCACAGTACTGAAATTCCTTCTCCTTTAAATTTGCAGGTTATGGACAAAAGGAGGGAAGGCACACCTCTTCATCCACATGCAACGCAGTGGAATCCTTAGGAGTTAAAAAAAGGCACCATACATAAAATCACCTTGAACTTATGCATTATAAGATAAGGTTCCAAATGATAAAGGACTTGAAGTTCGCCAATTCGTCTGGCTGAACAATCTGTAATCAGAATGCAATCCTTATAAGAAAGGATATCAAGTGGCTTGATAACAAAGGTTGAAAAGCAGAGTTACACAGAGCCTGTAACACCAGATTCAAATGCCAGGGCAAAAAGGTTATCAGAATGGTCACAAATGATTAACCACCCAAAGGAATTGAGTGACATCTATTTTTTTTTTAATCATGTCATATTTCTACCCCTTGCAGCCACTGACCTGCCTTAATCCAGCCACCGCTCCAGCTCCAGCTCCAGCTCCACCTCCGATCCTGACATTGCATGCCCAGCTGGCATATGCAGCTCTGTTTTCGAGAGGGGCATCCCCCCTATTGCCCCCGTGCCAGATGAGGAACCATTACCGGCACGTGCATCTTTGGCTGGTGGAGTTCATCCATCAAGCTGCCGTGGTCTGTGCTGTTCCATTTTCCAGTCTTTCTAGCCCCAGGAGTGCAAGCATGCAATGACATTGGGGCACGGACGTGCCAATGTCTGCCTCACTCCATCCTTCTATGCCAGCTGTAGCAGTGCCTCCGATCATCACCAGGGGCTGCTGCAGAGCGATGGCTCCCTGGATCCCTCCCCGGGGATAGGAGAGCAGTCCACCAGATGCTCAGTCCTTATCCCCCTCCACCAACCCCTGATGGCTCGGGCTCATGTCCAAACCCGGGTCGCCAGCGTGGCACAAGGTGTGGTGTCCAGCTCCTCAACTCTCAGCATCATCAGGCCAGTGACTGACATCTATGTTGATTCATAAGGAGAGCCTAGCACAGGGCATAGGACAACACTGATAGCAGACACTTGACCTCAAAAGGTGCTTAAAGTCAATCCTTTGTCTACAGATTGTAAGAAATCCACAATCTGTGGAACTGTTACCCTGGTGAACATATTTCTTCAGGCTATGGCCCATTGTGAGAAAAAAATATGCACTCTGTTACAATCTGGAAACTTTAATTGAGTGCATCATGGTATCCACAACATCCACTATGAATTCTTGGTACAAGGAGTTCTACTCCTTTCAGGAACCAGGCTGCCAGTTGCATTGATCCTGGGTTTGTATGTAGAATTGAAACCTGTCCTAGCAGATCCCTCTCATAGGGAAGATGGAAAGGTGCCTGAACTGCAAGGTTTACTAGCTCCAAGAACCGAGCTATTGGGAGAATATTATCCTTTCTTTGTGCACTTTTTGCAGTACCCTTGGAAGTAATAAAAATGGTGGAAAGAAATTCCCCACTGCTGAAGTCACATTGCTGAAACAGGGCATCCATCATTTCTGACTATGGACACCAATACCCGCTGAAACGTCTTGGAACATGGACATTTTTATTTGACCCAAACAGATCTATCTGGGGCTCTATGATCTTTCTGCACAGCCAGAAAAGTACTTCTCATTCAGTGTCCTCTGTTCTGAGTGAACTGTCTGGAGCTAAGCCAATCTGCCTGTACACTTAGGTCTCCCACTAGATGGATGGCTGTTATTGTTATTGGCAGTTTCTTTTAGCATTTGAATTAATTAAGGTTAAGGGAGATGTAAGAAGTGTTCCATATATAACAGAACTCCGTATATAAGGTAAGTCTTACTTCTAGTCTAAGGGTACTAGTCAGATAGAGGAAAGCAAGTTATTAACAATGGTTTAGGGGTTACCATAGGATCAGTATGGAAATAAGATACAGAGTGGAGGCAGTCAGTTGCGGAGAATGTCAGAAAGCTCCAGACAGTTGTGGGGACTGTCTGGCACTCTTTTCCAGGGTTAGGATCGGGGGGGGGTGCCACTGCTGCATCTGCGGTACCTTTGTGGAACTCCATACTCATCTGACAGCAGCAGCATATGAGATATCCCATCTGCAAAACTGACTCAGCTATGGCCCAGCTCGCACACCCCCACTCCCCAGAGTCCCACTGACCTAGGGGCTACAGTGTGGTGGGGAAGAGGAGGGGAAGGATAGCAGGGGCAACCGCAAGGGGTTCAACCAATCTGACACCATGCAGACACCAAATCCCTTTGCACCCCTAGAGGAGGCTCTGGTACCTGAATCTGTTTGGCGAGACTCAGAGTCATTTGGGGAAAATGGGCAGAATGACTTGGTGGTAGCCAGGGTGGAAAAGGAGAAAGTCATTAAGGAGAGTTTTAGTGATTATGGACTCAGTGATTAGTGAACAGAAAGGATGGTGGGTAGGGGGAAGGGACTACATATGCACAACTACATATGCCAAAAAGGATGAAGCCACTGATATAAGCTGCAGAAAACTTGCAAACAGGGAATCGTCTGGGAAGAACCCTGCCAGAGCTGACACCCAAGCATATTGTGCTCTGGAAATTATAAATGATGCAACTGTTATTTGTAGAGTTGCTCCATTAGATGAGAATGCCTGCCTGAATGAGCAGTCTACTTTTATGTTGATTGTGCGCATGTGCAAGAAACATATCGCAGCAGCTTGCCAGAAGCAGGATATGGAGGTGCGGCACTGTTGTGGCCAATGCCCCCATAGCCTTTAAAGGCTTGGCCAGCTTCCCCCAATGGGGTGGCATGCTGCTGCTGACACTAGTTCGTCCAGCGTGCCACCACCTTGAAATGTTTCAGCCGCTGCAAACGGACTGCCTCGTCATTGCAGCTTCAGCGGAACGACTTCAATGAGGGAGCGACCCGTCATTGCTGAGGGAAAGTTGATGCTGTAATATTGTTTGTGAACATGGCAGCAGCTTGCTGCCATGTTCACAAACACTATTAGTGAGCTCCCAGTGCTAAGGGGGTGCCCAGTCCCCCTCAGCAGTATGTGCCCCTCCCCACAGCAGCATGTTTTTGCCGACGGAGGCCAAAATCCCTGTCGGCTTCCATCCCAGGTGCTTTTTGACTTGCTGATGGGGGAGCCCACTCCCCATTGGCATTATGTCCCTCCTCCCAGTTTGATGTGCCAGCGGGGGAGCCCACTCCTCATCGGCATAAGTCCCCCCCAAAGAGTAGCGGGAGAGTTGTGCCAAGGGGGTGCCCAATCCCCTTCGACTCTTGCCCACCCCCCCACTTTTGTGCTGACAGGGATGCCCAATCCCCATCAGCTACAGCTGGCACCCTCAACAGTCGGTTGGCATGCAGGGAGTCCACCCCAACATGCCAAATGGCCCTGTAAAAAAAAGTCCACGATGTCTTTTTTTCTTTACCTACTCTAAAAGCGAAAATGGTCCCTCACAGTCTCCTACCCCCTCCCATAACCCGCCCCCACACTCTGCACACCTGGCCTCCCACACCCCTCACCTCATACTTACCTGTGGAGTCCAGCGCGATGATCTTCGGTGGACCCGAACACGTCTGCACTCTTCAAAGCCAACTGCGAAGTCAGGAAATGCCGGTAAGCTGTAAAATGACATAAATATTTTTTTTTCAACTTTAATGCATATCTCAGGCATTTTTGGGAATTTTGGCACCAAGTTTTCAACCTGGGGTTTTTGGGACCCCCCTCATGAAGTCAGGCACTGTCATGGCGTTAATCGGTCCTGAAAGGTGATTTTGCAGTCACTGCGTGGAATCACCTTTCAGGACTGATTACTAAAATGACAGTGCATGAAGTGGGCTCTCAAAAAGCATAAGTTGCAAATTTGGTGGGAAAAATCCAAGAAATCATTGTTTTACAAGCGTGCGTTGCACAGTTGCTATGCACGCTCATAACTTCGCGAATTTGCAATATTTTCACTCCAGATTTTCAACATTGCCATTGTCTGCACTTCCTTATGAACAGTACAGCTGTCATTTTTCACCTCCTGGCCGATATGTGTTTTTGCAGTTCCTGGGCAGAATAGCATGGTTGCTGTGGGAAATCCATGTTCGGGACACATTAAGAAAATGACAGTGACACTGTTATTTAGCAGAGGTCCTAAAATGCCTATGTTGAAAATTTGGTGACGAAAGTCCATAAAATGAGTGTATTACAAGTGTGCGTTTGGCAGTTTCCATGCAAGCTTGTACCTTCGCAACTTTGCAATATTTTCACTCCAGATTTTCAACATTGCCATTTTTCCACACCTCCTTATGAACAGTGCAGCTGTCATTTCCACATCCTGGCCGAAATGTGTTTTCACTCTTCCGGTGCACAATAGTGTGGTCACTGTGGGAAATCAGTGTTTGGGACACATTAAGAACATCACACTGACACTGTTCATGAGCAGAGGTCCTAAAATGCCTATGTTGAATATTTTGTGATAAAACTCCATAAAATGACTGTGTTATGAGCGTGCACTGTGCAGTTTCCATGCACCCTTGTAATTTTGCAAATTAGTAATATTTTCAAGCCAGATTTTCAACACTGACATTTTTTCGCATCTCCTTATGAACAGTACAGCTGCCAATTTTCACATCCTGGCTAAAATGTGTTTTCACACTTCTGGCTCAGAATACCGCAGTCACTGTTAGAAATCAGCGTTTGGGACAGATTAGGATCGAGCGAGTGAGAGAGGGGGAGTGACCGAGCTCAACTGAGCTCTGTCGGGACTGCTGCGGATATTTTTGTGTTCAGGAAAAGACACCAATGCAGGCTGGAGCCCTGTACAAAAGGCAAGCCTGCAGCACCCGGAGACACAGAATGAGCAAGTGAGGGAGGGGGAGTGAGTGAGCTCAACGGAGCTCTATCTTGACTGCTGCAGATTTCTTTGTGGGCAGAAAAGGGTGGCAAAGCAGGCAGGAGCCCAATACAAAAGAGCAGCCTGCAGCACCAGGAGAAACAGAATGAGTGAGTGACAGAGGGGCACTGAGCAAGCTCAACGGACCAAAGCAATCAATATTCGGCATTGACAAATGCCTGTTTATCATGTGCATCTGAAAATGCCACTAAACTTCCCAGGGAAATTGCTGTGTGCTTTACTGCATTGCATATAAATTTGTCCATCACTGGTTGCACCTCCCATTTCTTGAAGTGCTCCTCCTAAGGAGCGATCTCCTCTTCTCCATGTTTGCCTATTCTTGTTCATAATCTGATCATAGTGTTGGAAGTTCAGCAGGCACTTTGGTACTGAGTCAGTATGAATGGGTTTCTTGTCTAGAGTCTCTATGACCTGGACCTCTTGTTGCTGCAACATTCCACATGCCTCCATGAGCAGATAAGACATAATGTGCGTCAAACAGTTAAGGGGGCCAGAATTTTTCTTAAATCTGTCCACTGCCCCTGCTCTTCACAGTATTATTCCCTCTCATCTGATGACAGTTCTGGTTCCGTTAGATCTAGATTTTCATCTTCGACTTTCCCCTCATTCTTATTAGAATCAGCAAAAGCTATTGGGATTGGGGATGCATTGAATGGAGTTGAGCAGTGTCTCCATGCTCTGTTGTAGCTCAACATGCCTGTCAAGAGGCCCCCTTGACCTAAGGATAATGTGTTAGGTTTAGGTGTCTTTCCAGGTATTACTTCATCAGAATGTAACATCCTGTTAAGCAGCAACAAAATGAATATTTGCAATTCATCTTTATCACTGCGTCAGTTCACTAGGTGCACCCCCTAAACATATGCTCCTGTTGGTAGGGATCTAGATGACATATTGGATTATGTTACACAAAAAAGATAGTATAAACCTGATCTGGTTGCGGTCAGTAACATCGCGGAACAAAATAAAGTGGACAAAAAATAATGCGCCAAAAACAGTGTCACCATCAATATTGGCAGCACAAAATGAAGCATGCCAGAACAGTGCAGGCCACATGACACACAGGTAGCAAACAACGTCCACCGTATGGAGTCAGTGCACTAGAACCACATGGGCAAAGAGCACAAGCCAGCATGCTATCGCCCCTGTCCTGGGTGTTGTGTGTGTTGCTGGGGACATGCTGGCTTGTGCTTCTTGCCCCTTGCATTATACATGGCCATCCACATGGTGGCCATGGTCCACCTGTCCTCCAGTGGTTTCCCCAGTGCACTTTCTCCATCACTCAGCATTCTGGGTGGGGGTACCCCACCATGTGGGTGCCTGTGCCATTAGATTGCCATGGTAGGTGTCCAGTGGCTTGCTTCCTCCTGTGGTGGTTGCAATCTGCCCTGTCCCATCTCCTTGTACCCCTGTGCTGTTCCTGTGCACGGGTGCCTGCTGCTGTGTGTTCCAGTACAGTGCCTCCATGTGGTGGCCCTTGTTTGCTACCTGTGTGTTGTGTGGCCTGCACTGTTCTGGCGAGCTACATTTTTTGCTGCCACTATTGATGGTAACACTGTTTTTACAGCTTTATTTTTGTCCACTTTATTTTGTTCCGTGATGTTACTGACCAGAACCGTATGATTCCATCAGTAAGTCTCAGTCTCATCGCAGGTCTATTCCTTAAAAACAAGTGGGCTGCCATAAGCTATGGTGCTTGATGGCAACTGCAAAATATTTTGTTTTTAGCTTACAATAAATTATCCCAGATGCTAAACAACTGTACATGTATGTATTCATTTACATTCACTACTGTACTTCTTTATTCTATTTTGATTTTAAGGTGCATTGCCCCGATAAGATCAGTTTTGCCCAAATAACACAACAACTGCTCATTTGCTACTGATTTTTAACTCCCTGCTCACAATAGTCTTACCTATTGTCATCTAAATATATATCATCTATCTATCTATCTATCTATCTATCTATCTATCTATCTATCTATCTATCTATCTGTATGTGTCGTTCTATCTATCTATCTATCTATCTATCTATCTATCTATCTATCTATCTATCTATCTACAGCATCTACCTTAAAAGGGAATGAAAGAACGCATTGTTTAAAAATGTGTTTGGCCTTAACACTTGAAAGTGCCAATACTAACACCCAGTGGTTACTCTGACCTTGCCTCATGTTTGAAAGCATGGTAATAAGGATGCCCGTAGATGTCACGCACATGATAAACTGCAATGTCTGCTGACATCTGGGGTCATGCACACACCTCTGTAGTGAACTTAGGTCTGTGTCCGTTCATATCCAGTGCTCCCAGCACTTCAAAAGGGAATTACATCTTGTAGTTACATTAGCTTCATGCCAGAAATTGCTTGACTACCACTGAAGAACTAGGTACTATGTCACCACAAAATATTACTCCAAAACAAGCCCCATACAGTACATGTAAACTGGACAACCTGGACTACAAACTAAAACAAGCTAGGGAAATCCACCGAACAGCATGGTGACGCAGGAGGAGAGTCACTGACTGTAAAATTGTTTACACACACAGGAAAGAAGGATTCCCTCTCTTACCTGATCGCACCATGTTATTAACAGCAGACTTGCAACTTAAATGCTAAAACTAAGTTTTTTTATACACTCCTACCTGACAAATGGTTCTCTTTGGAGGACGTTTTGGATGAGATGAGAGTTTAACAGGTTAATCAGTTTGGAAGCTGATGTTAACAGGCACACTGTCTTTGAATGTCATGGTGTTATCTTTCACCAGAAGATACAACCTATTCTAGATTTGCAGTAATCCTAGAAAATAATAAAATCAGAAGTTTGATGCAAATTTTCAGAGAGCTCTTCGTGCTGCCTTTTGGCTTTGCAGTGGTGCTTTAGACTGGTTGACTCAAAAGGAATGTTCTTGCACTCAAGGTTTTAGTACTGCTGGGAGAGTCTGAAAATTAAACTAAAGGAATAATGCATGACAGGGTAGTGTTGTGCTGGGATAACATCATGCCTGGGGTGATTAGACACGAGGCCACAGGCCGAGTGCGACTGATCACCCCAGAAGTGACGTTATCCCAGCACGACACACACCCTGGAGTGCATTATTCCTATTATACAATGGCTCGTTGTTATACAGAATAAAAAAAATAATTTTAAAGATGTTTTTGTGTGGAAAAATATTTTTGTTTTTTAAGAGAAGATGAAACAATCAAGAAAATGCTCCATAAAATGCTCCATACAATGCTCCATAAAATGCTCATCTGCAGGTTCACAGTGAGGCTGAGACTAGACCCACGATGTTATGCTGGGATAACATCACGGGTCCAGCCCAAGACTGATCAATCAGAGTCCAGGATTTTTTCTTGCCATTGTATAATTAAGCAGTAATGCACGACAGGGTGTGGTATATCATTGGATATCTTCACGCCTCGGGTGGTTGGGCATGAGGCCGCAGGCCGAGTATGTCCAACAACCTAAGAAGTGATGATATACCATGATATACCACACCCTGGAGTGCATTATTGCTATTATGAAGTGGTTTAAATATTTGTTAAATTAAAAAAAAATAGAAACATTTTAAAAATGTGTGTTGGGGGTGTTGGAGGAATACCTTTAAATAAAATAGTTCCTGGAGGGCTCTGGGGAGCAGGTGGCGCTGTTGGCCGTGGTACAGGAAGTGGAGCTCTTGTGACTGGGTGACCCACTCCTTACCATTGCAGTTTTCTTTTTTTAAAGTGTTCTCCATTCACAGTGTACTTTAATTTTATTATTTTTGTTCTGGGAATTGGATGCTGAGTACTGGTAAGCTGAGAGAGAAGTTGGAGAGACGAGCTAATGATGAATGAACGAGAAAAAGGTAGAGTCTTGGTGTGATTCACTTGGGACTGTTATTGTAAGAGCTACTGTTAGAATGGTTAGGAATGTCTGGGACAAGACTAGCATTTTTTTCTATGTGGCAGGGACGTAGCTTTATTTTTGTGGGGGAGCTGCGGTTTGTGTGAGAATGACTACAATACGGAGGTCTGTCATTTGTCCTTTTCAGAGAAAAATAAATTATTCGTGCCTTGCTGCCACTCACATGCTGCTGGATATGTTACTTTTGAAAGTATTGCTCCCAGCGGCTTCCATTGTGCTGAATTCTGTTGTGTGCGCAGCTGGTGGGACTTCATTTTTTTTTTTGTCAATAACTTTATTTTATTAAAAAGAAAATATACATCAACCATACATAGTGCACACAAATAACGATGGTTACACAGGCTGCATTAAAGGATAGTGCACAGTAAACAAAATACAATTACTAGAATAATAAGGAGTAACAAAACATAATAAACCCTCCCCACCCCTACCAACCCCCCAACCCATCCCCCCACCCCGCAGCTATCAGTAGAGTTGGGTATAACTTATATAGAATGAAATAGAAGATCAGAACCAATACCACAAATTCATTTTTTTTTTTTAAATAGCAGCCGACTGGAAGTCTGACTCGCTGTGGACTGCTGGAGATGAAGAAGACTGCATGGTCAGTGAGGAGGCTGGTGGCTGGAGGTTTTCTGAAGCTGTGATGATGTAACCCGATATCATCACGGCTTCAAAAACCTCTCGGCCAATCAGCCTCCCGTATTTACGATGTCCAGTTCATAATGCACTACATATATTAGGTAGATACATTTCACTTATGTATTAACTCTTCCCAATTAACAATGGGAGGTGATACAGAAAAAAAAAAAGTTTTGATCAGCCTTCTTATGCCTTCAATGTAATTTTAAAGTACAATTATTCAAAAACCACAATATTATGTTAAGTATTGTGTGAACACCAAACGCATGAAATGCATGGGTAATTAATTATCTTCCAAAAGTATACAGTTTAATGCTTTGTAGTTTTGGGTATAGATTGTTCTGGAAAAAAGGCTGAGCTTCCAATACCTGTCAGAATTGTATGTTATTATTTATTATATTATGTTTGTGTGATATGGCAGGTCTGGGTATGAACAAATAAACTAGGAGGTTCCTCAGGAACAGATACTGGGAGCCACCACAGAAAACAGAACACTAGTTATGTTCAGAGCAGGGCTAACTAGTAGAAACTAAAAGCACTACCATAAGTGTATGATTTCAAAAATGCTTTTATTTAAACGTATATTAAAAACATACCGACAGTGGCATATTCCTCTGTCTGCCAGTGTATTGCATCAGAACTCTGGGCACTTTGTCAAGGCAATGACATCATTTGGTGTTCCCTTTTAAATATATGGATCTTAAAGAAGCATGCACAATATCATATTGTGCATCCTAAAATACATATGAATAAATGTAAATATACTTACACAACCATCAAGGTCAGCACACATCATCTCATACTCTAACATCAATATGTGTGCTAAACACATGCCTAAAAAAAAAAATCAAGATGGGTGGAATAAAATGTGGAAAGCAGGGAAAAGCGGCGGGGGGGGGGAGGAACTGAGTAAAAGAACAGAGCATGATATAGGGTACCATTACATATATATATATATATATATATAGCACACAGAATATATGCAGACAACATTACGCTGAAGATTTTTAGCACACTATTAAAGTTTCGTTCTGGGCATGAACCATTTTGGATCTATAAAATAAATATGGTTTGAAGCATTCCAGTTGAGTTGGGTCCATTATTCTGTCACTGCTGATCTACTATTGGATTTTACAGGAACAGGACTTCTCACTGCTTTTTCACAGAGCAGGTGGCCTTGAGGGTCAAGGTTCAGTGCTACAGCATGCAAAGGCTTTGGCCACCAGACTAACAACCAGGAGGAGAGAACGGGGAAGGAATACGGGAGAATGGAGACCCTCATTCTGTGTACTTGTCTGGAAAATACTAATGAGGCTGGATATGGACAGACTTATACATTCTATGTGGATTTACAGTACTGTATTTTTACATCATAAAACTAATAGCAGAGATGAAAATATTGGATGCAATTCACTATGGCACGGGTTTCACGCACAAGAGCATGTAAACCAACTGCACAACTCTGCACCCACAGACAGGTATGCAACGGCCAGCAGTCATCTTTTCCAGCTGCCTGTCCATGGTCCTGCCCCCCCCCAGTGTGATCATAGTTGAGAGGGGTGGTTGGATGCAGAGCAGTGGACCAGGAAGGCATTCAATCTAATGACTGTCCTAGGTCTCAGAGTGTATCCCCAGCTCCATGGGAATGGGGGTTGGGGGATGGGAAGACATGGCCATGGCTCACGGCAAAGGAAAGGCACTTGCCCCAAAGGCTGTCCCCAGCTCACCCAAGGCCCCAGCTGTTTGGCACAGGTCCTATGGCCCCCTGCCCCACTGGTGTCTGATTAGGTGGTGGTGCAGGGAGTACATCACAGTTACATCAGGGTGCATTTTGTGTACCCAGCCAGGCACTCTGCACCACTCCATGCCTTAGTGCATACTGCAGAGTGTGGGCACACCCCCTGGCATGCCCTCAGACCACCCTTACACAAAGCTACAAAGGGAGCCAGGGTATCCAGCTCACAAGACACTAGCATGGCTTTGGTGAATGCCACTTGGTGTCCATTGAAGCCCCACTGGGCAGCTTTACCACTTTGGTTGTCTACATACCTCTTTTACATGGTGCATAGGCAATCCACCCTTTAGTGAATTTTGGCCATTGGGAGTGCTCAGCCCCTAGAGCCTGAAAGGATGTACACTACAACAACGGGTTATACCCCCCTGTAAAAAGGGACACACTTACACGACAAGAAGGGTTCTGGTTTAAGATGTTGTAGGTGAATTTAGGTCAGGGACTTTCCTGCCAACATAAAATGAAATACATGACTGAATATACTTCACTGTTATGTGCATTATGTATACCTGTTATATGACATACCAACAAACAGATTATTCCAAACTAAAAGAAAGTGATTCTTAAGTAAGATGGATTTTAATGGTTCATGGCTTGCATTACTTTCCCAGCTTCCTTGATATTTTTCCCCTTCTCGATCCCCCCCCCAACAAACCCTCTCCACATACAGAATATCTGCCATGTACTCAGTAAAGCATTATAATATTGTTACAATTCTGCTCTGTGCTTTTGTTTTTAACACACATATGGGGCATATCAATATAGTGAAGCACCACAGTACAAACAGTATATTACTCTACCTATCTCAGCATTCTGCAATACAATACTGTATTAGTCAATGTGTTTAGGTATGAACAGTAAGAAGATGTCATGTGGTTTGACATCCGATCGCATCTCAGCAATTGATACATTTGCCGTATTATTTAGATTACTCTCAGGTTAGTTTTATGAATGAAGGATAATGAAAAAATACACTGCTCATTAAATTAATAGTTAAATTGTTAAATGTTTGAGACAACTAGTCTTGGGGGTGGGGCATGAACCTGTCTCACCCTGAGGTGATTACAAAGCTCATACCAGTCTGCCCATTTCTACTGCCCAGTGTGTTGAGCAATTGTGCTGCTTTACAGGTATGTTACTAGTGCATACCACAGTAACAAGGAGTGGGTGGCCAAATTACATGCACTTGTTCCCTACCACTCTGACAGAAGCTGCACAATTTGTTGAGTGGAGGAGTAGTTCCAGTCTCTATCTCTGGATGGCAGGCAGAGGATGATTGTGTGCTTTCTAAGGTGTGAGGGAGGTGTCATCACATTGGTGGGAAGGTGAATGCTAAGTGGGTGTTAGGGGATGTGGTTTTCTACCAGGGTTAGGTGAAGGGAAGGGGGCTAGTCGATTACCAAGGAGTAGGAATAATTTCTACGCAGCTTACACTGGTGATCTGGGGAGGGGTGGATGGGCCACAAGACTATCAGGGAGTGCAAATAACTTCTACATAGGTCCTACAAGTGACTGAGGGTGGGTGGGGCCACTAGAATTTCAGAGGTGGGAATAACTTCTACACAGCTCAGATTGGTGATCTGTGGGGGGGGGCACTTGCATACCAAGGAGTGGAAATAACCTTTACACACCTCAGATCAGTGATTCGGGGGTCTGAGCACTTTCTGTCAGTCCACTACCCTGTGCTTGGCCAAAATGTGAGTAAGTCAGTGTTTGCATATCACTGTGTGCTATGATATGGGTTGGGTTTCAAAAGCATGAGTGCTGCAGCAGTAGTTATTTAGTGCTTTCAAGATCTCTAAATATACCACTGTACCCTTACACTTGAGAAATCTCTCATTTCCATTTGCATGGATGCAGCGGTATATTCTGCTTGTATGCGCTGTCCACTTATTGCCATGTTCCATCCGATCATTCAAAACATAGAGCGTAACTTAGTTTAATGATGTACTAATCTTCAAAATATGGGACCAGAATCTACAAAGAACACAGCCCAGTGTCAGGCATCCCTTTATCTAGTGTCCATCTTTCTGCCCTGCTCCTTTTTCCTCTGCCACTGCTGCTCTATCGCCAGCATCAGTATGTAGCACTGTCTAATGACTGCACAGTTCAGTTGCATGACTCTTGAGACACTTGCAGGGTGTGACTGTAACTTCTTCAGCCACTCGTTCAAACTCAACCTCAGCATAGACCATTGTTGAGATGCACCTAACCGAGCTCAGCATTGATTGGAATTCTAATCCTTTGACAAATTGTAAATGTAATTAAAACATGTGGCCTGCACTAGTGTAAGTTGTAATGAAGTACAGTACATGACTTGTCCTCCAACTAGTGTCCATTTGGAATGACTTTCCAGTTCAGTTCATAATGTTGTTACCAGCGCAAAACCCAGTTTATCACCTGAAAATACGTGGTGTTTTATGCTGTACATCTGAAAGTCTATATTCCCTTCTTTGTTTTTAAGTACAGTATGATTTCTGAATCAATATTACATGTACCTTGGTCCCTAACTACAAAACAATTTCTCCATTTGTGCCTATTGTAAAAATCTGTTGTGGGTAGTGCCCTTATTTAGCAAATGAGGCATAACCAGTGGCAGGTGAGGTCAAGCCAGGATTATTATAAATGAACACATTGAGCATGGAAAAAATAGCACCATAAGTGCCATAGCCCACAGCATAATTTTTTAACAGCAGCTGCATTTCATGTCCCAAAATTTGGTACTACTGTACAGAATGGGTATAGAATATATGGTACTGCTTGCTCCTACATCCTCTACTAGTCTACCATCTAAGAATGTTTTCTCCTGAAGTATGATGTACTACTTCTGTTCACTGAACCAGATATCTGGGCTGAATGCTGTTCTTCAGTTAACATCCAGATCTTGCTGCACTAACTTTTGTACAGATACTTACAGTTGTTACTTGTCATCTGTACTATGCTGTATTACTACAACTGTACCTGTCCAGCAGAGAGACTGGCTGCTGCAATCGTAGTTTGGCCGATTAACCCTTAGACTGCCGACAGAATTAGAACATATTGGAGTTCTGGATTGATATATCAGCATGTGGCCATGTGAGGGTTAACAGATACTGAGCAGCAATTAGTAAATATGCTTGTAAGGAAGTATGTGCTACAATATATACATTTTGACTGCACTTCCCATGATTTGATGGTAGTCAGAAATTATCAATTTATTACATTAGAGTTTTTGGTTAGTTCTGTTTAGTAGTAGAAAAATAGAAGACAGTGCCACCTGCTGGATCATAGACTATGGTGTACCACAGTGCACCGGGCTGTGCAATGCAGCCGCAGCACATGGGTGTAATGGGTTGGCTCTGACTGCTCATTTGGTCTTCAGTTTTTTTGGCCTGCCCTCTGCCATTGCTGACAGAAGCACAACAATCCTCAGATTTAGTAAAAAAAAATCCTAAAACTCTTGGCAGCTTAATCTCTCTCTCTCTCTTTCTTTCTCTCTCTCTTTCTCTCTATCAATCAATCAATCAAATCTTTATTTATTCAGGCGAACATCATTGATCAGAGCTCATTTGCAAGATGGACCTGATAATGTCAAGGTTCAATAGTTGGTACATAAACAGATACATTTAAAATAATTATATATACATAATCAAAAGACAGAGGTTGATTAAAACATAACAGGACAAGGTAGGACATATGAAAAGTGCACTAGATAATACAGTATATACATATCCCAGTGGATGAATCAAGGCATACACTCAACATAAGGCACCCAAAAATTTCCAAGTTCCAGGGCAATCCAATGCAGACAAGGAGACACAGTGTTTGAGTGACTGAGAAAATGGTGATCACAGCCTCTGGTAAAAGACATGGAAAGGAGGGTATAGGGGACTCAGACAGGGGCTGGGGCTAATACTAGGAAGTGTAAGGGAGTAATAAGGGCTGGGGAATTAGAGGGAGAAGATTATAGCCAGGGGTAGCAAGATCAGTGTAGATAAGGTTATAGGGAACTGAAGTACCATAAAATGAGGGCTGCCTGGGAGTGAGAACTGTGGGGATAAGTTATGGGAAATGAGTTGCAAATTATGATAGTTGTCTGGAAGGGGGAGGGTAAGGAATGTGAATAGACTAGAGTTTGTGGTAGCAGTTGCATTTCTCTGAGAAGAGACTTATGCAAAGCTGTTTAAAGGATGCTAGAGGTATAAGATTGATTAACTTCAGGGACTTCTGTAAAGTACTCCATGCCATAGCTAGAGAATAGCTGATTGCAGACCTCCCTTGCCGGGTGTTGACTTTAGGCACCTTGAGCATAATGAAGTCGTTGCTTCTTAGGGCATAGGAGCTAGCTAGTGCCTATGTGAAGCAGTCTAAAATATAATTTGGAAGTCTTAGACAACGCCTGTAAATCCGTAGTAGTGCAGCATTTCTGTTCCTTCTGAGGTGTAGGGATGCTCCAACCGACTGCAACATAGAGAGCAGTGATGAATGTTAAATGGAAGATCTGTTATGAACCTTAGTGCTCTTTGGTACAGTGTATCCAATTTGCTTAGATAGGAGATGGGGCAGTGACTGTAAAGAAAATCTGCATAGTCAATAACTGAAAGAAAAGTGGCCTGGACCAACCTCATCTTAAAGTCTCTGGTTAGGAAGTGTTTTATTCTGAAGAACAGGCCAAGCCTCTGGCGAAGTTTTTTCAGAAGTTCTTCAATGTGATGTGTGTAATCAAGCCTGCTATCTATCCACACACCCAAATATTTGAATTTTTCTACATAGTCCAGGCTTTCTCCAAGGATAGTGGATAGCTGGGGGAGATTGTTTAGTGAGGATGTATTTGTATAGCTTTGGTTGGAGAAAAACATTGCTTTTGTTTTCTTTGCATTTAAAAGAAGCTTTTTTCCAGTAGTTGGTGTTGTAATAAGGAGAATTCTGCTTGTAGAATTTCACAAACTATTGCAGGAGATGGGTTGCTGACATACAAAACGTTGTCATCTGCAAACAGGTGAACAGTGGCTTTGGTGAGGTTTGAGTCAATATTATTAATGTAAATGGCAAAAAGGATAGGGCCCAGGATAGATCCTTGCGGAACTCCTCTTAGAAGTGGTTTTAGTGGAGATAGATCACCTTCAGCTTTCACTTGCTGTGACCTATCCGTAAGGTAACACCTAAACCACTTAAGGGAGGGTTGGTCCAAGACTATGGAATGCAAGGAAGAGAGTAGCAGCTCATGGTCCACTGTGTCGAATGCCTTGCTGAGATCTAGAAATACAGCACAGACACTGTCCTTTTTATCCAATTGGTTTGCCAGTCATTTGTAACATTGGCCAGTGCAGAGATAGTACTATGCCTAGCTCTAAACCCAGATTGAGCTGGATTTAAGAGATTAGCATCTTCAAGGTATTCTCTTAGCTGGATGCTCACTAATTTCTCTAGCAGCTTGGACAGCACTGGAAGAATGGATATAGGCCTGTAATTGTTGAGGTCCATGGAGTCCCCTGATTTTAGTAGGGGAAATACTTGGGCTGTTTTCCACATTGTAGAAATAGAACCAGAGATTAATGAAGATTAAAAAGATGCGTTACGGGAACTGCAAGTGCATGTATTGCAATCTTTAGAAAGTAGGGGTCAAGGGAGTCTGCCCCTGCGCCTCTCTCTTCAGATTAAGAGCACTCTATCACAGGAGTCTTTAGCCCTAAGAATTAAAAAGCAAAACTGTTGTTAAACTTAATACTCTGCCAAGGCAACTACTGTGCTGAGTATCAATCTAGCCCTACAGTATATTAAAATAGAAATATGTCTCTCAGTCTCTCTTGTATTATAACGGTGCAGTAGCACCTTTATATTAGGGTTGAGTAAGCCCTTTCAAGTTAAACCCCAATATTTGCACCTTAATAACATTGCCCCATTCAACTGATTTTCATAACATTTGTAATGCACAGAAATGGTGCCAGTATCTCTACATATGTGAAATTTCATGGCAATAAGTTCACTGCAGGTAAAGTTACAAAGTGGCAACCCCAAATCAGACCTTTTTTTTTTTTCATTAACCATTAAAAACTAGTAGGACTTGAAACATGAAACTTGTAAGTTTGATAGAGTTTTACCAAAGGTGTGTGCTTTTGGGGTTTTCATCTCCCAAACTGTAGCAGTTATTTAAATAGTTGAGGACAAATTTTCCAATTTTAAGCATGCACAAAAAACAAAAATTAAAAATTAGAATTCTAGAAATAACTGAATTTATACAACCACATGAAGTCATGTGGTTGTATAACAAACATGCTCTCATTTAACATGTGCCAGGGTCAGTTGTCTGTCATCATATGACATCCCTGTTGAGTTCATTCAGTAGGGATGAGGCTATGTGTCACTGTGTAGACCTGCCCATGATAAAAGTGCTGTGCGTCTGACTTTGTTGTCAATTGGCAAGTGCCACCGTTGGCCACTGAAGTGGCTTCTTACATTTGAACTGGATACCAAGGTGCCCAGTCCCCAGTGCCAGCTAAGTGTCTTTGTTGTTTTAATGTATACTGACACCAGAGTGCCCACCCTGGTGCTAGTTTGTCTCCCTCCTTTTGTTTTGTTTTCACCCACCCACATTTATTTGCCAGCACTGGAGACCCCAATCCACATTGTCAAAGTACTCCACCCCCCCCTCAGCAGTCCTGAACACCAGGGGTGCCTAATCCAAATGCCCTAAACTATCTCATCATCACTAGGGTGCCCAATCCCAAGTGTTAGTGGTACATTATGTTAAATAAAACCATCCCTTCTACTTCTCCTCTGTAATATGCCCCCAACTCCTCAACTTTCAACTTGCTGACATTGGGGTATCCAATCCTATGTGTTGGTGTACACAGCTTCCCTCCCACCAACCCAGCAGTGTGGGACACCAGGGTGCCTACCCCCACTAATAAACTTGGGCTCTCATTTATCGATTATGTATTTTGGAATGACAGTATGGATATCTGGGATTCATGTGTGATTTCTCCCAGATCTGATAGTGATCATTTTGCTTTGATATTGCAATTTATACTTCCAGTTAAGAAACTTTTGTCATGTGTTATGATAATCTAGAAATAAGAAGCAATGTTAGAGTTAAATGAAATTATACTTGCAGCAGTGAGATTGACTTCCTTATATGTAGGTACTTCCCCAAATTGGACTGTATTTCATGGAATGATTTTAGTCTGGGTAAGCAACTGAAGTTATGTTTTGAAGCCATAAGGGAACTACTCATGGTAACTACAAGCAGTTGTAGGACTCTGACGCATAATTGGTATGATAAGGAGTGCTACTTGGCCAAGAAGCAATTAAATCAGTTAATTAGAAAAGCCAGAGCCAGTAATCATAAAGTTCAATTTAAATCCTTAAACCAAGCCAGAGCTTCTTATAAAGAGTTACTTAAAAAAAAAGGAGTTACTGTTTCATCACTCACAGTGGGATAAGATTTTGAAGGCTATAAATAATAATCTCCATCGTGCCTATTGGAAGATGGTCGCTCATGGTACAAATAATCGTAAATCTTGTATAGATTCTTATATTTCCTTTGACACTTAGCAAAAATGTTACTCAGAAATCTTTTTTGATTCAAGTCATTCTAATGATTTGTTTGAGTTAGAAATAGGCATATCATATGTTGTGTTTTGTTGGTGTTCAGATGTGTATCTTGCTATTACCTCTATGAAAAAACACAAAGCACCAGGCCCTGATCAGATTCCAACAGAGGTTTTTTTCAACACCCCTTCATACTGGGCTTTAATTTTAATGCCACTTTTCAATTCCTTTGCTAGCCATTTGAACTTTCATAACTCATGGAAAGGGGCTATAATAATTTCAATACATAAAAAAGGGGACAAATCTGACCCTAAATTATATCGGCTTATCTCTCTGTTACATAATTGTGGAAACATTGTCTCCAAAATAGTACTCTCCAGACTACAAGAACAAATTAAATCACTGAGTGATCTGTCAGAGTTCCAAGCAGTTTTTTGGGCTGGATATTTTACTTCAGATAATTGTTTTATTTGATATCACCTTTTTGAAAAATGTGTCAAATTACGTAAACAGAAATTATATTTGGCATTCATAGATTTTAGTTTCACCTTTGACTCTGTCTCACATTGTACTTTATGGACAATAATGAAGGACTGGGGCATAGCTGCTGAACTCAATGCTATTATAAGAGACTTGTATCATAATACTTGGGCCCAGGTTAAAATAGGGACAACCGGTCAATTTTCAACTACCTTTGAAACAAATCATGGGGTCAGGCAGGGCTGTGTTTTGGCCCCTACTTGGTTTTGCATTTACATAAATAACATACTAATTTCTTTGGAAAAGTCTTTAACTGACTCACCCAGAATAACAAACAAATTCTGTCCTGTGTTGGTATATGCTGATGATCTCATTTTACTATCATTATCACAAAGGGGATTACAGGAAACCTTGATCTTTTGAATGACTAAGCTGTTAAACACAAACTATCTATTAATGAAAATAAAAGACAAATTATGGTTATAGGCTCAAATAAACTAATTAAAACTTGGAGACTAGGAGATAAAAGACTTAGTACTGTGAAATCTTATGTTTATCTAGGCCTACATTTTTCAAATGATGGGAAATGGGCCAGACATATTAATTCTCTTCTTTCTAAGCTAAAACAAACTGCTAATTCCCTAAAATCCTTCAATTATAAATATGTTGGAAACTCTGTTACACCATTAATTATAGCAGTTAAGTCAAAGTACTATGCTCAAGCCTTATATCACTCTTCAATTTGGGGACTTGTAAATCACCAGGCAGTTGAAGTCCTGCTTAATAAATTACTGAGATCTTCTATTGGCTTGAATAACTACTCCTGCTGCCCTTTTGTGGGTTGAACTAGGTCTAGTCAGTCAATTAGCATATGCACAAGCTAGGAAAGTGAACTGCTGGGTGAAGATGTTATCATTAGACCATAATAGATTGCAAATACTCTCATTAAAAGAAAAGTGTTCTTGGGAAGAGATTGGTTGTGTGAAGTCTAACTGGCTGACTGGGCTTTATGCTATTATGGAAATGGCAGGGCTAACATTCCTAAGAGAGTTTCTGGAAAAAAATTTTTATTAGTCTTAAATATAAATCATATATTACAAGGAGGATCATAAATTATTTTAAAACACTTGATCTTGTAACTATTTCAAACTTAAAAATAGCCCCATGGGTATGTCTAAATGATACCTTACTTCAGTATAGAGAGTACTTAGATGTACTAACCAACTTAAAACAAAGACAGCTTTTTACAAAGTTTAGATTGGAAATGTTCCCTAGCAACATGTTGATGGCTAGATATAGTAAAGATATGGAACCTAGTTCTACTTACTGTTCTTGCACTAATGATAGTGTGGAAGATCTGTTTCCTGCTATTATGATTTGCCCCGATACAAAAAACCTAGAGATGTGTGGTTAAAACCATGCTGGAAGGAAATTACAACAATGGACCTGGCTTTATTATTAAACATCTTTTTCACTTCAAAAGATGAGTACGTTATCTCATTCAAAAATTGGCAGGCTATGTTAGGGCTACAATAAGAATTAGTGCTAAACACAAGTAACTGATTCTTTTAGCTTTACTAAAAATTGCCTACTAGAAGGCATGGGTGCTTACATTTAGAAGAAATCAACTCATGCAAAGATTGGTTATTATTATTTGATCTTAGGAGCTTTATTATAGTATTGTATTGTTCTCACATGTCGCTGTAAATATCCTGTCTTTTTAGATGTGATTGCAGCTACAGTATATGTATTTATGTCAATGCATTATTTACTATTTATTGTTATTTTTATATATTGATATATGTTATCATCTATTTATTATATTGCAATGGTCTATGATCGATCAAATAAGCAAGTTCATTCACACCTCCACTGCCTATAAGAGTCATGGTGACACTGAGTGCTCAATCCCAGTGTCGGAGTGAGGTACCTTTGAAAAAGAAAAATGTCCCATGACATCTTTTGCTTTAATTTTTATTTAACCTGAAATAAAGATAATGGTCCCTCATTGTCTGCTGCCATCCTCATCCCTCACCCTGATCCCCTCACTCTGCAGCCACCAGCCCAACCCCCTACCCTATACTTACCCTATTTAAGTCCAATACCATAATCCTCCCTGAACTGGAGACACATCTTTGCTCGTTAATACTGGACCAGGAACTGAGAAAAACAGGTTAAGTGCCATATAATGTATGTCAATGTGTTTTGAAATTTTCTACATAACTTGGTCATTTTTTTATATTTTTTGTGAAAATTTTAAACATGGACCTTTTGAGACACTACCTCAGGAACAATGGCAGTGAATGTATGTAAATTTGGCCCAAAAGGTGACATTGTGGTTGATGTGTGAAATCACCTTTTCAGCTGGATTTAGATAATTTCACTGCTATTGTTCATGAAGTGGGAATTCCAAAAAGGAAATGTTGAAAATTTGGGAAAACAATATTAAAAAATGGCCAAGTTTTTAGTGTACATTGAAATTTTTCTATGCACGCTCATTACTTTGTAATTTTTGATATTTTAATGCAGGTTTGACAAAAATGTTGTCGACCAGTGTTACAGTGACAGATTTATGTTGACCATGATTGCAGTTGGAAAAAAGCCGTCAAGTAAAATGATTGTTCTATTCAGGGCGCTGTGCACCCTGCACCCCCAGGATTTTAATATAATAAACTCTGAGTCAGAGTTCATTCAGGGAAGGAATGCAAGACCTGAAGAAGCAGTGCTGTGGTCCCACGGGTACATTTAGTGGCAACATTGAATTGGTGCTGTAATGTACTTCGCTGTTGAAATTTCGCAGTTGCGTTGGCATACGAATTTTCAACATAATCATTTTTGTACACCACCTCATGAACATTACATCTGTTGTTTTTCACCTCTTGGCTGAAATGTGTTTTCACACTTGTGGTGCAAAATGACATTTAGGTGTGTATTAAAACATTTTCACCTACCAGGTTCATGAGGTGGGGTCATAAGACGACTATGTGAAAGTTTGTGGTCAAAATATTAAAAAACAACAAAGTTATTGAGGTATGTTGTAATTTTTTTTTACATGCTCTCATAACTTCGGTAATTTTTAATATTTAAACCCCACATTTTCAGCATAGCCATTTTGTCACACCTCTTTACGAACATGACAACTGTTTTTAAAATCTTGGCCAACATGTGATTCTGCATTGCTGGCACAAACTTAAGTTTTGTCCAGTATGATATTAAATGACACTTGTCATGTTCAGAAGGAGGGGTCATATAAAGACTGTTGAAATTTTGAGGTCAGAGTGTCACAAAAAACAAAAAAAATTAAGTAACCCCTGTTTGCAGGGATGACTGTTGGCTCAATGGAGACCATGCTGCCTTCCTATGCCAGTGACTTGAGTTCAGGTGTGAGCTCAGCATGACAATTTAATGGGCCAAGGCTGGTGGGGAAGATGCTGGAGTGTGCAGTCCCAGCCCCAGCCCCAGCCTGGGGAGGGACAGAGCAGTGTTTTGGTGCACACACAGCACCTTGTGGTGGGCCTTCCATCACACGATATTGTAATGCATGTCAAGGCCTGATGGACAAATGAACTGGGTCAGGACTGTCTCCAGAATTGTATTTATTTTATTTTGTGCAGGTCCCTTTGGTGCAACTGAGTCTGTGATTCCACTATCAGAAAAAGAAGGTAAATTAATTGCAGGAATCTACATGAATACAGACATTGGGGTTGAAGAAAGCAACGTGCACTAAGTAGGGAAATGAAAAAAACATTATGGTTTGGGGTCACTGTAGTATTACTGAATCAGTGTTGGGGTCTTCCTTGGGGTTGTCAGCCCTTAAAAATACCCCTCACATAAGCAAACATGGTCCAGTGTGATCTCTTTTCTTCATGCAGTGGCCCCTTGGCCCTGCATGAAAAAAGCTATGACAGATTCTGTTGGTAACATAAGGTGAGCCATGCTGTACCTTTGAAGACTGTGTCATTATGAGGCACTGACTTGGAGCTGTAACTTATGCTTTGGACAGGAGACTGTGGGGTTGAGGGAGGGGGTGGACATTAGGTTGACAACCCTAAGGAAGACTCCACCACTGATTGACCTATACTATGAAGACCCAAAACTCAATATTTTTTTCATATCTCTACTTTGTGTGCTTTGCATTCTTCAACCCTGTCTCCATTAACATATTGTTTTTGCATATAGCAATCATAAGTATACAGGCAGGTGTGTCAGGGATGCCTTGGAGGAACTATAGTATGTTGTTACAGTATGTCATGTGTGTGTCATTGTTATTTCATCTTCAATGTTTGCTTTTTTAGTTCCTTCAACATTAGCAGTACCACCATATTCTTCATACCCATTGTGATTTAAAGTATTCTCTTTGCCCCACTTTACTGAATACTACAAATGAATTTGGTCTCTTACTGTTTATCTAGTTCTTTCAATTTACATATTTATACATAATCAGAACTAATTAGAACCTGCCTGTACTCCAGTTCTTAATTAATAAGGGTCAGAATCTTTCCTGGTTCTGCCATCCCAAAATAGTAGTCCCCCAAAACTTAAACTCAGACACATCAGAAGCAAAGACTGAAGCAGTTGGGGAGGGGGGGTGGCAGGGAGCCCAAGCAGCAGAACTGCAGTGCCCAACAACCCCAGAAGCAAAACTGCAGCCAAGCAAATAAACTTCCTAAGGAAGTCTGAGTATACACCCTTAAATAACCCTGGATGGAAGGTGTGGTGCTTGTCAATCATTGCTCCTCTGAGTCCCAGGCTATATCTTTGCAAGTATGGTATCTGGTACTTGAAACTGAATACCGAGTAATATTTAATACTCAGGAGTCATTCAGTCTCAAGAACAAACAAAACAAAAAAGTTAGTACACATTTTAATAATAAAAAGCAGCCTTTTGCTGACAAGTAAACACAGTATATAATTAGTCTGGTTCAGGCATTTGTCTCCCACAGTTGTGGAGGGGGAGAAGTGTGTGTTTTGTAGCTGCCCATCTGGAAGGGGAATAGAGAAGCACAGCAATGTTCAGGGACAGACAATGCTGGAGAGAGGAGGGGGGACTGGAGCTAATCATAGAGACAGTAGAAATAAGGAATACTGAGGATATATGGGAACAATTATCTAGGTGTAAATCTCAGGTGATTGAAAGGATTTGATAGCTGTGAGGTTTAAATTACTTGTACAAAGATCTAGTAAGTAGGGGGAGTGGCTTAGCTAGAAGGAAGCTAAATTTAAAGACTGCCTTAGAAAGATTCTGCTACTACCTTGGCAGAAGACACTAGGAGAAAGGACTGCTGTGTGACTGGACTTCTCTACTGGGACTATATGTGTCACCCACAGTGGAGACCAAGGAGGATGCTGGGAACCTCCACAAAGGAGACCCACAGGAGGGTGGCAGGGGAACCCACAGGGGAAGGAAACAACTCCTGGTGGGGGACTCCATTGTTAGGAAGGTAGAACTGGGGGAGGAAGGGGAGAGGGAGGTAAGGTGCCTGCCTGGCACCATGGCTTGGAGGGACAGGGAGCGAATCCTCAGGATTGCCAGAACAGCTGCACAGGGGAGGGAGCTGGATGTCATTGTCCACCTATGGACAAATGACCTAGCTAAGAAAGGGATTAGAGAAGTGCAGGAAGAGTTTGTGGAATTGGGGAGGAGCCTTAGACAAGTAGCACGCATGGTAACCTTCTCGGAGGTGCTGCCCATCTATGGCGTAGGAGAGGCTAGGGTGTTTCACACCATGGGATTCAATCAGTGGTTGAAAACTGGTGTGGAGCCAGGGATTTGGCTTCATTGGGGACTGGGGTCCACCTGAGTGATGCAAGCCTATACTGGCATGATGGGCTGCATCTGTCCAGGAGAGGAACCAGGATCCTGGGTGATGAGGTTTAAATGCTTCATTGGCAAGCATTTAAACTAGCCAAGGAGGGAGGCACTGGAAAGGAGCAGAGAAATCCTAGCCCCCCCAAAAAAAGTCTCAGTAGTAAGTGTGGTAAACACCAACATAGAGATGTCAATAGGGAGAAGCACAGTGGTAAATGGAGAAAGTGACAAATGCAATAAGAACAGGGATGGGTAAAAAAGGGGTAAGGCCATCAAGAAATGGAGGGTAATGAGTACCAACGCCCATAGTCTAGGCAACAAGCTCCCTGAGCTGGTGGCCTTGATGGAAGAGGGATGCCTGTATTTCATAGCAGTCACAGAAACATGGTACACAGGGAACCATGACTGGGATGTTAACATACCAGGGTACATAACCTACAGGAGAGACAGGTAGGGGAGAAGAGGGGGAAGAGTAGCTCTCTATGTAAAGGAAGGGATAAAAGCAACTGAACAAAAGAGTAAACAGGCAGGAGAGGAGGCACTGTGGGTCACCTTGGAGACTGGAAAGGGCACAACAATCTGCACAGGGGTTGTGTACAGACCCCTATGTCAGGGGGAGGGAATGGACAAGGATATGATAGAAGGCATTCTTAGGATGGCAGAGAAAGGGGAGATACTGTTGATGGGAGACCTGAATATGCCAGATGTTAACTGGAGCACATTTGCTGCAGCCACATCCAAGAGCAGGGCCATTCTTGATGCCCTACAGGTGGCAGGCCTCAGACAGCTAGTTTCAGAACCCACTCGTGAGGGAGCAATCTTAGATCTCATACTCTCAAATGGGGGCAGTGAGAGGATCTCACATCTAGAAGTGGGTTGTCATCTGGGAAAAAGTGACCATCAAACAGTGTGGTTCACGTTAAACTCAGCTACAGAGTCAAGCCATACAAAAGTGAGGGTACTGGACTTCAGGAGGGCTGACTTTGGCAAGATGGGAGAGTGCCTCAGAAAAGCACTAGCAAACAGGCTTGAAGGAGGTGTGGAGCAACAATGGGGAATCATCAAAACTGCCATCACAGAGGCAACAAGCCTTTGTGTGAAGCAAATAAACAAATCAAAATGAAAGAAAAAGCCACTATGGTTCTCAAAAGAGGTGGCTGTGAAAGTCAGGAAGAAAAAGATAGCATTCCGGAAGTATAAGGAAACACAGAAGGAGCAGGACAGAAAGCTGTACCTGTTAAGGCAGAAGGAAGCAGGGAGGGAAGTCAGAATAGCAAAGGCCCAAACTGAGGAAAAGATAGCCAGCTCGGATAAGAAGTGGGATAAAACCTTTTATAGGTACATCAGTGAGCGTAGAAAGACAAAGGGAGGGATAGTGAGGCTGAATAGAATGAACAGTGGGTGGGCAGAGGGGGACAGTGAAAAAGCAGGGATACTGAACAAATTTTTCTGCTCAGTATTCATAAAAGAGGAGGTGGAAGTGCCTAATCCAATTAACAGAAGCACTCTTGATAGGGGGGTTGATCCCAGTCCTTTCACAGAAGAAAGGTTCTGCAAGAACTCCTAAAACTGAAGGTGGACAAAGCAATGGGGCTTGATGGAATTACCCCAGAATTCTAAAAAAATTAATGGGGAATTAGTGAAACCACTGGCTACTCTTTTAATAAATCATGGAGGATGGTGTGGTACCCGAGGACTGGAGGAAGGAGGATGTGATTCAATCATAAAAGTGGGACCAAGACAGAGGCAGGAAACTACAGACCTGTCAGTTTGACCTCTGTGGTAGGAAAAGTGATGGAGTCACTTCTGAAGGAAAGAATAGTTGAGTACCTAGAGGCCAGTGGGGCACAGGACCCAAGGCAGCATGGGTTCACAGTGGGAAGGTCATGTCAGACGAATCTAATAGATTTCTTTGACTGGGTGACCAAAGTAGTAGACCAGGGAGGGGCAGTGGACATGGTCTATCTAGACTTTAGCAAGGCATTTTGACACAGTTCCACACAAAGATTAATAGTCAAATTAATCAGCCTGGGAGTGGGTCCCAGGGTGGTAGCTGGTAAAACATTAGCTGGACAAAAGGACACAGAAGGTAATTGTAAATGGAGTCCACTAAAGAAAGAGGGTTACTAGTGGGGTATCGCAGGGTTCAGTACTGGGTCCAGTCCTTTTTAATGTCTTCATAAGTGACATTGCAGAGGGACTGGAAGGAAAAGTATGCCTCTTTGCAGATGACACAAAGATCTGCAACAGGGTTGATACACAAGGAGGCATGGAAAGGATGAGAAGGGACTTGGCAAGGTTGGAGGAATGGTCAGAAGTATGGCAGCTTGGATTCAATGCAAAGAAGTGCAAAATAATGCATCTGGGAAACAAGAACCCAGGGGAAGAATACACAATGGGGAGGTAGTAACAACAACAAAAAAGGAAAGGGACCTGGAGGTAATCATATCAGATGACCTTAAGTTTAGCAAGCAATGTGAGAAGAGGCAGTAGGGAGGCTGGGGTATACTGGGATGCAGGGAGAGGCATCACCAGCAGAAAACAGGAAGTTGTTATCCCTCTGTACAGACAATTGGTGAGACCCCATCTGGAGTACTAGTGTCCAGTTCTGGAGACCCCCATCTCTGCAAGGACATAGACAGGATGAGGCAGTCAGGAGGAGGGCAACTAAAATGGTGCAGGTCTGCAAGAGAAGCCGTGTATGAGACTAAGGAGCTTAATATATATGCCTTGAGGAAAAAAGGAGAGGGGGACATGATAGAAACTTTTAAGTACCTCAGTGGAATCAACAATGTCCAAGAGGGTAGCATCTTTCAGAAAAAGAGATGTGCAAGAACAAGAGAACACAATTTAAAGATGGGAGGTCTGGGCAATGGAGGGAAGTATTATTTCACAGGAGAGGGTAGTGGATGCATGGAACAGCCTTCCTGAGGAGGTTGTGGGGGTCTAAAACTGTGGGAGAATTCAAAAATGCATGGGACAGACATAAGGCAATTCTTGTGGGGGGTAGGAAGAAATAGGCTGTTGGTTAACTAGGATCTGCGGCCTATCCTGTAGGTAGGGAAATGGGCAGACTAGATGGGCCAAGCAGTCCTTATCTGCCGTCAAAGTCTATGTTTCTATGGTTCTATGTTAGGGCTCTTCTTGGTTCCCGGTGTCTAAGAGGGGATGTACTGTAACCTGCATGGCAGTATGCTTCCGAAATAGACAGTTTTCAGTTCATTGTAACTAAAGTTTGAGTGTGGGGGTGGGGGCAAGTGCGCAATCATAAGTGAAGAACCCTTGGGCAATGTAGACTGATTCATTTGAAAGCATCCTTATTAAGTGCACCCCCAACCCATCAGAAACCCCAACAACAGAGGCTCCAAGGTGGGTGTGTATGTGTCAACAGAGCATACCAGGAGGAAATGAAAATTTGAGTATCTGGAGAAAACATCTCTGGGACTAGGTTTAAGCATCCCATAATTCATGTTGCTTCAAGGGATCCCTCTCAGACTATACAGGAGCCGCCTTGAAGCACAGACCTTTAACTATAGTTAGCTCAAAAGACATCTGAGGAGGTATCTTAGGACTGCACTGACCCCTTATGGCGAAGGCAAAGATAGCACAAAGGGTGGAGAGTGAAAGGGCTAAGAGTGAGACTGAGAAGCAGTAGAGGGAAAAGGTAGAGCCCAGCACTAGGAGAAAGAGAGGAGAGGAGAGGGGAGGAAAGGAGAGGAGGGGAGGGTAGAGGAGAGGAGGGGAGGGGAAGGGAGCTTTCTGTTTCTCTGCTGCTTCAGGAGAAGATAGCAGTGTGAATCTTCCTAACCAGTCTGAAGCATCACTGTATTTCCTTTTGGTATGGTTCAGTTTTCTCCACTGACACCCTGACTCTCTAAGTCACCTCGCTCCCCCTCCTTGTTTCCCTCACCTCTGAGGCTCCTGCCAGACACAATCCTGCCTTGTACCTCTTTTTCTCTCTGCCACTCCACTGCTGAACCCACATACCAGAATCATTGTCAGGCAGAGCAAAGCCATCAGTAGGGTACCCCTTTGGTGATTCAGTAGTGTCAATTAAAGATGCATACCGCTGCGGTGGCCTGGAGTCATCGGGAGATATTGAGAATTTATAGTTAGACTACAGCTTTTGCATGAAATCACCTACAGCATCCGTTGGATGATACAAATATTGGACTCCATTCAGAAAAATTTTTAACTGAGCAAGATAGTGAAGTACAGTTTTAGCCACCATATGATTTAGCTTCCATTTCACTGTGGAATAAACCCTTCTATGCTGGGAGACTTCTGTGGAGAAGTACTGGAAAAAGGACAATTGATGCCCTTCCCATAATCGGAGTTCCCTCTCCTTGGCCAACTTCAGAATATTTTCTTTTACTTGGTATCTGAGAAACTTGAGCTGGACAGTTCTTAGTCTTTCTCTCCTTACTTTGGTCAAGAAGCCAAAGTCCTGTGTACCCTCCAGATCATGAAAGAAGGGCAGTCCAGGGTATTCAGCACAGCAGGGATCAGTTTCTATAATAACAGGATGATATCAGGGCCTCAGCCCCCTCTGGCAGTCCCACAAGGTGCAGATTATTGCATTAGGACCTGTTCTCCAGGTTGTCCATCTTGGAGAGTAAATATTGAAGGGACCTGTCTTGCTCCCTGAGAAGGTTCTGCTCTTCAATATCTTTTCCTTCCAGCTTATGCATACGGTGGTGCATTCCAGTTGAGACCACAGTACCAGCAAGTCCTTATTTGTTTGCTTTGTTGCCTGATAGCAACAGTGTCAGTCAAAATCCATTGCAGGAGTCTGATGATATGAGCAATGTCTAGAGGAAAAGCCACTGGAGAAGCCATTATAGTAGCTGGGGCTCCACTTGTAAGCTGGGACTGGCTTCAAGATGGTGGCCACATGGCTTTCACTTTACTTTCCCTTTTCCAGTTCACTACAAGAATGTGGCAGAACTGTGTTTGAAACTAAATACTTTCTGTAGACTGCAAATTTCACCAAAAGAAATGCATCCACCAAATTTTCAGAGAAAGGACAAGACTGAGTTGATCACTTACTGTAGATGACAGACATTGTTTGCTAACACTCAGATGCAGCTTGATTCTCCTGGGGTGAAGCAGCAACAAAAGGATTAAGCTGCCATCTAGCCAGCAGCTATCCATGCCTCCCCAAAGGACCATTTATAGCAAGAGGGCCCCCTTTCTGACCCCAAAACCATGATTGTGGTAAATGAGAGTCAAATTCTGACTAGTCCTGTTAATTCTTCTCACACTCTACCAACGTTAAAAGCACACTGTGGGTTGGGGTTTGAAAAGACTGGGTTAGGTGTCATTTCAGTTCTACTGGCCAACCCAACAAATCATAGATCGAGGCTAGGAGAGGGCATTCTCACTACAAGTGGGGCTGGTTTGGCAAGCAGTGAGAGATTTGAATCAATTTACAGTGTTGGCTCCTGGCTCAATGTCAAGAGACCTTTTTTGTAAAGAATCACTTTGGGAAAGTGAAGGATGGGTGGAGGACAGTAGATGACTGGGGTGGGAGAAAGGGTGGCCACACAACCAATCCTGACCACCTCTAGAGGGCTAGACATTTCTTGAATTGTTCATTAATAAATAAATTAACAGCTTTGATTTCAAATGTTTCACAAAATTTAACAATTTATAGCCATTTGACAAATAGCTGTGGATCTTGGACCACTAAGTACCAATACTCACTGTCTATTTAAAAACAGGTATGACTTGACCCTCACCAGTGTCAGAACCAAACTCAAATCCTGTCGCTGATTCTCTGCCGACCTTAAATCCGCATTGCTTGCCAGAGACAAACTCTGGAAAAGGGGCAAGAAAGACAAAGGACCCAAATGACTGGCTCCAATTCAGAAAAGCCAGAAACTCCTGCACAAAACAAGTAAGAAAAGCCAAGGCAATCTTCTACACAGCTGAACTAGATGCCTCCTATAACAACCCTTCCAGGTTCTGGGGTACCATAAAGGGCATCCTAGGTCAAACCTCTACCCCTGTCTTACCATCCAAAATTCAATTAAATAATATTGAAATCACCGACAAGCAAAATATCTTGAATGCCTTCAATGACCATTTCACTACAGCTGGCCTGGCTTTTGACTCCTCTCCTGCAAACCTATTAAGATCATCTCTAAACCTACAATCTACTGAGAGTCAAAAGGTTGCTTCCATATTCTCATTCAAACCAATATTGTTCAAAGAAGTAGAAGACCTCCTACTCCAACTAGATACCACCAAAAGTGCAGGTGCAGACTCCCTGGATCCCTACTTTCTAAAAGTAGCACTGTATGCCTTAACGCCCCTCACCCACCTCTTCAATCTATCACTTGTCACTGGTACTATCCCTCAATATGGAAAACAGCTCAAGTGTTTCCATTACTTAAGGCAGGTGATCCCATGGACCTCAATAATTATAGGCCCATCTCCATCTTACCAATACTATCCAAGATGCTTGAGAAGCTGGTAAACTCTCAGTTAACTGCCTACCTTGATACCAACAATCTCCTAAATCCAGCTCAATCTGGTTTAGATCTATGCATAGCACCATCTCTGCACTAGCAAAAGTCACAAAATGACTGGCAGACTGCCCTAGACAAAAGAATAATACCTGTGCTGTGTTTCTGGATCTAAGCAAAGCCTTTGACACTGTGGATCATGATCTTCTAATCACCTCACTAAACCCCATAGGCCTTGACTCACTCTCTATTAAATGGTTCAGATGCTATCTCTCTGGAAGGCTACAACTGGTAAAGAATGATGGTGATCTATCTACCCTAAGCCACTCCTAAGAGGTGTACCAAGGCTCCATCCTGGGTCCCATCCTTTTGCCATTTACATCAACAATATTGACTCCAATCTCTCTCTTTCTAATATCCACCTTTTGCAGATGACACTGTACTTTATGTGAGCGATCCTCACCATCAAAAGCCTGTGAGCTCCTACAGTCTCAATTCTCCCTCCTCCAGCATAACCTATTAAAAAGAAATTATTACTAAATGCTAAGAAAACCAAAGCTATGTTCTTTGCCCCAAGAACTGTTCTTCCACTATCCCATCATTCACCCTCCACAACTCTCTACCATCCTTGGTGAAAATCTGGAATATGTTGAGAAATTCAAATACCTAGGAGTATGGATAGACAATAAACTAGACTATACTACCCACGTTGAAGAGCTCCTGAAAAAGCTAAGACAAAGACTTCGTCTATTCTATAGAATCAAACACTACCTGACCAAAGATTCCAAACAAAGATTAATCCTTGCATCATTCATGTCCCTCATTGATTATGCTGACTTCCTCTATGGTCATTGCTCCTCTCCCATCTAAACAAACTAGACACCTGTATCATAGAGCTATTAGATTCATTACTGACCTTCCTCTAGCACCCATCATTGCTCTCTCTACAATGCAGTCAGCTGGACATCCCTGCAACATAGAAGAAGAAAAATGCTGCTACCTGGATCTACAAAGCTCTGACAAACAATCTTCCTTCCTACATCTCAGTCTGCTTCAACCAGATCACATCCAGGCCCTACACCTTGAGGATCAACAAACTGATCCTGCTGAAGATTCCTATCACCTGCACCCGGTATGGAAGAGCTGCAATCAGTTATTCCTTGGCACTTATCTGGAATTCTATCCAAAAGACATTGAAAATGGAAACACTGATCCCCCTTACATCCTTCAAAAAGCTGTACACCAGCCTAATCCCAGATTCATGCAATTGCTTCCACAAGGCCTAGTCCTCCCACCCCACACCCCCACCCCCTCTCCCCTTCTAAAGCTCCTCCCTATTCTTCTATCATTCCTCTGGTCCTTTCCACATCAAACCTCAAACATATATGCCCACCCATGTACCATTATCCAAGCCTTATCCCTACCAGACTGTTTGTTTCTCACCTTTAATAGGTTTTGGTTTACTGTCCTTTGCCTTGTATATATGTAAATAATTGTACATCTATCTCACTCATAAATGTTTGTATTTGTGCTATTTCAATATCATGTTTTTGTACACACTCTGTAACCTTTTTTGTTATGACCACTCAGGTCCATCTTGTAAATGAGCTATGCTCAATGATGTTCACTTGAATAAATAAAGATTTTGATTGATTGATTGATTGATTGATTGACTTGTACATCCCTATATGGTGCCTGCCAACTCTTGTGGTTTACTACTTAATTTCTCAGGCTTATGATTTATTACCATACCTGCTTTAGGCAGTTCTACTGTAACATTTGTCAATCATGTCAAACTGACATCACTGTCATGTGTATATCAGATGAAGATGTAAGAGGTTAAAAACTGAACAGTTACTCATGAAATAAGACGGATCTTGAATTTGTCATTTTAGAATCATAAAATAGTAAAGTGACAAGTCCCTTCTGCTATTTTTTTTTTTTGTTAACCAAAGTTTTTATTGAGTTTTAAATTAACAGGGTTCACCCATGCTGCACTGACAGCCAAGTTGGTGGTGTAAGGTTTAACACAAGGAATCCGTCGACACCAGCCATGGTTCTTTGATAACTTGTTGTCAGGCAATAGGAGCGACCTTCATCATGGGGGAAGGGCTATGCCCCTTGCACCCCCCTGTTACTAATAGAAACAACTCCAGGTCGCACCTCACAGTAAAAGAGCAGCAACAGCAGAAATGCTCAAAATGCAGGATGTGAAGAAATCAAAGTCAGAAACACAGCCTGCAGCAGCATTCACTCGCCAACATTGGGGTGAGAATAATCAGTCACCCTACTAAAGGTATATGAATTAACAGAAGATCACGACAGCAATGGAATCAATCTGCACACACAAATGTCATAAATCAGTAAGTGATTCCAAACATCAAATACTGTATGGAAGTGAATCCCCCAAAAAAAAACATTGATCTATATAAGTATTTAGTCCATAAGTAGGTAACTGATATATTTTGGCTATAACACCTAAACACAATTCCAAACTATGTAGAATTAAAGATCAAGGCTTAATGAATAGTTTCACTAGCAACCTTGTGCAGTGACAGTCTGGGAATCAATTTCAGTAGTAAATAGCAGCTAAAGAAAGATGATGGGAAACTATGTGATCTAATGTTTAGGACCAGTCCTGTGGAATAATTGGAATGTTCATTACAGGGAAATGATTATCGACTGGGATTGATAGACTATAGTCAACAGTGGATTTACAATAGAGCCAATGGTGCCATGGAGCCAGGCCCCACACTGGAAAGGGGCCCACTGGACAATCTTCTGGACCTTAGTTACTGGCATTGCTGGCAACTACAGAAATCAAAAGGCTGGGCCAATGGCCCAGCGAGAGATGGTAGGTGGCCCCTAGCTGCTAAATGATGTCAGGCTCAGCAAGGTCATGGGGGGTTAGTGTGTAATAAACAAATGTGTCCTGCCCTATCTCGCCTTCCCTTCACAGCTCTTACCCTAAGCTAATTGGCCAGTGGTGTGGGGGAGTGGAGGGCACTGGTGGCAGGCTCTTTAAACAACTGCTTTTATCTCCATTTCCTTTGATTGTAAGACAGCAGCAGAGATCAAGGTGGTGTGTGGCTGCTAGAAACCAGACCCAACTCCCAACCTGAGCAGAAAAATCCAACAAGGCTATTCTTGGTGATCTGGTCCAGAGCAGAGCCACAGCAGGTTGCTGATGGAGCCTGAATTACTTAATAAAGCTGCTGGTGTGGTGGTGGAGGGTGCAATCAGTGCCAGTGTCTGCCTAATATATAGATGAACTAGCTAGGTAAGTATTCTCATTCCCTAACCTAGTTGGTTTTTTTTGTTTCTTTGCTGCTGATGTTTGTTTTGTTTCTGGCCTCCCTAGTACTGGGCTGAGTCAGGTAAAAGAATCCCTGTCCCTGACCCCTACTGCTAACAATAGCATGGAAGTAGTGACCATGGGTTAAAGTCCACCAGTTTGTTTTTGTTTATTTGCAGCAGTCACCTCCAGTCACCCCCGAGTCACATAAAGGTAAATGAAAAAATTGGCTTGAGATGGAAAGTTTGATGGGCACCACAGTGATTGGGTATCAATTATTATTGCTTGCTTGCTTGGCGCTGTGGTTTCCTGTGCCCTTCCCCTTTATTTTTGTGTGTGTGTATGTGTGTGTGTGTGACAAAGAGAGAGAGAGAGAAAGAGAGATATACATGACTCTGGAGCCAAGGTTTTCAGCAGAGAGTGGCCAAGTATTCCAACAACACTGGTTCTATCTATCTAAAAGGCAAAGCCAAAAGCAATATTAATTTATGCACAACATTATACTAATACTATACTCAGAGATGAAGAGATTGTTTGCAGTCAATGGTTACGAGCTGCTTGGTAAAGCTTAGACACTTTAGGTTCAGTGGTACTGTACTTCAGTTGTCTTCAAGTGCCTGTTACTCATTCAATATTTTATTTATTTATTTTTTTATTTATTGCTATATACAGTATATATGCTTGAAAATGATGATTTTTATCTAGAAATTAGGTGTCAGACTTGTTATACTGTATGAGTGACTAACATCTGTATATCAATAATTATAAAGTTAGCATGCATCTCTCAGCATGCTATACATCTATGTGAACCTGCAAAGCAGCAAATAGAATACCGTCTCCATCTGACATTCAAAATTGGTTCAGTTTGTAATGTATAACAGCACAAAAATGTATGTAAAGAACTCAGTCAACAAACTATCTCTCATCAAAGCATAAAAATAAGAAGCATGTATTTCCAAACTTTTTGTGAGGAAAAATGCCTGTCTGATTAATGAAACGGTGCACACTGCGGTTCAGGGTAGCTCATGATATTACTTTACTCACTATCACAGAGGCAAAACTCTGCAGAGTATGTGAAATAAATGATCTTTTGATTGAGTCCAGCGGTGCCTTGTACATGACAGCAAAAGCTGTAGCAGAAAATTAATTGTGCAGCTCTTCCTCTTCCCCCGTGGCTATCCTTACGAAGGAATATAACGGTTTAAGGAGGTGCTCCGGTCACTAGCAAACAAAAGAGAAATGTCATAACTAGCAACTGCAGAGCTCTTTTACACAGCATTCTAAATATCTTTGAAGCTCATCCCATTCTGTTATTTATCATAAAGGGCATGTAGATGAAAAAAGAATCATCCTTCCTTACACAGATAATGCCTGTTGCATGTTGTATTTGCTTGTGCGGGGTTCTGGCAGAATTCCTAGGAACAGAAAAGAAAAGAATGGATAAACCCTGACCACATTCAAGGAATAATGAGTCTTAAGAGATATACCCATCAATGGAACTGCGGATATGTGATTGTATTTAGTGCATTAGAAAAAAGGTGACCACAGACATAATGGCCAGATGAAATGAGAATTGTGCCATGCAAAACAAGCATTTGTCAATGCCGAACATTGTCGCGTTGGCATTGGCTTTGGTAGTGCAGAGTGGAAACACATTTTTGGCAGGATGTGAAAAATGACAGCTGTACTGTTCATAAGGAGATGTAAAAAAATGGCAGTGGTGAAAATGTGGCAGTAAATATTGCAAATTTGCGAAGTTACAAGGGTGCGTGGGAAATGCGCAATGCACACTTGTAACACAGTCATTTTATGGAGTTTCGGCACCAAATTTTCAACATAGGCATTTTAGCACCTCCGCTCATGTACATTGTCACTGTCATTTCCTCAAACTGTCCCAAAAAGTGATTTCGCATAGCGACCGTGCTATTCTGTGACGGACGTGTGAAAACACATTTTGGGAAGGATATGTGAAATGACAGCTGTACTGTTCATCAAGAGGTGTGGAAAAATGCCAATGGTGAAAACTAGAGCTAAAATATTACAATGTGTTGAATGCTACGCGGCGTGAAAACTACACAAAGCCCGCTCGTAACACAGTCATTTTATGGAGTATCATCACCAAACTTTCAACATAGGCATTTTAGGACCTCTGCTCCTAAACACTGTCACTGTAATTTTTGTAATCTGCCCATAACACTGATTTCCCACAGCGACCGCGGTATTGTGCGCCGGAAGTGCGGAAACACATTTCGGCCAGGATGTGAAAAATGACAGCTGTACTGTTCACAAGGAGGTGTAGAAAAGTGACAATGTTGAAAATCTGACATGAAAATTGTGAATTCCGCAGTTATAAGCGTGCGCGCCTAACTTCGTGATGCGCTAAATAAAACAACAATACATTTTTGATTTTTTCACAAATTTGCAACATAGGCTTTTTGAGAGCTCACCTCATGAACACTGCCACTGCCCTTGCATTAATCAGTCCCAAAAGGTGATTCCACACAGTGACTGCGAAATCACCTTTCAGGATGGATTAACATCATAACAGTGACAGAATTCATGAGGAGGGTTCCCAAAAATCCCATGTTGAAAATTTGGTGCAAAAATTCCAAAAAATGCCCAAGATATGCATCAAAGTTGAGAAAACCATATTTATTCCATTTTACAGCTTACCGGCATTCCTCAGTTTGCGGTCGGCTTTGAAGAGTGAAGACGTGTTCCCAGTCCACCGAAGATCATCACGCCAAGATTCTGAGGTAAGTATGGGGTGAGGGGGATGTGGGGAGGCAGGGTGTGAAGTGGGTGGGTGTGGATGGTGGGTAGGAAGATTACGACGGACTGTTTTCTGTTTCCAGGTAGTGAAAAAAAAACAGCACGGACAGTTTTCTTCTTTACAGGTGGTTTCTTTCAGGGGTCCAATGCCGATGGGGATTGGTTACCCCCATCGGCACAGAAGAAGGGGGGGGACATCATGCCAACGGGTAGTGCGCTCCCCCGTCGGCACATTAAAGCGGGAAAGGGGGGGGTGGATGCCAATGGAGATTAGGCACCCCCATCGGCAAACAATGAAAGCGGGGAGGACACATTCTGCCAACAGGGAGTGGGACCCCCTGTTGGCACATACTTGAGGGGCAGGGTAAGCCAACTGGGGGATTGGGAACCCCTGAAGTTGGCAGTTTAGCAGCCACTGTGCTGCCATGTTTCAAGCTGGTGAAGCACATAGGAAGGGTCCTCTGCGTGTGACGAGCTTTGCTCACATTGCAGCAGACCTTTCCTTAGATGTGCTCACCACATTAGTATGCATGGTGTGGCGCTGGCATGCAGACTGATTGGGGAATGAGGAATGCTCCTACTGGTGCGTGCCCTGCATTCGCCCAACAGTGACCGTGCCTCCAAATCTGCACTACCACAAGATGTTGGCTGCACAAGCACGCCATCATAAAAAGGAAAAATTTGCAAACTAAATTTATATGTGGAGTGAGACTTTTTTTTTTATTCATGTTGTGCTTAATTAGTTACATACTGTGCAGTTCAGCAAAGGCATCCCCTTAATCTGTTAGGCATTGAATCAGAGATGTTAAACTTTTAGACTTCATGAGCTTAATACAAATGTTTGCTGCAGCAAAGGCACACCTAAAATGTTGACCTCCTTACCTGATATTTTATTTTATTCTTTGGTAACCATGTAAGGCCAACTAGGCACAAGTGACTGTTTTCAGGGGTGACCTGGGAGCAGTAGTGTGGTTAAGTGACTTGCTCAGAGTCACACAGTATGCACATGGAGGTTGTGTAAATCAAATCCAGGTCTTCTAGATGTACCAAGCTTATTACTCTAACCTATAGGCGATACTGCCAGTCAGATATGTTGTCACATTATTATATTGTCAAATATTACATAATTAAATTTTGCTGATTAAAAAAAATGGTTAAATAGCCTATATCCATCTTATCTGAGTAAAAGGGAATTTGGGAATATTAAACAGAACACATTGGCTGCAAGGAGGGGGGTGGTCAGGTGGAGGGGGCCCACACAACCTTTTGGAGCTGGGGCCCATAAAAAGTTACTCTGGCTCTGACTATAGTGTCACTGCAGGCCTATCCTTCTCCTGAGTGTGCAGATGGGGGGATAATACCCTTCCAGGATGTTACAGTAGTTGGCCTGAACATAGCCACTTCCATATGTATG
This sequence comes from Neoceratodus forsteri, assembly GCA_016271365.2. Classification (NCBI taxonomy): domain Eukaryota; kingdom Metazoa; phylum Chordata; order Ceratodontiformes; family Ceratodontidae; genus Neoceratodus; species Neoceratodus forsteri. The sequence goes on along the minus strand of CM057450.1, from coordinate 847,048,443 downwards.
TGGGTATGTCTCCAGGTTCCCTTTGACTTGGAAGTGGATCCTCTCAAAACTGGCAGCTTTGCCCAGTTCTGTTAACCATTCCTGTGTTGTTGGGGTCTCTAGTTCCCTCTAACGCCTGAGGACAATTCCTTTGGCAGTTATTAAAGCGCCCATTAGGCACTTCATTTGATATTTGTCTGGTTTCGGATGAGGGTGCCAGTTCTCATTTGTGTCCACCTCTAGCACCATAAATTTGGGTGCGAATGTAAGGCCTGGGAATGCAACTCCTTATAGATGGCTTGGACTGAGCCTCAGTATTCCGGGTTTGCAGCAGGACCAGAGGATTGAGATTGAGGTGTTCCACTGAGTCCCCACATCTCCAGCAGTTGTCTGAATTGAGAAGGCCCCACTTGTGTAAATGCATTGGGATTATAGATGTACGAAACTGGAAAATTTTGCCTAGCGAAATATTTTGCTAAATTCCCACATTATATGAAATTTTTCACCTAGGCAAAACGTAATTTCGCCTCTGATTTTGCTTTCGCGTAATGCAAAATTTCACCCTATTTCACCCAATTTCACTCCCGCTTAAGGCAAAATTTACCCATTATCCTGAATTTTGCCATTGTTTTCATTTTTGCCAGCAAAATTGCAATGCATTGTGGGTAGATAACTGAAATATCATGTGCAGGCTGTTTCCTGCACAGTATAGTATCTGTTGAGTTGGAGAGCAGTTCAATGTGGTGCATCACAGCCAATAAACCCTTCAAAAACCTCTTTATTTGTGATTTTTGAGAGTTAATTGCTACCAAAATCCCAATTTAGTTCCAAGTGCTGCTAGTGAACCTTTTTTTTTTGGTTTTGTATCTTTGGATAATACTTACTTAAACTTAGGTAGTGTTGTTTTAGTTTTCTCTGAGTCTGTGTCTGCGTCTGCGAGGGAGTTGAGTGGGTGAGGGTCCACCGTGGGGTATGTGTGTGTGTGTGTGTGTGTGTGTGTGTGTATGTGAAATTAGAGCAGGCTACTTCCCAATATTTGACAGATTTCTCACATGTTGTGAGTGAGTTTCTGTAATTTCTTTTAAGTCTTAATATTTTTGTTGGTGTACTACTTATTTGTTATATTTTTCTTACATATTGACCCTTTTTGGGGTAACTTTATCTGAACAGTTATTCATTCTGAGTAGTTCTATTCCTGTTTCCCTTTGCTTAATCACTTTCATGATTTATTTTTTTATTTAAAGTATTCGTGTACATTGACCACGTGACTCATCCATACGCAGGTGCACTCCATTGTTGAATTGCTCACGGAAATTAAAATTGTGATCTAGCCTCTGCATTGCAGCATGCCTGTTTTTCTATTTAATTTGATTACGATATTAACCCTTTTCTCCCTGTTACATCACTGTCATTTACTATCTGACCCTACTATATAAAAAACAACATCATTTTCAAGAGAGTGGTAGTCCCTGTATGAGTGTTGGAGGTGACTTAGTTTGTTCATTTCAAATCTTGTTGTTCCTTCCATTTGATATATCTGTAAGTCAAAACTGTATTCAGTAAGTACTAATAACACATTTCAGTACTTGCCTTATCCAGACACCACTTACTCAGACCGTAGTTCATATTTTGACTGTGGGGGGTTCTGTGTGGTTGTTTTCCAGTTTAATTTTTGTGAACCTACCAGTACCTACCTGGTTATTATCAAGTTGTTTAGTAATAATCGTTCCATTTAAAAATTGACATTTGATTAAGAACTACTTAAGTACATCCTTCTTGTGGGGGTGTTCTCTGTCAGTTTTGTTTTGAAAGTCTCTTACTTTTGTTCTCCTGTTACCCCACATTACTTAACTCGTGTTTTTGTCTTTTGAAAAAAAAAATAGTGTTTTCACACTCAAATAGGCTGCAGTAGCAGTTGTAGGTAGTTATATATTCTACACTGCAGCTACCTGTTCTGATTTCTGTTTGCCCTTTGTAGATAGTACTGCAGGTGTTAAAGGGTACCTAAACAAGCAGTTTTTTAAAACTGCAAACTCCAAAATCTGGCTTCATAGTGAGGTAAAGTAAAGGCTGCTGTTTACATTTATGCTAAAACTGCATTTATGTAAATAACATAAATGCAGTTTCATAGCTTTTGGAAAACATAAACATCAGCCTTTCACTTTCAAAAAACAGCCTTGGTTTCTCCCTAAGATGTCGGCCAAGTGTGTTAAGTGATGAGTCATGATGACATCATCGGAGCAAGACACAGAGACCCAAATATATTTCTATAGTGCTAACTAGCTCTTTTTTCCCTCTTTGTTTTGAATTGTTGTACCAGAATGATCAACACCATGTATTAACTCGTGGATTATTTTGAGCAGTATATGTTAGGCTATGATTTTGTTCATTTTTTTTACTTTATTTTGCGGAAAATGTTTTGCAATCCAGCTGACTTTTTGTTTGGCAAACTGCATTACGATATAGCACTTCAAATACCTGATGATCTAGTGATTATGTGATGCACTAAATTTTGTTTTCTGTTAACCAGGAGAGACACACTAAGCTGAAAGCTTGTTTACAGGTGTGGCCTGGGAGCACAAGGAAGTTTAGTGACTTGCTCAGGGTCACACAGTAAAGTACCGGTCTGATTCAGTTCCAAAGCCCATGCTCTCTTGTTAATCCACAAATAAGGCTTTCTTTTTCCATGTGAACCCCCTGCACCTAGCCTGCCTTCTGTTGAACACCCCACCATCCATACCCTGTCCCTAGCACTGCCTGGGGCTGCATATGTGCTTACAGTCTCATGAAGAGAATTATCACACCTCAGATTGTAATCTTGTACCTCAGAGACTTGTGCACACCTGTACTGATATGCATCATCAGCTGGCACTGTTAAACAATGTCTCCCAAATCACTCTCCAGTCCACATTCTCAGTGTTTGACTTCTGCTCCCATAGTAAATATTGAGTGGATCACCACCTTCTGCACAGTGAAGGTAGTATGTACAGTTCCCTTGCTGTGTTTTTTTCCCACCTCATTAGCCAACAACTAGGTCTTCCTGGAGGGCCAAGCAATAAGCATCATGGCCCACCAGAAAAACTGCTGTTCATGTCCTCATAAGGGCTGCACTTACAATGGATAACAATATTATTAGCAGGAGAGGCATACTAATACCTTAATAGAATCCACCCGACTTCCAGTGTCAGTCTACTCCTTTACCTGTGATCTGCAGAACCCCACAGTACAGTTCCCAGCAATTCTTCTCCAGTACTTTTCTGTGCTCTACTCCACAATGCGAGATGGCTGGCTATCACACTTTCAAGTCTTGAATGAGCTATACACAACTCCCTCAATACTGTCCTAACAAACGTCAACATCCCCCCACCCGAGGGTAATCTCCCTACACTGAATTCAAGTAACAATTTAGGTGCAGCTCTGCCACTCTGAGTATTTGTCTTCGCTGGCTATTCTATTGATATGTTAAAATAAAACAGGGACTATATTACTTGCATTCATGATGCAGAAGGGTGATGAGCTCACCAGTTTTCGGTGTGAGGAGGAACAGTGAAGAATGAATACCAGAGGGTGACTGAGAAGGCCACTCTTGCAAGGTACTGCTATATTCAGGGAAGGGGGAAAGACAGAAGGAGAGAAATATGAGCAGATTACTCTGAGAAATAAGATGTGGGGCTGCCAGCACCTTGATCACTACCTGGCCCCGTTGTCCTGGCCAACATTCTCCTTCCCATAAAACCAGTTCAGGCAATTGTCCAAGGCTGTGTGTGGATATTAATGTATGAAACGGCTGCCACTACATGTTCAGTCACTTTACTACCAGTCTAGTATTGCTTGTAAAGCACTTTGGGATGCAATGTGTATGAAAAACCACTATATAAATGCTGATTCTTCTTCTTATTAGTACTATTATTATTTCCAGTGGAAAAAGAAGACAAGAAAAACATATTTGCATTTTGAGAAAGTATGAACTGTAACATTGGACTGCACAAGAACTTTGCTACAAAAAAGTGGTGGCTCTAGGGGGTGATGAAGGGTATGACTGCACCCCCCCACATAGTAATGTACTTGCTTGCTGCTTCTGCTGCATTTCACTTTGTTGAAGAAGTCTGATTTATTCATTGTATAAATGTTTACATTCAAACTATGAATTACATTTGTAGGTTCTGTCAAAAACATACAAGAAAAGAATAATAACAGAAAATATAAAGGTTTAATTAAAATGTTTATAAGTGCATATTAATCAGGCACACCACCCCAGCACCCCTATTGTAGCATCCTGGATCTTCCATAACCACTAGACCACCAGGTTATTCAAGATTGGTACTGCACTGTGGTTTGCCACAGAGAAAGTCGGTTGGATTAAAACACAATTTCAGCATGTTAATGTAAACAAAATGAACAGAACCATAGCCTAACATGTGTATTATACAAAATAATGCACATGGTTTTGACCATTTGGGTGAAATAATTATATACAAAGTGAAAAAGAACTAGTTAGCACTAAAGAGAGTCATATATCTCTCTGACTTTGGCTCCAATGATGTCATCACATAACACATTTGGCGGCCATTTTAGGAAGCAGGTAAGACAGTTGTTTTGAAATTGGAAGGCTGATTTTACAATTTTCAAATGCTCTGGAACCACATTTAGGTAAGTTATATAAATGTAGTTTTAGCATTAATGAATACAGCTGCCTTTCCTTTAGTTACCTACGGAGTCAGATTTTTGAATAGTTTGTTGTCAAAATGTTGTTTAGGTATCCTTTAAATCACACTTATTTAATAGAAATACATAATAATATACTTCCAGAGGAAGCCAAATGGAACAAGCATATAAATATGCCTGCCAAGAGACATTCAACTTCAAGTAAAGGTGCCAGGGTGGGAGGTGGCTCAAAGAAGCCTATTGGAATAAACAAATCAATTTCTCAATCAGTGCCCTCTGTGGGCTCCGCTGCTGCTGCAGCAGCTAGTAGCAGCAACATCGAAGTTAGAAGTGGCTTCAAGTCTGTCACTCATTTTTTTACTGCCCAATCAGTAGCTAGTATGCTTGTTGGGGATGATACTGGGAATAAGGGAGACACTCACATCAGTGGAGGCACAGAGGTCCAGGAGGAGGTTGAAAACTTTGCCAGTGTGACTGTTGTGTCTGCTCAAGGAGGAGCTAATGGTGGTGAGGGTGATAGTCTCCAGCTTCAGTCTGTTACTCCTGGAGAAGGAGATAAGGAAAGTCACCCCCCCCCCACAGTGCGGAGATGCCAGAAAAGGGAAAAGTTTTTCTTGAAGTAGACATTGATAGGGAGGAGGAGGATATAATATGTTTTGGTACAGATGATGATGAGGTGTTGGATCCCTGTGGGAGCCAGAGGTGAAAAAGATGAAGGGTGATGATGGAGCCCATTTAGATGACAAGACTGAGGGTGAGGATATCAGCAAGCCTACAACAAGCAGTCCAGTCACCCCATCTCCCAAACGTAGCGTGGTAGAAATCATGCAAGCGGCACAAAAAGCAAAAACTTCCCCACCTTTGGCTCCGCTGTCCAAGTCAAAGTCCCATCTCAAATCTAGAGGTGCAAAGTCCCTAGTTTAGGATTTTTTTGTGCTTGATGTAGCTGATGACACCATGGTGATATGTCAACTGTGTCAAGCACATGTAAGTCATGGAAAAAAGGGCAGCCACATAGGCACTGGTGGCCAACACATGCACTTGAAAAGCAAACACCCATTATCCTGGCACCAACCCAAGAAAGATACCAGAGCTGTTAATGGGACTTCCCTTATCAAGCTTAATGTTAGTGACAGCAGTGCAATAGAGCAGGAGGAGGGAGGGTTGAGCTGATCGGTGGAGGAGGAGTGTGAAGAATCATTTTCTCTCTAGAGCAGTACCTGGCAATAAAAAAAAGAAGAAGCTAATTTGAGCATTTTTACAACTAGGTGCCCCCCCCCCCCACCACCACCATCATTACATGAAGCAATACTTACATCAGGGAATGGCTGTTAAACTGGAACACTTGACATGAACAGACTATGTCTGATGAGCAAAGCCAGCAGCCAGATTGGGAGGTAACAGACGCACCCCTGTTGCAAAATTCCTGAATATTGACAGGCCCATATAAAACATAGTTACTGTCAAAGTCTGACATCTCTGTACCGCAGTAACCACAAACTTAATACTTAACCATAACTACCAACCCCACACCAACCCTCAACCACCTCCCCCACCACCCACCCACCAAAAACCATCATAAATAAAGAAATACTTACCACCAGTTAATGAATTGCACACATATTGAAACAGCAGCAGCAGCAGCAGTGCACTTGGAATTAACATCACCTGAATTCCTGTAAGTTGAGAAAAGCAAAAATAATACAATTACAATCTGACTCAATCCAAGCTGCAGTCACCTATCCCTCCAAGTAATGAAAAATTCAATGCTTACCTTGTCCTTGTTCAATGTGAAATGTGGTGCATTCCAACATCCTGTATCCCAATCCTGGCATGCATGTCATGATGATGTAGTCCTCAGCACATTAGATAATATAAAATCAGTACAAACATATAAGAACTCAAGACGTCCCAACAGTTACCCACCGTCTCCCTTCTCTTGCACCCAAAAAAATAAATACAGACAGATACTTACATGTTCAGCAGCAGCATCAATCTATTATGTGAAGAGGATACCCATGAAGCACACAAAGCATTACTTCTCGTGGCAACTAGTCAGAGCAGCAGGCAGCAGCTAAAGGCGACAGCAGCAGCACACAAAATGTCATTCAATCCAAACTGACTTAAAACCACATAGTCAACAGAGCAAACCAGGGCAGCATCATTGCAAAAATGATAATTCCACAGTTCTCAATCAATTGAGACACCAGCAGCAGGAGGAATCAAGTCAAGTCAAGTCAAACTTTGTTTTTTTGTGCCTTTCCAAGCCAAGGCACTGTACATAAAGCCAATTACAATCAATATAAATAAAATTAAAACAGTAAATCAATTTATCCATATTCTGGAAAAGATAGGTTAAATAGATAAGTTTTTAGTTCAATTTTAAACCTATCAATGGTCAGGCATTCTCTCAACTGATGAGGTAGAGAATTCCACAGGGTTGGTGCCGAAAAAGGAAAAGCTCGGGAACCAGATGTCTTCAGTCGAACCTGGGAATCTCAGAATCCCTCATCTGTGGAACGAGGCGGAGGGGTAGGTACCAGGAGGTCTTGCAGGTAGCTGGGTCCCTGATCATGTGAGGCTTTAAAGGTTAGCAAGCCAACCTTAAAGGTGATCCACCACTGAACAGGCAGTCAGTGCAGTTCACGGAGCACTGGCGTAATATGACTGGTCCTGGAAGACCCAGTCAGAAGCCTGGCAGCCGCATTCTGCACCAGCTGCAAGCGGCGGATATCAACCCCTGGTAGCCCTAGGTAGAGGGAATTGCAGTAATCAAGATGGGTAGTGACAAAGACATGGACCAGAGTTGAAAGATCATCCTGGGGAACCAGGTGTTTCACCCGGGCGATATTTCTGAGATGATAAAAAGATGATTTAACGACAGCTAACACCTGAGGTCTTAGAGTCAAATCATCATCAAAAATAACACCCAGGTTTCGCACCTGGTCTGAGGTAGTGAGCTGTGCACCACCAAGCAACAAGCCTGATGGTTGTCCAGCCCCCAAACCTGCCCACAGATGACCTGGGTCCACTACCAACACTTCAGTCTTGTCTGGACTCAGTCTTAACCAGCTAGAACTCATCCAAGTTCTGATCTCAGTAAGGCAGTTATTAAGCATGGAAAGTGCATCGTTCTTACTGGGCAGAAAGGACATATACAGCTGAGTGTCATCTGCATAGCAGTGAAAACTCAGACTGTATCGCCTGATGATATCTCCGAATGGCAGCATGTACACTGCAAACAACAAGGGGGCCAAAATGGAGCCCTGCAGCACCCCACATGGCAGGGAGTGAGAACCAGAGGAATAAATTCCAGTGACAACTCTCTGAGACCTGCCTGTGAGGAATGAGTGGAACCATTTGAGGACTGTACCAGACAGCCCACAGAAGAGTTGCAGGCGCCTCAGTAGCACACCATCATCTACAGTGTCAAATGCAGCAGAGAGAGATCAAGAAGGACCAGAATGGTACATGCCTTTCGATATCTAGCCATTAGGAAGTCATTCAATGCCCAGACAAGAGCAGTCTCCGTGCTATGCTTCTTCCTGAAGCCAGATTGGAGTGAATCATAAACATTCTATGTTGTAAGATGATCATCCACTTGCAACACAACCACCTTTTCAATAACCTTAACAACAAATGGCAGGTTAGAGATAGGCTGGTAGTTAGCTAGACAGTCTGGGTCCAACGAGGATTTCTTAAGGAGCGGTCGAATGACCACCTCCTTGAGGGAGTCAGGAAAGACCCCACTATCCAAAGACTAACAGACAATTTCAGCTAGGATCGGGCAGATAACATCTACACATCCCATTAAGAGGGGTGTAGGTCCCAGATCCAAACTACAACTGGTTGGGTGCAGTGTTTGGATGGTCTTTACAATGTCCATGAATTCCGGCAGGCAGAAATCTGACCAGCAGACTGCGTGCCTGCCATCTCCTGTCGATCACTGCAATCCCTCATAGGAGAATCTGGACCAATACCAGACCTGATGTTGGCAACCTTATCTGCAAAAAATCAAGCAAACTCCTCACATCTTAGCTGAGAAAAAGCTCCTCTGGGCTGGAGACAGATTGGATTGCACAATCTGTCAACAGTCTGGAAAAGGTGAGCTGGTCGATTTTGCGCAGCAGAAATCTCCCTGAACAGGAATTCTGCCTTCTTATGGGTGATTTCTGATTGATAGCTATCATAATGTACCATCAACCTAAGCCTGTCAGCATCATGGCCGGACTTCCGCCAGGCTCTCTCCATCCTTCGGCCAACTCACCTCAACTCCTTCAAGGAGCCATCAAATCAAGTGCTCCTTGGGCGATGGGTAAGGATTCGAACACAAACAGGAGCAATCTTGTCCAGAGCATCTCCCACAGCCTTATTATAGGCTAGGACAAGACCATTTGGACTCATGCATTCGCCTGACAAGCCCGATAGGTCCAGCACCACCGATAGGTCAATGGGCTTAATCCCCCTTAAAGGGCAGTACTGAACCAACTCTGTAGGGGCAGACCTATTGGGGGGGCCCTGAAGCTTAACCTTATGGTGTGATGGTCAGACCAGCTGACTGGTTCCACCCCCAAATCAGCTATCTCCATACCCAAAAGGAAGATCAGATCCAACGAATGACCCCCTACATGGGTTGAGGAGGTAACTACCTGTGTAAGGCCCAGCGTTGTCATCAGCTGGAGGGGATTTTGACCAAAAGATGAGAGTTCATCGTCGACCAAGTCATTGAAGTCCCCCAGAACAATCCATCTGGGGGACGTCAACATCATGTCAACAATGAAGTCTGCTAACTCCTGCAGGAATTCTCCTCCATCTCCTGGTGGATGGTAGATGAGGAGGATCCTGCAGCCTACACCTTCTCCCAGGATATATTTGAAGGATCTGGTACTTCTCAATGGCACATTCTCAAGGCCCAGCTCAGTCTTAAACATAATGGCCACACCACCGCCCCTACGATCCAACCTTGGACAGTGTATCACCAAGAACCCGGCTGGAGTAGCGGAAGCCAATACAGGGCCTGCATTTTCATCCAGCCAGGTCTTGGTGATGCAAGCAAGATCAGTTGACCCAACAAGATCAGCTATAATAGCCATCTTGTTTTTAATAGATCTGGCATTGCATAACACCGCCAAGGCGGGAAGAGCCATCAGGGAAGACCTCGGCACCTGCCCGCTAATGTCGGAGCCCTTGGGTATGGGGACAAGACAAAGAAAACCTCTTTCCTGACTCCATTTCATCCAGGGCGTCTCCTGGACTCTACGATCCCAATCCGCCCTCCCCCCTCCTGTCCCCCACCAGGCCCAGATCTCCCCCTTCTTTTGCGCCCGTTAAGAATACCCAAGGCACGACACCTAAAATAGGTGTCAGATGATAATGGGGTGCATTCAAAGGGATGTAGTTCCCTGAGCCTGGTGGGGGAATAGTGCCTGATCGTCACTAAACCTCCCCAACACATTATAAAACACAAATAAAGAAAAACGAAAAACAAAAATCCAACCCATCCCAAATAATTAATCAATAACAATCCCAACCTACCCAGAGTTTAAAACCCTGGTCAACAATCAATGATTAAGACAAGCACAGCTCTAAATTAATTAAATTATTAATGTCCAATAAAGTATGGTATGATATCTTTGCTAAGTCGTTTAGAGTTGAATCAAGTGCAGCTTTAAGTGGCAGGACCATTTTGCAGAATGATTTATTTTTCTCAGCGTGGCAAACTGGCTTATGATGCATGTCCGGCAGGGGTAGCACCATGGTTAGGCCTGAAAACCACATTAAACGGTGCAGAAAACAGCAGATTTGGGTCCTTCGTGGATGTGAACCATATAACTACATCTCTGACACCTGATTTAGGTCTGAATGTACTGTGTATTTTTTTGGAAAACATTTCTGGACATGTACTGCCTGTGCTGCAGTCTCAGAAACAAGATGTGGCCTAAAAGCAATTGTAAACAGTGGCCAAAGCTGTATTTTAATGTCTGGGTGCTGGGGGGGAACACCATAAAACATTATGGCTCATACCAGATTTCTGTCTGAATTTGATGTAACATTTTTGGGTAAACATCTCTGGACTTGTTGGCCCTGTTTGGCATGATTAGCCCCGAGATTCTGGCTGGAATACTTGGCAAACGGGCCCAAAAACAGCTATTTAATGTCTGAGTGGTGGGAAGGGACCACATCACATCCTGACTCAGACCATATTTCAGTATCAATTTTATGTTCCATTTCTCTTGTCATATTTCTGGACATGTACAGCCTTTTCTGCGCTCTCAGAACAGAGATTCAGCATGAGATGACTTGTAAACAGTGGACCAAAGACCATGTTTTTGTTCGGGTGGTGGTTTGGGCACCATATAACAACATGACTTAGACCAGATTTCTATCTGAATTTAATGTACCATTTTTTAGGAAACATTTATGGACATGTACTGCCTGTGCTGCACTCGCAGAAACAAGATGTGGCCTTAAATCAGTTGTAAACAGTGGACCAAAGACCATCGTTTGGTCCAGGTGGGGGTTTGGGTGCCATAAAACATTATGGCTGAAATCTGATTTCAGTCTGAAGTTACAGTAACATTTTTTTGGAAACATTTCTGGACTTCTGGGCCATGTTACTCAGTGGCAACACCAAGATCAGGCATGAAACCATTGGTAAACAGTAGGCCAAACAATATGTTTTGGTCCGAGTGAAAGGCATGCAAGATGTAACAGCATATCCGACACCTGATTTCTGTCTAAATGTACTGTGCAGTTTCTTGGGAAACATTTCTGGACTTGTGTGGCATGTTAGGCAGTGGCAGCACCATGGTTAGGCCTGAAAAGCATTTTAAACGGAGCAGAAAACAACATATTTGGGTCCTCATGGTGGAAGTGAACCATGTATGCATGTCTGACACCTGATTTCTGTCTGAATGTACTGTGCAATTTTTTGAGAGACATTTCTGGACCTCTGGGTCATGTTAAGCAATGTCAACTTCATGATTAGGCCTTAACCCATTGGTAAACAGTGAGCCAAACAACATGTTTTGGTCCAGGTGGAAGGTGTGCAAAATATAACAGCATGTCTGACACCTGATTTAGGTCTTAATGTACTGTGCAATTTTTTGAGAAACATTGCTGGACATGTACTGCCTGTTCTGCACTCGCATAAACAAGATGTGGCCTAAAACCAATTGTAAACAGTGTCCGAAACAGCATTTTCGTGTCTGGGTGCTGGTGGGGGGCACCATAAAACAGCTTTGCTGAGGCCAGATTTCTGTCTAAATTTAATGTAAACATTTTTGGAAGCATTTCTTGACTTGAGGGCCCTGTTTGGCATGAGCAGAGACAAGATTCACTCTCACATAGCTTTGGAAAATATGTTTGTTCATAGTAACAAGTTCAAATACTTGACATTTGGGGATAGGATAGAAGGAAGAAACATAAAGAAAAATGGAGTAAGATAAAAGAAGAAAGGTACACAGTTTATGAGCATGGTACTACAACACGGGGACTGGGAGGTGAGGACTGGGGAGTCGGGGACATGCATGGTCTGGAGTACAAAGGAATTCATATAAGAGGAGATGGGAAAGGGAGTGGCATCGTGCATTGCTGCTGGGAGTGGGAGATGCTGTTTCTGTCTCCTCCAGCTCTGGGTGCTTCCTGCTGCTAGACCTGCTCCTGGTATGGCACCCCCTAGACTGGTGTCACTGAGCCTCAGTGCTGCTTCCTGCTGCTGTCTCTCGCTGTTTGGCAAGCCACTTTTCAGCATGGTGGTGGTGCTGCAGGTGGCTCCTTTGACCAGAAGTCCCAAAGTGGGACTCTGATTTCCCCCTTTTCACATTTTTGCCACAAAGGCTGAAGACAACCACACTTCTGTCATCTGCCTTCGTGGTAAAAAAATTACCTGGCTGATGACCTTTGGTTAGGGGGTGGGACACCAGCTGATGTCCCAGTGGGGGCCTCACCCTCTACATCATCCTTCTGCTCATGCTGGGGGTTGGTGGGAGCTACATGCTCCTCCTGCAGAGGGGGAGCATGGGCTCCGAGTCTGAGTGCAGGGTGGCAGTGTCAGAGGCACCATCCTGCTGCTGGGAAGGGGAAGCTACTCCTGCTGCTGACAGTGCTGTAGACAGGGGGTGAGGGGAACATGCTGATTCGGGGCCAACAACCAGAACCTGCTGCTGCTGGTGGGCAGAGGCTGGGGCCACATGCTCCTCCTGCATCACTTATTAATACTTGCCTGTTAAGGTGAACTTGATGTTCTCCCCTTCCACTCTCTCCAGCTCCAGAGTCAGACCCACTCTCTTCCATCATTATGTTTCTTTAAAAAAAGGTTTTTAAGAAACTGATAAAGAAAAATGGAAAAAAATGGGAGTGAAACACACAAACACACACACACTAAATATAAAGACAAAGAGAGAAAAATAGAACACAGGCAAAAGATATCCTTTGGTTATTTAAAGAAATAGAGGATGAACAGAAGTTCAACACACACACACACACACACACACACACACACACACACACACACAACACAAACTCTCACTCTCCCTCACAGCATTATATTTTTTTACTCTCTGTCTCTCTCTCTCTCACAGTCTGTGCTACTCTCTCTAGCCTAGAAACTGCAGGACAAGGATGTAGATTCAGTAGCTTCCTGTCTGAGTACAGGCACACATGTGACCTGTAGTCTGAGGTAGAGAACTAGTCATGTGACAAGCCTTTTCTTCCTAATTTCGCCTTAGTTAAACGATAAGGTGAAATCTACAGTCAGAAGCGAAATTTAAGGTGAAATTTCGCCTCACTATAAAGGCAAAATTTCGCCCCAAGGTCCTAATTTTGCAAACTGTTTTGCGAGGCGAAAATGGTGATTTTGCCTGAATTCTGCAGGCAAAATTACATTTTGCTACATCTCGAATTAGGATCCTATGCCATCTATGGAGGATCATGTGTTGTGTAAATAATTTTTTGGAGTCCTTGACCCTGAAGGCTTTGGACTTCCAACATTGGGTCCATTCCTGCATGATGACTGTGATTCCCAACTCTGTCTCCCAGTTCTTCTGGGTTGAGGTAGTGGGGTCTAGGCTTCAATTAAGGAGACATGTAAATGAAAATGCTTTTTGGTGGGTGTGTTCTTTATGCAGGAGGAGGCAGTGTATTTGGGATGGTTTGGGGATCTTATAATTGGGGCCTAGTATGGGCTGTAGAGCATGTCTAATTTGGAGGTATCTCCAATGATTATTTTGGGCAGGTCCAATTGTTCCTTCAGATGTTGGAAGGACATTAAGGTTCCATTGGATGTGGCTATTAGATGTTTTATGGAGGATATTCCTCAGTCTTACCAGTCCTTCCAATGGAGTGGTTTGCTTTGTATCAATATTCTACTGTTTCCCCAGAGCAGTAAGGGGGTGATTTTTCTCAAACTTCCACCCTCTAAACTTTGCTGCGCTCTGCCACTCCAGTTGGGAGTGTGCAATAGTGGGGTGTGATTTGAGGGAATTACAGTAGGTAATCTTTCAAAGCAAATGGCATGGATGAGGGGCTTTGCCTGAATGGATTCCTCACATTTGATCCAGGTGGTGGGATTGGGAGCCTTGCTGCTGGGTAGGAGGTAAATATACCATGTATGATGTCCAGGTATTTGATATGCCCTTGGGCCATGGGCAGGTTCCAAGGGAAGCCTGTTATCTGGGAGACTGATTTGTGGGAGGGGAGTAGGATGGACTTGGTGACATTGACCTTATAACCTGATAAAAGTTCTGTATTCCTGTATGAGGGTGAAAATAGCTGGGATAGATTCCTGTGGATTGGTTAGCACCAGGATTATGTCATCCATAAAAGCAAGGGCTATGTTTTCTTGCCCAAGCAAAACTCCTGTAATATTAAGGTGTTCATGAACTGTCTGGAGGATGAGTTCTAAGGCAAGGATAAAGATAATGGGGGAGGGGACAGCCATGCCATGTCCACCAAGTCAGGGGGAAGAGTGGGGATAGGAGGCTGTTAGTTACCACAGTGGCAGAGGCTCCGTTGTATAAAGTGATGATCCAGTAAGTAATGCCAGGGCCAAAGCCATATTGGTGAAAGAGGAAACCCCACTCCACCGGATCAAATTTTTTCCAGCATCTAGGGCAAGGCAAGGCAAGGCAATTTTATTTATATGGCACCCAATTCCAAAGTCTCTTGACAACTCACAATAAATGAAACAGATAAAATAACAATTAAATAAGAACACTAAGTTATTTAAGAGCAAGAATCCAGGCCAAGACTAAACTCCAGGAAACATACAGCTGGGTGTCATCAGCATAGCAATGAAATGCCAAGCTGTAGCATCTGATGATCCCACCCAACAGCAACACAACATGTACACAGTGAATAACACAGTGGGCAAGACTGTCTCCCAAGGCACAGCACAGCTGAATGCAGCACTGCTCGATGTAAAGTAGCTAAATGCAACTTCTTGTGTTCTTCTGGATATGTAGGACTCAAACAAGCACAATACTGTTCCCAAGAGTCTCACATAGTCTCTTAAGTGATTCAGCAACACCCCATGATCCACCATGTCAAATGATGAGTAGAGGTCAAGCAGTACAAGAATGGAACAACATTCACCATGCCTCACTAGGAGGAGAACATGGTGCACCCTGACTAAAACAGTCTCCATACTATGGCAAGGCCAGGAACCAGATTAGAAGGGCTCATTGATGTTGTGTTTCTCCAGGTGTTGTTCTAGTTGCACTGCCACCACCTTCTCGAGTGACTTCCCAAGGAAAGGAAGGTTTGAGACAGGTATGTAGTTGGAGAGATAATCAGGGTCCAGAGAAGCCTTCTTAGGGAGAGCTCTCACAATCCCCACCACAACTGGAATAAGCAAATCCCAGCACTCGAAGAGAAGTCTTTTTGGCCCAGGGTCCAATGCTCAGAATGTGGGATGCTATCCAGAAACCACTCAGGAGACAACATATGCTGAAACTGGCTCAAACTCAGCTACAGAAATGGAGTGCCTGTATCCCGTTAAGATCAGGTACTATCTGCTGATGACATGCTGCTTGGGGATATCCCAGCCTGGATGACAGACACCTTGCCCAGGAAGAACCGATAGAACTCCTCACACTTCTCCAGAGAAGAAGATTTACAGGAATGCAGCTAGACCAAATTTAGCAGTCTGGCCACAGTGTTCAAGAGTTGAGCCAGCTGGTTCTTCACAGCAGCAATCACCCATGACAGGAATGCTGACTTTTTCAGTGATTGCTCACCGATGCTCACCATAGTGAGTCTTTTGTACCAGTTTGTCCTCCTCCAAATGGGACCTTCTCCAACAACACTCCAACCTATTCCCCTTAGTGTTTAACCTCCACAGGTCCATACTGTACCAGGGTGACCTGAGGTGGGAGGCCAAGGGGCATACACAGAATGGTGCTTGGGAGTCAACACCAGTTGAGAGGGCAACATTATAACCCTCCACAGCTGCCTTAGCTCCCATCACACAAGCCATCTTCATACTCGAGATGTCCAATACCACGAGGATGCTCTGAGGCTCCAAGTTTTTAAAAGTGTGGTATCTGACCATCTCCACAGGGAAGGTTAAAAGGGGTGCCCTGCAGAGGAACTAAATAACATGATGATCTGACCAAATGACCAGATGAACCCTGACATCACTAATATCAAGACCCATTGAGAAGACCAGATCCAAGCCAGGGCCCTGATGGTGAGTACCAGAGGCAACCACCTGTATGAAGCCCAGGAATAACATCACCTGGAGGAACTGCATTCCAAATAGAGAAGTTTCATGATTGATTCAAGTGTTGAAGTCACCCAACATTAAAAGCTTGGATAACCCCACCACTACAAGTCATTTTTACCTGTCCTGTAGCTGAGGAGAAATTGCCCATTTCTAGTAGCACCCTGGCCACACTGCAGCTCTCTAGTGATCGTAGGAAAGGAACGCAGCCTTTTAGCTGCTCTCAAAAACACTTTTTACCTGCACAGCTAGCGAGAGGGGTCTGCCAAGATAATTTGCAGTTCTGGCCATACTGCAGCTCTAGTAAGCACCCAGCAAACGAGAAATCTGTCTCCTGGAAATTAATATGCAGTTTAAAGGATAAGCCCAAGTTTCAATTTGGTAATTAAGCAGCTCTCATTCGAAAGCAGGCCACGCGCTTCGCTGCTGCAGTATAGCCATATTTGCCATTGCAAACAATAAGAAATTCAACAGCGCGACCACGCCAGTTGTAGGGTCGCTGAGGTCATTAACCACACGGTCTCAAGGGCCCCCAGTGCCTCCATGACCTGGCAAATGAAATTCCAGACAAACAAATCTATTTCTCCCAAGTAATTGTTACAGTCTCATAGTCATAATTCCCTGTACCAATTATATTGTCTCTTACCTCCAAGGTTCAGTTACTCCTCCCACTGTTGCTTATAAAAACCCCTCTTTTTTCCACAGACGCTGGGACACGGGTCATGAGGGCCCCCAGGAAAGATGCCCAGCCCTCCCCTGCACATCTCGTCCACGGAACCCCCAAGCACCCAGATGCTGGGGCACGGGTCGTGAGGGCCCCCAGGAAAGATGCCCAGCCCTCCCCTGCACATCTCGTCCATGGAACCCCTCACTGAAGCACCCAGATGCTGGGACACGGGTCATGAGGGCCCCCAAGAAAGACACACAGCCCTCCCCTGCACATCTCGTCCATGGAACCCCTCTCTGAAGCACCCAGATGCTGGGACATGGGTCATGAGGGCCCCTAGGAAGATGCCCAGCCCTCCCCTGCACATCTCATCCACAAAACCCCCCCGAAGCACCCAGACCCTGGGACACGGGTTGTGTGGGCCCCCAGGAAAGATGCCCAGCCCTCCCCTGTACATCTCATCCATGGAACCCCCCCACGAAGCACCCAAGTATGAGAGTAAAATGGAGGCACAGAGCGGTTTTCTGGTGCCATTTTCAAACTGCCGACTGCATTTTTAAAGACAAACAGTGCTTCCAGTGCATTTCAGTGCTTGTGTGCTTCTGCCCCGCCAGCACTGCACACCAGCTCCCCACCACCGCCCTTGGTGAGCTCCTCCTTTTATAGGCTGATGTCACATGACTGAGTAAAACCTATCAGCCCATTTTTCCATTTGCAGCTTATCCGCTACCACCACCAGAGGGCACCAACATATTATCTCAGCCAAATAAAATACCTGTCCAGGATGTTGCTTCTCACTACCTTCATTTTCCTCTCTATGGCATCACAAACCACCTTGTCACCCTCCAACCTCTCAAATAGGGAACCCACACCAGCCCTGCCCCCTCAGCTAACCCCTCAGCCATACTATGTTGCCTCCTATCACATGCCTGCGCAAGACCTGGCTCACGTCCACTATGGGTTTATCAGTGCCACTATCCTGCCACCCTCACTTCATCTGGGGCCCTCAGTCTTACACACCTCAGCCCTCTGTCACCCACCTGTTTTCTGTCCTCGCCGCAACCCTACCGCATGCACAACCTATTCCAGGACAAAAACAAAGCATCTCTTTGCCCTTCTCCTGCTCCTGTCAGGGGACATAGAGGCTAACCCAGGCCCCAACACAACACATACCCACACCCCTTTCACTCTCCCCAAAGGCCTACGTACCTTAATACCTGCAGCCTGTTAACAAAAATCTCCCTACTATAACTAATCGCCTTAACTTTGCACCCCGACATCCTGATCATCTCAGAAACATGGCTAAAACCACATCATACTGATGCCGAAGTCTCCATACCAGGATACTCAATCATCAGGCATGACAGGTGAGGCAAAAAGAGAGGTGGAGGTATGGCAATGTACATCTCCAACAGTCGTCAGTTCACTATTATGGATATCCCCTCTCTCCCAGCAAACATCAACTCGATACTCATTAAACTATCACTTCCATATACCACCCCTGTATACATGGCAGGCTCACTACTCCCCCCCTACACCACTGATGATATCCTCTCATCTAACCACTTTACAGTCCCTAGCTGTAGGTGGGAGCTCCACGCCACGGTGATTATAACGCCAATTGGTTAGGGTGTCGATAAAGCCCACCTGAAGACCAAAATAAAGGCCCTGAACCTCACTCAACTCATAAAAGAGCCCACCAGACTCAACCACAAGACAAAAAACCCCTCCCTACTGGACTGGGCTCTCATCTCGCACCCACACAGAATTCTGAACACAGGCCTGCTTCCAGATTCTTTAAGTGATCATCACATGATTTACCTGATCAGGAAGGTACATAGCCCCTCAGCCCCCCAAAGATGCTGCGCACTAGGTCCTATAACTCCCTAGAGCTAGAATCTCTCCTGGCGGGCCTGGGATGTGTAAACTGGTCCTGCATCACCGAGGCATCCTCCATTGACAATGCCTATGATGCATTTCAAACCAGATTCTTAAAAGTATGGGACAAGCACGCTCCTCTGCGTACAAAAAGAGTTAGAGGGGCTCATCTCCCATGGATCATGGCTGACATAATCAGAAAATGCCACTACAGGGATCATGCCTGGAAAGCTTATAAGAAATTGGGCACCCAGGCCTCCCTTACTACCTACAGATCCCTTCGCAATGCTTGCACAAACATCATCCGCCAAGCCAAAAAGAGCTACTTCCTATCAACCTTTAGTAAAACTTTAACCATCCGATGGATTTCTGAAATCTCTCAAATCCCTGCCCCCCCCAACCCAACCCCACCCGAACACTATTAGCTCAGGGCACCCTCATCTTTACCCCATCTGCGTGGCAGTTTTTAACACCCATTTCGCCAGCTGCGCAGACAACCTTCTATCCTCCCTCAAGTACAAGCACATCCGGCCCCCTCCACCACCCCACCCCCTCAGGCCCCCCAGTCCAGCCATTCTCATTCCAACTAGTTTCCCCAGCAGAAGTCCTCCACAGCTCCCTATGGGCATTGAACCCAAAGGCAAATGCCCAACGTCCCTGGACGCCAAGATGCTATTCTTGTCAGTCCCTGCCATAGCTGCCCCCCTGGCCGCCCTTCTCAACCTCTCCTTTTCACTGGGCAAGTTACCAACAGCATGGGAAATGGCCACCGTTATACCCTTCCCAAAAGGCGGTGACCCCTCCTCCCCAGGTAATTACAGACCCATCTCCCTACTCCCTATTCTGGCCAAACTCCAGGAGTGACTTGTCCTGTCACAATTGACTCCGTACTTGGACGACTCCTCCTTTTTTACACCTTTCCAATCCGGCTTCCGCAAAACCCACTCAACCATCACCTCCCTACTACGAGTCTCTGGGGACATTCTTACCGGTATCGACAAAGGACATATCACCTCGGCCATTTTTATTGACCTAGCTAAGGCCTCTGATACCGTCTCTCACTCCCTACTCCTCTCCAAACTTACTGAAGCAGGGCTCGCACACTCAGCCATAGAGTGGTTCCAAGACTACCTAGTGGGCAGGAAGCAAGCTGTCAGACTTGCCTCACACACCTCAAACCCCCTTCCAGTCACATCTGGTGTCCCCCAAGGATCAGTCTTTGGACCATTACTCTTCTCCATTTTTCTAAACGACCTCCCCTCTGCATGCTTCCATTCTACCATCCAAATGTATGCGGACAATACAGTCTTGTATGCATCCGGCCCCTCAACTAGTAGTGTGGCATCTCTCCTTCAGGAGGATTTCTCTGCCATCCAGCACTGGTTCAGGTCAAACCAGTTGTTTCTAAACCCTTCAAACAAAGACTCTCCCTCCAAACCCCCTGTCACCCTTTCAAAACCTTGGAAGGGTCACCCCTGGCGCAATGCACTAGCTATAGATATCTAGGCATCTGGCTTGATCAGCACCTAGATTTTGCCTCTCACGTTGACTCCCTACACAAGAGGCTGCTCCCAAAACTGGGAGCACTATATTGAAACAAAAACTGCCTCCCCACACAAGCGAGGCACGCCATTGTCCAAAAAATGATACTTCCTGTACTCGACTATGGTGACATAGTATACACTAGTGCACCTGCGTCCACCCTGGCAAGCCTAGACACCCTATTCCACTCCTTCTGTAGTTTCATCCTTGACTGCCCACAATCCACTCACCACTGCACTTTATACAGCTCCCTAACCCTGCCATCCCTCCATGATCGTAGATTAATAAACTGCGCTAGGTTCGCTGCCAAATATTGGTCTCTCTTCCTGCCTCCCTACCTGGCAACTACCCTCTCCCAACAACCTCCTCCTGTGTACACCCTTAGAGGCATGGACCCTAGACTACTCCATGTCCCATATATGCGCACTACCAAAGGTCAGGCAGCTTTTAACTACAGAATCCCACAGATCTGGAACGCCCTACCTGCCCCCATAAGACACGCACAAAATCGCTATCATCGTACCTGACTACTCAAGGCACATTTCTCCTCCAGCTGCTCCTGCTAATTTAACAGTTTCTCTACTAAAATGTGTTGTAAAGTCGTATTTGATAATATATATCTATTCATTGTCTGTAACTTCCGGATTTATGGTTCCAGGAGTAAACTTTTCTGTATTCTAATACTATTGTAATGTACAAATTCTATGTTATGTACTGGGCCTCGGACCCCAGGTCACATCTGGAATCAAGCATTGTTGCTCAGTATGCCTTCCTAGTAAATCTCCTAAATAAATAAATAAACTGGCCAGCTAGTGAGAAACAAAATAGCTAAAGCTCTGCACAGGTTTTGCTAAGGCTGGACCTACTGTGGCTTACGAGGTGGATGGCTGGATTATGATGCCTTAGCAGGGTGTGTGGCTGTGTAGACAGGACCATCTTAGTGTTTTACTAGTGTGAAGGACAAAATTACAGTCAGTAGCCAGGGAGGCAGGTGACTCCTTGTTTGCATATTAGCACATTGCCGTGGCTGCCCAACATTAGCCATGTAGGAAAGCCTAAATGACCAATGAGGAGCTCTCTTCTTTTAGTAGTTTTCCCACCTTGATAACTGTATTGAGTCTGGTCACTGGTGACAGTTGGGTTGTTAGCAACTTCATAGTCACCATTTTTATAAGGTGGCAGCTTCATCCCAGCCACATACAGCTGTACCCTGACAGCATGGGTCAGTATCTGGCGGGCAATCATTTTTGAATGATAGTACTCGGAGCCTGTTTCATGGGTCACTATTAGTGTTGTGCAAAACTGGACAATTTCACCCAGTGAAATATTTCATGGAATTTGCACATTTCACAAAATATTCCCTGGGCAAAATGCAAAATTTCATCTGTGGACCAGACAAAATTTCACCCTCAAACCGGCGAAATTCACTGCTCTTGGGGTGCAATTTCACTACCCAAGGGCAAGATTTCAAAATGTTGCCACTATTGTAGATACAGTGGTATGTCTAACTTGGCAGCTGCAGATGGAGGACCTCAAAGAAAGATGGTTAGGGGCAGGAGGAGTCATAGTGTAGACAGACACAGGTGCTTCTGAGACTCCCTGGTGTCCCACAGTCACCCGAGTTATTTTTCCCTCCACAGCCATGATGACCTCAGCCACCAGTCTTCAAAAAAAAACCAAAAAAAATCCCCTCCCCTTCCTCAGAGGATGCCCAGCAGTTGGTTGGGTGACACATAAGGCTTTGATCTGTAGTAACTCTGACTTTGTAGCCCTTGCCTCTGTTTGCTGCTGATTGCTGTGCCACTGTTTGTTAAGTAAATACATTTTAGACAGTTTTTTTGTGTCTCCATTTTAGTCCCTGTGATGGTTGCTTTTTTTGATCTACTAGAAAATAATCATAAAGCATTTAATTATCTACCAAAGGATACAGCTTTCCCATGAATATGGTCTTTTCCAGTGGTGTGGGTAAATGATGGCACACCACTTGTCCTAACAAATCCATTGGTATTTTACAGTTTAGATGCCTTCGGTTGAGTTCTTGGAGCCTGTTGCCCAGTCTGGATGCTTGATGTTACTCCTGTTCAGGTCTGCCTGCTTTGGCATTGCTGTCACAATGTCCACCCAAGTTTGTGAGTCACTTGAGGTGCTTCAGGTGGTTGCAATGGGGAGAAGAGGTTGGACTCGGCTTGCTTTTTTGGGGGCTACTCATGGTCTCCAGTTCCTGCCATTTGGGAGTGGGTTCACCACCAATTTCAGAGCCATTAGATGAGGAGCCAGAGTCTTTGCTGCTGTCTTGTCGATTTGTAGGGGCAGTGAATGACATTCTTCTACCCCTAGATCATTTGGACCACATTGCTTGCCAATCCATGTCCTGCCCAATGTATTGGATACAGTGCCTTTGCTGCTGGTAGAGGTGCCTGAGAGTGTCTGCTGCTGCTGTTGGCAGAATCTGTGTCCTGGTGCTAGAGTTTGATGCCCATGCTTCTTTGGGTTATGTTGTCACTGGCCTGTGTTTGTGCAGGTACTGGAAGGTTTCCTCTGGACTCACACACGTATTGGAGACCCCATTTCTTGTCAGTTTTAGTTTAACAGGATAAGGAAGTTGATAGGGAATGCCCAGATCTTGAAAAGCTTTTTGTGTGGGAGTAAATTATTTTTTTCTGGCAGCCATTTTTATTTAATAATCATTAAAAATGAACACTCTACAGCCCTCTCATGGCAATGGGCCATGCTTTCAAGCCAAGCTGAGAATTATTTCTTTTTCTTTTTTATCAAAATGGAGCAGTTTACCTAGTATGGGTCTTGGGTGGTATCCTGCTTTCGGGGGGAAGGGGTGCCTGGGAGCAGTGTGCCTGCTTGATCTCCAGGGACAACTTCCAAGGGTAATCGAGAATCTTTAGGAGCTCTTGTTGGATAAAAGTAACCATGTGGCTGGCCCGGTGGTGCTGAGGGTAGAGGCACTGGACGACACACCTTGAGCCACGCCAGCGACCTGGGTTCGGGAATGAGCCCAGACTGTCGGGGGTTGGCAGGGGAAAGAGAAGGACTGAGCATCCAGAGGACAGCTCTCCTCTCTCGGGAAGGAGGGGGGTCATGGTTCGGTGTTTGACTTACCCCTGGTGGCAGCTTGAGGAACAGCAAGCATTGAACTGATGTTGAGGGATGGGGAGTGGTGATGTCTTGGTGTCTGGGTGCATGCCACTCCCCCATGAACAGGGAAAGTGCCCCGTAGAATCTGGGGAGATGGAACGTTGAGGTAGTCCTCTCATTGCCCCCACCTGCCTGACTCCATGGTCCCCAATGAAACCAGATTGTACGAGGTGTAACCCACCCCACCTCATCCCGCCCATGGGGGTAGAACCGAGGCTCCATGGGGGTCGACGGAGAAGTCAAGGTAAGGTGGCAAAGGTGGGGGACCGGACTCATTAACGCTTCTGATGATGCAGTGCCTGTGGGGGCAGGGGTGTAGAAAATAGTAATTAAAAAAAAAAGTAACCATGTCTGATTTTCTGGCCCCACAAGGATGCCCAGGAGTCTAATATAGTTTTGACGGCTCCTGTTCTCTGCATCCTCAGTGTGGTGTCACTGCAGGCATACCATTCTTTGTAATTCTTGTATGTGGGTATCACGTCTCAAGTCTTTTTCATCGATGTACGTGAGGTGAGTATCTGTATCTCATTGCTTATGCTTCACACTTTGAATTTTCTCACATACTGTAATTAAGTGACTACAGAATTGAAGCTGGCAATTTCAGTGAGAACTTGCTGCGGTATAGTTTTTTACAATTGTCCCATCTGTTTCTGAGAGTGAAGTTTGCTGAGCCACCACGGTGACTATCTTCCCAGGTTGTTGGGATGGGGTACTGACTTTGGATGGCATTATCTGCCAGTTTCCAATGGGTGAGACGGCTGTGACTTGTCATTTCCATTAGATAAGCACTCCCTCTAGTGAATACATTTTATATTTATTCTATTCAGCAGGTCTGGTGCTCAGATTATGACGGATATTTGAGATGGCAGAAGGATCTGTTAATCAAGTGGCTATCTCCTCGCATGGCTCATGCATGCACCCTTCCCTCCCGCAAGTATTTGTTTGTCACACCAGCTGTACTATCATATTTTGTATTGTATTGTGTTTTGGTGTTTACTGTTTGGACTCCTATTTTACCTTCTGATTGTGTATTTTCTCTGATGCCTGAGTCTTGGATGGGCATCTTATAATAAACATTTACTTCTGTACCTAACTACCTACCTATCCTTTGGGCAAAGAAATTATGCAGTATTGTATGACTAACAGTATAGTAGATATCTGTTCCATCTTCTCTATAATAACCTCCCCATGCTGGCCATAAGCCAGTTGTTGCTGCCCTAAGGCTGTGCAAAATTTAACTTCTGCTGGTGTGATTTTGGCAAAAGTTGGAATTTCACTCTCTCAAAATTTCAGAATGCACTTTGGCATCTTTCATGGAAATTCTGACTTTGAATGAGGGAATAAATGTATGAATTGTGGATTAGTATATTAAACTGTAGAAAAAATTCTGCAGACCAGATCACTGTCAGTGATTAGTTCTGCTGACATTTTTTCTGCAGTTTACTACATTAATCTGCAATTCATACATTCATTCCACAGTTCAATGAGTCAGTGAACTGTGAAATGAATGTATGAACTGTGGATTAATGAATTATACTGCAGTAAGATATTCTGCAGAACTAATCACTGAATTGTGGAATAATTAACATGTATTGAAGAATAATTCATTAAATTGCGGAATATAATTCCTCAGAACTGTCATTACACATTTCATGTGTATTATTTCACAGTTCAGCCAAAAAATTCTACAGAACAGGGCAAAAACACTCTGAACACATTTGGAAGATACCAATCTTGCCAATGGAGGAAGTTCAGAAAATTTCGTGAAATATAAAAAATTTCACAAAGGTTCCATGAAAGTGGAATTCACAACTTTTGCTCAGCTCTATGCTGCTCCCCACAACTAGGCTTTTTGACAATTACCCCTGGGCAACAGTGGGACTGTTCCACATTTTTTTCTGCAGTGATATAAATTGGCACCAACCCATATGCCAAATACTGCTAGATTTTCTATCAAGCTAGTTCAATTTTCCTTTATTAGCACTGTTGACTTGTATTACAGAATGAAACATTTCAACAAGTACAGCAGCTGGACAAATTGGAAAGACTATTTGACTAGTAGATTTTCCCTGTCTAAAGCCCTGCTGGGTACTAGCTAAACAACTTAATTTCAATCCTTGTTCTCAGCGGAGCAGAGTTATTGTAAATGCATTCAGTGAAAAAGGACACGCTGTGAGAAACCCCATTCACCCCGCCTATGGAAGACATACATGTCCTGAAAGCAGTAATGTGAACAGGGATATGCTGGAACTGGCACTCACCCACCTGCATGAGCTGCTAGTTAAATGTCTAAATTGTTTTACTGGCTTACATGAGTCGGTAATTAGCAGAACCCCCAAGAAGCAGCCAAAAGTGATTAATGGTATGCAATGACACTTTTCCATTTTGTTCTCCTCTCTCTGTCCTAATGGGAGAAAGTGCTGGTGAGTCGATCAGGAGTCAGGGGTTTGGGGGTCAGTCTTGTCTAATGCTTCTCCCTGTTACAGAGCCATACAGCTAGGAGAGCCAAAGAAACTTGAAACAACAATCATTTGTTGCTGTCTTCTTGTCCCCTCACCAAGCCCCTTGCATGCATGACTGTGATGCAGTGCTCCCTGAATCTGACACCACATGGCCACCCTCCTTCTCCCAACAGACAATGGACGGGATATCATGAAACACCAGTGAGAGTAAGAGTTTGGACTTGCTAGCTCTTGCCTGAAGTGTCATTTTACTTGAACTAGTCACCAGTTGCAACACATTAGGCCTGCTTGTTGTCATGCTGAGAAAGTGTACAAAGCAGCAAAATTAATTGCAGGATACTGGATTCACTGGACATTTTTTTTCCCTTGTGAGACCAGCCGCTGCACACAGCCACACCAATAGTGTGAATGGTAGAAGCCAGCTGAGTGTAAAGGGACTGGAGTCAGGTAATCTGGGCACTCAGTTTGATCGGGAAAGAGGAAGAGACTCTGATCGGGACTGTACTGTTGTATAAAGTAATATATTAACAGTTCAGTAATATAGAGATATAGCCTAGGCAGAAATTTGATATGATGTCAGCAGTGTAGCAGCACACTGGTTAGAGTGCAGAACACTTTTACATCAACTTGTTCTACAACAGAATTACTGGAGTGTGTGTGTGTGTGTGTGTGTGTGTGTGTGTGTGTGTGTGTGTGTGTGTGTCTTTGAGTGACTCACATAGCCTTACCAAGAGTGGCAGTGAGTGGTGCAGTGAGGGACTGAGGATGATACAGTGCAGAAATGCTGGGATTGAGGAGCATATGGGGAAGGTCAGTGGCATGTGGGGAACATGGAGAGGTCAGTGGCAGAGTCAGGGTGTAGGTAGGGGTTGGGGGAGTGCCCAGGGGTGGGGTGTAGCTGGTACATGGTCGCAGGAGGAGGTTGTTGAAACTTTGCTAGCACATCACTGAATGTGAATATCAGAATTAACACACTACCTCCATAGTTTACAGAACAGGTCTGGAAAGATGGAAACACAAGCATGGGCCCAGTACCCTTGATGACCTGTGTGAGCTAGGGAATGAGGTGTTCCTAGTGAGGCATGGTACTGTGATGAATGCCATAGGGACAATTAGGAGAATTATAGTTCTCTAAGTTGGGCTGAGGCAAAGTTCACAAAGTCTTTATGGGGAGGATGACAAACTAGGGGAGAAGGGTACAGCTGAACATTAACTTCCATATACAGTGCAGATTGCCAGGATGCAACACAATACTGCAACATTCTGCAGCAGTTAATGCAGGAAACAAGGCAATTTCAATGGCAGTTTATTCCTTTTGTCATGCAGTAACCTGAGACTCTGCCTTGTATCCTGGCAAGCTGCATGGTTATTATACTGGTGCAGTAGCACCAGTATAGAGTTGAGTAAGGTGTTCAATGTTAAATCCAATTTCTGTCCCTTAATAACTTTAGCAGCATTTGACAGAACAGCCTAAAATTTGGCATACATAGTCCAACTGGTGGATTCTCACAACATGAGAAGTGTTCTTATGGGATCTTGTGCTGTTTCTGAGATATAGTTTAAATTTTTGGAAACGTGCAGATTTTTTTTTCCTGAAGTTAATAAATGTTTTGTTTCCTCTCACCTACAGCCTAGACAGTACAGAATTATTTCACAAAACATTTAGGGTAGAAGTACCCTGTGCACAGGTAGTGCCTTTCAAAAGTTTCATAAAAATAAATAAAACGGTTCCAGAGTTATAAGGCTTTAAAGGTTTTTTTTCCAAGCATGTTCAGTAGGATTTTTGGATAACCCTCTGATATGAACCAAACATATTTGTTTATGAGAGCTTATACACTTAGGTGAGACAAATCGAAAATGGTTCTCACAAATTGAAATTTTTTTGGGGGGGGTTCGTGGCAGCCACCATCTTTTTTTTTTTTTTTTATTTGTTATACTAAATCGACAAAAACTTTTGGCTTTAGGGACAGATCCTTTTTTTCTGTACATCTTAATAAGGCTTCACCATTTAGGTGATCAGAATTACAACCTTCGAGCTAAAAGCTCAACTACAAAGAATCCTCATCAAAAGGGTGGGGAGTACAATCAGGATAGGTAAAATAGGGCAGCAATGAAGGAATTGTCAGATAAAATAATAGAACATAGTAATCTCTAAAAATATAAGGCAAGTCATAACACAAGATAATCATAGGCAGGTTTTACATAGCCATTGTATAAGTGTAGGAAAACAGAGGGATACAATCCCCATGCCAGCAAAGGTAAGAAGGTGCACTAGTCAGAGCAAAGAGAATAACTTTAGCCAACAAGAGTACAACATGAGTGATTAGCACAAGGGCTGTACATCAATGTGAGTATCATGACCAGTACAGTCATGTGAAATAATCCAGAAGGAGGCAGGTCTAGTTGGGGAGAGGTATGGCTGGAAGGTAGAGTTGAGGCATTAAGGGGCACCTTCGCTGACAAGAAATGGGAGCAGAGGGAGTAAGGGCAGCTAGGGGGAGGGAGTATGGCCCTTGAAATGGCACAGGAGCAGTGGTAGTACTGTCTGGAGGTTGGGCATATAGGGTAGTTGGAGGATCCTCATGGTTCTGAGAGGTAGCAGGGGGTGGTCAAAGGCATTGCCCAGGAGCAGCAGGGGCTACCAACAGTAGGGTCAGTTGCGATAGTAGCAGCATACTGGAGGGGAGATAGTATTCCAAAGTTCAGACTTAAAGGATCCAATACGAGGGACACTAGTGGTGGAGGGGGGGAGCTCATTTAACCAGGTGGGAGCTCTTACCACGGAGACTTGATTCCCCAGGGTGGTTCTTCTGAACAGGACTACTAGGGCATGTTTAGCGACACTTCTTGTAGCATGTTCAGAGGGCGCAGGGAGGAGTAAAGCTTGTATTGAGGGAGGAGCAAGTCCAAGGAGGGCCTTATTCCCTAGCAGGCAGGATTGAAGCTTGATGTGATCAGAAAGGGAAGCCATTTAGTTTTGATGTATAGGTTGCATGTATGTGTTAGGCAATCAGCACCTAAAACAAATCTGCAGGCTTTATTGAGGGTTGCATGGATTCTGAGTAGGCTCGTGTCAGAGGCCAAGTGATAGATCACATTTCCATAGTACAGGATTGGTAGTACTGTACCAGTAATCACCAAGAGCCTAGCTTCTAGAGTGAGGCAGAATCAGAGCCTATGAAGGGCCTCTAGTTTCCTGTTGACTACAGTAGTGATATTGCGGATGTGTTCATCAAATGACAGGGACTTGTCTATTGTGATTCCAAGGTAGTGGAAGGAGGACACCTGCTCCAGGGTGGATCTAGGGTTATAGAAAATTGAGAGTGGTCCAGTAGATCTCCTTTTTTGGCACCCTGCAAAGAACATTACCTTGTTTTTTTTTAGCTGTTAAGCACTAGCATGCTATCTCTGAGCCAGTCCCATAGGACATCAAAGCTGTGCTGTAACTACCTACTGAAAGCTTCCTGTTTGGTGTTTCAGGAGAAAATGGCCATGTCATCCACATAAAGCAGGACCCTGGAAGTGGGGCAGGCATCAGGGAGGTCATTCAAAAGAGGCTGAACAAAAGTGGGCTCAAAATAGAACCTTGGGGGACCCCTACTGTGACATTACAGGTGTCAGAGATGGCACTGCTGATTTTAACTTTCTGAGACCATCCACACAGGTAGCTTGAAAACCACCCAACCATGGCGGGGGACAGCCCCAGGCAACTTAGCCCATAAAGCAGTAGTTGATGATCCACCAGGTTGAAGGACTTGGTTAGGTCTATAAAGATAGCCCCAACCAAATGGTCCTGGTCAAGAGCCTCATGTACATAGCCAACAAAGTCAACTAGTGCAGTACTGGTGCTATGCAGCTTGTGGAATCCGTGTTGTTGAGGGGAGAGAAGGTTATACTTGTGTAGATACTCCATGATTTGATCAGCAATGATTCTTCCCATTGCTTTAGAGAGTGGTGATAAGATGGCGATTGGTCTGTAATTGGATGCTAGAGACCAATCACCTCCTTTATGCACAGGAGTGACCAGAGCAGTTTTCAAGATAGAGAGTAAGGTGGTCAGACACAAGAACAGGATGAACAACTTTGTGATGGGAACGATGACCTCAGGAAGAGCGATAGATATCAGTTTCATATCTATCCTGTCACCACCAAGCCTTGTTTTTCCCAGGACCCTGTTGAGGTATGTTCTTGTTTCCTTGGTGGTTACCTGATGAAAGTAGACGGTGGGGCAGGTCTTAGTGTGGGGGGGGCAGTCGAGTGATCATCGGTCCATGTATCACTGGGATAATGGAATGGTCTGTGGGGTAGGACTGAGCTGTAGTCCGAAAAGGCCGTATTAAAGTCATTAGCCATTTTGGCTTCATCAAGGATGACCTTGTTATTGTGGTGGAGCATAGATGGGAGAACCTGCCACTAGTTCCAATGAGGTTCTTAAGTGAGGCCCAGAATTTCTTCCCATCTCCCCAGCATTGTGACTGCCAGTTCTTGAGATACATGGCCTTGGCTTGTCTGATTGCCCAGGTGCACTTGTTCTGGGCCGCTTTATGCTTCCACTGGAGTCCCTGTTTCCCTTGCTCGATGCCAGTGGAGATCTCGTTGCCACATCATGCCAGTTAGTTGTGGGGTTACCCAGTCCATGCTACCTCCTTTGATCATCTTCTTGCAGTAGGATGTAAACTTGTCTGCCGCAGTGTTGAAGTGATTGATGAAGAGCTGCAATAGAGGGGCAAGAATCAAGGAAACTCCAGTCTATCCCTTTAAGGTGATTTCTGAAGCAGCTGATTGGGCTGTTCTTAATTACTCTGTTCCTCACCAATCTTGGGGGAAGCTTGGTCAGTTTTGTTGACCACTCACATTGGACTGGCAAGTGGTCACTGAGGGTGTCAGATAGAACCTTTACATTCTTTAGCCTTTCAGAGTGTGTTGTTAGTATCCAATCGATCAGGATGCTGGTGCCCATGAGGTAGTTTGTCCAGGTGGTGCTTGTGACCATCTGCATTAGGTACAGTCTTGAGACTAGGTTCTGTGTGTGGTGCTAAAGCTGGCCAACCAGTTGGAGTTAAAATCTCCAAGGACAATGGTTTCCTTGTTTTGGTTAGCCTAGGTGTAGAAGCTGGTGAAGGTTTCTAACCCAGCCTGCTGCTGTACTGGTGGGATATAGACTACCATAATGGTTAGTTCTGTGCACCCTTTAACTCTCATGATTTTTACAGCTAAGCATGCACAGTCCTTGCTGGTGCCAGTCAACTCGACTGAGTGGCATTGCAGGTGGCAGCGTGCATAGACTAAGCACCCACTACCTCTTTCAGCAGAGCGGTCCACCCTGTATATATTGTAGCCTGGTATGGATACTACTGAGTCGGGTGTACACGCAGAGAGCCATGTCTCAATTACTGCAAAGACATCAGGCTGAGTTTGGGCCACCCATGCCTTAAACTGAGTAAAATTGGCTAGGAGGTTTCCAATGTTTATGGACACCATCCTCAGTTGCCCAGTATGTGTTTGGGTCTGGGTATGGCTTGTCTGAGGGCCAGGGTTAGGGTGGCTGTTACCTGACAACAGCAGTAGAAGGATGAGTTTTCTGCAGATTTTTAGGAAAAGATGCCTAGCCTTTAACCTCCACTGAGTCAGCTAGAGGCACTTAGTAGGTGGTGTACCCACCTCAAATTGTGGGCTAGGAAGTAGCCATATGGCTGGGATGGAGGGCTATTTGTTACCCAAGGGCAAGGGTGGATGCTGCAAGGACAGGCTTGGGGAACACTGAGCTGTCAGTTTCCCACTATGCTGACTTTCCCAGATGTGTGGTAGAATTGCTTTGGTATGGGGGGGGGGTTGGCTGGTGTTTTTGTACTGAGGAACACAACAGGAGTAGGAGCAAGTGAAGAAGGATCCCTCTCATTAAGAGGAGTATGCACAATTTAGGTTCCATAGAGTATGAGCCTTCCAGCACCCCCTTACTACGTGAGATCTGAATTAAACAGGTGGGGGGGCAAGGTGCACTATCACTAAGGAGAGAGCACTAAAGTACTGTGAAATTGTGCTCTGCCAAATAGTGGTAAACACTTGAGCACTGGGGTTCCTACTTATGCAGAGTGCACTTTCAATGAGAAAAGAGCACTAGAGTACTAGAGAATTGGGAAATGCCAGCTAGCGACGAACACCTGAGCACTTGTGAAGTGTGCCTGGTGCAATGTAGGTTGTCAGACAATAGGAGGACACTCCTTGTGGCTCTTTTCTACCTGTATAGGCAGGTATGAGGGAGGGCTGCTGACAGAGTATGTACACTCAGTAAGGATTAGCTGTTACTTTAAGAGGCGGTCAATCAGATTAGGGGAGGCACCAGAAGAGAGCATTTAATAGAGGTTAGGGCCAGGATGGGTGGGCAGGAAAAAGTATTCCCGGAGATAGACACAGCAAACTGAGCTTGCTCTGCTACCTCAGAATAGTAGGCGGAGAAGCAAAGTCCTGTTTAAAAATCTGCTGTAGCAGTTTGAAAATGGTGCCTAAAATCTCCTGGTTTAAATCTGATGCAGCAGTTTGAAAGTGGAGCCTGGGAAAGAGAAGGGAACCAATTTGGGGCTGCTTCTCAGACTTTTTGCCAGTGTGCTAGCAGCTTATGAAGCCAGTCTCCTCGGAGTAGAACTTTGTATCAGTCCTGAGGATGGGCGGGTGGGCTTAGGTTAGGTGCTGGTGGCTGGTGGAGAGCGGGGCTGGAGCTGCATGCCATGGGTCACCCCATCTGGATGAGGACAGTCCTGCAAGGAAAGAGGACAGGGAGAAGTCAGGGATAGGAACTTATTTGCACCTGGCTTAATTGATGGGAGTGCCCAGAGGATAGCTCAAAAGGTTTGGGAGTGAGTGAGTGAGAGAAGTGGAGGTGGATGGAGAGGCAGGGGAACAAAGAAACAACAGGGGACATCTGGAGTTTGGCACCGGGGTTATGGGGGGGGGCAGAGTGTTGTGAAATTGAGGAACGCCTAGAGAGTTTTGGGTTGGTGATCCAGGGAGAGAGGAAAAGACAAAAGCAAACCAAGGCAAGAGAGTGAAGGGAGGAGTAAGGGCTGGTATGGACAGAAGAGAGTGGTCAGGTGCAATTGAGCATGGATGGGAGCAGAAGATTGGCTACGAAGTAAGATTTAGTAGAGGTTCAGATTAGGCAGGTACTAAGCTAAGCTAGACAAAGTCTATAACAGAGCTGCAGCTCCGTATCTAGAGCTGAAAATTAGCTACCTACACCCCTAGTTCAAAAATAAATTCTAGCCCAGAACAAATGCAGTCCAAACAGTTCAAATTTAAATTCTGCAGCACTTCAATGTGGTAGACATCATTTGTAATAAAATCAAATTACATGACTGAGCATTAACGTAAGTAAGGCAGACTGTTGTGCGGTTGTAGCTTGAATGAATTCAGATTCAGCTGCAAGAGTTAAACGGGTTTGAGTCTACACACTCTCAGTTAATTTGGCAGCTAAATAATGAGCGATTTACTGAACAAATTAAATTATTCCTGGAGAGAGACACAGCAAACAGAGCCTGCTCTGCTACCTCAGAATAGTAGGCGGAGAAGCAAAGTCCTGTTTAAAAATCTACTGAAAGCATTTTGAAAATGGCACCTAAAAAGTCCTGGTTTAAATCTGCTTCTCAGCCTTTTTGCCAGTGTGCTTGCAGCTTATGAAGCCAGTCTTCTCGGAGTGGAACTTCGTACCTGTCCTGAGGATAGGCCGGTGGAGAGTAGGGCCGGAGCTCCATGTCATGCATCACCCAGTCTGTATGAGGACAGACCTGGAAGGAAAGACATGATACATGAGTGCAAGTACAATACAATCAATCTGGTAATTTAACTTCTAAAATACAAACAAACTACCTTGGAGTACACCAAGGATGCATTTTAGCTCCCATACTGTTTAATGTATTTATAAATTCAATAACTGAACAGCTATACTGTCCTGAATTCCATTTTCCTAAAGTATTTAATAGAAAAGTAAGTGTTTTAGTAACACTGAAGATATTGTTCTGTTTTCTGCATCACTGATTGGACTACAAAAAAATTAGATCTTTTCCATAAGTTGTGCAATGAAAATAATCTTCTTATAAACAGGGATAAAACTAAACTGATTGCTTTTGGGAATAGAAGCAAAAAGATACCAAGGCTATATTGTAATATTTTTAGAAAGGGGACCTCCCCACAATTACCTATGGAAATTATCTTGAACAAAATATATTGCCATGTCTTATCAGTGCCAAATTCAGTTCCCGCAGAGGTATTAAGCATTGAACTAGTCCAGTTCCCCTTGTTTTCTTTGATACGCGAAAGAATCTTAACTGTTTTGTTGGGCCTCTTTCTCCTAGAAGAGGAACAATTACCCATACAATGTATAGAGGAACAGATTAAATATGCCCAAATGATTTTATT
Organism: Neoceratodus forsteri; assembly: GCA_016271365.2. Classification (NCBI taxonomy): domain Eukaryota; kingdom Metazoa; phylum Chordata; order Ceratodontiformes; family Ceratodontidae; genus Neoceratodus; species Neoceratodus forsteri. The sequence goes on along the minus strand of CM057450.1, from coordinate 847,013,966 downwards.
TTTCCATCCATTAAACTAATTAAAGATCATCTGTTCCCCCAGGGCCTGGGAAATCTCCTACTTGAAATTTATCTTAGGCCTAAAAATGAAATTGTTAACCAAATAAAGATAAGGATTCGGGATTCTGCAATTGACCAAGATTTTTCATGATTTTCTTCTTTGAAATATTATAAATGGTATAGTCAACTTAAATCACATCATCATCATCTCAAACTTTATTTGAATCATTTATCTAACCCACATCAATGAAAAGTAACTGCTAGGTTCAGACTGGAACTTTATGAAGCCAATTACAGTATACACATTACAGACAAAAACATCCTGGAATAACTACAGCATTCTGTAAATGTGGTTCTGAAATCGATGATGACCAAAAACATGTGACTCTCTTGTGTCCATTGTACCACAGTAAAAGAAGCTACTGGGGGGGTCCTATTTTGCCCAATTTCAGTCTTCCCCCTGACCAAATAATTTGTATGTTGTATAATACATATCTATCTATCTTTCTTTATAGCTAGCTAGCTATCTTTCTATCTATCTATCTATCTATCTATCTATCTATCTATCTATCTATCTATCTATCTAGCTAGCTAGCTATCTACCTATCCATTTATGTGCATCTGTCTATCCATCTGTCTGTTTGTCTGTCTAGCTAGCTAGCTATCCAGCTATCTAGCTACAGTACTTTATCTGTCTAATTAATATGTCTTAACTGGACTGGGGTGCTCACCTGTGGCACCACTGATTTCTTCCCCATCCTCTCCAAGTATCTCATCTCCTCTTCCTAATATTTATTTATTTTATTTAATTTATATAAAATGTATACTAGAGTGTCCTGCCCGGTACAACTTCTGTTCTCCTCCCTCCCCTCCAGGTTGTTTGCCCCTTCCCCTAATATAAGTGGTGGCACTGGTATTCCCACACCTGGTGCCTCCAAGCAGTAGCCTGACACTGGGGTGCCATCTTTTGTTGAGCTTTTTTTTATTTTTAATAGTTAAACTTGTAACAGAGAAAATGGTCCATTGCTGCTCTGACCCCCCAGACCCTCACTGACCCCACCCAACCTAAATCCACACACCCTATATGCTGCCTCTTACATGTCCCATGATGTAGATCTACTCCCCAATCAATAAAATGTCTTGCTGCTGGAACAAGCACCTTGAGGTGACCCATTTAGCTTGATTCAGCATTTCCTTTTTTGGAAAAGGATCCCAAAATATGAATTTGAGACACCCCAAAAATTCTTAGTGAGGCTTGCTTTATGAAACCATTTTCTTGTTTCATGGGGCTCACAAAAAAAGAATACAGCCTCAGGAAACAAATTCTAAGCTCACAAAATAAGAATGTGGCCTTAGGTTGTATTTTATTTTCAGTCTTGTTTCATCAGCAGACCTTTTGTTTCATGACTCATGAAATAACTCATGAAACAAGAAGGCCAGTTCATGAAACAAGACTAGGGACTTAGTTGTTGTTTCAATCTTGTTTTGTGAGCAAACTTTCTTTTTTCATGAGTTGTTTTGTCACTCATGAAAGAAGGCAGGCTCAGAAAACAAGATTGAAAAAACAGTGTCCCATGATATGGGCAAATACAAAAAGGTGAATGCAGTTATGGTGAGGGAAAAATGGCGAATCAAAAACAGGGACTGGAAATAATGGTGATAACAGAGACAACAACCTGCAGCTTTCTCCTCTCCCCATGTTTTGTCCCCCCTGGAGTTGATTATCTATAGAAGGGGGGGTGGGGCAAAGGCCCTCAATTTCACACAAAACAGTGATGTCACTGTTTTGGGTATCGCTGAATTTCCAATGTCGCTCTTTGCTGCCTCATCATTTTTCCTTTGCTTTTTTGTGTTTGCCCATATCACATGGAACTGAAAAAACAACTAAGTCCCTAACCTTGTTTCATGGCATGTTGTTTTCTTTTGTGAGTTCTTTCATGACTTACGGATGAAACAAGCTTGAGAAAAAACTAAGATCACATTCTAGTTTTGTGAGCTGGTAATCTTGCTTCATGAAGCTGTATTTTTCTTTTGTGAGCCTTACAAAACAAGATATTGGCAACGAAGCAAGAATAAAAAAAAGTCCAAGAATGAAGAGTTTTCTTCATAACCATGCAATTTTTGAAGATTTCAAAACAAGATATTTAACGTGCTTTTTATGACCCTATCTCATGAACCATTGCAGAAAAATACTTGAGACATGATTGAAAAGGTGCATCTGTGGCCACACATAACTGCTGGGCCCCTTCTGTACTTAGACAGATTCCTGTGTGTCCGAATCTGTAGCAACATGGATGTGCAAAGCCCAAAAAGGCTCTGTGTGTCCATGCCCACACAGACACCTTAGTTGGCCCATGGCCCAGAGTGCCTGTGTGTCTGCATCTGTAGCTGCACATGGATGTTCAGGGCCTAGAGGGTCCTGTTCCTCTGCAGTCTGATGGATGCCACATTTGGCTCAGGGGTCAAAGGGTCCTGTATGTCTACATCTTTAGATGCATGGAAGGATAGGGCCCAGAATATGATTCCACTATCTCAAAAAAATAAAAAAAGGAAATTCTTTGCAAAAAACTGCATTAATGCACCAGTTGGGGTTCAGATTAAAGTAACATAAACAGGGAAATGTGGCATCAGGGATTCTAACCATAACTCCAAACCCCCATTCTCCAAGCAGCAGAAGGAAAAAATATTAGTGGTTTTTGGGTCTCCTGAGTCTTGGCGAATCAGTGGTGGGGTCTTCCTCGGGGTCATCAACCCAAATGCTCACCCATCACCCCCATCTGGTCACTTCCTGTTTGAAACACAAGACATACCCCCACCTAGTTCTATCCTGAACTTTCTCCCACACCCGTCGCCCAACCCATTTTCTTTTTTCTTATGACATACCCCACCAGCTGTCTACCCCGCCCCTTTCCCCATCCCTATTGCAATCCCTCCTATCACTAGCCCACTTAATACCATCTCACATCCCAACCTCTGCATACCTGCCTTCAGGTATACCTCTCATTGCCTACCCCATTCTCCTCCCCCCCATGAACATTAACCTCACCACCTGCCCCACCTGCATGGATCTGTGCACCAGTCCTGGTCCTCCCTCCCTATCTCTACACTCTGGTCCTCATCCAGAACACTCCCACACCATCCCCCATACAATGCCTACCTCTGGCTGCCTATAACTGTCCATTCCTGATGGTGCCTCACTACTTTCTCTCCACTCTTTTTGAACGCTATAGCCTGAGGCTACAGCATGGTAGTGACAAGGTCACATATCTGGCCGCTATTACATAATCTGTAAAATGCCCGTAACTTGCAACCCATGATACTTATATAGCACTTATTATGTACTGATGTATTTTATGTTCTCTGTATACTCATTCAACATTTTACAATTGTTTGCCATTCTTGTTTGTCCCACTGTTTCCTCCTGTTATGATGTGGAGCCTTTGTAAATGAGCCTCTGGCTCAAAGGTTTCGTAATTCCAAGACTTCAATAAATAAATTAAATAAATAAATAGCTCCAAGCCAGCACCTCATAATGATGCACTCTTCAAAGATGCAGAAGTATATTTCCCCACATATTGCTAACAACATCTGTTGGCCTGCGGGCCTGCCTGGAAAAAAATAGATCACATCTAACCTTGTTTGCTCGGGGAGGGAGTGGCATTAGGGTTGACAGGGTAGGCAGTTCCCCTCCCAGATGGATGCAGGTCATCACCCCTTTATAGGCCCTCATCCTGCCAGGTGGGTCCTCAGTCTCCATTGTAGCCAAACTGCTCCTCTCTACAGCATTCATTCAGCCATTAATTGAAGGTCCTGGTATGGAGAACCCTCTCCTACCACCTGTCGTAGACAAGAAACACCTCAGTAAAAACTACTGCGCATGTTGTCTAAGACCACTCCCCAAGTCCCAAATTCCCCTCTGCACTATTCCAGCCCTGTCCCTAGCCAGGTAATTTGTCTCCAGGTGGATAATGACATCCAACTCCCCCTCCTTCCTGTTGCCCTAGCAATCCCTAGAAGACAGTTCTGATCCCTCTTGGCTGTGGCATCATGTAGGCATCTGACCTCCTTCTCTGCTCCTTCCAATTCCCAAATCTATCCCCCTGTTAATTGAGTCCCTCAGCAGAAGTTGCTTCCTCCTCCTCTGGTGTTCTCTCCCACCTTCCTTGGGGTCTCCATTATGGAGGGCCCCACATGCTTTATGGCCACTACCATGGGTGCCACATCCTGTTGGTTCCGCACCACAAGGGTGGTGTAGAAAGTTTGTAGTGGTGCCAGTTAAGGAATGTGCCTTTGACCAACCCTCCCACCCTTCCGGAGCTTACCATAGTCCAGCTGCTTCTTCTTCCTGGCATCGTCCGAGGTAACAGTGTCAGACATGGTGGCACCTTAATGGAGTAGAAGGTCCTCCGCATCCAGGTAAACTGAGCCTGGAGTCTATTGATCTCCTCCTTCAACCCAGAGAGGTGCATGCAGATTGGGCAGCACCATTGTCTCCAAAAGGTATCTGAAATCTGCTGTCCCACATCCACTGCACTGCCCTGCACTGCACCACTCCCAACATTCCAAATTCCTACTCTTTCTGTGTTACTTGGAAATCTCTTCCCCTTATGTTGTTTATTATACCCCTTTGTACACCTTTCCTAAATGGGGTGTTGCTCCTATTCTTAGTTTTGGCCTATGCCTTTTGTTTCATGTGCCTCATTCATACCCTTTACCCCTGATAAGGTGTTACTAGTTTTACCCCCATTTTGTTTGTTATTCTCCCTGTACACCTACCCTGGATAGGGTGTTATTTCTATTCCCAGTTTAGGCCTACCTTTTACCTTCTGCCTTTCCCAGCAGCAAATGCAACAACAGGAATTAACAGGTCTCCTATTTCTCTGCTTCTTTCTGCTAATGTCTACTGATGCATAAGACACCAATCATACCCCTGTTCCACTCCTGTGCTGTTCACCTCACATACTGGGACATGAATCTGTATGGAACATGATAGAAGTGACTTATTTTTTACAAGTTTATGGACTTCCTGCTCAGCCTAGATTGGTCCTTTCACTATTGATCCCACCTTCCCACCCAAAGCACTGCCTGAGTCCTGATTTCAGCATGTCCTCCTGTAAAAAGATAGCAGAATCAAATCAGGTTATTTTTTTATTTTTTCTTTTACTTTGTATTTATACTCCTTCCATCACCCACATCTGCCCCTTTCCTCATGGTTCTCAAAGCGACAGGTAGTTACACTGGGAGGACTGGGAGGACACCAGCCCTTGTAAGTGCCCCACTCAGTTAATTGTACCTGATCCCTGGTTAACCCCCCTGGGTGGGTTGGAAAAGGCCATCCCCCTTGCCTCCTTCCAACACTTCTGGGGAGCGGGCAACCAGAGCTGATCCCCCCATCCTTCTAGTCATTGTCGCAAGGCCCGTCTCCTGGCATGGATGTGGGGGTATTTCCTGAGTTTATGACCCACCCCTTACCGACGTCAGGCCTCGAGGAGGACCAATGAGATGGAGACATGCTGAGACGTGCCTCCACTCCAGTCCTCAGCCAATGTCAGCCCCTCCCCTGCTTGTCTGCCTTCCCAGTCCATATTTGCATCTCCTGTGGTCACCCAGACCATGGCAGTATAGCAGCAGGGTGAGCATCCCACCCTTCCTGGAGAAGGAGAGCAGCTGTCAGGTGCAGAGTCCTTCTCCCCCCCACCGGCTGACCCCCGGTGACCCAAGTCTGTCACTGAATCCGGGTGGTGCGAGGTGTGGCGTCCAGTGTCTCAACCCTCAGCACCACCAGGCTGGTAAAATCTGGTTATTTAAAAATGTTAAATCTCCCCCAGCTATGGTGCTAATATCTGTGTCTAGAAAATGCTCTGAAAGTGTTCTCCATTCAAGTTTTAATCTGTGCCCTGAGCTTTCTGCTCAGCCCCACTTAGTCCTTTCACTCTCAGTCCTGCCATCCTGCCATAATACTGCCCATATCCTGATTTCAGTGTGTCATCCTGTAACAAGAAAGCAGAATCAAACCAGGTTATTAAAACATGTTAAAACTCCCCCTGCTATGGCACTGGTAGCTTGGCTAGAAAGAGCACTGGAAAAGTTCTTCATTCCAGTTTTAATCTGAGCCCTGAGCTTCCTGCTCAAACCCCAATTGGTACTTTCAGTGTCAGTCCTGCCTTCTCAACCAAAGCACTGCTCGTCTCCCAATTTCAGCATGTCCTCCTATAACAAGAAAATAGAATCAAGCCAGGTTATTGAAAAATGTGAGCACATTTAGATCACTAATTAGAGCAGATACACCTGATAACTGGCTATCCAAAAATCCATACTTTCTTATTTTATTTTTTACTAGATTTAAAACAGGTACTTTAAAGTTTGGTCTATGTGAATACTTTTCTTGGAATATTTGGCCAATATTTGGCCAAATATTCAGTATTCAGGGCCCAGGTATTCAGTATTCAGTATTCAGTATTCGGTATGACTTTCAGTAGTTGGATCATTTAAAACAAGCATTTGTCAATGCTGAATGTTGTCGTGCTGGCATTGGCATTGGTAGTACAGGAGTTAGAGAGATGCATAATAGGAGTGGCAGGAAAGTATGGAACCGACACCAATCCCCACCCCACCCTGCAGAGACTGACAGGCATTGAGGCATGCCATTGAGTCATCAGCCATAATGCTCATGCCATTTCACCTCACCCTACCCTGCAGACTCTTGACAAGTGTTGTGTTGTGCCTTGGGGTTGTTGGGCCATATGCTCACCCCATTCTATAAGGAAATACATTAAGATGAATGCAGTCTAGTAGAATGGGGTGAACTTTGGGGCCAAAGAGTCCAAGGCACACCTTTATGGCTGTCACTGGCTGCAGGGTGGGGGTAGGTTGGAATGGCATGAGCATTACAGCCAACAAGCCAAAGTCACACCCTGAAGCCTGTCAGTCTCTACAGAGTGGGACTTTATGATTAGAAACTCTAATGCCCCAGGCGTTTGTTAGTATTTGCACTCCAAATTTTCAACATGGGCTTTTGGTGACTCCACCTTATGAAAGCATTTGGGACCTCCTCTCATGAACAGTGGAAATTGTGCAATGCACACTCATAACACAGTCATTTGTTGGAATTTGTTCACCAAAATTTTCAACATAGGCATTTTGGGACCTCCACTCATGAACAGTGTCACTGTGATTTTCTTAATCTGTCCTGAACAGTGATTCCCCACAGCAACCGTGCCACGGTGCACCAGATGTGCAAAAACACATTTTGGGCAGGATGTGAAAAATTACAGCTATACTGTTCATAAGGAGGTGTGAAAAAATGGCAATGTTGAAAATCTGGAGTGAAAATATTAAAAATTCTCGAAGTTACGAGGGTGCGTGGAAACTGTGCAATGCACACTCATAACAAATTCATTTGTTGGAACTTTTTCACCAAACATGCAACATAGGCTTTTTGGGAGTTCACCTCAAGAACAGTGGCACTGTCATTTCATTAATCAGTCCCAAAAGGTGATTCCATGTAGTGATTGCAAAATCATCTTTCAGGACCAAATGACGAAATGACAGTGACTGATTTCATGAGGTGGGGTCCCAAGAACTCCATGTTGAAAAGTTGGAGACAAAAGTAAAAAAAATGGCCAAGATATCCACATAAGTTGAACCCCACCCCCTGCCATTGATGCCATTATACAGTTTACAGGCATTTCTTCAGTTTGCAGTCAGCTTTGAAGACTGCAGACGTGTTTCCGCTCCAGCGAAGATCGCAGAGCTGGACCTCCAGAAGTAAGTATGGGGTGATGGGAGGGTGGGGAGATGGGGTGCACAGAAGGTGGGTGGGGGTTGGGGGAGTGGGGTGCTCCGGACTCAATGACGGACTGTTTTTTATTTTCAGAACCGGACATCGCGGAAAGGTTCTCTTTTTTTACAGGTGAAATAAAAAAACTGTTGGGCACACTGGGGTGGGCTCCCAGTGTGCCCCATGACTTTGTGGGGTTATTTTGGCCACACTGGAATGGGATCCCAGTGTGGCACACAATGGGGTGGGGTAGTGTGGGGGCAGGAACATGCCGATGCAGTTGGCTTCAGAACACACTAAGCACACTGGGGTGGGATCCCAGTGTGCCACACAATGTTGAGGTGGGGTTATAAACATGCCAACAGAGGGATTGGGCACCCACACAGTCAGCTTTCTAAGGATTGTGAGAGGTGGACGGCGACAGCCACTGCCATGTTTATTGAAGTGTTTCAGAAGGCAAGGCACGCTCTGCAATGATGGGGTGCTCCCTCATTGCAGTGGCAAATTTCTTTCAAGTTGGTGGCATGCTCCTCAACTGCTGTCATTGATGGAGTGCACATTCATTGATGCCATGGAGACAAGCCCAAAAAGCAGTGACAGCACTGGCCACAATACTGCCACACCTCCACAACCTGCTACTCTAGCAAGCTGCCACAAAATGTTGCTTATGCTGTGTGTTCAAGACAACATAAACAAGCATTTGTCAATGCTGAATGTTGTCTCGCTGGCATTAGCATTGGTAGTGTAGGAGTTAGAGATGCATAATAGGAATGACAGTGAAGTATTGCACTGAAGCCAATGCCATCCCCACCCTGCAAAGACTGACAGGCATTGGGGTGTGCCTTTGGGTTATCAGCTATAATGCTCATGCCATTCTACCTCACCCCACCCTGTAGACACTGACAAGTGTTGTGGTGTGCTTTGGGGTCTTTGGGCCTTATACTTACACCATTCCATAAGAAAATATGCTGAGGTGTGTGCAGCATAGGAGAATGGGGTGAACTTTAAGGTCAAACACTCCAAGACAGACCTCGATGCCTGTCACTGGATGCAGGGTGGGGGTGGGAAGGGGTGGAATGGTGTGAGCATTGTAGCCAATGATCCCAAGGCACACCCCTGATGCCCGTCAGTCTCTACAGGGTGGGGTGTTACAGTTGGAAACCCTAATGTTGTTGGCGTTTGTTGGTATTTTCACTCCAAACTTTCAACATAGGCTTTTTGTGACCCCACCTCATGAAGAGCGGCACTATCACTTTGTTAGCTGAAAGGTGGTTTTGCACAGTGGCTATGCCATTTGGCGATACAGGGTTGAAAACACATTTTGGGCAGGATGTGAAAAATGACAACTGTTATGTTCATGAGGAGGTGTAAAAAAATGGCAACGTTGAAAATCTGGAGTGAACATATGAAAAATTGGTGAAGTCATGAGCATGCATAGAAACTGTGCAACACACATCCATAACCAAATTATTTTGGGGATGTTTTAGCTACATTTTCAACATAGGCATTTTGGGACCTCTCTTCATGAGCAGTGGCACTGTGATTTTGTTAATTTGCCCCAAAAGATGATTTCCCACAGCGACCACGCCATTGTGCACCACAAGTGCAAAAACACGTTTTGGGCAGGATTTGAAAAATGAAAGCTGTACTGTTCATAAGGAGGTATGAAAAAATGCCAGTGTTGGAAATCTGGCATGAAAATATTTCACATTTGCGAAGTTACAAGAATGCGTGGAAACTGCGCAATGCTCGCTTGTAACACAGTCATTTTTTATGGACATTCGTCACCAAATTTTTAACACAGACATTTTAGGCCCTCTGCTCATGAACAGTGTCACCATCATTTTGACAAACTGTCCCAAAAACTGATTTCGCACAGCGACCGAGCTTCCGTGCACTGGACATATAAAAACACATTTCTGCCAGGACACCTGTACTGTTCATAAGGAGGTATGGGACAGTGCCAATTTTGAAAACCTGGAGTGATAATATTACAAATTCACAAAGTTACGAACGTGCATGGGAAATGTGCAATGCACGCTCGTAAAACAGCAATTTTTTTGACTTTTTCCACCACATTTGCAACATAGGCTTTTTGAGAGCCCCACTCATGAACAGTGGCACTGTCATTTCATTAATCAGTCCCAAAAGGTGATTCCGCACAGTGACTGTGAAATCACTTTTCGGGACAGAATAACACCATGACAGTGACTGAATTCATGAGGAGGGGTCACAATAACCCCATGTTAAAAATTTGGTGCCAAAATTCCCAAAAATGGCTGAGATATGCACCAAAGTTGAAAAAAAAAACTATTTATGCCATTATACAGCTTACCGGCATGGCACAGGGTCATCATCTCTCAAGGCAGAATGCCACAATGCATAAATGCGCTGCATGATTTCTGCCAGTTTTTGTTCTGTGAGGGACTCTTTCCCCCATGCCCCCCAGATCCCCCCACTAAAGATTCTCAACTCCAGGGGGGTCCAACTCGGAGAGCGCACAGGTCGGGGTTTGCCATAATGTCATACACTATTATGTGTGTGACATTATGACTCGGTACTAGCATATTTTCAGTTTGTGGTCAGCTATTAAGAATGAAGACGTGTTCCTGGTCCACCAAAGATGGTTGTGCTGGGCTCCGGGGGTAAGTATTGTGTGAGGGGGGTGTAGTGAGGCAGGGCATACAGAGGGTGGGTGCGGGTTGGGAAGGGGCAGAGAGACCACGAGGGACCGTTTTCTTCTTTCACATGTTTACACAAAAAAAACATTGAGGGATAGTTTATGTCTTTCGGGGGCATTTGGCACACTGGGGTGGGCTCCTAGCATGCCACCTCAATGTTTTTTTGGGGGTGATGTAGCCGATTTTGGAATGGGCATCCCCGTTGGCACACAACAAAGTGGGGACAACAAAGAGCCGAGGATTGGCACCTCGGCACACAACAAAAGTGGGGACAACATAACAGACGGGAGTGGGCCCCCATTGGCAAAATAAACAGGAAGGGGACTAAAACCAATGGGGATTGGGCCCCCATTGGTAAAGAAAGACTGTTTGGGGAAGGTGCATGTTGCCAAGGGGGATTGGGCACCCCCTCTGCATTCATTTTAAATGGGTGGGGGGGCATTATCCCAACAGGGAGTGGGCTCCCCTGTTGGCAAATAAAGTGTGTTGGGGCACTCTGCAAGGTAGTTTCACCAGGACACGCAAGTTGGGAGGGTGTTTTATTGTGACAGTCATGATGGGAGGGCATGTTACTGTGCTGCTGCATGATTGCAGTGGACCTTTTCTTAGATATGGTGAACATTTGATGTGTGCCTGGTATCAGCGCCTGCAGTTGCCTTATTGGGGAATGAGGGACGCACCTCCTGATGTGTGCCCTGCATTTGCCCACAGTGACTGCACCTCCAAATCTGCTACTAATGCAATATGTTGGCTGGCATACACGAGCGAGCCAACATAAAAAGGAAAGGAAACAGACCCCAACCTCCTCCTTAGCCATGATCCTTTAACGAACATATGTAATGAAATTTACAGAAATTAAACTGTCAGCATCATTCATTAAATATTGTTTGCCTGTTGTTTTATATGGCAATCTACAATTTCATACCACTTTCAGGCATTTGTTGTGTGTTCTGCTTCTGCCCCACTGCAAGATGTTGAGACTTGATGTACCTTGTGAGGTGCTATTCTCTTTCATTAATAAAGAAGCCCTCAGGGTATGTCTGAAGAAAGCCCTGGGAGGAAGGGTGGGAAAGGGGGAGGTAGAGGAGCACTGGGCACATATTATGGGAGGCATAACTGAAGTCACAGGCTTTTGTGTTAGGCAAATAATTAAAACAAAGAGAAAGAAAAAACACTCTGGTTTTCAAATGAAGTAGCAGGGTGGGTCAGGGAAAAGAGGTTAGCATTGATAAAATACAAAGAATCCCAGAGAGAGGAAGACAGAGGGCTGTATTTGAAAAAGTTAAAGAAGGCAGGGAAAGCAGTCAGAAGTGCTGAGGTGCAGACAGAGGCAAGAACAGCCAAGTAAATAATGAAAGGGGTCAATACCTGTTTTAGATGCATAAGAGAAAAGAGAAAGCCCAGGGTGAGATTGTGAGACTAAAAGAGGAAGGGGGTCAGCAGAATGGGACCAGGAAAAAGCAAAAATCCTGAACAAATATGTTTGTTCAGTGTTCAGGAAGAAAAGGAGAGGAAGGGACCACAGCTAGGTGAAAGAAGTACCAAATGGTGGGTGGTAGATACTAGCCCATTTTTCAGAAGAGGAAGTCCTAAAGGGTCTGGAAAAATTGAAAGTATACAAGGCAATGGGGCTGGATGAAACACATCCCAGAATTTTAAAGGAAATTAGGAAGGAAGCTAGCAGCACCACTAACAACCCTATTCAACAAATTGTTAACAACTGGTGTGATTCCAGCAGACTGAAAGAGGGCAAATGTCCCTCTCCAAGAGAGTGGGAGCAGGCAGGAGGTTGGCAACTACAGGCCAGTCAGCCTAACCTCAGTGGTAGGAAAATCTTATGACATACCTTGTATCCAGCAGACAGCAGGATCTAAAACAGATTGGGTTCTTAGCAGACAGGTGTAGCCAACAAACATAATTGATTTCTTTGACTGGGTGACAAGAGAGATAGATCGGGGGGAGGCAGTGGATGTGACCTACCTGGATTTTAGCATGATCTTCAACACCGTCCCTCATAAGAGGCTAACAAACAAGTTGAGCAGCCTGGGAGTCAGCCCCCAGGTAGTAAACTGGGTTAGAAATTGGATGAATGGTAGAACACAAATGGTGATGGTGAAAGGAGTGCAGTCCTTAGAGAGGGAGGTGACCAGTGGGGTGACTCAGGGATCAGTGGTATGCCCAGTCCTCTTTAGTGTCTCCATAAGTGACATTGAAGAGGGGCTGGAGGGGAAGGTGAGGGGCTGGAGGGGAAGGTGTGTCTCTTTGCAGACGACACAAAGATCTGCAATAGGGTTGACACTCCAGGGGAGTGGAAAAATTGAGAAGGGACCTGGGCAAGCTGGAAAAGTGGTAGAGTGTATGGCAGCTGGGATTCAACGCGCAAAGAAGTGCAAGATTATGCAGTTAGGGCACAGGAACCGGAGGGTGGAATACTTCATGGGGGGGCACTGTTGGCCACCAGGCATGAGAGGAATCTGGGGTGATTATATCTGATGACCAAAAGTTGGCTGAACAGTGTAAGAAGTCAGTCAGAAGGGCCAATGGGATGTTGGGGTGCATAGGGAGAGGCATCACCAGCAGGAAAAAGGAGGTGGTGATGCCACTTTACAGATCATTGGTGAGACCTCAACTGGTGTACTGTGTCCAGTACTGGAGGCCACACCTCAGAAAGAATGTAGACAGGGTGCAGGCATTCCAGATAAGGGCTATTGAAATGGTAAAGGGATTGCACCAAAAGTTCTATGACGAGTGGATGAAAAGAGCTAAATATGTATCATAGGTCCCAAGTTTTATCAACTGGAATGCTGGTCCAGTGGTGTCTAGTTAGTGGGGGTTGCTGAGGTGGTGGGCTGAGCGAGGGGTGTGGGCATTGGTCTCAAGTTTTATCAACTGGAATGCTGGTTCAGAGATGGCTACCAGAGGTGGTGGTGGAGGAGGGGGTGCACTGAGGTGGGGGCTGAGCTGGGGGGGCACCTGACAACTGCATTTATTATGCAGAGCCTGGGGGCAAACCTGACTGCATATTTTAATAACACTATATACAGCAATCAGTGCCTGGATACTTACAGGGAGATACCTGACTGCATTTAAAAGCAAAATATGTAGATTCTCCAGTGTTTTTGAGGAGAAATAACCAATCTACCCATGCAGTACTCAGCTGCCAAGGAGTTCAGATCCTCAGCAGGGGTGAATGAAGACACCCCCACACCATGCACACCCAATGCTTAAAACAACTGAGCTGCATCACAACTGGAAAATAATTAAAGCCACAGTGAGCAACCACTCTTAGTCTATCTCTCAAAGCCTGAAATGTTCTTCTTTTCCCAGTCCTCAGCTACTTTTTGAACACCTCTTCCTCATGACCAGCAGACAACTTATGTCCCATTGTTGTTTTTTTTTCCCCAACACAGCCATGGATATTTTAATAAACCCACCGAATTCTGTTTCAGGTGACATAGCTCACAAGCACCGCACAAAAGTCGAGAAGACCATACTATGCAGATGCGACTGTAAGGTAGCAACTGATGCCATGAACCAGTGCCACAACCATACACTCTACTTTTAGGATCCACTGCGCAGATGCACAGGACTCACTTTGCAGCTGCCACACTTTGTGGGTTGTGGCAAAGCTGTGCGGGTCTGCAAGTTTCAGAGTGAAATTCTGGGTCTGAACCATGAAATGCAGGTCACTTGGGGGGTTTGTGTGTTCACTGGAGATGGAGAGAGAGGGGGGGAATGATATTTATTTATTTATTTTTTATTAGTCTTTGCTAACCAGGTAAGGCCCACCAGGCACAAGTGCCTGTTTTGACAGGCAACCCGGGAGCTTTGGACTGGTCAAGTGACTTGCTCAGAGTCACACAGTATGCATGAAGAAGTTGTGGGAATCAAACCCATGTCTACAGGCACTAAGCTCATTCACAGCTCATTACTCTAACCTCTAGGCTACACTGCCAGCCTGACATAGACATTCAAATACCTCAAAGGTATAAATAAGGTACAGGTGGGTGGCATCTTTCAAAAAAGGGGATGGACAAGAACTACAGGCCATGATATGAAGTTGGAGGGAGGTAGAATCAGGGGTAATGTGTGAAAACACTTCTTTACAGAAATGGTGGTGGCTGCTTGGAGCAGTCTCCCCACAAAAATGGTGGAGGAATTCAAAAATGTGTGGGACGGACATAAGGGAACCCTAGAGTCAGGGAAAAAAGTAAGTTGCAGGTTATCTATGGTCTGCAGTGAAAATAATGGTTAGGAAAAATGGGCAGACTAGATGGGCTAGGTGGTCCTTATCTGCAGAAAAATTATGTAGATCTATGGATCTATGTAAGCCAGGAAGACTGTCACATTGTTGAAGTCTGCAAAGATTATTTTCGTAGAAGATAGGGAAACTGTCACATTGCTGCAAAGATTTGTTTTTCCTTGCTCTGTGCCTGTTGAAAGACATTGAAAGACAGTCAGCTGTTTGTGGTTTTGTCATGTTCAATGCCATTAATACACAACAATAGTTTAAATTGATCATTTTAGCCTGTGCAGAAGTCAGAGATGGTAGCACATTGCTGTCAAGTTTGTTTGTAGACTGGTCAACTTTCTATTATGGTGAATGGCTGTGATGATTCACACCTGACATTCAATAGAGTTGATTTTTCAGGATGGCACTAAAATAATTATCTCATCTCCCTGTAAATGGGGTTGGGTGAAGTGCTGTTTTGAAGCCTTACTTAGAGTTTCTATGCACTAGACAGCCCAGTGTTTTCTCCCTGGCAGGTTGTTACTTGATCTACATTCAAGCTTATCCATTTTTTTTTTACTACACATTAAGGTGATCATTTTACCAGGGCTAACATGTCCATCCCTAGCAAGAATTAATGCGGGTAAAGCCCCTATTACAACTTATTGTAAAGCAGACACTGTTCAACAGCAATGAAGTTACTAACATTGCTATACTAGTGGCATACAACTTCCTAACAGGCACAGTAGATTAGCACCCCAAATGACATCATCAGCCATGAGGCATGCTGATTCAGCATCCAGTAACCTTGGAGAAATGGACCGCACCAAAAAGGCACTAAAAAATACACATTTGTCAACTTTTGTTACAAAATCTGGAACTGGAGGCAGGTGAAGTTGGGAAACTTCACTCCACAAATTAATCCATGAATTTAGCACAATTCATGAATGAATTCACAGACGCGAAGTGCAAAGTGCAGAATTTCACCCACAAAGTGTGGAATTTCATTTGCGAAAAGGTAAAATTTCACCGTAAACAGTGGAATTACACCACAAATGGCTGAATTTTGCCATTCGCAGGTGCAGTTTCACACTTTGTGGCAAAATTCAGTAAAAAAAACTGTTGACGTTTCACAGATGAATTTTAAGCCTAATAGCAAAACTTTGTGTATTGCTCCCCAGAGGCAAATTTGCCAAATTCTCCAGAACTTCGCCAGTGAATATAAACTTTGTAACATCTCTACTTGGAACACACATAGTTTTTAAAGCAATGTTTGTTGAGTATGCTGCTTGATTTATTCGTGAAAACCATTGCATATGATCTTTAAAATATAGAATCCCTATGTACCACACCCTCAGTTAGTTCCCCAATCCCCCTCCCATTCAGCACCCACATTTCAATAATTATGTGCTTTTTTAAGTAGAACTCCAGTGATGGGCAACTGGCAAAACCTACCTGCCTCTGGTCGTCAACTTTCAGTGTCTTGCAGCTCACTATAAGAAGTATCGATTGTCCCCCACATCCTAACCCTAATAGCATTACACTCCTTTGTGCTCGCCATCCCATGCACTCTGCATCTGATTCCAAAGGAAAGAAGGTAACTGGCACAGCCTGCCCTCGTCTACGGCCGGCCACCTTCTTCTGAATGAAAGGGCTTGTGCACTTGTTCACATAGTAAAAAACAGCTGATAACGTGATGAAATGTTTTTTGCAATGCACTTTATACTCTATGGTGGTACCAATGTGGTACTGAAGCTCAGGTTTACCTAAAGAAAAAAGAAGTAATAAACTGGATGCACAGATAATTACAGTCTTATGCCTGGATGTGGTAATTTTGGTTAATCAAGTAGGTTGTGATATTTCAACATAATGGCTACGTGATGTCAGCCTTTTTAAGTGCAGTCTGTTTTGCCTCATCTGTTAAGTGCACTCCAAATTTTCTTTGGACTGTTTCTAATTTTATCAGGCTTAACCAGCCCAAGGAGTGCACCTGTCCATGTACCACATGTGCAAATCCATGCAGTTTGAAAACAGATGTGGTAGCATGACACCCTGCTCCTTGTAGGCCTCACACTATCAACCAGGCACAGGCGATCTCGGTGCTGGATTTGGTCTCTGCTAGGAGTCTAGTCTCCATTTCTGGTGGTCCTGCCCTTGGGAATATACCAGAGGGAAACAAGGAAGTCCAAGATAATCCCTGGAAAAGAGGTGCAATGGGGCTGGGGGAGTAAAACTAGGTTGAAGTAAGTTGTTGGTTGAAAGAACACACAAATAAAATTGAACAAAAATGATTTGCATATATTACAATTACTACTACAGTTTGTCTTTGTTATATTCCAAACCATTTGAACTGCAATAACAATATCACTAAAGTTATAACTAGATACTACATTGAATATCCCTATAAGTATACCAGAATTCAATATGTAATGTAAATCAAATTCTGTTTCAGCATCTAAAGGGACAGTGTCAACCATTGTTGGATAATACAATTTCTAGTTCAAAACCCACATTTTATGATTGCTTACCTTTTCTAAAATCCATTGATTTTGCTGGTTGTTTTGTCTGCTTCTTTTCTTAGCAGAACTGAAATGCATGGTACTGGTGCAATTAACATAGAAACATACAAGCTGATGGCAGATAAGGACCACAAGGCCCATCCAGTCTGCCCATTTCTTTTCTACCTTATAAATGTGCCATCAGCCTTTGCTCTGTCAATGGCCTATTTATTCCTACTCATCAGTATTGCTTCCTTATGCCTATCCCATGCCTGTTTGAAGCTCTGCACTGTATTCATATCCACTACTTCCTGAGGTAGGCCGTACCATGCATCCACCACTCTTTCTGTGAAAAAGAACTTCCTTACATTACCCCTTAATTGGCCTCCCTCTAATCTCATGGTGTGTCCTCTTGTCCTGCTATTTTTCTTATACTGAAACATGTTAGACTCTTTCAATTGTTAATGCCCTTAAGGTGTTTGAATGTTTCGATCATATCACCTCTCTCCCTCCTTTGCTCTAGGGTATACATATGGAACTCCATTAATCGATCCTCATATGTTTTCTGATACAGTCCCTGCACCATTTTGGTTGCCCTTCTCTGGATTGCTTCAGTTTGGTTAATGTCCTTGTGAAGGTGTGGCCTCAAGTACTGCACACAGTACTCCAGATGGGGCCTAACCAGTGTCTTGTAAAGATGGATTATTATCTTCCTGTTCTGAATTGTGATACCCCTACTAATACACCCCAACATCCCAATAGCCTTATCTACTGCTTTAGTGGTTTGCTTGGATGATTTCAAGTCATCGGTGATGATGATACCCAAGTCTCTTTCTTCCCTTGTGACTGCCAGCAACTCCCTTCCCAGCCTATATGCGGCTTCAGGGTTTCTCTTCCCTATGTGCATGATGTTGCACTTCTTTACATTAAACCCCAGTTGCCACTCTTCCAACCATTTTGCTAGTTTATCCAGATCTCTTCTCATTCTGCCCACCCCATCTGGATCATCTACTCTGTTGCAGATCTTGGTGTCATCTGCAAACAGACAAACCTTACTCTCCAGTCCATCTGCAATGTCACTGATGCAGATATTGAAGAGGACTTTTCCCAGGACTGATCCCTGAGGTACCCCACTTGTGACTTGCATCTCTTCTGACAGTGTACCATTTACCAGCACTCTCTGTTTTCTGCCCATCAATCAGTTTGCCACCCAGGTGACCA
This sequence comes from Neoceratodus forsteri, assembly GCA_016271365.2. Classification (NCBI taxonomy): domain Eukaryota; kingdom Metazoa; phylum Chordata; order Ceratodontiformes; family Ceratodontidae; genus Neoceratodus; species Neoceratodus forsteri. The sequence continues at coordinate 846,995,556 of CM057450.1, read as the reverse complement.
ACTTTTGGCCCACCCTGAGCCTACCCAGCTTATTAATCAATCTTCTGTGTGGAACAGTATCGAAAGCTTTCCTGAAGTCAAGGTAGGTGACATCAACTGCTCCCCCTTTGTCCACCACTCTGATTACCCAGTCAAATAAATCTATTAGATTAGTTTGACAGGACCTTCCTGCTGTAAACCCATGCTGTCTTGGATCCTGTGCTCCTATGGATTCCAGATGTTGCACTAGCCTTTCCTCAAGGAGTGCCTTCATAATTTTGCCCACTACTGAGGTAAGACTGACTGGTCTGTAGTTCCCTGCCTCCTCCCTGCTGCCACTCTTGTGGAGTGAGATCACATGAGCCCTTCTCCAGTCTTGCGGGACCTCTCCTGTGCTCAGAGACTCAATAAACAGTTCCGATAATGGCTCCTCTAGTTACACCCTTAGCTCCTTTAGTACCCTGGGATGTATGCCATCAGGTCCCATTGCCTTGTCCACCCTGAGCTTATTGAGCTCTTGTAGGACCCTTTATTTTGTGAAGAGAATAGTGCACACCTCCCTCACCCCTGTGTCCATGGTGCTGAGCTGTGTGCCCTACCCTACCTTCTCTTCAGTAAATACTGAGTAAAAGTATCTATTTAGGATAGATGTTTTTACATGGTCCTCCTCCTCACATACCTCTTTTTCTCTTTTGATCTTAGCAATACCTCCTCTGGACTTTCACCATTCACTAATGTATCTATAGAAAGTCTTGTCACCTTCTTTTACTGTTTGTGCTAGTGTTTCCTCAGTTTGGGCCTTTGCCTGCCTTACTGCCTTCCCTGCTTCCCTTAGGGAAGTTTGGTATGCCTCCCTGTCTTCATCCCGCTGTGTTCCCTTATATTTCCTGAAGGCCAGCCTTTTGGCTCTGACCTTTTCTGCTGCTGTTTTTGAGAACCAAAGTGGTTTCCTTCTTCTTTTGCACTTCCTTTTCTCTATAACACAATGGGATGTTGCTTCAAGTATTGCATCCTTAATGCTTACCCACTTTGCCTGGATCCCCTCACCTATATTTCTTTTTGCCAGGGCTAGCTTAACTCTGTTGGCCATCTTATCAAAGTCAGCTCCTCTGAAGTCCCATATTTTTGCCTTGGAATGGGATGATTTAATTCTAGGGGCCAAATTAACCATGCCATGTGATGGTCACTGGCCCCCAGGTGACCTTCAACCTGGAGATCTGTGATCCTTTCCCTGTTAGTCAGCACTAGATCTAGGATAGCCTTGTCTCTTGTGGGTTGGTGCTCAACTTGGGTTGTATATTTAATTTTGTTTTAAGTCCTTCAATTATTCCCACTGCATACTTAGTGAACACTATGAGCATTCCCAAACAGTGCATCCACTCATGATGCAATAGTCTCCTCTCCCCTCACTGCATCATGAGTGGCTATATTGTCTGTGGGTGTTCCCAAGTCCAGGAAAGATGCAGTAGAACCTGATCAAGGAATGTAAATAAACACGTTTTTGTGCAGTTACTTGAATATGGTGGGCAGTCTGTTCAGCACTTTTAAAAAGATAAAAGGAACCAGAATCAAGCAACCAGTTACCGAAGTAATCTCTACAGAATGTATGCAATCATTAAATGTGTTTTTTAATCTAAGGACAATATGAAGCCTAAGGGGGTTGACAGTGTCCCTTTAAACAACCAGTTAAAAACACAAGGGCTGTCAAACTACATAAGGTAACAAATGCATTAAGGGAAACACATGAATCCTGTTAAATTCATAAAAATGTTAACATAGAAGATATTGGGCTTGATTCTCAAAAGTCGACCAAACTGTGCCAAAGGCAGCTTGTGCCGATTGCCAGTTCACCAAGGACGAGTGCCCCATTCTCGATCAGCTAAAGTCTTTGTGGCAAAGTCCCATGAATTGCAGCAACCATAGAGGTGTGCCAAACAGAGGGCATACCTGGACAGGTTGCTGCAAGCTGTGAGTGGCCATGTGGCAATGTCCCTCAAGTAATCCTTGGTGGTCTAGCAGACCACCCCAAGCTCCAGTCCTCCAATATTATAAAAAAGATCCCTGGTGCTCTAGCAGCCCCCAAGCCCCAATCCCCCATTATAATAAATAAAGATCCCTGGTGATTTTACACCCCCCCAAGCCCCGACCCCCCATTATAAAATAAGAACACATCATTGGTGGTCTAGTGGACTCCCAACCTCCACCCCTGCAGGCTGTGTCCCACCACCCCGCTCCCCCATCACCAAACCAAGCCAATGACTGGCACAGACCAGTGCTCACCACCATGGCCAGCCACTGACTGAGCTCTCAATGAGCATTATACTGTATTCAGTATGCACTCATTGATCGACAGTGAGCTATTTGTATCTGTGCAGTGAGGACTCTTACTGGTATTGATCTGCTATCGATGACTAATGACCCAGCACAGGCACTTCATGGTATTCCGAGCACCTCTTTGCCTCTGGTTTGACACTAGTGTCGGCCACACAGTGGCACAGTTCTGGGCAATACATGTGTCCCCACACCTCCCACCACCATTATCTGGGTCTAGCATCAGCCTGTGGGACCATGAGACTGCCAAACTATGAAGTGCCTTGTGGTGTGGCTGAGCACTCTCAGTGGGTTCAGGGCTGCATGCTTTGAGGTACCTTGTCATCTACAGCTGGCTTTTCACAGGCCGGGGCAGATGGCAACCTCCAGTTCCCTCCCATGCACCATTTGTTGGACACGGGAGAGCAGCTGTGGCGACTGTTGGGAGTTTTGTACTGGGACCTCTCCTGTAGCAAAATCTGGTGCAGGATCCCTAGCACACTGGGTTTCGATGCAAGCTGCCATTTGCCGCAGTTTGTGTTGGTCTACTGACTCTTTGAAAAATCAACCCTGGGTCTCCTGAACTGGACACAGTATTCCAGGTTGGGTATCATAAGCCACCTCTACAGTGGCAACACCACCTACCTCCTTCTGTTGGTAATACCCATCCCAATATAACTTAGCATCCCACTGGCCCTATCTATTGCCTTGTATCACCACTTTGAGGTCATAAAATATAATTACTCAGCAGTCCCTTTCTGGTTTGGTGACTGTCAATACCTCTTCTTCCATTTTTTACTCCACCTCTGTGTTTGTGTGCCCAGGGTGCATGATTTTGCACTTTTTCTCATTGATACCCAGCTGCCATGTCCTTGACCACTCATCGAGTTTCCACAGGTCTCTTCACATCCTTTCCAGACCCTTTGGAGTGTTTACCCTATTGCAGGTCTTTGTGTCATCTAAAAAGAGGCATACCTTCCATTCCAGTTCATCTGCAATGTCACTTATAAAGACATTAAAGGACTAATCATATTACTAAGTCCTCAGGCATCCCACTGGTCATCCTCCCTTCCCTGGAGTGAACTGCATTTACCAGCACGCTCTGTCACCTATCTATTAACCAATTTGTTACCCAGTTTCCCAGCTTAGGACACACCACTAAGCTGCCCAGTTTCCTTATGAGTCCTATATGTAAGTAAGTAAAAGTTTATTTATATGAAGCGCCCTTCCAAAGCTCAGGGTGCCTTTACAAAATTTCACATACAAAATTAAAATCCACAGCAATTTAAAACACAATTTACATTTCTGAAAATGCTTGCTTGAATAAAAAGGTCTTAAAAATGGTATGGTGCAGTGTCGAATGTCTTACTAAAATCTAAATAGACTATGTCCACCACCACACCCTGATCTATTTCCCTGGTCACCCAGTTAAAGAAATATATCAGATTTGTGTGACATAACATCCCCCTCCATAAATCAATGTTACCTTGAGTCTTGTAATGTACTGGATTCTACATTCATACTTCACAGTCCTTTCTTTTAGCATTGACTCTGTTAACGGCCCCACCACTGACATTAGATTGACCAGCCTATAGTTGCTAACCTCCCCCTTGCTGCTGATTTCATGAACTGGGACTTCATATGCCTTTCTCCTGCCCCCCGGAATAACTCCTATTTACAGTGAGTTGTTGAATATGGTTGTCAGAAGTAACGCCAGTACCTTCTTGAGTTTCCTCAGTACACATAGGTGTGCCCTGTCTGGCCACATAGCTCTGTTCACTTTCAGATTTGCGAATTCCTTCAGGACACTCTCTTCTTTAAATGAACGTATGTCTAACTTACTCCCCCCAGTGCTGATGCTGCTTTTATATGGCCCATCCCCTTCACTTTTCACTGTGAAGACTGATCAAAAGTATTTGCTCAGGATATCTGCTTTTTCCTGATCCTACTCAGCACAGCCCCCCACCACCTCCTTTCCTAACCCCACAATCCTACCCCTAGTCTTCCTCTTTTCACTTATGTACTTAAAACATGGTCTTCTCCACTTTAGTTCCCCTTGGGCTTTTCTTTCCTCAGTCTAAGCCTTTTGCACTCCTCATTTCTTTCCCTGCTTCCCTCGTTTTCTCCTGATATATCTCCCTATCCTCTTCCCTCTGTGTCCCTTTATACCTCTTGAATACTGCCCTTTCAGCATTTATCTTTTAAGCCACTTCTGTGGAGAACCATAGCAGTTTCTATTTTCTTCTGTTTTTGTTCACTTCCTTTGTACAGAGGTTTGTTGCCTTCACTGTGCCTTACTCACTGTTCCTCCACTCCACCCATGTCATCTCCCCCTGCTAGTTTGTCTCTGAGGCATTCATCCATATTTTAATATCTGCCCTCCTGAAATCCAGGACCTTCATTCTTATGTGATTTGCTTTGGCTGCCATCCTTATATTGAAACACACTGTACAATGATCACTGGTTCCCAGGTGGCCTCCCACATTGATGTCTGCAATACTGTTACTTTTGGTTAGCACCAGGTCCAGTGTTGTCCCATCACAAGTGGGCTGCCTGATCAGCTGCCTCAAAAATGCCCCATACAGGGAGTCTAGGATGGCCCTGCTTCTAGCTGAAGCTATGGCGAGGACACACAATCGACATCTGGAAGATTGAAGTCTCACACCAGCAGCACCTCCCCTTTTTCTGCCATTGCGATAATGGCTTCCACTGGTGCCTTATCTAGTTTCTCCCCCTGTGTTGCAGGTGCCTGTAGAGCATACCAGTGTAAAACAGTGGCTCCAGTTCCTGTATCCAGGGTTACCCACATTACATCCAACCTCTCCATTCCTTCCTGGATTCCCTGTATCTTCATAACTATGATACACTCCCTTTCATACAGCACCACCCCTCCTCTCTTCCTTCTCACCCTATCTTTCCTGAACTGACTATACATAGTATGGCCGTGTTCCAGTTATGGTTTCTTGTGCACCACAACAAGGTAATGGACACAATAGTCAGGTATGCTTCTACCATGATGGCCTCTAGCATTTTATTTCTTAGACTTCTTGGGCCTGATTTTCAAAGGTGGATGAAAGACTTGCGTCAAGCCCTACATCCACTGATGCAGGGCTTGCGTCAAGGCCTACATCCACTGCAAAGTATAACTCAGCTGTGCCAAAGCCCATGGACATAATGCAGTCCGGTTTTAGTAGGCTGGTGCAGTTGTTACACTTCACCTGTTTTAAGGCAGCTTGTGCCAAAGGTTTAGAGCAAACACCATAACAATGGTACCCCCATGGCTGCAAATGTATGCCAGGGGGTAGGTGGCATACCTGTGTTGTGTTGCCGTATGACTTCTAAAATTGTGCTTGCTGCATGGTTTGCCACAAGTTGCCACTTGCAGCAATTCCACTGCTGCAAGTCAATTGCGGTGATGTAGCCCTTTTGAAAATCAGGCCCCTTGTGCTTGCACACATGGTCTTTCATACTTTATTCACACTATGCCTGACATGCACTTTTTCCCCGTTTCCCTGCCTCCTTTTCCCTCTCTTTTTACTTTTGTTCCCACCCTTTTTGTTTTGTACCACACTGCTTTATTTTCCCTTTATTTTGACCCTGGAGGATTTTCCTCAACTTGGGTCCTCCCTTCTCTCTACTTCACTCTTTGGGGGGGACAGATTATTCCTCGCTTTTTCTTCCTTTACCCCCCCCCCAGCTAGTTTAAATGTTCATCAAAGTAAAATTTAAACCATCTATGGACACCTGCAATTTCCCTCCCAGACCAATGTAGGCTATCATCCCGGTATAAGCCCATATCCTTCCAGGTCGGTTCCCAAGCTCCAATGTAGCCAAGCCCCTCTTCTTTGCACCATTCCTTCAAGCACAAGTTGAAGCTCCTGTTGTGGAGAACCTATCCTCCTGCTGATCATGAACAGGCAGTGCCTAAGCAAAAGCCACCAAGCATGCTATCTGCCTAAAAGCCCTCCCCATCTCCCTACATCTGCCTGTACCATCCCAGCCCCAACCCTAGCCAGCTCATTTGTCCCCAGGTGGACAATGACATCCATGTCCATCTCCTGCCCACCCAGTTTAGCGATCCTTAGAATCTGCTCTCCATCCCTCTGAGCCATGGTGCTGGGTAAGGCACCTTATCTGCCTCTTTGCCTCCTTTCCTGTTCCCAAACCTACCCCTGTAATGACTGAGTACACCACAAGAAGTTGCTTCTTCCTCTTCTGGGGTCCTCCACCTTCCTCTTTGGGGCCTCCCCTATGGAGGACCCAGTAACCTCCCTGGCCACTACTACTGGTGCCTCCTACTGGCAGTCTCAGCCCACCAGAGTGGAGGAATGTGCCCCTGACCTGCCAACCCCACCTTTTCAGAGTCCACAACAGTCCAGCTGGCACTCCTTTTCCTGGGCATCCTCTGGAGCCAGGGTTGTAGACTCGCTGGCCCCTGGGTGGGGGAACAGGTTCCCAAAATCTAGACAACTTGTCCTGGAGTCCAACAACCTCCTCTCTCAGCCCAGTGAGGTGCATGAAAATTGGGCAGCACCTCAGTTTCCAGAATGTCTCTCTAAAAACTGCAGCTCTACAACCACTGCACTGAACCACTCCTAAAATTCCCATTTCTTCACCCTCTATCTTTAAAGGAATGTACTTTTTAACCATAACCTAGATAGGCTGTTTCTAGTTTTCCCCTTTTTTGGTTTACTTAACTCCTTTGTAGCATGACTGTAGACAGAGTCATTTTTAGTTTTCCAATTTTTCTTTTCCTTTCCCCTTTGTATCCTTGCCCTGGATAGAGTATGTCTTGTTTTTCCCTTTTTGCTTTACATTTTACCCCTTTGTACCCCTACCTCATATAGGGTGTTTCCTTTTTTCTCACACAACAAGTAGTTACGATTTGAATTGGCTGTTACCTTCCTGCCATTAACCCCCTACTGTCTTCTAGTATTCTCATACAGGCAGCAGTAAGTAAACAGGTTGTGTACTTTACTTTAGTGGACTGCTACAGTTCCCTGCATGCCTGGTGTCCCCTGCAGATACCTGCCAATGCCTAAGATGCCAATCTCTTGAGCTGTTCAACTCCTGCTCTGCTCCACTCATGCTCTGAAACACAAGCATTATGGGACATGCTGTGTGGAAGGGCTTTTATACTTCTACATGATTTCTTGGTGCTCTGTTATAGGTCTGTGCTTGTCACATGACCTCTCCTCCCCCTCTCAAGCAGCCACCAACCCACAGCCTCCAGGAACAGCCCAGCTAAACAAACTAACAAAAATAATCACAAAGGAAGGTTAAACATTTTTTTCACTCCCAGTGCAGTAATACACCCATCTCCTGTCAGTGCTGACTTTAGATTTGACACCTCCTTAGCTTTTTCAGACCACATTGGGTTCATGGTTAGATGACTTAATCAGAAACTGGTTGTTGGCTTCTGTCTAAAGGAGCTTATGAACCCAGTCGTGAGGTTGGCTATTACTCAAGGTATGTTATTCCCCCTTCTGTATGCAAACCTCATCCTCCAACCTGGTAAAACTCGATACAACTTACTGTATAAGAACACGTGTAGGTTCACTTTGATAGCCCCTAGGTTGGCCTGTTCTCCCACAAACCATCAGCGAATTCCTACTAGGCAACCTTATTGACAAATTCCTTCACAATGAAGAGTCTTCCCCACTATCATACCTAATTATGCCCGATCCTGGTCCCCATAGCCTTAGGTCCTCCTCACATCTTCACTTACAGTATCCCAGAGTTGCCAACTACATGGGACAAAAGATCTTTTACATTGCCACTTCTTGGCATTAGTATAGCCTGCCATATTCCCTCTGCTGTCTCAATACAAACTATCTTTTCAAATTCTACTGTAAGAATGCCCTCATAGATGTCTCTATCTGCAAATTCCCCCCTCTGACACTAAGGTTCATGTATTCACAGTCTGGTTTTAACATGTCCCACTGATCACTTCTTTCTTGTGTCAGTGCCATTGCATTGCTTTTTGTATAGTCTATAAATTGTGTATATTGTCATTATTATTGCTGGGATCTCTGTCATAACCATGGTGCATAAATTGCATCCTGTAATGTTACTTTTGTATTTATCATCTGCTTTTTACTGTCCACTATTTTGTGCAATCTTGATGGCCAGGGTTATACCTGAAAATGGTCCCAGAGACTAGTGCACCAACCTGGTTAAGAAATAAGCAAATAAATCAACAGATCAATAAATCAATGAAATGATATAGCTGTTACTATGTTATTGTTTCAATGGAATATGACTATAGTATATATCATAGCTCGCTGTAAACACAGTTTCAAAAGTGAATACAGGGAATGTTCTTGCCCTGATCAGAACAAATTTCAGGCAGATTATTTAGGGCAGAAACACACAGAGAGCACTGATAAACAAACAAAACAGTTCTCATTGGTGCTGCATGAGGTGACTGGCTGCCAGTATAAAGCCTGCTTTGAAATCTTCACAAAATATTCAGCTGCATGATTTGAAGGACAACTATTTGTAGCTCATTTAATCTTTCACTGCATTTAGTTCTGAGAATGGAATGAGGCAACACCTCTAGTGACATCAGCAATATGAGGCAAGATGTTTTTTTGGGGCAGTTATTTGATTACCTCTGTGTTGTGTCTCATAATTGTTCTGTGTGAACCACCTGCACCTACGTACACATATTGTTCATGACTGCTTATTGAACAGAAACTGCACAAGAATCTCATTAGTAGCTATCTGAATTGGGGCAAAAAATGAAGCAGTATGGAGTTGGACTAATGTTGAAGTTGATTACTAGTAGATAATGACTATGGCAGCACTTAAGGACCTCGGGTGTAGCCAACAGCTCTTAGCAATTAAACTGATTGTTATTTGTTATTACTGTGCTTACTTTGAGATCATTATTGCTGTTAGGAACCTCCGGCGGAATACAATTATTCATTTAAACCTTTCTATAAATGTTTACAAGTTTTCTTTCCATGGTAGATTATTTACAACAGTGGGCATCTAGTCAGATTGCTTTGCCTCTGTGCTAAACTTTGCATGAGGATTATGACATTCTGAAACTGGTTTCATGTCAGAGAAGCTCTGAAAAAGCTGCATTGAATACAAGATCCCATTATACCTGGCATCAGCAGCTCTGAAGAGCAAAGATCAAGGAACATCAAATGCTTGAGGGTTTTAAAATCTGCATATGCCCCAGGGCTAAGGCTGTCTCTGACAGCAACAGTGAACAACTCCCATTATACTGTTTGTAGTAGGTATTGGGTGTCTGAATATCTATAGTGTTTATTTATGAAGGAGAAGCCAGAAGAACTATTATCCTACATTTAAAATCCACAGTACTGTAGCTCCTATGCTCATTCAGAAAGAGTCACCTGGGAGACCGTTACAGTGAAACTGATATGCAGCATCTTTCTTGGAAGCCTACAGTGTGCTGTTTCTTGGAAACCATGTTAATACTTTTATCTATGTGCTATAGATCAAGCTGTGGCTATTTTGTAATATTATTTGGGGAAGTGTATCATTTTGAGCTACAATAGCTGTAATTATTCTATCAGGACCCAGCTCTGCAAACTAAAACAGGTTAAAGAGTCACACATAGTAAATTATTCTATCAGGAAGGATCACTAGTGTATGTATATGTATATTGTATACTGTATGTACTGTATATGTATATTGTATACTGTATGTACTGTATATGTATATTGAGGTGTCTGTGTGAGTCTCTTACTGAATAAGAATATTATATCATGCTGTTTAGGCAAGAGGATAGCAAAGCAAAGCTGAGTGGTTCTGGCAATCCAGGCTCAGCATGAGATAATGTTCTGAGGCATATCACAGGCTTCCCATAAACATTTTATAAACCACTTGCATTTCCTGGATTGATTTAAAATACACTATCAATTCTTTTTATTATTGTAATAATAATAGTATATAAGTAACAGAACTGTAACTAAAGCACACATGGTGGGGTGGCTGCTGTCAAGAAGGCTGGAAGAATGCTGGGGTGCATCAAAAGTGGGTTGATTTACAAAGTAGGGGAAAAAAATTCTGCCACTTTGAAAGGCTCTCCCTGGTCAGCATTCCCAGCAAGAAACAATACTGCTGCAGTCACAGAAAAACTAAAATAAAAGCAAGTTCATATGCAAAAGTGTGCTTTAAATCACAAAAGAAAACATAGTACAACACTAGCCCAATCTTTTTGCTCAAAACCAAGCTTAATCAGGTGAAGGGACCCAAGTCATAAAGAATACAATTTGTACCCTGTTCTTAAAGCTACAGTAACAGACAGCCCAAGTGGAATTTGCAAACAGAATGTACTGTTGCAATGCTTTCAATAATTAACATGCAGTAGGGGACATGAATTAGACAGAGAGAGAGAGAGAGAGAGAAAGAGAGAGGAGGAGGGGGGGAAGGAGGAGGAGGAGAGACAGAGAGAGAGAGAGAGAGAGAGAGAGAGATGGACCCAGACATCTGCCAGGCAATGGTTACACAATCTCTAATAGTCTAGCAAGTGATGTAAAATGAAATAGATGATAGTGATAAAACAGAAAGAGATCATGACCTTAGAATTTGGGAAGTAAAAATACCTTTACATAGTCAGGACTCCCCTGGAGTACTGCTTGTGGTTCTATACTTTCCTTTAAATAAAGAACATTGAGGCTGTGGAGAGGATGCAACAGAGGACCACCAAAATGATCAGAGGGATGGAGGATAGATGTTATGAGGAGAGACTGGGGGCCCTTAACTTGTTTAAAAGCACAAAACAAGAGTCACACAGATGAAAATATTTCATGACATATTTTGTGACATTTCTGGGTACTGCCTTATTGACCTTTTTGCTAGCATATTATTTATGGTGACTGAACTGACAGCAGTCCCATCCTCTGAGGAAGAGGAGTTGTTGCCTTGAAATGCTGGGGTATTGTCTCCTCTGTAACCTGATGATCTCACTCAAAAGGGAAGTAGTAAATAGGCACTGCACAATCTGGCTCTGTCTTCTGAAAAGATCTCCTGTGTCAATATACTCCCTGTTGACCTCTCAGGTCATCAGGGAAGGGTCTCTTGACTGTCTCCAGGTGTAGCTTAAAGCAGTCTGCAGACAGAACCTTTGTAGTGGCTACACCATTATCATCGAATGCACTGCCCCACTGTATTAGGGAGGCCCTCTTAGTAAATGTTTTACAAGCTAGCAATAACACCCAACAGGGTGGGCAGCATTAGGCTATACTGCATCACCCAGGGGCGTAATAAGGCCCAACACCACAGCCCCTGGATGGTCCAGTATAGCTATTATCACCCACCCACTGTGGAGGTTATTATTGTGCCTTCAAAATGGGATTTGGGCTGTATTTTAAGGGAATAAAATTGAATATTAAAACAAAAAAGTTAGTTTAAATAATTTAAATTAAATAAAAAAAACATTTTTTGCAAAGTAGACCATCTGCTGCTGACTTTGGCAGTAGAGGGCACTGTTCATTTTGTGCTTTACCAGAGTGTTTAGTCTTTTCTATTGTCCCCCTTCTGCTTCCTTGTCCTCCTCCTCCTCCTCCTCATGCTTCCTTCCTGTTGATTGTCATTGGAGTCTGTGAAATACCACATGTATGAGAGGGGTGATAGTTTTTTACTTATGGCTTCTGCAGATGGAGTCATGCTTTTAGCTTGTAGCAGTACAAGGAGCAGGCAGGCAGGCAGCTGGAGAACTGTGCTAGGAGCCAAGTAGCATTGAGGAGCGGCGACAGGTAAGCACTTTGTGTGCTACCACTCCTCAATAGTTAAATTATTTTTGTTGTGGTTGACTGGCAAGGAGCAAGAGGAAGGGAGAGAAAGAAAATCAGCATGGAGGCTGGTCCAGTGCTTGAAAGTGGGGAGCAGTGATTTTAGTTGGCACACAGGCAGGTTAGCATGGGACTCGTTTTTACCCATTCTTTGTTGGCACATATATGTACCCCTATATGGGGTGCTCAGCCAGTCAGAGACTGGGATATTTCTAAGGAGCATTAAAGACCACCTACAATATTCACACGGTCCTGAATGAAATATAACAGCCCTGGTATTTTGTCATAGACTTTATGATACAAGATTAATGGGTTGAAACTGATGTGGGTATCATGAAGTAGTATTACCCTGCTGCTGTGGCCTGAATTGTTGTAACATGCCCAGCGTATGTAGGGTTAGATATGGGTAAATAAACATTATTTTCTTACTATTAATTAAATATTACCCACTATGGCTCCAGTGTGAGTCTCTCTTTTGTAGCTTGTGGATTTCATTTTAAATGGTTCTATGTGATAATAGCACCTGCAAAATGGTGCCGAACAAAAAACAGCGAGTGCACATCTCTGAAAAACAAAACAGCGATGAGCAGTACAGCATCCCCCACAAATAGCAACCAGTGCTTCTTTACTTCCCTGGGGGGTGATGTGAGGCTACTTTTTATACAGGGGGCTATGTCCCCACACCCCATATAGAATATAATCATCACAAGGGGGGATGATAATGGGAGACAGGGGAAAACATGGGAGGGGGGCTATTCCATGGGGGGTACAGAAAGTCAGCAGGGGGAGAACATTTGGGGAGCAAGCTGCAGGCGGAGGGGAACAAAGTCAGGAGGGTGGGGGAATGGGTGGTCAACAACAGGAAAAGACCAAACATTAAACGACACAAAAAAAAAGTATCCCCCACAGCCAATCCCGAATATGGGTCTGCCAGCCACAGGGGGCAGTGACTATAATCAGTACACCAGATGGCCAGCTCAGAACTGGCCTGACAAACAAACCCTTATATACTCTATAAAATAGTACTCCATTGGAAACAAAAGCACTGAAATGCAATGTGCTATTAAGAGCACATGGCCAATTTTACACTCACTATTTCTACATCACCCAAACTGACTTGCTGAAAATGACTCACTATATTCACGGGATACTATTTGAAGTCAGCACCAGTTTCATCATTGCATACGACCCTTTCCTTTGCCAGCAGTTCTTTTGTTGTGACTTAGTATGGACACCATATCCAGTGGCACCACAGACCTTTCTACATCAATGAGGCTGTGAGAGAGGGTGTTTCTTACCATCATTTATCTCATGACCTTTGAACTGAGGACTGTTTCACCGCCTCACACTGAACTTGTTATTACAGCATGAGCAAACAAGGAAATGCAGCAGGATGCAATTTAAAGAGCACTGATTTTGCTGCAAAGTACAGCATAAATATAGAAGACATTTTTCTGGCAGTAGAGGAAAAAGTTAAAAGCAATAGCATTGCAAACTCAAATACCTTTCAAAAGCTAGAAAAATATGTTTTTAAGGAGATTAATCTCCATTACAAGAAGTGTTTTTTACAGAATTACATACAACAAGGTCGGGCCCCAAAGGACCTCAGGGTGGATAAAGTTCATTCCTCTGAGTTGAACAATCTAATCCACAAAGATCAGTGGGAGTACTGTGTACTATGCAGGACTGCTTTAAATGTTTTATCAAAACTCTTATCTTAGAAGATGACGCAAACCACCAACAGTCATACAACAAATATCACATTCTAGATCCAGCAAGCTGTAATGAGAATTAAGCTGAACAACCATTAACACCCCTTGAGAGAAATGTGATTAAACATTGTAAATTAAACAATGGTAGATTTGCTAGATTTGGAATTTGTTAAGCACTTGGAAGGTGTGTGGCATTCTTGTAAAGTGCTCCACTTCAATCACTTATGAATGTCCTAGGTGGAAGCACTTCATTTTAAATGAGCCAATGTAAGCAATGCACCCTATATAAGAGAAGCCACTGCAGGCAGTTCATTGGAAGGACTAAACCAAGGGGTTCTATGTTGGTATCTGGTGGTTCAGCTAAATTCACCTTAGAGCTCTGATATGAAGAGCCCAGCTCACAGAAGAGCCCATCTGTATGTTGTATTTTAATGACTGGCTTATTTTATTCTATTTCTATGAACCATAATTCCCCCTTCCCCTTGAACTTGTACTCTCTGCATGTCATGTACAGCGACATAGGACATGGAATACAAGGTAAGATATGTGTCTTTGCAGATGGCAATAAGCTCTATGGCAGGGTAGTAACAAGGAAGGGGTAGGGAATTGATGAGGGACCTGTAAAGGTCAGAATGGTCTTCCAAGGTTTGGCAGGTGAAATTTAATGCCAAAAAGTGCAAGGTGATGCACTCAGGGAATAAAACCCCCTGGATGGAATACTGGATCAGAGGGGTTAAGCTGGACACTAGTTCAGAGGAAAGGAACCTGGGACTCCTCATAAGTGACTCCCTAAAACGAGCTAGTCAATGCAGCAAGGCCTACAGCAAGAGAACCATAGAAACATAGAAACATAGAATCTGATGGCAGATAAGGACCGCTTGGCCCACCTAGTCTGCTCATTTTTCCTACCTAATGGAAAAGCTGTAGATCCTAGTTAACCAACAGCCTACTTCCTCCTACCCCCACTAGAATTGCCTTATGTCTGTCCCATGCATTCTTGAATTCTCCCACTGTTTTTGACTCCACAACCTCCTCAGGAAGGCTATTCCATGCGTCCGCAACCTTCTCCGTGAAACCTCTGAGCCATCCCCCTCTATCTCCAAATTGTGTCCCCTTGGTCTTGCACATCTCTTTTTCTGAAAGATGCAACCCTCTTGGGCTTTGCTGATTCCCTTGAGATTCATGAAAGTGTCTATCATGTTCCCACTCTCCCTTCTTTCCTCTATGGTATACATATTAAGCTCCTTTAGTCTCACTTCATATATCTTCTGGTGCTGACCCTGTACCATTTTGGTTGCCCTCCTTTGGATAGCCTCCACCCTGTCTATGTGTTTGTGGAGATGGGGTCTCCAGAACTTCATGCAGTACTCCAGTTGGGGTCTCACCAACTGTCTGTACAAAGGAATAACTTCTTCTTTCTCCTGGTGATGCCTCTCGCTATGCATCCCAGTATCCCGCCAGCCCTCCTTACTGCCCTGTCACATTGCTTGCCCACATTTAGGTCATCTGATATAACTACCTCCAGGTCTGTTTCCATTTTTGGTTTTGTCAGTATCTTACCCCCCATTGTGTACTCTTCCCCTGGGTTTTTGTTTCCCAGGTGCATTACTTTGCACCTCTTTGCATTAAATCTAAGCTGCAATACATTTGACCATTCCTCCAACCTTGCCAAGTCCCTTCTCATCCTTTCCATCCCACCTTGTGTATCAACCCTGTTGCAGATTTTTGTCTTGTCTGCAAAGAGACAAACTTTTCATTCCAGTCCCTCTGCAATGTCACTTATAAAAACATTAAAAAGGACTGGACCCAGTACTGAACCCTGCGGTACCCCACTAGTAATCCCTCCTTTCTTCACTGTGGACTCTGTTTACTATTACCCTCTGTGTCCTGTTGTCCAGCCAATGTTTTACCTAGGCTACCACCCTGGGAACTACTCCTAGGCTGGCTAATTTGTTTATTAATCTTTTGTGTGGGACTGTGTCAAATGCTTTACTAAAGTCTAGGTAGGCCATGTCCACAGCACCTCCCTGGTCTACTATCAGAATTCTAGGGTGTATTGGAAGGGGTTTTGATAGTAGGAGGAAAGAGGTACTACTTCCTCACTATAGATCGCTGGGGAGATGTCATCTGGAATATTGTGCCCAGTTCTGGAGATGCCACCCCCCCAATGAAGGAAAGACAGAGACAGGCTGGAGACAGTACAGTGTATGGTAACCAAAATGATTTAGGGCCAACAGGACAGGTCCTATGAGGATCAGATAAAGGCTCTAAACATGTACTCTCTGGAAGCCAGAAGGGAGAGGGGCAACATGACAGAGATCTTCAAAATCCTACAAGACATAAACAAGGTAAACTATAAGTAACTACTCAGTAGGAATAGTGGGTCAAAATCAAGGGGACATGAGTAGAAATTTGTTAGCAGGGGATTCAGTAGGGATGTAGTGATGTACGAAGTCAGCAAAATTCACTCCATGAAATATTTCACAAATTGCACTAAGTTCGCTAAGCATAATTCTCAAAATTCACCAATAAAAATGCCATGCACTTCATATTGGACTAAATATTTTTTCACCTCTATATTTTGGGTCTGTGGTTTTGAGCGCCTGTGCATATCTTTGGTTCAGTATAACCATCCCAGTATCCTTATCTTAGAGATGATGTGGAGAGGAGAATGGTGCATGCCAGTGGGTGGTGATGGGATGCATATTTTACATTTGAATGGGATAGACTGGAAATTGTTGGGTGGAAATTTTATTTGTGATTACACTGGGGTGGGGGAAGGTTTTTGCTAATAATGTACTCTATATTTTCATTTCATTGAACGATTACAGAAATGTTGCTAGGAAACTAGAGGAGTGGTGTGGGTGCTATGAGGGTGAAGGGTTGTGGGGTAAAATATTTTTTAACTTGTGTTGGAGGGGAGATTTTATGCTGCATTAGGATGTTTTAAAGTATAATGCTAAATATAACAAAAACTGCAAAGTAACACAGTGTCAGTAAAGGTGCCACTATGAATAGTTTTAGACAGACATCAATACATGAAGTGGCATTTTTGCTAGTGAAGTGATACCATTCATAGTCACAAGCTGGCAAAGTGCCAACTTAGTTTTTAAACCTTAGACTGCCAACAGAATTAGAATGTATTGAATTAGGCCGGCCTGTCGGTACAGTGGCAGGACGTCCACTCACGATACCAATAACTTGGGTTCGGGAATGGACCCAGGAGTCAGAGGGCCAGCAGGGGTGAAGAAGGATTGAGTGCCATCTGGCAACTCTCCTTCTCCGGGGGGAAGGGAGACAAGCTCTCAGTACCTTAGTGGCCTCTGTCAGAGGCTGGGGAACTACAGGTATCAAGGCCACAAACGTTACAGGAGGTGAGACAGATGCTGGGTATGCCCGTTGACATCACTGCACATCCAGCCTCCAGGGGAAAAAGTATCCACAAAAATCCAGCCCCCTGAGTGATGCTCCCATCTCCATCACTGATCCCAAGTGACAAAGGTCCACCGGGGGGGTTCCACTCTCATGGCCCTGTCCTGTGGAGTAAGGCAGGGATAGAGACCATATTTCCTGTGGATGGTGTGCTTGTCTGATGGCCCCACCCTGGGGGCAAGCCCAGGCTGGGGGGTGGCAAGTGGGGACGAGGGCTGATGAGCCTCTACCCAATTGGGCAGCAGTGGTGGGGGTACCAGGCACAAAAAACAAAGCAAAAAAATGTATTGAATTTCTGAACAGATATTTCAGTCCACAGCCCTGTAAGGGTTAAATTTAATGTATTTTATTGATTTCATTGCAAAGCACAAGTGCATACATCTGTTACACACTCATAATCATTAAAGCATTTAACAGTAACAACACATTAAAAACAGTACAAATAATAACTTACTTTGAAAAGCCATGTTTTTAGACATATATTCAACACACTAACACAAGAAGAACAACAACTGGAACCTTTGTAAAAGAGCTATTAACTCAAAGGTTACTTCCGAAATAATAAATAAATAAATAAAACAACTAGTTGCATCTATTCAAACATATCACAAGAGATCATTACTTTGAGTCAAAGACAGTTTATTCCTCACTTCCAACAGGCTTGCTTGTGTCTATATATTTTTATTCTTTGCAAAAAAGCTTTGTTAGAGCACCTGTTAGGGTAATTTAACACCACAAAAGTAGTGAACTGTGGTGTTAGGGTTTCAAACCCTAACTCCCATCCCCAACCCCAAAGCAGCAAAAGGAAAACATATGGAAGTTTTGGATCTCCAGAGTCTTAGTGAATCAGTCTTTCTTGGGGTTGTCAACCCTAATGCTCACCCCTCCATTTAGCCCATAGCCCTCAGTCTGAAGCATAAGGTACATCTCCAAGCCAGTACCTCATAGCGAAACACTCTTCAACAAAGATAGAGAAGTATATCTCGCCACATGTTGGCAGCACAATTTGTTGTAGCTTTCTTCATGAAGGGCCCTAGCTTTCTTCATGCAGGGTTCTGCAGGCCTTGTGTGAAGAAAGGAAATTATGTGTGACATTATTTGCTCAAGGAATGGGATGAACATTAGGGTTGACAACCCCAAGAAGACCCCACCACTGATTCGCCAAGACTCTGGAGACCCAAAATCCTTAATATATTTTTTCTTTTGCTGTTTAGGGGGTGGGTGTTGGGAGTTAAGACTGGAAACCCTAACACCACATTTCTCTACTTTTGTGGTGTTAAGTTTCCCTAACTGGTGCATTGACAAAGTTTTTTTACAAAGAATTTCCTTTCTTTTTGAGATAGCAGAATTCTGTCCTCAGTCATGCAGGTACCTTCAGGACCTATGTGAACAGGTGTAGATGTGCAGGGCCCTTTAGGCCATGTGCTATGGGAACCCTGTCTGCCTACAGAGATGCAGGGCCTTGCACATACACTCTTTACACATTCACTCTTCACACATTTAGTACACGTTCTCTGTTTACACATTGACTCTTTACACATTTTATTTTTATTTTGACACCAAATTTTCAAGATAATAATTTTATGACTGCTCTTATAAAAATGATATGTATCATTTATAGTATATTGGCAGAAATGTCATTTCACACCATAAGTGCAAAAACATGTCTCAGCCAAGAATTCAAAAATGACACCTGTCAGGTTTGAGGTGGTGTGGAAAAATGGGTGTGTTGAAAACTCTGAGTCAAAATATTGAAAACCAGTGAATTTATTAGTAAACATTGAAATACTTCAATATTCAGTCATAACCTGGGCATTTGATCATATTTGTACACCAAGGGCTAGATATTCAAAGAGGTTGCAAATGGCGCAACTGAGGTGTGCCAGTGCAACCCAGAACTGTGCCCCAGTGCAATATTCAAAACTGGGAATTGTGCAGTGCAATTCCCAATGTGCCAGGGCACAAAGATAATGTATGTGGCACATCTCAAGGGGGCGTGCCCATGCATATGCAACATATCCCAATATATAGCCTGGAATGTGTGGCGCATATGCAGGCACAACCCTGAGATGTGCCACATACCTGGGCTTAAGGTTGAGCCAATAAAAGAAGGCTTAAGTGCAATCCCCCCACCGGTGGCCTGCTGTATTTCAATGAGCAACATAGCAGCTGCCAGTCGTGGGTGGCTAGCCCCCCACACAGCATAGTTCACAAGCACCCAAATATGTCCCTGGAGGTTTAGTGGTTCCCCCTTCCCTCCCGTACTTCTTTTCACCTGAAATTATAGCCTGTCAAAGCCCTGGTAGTCTAGTGGAACCCCCTCCCCACTGGTAACCTTGATTGCCATATTAAATGGCATATATTCTCTCTGGCTGTCTAGTAGTTCCCCCCCTTCCTGCCGGTAACCCCAGTTGCCACATGAGAATGAATATATTCTCCCAGGCAGTCTAGTGGAATCCCCTCTCCCTGCCAATAAACCCGATTGCCACATGTGAATGAACATATGCTCCCTGGTAGTCTAGTGGTACCCCTCCCCACTGGTAACCCTGATCATCGTATAAATGGCAATGACCAGTCCCTGGTGGTCCAGTGGCACCCCCACCCCCTCACTCACAAAGGACCCTTGGCTCACCCAGCTTCCCCCCATCAGTGGCATGGAGCAAACCCACCCGCATACCTGCACAGCTGCCCGCCATCTGACAGCTTACAGTATCAGCTGCAAGCCCATTGATCCACACAGTAGACCAATGGGCTTGTAGTGCATACTGTAATAGTCATTCATAACTTTGTACCACTAGACTACCAGGGAGCATATATCCATTTTCATGTGGCAATCGAGGTTACCGGTGGGGAGGGGGTGTACCACTAGACTACTAGAGAGCATATATTCATTCTCATGTGGTGATCAGGGTTACTGGCTGGGAGGGGGGTTCCACTGGATTACTAGGGCTTTGACAGTCTTTAATTTCAGGTGAACGGAGGTATGGGATGGGGTGGGGGTACCACTGGACCACCAGGGTGATACGCACATATGTTTTAAGGTGATCAGAGGTACGGGAGGGGAGGGGAAGGGAGACCACTAGACCTCCTCTGAGAGCGCTGCATGCTGTGCAGGGTGCCTGGCACATTTCACTGGCCAGCTCTGCACAACTCATGCAAATGGGGCCATAATGACATGCAAATGGCTGCATTTCTGCCTTGCATGTATTATGGCCCCATTTGCATACTTCTGGCTGAATATCAAGAATTTGCACCCAGTGTATCTCTGTTGTGCTAGCACAGTTCCCAGTCCTGGTTTTCAGCCCTGTCTGTGGGGAATGCACCAGTGCATTGTATTTGTGCAGTGCACATTACCTGCTATATTTAGAGGAGATATACCATGGCTCATCTCTTTTGAATGTCTCCCTTAGTTGCTCCAGTGCAACTCAGTTGCACTGCACCACCACTTGTGCCAATGCCAGGTGCATTTCTGAATATTGGGCCACAAATTTCCAGCATTGCCTTCTTATTACCCCATCTTATGAACCCGGTAGGTGAAAATGTTCAAATCCCTGCCAAAATGTCATTCTGAGTCACCAAAATGCCATTCCATGCCACAGATGCAAAACACATTTTGGCCAGGATTTGGAGAAAGGACAGCTGTCACATTTGTGAAGTGGTATAAAAAAATGGCTGTGCTGAAAATCTGTGGTCAAACTATTAAAAATTACCAAAGTTATGAGCAAGTTAGAAAACTTTTGACATATGCACATAACTTTGCCATTTTTGCATACTTTGACTCAAATTTTCAACATAGCCTTCATATGAGCCCAATGCATAAGAAAGGGTGGTGAAAATGTTCAAATCCCACCTGAAAGGTGATTTCACAAGGTAATCACAAAATCACCTTTGGGTCTGATTTGCATAATTCCATCACCATAGTTCATGAGGCAGAGTCCCAATAAGGCTATGTTTAAAATTTGGGACCAAAATATGCAAAAATAATAAAGTTATTCATCAACGTTCAATCCCATTAAAATACATTGAACAGCACTTTTCTTAGTTACTCATGTTGCAGTTGCCAGTTCCAGCAGCAACATGTGTCTTTGATTAGGGAGTGGATATATGCCATGGGACCTGGTCAGGTGAGTGAGGGTGTGCGGGAGGTATACTGAGGGTGGGGGTGGTGACTGCTGAGTAGAAGGTCAGGGTCACAGGGTTCAGATCAGCAAGGGGTCATTTTGTTTTTTACAGGTTTAAAGAAAAAAATATAGATGGAAACTTTTTTTATTATAGATCCAAATTGTAAAACTAGGGCTACGGCGATCGGAGGGTGGGGGGTTGCCACTAGACACCAGGGAAATATTACAGCAATACGGAACAGTGATTGGAAGGTGGAGGGATACCATTAGACACCAGGGAAACATTATGGTGATCAGATTGTGGGGGTGCCACTAGACACCAGGGAAACATTATATAAATATGACGACAGTGATCAGAGGGTTGGTGGATGTCATTAGAAAACAGGGAAACATGGCAAACACAAACCTGCAATTGGAGGGTGGGGGTGCCACTAGATACCAGGGAAACTTTATGTAAATAGGGAACAGTAATTGGAGTTTGGGGGGGTGCCACTAAACACCAGTGAAAGGGAGTCATACTGCTCTCAGTGCAGCCCACAGCACAAGTTCCAGCTTAAGAAAGGCCTGCTGTTTTCTTACTGAGAACATGGGTTAACAGCTATTTTTTTATACAACTGACATGAAAACCACGTTGATTAAGCTTTTGTCTTTCTAAATTCATTATATATAACTCTTAGATTGTAGCTATGCTTTTAACTTTCTTTATAATGTTACTGTTTTGCTGTACTTGGTTGTATTTCACTTGACTTTTGAAACAAGTAAAAAGTAAAAAAAAAACACTGATACAGGAATTGAAAATACACATATTATACTGTCTAAATTTTATGATACGTATATTCATTGTAAGCAATAACACATGACAGTGTGTGGGTAGTGGTGTAATCACCACACGCCCAAGTACGTAATGAGGCATTTGGCTGCACAATTACAGGTAGTTCATTATTGTTCCTAGAAGTGCGGTGAATGCACTCCTATCCACAGGCTGGAATGTATTATTGCACTTATCATATGCCATTTTATGATAAAAATTACTTTACAGACAGAAATTATGCATTTTCAAAGTCTAATTAGTTTATTTTTGTCTACATAGCTTTACACTGAAGTAACTAGTTCCAAAACGTGCCGGGAGGAGCAAAACAGAGTATTATTATGTGACAGTTTTTCATGTGTTAGAAATGGCTGGGGAGCTGCGTTCCATGAAGAAAAAACATTTCTCTAAATGCTTTGTAATGTGAGCACAAGGATCTAGTATTTTAGTCACTGAGCTGCTAGACTGGTACTTGTGACTGTCTGTCAGAGTTCTATGTAATAATAGCAATCGCAAAAAGACAATCCCTATTATAGGGACCGGCATTATCGCTGAAAACATTTTCAGTGATATGCAGTAAAAAGCAACTGGGAAACTGTGCATGGTGGGGGCTGTGCCCTCCCTCGCCCCCCCAACTAAAGATTCTCAACTCCAGGGGGGATGCATGTCTGGTAGGGGGGAACAGCCAGGTTTAAAAAAAAATTAAGTCCCGCAGCTGTGGGATGCAGCAAAATTGTACCCGCCCCCAGTCCTGAACCCAAGATCTGCTCCGTCAGAGTTAAGCACTCTACCCACCACATTGCATGGTTGGCTCTGTGGAAGCAGGCACACTACAGGGTTACAACCTTACATAGAAACATAGAAGCATAGAATTTGATGGCAGATAAGGACCGCTTGGCCCACCCAGTCTGCCCATTTCTCTACTTGATGGATAAGCTGCAGATTCTAGTTGATCAACAGCTTACTTCCTCCTGCCCCCCACTAGAATTGCCTTATGCCTGTCCCATGCATTCTTGAATTCTCCCACTGTTCCTGACTCCACAACCTCCTCAGGAAGGCTGTTCCATGCATCCACAACTCTCTCTGTGAAAAAATACTTTCTAACATTACCTCTGAGTCGTCCCCCATCTATCTCATAACCTTGTTCCCCATCCCTCCACTAGAGATGCAGTGAATTTAAAATCCGCTGGTGAAGTGCAGGTGAAGTGGGCACTTCACATTGCCACTCCGCTATGCAGAGTAGGCAATGCAAAGTGCACATTCCACCTTGTCATCACCACTTCGCGTTGGGCTGAATGACAACTCGAAGTAAGACAAAGTCATTGATTTCAATGGATTTTGCATTCCTCATTATGATTCTAAGTGATCCACTTGGGGTTTCAGACTTGGCAGCTCCCCCACACATCACATGGCTTACAGTACTGTAAGTCACATGCTCTCTAGCCAGGCAGGAAGGAAGTGAGTCACACAGACAGTTTCACTTTCTCCTGTGCAGACTGAGAGAGAGGAGTGTGTACTAGAGAGAGGAGTGTTTTGATTGCAGAGGAGAGTTAAAATTTGATAGTTAACCCAACAGCTTTTTTAAAAGCTACATTTTTTTGTCTTTTCTGTACTGTTTTTTACTTAATTCATTCTTTCTGTAAATTTTATTTTCCTTACCTCTATACTTACTTAGTTGTTTGTCTGTGTGTGTATGACTGTGTGTGTGGTGTGCTTGTGTCGTGTAACAGAGTAGTAATTGCTCAGACTGAGGGAGCACAGTCAGAGAGATGGAGTATGGTGAGGGAATGTCTGTGGCAGGGGCAGCTCTGGGAGAGCATGGTAGTATGTGTCGTACCGGGCACATGCGTGGGGGGCATAGGCACCCATTTGTGTTGGACTGCTCTAAACTTGTGAGTGTCCAACCCTCGGAAGCAGGACCAGCACCGCCTCCTGACTCTGAGGTAGTTCAACCACCACTACCACCACCAAGTCCAGCACAAGGTCCTTTAGAGCAGGATGTGCCTGTTCCCCCAGGCCCAGGTGTGGATCCCATCAGTGTTGAGCAGTGTGAGCAGCCTACTGCCAGTTCATCTGGCCATCCCCTGCCTGTGCCTGATCCTCCCCGCACCTTTGTTCTTTGACAGTTTTTTGACTGTGTCAGGGAGGACAGCAGTGTGGAGAAGTGTCACCTATGTGCGGTGGAGGTGCGCCGTAGTCCTGGGGAAGTCACCTGGGGACTGGGGGCCAGCGCACCCATATGCTTAATTACCACCAGTTGGAGTGGCAGGCTGCCACAGAATGGATCATGTCTGCACCTGCTGGCAGTTCCATGGCAGAGGGTGCTACTGTGCATAGCGGCATCCCTAAGAAGAGGAGGGCCACAGCAACACCTGTTGCTCCACCAGCACCCCCACCATCACCACCACCACCAGCAGGTCAGCCTGTCGAACGAGTGGACACCAGAGAAGTGCATGTAACACTGTCTGACTTGACAGTTCTCTGGAGTGCTGTTGAGGAGAACAGCGAGAGGATGAGTCCTGTGGAGCAGTGGTTGGATGACATAGAGGGACATCAGCTTCAAATGATGTCCATGCTAGAACTGCTGCTGGATCACTATGGGATCCCACATTAGTTTTGTTTCCTCGCACCATGTTCCCTCCCCCACACCTTCTTTGCTGTGTCATAAAATGTATGCCTCCACCATCCCTGACCCTTGTATGTAATTATGCCCTTTTTTTGTTGTCTTCAGTATGCGTTACACTTTGTATTCTGGGGCCTCTTCCTTCTGTTAAGTGTCTGTGTGTTTTGTGTGTGTGTGTGCGCTGTTTTGATGCCTCATTTTTCTGCATCCGCAAAAGGCATCCGTCTTGTGTCCGGAAAATTGACAAGTGGTAACAGAGTGAAATAAGACTGTTTCAGCACATACAAAGTCCCCAAGAATTAATGGCACACTCAGTCATGTGCACAAAAGTGGCACAGAGTCCCCAAATTTTTTCTGCAGGCCCACAGTGCATCCTCCTTGTGTGCAGAAAAGTGAAAAGTGATCATCTCAACTGGATTGAAAGGTGCCCTTTGGATGTACAGTAATAGTAACCTTGGTGAGTAGATATATATATATATATATAGATATATGGTTGTGTATTTTGTAGGTGATGATGAGGGGGGTTGAACTTGACATGGACACGTACTCATGCTATTGTTCTGCATCACACAGGTGACTCCATCTCCGAACTGTTGCTGTGCACCTTCCAGTGCTCAATGAGAATCTTTTGCACATAAATGGAAACGAATAACTCTCAAGCACATGAAGGTAAAGTATTTATTTTTTTTTTGGGGGGGGGATCATATTTTCAGTTTTGTCTGTAATGGTTTCTTATTTTTTTATTTCTTCACAGATTTCATCAGCATCCTTCTGGAGTCTGGTTGTTAACGATGATCATGGTAATCGAATGAAATGACTTCTGTGTGTTGCATGTGTGCCCAAGCTCGGGTCGGGGGAGGGGTGTGCCTGATCATGTTGACAAACTTTTTTAGATAAGGCCACTTTGACAGAACAAAGTATCGCGAATTTTCCAAAAAAAAGAAATGAATGACTTCTTAAAAGTTACAACCTCATTGTTATGTGTCCCTCCCTGGTTCTCAAATCTCAATCCCTATTGTCAAGTTGCATTTCAGAGACACATCTTGTCAACTACTAAGACAACCTGCTGTGTGCAATGTTTGCAGCAGTCTTTACAAAGCAATGAAATGGATAAAATAACATCTTCATACTTACCAGAATGGATTTCACATGGACATTACATTGGTTCCTCTCGGTAAGGTATAGCTACAGCATCTTTCCCAATAAGTATTAGCGATGGAGCCTGTTTTTGTTCTCCTGTAAAAGAAACAAAAGAAGTGTACTGTATGTGTTTTGCCACTGCGGCTCTGAAAAGCTACAGAAAACAAAACAGACAACTTAAGGAAGTGAGGCAGCATAACAAACATGAGTGCATATACTCACCTTATGGTTCAAATATTAAGAAGCTGGTGGTGGTGGTGCACTGGTGGACTTGTGGTCTGTGGGGGGCAGACAGACTCATGGTGGCAGCAGACTTGGATAACATCAGTCCCGGTGGTGGTAGTGGTGGTCCATGGGGGGCAGACAGACTCATGGTGGCAGCAGAGTTGGATAACATCAGTCCTGGTGGTGGTGGTGGTCCATGAGGGGCAGACAGACTCATGGTGGCAGCAGACTTGGATAACATCAGTCCTGGGGGTGGTGGTCTGAAGTGGGGTGGGGCACACTGCCTTTTAAATACTGCAGTTAAAACCTGCCAACATTAACAACATCATCATCATAAAGAAAACTGCCCTCACAGTCATCGATGTCTGAAGTCTGACCACTGGGAAATTCTTTCTCCACTGTGTCATCATCTACGTCAGTGGTGGGCTGTTTCAGGCAGCCACTGCCAAGTGCCACCAGAATGCTGTATTTCCACATCAGCAAGACCACCATGACTAGGCCGGGGTATGAATACCGAGGTCGGATTCTGTGCTGGTATGTGCCTCTCGTTCATTTTAATGAATGTTAGCAAACTAACATTTGCAGGAGACATGTTTGTTCGACGATCCCTGACTATTGCACCTGCTGAGCTGAATACCCTCTCAACACTTACACTGGAGGGTGGGTATGTGAGGTACTTCAGTGCCACTGCAGTCAGCTCTGGCCATTCACTGACATTTCCACTCCAGTACAAAAGAGAATCTTCACTTATTGTCAGATGCCTGTTTTCCGACAAATATGACTCAACCATTCTCTGTGCCACACTAAGTCTGATTGTTGATGCATCAGCCTGTATTGATTTCACAAATACCCACTTGGGACAAAGCCTCCCAAAGTGGGTTGATGCCAACCACTTTGGATGACAGACCATCAGAAACTACAGTCCCCTTACCCTTGCATTATATACTTGCTGGTCCTCCAGCTACACCTTCAGCTGGATTATGCTGCTGAGGTTTACAGACCTTGGCATGTGACTTCTGTGCCCCATGAACCAAGCAAACCAGTTGACCACTGATATTTTTTACCTGTTCAGGCCCTCCCTCCAGTACTGATGCAATTCCACATTTGTATCGTGGGTCCAGCATTGTTTCCATGGCAAGGTTGTCACTACGCTGAATGCTCACAATGTGACGATTGTGATCAAATACTGTCAGCATGTGTTGCAGCAATGTGCTGCTACCACCGTCTCTGGCAACATCAAGGCTATGCTGTACATTCACCAATGTCTGCCTCAGCACCTGCAGCAGTGGAATTGATTGGCTAATGGAGGCAGACTCGCCACTCACTGCCTGTGTGGCATGTTCAAAAGGCCGCAAAATTGTTATTACAGAGTCCATGAGATGCCACTGTTTAGTCGTCATAGACATGGAGGCCCCAGAACTGTCACGGCTAGTGTGCATAATAAGATATTCTGTGATGGCTTTGTATTGTTCATACAACATCTCTGCCATGTATAACGTGGAATTCCATCGGGTGACAACTTCCAGCTTCAAGCGGTGCTGAGGCAGGCTGTTTTGTATCTGCAATTGCCGCAGTTGGTCACGGGCCTTTCCAGATCTTGAAAAGTGAGAGCAGATACGTCGTGCAATGGTCAGCATTTCCTTTATGTCAGGGTGCTGCAGAAACTACTAAACCACAAGATTTAAACAGTGGGCCATGCATGGAACATGAAAAAAAAACACCTTTTGTGATGCATTTCACCAAATTTGACCCATTGTCACTTGCTATGAACCCAGCTGTCAGGGACAGAGGGTTTAGCCATCTGTCAATTTCAGTCAGTACCACGTCCAACATGTTCTCAAAAGTGTGTGAACAGGTCACACTGCACATAGCAATTGTTGCATGCTGGCGAATTCCCTGAAGATTGCTACCACTACAATCCACCTTCCTGCACTGATTATTGACACTACCAGCATCACAAACAACCCCCAGCACCTGCGCCCAGTATGCAGTTATACACAGATATGAACTCCCTGCTGTTCTGCCACTTGTTCACATATCCATACTTAAATGGATGAATGGAGAGGAATAATGTTGAAGGGCATGTCTTACTTACTCTAAGACAGTGCGGAACAGCTCGGGAACAGCACGGGTAGAAAAGTATGTCCTGGATGGGATTTTTCATTTTGGACAGGTACGGGCAGCAAACCACTGAAACCCAGAATTCTCCACAAAGGAGAAGGGCAAAAGATCAATTGCCAGCATTTCCGCTACAGCAGCATTAAGTTCACGTGACACTGTATGATTGGGTGGGCACTTCAGCTTATGCGCAAAAACACTCTGTAACGTGGGCTGACTTAAACGTTTTACATGGGGTGGGTTGTTGGTCAGAAATGGTTGTGCTCTGTGATGAATGGCATTGGCAGGGGGTGGAGTGTGGACATTTGATGAAGACGGTTGCACAGGTGATGATGACAAACCCAGAAATGATGTTATTTTTCCAGATTTGCCAACCGGGGTTGATGTACCACTTGCACTAGACATACTGCATTCACCACCTCCACCACCACCACCACCACCACCACCACAAAAACTGCTACTCTCACCAGCACTGGACAACATTTCAAAATTATTATGCTCCTCCAGCTCATCATTCCTGTAGTAATCCTCTGCTCTTATTTCATCACTACTGCATGCATTTAATTTCCTACTTGATTTAACAGTCATGGAAGGGGATAATATGCTGGCTATGGTTGCCGGTGATACGGGTGAACGCCCAAGTCTGGTATTAGCTGCCAGCTTGTGCTGCATCCACAGAGCCAAGTGTCTATTCTTAAGATGTGTATGCTGTCCTCCTGTCCCTAGATGGCTCCCCTTTTTACTTCAACTCACACACTCATGGCAAACTTGGCAGATTGCAACTGAATCATCATTTGCATCTTGAACAAAAAAATCCAAAACAAGGGACTGTGATGCTCTGCTTTTAACATATCCATGATGATGTGGCTTATTTAAGTCTGTTATTTTAAGCACTGAAGTGGTGGGGAGGCACGTGATGTTTCTGGCACTGCACACCCGGACTGCAACTGACCGCCACGACTACCTATCATATTGAGTACTGGGTCATCATCATCATCATCATCCACTAAAACCCGTAAATCACAAGTTTTTACAGGGGTGGAATTCCTGCAAACAGATTCAGACACAGCCACTTTTAATTTATTTTTCTCCGGTTCCCAACTGGGGTCAATTAAATCATCATATTCATCAATGTCACTGTCACACACATCCACATTTTCTGCTTAGATGCTAACATGTGGACTGCATGTTGCAACAACAGCAACATCATCATCATCAGCATCATCACATTCATCACCAGCATCTACACCACCATCACCTGATATTTTTTCACCACACTGTGAATCACCGTTGCATGGAAAATGAGTGATGTTAAATGCCACAGTGGATGGAATATCACATTGTATGCTATCGTTGACATGATCATCAGAATCAGGTTCAGTTAATGGGATGTTACTGCGAAGTATGACATCATCTACACTGTCACTCATTTACACTGCTTCACACTCAATATCTTTGGATATGGTACACTGGTCAGAATTAGAACTTGACTCAACAATGCTAATACTACCTCCACCACCACTAACACCAGTAACACTAGCACCACTGGCTGGGAAAACATCATCTCCTCCAACTATCAGTGAAGCTACTTATTGGACTGTAAAAAACATTGCAGGAGAAATACCTTTCCTCACATCAGCAATGCACTTCTCCATCCGCCTACTACTACCACGCCCACAGACCCTCTTACTGCCAACATTGCCATGGCCAGAAACAGCTTTACTTGCACGTCTCTTTGCAGGCATTTTGGGGGATCAACCACAAATATTATTACCAAATTCAGATTTTGATACATTCACTTTCTGACTGGAGGGTCGCTGCTCGCTAGCTGGATGTGAAGCAAAATAAACAACAGTGGCTTCAGCAAAAGATAAGAGACTACTGTGTTGTGACACTGTTATGGAATTAAAACAACTTCAGTAACCAGTGGTGCTAATGGGGTCACAAAAACAATCCAGTCTGGTAAAAAATACCTTTTCAACGTGGGGGTGGGGGGGGCACTGAATACAGACAGTGCTGATTTTTACGGCATTACAAGCAGCAAAACTAAGAACAGAGAACACAATCACAGTACAAAATCAGGCAGCTGCAGTGGACAGCAGGTTCACACTACTGTGCTTAGTTGCACTTACACTGATCTGTGTCACAAATTTTAAAAGGTGTATTATATTTGATGCACGCAACACTGCACACACAACACAGAACACTTTGTGTACAATGCTGAACGAGGAATGCGATGCAAATGCAAAAGTTCAGTGTACTCAGTGCCACGTAATGTAAATTTGTAATTTAAACAACCTGACCTTATGAAATGCTGCACCACATTCACACAACAAGCAGCAAGAAAATTTGTACTATTACTGACAATTTTACTATGTGTACAGTAACACAGTCTGTTATATAACAAAAATATTACCAAAACACAAAGAAATCACTAGTTATCCAACTTAAATCTACCTACACACAGATACACCCCTTCCCCACACAGCACACTTTACTGTCTTTCACCACACACACTCAATGTTGTAAATTTACATTTAAAATCCACACACAAACAAAAACGCTAGATGATGTGAGCACAGGAGGGTTTCCTTTAATCGATGAACTACAGTTGGATCCCTAAAAAAAAGCAAAAATGCTTTTTGAACAGCTTTTAATAGATTCCTACAGACAGCTATCAGAGCACACTGTCTCCAACTCCTTCCTACTCATACTACCTCAAACTGAGGCTGTGTAGATCAATATAGAGCCCATGTGACCTGAACTCCCATGAATCACTGCAAAATCCGCCTTTGGAGCTCAAAAACAAGGCGAAGTGAGATGAAGTCAACTGCCATTAATGTACTTCGCCTTAAAAATTGAAAGAGAAGTGACCAGTGGAGGCGGAGTAATGCAAGTAGCTGTTTCCAATGCACTTCGAGTTCCTCATTATAACACAAAGTACTCCGCTTCATATTGCAGAGCACTCGGCGAATCCGCCTTTACTCCACGAATCACTTCACGGACCGGACTGAGCCCACTTCGCCCACCACTACCCTCCACATTCTGTCATCCACCCTCTCTTCCTGTTGCTCACCCTACCCTCGCGGTCGCAAAATTCGCCGTCCCCCTACCATTGCCCACAATGACAGCACCATGATATGGGTCGCTGTTTTGACAGTCACCCATATACAGACACTAACATCACGGTATATCATCTGTTGGTAGTAGTGCCATCTAGCACAGGGCAGTAGCCAATCAGAGAAAAGCTTTATTCATTGTTACATGATGAAGAGTTATGTTACACAGAAAACAAGTTCATATTTGTAATATCTGTAGTATTGTTAAACGGTTTATGTACTACTTATGAATCTTCAGTTGAAAAG
Organism: Neoceratodus forsteri; assembly: GCA_016271365.2. Classification (NCBI taxonomy): domain Eukaryota; kingdom Metazoa; phylum Chordata; order Ceratodontiformes; family Ceratodontidae; genus Neoceratodus; species Neoceratodus forsteri. The sequence goes on along the minus strand of CM057450.1, from coordinate 846,963,953 downwards.
TATGCGTCACATTGTATCAGGACATACTTTCTCTTTAAGATAGATGATTTATTTGTTTCAACAGCAATCACGTGGTGGCACTGGTGAGGTAGATCTATGGAAAAGGAAATAAAAATATGTAACTTGGAAGATTTTTTTCTATCTGCGACTGTTTTATATTATTACAATTAAAATTCCCATTGCAACTTCATGTAACATGTTAAATGACTGTCTATTATCTGACAACAATTGTACACCTGCAGTTGTTTTCATAGCTCATAACCTTGTGGACTTTTTCTGAGACAGGTGATCTAATACCTGATGTATCAACGGAGAGGACCATGTGTACTGTAGAGTCACATAACACATTGCTATGGTATGACTTCTATGTAGAACAAGTAAAATTTTATCTTGTGGAAGAAAACAGCAGTGCACATACACAACTTTCTAAATGATTGTTAGAAGAAGAAGCTTCAGCATTTATATAGTGCTTTTTATACACAATGTATCCCAAAGCACTTTACAAGCAATGCTAGACTGGTGGTGGAGTGACTGAATGTGTAGTGGTGGCCATATCACGCATCAGCACCCACACACTCACACACAGCCTGGACAATTCCATGAACCAGTTTTATGGCAAGGGGAATATTGGCCAGGACACCAGAAATGTAACCTACTCTTTGCAAAGAATGCCTTGGATTCTTTTACTTCCACCTGGACAACCACCAGGACAGGTACAAGGGACCTTAGTTTAACATCTCATTTGAAGGATGGCACACCCCAACGGTATAGCACCCCCCTAATACTTCACTCGGGTGCCAGCATTTTAGGTATGAGTCCAGTCCCGGTGTGGGATGAGAACCCATGACCTTCTGGTTCAAAGGTGGATGTGCTACCAATTGAACCACTCTGACACCTTAAAGATCTATTATCTGTTGCTCTTATGACTGATGAGACCATGTGATGTGGAATGCAAGCACGAAGTGATATTGGACATGCCAGCCTGGTATCTTACCATAAGGTAGTGGTTACAATGTTTTGTACTGCTATGTATCTGTGTTGCTACTGGTGTAGAGAATGTTGCAGGATACTGCCTGCAGGTATGCCACCAACTCTATTATGTAGCTAGCTGTGATAGGGTATCACAGATGGGAGAGGCATGTTGGGATATGGAATTCCCCCTCCTTGATGCTCTGTCTACCTAGCTACATGGTAGAGTTGAGGGTATCCGAGGAGGTGGTATGCTGCCTCATCCTTTACACCAGTAGCTACAAAGATACTCAGTAGTAACGGATAGTGTAAGAACTACCTTCTAGTATGGTACCAGGCTGAGATGTCCAATATCATAGCATGTTTGCAGTCAAAATAGTGAGGTTTCACAGCCCTGTTTCAGTGGTGATATGGGTGGTGCAGAATCTATGCTGCTGTGTCTGGATTGTGTCTGCCTGTCTTGTTGTGCGGGGGAGGTATTTTTGTGGGGTGTGCAGTAAAGTTATGGCAGGGTTGCTGCTGCTTTAAGATCTACTCTCTCATGCTCTGCACTCTGTGCCTTTGTACATGGCATGCAGTGTGGGCATACAACGAACCCCCATCTGCACCATCCATGTGTGTATGTGTATGGCTGGCAGGAGGGATCCTGTGCACAAGTAGCTTGTGCATATTTTGTGAATGCCACTAGGTGTGCATTGGACTCCCACTGCATGGTACTGCAATGTAGGGTTGCCTACGCATCTCTGTGCTGGCAACTCAAACATTATTGAATGGTACCCATTGATTCTTGCACCATCTTACCAGAACAATCAGTGATGAAAAAACAAAACTACATAAGAAATGGAGAAATGAAACTGATTATTATACAGTAATAGTTCAGGGAAGTGGTTTTTGACTCTCATTGTTCTGCACAAAACTGGCTTCCCACTGCAGCACCAGATGTAACAGACAGACTAGGCTGGAGATCTTCATTTGGCTGGTGTTGTGCATCTCAGCTACCAGCACGCAGTGGTCCCTCAGTTCTGGTAACAGAGGGGTCTGGGGCTGTCTGGTTACCTCATTCTGTGCCTTCTTCATTGGGAACAGTGGTGCCGGCTCTGTGTGTTGGCTGGTCTGTAATACACAAATAAAAAAAGCACACACTTTAGTATTATGGTGGTACATAGATAATGTATTCTTCCTATTTAACCTACTGTCATATGGACTATCATACTGCATTGTACTTCACCAGCCTTTGCCTGATACTGTATAATTTTAACATCTAGCCATGCATATGGTTATTGTGAAGCATGACACAAAGTATTGTTATTGTTTACTATGATATGACAGCTCAATTATTTAGTGTCCTTATAGCAGACACCTATACTTTGATGTTCTGTAATACAGAAAAAAAGAATTATATTAAAATGTTTCCACTATAACTTAACATACATATTGTATGCTTGCAATTGAACTGAGAGGTATATATGTTACCATAGTGGCTACTTATAATATGAGGCACTTTTTATTCTCTGATGCTCTGTAATACACACCAAAAAACTAATATCAAAAACCTTTAGCACTATGAGACTACATATGTATTGTGTGTTTGGTATTGAATAAGTATGGTACTTTGACATCAGGGCCTCAATACTGAAAAGCTTGTACCTGTTGCCTATTGGAGACCCCTCCCTTCAATGCCCTGCCTGGTTATGAAACAGACAATCCATGCCGATTAGCATCCTCCCCTCCACCAAACACCTGTATCCCAGCTGCATAATAGACAAGCCAGCTTCCCATGACTCAAGCATGTATATAATCAGACATTCAAGAGATAGAAAGTTTCTTTGTTTTGGAATGCAGATATTCAGATGTGTGCACAGTTTCCGTGGTGAATGTTAATATGTCTGCAGAGAAAGAGACAGTACAAAAGGGTTAGTAAATGCAGGGATTCAGTTATTTGTGGACCACAGAAAGATTCCAATTCTTTGCTATGCAAGTTACTATGGGGGTAGGGGTATGTTTAGAGAAGATCTAAGCAAATGAATGTGTGACTGCCTTTATTGTATTAACATACAGTATGGCTTGTACTGTTTTTTGTTTTTTTTGTCAAACAGGTGGTATGCCTGATCTTAATTTAATTTCACATGTGAATTGACATATGAACTGTTAAGACTATAACAAGAGATGGTAGTCCTGTCCATGTTTCTATGCAAGATGTCTTACTAGTGTCATTCTGTAGTTGTTTTATACCATTGTGCTCAACAAGGTGTATCTCCTCATCAGAAGCCACTGGATTTTCCTCCACCAAATCTGCTGGAACTGGTACCAGTTGGGCACTGTGTGCTGCTTTGGCAGGGAAGCCTGGATGTTCTGCAGTAACAGAAAAGATATAAAGACATATTGTACCCGATGCACAAAGGGTGAGAAATATGTACTTGAGGTGCCTACTCCCACTCACAAGCAGTCTCAAGACCCACGGGAGATCCCGGTGGCCACTAATTTACAGTGCCATCGCTGCTAACACTCCATACATGACCCCTGCCCCTGGTGTGCAGGCTCAAAGGGGCAGATGGGTGTGGAGCCATGGATCTGGGCTGGTGGCCAATCAGCTTCCTGTTCTAGATCACACAGTGGATCACCTGCACCCACATGCAGCGGGCAGGGTGCCGGTGCATAAAGCGCCACATGCAGTATGGGGGTGGGTGCCTGGATGACCACCTGCAGGCCCCCCAGTGTGCCCCACATGCTTGGGTTTCCTTGATGGGGTTGCACAGGACACCACCTCACAGCCGCAACTGGTGGCTGTCGCTCCTGGGGGGCCACGTAACTGGCCCCCTGCCTTTACAGCTGACCCGATCTGATAGAGGTGCCAACACCTGTGCTCAGCACTCCACACATTCATGCATTTCACAGCATGCTGGCATGTCCCTTGCACCTCCCCCAGTCTGACCCTCCCATGCATAGGTCCGCATGCCACAAGGGATCTGGCATGAAGTGGTGCTGTCCGGCCAGTTGTGAATGCCACACAGGGGGTGTAGCGGGCCCGGGCAGGTGCAGAGTGGGCTACCTACCAGGGTTATGTGGCATGTACCCACTCCACACCTTTGTGCATAGGGCCCCATTAGGAGGTAAGGTAATTTCAAGGAAATATCTTGTCACTTACATAACATATTTAAAAGACAAGATGAGGTTTTAACATGTCCCACTGCAGTTAAAGAACTTGTTACTATTTTTTGAAGACTTGTAAAAGTGGCATAAAAACATATTGTGCACTGTTGTTACATGTGGGGGAGGGGGTATACAAACCTGTGCATGAATGTCTTTTGATTTTAAAAAAATGTACACGCGCTGAAGAGAACTTGGATGTGACAACAGCACTGCAAATGGCTCATGCCCAATAGGTGAACTGTTAGTGTTCTAAAGCACTGCAAGAAGGTCATGGGTCAGAGGTGAACTGCTACAGTGTTACTGAGTGTAGGACCTCTGAACAACTTCACTACCTTTGCTAAGACCATGTAGCTTGTTTGGCAACAGCAGATGTATTAATGCAAGGCAGTGTTTTCAATACATTTTAAACAGAGTTCTTCAGTGTGTGTCTTAGTGGTGGTAAGGAGGAAGGGAGCTCAGTGCTGGAGAGGACAGGGACAGCCGCTGTAAAGCAGGTTACACTGTAAAAGAGCAGACACTGATAAGCCCATGACACACCATTATAGACAGATATGGCACACAGGGGAGTGGCAGAACTACAACCCATTACAACTATATAGATACTCCTCACTAGAACTAAAGTATGTTGCTGACTTTTGATTATTTAATATATCTACTAAGTAATGACAAGGAAAGCTCATCTGTTTGAACCTGCAATTTTTAGAGTGTTTTTCCCCTTAATAACTTTCACTTGTTTTCTTTGTAGTGTGACTAAGTGGTGTTCATCCTGCCAAGTGACATGCTTGCAGAGCATTTTGCAATGATGAAGGTTTTATTGAAGATGTGTGTAAAGTGTGATATTTCACGTAATTTTAGTTAGCTTTATTTGTAATAGAAGGTGTCAACTGTAAAGGAAGGAAAGGAAGCAGCCTCAGCATACATGGAAGCATGACCAACTATTACTATAGCAACTATTGTTCATTCTTGCATCTACTCTTCTGAAGCCACTAATTTGTTTGTTCTCCTTGTTCTATGGTTAGTGGCTTGTTTTGGGAAAAAGGTCACTAAAATTACCTAAATACCACACTTTACACACTTCATCAAGAAAACCTCCTCTACTATAAAGCTTTGCAACCATCTCACTTGCTGAGATGAACACAGCTTGGTTACATTACACTAAGGAAAGGGAAAGTGCTTATATAGAAATCACTGTAAAAAGTGCAGCATCAACCAGATTTTTTATATCTTTTTGGCTACAAAATCTTGTCTGGTCAAACAGATAACTGCTTTATATCACCTTGAACCAATGAGAAACATGGGAGGTGCAAACAAAGCATTTAAATGAAACAGTAATTGATGTGACATGGAGACTAGTTTTTGGCCCCCCACCCTATGCATATTTGTTGCCATTTTATAAGACAGACAATACTGTACTGAGAGTGTGGTTCTGCTGTTTTTATACACATGCCTTGGGTGGTTTAACCCACAGCAAGGTGTGTGTATAACACAGCATAACCACATGCTCTGTAGTGCATTATGTGTTAGGTAATTGACTTCCCAGGACTGTAAAGTAACTCAGTATTTGGACTTGTGTCTGACTACATGTGTGACTCGCTGTTAACTTGTGTCTTTATCATGTTTTTCTTTTTTTCTCGCTTGTATATCTTTCATGTCACAGAATTGTATAAAGTGTTATAACTCCAGTTACTGCAAAACTAACAAAACAGAACATTGAAAGAACATAAATTATCAGGTAGGACTCTGGTCCTTCTGCTCCTGCTGTGGTGGTGCTGCATCACCCCTCCCCAAACACCTGTGCTGTCTCAGCAGTTCCTAATTGGGGCCAGTTGTCACCCCCCAGCCCAAGCCATTGCAGTCTTTCGTAAGGCACAGCATGTCCCGTATGAGTTGTTGTGGCAATGCCGAAGCCCTTGCGAGGTGGGGATGACCCTGTTCTACCCTTGTATAGACATCCTATAGCTGCTGACAACAGCCAGAGGAGTGTCGCGGTGGAGGACATTTGTGCCAGGTATGACCCCCTGCCATGCAGGCGCTATGTTGGACCCCACTAAAATAGACCCATACTGTTCATGTGTCAGATGACTCATCGTTCAGTATGTTGATGGGGTGGTGAGCACCATTGTCCTCCCTACTGCCATAAGCCTGAGCCATTGCACCATCTGCAAGGGAGGGCTTATACTGCATAACTTGTTGTGCTAGTGCTGAAGCCCTTTATGGGTGGGGGCAACCCTGGCTTACTGTTGTAAATGCATGCTACACTCACTGACACCACCCACACCACAGCTGGAGTGGCTGGTATTTTGTGCAAGGTTTAACCCCCCCCCCCATGGTGGTGGTGCGACATTGCCCCCCTGCACAGACCTGCAGTCTTCATACAGTTGGCCAATTAGTGTCACTTGTACCCCCATCCCAACCCTGACCTGTCCCAGACCTCCACAAGGCAGGACATGCCCCAGATGACCTATCTGTGATCATGTTGACCAGCTGACAGATTACCGTTGTTGTCCTGTGCTGCCACAAGGCTTTCCCACAGATTACAGCACTCCCCTTCAGTGCACTGATTTATCAGTGCAGATGTCTGTTTGTGTAAAACCTAGTCACTTTGGAGTTTGATCACCAGTTTTTCCAAAACTAGATGTAGGGTCCATGGCACAAACCTAAAAAGAAATCACAAAAATGAAAAAAAATTTACATATGTCTGTGATGTGGGTATGGCTCATCTCATTTTAATGAACGTAAGTGTGGCTCTGAAAAGAGCCATTTTGGGGTGGCATTAGAGAACTGCTCTTATGTGTACTGATTGTGACAACACATCACAACACACTTCAGATTCCATGTTGGAGGTCCCCCAGGAAAATACATTACCAGCATCTGAGAGATGCACACCATCTTTTAGGGAAAGCCAATCGTTATATTTAATTTTGAGGTGGATAATAGTGTGCATACCTAGATCACTCAAGAAACCAGATATTTGAATGTTAGCCTTTCTGTGTGATCTTTCTGCTCCAGCTACATACTGCTGATCTCTAGATCATGTGTTCTGTAATATCTGAATACAGAATCTTACAGTTAGGCAACATTCCATACAGTGCAGTCAAACCAGATTAACTGCCTCTATTAAATCTATGCCCCTTTTATAGCCCAAATCATTACCACCAAGATGGATGAGTTGTACTATATGTCTGGGTCAGGGTGAGTGTCTAAAAGAGTGTGCATCATTGGCATGAGCTGCTCTCACCTCATGCGAACCTTACCAAAAAAGTGGACATGACTATTTTCCAGTTGCAAATCATTCCCAAAATCGCTTCTCCTGGCAAACTGTCCAGCCATTTTCGTAATTAAACTACCCAGAATCCAAATTGTTGTTGAGAAGCCTTGTGCCATGCTTAGTCTTTTTCAAGATTATGTGAGTGACTGCAATCTTAAATATGTGTCTGTCTCTCTCTGCAGTCTCTGCCAACTTATAGTTTTAGATTACCAGTTGTGTCTGTTAACAGGCAGAGTACAGAGTGAAGCAGCAATAACTCTCATCCATATGTACCAGTTCAAAATACAAATTTCAAAATACTTCTCATGCCTGTTGTGACTGGTTGAATTGTTTAAAAACAGATACTTGTTTTAGAGGGAAATTTAAAAGCTCTGGTAGTCTATTGCAAACCTAACAACATTCTGCTCTGCCATTGAAACAATTATCCTGTAGCTTCAGTTTTAATTCTTATGTCTTAGAAGCTGCTATTTTTAGCTTTCACAATTAAGTGCATATACAAAATTAATCAATTAGTTTACAGAGGTACTTTCTGTGTTTAGTTGTCTCTGTCTCCATTTGAAAACCAAGATAGCAAACTTCCTGTTTTATCTGTAGGTGAAGATGTGCTTCTATTGGCTGTTAAGATGCATTTCCTGTTATCTTTCATATCTTTTTCATGAGCAGAATTAGTTTTTTTTCTTTATATGGGTGCATACAGAAAAGGAAATCAACGCATGAAAAAGGATCTTTTTGTTCATATGGAAACCAATAGGAAATCAGTTAGAGACTCCTCAAGTCAGACAAGGTTGTTTTTTCATTTGACCCATACAAGAAAGGATCACATTCATATGAAAAAGAAACAAGCTCAAGAAAAAAGGATCCTTTTTCAAATGGGAACCAGTAGGAAATTGGTTAGAGATGTCACACATCACCCAATGTTCTTTTTTCATATGACCCGTGTGACAACCCCACTCAGCAGGTCAGGCCCTCTGCTCCCACAGTGCCAACCTCTGAGCACAGTATTATGAACAGTTAACAGAACAGGGTGACCCTCCTATCTGTTTTGTGGCTTCCAATCAACCTTAGGTCTCAAGTTCTGGAGAGATTCAAACTAGAACCTCTTGCTAGTGTACCCAATGTACAGGCTTAGATAATTCTGCTCTTCGGGGGATGCCAGATATCTTTCGCCTATGGGCACCTAACCAGGTGTACAAAATGAACCCTTAAAAACTCTTATTAAAAACCTCAGAAAAACTCTTATTTTTTCCCAGTTTGGTACTACCATTAAGCTATGCACAGTATCACTGTAACCATATATGCTTCACTTGTCAAAGATAGAATTTCAAAAGCACACCAAGTAGTCTCTAAAATGAGATGTTGCCTTAAAAATAGATAAAAATGTAAAATGTAAAACACAGAACCATATATCACAAAACATTACAATTACTTAAAAAAAAGGTTTAAAAGTGCAATTTCCTACCAACCATACACTTAGCCTTGCCTAGCTAATGTATTCTTATATTCTTACAGTGCTGAAAGATGCTGTATAGTGTCAGAGTCCAAACATGTGTGAGTGTAAAGGACAGACACAGCATAATTAAAACAACTGTCTTGAGCCTGCCTTCTCCATTATGTCACCCAGCTCCTCCTCTGTTTATTAAAAATTATACAATCAGGATGTCTTGTGTCAGGATGTAAATTAATAGGTGACATCAGCTGAAAAAAACTTGTTTCCTTATGACCCCTTTGATCTAGTGTGTCTTTTCCAGTATCTTCTTTCATCCATGAGCAATTTCCTCTCTCGAGAACATCAAAGGACCTTTTATGACTTCGCACCACAGTGACATAACCTGTATTTTTCCTCTAATCGTCATAAAAGTTTATGATTTTCCAGCCTAGCATCTGGCAGCTACAATTAAGCTGGATAAACAGGAGATCCTTAATTTAAGTCTCTTCTAGCCTGTAATTATCTCCTGGCTTTTATCTTTTAGCTGAAACAGCATGTCTCATGAGAGACACTCAATAATACATTTTTATATTACAAAAAGCATAGATTAATCAGAACCAGCTGTTCAAGCATCACAATCCTCCCTACATAGACTGAATTTAGGGGATCTGTCCCCTGCATGGGATAAGCTTCCTAAATCAGTTCACTCCTCATAGACACAAGACAACCCATCTGAGTTCTGAGTTTTTGCTACAGCCCTATGTAGAATTGTCATGTCATACCCTTGCAAAGCAAGATTCCATCTTAGCAATCTACCATTGTTTTTTCCCATCTGTGTCAGCCAAACCAGGGGGTTGTGGTCAGTCTGTACCACAAAATGCTGCCCATACAAGTATGGCTCCAACTTCTTTAGGGTCCACACTATGGCAAGACACTCATTTTCCACAGTGGAGTATGTTTGCTCCCTGGAAAGTAACTTTTTACTCAGATATGCTACAGGGTGATCTTTCCCTTGGCTGGATGTCTGACTCAGTACTGCCACAATACCCACATCTGAGGCATTAGTCTGAACTATAAAGGGTCTGCAATAGTCAGGACTTGTCAAAACAGGAGCACTGCACAGTGCCTCCTTCAATCTGGTAAAGACTTCTTTACAGGCTGGTCCCCAGGTAATTTTCTTTGGCATCCTTTTCTTTACCAGGTCAGATAGGGGAGCAGCCAGGGAACTGTAATTGGGTACAAATTTTCTATAGTACCCTGCTGTCCCGAGGAAACTCCTGACCTGCTTCTGCATTTCTGGTCTGGTCCATGCCCGGATTACCTCTATCTTTATTTGGTTAGGACAGAGCTGTCCATGGCCTACCACATGCCCAAGGTAAGCCACTTCTCCCATGACCACCTGGCACTTACCGGCTTTGACAGTGAGCCCAGCCTTCTGTATTCTACCCAGCACTTCCCTAAGGTGGGATAGGTGTTCCTCCCAGCTGGAACTAAAGATGGCAGTGTCATCCAGGTATGCCACGACGTACTCCTCAGCACCATTTAACACCTGGTTCACCAACCTTTGGAAAGTGGCCGGGGCATTCTTCATTCCGAAGGGCATTACTTTAAATTCAAATAAGCCTATCAGAGTGATGAAGGCCGACCTCTCCCTAGCTCTGTCCATCAACTCTACCTGCCAATACCCCTTGGTCAGGTCAATGGTCATAAGGTAGGTCACCCCCCAACTTGTCCAGCAGTTCATCCATCCGGGGCATCGGGTGGGCGTCTGACTTTGTGACTGCATTCAGTCCATGATAGTCCACCCAGAAATGAATAGAGCCATCTGGATTGGGCACAAGGACTATGGGTGAGGCCCAGGGGCTGTGGGATCTCTGGATTACCCCTAAATCCAGCATCTCCTCTGCTTCCCTCCAAATGTCCTTTTGGACAGCCTCCGACACCAGATATGCTGTCCACCGTATGGGCATCTGTGTCCCTGTCTCCACATTGTGCATCACTAAAGGGGTTAGTCCAAGCTTGGGGCTAAACAATGGAGCAAAGTCTGCTAAAACTTTCCTTACTTTCTGGATCTTGTCCTGGGTCAGCTGAGGAGACAATTTAACTGCCTCCACAGAGGACTTCTGCTTACTTTCTTCCAAAAAGTCCAGAAGGGGGTCTCCTTCATCCATTCCCTTCCCAGGACTACACACTGCAAATACCATGTCAGCCCTATTTGCATATGGCTTCATCATGTTGACATGGTACATCCTTTCTGTCTGTCTTCTGTCAGGCAACTCTGTAATATAGTTCATGTCATTTACCTTGCTAACCACTTTGTGCGGTCCTGCCCACTCAGCCTACAGCTTGTCTTTCCAGACCGGAATAAGGACCATGACTTCCTGACCCCCCATGTACAAGTGAGCTCTGGCTCTGTGGTCATACCACACTTTTTGTTTCTGTTGGGCAGCTGCCAGGTTGCTCGGGAATGTCCCCATAAGCTCCTTCAGCCTTTCCCTAAACTTAAGAATGAAATCCACTATGGGAGTTCCCTGGGTGGCGTGCTTGCCTTCCCAGTCCTCCCGGATCAAGTCTAGGTGCCCACGTACCTGGCGTCCATATAAGGGTTCGAAAGGGGAAAATCCCATTGACTCTTGGGGCACCTCCCTATATGCAAACAACAGGTGGGGACGGTATTTTTACCAGTCCCTGCCATGCTATTCAGCAAACGCCCAGAGCATTGACTTCAGTGTACCATTGAATCTTTCCACAAGCCCATTGACTTGTGGGTGATATGGTGTCATGCATCTCTGCACCACCCCACACTTCTCTCATAAACATTTCATCAGATCCAACATGAAGAAACCCCCTCGATTGGTGATAGCCTCCTGCGGAAACCCAACAAGGGAGAAAATCCCAAGTAAGGAATCTGCCACTGTATCTGTCCTTAGTGAGGATAGGACAACTGCCTCTGGGTACCGGGTGGCATAATCCACAACAGTCAGGATGAATCTCTTCCCCAAGGAGCTGGGGGTATTTAAAGGCCCCACACTATCCATTCCCACCCTCTGGAATGGCTTCTCCACTATGGGCAATGGAATCAGGGTGGCTTGGGTTTTCTTCCCTGCCTTTCCTATTTCTTGGCACCGGTGACAAGACCTGCAATACTCCTTCACCTGCTGGGTGAAGTTAGGCCAATAGAAATTCTGGGCCAACTGCTGCATAGTGCTCACTATCCCCTGATGGCCAGACAAGGGAATATCACGTGCAATCTTGAGCAACTGCTCACGATACCCCTAGGGAATGACAAGCTGCCTGTCTAGCATCCCTCCCTCTGTCTGCATAGCCTGAGTATACATCAGTCCATTTTCCCAACAAACCTTATGTTTACTGTCACCTCCCTGTGCCTGTAAGAGTCTGCCCAAGCCCTCAGCTTCTCTAGACTAATGTCACTTCTGAGCAGTTGCAAACTCCTCACACATTCCCAAGGCATGGGACAGGTCACCTTCAGTCACTAAACTAGGGCCCCTAGCACTAGCAACAGGGCACTCAGGATCACTGTCAATCCCAACCCTCTGACAAAGCGTCACCCCTCCCTCCTCAGAGTAACCTTCTGTAGCTGTGTGGTTAACTGCTACTGAGGAAAGTTCTACCCCTTTTTATTAATCTCCATATCAGGAGACACAGGCTGGGGAACTAGCCTCCCAATGGTTTCCACAATGGCTTCTGTGGGGTCCAGGGATCTACAGTGTTCCCTTGCCGCTTGGCTACAGGTAACTGCACACACCATCCCTTGTTTGAAATTGTTGCCCAGGATCACATCCACTGCTAAGGTTTTGGCTACAGCCACCTGTTGAACAGTTCCCCCTGTTTCACCCCAGTCTAGGAGAACACTAACAAGGGGCAATGTTTTCTCTTCACCAGTAAAGTCCTGTACAGTGACGTATTTATTGGGTATAAGCTGACCCGACTCTACTAGATCCCCCTTTACCAAGGTCAAGGATGCCCCTGTGTCCCTTAACCATTGCATCTGTACACCATTCACCATGACTGGGTACATGTGTTCCCTCATGTTCACTGGCATGCTTCCAGGGACACACAAACAACCCACTTCCTTCCTAGCTCCCTGTTGTGTATTGCTCACCTTTTTGGGACACTGTCTGGCAATATGCCCAGTTTCTTTACACAACCAACATTCATTTCTTTTCTCAGAGAAATCTTTCTCTGAAACCTGGGGCTAACTGGTTTTGTGGAGGCAGTGAGGGTTTTAGCTGCCCTAAAATCACGCTTTTCTCTTTCTGTGCTGCCACACCTGCCCCATTTGCTCTCAGAGCAGGTCTGCTCTTGGCATAACGGTCTGAGAGTTCAGCAGCCTCTTGCACTGTTTTGGGATCTCAGTTCTGCAGCCAAGTTTTCAGCTCTGCTGGGCATGCCCAGAAAAACTGTTTTAACAGAATCACATTTTCAATTTTATCCACAGAGTTTGCTCCAATTCCTTCTCACCAACAGTTTAAAAACTGACGTTTCATGGCTAGCTCCTCATAGCTCATGTCAGGTCTTCTCCTGAGCTTATGGAATTTAGCTCTGTATGATTCAGCAGTTAATTCAAATTTCTTTAATAGTGCAGCTTTACGTTTGCTGTAGTCATCACTGTCCTCATTGTCCATTTGATCCAATGCATTCCGAGCTTTCCCGGTAAGTAGCGAGGATAGCAGAAAGCTCCAGGACTCCCTAGGAATTTTAGCCTGAATACAAACTTTTTCAAAAGAATTTAAAAAGGCATCCATATCTTCCTCCTCTTTAAATTCTGCTATCATTTTGGAATTCAATTTGTAACTCAGTCCTGTAGTCCCAGTTAAACCCAAGCCACTTACCTGCTCTGGTGCCACTGGTTGGAGTCGTAGCTTCTCCAGTTCATGTTGTCTCTGGCGCTCACACTCCTCACTGTCAGTGTCTCACTGTTCTCTCTCTGCCTATCGGCGTTCTCACTCTGCCTCCTGGTGTTCTCACTCTGCCTCCCTCTGTTCTTGTTCTCTCTACTCCTTTGCAGCTCGCTGATGCTCATGCTCCTAATGCTCAGCCTCCCACTGTTCCTGCTCTGCCCCTCATCTCTCTCATTCTGCCTCTCGCTGTTCTCGCTTTCTCCATTCAGCGCAACTCAATCTGCAGCCTGAGTACTTCTGGCTGCAGGATACTGGTGACCTTTCCCTGGTGCTGTGACCCTTCACTGACAGTGTCCCTGCTGCCCTCCCTGTCAGATCTGGACACCGCACTGGCCACTAGCCCTTCCACATTCAAGGTTCGGTCCCTTTCAGTCACTGTCTGTGACTCAGTGCTCTGGATATCTGCTACCAGCCGGGCATCCACAAGGTTCTGCTTGGTGGCTTTCACCTTGAGCAGGACTCCTCTGTCCCTGCACAACTGCTTTAAGTAGTCTATAGTGTGCCCGCTGTAGTTGGAAGCCATCTTCTTCCCTAACTATGGCTACTCTGACTCACAGTTTAGAAAAACAAATAAAACAGGTAGGAACTTGACTGTAAGCCAAGTGATATACAGTAGTTCTGTTTCCTTTTTTAAAATAAATCACTGCCTTTTTCTTTCTTTGCAAGTGAGCTGACAGTCTCAAGCTAACACACTGAACAATAAGGCTTGTAATACCAAACTTATGCACACCACTGCCAATTAATCTGTCACAACCCCACTCAGCAGGTCAGGCCCTCTGCTCCCACAGTGCCAACCTCCTAGTGCAGTATTGTGAACAGTTAACAGAACAGGGTAACCCTCCTGTCTGTTTTGTGGGTTCGAATCAACCTTTGGTGTCAAGTTCTGGAAGGATTCAAACTGTGAACCTCTTGCTAGTGTACCCAATGTACAGGCTCAGATAATTCTGCTCTTCGGGGGATGCCAGAATCTTTTGCCTACGGGTAGCTAACCAGGTGTACAAAATGAACCCTTAAAAACTCTATTAAAGACCTCAGAATAAACTCTTACCTTTTCCCAGTTTGGTATTAACATTAAGCCATGCACTGTGTCACTGTAACCATATATGTTTCACTTGTCAAAGAAAGAATTTCAAGGCACACCAAGTAGTCTCTAAAATGAGATGTTTACTTAAAAATAGATAAAAATGTAAAACACAGAACCAGATATCACAAAACATTACAACCACTTAAAAAAACAGGTTTAAAAGTGCAATTTCCTACCAACCATACACTTAGCCTTGCCTAGCTAATGTATTCTTATATTCTTACAGTGCTAAAAGTTGTTGTAGCATCAGAGGCAAACATGTGTGAGTGTAAAGGACAGTCACAGCATAATTAAAACAACTGTCTTGAGCCTGCCTTCTCCATGATGTCACCCAGCTACACCTTTTTTTTATTAAAAATTATACAAGCAGGATGTCTTGTGTCAGGAGGTAAATTAATATGTGACATCAGCAGAAAAAACTTGTTTCCTCATGACCCCTTTGATCTAGTGTGTCTTTTCCAGTATCTTCTTTCATTGAGCAGTTTCCTCTCTCAAGGACATCAAAGAACCTTTTCTGACTTTGCACCACAGTGACATAACCTGTATTCTTCCTCTAAACATCATAAAAGTTTATGATTTTCCAGTCTAGCAGCTGGCAGCTACAATTAAGCTAGATAAACAGGAGATCCTTAATTTAAGTCTCTTCTAGCCTGTAATTATCTCCTGGCTTTTATCTTTTAGCTGAAACAGCATGTCTCATGAGAGTCCAAGTGTCACAACCCACATGAAAAAGGATCATGTTTCATATGAAAAGAAATCAGCTCACAAAAAAGGATCCTTTTTATGGCTGCATTGCAGGCATTTTGAGATTACTAGGAGAGATAGAGAGAGAGTGAGAGGAGACTGACAGGATATGATGACTATATTCTTCCTCTGAGTGCTTCGGATTGAACATGACTCAAAACTCTCCACCTTCTCTGGATTTATTGCACTGGTCTGTTTGTGTCCGCCTTCACCTTTACCCCTGCCAGCACTAGACTGCAGTATTTCATTAATGGACTGTGAGGTTCAATTAGATACTTCAACTATCAGTTCTGTGTAGGCCATTTTAAAAGCCCCTTTAATAACTGTGCCCTTGAGTCTGTTCTGCATGGCTTGCCATCTAAACTGAATCTGGACTGTAAGTTTCAGCTGAAAAGGAGTATTCAACACAGAATAGAGTCCAGTCATGCTCTCTCTCTCTCTCTCTCTCTCTCTCTCTTTCTCTCTGTCTCTCTCACACACACAGTGAAACCACTCTTCTTCAACTGGTTGTACCTCAAAAGAACCAAACCACTCAAATTAGTGTGGGCTTCCTTGATTTGCATGAGGCCACTCAACAAACAGCTGATCAGCTGTCATCACCAGCAGCCTGTCATTAAAATTCTCTAAAGTTAAAAGAAAAACATATTGAACAGCACTGATAAGCTGACCAGACTACATCAGAACATTGGGGGAAGATCTGCAGAGAGTTTAAGCTGTGTAGTGCCTATTTTTTTTAAATTGAATAAACTTTATTAAAAACAAAAATAAGCACACACCAAATTATACAAGAATCAGAAGGTATAAGACCATAACAACATAGTGTGTGACAATGAACAGGTCATATTAGAGATAATGTTTATGTATTTTATAAAACCAATGAAAAACAACAAAACACTATCTAACCATCCCACCACCCCCATCAACATATCCTCCACCCTCCCAACTCTCCCTCTAGTCTCAGAAGAAGTGCCAAAGAAGAACAGTCAGACTATCAGCAAGTATGAAGAAGCAAAGGTAAAAAACTTTAACGGTATCTAACAATGAAATAGTGTCAGAGGCTAGAAACAATATGCCCGCACAGATCAGAAAAACAAAATACTGAAATATTTAAATAATGGTGCAGGGCCAAAACAATAAAATGTTCACAATTGTCCCCAGTGCAGAGTAAATCAGGACATACGGGGAGAAACTTTACCAGGGTGGTGCACTCAAAGGGAGTATTAAATGGTTAACAGCATCAATAGGGGCTCTCAAACTTTCTTATAGTGATCTAAACAGTCTGTTAAACTGGCAATAGTTCTTTCAGCTTATAACACAAATAAGAGTTTCCTGTGCCATTTAGTGAAAAGGGGATCATCTGATCACACCAGTTTCTAAGGATAACTTTCTTGGCACAGGCAGAGATCAATGCCATGTGATACCATTGATTCCCAATTAGGTCCTTGGTAGAATCACCCAATAAGTATACCACTGGAGTGAATTTTGAATCCAAACCTAGCAGAGGGTCTAACCTTTGTTGTATAGATTCCCATAATGGAGTTGCCTTCTCACAAGCCCAAAGGATGTGAAACAAAGTACCAACTTCCTTATCACACTTGAAACATGTGTCCGTGGGGAGCCTACCCATTCTATGCAGTTTTACTGGAGTGTAGTATAAGTTATGCAGAATCTAGAACTGCATAAAATGGTATCTGTCCCCATTTGACATACTGGTAGGTGTTTTTCCAGATACAGGCCCACTCATGGGGGTCTTCTGAATCAGGAAAAACCTGATCCCAGTAATAAAATAAATCCCCCCTTTAATAACAAACATATTGCTTAGTTTAGAATAAAAATATGAAATAGTATCCAATGAAGGTGCATTTGCAAGCATGGTGATGGCATGTGACCCATAAGACATCTGCCAGTGCCCAGAGCGAAAGTAAGTAGTGAGTATGTGTACCAACTGGTACCACTTAAAACTGAAAAAAGGTGGCTAATTAAATCTGTCCTGGGCTTCCAAAAAAGTGAGCCATCTATCCTGATCCAAAAAGTGGTCCACCGTAAACTTATGAAAAAGCTTTCAGCTTAGTGCGTCTCACCTGGTTAAACAATTGGCAAAAACCACCACCAGAGGGCCAAAAGGAATTATTGATTAATTGACTACCTATTTTAAAGTTAGGATTCCCCAGTAGGGGCTGTGTGACATCCAGCATTGTATGAACCTGGAAAAAAGAACAAAGTTGCTGATGAATCTTCACAGAAAGGTCTAAAGGAGAGAGCCTTTCAAGGAAGAGAGGATCTGTTTTGGTAGGGTATATAACAGGGAAACAATGCACAGCCCAGACTGAGAGCATTTATAACGTTCAGTGTTCAACCATTGTGGGGAATAGCTCATAGCATGATTGACTGGATCTAGGTTAAACCAAAAAGAGACTTTAGAACAATGAATAGCCAGATAGTATAAATAAATGTTGGCAACATGCAATCCTCCACTAGTTTTAAGCTGCATCAATTTGTGAAGGGCTCTGTGGGGTGGTTTATGTCACCAAAGGAACTTGAACATTTAATGGTGAATCTGCAAAAACCATGACTGTGTTAAGGCATGTGTCAACATCTGTAAAGGGTATGAAACTCGAGGGAGCACATTCAGTTTTAAAATGCTCAGTCTACCACATGAAGATAAAAGGAGATGGGACCATCAGATCAAATTGTCCATCAGCTGTGCAAGAATTGGGTCTAAATTATATTGATTCATTTTAGCAGGGGGAAGTACTTAAGTATATCCCCAGGTATTTAAGCTTATCTTTTACCCATACCAGGCCCAGGTGTTCCACGCTCACTCTGGTGGTAACCACATTTAGAGGAATCATTTCTATTTTAGAGACATTTAATTTGTTATTTTTAAAAGTACCCATATTGGGAAATGATGTCCAGAGCTGCAGGGAAGGAAATATCTGGGTAGGTAACATGCAGTAAAATATCATCAGTATACACCAACAGTTTATACTGATCCCAGAGATCTGCCCCATGATGTTAATTTTCCAAATGAGGGGTTCTAGGAACAGATTAAAAAGAAAGGGGGAAAGGGGACACCCATGTCTAGTACCCTGGTGCAAGCAAAAGTGGTGTGAGAGAACTCAGTTACAGAAAACCCGTGCTAATGGAGAGGTATACAACACCTTAAGCCAGCGAATAAAAGTGTGGGGGGGGGTATGAAACCTGGGTAGGAAGTGAAATAAATAGTCTGAAGAATCCCAGTCTAAAGCTTTTTCTGCATCCAGGGATGCCAAAACTGCAGGGGTAAGGGAGTCCCTGAATGCAGAAATAAGGTTGGCTAGCTTCCACAAGTGATCAGAAGAGAATCACCCAGACACAAAGCCCACCTGTTCCACACTAATTAGCTGGTTCCGCGCACCTTCTCAAGTTGACTTGCCATTACCTTAGCAAATATTTTGAAATCAACATTAATCAGGGAGATAGGCCTGTACATATTTACAAATAATGGATCCCTTCTGGGTTTAGCTAGAACCACTATAAGAGCTTCGTTAAGAGAGAGATCTGAGAGGCCATGGGAGGAAACATAGTTAAAGAGTTGAAGTAGGATGGGGCAAGAAGGAGTTTACATTTTTTTAGAGAAGTTAATGGCATACCCATCTAGGCCTGGCAATTTATCCAAGGTCAAAGAATTAATAGCTGTGTGAATCTCCTGAACTGTCAGGGGTTGACTTAAAAAATCTGCCTACAAGTCAGTTAACTGGGGAAGGGCAATGTCAGCCAGAAATTCTTTAAAAGATGAGTTGGGGAAAGGGGTTGACAGTGGGGTATAGAGGTCCTGATAAAAAGACTGAAAGTGATCAACAATCTCTCTAGGAGTAGTAAGTAAGTGGCCTGTAGTAGCACAGATAGAAGAAACTATCCTATCCACAGCCTGGGTGTGCAGCCATAACACTAAATGTGTACCTGCCTTCTATCCTTGGTCAAAATACTTAGTCTTGGAGCGCAAAATCATGTGCTACACTTTCTCCCCAAGTAAGCAAACATAGAAACATAGAATGTGATGGCAGATAAGGACTGCTTGGCCCATCTAGTCTGCCCATTTTCCTACCTAACAGATAAGCTGCAGATCCTAATTAACCAACAGCTTACTTCCTCCTACCCACCACTAGGACTGCCTTATGTCTGTCCCATGCATTCTTGAATTCCCCCACTGTTCTTGACTCCACGACCTCCTCAGGGAGGCTGTTCCATGCATCCACAACCCTCTCTGTGAAAAAATACTTCCTCACATTACCTCTGAGCTGTCTTCCTCTATCTTCAAACTGTGCCCCTTTGTTCTTGCACATCTCTTTTTCTGAAAGATGCCACCCTCTTGGACTTTGTTGATTCCCTTGAGGTACTTGAAAGTTTCTATCATGTCCCCTCTCTCCCTCCTTTCCTCAAGGGTATACATATTAAGCTCCTTTAGTCTTTCTTCGTATGTCTTCTGGTGCAGACACTGCACCATTTTGGTTGCTCTCCTCTGGACAGTCTCCACTCTGTCTATGTCTTTGCGGAGATGGGGTCTCTGGAACTGTACACAGTACTCCAGATGGGGTCTCACCAACTGTCTGTACAGAGGGATAACAACTTCCTGTTTTCTACTATTGATGCCTCTCCCTATGCATCCCAGTATCCCCCTAGCCTTCCTTACTGCCTTCTCACATTGCTTGCCCACTTTAAGGTCATCTGATATAATTAGCCCCAGGTCCCTTTCCATTTTTACTGTTGTCAGTATCTCACCCCCCATTGTGTACTCTTGCCCTGGGTTTTTTTTTCCCAGGTGCATTACCTTGCACTTCTTTGCACTGAATCTGAGCTGCCATACATTTGACCATTCCTCCAACCTTGCCAAGTCCCTTCTCATCCTTTCCACTCCATCTGGTGTATCAACCCTGTTGCAGATCTTTGTGTCATCTGCAAAGAGACATACTTTTCCTTCCAGTTCCTCTGCAATGTCACTTATAAAGACATTAAAAAGGACTGGTCCCAGTACTGAACCCTGCGGTACCCTGCTAGTAACCTTCCTTTCTTCACTGTGGACTCCATTTACTACTACCCTTTGCGTCCTGTTGTCTAGCCAATTTTTTATCCAGGCTACCAAGTTGGGACCCACTCCAAGGCTGGCTAACTTGTGTATTAATCTTTTGTATGGGACTGTATCAAATGCCTTGCTAAAATCTAGGTAAGCCATGTCCACAGCCCCTCCCTGGTCTACTACTTTGGTCACCCAGTCAAATAAATCTATTAGATTCATCTGACATGACCTTCCCATCATGAATCCATGCTGCCTTGGATCCTGTGCCCCACTGGCCTCTAGGTACTCAACAATTCTTTCCTTCAGAAGTGATTCCATCATTTTACCTACCACTGAGGTCAAACTAACTGGTCTGTAAGCAATTGTAATGTGCTCTTACAGATTCCAAATGGATCCATTCCAAATAGGAAGAACTAGAGAGAAGGCTTGTTTCCGGGAAGTGGATCTGGGATAGTAGGGTAGAAAGTTCCTTTGAGGCTATCTTTTTCCTTTTGGAGGGCAAACATATCAACTCCCCCTGGAGTGAACATTTAAGTGTGGCCCATAAAATATCTTGTTTATCCATAGAGGGTGTGTTAAACTCTAAAAATAAAGTAATAAATTGCTGGATATGCTCAACAAATTCTGAAGATTTTAACAACTGATTATTAAATCTCCAAGTTTTATCCCTTACAGTTGTGGATGATAAAGTAACCTGGATGAGGACCGGATGATAGTCTGACACAACCTTGGCACAATAATGACATAAGGTGACATTAGAGAGGTGCTTGATACCCAACAGAAAATAATCTATTCTAAAATAGGAAGTATGAGGGGTACAGTAAAAAGAATAATCATGCAGTTGTGCATGAAGAGCTCGCCATGGATTGATAAGACCCAGGGAGTCCATCATATCCCTCAATGCCAGCTGGCCCAGAGAAAGAGGCCAACAGGGGGTGCCCTATCTGTCTAGGGCATTATCAAGGACAATGTTTGAATCACCGGCTATGAACATAGGGAGGAAGGTCCAGTACATCAGTAAATGTAATAAGGCAGCAAAAAGGTCAGGGTCATCCTTATTGGGGTCATATATTGAGCCTAAAACAACCTCACAGTGTCCCAATATGGCCCACAAAAAATATACCAGCCCTGGCGGTTATTCATTTCCTGAAGCTCCCAGAACGGGACCCTCCTAGCAACCAGAATGGCCACTCCCTTGGTGCAGAAGTCTAAACCAGAACCAAAAACTTGCCCAACCCAGGTCTGGCAAAGAAGCAGCACCTGGTTGGGAGGAAGATGGGTTTCTTGTAAAATGGCAACATCTACTCAGAGTTTATTTAGATGTGAAAGAATTTTAGACCTTTTCTGTGAAGATCGAGACCCTTTAACAATCAATGAGCAAAAATGAAAATTAGCTGTCATCTTTCCCAACTAAAAAAAAACAATGCCTCTGCACCAAGAATATCACCCCATAGACCAAAAAAGGAAAGAAGTTGCACACTTCCAAGACAACCCCTCCCACCACAGCAAAAAGAAAAAACAAACCTGCAAACATAAAAGGTAACTTATTCCTTCCATACCCAAAAAGCAACCAATGTCACTAGTCCAATTAAAGCCCCCCCATCCACAACACCCTATCCACAGCTCAAAAATCCATTCATCCCTTCAGATTGGTGCATGAAGCGCCTTCCTGATATAGCTAAATACCCATACCACTCAGCTCCCCCACCTAAGAACTGATGCATATCTTTAGACTACCCTTAAAAAAAAAAAAAAAACTAGTATAATCATTTATATCAGTATGCCTCATTATTCGCTCTATAGCTAAAAAGGAAAAAAGGTAAACATGCCCATTATCTTTAAAAGTGCCTCTGACAAAGTTAAACAGTTCTAGAAGTGATCTACATCCCCAATAAACATCGAGGAGCAATAGGTAGATATAATAGCCATAACAGGAGTCCCCAGAAAAAAAAAGAACAGTACTGTAAACAATCATTACTAGACTCTATCTCAGATCACTCCCCAGTGTTCTGCATGTGAAAGTTTCAGCCCCTGAAAATTCCGCACAAAATCATTCAGGTCAGAGATTATTCCAGATTTGATCTTGGCGCCTTTCATGATGATATCCAACACACTGACTGGTCAGCAGTATGGACCGCCCAGGACTCCCCATCCGCGGTAAATCACCTCCTCATCTCTCTCAGAGCCCTGCTGGATAAACATGCCCCCCTCATTAGACGGAGGGTGAGGGGATCGGCCACCAAATGGCTACATGGGAGCCTCCTTGCCCTCATGAAGCTCAGAGATAAGTGCTGGGCAAATTTCAAGGCCATGGTGGATCAGGCAGTTTTTCAGAATTACAGGAAACTCAGAAATTAGTGCAAGAGGAGCATAAGGGTGGCTAAGAGTGAGTTCTGCAAGACCGCCCTGCTGAACTCTGCCAGGGACCCCAGGAGGTTCTGGAGAAACATTAAAAACATAGTTAGTGGTTCCCAGTGTGCTAAAACCACTGACATGACTATTGCCAGCTGCAACAACTCAGTGACTATTGCTAATGCCTTTAACCTGTATTTCTCGGACCTTTCTGCCTTCACCTCGTCATTCCCCCCCGGGCGGTGGGAAGAATGGTGTACAGGTCACAGCGCTACCACTACCCCGTCTGCCCTTTCACTTCAGGGTAGTGATGGTAAATGAGGTGCAGAGACTACTCTTGGGCCTCTCCCCCTTCTCGAGTGCTGGCCAGGATGGGCTGGAACCGAGGCTTCTCAGCCTTGGTGCACCTTGGCTTGCTCCACTGGTGGCACACATCTTCAATCTGTCCCTGTCATCGGGTGTTATCCTTGACATATGGAAGGTTGCCAGGGTGGTACCGATCTTTAAACAGGGAAACCCCAAATTAATAGAGAACTACCGCCCAGTATCCATATTATAAGAGGTCAGTAAACTTCTAGAGAAAGTTGTGGCAGGGCAACTCTCGGAGCACTTGCAATCCCACAATCTACTGTCACCGATACAGCATGGGTTCAGGAAAGGGCACAGCACATCCACTGCCCTTGTCACTGTCTCTTCATGGATCAGAGCAGCCATGGATCAAGGCAAGCTATCGGGGGCTATCTTTATAGACCTATCCAAGGCCTTCGATCTAGTTGATCATGCCATGCTCACCACACAGCTTAGATCCCTTGGTCTATCTTCAGCTGTGTTCAGCTGGTTCTCTAGTTATTTATACGGCAGAAAGCAACTGGTTAAATATGGCAAGGAGCTCTCAGGCCCTATTCCGGTAACCATGGGTGTCCCCCAAGGCTCTGTTCTGGGGCCCCTGCTATTCTCCATCTTTGTAAACAATCTCCCGGCAGTTGCTGTACACTGCAAGACAATCCTATATGCTGATGATCTGGTCATCCTGACACACTCCACAGAAATGGGGGTCATCAATCGCCATCTGAGTGAGGACCTGGTGAACATTCAGACATGGATCTCGGCCCACAAGCTGGTCCTTAATCTTAAAAAAAACCCAGGCCATGCTCTTTGGGTCTTAGGCCAAGATCAAGGCCTCCCCCGTCTGATTCTGTGTACCAGGTACTGATGGCACCCCAATCCCTGTCACGGACAACTTCAAATACCTCGGGGTGATGCTGGACCCACAGCTGGACCTTGGCCGCCATAGCCAGATTACATGCAAGAATGTCAACAGCAAAATGGACATGGCCTACAGAGCCAAAAGCAACCTTACCCCAGCGGCACGTGTTGCCCTCGCCTGAGGGGTGCTGCTCCTGTCACTCTGTTATGGGTTCCTGTTGTTTGGCCGCTCCACTAAAGCCCATCTCGCCAGGTGGTCTACTGCATACAACAATGTCTGCCGCTTTGCTCTGGCTGCCCCCCATCTCACCCACCATTGTGATCTATAACTTAACTGGCTCTCCCCTCTAAACCATATTGACTATGTCCTAGGATGTTTCACAGGAAAGGTCCTTGGCACTGGCACCCCCCCAGGGCTGGCAAAATTCCTGGCCCCAGCTGCCTCATCATCCTATCCTCTCAGGTCTCAGGGGGCTGCCCTGCTTAAGGTACCCACCACCCGGACCCAAATGGGTGATAGGAACTTTGCAGCCTGTGCCCCTAGACGTTGGAACGCCTTCCTGGCCCAGATCCGCACTGACCCCTCACAGGGCTGCCTGCACTCCTCCCTATGGAATCACCTCAAACTCACCTTGGCCTGTGGGTGCCCAAAACCCCCGTGATCTCACACAACACTCCCCTACCCTGGATATTTTCCCTGGAATAGGGGCGTATGCTGCAGATAGTGTGTTGCTGCGGCATCGTAACTGTGCCTTTCTGTACTGCGCTTAGTGGCTGTTGTGGTTATATTGAACTAAACTGATGGTTTGTAGTCTACCTTAATCTATGTTATATTGCCCTCGAACTGTAAAATGCCCAATTTCTATATTATGTTGCGCACTCTTGTCCTATTAGCTGTTCTTAATCTGTACCATGTCGTCCTATGTACTTCACCTGTAATTCCTGTACTCTCCCGGGTCATACCTGAAAATAGGCAATTGTCTTGTCTAGTATACTTACCTGGTTAACAAAAGCTAAATAAATAAATTACATAGAAATATAGAAATTGTTGGCAGATAAGGACTGCCTGGCCCATCTAGTCTGCCCATAATCCCCTGTACTGGATTACTGCTACCGACCCACCCACTGTTGTACCTCTATAGTTCCCCTATGCCTGTCCCAAGCATGACTGAATCCATCAACTGTGCTCACTCCCACCACCTCCTGAGGCAGACAATTCCATGCATCCACCACCCACTCTGTGAAGAAGACCTTCCTCACATTCCCTTTTAACCCCCCACCTTCCAATTTCATGTCATGCCACTTCATTCTTGTGCACCTCCTGTACTGGAAAATGTCTCCTCCCTGCACCTTGCTTATACCCTTGAGGAACTTGAATGTTTCTATCATGTCCCCTCTTTCCCTCCTCTCTTCCAGGGAGTGCATATTGAGGTCCCTTAATCTCTCCTCAGAAGTCTTGTGTTGCAAGCCCTGTACCATCTTAGTTGCCCTTCTCTGGACCATCTCCAGCCTGTTAATATCCTTATGAAGGTGCAGCCTTAGCAGTACCACATCCAAAATACTCTTATGTAAATAGCATAAAGAAAAAAATATGAAAAACTGAAAAAAATGGTATATCTCCAGACTTTTCCATGTGAAATAAACCATTAACTGAAAGGGTAGGTCTGAGATAAAATGAATAAGAGAACCAGCTGTAATTTATAGTAGATAAACAAATATATAACTGAGGACCCCATCAAAGAGCATCTAATAGTCCGTTCATAGAGAAGAGCCCAGGGTCGAGACCTCAGGTAGGGCTGCTTTCCTGAATATAAAGAATGCACAAAGGAAGTTCTCAAAAGAGGTGGCTGTGAAAGTCAAGAAGAAACAGATAGCATTCTGGAAGTATAAGGAAACACAGAAGGAGCAGGACAGAGAGCTGTACCAGTTAAGACAGAAGGAAGCAGGGAGGGAAGTCAGAATAGCAAA
Organism: Neoceratodus forsteri; assembly: GCA_016271365.2. Taxonomy (NCBI): domain Eukaryota; kingdom Metazoa; phylum Chordata; order Ceratodontiformes; family Ceratodontidae; genus Neoceratodus; species Neoceratodus forsteri. The sequence goes on along the minus strand of CM057450.1, from coordinate 846,937,808 downwards.
GGCCCAAACTGAGGAAAAGATAGCCAGCTCGGTTAAGAAGGGGGATAAAACCTTTTATAGGTACATCAGCGAGCATAGAAAGACAAAGGGAGGGATAGTGAGACTGACTAGAATGAACAGTGGCTGTGCAGAGGGGGACAGTAAAAAAGCAAGGATACTGAACGAATATTTCTGCTCAGTATTCACAAAAGAGGAGGTGGAAGTGCCTAATCTAATTAACAGAAGCACTCTTGATAGGGGGGTTGATCCCAGTCCTTTCACAGAAGAAAGGGTTCTGCAAGAACTCCTAAAACTGAAGGTGGACAAAGCAATGGGGCCTAATGGAATTCACCCCAGAGTTCTAAAAGAATTAAGGGGGGAACTAGTGAAACCACTGGCTACTCTTTTTAATAAATCATGGGAGGAGGGTATGGTAACTGAGGACTGGAGGAAGGTGGATGTGATTCCCCTTCACAAAAGTGGGACCAAGACAGAGGCAGGAAACAACAGACCTGTCAGTCTGACCTCTGTGGTAGGGAAAGTGATGGATTCACTTCTGAAGGAAAGAATAGTTGAGTACCTAGAGGCCAGTGGGGCACAGGACCCAAGGCAGAGAGGGTTCACAGCAGGAAGGTCATGTCAGATGACTCTAATAGATTTCTTTGACTGGGTGACCAAAGTAGTAGACCAGGGAGGGGCTGTGGACATGGTCTACCTTGACTTTAGCAAGGCATTTGACACAGTCCCACACAAAAGATTAAATGTCAAATTAACCAGCCTGGGAGTGGGTCCCAGGGTGGTAGCCTGGGTAAAACATTGGCTGGACAACAGGACACAGAAGGTAATTGTAAATGGAGTCCACTCTGAAGAAAGAAGGGTTACTAGTGGGGTACCGCAGGGTTCAGTATTGGGTTCAGTCCTTTTTAATGTCTTCATAAGTGACATTTCAGAGGGACTAAAAGGAAAAGTATGCCTCTTTGCAGATGACACAAAGATCTGCAACAGGGTTAATACACAAGGAGGCATGGAAAGGATGAGAAGGTACTTGGCAAGGTTGGAGGAATGGTCAGAAGTATGGCAGCTAGGATTCAATGCAAAGAAGTGTAAAATAATGCACCTGGGAAACAAGAACCCAGGGGAAGAATACACAATGGGGGAGGTAGTAACAACAACAAAAAGGAAAGGGACCTGGGGATAATCATATCAGATGACCTTAAGATTAGCAAGCAATGTGAGAAGGCAATAGGGAGGGCTGGGGGTATACTGGGATGCATAGAGAGAGGCATCAGCAGCAGAAAACAGGAAGTTGTTATCCTCTGTACAGACAGTTGGTGAGACCCATCTGGAGTACTGTATCCAGTTCTGGAGACCCCATCTCCGCAAGGACATAGACAGGATAGAGGCAGTCCAGAGGAGGGCAACTAAATGGTGCAGGGTCTGCAAGAGAAGCCAGATGAGGAGAGACTAAAGGAGCTTAATATGTATACCCTGAGGGAAGAAGGAGGGGGGACATGATAGAAACTTTAAGCACCTCAGTGGAATCAACAAAGTCCAAGAGGGTAGCATCTTTCAGAAAAAGAGACGTGCAAGAACAAGGGGACACAATTTAAAGATAGAGGGGGTGGTTCAGGGGCAATGTGAGGAAGTATTATTTCACAGAGAGGGTAGTGGATGCATGGAACAGCCTTCCTGAGGAGGTTGTGGGGTCTAAAACTGTGGGAGAATTCAAGAATGCATGGGACAGACATAAGGCAATTCTTGTGGGGGGTAGGAAGAAATAGGCTGTTGGTTAACTAGGATCTGCGGCCTATCCTGTAGGTAGGGAAATGGGCAGACTAGATGGGCCAAGCGGTCCTTATCTGCTGTCAAAGTCTATGTTTCTATGTTTCTATGGAAGCGATCCCCCCAAAACAACCAACCGGTAGCATTCTCTTATTCAGTATGGTCCTGCAAGATACTAAAATCATATAACCCAACCCAACTGCCTGATTCAAAATATAATCATGCTTTGCACCTTAAAGTCCTGTTGCAGTGGTAAACCGCAATGCAGTTAAAAATCTTCTATAGAACCAGGAAGATCAATCAAAATATAGACAGCCATAAGATCCAAGGGTGATCTGCCAACAGGAGAGGAAAAAAACAACGACCAGATAACTATGGGGCCCCAAAATGTCCAAGTCAGTCTGTAAGGAAGAACTTATGGTATGGACTGTTAGACCAGAGCCATTGACTGCCGAATCCATTAATGCCCCAGCTGGTGGCAAAGACATTTGGCGATAGGAGTCCAAAACTGCATGCTGTGCATTAAAGGAGGCACACCAATCTCCTGCTGAAAAAGGGAGGAAGAACCGGACCATCAGCAAGGGTAAAGGTGAAGGTGTCAAGTGTATTAATTTAGAAGGGTCATGCAGCCATAGCAACAGGATGGCTCTTCAGACCACAACCAAAGGCAAATGAATGAAAGCCGAACAGATAAGTTTGTGGCTCTTATAAAACTAAAACCTTTTCATGGGTCACTCTCACAGGAAACATATGGGAGGCTCACCTCACAAGAATGAAACCGTTCCAAAAACAGGCATCTCCAGAGTGTAACAGTTGCACAGAATACATCAGAGATACTAGATACCAGAAGGAATGCTAGTCCAAAAACCAGGGAAGTCAGAAACAAGGTATTGTACTTCGAATTCTCATAGCAAATGAACTGAGCAATAAACACAGATTGTAGCCCAGCTTTGAATATCCACCCATAGTAAGATGCAGGGCTCACCTTTCTTTAAATAAATCTGCCAATAGCTTCTGAAGATCATGAGTGGCCTGATCCACTGATTCAAAGGAGTGTCTGGTGCTTTGTATGAAAACCTGGAGGTGAGCAGAATAAAGCATATGGAACTTAATTCCCACAGCAATTAGCTTAGCCACCACGGGATGAAAGTCTGCTCGCTTTTGACGGGTACCAGCTGGGAGGTCTTGTGTTAGCTGTAGTTTGGAGCCTTCCCACAGAACTTTCTTTAAGTCCTTGGTCTTCTGAAGGACAAACTGCTTATCCAAAAAGTTGAATAGCTTAAGAATAAATGGACGAGGAGGAGATCCTGCCAGAGGTTTGGGGCAGAGAGAGCAGTGCACCTGTTCCACTATGTACACCAAGCCATTCTATGACGGGACCGCTAGTTTTTCAAGAAATTTCTGGGAGAATTGGACTGGTGTAGCCCCCTCTGCTCCCTCCAGGAGCCCAAAAATAATTACGTTATTCCTGTGACTTCTCCCCTCCCGATCCTCCATTTTCACTTCTAGTTTAACAATTCTCTGTCACAGGATTACTGTCTCCGAATCTGAGTGGTCCTTCCATTTTCTAAGGAGATGGTTCGGGCCTCCGCATTCCCCACACTTTTGCCCAGATCTCCCATATCATCTCTCAAAGATTAAAGCTCGTCTGTAAGTTCCTTCAAAGATTCTTTAAATGGTTGAAATTGTTGTAAAAAGTGCTCCTCCGAGAGCAGTGAGGTTGCTGCTGTAGGCACAGAGGAGCGACCGGAGCCTGAGCCCTGGGCCTTAAGTCATTTACTTTGCTTGTCTGGCATCTGTGGGGGAGTGTGCTGCGGGGGCGCCTACCGCATCTCTACCTCGGACATTACTGAAGGTAACAATCCGGAATTTGTTCAAAACTATGCCAGGCAAGTTGTAAAATAGATACTACACCACTAAAAGAGTAGGGGCTACTTTACAGACAGTATTTATAAATGAAAAAGTGAAATAAACAGGAGCAGTGGATCGGAGCAGTTACTCCAGAGAGAGCATCACATGACTCCCCCACTATTTTTTTATTTTATTACTGTTTAAGGGGTTTCCTGACACTGCTTCTGAAGGCAGCTTGAAACTATAGGATGATGTCTCAGATTACAGCCATTCTTTGACCTAAACTAGCAAGTCTCTAAAGAAGATTTAACCCTTGTGTGCCTCTCTGGTTGCTAGTGGTATGGAACATAGTCTCCTTACTGTGACAACTTTTAAATACAGGGAAAAAAATAATAGCATACATCTGTTTCTCTCCATCAGCAAGTGAATATTGCAAACAAAGTTAACATAGGCAAAGACACATACAGTATTCATTCTAAACTTTTTGTTTGCCTATATTTATGAATGAATTTGAAAGGTGAACCCACACTCATAGACCAGTGATTATATTGATGTCACCAACTTTTGCAGTCCTCTCTGATCCCCTCCCCCTTATTTCCTATCTCACCACCCCTCCTTCCATAACACTTGTTTCCCTCCCCTGCCCTATCCCTCCATACACCTCCCCTGTATGCTATCCTTACCCCTCCCTTTTTAGCCCTTGCATATGTACCAAAACCTGCCATGATCTGACTGATGCATAGATCTTAACATGGTTAATCCTTCTTGTTATGATGTTACATACATTGAAATTCAATAAAAAGAATAAATGGCAGATCCCTACATGTATTCTCCTTTTACTTGTGCTCAACTGTTTTGCTTGCCATCATTTCCACAGTGATCCAAGTATTTGCCTTCAGTCCATGGTGATACTCTGCAGCAACCCTCTCCTAGCCTCAAGACAGTTATTGGTTAAACAATTTCGCATTTCCCTGTTATTCCCCTAAATGCCCTGTCTATTCAGTACCCTCTATATCTGTCTAGGTGTAAAAAATTAAAATGGATTTTTTCCTGAAGTGAGTCCCGCACACTCAGTGTTGTCTTTAGTATCCTGTAAGAGAGCTGTTCACTACTCCCAGAATTCCTTGCACTTACAGCCCAAGTGTCCATGTAACATCTGAGGATGTATTGGTGCAAAGCATCAAACATTCAGCATTGTCAAATGCTTGTTTACTGTTGGGTCTGTTCTGCATGGCTTTCCATCCAAACTGAAGCTGGACTTTGAGTTTCAGCAAAAAGAGTGTCAAACAGAGAACAGAGCTCAGCCATGCTCTCTCTCTCTCTCTCTCTTTCTCTCTCTCTCTCTCTCTCTCACACACACACACACACACACACACACACACACACACACCTCTATGCTTCAGCCTTCCACATCTAGCCCATCATCAAAATGAGCTGTATCAAATTACAGAGCTTTGTAAGGGAGGGCTTCCACAGAGCTCAGTTATACACAGCAAGCAGCTACAGTGTTGCTTTCTTGGAAAAGTGTGTTATTCAGACAAGTTATTTATATTAATTTAGTCAGTGAAGCTGTGTGCCTCATAATTTTGTACTTTTAGATCAGTTCTGCATGGCTTTCCATCCAAACCGAAAAGCTTTGATACCACAGGACAAAGGTCATAGAATGCTGTTGCACATGTCTGTGGTGTAATAACTTTTTTTATTATTATTTTCTCTCCCTCCCTGGCCCCGGTCAGCTCCCCATCCGGTCACCATCCCGTCACCCTGCTCCTTCAGGCCCTCACCCCCTGTAACCCCCATGGCTTACTCCCTGTGGTGGGGTGGTGAGGAGTCCCCCTTACTCACTCACCAGGCACAAATCCAGTTTTGAGGGCATTACCTAAGGAGCGAAGCACGGGGACAGCCATCAAGCCGCAACAACCAGCCACCAGGGACACTCTTTTTCCTATTTTCTCCCCATGATGCACAGCATGCAATGATGCCTGTGGCTGGTCTGTGCATGCTCCTGCACATGGCTCTGCCAAGCATCTGCCATGCATCAGCCCCATTTTCTTTGCAGCAGTGTATTGTTGAGCCCCAGCCTCTGCTAGGGGTCAGGCATGCAGCGACTGCTTGTCAACCCCCTTCCCGGAGATGGAGAGCAGTCCGACGGATGCTCGATCCATCTCCTCCCTGCTGACTCCCAGCAGACCACGCTCGTTCCTGAATGTGGGTTGCCATATGGCACGAGATGTGGCATCCAGCATCTCAACCCTCAGTGCAACTGGGCCGGCATAACTTTTTAATACGAATGAAAAATCAGTGCCACCTGTCTTCTGCTCTTCTCACAATTGTTGTCTTCCCTTACCACACATGCACACATAGACCCAAACACAACAAACTTTCTATTTTGTTTAATTAATGTTAACTAATGAACCCACCCTGCACCCAGCTGCTAATGCCCCACCCAGTGCCACTGATAGTCTTTTGCTTTCAGAATCATTTAAAAAGAATCTTACTTACAAAAATGAAAAGAACTGGGAAATAAGCATGAGCACAATCTGCACTGTAACGTATCTGTGTGAATCCATGTTGATTTAAATGGAAGCACAAAAGTGCAGATCTTGCTCTTGCTCATCACCCAAGTCCTCCTTTTTATGAAATACGCATGTTTCAAATGATTGTAAAAGCAAATAATCTGTCAGTAGCATGGCAAGGATAATTAGCAGTTGGGTGTAGCATGGGTTTGTTAGTTTCAAAATTTCCCCAAAGTATGTGCTTTTTCTGTGTGTTTGAGTGAGGCAACAATGTATTTTGTAAGATAAAAAAAGAAAGTGTATAGCAATGGATGCCCAGTCATATACACAATAAATCTGCTTTGCCAGCAGGGTTCTGACTACTCTTGAGGATGGTGGCAAAACAGGTTTGGTTTGCATGGCTGGCCATCCACTATCCTCCATGCACAAAAAAAAATTATGACATCATTCTTGTCTAATCAGGATTGTTTATTTCTAAACATGTCAAGTACTATTTTTCCCCACAAAGCATCTCATGCAAACAGTTTTAGTGCTACAGTTCTAAGTTCAGATAGCATAGTCCATTTCATCGCACAGGGGTTTCTTTAATTTTCCACAAAATCTAACAGTTGTTTTTTAAAGAGCAGGTTTCTATTCTTTAAACTTTCACTCCCCCTCAACGTAAACAACACCTTACCAAGCACTTAATCCATGTAACCATGAAGTTACTTTTTGGCTTGCTGTATTTGTAGAAATTACACTTGTAAAATAACTCCACAGAGCAGGTATGCAAAATGCTCATACTTCCTTATGTGGAGCTGTGCCCCCGCACTAGCACGTTTTGTGATGTCAGTACAAGAATGTCATGGAGGTGTGCTCCATAGACTATAATGGGCTGGTTTTCAAAAGCATTTTTTTATACTGTTAAGTGCAGACATTGGTAAGGAATGGCACCACTCAACTAACAAAGTCCTTGTTAGTTGAGCGGTGGCCTTCCTTTCTCAATGTCAGCATTTAACAATAAAAAAAAAGCTTATGAAACTATCCCCATTATAGTTTATGGAGTGCACCCCCATGCCGTTCTTGTACTGACATCACAAAATGTGCTAGCATGGGGGCGTGGCTCTGCATAAATAAGTAGGAGCATTTTGTCTATCCAGTCCATGGAGGCTTTTTACTAGTGTAATTTCTATAAATATAGCGAGCCAAGAATTAACTTTATGGTTTCATGGATTAAGTGCCTAGTAAGGTGCCATTTATGTTGAGGGGGAGTGAACGTTTATACAATAGAAACCTGCCCTTTAAATTCAAGTTGCATTTCTTAGCAGAAATCTTCAACATGTTTCATATAAATGTGTACAGTTCCCATGTGTCTTGTGGCTACATGAGTTTCTGCTCAAGTTCTTCGCGTCCCAGAACTGCTCAGCTTCGCTTTGTTGTTCTGTCACCCGAAGAACTCAAGAATGCACTCTTATAACCATAAGAGATACAGTAGCTATACATGCACGCAAATGTCAAGTCCTATTCTATTCTATACTATTCTATTCTGTTCTGTTCTGTTCTATTATCCTAAACTAATCCTGAAAATACTTTCCAGCATTTTGAGGCCCAGTCACCTGAGTGGCTCAGTGTCTTGAAAGCTACTTCACTCCAAGGGTGTTATTATTATTAAAGCAGACAGAGGACCACACTGCAGGAGTAGCACCAATTTGTAGAGGTTACAAAACAAGAGATTGGATAAATACTTTCAATTGTAAGAACATTTTATTATGTCATAGCCACACACAGAGCACTTAAAGCCACACAGAGAGCATTGCACTTACTTGAGACTTCAGACTTAAACTCGGATCTTCATTAGGGGGCCCCCTGAGGAAGAACATAACTGAGTTTATGTCTGAAGCGCTAGGTGAAATACAACACTCTCTCTGTGTGGCTCTAACTTAATAAAATGTTCCTGCAGTTGGAGGTACGGATCCAGTCTGGATTTTTTTACCTCTACAAATTGGTGTTACTCCTGGACTGCAGTCTCGTGCCTGTTGTTCTTCTTGATTTGATGAACCAGTGCAAGTACACCGCCAGCTGCAGCAAGACCTTTGAGTAATTTTCTCTCAGACTCACCTCTCTGAAGCAGCTGTGTTGGCTCTGACCAGCGTTTGTTCTTATGGGAACCACAAATGAATTGAAGATGAAGGACAGCAAATTCTCAGATAGGTGGCCAGTGCAGGAAAGGAGGGTGGCTAGCCAAAAAGGCTCAAAATGAAGAAAATCCTGCACACGTGAGCCACAAAAGACCACACTTCACAGAGATAGAGTTCAAGTGTTTTAATGCCAGTAAAGTGAAGACTGAATATGGACAGTCACCGCACACCACTAGACTGCCCCTAATCTAGTGGTGTGTGGTGACTGTCCATATCCACTCTTCACTTTATTGGCATTAAAGCACTTAAACTCTATTTCTGTGAAATGTGGTCTTCTGTGTCTCACAACTGCAGGACTTTCTTCATTTTGTTCATGTGGGAACAAATAGAAAACTGTGTCAGGAAAGTGTTGGGTGAGCAGAAATTCTTGTTTTGTATCAGCCATACTAAAAAGGATGTAGTTTTATGCGAAAAAGCAAAATGGCTAACAAAAAATAATTGTTTTTGTATTGAAAACCATAGTAAATGGCAGAGAAACATCCACAAACTTATTTTTTGTAAGTGGGTGTAAGTGTTGTTGTTGTGTGTGTAAAGAAACATGTAGTGCTTGGTAAATGGTAAGTGACATTAATTGATAATTCTCTGCATGGAAATAAGAAAAGTCTTATTCATCTATACGAATGCCATTGTTTTATATGTTTTGCTGATATGTTGAATAGGCTGTTGTTGGGAAGTGCTAGTGAACAGCAAACGGTGCTATTATTATGCAAATGTGTTCCAAAGTGTAATTTTGGAGTCACTTAGCAAAAGATACTTTTGCCCATGATTTCTGCAGTCTGTGTGTTGTTGTTCATGACAAGGTGTCATAACTTTGTTTATTCAAAATTGTTTGATGATAACATGTGAAAGTCATACAATTTTTCCATATTTAGAGAAATTATTTATCTGATAATGTGGTTAGTTCATGGTCAATGTATATGTTTTGCAAAGATGCATATGGTCACATTTTCTGTCATACAGTATATAGTCAAGTTCATGGATAATGATTCTTGTATGTGTACTCAAATGCACTGCTTAAATGTGGTAAACTTTGCCTCATGCCTTCCAGTGCTGCTGAGACTGGAGATAATGTTCCGGTAGCAATGTGTTTCATGGCTTACTTGTTAATTAGGTATCAATGTGTGGTAAAACAAAAATTGTAGTACTACAACTCTAATGTTTAGCACCACCTTTGTAATTCATACCTTCTGTGCAGCAATTTGAAATTGCATCTCAAGTGAGGACAGGACAAGACTGCAGTTTTATAAAAAAATAACTCTGTGACCCTTTGTAGTTAAATATCATGTACATGTGAAATAAATTATGTGAGTATATACCAGAAGGCTGGCACTTTATATGCTGCAACAGGATATAGCAGGGTGCTAAGGCACTTGGCTCTGTCTTGTGCCTTGTAACTGTCCTGAACATAGACCTACCCTTGTTCAACCAATACTGTTTTATGTGTTATAGTTTATATGCTTATAAGTATTTCCTACAACAGCGATGTGAGTACTAGACAAGAAATTTGCACTAGATCATTGACCAGCAGTGTCAGTGGCTCAGTAGGTAGCACACTCACCTCTGAGGCCGGGAGATCAGAGGGCTGTGGGATCAGTTCCCACATCTGGCACTTGGGTTAATATCCCAGTACTGACACTGTAGTGTAGCATGAGAGGGGTGCTGCACTTCTGAGGTGCCATCTTTCAGACGAGACGTTAAACTGAGGTCCCATCTGCCTAGATTGGTGGTAGTTCAGGTGGATGTTAAAGATCCCATGGCACTTATCAAAAAGTGTTGGGGAATTTCCCCGGTGTCCTGGCCAAATTTCCCTCATTCACTAAAAATACCACCAACAGCTTAATCTGGTTTAAGGTCAGTTGGCATTCATCTGTATCCCCTGGTCGTGCCTGAAAATAGGCAGGATTTGTCTAGTGTACTTACCCAGTCAACAAAAACGAAATAAATAAATAAATTTTTACTTTGTACTCACAATTTCATACATTGCAACAGCACTGAAAACTATTTCCTGTGTGACCGTAGGGTAATATTGCATGTTTACAGACTTATAACTCCATTACTGTTTGTAGTTCAAGAACAGATTACACATTTTTCTCTTCCACACAGGTAACTCATAATGTGTACTTGCCTGCCTAATAAGTTTTTTGAGTCAGGAATACATATTTTCTGTTCAGTGGTTTTAAACTTATTTTAGTCAGAAAGTCCCATTTGTAACTTTGTAGAATGAGATGACCAGTTGCTGAGCACTACAGCTGTCCCTCTAAAAATAGCATAATTCTGACTCAAAGTAGGGGACAGGGATGGAGGTGCTGTATGAAGAGTCTAATGGAATTGGGGAAGGGTGCCTAAATCTAATAAGGTTATTTGTGGTGGGATAAATAAATGTATGGAGCTAATATATATACTGTATATATTATCTATTATCCCCATTCATGTATACATGCCACCAAAATAATCTTATTACATTTCGGGAGCCTTACTGCTCAGATTCTGTTACAGTATTCATAGAGTGCCTGCAGCCCTGTTCTTTATTTCATATCATTATCATGCTATTTTTAACAGTGAGACCGCAGTGCTCTTCATCTGTTTGGTTCGCTCTATGAAGTTACAAGCTGGACTTTACCAGTAAAATTATTTTACATCTGCTAGGAACAAAATATTGATTTATATTTGAAAAGACTAGTAGGCAGGGATCGAAATGTATACCCTGCAACCTTGGAGCATGTCAGCACCTCTCTTACTAATAAGCTATATATGAAAAGAGATAAGCTATGTATGAAAGATGCGTCAATCACTGGGACACCAGTAACACTTAATATGTACCAAAAAAAATAATAATTGTAGGAGAAGATGAAGACACTTGACTTTTCTTTCTGCCTTGCAATGGTGGAGACTGTTGAGCTAATCTTCCACAGTCTATGATGTTTTCTGCCTGATTCCTTAAGTACCTGAGAATGGGTAGTAGAATAAGAATGTCAGTGCTACAACATTAACAGTTAAGAGTGACTGACAAGTTCATGGATGGTGTACAGGACCACACATGTTACTGTCAGATGTCCATATAATAATACTGAATATTTACCAATGGATGTCTCCTTCAGTGTTTGCAGTTGAGGGAAAAAGTATACATGAAAGGAGGTGTCTGAATGGATAGTATAAGACCAACAGTTGATGTTCAGTCAGAACATATATCAGGGGTAAAAGCACTTGACTTCCTCTCATGCCTTTATATCGTGGTAACTGCAGGGTTTACAATAGTGGCGGAGCCAGTGGGGGGGGGCTGGGGGGCTGTCGCCCCTCCGGGCTGCCCCAGTGTGAGTAGTGGCACCCTGCCACCATCTTTATTCACTGTTTAGTACCCATTGTGGAGCCTGTCATTGACTGAATGGCCCCTCCCTGGCTCCCAAATGATCCCAAACCTGGCTCCACTACTGGATGGTATAACTAGCAGCCTTTAGTGTGATATTGCTTAAATGGGTGAAATGGGTACTATGATAGGAGACTGAGTACTAGAATGGTAATAGTCATTATCCAGTTACAAATTCATGGGTTATGCACATCACTTTTAAACTACCTGTTAACAGAGGATAGGTGAACATTCACTGGTTGCTAACACATAACTTAATGACTGTTTACAGCTTAAGGGTAAAGGATATATAGAAAGTTCATGGGCGTTAACACATCTCCAGCAATACTACAAAAGTTACTGTTGTTACCCACTCAGAAACTATAGCAAGACTAAATGTAGTCTGTTAGCTTCTTGTGATACATTGTATGTATGGTTTTGGAAGCAATGGTATAATTTTTGTTGTTTATATGTTTTGAAATATAGTGCCTGTTTGTCAGTAGGGAAAAAGCACTTGTCAAACTTTACTGCAGGGTAATAATTTATTGTTTTGTCTCTTTTTTCAGATTTTGAAGAAGCTTATTATTTCAGAGTTTACAATCTAGGTGATTTGACATCTTTTAATGAACCAACAGGGATTTACAGAAAATTCTTAAGCTTTCAAACCTACAAGGTCCTTTTTCAAAAGGGAAATTATTTCAGAATTTAGTGATTTTGTTCTCTCTGTTTTTTTTTTCAGATTTTACAGAAGGTTTCAAGTTTGATTCAAGAATTGTTACTGTAAGAAAAGATGCCTACAAGAGAATGGGAACAACATACTAAACGAAAAGAAAGGTATTTTAGTAGCTGTGATTTTCCTTACAAGTTTGATGGTGTATTATACAATGGCAAAAAGAATCCCTTACCTCTGATTGATCAGTGTGTGCCTGGAACAGTGATGTTATCTCAGTATAACATCACTGTATGAAGTCCAGGCACACAAATGACTGCATGACAGAAGAAGAATCATGCATCTCCTCCAGACATTACTGCTGCTCCAACCAGCTTTTGGAAAGCAATTCAGACTCTCCCCCTCAACCATAACATCAACACCCTGCCAACATCAATTCTGTCAACCAAGTAAGTAGACTTTGCACATTCAGTAAAAATGAATTTTCATACCAGCCTTTCTATTTTCTTTTTTTTTTTCCAGTGAACCCACCGGCTTCACTGAACCATGGAGACTGTAACTGCCAGTCATGCAGTTCACCAACACAGCTCACTTCCTAGAAATATGTTGCCATGAGATCCCTGTCACTGCAACCAGAGTCTCTTCAAGTTCTTTGTAACCCCACTACCACCAAAAAAAGGGAAAACAACATTGTGATCTTTAAACTGCAGTGAGTGACTGAACAGGCATGGGCACAATTAGACAATCACCGTGGGGCTGTTTCCATGATGCGCACTAAATGTTCTACTTTCTTCTGAGGCTTTTTTCTTCTTCTTCTTCTTCTTCTCTACAAACTTACCTGATCCCATTAGCAAAACTACAAGTCTAACAGCTCTCCTCCTTTGGCTTTTCTCACAAAAGTCATCTGGTGGCAGGGTAGTGAGCAGGCCACTTAAACCAGGGTAAGACAAGGGATTGCAACACTGGGAAAAACCAAGGGGAAAAAAATTGTATGTATGTGGGAGGGGGTGCATATCAAGTAAGGTAAAGCTTTGGAAATGTCAGAGTTGGTGAGACTGACAAATCAACCAGCAGGTAGCAGCACCATCTAGTGGGGAAACATTAAAATTAACTTTTTTTTAAGGTGTACTTCCACATCATAAAAATGATAAAAAAAAAATCTACTTAAAACATTTTATTTATGATCTTTTTTCTTCCTTTTTTTCAAGTTTCTTTATCACCTTCGGGCACCTGGAACTCTCTCAGGCCATGACACATCCCCAGCTCTACCACCTGCTTTGGCCTCCACCAACCTCAGAGATGTTATGGCACCTACGGAGCCACTGGGACTAAGCCCTGCAGCTTATCAAAGGGGTGGTGATGGAGGTCCGGCATTGGACATGTGGCCAGTGGACATGCAGGTCATTACCTATCCAAGGCCAAAGGGGTTTTTCCCCTTATATGCCCTCCTTCCACCTCCCCCATGCATGGTGCATGTCCCAACATTGTGGCACATGGCAACCCTGCCTGCATCGGGCCATGCTGTCTACATGTGGTCCAGCACTCTGTAGTGCCCCAGTCTCCACCAGGGGCCACTAGAGTGCCAGACATCCCAGTTCCCTCCCCCCAGGACAGGAGAAGAGTACAGCCCAGCTGGCATTCAATCAAATCCCTTCCCTGATGACCCCTGGCGCCTGAGCTCGCTCCTGAACCCAGGTCGCCAGCATGGTGCGAGGTGTGGAATCCAGTGCCTCAACCCTCAGCACCACTGGACCATCTCTCTTTTGTCTTTCTTAATAAATAGGCCATTGTATAATAGCAATAATGCACTCCAAGGTGTGCGTCATGCTGGGATAATGTCACTTCTTTTTAACAATCTCTTTTTGAGACCCCTCCTCATGAACAATGTTGGTGTCATTTCACAAATCCTACCCGGAAGGTTATTCTGTGGTCGGTTGATGAAATCACAATTTAGGCCAGATTTAAAAATTGTTACCATACTTGTTCATGTGGTGGGGTCATAAGAAGGGTATGTTGAAAATTTAGGGTCAAAATATGTGAAAATGGCCAAGTTATATGCATCTGTGGACATTTCACTACGCTCACTCCTGTCTTTTGTGATTTTCAATATTTTCACTAAAAATTTTCAACATAGCCATTTCTTTACATCACCTCATGAACATGATAGTTGTCAGTTTTCAGATCCTGGCCAAAATGTGTTTTCTCACCTGCGACATGGAATAACACTGTAGTGATATGGAATGACATTTTGGTGGGAAATAGAAAATTCTCAGCACTGCATTCATGCGGTGGGGTAATAACAAGGCTATGCTGATAATTTAGTTGCTGTATTGGCAGAAATGCTTCCATGGCAACATACATGTACACATCTATGGAGGAATGGGAGCGCTCTCCAGCCAAATGAGGATACAATTATACTATTTCAAAAAGTAGGGAAACTCTGGCAAAAAACATCATTAATGCATCAGTTAGGGTTCAGTGAAAAAAGCTGGAAAATGTGGTGTTAGGTTTTCCAACAATAACATCCTACCCCACCCTGCATGTATCAACAGGCATAGGGTGTACCTTGGGGTTGTCAACCTTAACGCTCACCCCATTTTCTTATACTGTACCCATCTCAACTTATTTACTGATGAAATGGGGTGAGTATTAGGGCTGACAAACCCAAGGCACATTTTCCATGCCTGTTACTGCATGCAGGGTATGGGTGGGGAGTTGGAGTTGGAAGCCCTAACACCACATTTTCCAACTTTTGTCTTTGGAACCCTAATTGGTGCATTATCAAGGATTTTTTGCAAAGACATATACATGCATATACATAAACATATATATATATATATATATATATATATATATATATATATACATACATACATATACATATACTGAACTTAATGGGAGGGTTCCAGTTAATGTACTTAGTTTGATGGAAAGGATCATTGACCACATTGCCATTTTTACAACCATCAGGGAAGAAATTTCAGATCTGCATCGTAGTATTTTCATTATAAATTTTTTATAGGTAAATCTCCTAGATGACATATATATATATATATATATATATATATATATATATATATATATATATATATTATGTACTGTACACTGATTTTGAATCAGATTACATTTTTGAATAAAATAATTCTATTCTCCCATCAGGTCTATTAGGTCTATATATTTTTTATGCTTCTTTCTGCTCTACCTATCTCCTTAATAATATATTTGCATTTTGTCCAAGGTATTATATGTACTTATTTTTTATTTTATTTTTTTTATTTATTCAGTCTCGGACTACAATACCTTTGAGCACAACACAGTTCATTTACAAAGGTTTCACGTTAGTGGGGAAAGGGTAAATAAACATACAAAGGTTAATAAAAAACATTATTGTGAAAAAAGAGTCAAGTGAACAATGGCAATCTTTGTATCAACAGACACAATCAAAAGGTTGGGTGGTGAGCAGGGAAAGGGAGGGTGGTCAAGTGAAATGAGTGAAGTGGATGCAGCCAGAAGCCTTGTTAAGCTAGGGTAGATAGAGAGAGTGAGAGTGGGGATGCTAGTAGTGGTGGTGGACAGGGGAGGCAGAGAGGGGGAAGGGGTTGTAGGTGTAAAGAGGAGGTGGATGGGTTAGGTGAGGAGAGTGAGTGAAGAGAGGCCATGGGTATTTCACAAGGAGGGAGGGTGTGAGAGCTTGTGTAGGATCTTTCCATGGAGGTGGTATGATTAGAAGGGGCAGTCACATGAGCGGTTAGATGTGAGATGTTGGCAGAGCTTGTGTTTGAAAGGATCCAGTTTGCTATGGCCAAAGGTCTCTGTTGAATGCGTTGAACCAGAGAGGTGATCTGTAGGCAAATGAGTGCGGTCCTTGAGTTGTCCAGCATCTAGAAACATGGATAAGTTGATTGGCTGAGGTTTGGGTGTACTGGGGACTGCAGTGAGGGGTTAGGAGTTCAGCAGTGCCAGGGGGCAGGAGGCCAAGAGGTGCTTTTTTTAGCTAACAGACAGGCTTGATATTGATATTTAATGAACAGTTATTACCATGGTGGCAATAAAAACACCAATAATATCCATCTTTCTGTAATATCACAATGTTCTAGCTTTTCTGTATTCTAGATCTCATTTACTCTGTTCCACCATTCCTTTCAGGTTGAAGAACATTTTTTATAGCTTTTGAAACTCATATACTGCTTTACTGCAGTGAGCATTCAAGATTAAATATTCTGTACTTCAGACAAACCACCTTGTGGTGAACCCACAGACAAAGATTTTCTGGTAAATTGCTTAGTATTTATTTTAAAATACCCAATATGTCCTCCACCACCTCCTTCCAGTAATTGTGCCCCAAATGTGTGCATGGTCATCTTTCACTATGCCACTATGTCTAAACTATTTCCCTGAATTATTTTATATTTTCTTTATATAACTGGTGTTTTTAAGTTCTTCTGTTTGTCCCTGTGCCTCCATATTTCAAACTCCAGCTTTACTCCTCTCTGATGTCGGTCATCATCCAGTTAGGCCTCCAGTATTGGCACCAGGGGCTCCAGTCCAGAATGCTGACACCACTCCACACATCCCATTCAAAACAAGCACTTATAGCCAGTCCCAGCCTGCCTGCATGGAAAGTCTGGGATCACATTTTAAAATGGGGTACCAATCAGTGGTCCTCAACCATCTTCCCTTTAGGACACACTCATCTCCAAAATTAGGAAACTACAAATGCTAATTCTTGGTCTTCTGGGGTGTCGGTGGGTGGGGAGGCAGACATTGTGTGTTTACCCTAGGGTTGAGACCAAACCAGGGTGGGATTTGGATGAATGGCCAAAGTTAGACATTTCTCTTCCTGCAAAGTGATCCTCAATATTTTGGCATCACTTAGGATGGATAATGTAGTGTTTTTTAATAGCGATCATGTGACACAGAAAGGTGACCTCTGTAAACTTCACTTGGTTTGCAGCAGCCAGTTAATAATTCTCAGTAACATGATCTGCTTGATCTGTGCAGGTCTCGGTACCATTTCCAGATCACACTTGCCAAAGGAGGACCATTGATGGAAAGCTCTTCTATCGCATTCAAAAAAATGTTTTTTCTTGCAAAAAAGTTACAGAAATGTTAGAAACATAGAAACATAGACTTTGACAGCAGATAAGGACCACTTGGCCCACCAAGTCTGCCCATTTCCCTACCTAATGGATAAGCTGCAGTTTCTAGTTAACCAACAGCCTACTTCCTCCCAACCCCCACTACAATTGCCTTGTGTCTATCCCATGCATGTTTGAATTCCCCCACTGTTTTAGCCCCAACAACCTCCCCAGGAAGGCAGTTCCATGCATCCATGACTCTCTCCATGAAAAAAGATTTCCTCACATTACCCCTGAGCTGTCCCCCCTCTATCTTTAAATTGTGTCCCCTTGTTCTTACACATCTCTTTTTCTGAAAGACGCTACCCTCCTGGACTTTGTTGATTCCCTTGAGGTACTTGAATGTTTCTATCATGTTCCCCCTGTCCCTTCTTTCATCAAGGGTATACATATTAAGCTCTCTCAGTCTCTCTTCATATGATTTCTGATGCAGACCCTGCACCATTTTAGTTGCCCTCCTCTGGACTGCTTCCATCCTGTCTATGTCCTTGCATAGATGAGGTCTCCAAAACTGCACACAGCACTCCAGATGGAGTCTCACCAACTGTCTGTACAGAGGATAACCACTTCTTTTCTACTTGTGATACCCCTTCCTATGCATCCCAGTATCCCCATGGCTCTCCTTACTGACTTCTCACATTGCTTACCCACCTTTAGATCATCTGATATGACTCCCCAAGTCCCATTCCATTTTGTTGTTGTTAGTACCTCCTGATATTGTGTACTCTTCTCCTGGTTTTTGTTTCCCAGGTGCATTACTTTGCACTTCTTTGCATTGAATCTAAGTTGCCATATGTCTGACCATTCCTCCAACCTTGCCAAGTCCCTTCTCATCCTTTCTTCACCCCCTTGTGTATCAACTCTGTTACAGATCTTTGTATCATCTGCAAAGAGGCATACCTTTCCCTCCAGACCCTCTGCAATGTCACCTATAAAGATGTTAAAGAGGACTGGACTCAGTACTGAGCCCTGAGGTACTCCACTAGTGACCCCCCTTTCTTCAGAATGTGTTCCACTTACTATTACCTTTTGTGTCCTGTTGTGCAGCCAGTTTGCAACCCAGGCTACCACCCTGGGACCCACTCCCAGGCTGGCTAACTTGATTATTAATCTTTTGTGTGGGACTGTGTCAAATGCCTTGCGAAAGTGTAGGTAGGCCATATCCACAGTCCCTCCCTGGTCTATTACTTTGGTCATCCAGTCAAAGAAATCTATTAGATTCATCTGACATGACCTTCCTGCTGTAAATCCATGCTGCTTTGGTCCTGTGCCCTGCTGGCCTCTAGGTATTCAACAATTCTTTCTTTCAGAAGTGATTCCATCATTTTCCCTACCACTGAGGCCAAACTCACAGGTCTGTAGTTTCCTGCTTCTGCCTTGCTCCCACTTTTGTGAAGGGGAATCACATCTCCCTCCTCGAGTCCTCAGGTACCACCCCATCCTCCCATGATTTGTTAAAAAGTGTGGTCAGTGGTGTCACTAGGTCCTCCCTTAGTTCTTTTAGGATTCTGGGGTGAATCTCATCAGGCCCCATTGCTTTGTCCACCTTGAGTTTTAAGAGTTCTTTCATGACTCTTTCTTCTGTAAATGGACTGGTGTCAACCCCCCTACCCAAAGTACTTCTATTGTCTGGTTTAGGTAACTCCTCCTCATCTTCTTTTGTGAATACTGAGCAAAAGTATTCATTTAGTATCTCTGCCTTTTCACTGTCTCCCTCTGCCCACCTCCCCTCTCCCTTATTAATCTTCACTATTCCTCCCTTAACCTTTCTATGCTCTCTAATGTACCTATAAAAGGTTTTATCCCCCTTCTCAACTGACTTGGCTATTTTTTCCTCAGTTTGGGATTTTTCTATTCTGACTGCCTTCCCCGCTTCTTTCTGCTTTAATTGATACAGTTCCCTGTCATGGTCCTTCTGTGATGCCTTATACTTTTTGAATGCATCCTTTTTCCCCTTAACCTTCCCTGCCACCTCTTTTGAGAACCATAGTGTTTTTTTACTCCACTTTATTTTCTTTATTTGTTTCACACAAAGGTTTGTTGCCTCTATGATGGCAGTTCTGATTTTTCTCCATTGTTCTTCTGCCCCTCCTTTTTGGCCATTTGCTAGTGTATTCCTCAGGTCTTCACCCATTTTGCCATAGTCAGCCCTTCTAAAGTCCAGTATGCTTGTTTTTGTATGGCTTGTCTCCATGGTTGTGCTTATTGTGAAGCACACTGTGCAGTGGTCGCTTGTTCCCAGATGTCTACTGACTTCTAAATTTGTGATCCTCTCTCCATTTGAGAGTACCAGGTCTAGTATTGCTTCCTCCTGAGTGGGTTCCAACACTAGCTGTCTAAGGCCTGCCCCCTGCAGGGCATCTAGAATGACCCTGCTTTTGGATGTGGCTGCAGTACATGTCATTCAGTTAACATCTGGCATATTCAGGTCCCCCATCAACAGTATCTCCCCTTTTTCAGCCATTTTGAGAATGTCCTCTGTCATTTTCTTGTCCATTTCCTCCCCTTGAGATGGGGGTCTGTATACAACCCCTGTGCAGATTGTGATGTCATTCCCTGTCTCCAAGGTGACCAAGAGTGCCGCTTGTCCTCCCTCTTTACTTTTTAGTTCTGTAGCTTTGATCCCTTCCCTTAAGTATAGAGCTACTCCACCTCCTCTTTTCCCCTCCCTGTCCCTTCTGTAGACTGTGTACCCCGGTATGTTGACATCCCAGTCATGGTTCCCCATGTACCATGTTTCTTTGACTGACACAATATCCAAGTGTTCATCTTCCACCAAGGCTACTAGCTCAGGAAGCTTGTTTCCCAGACTATGGGCATTGGTACTCATTGCCCTCCATTTAATGTTGGCTTTATCCTTTTTCCCCCATGCCTGCTCTTTTTGCCCTTGTCTATTTTTCCATTCACCCCTGTCCTGCCCTCTGTTGAGCACTGTACCTCAGAGTTTACCTTACTACCCATCATGTTTTGTGGGGGGAGGCTTGAAATTTCCTGCCTCTTATTAGCACCTCCCCCCATGGCTAGTTTCAAAGCTTGCCAAGGAAGCATTTAAACCTGTCACTTAGGATCTTGGTTCCCTTCATGGACATATGCAGACCATCATGCCAGTATAAACCTTCATCTCTCCAGGTGTACCCCCAGTCCCCAACGAAGCCAAAGCCCTGTGCTCTGCACCAGTTTTGCAACCATTCATTAAATTGCATGGTGTGTAGTACCCTAGCCTCACACCTGCCATGGACTGGCAGCACCTCTGAGAAGGTAACCTTGCTTGCTACCTGTCTGAGGCCCCTCCCCAACTCCACAATTTCATCCTGCACTGCACTGATCCCATGTCTAGCTAGGTCATTTGTCCCAAGGTGGACAATGATATCTAGTTCCCTCTCCTGTGATGCTGCTTCTGCAATCCTGAGGATTCGCTTCTTGTCCCTCCAAGCCATGGCACCAGGCAGGCACCTTACTTCCCTCTCCTCTCCCTTCCCCAGGTCTACCCCTCTAACAGTTGAGTCCCCTATCAGAAACCGTTTCCTTCCCCTGTGGTGTCCCTTGCCACCCTTCTGTGGGTCTCCCTTGTGGGTGTCCTCAGCATTCTTCTTGGTCTCCACTGAGGGTGCCATCACAGAGGAACCCTGCTCTGCCAGACTGGCATATGGTTTGTGTAAAGGTACAACTAGGGGGCTTCATCTCTGTTCCACCACCCGTAGCCTCCCAGAACCCACTGTGGTCCAACTGCTCTTCATACTTGGCAGCCTCTGTGGCAGTGGTGCTCTTTGGGTGGGGGAGGCCTCCTTAGCCCTTGCCAGTTCAGCCTGGAGGTGAGCAACCTCCTCCCTCAGAGCTGACAATTGCCTGCAGATAGGACAGCAATGCAGTTTCCAGAATGTCTCCCAGAAAACTGCTTCCCCACAGCCAGTGCATTGCACCACTCCTCACATGTCCCTCTCCCTTATAATATACAATATATATATATATATATATATATATATATATATTTTTTTTTTTTCTTCCTTTTGCGGTGTTTAGAGCTATTTTACTGAGCTAAACAATATTTTCATTTCTGTTGATAACTGCAGACTGATCTGCGTAGCCAAGTTTGCTGGTGCTACAGAGAGCTAGCATGAGAGCTAAGAGCAGGCTAGCAGGAGAACAGGGTGGGTTTTTCCTGGTCTGACTGTGAAGTTATTTTCTATTTTATTGAATACTGCTAGCAGAAGTGAAACTAAATCCATACAGAAGGCTTTTCATCACTTAATCTGTCCAGCTGAGACAGACTTTCAAACAGTGAGTAGAGGAAGTACTGTCTAGTGGTTAAGAGATCCTACTAGATCCATATAATCAAATACTTAATGTGTGACCTTGTCAAAGTCACATAACCTGCCAGTGCTCTAGTCTACTCTGCTGCAGAAATACTGTAATTAAAGTAGGTAGTCCACTGAAAATGAGATATTGCATGTCAGCAAGGATAACTAACCTGGGTGAATAAATTGTACGTCTGCATTATGATTGCACTCCTAGTCTGGTGCCTTAAGCAAACATAGTAAGGAAATAAACAGAGACTTTTTTTGCTATTAAGTAAACTTTTTTGAAAATATACATAAAATACAAGCACATTAGTTACACAATGTACAGTCAAAATATATAACAAGACAAATGAGCCAACCTAGACAAAACAAAATGCAGAATATCACCTACCCACCCCCCACCCTCCAATACAAAAAAGCTATAAAGCATTCATAATGCAGAATGCTGACCACTGGTCATCCCCTGTAAAACTATCCCCCCAAGACCCCCAACCCCCCAAAAAAAGCAGAAAACTGGGCATCCTATACTTATACAGGAAAGGTATCAGATAATGGTTCATTAATTACAAAACAGAAAACAAGAATGCTTCTGCAGGGTAGCTCCAACAAACATTAAGTGGGGTGAGAGTAAAGATTTTTTTCCCCATCCACCATCATTCACCTCCCTTCCAAAAATTGCTTGAAGAGCTCCCAGATGGTACAAAACTTTTCCTGAATTATGATACCGAATTGCAATAGCTCTCTCAGCATTTAGTGCAGTTAGCATTTCTTGGAGCCATTCCTGCTGGGATGGAAATGAATCACTGATCCAATGTCTAAGTAAAAGGAGTTTGACTACTGCTGAGATGAGAGCCATATATGCTCAATGTTGCCAAGACTTAATTGTAGCATAACTGACAATTACACAGACTTTTAAGGAGAAGTAATCTGTGTGACCAATAAAGGTAAAACAAAACTGTTTAATGTTATTCCAAAAGGTGGCCATACCTGGACAGGTTCAAACCATATGGATAAAGGAACCATCCCACTGTGAAGATTTATGACAAATAGCTGCTGGCTGTTTGCCTATGCGATACAGCTTGAGTGGAGTGTAATATAAGTTATGTAG
This sequence comes from Neoceratodus forsteri, assembly GCA_016271365.2. Classification (NCBI taxonomy): domain Eukaryota; kingdom Metazoa; phylum Chordata; order Ceratodontiformes; family Ceratodontidae; genus Neoceratodus; species Neoceratodus forsteri. The sequence goes on along the minus strand of CM057450.1, from coordinate 846,914,946 downwards.
TATATTAAATTGAGGCACAGTTTATCTTGTTTAATATATTTATATGTATCAGACCATATCGACTTCCACTTAGCAGCATCACAGGACAAATTAGCCACTAACTGATAGTAAAAAGCAATATGGGTACAAGAATTCCAGATCCTGGTTTCTAGTTCCTTGTACAAATTTGAGATTGGTCTGTCTTTCAATAACAGAGAGGACAAAGAAAAAAAAATCTGAAAGTCGCATCTGACCATGGTGGCACCCCCAAAAAGGAGAAAAGACAATGTCTGAGTTGTACATAGTGAAAGACCGGAAATGCAGGGAGGTGAAATGAATCTCTAAACTGTGCTAGAGTTAGAAATGTCTCCCCTCTAACAAAATATGACAAAAAGGGTGAGTTTAGCCCTTTCCAATCCGATGGCCACATCACTTTGTTACCAACAAGAATATTTCAATTATTAAAGAGTGGTTGCCCAGAGTCCTTCTGATTTTTAATTTTAAAATACATACAGAATTGCTGATGAGCTCTTACAGACCATCCAATCAGTGAGAACTTTGGAGAAGCAGGAATTTTACTATATGGGACTTAAAGGAGTGAAAGCAGTGCAATACAAAAGGATTAAGTCTGAAACTCTTCTATGTTCTACCAAGCCAGGGAGGAAGACCTGACTCCTGACTCTGCTAAACATTTTAAATATTTGCATCCATGAAATGCCAAATAGTATAGGAATAGATGGGGGACCTGTAATCCCCCTATCTCTCTAGGACAAACATAATTTATCTATTGACTGTCTAGGTTGTTTCCTTGCAACAAAAAAGTGGACCAAATTGTATTAATTTTTCTAAACCATGTCCTATAGATAGGAAGATTTAACACAAAAAGCAGATACATGAGTCAAGAGGGTATAGTCATCTTCAAAATATTAACCCTACCCCATGGGGGAGAGGCAATTTCTGCCAGCAAGCCAGATCTTGCTCTATCTGTTTCACTACTGAGTCCAGATTCAAAGCCTTTAAGGCATGCAGTCTGGAATGAGATCAAAAATTAAACAGAACGAGAAGCCCATTTGAGGCCCAATCCTTCAATGGCCATCTTTGAACAAGAATTTGACACAGCCAAAACAGTGGTTTTATGTCAATTCAAATAAAGAGAGAAGGTATTTTTTATTCATTTATTTAGCTTTTGTTAACCAGGTAGGTGCACTAGGCAAGAAACCTGCCTGTTTTCAGGTACGACCTGGGAAAGTACATAAAAGATGAGCAAACATATAAATGTAGGTCTAGAATACAAGCATTTAGGTAAACGAAGGAAGTGTGTAGCAGTACAGACTAGTGGTTGAGTACAAATCATTGAGGACTGTATCATAATGGCCTTAGTTTACAGGCAAGGTGGGGTACAAATGAGAGTGGAGTACAGGCAACAACCCAGACAATATCTGTGATTCAGTAAGGCAGGAGGATGGATAGTTGTGGCATAAAAAGCAGGACTGGGCAGCAAGAGACAATGAGATCAGTGGCATGAGCATTTGTCAGAAGTGTTGAGGTGGTGGAAGAGATCTTTTTTGAAAATATTATGGGAGTTGGAGACCCAGAGGTGTGGATGTGGTGTGGAGGTAAGGAGTTCCAGAAATTAGGGGCATACTGAGAGAATGCCTGTCCATCCATCTTGGTGGAGCATTTGGAGATGGTCACCAGAGCCTGTGAAGAAGACCACAGAGAGTATGCATAGTCTACAGGTAAAAATAAGGAGGTCAACAGTGCAGGATGGGAGGATGTTATAATTTTGTTGGTGAAGCTGCCAAGAATCTAGGAACACCTGGAGGAAGGAGACAACCAGTTTAAGGATGAATAAAGCAGACTATGGTGGGTGAGCTGAGGGGGGAGGAAAAGGCAAATCTACATACATTGTTATAACAATGGCCCATTTGTGAAGGCAGCTGGTGTTGGTCTGGAAAAAAGATAAGATTGCATAACATAGTGTAGGAAGTAGAACTCTGTGGGCTATAGCAATGTAAGCAGCTGGGGTAAGGGCATGGCAGATACAGTAGGCAAGGCCAAGCTTAGTATTGACAGATCTACAAATTTCATTAATGTGCAGGGAAAAGTCATGGGCAGGGTTTAGGGTGACCCCAAGTTATCTAAAGGAGAGGGTCGAAGAGACAGGGGACTCATCCAGCCATTGAATGGAGAGCTTGGAGGCTATGACACGGGTCTTATGCAGGGACCTGAGGAGCATAGCCTGGGTCTTAGGAATGTTGCGGACAAGATGGTTGTGGGAAATCCAGGTTTGGATAGTACGCAGGTCAGAGGTGAGCTTGAAGTTAATTTCATTTAGGGAGTTGGGCCCAGTGTAAAGTACAAGGTCATTGGCATGCAGTAGGGTCTTAAAGTGGGAAGAGGAGTTTGGAATGTCATTAACAAAGATAGAAAAGAGTAGTAGATCCAAGATGGAGCCTTGAGGAACACGTAGTTTTAAGAGGGCAGGAGAGGAGATTACTTTGTTGAAGGATACAAACTGATGGCAGTCAAAAAGGTAGTTTGAGAACCAAGGTAAGGCTAATCTAAAGACCCCGAGAAACTCCAGCTTATGTAGTAAGAGGGAGTGGTTGACTAAATTAAATGGTTTAGTTAAATCAAAGAAGATTACTTCGGTAAGTAGGTCTCTATCCATATTGGATTTGACATTGCTCTTGAATAGAGTTAGGGCAGTAGAGCTACTATGGGTGGGCCTGAATTCATGCTGAGCAGAGGATAGGAGAGATAGGAGATTAGAGTTTAACAGGTAGTCAGAGACTTAGGAGTGTACAAGCTTTTCAAGGAGTTTGCTGAAGGATGGCATAATAGTGATGAGGTGTTAGTTTACAACGGAGTTAGGATAACCTTTTCTGAACACTGGAACAACCCTAGCAATCTTCCAGATGGTAGGCACTGTAGAGGACTAGTGAGATAAGTTAAATAGCTGCATGACCAGTGTGACAAGGAGGGGGGCAGCTACTTTAAATATTTTGGGTTCTATTCCAACAGGGCCAGCACTACCATGGAGAGAGATAGTACTGAGGAGACAGAGAACTTCAGATCACATAAGTAGGTGAAGTTGCCGAGGAGGGACATTCAAAGGAGGGGTGGAGGGGGAAGGTAGATGTGAGGAATAGAAGATTCATAGAAAGATAGATCCAAGAAAAAGAGGGAGTTGAAGGCATTGGCTATAGTGGAGGGGTTATTACAGCTCATGTTGTCAACCAGCAGCTCTCTGGGGGGTTGACTTCATTTTTTCACTAGGAGGCCATTTATTTGGGAACAGAACTTTTTTGGGGTTGTGGGCTGTGGTAGTAAGGAGATTCCTGTAGTCCTACTTTTAGCAGAATTGATTTCATATTTACAACATTTACAGGTACTAGGGGGCTGCAAATTATTTTGTTTTAAGGCAGACAAAAGGGCTGTACCTGTGTGGAGGCGTTTTGATCCCCCACTCCTCGAGGAGAAATAAACAATTGAACAGGCACTAACATTAGTGCTTCAGCAAAGCTGCTTAAGCACTCCTGAGTGTTGGCTGAGCTGTCTTTTTAAAGGCAGTTCATATACATTGTTCTGGCCCCACAGGGAGTTTGTCTGTGCAAGTGAGCATTGCCATAGCAACGGGTGACGTCTCGCGCTAATACTACTTAACACTCAGCTCTAGTGAGCAGAGTTGAGCACAGAGAAGGGGTGACATGGGCAGAGGCCAGCGGCATCTGATGGCATCAGATGAGGAAGCAGAGGAAGCAGTCAAGGATTAAGTTTGTAGCTGGTTAAACATGAATATATATGGGGGATTGGGAGGAGTAACATAAGAAAGAAAATATCAGACAAAGACAACAATGGATACCAATATTGTAAAGTTGGAGGATGGTGCATTGGGATTGAGATGTTTGGAATGTAAAATGATTAGTACAGATGTAGCAAATACATTATTAGTATTTACTTGTGAACACTGTAATCTTACCAGAGAATTACAAAAGAAGTTGGAGGAAGTAGAATAGGATTTAATAGTAAATAGAGACAAGATATTGACAAAAAAGGATAAACAGATTATACAAAGAGATCAGAATTGTTAAGATTAAAAAATGGGGAGTCAAAGAAAAGAAGAAGAGAAAAAGAGATGGAAGGGGATTGGATTGTAGTGGAAAGAAAGGCAAAAAAAAGAGGCTGTAAGAAGAAGAGCAATTAATTTTTCAGTAGAGTGCTCAAATACATTTGAGCCCCTGATAACACTAGATGATGAAAGAGGCAGTAAAGGCACTGAATATAGTTTAGAATAATAAAATAACAAATAATGAGGATGTAGTGATTGATAGAATAAATGTATTAGAGAATGAAGAGTTGAATATAGGAAGTAGAGATTCTGATAGTTGTAACCAAAGACAGGGAAGTAGGGAAGGGGGAGAAAAAGGAAAATAAAGGAGTAGTTGAACAAGAAGAAGGTAAAAATTGAGAAAGAAATAATAAAGAGGAAAGGAGGATTGATGAGATTGAGAAGGATGGGAATGGTCATATTAATTTAACGAGTAAACAAGATTGCATGGTTGGTCGGGAAAAAATAAATAGATCAGGGCAAATTAAAGATACTGAGGACTGTGAAGAACAAATGGAGCAAGGGAAAAAGGTAAAAAACATCTATATATTGAGACACTCAATATTGAAATTTACTGATAGATAGACATCAAAAGACAATAAGGAGATTATTACAACAAGTTATTTCTTGGGGGCTAAGATAAGAGATGTGAAGAATATGCTTGGTAACATCATAAGAGAAAATGATGGTACAGCAGTATTGATATTGCATTTAGGGGTAAATAATATTAGAGACCAAGAATTAAAAGAAATACAAAAAGAATTTGAAGAAATTAGGATGGAAACTGAGAAATTAAAATGTAAAATTTACTTCTAGGAACTGCTACCTGTGGTAAAACAAACTAATATAAGAAATGAAAAAATAAGAAAAATAAACAATTGGCTTAGACAACAGACATTATATAATGAGGTGGGTTGTATAAAACATTGGGAAGATTATATTGAAGAACCTTCCTACTTTTGTAGAAATGGACTCCATTTAAGTAAGAAAGGTAGTAGAAAATTGGGGATGGATATCAAGTTGGTAGTAGACAATAATTTAAGCTAAATAAGAAAGGGAGAGGGGAAACAAAAGAGTTTTCATTTGAGGGGAAAAAAATTGAGAAATTAGGACAGCTAGATAAAATAAATAAAATAAAAGAAAGGAATGTCCATATAGTTAGTGAATGCTAGAAGCTTAAATGTAGAAAAAGGCTGAGTTGAAAGCTAAGCTAATTAATGAGAATATAGATATGTGTATGGTGACAGAGACATGGTGGGACTCTAAAGTACAATGGAATAGTAATATAGAAGGATATACTGTAAGTTACATTCTAGAGATAGAAGGAATAGAAAGGGAGGGGGTGGCAATATATATTAAAGAAGGAATAAATAGCAGTTTGTATAAAAAAAGTGAAAATGAAAAAAATAGAATCATTATGGATTCAAGTAATAAATGGGATAGAAAATAAAATTTTCGTTGGATTATATTATAGGCCACCAAATAGTAGGAAAGAATTGGACAGAATAATAAATGAAGAAATTGTACAGATAACCTCAGACAGTGATGTTGTTATAACAGGAGATTTTAATTATCCAGACATTTGTTGGAAGAAATATAGGGGTATAAATTCAAATAGTAAGACATTTTTGTCATCGTTGCAAATGGTAGGATTAGAGCAAATGATATATAGACCAATTAGAGAAGAAGCTACTTTAGATTTATTGTTAATGAATAGACCAGACCTTATTAAAGACATAAAAATTAGGAAACAATTGGGAAACAGTGATCATGTTATGGTAACTTGTAATATTAAACAGGAAATTATATATAAGGGGAAAAACAGTGGTTAAAAATTATAATAGGGCAGATTTCAAAACAAAAAAAACAATTAAAAGGAACTGGAAAAAAGAGTTTGGATAGTAAAATGTCAACTCAAACGTGGGAAGAATTAAGAAATAAGTTATTAAAATTAGAAAGGGAGTATGTTCCGGATAAAGAACTGTATAATAGGAGAGGAAAAAAACTATATGGTGTACTAATAAGGTATTAAAATCTTGCCAAAAGAAAAAACAAGCATTTAAAAGAATGAAGAAACTGGGAACAGATGATGCTAGATTGCATTATAAAATGTGTTTAAAAAAAGTAAAACAGAATATAAGGTAAGAAAGAATAAAATTAGAGTCTAGATTGGCATATAGAAAAGATAATGGGAAATGTTTTTATACATTTGTAAATCAACGAAGGAGAGATAAACAAGGAGTTGGGCCATTAAATAATGAAGGTAAGGAAATAAAAGATGTTAGGGAAATGGTGAATATATTGAATACATTTTTGGGGTCAGTTTTTGAAAGAGGAAATGATATAGAGACAATTACAATAAAAAAGAACTATCAAAATTTAGAAATAGAAATAACAAAAGAAGAAGTGGAAAGACTAACAAATAAAGTTAAAATACATATGTCTGGAGGACCTGATTTGTTACATCACCAATTTATTAAGGAAGTTTTGCCTTTGATATCAGAAATACTGGTATGGATAGGTATGAAGAGGTACCAGGAGTTTGGAGGAAGGTGTATGTTGTACCAGTGGAGTCCAATTATAGGCCAGTAAGTCTGACTGCAATCCTTGGAAAAGTCACTGAGAGTATACTGAAAACAAAAATAGAAGAATGTTTAGAACTACTAGAATATAAGGATGAAAACAACATGGTTTTAAGAAAAACAGAGCTTGTAGTACAAACCATTTGTGCTTTTATGAAAGTATTAAAGCAAAATTAAGTAAAAATATACCTATAGATGTAATATTTTTGTACTTTCAAAAAGCCTTTGACAAGGTACCCTGTGATAAATTGATAAAAAAATTAATAAAATTGGATTTGGATAGTCGCATTATATTGTGGATAAGAAATCGGTTGAGCAGTAGGACTCAGATTGTAAGAATAACAGGTGAACTATCTGAAGCTATTAAGGTTAATAGCGGGGTCCCACAGGGATCCGTGTTGGGACCTATTTTGTTTTCACTGTACATCAGTGACTTACACCAAGGAATCATAAATCAAGTAGTGAAATTTGCTGAAGACATTAAGTTAGGAGAACCGGTAAAAACTTTAGAGCAGTGGGAGACATTAATAGAGGATTTAAAAAAGATTGAGATATGGGCAGAAATGAATGGTATGAAATTTAGTATAGAAAAATCGGGGGTAATGCACTTAGGAAAAAGTAGTGGGAGTAAAAATAGATATAAATTAGATGGAAAGGAGATAAATGAAGTTGATGAAGAAAGAGATTGTGGTATAGTAATCAATAACAAATTAAATTTCAATAAACATCGAACAGTGGCTATACAAAAAACTAACAATATGGTGAGAAACATAAAAAAAAGTTTTATAAATGAATCAATAGCAAGTATGGTGCCAGTATATAGAACTTATGTTAGGCCATACTTAGATTATGGGTTGCAGTTATGGAATCCATATATAAAGAAGGGAAAAAAAGGGTTGAAGGAGTACAGAGAAGATATACTAGGATGATAGGAACAATAGGGAGGTTAGAATATGGTGAAAGGTTAAGAAGAACAGGTCTGTGAACTTTGGAGAGAAGGAGAAAGAGACGGGATTTAATGATGCTATTTAAAATTATAAATGATAAAGAATTAAAGGATGAGATGAAATTGGAAGTGCAGGATAAACCAGAGGGATTAAGATGTAAAAAGCAGACTTCCGGTGACGTCACCGACTGACATGGTGCCTTGATCGAGGAGCACCTCGACCCCAAGAACAATCATCCCAGTTAATCGCCCACTTTAGAAATGGCATCTCCAGCCAAGCAGAAACAAAACAAACCGGGGAAGTCCCTGACTACTCCGATGCAAAAATTACGGGAAATGCTGCAAGCTGATATCGATATTTTTCCAGATTCCAGAGCCCCACAGCCAGATGACCAACAGGCCTCACCGCAATGTGAACAACCATCAGAGGACATCCTGGAAACCATCAAACAAACAGTGAGAATGGTTGCAAAAATAGACCAGACTCTTACTGACCTCTGTTCTGACTTTAACCCTATAGAACACAAAACGGATCAGATAGAATTGGGACTCACACAAACGATGGAGCAGACTGATAAACAGGATCGTCTTATCCTGTACCTACTGGCCAGAGATCGGGAGCTAACTAAGAGACTGGATGATCTCGAGGGCCATAGCAGAAGGCAGAATGTCTGCATTTATGGAATCCCAGAGGGTTTGGCAGAAGGGGAAACTGACAATGTAGCTTTTATCCAAACTCTCCTTCGAGAGTCTCTCAATCTACCAGAAGGACTGGATTTAGAAATTGACCGAGCACACCGCTCATTGGTCCCGGGGCCTAAAGACCCCAATGTGAGACCCAGGTTGTTTGTTGTCAAACTAACGCTATACAGTTGAAAAGAAGATATCTTTAAAAGGGCTCATTGAAAAATACCTTAACGCACAGGGCCATAAAATTGCATTAGACAACGACCACACTGCTGAGGTGCAAGAAGTGAGGACGACCATATGGCCTGTAATAAAACAACTGAGAGCCAAGGACCTTAAAGCACAGGTGCTCTTCCCGGCCAGACTTAAAATAATGTCCCAGCAAGGTAGTAAAATCTTTAAACACCTTTTGTCGGCAACTCCCTACCTGAAAGAGCTACGGATCTCCACACCACCGATGATAATGGAGAAGATGGAGAAGGACCTTTTATCTTCTGCCTGGGCAGTTGCGCAGAGAGGAACAACTAGCAAAGGCACCACACAGAGAAACTCCCAGACAACTCTCCGATCGGACATTGCAGCGATGATTAAGGAATATGGGGACCCGACCTTGGTGGACAAAAAAGCAAGACATCTTCAAACATCAGATTGCCTGGATAGGGAAGAAGAACCTTCGCCAGCCGAAGAGATGCCAACAGAAGAGCAACGGAACCCCAGATGATCAATGATCAGCTAGAAAGATGAGGAGCTGCCCCACTGTACCTGCGAGTCACTCAGGCAGCCCAGCACTTTTGAACTTCCTGGACACTCTCGCCTCGGTCCCTGTGGGTTTGTCTAGCACGCGTTTGATAAATGACTGAGGTATTGTAAGTACTCTCCAACACTGGGGGGGGGGGACTCTCAATGAAAAGACTGCTAACATCACACAAATTAACTGTGAGGATACTTAGAGTCGGTGAAGGAGAGGAAAGGGAGGGAGGAACTGGGCTTACAAAGTGCTGAAGGGGAAAAAAGAAATAAAAATGGCTGTTCAGATCCTGGGATAATACTCGAAATGTAATACACCATAAGGGAAATAGTTAACTCCTAACAAAGGTGAACTGAGACCTGTTGGACAGATACACTATAACCTAGATTTTCTGCTCAGATGTTATGTTTAGACTGCAGTGAATGCTCGCCTGGATTGTGAGGCGGAGAAAAGATTATACTGAACTTATCAGAAGGGAAAGAGACCTATAGGATCTGTAAACTAAGGGGAATCTTCGGCTGAAATTCACAACTGTCTCTACCCTTTTTAGGTCAGATTAACAGAAACATGGCAACCCCATGAAGAGAGATGAATGATGGGGGATGATGAAAGGGGGGGGCAATTTCTAAATAACCGTTACTTCAGGCTTGTACCTGGTCGAGTTCCCCTGGCGGCGCTTCACGCGAGGCGGCTGTCACCTTTGTGGAGTGGGATGGGGGGAAAGGGAGATGGGAGGGGAGGAGGAGAGAGTGCTTAGCAGTGCTGACAGCTAGCAGGACTGGGCCTTTTACACTATAAAACCGGTCAACAACATCCATATGAAATGAGAGAGTGCTTGGAAGATCCCCTCTGGTTACCCAGCTCTCTTCCAGCATTGGGAGGGGGTAAAGCGCTGACTAGTCAGAGGAACATGGGAGGGACATGAAGAGTACGGTGGGCACATGGCAACGCAGGTTGGGGGGATGAGTTCTACATATCTCTGTTGTGGTTGGAGCTGTTGGAACAGGTCCATAGGGACCTCTAAACATTTTGTTTTGGGAACAATTAACTACTTGCTGTCCTCCACTCTAATCCTCGCACCCTTCTTGGGGGGGGGTCAGGAGGGGAGGTAGAAAACTAAACTAGGGGACGGGAGGTAGTAACGGTGATGGTGCGATGGCATAAGGGTGGCTTAAAGGAGGATTGACGTCCCAGCCCGTGCCTGGCAATGTCAAAGGGCATTCTCATTGCACTACTGAGCTCCCTTGAAAGTCTGGAAAAGACATTTCCTTCGCCAATAAGATCAATGGCACAACTACACCTAGGAAGTCGGATAAAAGGACACAAGATGACTTGGTCCCGAGTTTTCATGACCAAGATCATCACTGTATTAAATTTTCTTATGGCTCAGGCTAGGATAAGGCCGGGGCACTGTTTTTTTGTTTACTACAGTTTTGTTCAAAGTTACTACAGGAAAAGTTCTTTGTTGAAGTTATAAGGTTCATATTAAAGCAAGGTACTTCTCAAACTGGTTATCTCAAAAAAATAATACTCCAGAAATCAGTAGTTCCAATGGAATTGTGTACAAATGAATAGATGTTTTTCAAAGGTGGTCTCTTTCAATATAAATAGGTGCACGAGCCCGATTAAAAGGAAAAGGCTACAAAGATACTTAAATCTCCAGAATTGTGAGGTGGCATTTCTACAGGAGATGCATCTCACACCAGGGAGGCTCAGAAATTAAAAAGCAGAAGGCTGCCTCACCTTTCCCTCCTCCTCTCTGGGGGGGAGGAGTAGCTATCCTGCTCTCCGCTTCCTTTCCCTTTCAGGTGCAAGAAGTCATAGAGGATCTGGGAGCAAGATACATCATCATCACAGGGTCAGTTCAGGACCAGCTGATTACCCTGGCGAATGTGTATATGTCCCCGGGATCACCAGTCTCCATCTATTCGACCATACTACAAATGGTTGCCGAGAAGGCGAAGGGGATAATGGTCATGGGCGGAGACTGGAACATAGTTTTAAACAGGGAGCTGGACACCACATCCCAAATACCCCGACCAGAGATCCACAGGGTCAGGGCACTCGGTTCCCTCCTACAACAATTAGGAGTGGCTGACATATGGAGGGAACGGTACCCTACCAGTAAGGAATATACATGCCACTCCCCGAGGTTTCACATTTACTCGAGATTGGATATGTTTTTTGCTTTTACCAGGGATCTCCCTTTTTTCCCATCGATGTGGGTGGGAACCTCAGTACTGTCAGATCAAAATCCCCTCTTTTTAGAAATAAACCTGGGACTACCCAAAAAGAGAACGCTCTGGAGACTGAACACCTCCCTTCTGCAAGATAAAGAGGTGGTCAGAGAGATTAAACAATACATTAAAAGAGCAATTGAAGAAAACACTAAACCGGGAACAGCACCTCAAATTCTCTGGGATTCCCTCAAGGTGATTACCAGAGGTAGGCTGATACAAATAGCCTCCCAGAAGAAGAGGCTATTAGCCCAGAAACAACAAGACTTAATCTCTCTTATTAGGGAAGCTGAGGGAGAACAGAAAAAAAAATGGGATCCAGACAGGGAGAGGAAATTAAAGAAAGAGAAGGATCAGCTACAAAAGATACAAAAAGCCGAAGTGGAAAGGGCTCTATTCTATTTGAAACAAAAATATTATGAGGGTGGCCCCAGAGGAACTAAAATATTAGCCTACAGGCTTAGGCAGAATATAGCAAGAGCCACAATTACTAAAATAACCTCTCCCCTTAATAACCAAAAAGTAACCCAGGCCTCACAAATAGCACAGGCCTTCGTAGATTATTATGCTAAGCTATATTCACCTGGTGAGGAAACCTCCCTCCGGGAGAAAATGGAGTACTTGAACTCATTTCACCTCCCTTCTTTGTCCCAGGCAGAAGCAGAAAACTTGATCAGACCCATAACTTTGCAAGAAATTAATGAAACAATAAAAAATCTGAAGACAGCCAAATGCCCGGGGCCGGACGGCTTTGTCACTGAGTTCTATAAAACTTTTCCAGTGGAAATCACCCCTGTTCTTCAAAAGGTATTTGTGGTGGCATGGTCCGGAACTGAACCAATGCCACCTTCCTGGCAATATGCAATAATTTCAGTCATTCACAAAGAGGGAAAGGACCCCACACTCTGTGAATCTTACCGACCAAATCACTATTAAATACAGACTATAAAATATTTACAGCCATAATAGCCTCTAGGCTAAATCCTCTTCTCTCAAACCTGATACATATGGACCAAACAGGCTTCATATCAGGCCATCAGGCCCCTGATAGTGTTAGGTCAGCAATAAACCTGATAGACACTGTTCAGAGATCTGGACACCAACTTGTCTGATGAGTCTAGATGCCGAAAAGGCCTTTGATAAAGTCTCATGGGGGTTCCTTTTTGCTGTTCTGGAAAACAGGGAATTTCCTAAATCCTTTATAGATGCAGTCCACTCCCTGTATTCCGGACCACAGGCCTAAGTACGTGGGAATGGGGGGATACTGGATAGGTTTCACCTGGGTAGAGGCACACGGCAGGGATGCCCCCTGTCCCCACTCCTGTTTGCCCTGTACATTGGCAGAAGCTGTATGTAGTGCAGATCAGGTGAGGGGAGTGGAGATGGGAGCATTGCACAAGAAGATATCACTTTATGCAGATGATGTCTTACTGAGTCTCACAAAACACCAGCAATCTATAAAGCAGGTTTGGGCAATTCTAATGGACTTTGGCAGACAATCTAGTTATTCCCTTAACAAGAATAAAACTGAAGTACTTACTTTATTTTATAAGCCAACCGCAGATATATGTGATCTTCTTCCTTTAAATTGGAAGGCGAACAAAATGAAGTATTTGGGGATACAGGTTACAAAGAAATACTCCCAACTATATGCTGCTAATTACACACCACTGGTGAATGGTCTGCAAAAAGACTTTAAAAGATGGTCACTCCTAAATCTCCCAATGCATTCGAGGATTAATACCATTAGAATGAATGTGTAACCTTGTTTTTTATATTTGTTCCAATGTATACCGGTGAATATCCATAAATCGATTTTCCAAACATGGAACAAAGCGATCTCTAAATTCATTTGGAACTCTAAGAAACCTAGAATAAACCTAAAAATCCTTCAAGCGCATAAAAAAAAAGGCGGACAGTCCCTTCTGGACCTTGAAGACTACTTCTTGGTGGCCCAATTAAAAAATGCTCTGATGTGGTCCAACCCCAACACCACTGCAGGATGGCAACTTATGGAAAAGATAGAGGAGAAAGGAGCAAGAGCATACCCCCTAGAGTCCAGATTGCTGACCCCTAACGTGAATAAATTCCCGTATCCACAACTCACCTCGGTTAGAGACACTATCAGATCAGTCCATAGAATATGGCAGAAATATAAACTTAAAAACTCCATCTGGACCCTGAAGAGCTTAGCTTGGGACCCAGATTTTAGACCTGGCACCCTGGACAGGGGATTTCTCACATGGGAGACAAGAGGTTTAAGATTCTTATCACAATTTTGGCAAGGAGATACTTTCCTAGATTTTGAATCCCTTAAAAACAAATTTGGCCTGCAAAATACTGATCATTTCAGATACTTACAAGCTAGAGATTACATTCTCACATTAAAGAAGAAAGATACTGATGCTAACAGAGCCCAAAATGTTATAGGGGCCATACATGAAAGGATTATAGCTAATACACAAAAGGGGATGATTTCTTACCTCTATAAAGCATTATCAACTCTGAAAGGGGATCCACTCAATAGGGTAAAAAAAAAAATGGAGAGAGAGGAGCTCCCCCAAGACTTAAGAGAGATTAATTGGGACCGAATATTCTTGCTCACTAAAAAAATGACCCAGTCGTCATATTGGCAGGAATTCTCTTGGAGGATTGAGATCCGCTACTTCCTGACTCTCCAGCTATTAAGTAGGAGGGACCTGAGGGCTCTGGCCAATTGTTGGAGGGGTTGTGGCTCGCTTGAAGCCACCCACTTACATGTTTTTTGGTCTTGCAGTGTCTTGAGGACTTTCTGGGACACAATCTCAGGGGCACTTAAAGAGATATTCTTGATACAGACCCCTTTAGAGTGGCACATGTTGATGCTAGGGTACCCTCCTGAGGAGATGAGGGATGGGGGTTCGATCTAGCTCAGGTCTGTTTTAATAACAGCAGCACATAAAGCTATTACAAAAAGATGGCTGGATCTTGTCCCCCCAAAGTATGCAGGAGTGGATAAGAATCATAAATACGATCTCTGAATTAGAGGAACTCACTTATAAAATTAACAATCGAACCCCTGCTTATCTGAACAGATGGACGAGGTGGGAGGTTTAGTGTTCCACTAAAGGTATACTGCCTGGGAGTTCCTAGAAAATGAATGGGGAAGGGGGAGAAAAATTAAAACACAAAAGGGAGGGAACTTAAGAGTTCCCAAGTGATACGACCAAACTGGTGGGGAGATTGTGTGGGGAGGGGAGGGAGCGGAGAAAGAACAATAGAACAGAATATAAAATAAAACTGAAAGAGACCACACTATAATTGGATAATACTGAGGATTTTAATGAAATGTTAAAATGACAGAGAGGAGGGGTATGGAAACCTCTAAAAATGAAATAATTTATGGAAACATGTAAGATCACTAATGGAATGTATAAAAATGATGTACCTGCTTGGAATTAATAAACTTGAATTTAAAAAAAAAGATGTAAAAAGCAGATTAGGTTAGAAACTGCAAAAAAAACGATGAATATTATTCATTCATAACTAGAACAGGGAAAATATGGAATATACTGCCAACTGATGTGGTGAATAGTAGAACATTGATAGAATTTAAGGGGAAGATTCATAAATATATAGTGTGAATTGAATTGTGGTGTGCCCACTGAGGTGGGGGACAGTTTACATGGACATAATGTCTTCTACTGTTCTAAAACCAAGTATAAGTACCAAGTATAAGTACACAAGTTATGATAGACAGCCCAATCAGCGGGTAAGGATGAGGACTTGTACTTGGCCCAGGCTTTATCATGAGTTTTAAGCACAGAGAGAAGGGGATGGTGCAACCACTTGGTGGGTGACTCTATATTCTGTGGCAAGATTGACAGCACTAGTGGTGAAGAGGGGGGACCAGTAAATTTGCCTGAGGTTATCAAAGAACGCAGTAGGGTTAAATGCAGAAAAGCAAGTTATGGTAATTACCTTTGTGGTGCAGGGGGAAGGGGTGACATTCCAGGCACAGAAGACTGGTGAGTGATCACTAATAGAGTCAGCGAGAGACCCAGCAGAGGTAATCCTATCTTTCCTATTGGTGAGTATCCAGTCTATGAGGGTATGGTGATAGCAAGTAGTGGAGTGCTTAGTGGGGTCGGAGATGAGTTGTGAGAAATGGGTCTTTCTGGTGATGCATTCAAAACTGCTAGCCCGAGGTCCAAGCCAGCCTAGTTTGAAGTACCCAATGACTATGACTTTATTTTTCAGAGCATATGAGGGTAGGCAGTCTACCAGTTCCATTTGTCTGGGTACACCACTTCCGAGGGAATACAGACACATAGATGCAGCTCTTTGGCTCCCCCTAGAATTAGAAGAGGATGAAGAATTTCACTGAACAGGAGAGGAGGTGTGAGTAGGAGAGTAAGGCTGAGATGGGATGTAAAGGGCAAGACCACCACCTCTTTTGGCTAAAGGACAGTCAACATGCAGAAGACTGTATCCGGTGATGCACATGTTGTCAGAGATGAAGGGTTTTAACCAAGTCTTGGAGATGTCCCAAGATGTCAGGTTCATGAAGTGAGGTCCATGCTTCCAGCACAGAGAAGTTGGCCAGCAAATGCCTGGTATTTCAATGTACAATTTTTAAGCCACAGGCATGAGTCCAGATGTGGGAGCTGGCTTGTTTGTTTGTTTAGGTGAGTACTGAGGGGGCAAAGGGTTGGGGTTAGGTTTGATATCACCAGACAAGGTTATAGAGAGGGCAATGATCCAGATGGTTGCGTGCATGACAGCAGGGGGTATTGAGGCTTGAAAGATCCTGCACTCCTTGGCGAGCCACCTGACAAGGAAATTGAGCAGCTTAGTACTGTTATTAAGCATGGAAAAGATGGACTGAACAGTTCTAGTCAGCAAGTTAGAGAAGGTGAAGTCAGAAAGATTGTACTCTGAAAGATTACTGTTACAATAAAACATAACTGTACAGAAGTATTGACAGGAGGGTGCACAGGAGGTTTAAGGGTCAGATAATAATGCCAAACATTTGTGGTTAAGGTAACAATAATTACACCAAATGTACAGTATGTGGTCCACTGGAGTCAGGAAATTCCTGATGCACACTAGTGTACTGGGAGTGTTCCTGATGAACAACATATTCCATTGTGCAGAGATTGCTCACAAGTGCCACCATGCATAAAAGTGCAATGGGATGAGGGGAGGGTCCCCAGAGACCAGTTAGAGTCTCTGGTGTTAAAGTTGGCAGGGTACCCATGGGCAGATTGGGTGGGCCTAGCAGTCCTTTTCTACAGACAATTTTCTATGTGTGGTTCTAAGTGTACTCCAAGAAGTACAAGGCGATTGTGAAGCAACTGGCTCAGCTAATCATCAAAGTCGCCAATCCAAATATCAGACAGCACCTCAGGGAGAAAGAAAAAAACTGTGCCTTTCCTCTGCAGTTGTACTGATTGCCAAGAATACAACTTAAAAAAATATCTTATGCTCCCACCTTACTCTGCTTCACTCACAGTCATCTCACCAAACTGAAACTGAATGAGATGACATTTATATACCAAAAGAGTTATGTCTCACAGCACTTACAACTAACCCACTGGAACACCAGGGCAAATGTTACCAAAGTAGCCTAACAGTGGTATGGAAGTTTCAACCATAAATATAAATCCAGCTTCCCAGTCTATCTTGTACCTATGCAGAGGCATTGGAAATTGTCAGCTTGCCTTGAACCACTGCATGATCCTCCCATAACATGCAACATCACACAGTCCACTTATGCTCAATCAACTACTATGTAAATTCATCCCGACGGCATAAATCCTCTGTAAAAACAGTTCTCCATAAACAAACAAACAAAACATACTCATAGTTGTAGCAGGGTTGCTGTACAAGAACCCCCCAAGGTCATTGAACAATGAGATTCTCTGCTATGTGGAAGTGTTTTACAGATGGCCCCACAAATCATCTGACAATATACAGTCGGCGCCACTTTTAGCGCCCATGCTTAATATGGGCAATCGGTTTTACCAGGCAGACTATGTTTGTCACTTGCCAAATCCATAGGCTTTAGTGTTAAAAACAATGGTTATAACGATCTATGCCCACCTTCTATTGCGGGCAGATTTTGGGCAGATTAGCTGCAACTGTAGTTAATATTTCACTTAGTCTGTTCACGTTTTGGCATTAAACAGCTAATTTGCCCAAAATAAAAGGTGGGCATAGCACTAATTAGCTGCTGATTGGTTGCAGTAAGCAGAGGCTTTAATGCAAGCAGATGGAGCACAAGGAAGCGCGATCACTCTGATCGCTCTGGAACCATTGGAAAGGTAGTTTAATGGGAGCTAAGGGAGTTAAGTTAACCACAGGAACAGCAGACAAGTACAGTATGCCCCAATATAGTTTACGGACTTCAGTGGACATGCCGCTAAAAAGGTATTTGGAGGGAGCTAAGTTAACTGAGGCTTTAATGCATTTTTGCACTGCAACAGAGGAAGCACAAGGAAGTGTGATCGCTCCACAACCATAAGGTGGTTTAACAGGAGCTAAGCTAAAGCTTTAATGCAGTTTTTTTAACTTGCACTTGTATGAACTTGCATGATCACACCAGAGGTTTTTTTTTACAACTGAAATTTCAAGACACAATGCTTTTTGGTTATAGCGACCACTCCCTATAACAGGCAAAATCTGCTTACACAGATGCACCCATTATAAGCAGCTTAGACTGTACTACAATTTATGTTGGAAAAAGATCAGTCAGGGTCAGCTTGAAACTTGGTCACAACTGTTTTGTATTTTGCTGCATTTTTTATAAGGAGTTTACCAAGAGGAGAGAAGAATCACTTGGAAACCAAGGAATGTGTTGTAAATGCCTACATAGTTTGGGTGAAGGAGGGGTATTCAGATGATAATCAGGGAACATTTAAATAGCAATGCAATGTTGTTAAAACTGCCAGCATAAAACTGGGTGTCCTCCACTTGCACAGGTGCTCTATGCCTCCTGCCACCCTGAAGCTTGCCACAAGCAGCTCAGTCCTAGCAACCATCGACTACAGCCTGCTGATCTATGGGGCTGGATCAGATACCACCCTAAAAAGAGTAAAAACACTCCTTAATAAGGCTTGCCGATTGAACCTAGTGGTTGGTCACCTGACCCATACATGCTCACTTTACAACGAAATAGGTTGGCTCCCACTTCACCTTAGGGTGCAGCACTAGATCTGCTTGCTGGTAAAAAAATCACTACTAGGACTCATGCCTGAGTCTACCTGCAGCCTCTTCAAAGCTGCACAACCCACAAAAAACACTAGGGCCTGGATATTCAGAAGGGTTGTGCATTGCGCAACCAACTGATGCACCCCGGCACGATATTCAAACGGGGATTGTGCCTGGCACAAATCCCGATGCGCTGGAGCTCATCAGTAATGTACACATCGCAGGTGGGGGGGGCGTGCCCATGCATACTCGGCACATCCCGATATTCAACCCGGGATGTGCTGAGCCCATGCATGTGCAACCCCTACTTACGCTGCACACAGGTGAGCCAAAAAAAAAGGAACAATGGCTGGCCACCAACAGGAGAGCTGCCATATTGCAGGGCACAACACAGGAGCTGCCACCTGTGGGTGGCCACCCGAGCTCCAGCTGCACCTTTGTGGTGGCGCCCCCGCATGCCCGATCATGGGCATATGTTAAAATATAAATGTCAAATATCTCTGGTGGTCCAGTGGACCGCTCGCAGCCCGATCGCAGGCATATGTTAAATTGAAATGTCCAATATCCCTGGTGGTCCAGTGGACCGCTCGCAGCCCGATCATGGGCATATGTTAAACTTAAATGGAGCCATTCACATATCTGGACTGTGTAAGACGGTATGGGCTGCACGCCTATTGGCTCACGCTGTGTACCAATGGGCATACAGCCCTACTGTACGGTGTCAGTCGGCGGGTGGTGGGGCGGCAAGCAGGTGGGGAGCTGCCGCCTGCCGCTGACCAGGGGGGAGTGGGGTGGTGGGGCTCAGTGGGCAGGTGGGGAGGGGGGGTACCGCTAGGCTACCAGGGTTCGGTTGCTGTGGCATTAATGTTTTACTGACACCCGCGATCGGGCTGCAAGCAGTCCAATGGACACCCAGGGATATTGGACATTTAAATTCTAACATATGCCCACAATCTGGCTGCAAGCGGTCCACTGGACCACCAGGGATATTGGACTTTGAAATTAAAACATATGCCCATGATCAGGCTGCTAGTGGTCCACTGGACCACCAGGGATAATGGACGTTATTTTTAAAACTTAAGCCTGCGATCGGGTGTGAAGCGGTCCACTGGACCACCAGGGATATTGGACAGTTAATAGATTCTACATATGCCCACGATCAGGCAGTGGGGTGCTTTTCCGCACTGTGCAGGGGGCATCGGTCCCCAATGGCTGCAGCCTGGAAGGGTGCCAAGTGCAAGTCGCCGGTGATCAGTGCACCTGTATGCAGATGGGACCATAATGACATGCAAATGGCCCCATTTGCACCTTGCATGCATTATGGCCCCATTTGCATGTGCACTTCCGAATATCGCGGTTGTTGCTCCTAGCGCAATGGAACTTGTGTTAGCGCATCCCCCTGCTCCACTCTGGCCACTTGCGCTGGCGCAGTGCCACTGCACCATGCGCACAGCAGGGTGGCAAGGGTGCGATATTCAGGGATGCTGTGCCATGGCACAGCTCCGTTGAATATCACCTTGTCAACGCCCCTGGGCAGCCCATTTGTGTTGCACCCAGGCTTGCGCCACAGCCTGGTGCAGTCTGAATATCCGGGCCAAGGAGTGCAACCAAAGGGGGCCTCCAGGTGCCATTTAAGAGCACCAAGCTAGCTCAAAAATATCTGTCCTATGGAGGACCCAGGTGATTCAATGAACTACCTATCACCTTCAATGAATGCACCGAACTCAGTTACTTTAAACAAGGGCTACACTCTTACCTAATGCATAATGTGACCTGCAATTGCTGTCCCTAACATATGACCTGAGTATTCTCTGCCCTCCTCATGGCACCCACAGACCACGTCCTAAAAACTACCCTTCCCCTGTCTTCACCTCCCCCCCATCCTATTCCCATTCCCTCTTGCCTCATCCTATTCCCCCCTCACATCCTGCCCACCCCTATTTCACCCTCTTCCTCACTGTTACAGTCCTCCTTGACTGTATCGCGCCGCACCCCTCCTTTCTACCATGGCTCTGCTCACATTTGACCCTCCCATACCCTTTTTTCTTTCCTTCCTCTTGCCATTGACTGACTACCCATATTTCTCTCATCTCACCCCCATAGGACTCCACGTGCTCCCACTCAGTGCTTCCATTTTTCTTACCCTTCCCCCATAACTATAACCAGCTCCTTGTTGAACCATTAAACAAAGCCTTCTTTGGCAGCTAAACCTGCTCCATAACTACCTAAGAACTTGTTTGCCTCTAGTTGTTTCATGTAACCACTAAAACACTATGCCACATGTGCAGTTGTCGTCTTATCCTTAGCACTTATTGTTACGAAATCACTTGTGTACCTTATGTCTACCTTTTTTGTATAACACTCTTGTATAAAATTGTAACCTACGTATCTTCAACCTCTGTGTAACGTGACCTGTATGTGATGCCATATACGAAGCTACCTGTATTTTATGTCCTGTTCTGTTTACTCTGATTTAGAACCTTTGTAAACTAGACTATTTTGGCTCAAAGGTATTAATCTGAATATGAAATAAATAAAATAAATAAGTATTTTACAAAAAAATCTAGTTTCCACCACAGTTAAGAAAATATTAGCATACATGTTAGATGTCCTTGTCTAGGTGCTTCCTATGCTGCACACCATGAGTCTTTCTTTCTCTCGATCCTAACCCTTGCCAGATCTAAAATGCTATCTCTATGCAAAATATGGGGGCCATCTTTTTTTTCCTGAGAAAAAAATAATAAATTAAAGCATTTATGAAATACTCAAGTTTCTGTGGCATTAGAAAATAGTACCACCAAATAAAATGGAAGATGCCAGGAATCTTTTATAGTGAAAAAAGGTAGGGTCAGCCCGATTTCATTGCACAGCTGCTTTAAAAATGCCTATCTGGTTCTGGTGAAAGAAGGGATGCACTAGACAGCCAGAGAATATTTAATTAGTGTCTACATATTTTAATCAGGGATTGGTCCTGCTAGACAACCAAGAAATAAATGTCCTCTAGCTAACCAGAGACTGTTTAATTAATGCATACAGGGTTCAGGTTAGGGAAGCGAACATAACTGTTGGAATATCTGGACCTCTGTTTACATTCAAGCCACTGTGACAAACAGTTCTCACCCCTTCCATCATCATAACATTTTAAATGTGTGTCCCATCAGCTGCACACCCTCAAGCACCCACCTTCCTCCTCCCCCCACGGTCCCAGCAAAGTTATTCAGATTTTAGTCAATTTAACAAAGGAACAACTCCAAGCCACCTGTGTTCAAAGCATAGCCTATACTCCATCTGCATGCCCATGACTCACCACTCTCCTCTCTCCAACCCATCCCTCTCCCCGATGGTGAGCATCAGCACCCTACAACCCTTTAGCACCCAGCCTTCCTCCTAACCCCAACCAGGCCCCATTAAAAGCAAAGGATTTACTGCCAGATGGTACCTGTAAAGTCGAAGACCACTTCAAGTCATTCAGTGTCCTGGTTGATACTAAATGAATGGATGAAGCAATCAATTAATGAATCAATGCATGAATGAAGAGATGAATGATGACATCTCACCTATAGTAATTCCTGATTGGCTGCTGAGTGAACTAAGATGTCTCACTTATTGTAACACCTTATTGTCCATTATTGGCCAATGAGGTGCTACTATAGGTGAGATTCCATTGTGCATTTATCCAGTAGTAGCCAGGACACTGAACAGTGGAGGGCAGTTTTCTAATTTATAGGTACCATCTGGCAACAAACCCATTGCTTTTTATGGTGCTTGGGAGGAGGAGGAGGAGGAGGAAGAGTGGGTGTTACGGGATGGTAAGGTTGAAGTATTTATTGTCAGGGACAGAGTGGGGAAGGAGGGTTGCTGTGAGGTACACATGTACAGTAAGTGGGGGGAAAGGGGTATGCTTCAAAAATCAGGTTAGAGTTGGCGTTTGTGAAATGACTAAAATCAGACAAACTTTGCTAGGACTGGGAGAAGGAGGGAGGTGGGTGGTGGAGTGGCTAGAGTAGATTTTCTTTTCAAAAGTATGTTTTTTTTGTAAACTTCATCATACAAAATTGGAGTAACATAAGGAAACTTCACCCTGCTATTTTTATAGTAAGAAGTTCCTAACTTTGCACCACCTTCACCTGCAAAGTTTTAATTTGCTACATTAATAGGCCTGACCTCTGAAGCCGCCCTTTCAGGCCAGATTTACATGGTATCACTTACGTGGTCATGGGAGCTGAAATGTTGGCATTTGAAAATGTGGGCACAAAATGGCCATGTTACTACATGAGGAAAGGAAAAAAACTATGCAAAAAAAGGCTAGATGCATGCACACATTCTATTTTGGTACTTATGTTTTTGTTTTTTTTTCGCAGTTTTGTTTGTTAGATAATGGTAGCAGGCCAAGTTGGAAGGAGGGTTGTGTTGGTTATCCAGTACTTGAGAATTCTACTTAACAAAGGTGGGTGCCAGGGGAGGAGGGGAGCTATGTATGGAATATGATCAAGGGGCTGGGGTATTTATTACTTAAAAGGGGGGAGTAGGGTGGCATTAGTGATGGTAAGTGAGGGGGGCTTTTGTACTTGTCCAACACTGAGACTGGGCACCAGGTGTCAAAACTCCGTGATGGGGGAGAGTTCTCTACCAAGTCACCAGAGCTGGACATCCAGTGGTTGTAGTTGGGGATGCCAAGGCCACTGGGCCCCATATTCAAAGCATTAATTCCTATTCTATATGCAAATTATTGAAGTGCTGTAATTCTGCTATACTGGAACAGAAATGTCTCACATGCAGAGTGTCCAAATGCTGTTCTAATGCAGAAATATTAGCACAAGGCACTAACAGGTTCTAATGCACAAAAGAGAGACACCTGCTGACCACAGTATGGCATGTGGCCAGCAAGATGAATATGGCTGTAGCAGCAACAGTACACAGCAAATGGGATAGCACCAGTGCTCCACACTGTCATATCCAAACAGTAAAATGTTAATGACCCCTAAATAGACAAAGATTCCCAAATACACCATCCCCCTTGAAGCCACTGAGCTACCAGAGTGCAGCAGGACACAGCTAAGTGTTTTCTTTTTCTAATTGTGTTTGTTCTGACTGGAAGTTGAAATGCTGCTGTGATTTTTTTTTTGTTTTAAGTCTGGGGCTGCAGGTGGATGCCAGCAGAGGGAAGGTTGAGGGTGGGTTTTAATTCTGCAGTGTTGGGGGATTGTGAAATTGGGATAGCCATAGCCAAAACAAAACGAACAACCAAAAAATAACGTGTGTGTGTTTACAGTGTGGCTAGAGTTCCAGGAGGAGGGAGGACACTAGCAAATGGATTGCAATCTGGGAAAGCAACCAAGCATCATTGAAGCTGCACTGGGACCACATGTCTGCAGTCAGCCTAAGGGAGGCCTGTAGTCTTTTTCCAAAAACCCATTGCAATTGTAGTCCATTCCCTCATTCCCCTGGAAGCTGCTGAGGATCAGAATGGAGCAGGACACAGATAAGGGTATTTTTGGCTTTTCTTTTCTAATTGTGTTTGTTCTGACTGGAACTTGAAATGCTGCTGTGATTATCTGTGCTTTGGGTCTGTGGTCACTGGAGGATGCCAGCAGAGGGAAGGTTGAGACTGGGTTCTAATTCTGCAATGTTGGGGGATTATGAAACTGGGATAGCCATAGCTAACACTAAATGAAAAAAACAATAAAATAAACTCAGTGCATGTGTATTTACAGTGGGGTTGGAGTTCTGGAAGCAGGGAGGATTCAAGCAGAGGGAGGGCAGAGGGAGGATGATCTGGGAAAGCAGGCTGGTGCTACTAGAGCTGCACTAGGACCATATGGCTAAAGTCAACTTATAGGGCAGCTGTAGACTATGTAAATTTCCTACAAGCCAAAGTGACCCCTCATGTGAGTGACTCAAAAGCACGAGTACTACAAAGCAGGACTATGGCGTTTGACTAAGTGGCATGCAGGGACATCCATAGGGCTTCAACGGGGAGAACTGTAGGCCACAGACCATGCTGCTAAGCAGAGGGCAGACAAGGTAAGGAGGGGGAGAGGGACAAGGTAGCACAATTAAGAGATTTGGGGAACTGAGGAAGGAGGATAGGATGGTACTCCCTGTCAGAGGTAAGCCTACATAGAAGTACACAGGACAGTCTATACCATACATGTGAGGGCCACTACAGTACTCCCGTCTGGAGCAGGCCCAAAGCATAGGGAGACAGAGGACTTGTTGTATAACTCCATTTTAAGGTAAGGAGTATTTCTTGCACAGATTAAGCTGACAAGTGATACTAAGGGGTTGCAGCTAGTCTCTATCTAGGGTCAGTTTACAAAGGAATTAGCAGGCAAGAGATTTATAGGAGATACAGATAGTCCCTATCTAGCGTCAACTGACATAACATACTAGGGGTTGCAGCTGTATAGCCAACCCCATCTGCGATCAATGTACAATGGAGTGGCAGCTCGCATCCCATTCCTGCTTGGCACTGAGGAGCAGCAAGGAGTCATGATATGGGTTCTTTTTTCCAGCTGTACCCCCTCTCCCCAAAAAAAGAAATGGTGACACTCCTTTGAAAACAACCACTGCAAAGTTTAGTTTGATAAGTGGAAACCCCAAATATTTGGCTGCTGACAATTTTATTTGTCTATCAAAGAACTAAACAATATTCTCTAAACTCAGGACAGTCACCCAGGAGACGTAGCCCCAGCACTTGGCCAGTCAAGGCTTCATCAGCAGGTGGGTTTCAGAGGCTGCCAGTCATTTGTACACAAATTAAACAGTGACATCACACATTATATCATAGTACATTTTACAATTCCAAAATAAAAAAAAAATTAAAGATATGCAAACTGATCACTCAGTGCTGGCCAAGCAGAATCTAATTAAAGCATAGTGCAGAAAACAGAGATAGCCCCTTTCAGGATAAACTTAACGATCACCCAAAATTACAAATTTTAAACAGTCTGTCCTAGGGATGCACTATGTGTTATATCCTTGAGCCTTGTTGAGGCTGAGAGAAAAAGACAGAGGTACTAAGGCCAGAGTCAGGTCTACCTGCAACATATAAAAGAGAAAAAAATGGTTAGAATTTAAATACTGTACTGAAATTCTACCTCATAAGAATAGTTTAAGATCCGACATTTTATTTAGTCTGTGTAGGCTTGATGTATTCGGTTTAAAAATCCAAAACTTTCCATTTTAAGCAACCTTTTTACACTGTGCCCCCTCTTTTTGGAGGTTTTAGACACTCAGTTCCCATAAATTTCAGAGATTTGGGGTCTCAGTCATGGGTCAGGATTTTCAAAACATGGCACAGGGCTTGCGTACAGCCCTGCGCAATGACACTTTGGTTCTGGCAGTGCACCAAACCCTTTGCCACAACTGCTCCTGATTTTTACAATCTCATGTGTAATTGCAACAGTTTTCATGAGTAACGGCAGCTTGCATCAAATATAGCCCTATAAAACAGTTCCCTCAGGATTGCCACAAGTTAGACCAGAAAAAGCTGGTCTAACTTGTGGCAATTGATGATGGGATAGAAAAACCCATCAGATTGCTGCAAGCCCCATGTGCTGTATCGCCGGATGCACTGGGGCTTGTGGAAATCCTGGTGGTTTGAAAATCCTGTTCATGGTGTTCTGCGGTGTCTACCAACTGGGGTATCTGTTTTTTTTTTTTGTATTAACAATACAGCTAACATGCTCCTGGATACATTCTTTATGAACTCTCACTGTTCTACCAATGTAAGACAAACCACAGGTACACCACAGGAGATATATATCACAAATGTGGTTCTGCAGGAAATGAAGTTTCTAATTTCAACTTGTATAAAATCGTTACAATTTTCAAAGTTTTTTTGATATTATATAGCCACATATATTGCAGTTGTCATAGTAATACATCCACTTGGTTTACATGGTATCCAGGTATGTGATGTTTTATCATAAATAGAAGACTGGCTATGTACCAGTTTGTTCCTAATACTTCTGCCCATTCTAAATGTGATTCTAGATCCATTGGCTAACATTTCCTTTAAAGTCACATCACTGTGAAGTGTAGGCTAATTTTTCCAGATGCTATTGCTAATTTTATCTGCTACATGATTGCAGTCAGATACAAAAGTGACTTTCCTCTCCCCTCTGCCCTTGAATGATTGCTGCAGCGGCAGCCACTGATCCCCAGCAGGTCCCCAGGTCACACCAGCTCTCTTGAACTACCACTTGCCTTAAGAAGTGAGTGGAGCTTCAGTGGTCTGCCAGATTTAAAAAAACAGCTCCCTTCACGGACACCAGGTCTTGCCACACAGCCTGTTCCTGTTCTGCACTGAGGCAGAGCAAGGGACAGTGAGGAGTGTTCTTTGCTCCAGCAACCCTTTTTTACTCCTTAATGACCACCACAGTGGCAGTCACAAATCTCCAGTGAGTCCGCAGCCCACGCCAGCTATCCTGAACTGCCACTCACCTCAATTGGTGGGTGGAGCTTCTTCTAGTTATAAGAGCTGTCCATAGCCATAAGTGGGCCCCTATGTGACAGGCTAACCTGCTAAGGTCTGCAGAATAAGGGCGCCTACCACGGGCATCAACCATTTTGATGGCTGTCAGCTGGAGACTCTGCATGATTTCAGCCAGATCATCATCCTGAAATACCATTGCAAGAGGCATCCTTCTGTGAGGTAACTACCAAACACTGATAGGCAAGAAAGCCTGCAGATCTGTTGATTAAAATAATACAGACTCAGCCCAGAAGGCACTCGATGACCATAACCTTTATCCCTGTTGCATAAACCTGCACTGTGGACATACTCTGGACTTCAGGTACCATACATGTAATGTTATGACCTCCATGTTGGCAGGGGTACAATATTTGTAGGACAGCTGCTGGTACGTCTGATGCATGCATAAGTTGTGCAAATGTATGAATGCTGATTCTGTTATTACACTGTCTTGCCACCAAGGTTTACTGTGTAGAAGGCTTGGCTGATTTGGTCTGCTGCTGTTATGTCTGGTTAAACAGTGCGCGTTCCAATATCTTGTTTTTGTTTTTTTTTTATATGTAAAGGGTTATACATGGTCTGCTGTTAAGCTGCTTTACTGTTTGTACCTAAATACTCATTACCCTCTGTGGTCGCTAGTGACTTACTATCCTGTGCTGTTGGGTGTTTAACATTTCCAGGCCTCTGTCTACATGTGCCCAGGGTCAGACTCTTCCCCATGTGAGTGTGGTGGATGCCCCCCATGTGGGTGTGGTGTTTCTCCTTTGGATCCTAGTTATGCTGTAGTTTGGTTATCTCACACTTTAATGGCTGTAGCATGTTCCTGTTCACTCTCATCCCTGGTGTTTTGCCTGTGCTTTCTCCTAAGCCTTAACATGACCCTGAAAGGTTTAGCTGCTGCCACATCCTATATCCTGCTTATTCAAGCATGGATCAGTTGCTACATGGAATTGGTATTCCTACCTTAATTAAAGGGCAAAATATGTTTCACCATCCCTTGATCCAGTCTCCTACTGTTCATGAGTGTGACCCCTTTGTTCTGATTCTTCATGGCTTGTATAGAGGTGGAAACTGCTACAAACTGTTTTCTTTCTTGAAGGATGTTAGGATATCTAGACTCTGGCTATGCATAGATCTACTTCTCTGGCTTCTACCAGCTATCAGGATTACTATATTTAGAGATACTGGACCAGATTCTCGAAGAGCGATGCAGGACTTGCATCAAGTCCTGTGTCAAACCCATTTGTGGTGCAACTGCGCTAACAACTTTGCCACACACTGCACCTGATTCTAGTAGAGTTGTTACATTTATGACACTTTTCCCGATTTATGGCAGCCCGCACCAAATATTCGTCAGGAGACTCGTAAAAAGGTTACCTAGGATTGCCACAAGCTAGACCAGAAAAAGTTGATGTAACTTGCAGCAATTGGTGCACAGGATTGAGAATCCTGATCACCAATCGGGAGAATGCAGCATGCCTTGTGTGCCATATGTTCGGCTCAACCAGGCCTTGTGGCATTTGCAGACTTTTGAGAATCCAGCCCATTGAGTCTAATCCTGACCCTGTCACCACTAACTACAGGTTCTGATTCTCCACTTAGAGACCTGAAGGTAGTCCACCTAAGCCTAAATAGCTTAAGATCTAAAGTGCAGGACCTGGAAACATGGGTGAATATCTACAGACCTGACATTATAGCACTGTCTGAGACCTGGTTAAAGTCTCAGGTCATGGTCCATAAAGTGGAACTTACATATTATACTACCTTTAGGAGAAACAGAATTGGAAAATTGGGGGCCTGGTATACTAATTTAAGTAAACTCCTCCCAGAATGTCTCCCTGGCTGATGTCATTCACCTTGATATCTGTGGGATTAAGGCTGTATTTATCAAAATACTACTTGGTGACACTAAATTGCTCTATGTTTGCAGTGTTTACAATCCACCTCAGGTGCCCATCTCGGCTATTGTTGCAATAACCCAGGCATTAGCAGACCAACCTCCTGATGAACTAATAATGCCTGGAGATTTTAATCTAAACTGGATTCAGGATACAGAAACTGGGCTTAAAGCCCAGCTACTTGATGCTTGCCTTATCTAAAGAATTGGTAAACCCACTAATCCCACTAACAAAACTAGAAACCTTTCCCTGGTTGACTGGGTAGTTGTTAACAATCTGGGCAG
This sequence comes from Neoceratodus forsteri, assembly GCA_016271365.2. Lineage (NCBI taxonomy): Eukaryota > Metazoa > Chordata > Ceratodontiformes > Ceratodontidae > Neoceratodus > Neoceratodus forsteri. The sequence continues at coordinate 846,885,801 of CM057450.1, read as the reverse complement.
AATTCAGGCTGCATGTGTCTTCTCAGACTCTCTCAGTGACCACTCTCACATATTCTGTATATGGACGAACTAATGCCCCAAAATCACATCCTAGAATCTTTCTAGAATGAGATTTCTCCAGATTTGACGAGGAGTTTTTACAGACTTCCATACCGGAAATCAACTGGAACAAAATCAGATTGCTCCCTACCACAGATGATGCCCTAGACATTTTTTATTTATGTAAACATGTGGGTCCCAATAACAGATTGTACAACCAGATTATGTTGCATAAAAAACACATACTTCTGCATTTATCATTTTATTTTGGAAAACAAAAAATCAAAAAGATGAATAATCCAATATTTACAGAAAGAAAAAAAATGATGTTATTTCTTCACATCAGTTCCAAAATTACACAGTTCAGACATCAGGATATACTGCTTCAGGTGCTTTAAGGAAATTCCTGTATTCAGTCCTTCCTCAGATAATGTGAAAGTCAGCACATTAAGTTCCTGTATTCTCTCCTTCCTCAGATAATGTGAGGGACAGCACATTACTTCCTTGCTGAGATCCTTCTCTTACCTTGGTCACAACGAATCTGGCTAAGCCTCCTTTTGGAGGGTTTATAAAGTAACGTGAAGGGGGTGTGGTTTTCATAGCGCCCCTCCTCTGTGACATCACATTCCCCTGTATCTATATAACCTGCCATTTCAGGGGCAGCTTGCCCTATAGAAGGACCTTTCCAAATGAAACAGAATTCTAGGTAACAACCTTTCTTTACAATTGTATATGGTTAAACCAACTTGTTTTGGAACAAATAACTGGTTATAACCTTTGCATGGACAGAGAGATGAGGGGCACGTTCCCTATCTGTCTCCATGAAAAGTTACAGCCTTTTATTTGTCTTTTGTGTTCATACAGGGAAATACATACAATATGAAACTACTGAAGCATCTATGCTTTGTTTCACATAATATGGACTCTATTCTTTAAACATGCTTTATTTCCTTCCCAAATCCTTTGTTTTACATTTCTAGACCTTTTATTTATTTTTTTCCAAACAGTTTATCTGGCTGCAGCACTTTCAGCAAACAGCTTAGCAGTCTGCTGCACTTTCAGCCGACACCCAATTGAGGAACTCAGCCTTCTAGAACACAGAAGGCTTTACTGCAACAATTATAACTCCCTTTTTAAAAGAAGTGCTTTAACACTACAGGTTCTATGGCATTTTTCTACAACCTGAACTTTGTTTGAGTTGCCTAAAGCATTTATTTCGCTGTTTACAGCAATTCTACAGCCTCAGCTTTCCTTAATTACTAACTAGCTTGTAGGTGAAGGCTTTCTTTCATAACCCAGACCTTTACTCACATTATGGCTTTATTTAAGTGACACAGCTCCCTTTTGTATTCTTAAACAAGATGCAAGCTTTTGTTTTAATACCACAGCAAAAGTGATAGTAAAGCAAAGTAGAGAATTGCCAGATTGGCCACCCTGACAAGAAAATTAGGATAGATTGAATAAGCAGAAGGAGACAGGATAGAGTGAAAGCAGAAACCCAAAAGGGGGGAGGGAGGGGGTGCATCTTCTCTGTGTCAGCTTTTTTCTTTTTAAAACTGGTCATCCTGTCACAATTTGCAACTTTCTTGCACAACTTTCTCTCAGCTGTCAACAGGCATGTACCTTTCAGAAAGCTGAGTTAAGGGTAAATGTTACAAATGGATAGCCCCTGAGCTAAAAATAATATAATGATTATGAGAGACAAAGCTTGGGGGCTCATTAAAAGTATAGGCCTTAAAGCTGACTGAGATAAACAGAGGGGAATTGAGAAGTCAGTGCAAGAAAGATGCAAAATCAGCAGAAAGAGTATATCAGGAGGTTACAGGGTAAAGACCTGGCAGACCCCAAGCATTTCTGGTGGCAGAATAACTTCTTATTGAAAGGGCTTACGTGCTCCTCAGAAGGAGATATTATAGTTAATGGTTGGAGTATTAGTGAACCCCAGCTCATAGTTAATGCCTTCAACTGTTTTTGTTTCACTGAACTAACCAGTTTCAAAACTACCCCCTGGGCACGCTCCCCCCAGGAACAGGATGAATGATGGGACCAATAACCCTGTTTCCATCCCAGGCTAGTCCAGAAACAGAAAGTGTTAACCTTATTAAAACGTATTAAATCAGGCAGCTCTCCTGAATATCACAAATTAGAATCCAGGCTCCTCAAAATAACAGCCCCGGCAATTGCCCTTCATTTTACCATGTTCCTCAATAGCTTGTTCCTGAAAGACAAAATACCTGAAAAATGGAAAGTGGCTGTGATGGTTCCAATTCACAATGGAGGCCACAGGGAACTGGTGGAAAATTACCAGCCCATTGTTCTCCTTAGCCCTCTGACTAAGGTACAGGACAGCCTGCTTATAACCAAATACAGGACTAAGTAGAGCAGCACCTCCTTCTGTCAGACAGGCAGCATGGTTTTTGAATGCACCATGGTACTTATACTGCCTTGATTAGCCTGACTACAATGTACTTAATGCAGTGGAAAATGGGGTGCAGACTGGAGCAGTCTTTATTGCCCTTACAAAGGCATTTGATTTGGCCAGTCTCAGTCTGCTCCTTTATAAGCCTAAATGTCTGGGCTTTGACTCCCTCGCACACCACTGGTTCACACACTATCTGACCAACAGGTATCAGGTGATTAAATGGAAGGTGCAGGTGTGTGCAGTCTGCCATCACAGTGGTGCAGGGTCAGTGCAGGGGCAAAGGGCAACCAGCCCAAACACATGCCACTCAGTCAAGCAAGGTAGCCCCACACAAAAATGCTAGTAAACAGAGAACACAGACAAAATAGCTTGGTGAAAATCTGATTTATTAAAGTCCTGTGGGCCGATTCCAAGAGGTTGTACACTGGCGTAATCTGAGATACGCCAAACCCCTTGACATATCTCATGGCTTACGTCAAGCAGTATGCCAGACCGATTACAAGAGGTGCCTTGCACCATGGCGGCTGTGGGCTATGACAACCGTGGGTTACGTCACCCACTACGCCACAGCCCGCAACACCATGGCACAAGTGCAGGTTATGGTAGCAACTGTGCCCTATTCCAGGAGGGCAGCTGCCGTAACCCGTTAGTGTGATTCTGAGAGCTGCACCAGTGGTGCTAAATTAGAGCAGCCTGGAGCTGTTTTAAGGGGCATCTGACGGTGCTATCCATCTGCTGCCTGCCCCATGGTGCCACGATAACAGTACTGATGTGCCCCATGTGCCTGCACAGCCATATCCCTGCCCCTCCACCACCCAAATGTTGGGGACCCCCAGGGGTCCATTCACCGGCATGCCTCCCCGGACTCCTGTGCCACCAGGTGTGCCCCACCAGTACCCCCTGGTGTGTGCCGTGGTGTTCCAGGGCAGGGGGGACTTCAGTGGGGCTGCTGGTAGCTGGCTGCTACTTGTGACATGTGGGCCATATACACCATGCCTGTGGCATATGCCTCCTCATGGCGTAACCCACATGCTGCAAGTGCCGGGACCCTGCTACTCTTGGAATACGGTGTATGGTCCCTGGGGTAGTGACAAATGTTGCAACTCACATACGCCAGCGAGTTGCGACATTTGGCGTGGAATCGGGCCCTGGATACAAAATTAGAACAGGTAGCTATCACCTACAGACTATCCCCAGCACTGCAAGTCAACAGATCCTTCGTCTGACAGATTTCCACTGAGCCATTTTGTCTGTAATCTCTGTTTATTAGCATTTTAGTGCTGGGCTCCCTTGCTTGACTGAGTGGATTAAATGGAGGGGCATCCATTCCTGTCTGAAGCCTGTTACAGACGGTGTACCCCAGGGGTCTGGCCTGGGTTGCTTGATTCTCCATATTTGTCAGTGATCTGCCTAAAAATCATGGTGGAGGGAACTTACTGCTTTATGTAGATGATGCAGTTCTGTATAGAAGCTCCACTGATGTAAATATGATCAATGCCCTTCTCACCACTGATTTCCATACTCTAGAAAAATGGTTCTATGATAATAACCTTGTCCTAAATGTAAACAAGACTGAGGCTGTTCTCTTTCAACCCCTTGGTATAGACATGCAGCATCTGCTTTCACTAACCACCTCATCTGGCTCACAAAAAGTGGTTAGCAAGCTAAAGTAAGTTGTAGTCTACATTGACCAATAATTCACTTTTAGACCACAGCTGGCTGAAATCATCAAATGTTTCCTCCCAAAAATTGGACTACTATACTTCCTGGGTATTGTTCTATACCCTGGGTAGAGGGTTACCATTGAAAACAGCATCTTGCTCCCCATACTTCTATATGGTGCCCCTATACATCAATTCCTCAGGATCTCAGACAGTAACAGGCTCAAGGTTTTGTACAACAAAATCAGTAACTTTGAATCCAGCCCCCCCCCCCCCGGAAACATCACTGTGAGGTCCTCTCCAACCTGAATTGGCTCTCTCTGGAAGGGAGGATACTGTTCACCTTGTTATGCCTGACCCTTTAGCTCACCAAAATTTATACCCCGCTGAGTCTAACTGGTGTATTAGTTCCTAACCCTGAGAGGCATTAATTCCAGTCCTCTAACTGTAACTTGCTTGAAGTACCCAGGGTTAAAACAATTATGGGTAAGAGGTATTATTCCTACTCTGCCCCATCTCACTGGAATTCACTTCCTGCCAAAACTCCTCTTCTCTTGGGGGTTTTAAACAAGGTCTAAAAACGCATCTGCTGGAAAGCTGTCACTGTTTCTGCTGGCATTGAATGATGGCCATATCTCAAGCATTTCTATCTGATGCCCTTAGAGATTTTATGCTGCTGAGACTTGCTCTAATTGTTTATCCATGTCATAGTATTGTCTATGCTTTTTTCAGTGTTGCACTGCATGCTTTATATAGAGATTGATGCCTGTGCAGGTGTGTGTCATGAGGATTTTACACACACCTGAGGTGTGTGATAATCCATAAAACCCAAGAGCAAAGCTCGAGGAGTTTATGAGACTATTGCACATAGAGTGGGTGGCAAAAATTTTCATCAAAAAACTTTGCATAGGCATTAATTTTTATAATAATTATGCAACATGCTTTTGACCTTTTATTAATTGTTAATTGAGGAACTATATATATATATATATATATATATGTTGTATCTGTCTGTACCTGTGTTGTACACTTGAAACATTTGGAAAAACAAAAAGATTAACTGCAAAAAATATTTTTTATAATAATGGGTGCAAGATTTCAACATAGAGAAAACAATAAGTTGCATTTGTGTAAGCAAGTGTTTCTTTGTGCAGCTGCCATACTCACACAAATACAGTTGAGAGTGCAAGGAGGAAAATGCCGAAATAACTGGGCTATTGAGTTATTATGGAATTCAGTGGGTTATTATGGTGTTTTTTCAGAAGTGGAAATCTAGACATTATGGAGGGTCACCAGTTAATATAATATGTTATGATGTTCCTCCACTAAAAATGTATGCCTTGTATGTTTAATGTCTTTACATTATTGCATTTAATTAATCCAGTATCTTGTAATTAATTGCATACCTTGTACCTGTATTCTGCCTGTAATTATTTCTGGGTCCCTCCTGAAAAAGGGACCTCTGGTCTCAGTGGGCCTGCCCAGTTACCAAAATTAAGTAAGTAAATAAATATCTAACCAAGCACATGAAGGGGTTGCAGCTTTGCAGTCAACTTCATCTCTTGCTAGTCCCTACAGTATCTAGGGTTGGCTGCCATAGTAATCTGAGGGGTTGCAGCTTTGCAGCCAACTCCTATCTATGGTCAGCTCAAAGGCAACAGAGGGGGGTGCATTGACACCTTATCTGAGGTAGACCATATAAGTATAGCAGAAACAGATCATTAGGGGTTAGGGGAGAAAGAACCAAATTTTTACTAAAAGTGAACAGGTCTGAATTCCATAAGTATGTGGGGGAGTGACAGTATGTACAGACAGCAGGCATCCAGAAGTAGGGTGGTATTTTATAGAGGATGCAAGGTGGCTATAATCCTGGAAATGCTGTGGGAGGCAGTTGGTTGTTCTGTGTGTTGGAACCTGAATCACCTGATGGCAGAAGTGAGACAGCTCATATGGGAGTTAGGAAGGATAATGAAGAATGGAGGGGTGAAGATGGAATTGGGGGAGAAAGGCGGGTGGGGGAAGCCCAGGTGAGAAAACCATGCAGGCAAGGGAGGGAAGAGGAGGGGAGGACCCAGATACTGTGGGCAACCGTACCTCAGAGGGTGAGGGTGAGGGGTCCCAGGGAGGAGGTATGGAAGGTGGTAGGTGGAGGGGGGGTAAGATGTGTGGGACAGAATGGGAGCACCTAGCAGTGTGCCAGTGTGGAATAGATGCCTCCCATTGACTTGGGTTGGAGAAGGGGTGAAGGAGAAGAAGGGTAGGGTCAAGTACAGGTAAAGAGGATTATAGGGGTTAGATTAGAGAAGGGGCATGGAAGGGTGCAAGGCAGAGAGGAGGAAGGGGAAGAAAGTCCGTGGAGAGTGGAGCAGGTACAGGGGAAAGGGGAGTGGGAGTGGAGGCTGCAGGAGGGGATTGAGTTTAGGAGTTTGGGCAGTACAAGAGGGCAGGTCAGGGCTGAGGAAGAGAGGATAAGAGGGGTTGGGGGGGCAAAGGGACCTGTTTGTCCTCATACTAAGAGGCAACTTCGAAAACATGCAGAAGACAAGGACATGGAATTTAAAATTTGTCAGGCAATTCGAACTGTAACTGACTCAGTTGTGATATTGGATTTATGCCACACTATGCAAAACTTTAATGCTGTATATCACTTTTACAATTTTTTTCTTTCTTTGACCCCTCCCACCAACACACACGCTCAACCTGAGTACCTTAGGTTTTTATTATTCTGTGTTCCTGTCAGTATACCTTTCAAATTAACACATCAAGGCATCCATTAAACCTGTCTTACATAGAAACATAGATAATGATGGCAGATAAGGGCCACTGGACCCACCCAGTCTGCTTATTTTTATTATCTTCGCTTGTGCTACAGACCCTACCGGATCTACAGCACTGTCTTTCCCCCCACCTTCCTTACCCCAAAGATTTCTTTGTGTCTATCCCTGGCACTTTTGAACCCTCACCACTGTTTGCACCTCACTGCCCCTGGAAGGCTGTTCCAGAAATCCTCCACCCTTTCTGTGAAGAAGTACTTCCTCACATCTCTCCTGAATCTATCTCCCTCCAGCTTCATAGCATGTCCCCTTGTTCTAGAGCACTTTTTTCTCTGAAAGATACCTCCCTCCTGTACCTTATTAACCCTTATCAGATATTTAAAGGTTTCTATCATATCATCCCTCTCCTTCCTCTCCTTCGGGGAGTACATATTGAGCTCTTTTAGCCTCTCCTCATAGAGTTTTTGATGCAGACCCTGTACCATTTTGGTTGCTCTCTTCTTGACTGCCTCCACTCTGTCTATCTTTCTGAAGGTGTGGTCTCCAGAACCGGACACAGTACTCAAGGTGGGGTCTTACCAAGGAGCTATAAAGGGGCAATCTCACCTCCCTCTTCCTACTGGTGATACCCCCACCTATGCACCCTAGCATCCCATTAGCCCTCCTGACTGTCTTGTCACACTATCTGCCACCTTTATTTCATCCATTTTGATTACCTCCAGGTTTCTTTCCTATTTGGTTGTTGTCAGTATCAATCCCACCATTCTGTACTATTCCCCCGCCCGGTTTCTGTGGCCCAAGTGCATTATTTTACACTTTTGCCTTAAAACCCTGCCATACCCTTGAACACTTCTTCAGTTTTATCAGATCCCTGCTAATCCATTCAACCCCCCACTGAGTGTCTACAATTTCAGATCTTGGTCTCATTCACAAACAGGCAGACCTTCCCTTCCAGCTCCTATGCTATGTCACTTACAAAGACATTAAAGACAACCGGTCCCAGCACTAATCCCTGAGGTACCCCATTAGTCACTCTCCCTTCCTCAGAGTGAACTCCGTTTACCACTACTTTCTGTCTCCTATCCCCTTACCAACTTCCTACCCAGGTGACCACCTTATTGCCCACCCACACCCTACCCAACCTGTTTACCAATCTCCTATGTGGAACATGTTGAAAGCCTTGCTGAAATACAGGTAGGCCATGTCCTCCCTGATCTAGCTCCTTGGTCACCCAGTCAAATAAACCTATCAGATTTGTTTGTCATGATTTTCTCATTTGAATCAATGATGTCTCACATCCTGTAACCCATGAGATTCCAGATATTCCACAGTTATTTCCTTCAGTAGTGTTTCCATTAACTTACCCACCACCAAGGTCAGGCTGACTGGCCTGTAATTGCCCGTCTCTTCCTTGCTACCACTTTTGTGAAATGGGACTACTTCTGCCCTTCTCCAGTTCTCTGGAGCCACTCCAGTTTCCAGTGATCTGTTAAATAGGGCTGTCAGAGGTGCAGCCAGTACCTCCCTGAGCTCCCTCAGCAGTCTTGGATGCACCCTATCTGGCCCCATAGTTTTGTCCACCTTCTGGTTAGCGAGTGCTTTCCTGACTTTCCACTGAAAAAAGGAGTAGTGTCCATTTCCCTCCCCTCAAAGCTCCTGGTGCCTTTTCTTGCCATCCATTCTCCTTCTACTGTGAACATAGAGAAGAAGTATTTGATCAAGATGTCTGCCTTTTCTTGATCACTCTCCATACAGTCCACCCTCCCTCTTTAACCATCCAATCACACCCTTTTTGTCTTCCTTTTTTCACTAACATACCTTAAAATATCTTGTCCCCCTTTGATACTGCCTGATCCATTCTTTCCTCCATTTGCACCTTTGCACTCCTTACTGCTTTCCTTGCCTCCCTCTGTTTTTCCTGATACACTTCCCTATCCTCCCCTCTCTGGGTCTGCTTATGCCTTCTGAATGCCATTCTTTCAGCCATGACCTTTTCTGCCACCTCTTTTGAGAACACTTTTGCTCACTTGCCTGAAATAGAGGTTTGCTGCCTTCACTATGCCTTCTTTTAGTTTGGCCCACTTTTCCTCCACCCCACAAGGTCATCTCCCTCTGTCAAGTCATTCCTTAAAAGCAGCAGTTCAGATGTCCAGAAGATCCAGAGGTGCAGTGTGTTCAGCAGTTGGGCTCCTGGTGGGTTGTGTGGAGAAGAAAGCAAAACACTGAGATCACAAATTGTATGACTGTGACCTGCAGTTTTCAGCAGCGTGGAATAAAACCTCTTTGAAATTGAGAAACTGACTGTGTTTGAAATTTTGTCTTGGAAATAGTACCACTTGTGAGTGCTTGCCTATTTTTGGACTGACTTCTGAAGTCCAGGAAGCTCGCCATTGTGTAGTTGGATTCCACAGCTGTTCTTATGTTGAACCACATTGTTCAATGACCAGTGGTCTCCAGATGGCTTTCAACCTTGATGCCTGTAATACTGTTCCTGTTATTGAGCACCAGGTCCAATATTGCCCAATTGCGTGTGGGTTCACTGACTGATTGCCTGAGGAATGCCCTCTGCAAGTTGTCCATGATGTTCCTGCTTCTGGCTTGAAGCTGCAATTGGGAGGCTCCAATCTACATCTAGCAGACTGAAGTCCCCCACCAGCAACACTTCCCTCTTTTTTGCCATTTCAATAGTTGCTTCTAGCATTTTCTTATCTAATTCCTTCCCCTGTGCAGAACAGATTATAAAGATCTTAGAACTTTCTGTTGCTCATCCCCTCACAACTGTTCCTATTCATTGACCACCCATCATTCCTGTTAAGTTCTTCTCACCTATTCTAATTCTTTTGAAACGATGCATCACAGGGCATATAAATGCTGCTTATTTAGCTTAGTTGGGCATTCACCTGAAGAAGGGACCCTGAAAGCATGTGTACTATAATATCTTTGTAAAAGACATCTTTTGATCCAATGAATGTGCATATCTAGCAACTCCTGCTTTCCAAGGACCAATATGGTTAAAATCTATTTTTATCAAGGACTGGGTGAAGGGGAAAGTGAGGGTCAAAAGGATTGTAGCCAGAAAAGAGAGGATATTGGTTGGGGAGGGGCACAGTGCTTAGCTGGAGTGGGGACTCTGCGATAAGAGCAGACTCAATAGCCCCAGTGACTTATTCTGCTGTCATTTTTGTGCAGTATGTTTGTATTTTCATAAGGGCACATTTATATCCCTTTAAGGGACCATTAACCAAGTTGCACCAGTTTTTTATGAAAAACCATAAAAAATGGCTTTATGAAATTAAGTTATCCTTTGAATTTTCATGAAAACAGATATTTTTTGTTTATAACTCAAAAACAAAACAATCCCCCCCAAAAATGAATTTTCAAAGGATCATCCTTGCACAACCCTCAAATCCTAAGCATTTTTTGACTATCAATGATCAAATCAAAAAGGTCTTTATTTTGATGAATGTATGTATTCTATAATCTTGTTGAACGTTGCCCCCACCAAAAATATTGTTACCAAATTTACAGGATCCAGGGATCATGGCATCTAGTCTCTGCATGTCAGATTTCAGGGGAATCTGTTGCACAGTAGCCAAGTGATTAAGTTACAAATGTAGGGGTTTAGTATGGGAAGCCATTCAATTCAAAATGACAGTTTTCAGATTACATTCTGAAAACTGTCATTTGAACTAGAAATACTTCCATATTAAACCTATTTTCTTTAAATCACTTAGCTATTCTACAACAGATTCCTCTGAGTAACGTAGCAGAGTCAGTGCCATGATACTCACTATGGCAGACATGTAGCTTGCTTTTTGATTGGCCCTGAGGGTCACTTGTGGAACATCTGCATAGAGATGCTTGCTGTGCCATACCTGTACCTTGCTTTGTAATTGGCCCTCTTGACCGTTCACAAGTGTAACCTCCAGTCAGCGCTAAACTGAGATGGCTACTACCCCCTGCCTGTGTGGCTAGTGACAGGTTGAGGGGCCTAGGTCTTATTACTTGGTGCCTCCATTTTTATAACCTAAAACTTGAGGAGAAAGGTGTCACTCGGCACGGTGATTAGGTTTGGCTACTCTGCACAGGGGCACCCAAGTAATCCGCACATAGAAAGCAATAACTGAAATGTCCAATACCAGAAGCTGGGATTCTAAAGTGTGGCTTTTATTCACAAACACCAATGAACAATAAAGCATAGATGGACCCCCACAGGGCTACACTTCTGGTAAATGCAGATTTCTCCAGAGCTCACACACATCTTCAGTACTGTTAAACCCTCAGGTTTCAGAACACGCAGGGCACACTGCCCTAACTTGACTCTTTTTTGGTTTCCCTGGCTCGGCTCCCTTGCCAGCCCTTTAGACTACCTTCCTTTCATGGCTCAGCTCCCTTGCCAGCCCTTTGGACCATTTTCCATATAGCATGGAGATTTGTTGGTGGCTCCCTAAACCACGTACAAGCTCTTCTGCTCCATAAGGGAATCTTATTCAACAATCCCATATCTGGGTACTTTCCTCAGGCACTGGCCAAGTACCTGAGAGAAGGCAAACAGGTGTCCCAAAGCGAACCCATAGAGGTGACTACTGGTAATACCAGATGGGGGTCTCCCACCTCTTGCTCCCACAAATCATATCCGGCCATTCCTCTGGACATTAACACCTCATCTCTGAAAACACTTTACTTTGTAGATTATTTTTAAATGTATGTCACATTTAATCTACTGTTTCTTCCATCCCACATGTGCTGAACTTGAAACATACTTAATGAGTGGCTCTGTCCATTTCTCTAGACCCCCACAGAGTTAAGCAGTCCAATTTCCACAACTTTTAAAGCTGTACTTGGCTGTCTTTTCCTAACCCACAGTAGCAGTCACTTAAATTCATCTTGTCCCATGTGAAAACACATTGGCCCTTTAGCACAGCAAACTCACCCCTTGGTTGCAGGTGTCCCACTTGCTTTTTCTCTTCAAAGAAATCTCAAAAAAACTTCTGGTGCCTCAGCATGAACCTAGATTTAGGTAGCTTCTTCTTCCTCTAGCTGGGCCAGGGGATTGCCCTCGGAAGTAAGCTGAATCCTTCCTCCCATCCCCACAGGGATGGGACTCTGAACCTTTGTAAGTGGTCTCTACCAATTAACTTGGCTCTTCTTGTGTTCCTCTTCAGGTGAGAACACACAATCAAACAAAAATATAGTTCTTTGTCAGAGCTGAGGGCTATAAGGGCCTGCAGCTGCAGCACACCTCCTCCCTCTTCAACACTCTACTACTGACTGACTTCAAAACATCCCAACATTCTATCCAAACTTCCCTAGCTGCAACGTTCCAAAGTGTCTTATGCAGCTGTGACAGTTCTAAAATGATGTCATCCCTCGGTCTCAGCTGAGACTGAGAACAGAGTGAGACAGTGTGAAATCCATTTAACTGGAATTTCACAAGCTGCCTTCCCTGCCTGCCACTAGGTCTAACTGGGATTCTTGTAACCCCCGGTAACAGGGGGGTTACACTCACCCTGGGCCAGGAAAATGACAGTCTGTGGTCATTAGTCACCTGGCTTACGCCATCTCACCCTATGTGTTGACTATGGGGAGGTAGTGCTACCTTCTCCCCTACCATGTGCTAGCACAGGCAGACAACACTAAGGGCCTAGAGGCCTTCGGCTGACATATTAGCCTCTACTCTACCCGCTGACCATGGGTACCTAGTGGATCTGATAGAAGTGCCCAGACCATAGCCTTAATAGATCAGTACTGCGGCCCCTATAGCCTTTCAGAACCACAGTCTGTTTATCCCCCCAGTCCTCTAGGGAAAACCTGTCTGCCTCTTACTTAAAATTCCCCAAAAAACAAAACAACAGGGGACCTCCCCCCAACTCTGGACACCGTGCAACCACACACCAGGAGCTAATACCATACACTATACATTACTCCCACACTGCCCCACAACCATACCCGTGGAAGGAAAATTACATACATTAATCAACAACATCTTGTACTTTAATACTACAACACTTTTAAAGTACACCAAGAGAACTCTGATGAGTTTGTCCTCCTCTTCTTGTCTTCTCTTCACGTCTTCTTCAGAAACCACCTGCAAGAAACAGAGAAAAACAAAAACACACTCCTAATCTGTATATACAGTCTGTCTAACCCTTACTATCTGAACACTAGAGAATCCCAAAAAGATTTTATAGAAAAGTAGAAAAACAGTAACAGTATAAACAGTAGAACAATAGAATATTTACAATACACATTTGCAATTTTGGGGGATGGAATGCCCTAAATGTCCCTTCTAGTGACTCATAACGCCCAAAGGCAAGTCCAATAAAGAGTCTCTCCTGGGCCGGAGCCCGGTGAAGCAAAGTTCTAGAAGGCCAATGCCCCAAAGGGGAGAGTCTTTGAGGACAGTTCACACATTTGGAGTCTGCTGATGTAGGGTGTGTACTGGAAATGTCAGAAATAGAAAAAGTCTGGACTTACCAGTCTCTTGAAGAATGGAAAACATACGACACTTGTGTCCCCGCTGAAGACTCTCCCTGGCAGCATTCTGTCAATACAGCTGGGAAGACATCTTCTGGAACACAAACAGGATGGCACATCTGGGAACAGCTGGGATGATGTCATCTCTGGAGATGAAACCTTGGAAACAGGAACAAAAGGAAAACACAGCTGGTCTGAAGTCATCCGATACCCAGGCGATGAGTCAGGATACAGCTGGGCTGGTGTCCTCTCTGGATTTGAAGTCATCTGGTGGGCCACTTTGATGGATTCTGGAAAGCCAGTACACTGTAGAACTGTCGAAGGTGAGGCACCTGGATTCTGGACGTCCTCACTAGTGGAACAACATAGGTATGGCAATGGCTGGAATTGCAGCATTGGCTACCACTGCTCTGTTCTCCACTTGGTAGGCATGGGCACATTCACAGGATCATCTTGGCATTGTGAAAAATAGCACAATGGGTCAGGGCATGAATTATTACCCCATCGGGGCACTCATAATTCACATTGTGAAAGGATTCATGTCCCTTGCTGTCCATGATCCGAACAGTGTCTATAAACAGTGTCCTGCCCACTTTCCATTGTTGCAGCTTTTCTTGCAAGATTCTGTCTCTTATAAATTTGCTGGCACGAGGGTGCACATGTGTCATGGCCTCTTCCATAATCCAGGATTTTCTGCATCTTTCTATCTCCTCCTAGATCCTTCAAGGAAAGGTAGGAAATGATTCTTCATAGATTTCATTTACTTTCCTACGAACCAGTCTTTCTTCCTTACTGCATTTGGTCAACCTGCGACCTCTGGCCTGGCTTGGGGGTGGCCAGTCCTGGTTCTGCCAGCTACACATACTTAATGACACAAAAAAATGGATCCCTGGCTCCTTCTTTCACAGCCAGGACAGTGGCATCACCACTCTCTTCCATGCGTTCCTCTAAGCCAGGAACTGGAGGCTGTGAACCCACACCTTCTTCGTCAGGCCAAATGGGTTCCCCCTCATCATCTTCATTGAGAATCTGTGCTCAGGAGTGAGCAGTCATCCTCACTCCAGAGACGGTCCACTCCTCAATAGGCGTGGAGGTCGAAACCTCCCATCAATGGTCTCTTCCATCTCATCTTTTCCTATGAGACATGGACTAGGCCCCTCTATCCTCGGGTCTGCTGATGCTCCCTCTGCACTCTCTCTTGGTGACTTAGATTCAGACACATCAGTCATCTGTGCTGTCTGTTGATCTGCACCCTCTAGCTTTATGCCACACTCTACTGAACTTCCCTCCTCAGGTTCTCTCTGGTGCTGTGTGCTGTCAATTGCAGGTTCTTGTAACTTTGTCCATGTGGGAGCCAAATGAATCCTGGATGCTTAGGTCAAACCATATTTCTCTAGGCATCCTGAATAGTGAGGTACCATGAAGACATCCCTTCCAGCATTTAAGCACATCACAAATACTCGTACTGGATATCCAGAAATCACCACATGAGGAGGCAGTCATCCTCCATAGTAGTACTCTCAATATTTCTCAACTTGTTAACTTCTCCTATGATCATAGCCCAGGGATGATCCGGGTAATGGGCTGGTCCTGAAGCCATGACTGCAGAGAAAACAAACACTCACTGTTATTACCAGTCCCAACTTGAATCGAAAAACTTTTTACAAAAAAGGCTCCCTTGTTGTTGTGTTTACATTACTGCCCCACCCTGAAATGGCAGCGGCAGCACTCCTGGTGCATCAACGTTCTGTATTTGAGTCAAGCCACTGCACATCCGATTTATACACACTACTGATAACATTGCTTAAACTACACAAACTTGCACTGATTGCACTGTTAGAATGTTTATATGATTTACCACAGACTTTTTACTTGCTGAAGACTCTGCTCTAGCTTACAGTCCCATAAAGCCTCAGTATTTCACAGCACAGGGTTGTCTGTATTTCTTGCTGCATATCTCATACAACTCGCAGTCTCTCACATGGCTCTGAAAATTACACTGTTGTTGAACCTATAATTATGCTCACAGTCTATTGCTTAGAATTCTTCCTTTAGCTGGTAAAACTTAACACAGTCCTTCTTTGCAAAGCGATTACACTGCTACACACAGATTCAGCTGGCAATTTGGTGAAATCACACAGTTTGAGCTATTTCTGTTGGATGGTACTCACTGTTATCTGTAGCTGGTTGTGGCGATGGAAAAAACAGCCTACAACCGATCGTGGAGGCCTCTGGAAGGAAGCGAACTGGCAGTCCTGCCGATTGTCCCTTGGAACACTACACTCACAGTCCAGATGATCGAAATGCGGGTTGAGCCTGAATATAAACAGGAAAGTCAGTTTTTTAAACTTTTACAGTGCTTTCAGTCAACGCGACGCTCCTTCTGGTAAACCAGTTTGCACACTCTACTCAATCTCCCTCTCGAATGCTGAGTAGTCGCTTTAGAGCTAGCTTGGGGGCAGGACTGATTGCAGTCTCACCAATCACTCGACATCATGCAAATGAGCCTCTTTCCTCTTGAATGCTCTTCTCCTCATAGCGATCATCGAGCAGACAAAATTTAAACTTCAAACCACAGTTTTGTTTTTCAACTGTGACTCCTCGGCAGGAGCCCATTTTAACCATTTTTCATGGCCATTAAGCACAAGTCTCTCAGTCCACACAGAAAGCATTTCCATTGTCTAGGGCACAATTTTCCTTTTACTACCCACAGTTTTCCACACTTTTCTTTGTCACAATTACTTTTAAAAGCTGGCAAATGCTGTAATTTGATGCAGGACAAGGGCATACACACTTGGGCTTTACTGCTCCTTGGTAAACAGTTGGCAATATGACAACAGCACATAGACAGCAGCACACAGTGACACATTTAGTTGGCATTGCTTCAGACATTTTGGGCTACCCACTGCCAGATAGTCAAAATGCAAGCCACCATCCAAGCTACCTTTCTTGTTCATTCTCCCAAATTTCAACAGAATCCCAGTGGTAGCCTCCAAGATGTAACCCCCAGTTGGCACTAAACTGAGAGGGCTACTACCCCTGCCTGTGTGGCTAGTGACAGATTGAGGGGCCGAGGTCATATGACGTGGTGCCTTCATTTTTATAACCTGAAACTTGGGGAGAAAGGTGTCACTCGGCATGGTGATTAGGTTCGGCTACTCTGCACAGGGGCACCCAAGTAATCTGGACACAGGAAGCAATAACTGAAATGTCCAATACCAGAAGTTGGGATTCTAAAGTGTGGCTTTTATTCACAAACACCAATGAACAATAAAGCATAGATGGACCCCCATAGGGCTACACTCCTGGTAAATTCAGATTTCTCCAGAGCTCACACACATCTTCAGTACTGTTAAACCCTCAGGTTTAAGATCACGCAGGGCACACTGCCCTAATTTGACTCTTTTTTGGTTTCCCTGGCTTGGCTCCCTTGCCAGCCCTTTAGACTACCTTCCTTTCATGGCTCAGCTCCCTTGCCAGCCCTTTGGACCATTTTCCATATAGCATGGAGATTTGTTGGTGGCTCCCTAAACCACGTACAAGTTCTTCTGCTCCATAAGGGAATCTTATTCAACAATCCCATGTCTGGGTACTTTCCTCAGGCACTGGCCAAGTACCTGAGAGAAAGCAAACAGGTGTCCCAAAGCGAACCCATAGAGGACTACTGGTAATACCAGATGGGGGTCTCCCACCTCTTGCTCCCACAAATCATACCCGGCCATTCCTCTGGACATTAACACCTCATCTCTGAAAGCACTTTACTTTGTAGATTATTTTTAAATGTATGTCACATTTAATCTACTGTTTCTTCCATCCCACATGTGCTGAACTTGAAACACACTTAATGAGTGGCTCTGTCCATTTCTCTAGACCCCCACAGAGTTAAGCAGTCCAATTCACACAACTTTTAAAGCTGTACTTGGCTGTGTTTTCCTAACCCACAGTAGCAGTCACTTAAATTCATCTTGTCCCATGTGAAAACACATTGGCCCTTTAGCACAGCAAACTCACCCCTTGGTTGCAGGTGCCCCACTTGCTTTTTCTCTTCAAAGAAATCTCAACAAAACTTCTGGTGCCTCAGCACAAGCCTAGATTTAAGCATCTTCTTCTTCCTCTAGCCAGGCCAGGGGATTGCCCCTGGAAGTAGACTGAATCCTTCCCCCCATACCCAGAGGGGTGGGGCCCTAAACCTTTGTAAGTGGTCTCTACTACTTCACTTGGCTCTTCTTGTGTTCCTCTTTAGGTGAGAACACACACCTCAAACAAAAATATAGTTCTTTGACAGAGCTGAGGGCTACGAGGGCCTGCAGCTACATAACACCTCCTCCTTCTTCAACACTCTACCACTGACTGACTTCAAAACCTCCCAACATTCTATCCTAACTTCCCTAGCTGCAACATTCCAAAGTGGCTTATGCAGCTGTGACAGCTCTAAAATGATGTCATCCCTCAGTCTCAGCTGAGACTGAGAACAGAGTGAGACAGTGTGAAATCTATTTAACTGGAATTTCACAAGTTACCTTCCCTGCCTGCCACTAGGTCTAACTGGGATTCTTGTAACCCCGGGTAACAGGGGGGTTACACAAGGCTCCTGCTTAATGACACAGATAGCTTGCTCTGCAAGTGGTTCCACAGGGTGGTCATGAAGCTGCTGCATAGGTAGTGGACACCAGATGCATCTGTACAATTCCATCTAGATTTTTCTCATTTTTAGACTGTGTCACAACAGGGAGGTTTATCTCATGAAAGTTGTTTTGGGAGTCATGAAAACAAGTTCCTGAGTGATGAAAGCAGGGTCTGTTTCTGTGACATGCTTCAGCCTAATTTCAGTAATATTTTAAACACTGTTTTTTTTATCAAAAAAAACTTAAAGAATCAACCTTACACACTATGCAGTTGACCACGCAAGTTTAAAAAATAACATCAAATAGATTTTCTTTTTTTTAATATTAAGATTTTTATTAAGATAAGTCACAACATGATGTATACGGATACATCAATCATATCCCTGACTGGGGGAATTCCTCTTGAAAATACATGACTAAATGTATAATATAATAATACTGTGTGGTTAACTAACTAGACTGGGTACATTGAAACAGAATCAAGTATGAGTATATAACCAATACAACAGTAAACTTGATCCATAGCCAAATATTGATATTAATTAGTACTGGTGTAGAATGATAAAGTTATGGGGATACTAGCCTACTATCTACCAACAGGAAATCCTTCTTGCTACAGTTCTGGATATATTTGCTATTCACTTTTCACAATTACACTCTGCTTAGCACCTAAATTATTGTTCTCCTCTGACCAACCCCAGTACAGAAATTTAGTTTACATACTGGCACATGAAGATTATATCTAATTGTTATGGGTCAATTGATGTGACAGTCATGCAATCATTCAATCTTCATGCAGCACCCAAGTACCTTATATCTGAAGTCACCATTTCCCGCTGGGCATGCTGGTTTGATGTAAGGGAACTAATCATTAGGCCTCAGACCTGTGGGTAACCAGGCTTGCCATCCTCCCATAGTCCACTCCTGTCCTCTCCTGACCCTGTACTCTTCCCAGATCTAGTAGATTGACATCCCCAGTTGTGTTCTTCTCTATTACCTTGAGCCAGGGCTTCCAAGCTCTGTCAAAGATTATTTCTCTACCACAAATTTTAGGTAACATCCACATACTGGACACAGTTCTGGACACTGCTACCTCCCAGGAAGAAAAGCTTCATTTCATGAGAATATGTCACTTTGCTTCAATTGCTATGGAATGCAGTAAGGGTTGATGAAATCATAGTGTTAGGGTCAACCCACTATAGTCCTCTAAAATCCAGAAAAGTGGGAAATTGATTATTACACCCCCTAGGATCTGAAAGCAGTGTGCCAGGACATCCTCGCAGAAAAACTGAATCAGTTGACATCCCCACATTATATGGGGGATATTGTATAGCAGGTTGAATTAGTATCAGTTATATTTAGTGGGAGTCAACCTTCTATACATATTCAAGTCTGATAGACTTAGCACAGACAACACACTCTTCAATACAGTACTATTGAAAATCAGCTATCCATTATTTTTCCCTATCCCTTTATTTTTACTGATAATCAGCAATAGCGAATATAGTGAAAATAAATGGATAGTGAAAATAACCTTCTATAAAGTAGTTCCTGGAGCGTGTTGGCATCTCCAGCACCTATCTGAAACTTGTAACCCCACGTGGACCAATTTTGAAGGTGTCCTGTGCCAACAAGCTAAGACAATTTTTTTTTAATTATCTGGTCTCTAGGGTTCTGTGATCCTTTGTGTGCCTGGGCCCAACATTTCTTTCAGCAGTCAGGAGTAATGGGAAGCTGTAGGTCATACATCCATTTGCTTCTCTGCAAATCCCAGTCCAGAACATAGAAAGCTTGTAAGAGTTCATGAATACGGTTCCCTTGTCCTTGAGGTTTCATTAACCAGGTTGAGGGAGTACACACCACATCCATGTCCCTAATTGTTCCCTGTCTATCTAGCTAGGTGCGTATGGCATGTTGTATCTGTAAATACTTCCAGTGGTCCCTATTTGGTAGCCCAAATTCATCTTTGAACTGCTGAAATGATATCATGACCCTGGAGGTGCCGTCCATCAAGTGGCCCAATTGGGTTATCCCTTTATCTTTCCAATCCTTCCACAAGTGGGTCCTGCTGTTTATTCCTATTCTGGTTTCATGTTCCCCCAGAGTGACATTTTTCCACTTACTAATATTGATGAGCTTATTCCAGGAGTTTTTTAAGAATTGCATGGCTCACAAAAATAGTTTTCCCCTAGGAGAGGAATCACTTAATTTCAGACTGAGAGGTGTTTTTTTCTCCAGAGTTATTCTCCACCTCTGCGCATAGTGGCCTAAAGTGTGGAGGTACCAGTCAGTGACATAGCACTTGCTTCACCCCCAAATGTGACATGATATGCCCACAGCCATGATAAATTCCAATCTCTTGCAGGTAGGGTACCCTTAGATTTTCTTACTGTACTGGGGCTACAGATTTTCCCAAAGAAAATTGGAACTTAGTTTCTCCATTTGAGTCCATTTCTTTGTAAAAGAGTTTAGAGCAAGATTATTTAAATAGTAAATATAGTGTGAAAGCACCATCATTTTAAATGTGGCTAACTTTTCTGGTAGGAAAAGATTCAATTTTAGCCATCTGGAAGTGTCTTTTATCAAGACTGCTATGGGGGGGGGGAGATTTGATTTGATCATTCCATCGGTGGTTACGGTGACCATAATCCTCAAATACTTAATGCCCTTGGGGACCAAGTTAAGTTGCGTTCCCCCATTTGAGTAATTTAATTTCATTTTTTATTTATTATACTGAGAAGCCTTAATGGGCAAAGACCCTTTCAGATAAGTGTCCAGTGAAGTGACAAGCAGTTGGGTACAGATGGCACACTGAACAGAAACAATGTCAGAGACAGTACTCATACAATATATGGCATGATACATAAGTGCAAAAAAAAATTTGTGAATTAACAGATTTAATAGAGAGGATCTCTATTTAGTTTCAATTTATTTTCAAAAAGGAGAGATAGCCAAATGGTTGTATGAGTGTTAGAGCCCTTGATATGGACTGGTGTACATTTGAGAGTGTAAGTATGAGATTGTCTGCCTAAGAGTGGGACTTGCAAGCATTACCAGCTGTATTGATGCTGTGAACATTTGGATGCTGCCTGATTGCTATGCATAGGGGCTCCATAGCTAAAATGAAAAGTAATAGTGATAGTGCACCCAGTTGTCTCATCCCATAGCAGAATGGAAATCTTGCTAAAATAATTATGTTTGTAAGGACTATGGCCTCTGGGGACATGTATAGGATTTTAATCCATGAGTTAAAAGAAGGACCTATGCCAGCTGCCTGTAGGACCTCCATTAGATACTTCCACTCCA
Organism: Neoceratodus forsteri; assembly: GCA_016271365.2. Taxonomy (NCBI): domain Eukaryota; kingdom Metazoa; phylum Chordata; order Ceratodontiformes; family Ceratodontidae; genus Neoceratodus; species Neoceratodus forsteri. The sequence continues at coordinate 846,864,497 of CM057450.1, read as the reverse complement.
CCAAGTTAAAGGATTTCTCCACATCAATGGCTATAAATGCTGGTGATCACAGAGATTGCTTAGCCCATTCCAACAAATGTACCACCATTCTCAGCTTGTAAGATCTTGTCTGCCTTTCATAAATCCCATCTGAGATTTCTGAATAAGATATGGGGAACCTTTTCCAATCACATGGCCAAGTCCTTTGCCAGTACTTTGGCATCACCATTTAGTAAAGATATTGGCCTGTAGCTGGACCACAATATCAGGTCCATATTTTGTTTAGTGAGTACAGTTATAGATGTCTCTGTTAATGCCTGGAGAAGCTGTTCAGAGTGCTGCGCCTCCTGTGGCATTCACACCATGTGTGTTGCTAGCCTTGTTTCAAACCCTTCATAGAAGTTTACACTGAGACCATCTAGGCCCAGTGCTTTGCTCTTTGCCAAACTTCTAATGGCTACCAGAACTTCTTCTTCTGTGATTTCTGCTTCACATTCTCCTACAAGATGTTGAGCCTGTGGCAGATTGAGTGTATTTAATATGTTTGGATATATACCTCCCAGGTCTGAATTTGGGAACTACAGAGATTCCTATAGAATTGTTGAAAGGCTTCATTTATCCTGTCAGGTTTGGAAGTGACCCGTGCACCTGACATAGCTATGTTGGGGGATAAGGGCATCACTTATTTTTTTCTTTAGTCTATAAGCTAGTCATTTGCTAGCTTGTTTCCCAGTATTTCTGTTTGTGAAGTAATGTGCTCGCTTGGTTTGCTGGTGAAATATTGTATTTAATTTGCATTTAATGAGTGATGGTCTGTAAATCTACTGCCGACATGGTGAGATGCTCATAGTATTTTGTCTCAGCTTACTTGAGTTGTTTGGAAAGAGAAAGGACTTCTTTCCATTTGCTGTTTTGAAATGATGCATAGTTAACAATGCAGCCCCTGATAAAGGCTTTAAAGTCATATCATATTGTGGCCTCTCCAGGCCTGGGTTGTGCATAAAATAAATCTCAGCTTTTGTGACATGCAACAATCTAATTCATTGATAGTTAAAAAACTACTGTTTTTTTAACAAAAAATAACTTAAAAAAACAACCTTACAGCCGTTGCTATACACCACATAACTTTCAGACCAAACTTCAACTTATTTTCACTTGTTTCATGCACAAACATTTCTTTGCTTTTCCCCATGTTTGTGACTGCTAAGGTTAAATAAAATCAAGGGTCGTATCTCACAAAGCTGGACTCCTACTCACAAAAGTATTGAACATAAGTTTCACAAAAAAAAATCAAGTTATGAAAAATTTGTGAAAAAATAAAATCAAGTTATGAATAATCTGTGAAAAATTAATTGTGCATTGGCAAAAATGTCATTCTATTTTCTTAATAATTAAAAAACTACAGTGTTCTTAGTAAAGCCACCTATCAAATAATTTTAGGGCTATACTCAAACTAATCTGAAAATGTCAGGTTTGAACTCATAGTCATTTTTGTACTATTGTTGAGCAAAATAAGTTTTTAAAAAAATATGTTTTCACCTTTTCAACCTTCTACAACTTTTAAACAACGGAAGGGATCATTACCACATGTTCAGGTTAAAGTTATCTTTACTCCAAAAACATGCATGTCAAATTTCAGGTTGTTCAGTCCAGGATGGCTCTGGTAAAGAGGTGCAGATATTGGGGTTTAAGTACCTTCTCAACCCTAGCAGTGCCCCAATAATATGAGGGCAATCACACATTACTTGGTGTATGTTCATTGGGACCTCTATAGGCTCTCCTCCAGTGTGTGCTGCAGAATGGAGCTACAGGCCAAGTTCTCTTCAGCATGCACCAGAGGCTAGCCTTTACTCTATCTCCCAGTGGCCGGCCCAGTGGCGCAGAGGGTTCGGGCACTGGACACCACACCTCGAGTCACATCTGCATCCTGGGTTCGGGAGCAAGCCCAGGGTACCGGGAGTTGGCAGGGGAGGGAAGAGATTGAGCATCTGGTGGACTGCTCTCTCTTCCCAGGGAAGAATGGGGAGAATGATCGCTTGAGGAGCAACCTCTGGCGGCAGCTGGAGGTAGCCTAACATGGTATTGTGGCATATGCCTTGGGGAGGTGGAGCCTCGGCAGTACATTGCCTTGACAAGCCGTGTTCCACAGGGGATCAAAAACAAGTTAAATACCTCCATCCTCCCACCGATAGGCGATAGCACCTCCCACCCAACAGGATCACACTCCTAGAAGTTGGGCATGGTTCTCTCCTTGATCACCTCCTCCCTGGCCCAGTGCTCAACCCTATAAGAAAGAGCGCTCTCGGTGGGGGTGGCCCTTCCCCAGAGGGTAGATCCAGGGATGCCCGATGTTGGGGGGGAGAGGAGACGAGTCGGGTCACGCAGGGAGGTAGAGTACAAAGGACTGGGCAGTCACTGGAGAGAGTTTGGTGGGATCAAGAAGGAAAGAAAAAATAGAATTCGAAAACAAAAATACTCTATCTCCCAGCAAACTTAGAAACCTGCTCTGTATTACTGAAATCTTAAAATGGACTAGCATAAAGAAATCTGGTTTACAAAATGCAGCACCACGTATTTATGAGTATACGTACTGTAGGTTAAACTGGTGGTCTTGTTATGCCAATAAGAAAGGATTATTTTGATGGCAATCTCAATCTACTTCATAAATATATAAATGCAGCATCAACAAATAAAAAATGTGCACTTATAAATGGTTAAATCTTGTTACATAAATCAGCACCAGAAAATGCCTTAAATGTCATTTGTTTTGTTTTTAATGCACTGTATTTTTAAAACATTATGTATCATTTTAAATTCCATGTGGCCAGCAGGTCACAGCATTGGTGGGTTGCCAACTCCATCACACCACCCCAAACATCAATCTTCAGCACTGCAATAAAAACACCCCTGTCACAAAGAAGTGTATAGTGGCAGTATAGTGTAGTGGTTAGGAGCACTAAGCTGCAAACCTAGACAACTGGGTTTGAAACCCACAGCTACCACTTCAATACTGTATTTCCATGAGCAAGTTACTTAACTTCCCTGTGCTCCTAGGATGCACCTGGAAACAGGCCTTGGATTATTGAGACTTTCTTGTCCAAACCTCTTTAAAAAAATATAAGTGAGAGTATAAATATTCATTTCTGATCTCAAGTATTAGTGTACCCACACACTTGTAGTCTCCTTCAACTCCATGCCAATTACTACATTGTGAGACAAAAGTTTTTCAGCCAAGTTCTTGAGGCTGAACCAAGGAGTGGGTATCAGCATTAAAGCAGAATCAAATTTGCCACTGGACACTTTTTCCCACCCATACTCCCAGGTCCTTTACTTCCTCGACTGCATCAAGAGGAGCCACATGTAATCTATAGGTTCTATGTGTGTTTATTCACCCCAAGTATAAGGATGAATGAATGTGGACATTTACAGCTTCAGTTCAACTTCAGTTCAGTCCCCCTGTCTTTGGTTAAGCTTTGACATTTCAGCCAAAGACACATTGGTATTAACATTTAAGAGGCTACATTTAGGGGCAGGTGGCACCTCTTAACCATCCCACACCCACCTTAGTCAATGCCAACATCTTGCACCCTCACCTGGTCCTCCTGTCAGATTGAAAAAAAAAACCTCAGCCAGCACTCGGCACAGTGCCAGAGTAGAATTTTGTGTTTATAAAAAGTCTAGGAAACAGGATGAGGGTGGAAAATGACTAGTGTGGGTGAAGAGGTGGTCAATAAATTTGCCTGGTCACCTGGAAAGGGATAAAGTGATTGTTTTTATTAACTAATGGTTGAAGAGATCCCAAAGTGGCTCAAATGTTTTAATGGGACAAACTGATTACACAAGTAGTGAATTATGGCACCTTCACCAAATATAAAATTGAAACTGACTCCTCCTTATCCAACTTTAACCCCTTGCAGTTGTGTACATTAAATCTGAGACTCCATGACTCTGGTCAATTGCTTTGATTGGTCAGGTCCTCCAAATGTTTGTCCCCATTATCAAGGGAGTCCTTCACACTGGCTAATTTGGTATCATCAGCAAACATCTACAGACAGCTGAAGACCCCATCTTTGAGATTGTTGATGAAAATGTAGACCAGCCATGACCACAAAACTGATTCTTAAGAGATATCACTGTGTGTCCCTCTCCACTCAGAGAAGAGTCCCTCCACAACTGCAATCTACTTCCTGCACCCAAACCAGGAAGCACTCCACCTTGTGTTTGCCACATGTACACTGCACTGATGTACTTTGGCCAGAAGCTCATCATGTACCATGGTGTAAAAGGCCTTGTTGAAATTCACATAGACTATACCAATAGAAGTATAGAAACATAGAAATTGTCAACAGAAAAGAACAGCTTGGCAAACCCAGTCTGTCCAGTTATTTCCTGCCTAATCTGTCTCTGCAGACCCAAACTGGTCTCTGGTAACCCTCCCTGTACCTTGCCTATTTTCTAATATACCCCTACATGTATCTCACACGTGCTTAAAGCCCTGCAATGTTTTTGGCTCCACCACTTCCACTGGCAGTCTACTCCAGGTGTCCACTACCCCTTCAGTGAATAAGTATTTTGTCATATTGCTCTTAAACTTCCCTCCTTCCAGCTTCATCACATGCTCCTGGTCCTGGTGCTCCTCCTCATTTGAAAGAAACTCCCCTCCTGCTCCTCTCCTGCTCCTGTTAAATCCTGTGAGATACTTGTATGTCTTTATCATGTCTCCCCTTACTGTCCTCTCTTACAAGGTGTATATTTTGAGATCCCACAGTCTCATCTCATAGGCCTTCTTGTGCACCCCCTGCACCATTTTAGTTGCCTTCCACTGGGCTGCTTCCACCCTATGTTGTTTCTGAGGTGTGCCCTCCAAAACCGGACTCAGCAATCTGGGTGATGCCTCATCAGTGAGCAATATGGTGGTAACATCACCTCACTCCTACTGTTGGAGATAGCCCTCCCTATCCTCCCCACCATCCCACTAGCCCTACCCTTATCACTCTGCTCTTCCCCATTCAGGTAATAAGATATGATAACCCCAGGGTCAGATTTTCATTTAGTGACTGTCAATCAGTCAATGACACTACCCCTGTTCTCTTCCCTGATCACCCCTCAAAGAAAATAGGTAGATACTGTAGATAGATAGGTAGACAGATAGATAAAAACCTTTATTTTTTGATAGGATCGAACTCTTAGGACTTGTGGGCTCTGTTTAGCAAAGTTGCCCAGGAATTGTAATGGCTGCATACAGATACATAATAAGACACATACTTTGCAATAAATACATATGTTTAAAATAACAATTATTAACAACACAGAAATCCACAATCCTAAAATAGGAGTGAACTCCTAAACTAGGTATCAGTACAGAAGAGACAACAAATAGTGTCATACAAAACAGGTACATCTATCCATCAATGCAGTATCAATACAGGCTTTAAAAGTCTTAAAACTTTTGGCATTCTGAACCTATTGTACTAGTTCATGCCATAGCTTTGGTAAGTAGTAATGTTGTTGCATTTTACTATAAGAGTTTTTTTTTTATTAGTGGGACCATTAAACACCTATTTTTTAAATCCCTCAGATTATGTCCATGGTTGTTTGTCTGAGTAAATCTGGATAAATACATTCTACCCCCACTAACTTCATTAAGTGGCATTGCCACAGTCCACTTTCTTCTGCATAATTCTAAAGAGTCCCACCCCAACTGATTTAGCATATTGCAGTGATTGGTGCCAAAGTGACACCTCGAAACAAATTGTGCCATCCCATGATAAGTTTTGTCTAGTTTATTTAACTGTGCAAAAGTGTTATGTTGATATATTACCTCACTGCATTCTGGTATAGGTAACAGATGTTGCTGCCAATCCTGTTTATTGAGTCTTTTGGGAGTGTAAGAACTTTCCTACAAAGAACTCCAAACCTGGCATTTACTTCACTTATTGTTTTAACAATACTGTATGTTCTTAAAAAAATAACATGTTATCAATCTGAACTCTCAGATATTTATATAGGGCTATCATTTCCAATTTTTGCTTATCTAATGTGTATATAGAAACATAGAAACAGAATTTTATGGCAGATAAGGACCGCTAGGACCATCCAGTCTGCCCATTTTCCCTACCTGTATCAGTGGATGCTGACCCTACTTAGTCATTGGCTTTAGCCTCTATTTTCCAGCTCTTGTGCCTATCCCATGCATTTTGGAATCCCGCAACTGTGTTTGCTCCCACCACCTCCTGGGGTAGGCTGTTCCATGCATCCACCACCCTTTCCATGAAAAAAACTTCCTCCCATTCCCCCTTATCCTGCCCCCCTCCAATCTCATATCATCCCCCATCTTTCTTATACATCTCCTAAACTCAAAGATGTCTCTCACTTACAACTTGTTGATGCCCTTAAGGTACCTGAATGTTTCAATCATATCCCCCTGTTCTCACCTCTCCTCCAGAGTATACATATTGAGTTTTATTTAATCTCTCCTCATATTCTTCCTGTTGCAAGCGTTGCACCATCTTAGTTGCCCTTCTCTGAGCAGCCTCCACCCTGTCTATGTCCTTCTGCAGATGTGGCCTCCAGAACTGAACACAGTATTCTAGATGAGGTCTCACCAGTGTTCTGTACAGTGGCATCACCACCTCCCTTCTTCTGCTAGTGTTACCCCTTCCTATGCACCCTAGCATAACATTGGCCTTTTCCACTGCCTTTGTACACTGCTTGGCTACTTTTAGGTCATCTGAGATGATTATTCCCATCCCCTTATTCCCTTGTGAGGGTCAGTAACTGTGCCCCACTCAGGTTTTTGCACCCTGGGTGCATGATTTTGCACTTCATCACATTGAATTTTAGTTGCCACATCTCTGACCTTTTTTCCAGCTTCCCTAAGTCCCTCTTCATTTTCTCCACCCCTACTGGAGTGTCTACTCTATGGCAGATCTTGGTGTTATCTGCAAATAGGCAAACCTTCCCTTCTAGTCCTTCAGCAATGTGGCTAATGAAGACATTAAAAAGGACTGTCCTGAGGACTGATCCCTCTGGTACCCCACTGGCCACCCCCTATTCCTTGGATTGGACACCATTTACCACCACCTTCTGCTTTCTGCCCCTCAATCACTTACCCAGTTCACCACTTTTTGGCTCACTCCCAAGCTCCTCAGCTTGTTTAAAAGCCTCTTATATGGAACGGTGTCAAAGGCCTTGCCAAAATTGAAGTAGGTGACATCCATCACTCCCCCGATCCACCACCTTTGTCACCAAGTCAAAGAAATCTATCAGATTTGTGTGACCTGATCTCCCTGCTGTGAATCCATGCTGCCTCAGATCCTGTGCTCCAGTGGATAACATGTTGCATATATAAACCCAACTTATTGTCTGTAGTTAATTTTGTACATTTTGGCCCTAAAGTCAAAAGCCTGTTTTTTTTATTTTACTTAAAACCATATTTGAGTCCCTTAGCCAGTATAGTAGAATGTCAAAATCAGACTACTACTTCTTGAAGTTCAGCTCTAGTCTTGGCTCTATCAATCAATATCATGTCATTTGCATGGAGATGTATGTCTCATTTCACGATCATCAGTAGCAGAGAAGTCACATGAATTTGAAATAACAGGGGTCCCAAGAATGACCCTTAGGGCACTCTATAAATGTTTTCTTTGTGCAATAAACACCATCAAATTGAGACTTGCAGTATATGCTGCCATACATATGATTAAAGCTAGTTTTTCACTGGATCAGACATTCCGACTGATAGGAGTCGTTCTAACGAGATTTTGCAATCAACCAAATCAAAAGCATTAGAGAGGTAAAAGAACATGAAACTGACAGACTAACCCTCCTTCAAACTATTTGAAACAATTTTAGTGAAGTCTGCCAGTGTGGTGTCTGTTGACCTCCCTGATCTAAAACCAGCCTGACAAGGAGGCATAAATTGCATTTCTCCAAATATTCATAAACCTGACATCAATCTGACTGTATACCAATTTTCTCAAATAGCTTTGACACTGTTGATAACAAGGATAGGGGTTGATAGTTGGTCAGTTTGTCCCCTTCCTCTTAATAATTGGGATAAACTTTTGAATTTTTCTTAAACTCTGGATATATCCCTGTTCCTCCAATACTAGAGTTATTAGTTCTGCTGAATACTTCATGGATTTTATCTCTACCTAATTTGAAACAATAATATAACAGGAACTAGTATTTAAAACATTACTTTCAGGATCAGCACAGTTCTGATTTTATTTTATTTATTTATTTAAAATCTGGTAAATCACTGAGCATAAAGCTTATTTTCATAGGTGACCAAATAAAAGAACAAAAAAGAAACAAATAATGTACATATCAAATGAAAATTACAAAAAACAAAACAAAAGCTATGCTCTTCTCGGGACCACACATGAAAAGAAAAGATCCCAGCACTGGTTATCCTCAATGACAAGGGACAAAGTCTGGAACAAGTAGAAACCTTCAAATATTTTGGCATCACACTGGATGACACCCTATCTTTTGCCCCACAAATGGAAAACATTGTTGCACTGGCAAACAGAAAACTTGGTGCCCTGTATAGGAACCACTTCAGCCTTACAGCTGAAGCTAGGCATATCATTGTCACTGGCTCTATTCTGTCCCTCATCAACTATGGCCTCCATGTTTATGCTGCTGCTTGTAGCTCTGTATTAAATAGTGTCAAAGTGGTATGCAGTAAGGCCTTTTGCTTTGTACTGGGGCTGACAAGCTCACACACAGCTGTACCCTGTACTCCCTTACCAATTGACTTTCTCTGTATGATGGATTAAAACACCAAACCTGCCTGCTTGCTAAAAGGGCACTGTTGGGTCACACTTCCCACCCCCTGGCTATATGAAATTGCACCAACCTAGTTAACAATTTCATGGTACCAGAAGCATTACAAGACTTGCCCTTGAACTGCCTCTCCAGACATCCCATCTTAGTAAAGCACTAATTTGCTGTTAGGGCAGTAGACTGGATGAACAAGTTACATGAATCCCTGTAAATCTCCCAATTATAGCCCAGTTTAAAAGAGCACTGCAGGCAGCCCTGTCCACTAACGCCAACTGTACTTGCTTCAATTAAACTATGAACTCGCATTATAAGCACTGAAACTCCACACTGTTTTAGTTCTATATGGCTTAACTTAATCTTTGTATCTGGCACATGTAGAATTTGGCTTGACTATATTCCATGGAATTGATGAATATTTTTTTTTACTGTCTTTTTATGTAACAATATTTGATGTGGAATTTTCATAAATGAGCACTTGTGCTCAGAGGTACTTTCCGAATAAACAAATAAATAAATAAATACAGTAGATAATAAAATTGTAACAACAATTTACCAAGTAAACACTAACTAATATAAATAACAATAGCCAGTAAAAACAGATCAGTAATTAACAATAAAAACTTTGAGATAATGTACAATGACAACATTTGAACCCCAACAAATATTTTTAAGACCAAATGTAAAACTAGAAACACTCAAAGCAACATCTACAAGCTTCAGGCACAATGAAGGATAGAAATACAGACGCTAATGTAACAATGATCTCTGATCTAAATTTGTTTTAATAGCTGGATTATGAAATAATTAGGGAAGTATGTATATAAGACAGAGAGAGCCGTTGCTGACAAAAAAACAATGAAATATTTCTGGAACTTTTTTAAGAGCAATTTTTCTTACCATGGTTCTCAATTGAATCTTTAACCTTTGCTCAAGTGTAGGCCACTTGAGAGTATTTAACAGAGCTGAATGATGTGTTTGAGCAGAAAGCTGAGAAACAAACCTAGCTATTTGGTTATATAAGATCCTATCCATAGAAAACACGCTCTCCCCAGCAGCAATGCAAAATAAAATACCATGCTGAATGACAGGAAGTAAAAAACTTTATGACATCAATAATCTAGTGGAAGGTTAAAAAAAACGAGTTCAATCTATATAAAGCTCCCTATTTTTGGTGCACAGTTCTCAGTGAGGTATGAAAACTGTAGGAGAGTGTGCTGTCCAAAGCAAGGCCAAATATTTAAAGTCAGTAACCTGCTCTATCACAGTGCCCATGAATTGTTCTTAACTCAGTAATAGATGCAAGGGCAATTTTCTTCTAACATTATGAAAAATCATAAATTTAATTTTGGTGGCATTTAATACCAGTTTGTGGGTCAAAAACCATTCCTGAACAGAACTAAAGTCATTTTGCAGTATCTTCCTCATATTCATGAGACTGGACCCACTGGTGAAGATCACAGCATCATCTGCATATAGCAGGATACTTGTTTTTTTTACAAACTTTTGGGAGAGAATTTAAAAACAAATTAAACAAAAGGAGACCCAAAATTAAACTCTGGGGCATACCTACTGTAACTGGGGCAGGGGAATGAAAAACAGTAAGAAATCTTAATCATCTGGGCACAACCTTGTATATAGTTCTGACGTGAGCACACCAAGGCCAGTATAGTGCAATCATTTAAGGCTCAGAGCTGCAAATCTGGAGACCTAGGTTTGAATCCCACAGACCCCACTTGCATACTGTGTGACCCTGAACAAATCACTTAACTTCCCTGTGCTCCCAGGTTGCACCTGTAAACAATCTTTCAGCTTATTGTTTCTCACTTGGTTAAACAACTAGAAAAAAAGGCCATCATAATACTGTGGCCTGGGTGGAAGCCATATTGGACTGGGGTCAGGAAAACATATTTGGTATATACTGTTCATTACATAACTTTTACAAGATGGGCCAACAAAGAAATGTATTGACTATTTTGTATATTAGCTTGATCACCAGATTTAGGCAGGGGAACAAGAACTGCACTTTTCCTTGAAGAAAAACAAAATTGGCCTAGAGAAAGGGAACTGTTAAATATTGTTAATAAAAGAAAACATACTATATCTGTGGTGATCTTCACAACTCAAAATCCATACCAACCATGGGTCTGGGATTCATTTTGATCAAATAGTCATACAGATCTGAAGGAGTAAGCACTTTAAAATAAAATGTAGGGACATTCTTAGTAGGCAATGGTACAGAAATATTATTATCACCATTACTCATAATGGAGCTTTGTGGAACATATTTAGACAAATGTTGAAGAATTAATTCAATTCCTCAGATATACAGATCAGTTCAGTGAGTACACCAGCTCCTGTAGAAAGCATATTGGGGCTTGTTTTAAGATTTTCACCTATCAGGTCATGAATGAGACTCCAGGTTGTGGCCACATCCTTTCCTACAAAGCTATGTTGTTTGTTAATAAAATGTTGTTGCTTTAAACTTCTGATCAAAGATTTACATTTTTTCCTTAATTGTTTATAAACAATTAATGTGGTAGCATTCTGGGTTCTCCATTGTTCCATCCACTTTTCATTCTGCAGATCCTTTAATTTTATTGCTATAATGTAACCCTCTCCTGCTTCTTTCTAGGAGAATATCATTCAACAAGAATGCCTTTATTTGCTGTAGAAGCTGTCTTCAACTATTGGATTACATGTTTTTGTTGTTTCCTCTTTACTGTCCTTATAGCACATTCATTTGCCATTTCTGACTTACATACTGGTTAAATATTCATTTTAAAACTGAACAATACCAAAACAAACAAATGTGATATTCCTACTAAGACTGGACAGTTCAAAATATCAGAGTTGCCAATCCACAGTAACAACATTAGTCAGAACAGGAGATGACAGAAAAATGAATCACCTGTTGACAGATAAGTGAAGTAAAAAAGTTTATTACCTTACTGCATGGCATATATCCTTTATCAATTCTCAGTATGCTTAATCTCATTTAATGTGCTCCTTGCTCTATCCTTAATGCAGACAATGAAAAGCAATGCCTCATAGGTAGCCAGTAACTGCTACTTGTCTGACTGATTCATTGTCCTACCATCTCCTGTTCTTGTAGACCTGAACGACGTGCAGTAGTTTATGTACTGGTTAAGCTCTTAGATTGTTGCATAATCCATTCACATTCTATTATGGGATTCTTTGGTTGAGTGGACATAAATTGTACCACAGAGTTCTGAGGCAGTACCTAATATCACTGTATAAATCACAGAAAGCCACATGTAAACTAAAAGGCAGGTAAAAATGAAACAGTAAATGAATAGGAACCCAAATTTAAAAAGAAGCTTGCTTCTAAAAGAAAGACAATGAGTTGCAGGTTCAGCATAGTTCTTCTTTAACCAAGTGCTTCTTTATTGTCCAGGAGTTGGAGTCCTGAGCTAGAAGAACAGAAAGCACCTAGCTTTATTATATTTCATTTATAATCAATATAATCTTCTTATTGAATGTAGCAGGGTAAGCGGAGAGAAAACAGAGATTTATAGATGTTTGAGGAACATAACTTGTCTTTAACATTATAACAGGTGGTGTGGGAGAATTAGCTCAGGGGATTATTCTTGGGGCTGAATAAATTCAGGTAGCCCTATGAATCAGGTGTGTAACTGGGGAGTGGAGCTGATGGAGGCTTGGTGCTCCTTTACAAGAGCACTATAAAAGTACTTCCACTCTAACATGTCCAGCATGTTTGTGTCCCAGCGAGTGAGTGGAACAGCAAAGGATTTGAACAGGTATGTGGCACCCTAGATGATGGCAGACATCAGCAACAGGAAGCAAGGAAGCAGGTGACTTTGCTGGTCAACAAAGGCAAGGCACCTGTTCACTACTGTGTAATAGTCACTGTGGGGAAGGGCAGAAGGTGAAAGGTAGACCAAAACTGGGAATAGATGAAAAGCTCTATGTAGGGTAGAAGTAAAAGATATTTAAATAAGGCATGTAGGAATACAAATAGAAAAATAGAAAAAAGGGGAAACTAGAAACACCCTATTAGAGGTAAGGATACAAATGTATTTCAAGGTAACATAGGGCAAATAGAAAGCTGAGAATGCTTGGAGTGGTGCAATGCAGTGGTTATGATGTGGCAGTTTTCAATGTGGCCTTATGGAGAATGTGATGCTGCCCCATCTACATGCACTTGTCTGTGTTGAGCGAGGTGGTCACTAGACTCCAGGCCATGCTGGCTAGGATTCGGAGGACCTCTTCACCCATGCTTGGGCCACCAGGTCTGCCACTGTTACCTCAAAAGATGCCAAGCAGGAGGAATTGCTGCACTATTCTGGGCTCTGGAAGAGTGGGGATGGTGAGACAGAGGCACATTCCTCAACCTGTAGCACTACATAATTCTTATGCCACTCTGACAGGGTGGGACTGACAGAAGGAGGCTCTTATTGTGGTGACTAGGGAGGATGAGGGATCCTTCTTTTGGGGAGACCTCAAGGATGATAGTACATGACACCAGATGAGGAAGAATTGACTTCTGGTGGGGGATTCAGTTGTAAGGGGCATAGTTTTTAGAATATAAAATAAGGATTGGTAGGTTAGGGGCCCAGAGGGATGAAAAGCAAATCCTGAATATCTCTAAGGCAGCAGGATGGGAGGTAGAGTTGTATGTCATGTCCCCCCACCTGAGGAATAGTGACTTGGATAGGTATGGGACTGAGAGAGAGCAGGGGAAGTTTAGGGAGCCAGACAGGAGTCTTAGACCAGTAGCTCACTCAGTGTCTTTCACTGAGATGCTGCCTGTCTATGAAAGAGGACAAGGTGAGGGACCTCTGCATGAGGATCTTCAAATCATGGTTGAAGGAGTGGTTCAGAGAGGAGGGGTTTTGCTATACTGGGTACTGGGGATTTATCAATGAGGATAAGGGACTATACAGGGTAATGGCCTGCATCCAGCTGAGAGGGCAACCACAGTCCTGAGAGGACAGTTTAAAGGTTACTTAAATGAACATTTAAAGTAGCCAAGGGGGATGGAGAAATGAATTGGGGAGGCAGAAACTGCCACCCCCAACAGGCTGAAGTAGAGAGTAAGGAGAACCCCAGGGATAGGAATCCCCCAGGGTTGAGGAAGCAGGGTAATACAGACAAAGAGAGAAGAGAACAGGAGCAGTAACCCTTAGGAAACAGTGGATGTATATACAGTATGTCCAGAATTGGTATACGTTCAAACATACTCATCACTCAAAGAATTAAAAAGAGAGTGGGAAAGGAGGGAGGACAACGAGGAAAGTGGGGGACAACAAGCAGAGTGGAAACAAAATCTGGAAGGCCATGAGTGCAAATGATAGAAGTCTAAGAAATAAGATTCCAGATCTAGAGGACATTGAGGCATAGGTTAACCTCAGGAGATGGTGCCTCCAGCAGGGTATACTATGTCTTACACACTGGGAACACTTTTATCAAATAAAGCCCTTGTTCTACTGGGAAGGATTACACCTCAGCAGAAGGAACAGTTCTCTATTGGGCAAAAGTGTAGCATCAGCTATTGACAAACTTTTAAACTAGATGCTTGGGGGGGGAGATCAGGTCCTTTTCCTGTTCTCTAAAAAAACTCAGACAATAACAAAACTGTCTTTGAGGTGCTTTCCCTGAATGCCAGATCATTAAATCAGGTTAAGATGGCTGAACTTGAAGCCAAATGTCTTATGGTCAATTATGGACTTATATCCATAACAGAAACATGCTGTGATCCTGACTTTATATGGATAAAGTGTCTACCTGGTTACAAGCTATACCACAGGTGTTGTTTAGGACGTACGGTGTGGGGGGGGGGGAGTTTGTTTATATATCAGGAAGGATATAACTTCCTTTCAATTACCCCAATTTGATGGTATAGAATCCATATGGATGAATGATCAGATAAGGGGACAACCTCAGTTACTGATTGGTGCTTGCTATATACCCCCCTTCAGCTAATACTGATTATACTTCCAAATTACTAGATGAAATTTCAAACATGGCTAATAAAGGTAATATTTTAGCCTTAGGAGACTTTAACATGCCATCTATAACCTGGACTACCTTGTCTGGGAAAACACACGACGAAAAATAACTGATCTCGTTAACTGTTGATCTAGGTCTGGAACAGCTTGTCACCGAGCCAACACGGGGTGATAATTTATTGGACCTAGTAATATCTAATATAGGAAATACCATAACAAATATCTGCATTGGGGACCCTCTAGGTACAAGTGATCATTATTCTATTTCATTTGCACTAACTACTAATAAGTCACTGAATCTAAGTCATGCAGAATTCAAAAATTATGATAAGGCAAACTTTCATATTATTAGTGAACAACTAAATAATCTTTGTTGGAAAGAATTACTACCCCCTCTTTCAGTGGAGGAAACATGGGACTTCTTGAAAACAACAGTTTATGATTTAGAAGAATTATTTGTCCCCACAAAGAAGAAATATAACAAAAAGGGGAAGATTCCATTATGGCTAAATAAAACCATAAAAAACTAATTAAAAAGAAACAAAGGTTGTTTTCACAACTAAACAAGAGTGAGGGTACTAATAAAGACCATTATTGCATAGGTATAAATCATATTTAAAACAGTTGAAACACACTATCTTACAGTCCAAAAAGAATCTCAAAAAGAAACTCTAGTTTCATTTGGTACACTGCAAAGATAGCTATAAATTTTTATACTCCGACCTTAACAATAAAAAAGTTAATAATAGATATATGGGCCCTATAACTATTAACACCTCTTTAAAAAGTACAGACAAGGAGATTGTGGATGCTTTCAATGAGCAGTTCTGCTCTGTCTTTACAAAAAAGAGGATCCTAAACTCAATTCACATTTAGCTAACACTTCTATAGACTATAATATATCTGTTACTGATACGCTTGAAGCCTTACAATCCTTAAGAAAAACTTCTAGCCCAGGGCCTGACAATATAAATCCTAGATTTTTGTTAGAGACAGCTGAGGCTATAGCTAAACCCCAAACCCTTATTTTTAATATGTCCCTTCAAGAAGGTTATATTCCCGATGACTGGGCTAGTGCCACAGTTATATCTATATTCAAAAAAGATAATCATTCAAATCCTGAAAATTACTGTCCCATAAGCCTTACATCTTTAATAAGTAAATTAATGGAAATAAATCATTAAAAAATTCCTAGATCAGGAAATAATTATTAAGAATAAAACTGATCAAACACAACACAGCTTTAGGTCTGGGTATTCCTGTACTACTAACTTAGTCTCCTTTTATAATTACATAAGTGAGGGACTTGATAGGGGGGAGCCTATGGATGTTATCCTTCCCGACTATAGCAGGGCTTTCAATAAAGTGCCCCATGGCAAAATTGTAGGCAAAGTACTGAACCTGGGGTTTTCCCAGACTTTGGTCAGATGGGTTTCTTGCTGGTTGGCCAACAGACAGCATCAAGTTAGGATTAATGGTACTCTCTCCAATGCAGGCTGTGTTACCAGTGGGTCCCTTAGGGCTCAGTACTTGGACCTACCTTGTTTAATCTTTATATCAGTGATATGCAGGTCAATGCTGACAATCTTTTATTAGAATTTGCTGACGATGCAAAACTGGGGGGTGTAGTATCCATGGCTTTAAGTAGGTTCACTCTAAGCAATAACTTAAGATTTATAGAAGAATGGGCAGTTAATGATGGGATGGTGCTTAATCCCGATAAGTGTACTGTGTTAAATTATGGAAAAAATAACCCAAGACAGAGCTTTTTTTTAAATAACGTACCCCTTAAAGTTTCAACATCTGAGAGGGATTTAGGAGTCATTATAAATGACAAACTAACCTCTACGGATCACTGCATCAAGGTATCTAAAACCTCATATGCATTACAGACCCGAATCAAATGAACATTTGTCTCTAGGACCCAGGAATGCATCATCCCTCTTTTTAGGACCCATGTTAGGCCCCATTCTGACTATAGGTCTCCCTTTTGGAACCCATATCTCAAACAGGACATAGATAGAATAAAGAGAATTCAGAAGAGGGCAACTAAACTAGTACCTCGACTTGCCAATAGCGACTATCACACTAGATTGCAGGAAACCGGACTATATACACTACAAACTAGACATACCAGAGGCAACTTGCTAGTATTATATAAAATTTCAAATTCTCAGGATTTAATGAGTCAGTGCAGCTTAAAGTTCTCTAATAGAAGGAGTTCCCCAAGGCTTCATAATAAACAGACTGATGTGGCTAAATCAAGAACAAATAAAAGACTAAATTTTACGGTTAGAGCACCAAGACTGTGGAACAGTTTACCACAACATTTGGTGGATAGTAGTTCCATCCAGTCCTTTAAAAGAGGTCTGAATCAGTGGCTGGAGTCAAATAGCTCCTGGGCTTAATCATCCCACCATAGTGGGGGGGGGGACAATCTCGATGGGTCATGGCCTTCTTTTGTCCCTTATAACCAAGTAAACCTAAATATTGTGACAATAACTGAGTTATGCTGCACAGAAAACCATAACTGGGACATGACCATACCAGGCTATACGCTGCTCAGGAATGACCATGCGGGTAGGAAAGGAGGGGGTGTAGTGCTTTATTTTAGGAAAAGAATAAAATTGACAGACATAAAGGGAATACAGGGAGAGACAGAGGCACTGTGGGTCACCCTGGAGATAGAGAATGGAGCCACAATTTGCACTGGTGTGATGTACAGACCTCAGGCAAAATGGGTGGAATTAGATAAGGTACTGGCGGAATCACTGGAAGTGTGGGACTTAAACCTGTCAGATGAAGAGTGGACCCTCCAAGCAGCGGCTTCAGCTGGACTCTCAGCGAGTGGCATTCCTCAGGCAACTAGACAGTGAATCCACTTGTGATGGAGAATACTGGACATGGTACTTACTAATTGGGACAATATTACAGACGTCAAAGTGGGAGGCCACTTGGGAACCAGTGATCACCATACGGTTTGGTAAAATATAAGGACAGCTGCGGAATCAACCACATGAGGTCAAGGGTTCTGGACTTCAGGTGGGCAGATTTTATAAAGATGGGTGAACGCCTCAGGGATGACCTTGAAGGGGGATGGCCTGGGTGGAGTATAGGAACAGTGGGTGAAAGTAGAAGAGAGCACAGTAAAAACAACAAACCTCTGTGTCACACAAATGAACAAAGGCAAGAAGAAAAAGAGACTGCTATATTTTTTTAAAGAGACGGCTGTAAAGGTAAAGGCTAAAAGGGTAGCATTCAGAAGGTCTAAGGAGATACATAGGGAGGAGGACAGGGTAGTGTATGAGGGGAAGAGAGAGAAGCAAGGGAAGCAGTAAGAAGCACAAAGGTGCAAACTTGAAGAAAGGATAGCGCAGGAGATAATGAAAGGCGACAAGAAATTTGTAGGTGACAAAATGAAAAAAGGAAGAACAGGTGTGGACTTATAAGTTTAAAAAGGTAAGGTGGGACTGTGCAGAGAGATCTGTTGCCATTCTCCCCATGCTCAGCAAAATCCTTGAAAAATTAGTGGTTACCCTAACTATAGCATACCTTCAGGAGCACAACCTCCTCTCAGATTCCCAGCATGGCTTCCGCAAAGGCCACAGTTCTTCCACTGCCATCCTAAAACTTACTAGTGGCATCTATGCTGCTGTGGAATCTGATCTTTTGACAGGTGCTATCTTCATTGACTTAACCAAGGCATTTGACCTTGTTAATCATGCCCTTCTCCTCATAAAACTCCGCTCTTTTGGTTTCTCCACCGAAACAGTTGCCTGGTTCAATAGTTATCTATCCAACTGGATGCAGGCTGTAGCTTTTAACTCAGCCAGGTCAAATCTTTCTCCTATACTCATGGGAGTTCCCCAAGGCTCCATACTCGGTCCGCTACTTTTCTCTATTTTTATAAATCACCTCCCATCATTTGCCCCAGCCTGCTCTCAACATTGCTGTATGCGGATGACCTTGTCATTTACTGCAGTGGTAGTAATACTTTGGATATTAACCACTCTCTAGCTGTTGACTTCTTAAACATTCAATCCTGCCTAACAGAAAATAACCTTGCTCTTAATGCCAGCAAAACTCACTCCATGCTTTTCAGCTTTCCAGCTAGACTCAAAGGAAATAGCAATGCCGTCCAAATATCTAGTGCCAATGGTTCCCCAGTAGTTACAACTAGTTCCCTCAAATATCTGGGTATTCTCCTTGATGAATCCCTGGATTTTGACCTCCATATCACTGCCACCTGCAAATCTATGAATGCTAAAATTGGAGGTGCCTACCGTACTAGATATGCCCTCACACCATCAGCCAGGCTTGCCAAAGCTCGAGGCTTACTGCTCCCGGCCCTGGCTTATGGTTCAGTCACCTACCTAGGAGCATCTAAGACCTCCCTTCATAAATGGGATATTGCCTATAATAACATCTGCCGCTATGCTTCTGCATCACCTCGGTTCAAACATCATTGTCAGCTTTATGCTGACCTAAAATGGCCCAACCCTGCTGTTCACCGGTTTCTGTCCTATGGATCTCTAATTAATGGTATAATTAAATCAGGCCTCCCACAGTCCCTCGCCTCCTTGCTACACTCTCATTCTCCCTCCTATGGTCTCCGATCTAATGGCCATGCCCCTCTCTCCATCCTTAGATGCAAAACCACTATGGGTACTCATGCTTTCATTTACGCGGCCCCTAAGTACTGGAATTCCATCCCTCATACTATTCGCCTAGTCCCTACCCATGTTGGATTCAAGAAACACCGTGAATATCTATTGGTCTCAAATCCTTGTAGCTGCTTCCATCCTCCTTAGCTCATTCATTCCTTCCATCCTCACCAAGTCCTTCCTGCACTCTCCTCCTTACCCTTCCCCTGCATGCCTTCATCCTTCCTACCTCCTTTCTTCCTGTTCCTACTGCCCCTCCTCCTCCTCTTTTTACTTCTCTACGTTTTTGGCCTAGTGATGGCACTTACTGTATTTCATACTCTCTGGTTAGTACCTATTCTGACTTGTTGGCACTTGTTTATATTTTTTTAATTTTTTCTAACTGTTCTGTGTATAAATTTTGTCAGTCTTAACTCTGTATATCACCCAGTTGCTAAGCTGTTGTATTTCTACCATCCCTTTGTTTACTTTCTTGTGCTGTGTCACATTGTACTGCTCATGTATTGTTTTCTCTTGTATCCTCCCGGGTCGTGCCTGAAAATAGGCATCTCTATGCCTAGTGCACCCACCCCGTCACCAAAAGCAAATAAATAAATAAATAAATACAGTGCTGCCAAAACAGTGCATGAATTACCATGCTGCAGAAAGTGCTAAAGGTAGTACAGCGACATGGGTTTTCCAGCGATCAGGAATAACCGCTACCATTGTTGCTGTATGGTCAAATGAGGGAGTGTCAAGGAGGCTGCCGGTGCAGTACCTATTCGAACTACTCCTGTGGTGGAGTGGCTAGAGCACTAGCAACCGGTGGTGTAGGGGACCTGGAGCTGCAGTTTGATTCCCTCCAGGTCCCATAGTGTTGCAGCTTTTTTTTTCCTTTAAAAAATAGGAAGTTTTCCATCTGCAGTGTCTCACACCCTCTCCGAAGTCCACACCCCCTCAGGGTTAGTTATATTAATTCTGGGGGGTGTGGGAGTGAAGCCCATGATCCAGGGTGGTGCGAGGTGTAGAGCACCCTTAAATAAAGAAAATGTCCCATTGTAATCAATGGGGTATGTGCAGTCCTTGTATTGTCGGTATTTTCACTGACATTATTTCGGCTAGCGCGGTTTTGTCTGCTGCATTATCTACCGTGCAGTTTCCTCTGCAACATTATGACCCTGTGCCTGCAGAGAGGAACCAGAAACCAGCAGACATCCTGAACAAATACTTTTTTCATTTTGTTCCTACAGGAAGGGAAAGGAAAGGAAAGGGCAACAAAAAAGCAACAGAAGATTTGAAGGGAGCCAGGTAAACACTAGTCCTTTTTTGGAGGAGATATTCGTTATGGGACTCACTAATCTGCAGGAGGACAAAGCAATGGGGCCAGATAGGGTGCATCCAGAGGTATTTAGGGAGCTCAGGGAGATAGTGGCTGCACCTCTGAGTCATAGTTAACAGCTTACTGGAAACAGGAGTGGTTCCGGAGGACTGGAGGAGGGTGACTGTAGTCCCACTATACAAAAGTGGTAGCAGGGAGGAGGTTGGCAATTGTAGGCCAGTCAGATTGAAATTTGTGTCAAAAAGTTAATGGAATCACCATTGAAGGAAAGGATTGTGCAATATCTTAAGTCAAGTGGGTTACAAGACCTGAAACAGCATGGTTCAATGGGGGAGATCTTGTCAAATAAATCTGATAGATTTTCTTGACTGGGTGACAAAGGATTAGATCAGGGTGGAGAAATTGGCATGGCCTTCCTAGATTTTAAGAAGGTTTTTGACACTTTTCCACACTGGAGACTAGCAAGTAAGCTGGGTAGTTTAGGAGTTGGTCCAAAAGTGGCAAACCTGATAAGAAATTAGTCAGGGGATAAGTAACAGAGAGTGGTGGAAAATGGAGTTCACTCTGAGGAAGGGAGGGTGGCCAGTGGGGTGATTCAGGGATCAGAGTCATGTCAGGTACTCTTAAATGTCTTTATAAGTGACATTGCAAAGGAGGGGAAGGTCTGGCTGTTTGCGGATGACACTAAAATCTATATTAGGGTTGACACTCGGGAGAGTGAAATGGATGAGCAGAGACCTGAGAAAACCAGACAAGTGGTCAAGGGTATGGAAGCAGGGTTTCGATGTGAAAAAATGCAAAATAATGCACTTAGGGCACAGAAACCCAGAGGTGGAGTACAAAATTGGTGGAGTGGTATTGATGACTACCGAGCAGAAAAGAGACTGGGGGGGATTATATTGGATGACCTGTAGGCGGCCAGGCAGTGTGACAAGGCAGTAGGGAGGGCTTGTGGGAAGCTGGGGTGCATAGGGAGAGGTTTCCCCAGCAGAAGGAAGGGGGGCATGATAAATGACAAAGACCTGTAAATACTTCTAGGGGTGAATAAGATACAGGAGGGGAGTATTTTTCAGAGAAGGAGATGTATGACAGGCAAAACTGAATATTGTGGCAATTACTGAGTCATGGTGTGCAGTGAACTACAACTGGGACATAGCCATACCAGGCTATACTGAGTTCAGGGATGATAGGGCAAGGAGAAAGGAAGAATGGATGGTGGTCTATGTGAGGGAGGGTATTAAAGTGACAGTAATGCAAGGAAACTAGGGGGTAAAGAGGGGTTATTTATTATTTATTTATTTAAAAGTTTTACCAGGAGGGCACATTGAACAGGGTTGGAAGTACTGTGGGTCACCTTGAAGACAGGAGCAGGAGCCACTGTTCATACTGGCGTGATCTACAGACAACCAATGTAGGGGGAGGAACTTGATAAGGAATGGGGAGGCCATCAGCAGAATGGAGGAAAAAGAGCAGGTGCTGCCTGTGGAGGACTTCAATCTGCTAGATGTAGACTGAAGCCTCCCAGTTGTGGCCTCAGCAAGATGCAGGGAAATCCTAGACTCACTGCAGAGAGCATTTCTTAGGCAACTAGTCAGGAATCCCACTAGTGATGGGGAAATACTGTACCTGATGCTCACAAACAGGGACAGTATTGCAGACATGAAGGTGGAAAGCCACCTGGGGAGCACTGACCACTGTACTGTATGTTTTATAATAAGGATAGCAGTGGAAGTAAACCACACAAGGATGAGGGTCCTGGACTTCAGGGGGCAGATTTCAAAAAATTGGTGAATGCCTCACAGACAGACAGATGGCCTGGGAAGAGTGGAGAACCAGTGGACCAAATTAAGAGAGGGCCTAGAGAAGGCAACACACCTCTTCACAAAAGAAGTGAGCAAAACAGGAGGAAAAAGAGACTGCTGTGGTTTTCAAGGTAAGAGGCTGAAAAGATTAAGGCTATAATGGTAGCATTAAGGAGGTACAGAGTGATGCAGATAGAAGAGAATAGGGAGGTGTACCAGAAGAAATAGAGGGAATCAGGGAAAGTGGTGAGGACAGCAAAGGCACACACAGAGGAAAGGATAGCTAAAGGGGAAACTAAAGGTGTCAAGACCTCTTTTAACCACATGAGTAAGAAGAGGAAGACAAGGGGAAGAGACTGTTCAGCGGAGGATAGGGAAAAAGAAGATATCCTGAACAGATACAGTACTTCTGTTCAGTCTTCACAGTGGAAAAGGAAGTGTATGGACATAAAAGCAGCAGAAAGATTGGGAGAAGAGAGGTAGATATGTCAATTTACACTTGAGAGAGTCATGAAAGAACTTAATGAAGCCATACGGTATACACCTAAAGATGTTGAGGGAGCCCAGGGAGGTACTGGCTGCACCTCTGACAGCCCTATTCAACAACTCAGTGGAAACAGGAGTGGTTCCTGAAGACTGGAGGAGGACAGATGTAGTCCTGCTTTGTACTGTAAAAGCATTAGCAGGGAGTAGGCGAAAGAGGGGGGAAGGTAAAGGGGGGGAACGGGAAGTTGTTTAACCAGGAAAGGCACACTAAGCGAAAGCTTGCTTCCAGGTGCAACTTTGCAGCACAAGGAAGTTAAGAGTGACTTGCTCAGGTTCACACAGTATGCAAGTCAGGGCTGTGGGATTCAAAACCATGTCTCCAGGTTTGCAGTTCAGAGCCCTAAACAACAGCGCTATACTGCCTAGTAGGCTGGCAACTATAGGAAAATTAGTCTGACTTCAACTGTGGTGAAGTTACTGCAGTCACTTTTGAAGAGATGGATTATGGAGTATCTTGAATTCAGTGGGTTACAAGAGCCTAGGCAGCTTGGATTCATGAGGGGGGAGGTCATGTCAGACAAACCTGGCAGATTTCTTCAACTGGGTGACCAGGGAAAAAGATCAGGGTAGGGTGATGGACGTGGACTACTGAGACTTCAGCAAGGACTTCAACACAGTACCACACAGGAGGCTCATAAGGAAACTCCGCAGTTTGGTGGTGGGTCCTAAGGTGGTAAATTGGGTAAGAAATTCATTAACTGCAATTCAAACCATGCACTCACCAATTGCATCAGATGCAGAATATCAGCATCTTGTGTTCAAGTTAGCAAAGCTTTTATTCCATGGCTTATTTCAGACATTAAACATGGTACTGGCTTATGTTTCATCCTTCCAAGGGCTTTATCAGAGCTAAATATTGCATGCACCTAGTGGTGTTTATATATCCACCCCATTACCAAAATTTCTTACTGACCAATACATTTCTAAGGTCAATTAATGAGTACTTAATTTAAATCAATCTGTGAAACTCAATTCAGTCCTCCATAGTAAATATTCTACTCTATTGGAGTGCCTTTAAATGATACACTGTGGAATTCATACAACAGTTATCCCACCACCAACAATAAACAATTCACTTTTAGAATCAGAGCATTCTGCTTTCTTTTCTTTAACTTCTGGTCAAATCTTTTCATTCTTTTAAATTTTTTAACCCCTGTCTAACCTCCTGCAGATAAGGGTAGTGTGTAAAATGCAGGTTTCATGGGATGTTGTACTAATAGAAAGTATAACTCATCAGTATTAATCTGGCTTGTTTCAAATAATTCCAAGAGGTACCCCTCAATTTCATTTTGAATTTTTGATGTAGGGTCAAAGGTAAGTTCAGAATAAAATTCTGCATCTGTAAGCTGCCTGTACTTCCTTCTTATAGTCACCAGTATTTTGTATATTGCTGTTATCATTATTGCAGGGTCTAAAAGGACTGACAAACAAGAACAAAGAAAGAATATGCATTTGTTCAAACTTTAAGTATAAGTATTGTTTTTTGGGGGGGCTGACATTTTCTCCATATTGAAATACTGTTACTTAAAGTGAATCCTTCATTTTTGAGTTCATTTTTTGTTATGACAGCCACAAGTGTTACTATTGCTACTGTTATAATAACTATTATCTGCAGGAGGTTAGACAGGAGGTAAAAAATGTTAAACAATAAAAAGATTTGACCAGAAGTTAAAGAAAAGAAAGCAGAATGATCTGATTCTAAAAGTGAATTGTTTATTGTTGGTGGTAGGATAATTGTACTGTATGAATTTTAGAGTGTATCATTTAAAAGCACTCCAATAGGGTAGAATGTTTACTATGGAGGACTGAATTGAGTTTCACAGATTGATTTAAATAAAGTACTCATTAATTGACCTTAGAAATGTATTGGTCAGTAAGAAATTTTGGTAATGGGGTGGATATATAAACACCACTAGGTGCATGTCATATTTAGCTCTGATGAAGCCCTTGGATGGGTGAAACATAAGCCTGTACTATGTTAAATGTCTGAAATAAGGCATAAAACCTTTGCTAACTTGAACACAAGGTGCTGATATTCTGTCTCTGAAGCGAGTGGTGAGTGAACGGTTTGAATTGCAGTTAATGATTTCCAAATATAACCTGGAGCACCACCACCCTGAGCTCTATCTTTTCTTGCACGGGTAACAAATTCAGTGACAGATTGGCAACAGAGAGTGGTGGTAAATGGAATGCATTTGGAGGAAGGGAGCGTGACCAGCAGAGTACCTCAAGGCTCAGTTCTGGGACTGATCCTCTTTAATGTCTTTATAATTAAAATTGCAGAAGATCTGGAAGGGAAGGTATGATAACACTAAAATCTGCAGTAGGCTGGATGCTCCAGAGAGGGGAGAGATAATGTGTTGAGACCTGAGAGAGTTCAAAGAGTGGTCAAAGGTATATTAGCTAGGTTTCAATGCAAAAAAGGCAACATCATGCACCTAGAGCACAGAAATCCAGAGGCAATGTATAAAAGGAGGGAACTGGTATTGACAGTCACTGAACAGGAAAGAGACTGTGTAGTAATCATATCTGATAACCTCAAAGTGGCTGGAAAGTGTAACAAGGCAGCAGGTAGAGTCAGTGATATGCTGGGGTGCATAAGGAAGGGTATCACCAGTAGAAGGAGGGAGATGGTGATGTCTCTGTATTGATCATTGGTGAGACCCTACCCCAAGTACAGTGTCCAGTTCTGGAGACCACATCTCAAGAAAGACATAGACAGGGTGGAGGCTGTTCAGAAGGACAACTAAAATAGTACAGAGGCTGCAATAGAAGCCCTATGAGGAGGGACTAGAAGGGAGGAGGAGAGGGGGAACATGATAGAGACCTATAAATATCTCATGGGGGTGAAAAAGATAGAGAAGGATACAGGAGGGGGACCAGCAATGAAGCTGTAAGGAGGAAACTGTAAGAGGGATATGAGGAAGTATATCTTCACTAAAAGAGTAGTGGATGACCGGAACAGTCTTCCAGCAGAGCTAGTGGGGCCAAAAACAATGGTGAGCCTCAGCCTTGCATAGGACAGGCACAAGGGAATCTTAGTTGGAAAGCTGGGGGGAGGGGGGGCCAGTGATCAGGTAGGGTCTGCAGTGACATTGTAGGTAGAAAAAAATGGGCAGACTCAGTGGGCCAAGCGGAGCTTATCTTCCACCAAATTATTTGTTTTTATGTAACCTCAAGGCAGTTCAGAGATATTAGAACCACATGGTTTGATGTTGGGGGTAGCTGACTGGCTGGGAGACTGAATAGGGATTGTGTAACCTAGAACTTAGAGTGGTTATTAATATTTTTCTGTAGATTGAAAGTTAATTATTCTGACATAGCCAGTCTGGTAGCCTTAGTTCATTAATTTCTAACCTTTTTGTATGTCCACTAGCTACAAAGGTTACAAAACAATGGGCCCAAGCAAAAGACTGGCTTTTCCTGTGACTTGTTACCAGCACAAATTTTAAAAGCCAGTATTTCTGTATCAGGTCTCACATGTGTTTTCTTACACTGGAACTGTACATCCAGGTACTAATAACTGATTTAAGTGGAGTTTATTAGACATTGGTCAATGCAGTTAATGCTAAATTGATATTAAGTAAATTAGACTAAACTGTTTAGTCCTATATTAGAGGTGAGCATATGTTAATCACCTCTAATTGTAGAGGTATGGACTCTATCTATTTCTGTTGGTTATGTTGCATGCTTGTAGACTAAGTAGGTTTCTGCCAGATAACTTCCTAATATGTATACAATATTGTTAGCAATATCTTGAGATGGAACTGGCTATAGTGAAGTGTGCAGTGGTGCTCCATGAGAGGTTCCATTAAAACTGAAGCTATCCTGATACTCATGAATGCCCTAGCCTTAGTTCTAACATTAAAATACATCACCATTGATTGGATTAACCATTGTATGCTGAAGTTACGTAGAGTTACTATCTGACATGTTGTGACTTGGCACAACCAATTACTGATCACCAATGCAAACTGACAGTACAGTTTGTTAAGATTAATAGGTTTTGATGTTCTGATCTCAACTTTTGAAACCCAAAGAAACTCAAACCTTGAACTCCCCAACTGGTGTGTGTACATGTGACATAATGAACATGCACTAATAACAATGTTTGATTACCACAGTCTAAATACAGAAACCCTAAGGGCCCTTTTCTTTTCACAGGTCATTAGGAGTGGTCCACAGAATGGAATTTCAAAGGAGTTCTTCATCCTCTCATTAAATGTCCCTTGCTAGATTCCTCAGTGTGTGCCACAACCCAACGTAGTCATGAAGGAATGTGGAACTGGAGGTAGAACAGGGTCTGAACACTCATATCTGGGCTCAAACCAACTCAGATCCCATGAAACAAGTGACAATATGCTTTACTGTGCCTTGCCATATTGTGGGATATGGCAGCTAGAGAGGCATCCATTGTGCCTTCCCTTCCATTCAGCAGATACACATAAAGCCCTTATTGGAGATCACACATGGGACCCAGAGTCCTGGAGACAGCAACTCTAACCCTTTAGCCGATGGTACGTTATACAGGGTGAGAGACTAGACTGCCACATGAAATGTTTTTTTTTGTACCATAAACTTCCATCATGGTATAACACTAATAGTGCTATTCATAAACATTGCTGGACTGCTATTGTAGCATCTGGCATCACATCTGGATAGCATTGCTATTCAGAACTGCTTTTGACAATTATAATAGCAACCTCTTTGTTGATGTTTAAATAAATACTTGTATTGGTATTGGCCCCAGGGAGACACAAGTGGTCCTTTCAGGAAAATGAAATAAAAAGAAAAAAAACAGTACAAGCCAATGGTGCCAGTGGAGCACTATGCAGCCTAATGTACGGTGAACTTGGTTCATGTTTCAAGCCTGGCCTACTGACTTAGAATGGTGGAACCTTGGAAGCATCATAAAGGAAGCACTTGCAGTCTACAGAGGGGAATGAAACATGATTGCTACAACAATGCCACCGGTGGGAGTTAGGTGTGACATCAGATATTGTGCATAACCTCATGATGTTGTGCATCCCTCAGGCTGTCATGCAAAGGATCACTAGAGCAAATAATTGCAGCTTGAAAGTGGATTCCTATGAAAGATAAAGAAAATCATAGTAGTGACCTTTAAATATCTGAAGGGAATTAATTGGGTAAAAACAGATGGACTGATCAACT
Organism: Neoceratodus forsteri; assembly: GCA_016271365.2. Taxonomy (NCBI): domain Eukaryota; kingdom Metazoa; phylum Chordata; order Ceratodontiformes; family Ceratodontidae; genus Neoceratodus; species Neoceratodus forsteri. Next base: position 846,836,233 of record CM057450.1, on the reverse strand, counting down.
TGAAGGGGGATGGAAATACAAGAGGCCATAGTCTAGAACTGGTAGGGGGATGGTACAGAGGTGCAGTGAGGGGACATTATTTCATGGAGAGGATGGTGGCACCCTGGAACATGCTTCCAGATGAGCTGATAAAAATGGAAACTGTAGGAGGTTTCAAGATGTGTAGGACAGATACAGGGCCATGGTATGAGCTGGAAGAAAGGAGAGTGGCAGGGGATTCAGGGAGGGGAAGGGAGTGTGGGAGTGATGGGTTCCAAAAAGGGAGGTAGAGCAGCTACTGTACCTTACCACTGAGCTGTGTTCAGGCAGACATGATAGATCGTTAGGCCTAATCTGCTGGCAATTATGTATGTATAAAATCAACATTGGCGTGTGTGCATAATGTTGTGTCACCCCCACACCACCAGCACCAAGTACATTGACATTGCTATCATGCTGAGTAATCCCATCAAGCTATTTAAAACACTTTGACCTACTGATGGAGTTTTATCAGGCTTTTAGAATTTTAAGAAACCACAAACTGGTGGCACTCGGCAGGAAAACAACAACAGCAGCTAAATCAGAAAAATGCATTTAATCCAACCTTTATTACTGTGAACATGGCAGTAAGCCCCAGCACTTCACCTCATACACTGGAGGCTTCATCAGGGGAATTTTAATATGGTATTCTTGAAGCATGTTTTTCAATTTAAATCTTTCTCCAGTATTCTAGTTGTTTTCCACTGCTTATCTAGCACTGCTATTTAAGAGTGGAATAAAATCACAGCAAGAGCAAAACAAAAAGTAATATTGCAAAAGCACTTCATTATTGGCAGGGTAAAATAAATCTAGAGTATTAGGTGTTCCATGATTACCAAAGGTTCACAAATACTGGCCTATATCAATGCCTATGGTATGCAGCTTTACAAGACCATTTTTATGTAGACCTACATGCTCTAAGTTCATGCTATACTATACTAGAAAGAGACATACAGCACCGCTGTGTGGAATTATAAAATTTCCCTTCTACTAAAATTCAAAGAAACAAAGGTAAACAAAAGGCCACTCGAGAACCATGCGATGCTGCAGACAGAGCAATACATAAAAAGATAAAAAAGCTGTGCACACACACACACACACACACACACACCAAAAACAACATTAGCAAACCTGAAATTGAGTTTCTATAGATGTTTTTAATATAAGTGCATCATATAAAAAAGAAAAACAGTATGACAAAACATCATGAAACATGGAGACAGTTTATCATATTGTTTCCCCTTTTTGGTATGATGCACTTTTCATATCAATAGCACAGGTCTATGGCAAATCAGTTTCAAGTTTGCTAACTGTGTGCTTGGTGTGTATGTGAGTGCGGCTTTTTTTGTCGTCATGTTTAAAATTAATTAGCAGCTATGGCTGTTCTTTACCTACCACGGGTTGTGCTGACACTCAGTCCTAGAAAAGAAGGCAGTGGCTTGATCCAACACAGAGATGTTGCAAAGTTTTACTTCTCAGGCAAGGTTGCAAAATTTCCCTTAGCTAATAAATTCACAAATTGTCCAGTTCACCAGTTTTCCTAAAGAAACTGTACTTTTTCAGGTGAAGTTTTGATGAAGTTGCAACTTTGTTAGTGAATTTCGATGACTTCAACTGAAAAAGTGCCACTTCACCTTCCAAAAACTTCACAAAGTCAGCACTTCGCGAATTATGCAAGCTTCACAAATTAGTTCCTGAAGAGAAGTTTGCCAGCTTTATACATCTCTAGTCCAACAATGGAGGTAAGAAGAAGTCTGAAGGAGAAAATACCCAGAAGAGGAATAATCATGCCATAACATGCTTTAAAGCTAGAAAGAATGAAGAACTGGTCACAAGGAGATCAATGCATAAGGTTGTCAAAATATCAAGGGAGGCCCTCTTAGATAAAGATAAAAGCAACACAGGGGACACAACATCAGAGAAGGTGGTGTTTATTATTCCATATAGTCCCATGGCTCATAAACTGTTAGATACAATTAGAAAATATTGGCATGTACTAAAAGAAAAAAAATGATTAGCACAAATTGTTCATAAAGGATGCAAGATGGTGGCAATGAGGGAGTAGCATTATGAAGCTTCTGCATCCTTTTGTTTCTTACTTCAGCTCCTAGGATGAAGAAGTCTTTCAAATCTTCTAAAAAACAGAAACATAATAATGCTAAGAGAGACAAAACTCATCAAGTGACATTGAAGCTCCTCAAAAAGGGTATGTTGGACAAATTTGGCAGCCAAGTGAACCTTTGTCTTGGTAGCAAGGCATTGAATTCAGTGGCAATAGCATGACCTGGCACAAGCGGCCCCGTCAGAGCTCTAGAGAACTCCAAGGGTTAAAGCCCATCAGCAGTAGCCAATCCTTTTGTGCTGCTAAAAGGGAGTTATTCTGATCCAGAGAAACAATTGACTAATCTGAAATCCCCACAAAGTGTTGTTACCTAGTTCTCCTGAAAAAATTCTGACACTGAAGCCAGAATTCCTTCCTCTCCCAAAATCCAAGTGTGGAACTGGCCTTAAATATTCAAAGAAAGATGGTGACTCTGAGATCTGCCTGTAAATTGACCCAAATACCAAAAATGCAGCTTCAGAGTGAATCTGTGATGTCAAGTGAACAGGTAAATGTTCCTGATTAAACAAACAAAAAAAAAACTGAGTCACCTTAAGCAGTTTTAAAACCTTTTTATGCTTGCTGTAGGCAAAGCATTTTGCTATGATACAGGGTTTTGAGAGGTGTGTCGCAGTGATCCAATCCAGAAAAGTCTACAAGGGGCCTGACCAATAATCAGTAAGACTGATTATGGCACTGCAGTTCCACAGGATACTGCTGAGCATGATAGCAGTTGGGTGCTCTATGGAGGGTTGCTACCCCAAATGTATAACAGAAGTCCACACATACAGCACTCCAGGCTAAAATGCATAAAGAAATCAAAATGTATTCAGGGTTCTCATTCCCAAACCCAGCGCTATGGCAATAGCTTTCATCTGACACCCCTAGCTGAAGGCTATTGCTGAAGCACTGGGTTTGGGACTGGGAGCCCTGAATAAATTTTGATTTCTTTATACATTTGAGCCTGGAGTGCTCTATGTGTGTGGTCTTCTGATTATGACACTCTCAGGCATGAAATGCTTGGACTTAAAAACATTATGCCGACAGACATATTCATAAAACAGCTCTTTCATTCTCTCTGTGTCAGAGCAGGGATAGGTTAATGTGTGTGCCTGAAGCATGCTATTCGGAATGCATTAAGTATGTTGTAATGTGGGCTACACATGGGAAAGGCTATAAATCTGTTTGGGCAGACTTCTGCCAGATTAACTATAGAAGCAGTTCTTTGAGACAGTTGATGTAATCCTTTCACTCCCAATACAGAACCAGCTGCCTCTCAGTCTAGGGCTTCACTAGGCATTTCTGTCACCATCCTTGAGCAGTTTTTCTTATTCATATGCAAATCAAGCATTTTATTCAGCAAGCAGGCACTTTAGCACCACATATGGACAGAAAAGAAAAAAAGATGTAAGAGAAAGCATAGTGAGAGGGGAGACTGCCTAGGTAGGTAATCAATGTACTGAGGCATAAAATGGAAATAAATAGTACAGGAAAATGGCGGTGCTGCAGCAGACTGCTAAGAAAGACAAGGAGAGAGATGAGTAAAATATGTCCCTGGGTGCTCCACTTATTCCTAACATGGAGCACAGCTCTAACACAGCCCGCAGTTCAGTTCTTTAATGTTCTCACACCAGCCTGCTGGGAATAGAAGCCATATTCCTTTCTGAAGTCATCCACATACATCAGACTACAGCAGCACTGTTGCAGAAGAACCTCTCACTGAGAGCCCAGCCCCCACTCCAAGCAGAGAATGGTGAAAACTATATTTTTTGCTCTTTAAAATTCCCTTCAGTTTGTCATTTGTTGCCCCACCATAACTACCCCCGCCCCCACCAGGTCCAAGCCTTAGTCTTCTGGCATGGCCCAGGATCTTCACCGTGACCTGGTACAACATTAATACCAGTGGCAAACATCCAGCATTGACAAATGCATGTTTTAATATCTTGTGCTGCTGAACAGAGAATTGAGGTAAAAGAAATAAAATATTCTTTGGAGGTTACACACATTTTTAAGTTGCTATTCCAAATACCTGTTAAGATGATAAAAAAATGGACAGCTTCCTTTTAAAGATAAGGTACTCTGAGAGAAAAAATGCTGAAAGGGATGTTAATTACATCAAAGTACAATCAATAACTACACATGGCCTGGCAGATAAATACCTGAAATAACATTTTGATCTCTAGGAAGACTGATGCATTAGATAATTTATTGAAATATAAGACTTGAGAGTTGTAGGACTTCCAAATGCTTTTGACTTAGAATGTCATCCACCACAGGAACTGTTTAAAGTTGGTATGGTAGATATATTAGGCTCAATTTTCAAAGGATGAACTATGACGTAAGGTGCCTGCAACAAAGGTGTATGATGCAAGTGGCACCATGTGTCATAGTTTGCAGCATTCCTGATTTTCAAATTCTGACTATGGTAAAATTGGGATGCTGTGTGGCAAAGCGCCCCTGTGCCACCATTGTGACCAAAGCACCCATGCACCAGGTCACAAGGATGGGTATTCCATGGCAGGGCAACACCATCCCCTTTTTTGGGATTCTATAAGCCCAACCATGGCCACAGCAGGGGGCTGACATTAGACCAGCCAGCAGGTGATTTCAAGGGCCCTGTACCACTGCTTGGCAGGGCAGCAAGTGAGCTTTGGGACCTGGAAGGTGGGGAACAGAAGCTGCTGTGGCAGTAAGGGTGCCATAAGGTATGAAGGGGGAAGTGTGACAGTTACAGAGAGCAGAGGAGGCACCTGGCAGTGGTCCCATATGGCATATCTGACAATTCAGGGACCAGGTAGGGGTGGTTGGCATCGTGAGGCTATTATGATACAGACCCAGGTGAAATCAGTCCGAGCACTTTCCCAATAGAACCCACAGTTCTGTGGGGCAGGTTCCAGGGCTGCTTACACCTGGGACCATATCATAATAGTCTTGCCATGCCATGATGCTTACCTCCCCTAACCCATCACACTGGCTATAAGATACACTGTATGGCAGCTCTACCAGGTGCCTTCTCCACTCCCTGTAACTGCCACCATGCCCCCTTTGTACCCTATGGCATCCTCACTGCCCCATCTGCCCCCATTCCACACTTCTAGCCTAAGCCCCCCCACCTCTGTGGCTCATGTAGGCTTGCATCGGGGGGTTGACAGATCTCTCCATCAATCCCTGAGGGTGCTCTCAATGTTTGATGCAGCCCTGTGACTGTAGCAACTCCCTGGTCTTTGGTGCAGGGATCCCTACTTTTACAAAATTTGGAACAGGGTACCTGATGCACCTGGAGTTTGCTGCAGCCCTAGATCACCACAAATTGTGATGAACTACAGACACTCTGAAAACCAAACCCATTGACTTTACCTGTCAAAAATCTTCCCTTCATAATGACGTTGTGTAGGATTTAAACAAAAATGTTTTTACAGTACCTTCTCAAAGCTCAGTTTTTCTGGACGACTCAAACTCTATGGAAAACCTTGAAAATAGTGTTAGCAAAATGCCAGTGAAAACTACAATGAAATTTCAAATGGCATTTGTTACTGATAAATACTTCTGTAAACCTCCAGAAAAAGGACACTCTGTTTCAAGCAAATACATATATGATAATTTCCCAAACATGTCAGGTGATACACAAGCAAGGAGGAGAATAAATTGTGCATACAGGGATGATCTAAAAGATATTTGAGTAATGCTCACATTTCCTTCTTGCAAAAATCAAAAATAATGACAATAGCACAACAGGAAGATTCCACTGAAAGAAGAAATTAAGAGATGCAAGATGAAATGCCTGCTTTAGAAACATAGAAGTCTCAATGGAAATTAACTTTGTTGTGAATATACTGTATATTGTTTTAGTGATGGAATTTGATGGAGTTTTTCCTCAAGTCTCTCCTTAATACCCCCTATTACTGAAGAAATTATCCTTAATAGGCATGCTTAAAATATTTAAACTTGCTGCCTCTCATTACAAATATTTTAAAGTTTCAAGACATCCATTATGTAGAAACTTATTCTTAACCAATTGCATCCCTCTCCAAGTTAGAGAACTTGGCTAAATATGCAGAAGCATTTTAACATTTTGATATTTATTTTATATGATGAATAGTTTAATATATATTCTCTTTCTGCAGTATTTTAATTCAACAAATTAATGATTGAACCGATGACTAGAGAGAATGGACTTTAAGACATATTTGTTATTAATTGTTCGTCCTGTATCTTCTTTAGAGATATAGGAAGGTGGCCAATTTGTGACAACTTTGACTTCGAAAAACGTTGCCAACACTTCTCGGATAACTTCACCTTAGATGTTGCTTTATGGCGAATTCAGGCAAAGTTTCTTTGGAAAGAGGAACAAGAACTTGTAAGTCACATGCAACAGTTCATACAGGTCACATGATACAACTCTATGTATACAACGTTCTACAATTTCACATTGCAGCCTGTGTGAATGAGGGGAAGGATACAGATCTGTTACTTTTTGAGCCTTGAGAAACAGATTATATGTCAAAGATGTACAGCTTTTTTTGTATTTTATACATCTGTTTTGTCTTAGAAGTTTGCTATGGGAAGATTAAGTACAGAAGAATAAGGAGACTAATTCAGCAGTGAGGCAAGCAAAGGTAGTGGCAGGACTTCAGATAGCAAAAGGAATTAAAGAGGGGAACAAGCAATTCTTCAGGTATTTACAAGAGAAGAGAAAAAAGGGGAGAGGGGTAGTTAGACTTAAAGATGGGGGGAAGATCGAGGAAGAAGAACGACAGAAGGCCACCTTTCTGAACAAATATTTCTGTTCAGTGTTCATCAAGGAACACAGTGGCCCAATGTCTGACAGTGGCATTACAGCACATGGTAGGGGTGTCCCACAGATGGAAACACCAATTAGGGAGGTACTCGAGAGTATAAAATAAGACAACTCTCCTGGACCAGATGGAATACATCCAAGGATAGCGAAAGAGTTGTCAGGTGAGTTAATGGACTGCTTGGCGCATCTGTTTAACCATTCGCTTCAGATGGTAATCATGCCAAGGGACTGGAAGAGAGCTCACATGGTGCCTCTACATAATGGTGGAAGCAGGGAGGAAGCCGGTAACTATAGATCGGTTAGCCTCACATCAGTGTTAGGAAAACAAATGGAGGTCCTGATTAAACAAAACATAGTGGAATACTTGAATAAGAATGGCCTTCAGGATGACAGACAACATGGTTTCATGGTGGGCATGTCATGCCAAATGAACCTGATAACATTTTTTTGATTGGGTAACTAGGGAATTGGATAGAGGCCATCCAGTGGACCTCCTCTATTTTGAGTTCAGCAAGCCTTTGATTCTGTGCCACATAACAGCCTGCTGAAGAAGCTAGAGGATTTGGGCATAGCAAACTGCATTTGCTAAGTGGATGGGTAACTGGCTGGGGGGGAAGGAAGCAGAGAGTAGTTGTCAAAGGAGAGAAGTCAGAGGAGGGGGAGGTGACTAGTGAGGTCCCTCAGGGCTTGGACTTAGGACTAGTCCTGTTTAATGTGTTCATCAGTGACATAGGAGTAGGTATCCATGGCAAAATTGCACTTTTTACGGATGACACTAAGATAGGTAGTAGGGTGGACAGCGGGAATTCAGTTGAGAACCTACAGAAAGATCTAAAAAAGTTGGAAAAATGGTCTAGTGTCTGGCAGCTGAAGTTCAATGCCAAGAAGTGTAAAATGATACATCTAGGCAAGAATAACCAGAGGACAGCCTATTGGATTAACGAGGTCAAACTCAGTGCCTCACAAGAGGAAAGGTATCTGGAAGTTACCATATGTGATACCCTAAAACAAGCCAGTCAATGCAACGCAGCATATAGTGGGCCAAGAAAATGTTGGTGTATATAGGAAGAGGATTCGACAGTAGGCATCTGGAGGGGATACTTCCACTGTACAGATCCCTGGTGAGACCCCACCTGAAATACTATGTCCAGTTCTGGAGCACACACCTTAAAAAGGACAGGGAGAGGCTGAAAATCATACAGAGAATGGCAACCAAAATGAAACAGGGGCTCAAGGGCCTACTGTATGAAGGGCATCTTGAGACATTAAACATGCACTCACTGGAGACAAGAAGAGGAAAAAGGGATATGATAGAAACCTTCAAGTACATGAGAGGAATTAATGCAGTGCTCTACTCTAAACTATTCACCAGGGTGTCCAGCTCAAATACAAGGGGATATGGATGGAAACTGAGGGGTGGGAAAATTGAAAGGGATCTTAGGAAACACTGTTTCTCTGAAAGGATAGTAGAGCCATGGAACGGGCTGCCTACAGATGTAATGAACACTAAGACCATATCAGCCATCAAACAAGGTTAGAATTGTGACATGAAAGGAGACCAGAGCGATGTACTCTTTAGATTCATTTATTCTTTTCTAAATATGCATCTGCTTCAGGTCCAAGATGGCTACCAGATCACATGATCAAGTGGTATATGACAGCTTATGTCAGCCAGGGTGTGGAGGCACTGATGTTCTCATGGGAAAGCTAACAGTAAGGCTAGGAAGGAGGTAATAAAGCAGTAACTCAGGAGGGGAGTCCTTCCTGGAGATGTCCCCACATTGGACAAAGGACCCAGGTGCATGTCATAATGTAAGCAAGGAAGGGCTAAAGAATGGACACACACACATATGCACACACACTCAAAGAGGGCTGGTACAGCATAGGACTCTTACTCAAAGGAAATTAGATCCCTCCTGACAGTGAAAAGAAAATAAATTGAAGTGCTAGCAGCCAGCATTTTCTCTTGGACTTGGAACATCTGAAGACCAAGGGCCCTGTCATACAAAGACTAGCTGACTGGTAAGATAGAACAGTTAGGGACAGTGCTTTTCTGTAGCTGGGGCAGATAAATGATTTTAGGTGAGAATAGCTCAGAATTCTGCTGTACACCAACTGTCTGTTCAACTTGTGTTGTTTTCTGCTTCTTAGTAAATGTGCAACCCTTTGTTTTCCTGTAAATACATCCTGTTGTAAATACTTGCAGTGTTTTAGTAAAGAATCATATTTTTTTATAGAATCAATGACTGCTTTTTTTTAATAAGAGGGTATCTCTACTATTTCTGCTGGACTCTGTTTGCAGTCCATCTCTGAAGGGGCACACTATCCTCAGTTATTGTGTTTGACCTTCCTGAACTTGTGCAAAGGAGAAGGTTTCCCTGGGTCCTGTTGGTAAAATCCCAAGGTGGTAGACACATAGAAAGGCCTTTCTGAGGAGGGCATGGGTCACAAACAGTGTAGGAATTCAAGAATGCATGGTACAGACATAAGGCAATTCTTGTAGGGGTAGGAAGAACTAGGCGGTTGGTTGACTAGGATCTGCAGCTTAGCCAGTAGGTAAGGAAATGGGCAGACTAGGTGGGCCAAGCACTCCTTATCTGCCATCAAAGTCTATGTTTCTATGTGGTAGTGAACTTGAAGTCCCTGGTATGGGATTTTTGTAACATTGGTGGCAGTCGTGGGATTAGTGTGGCAACTGGTACCAGTGTAGTGCAGAGCAGTGTAGGGTGTGCTTTCCTGTGAGGCAGGAACTCTGAGAGAGAAAGACAGCATGCTGGTGACAGTGCCAGCAGAAATATAATAACAGTCAAGAAATAGGATTTCAAAAGGTTGCATTGTTTACTACTGTTTTTATTTTTATTTCTAGACCGCTTAGTGCAGCGTAGCTAGAGAATATGAGCTCCTCAGGCTATGTCAAATTTCATGTACAGCAGCTTAGTGAGCTGTGAGCAGAGAGAGGGACTGTTTATGAGGGCATGACATGGAAGCCCTGTTGGCACATGGCCAGCTGCAGGAGTGGCAGATGGACTCAAATGGGCATGGCCCAATACCTGATCAGCAGGCAGTTGCTGAGGATAGTGACCCAGGTAGCGAAATTGAGGTCACAGTGGCTGAGCAAGAGGGCATCTTGTGGCGCAAGCTGGAGGAGCTGTGTAGCCAAACCAACTTCAGCTTGAGATCCTGAAGGCAGAGCTTGTGCTGCAGGACGTTGAACTGCAGAGGGCAAGACTGGAGGCTGAAATGGAGAAAATAAGGCCAGCATGAGATCCTTATGAGAGAGGAAAGAGAAAAGATTCACCAGCATGAGATCCTTATGTAAGAGGAAAGGAAGGAGACTTAGCAGCATGAGATCCTTATGCTCGAGAGAGAACGAGCAGACAGAGAGAAACAATGACAGCACAAGACTGAGATGGAAAAACTGCTCCAGCAAACACTGTAGCAAACCATAAGTAATGGCAAAGGGGGTTCAACCCACAAAGCCACAATTGATTCTAAAATGTTCCTGCAATACCAGGAGGGGTATGATCTGGATTTATTTTTAAAATCATTTGAGAGGGTTTGTGAGCATTTTAAACTAGGCAAGGCTTTTTGGATGATCCACCTGACCCTATTGCTTATTGGCCATGCTTTACATGCATTTACTCGAATGGCCGATAATGATTGCATGAACTATGACAAATTTAAAAGAATGTTATTAAAACATTTTGAACGGACTCCTGAGGCTTATGGACAGAAATTTAGACAATTAAGAAAAGGCCCAGGAGACAGCAATATAGAAGTGCATGTCCAAATGTGTGCTTATTTAGACCATTGGGTAGATGGGGCTAAGGCAAGGACTGTAGAGCAAATGAAAGATTTAATTCTAAGGGAACAGTTTCTTAAAATTGTACCTGATGACCTGCACATTTGGCTGCTTGAACCGGCATGCAACTCCGCAAAGGAGGCAGCAGAAAGTGCTGATTTGTATGTGGCCAGTAGACCACATTCGCAGCATAAAAACTATGAGGGTGGGGCAGCACATGGTTTTAAGGGCTCACAGGGAGGGCAGCCTAAAGGAAACCAGCCTGCACCCAAGCCCACAACAGAACCCATCGGCTCTAAGGGGGACAAGGAGCCGGGGGCAAAAGATTGCTAGATTTGCCAGAAAGTGGGGCATCTATCCTATGACTTCCCTCAAAACAGGAGTAAAGGCAAAAGCTAGAGGGAGGGGGTGACCAAGACAGTACCACTGCAGTAGGTAAACTGCGCACACACTGTAGTGCCAACAAACTCCACCAAACATATGCACCCTATTCTATTTAATGGGACAGTAACACAGGGATTGAGGGACACTGGTGACTCCATCTCCATGGTAAGGTGGGATCTGATCCATGCGGAGCAGATTCTATTAGGGCAATTCTCCAAGATTTGTGGAGTCACGAATGATCCAGTGGTCCAAGTGCCAATGGCTTGGGTCTTTCTGACCTGGGACAGCAGTCATGGGGTACAGGAGGTGGGAGTTGTACCTGATCTCCCTGTGGATGTGATCATGGGGAATGATTTTGACCACAGGGAAGACCCAGTATGTATTACTACCCATAGCCAGGCAAAAGGGCAAGCTTCTGAGGGTGAGGGGGTGGCTAGTGTGAGTGAATGTCTAGCTAGGAGTAGCAGCCCTGAGCCCCAGATGCAAGCAGAGGAGGTTTCCACTGGGGGCAGCTTTCCTCCTGAAGGGGAACTAAAGAAGCTGGGCAGATTCTACCCTCCAAAAACTGAGAGAAATGTAGAAACATTGAAGTTAGATGATAGCAGATAGTGCTGAGGCTTCTCAAGGGAGTAAAAAGTTAGTTAATTGGGAGAATGGGCTGTTGTACAGACAGTGTGCATCACAAAGGGAGCTAGAGGGAGAGGAACTCCAGTAGCTGGTAGCCTCCCAGGACTACCAAAAGCAGCTTCTGGCCATGGCCCATGGCATCCCTTTTTCAGGCCACTTGTGTATTAAGATAGCGGCTTGCCAACAATTTCTTTCAGCCAAGCATTTACACGGATGAGGCAGATTACTGTTGGTCTTGGCCACTCTGCCTGCAGGTTGGAAAGGTCGGGGACAAATCTAAGGCAGCTTTGGTGCCCCTGCCTATTATCAGTGGACCCTTTAAGAGAGCAGCCATGGACACAGTGGGGCCCTTAAGTACCCCAAGAGGCATGGGCAAATGATACATGCTGGTTGTGGTAGATTATGCAACCAGGTACCCTGAGGCAGTGGCAATGTCCTCCATTGAGGCAATAAAGGTGGTCGATGAGCTAATGGGAATCTTTAGCCAAGTGGGCGCTCCCCAGGAGATTTTTTCAGATTAAGGGGCAAATTTCATGTCATCATTAATGACCAGTTTGTGGGAGAAGTGCAGGGTGAAACAGCTTTGTGTTTCACTCTAACATACCGAGACAAATGGTCTGGCTAAGAGGATCAACGGGACCCTTAAAACTGCTCAGAAAATTTTCTGACCAGCACAAAAGGGAGTGGGAAAAATATTTGCCCCACCTCCTGTTTGCATACAGAGAAATCCCACAAGAGTCCACAGGGTTCTCACCCTTCAAGCTCCTGTTTGGTCACAGGGTGAGGGGGCCCCTAGATTTAGTCAGCGCTGAATGGGAAGGTAACCATGCCTCCCAATGGGAGTCTTTTGTGGACTACATCATAAATTTCATGGCCAGGATTAAGGAGCTTATGGGTGCACTGAGGAGCACTTGGCCACTGCACAACAGCAACAGAAAGCCTGGTATGATCTTGGGGCCAGAACCCGGGAGTACAAGGTCAGAGAGTGAGTGATGGCACTTGTCCCAGTGTGACACAATAAACTGCAGGCAGCATGTGAGGGCCCATTCTCCATAATCAGAAAAATGGGTGATGTTAACTACATAGTATCTCTGCCTGACAGAAGGTGAAGGGAGAGGGTATATCATGTGAATATGATGAAGCCCTACTATGATAGGGAGGAAATGATCCTCGCTGTGTGCAGCTTGCCAGAGGAGGGGAACAAGGCTGATTCCCTGGTGGAACTCCTTGGGGAAGCCTGGGAGGGATCCTCAGTGAATAAACTCACCCTCTCAGGGAAGCTGACACCAGCCAAGGCTGAGATGAGGGGGGTGCTGTGAGAATTTGGGGACATGTTCATGGGGAATCTGGGGTACACCACAATGTCTGAAAACCATGTGGACACTGGGGCCCATGTTCTGCTGAGGCAGTCCCCCTACAGGGTATCCAAGGGGGTTAAGAAGATCATGCTGGAGGAACTCAGGGAGATACTGGCCATTGGAGTTATCCAGGAGTCCAGTAGCCCCAGGCTTCACCTGTGGTTCTGATCCCCAAGAAGGGTGGTACCACATGATTTTGTGTCAGCTACTGGAGACTCAACAGCTGGAGTCTGATGCCTACCTCATGCCTAAAATGGATAAGACCTTGGAATGGCTGGGGAAGCCTGGTTCCTGACCATGACAGACCTAACCAAAAGCTACTGGCAGGTGCTGTTAACCCCCACAGCCAGGGAGAGGTCTGCTTTCATTACCCCATATGGCTTATTAGATTTCAGAGTAATGCCATTTGGGATGAAGAATGTGCCCGCAACCTTCCAGAGGATTGTGGATTGCATCCTGGCTGTTGCAGGTGAATACTGTATGCACTGGCTTACATGGAAGACATTGCTATTTACAGCCAGACCTGGCAGGATCACATGTGAGGGAGATGTTCCACAGACTGAAGGCTACAGAGCTGAATGTTAAGGTGGAAAAATGCCAAGTAGGCATGGCTGAAGTGTCCTACCTTGGGCTTCAGGTGGGTAGTGGATGCATCCATCCCAAGTCAGCGAAAGTTGATGCCATCCAGGCCTGGCACACCCCTGCCACAAAGAAATAGGTAAGGGTATTTCTGGGAATGCTGGGTACTACATGAGATTTGTCCCTAACTACAGTGATGTGACCAAGCCCCTGACAGACCTGATGAAATAGAGAATGCCTGAAAAAGTTCTCGGGACAGACGACTGTGAATCTGCCTTCTGATGGTTGAAGGATATATTATGTGACTCTCCCATGCTTGCTAGCCCCATTTATGACTTAAAATTTGCAGTACATGTGGATGCCTTGGACAATGGGCTGTGTGCCATCCTGAACCAGGTTAAACTGAAGGGGGAAGAACACTCCATAGAGTATCTGAGCTAGAAGCTTCTGCCCAGGGAAGAGTCATATGCCACAGTGGAGAAGGAATGTCTGGAGATAGTGTTGGCCCTTCAGAAGTTGCAGCCGTATTTGTATGGGTGGGAGTTCACTGTGGTCACAGATCATAAACCCTTGACATGGCTCCATAGGACTAGTTGGCAAAGCACAAAGTTATTGCACAGGAGTTTGGTATTACAGTCATATAATATGATCCTTCAGCAGCGAAGTGGGGCAAAGAATGCCAGTGCAGATGGACTGTCTAGGCAGGGACAAGTGCATAACATATTACTTTAGGCACTTCCCAGGCCCTACATGAAAGGCAGTGTCTCTTGGGAGTTGCCCAAAAGAGACAAACTTTCATTTCTTTAGGAGCGGGAGAGATGTGATGGAAATAGAGATGCAGCAAAATTTAATTTCACCGGTGAAATTCCGGCGAAAACTGGAATTTTGCCCCACAAAATATTTTGTGAAATTCACACATTTAGTGGAATATTTTGTGGTGGCAAAATGAGAAATTCCACCAGCAAATGCGCGATTTCACCAGCGAGATGCAAAATTTCACCCGCAAATGGAGGAATTTCACCCATCAACACACTGTTGTCTTTGTAGCTCGGACACTGCTTACTCTAGATATGTTTTACTGAACATGTGCAGTAAATGAGAGCTAGTACATATTACTTATATTATCCTGCCACAAGGGTTATTAAATAAAATATATGATTGTTATCATTTCTAAAACATACAAATATTGTGTAGGTATTACTTTCTAGGTGAATATATATCCCATTATTATTATGTAGCAGCTTCTGCCAGTAGAGGCTAACTTTTGTATACTTTATAATTAATTGGTAAGAAAGTATTATTCCTGTGTGTGCTGCAAATCTTCTTACTCCCCGTCTAAGTCAGATAAATCAGGATTTCTCTTTACTTCCCCCTGACTTTACACTTACTGCAAAGTTTTGCAAACTTCATTCTATACAGTGTCGGGTCCGCCTCCTCCCTTTTTAAACTGACTCCATAGTGCCAGTTTTTGAACTGTAATTTAGAGTGAGTGGGGTGAAACAGTGAAGAAACATCATGAACCCGCTCACTCCTGATAGCCACTCCTCCCCATCCATGAGAGGAAATGCACATTAAAATAAAATATCATCTGGCACCACATGGCAGAAGTTACCACTTAAATGTTGCTAACTAGAAAGCCGTGTGTATGGCAGTCGGAAATGGACACGCTCGCTCTCAAAAGTAAGCTGCTGTTTACAACTTCACAAGAAACTCTAACTCAAAGTAACAAAAAATGTAAACTAAAACAAAGAAATCTTTCTGTGTTGGTTGAGACAAATAGTTGTTAGAGAAGAGATGCGCACCAACGCCCTGTACTCACTCCATAACATATACGGTGTACTGGTTGCACCTTAAGAACAAAGCCGAAATAAAAGCAAATTAAAGTAAAAAACAAAAAATCTTTCTGTGTTGAGGAAGAGACAGAGTTGGAAGGAAAGACACATACACCAATGATGTCTACTCACTCCATGATATTATACAGTGTGCAAGTCTGCAGTACAGATGGGACTATTTTCTCTGTTTTGTATACTTGACACTTTTCAGCATACTTTTTTTAAATATTTTTTTTTTTCTTTACTAGGGTTTTTTTTGGAGGGGGGCATTTTATAAGCACAATACAACACAACACTGTGAGGTGTGGGTTATGGCCTGATAAGAGCACTTCTCAGGTGCTAAATGTACTTGGCGCAAGTGCCTCGTGCCTCATAATGCACCTGGGGCATGTTCTTATCAGGCCATAACCCACACCTTGTTATGTCTTATTGCTGGCATCTTATTTCAGGTGAATACTGTGCATGTGCGTGTGCTTTTATTTATTGAGAGGGTGGCTGGAAGGGAGGAATTTTGCCCAAGGGTGGAGAAATTTTGCATTTTGATGGCAAAACTCTGCATTTCGCTGATGGAATTTCACACCTGCAAAATATTTTGCGAAATGCATACATTTTTCAAAAAAATGTTTAATTTCATCCATCTCTAGATGCGAAAGGGGAAAAGAGCAATGTACTCTTTTGATGCATTTATTCTTTTCTGAATATGCATCTGCTTCAGCTCCAAGATGGCTACCAGATCACTTGATCAAGTAGTATATGACAGCTTATGTCAGCCAGGGTGGAGAGACTGATTTTCTTTTGGGAAAGCTAAGAAGAATGCTAGGGAGGAGGCAATAAAGCAATAACCCCAGAGGGGAGTCTTTCCTGGAGATGTTCCCATGTTGGACATAGGACCCAGGTGCATGCCAAAATGATAGCAAGGAGGTGCTGAAGGGTGAAAACACACACACACACACACACACACACACACACACAGGGCTGGGACAGCACAGAACTGTCACTCAGTGGGAATGAGATCCCTCCCCACAGTGAAAAAGAAATAAATTGAAGTGCTAGAAGCCAGCACTTTCTCTTGGATTTGGAACTTCTTAAGACCAGGGGCCCTGTCATACAAAGACTAGCTGACTTGTAAGATAGCACAGTAATGGACAGTGCTTTTCTGTAGCTAAGGCAGGAGAATGATTTTAGGTGAGAATAGCTCAGAATTCTGCTGTACACCAACTGTCAGTTCAACTTGTTATTTTCTGCTTCTTAGTAAATGTGCAACCCTTTCATTTTCCTGTAACTACATCCTGTTGTAAATACTTGGAGTCTTTTAGTAAAGAATCACATTTTTTATAGAATCAGTGACTGTTTGTTTTATTTCAAAGGGTAATTCTACTATTTCTGCTGGACTCTGTTTGCAGTTCATCTCTGAAGGGGCACTCTACCCACAGTTTTGTATTTGACCTTCCTGACCTTGTGCAAAGGAGGAGGTAAAAAAAACAGGTTTCCCTGGGTCTGGCTGGTAAAAACCCACAGTAGTGGTGGTGAACTTGAAGTCCCCAGTATGGGATGTTTGTCACAGGGATAAAAAGTATGTTTGAATTAAATCTGTGGGTAAAAGTATGGGTAAAGTCCTGGGATCTTCAAGGGTCTCGGGAACTCTTGGACAGACTTGATGGACCTTTGTTCTCCTTTTAACATCACCTTTCTTTGTTTCTATGTTTATATCAAGTATTTTGTTATGGTTTACGTCTGATTTTCATTATATATCTGTACTTTCCCTACAGCCTTCTATCTGTATTTTAAATTTTTACTTCTGTGTTCAGATGCTCTGGTTCTATTAATTCCTGTTTAGTTATTGTTTATAAATAAATTTTTCTCTTTACTTTTGCCTTTTCCAAATTCACTTTCTTTCTGTTATTTTTACTTTTCATGCCTTTCTCTTTTAAATAAAAATGAGAAGTGATGGAGAGGAGAGTGGGAGGAGTGGGAGTCAGAGTGAGGAGAGGGAGGACAGAGGGATGATCATGCAGCTGACAGATGGGACAGGCCATCCTATCAGTCTTAAGAAGACACATGCACAGGCACTACCAGCAGCACCAGGTGATGGAAGAAGGACTGGCAAGAAACCTGTAGCAGCAATGGCTTCTTTGTCTGCAGGACTCTCCCTCCTGCCACCTACAACGAAGCAGTAGCACATGCAGTAGCAGTTAGCAATGGCACCTCCAATTATCACCACTGTTCTGCTGCCAGAAGAACCTGCAAGGGATAAACTTACGTAGAATCATAGAAGTTGATGGCAGATAAGGACCGCAAGGCCCATCCAGTCTACCTATTTTTTTCTACCTTGTGAATGTGCCATAGGCCTTTACTCTATCAATGGACTATTTATTCATACTCATCTTTATTGCTCCCTTATGTCTGGCCCATGCCTGTATGAAGCCTTGCACTGTACTCATATCCACTACTTCCTGAGATAGACTGTTCCATGCATCCACCACCCTTTCTGTGAAAAAGAACTTCCTCACATTATCCCTTAATCGGCCTCCCTCTAATCTCATGCTGTGTCCTCGCGTCCTGCTATTTTTCTTATATTGAAACATGTTAGACTCTTTCACCTTGTTAATGCCCTTAACATATTTGAATGTTTCAATCATATCACCTCTCTCCCTCCTTTGCTCTAAGGTATGCATATTGAGCTCTGTTAATCTGTCCTCATATGTTTTCTGTTGCATTCCCTGCACCGTTTTGGTTGCCCTTCTCTGGACTGCCTCCATTTTGTTAATGTCCTTGTGCAGGTGCGGCCTCCAGTACTGCACGCAGTACTCCAGATGGGGCCTGACTAGTGTCTTATAAAGAGGGATTATTACCTCCCTCTTATGACTTGTGATACTCCTGCTAATATACCCCAACATCCCACTAGCCTTACCTACTGTTTTAGTGGTCTGCTTGGATGATTTCAGGTCGTCTGTGATGGCGATGCCCAAGTCTCTTTCTTCCCTTGTGATTGTCAGCAAGTCCCCACCAAACCTAAAGGTGTCTTCAGGGTTTCTCTGCCCTATGTGCATGACCTTGCACTTCTTTGCATTAAACCCCAGTTGCCACTCTTCTGACCATTTTGCCAGTTTATCCAGATCTCTTCTCATTCTGCCCACCCTTCTGGATCATCTAGTGTTTTGCAGATCTTGGTGTCATCTTCAAGTAGACAAACCTTACCCTCCAGTCCATCTGCAATGTCACTGATGAAGATATTGAAGAGAACTGGCCCCAGAACTGATCCCTTAGGTACCCCACTTGTGACTTGCATCTGTTCTGACTGTATACTGTTTACCACCACTCTCTGTGTTCTGTCCGCCAACCAGTTTGCAATCCAGTTGACCAACTTCTGACTCACCCCAAGCCTACCCAGCTTATTAATCAATCTTCTATGTGGAATAGTATTGAAAGCTTTGCTGAAGTCAAGATAGGCAACATCAACTGCACCAACTTGGTCCACCACTCTGGTTACCCAGTCAAAGAAATCTATGAGATTAGTTTGACAGGACTTTCCTGTTGTAAACCCATGCTGTCCAGATCCTGCACTCCTATGGATTTCAGGAGTTGCACTATTCTTTACTTATGGAGTGCCTTCATAATCTTGCCCACTACTGAGGTAAGACTGACTGATTTGCAGTTCCCTGCCTCCTCTCTGCTACCACTCTTGTGGAGTGGGATCACATGAGCCCTTCTCCAGTCTTCCATGACCTCTCCTGTGCTCAGATACTCACTAAACAGTTCTGAAAATGGCTCTACTAGTTCCATCCTTAGCTCCTTTAGTACCCTGGGATGCATGCCATACTGTCCCATTGCTTTCTCCACCCTGAACTTAGCAAGCTTTTGTAGGACCATTTCTTTTGTGAAGGGACTAGTGCCCCCCCCCCGCATCCATGGTACTGAGCTATGGGCCCTGCCCTACATTCTCCTCAGTAAATACTGAGCAGAAGTATCTATTTAGGCTAGATGCTCTTCCTTGGTCCTCCTCCGCACACTCCTCCATTTCCCCTTTGATCTTAGCAATACCATCTCTGGACTTTCTCCTTTCACTAATGTATCTATAGAAAGTCTTGTCTCCTTCTTTTACTGCTCATGCTAGTGTTTCCTAGGTATGGGCCATTGCCTGCCTTACTGCCTTCCTTACTTCCCTTAGGGAAGTTTGGTATGCCTCCCTATCTTCGTCCTGCTGTGTTCCCTTATATTTCCTGAATGCCAACCTTTTGACTCTGACCTTTTCTGCTACCATTTCTAAAAACCAAAGTGGTTTCCTTGTTCTTATGCTCTTGCTTTTCTCCCTACACAGTGGGATGTTGCTTCAAGTATTGCATCCTTAATGCTTTCACACTTTGCCTGTACCCCCCTCACATTTATTTCTTCTTGCCAGGGCTAGATTAACTCTATTGGCCATCTTATCAAAGTCAGCTCCTCTGAAATCCCATCTTTTTGCCTTGGAATGGGATGAGTTAGTTCTAGTGGCCAAATTGAACCATACCATGTGATGGTCATTGACCCCCCAGGTGACTTTCTACCTGGAAATCTGTGATCCTTTCACCATTAGTCAGTACTAGATCTAGGATAGCCCTGTCTCTTGTGGATTGTTGTACCAATTGTTTGAGGCCCTCCCCCTGCAGGGAATCCACAATGTGTTTGTTTTCTGGTGGATGTTCCTTCTGGTATTGACCAATCTGCATCTGGCATGTTAAAGTTTCCCATTATCAAATCCTCCCCTTTAGCTGCCATGTTTTGTATATCTTCTAACAGTAATGTGTCTATGTCCTCCCACTGGTCTGGAGGCCTATAGACAACCCCAGTTCATATGGCTGTCCCATTTCCTGTTTCCAGGGTGACCCACAGTTCTTCTAGCTCCTTATGTGTATTCTGAACTTCTATAGCTTTGATATTTTCATTGACATAAAGGGCTACTCCCCCCTTTAGCACCTCAATCTCTTCTGAACAGTACACAGCCGGGCACTGAAATATCCCAAGTGTGGTTACTGGTGAATCATGTCTTGCTAATGGCTACTATATTCAGTTTAGCCTCTATCATGGTTGCCTACAGGTCTGGGATCTTGTTTCCCAGACTGCAGGCATTTGTGTACATGATTTTTCATTGGCCAGATTTTGGTGCATCACTTATTGGGCAAGAGCCAGCATTTCCCCAGCACATCATGTGGGAAGCAAGACCTTTTTACTTACCTGGTGATGAAAATGAACTACAAACTTGCTAAACTCTTGTTTGATCACTTGCTGAGGGGGGAGGAGTGTTCTTCCCATACGATGTATTGGGTCCTGCACCCCTCTCCCCATTTGCTAGTTTAAATATTCTGCAAAGACATCAAACTTCTGCCCCAATGCACTGACTCCCTCCTTAGTCAGATGCAGCCCATCAAATTTAAAGAACTTTTGCTCCCAAAACTGTTGCCAGTTACCTACAAATTTGTGTCTTTTTTCCTGGCACCAGTCCTTGACCCACATATTTAGCTCCCTTATCTCCCCTTCTCTGATCTTCTGTCCATCTGCCCCCCTATCCCAGACCAGCAGGATCTCAGAAAAGGAGATGCCAGATGAAATGGATGACAGAGTGTCTCCTAGCCTACTCAAGTGTTCCTTGGTCTCCACAACTGAACAGCTGGGAAGTCCGTTAGTCCCTATATGTACCAGAACATTAATGTTTTCTCTTGCTTCCTGCATGATTTTAACAATGTGGTCAGTGTCTCTCCCATGCTGATGTACCTGGGAGACATCTAACCGTTACCCCAGCTGGAGGTAACCCCCTGAATCATGGAGTCTCCTGTGATCAGAAGTCTTTTGGATTTCCTTTTTGCTTTCTTTTAGTTTTGGTCCCTGTTTTGGGCAAGTTTTGTATCACTAACTCCTGTGCAGCAGTATCCTATTTTGCAGAATCCTCTATCCCTTTGTTTGATTTTGGAGATTTTGGCAGATACCTGTTTATAGTTTTTATATGGTTTGTGGAGGTGATACGTTGGAGAACATTTAGTGATGGGGAACTCGATTTGCACCCCCCAACCACCTGCCAACCTCCCAGACCAACTATCCTCTGCAGTCGAGGTGCTTCAGTTGGATGTTGGGGAAATGACAGGTAGTTCTTACAATATATTTCCTCTTGAATATGCAATTTGAGGCATGTAATCTCTGCCCATGCTGCCCGGAGCTGAGCCCTTTAATCTCCAATGGTCCAACATGTAGGACAGCATCCTAAATCCTGTATAACTGCCCTTTTGAAAAGTGTCCCCGCAGTGCCTGCAGTTAATAATATCCATTTCAGTTGAGTTGTTGAGTTTATAACCTGGTCTGAGTAATTAGAAGGAGGAAGGTGAAAGAAAAAGTTGTTTTTTTTTGTATAACTTGTTATAACAAGTTAAATTACTTGTGACCCTGTAAGTGAGATCACTTTGTGGATACCTCTCTGATCCTCCCCTTCCTGTTTTGCTACAGGATATGTCACGACTGTGCTACTTTATACAAGGATTGTAGCATGGAGTGGTTGAGGATGGGGGTGGGTGGCTGGGCCCTTCCCCTGCCTAAAAGGAAGAACCACAGACAAAAGAACCAAGGAGGTAAGGGCAGAAACAATCAACCAACAACAAATGCAGTAGCCCTGAAAGCTTAGCCTAATGATAGATAAAACCGTAAACTCTGTAAGCACCACCTGTAACAATTCCGCAGAAGCTATACCCTGCAAACAACACCTTGCTACAGAGAAAAATAAAGCAATAACAGAAGATAAACCTTGCAAAAAACAATTTGAATCAGAGAAGATTACAGCAGTAATAGGTGAAGAACAAAACATTAACAAACCGGTAGGCACACCCTGTAATAATGCAACAGGAAGCATACTCTGCAACAGAAATTTGAATCAGAGAAGATTACAGCAGTAAAATGTAAGCAAAACACAGCATTAAACCTTGTGAGCACAAAAGAAAATGGTAACATACAGTAAATCTGCCTCACAAAAAGAAGCCTTAATCTTTTTCCTTCAACTGATAATGGTTTTCCTTGCTCTGTCCTTACAAGCAAACCTAGAAGAAAAGAGCTCAGGTGAAGCTAGGTGCCTTTGCCAGTAAACCTAGTCTTCCACCTATCCCATGCATTCTTGCTGTGCCGCCCCTCTGTATGGTACCACAACAACCAATGGCAGATCCCCATGAAAGGAGCCCCCTAGGTTATCCACTTCTGGATCCTCTTCTATGCAGCAGCACATTTCCCTAGTTTGGGAACTGTTTTATGTGAACCCGACCAACAACAATGTTGTGATGTGCAAGCTGTGTGAGATAGTTTGTTGACAGGGTAAATGGGGTAGCCACTTGGGCAGTGCTGTGCAGCACACCCACCTTAGAGTAAGGCACTACTGTGAGTGGAGGAATACAAGAAAGTCACTGAGAGGGGTGGACGTTGTCCCACTCCTGGTGGTCCTTCTGTGCTCCAGTGGGGTGACACTGCAAGTGACAGCATAGTGCACAGTTGCTGAAGGGTGGCACTGATGAGGGAAGTGGGGAAGGGGGCATGATAACAAGCTGGAGGAGGGAGATTAAGGGAAGTACTTCTTCACAGAAAGAGCAGTGGAATCCTGGGACAGTTTTCCAGTGAAGGTGGTGGGGGTGAAAACAGTGGTGGACTTCAAGAATGCATGGGATAGACATATAGAATATTTAGGCAAATGCAAGGGGGTGAATGGGCTGGAGATCAAGTAGGATCTGTGGTGATACTATAGGCAGGGAAAAATGAGCAGACTAGGTGGACCAAAAAGGGTCCTTACCTGCTGCCAGTGCTATGCTATGTTTTACCTGCAGCCAGACTTGGGGGCTGTGGCCAGGGAAAGCACGAGGTCCAGCTAAAGATACTCCTCCTTCAAGTTCTTGGTTAAGAGATGAACTGTTACAACTCCATGTCAAGACAGGGGAACTCAGACACAAATGTGTTTCTATGGAGGCCACACTCCAGATGTTGCTGTCAAACCAGCAGACACTGCCTGATGGAATGGTGGAATTCCATGGTGGGATGCACATATTGTCCCACCCAGTCCATAGTAATGAATACACACCATTTGTCTTATATTCTCATTTCTCCTATTTTTCTCGCATTTAAGAAATGATATATGTACATGTGACATGCTACTGCAATGTGCCAGCCTCCCACCACATCAACAATACCACTAAGTTGTGATTCACTTTAGTGCCCAGAAGTGCACAATATGAAATCTCATTTTTCATTTTTATTCTCAACTCCAGAAATTATGTATACATGCTACATGCTGTTGCTCTGTCATTCAGTCTCCAACCACAGCATGAACACCCATAAGCTGGAACTCACAGTGCCCAGAAATGCACTATTTGAAAATCTAATTTTCCATTTTTTTCTCAAGTCCCAGAAATTATATTTACTTGTTACATGCTGCTGTGCTGTGTCAGTCTATCTCCCACCACAGCAACAGCACCTCAAAGTTGTAATTCTCTTTAGTGCCCAGAAAATCTCAGTTCCCCTTTTTTCTGAAGTCCCTAAAATTATATATACAGTACATGCTACATGCCGCTGTGCTGTCAGTCAGTCTCCCACCAGAGCAACAACATCTCAGAATTGTAATTCACTTTAATGCCCAGTAATGCACAATAGATGAATATCTGATTTCCACATTTTTCTCAACTCCATCAAATTGTATATACATGCCCCCACCCCACCACATGGACAGCACCTCTAACTTGTAGTTCTTACCCCAGGAGTCCTTTAGCATCAGTAACTTTTTTGTATTTAGTTGGCTAGGTGAAACTGCACAGGAGGTGTGCCTTTAAGAGATATTGAAATGAGCGTAGGGCCAAAGCAATCAAAAGACAGGAGGGGATGTGAGCTGAGTGAGAGCTGTTGAATGCTTCAGAATTTTTTCTCTGCTGGACTGAGCAATATTGCCTCTGAGGTGTCTCCCAACTTTCCTTGTTGACAGCCTCCTAGTGCTTATCTGGGTAAAGTTTTCCTCATAAATTATTTCCTTTAGTGTGCCTAGTGAAAGTTTTACTTTTTCATTAGCGCTGTGCAAATTTTTTATTTTTAGCACAACGGTGCTATTTTGACTTTATTTTTACCCCGACTATTTCGTTTAAAACCTAATTTTATTGTGGGTGCTTATTTTCAACAGTTTCCTTCATTTGTGAGGCAAATTCTTGTGTGAACCATCAAATTAGGGACAGTTGCCCTACTTTTTACCTCAGACCTCGTGGGGTTTACCGCAAGGCACCTGCAGTAGATTTCACATTTAAATAGTGCCTGGGGGTTTTATCTCTAGATTGGCAATTATGACAAAACCTTTTTTGTTACATTACTGGACCTTGGTACCATCTGTGTCAGGACTGTCTGTATGGGTCCAGCAGCCACCTGTATGCAGTTGAGTATTACTGGGTTTCTATTAAGATTGGCACTGGTATAGATCCCTGTTTTACAACCAAAATAAAAAAGGTACTAGTAATAGACAGAGTTGGGCAGGACTGGCCAGTGACATTTTCACAGAAACCTGCACTCAGTTCATAGATCCAGAACTGGTTTGCTTTGCATAAATTGGACATAGCAGACAAACCCTTGATTATTATGGCTGAGGATAAATCAAAGGCTTCTGAGAAGGGGCCATTCAAAAGTACCAATACCAAAAGCAGAGGTGCTGAGGAACCCTCCAGAGCCCAGCCAAAAATTAAGCTTCCAAAGATGAAGTTCTTCACAAATTGAAAAATAATAAGGGTGATGAAAAAAGAAAGCTTGATCAAGCCTCTGATGAAGTGGCTAAAAAGAAACTCTGTCAAGACAGATATGCTCCTGTTGCTCCTGGGAAAGCCAATAGCAAGGCAACAGGCAGCTTAAAGCATACAGAAAAAACAGAACACTTACAAACTGCGCAGGTTCTTCCATCAGTGCAAGAAATGGAAAAAGCATGGCAACTGTTTCAGAATCTTCAAAAGATGGGTCTTCAATTTACTCGGGCTGGCAAGCACTCTTCACAGTTCTCTCTTCTGTAGACTGTGAGGGTGATGCAGATGATGATCAATTTTATGATGCCCCTGAGATGGATTTTGATGGCCTTGAGCCCCAGGAGTCCCTGGATCCTCACCCTGGGGATCCCCCGGGTGACCATGAGAATCCTTCCACTATGTTTACATTTATACAAAATATGCTGGATACCCTGGACCTCCCTACACAGGAGCCCAACCAGGATATTGATGAAGATGAAGATTATAGGGAGATGAAGGGTCTTTCATCCTCAAAGACCCTGGTAGTCCCTATCTATAATGCATTTAGCAACAATACCATGAAGATGCTTCAACACCCCACTTCAGAACCAGGGGTTGATAAGAGGCTTGAGAGAAAATATAAATAGTCTAAAAATGGTACAGAGTTCCTGTCTGCATGCCCTAGCCATGAAAGTATAGTGCAGCAGGCAGCTTCTGAGAAAGCTGGAGTCTCCTTGTCGCCCTCTCCCCCCCGACAAGGATTCCAAGAAAACTGACTTTAGAGCAAAGAAAATATTATGCCATAGCTTCCCTGCTTCTCAGGCTTTCTTCATACATGACATTCACAGTGAAATATCAGAAAGCCCTTTGTAAATCTGTCCAGGCTATTGCTTTTCAGAATACCACTGTAATACTCATTTGCCATTGCAATACCACTGTGATACCACTGTGATTACCACTGTACTACCATTAAGGTTTTCACGGTATCACAGTGGTTTGTTTCAATTCCATTGTGATACCATTGTACCCCTGTCCTACCATATCAACAAAAATAATCAAAATTTATACTACCAAAATGTATACTACCATAATACAACCATGGTACTACTGGGTAGTACCATTACACATTTTGTAGCTCACCACTGTGTTGCCATTGTGGTGCCATGGTGTTGCCATTGTGTCACATTTGGTAAGGGATGGATTTTCTCTGTGATCAAAATATGGTATTTGATTACAGAACCACTGACTACATGAAAAAAGTCGATGAGTACAAGGCCTCCTGGCAGAGCCACTCATCCAAGCCTAAACCTGCCACCCCTCAGAGATCCCATCCCAGGGGTGGTAGGGGCAGATGTTTTGTTCCCAGACCTTACAATCCCTATCCCCAATCTGACTTTAGCCAGTACAGGGAGTCTTTCAGAGGCAGGAGCAGAAGGGCCAAAGAAGAGCCACCTCTACCCAGCTATCTGCCTCTCGCTCTAAGTCCTGATGTGAGTGTCCAGATCACCTCCCTGTTTCTGGTTGGAGGCAGACTCTCTCACTATCTTCAGCACTGGTCCCTCATCATGTCAGACAAGTGGGTGCTGAAGATAGTGGAGAAGGGTCTGTCATTACAGTTCAAGCAGCTGCCAGACCTCAAGAGTACTCAGGTGTCAAGACCTCTGTC
Organism: Neoceratodus forsteri; assembly: GCA_016271365.2. Classification (NCBI taxonomy): domain Eukaryota; kingdom Metazoa; phylum Chordata; order Ceratodontiformes; family Ceratodontidae; genus Neoceratodus; species Neoceratodus forsteri. The sequence continues at coordinate 846,809,325 of CM057450.1, read as the reverse complement.
CCCAACACAGATACCGCTCTTGGAAATGGAGGTACAAAACCTTCTGGCTTTACAACCAGTGGAGAGGGTCCCCACCCACGAGAAGGGCAAGGGCCTCTACTCCAGGTATTTTCTGACACAAAAGAAAACTAGGGAGTGACAACCTATCTTAGATCTCAGATATTTAAACAAACATCTGAAAAAAAAAATTCAAAATGGTCTCTCCATCACTGGTCATACAGTCTTTACAGCAAGGAGACTGGCTAGCCTCCATCAACTTAAAGGACATCTACTTCCACATACCCATAAGGAGATCTCACAGGATGTTTTTCAGATTCAAACTTCCTTTGGGTCACTAGCAGTTCACCGCAATGCCCTCTGTTCTGTCCTTGGCCCCAAGAGTCTTTACCAAGGGTCTTGCAGTGGTAGCAGCACATCTCAGGAGACTGGGTGTGGCTCTCTACCCCTCTCTAGATGACTAGATCATAGTAGCAAAGTCTCCTTGCCAGGTCAAGGAATCTTCTTCCCTCACAGAAGGCACTCTGGAGTCTCTGGGTTTTCTGGTAAATCTAAAGAACTCTCACCCAGAACCCACCCAGCTGCTCACCTTCATAGGGGCCCAGCTGGATACTCAGATGTGATATGCTTTCCTCCAGCAGAAAAGAATTCAGAGTTTCCTTTCAATGGCAGATTCTTTCACTCAGGGACAGCCAAGACCAGCCAGACATTTCCTCAAACATCTGGGACATATGGCCTCTATGACTGCAGTAGTCCCTGGGGTCAGGTACAAGATGAGACTCCTGAAAGGCTACCTCAGAGCTCACTGGTCTCAGAGAAGCAACACGTTTTTAAAGTTTATACCTGTGTTGGAGCAGTTCCTCTGAAACTTGCTGTGGTGGAAGAACCCTGCAAATTTGCAGGCAGGGGTTCCCTTTCAAGCCCCTCTTCCCACAAAGGTGTTCACCATAGATGCCTCCTTTTGTGCTGGGGGAGCTCATTTAGACAGTGCCTCAGTAAGGGGCAACTGGACTCCCGAAGAGTCACAGTTGCACATAAATCTTTTGGAACTCAGAGCAGTCTTACTAGCTCTCAAAGCTTTCGCTCCCAGCATAGAAGGGCAGGCAGTTCAAATTTGAACGGACAACACCACTGCAATGTTCTACATAAACAAGCAGAGTGGTACCAGATCAGGAATACTCTGTTTGGAAGCTTTGAAGCTCTGGTCTCTAGCATTCTCCCTGGAAGTCAGCCTCTCAACTATTCACCTCCCAGGCAAACTTAGTACTCTGGTGGATGCCCTAAGCTGCATCAGTCAAGGTCAGAGTGAATGGACACTGAACAAGCAAGTACTAGCCACAGTGTTCAGGTGGTGGGGCACACCAGATGTAGATCTGTTTGCCTTTCCTCTCAATTGTCAGCTTCCTCAGTACAGTTGCAGGCCCCCAGTTTCGGGAACACTTCCTCTGGATGCCCTGATCCTGGACTGGTCAGGGAGGTTCCTATACGCATTTCCTCCCTTTCCCTTGATATTCATGGTTTTGCTGAAACTCAGACAGCAGCCTGCATCAATGATCCTAGTGGCTCCGGACTGGCCCAGGCAAGCCTGGTACCCTTTCCTTCTCTCAATGTCCTGCAACAGGCCCATTCGCCTGCCTCCAACTCGCTCCCTACTGATCCTTCCTTAGACAGGACTGCGGTACCCAGACATACACTATCTTCACCTCAAGGCCTGGTTCTTGAGGAACCTGTTCCACCTTGGAGCCTGAACCTTTGCATAGATGGGCTCATGAATCCACCTTTTGAGTCTATGTCCTCAGCCCATATCAAGTTTGTAACTTGGAAGACCGTCTTCCTGGTAGCCATTATGTCTGCCAGGAGGATTTCAGAGCTACAGGCCCTGTGCATTGAGCCGAATTACATCATCCCTCACAACGATAAAGTTGAGCTCAGGACAAATAGGAAATTTCTGCCAAAGGTGGTTTCAGAGTTTCACTTGAACCAATCCGTTACTCTGCCTGTCTTCTTTACTGAGCCATCCACTCCAGGCGAGCAAAAGTTCCACAGATTGGATGTCAAAAGAGCCATCTTTCACTACCTAGAGCATACTAGAAAGTCCAGAGGCTTTTCCACTCAGTTGTTCCTCACCTACGGGGATGTAGACTGAGGAAGACGAGCTACCAAGAGAACTACTAGTCATTGGTTGGTCTCTTGTATTAGATTCTGCTATCAGAAAGCTGGTCAACAACCTCCAGTGGGGCTCAGGGCCCATTCCACCAGGGGCACTGCAGCCTCACTTGCAGCAGCAAGGGACATTCCCCTACTGGATGTCTGAAAAGCAGCTACCTAGAAATCTGTACACATCTTTGTGAAACACTACTGTTTAGATGTGGAGACCAGATCTGATGCCAAATTTGGCTGGGCAGTTCTGCAGAGCCTCTTTCTTAAGTAGGTTCTCTGCCCGCCTCCCACTTGGTACAGCTGGGTAGTCTGCAAAAAAGTTACTGAAGCTAAAGGACTCCTGGGGTAAGAAGAAAAAAATGACCACAGTAATCTCCTTTCTTCCAAGGGGTCCTTTAGCACCAGTAAGCTCTCACCCTTCCTCCCCGGTTCACCTGTTAGAGAAGGGCTCTTATGTCACCCTTTACCAAATTTGGGGTTTCTTATTGATGAGTTTTTAGCATGTTGCTGTTGTTTCTATTTCTACTTCTGTGGACATTTGCATGTTTTTTGCATCCTGTTGATTCTTTTTTGGGGCATTTGCCCTCATTTTTCCTCTAAAAAATTCTGAAGCATTCAACAGCTATCACTCAGCTCACACACCCTCCTGTCTTTTGATTGGCTTGGCCCTACGCTCATTTAAATATCTCTTAAAGGCACACCTTCAGGGCAGTTGCACCTAGCCAGCTAAGTGTGAAAAAGTTACTGATGCTAAAGAACCCCTTGGAAAAAAGAAGATTAGTGTGGTGAGTAATTTTTTCTTCATGTGAGTGTCCAAAAATGCACAATATATGAAAATCTCACTTCCCATTTTTTCTCAAGTCCCAGAAATTGTATATACATGGTACAAGCCATTGTGCTGTGTCAGTCAGTCTCCCACCACAGCATGAGCACCTTTACATTGCAATTCACATTAGTGCCCCAAACTGCACAATATATGAAAATCTGATTTCACATTTTTTCACAAGTCCCAGACATTATATACACATACTACATGGCTCTGTGCTGTGTCAGTCAGACTCCAACTACAGCAACTGCACCTATAAGTTACAATGCACTTTAGTGTGCAGAACTGCACAATACATGAAAATCTGATTTCTCATTTTTCTCAAGTCCCAGAAGTTTTATGTGCTTGCTACATGCTGCTGCACTTTATCAGTCTATATGGGAAAATGGGATATACACCTTGGTATGAGATGCAGGGGGGCCTTGTCTCTTTTGGATATAGCTGAGACCTTCTGGCAACTGGCATAAGACTGGCAGTAGGTGACCATCTCTTTATAAATATTACGCCAATGAAACCATTTCAATAACCTACTGATAGTACTCTTTTGGCCCATGTGATCTGCCAGCGTAGCATCATGTACCAGTTCCAACAATTTTTTTTCCAAAAAGCATTGGGACCACCAGTTGGATACAGACTTCCTAGGTTTTGGTATTGATGTACCTTCTGTATAACAACCCATTATGCAAAAATAATTCAGTATGTTTTCCATTTTGGATTCTACCACTTGAGGGAGCAGGATAACAAGTGTATCATCTTTCTTTTGACAATCAATAAATTCACTATTGCCCTACAAAGTCATCCCCCTCCCAGTCCATATCTTTCATCCTGCAAGCTGCTTTCTGCTTCCTCACTTGACCTCTAATTTTCTTAAGTCTGCATCTTTCATTATATAGCTCAAGGTCTGAGAAAGGGAAAATGTCACATAGTCTCTGTTCAGATGATTTCTTTCTCACTTCTTTCTTTTTCTAGGCCCTGATTGTAACTGCAGACATATTATGAAAGGGAATCCCACAAAAGTCTCTTACCAAGTCAATGAAACAAGATAAATCATTTTGTAAGAGTACATGGACTCATAGTGCTGGGACTGTCCCTGTTTCCACTTATCAATTCTTCCTCTTTACAGTGATTGGTATGGAAACTGTAGGGCAAGGTTCAGTATCAACATGCACATGCCACTTTTGTTCCTGTACCCTGTCTATCCATGACATTTTTGGACACTGCATCAGGGTGTATCAACGTATGTCTACTACCTTAATCTAGTAGGCCTCTCACATTCTTATAACCAACATTACATCAGTTGAAAACTGACCCCAGTTCAATAATGCCAGAGTGACAGGTGAGTGTTTCTTGCTGGGACACTTCTATTTTATGTGTCCCATCTCACCACATTGATGACGTACAACGTCAGAAGGAGAAGTGCAATATCATGCTCCTGATCTTGGACTATTTGTTTTGTTTATTTGTTTATCAAGTCTAGGATTACAAATACCTTTGAGCCTTGGCTCTTTTACAAAGGTTCCACGTCAGAGAAATACAAATTATGGGGAACATCAAGACAGACATTACAACATTGTGGACATTGCAAACAGAGTACAGATTAATACAGTTCAAGGGTAGCATTGTAACAAGGCAGCCAGCGGCATTTGTCAGAGAAAATAGACAACAGATAAGAAGTGCCAGAATCATAGGGAGAGGAAAGAGGGGGAGGGGGGAGAAGGAATGTAGGAAGGGTGGGGAGAGGGTGAAAAGTGCAGCATTGGATATACCAAGATGTGAGGGTAGAATCCAGTGAGGAGGGGGAGGAGGCGACAACTAGAGCAGAAAGGGCAGTTGAGAAACAAGGTTAAGTTGGGCAGTCACAGGAGCTGTTGGTAGTGAGATAGTCCTGGAGCCTAGTTTTAAACATACCAATTGTTGAGGCAGAGGAGATGGTTGGGCTGAGGCCATTGAACCAGAGTGGCGCTCGATAAGCAAAAGAGCATTGTCCCTGTGAAGTGTGACAGTGGGGAACTTTCAGTAGCTGTAGCGTGGATCTCCTAAGGCACCATTTGTTAATTCGGTGTTGTAACAGAGTTGAGACCCCAGAAGGTACAAGGCCAAAGTAGATTTTTTTCACCATGGATCAGGTGAGAAACTTTATGCGGTTTGATAGTTGGAGCCAGCCGGTCTGAGTGTATAGGTCACATGTGTGGGTGAGACGGTGAGCACCAGTGATGAGCCGACATGCTTTGTTTAAGGCAGTTGAGAGGCTTCTAAGGGTTGTGGTTGTGGCTGAGCCATAAATGATGAGACCATAGTCTATTACAGAGATCACAGAGTGCAGGACTGCAACCTTCAAAGCTTCTGGCGTGAGGTGTGGTCTGTGTTTGTAGAGGAGACCAAGCCGAGTATTAGCAGCTCTAGCTACATTATCTACATGAAGTCCATAGGAGAGATTAGGGTCAAGCTGTATCCCTAAGTATTTGAAGGACCCCACCTGATCTAGAGTGCTCCCCAGGGTGGTGGAGATAGCCAAGTGGTGTAGCTTGTGTGGGTTATGAGAGCTGCAGAAGAGCATAGATTTGGTTTTCTTGTCATTGAGGACCAGTTTATGATTAAGAAACCATGCCTCTACAGAACTGAAACCAAGTTGAAGGTTGTGTTGAAAAGTTGCAGGATCTTTGTGAGTGGAGAATACAACAGCATCATCGGCATACAGTATGATCTGCTCAGAGCAGTGGTAAGGGAGGGGAGTTTAAGAAAAGGCTAAAAAGGAGGTGGCCCAGTATGGATCCCTGTGGGACACCCGAGCGAACAGGCAGGGTGTTAGAAAGAGCGTCTGCAATTTTTACTCTATTTGACCAGTTTTCTAAGTAGCTTTTAAACCAGAGAGAAGAGTCAGGTGATAGCCCAGCATTCAGTAGTTGGTGTATTAGTAGTCCATGGTGTACTGTATCGAAGGCCTTGGGGAGAGGTCGACGAAAACGGCCCCTGTGAGAAGGCCATTGTCAAGGGATTTGTGCAAAGCTCCAGTGAACTCAAGAAGGGCTGTGGTGGTGCTGTGACCTTTCTGGAAGCTGTGTTTTTCTGGACAAGGTATATTGTATTTATCCAAGTGGTCGGTAAGTTGATCAGCCACGATGTGCTCAAGTGCCTTAGAGAGTGGGGGCAGTATGGAGATAGGGCGATAATTTGAGTGATTCGTCTTGTCCCCACTTTTATGGACGGGTGTCACGGTGGCTGTTTTCCATAGGTCCAGGAATATTCCGCAGCTGACAGAGAGGTTTAGGACTTTTGTTAATGGATGAATTACCTCATCGAGGGTGAGCAACAGAAGCTTAAGGTCCAGGGTGTCGCTACTAGATCTAGATTTAGAGATAGCTGCAGTAATATAGCGCGGCGAGATTCATTCAGCCTTACCTCCCTGAAGTAGAAGAGGAGATGGTTAGACTGAGGGGCTGAGGTATTTGGGGAGTAGGCCCTGTTTTCGAAAAAGTCATGCGGTAGAACAGCACTAAGGTCTGAAAAAGCTGTGTTAAAAATGTTTGCGATCACCTTGGGGTCAAGGGTTGAGGATCCATCAACCATTAACATGGCTGGAGAGGTTTTTGGCTGCTTCCCTTTGACATCCTTGATATTGTCCCAGAAAGCACGACCATTTCCTCATGTATTGGTGAGAGCATCTTTGTAATAGGTGGATTTCATTAGCCATATGGCTTTTGTGCAGGCATTTTGTGCTTGTTTGTAATTTTGGATGTCCAGTTGTTTGCCAGTGGCCCTGGCAAATGCCCAGAGGTGATCCCTTACTTTCAGCTGTGAGAGAAAAGCCGTGGTGACCCATGGATTAGAGAGAGATTTTGTTTTGTGCCTTTTAGCAGGGGCAAAGAGGTCGCAGGCTTTGTTGAAAATTGAGATGAAGTGATCAAGAGCCAAGTTAACATCTGTTGCTTCATAGATGGGTAGCCAGTCTTGTAGAAGCAGGTGTTGTTTGAGATGTGGAAGTTTTCCACGAGGAAGGACTCTGCTAGCAATAATTTTGGGAGGCAGCTTAAGGAATTTGTTAGACCATGCACACATGACTGGGGAGTGGTCACTGAGAGAGTCTGGGAGAATGGTCGTACGAGAAATCCTTGCGGGGTGAGTGGTGAGGACCCAATCCAAGAGGGTACTGGTGCCAGTCTTGTAGTTAATCCTAGTAGGGGAGTTTACCATTTGTGTAAGGTTAGCAGCTGAGATGGAGTCTTTATAGGCACTGGCGCTCGATGCTAACCAGTTTATGTTGAAATCCCCTAGTAGAATAAGTTCAGCTTTGGAGGATGAGAGTTGATAAAGTTTAGACATCGCTGAATCCATGCTTAGGGTCCCTGGGTGGGATGTATATGGAGACAATAGTCAGGGCTTCATGGTTGGGACCTAGGACGATTTTTATTGGCAGAATCTGGGACAAGGCAGAAAGTGATGGAGTTGCTACAGGGTGCCAAGACAGGGAGTCTTTGATATAGATTGTGCAACCACCGCTTTTTTTGGATATCCTGTCCAGCCTGTGGATATTGTAGCCCTGTATTATTACTGCTGAGTCAGGAACTTTAGGTGTCAACCAAGTTTCCACCACTGCAAGGATGTCAGGGTTGTGTTGGCATATGAAGGCTTGGAGTGCATCCAGCTTTGGTAGTAGGCTGCAAATATTAATGGTTGCAAGGATAAGGGCACCTGGAGTTTGTGTGTGGCCTGAGCTTCTAGGGCCAGGATTGGGATGGACGGTGCCTGAGATGAGAAGGAGGAGGAGTAGGAGTTTTAAGGAGCAGAGTCGCAGCTCTTTGAGAGATAGTTTTGATCATTGTTTCCGGGAGTAGAAGTTGCAAGGTTCCAGGCGGTATCCCATATGGACTGCAAGGTGGTACAGTGTACAAGAGACATGGCCACACTTGTTGAGAGTAGTGGTCGGGTTAAGTAACCAGGAAAATCCAAACGGTGCACCAAGCACAAGTCTCAAGTGGAAGTGGAGAGTTCCCTTGGAGTAGCAGTGGAAACCAGAGTAGAGGGTGGTGGGGTGGGGGTGGGGGTGGGGGTGGCTAGGACCAGGGAGAGAAAAGAAGAAGGGCAGGGCAAGGAGGAGGAGGAGAGGTGAGAGAAAGGCAGAGAGAACCCACATGGCTTACATACTAGATAGAGAAAGAGATAGAGATATAGCCCTCTAGTGGTGAGAGGATATAATCTGCTAATGGAAAAGTCAAAAAAAAAAAAAGCTAAAAATTCACTTCTAGTATCAACTCAGAACTTAAAATGACTGTAAGGATTAAACAAATTATTAAACCCTAGCACATAAATTCAACTAGAGACACAGAGGGAGATGCAGTAGTCAGAGATGTGTTCAGCAGGAGATAGTGTGGGCCACTTGGAAATCAGCTTCCACTGGTACGAAATCCAAAAGTCAGGGCTAGTACCTTGCAGTACAGAAGATTTCTGAAAAACTGTTTAGGTTCCAGAAATTGAGGGGTCTGTGGCCTGGTCAAGGCACTCTGGATCCCTTGCAGTACAGAGGATTTCTGGAAAACTGTTTAGGTTCCAGAAATTGATTTATTAAATTGGGAGGATCTTCCTGGTTTGGAGAAATCATGACTGTGCCTCTAGTCCTTCCTTGTGATGGTCTTTCTCACTATGAGATAATCTTCTGCCAGGGCAATTGCACTGTCTCCATTTTCTGGGTGGTGATCCCTCATCAAGACTTGAGCATCCTCAGGAAGGATTTGCAGAACTTGTTCCATCACCAGTTCTGCAATAATTTTCTGAACAATCTTTCATTCTAGCTGCAACCATTTGCAGGACATACCCTTAATCTTTGCAAAAACTTCCAGGAGGAGATTCTTCAGTCCAGTATTTCATTGTCCTAAACCTTTGTTGACAGGTCTCACAGTAATGTCATATCTGGTTAATATGGCCTGTTAACCATATCATTGTTCATCATCTGTGAAGCTTCAATGTTGCTATAGGCTGCCTGTGCTTGTCCTGTTAAATAGGATCCATGTCCGATCAATCACCTATTGGAATTGTGACCATTCACATGCTTCTGCTACCCTTCCTTTTTTTCTGTATAGCTTTTTTACTGTCAAGGCTTGGGGAAGGTAAACTGTGGTCCTCTTACAGAGGAACTAAATCTGCCCTGATCTCTTAGAGTTTCATTGAGCCTTCCCAGGTGCCCCTTTTTCTGTTTTCTCCCCCTCATTATCCCAGGACAACAGAACACAGTCATGCGTTTGCATGGAGGTGCAACCTTCTTCTCACCTGGCTTTATGCCTGGCTCCACTTTTTCAGCTTCGTGCTGCCACCTAGCCTTCACCTTATGGGGGAGGCCACGTCCCTCCCTGGGAAAGGAGTGCTCTCTTGCTATAGCTCAATTCATCTCCTCAACCCCCCCCCCAGCCAATCCCCAAGTGATACAGGCTCATTCCTGAACCCGGGTCACCGGCATGGGACGAGCTAAGGCATCCAGCATCTCAGCCCTCTATGCCACTGAGTTGGCTATCAGCTACCCTTTGAAATGTCATTATACATGCCTCAGTATAATCCTCATCAACACCTGGAGCAATGGGATTGGCTAGCTAATAAAGGCAGTGTCCCCTGTCTCTGTGTTTGTGGCATAATGAAAAGGCCTCAAGATTAAAATCAACCCATCCATAAACCTCCACTGATCTGTTATTAGCAATGTGGAAGCTCTTGACCTGTCACAGCTTGTATAAAGCAGCATATACTCTGCTAATGCCTTATACTGTTCATACATCAGCTCCAACATATACAGGGTCAGATTCCACCTCATGCAACCTCCTACTTTAATCGGTGCTGAGGCAGGCCATTTTTTTAATTGCAGTGCATGCCATTGGTCACTAGCCTTTCTAGGCCACACAAAATGAACACAAATTCTATGGCACAGGGTGAGCACTTCTTTAATGTCACTTTGTGATGAAATCTCTTGCACAACCAGCTTTAGATTGTGTGCAAAGCAGGGCACCCTTAAAAATCACTAATAGCCTTAACAACATTTGTATCATTGTCTCTGACTATGCAGCCTACCTTTAAGGACAGTAGGCAGTGTCATTCATGGAAAGGGCACCTGCCCCTTTTACACTAGATCCACCTGTGCCAACATGAGGTCCTTTTTTTGCCATGGCTTACTCAGTCCTGACAAAATTGGCATATTGCCACAGTGTCATCTTCTGGATCAGTAATAAAAAAGTCCAACTTGAGGGATTTTGAAGGACTCACAAATTTATGTGGAGCACCAGTTGTGGTGGCCACCACACCTGCACTTATTTCTCTTCTGGGATATGTGTCATCATATATTACCTTTTGTGGCAGAGGTTGCCTGCCGTTCAGTTTGAGAAATTCATACACTTTGTTATCATCAGTTTTTTTTCTTTTCAAGCTCCCAGGAAGGATTGATGAGCATCACCCTCACCTTCACACTCCATCTCCTAATCCTCCTTTCCAAGATCCTCCTCCTCTTCCACAATTTCCTGAGATGGCAGTGGTACACACATCTGTGGCACTGCATCATCATCAGACTCAGGACCAGTATAACTAACCACTGGGGACTCTTTTTAATATTTTTCAACACCACTGTATTTACTGACTGGTGTTAATGGGGTTGAGGAAATTTCAGATAATAATTGTCGTTGGCTGCCACCTCCCTCAACTAAGACAGCAGTTAAGTCAAATGCTGTAAGCATTTTACCAGCACCATCACACATTGCAGATACACTACTACCTCCTGAAGCCATATCATGCCCTTGTCCACCTCCACCGGTAAGGCAAGGCAAGGTAAATTTTACTTTTATGGTACCCAATCCTGGAGGCTCTGGGCACCCAACAAAGAATTACAGATAAAACAATTAATTAAAATTCAATAAATAGCAGTTAAATAAAATTAGAATTCAAACAGTAAAATTCTGTAATAGTATTGATTACTCTATATAGGCCAGACTAAAAAGGTGTGCCTTTAACTTCTGCTTGAAGGCTGGAAACATCTTCCACAGGGTCAGCCCAGAGACACTGAAAGCTTGATCACCAGTTGTCTTGAGGCGAACTCTGGGAACATCCAGGAGGCCCCTCAAAGAGGAGCGGAGGGAGTGAGAAGAGGTCGATGGTGTCAGGAGCTCTGACAGGTAGCCAGGACCCAGCCCATATAAGGCCTTATAGGTGAGCAAGCCCACCTTGAAAAGGACCCTCCACCTGACTGGCAGCCAGTGCACAGCATGCAGGACTAGGATCACATGACAGGGCTTAGACAGACCCATCAACAACCGGGCCACTGCATTCTGCACCAGCTGCAGCCTGTGGATGGTCCGTCCAATGACCCCAAAGTAAAGAACATTACAGTAGTCAAGCCTAGAGGTAACAAAGGCATGTACCCGAGTCAGCAGATCCTCAGGTGGAATGATGGGCTTGATCCTGGCGATGTTCCGCAAGTGGTAAAAATCACTCTTAACCACAGATGACACCTGATCTTCAAAGGTAAGCCTGCTATCCAAGATCACACCTAGATTTCGCACCCTCGGGGAAGCAACCAACAGAGAAGACCCCAGGAAAAGACCAGTGTCCGCTCCAGGTTGCAACCCATCGTGCCTGCGACCTGGCTCGATCACTAGCACCTCTGTCTAATCCGGGTTTAGTCTCAGCCAGCTGGAAGCTATCCAGTCATTGATTTTAGCCAGACAGGTGTTAAGCATGCTGACAGTATCAGATGTTCCGGGTGAAAATGACAAAAACAGCTGGGTGTCATCTACATAGCAGTGAAACGCCACACTGTATTGTTGAATGATCTCACCCAGGGGCAGCATGTACACCACGAACAGCATTGGCAACAAGATTGAGCCCTGCAGAACTCCACAAGATAGGGGCATTGGGGAGGAGAAGAAATTCCCCATCACCACCTGCTGCACCCTATCAGAGAGGTAGGACTCAAACCATCTGATGACAACCTCGGTGAGTCCACAAAACTCAGAGCCAATCAGGAAGCATGATGTGGTCCATGGTGTCAAATGCTGATGAGAGATCGAGGAGTACAAGAACTCACCTGTCTCCTCTATCTCTGGCCCTGAGCAGATCATTATACACTCTAACTAGAACTATTTCTGTACTGTGTCTTGCCCAAAAACCCGACTGAAATGACTCATAGATGTCAAAGCATATGAAGCAATCCTTGAGCTGTTGTGCCACTAATTTCTCCACAACCTCGCTAAAAAAAGGCAAGTTGGAAATTGGACGGTAATTCACCAGGACGTCTTTGTTGAGGGAAGACTTCTTAAGGAGGGGTCTCACCAGTGCTTCTTTCAAAGCCCCTGGGAATACCACCTCCAACATCGAGCACCTGGCAATCCTGGCGAACACCGGGCCCACAGCCTCAGTGCATCCCATTAAGAAATATGTCGGGGCTGGGTCCAGGCAACAGAATGTGTGCTTCAGCTCTAAGATTACCTCAGTCACCTCAGACACCTCCACCAGCCTAAACTCCTCTCAGACAGGCAGAGTGCCTCTGCTCCTACTAGTCTGACCACTGTGAGGCACAAACCTCCTTAACAGAATTCCCGACTGGATAGACCACACTCTGTCAGAGGAGAACAGAGCAAACTCTTCACACGAGGTGGATGAAAAGGTCTTCTTCAGCTGTAGACAGGCAAGATGGAGAAAGCCTATCCACAGTCTGAAAAACTGAGAAGGTCTGTTCCTCCCTGCCACAATCTCCCTGGACAGGAATTCTGCCTTCTTACAGGAGATTGCTTCTTGGTACTCACCACGTGAGCACGCAGAACCAGTCTGTTGGACTCCAGCCAGGTCTTCTGTCAGTTACGCTCCAACTTCCGACCCTTAATCTTCATTGCCTTGAGATCCCCATCAAACCAGGGAGAGCTCAAGTGAGAGGATCTGTGTTATATATGGACCAGTGTGATGGCATCTAGTGCCTCGGCCATCACCCTATTCTAAGTGGCCACCACCTCACTGGTGCCAATCGCACAAACCACCTCAACTCTAGATAGGTCAGCCAGTGCCAGAAGTTCTTCTGGGTAAAAGCCCCTTAAAGAGTGGTAGTTGACCATCTCCACAGGGGAAGAACCATTGGGGGGACCCCAAACGTGAACCCCATGGGGCATGATTGGTCCAAGAGACCCGATCAATCTTGAGGTTATCAACTCCAAGACCCAGATGGAGAACCAGATTGAGTGTGTGGCCATGCCAAAGGGTCACAGAAGCAACTGATTGTGCCAGGCCCAGTGAGGACATCAACTGGAGGAGGTCATAACCAAATTGCGAGGATTCGTAGTCAACTCAAGTGTTGAAGTCCTCCAGGATTAAACACCTGGGGGACTCCATTACCTGGTTGATGACGAAGTCTGCTACCTCCTGCAGGAATTCTCCTCCCAACCTCAGAGGGTGGTAAATGAGGAGAATCCTGGAAGCTGCACTTGGACCCCCACATATGGCGATGCCCTCAAAAGACCTGGTATTACCAACTGGATGTACTGAGAAGCCCATGTTGGCTCTAAATATGATGGCCACTCCCCCCCCCCATGATCCTTGCTTGGGCAGTGCTCCATGGTGTGCTCAGCAGGAATGGCGGCCTCCAAAACAGAACCAGCATTGTCACCCAATCAGGTCTCTGTAATGCAAGCCAGGTCGACAGATGAAATCAAGTCCACAAAAATAGCATTCTTATCCTTATCAACCTGGCATTGTACAGCACCACCCAAAGAGGACTAGAGGAGGCAGACGGCCCTCTGGCTCCCTGCTAACTCGGCCTGGTGGGACCCCTGGTTACAGGTATCAAACATGTCTGGCATTGCCCACAGCCATGTTTAAACCCAGGGAGTCTGCTGGGCCTTACAACCTCAATGCCCCTCACCACCCCCTCCTCAGCTGCCCCCTGCAAACAGTGACCCACCCACCTCCTCATAATTCTGATCTCCCTACAGTGTCTTGCAGAAGTAGATGAAACTGGGAGGTTGGTGAAGGGGCAGAGGTCATGAAGCACAGAGGCAGCATAGGTGAATCGTGCAAGGCCAATACCCAAACACATTCCAGCCTACTGTACTAACCCAAAACTAGAATAACCCAATAAGACAAATTATAACTAATAAATAAAACCTTAATTATATTAAATAAAAACTAACCTAGATATCCAGACTACCCACTCATTCTAACTACACAAATTCCAAATAACACATCCACACACCCCAATCCTATACTCCTTAAGTTACCCCCTCCCCACACCCAAAATTCCAACAAGTCAAATAACAATTAGTCACTGCTGTTGTCTTCCCTGGCATTTCCCCCTGTCTACCCTTTCTTTTCAAGCTACCACTTATTCTAACATGATAATGTGTAGAAGTTCTAGTGGCTTGAAAAATAGTAACAATACTGCACATAGTAACATTTTTATGATCAAATTAATAAAATAAAAATGACAAGAAAGGGTTAAAGTTTTTATTTATTTATTAGCTTTTGGTGACTGGGTAAGTGCACTAGGCAATATCCCTGCCTATTTTCAAGCATGACCCGGGAGAGTACAGGATACAGTCAAACAAAACAAAACTCAGGTAGAATACAAACAGTCCTTGAAAACAATAAACATCCACACAGGGATGGTCAGGTAATGAAACATGCAACAGTAAACCACCCTCACAGGGAATGAAATCGATGGGCAAAGACAGGCCAGGCAGTACACACGTAGTTCTGAGAACAATGTTCTCAGCAGGAAAAAGCAGGAATAGGAGTCAAACGAGGTTAGGTACAGTCACAAGTATCAAGTGCATAAAGGTAGGAGAAAAGTGCAGTCTTGAAGGAGGAATGACATAAGGTGCAATTCAAAGTGGGAGGAAGAGAGTTGGAGAATTTAGGGGCAAAGTGAGAGAAAGTTTGCTCCCCCATTTTTGTTGAGCAGTGCGGAACTGATAACAATGGAGAGTTAGAAGATCTCAGTGGGCGTGAGTGAACCACAGGGGTAAGCATGGTCCCAAGACAGGCAGGGTGGGGTTTTCTAGTAACAGAGTCAATAAAACAACCCAGGGAGTAGAAATGAAGGGACTTAGGAGGTAGCCAATGTAGGGTGGAGTAGAGGATGCAATGGTGAGTAAGGTGAGGGGCCAGTAGGGCAAACCTGCAGATGTTGTTGTATATGATGTCCCATTTATAAAGAATACCAGCATTAGAATGGGAAAGGACAGGGAGGGCATACTGTAGCCTAGGGAGCAAGACACCTCTAGCCACAGAGATCCTGGTGGGGGGGTTAGGGAGTGATGCATATGGTAGGCTGCTCCAATCTTAGTGCTAATGGATATGCATACCTCATTTATGTGGGAGGAGAAATCCAGTACAGGATCCAACATCACTCCAAGGTATTTGAAGGAGTCTGTGAACAAAACTGCTCCCCCATCATAGCAAAGCACATGGAGCTTGGTGGACTCGACCTGAACATTTCTAGAGGACATGAAAAGCACGGCCTAAGTCTTTGGTAGGTTGAGGATTAGGAAGTTTGAGGAGAGCCAGGATTGAATCAGTTGGAACCCAGATGATAGATGAAGATTAATGTTGGAGACAGACTGGGAGGCAGAGTAGAGCACTAAGTCATCTGCATACATGATGGAGCTATAGTGGGGAGAGGAAGCAGGAATATCATTAACAAAAATGGAGAAGAGTGGAAGTCCTAGAATGGACCTTTGTGCAACACCACAGGAGATAGGAGCTGGGGCAGAAAGAACCTTGCAGAAGGAGATGGATTGGGTTCGGTTATCAAGGTAGATACTGATCCAGGCTAAGATGGGTCCAGAGGCACCAAGTGAGAGCAGCTTATTCAAGAGCAGGGCATGGTTAACCAAATCAAAAGCTTTGGTGAGGTCAATGAACACAGTACCAGTAAGAAGGCCTTCATCCATGTTGGACTTGACATCACTGGTGAATAGGGTGATAGCAGTAGAGGTGCTATGACCAGTCCTGAAACCATGTTGAACAGGGGTCTGAAGTTTGAAATTGAATAAATGAGCAGAGATCTGGTGGTGAATATGTTTCTCTAAGATCTTGCTGATGGTAGGCAGTAATGCAATGGGACGATAGACAGGATTTTAGGGTTGCCTTTCTTGAAAACCGGAATAATCCTGGCAGAATTCCAGGTTGAGGGCACCATAGAGGTACTGATAGGTTAAAAAGGGGTATTGCTAGGAGAGGGGCAGCAAGTCTAAGGATCCTCGATTCAAGACCATCAGGCCCCACGCTCCCATGAGAGGGAATTTTATTTAGTAGCCTTTGAACCTCCTGACACATGATAGGTGTAAGCACCAAGGCAGGAGGCGCATCAAGGGGAGCTGGAGCAGGAGACTGGGGGCTGCAAGATGAAAGAGAGGAGATATTAGGAGCCTGTGTGAAGAGTGAGTTAAATGCGTTGGCAATGGTGTGGGAGTTATTGCAAAGGGTGTAATTAATTAGCATGTCCTTAGGAGTCTGTGCCCTAGTATTCCCCAGGATCTCATTAATCTGGGTCCAGTATTTCTTAGGGTCAGAGGCAGAGGAGTGAAGGGGTTCTTGGTAGTAGTTGCTCTTGGCAATCCAGACTGCCTTCTTGCAGGTATTGCGTAAGACACGATAAGCGTCAAGGTCGGCCTGAACAGAGGAAGATTTCCATTTTGACCACTGCTTATCATGTTGCTTATGCAATTGCAGGAGAGGCCACTTCAGCCACTTGGTCACCTTCCCTCTAACCCTACATGTATAAAATGGAATGTGCTTGTGTTGTAAGGCAAGTAAAGTGGTGTTGAAATAGTTGGTAGCCAGGTTGATGTCATTGGTAGTGAATGGTGAGACCAGTCAACGAGTTTTAGTTCATGTAGGAAGATATCAGGGTCAAGGCTGGAAAAGTTAGTAAAGGATAAAACTTTGTGAGGATATGAGGAAGGGGATCCTTCCCTCACACAGTAGACTGGGCAGTGATCACTGACTGAGTCAGGTAAAACCCCAGCAGAGGAGTAGCAATCCTTATGGTTTTTGAGGATCCAGTCTATCAGAGTACAACTGAGATTGTTCTGCAAGATCTGTGTGTGGGATGAGATGAGTTGAAAAAGGTTGGCCTTGCTTATGGTAGAAGCAAGGACAACCTTGCTAATAATAAATCAAAAATATTAAAATGCTAGTTCTACAACTCCCTGCCAGAGCTCTGGATAGACGTTAGCATTTAGCAGCACTGGAACACTGAGAGTGTGCAGAAATTATAGGACTTGAGAAAAATGAATTGTCTGAGAGTAACAGTGAAAATGCACTGAAACTGAAGCTGATGCTGGCAGCAGACAAAATCCTGTCCATCCCCCTACACAACACTAGTCCAGCACAGCAGCATCACACAGAAAGAGAAAGAAAACATAAATACATAAACTGTAGGCAAAAAAAAAAAAATAATTCTGGTCAGAGTTGATATCACTGTGAAAAGCTTTTGGGATGCTTTTATCTATTATTTCTAATGAACTTGCACAATGCAGATCTGCTGAGAGGCAGTTTTAATGTGGTCTTCCTTTTAATTAGTTTTACTATGTATTTTCCAAGAATATGCCTGCTGATTGCTATATATTTAGCCTGGATAGTTCACAGAAGAAATGGCATCTTATTTTCGGGTGGTGGTACACTGGCAGTAGGATGCTAAAATGTGTCATACATAGGCATGAGCTATGTGCAGGCAGTGGCTACACACCATAGGCGCTTGCATGTAGATCCATCATCCTGGTGCCATTGCACTGTGCAGTGTGAGTGACAGCTAATGCTGTACCAACTCTCACAGGTCCTGGAACAGGCATGTTGCAGCCAACCTCCCATTTGTTTGTACAGTTGGGGAACCATAGATGCACTATCCATAGCCTGGAGCATACAATGCAAATGGCATTGCAGGATACCACACCCCATGGTACCCAGGATACCTCAGCAGTCCAGAAGGTAGCATGTTACACAGAGGAATGGGGGACAGTGTGGGCCTGCAGCAGTGTATGACAGCAGGAAATACAGCATCGACAAGGCATGCATTGGAGGTATGTCAATTCCCTCTTACAGTTTGCCAGGGACATATACGCAGCTGCATACACTGGTGGGTTCGTAGCTTGCGTAGTGCCCCAATGCATGGTACAGTCACTTTGGTCATTCTGGAGTGCAGGTCCCTGGCTCAGGTCCAGTGCAGTTGGTGTCTGGCTGTGGCAGGGTGTGGAGTGCAGTGCCAGTCTCTGCAATAGGTCAGGTATGGGGGGAGTGGGGGTGTCTACGTACCAAGGTGGTGGGTGGGAGTTCTCTATGCTATGGATGAGGATCGTGGTTTCTTCTGGTGCGATAGGGTCTGGGGGGGGGCCCTACACTATGGAGCTCTTTGGAGATGGAGTTGGATGGATCGGGAATGGGAGGGGGTACTTCTAGTCCACCAGGGCTGCCAGGCTGCTGTGCACCTGGGTGCACTTCTGCAGCCTGCCTGTGGGTGGCTGGGTGGGTAAGGCCAGCTATTTATGGCCTTACTGTGGGCATCGCTGCTCTGGACTGTGAGGGGTGCATTCCTACTGAGTATGCTGCAGTGCTGCATATGCACGGGAATGCACCCTTGACTTGCACAGCATATTATTTTATGTGCACCCTGGGCCATTCCCTTGTGGCCAGTGCATCCCGCACGTTTGAATATCACACTGAGTCTCACTGTTGGAGATATGCAGCACATCTCTCTTTTCTGTCGGGGTACAACGCGCATCTCCTTTGAATATGGGGGCCCTGGACTAGGCTACCCTGAAGAAATACATTATCAAAATGGTAAAATCATGACCCCACTGAACACAAGATATTACATCTAATCTAGGACAGCCTGAGTAAATATAGTGCAAAAATGTATAAATGAAGATCCTTATGACAATGAGATGTAGCATCTCCCCTGTGCATCCAGGATACAAAATATAGGATAAGAAATACTTAAATGAAATCTACTCTAAACTGAACTTCACTGTGTTCACTGACACAAACAGTTTCTTTATTGTTTTATTACATATTAGAATGCAGTATCTATTTTGAATGGTGTGTGGCTATGAGGATGGTGTGTACAGAGAGAGAGAGAGTGTGTGTGTGTGTGTCCAGGATACAAAATATAGGATGAGAAATATTTAAAGGAAATCTACTCTAAACTGAACTTCACTGTGTTAACTGACAAACAGTTTCTTGTTTTATAACATATTAGAAAGCAATATTTATTTTGAATGTTGTGGCCATGAGGATGGTGTGTACAGAGTGAGAGTGTGTGTGTGTGTGTGTGTGTGTGTGTGTATGTGTGTGTGTGTGTGTGTTTGTTGTAGCTAAATATTTTTTTTTTCCTAAAAAGCATAGTAGAAAATGCCTGCTGACTGCTACATATTAATTCTGGGTAGTTCACTGAAGACCTGGCATATGTATGAGACAGTGCTTATCTGATAGTTTTAGAGGTTAAAAAAAAACAGTGTAAATTATAGATTTGCTGGGAAAGGGATGAATTTATGAGGTGTGAATCTTTCTTCAAAGACAATACATTCCCAATTGAAACTAGTAGTAAGAAGCTGTTTAAATGCTAAGAATTTAAATGTGCAAGCTGTTGCAGTCTGAAGGGGGTAAACAGATCTTCAGTTTAATAGGCAACCAATAGTTAACAAATATTTAACAAGCTGTTTCAGTTTTCTAATGGTATCAGATAAGCAGCTTGGAGTTATGTCTCCAACATTCTTAACAGAAAGAAGGGAGCATTTTATTTCAGTTGGCAACAAAGGATACATTGAAAAGTCCGAAACGTGTTCCGTGATACTTCATTTTCCAGCTGCAGATAGCAAGATGGTGCTAGGCTCTGCCCACAGCTATAAAAACATTCAAAAGTAAGACTGCAGATGCAAAACACCAAGTAAAATATGGTTTAAAAAATTGTTTTATGCAATGAACAGCAGTACAAATCAAGTCAAAACTGAGCTCTAAGTACAGTGCAGATCCTTTCTCCTGAACACAATTCCTAGAACTACACACAGCACAGCTCTTCTCATCTCTTTCCAGCTGCATTGTAAGTAACCATGTGATCTGCAGGTCACATGGTGCAGCAACAGCACTGAATTGCTCAGTCATTTTGCAAAGTCCTGATGAACTGCACCACTGGAATCATAAATTCATAACTTTGCAAAGTTGCCAATATCTTGAAATTTGACTTTGCAAAGTGCAAATAACTTTGCAAAGTTGAAGGACTTTGTGAAGTTATTGTGGATCGGAGTATTCCAAACTTCACACACAACTAATATCCATTAATCTTAACTTTTTCACAAAAATAATGTGTGCTGCAGGATACTTACCTAATTAAAAAGTTTAAGAAAAAGAATACATCTGCCACACACATCCCTGAATAGCTCTCTGGAGAGGCAAAAATACTAGAAGATTTGTGCAACAAAGCACCTGCCCCAGAAAAACATACTGTCTTCTTTAGAAACCAAAGAGCACTTGCAGGTGTGGCAAATGCCAACAATGCTTCCACACAATATAGTCTATGTACAAACGGTAGGGTTGCTTATGCGCTGTGGATATGTGGTGCATAGGTAACCCTAAGTCATAATGCCATGAACCAGGGTCCAAAAGACCCCTAGTGCCATTCACGGAAGTGGCACCTACCTCTTGTATACTTGATCCCCTGATCGATTATGCAGCTACACACTGAGGTTAGTCCGGGGCATGTCTAGAGTCAGGACTGCACTACACACCACTCACTAAGGTGCAGACCACTGAGTGAGGGGGCACAAGATACTGCAATGGGGACCTTGCCATATCTTTAGTGCACCCCCATGACACCCACTGGCTGTGGCAGACCGGTGCATCCCCCCACCATGTTGCCCCAGCCAGTGGGCTTACAGGGAGGGTAGGGGGCATCCATTCAGGCACATACCCATACTTTTAAAACAAGTCAAACTTTCACCATCCCAGAATCCTCTGCTTATGCAAATCAGGAGATCTACTTAGGGACCCAATACAGGCATCAAACTGGATACCCACCTGTGCTCATTGAACTGCCCCCTGCACAGGTACACATGAAAGAGTGGGTCCACTGATAGGCTCCCTGTAGAGGTGCATGGTTATGCATAGCACACAACCTGCATCTGTCCCCAGCTGTGGAGCTATGCAGCCCAGGTATGCACAAAGTGATCGTACTCAGCCAACAAAAGCGCATAGCCCCTAATAAGCAGAGCATGTTTAATGCATCCAAGAATGGGAAAAAAATTCAGCATTCAGGACTTGATCTCATGTTCTGTATAATCCATTTACATACATGTCTGTGCAGTATGGGTTATGTGGGGGCAAATTAAACTAAACTGAGCCCATCACCCTGACCAGTGTGGTGTCCTCAGCAAGCTTGAGAAGTCTGCTGGAGTTTCCAGTTTCCAGAACATTGATAAAAATGTTGAAATGCACTGATGAGCCTAACACAGATCCCTGAGGGATGCCATTGAGCATACTTGTCCCATTAACCCAAACCATTTTGCGTCCTGTCCCCAGACCCATTAGCAATCCACCTTGTGTATATCAAACTGGTATACTTTTCCCCCAAATTTATCATGCACCAAAGGGTCAATAGCCTTGCTGAAGTTCAAATGTACTATGTCTACTGTCTTGCTGCTGTCATCCTCCTTGGTCTCTTCCTTGAAGAAGGTGGTCAGGTTTATGTGGCATGATCTACTATCGACAATACTTCTCTACATCCCCTGTCTGCCTAAACAAGATACAGCTCTGCTTGGGTACTGGCTGCATAAACGACTCCTTGCTCCCAATGCTACCTCTGCCCTTGGAATATTCTCTTCTGGTACCTTGCCCTGAGTAACTGTCTCTACTCTCCTCCTGCTGCTCCAGGCTGGGGACATTGAAACCAACCCTGGACCTGCAATTCATTGTCCTCTGACCCAGTCTGCAGCATCTTTACCTCCTATGAAAGGTCTAAAAATAGTCCACATTAACATTTGCAGCCTATGCCCCAAAATGGCCGATTTGGAAGCCTGGACCATACGTATGTCTCCAGACATCCTATGCATATCCGAATCCTGGCTAAAACCTGCCATCACATAGCATGAGATGTCCCTCCCAGGCTACGGCATCTTTAGACATGACAGGATAGGCAAAAGTTGTGGAGGGATAATGATCTACTACAGGACAGGACTCAATGTCACTACCCTACCCACTCCTGTCTCCTCACCTCCTCTCGTTGAGTCCCTTTACATCACCCTTACGCTTCCAAATTTTACAAAACTCATCATACGGCATATTTATATGCCCTCCAGCCTTGCCACCGATGGCCTGCCTCATCTTGTATCCTTAGGCAGCCTCCCAAAGCATGACCTCATCCTATGTGGGGACTTCAACATTGACTGGCTTCACCCCAATATTGGTAATGTCTGTGCTTCACTTGCTGATGGTAACCTCACCCAGTTAATCCATGCTCATACACAAATCAATCCAAAATCTGACAACCATACCCTGCTAGACTGGATGGTCACCAACTGCCCACTTAAAATCAAATCTGCTGGCACGCTCTCAGATTGCATAAGCGATCACTCTCCCACCTTCTGTGTGTGGAGAAACAACTATACTAGCCCTCCTTCCATGATTTCCCTGGTTTGGGATATGACAAAGTTTGACATCAACAGGTTCCTGTGATCCATTAACACTGCAGATTGGGGCCCCATTAATACACTTCCTGAAATAAACCTAGCCCTGGACTTCCTAATTTCCACTCTCACCAAAATAATTAACCAACACACCCCTCAGAAGAAATGCAGATCCAAGGGTGTTAAAGCCCCGTGGCTCTCCAGGGATATCAGATCTCTTATGACCCTCTGTGACAAAGCATGGCAAATGTATAAACAGAGTGGACTCCCCTCATACTGGCTTATTTACAGATAGCTCAGGAATAAATGTAAAAATTCTGTACAAAAAGCTAAGAGATACCATCTCAAATCTCTCCAAACTAAGCATCTTATTAAGCCCGAGGAATTCTGAAGACAAGTTAACTCTCTAGTAAAAGGAAAGATTGTAGAAAACCCAAGCTCTAGTTCTGTCAATGGCTCCACCCTTGATGACCCACTCTCCATAGCCACTGGATTTAACAATTTCTTCACTGATCTCAAAAAATACACCTCAATCTTCCACAACTCTCCCTCTCTTCATATGATTCTCCTGCCCAACCTAGGGGGTCGTTCTGAATTCCATTTGAAGCTAGCCACACTCAAAGAGGTGCAGCAACTTCTATCTAACTTAAAACCGGAGGGATCTCCCGGATACGACTCGCTGGAACCCAGATTTCTTAAGCTGGGTGCCCCTGCCCTAGCTTGCCCCATCCATGACTTGTTTAACCAGTCCTTCCTCTCTGACATTGTGCCAGATAAGTGGAAGGTGGCAGTAATAGTACTGGTCCACAAAGGGGAACCAAACTCCATCACAGAAAACTATCGCCCTATATCTCTACTCTCTCATCTGGCAAAAAATCCAAAAGTGTATCATTTATAATAATCTCCAAGACTACCTTGACTCCCACAATCTGCTATCACCCTGCCAACATGGCTTTAGAAAGAATCATAGTACTCTCACTGCACTAATAAAAGTAACATCTGACATCTTCCACACAATGGATAAGGGCCAGACCACTGGATCCATATTCGTGGATCTCACAAAAGCATTTGATCTCGTGAATCAATGGCTTCTGCTTCACCAGCTGCATCTACTTGGCCTGGACCACAATGTGCTGTGCTGGATCAAGAGCTAACTGTCTGATCAATCCCAGAGGTTAAGAGGGATAGCCCCCAGTCTGAACAAAAATCAGTTTCCCATGGAGTCTGGCAAGGCTCCATTCTGGGCCCTATGTTATTCTCGCTCCTTATCAATGATCTCCCCAACTTCTGTGGGGGTGCCATAGTTCATCTATACACAGACAATGCCATCATCTACCGCTCCTCTCCAGTTATAGACCAAATCAATTGGGACCTTGCCTCAGACTTTGACTCCCTGGAAGCCTGGTTCCAGTGTAATCATCTTGTTCTCAACTCAAAGAAAACAAAATACATGGTCTTCACCCATCGGCCTGCACAAAAGCCTAATCTACCTACCATTAGCATTTCCACTATCAAGGGAGACTCATTAGAGGTAATCCACTCCTTCAAATACCTGGGTGTTACCTTGGACCCTGCCATCTCGTTCAACTCCCATGTTTCTAACACTATCAAAAGTCTCATCCAGAAACTTGTACTCCTCTATCGCATTCATCCACACCTCACACTTGCCTCTTGCCAAAAAATAGCCTCTGCATCCCTCCTTCCCCTCCTATCCTATACTGCACCCCTCCTCCTCTTCACTAATTCCCCCTCCTTGTCCCTCCTCTCTCAGGCATACCACAGGGTTGGTCATTTTGCCTTGGGGCCCCCTGCCCATTCTCACCATTGTGATGTTCTCGCCTCTCTGGAGTGGTCCTCCTATGAAGCAAAACTGAGGTACTCCACCTTGAACCTCATGTTCAAGCTTGTCCACAAATTCACCTTTCCTTGCCTCAGAGAACTTATACACCTGAAACAAGCACCACGCAAACTTTGCTCTACATCTCTCCCCCTACTTATTGTTCCCAAAATATGTTTTGCTGATTCCAGATGCTCCTTTTCATATGCTGCTCTAACTGACTGGAACTCCCTCCCTCCCTCCATTCTCTCCTGCTCCTCCCTCTCACAATTTCAGTCCCATCTGTTTGCCTTTCTGTCTACCTCTGCTACCTGCTCTTGCTTTCACTGAAGGGTGCCTGCCTAGAAACTCCTCTACCTTACCTACAGCTGCATCCTCCTGCATTATTCTTCTCCCACTCCACTATTGCTCCACCTAGCATAGTATGAGAGTAATGCATGTAGAATCTCTGATCCTAGCCATTCCCATGCATATTACTAGTATGTTTACTACGAAGTTTTGTACTATACTGTAACTGCCCTGTGTATAGTCTTCTCCTCTACCTAGGCTTGCATCAGGCTGTTGACTTCGTACATTGCTCGTCAAGAGAAAGTCTGTAGTCAATTGTTTGTGTACTTGAAATATTTTGTCTTGACATGTACTCTGCCTAATGCCAATTTTGTAACATGAGAACTGCATAGCTGGTTGCACTTGTAACTTTGTGGTTGATTCTTGACCCCAGGTCGTCCCTGAAAAAGGGACTGTAATTGTCTCAGCTGACTTACCCAGTTACCAAAACTCAAATAAATAAATACTACTCGTAATATAATACAGAGAGAGGTGAGATACTTTGCCTCATTCAAGTGATACAATATTTTGTACTTCATGATGGGTTTCTGTGCCTGTCAAATACTGTTGTCAGACTGAACAGTCTTTAGTTCACCTGGTTTGACCTTGCCCCCCTTTTCAAGATGGGGACCTCATGGTCTGCTTTCCAATAAAAATATAGAATTTATTGGCAGAAAAGGACCACTTGGCCCACCAAGTCTGTCCAGATGTTACCTGACTATTCTCTCTCTCTGCAGACTCTATCTGGTCTCCGGCAACCCTCCTGCCTTATTGATTCTTCTCATATATACCTCCATGTTAATCCCATGCATGCTTGAGTCCCCTCGCTGTTCTAGCTTTCACTTCTTCAACTAGTAGTCTGTTCCAGACATCTACCACTCTTTCCATGAAGAAATATTCTGTCACATCTCCCTTGAACTTTATCCCCATCAGCATCATTATATGCCCCCTGGTCCTTGTGTTCATTCTTATTTGAAAGATATTCCCCACCTACACACTGCTTATCTCTGTGAGGCACTTGTAGGTCTCGATTATGTCACCTGTCTCTCTTCTCTTCCAGAGTGTATATGTTGAGATCCCTTATTCTCTTCTCATATGACTTTTTGTACAAACCCTGCACCATTTTAGTTGCCCTCCTCTGGACTGTGTCCACCATGTCTATATCCTTTCTGAAGTGTGGTCTCCAAAACTGGACACTGTACTCCAGGTGGGGGAGTACCAACTAGTGATACAGTGACAATACCACCTCCCTCTTTCTGCTGAAGATATCCTCCATATTCACTTCAACATCTCACTCGGCCTGTCCACTGTCTTGTCACACTGCCTGCCACCTTGACGTCTTCAGATATAACTCCAAGGTCCCTTTCCTGTCTAGTGACTGTCATTACCTCCCCCATCCTATACTCAGCACCAGGAATTCTTTGCAAAAGGTGTATGATTTTGCAGTTTTTAGAACTGAACCCCAACTTCCATGTTTTTAAGCACTCCTTGAGTTTTCCAAGATCCCTGTGCATTCTATCCATCCCCTCCTTAGTGCCCACCCTATTATAGATTTTGGTGCCATCCAGTTCTTCTGCAGTATCCCCTATGAAGATAATAGAAGAGGACTGGTCTCAGTATTGATCCTTGTGGTACCCCACTGGCCATTCTTCCATCCTAAGAGGGAGAGCCGTTAACCACCACCCTCTGTTTCCTATCTCTTAACCATTTGCTAACCAAATTTCTTCACTTTGGATCACACTGCTAGGCTTGTAAACATCTTTATCAGTCTCCTCTGTGGCACAGGGCTTAAGGCCTTTATAAACTCCAGATGGGTTACTTCCACTGCCTTCCTCTGATCTATTTTCCTGGTCACCCAGTCAAAGAAATCTATCAGATTTGTTTGGCATGACCTTCCCCCCATGAATCCATGCTGCCTGTGGTCCTGCAGACCACTGGATTCAAAAGGCTCTTCCACTCTTTCCTCAATTAGGATTCCATTAATTTCCCCACCACTGAAGTAAGACTGACCAGACTATAATTGCTAGCCTCCTCCCTGCTACCACTCATGCAGAAGGACCATGTCAGCCCCTTTACAATCCTCCAGAAGAATTCATGTTTCTAGTAAGCTGTTGAACAAGGCCATTAGAGGGGCAGCAAGCAACTTTTTCAGTTCTTTCAAAACCCTGAGGTTTATCTCATCTAGTTCCACAGTCTTGTTCACCTTCAAAGCTGTAAGTCCTTTCAGGACTCTTTTCTCTAAAAATGGACTTGCGTCTAACCTCTGTTCTTGCCTTCCCTGTTGGTCCATCCCATTCCCCCTCAGTGGTGAAGACTGAGCAGAAGAACCTGTTTAAGATGTCAGCTTTTTCTTAGCCCCCTTTTGCACAGTCGGCCTCTACCAGCCTCCTAATCCTTACCATCCCTTCAATGCTTTCCTCTTCTCACTTATGCACCTGAGGAAAGACTTATCCTCCTTTGGCAATCCTTTCTTCTCTCTGCACCTTTTCTCCCTTAACTGCTTTACCTGTTTCCTTCTGCTTCACTTGGTATGCATCCCAGACTTCCTACCTCTGCATCTCCTTTTATGTCCTAAATGCCAACTGTTTTTTCACTGCCCTTGCCACTTCTTAGGAGAACCATAAGGGTCTCTTTTTCCCCTCTGCTTTTGCTCAGTTCCTTTGCACAGAGGTTTGTTGCTTTACACATACCTCCCACTATGTGTCCCTGCACTGTGCCACATACCTGGAAAGGTGTCAATGTCCTCCATCTCCCTATGTAACCTGACCTCAGAGAGGGTGTTGGCCACCATCTTCTTGATGGGTAACAGTGCTGGCACTTACATGATTGGGCCCCATCTGTGCTGCACTGTGCCCATTCAATGGCAGCCAGCTTTCACTTCTCAGCCTACCGGAGGTCATGCCGCTTGTGCTTTATTGTGGCAAGTGTCCATGCCTCTGAACCAGATGCATTGACAGTGGCATGGATGTTCAGCCATATCCTGACCTTGACCTCTGCCAGGGTGTTCAGGGACTCCGCCTCATACAGCTCCCCAGTAGTTGCCACAGATGTCTGCTACCATGGCTGCTGTATGTGCCTTTGTGAATGCCGTGTGTTTTTTCAGCTGGTCAAGGCACTCAGCTGTGCACCCACGTACATTGCATTTGCACACATTTTCCATGCTTTCATGAATGGGGCCCAATATGAGCTGGAAAATTATGATAAGCAAGAGTTAATTTATTCCAGGAAAAAATAAGATAAGTAGATCAAATATTATAATTAGATCCTAAAAGATTATAAGCCCCTTCAGGACTCTCACAGTCACTGCGACCATAGCATCTCAATTTGATTCCTGTAACATGGCAGTGTTGTGAGTCAGCTGACTGAAGAAGTAGTCCTTGGAAGGGGTTGGATAACTGCAGGTCCGATGTCCATTTGCAGTGACCTGCTCAGTTGCTTCCCTAGTTTGGGACCAAATACTCTTACAGTGTTCGCACACACAACTTGGCAAAATATAACTCAGGAATATATTTCAACAATATATCTTAGCATACGCATAGACAAAAAACAGGCAGGACTGACTAAACACACTATAGGAGAAATCTGGAAAGGTTTACACACACCACAAACACATTACCAAACCCCACAAGCAATGAAAAGTCAGTTAAAACTGCAAACAGCTAAACTGTTAGATTTAAGAGTTATTATTAAAATACAAATGAGAGCTAAGACAAACTCACCTTTCCAAACAGGCACATCGATTCATGAAACATTGGTGAATGCCAAAGTCCTCATTGTGCCGAATATATAGTGCACAGGGCTTGTGGCATTACCCTGCCAGCAATCAGGTTTCTTGGTCCTGTTCAACAATTACTACAAAAGTTAGACCAACTTTTTCTGTTCTAACATATGGCAGTCTTGGGCACCCTTTTGACAGGGCTTGAGCCAAATATTTGGCGCAGGCTGATGTAAATCAGGAAAACTGTTTCAAATATGTCCAATCTTGTTGAATCAGTTGCATTTTGTGGGAAAGTGTTTGTTGGAGTTGCACAAAAAATAAGTTTGATGCTGGACTTGACACAAGCCCTGCAACCTCATTTGTGAAATGGGCCCAAACAAAGAAACCAGATGGTACTACAAGATAAGTGCTTGACTGTAGAGCTTTGGATAGACAAATGGATGGTTTTACAGTTAAACTGAAACAAAACAAAAGGCAGATCTTAATTTGCATGTGCCTCAGAGGACCAAATATATCTAGATTTATTACAACAGGCAGTCAAAAAAAAAGTAATTATCTTGGTCAGAGACTTGGCCAAACCCAAACCTCTCTTCATTCAGATAATATTAGGCAATTATAGATACTATGTAACAATCATGCAGGACAGAATTCAAAAAGGGAACTACATCAGCTTACAGAAAAGACATTCACTAACCAAAAATAATTTTACAGTTCAAGAAAAAGTTTTAATAGCTATTACTCAGACAGCTGCTGTTTTCCTACCCAGTCACCAGTTAGTTCCAGCCCCCAATATCCTCAAAAGGAAAACAGATAAGTTTAGAAAACCTGTTGGAAAAGATGGTATCTACAGTTATGTGACACCCTGTTAAGTGATCCATTGTTACACTTTGAATACAGCCACTTACCTGCAATAATTGAGCAGGATGTCCTTGCTAAAGATGAGGTGACGCTCCACACATCAAAATGTTATCTTTTTATGTTGTCTTGTGCCTGTGCAAGAAACATGTTGCGGTAACTTTGTAATAGCAGGTTTTGGAGGTGCGATCCTGTTGTGGCCTCTGTTGCCACTGCTTTTTGGGGCTGGGCTCCATGGCATGAATTAGATTGCACGCTGTCTATGACAGCAGTGTAAAAACATGTCCATCACCTTGAAATGTTTTAGCCGCTGCGATGAGAGAGCTCCATCTCATTGCAGAGCGTGCCTTTCCCGGTGTAAATTTCAGTGCGACATGGTGATTGCTGTGCCGTCCACCTTACACAGCCCCAAAAAAGCCGATTTGGGGGGTGCCCAATCCCTCTGTCGACATCATCATGCCCACCACCCCAGTTCATCTGCTGACGGGGGAGCCCAATCCCTGTCGGCATCATCCCCCCAACACTTTTTTTTATTTCCCGACAGGGTGTCCAATCCCCATCGGCTCCAGTCCCCCCCAAAAAAAAACTCACAGGTGACATGCTGGGAGCCCACCCCAGTATGTCAAACGTACCTGTAAAAACAAAAACCTTCCAGCAATGTTTTTTTTTTCTTCTGTAAAGTAGAAAACAGTCCCATGTAGTCTGCAGCCCCCTCTCTCAACCTACACCCACCCACCCACTGAGTGTCCCACCTCCCCACACACACCCATCCCATACTTACCTCCGGAGCCTGGCACGATGATCTTCTGTGGACTGGGAACACGTCTACACTCTTCAAAGTCGACCGCAAACTGAAGAAATGCAGGTAAGCTGTATGATGGCATAAATAGGGTTTTTTCAACTTTGATGCATATCTTAGGCATTTTGGACAATTTAGCCACCAAATATTCAACATGGGGTTATTGGGACCCCTTCACATGAATTCAGTTACTGACATGGCATTATTCGGTCCTGAAAGGTGATTTTGCAGTCACTGCACACGGAATCATGCTTCGGGACCAATTAATGATATGACAGTGCCACTGTTCATGAGGGGGCCTCTCAAAAAGCCTATGTTGCAAATTTGGGGAAAAAATAAAAATAATGACTGTTTTACGAGTGTGCATTGCGCAGTTTCCACGCACACTTGTAACTTTGCAAATCTGTAATATTTTCACTCCAGATTTTTAACATTGGCATTTTCCACACCTCCTTATGAGCAGTACAGCTGTCATTTTTCACATCCTGGCCAAAATGTTTTTTTCGCACTTCCGACACAGAATAGCATGGTTGCTGTGGGAAATCAGTGTTTGGGGGCAGAGTAAGAAAATCACAGTGACACTGTTCATGAGCAGAGGTCCTAAAATGCCTATGTTGAAAATTTGGTGCTGAAACTCCATTAAATGACTGTTTTACAAGTGTGCATTGCACAGTTTCCACGCACACTCTTAACTATGAGAATGTTTAATATTTTCATTCCAGATTTCCCACATTGCCATCTCTTCACACCTCCTTATTAGTGGTGCAGCTGACATATTCATGTGGTGCAGAATGGTGTGGTCACTGTGGGAAATCAACGTTCGAGACAGATTAACAAAATCACAGGAGCACTGTTCATGAACAGACGTCCCAAATGCGTTCATGAGGTGGGGTCACAAAAAGGCCATGTTTTAAAATTTGGAGTGCAAATACCAACACATGCCCATGGCATTTGGGTTTCTAACCATTACATCTCAGCCTGTACAGACTAACAGGCATCAGGGGTGTGTCTTTGGATTGTCTGCTGTACTGCTCACGCCATTGGTCCTCCACCTCCACCCTGCAGCCACTGACAGGCATCAAGGTATGCCTGGGACTCTTCAGCCCCAAAGTTCAACCCATTCTCCTATGCTGCACCCATCTCAATGTACTTCCTTATGAAATGGGGTAAGCATAAGGCCAGATAACCCCAAGGCACAATGTAACACTTGTCAGACTCTGCAGGGTAGGGTGAAGTGAAATAGCATGAGCGTTATGGCCAGTGACCCAAACACACACCCCAATGTCTGTCACTCTTTGCAGGGTGTGGTGGGGTTGATGTCAGTTCTATACTTCACTGCTACTTCTATTATGTGTCTCTCTAACTCCTGCACTACCAATGCCAAAACCAGCAAGACAACATTCGGTATTGACAAATGCTTGTTTTTTTTACCAATGCTATCAACAAGTGCTAAGTCATTGGCAGAGCTGGAATTAGTGTAGTAATATAGGGATGCCAGAATAACAACGTAGCTTAGGGTGGTCAGGCTTTTCTTCAGGTTACAGCATCTTAAGCACATGAAGTGGAGGTTTGTGCAATTGCTGCTTTTGGTAGTCCACCTTAGGTACTAGTACTTATTGACTTAAATTAGTGCTAGAACGCCTTCACTCTGTATTCCTACGTTTACCTATTTTCCTTTCTCTTATTGTTCCTACTCTTGACTACTTCCTCACCTTAGGACAGTCCATATCAGGGGACATAACTGGATGGGGGTATACATGTTTAGATAAATGTAGAGGCAGATAGATTAGCAAAGGAGGCTTGCTGCAAAGAGTTGACCACCTTTGTGGCCTGTCATGCAGTTCTGATCTGCTGCTATGTAGTCTCGTTAATTGCAATGAGGACAATGGCATGGTGCAACAAACCCTCCTGCCTGAAAACCCCTATCATAAAAATGACCACCGCTGCAACCTTTGAAGTCATATGCAACAGCCAGCAACATGATATAAGCCTCCACCCAGTTGGCATCTCATCTGAAAGGGACACCTCCTGTGATCTGAGACAATTGGATCTGGATGGACACAAGAAAGATCCCTCCTATTAATATGTGGGGGTCTTACTCAAACAAGCATATCTAGGTACAAGGGACTTACATGGTTTAGTTGCTAACATTTCAGTTTTTTATACAATTGGGGTGGTAAACTAAAAACAAGGACATTTGAATCTATGTATATAATTGCATTCCTTGCATGTACAACAATCCAGGCAGCATACAGAGGAAAGAAATCCAGCTACATATTCCTGCCTCTGGACTTTGGGAAAGAGTATATATGGACTTTATAGGACCTTTATCAACAGCCACCAAAATCATCAACCATTGCTTAAAGACACTCATCCTAGACAACAGTGTAACTTGCTGTACTGACACAGACAGATACAAACATTTTACACTTTCTCGAACAATCAGCTCCTTTCATAAAAACACTGAGATTGCATGTGAAATTGGACTTCATAACTACCAACTGCATCATCAGGACATGCACTCCCTCAAATGTTTTCCACAAGTGGGAGCTCTGGTGGAATGAAAGACCAACTTCAGGGAGAAAAAATCTTTTTGACCAAATTACCATCCACCAACACCCATTCAGAAGATTTTAAATTCAAGGACAGCATTGATATGATATAAAGGACTTGAAACAGTTGTTACTATTACACAACTGAAACTAGTAACAAAATGCTGAAAGTTTAGTCTTTTTATGTTTAGAACTGTGCCAAGATTGATACCTGATATGCTTTGGGTGGTTCATTGTGTAGCAACAGAAGAGACAGCTCTCATAGGCGATGACAGTGACTGTTGAGCCTACGCCTACAATATAACTTGTACTACAAATCAAGATACAGTTTTGCATCAAATCATCTTAATGTCAGCCCACCCCCCTGCCCCCTGCACCATGAACAGCTATCTTATCCATTATAGTGGGCAACCACTTTATTATCTTTGGTTATTGTGTTATATTATAAAAAGAGTAATGGATATGAGAGTGTGTGTTAAAAGGGTGTAATACCATCAAGCAGTGCCCCATGTCCCTAGAACCTCTAGATAGTTTTACTCCATTGTAACACACAGTCTAATATCTGTTATTTTTTTAAATATATGGATCTGTTGGACAACGGTCACCTGAGAAGTTCACTGTCTCAAGAAAGGATGCCTGACGAGTGCACTGAACAGTCATTCACGCAAGGAACACTACAGTGAACACTGGTCTTACCTTTTGGTTCACTGTAGTGCTGAGTGAAGGTGGGATCAACCAGGCCATGTTCTTTTCTTGTAAAAAGAAATAAAAAATAAAAAAATGTAAAAGGAAATGAAAAAAATTAAAAAAAAAGTTTCCAAGGGTGAGGGCAGTGAAATTACTCTTACTAAGTGAGTGAGAGAGAGAGAGAGAGAGAGAGACACCATGTTTTTAAAAGTTTCCTGGCCACCCACAGATGAAAAGCAGCCAATCAGAAGGCACACTTGGAAATATGTCATGCCCCCTGTCAAAGAAGGGAAGTTCACCATGGCAACCAGATTGGTGTCGGAGGCAGACTTGCACTTGTGCTGTTGTGTTTGAGTAATAAATGAGCACCAAATGATAGTAGTATTATTGGCTCAGAACAATAGTATTATCACTTTTCAGTGATAGTATTATCACTTGTGGAGCAATGGTATTAGCTATAACTATACATTTCTTTGGTGTCTAGTGGCATGCCCCACCATCTGATGGCCGTCCCTCTAATACTTAAACAGTTCCCTGGTGTCTAGTGGCCCCCCATCCAATGATCACCTTCCCCCTTATTATTTTATTTGTTCCTGGTGTCTAATGGCACCCCTCACCCATGGATTGCCATCCCCCTTACTATTGTATATAGTATGCTCCTGGTGTCTAGTGGTATCCCCCTGTCCTATGGTTGTCCTTGCTGAAATAAACAGTCACTTGACATCTTTTTTTAAACCTGTAAAAAGAAAACAGTCCCTTGTCAATCCACCCCCCAACCCAACCTCCTACTCAGCATCAACTACCCTGCAACCCCACACCCCAACACACCCTTACTCACCTGAACAGGTCCCAGGGTGAAGATCTACTCTCTGATCCAAGACACATCTTGCTGCTAGAACTGGTGACTGCAATATGAGAAACTAAGGTAAACACGGTTCAATGTATTTCAAAGGGGTTTTCAACACTGGTCCATAACTTTGCCATTTTTGCATATTTTTACACCAAATTTTCAACATGGCCATTTTGAGACACCACCTCATGCACAATGTCATTGGAATTATGCAAATCCAGCCTGAAAGGTGATTTAATGCTAGGTTCGTTAAATTACCTTTCAGTCAGGATTTGAACATGTTCACCATCCTTGTTCATGAGGTGGGGCCATACAGAGGGCATGTTGAAAATCTGGGGTCAAAATATGTTAAAATGACAAAATGATGTGCCTCAGTTGACATTAATTTATGCTCCCTTGTAACTTTCATAATTTTAAATATTTTCACCCTGAATTTTCAACATAGCCATTTCTTTATGCCACCTCAAGAATGTGATAGCTTTCATTTTTCAGATCTTTGCCAAAATGTCTTTTTGTACCTCTGACTCAGAATGACAGTGCAGTGGGATGAAATGACATTTCAGCAGTGATTTTATCAAATTTAGTACTGGGTTTATGAGGTGGGGCAATAAGAAGGCTATGCTGACAATTTGGTTGTTGTTGTCCTACAAATGGCTCTGGGCCCTGTACTTCCACATCAAAATAAATATACTGTACACATCTATGGTGGGATGGGAGCACAGTGGCCAGAGGGCCCTGCTCTCCCACAGGCAAATAAGGATGCAATTACACAATGTCAAAAAGTATGGATGGAGGAGAGAACAGGGTCCAGAGGGTACTGCACTTCCACAGGCAAATTCGTATAAGATTATTCTATCTCAAAAAGTAAGGAAAGTCTTGACAAAAAAAACAGTGTTAATGCAACATTTAGGGATCAGGCTAAAGTGACAGAAGTAGGAAAATGTGGCTTTAGGGTTTCCAACCCTAAAACCCTACCCCCATGCCTACAACAAATCAGGGTTCAGTCTTCCTTTGCATTGTGAACCATAAAGCTCACCCCATTCTATACACTTTAGAAACATACACACCTAATGGGGTGAGCTTTAAGGTTATAAAGCCAAGGAAGACTGCACCCCGATTTGTTGTAGGTGTGGGGGTGGGGTTTTAGGGTTGAGAACCTTAAATCCACATTTCCTACTTCTGTCATATTAGCCTGAACCCTAAATGTTACATTAATACAGTTTTTTTTTATGATTAATATTATATATAGATTTTATTTATTTATTTAACAAATCGGAAAGACCTTTGAGCCAAGGGCTGTTTACAGAGGTTCCACATCAAGTCACAAGAATAGCAAATTACAATGGTTTCAGTAAGTAGTACAACACGAGGGAAGTAATTACATAAACAAAAGAACAATATGGAAGATAAATATTGTGTCAAGTGCAGCCAGTAGCCTTGTCTGAAGAGGGGTGAAAGGGATTACAAGGAGAGAAGTACAGGGGGTGAATTGGGGGGTGGAAGGAGCAAAATAAGAGCAAGGAGGGAGATTCCACAATGAAGCTTAAGCAGGAAAGACCCACAGGGGTAGGGGTAGAGGGAGAGAACAAGGTGAGGAGACAGAGGAGAGGGGGAAGTGTGAATGGAGGGTAAAGGAAGGGGGATGAGGTAGGATGAAAGAGGGCAGGAAGGGAAAGGGATAAGGGAGGAAGTGCTGTGAGTGGAATAGCGCAGCAACAGGATAGAGCTATACAGGGGCAAATGGTAAAGAGGGAGGTCCCAGTGCAAATAGCTGTCAGCAGAGATTAGGTATAGCAGTCACAAGACTTTTGCAGATATTGTGGATATAATATAATAACTATTTGTAATTATAATTATGGTATTATTATAATCACTAATTGTGATTCTTATGGTGTTTACAATGATTATTTTAATACTCATATGTTATATTATGGTATATGATATTATATACTATAATAACCTTTACTTACATATTCTTGAACTACTCATAAGTCTGACTTTACTTAGCAATATCACAAACTTTGCTGCTTCATGCCAGAAACATTCATACTTAGATACCTTTGGCTTGTACTCAGTTACTAAAACAGAGAGCCCAAAATGTGCTACATATAAATTCTTATTTGTAATCTGCTTTACTATTCTCCCATATGAAAGGCATGTATACTCTACCCTTTCTACTCAAAATCATTGTCAGCCTTCCCAGGAATAAAATAACATTTGTTTTCACATCAAGGAATAAGGAACAGCAGAAATAACCTTTCAGAACTGTTTCACATTTCAATGAACAATACATTTTGGGAACAATTTTAATGTTATTACTGTCATAAACCAAAAGTACTTGTCTGTTATACAGCCACTCCATCTGACTGGACAAAAGCTGCCGTTTGAGCATTTTAACCCTTTCTATGGTTGTGCACTTGCAAATTCCATTTTTGTATAATGCTGCTTGTGTTTTAAATTTGTCTGAGATCAGAAGGCATAGCAACTATCATGTCATAACCCACTTGGGGCATTCTAACTATTTCGATATCAGTACCTATACTAGCCACTCACTTCTCGTGTGCCCTTTCAGCCTCTGTCTTCAAAGTCTGAAGGTCACATAAGGGAGTATAATAACATGGAAGCCATCCCTATGGATCTTGATTAACAGCAAAGCTCACTAAGACTCAGCGCTATATGTTTTAAGAGTAAAAAGCTTACAATGATAAAATGCTGAGCTTATTTAAGGGACCTATAGCTAAATCACAAACTGAAAAAGAAAGTTGGGTAACCACAGAGCAACAGTTTTATTACACTAAATTGCCTTTTGTAGTATTTTTATTTGAACAAAAAACATTTTTGTAATTCAGAAAACCCCAAATGTTCTGGTCTAATGGTCAGGTAATAGCTGTTGTCTCAAGAAAGCCCTCATAAGATAAGAATTCAGAATGCCCCAAACTTTCTGGTCCAATGATTCTGTGATGGTTGTTTTCTTCCAGACACAATCTTGCAATAGAATATAAATATCCTGGTCTTTTTGCAAACTGGAGGACAATCTGGGCAAGGCAGCTCCTCAAACATGACTGTCATGTAAGATAGTCTTAGCGGGTATTGGCTGGACATTGCTGATGGGTCGCAGAGGGGTAAGAAACAAAATCAGCACTATGTTTAATTAAGTAAAGTAAGTAAGTTTTTATTCATACAGTGCCCAATCTCAGAGGCTCTTGGCACCTTACAGGCAATTAAGATGCAGGGTTAACAGACAAGAATCAAAGTACATAAATTACACAATAAGTCAATAAATAAACACATCTTGTTGAAATCAACAACAACTCTCTGGGTAAACTTTCTTGAAAGAAAATTCTTCAGGCCCCTATTAAATGCCTCCACTGTTGGGACCTCCCTCATAGATCTTAGAAGCAAGTTCCAGAAGACTGCACTGTCCACCTTGAATGAACAATCACCCAAGGTTTTCAGCCTGGCCCTTGGAACCACTAGGAGGCCCTTGGTGGAGGAGCAGAGAGCGTACTGGGATGGCAGGTGTAAGGAGATCTGACAGATAACCAGGGCCCAAGCCATATAGGGCCTTATAGGTGAGCAAGCCCACTCTGAAGGTAATCCTTCACCTGACAGGCAACCAATGCAGATCTCACAGGACTGAGGTCACATGACAGGACCTAGACAGGCCCGACAGCAACCTGGTCACCGCATTCTGCACCAGCTGCAGTTGGCAGAGGTTCCCCCCACTGACCTCAAAGTATAGAGAATTGCAGTAGTCCAGCCTGGATGTAACAAAGCCATGCACCAGTGAGACCAGGTCCTCAGGCAGAATTAGGAGTTTAATCCAGGTGATGTTCCTTAAGTGGTAAAAAACACTCTGAACAACAGACTGACACCTGAGCTTCAAGTGTCAGTCTGTCATCGAGATGATACCCAGGTTTTCACCCTAGAGGATGCCATCAATGGGTAGATCCAGGACCAATCCTGTTACCACTCCAGAGACACCACCATCATGCCTGCGACCAGGCTCAATCACAAGTACCTCTGTCTTGTTGGGGTTCAGCTTCAGCCAGTTAGAAGACATTCAATCCTGGATTTTGGCCAGGCACTTATTTAGCACTTCAATGGCATCATTTATTCCAGGGGCAAATACACAGGGATATCATCTGCATAACAGTGAAAACCCAGAGTGTAACATCTAACGAGCTCCCCAGGGGCAGCATGTACACGATGATGCGTCGATGTAGGTATGCACAACTCTCTGAGGTATACAATTATAGTCTGAGGTGTGATCATTCCTTTCATGAGACCACAAGCTTATATGCAAGCCCAGGCAGTACTAAGGACACAGTATGGATGGTGGGGTGTTCAACAAAAGCCAGGCTAGGTGCAAGGCTTCACTTGGAAAAAGAATACAACAGAAGCTTTTTGTGGATTAACAAGAATGTATGAGCTTTGGAATTGGACCAAACCAGTACTTCACTGTGTGGCCCTGAGCAAGTCACTTAACTTCTGTGCTGCAAGCTACATCTGTAAACAAGGTTTCAGCATAGTGTGTCTCTCCTGGTTAACAAAAAAATTCAGGCATCACATAACCACTAGATCGTCAAGTATTTGAAGTGTTGTACTGTTCTACAGTTTGCCAAAGAGAAAGTCAGCTAGATTGCAAAACATTTTCAGCAAGTTAAAGTAAATAAAATGAACAAAATCATAGCCTAACGTATACTGATCAAAATGATCCACATTTTAACACATGGTGTTGATCAATCTGGTAAAACAATTCAAAATAAAGAGGAAAGAAAAGAGCTAGTTAGCCTATAGGAATCTATGTTGGTCTCTGGCTCGGCTCTGATGATGTCATCATGGCTCATCACTTAACACAGTTGGCAGACATCTTAGGGAGAAGGCAAGGCTGTTTTTTGTAAGTGAAGGGCTGATGTTTACATTTTTCCAAAGTTATGAAACTGCATTTATGTTATTTACATAAATGCAGTTTTATATAAATGTAAACAGTAGCCTTTACTTTACTGTGCTATGAAGCCAGATTTTGGAGTTTGCAGTTTTAAAAAACTGCTTGTTTAGGTATCCTTTAAGTCATTCTTCCCCCCACCTGCTCCTGCGGGCAGTCCCTTCATGATACCAAATACCTCAGTGGCCACACCTGAGGCTTCTGTGTCTGTCCCAGGCCCTCAGTGTCCTCCCTGGAATATGCATGCCTGCAATCACTCCACTGCCACAGTATCCATCTGTATAAATAGGTTGTGTCCTCAAGTTATATAGGCACTTTTTGAATTAGATGATTTGCTGAACCACTGAACTTGCTAGCTAGTTAACCTAATCTACTGCATTCTGTTACTAGCTGGGTGCCTCATCACTCTAAGTTTTAGTTCTTGTGTTGATACTTGTATCTCTATAATACCTTGTTGTTGTATTGTACTGTAATTTCTGTGTATCATTCGATGCTGTATACATCCTTTCCCCCTCCCCCAGGACACATATGGAATCGAGTGGTACTCTGCTCAATATGCCTTCCTGGTGAAACTCTTAAATAAATAAATAAAGTGGTGGCAGCATTATTTAATCAACAGATGGGAATCTTCATCCCATATGGGCCTTTCAAGCTGATTGCACTTTACGTGATATTTTATCATTCAGATCTCATATACAGTATATTGCAGTTTTTTATCCCAAACCAACAGGTTCAAGAATTAATCAGGCATCAAGAGGAAATGCAGGGAATGCGGAATACTTTTCCCAGAAGCCAATGACAGGGACACGGCCTGTGCAGTGTGCACACTAATGGCCAACAGGAGCTCCTGGGAGATGGATGAAAGGAGATCGGACTCCGACAGTCCCCCACCACTGCCAACTACCCCAATAACACTGGACGCCAGGCACAGCTATTGTTCCAGCTTCTGGAATCATTTAAAACTGGCAACCCCATACCAGCTCCTAATAAGCTGAGAGGCCAGGGAGAAGACACCATATAGAAATGTCCCAGACTAGACACAGATAGTACCACATCAGAGACTCCTGCAGACCCAGATGAGGCCACCATAGACAAATCAACCAGGATGTGCCATGGCTATAACACTGATGAACTCAACGAATGGTCAGGTTGGCCTTCAAAATAGCAGAGCAGCCGGAACAGCCATCCATGCCGGAAGACCCTTTCTGTCAATGGGGAGCCAGAAGAAAACCCACTGCCCAACATGCAAGACCATTGAGACTATTCTCAAAAGGAATACAACACACCTGAACCCACCAAAATACCTGAACAAAGCATGGTGGGTAACTGGTACCCCTTGTCCCAGACACAGAGCAAACACTGGGGAAAAGCACCTAAAGTGGACCAGCTGGTATCTGAACTCTCCAAGCATACAACCATCCTCATTGAGAGCACAGTGGCACTTAAGGATCCCATGGACAAGAAAATTGAGGTGCATATTAGAAAAATTTTTGAGGTCTTGGGTATGCTCTGCTCAGCCGATACGGTGGTCTGGTTCACAAGCAAAGCCCTTCACAGGTGGCTGGATGTCCTAACCGAAAACATCCTGGATGACTCTCCACAGGCAGATACAGCTGAATGTGCAATTCAAGCCATAAAATATATAATGGATGCCTCCTCAAACATTTTGAGATTCGGTTCGAGGACAGCTGTCCTAGCAAAACAGGGCTAGGAGGGCATTATGGCTCAAGTTGCAGCAAACAGAAAATGAATCCAAAAGCTCACTCATGAAGTTACCGTTCAAAGAAGGCACCTTATTTGGCAAGGACTTAACCCCATACCTCAAAAATGGAGGGGGGAAATAAGCACAAGGGGACAAAGATGTCTACCTGCCCTTGGACAGGTCCTTTTGCCCTAAAGGAAAAATTTTCATACCAAAAAAACAGACCTACAAACCCCCAGGGATCCAGGCAATGGAATCAAAGACCCAAATTCCAACACAAGGCTTATGGCAATGAAACAAAAAACAATGCCAGCAGGCAATAAGGCAATGGCAGGCACAGCCAAATTTCAAATCCAAGGAAAAAAGCAATGAAGCCACGTGGGCCCACACAAACCCAGCAATAGCAGGGAGACTGCAGGAGTTTGCAGCACAATGGTCCCAAACAACAACAGGTGAGTGGTTGAGGGCAGTGATAACAAAGGGATACACCACTAAATTCACCAACAAACCAGCTCAGCAAAGACCACTTGTCTCCTCAATCCTAAAGTGCCCATAGAAGGCACAAGCAATACAATTAGCGATCTGGACCTGGTACAAAATGAGGCTATTTTGCCCATTCCAGCAGAGGAGAGACACACAGGGATTTACTCCTTGTTCTTTTTAGTCCTGAAGAAAAAGGGGAATGCATCCAGTTCTGGATCTAAAATATCTGAACAAATTTATAGCATATAGGAAGTTCAAAATGGAGACATTACGGTCCACCTTACTAGCTGTCCAGCCAGGGGATTATCTGACTTCAATAGACTTGAAGGATGCCTATCTGCATATACTGTACCAATTTGAAAGATGCAACACAAATACCTGATGTTCACATACAGGGGGAAAACTATCAATATACTTACCTACCATTCGGTCTGGCCTCAGTCCCTGAGTGTTTACCAGAACACTGGTTGTCCTGGCGACACACCTACATGAAGAAGGTGTGCACATCATCCCCTACCTGGATGACTGGTTGTTATGGGCAAGAACAATGGAAAAGGCTCATTGCAACACAAATATAGCAGTGCAGTGTCTGCAAAAACATGGCTGGGTAATCAACAGGCAAAAAGCCAGCTACTACCACCACAGTCCCTTGTCCACCTGGGTGCAATAATAAATACCATGCGAACGGGTGACCCGACAGAGTAGAAAGTGTGCAATAACTGCACTCTGGTCAAAGGATCATCCACAGACCCAGCAGGATGGTATGGGACTACGTCCAGATGCTAGGAGTAATGGCAGCCCTAATAGACATGGTGCCATGGGTCAGGCTGCACATGAGATTACTGCAGAGGTTCCTGATCAAGACATGGGATCAGACTACTCAAATTTAAGAACTCAAGTAACTCCTCCTGCAAAGATACTATCCAACCTGAGGTGGTGGACTCTAAGGAAAAACATACTACGGGGACACCCACTAGCACAACCCCCCCAAGGCAGTCATTACCACAGACGCAAGCCTGACAGGTTGGGGTCAACCTACCTGAACCACGTCACTCAGGGACTATGGTCACACAGTGAATCAACCCTTACAATAAATGTCTTGGAGATGAAAGCAGTATGCCTAGCACTGACATTCTTCAAACCACGCATTGCAAACAGGGCAATTCTAGTGAGAAGCGACAACCAAGTGATAGTGGCATACTTAAACAAGCAGGGGGGCACGTGAATCAAGTCCATGATCATGAAATCTCTCAGACTCCTGCGTTGGGCAGAACAAAATATGATGTCAATCATGACAATTTACCTGTCTGGCTTGGCCAACACAGAGGCAGATTGGCTGAGCAGAGTAACCATAAATCAAACAGGATTGAAAGTCAACAAAATATATTACACAGGATTCAGAAGAAATGGGGACCACTGCAGGAGTGCAGAGTAGACCTCATAGCCTCACAGCAAAATGCACAACTGCCAATATACCATTTGAGATTCTCAGACAAGGCACAGGAAGTAGACATTCTGTCAGCACCATGGCAATTCAAATGGGCCTTTGTGTTCCCACCAACCACCATGTTGAACAAGGTTCTACACAAGATATGAGCCCCAGGGTTAACAGTAGTCCTAGTAGCAGCAGACTAGCCCAGGAGTCTGTGGTGCTCACTAATACAAGCAATGGCGGTTGACTCATCAATGTCATTGCCCTGCTAGCCGGACCTACTGAGCCAAGGCCCAATTCTACACATAGAGCCGGAACACAGAAACTAACAGCTTGGCTGCTGAAAGGGATAGACTGCTAAGCCTGGCTACCACACCTGGGTAGTGGAACATTTACTGCAATCCAGGAGACAATCTACCAACTCAACATATCAAAGGCGATGGCAGATGTTTCATAAATGGTGCATGGAGAAGGGAACTTCTTCTGTTGCAGGACTGCCACAAATCCTGTATTTTCTCAATGACAGAGTGAATAAGGGGCTCAGCCCAGCATCACTCAGGGTACAGACTTCTGCCATCTTCTCCATAAGGGGCCCATTACCTGGGTTAGGTTCTATAGGGTCACACCCCGATGTAGTCAGGCTACTCAAAGCAGTAATATTGGCATCACCCAGGGTCAGACCAACGTGCGCTCCTTGGCAACTAAACATAGTACTAGAGGCATTCCAAGGTCACACTTTCCAGCAGAAGTCACTACACCAGTGTAAAAACAGTATTCCTTGTATCTATATGCTCAGCTAGAAGGATAGGAGAGTTACAAGCACTATCATGCAGGGAACCTTTCCTCACATTTCACAATGATAGGGTCACACTCAGAACAGTCCCTTCATTCTTCCCAAAGGTAGCAACCATATCACATATCTCAGGAAGTCCAACTACCCTTCTTAGGGATAGGGCAGGATCCCACACAGGGGCACCTCACCCCTGGATGTCAGACATCAGCTAAGAAAGTACCTCAGTATGACCGACAGTTCAAGCAGAACGGACAGACTGTTCATCCTTACCACAGGAAAGAGGCAGGCAGGCAGCCTCCAAAGATACTATTGCTAGATGGATAAAATAAACCATATCCACAGCTTACAGAAGTAGGTCAGGAACCACTAGAAGGAATAAAAGCTCACTCTACCAGAGTGATTGCTACATCCTGGGCAGAGAGAGGGGAGGCATCAGCAATAGACATATGCTCAGCAGCAACATGGTCCTACATACACACCTTCACCAGGCATTATCGACTAGATGTGGAAAAGGCTGAAAAGCCTAATTTGCCAGGGCAGTATTAAGGGCAGGTACTCATACTAGATAAGAGACACTTGATCTTATCCTGCCCAAGACATATGCTCTAACCACACTACTACTAAGGTCCTGATGGTTCTAACTACGGAGTATTACAGAGGGTACAAAATAATAGCCATTTACTCACCTGGTAAAAGTGATTATTTGAGTACCCTTTATAATACTCCACAGCCCCACCAGGGCAGATGGTGTTGAGTTCTGGTTATACACTGGACACCATTAATCATTCAAGTCATGACACAAGAAATGTAAGGAGATATGTAAATATCTTGTGGTTTCTAAGTATAAGACACAATTGAAATGTCGATATACGTGGATGCTTGTTATTGAATAAAAAGATGCAGTTATCTGATACTACCTCTAGTGGTAATTTTTCTTATGAACTTTAGCATTCAGAGCTACAGACAATATTCAGAGAGGCAGCATGCAAGGAGATACTGTTGTTCTCTCTGTCGTTCTTGTGTGTTTTTCTATGTTGTCTAACAGTGTACCTATAATTGCAAGGAAGATTCACACTGGAGATTCTCAGATGGGGCGAGGCTGGCCTCAGCCAGCCTGATTTTGATTGGATCGTGCATCAAACTATAGGATGGCTGAGAAATACCCAATGGTTCTGACTGTGGAGAACTATTAAGGGTACTCAAATAATCTCCTTTACCAGCTGAGCAAGTACTGTTTTGCAGCCTT
This sequence comes from Neoceratodus forsteri, assembly GCA_016271365.2. Lineage (NCBI taxonomy): Eukaryota > Metazoa > Chordata > Ceratodontiformes > Ceratodontidae > Neoceratodus > Neoceratodus forsteri. Next base: position 846,764,488 of record CM057450.1, on the reverse strand, counting down.
TACTATGCATCCTTGAATGCTTCCCATTTGCCTTCCATCATTTAACCCCTGCTATTCCAATCATGTTAAATGTATAAATGTAAAAAAATATTTTTTCTTAATAAGTAAGGTACAAACTGTAACTTTAAATTCTGTGCTAAAATGCACCTCCCACCTAAGAGTTATTTTTACTTCTTGGCTCCCAGTAACCTCTTCTCTTGGAAGCATTTATTTAGTCAAGAGGTTAAACTTTTAAAGATGTTTCTCACCCAAATCAGGCAGGGAATGAACACTTTTATTAGTTATGAAATCCTCTGATAATATCAGCATTGTGGGAGGTATCCTCTGAGATGCTCCACTTCTTACAGATAGGGTATTTAGGGTCCACCTGATAGGCTGTCGATGTACATGTGACTTCCAAGATTGAAATCTGAGCTCATCCATTCTATAGTTTGATGCACAATCCTTCAAGACTGCACTTTCACAAGAATAGACACTTCAGAGAAAGGAAACAGGCTAATCACGGGAACAGAAATTCTAATTTTCACTGTCAAGCAAATGCAAGCAGCAACAATAGTATCAACAGACCCCGAGGCGCGAAACACAGCTACTAGCAGCCTCAAAACAACACTTTAAAACCCAAGAAGCAGTCAGACAATGACTACAGCTTACAACCATCTACTTCTCCCATCCCTGACAGGAGCATGCCTACTACAGTTTCTGCCAATGTGGAAGATGTCAACACAAGGCAAGTGGGTCTTGGAAGTGGTATCCATAAGTCATAATAGAATTAACAGAGATGCCATTGCACAACAGCCTAATGATCTCACCAATCGCAAAATGCAAGTTATGCCCTGAAAACGCACAATACAACATTCAGAACCTGCACCACAACATAACCATTGCAGTGGTCCTGTGCTCAGAAAAGAAAAGGAAATATAATCCATATTCTTCAAAGTGCCAAAGAAAATGGAAGATCTTCACCAGTATTGGACCTTAAATTCCTAAACCAGTATGTACTGTACAGACCGTCATCTTTCAAAATGGAAACCGTATGCTGAACCATACAGATCATACATCCGGGGCTACCAGACCTCAATCGACATGAAGGAAGCTTACCTGCACATACCCATCAGACCCTCATACCATAGGTTCCTTCATTTCTCCATCCTGGAATGACATTATCAGTACCAAGCTCTACCATTTGGGCTGGCTTCAACCCTGAGGATCTTCACAAAGGTCTCTATAGTCCCAGCAGCCACAGAGATGAGGGACCTGGGTATTCAGGTGATTCCATACCTGGATGACTGGCTCAGTAGGTCTAGGTTATTCGATTAGTCAGTGAAAGCAACACAAACAGTGCTACAACACCTAGGAGACCATGAGTTGATCATAAACCAAACCAAGGGTTGCCTAGGTCCCAGTCAGGTGACAGAGCACCTGGGCACTCTCATAGACACCAGAGAAGACAGAGTGAGACCATCAATCAAAAGGGTGAACAACATAGTCAGTCAAGCAGAAACTTTAAAGAAGGCAACCAAACCCACACTAGAACAAGTCTCTAAGATGCTAGGTCCATGACCTCATGCATTGACTTCATGCCATTGGGCAGGTGGAACATGAGACTGCTGATGTGTGTGACCATATGACAAGGGACCAAAGTCAGTTATGACATGTCAGCCACAATGGACTTCAGCACAGAGGTGCAGAAGTCACTGGAATGGTGGATAAACAGATAGCACCTAAACAGGAGCGTGCCACTCAACTTACACCACAACATAGTGATAGACACAGATGTCAGTCTAATGGGATGGGGAGCCTCAACTGGACAGCATACAGCCCAAGGAAAATGGTCCCTCATGGAGTCAATACTGTCAATCAACAGATTGGAAATAAGAGCAGTTTTCAGGGCACTGATCCATTTCAGCACTATGATCAGGGACAAGAACATCCTAAGATGGTTGGACAACTGGATCCCAGTGGCCTACACAGTAAAACAAGGTGGCACAAAAAGCAGAGGAATGCAAAAAGAAATGACCATAATGATGACATGGGTACAGAAGCATCTCACACACATAACAGCAGTACATCTAGTGGGCAAACTGAACATGACAACAGACTGGCTAAGCAGACAACAAATACACCAGGGGAGATGGCAGCTACATCTGCAGATCTTCTCCATGATGAACAGGAGATGGGGACCCAGTGCAGATAGATCTTATGACAGCACACAAAAATATTCAGATGGTGCAGTTCTACTCCAGGTTGAAGAACAGCAGGTCTATGGGAGTAGACTCAATGTCTCTGGAATGGAAGTTCAGCATGGCATACATATTACCCTGTATTCCACTAATCCCACCAGTACTGAGGAAGATCCAGCAGATTGGGTTGAGAATAATTATGATTGCACCATATTGGTCCCCAAGAACTTGGTTTCCACCTATTGTGGCAATGGCAATTGACAAGCCATGGAAGTTACCTGATGGCACGGACATACTAGAACAGTTTCTGGTGAGGTACCCCAATCCACAGAATGTCATACTGACTGCCTGGCTCCTGAAAGGGAGAGACTGTTGAGGACTGGATACCATCACAGAGTCTTTGACAATATGGCACTGTCAAGAAGGGAATCAGTGAATTCTAGTTCGCCAGGCAGTGGGCAATCTTCACTGCAGGGTGCTCATCCAAACAGCTGAACCCAGACATTACATCTATCGCAGACATACTGCTGTTCCTGTAAGAGGGCTTTGACAAAGGGGCTCTTGCTGGCATCCCTTAGAGTTCAGTTGGTGGTGATAGGAACAGACAGAAGGCAGATATGGAAGATACAGCCAGGAGTGCAGCCCAACGTCCTCCACTGCAGGAAGGCAGCCCACAGCATACAGCCAAGACAGAGACAGATCACCTCACCATGGGACCTTAACCTTGTGCTGAAGGCATGACTGCTTCACTGTCTGAACCACTTCCATCCATGGAATTAAAGTGGATGACCTTGAAGACTGTTTTCTTGATGGCAATCTGCTCTAGAAGGATCAGAGAACTGTAAGCATTGTCATCCAGGGCACCATTCCTGGAGTTCTATGAGGACAAAGTGTTGTTAAGAACAATTCCATCATTTATGACAAAAATTTCCTCTGATTTCCACAGGGAGCAAACAGCTGAGCTACTGGCAACGATGCCAACATCACCCAATGAAGATGACTGAGGCTTGTAGTCTCTAGGCATGCAGAGAGTGGCAGCAACCTACATCAATAGGACTACACTCTTCTGAAAGTCAGACAGACTCTTTGTGGTAACACAAGGCCACAAAAAGGCCATGGCAGCCTTCAAATCAACCATTGCTGCATGGCTGAAGAAGGTGATACAGGAAGCTTACAGGGCAGCAGGCAAACCCGAACCAAAAGACTTCAAGGCACACTCTACACAAGCAGTGGCAATATCTTGGGCTTAGAAAATGGGCAAGACAATTCTGTCTCCTGATTGGTTGAGACACTTATTTAGGTGGGCATCTATCAGACAATAGATGCCCACCTAAAACAAAACCAGCCAACAGTGCCCCTTCACCAAATACCATTCTCCAGTGGTGCCAGCCTGCTTTGTAATTGGCTGAAAGCACCCTAAAAACTACAAATCTCCCCATGTTGTTTCTCTCGCTTAGCGAGAGCTACAGCCCCCCCACAACACTACTTACTTGCTTCTTCATAAAAAAAAAAAAAAAAGCACACTCATTCTGCATCCTGGAGAGATAAGAAATTGTCACAGCCATATTCTGTAGTATGGCACCACTCTCCTGACCACGATCTCACACTGTCACAGTGACAAAGAGTAAATGAAAGCCGTTGGTCCTGTCGGCTTCCTTGTGAGAAGTCTCCCTCCCCACTGGCTTATGCCAGCCACCAAAAGCTCATGAAAGCTCACGAATGTACCTGCTTTCTGCAGGTTTATTTTCTCTTTCACCTCGCTCGACCTCCTGCCACAAAACCTATGGACCTTCCTGATGTCTGTACTCGGCTGATGTACAGCGTCCTTGCCGCCTGCCTGCCACCTCAGCTGCTCTCCCGATGTAAATTTTAAATCGGGAGACACGCGCTCCACTGTGATTCTGTGCCCCATTTTAAACGCAAGCGCCTAAAATCAACCAGAACACCCTCTCCTCAGTAACTGTGCACCAAAACCGAATGTTTTTTGTATGCTGCTTTTTTTGCAGCAGGTATGATCCGTTGGACAAGGCAGACAGACGTTCGTGATTTCTGAGGTCACCATCTAAATGACAGATATACTCCACAGTCCTGCTTGTGTTTCTGGGTTTAAACTGGATCTGGACAATAGTAAATCCTCATTTGGGGGCAAGTAAGTCTGAAAGATGATTGTGTGTGTGTGTGTGTGTGTGTGTGTGACCATGGCAACCACCTCCAAAAATGCAGGCGGAGGAACTATTTTGTGACAAATCTTACTTGAAATAAAATTTTCATTAACATTTATCTTATTAAAGGTAATTTTTTTGACAGTGCCCATTTTCTAAGCGCAATAATACCCTCCAGGGTGGGCGGTATTGTGCTATACCGGACCTTCCAGGGGCTATAAGGCCCTCCGCCTGCGGCGTGGCCTCATACCCCTAGGCGGTCAGTATAGCATACCCCCACCTGTTAAGTATTATAGCCTGAAAAGAAACATGACCACAATAGCAGAGATACAGTATGTGTGGCTGCCAGTTGGACATCCATCGCGTATTCACTAGGCATTACAAAATAGACATTGCACAGAACCATAAAATAAACCTTGGCTGCTTGGTAGCGAGCACCGGTCTCTATGACCTCTGAGATCAGACTGTCTCCCCCACTCTGAATGAATGGGCAGTGCTCATTAAAGAACCTGGGCTAGATTCACAAATGTTTTCGGGACTATGTTCCACACTGCAACTCCAGTTGCAAACCAAAATCTCCACAGTTCCGGAGATTGCTATTCACAGCCGCAGCAGTTGCGGAAGATGTTATGGCTGGTCTCTCTGGCTGTAACAGTTTTTTGCAGCTGTGGGTATTTCCTTGGCAACAACACCCACAAGCTGTTATAAATCGTGGAGCCAGTCATAATCCAGCTTCACCTTTGTGAATACCCACAGCATCAAGAAAATTACATTCGCCGCTTGCACCGGGTTTTTCCCACAGCTGCGGAAATTTCAATAGTCTTGCGAATCCTGCCTCTTATCTGTAAGAACCAGAGTGCCTCACCTGGTACTCACCTGGTAAAGGTGATTGTGGGGGGTAGTCCTCTGAGACACTCCACATCCCACCCAAGGAGACAGCACTGGTACGAACCAAGACTCAAGGTTATGTTTTAACAGCGTGACATATGGGCCAGTCATGCTTAGTTTGTAAGTGGAATAGGTGTTAAAGCTGTAGAAATGAATCAAAGTCATGAGTAACTGTGGGTCACAGGTCATTCTCTACTTAACTAGTTTTATTTCAGATGGACAAGCTTTGGAAAATGTCAAAGCTGTGCCTGGTGGGCAGTATGCAGAGGGATGGAGCTCAGATTTCAAACCTGGAAGACACATGCGCATCAACAGCCTATCAGGTGGACCCAAATACCCTATCTATAAGAACAGGAGTGCCTCAGAGGACTACACTCCACATTCACCTTTACCAGGTGAGTAAACCGTCATTATGCATTCATGTTTGGTAGGATGCATGTGCATGGCTTGGTTCTGTTTCATCAGCTGTATAGCATGCTTACAGGCAGTCCTGACTGCAGGAGAAAACACAAATGTTGTGTGGATGGTCTGAAACTACTGTTAGGATAGCAATACCACCTGGAATGTTTCAGGTGATCCTGCATGAGGAAGACAGAGATGTGCAGGATAATACCCATGCCCAGAGAAATGTTGCCAGCCTGCATGCATGTAATCATGTGTATCATAATAAATAATGTTGGGAGTAGGGGGAGAAAACATAGGAAGAAAACCTCTGGTTGCTGTCTTTATGATAGCTGGTTACCCTAGACTGGATCGGGTATCTCCTGCAAACAGGGTATATCCCTGAGATCAAATGATCACCTGGCTGAGAGAAAACATATATGGAAAAAAAAACTCTTAATGAAACCCAAATTCTGGTTGTATCTTTTGATGGCATGTTTACAATGTGCCAGGTGTTTAAAATAATCTGAAACAATAACCCTCGGGTCCCTTTTTTATCTTATTTGTTCAACTCCTCACCATTTACCTTGTACTTGAATCTGACGTCGTTTTCCTCAAGATGGATCACTGTGCACTTACTCAGATTAATTTCATTTTAACCTTCTCTGCCAACTAGAAAGGTCATTCAGGTTTCTGTATATTGATCATCTTACAATTTGAGTCCACCACATATCCTAGAGTGGTGTTATCAGCAAAAGTGGTGATCAATTACATACTAGTTGCATTGACCAGCCTATATGTTAAGCCATTTTGGCCCCTGCACCAAGTCCTGCAGTACCCACTTGTCTCATCAGCTACCAAGCGGACTGAAAAAACATTTACTTTAACCTTCTGTTTCTGATCTGTTAGCCAGCAAACCACTCATTTAACTATAGCACTACTGGCTCCAATTTTCTTAAGTCTGGCTACCAGCCCTACATATGGCATTTATTTTTTTATCATTGGAACTAGAAGTCCTATTTCCAAGGGTGACCAGGAATTAGTTATAGGCTGCAATACAAGCACAATACAGACATAAGGGTACATAAAGCATTAAGATAATATAAAGTGAAGTTACAGACATTGTTGAAACATAATAGGAAGCATCTAGAGTATACGATGTTTTACATTATTAGTCACTGCACATAACCTACAAGGTAAGGAGAGTTGCAATAGTCACAAATAGCTGAAAATAATCAGACAGACAGTATTATTAATTAGTTAATTAATTTATGTATGTATGCATGTATTTATTTATTTATTTATTAGTGTCTCAGAATTACAATACCTTTGAGTCAGAGACTGTTTTACAAAGGTTCCATGTCATGAGTACAGGAAACAGACAAAAGAGCAATTACAATAATAAGGTTACAGATTTCATGAAAAAAATAACAGGCAGTTGTGTAACATACAATATAACACAATAGGTTGCAAATCATAGGGCTAGGATAATGTAATAAACAGGTTGAAAAAAGACCTGCTGTCAAAATGGAGACATTGTCAAGAGATGAATTGCTGAGAGAATAGAGCAATACTGGGTACAGCAGAACAGTCTGAGGGTGTGGTAAATGAGTAAGACCAAGCGGAGGAAAGTGCAGTCAAGCTGACATGGCAGGTGAGGGGCCATGGAGGAGGAAGCAAAGTGAATGTGGGGAGTGGAGTGGCAGGAGTCAGGCCTGAGGTAGAGGCAAATAGAGGTTAGGTATAGGTACCCACAGATTGGAGTGAAAGGAGGTGCTGTCAGAGAATGACATTGTCAAGTGCAGGTGTTGCTGCGTCGGAGGAGCAGCACCGGGTGTAGGTAGCATACTTGAGGGTATGCAACAACATATAGAATATAACCTCAATGGGAGGAGAGGTGTAGTAAGAACTGAGGTAGTTGCAGGTGATATTAGCAGTTCAGATAGGGATAATGGGGAGGTTGAGGTTCAGGTCCTGGGGTCAGGTTATGGAGATTTGACAGTTAAAGGTTGCCAAGCTATGGAGATGATCTTGAAGGGTACTGTACATTTGAAGGTCACGTGGAATGGGCAGGCTACAGTGGTAGTGCGGAGAGAGTTCTCTAGCAAAGGAGCTAGCTATCAGAAAGATCTCAGCCCAGTGCTTACCTTCCTGTGTAGTACTAAAGGGGAATCATGGGAAACTGACCTAAGATTTCAGGAGAGGGTTTGCCATTCTGTGGTCTATGACAGATACGGTGGGGGTGGGTAGGGATTGATTTAAAGAGTTTGTAAGTAAGGTTCTGTAGGAAATAATGGAACTGCCCTAGGAGTATGAGCCCTTTTAGCTTCTTAAGACTAGTATAGTTGTGGTCTCTGTTGTGCGTATCTAGGGAAAAGCAGGCAATTCTATTATACAGCACTTTGAACTGAGCTGTCTCCATTTTCCTGGCAGACAGGAGTGTGGTTGCACCACTGTAAGGGTGGGGAGGAGAACTCTGTTGGTAACAGCCAGCCTAAATTGTTTGATAAGGCAAGCAAAGCTCTTAGGGCTCAATCCACAGAAAAGCATGGATCCATCAGGAACCAAGCATAAACCGTCTGCATCATCACACAGTCGCACCAGTTATGCAGAAGTTGTGATCCACAGTAGCTAGGGAGTGCCAACTGCGGATGGCACTGCAGAGGTACAGAGGAGAAAATCAGGGATCCATTGGGCAGCACATGCCCATGGAGCAACCATTGACCCCATCATGAAGAGGGGGATGTCCCACCCCAGAGTCTTACACAGAAATGTTAACTGTGGATGCCACAGGAGAGGTGCAGCAGTCCACGGATCCCAGCCAGCCTAGTAATGCTATGTCACAGATGCCAGCAGCAGGGCTAGGCTGCCTTACCAGTGCATAGGCATCAGAAGGGAAGGGCAGCAGAGGCAGCCATGTCCATCACCACGGGCCACAAACACTGGGTTTCTCATCTGAGGAGATGAACATGATTGCCTCATAGGTCTGCATGCACTATGCAACCCTCTATGACTTTGGAGCATTGATGGGTACCCCAGCCCAGAAGCCCCTGGTTGGCATCCAGGATGTGGTGAATGTGTACTGGGTCAATACCACGCATGAAAGACAGCGTGATATTAGACTTGCTGTACAAAGTTCATGTAATAAGAACAACAGGGTGGAACAGCTATCCCTCTCATTGTGCGCTTATACTGGGAAGGGATCAAGTTACCGTTGCTGGGTGCCTGGCCGAGCCGCTCCGATGGTGGAGATGCTAAAGCAACAACACTCAGAGTAAATGGAGACCTTCAATTGTGGTTCGGTTCTTACCATGTCTCCGTGTGCTGCTACTTTATGTGGCATTTTCTTTTTTTGTAAACAAACTTTCCCTCCCGACTTACTCCCCATCCCGAAGTCCAACACCCCGAATTTGTTATATTAATTCCAGGTAGTGTGGGGTGAAGCCCTACAACAAAAGACAGAAGCCCATTGATTCAAAGGTCATGCACTGTTTCTGTTGGGTGGAGTGTTTTGCTTGATAAGATTTCGAACCACGCCTTTGTTTTGCGGCATTTATCACCATATGGTTTTGCATTTGCAAGATAACCCGTGCCGTTGAATGCTGCAGGAAACATGCCATGTACCACCAGAGTCATCAAGCACAAGTTTCATGATTTGCAAGGTACTGTGAAGCACAAGCTGACTCTGTGGAGATGGGCAACACTGGCAATGGGTAGTAACAGTTTAGAGGGGGATCCACAGCTGAGAAAATATCATGGCCAACACTGTCAGCTTGCAGGCTATCCTTGGTGAGGAGTAGGAGCGCAATACACTTGAGGGCGAGTAAAGGCATAGTGCTACACTGTGGTCATTCCAGCCTCGTAAACAGCATTAATAACATGCATGTGCTTCACATTTTGATGCCCTCCATCACTGTTCCAGAAGGAGGAGGGGGACACAGAACCTAACAGTTGTGGAACGACTGTTACACTGGCAAGTAGTTTGGGTACCTTAGTTTCTAGGGGGTCACCTGGTGGGAGGTTTAGAGCTGTAGGGATTTTGCACAGACCAGAGGGTAGACCGTGCACAAACAAAATAAAAAATGAAAAAAAGACTGTGATAATATCATTAATTGCTCCTGTAGGTGAAAGCTAAGGGAGGGGAGGAGTGATTGCCTACCATCCCTTACACACAGCACACATATGCATTGCCACTAATAAATATTGTCTGTCACCCTATGTAAAACTAGTGGGTGCAGCAAATTTTGTAGCCAAGGGCTAGTATCTGTGTGCCCTGGCTAGTATCAGTATGCTTGTCTGAGCTATGTAGCCCTGGTTATCCAGTGGTATTTAGTGCCGTTGGTGAGCTGTTAAAACAGCATGAATTAAAAATGTTACCTTTTAAAATAAAATACTGTGCCTTGTTATAAAGAAAATTCCCCAGTTGCTCCTTAGTATATTTTGTGCAGAGTGGCAGCTGTGTGGTGCTGAGGCACTGAGGAGAGAAGCAGAGAGAGAGAGGAGAGTTGGTGAGAGCTGAGACGTGCATCCATAACATTTAGCGCTATCTCGCTAAGGGGAATTCCCTTTGTGAACTGAGGGAGTGGCTCAGCGTGTAGCATGAGTGTGGTCACAGAGCAGGGTAAGGCCTGCCAGAGCAATGTTAGTTCAAGAGGGTAGCCTGTCAAGGCAATGACTCATGAACATCGAGGAGTGAAAATGACACAGAAACACAGCGTATGCCGTATCAGCGACTGACCATTCTCGCCTCCCCAAGGTCCACCCTCCAGAGTTGGTATATTAAGTAAGGGGGTGTGGTGGGCAAAGTCCCCCACAAGAGGGGGTGTGTGGACAAAGACCCCCACAAACTGAGAATTTGCTGTATATTACCGTGCTGTGTTTTAGTGCTGTGTTCCCTCCTTGCCGTTTGGGAGTCGTTATCTTGCCTTTTAACCATTCAAGAGGGAAGTGCACAGAGAAATGCATTCCTCTCGATGGCAAGCATTCAGATCTTTAAATAAAATAAATTAGATTGTCAGATGGCAAGCACCAGCATAATGATATAGGGACTGAATGCCATGTTTTGTAACAAAATAAAAGGGGGCACATTATGAAATGAGGATGGGCTCCAAAACCTAAGGTACAGCATTTCAGACGCCATTTTAATGAGCAGCAAGCAGACTGCTAATGTGTGAAAGCCAAGCACAAAACTTTTAACTTAAATAAGCACAAAACTTGATTAATTAATTAATTAATTAAAATAAAGCAACAGAGGGCTAGTTTACAGTCACATGAACCCACACAGGTACTGTATGTATCTTATGCCACATAATTTAATTTATAAAACAGAATTGTTTAAAGCAGAGTTATATTATTCGTCAGCATAATTTCAAAGGTAAAAAATATGCATTATTTTTGTAAATATCACTGTCAAGCTATTTTAAGTTGAATTAAAACCAAACTTGGCAGATTTACAGATCAAAGGGTAGGCTATAAGGAAAAACTATCTCATTTGGTGACAAGTTTAGGAAGGAGGGGTCGCTGACCTGTTAAGGTGGAGTAGCACAGGAGGAGAATCAGTAGCCCTGAAACCATGCTGGCAGGCAGGAAGGTTGAAGGAGGAGCCAGGAATGAGTGTCGGCTCTTGGGCAGGAGTGTTTACTGGAGCCCTTGGGACAGCCCCTGAAAAGAGTCTCAGACCTCAAATAATTATTTAATTTATCTGAGCTCCAGACAAAAGGAAAGGTTTAATTGTTTATTTAAAGGAACTCTGGCAAGCTGTAGCTCCACAAATTGCCCTCTTCTCTCCCAGGTTTATAATGAAGCTCTCATTACAGGAGCCTTCCCCACCTTCCATGAGGCCATAATTATGTTTTTCCTAAAAGGATAAGGACCCTACTCTGGCCTCCAACTATCGCCCTATATCCCTTATCGATGCAGACAGCAAAATCTTTGCTAAGATTCTGGCGCTTAGACTTAGCCCACTCTTTCCCTCCCTGATCCACCCCTCGTAGGCTAGCTTTGTGCCAGGAAGACTCAGTAGGGACCATATCAGGTCTCTAATTAATATCATCTTTCAGGCTAAATTCTCTCCTACCCCTGCGACTGCTATTGCGGTCGATTTTGAAAAAGCTTTTGACTCCCTGGAGTGGGACTATCTAGAAAATGTGATGTGTTGCTTTGGCTTTGGGACTTGCTTTCGGAATTGGGTCAGGGCGATGTGTAACCAGACTATGGCCAGAATTCATACCAATATGGTAATATCCACCCCTTTCTGGCTCTGTAGGGGCACCCATCAAGGATGCCCCCTCTCCCCCCTCTTATTTATTCTAGCTGTCGAACCCTTGGCTGCTGTGATTCTACAGCACCCAGACATCCAGGGAATTGTATTTGGTTCCCAGACCTATACCACACTCATGTATGCCGATGAACTACTAGTCCCCATGGCTAATGCTACCATAGCCCTTCCTGCACTCCTTAGAGTGCTTGCACATTTTGCGGAGCTCTCTGGCCTGAAGATGAATGCCTCCAAGACTGAGTTGCTCCCTCTCAACCCCAGTGCACTCCAAACCAGGTGCCCTGCAAGTATTAAATGAGTCCAACATGAATTAGTATATCTTGGCATATACATTTCCCCAGATCTATCTACCATTTGGGATCTCAATATGAAACCTGTTCTTGCAAATCTAAAACTGAGCTAGATAGGTGGGGACTGCTTCATCTTACTATGCCTGAGAAAATCGCTGCTCTTAAAATGATTTCTACTCCCAAAATTCTTCACCTTTATCTCGTATCCTTTGGACCCCCGGTGAAATGGCTTCGCTCCATAGACACAGTGGTCGAGAATTTTCTGTGGGACGCCAAAACCCGATATAGCAGAGAAATTATGGTCACACTGGAAAGTGGAAGACTGGAATCTCCTTGGCTTGAGTGTTGTGCAGGGTGTACTCTGTTGCACAAACTTTAAAATGGTTTTCCACCCTGACTCCCGAAGCTCCACACTGGGTATACATGGAGCAATCGCTTCAGGTCCACACCTTTCCTTACTGATATATAACCCCTTCTAAAACTATGCAGTCTCACCCCACCATTGGGCCTGCAGTCCGAACCTGGTTTAAAGTTCATGCTAAATTCAAAACAAATCCCAAACCATCCTTGCACATGCCTTTATTCCATAATGCCAAAGTCAGGGTGGAGGGTAAACCACTTAACTGGCCTCAGTGGGAACACCAGGGTATAAGGACCACAGCCAATGTTTTAGACCGAAGGGAATTTAAGATGTTCCCCTTTTTGGAGCTGGCTGACATGAAGGGCTTGCACAAAAGCGATTTCTGGCAATATTTACAATTATGTAGCTCATTGATGACCCATTTCAAAACACACTATGGCAAGTTATTCCCACCTCAGAAACTCTCCTCCTGGCTTAAGCTCACCAGGGGTCAAGCCAGCACAATATATGCTGATCTATGAGATAGTCTTCCTTCCCAGAATGAAGGGTCTCAACAAAAGTGGGAGAAAGCACTACAGACCAAGCTGGAGGCTGAGCAATGGGCCCTCTGCTGGAAGCGAGCACACCGGAGCTACCCTGACGCCAGCAGCAACCGCATACAAAACAAGCTGCTGCATCACTGGTACAGAACTCCAGATTTTTTACACAAAGCTAGGTTACTAGATAACAACCTATGCAGGAGATGCCAAGCCCATGCTAGTGACCTTTATCACATTATCTGGACGTGCCCACTAATTGCCCCTTTTTGGCAAATGGTTTGTTAATTGGCTACTTGAACTCTGACTCCGGTAGTGCAGATGGACCCTTTGATGTGGATTCTGGGATTATCCCCTCAATATATGGCCCTCAGAGGGCACCAACTTTGCTGGATAGATCTGCTAAGTATCTCAGCTAAGCGCCTAATCCTATCTCGGTGGAAGACCTCTGATGTCCCCTCTCTTGCTGAACTTTAGCATGCTCTTGTACAGCTAGCCTTCTTTGACCGCATGACACACATAACACGAGATGCTCTAGCAGCTTATAATGCTTGTTGGGCCCCTTTCTTGCTTACTTAAAACCCAGAACTGGGACTGGATGAGCACCAAGATGGTTAATACTTTTGTGAGCTCACCTGCTCCCCCAGAGTTGAAACCCCACTGTAAGCTCTCCCTAGCCAGCCTAGTAACTTGTGATATTTTGTTTCTCCATTACTCTCCTTGAGTCATCTAACCGTTTTGATGGGTACCCAAGGTTGACTATGATACTGTGCTAATTTTATTTTATTTTATCTAAATGTCTAGTTCCTTTTATCCTTTTGTTTCCTTTTGTTTTCTGGCTTGCATGGTTGCTGACTTCTACGTAATATGTACTCATACCTAACTTGTACTAGTTTACTCATATTTGGCCTGAGAGCTAAGTGCCCTCTTTCACCTCCTTCCTCTCCAAATACTCTTTGAGATGTTTTAGACCTTCTCCATTGTGTTGACTTCTCTCTGACCATTATTGTGGTGACATATGATTTGTTTATGTACTACTGCATGCAAGCATAAATGATAATAAAAACTATTAACTTAAAAAAACAACTGTTTATTTAAAGGGAAATATCTTAATTTAAAAGGAAATGTTATCCTTGTTTAGTGTGAAAATAAATCTGCAAGCTGTGTTTTTCCACATGGTGGAAAACTTTAAGTTTCAGCATCTTAATGATCCCTTAACCCAATTATTTAATAAAAATGCTGCAAAAAGCTAGAAGCGTGAGCTTTCTTATGGAGAGAGTGTGAAAGTGATTAAATGTTATTTTGAGGTAATTTTATTGTGCTTAATGTGATGTAGAATTAAAATGAACCCAAGTTAACAGAGTAGAGTAGGCTCAGAATTTTAAGAAAGGCAGTTGAAAATTAAGTCCTGGGATTCCATTGTGGCTTATCCTGCTGCAGAATTCCAAAACAGAATTAAACCTGATTGGTGCTGAAGTTTGGAACAGGGTGTTGTCCATTCAGTGACCAGGATATGGGACAAATGGAATGTTCAGGGGGTATAACAGGAGCTGCATAACTAATTTTGTTTTATTGTTATTTATTTTGCTTTTGTTAACATGGTGGGTACACTAGGCAGACATTTGCCTGTTTTCAGGTACAACCCAGTAGAGATACAATACAATACAATGCAATACAATACAATACAATACAATACAATACAATACAATACAGTGAATAAAAAAAAGACAATGGTAGCATTTGAGTAAAGAAAGATAATACACTTCACCAGTATAAATTGAACAATGCACAGTAATTGAGGGCAGTATACAGTAGACAATAAACATTCAATACATATTATATAGAGAGCAAAATAATTGTAGCAATCAAGAGCCAGTGCAGCCAAGGATGGTTAAGTAGCAGAGTTGGGCAGGGTGGAAGAAATAGACTGGGGGAAGAGGAGGTGAAGGGTGAGTAGGGTGGGAGAGTGGACAAGGTGAAGATTGGGGGAAGAGGTACTAGATAGGAGTAGGGACAAGTACAAGTGGCTCAGTCAATTAGTAAGGAGAGGAGCTGTTTTCTGAAAGCGCTTTTATTGATGCAGGAGAGAAGGGCAGCTGGGAAGGAATTCTATTTTACAGGAGCTTTGGAGGCAAAGGCCATGGAACCATACTTGGATCGCGATCTGGGACAGCTAGGTGCACTTTGTCAGAGGATCTGAGGGTGTAGTGGTGCGAGCTGGTAACTAATAGGGTGGCCAGTGAAAGAAGTTGCTTTGAGGTAATGATATTGTGAGCCAACTTGCTTAGTGTGAGGAGTCAAGTGGGCTGTAGGGGAGGTCCAACAAAGCTTGCTGTAGAGAGAGCAGTGATGTGTGAGACATTTGCAGATAGTGTGAACCTGCAAATATTATTATAGCTTACGATCCACTTGCAATAGTGAGAAGCAAAGGATAGGGGAAACACGGGCAGGCTGTTGGACAATTTGAGAAGGAGAAGGCCGCGAGCCACTGCAATGCATACTGAGGGAGAGAGAGATGGATTTTAGCATAGTAATCTACACCTAGACTGGAGTTGACTCCCTTACAAACAAAGTGAATGTGAGTTGAGAAATCTAGGGAGAGGTCCAGAGTGATTCCAAGGTACTTGAAGGAGGTGACTGTAGTCAAATAGGTACCATTATCCATTGTTACCAACAAGGGTATTGGTAAGTTTTTTAGTTTGTGTGGGGTTCCAAAGAGCATGGCTTGGGATTTAGAGCAGTTCATAAGAAGTTTGCTATCCTTGAGCCAGGACTGTACCATGGACAGGTCAGAGGTTAGGTTGTGGTTTAAGTGAGTTATAATAGGGGAGTGACAGAAGAACACCAAGTCGTCTGCATAAAGGATAGGGGTTGATTTGTTAAAGTAATGTCTGAGTGAATTAATGTGAAGAGAGAACAGCAGTGGGCCGAGGATGAATCCCTGAGGCACACCAAGGGAGGTGGGAAGATACTCAGAGAAGGTTGAGATAATTCTGGTGCTTTGTTTATTGGAGAGATAGCTGGAAAACCAATACTTTTCCAGGTAGGTTGTTAGTTGCACAGTGACAACTTTCTCAAGAATTTTGCTGAGTACTGGGAGTATGGCTATTGACCGGTAGTTAGACAGGGACTTGGGGTTCCCTTTTTTAAGAATGGGTATAATATTGGTGCATTTCCATCCCGGAGATACTGCATCTGCAGAGAGGGAGAGATTGATAATACAGGTAAGGAGAGAGGTAAGTTGCCAGGCTGCCAGTTTCAAGAGTTTGGGGTCAAGACCATCCAGACCTTCAGACTTGGTTTGAGGTAGTGAGAGAAGGAGTTTTCACACTTCAGTACTGGTGACTGATTTAAAGAGGAAAGGGGGGGTGGCAGTTGGGAGGAGGTTCTGGCATATCCGCAGCAGGGTCAGCCAGAGGGTTCAGTGTAGCTGTAACAGTCGAGAGATTGGAGAAAAGTTAGCTAAAAGCATTGGATATAGTAGCTGGGTTGTTACAATTGATTCCATTGATTTCAAAATTCTAAGAGGTGCTAGGATTAGAGTGCCCCAAGGATTCCTTTAGAGTTCTGCAGAAGCTGCTGGGTGTATAACGTGGGGCGGACAGCTTCTCTCTATAAAATGTGCTTTTATTTTGCCTAATGACAGTCTTCCATTTGCTCTGTAGTAGCCTGTAGTTATTCCGGTCATGAGTAGAATTAGATTTCCTGTATGTGACCCAGCTTCTTTCTTTCTCTTCTACTAGGGCCAGTAAGGGGCAGGAGAGCCACTTTATTTTATGGCCTCAGAAGTGCCTAGCGGTGAGCGAAGCATGCTTATTTTGTGATTGAATTAGAGTAGTATTGAAGTAATATAGCACATGGTCCACGTCATCAGTGGTCCACAAGGGAGTTCAATCTATGTTCGCTATGTCGTACAGATACAGTAGTCGAATTCGTTGAAGAGCGAATAGTTCCTACACTGAATGATCCTGGGAGGGGCATGTTCAATGTTAGCACACCAGGTGAAATATATTGGGGAAGGATCAGTGATGGAGTCAGGAAGAACCCCTGCTGAGGATATTTTCTCAGGACTGGAAATAAGAATCCAGTCAATTAGGGTAGCTGTTTGGGCTCTATTGGAGAGTCTGGTGGGTTGTGTAATTATTTGGGAGAGGGCTAGTTTATTTAGCAGTATGTCAACAGAGTCATTTGACCAGTTGAGCCAATCAATATTGAAATCACCTAGGATGACAAAGTCGTTGTTACTAACTAGGGATCCCAGAGAGTCAATCAAGGAGGAGAGTTTACCTAGGTTGTACAGGGGAGGGTTGTAAACACACAGTATGTGCAGCTTTTTGGAACTGTCAAACCTTAGAGTTCCAGCACAGAGTTCAAAGGAGGCAAGCTGCAGAGGTGAGGGTAGGGAGAGGGAGGCGAAGTTGGGAAGGGTCTTGAAATAAATCATAGTGCCTCCACCATACTGGGGGGGGGCTACTCGTACCTGAAAATAGGCATATGTTTTGTCTAGTGTACTTACCTGGTTAACAAAAGCTAAATAAATAAAGAAGCGGGTGGCTAGCTAAGACAGGCAAAAAGTATGTGGTCGGGGCTCAGGAGGCGGTAGTAGGATGGAGCAGAGTCTAATAGCAAGGCTAAAGTATGTTAATATAGTTAACTGTACAGAGTTCAGTAGATAGGGCAAGCTAGAAGGTGGACAGGAGCCCTCTGGTGGCCGACATATATAAAGTGAAAATGGAAAAGTTGTATTTAAGAGCTGGAGCCTCCTACTAGTCATGTGACTAAGGGAGACTATAAATAAAATGCACTGAGCAGGGTGGGCAGGGGGATGGTGGGGAGTCAGTGCACAGCGCCAGTGGAAAGCTTAACTGAAAAGCTCAGCCTAGCGTGGCAATAGTTCTGATTACATTTACAATAATCTTAAAACTGCCTGGCTAAGGTTAAAATAAAAACTGCCTGCATTGGAGAGCTGTGAAATTAATCTATTAAATAAAATTTTAGCTTTGAGGATGGAGGAATTAATTCACAGTCAAGAAGCAGCAGAGCCATGAGTAGCAAGCCTTAGGGGCTGGGAGCTGTGGAGCATAAAAAATGTGCCAAGTTTAAAACTGTGCTGCAGGGGAGCAGCCTCCATGTGAGTCCGAGGGAGTCTGTACCTTCCTCCAATGCTGATGGTTGGCCGAGATCTTCAGTGGGCATAAAGTCCAAGTCAGTGTGGGGCTTCCTGGAGCTCTAGCAGTTTGTGGAGGAGCCCTTCAGTGGGCATGAAGCCTGGGCAGGTGGGGGGCTGAAGAAGAAACAAAAGAGGGAGAGCAGTGATTAAAAAGAGGGGGACTGGGGTGGATTAACAGGCTCAGGTTTTCAGAGAGATAGAGCAGGGAGACAGACATGAAGGGACCAGAGCTGTCCAGAGGGAGTCCAGCCTATTGAGGCCTACCAGTTGTTAGGGCCTTGGGGACTAGCCCTCAGTTAAGTGTTACAGACTATAGGGGATCATCTACATCCCAGTGGTAGGGGTAGTAGGGCAGTAAAGTGAGAGTAGGGACAAAATAGATTAGTCTGCTGCTTGGAGTACCTGTTTTTCCTCAAGTGTCTTTAGTTGCACCCAACAAGATTTCATCTGCTTCAAGCAACCAGGTCATCTTCTAGGATCAACAGCATCAGATCCAATAACATCTCCAGAGGTCCAAGTTGCCAGCATTTTCCAGTCATTTAAGGAAAGTGGCACAGTCATTTTTATTTAATTGTGGGACTAATTCAAGAAGGACACTCGTCTGCTTTACTGAATTCTGGAATCCTTATTGCTTCAAGGACTACTGTTCAGCAGTTGAAGGACTGAATTTAGAGATTGAGGGAGAAGTATATTGGTAATGCTATAAAGTAATTGTTATGTGATGCAAAGTTAATGCTATTGTGAAATGCTTAGCATATAAGTGACTGAAGTGTATACACAGTCTAGAGTTAAGTATGTCTGTGTTAAATAACCGAGAAGGGTATCTGGTGATAAGGGGTGAGGGCTGACTGAGGAGGGTATAGGCCTACAGTAGAAGCCATTGCATGCCCTTAAGGCTAGTAAAATGAATGTACAGTGACTGAGGTCTGAGGGGTGGCCTACATGCTGGATAAACATTTAACTAACTGTAGAGCTGGTGGAAGGTGGAACAGCCTACAGTCTTCAGGAATAGCAGGCACAGATCTGTGGGAATATAAACAAAGGAGTATTAATGCTCAAGGTATTTATTCAATTCAAAAGTTATTTGCAAAATTATGTGTTGTTATTGCTAATTGCTACCATTTCTTAAGCAAACTGTGTCTCTAAGTTGGCAGAACAGTTTAGTAAAATTTACCTGAATTTACACTTGGAAACTGTGTCAGAGTCTTGCTTCATGGTTATCCATGTCTCACATTCCTGTGTCTCCTGGGACAGTCCGATACAGCACCTCTCTGTCTCCCATACAGTTTCTGCAGCTGTCTGATTAGGGAGGTAATCCAAAGAGTTCCAGTGTGAATCCAAATTACTGGTTGTAGGTGGAAAGACAGGCAAAGAACCTACTGGCGGTGCAGCTCAGTTCTTCCTCTGTGTATGTACTGCATTCACCTGGTGTGTTATAATAGGATGAAGGGAAACAAGACAAAGGTAAGCACACCATGGGAGCATGGCACCCCACATCCAGCTTCTTGCAGTGGTTAACACAGGTGCACAATATTGTAACATACTCACCCCCTCCCACTACAGGTGCCAAACAAATCATGTCCAGGACACCTAGGACAGCACCGACTTTGGCGTGGACAATGTTGAGATGCCAGCTGCCCCAGCAGTATATTGTTGAGCACTCACCAGATGTACACAACCCAAAACACCTAATGACCATGCCCAAGAGACAGCCTCACCCCCACTCCCTACAGTCACCACAAGGTATGGACACATGGCATGGGGTCATCTCACCACAAACAAAAAACAGTGCTGCAATCAATGTGGCAACCATAAGGATGTACGCAGAAATAACATTGGGAAAAACACTGACCAACGCAGAAACAGTGCACTCCCTTGGAAAACATGGGCTTCCTTGTTTTTGCTCCCCCCCCCCAGAAGTTAGATAACAAACTCCAGGGGGTGTGGACTTCAGGGATGGGGAGAAACTGGGGAGGGGGGGGAAACTTTGTTATTTTAACAACAAAAAAAGCTGCAAAAAGTTTCAACATGGGGAGAACCGAACCACAGTCCCAGGTCTCCTATTCCACTGTGTGCTGGTGCCTTAGACACTCCACCACAGAAGTGGCTTGACCATGCACCCAGCAAATGGCAGCTTCATCCCTCGAAGGAACAGCTCACAGTGACAGGGGTAGGTACTTCCCTAGCACTGTTATACCCCTGTCACTGTAAACCCATACGCTCTCCCACACAGCAATGATTAATACTGCGCTGTCTCTCTTGCACAGTTCAGTACTGACCCTGTATCTGGACACACAGAGTACGCAACACCCACCATGCCCTGTACAAAGCACACCACATGCAACCAGGTGCAAGGCATGGTGTGGGATTCATTGGGTCTACAAGGGTTGAAGGGCAGAGACACCAACCACCTGACAGGGCCCTTGGGGGCCGCACCTCCTGAACACCAGTCCAGGTTGCAGACTGCGTGAATATATACTGGGGTGCCTGCCTAGAACACCAGCACATACAACAGACCAGGGCTAGCCATGCACAACCACAGCATCTCACCCACAGAGTGGCTGAGCTGTTCATGGAAGTTGTGGGGATCCAGGAGGAGCTGGTGGCCATTGAGCAGTCTGTGGCCAATGGCTTTGCACACCTGGTGAATGCCCTTGGATGAGGCCTCACAACCCTGACACAGGCCATGTAGGCCAGGAACAGTTTCAGGCATCCCATCCACAGCCACATCCCCCAATTTAGGGTGCCCATGGAACAAGAGGCTTGTGCAGAGGTGCAGGCTGAGCAGTGTAAGGACCTAGACCCTCCTCCCCATGGCAACACTGATGGCATGGGGAGCCAAGGGCTACTGAGAAGAGGACAGTGATGACATAGGGTGACAGATGGCACTGTGTACACCTTAATAAGGCACCAACACAATCATCACAGCACCACAGCGACTACCACACAGAGCACTCCCACTGGCCACAGCACACACCAGCACACTACACAGGAGGCATCACTCTTGGGAATGTGCACATGGCTTTATTGTACCACTGAGTGCCACCATAACCACAACACACCACCCATCCAACATATACAGTCTGCCCCTGCTCTATGTAAAGAAACTTTGTACAACCCTCATTCTGTAGGTACACACTACATTGTAGCCAGGTTTTAGTCCACTGCATTGTCTATGGCTTCAATGCATGTGGACATCATTTCAGGCACATGGCACACTGCCCTCTGGTAAAGGCAATGACTTGTATATGGCTATGTTATGTGACATACAGCATGCAGAAATCACCTTGAACATACTGCTAGGCATGAGCTGCAATGTCCCTCTGGTCTTGTTGAGGCCCATGTGGAGGCACCTGAAGTTCATCCACATCTGGCCAAACACACTCTCTATGATGCTCCTCATCAAGCAATAGGCTTTGTTGTATTGTTGCTTCACCTTTTTCTGTGGCTACGGAAATGAGGTCATCAGGATCATGCATAATGGGTATCCACTGTCACCTGTGTGGGAAAGGAATAGCATTAGGGTATGATCCTATGTGTGCTCACCAGTACCAATCCTCCCTGCCTGTGAACACATACCAAGTTGCCAGTCCTGGTTGGCGAACAGAGCCATAGTCCAGAGTTCTCCAGTATGTAAGAGTCATGAGTTGAGCCTATGTGCCTGATACAGATGTGTGTAATTATGCCTGCAGTATCACATTTGGCCTACATGTTCATGGTGTGGCATGTCTTGTAGTTCCTGTATGCCTCTTCTCCCAGTGTCTGGGTGATTATTGTCACATGTGTATATCCATGGCACCAATAGCATGGGGTATGCCTGCCACAGCTTAGAAGTCTGCATTGGTGTCCCTCAGGTCTCACTCTTTCTGCATGAATTTGATGTAGTCACTATTGTATGCCAAATGCATCAGTCATCTGCTACCAGCCTGAGGCACCTGCTGACAGAGGACTGGCTCATAGGACAATGGACCCTGTCATGCATTGGAAACTACCAATACCATAGTAGACCTGGGCCATTAGCAAGTATGCCTAAACTTCCAGTTCATGGCTATGATGGGTCCTAGTCATCGGTTGTGGTCCCAGTAACTGGCACAGCTCCCCTGTGGTGCCTGTGTTGAATTGGTACCTGCCAATGCACTGCTGTTCTGTTGGTGTTGCAGTGTAAACCCTCAGATTTTATGTATAGAGGAGTCTTGCATGGCATTCATGTCCATCCAACAGGTCATTGTGCAGGTTCAGGAGTACTGTGTTCATCAGGATGCCAGGGTATATTGCTGACCTTTGCAGTCACATGAGTAAAACCATGGCCAGGCATCCACCACATTGACAATCACATCCACTGCTTGGCCCCTTTAAATGCTGGTCATGCACCCCATGGCTAATTACACCCAGATGGTATCACGTCAACTGAGCGAGGCATTTTTGGCGATGCAATTTGGGTGATGGAATAATGGCGACTTCAATATGGGCGACTGTTAATATAAGGCGACAGGTACAGAGGAGTGACTGCAAATGGATAACCTTCCCCCAGTGTCCAGGAGCAGCTTGGTGTTGGATTCGTAGAGATAGGGGGGTCCGGGGAGCACAGCCCCCCTTGAGGGGTGCAGGGGGGATGGAGCACCCCTGTGTAACATGGATGTAACTGTGGGTGAGAGGGTAGAACAGCACAGGATGCGGTGGAGAGTACAGCGGCAAATGGTCCCTAAATTTTACCTTCGCCACAGTGTACCATCATGCTAATTGCAGTCACTCTTCTGTATTCACCCAAATTTAAGTTGCTTTGTAATTCTCGCTCTAATCACATGGAACACCAGCAGATAGATGTGGTCAGGGCCTATGAGCATGGCATCATGCCGCCATGACCTTGCTCCTGTATGTGAGGAACATTGTTTCAGTCAGTGCAGGTAGGCCACCAGCATACCTTATTCTAAGAGAACTCCTCCATGGCCTGCACTTGAACCTCTGAAAGATCTACATTACTAAGACCCTGACCCAGGAGGGGAATGGCTACTAGGACCAAGATGAGGTCTAATGATGTCTGGTGGACCTAGCTAGTGTGTTTCACTGTGATTGTCAGCACCATCATGGCCACCGTACTGTAGTATCTTGGGTGCATGCATGTCCTACTGCTTAGTAAGTGCCATTTACTTTGTCATTCCAGGGGTCGACTGCTCACGTATGGACGATGATGCTGCAGAATGCACAGCTGAGGTGGCCTTGCAACAAGCCACCAACATATGAACTGGTGCTGGAATGGGACCCTGATGACTAGCCACTCATGTATAATGGAGGTGGCCTGGATGGCAGCATGGCTGGTGCAGGACATGGGCCAGGAGACGGGTCTAGAGGCTTAAGGAGGGGAACTGCAGGCTGCCCATATGCTGCTGCTAGGTGCCAGACAGTGTGCCACCATTTATGGGGTGGACTTTGCAGCTATCTTATGTAGGACTCAGGACATGCTAAGATGTACTGTGCCTGTGCAGATGGCAAACACCTGGCATGTGCCATGCCAGGGTGTGCCATAACACCATGGTGCATTGGACTTGATGTGCCTCCCATACCATATGCTTATGTGCTTTGTCATTTGTATGATGTGCTACTTTGAATGCTGTCACTTGTATTAAATGCTGTTTGGTGGATGTCATCCACTCATCTGTGCTGTGTTCTTTCAGACAGGAGACAGGGAGGAGGGAATGTATGTGCCCCGGGGCGGGGGGGTTGTTACGGGTTTGTTTTGGAGATATAGGCATGTTCCTCAAGGGGTAAGGTGTGTTCAGTGGGTTGTACATGGGACAGCTGTGTTTCAGGGGGGTAAGGGAGTTTTCTAGGATGTGCAGGCATGTTCTGGTGGAGTTTGGGAAGGTTTGGAGGTTACAGGTGGTTTCTAGGAGTATGGGTTTGTTCTTGGGGTGCTTGGGTGCGTTCTGGGTGGGATAGGTACAGGATGGGTAAGTCCTGGGGGGTGTAGGTGTTCTGGGGGGTGTGATCGCAAATTCTCTCACTGTAAGTATTACCTGAGCAACCACTCCCGTCGTCACGGGGCAAAAACCACACCACTGGGTTTTGTCTTAACGTCGCTTTATTTGATCAAACACACATGCATGTGGGACTTCTACAACGGAGAAGTTCTCCGATTACAATTTACAGCAGCTTTTATAAGCTAGATTTTGCACTCTTATCTTGAAAAATACCAACATTTCAGTATAAGCCAATCATAAGACAGCATAACAAGTTTTCAGCAATGTAACAGAAAAAGAAAAACAAGTTTATGTATGAGGTACTTTTCCACTACTTATTCCATTTCTTTCCCAACACTGCTTGATACATATGTCTGGGTCAAGCTGACCTGAGAGAGACAATGAGTTTTACTTACACCATAAGCAACGCACAGCTTGCCTTCAATGCCACTCAGCTGTTATTTTTATATTTTGCCCAAGCCCATTATTTAGCTGGTACAACCAGTTCTGCTCAGTTTTATCTATTTTCTGTTTTTACAAATGTACCTCAAGTAACCTTAGTACAAATTCTATAACCCTTAAAAAAAGAAAACATGAACTCAGAAATTTCTACACATTCATTATGACTTTGTTACAGCATGGCTTTCAAAGCAAGCATAGCTTCAAGGCATTTAATAGCAAATATAGCTTTAGGATATATAAAATTCCCTCACCTCTCCCCTTTTTGATACTATGTATCAACTAACTTGATTCCTTTTACTTTTTCTCACTTTATATTTTGGCCACAATTTGGCTCGTTTTGTAATGGAAACACCCCCTCCAGTTTAATGGGGTCCTTTTGTTTGGGTTGTAGCAAGGGGGCAGGTGGGTGGCGTCCCGTGACACCATTGTGTTGCACAGGCATTGTAGGAGAAGTTTGATTAGGACAGTCAGTAGCCAGAGTGCCAATATGACCACTTACAAGTACTGTCACCCAATGGAGAAGAGTAGCACCCCAGTCACCAACTACGCTTGTAAACCATGACCATGGGTCCCATATTTATGTGTAGCAAGCTTAGAAAAAAATGCAAGGCTGGAATTTGTGCATATCTCGGCCATGGCCTCATTTTATGCTTTCAGCTATTTTTTTTTTCATTGTATGGAATTTTACAATATACCCTTTAAAGTCTTACACGACAGATATTAAGTGACATAGTGGTATTTTCCACTTACAGCCTTTTGCTACTAAATATACTAATTTACATGTTGGCATCATTTAGTCATTTACTAACCATTTTACCTCTTACTAGCCCTTTAGCAATTTACACTAGCCATTTTACACCTTTTTATTTCCTCAGTTTTATGGTTAGCCAACTACACATTGTTGATAAAAGTTTGGTTACTGATTACTAAAACCTTGGCCACTGACCACTGTTAATAATTTCCACCCTGAAGATAGGAAGCCCCTGAGGGACTCGAACATTCACAAAAATTGTACATAAATGTAAAGATATTAGTTAATAACTGAAGGTTAAAAAAAAACAAAACTAAACATTTCTACTTTTAGACTGTTAGACTAGGTGAATAGGTATATGATTTAAAACTGGTTGCCAGCATACAGATAGTCAAGGCATTTATAAAAAGCATCCTGTTCTGGAGTTGGTACAGGGTGGTTACAGACGGAACACAAATCGTGAGTTTGTAAAACATAATACAGAATTGAGGGATGTCAACACCACAATTGAAATATGTGAAAAATGCTAACATGTGACACCACATATAACACAATATAACATAACAATTTTGTTGATGAAAAGAGTTCATGGAATTCACTTTGAGAATGAATAAGGTAGATGCTACCTTGTGTTGAGGTGTAGCACACCCTGGGAGCTTGATTGAAGAATCTGTTGATAATGTCTCTTGACAGATAAGTCCTTATAAAACATAACAGTCCATGAAATGAACAGTTCATAAGTTCATATAAGTATCCACAGGTTGATGTAGTTACAGTACAGATGAAATGTCATTTGCAGAATGGTGGTAACCCCACAAGGCATATGAGGCAATGCAGACAGTAATTTAAAAACAAAATACCAGCATAGTAGAAAAGTCAGTGTTCATTTTGCTGGCTGGCTGATTAGCAGACACACTGGCCAGGAGTGCATTGAGTCCTTTTAATGGAGTAGTCACACACACACACTGGCATGGCATTTGTTTTGTCGTAGTTGATTACACCCCAGCATAAAGATTAACAGTCCATAAAAGGTAACAATTGACAATAAACCATTAAGAACACAGTCCATAACAGAGCAATAGGGTTGTAGAGTACCAGCCATGTTTGGAACAAGCGGCGGTGAAAATGATGGATGTATTGCTTGAAGGTCAATTGAAGCAGAATCTTCTCGCTGGAGTTAGGGGAGTGCCCTTCCCAGACTTAACTTCATAGTAAGCAGAAACAATAAGCTTGATTGCAGAGTCTGAACTGACTGGACCTTCTTCAGTTGATTTAAAGTTCTACATATAGGTGTAATTTCGCTGAAAACATTACACTTGCAGAGGTTACTGCTGTTGAGCGTGGAGATCTTATGTGTGCCACACCGTGAAACCTGCAAACTTGCAAAGTGTGTTAGACACTGAGTTAAAACACATAAATAACAATCTTTAAACCATTTACTTCTTGTTTTGTAAAGAGTGGTGTGACAGAGCCTAAATTCTGGCAATTAGAAAATAAAAATAAAAATGGGAATTAACACAGACACCTGGGGGTGCAGGCTGAGGTTCAATTATACCATTTGACCATCTGTAAATCATGACAATGTTATGGTTACCTCCTGCTTTTAAATCACGGAAGCAGTTATGACAATGATGAACATTATTTCCCTGTCTGTTGCAAGCAGGCCTGACTGAGACCTGAGTTATAAAATCTTGTAATGTTACAATACATAGATACATAGATACATAGACAGTGTCAGCAGATAAGGGCCTATGGCACACCCAGTCTGCCCATTTGAGCTTGTAAGTTCAGTTTGTTTTCCTAGAAGTCTGTTTCCCTTACCCTGACTTCTAGAATTCCTTTATGTCTATCCCATGCATTCCTAAATCCGTGATTGTTTCAGCCCCCACCACTTCCTCCCTGGCAGGGTGCTCCACCTGGCCCACCACCTTGCCTGCAAAGAAATTCCTCTCACGTTTCCTCTGAATCGTCCTCCTCCAACCTCATCCATGCCCTCTAGTCCTGGAACATCTTTTTCGCTAAAAATAGTGTTTGTCTGCACTCTTTTTCTCCCTGTAAGATACTTGTATGTCTCTTATCATATCCCCTCTCCATCCTCTCTCCAGGAGTACATGTTCAGTTCCTTCAACTTGTCTTCATAGGACTTGTGATGCAATCCATTTCTGCACCATTCTCACCCTTGTACTCCTTCAGACCCATTACCCCCTCTTCCTCAGTAAAGACTGAGCAGAAATACCTGTTCAGTATGTCAGCTTTACTGTTGTCATCCTCCAGCGACTCCCATCCTCCCCTTTCAGTCTCACTATCCCTCCTTTGTCTTTCTTTTTTTCACTTATGTACCTGTAAAGGTTTGTCCCCTTTAACCACTGATTTTGCAATGTGTTCTTCTGTCTGAGCTTTGGCTTCCCTTACTGACTTCCCTGCCTCCTATTGTTTCTCCTGGTACTTCTCCCTATCCCCTTCTGCCTGTGTCTTTTTGTATTGCCTGAATGCTATCTTTTTGGCTTTCACTTTCTTTGCTACCTCTTGCTAACCTGCTTAATGCAGTTACACGCTTTAAACATATTGTTCATAACAATATGCCTTTTACCTAATGCAATTAGTGGGACAAATACATATGTTGTTGGCCTATGCCAATTTAATAACAGTGCCTATTGCACCTGTGACAAGTGAAAAGATCTACCTTCTTTACCCTGTATAGTGAAAACTCCAAAGTACTGAGTGGGGTAAGGCTTGAAGCATAGGTTTGGAGTACAATCTAAATTCTGCATATTATAATTGTTAAAAATTTAAAATGACAAAACCTGCATAGAGTACACTCATTCTTTTGGGGTACCTGTGAGAAATAAGACAAACAGAGCATTAATTTTACTTTTGGTTTTGCTTTGGAACATGTTGTAGGGGTGGGTCAGCAATGCTGGTCCCAGTATTTAGGTTTGGTTATGAGCATTAAAAATGTTATACATGTGGAGCACTTTTCTGAATACACACATGATACAGTGTAGCAAGATGTATATCAAAACATTATAACATAAACATGAAACATAAGCATGTTTGTAATAGAGCAATTTCAGTATTGAGCATAATGCATAATGCATAAAATACATTTTAAACAACACATATAGACTGTAAACTTAGCTTAGAGTCCAGAAATGTTAGAGTACTGTGAATTTACTGGTTGAAAAATGCATTCATTAATTGCTGTAAGGCAATGAAAAAGTTGTTTTGCATTTGTTTTAACAGGATAAGAAAGCTGAAAAGACAATCAAAAGAATGAATATGGTGGACATACACAACTTCACCCTCCAGCGTAACTGATTACTTGCTGAGGGCAGAAACCCTACCTACCAATAATAGGTGTGAGATTTAACTGTTTGCACTAGAAAAAAACAGAAGGGCTTGAGCTGGGTTATGCTGTTAAAATATCTTGGGTCTTTTTAAAACCTGTAAATAAGAAACAATTATTGGCAAATATACATTTTCTTTATTTACCCTTTGGGGAACAGTGATGTACCTTGCAACCTTTGTGGTTACTACACTGGAAGGGACAGAGGAAGGGTAGCTTACCCCTCCCCAAGCTCCTACTGGTGGAAGAGACAGCTGAAGTGAAAGAGACAGCTCGAATACTGTAGCAATAAAAGGTTAGCTGTGGATGGTGACATGATCCCCACCTACTACACTTTAAATTATAACAAGATAATATTACAATTAGTTTAGTAAGTTTCATACCTTACTATAAAGATGGGAAACTTTTTCTAGAAGAAAGAGAGAAACACAGACAAACAACAAAAACAAACACACACCAGTTTAAAAATAAAACAAGATTATTTCCATAGGATAAAAGAAGCCAAGCGTCCCTGGTTCCTTATCCTAAGCATGACAAAATGTCAGCTGAGTTTATAAAAATCCAGATTGATGGTAATACACGTACATACGTATCTCTTAGAATGCATTTCAAAAGACAAAAAATGATTACACCATGGTCACACATAAAAACAAAAGCCATTGTTTTTAACTGTAGATGGTAAACTCTCAAAACAGCTGTAATAGTCCTTTTTCAAAAGCGTACTATATATATATATAATAAAAATATGGGAGATGATGAATAATTTTCCCTTCCGCTGGAGTATTGCCTGTGTTGGCTGCAAGTCAGAAGCAGTGAGACGAGAAGAAAAGTTTGTTCCTCTTCACTTAGAATACTAGTTTTGCAATAAAAGTCAAATTACATGGTTCACTCTTTGTGTGCTTTCATGAAAACATACATTTTGTGTGAAAAGTTGTGCTTTAGGTATGGAATACATCAAGTTTGAACTGGTAGTAACATAAAATGTTGAAACACAAGAAGGTCAAATAACGTGCAAAAGGTCACAGTGTGCATGCAAGGGTCGTTCAAACCCAGTTATTTTTTTTAGTGTCCTTGAACACTACTGATATTAAATATCTTTAAAGCATAGAATAAAATTGCTGGCCAAGACAGTACACACATACACATACACAAAAGAAATACTTAACACAAAATAAGACTGACATTGTTTCACACCAATTTGCTTGAGGTAATGCCCATAGTTTCATTAGAAAACTGTACGTGTTTTAGATATATGTGCTGCCTCCCCGTCTTGTAACACTGACAATTTTAAATCAACACATTTATACATATCGCCATGCCAAATCTTTCCAGAACAAAACACTTTTTAAACACATTTTAACTCCTTAAAGCAGTGACAACATATCATCTGTAAGTGAACACATCTTGTATAACATGGTTACACCTTTTGGCACATAGCCAAAATATGGCACCCTGCCATTTTGCAAAAAATTTTTTGGTTATAACTAGAAGTATGATAAAGCCATTTATAGCTGTTAACACATTACATTTTCACCTAGCAGTGGCTTGGTACATTGCTTGCAAACTACAAATCTTTCTGCAAATTGCAATCTATATGACATCATAACTCTTCACCATCAACACTACCTGCTCCAATCCAACAACTACAAACAAAAGTTCTTCACTGACCCTATCCAGGCAGCACAAATGTTCCATTAAAAATAAAGCCAATTAAAACAGTCAGCTATGAGGCAAAGAAGCTTCTTTCTTTTTTTTACTGTAACATGTTGTGCACTGAAGGC
Source organism: Neoceratodus forsteri (assembly GCA_016271365.2). Classification (NCBI taxonomy): domain Eukaryota; kingdom Metazoa; phylum Chordata; order Ceratodontiformes; family Ceratodontidae; genus Neoceratodus; species Neoceratodus forsteri. The sequence goes on along the minus strand of CM057450.1, from coordinate 846,733,946 downwards.
AGTCAGTCCTATCTCGTAACCTTGACAACAGAACATAATTACAGAACACAGATATAAGCTAGAAAATATGCACAAGAAAGACGGAGCATTACCTTGTTTAGTATATGTATTACAGAAATAAAACAGACAGACATAAAACAACTTTGAATAAAAAAAATTCAGACTTACCCGGTGCCAAGGTATTTTTTTTCTTCTTCTTCCGATACACTAGTCTGAGTAAGAAAACTGACTGCAGGACCTTCATGATAATTTCCAAACACTGCAGCTATTAACCCTTTCAAAGGTTTTCTTTGGCTATTTTAGTAACCTGCCAAACCAAGTCTTTTTCAGAGCTCTGGTTTGCAGTTTAAAAACAAAACAAAAATCTCTAACAGTACTAGGTTGAGATCCATCTGGTAGAGGTCCCCAGTACTTGGGTTTGGGATCAAATGTTTTAGCCTCTATAGGAGGCAAGGAACTTAAAATTGTTACAGAAAAACTTGAAACTACACAGATAGGCAACATATGGGGGATTTTCAAATCATCCGTCTGTAGTCACCTACTGTGGCATATCCACAGTAGTTTATTTTTCTTTCACTAGATGTTGCTTATCTAACTTTACTTAATCAGCCGCTGTTTTTCTCCTAAAAGCAGCCTGAACTGTGAAAAGCCATCATTGGCTCTAACAGTATATACTTGCAGCAAGCAGATTACAAGTACAAAGGGCAGTGCAGTTGCCCTTGTAATTTGTTTAGTCAAACTTGTCAAACATACATTTTGCCTGTCCAGATAATACTAACTCTGGACCAGCTATTTTTCCCTTGTTTCCCATATTATTTAGGCCTGTCCTTTATAGTGCACACTCGCTCCAAGGTATTCTTGTACTTACAGTGATGATGAGTGTCGCCAGCCCCTAGGCGTCACATCCTGATGGGGTTCCACAAAAATGTCCTTCTTTTTGTCCAAGGGAAACAACCCGATCATGAGGTGACACGGACCGAAGAACTCATCCTGCCGACTACGCCAAAACTGTGATCGCAAATTCTCTCACTGTAAGTATTACCTGAGCAACCACTCCCGTCGTCACGGGGCAAAAACCACACCACTGGGTTTTGTCTTAACGTCGCTTTATTTGATCAAACACATATGCATGTGGGACTTCTACAACGGAGAAGTTCTCCGATTACAATTTACAGCAGCTTTTTATAAGCTAGATTTTGCACTTCTTATCTTGAAAAATACCAACATTTCAGTATAAGCCAATCATAAGACAGCATAACAAGTTTTCAGCAGTGTAACAGAAAAAAGAAAAACAAGTTTATGTATGAGGTACTTTTCCACTACTTATTCCATTTCTTTCCCAACACTGCTTGATACATATGCCTGGGTCAAGCTGACCTGAGAGAGACAATGAGTTTTACTTACACCATAGCAACGTACAGCTTGCCTTCAATGCCACTACGTGCTGTTATTTTTATATTTTGCCCAAGCCCATTATTTAGGCTGGTACAACCAGTTCTGCTCAGTTTTATCTATTTTTCTGTTTTTACAAATGTACCTCAAGTAACCTTAGTACAAATTCTATAACCCTTAAAAAAAAGAAACATGAACTCAGAAATTTCTACTACATTCATTATGACTTTGTTACAGCATGGCTTTCAAAGCAAGCATAGCTTCAAGGCATTTAATAGCAAATATAGCTTTAGGATATATAAAAATTCCCTCACAGGGGTTTGAGTGTGTTCAAGGGGGATAGGCACAAGACAGATATGTTCTAGGAGGTACAGGTGTGTTACAGGGGAGGCTTCAGGTGCAGGACAGGTGTTTGCAGCAGTGGCCATGCACTATATCTGCTTCAAGGCAATCACTCCACATCATATTTGGCATGGATGTTTTCACTACTACAGCCCCCCTGCACATGTAGGAACTGGGTCTTCAATTCACTCACATAGCAGTCCGTTCAGGCTTGTGGATCAGTGTATGTGACTGTTACATTTGTGTATTGCCAGCCACCACCCTGGGTCACTGTTTCACATCCCTGCTGTGCAGAGGCCTGAGCACTCCACAAGTGTACACTGCATATGGCCCATTGTGGACCCATGTACATTGCATATATGTACATTTCATACATATATATATATATATATATATATATATATATACACATATACACATACATACATACATGCATACATAGTTGCCAGCAGATTAAACCTAATGGTCTATCATATCTGCCCGACTGGTAGTGTATAGTAGCTGCTCTAGCACCCGCCGTCATTTCCTCTCTCCCTTCCCCTTCCCCCCCTCCCTGTATACCTCTGTTGTTCCCCAAACCCCCACCCTGTATCATGCCCCTGTGCTTGTCCAGCCCTTCTTGAAACCTCCCACAGTTACCATTTTTAACAGGTCATCCAGCAGTGTATTCCAGGGTGCCACCACCCTTTCCATGAAATAATGCCACCTCACCTCTCCTCTCCTCTCCTCTGTACCACCCCCCTGCCAACTTTAGACTATGGCCTCACGTAGTCCCCTCCTTCCTTAACTTGAACTGACCTTCCTTGTTCCCTCTGTTGAACCTCTTCAGGTATTTGAAGGTCTCTATCATATCCCCACTATCCCTTCTGTCCTCCAGAGAGTACATGTTCAGCTCTCTGAGTCTTTCCTTATGTGACAAACCCCCCAGACCACTAATCATCCTTGTCGCCCTTCTCTGGACTCTCTCAAACAGTGCAATGTCGTTTTTTAGGTGGGGCGCCAGAACTGCACACAGTACTCAAGATGTGGACTCACCAGTGAGTGAAGTATAACCTCGCTTCTCCTGGATGTTATCCCCCTGGCTATATATCCAAGCATTTTGTTTGCCTTAGCCACTGCTCTTCTGCACTGCTCCGAGTGGTTCCTTTTAGCATCAGTCATCATCCACTGATCCTTCTCCTTCATCATGACAGTCAGCTGTACCCCCAAAGTGGTAGTTATGTCCAGGTGTAGAACGCTACATTTGTGTGTGTAAAATCCTAACTGCCACTCATGGGCCCAGTTTTCCAGTTTCCCAAGGTCATCCTGTAGTGCCCTCCTACCCTCCTCACAGCCCCCAATTTATAATCATCAGCAAACAAACTCATTTTACTGCCAACACCCTCCCTGATTTCCGCAATGAATACATTAAAAAGAATAGGGCCCAAAACTGAACCTCGTCGAACTCCTCTGATGGCCTCTCTAGGTGTCAAGACTACACCCCCTACCACCACCCTCTACTGTATATTCCTAAACCATTTAATCTACCCATGCCACCAATTTATCTCCCCCCCCAGTTCCCTCAATTTCCAAATTAGTCTTCCTTGAGGGACTGAATCAAAAGCCTTGCTGAAGTCCAGACACAGGACATCAACCGGCTTTCCTCCATCCAGGGATCCTGTCACCCTGTCTAAAGATTTGACCAGGTTAGTTTGACATGATTTCCCCGGGGAAAATCCATGCTGTTTATCATCCTGAAAACCATTTGCCTCCAGAAACTCCACCAACCATTCCTTTAAGATGGTCTCCAACATTTTCCCCTCTATAGATGTCAGGCTGACCAGTCTATAGTTCCCCAGGTAATCCTGAGGTTCACACTTGTGGATGGGCATGACATGGGCCAACCTCCAGTCTAGAGGGACAAATCCTGATTGATACATGGATCCATAGATACATGGATGGTGTCAGCAGATAGGGGCCTTGTGGCCCATCCAGTCTGCCCTATCCCTCTTTCTAATGCTTAAGGTACCCTAGATGCTACAAGCCTCCCCCCACCCATAGCTTGATAATTCCCATGTGCCTATCCCACGCATTCTTGAATTCCCTAAACCATGGCCACCCCCACCACTTCCTGGGGGAGACTGTTCCATCTTTCCACCACCCTTTCAGTGAAGTAGAATTTCATTAAGTTCCCTCTAAGTGTTCCACCTTTTAGCCTCATGCTGTGTCCCCTTGTACTGCTATTTCCCTTCTTGTGAAAGATGCTCCCCTCTGGTACCCTGTTGATCCCTTTAGATATTTGAAGGTCTCTATCATGGCACCCCTCTCTCTCCTTTCCTCCAGGGAGTACATATTTAGAGCTCTGAGTTTCTCCTCATGCTACTTATGCTGCATCCCCAACACCATTTTTGTCACCCTCCTCTGTACAGTCTCCATCCTGTCTATGTCTTTTTGGAGATGGGGCCTCCAGAATTGAACACAGTACTCCAGGTGAGTCCTTACTAGGGAGTTGTACAATGGTACCACCACTTCCCTCCTTTGACTTGTTATACCCCTCCCTATGCACCCTAACATTCTGTTAGTCTTTCCAACTGCTTTGTCACACTGTTTAGCCACTTTGAGGTTATCTTCTATGACTATCCCTAGATCTCTTTCCTCTGTGGTGGTCTGCAGTGTTACCCCATCTAGTTCATACTCAGCCCTAGGATTCCCTCTCCCTAGTTGCATAATCTTGCACTTTTTTGCATTAAAACCCAACTGTCATTCATTGGACAAGTTTTCTAGCCTCTTCAGATCCCTCCTCAGTTTTCTATACCTTCCTGTGGTATCTACCCTGTTACTTAGCTTTGTATCATCCATGAACAGGCTAATCCTCCCTTCTAGATCCTCTGCAATATTGCTTACGAAGACATTGAAGAGCACTGGTCCCACCACTGATCCCTGGGGTACGCCACTTGTTACCCTTCCCTCCTGTGAGCTAACCCCATTTACCACTACTCTTTGTGTTCTGTTACTCTACCAGCTTCTAACCCATGTGACCACCTCTGTCCCCACCCCCAGATTTGCCAGTTTGTGGATTAGTCTCCTGTGGGACTGTGTCGAAGGCCTTCCTGAAGTCCAAATAGGTCACATCTACCGCTCTGCTCTGATCTATTTTCTTTGTCACCCACTTGAAGAAATCAGTCAAGCTGGTCTGGTATGACCTCCCTGCAGTGAATCCATGTTGCCTTGGGTCCAGCAGCCCCCTTGTCTCTAGGTAGTCCACCAGCCTTTCCTTAAGTAGAGTTTCCATCATTTTACCTACTATTGAGGTCAAACTGACCAGGCGGTAGTTTCCTGCCTCCTCCTTACTACCACTTTTATGCAAGGGTACCACTTGTGCACTCCTCCACTACTCTGGAACCACTCCTGTTTCTAGTGATCCACTGAACAGCTTAGCCAGAGGTTTAGCCAGTTCCTCCCAGAGCTCCTTTAGGATCCTCGGGTGTATCCCATCGGGCCCCATAGCTGTATCCACCCTAAGCTGTTCTAGTGCTCTTTTTACTCTGTCCTCTGAAAAAGGTCTAATCTCCACCTCTTCCCCCTGTTTGCCCTTCTCCATTAATGGGAGACCATTGTTCCATCACTGGAGCCCCAGGACATCCGCCAGTTCCTTCAGAACCATGGAATGGATGCCGGCTGGCCCTGGAGCTTTGTCCATCCTCAAGGACTCGAGAGCCTCCCTCACCCTCCCTACCTGTATCTCGCTATCTGTGAGAGCCACCCCCCCGAGGGGCCATGGCCCATCCCTTTCCCTAGTGAAGACCGAGCTAAAATAATCATTTAACACTTCAGCCTATTCTAACCCCTCTACCCATCCCCTCGCCTTTCTCAGATTGCTTATCTGTCCCCCACCCTTTCTATGCTCCCTAACATATCTAAATAATTCCTTCTCCCCCTCTCTTATCCCTCTTGCTAATCTAATCTCAGCCTTGACTTTTCTAACCCTTCTGCTCACCTTCCTGTATATCCTATGATACTCCTCATGGTCTGCCTCACTACAGGAGCATTTGTTTATTTATTTTTATTTTATTTTTAGATTTTGGTAACCAGGTAAGACCTACTAGGCACAAGTGCCAGTTTTCAGGGGTGACCTGGGAGCGCTGGGGGTTACATGACTTGCTCAGTCACACAGTATGCAAGTGGAGGTTGTGGGAATCAAAGCCAGGTCTGCTGGGTGTACCAAGTTTATTCACAGCTGGTTACTCTAACCTCTAGGCTATACTACCTTCTAAAGGCCAACTTCTTATTCCTCACTTCCTCCCTGCAAACCTGCTTTACACAGCTGCTTAGGGTGTCTGAAGCCTTCAGTTTGTAGAAAAGATGCAGTCTCTGGTTTACAGTTTTCATGACAGCATCAATGTTCATCTTTTTGGTTAGGCTGAAATCCAAGTTTATTCCTAAGTACAGTATTTGAAGCTATTTATGACTTCCAGAGAGGATCTCAAGGAGGAAACAATCCTGGCTGAATAAGGATGTTACTGTATTTTCCAGCTGATACCAAACAACATAGTCTTTGCTTTTTTGGTGTTGATGACAAACTTGTTGTGCACAAACCAGTCTGGCAGACAGAAAAAGTCATTTTGTAGGAGGTTGCTGATGTCATGACTATTACTGGAACTGCAGAAAACATCAGCATCTCTAGCACAGAGTAATGCTTGGCACCACCACAGTTCTCAGGGAGGATATTGACAAGGCTCAGATTTCTGTGCAGCAATCTGAGTTTAAAGTTCTGTGACAAGTGTGCAAATTGCCACCGAGTTTCTGCTGCAGTAGTTTCTGATTTCTGCAGAACTTCTGTGGTGCCTCCTTGGGGGCTTCTGCAGCAACACAGAAACACTTCTGTGGTTACATGCCACACCAATATCCTGCCCTGAGACTCCCTTCCTCAGTTAGCGTTACCTGATAGATGCTGTACAGACATCTGTTATTTCACAAAACATTTTTTTAAAGTAATATTATAAACCCATAATAACATATAATCAGTAACCATGGCAAAACAAAGTGTACAGCACAGTTATTCATTTAACAGGCCTATTCTTTTATAGACTTAAACATCATTATATTCTACTGGAAGAAAAGGCATAGTTTATTTATTTTTTTAAAGCATGTTAATTCATTTTGCTAGATACTCATCTCAAAGGGCTTCCCTACATACCTCTAAACCTCCTGCCTCTTAAATCAGGGACAAGGCTTAAAAAAATCAGGGACAAAGGACCAAGATCAGGGACACATCTTCAAAATTGGTGGTATCCACTCAGAAAGCTGGTAGAATAAGGGACTTAGTGTAACATGCATTTTCTAAGGAAGAAAAAGTCTGTAACCTTAATGTTTGACATTATTTTGTACTTACAACTCCCACTGTTTGGTCACGGAAATACAAGTTTTAGGAGGGACAGAGTAAAGTTTTTGAGGAAAAATCAGGGACATCCCTGAAAATCAGGGACAGTTGAGAGGTATGCTTCCCTATTCCTAAAAGGAAAAAACAATCTGTTGATAGTAAAGTATTTATTTCACAGGTCTATATCATTGTCAAGTATTAATTTAGGTTGACACAGTGTAATAACTTAAGAAATGAAAATGTTATTAGGTAGCAGTACAGGGTGATTGAATATCAGCACCCACTGTAGTCTGCCACTTCCTTAGTAAGCGGGAGTAGTGGTAGACAAATGACATCATTTAATGTTTCTAGCTGCCTGTACCTTAGGGTGAACCAATGCTGGCTGGCCTGGCTGCACAGAGATAAAGCCACCACTGGTGATGCCCCAAGCTCAGGAATGTACTGCAAGGGATCCAGCGTGCCTTGATCAGGCCACAGACCCCTCAATTTCTGGAACCTAAACAGTTTTTCAGAAATCCTCTGTACTGCAAGGGATCCAGCGTGCCTTGACCAGGCCACGGACCCCTCAATTTCTGGAACCTAAACAGTTTTTCAGAAATCCTCTGTACAGCAAGTTCAGGGATCCAGCGGCCTTGACCAGGCCATGGACCCTCAATTTCCGGAACCTAAACAGTTTTTCAGAAATCCTCTGTACTGCAAGGTACTAGCCCTGACTTTGGATTTGGTACAGTGGAAGCTTGATTTCAAGTGGCCCACACTATCTCCTGCTGAACACATCTCTAACTACTATATCTCCTCTGTGTCTCTAGTTGAATTTATGTGCCAGGGTTTAATAATTTGTTTAATCCTTACAGTCATTTTAAGTTCTAAGTTGATACTAGAAGTGAATTTGTAGCTTCTTTTTTTTTTTGACTTTTCCATTAGCAGATTATATCCTCTCACCACTAGAGGGCTATATCTCTATCTCTGTCTCTATCTAGTACCTAAGCCATGTGGGTTCTCTCTGCCTTTCTCTCACCTCACCTCCTCCTCCTTTCCCTGCCCCCCCTTCTCTTTCCCTGGTCCCTAGCCACACCCCACCCCACCCCCCACCCCCTCTACTCTGGTTTTCCTGCTCCCAGAGAACTCTCCACTTCCACTCAAGTCTTGTGCTTGGTGCACCATTTGAATATTCCTGGTTACTTAACCCGACCACTACTCTCAACAAGTGTGGCTGCCTCTCTACACTGTACCACCTTGCAGCCCATATGGGATACCGCCTGGAACCTTGCAACCTCTACTCTCGGAAACAACGATCAAAACTATCTCTCAAAGAGCTGTGACTCTGCTGCTTAAAACTCCTACTCCTCCTCCTTCTCATCTCAGGCAGCGTCCATCCCAATCCTGGCCCTAGAAGCTCAGGCCACACACAAACTCCAGGTGCCCTTATCCTTGCAACCATTAATATCTGCAGCCTACTATCAAAGCTGGATGCACTCCAAGCCTTCATATGCCAGCACAACCTTGACATCCTTGCAGTGGTGGAAACTTGGCTGATGCCTAAAGTTCCTGACTCAGCAGTAACAATACAGGGCTACAATGTCCACAGGCTGGACCGGATATCCAAAAAAGGCGGTGGTTGCACAATCTATATCAAAGACTCCCTGTCTTGGCACCCTGTAGCAACTCCATCGCTTTCTGCCTTGGCCCAGATTCTGCCAATAAAAATCATCCTAGGTCCCAACCATAAAGCCCTGACTATTGTCTCCATATACATCCTGCCCAGGGACCCTAAACATGGCTTCAATGACTTCCTAACCTTTATCAACTCTCATCCTCCTGAAGCTGAACTTATTCTACTAGGGGATTTCAACATAAACTGGTTAGCATCGAGCGCCAGTGCCTATAAAGACTCCATCTTAGCTGCTAACCTCACGCAAATGGTAAACTCCCCTACTAGGATTAACTACAAGACTGGCACCAGTACCCTCTTGGATTGGGTCCTCACCACTCACCCCACAAGGATTTCTTGTACGACTGTTCTGCCAGACTCTCAGTGACCACTCCCCAGTCATGTGTATGGTTTAACAAATTCTTTAAGCTCCCTCCCAAAATTATCGCTAGCAGAGTTCTTCCTCATGGAAAACTTCCACATCTCAAACAATACCTGCTTCTACAAGACTGGCTACCCATCTATGAAGCAACAGATGCTAACTTGGCTCTTGATCACTTCATCTCAATTTTCAACAAAGCCTGCAACCTCTTTACCTCTGCTAAAAGGCGCAAAACAAAATCTCTCTCTAACCCATGGGTCACCGCGGCTCTTATCTCACAGCTGAAACTAAGGGATCACCTCTGGGCAGTTGCCAGGGCCACTGGCAAACAACTGGACATCCAAAATTACAAACAAGCACGAAATGCCTGCACAAAAGCCATCCGGCTAATGAAATCCACCTATTACAAAGACACTCTCACCAATACATGAGGAAATGGTCATGCTTTCTGGGACAATATCAAGGATGTCACAGGGAAGCAGCCATAAACCTCTCCAGCCATGTTAATGGTTGATGGATCCTCAACCCTCAACCCCAAGGTGATCGCAAAGATCTTTAACACAGCTTTTTCAGACCTTAGTGCTGTTCTACCCCATGACTTTTTCGAAAACAGGGCCTACTCCCCAAATACCTCAGCCCCTCAGTCTAGCCATCCCCTCTTCTACTTCAGGGAGGTAAAAATGAATGAAGCTCACCACTATATTACTGCAGCTATCTCTAAATCTAGATCTAGTAGTGACACCCTGGACCTTAAGCTTCTGTTGCTCACCCTCGATGAGGTAATTCATCCATTAACAAAAATCCTAAACCTCTCTCTCTCTCAGCTGTGGAAAATTCCCAGACCTATTGAAAACAGTCACCATGACACCCATCCATAAAAGTGAGGATAAGACGAATCACTCAAATTATAGCCCTATCTCCATACTGCCCCCACTCTCTAAGGCACTCGAGAGCATTGTGGCAGATCAACTTACTGGCCACTTGGATAAATACAATATACCTTGTCCACAACAACACAGCTTCCAAAAAGGTCACAGCACCACCACAGCCCTTCTTGAGTTCACTGGAGCTTTGCACAAATCCCTTGACAACGGCTTTCTCACAGGGGCCGTTTTCGTTAACCTCTCCAAGGCCTTCGATACAGTACACCATGGACTACTAATTCACCAATTACTGAATGCTGGGCTATCACCTGACTCTTCTCTCTGGTTTAAAAGCTACTTAGAAAACTGGTCACAGAGAGTAAAAATTGTGGACGCTCTTTCTGACACCCTGCCTGTTTGCTCGGGTGTCCCACAGGGATCCATACTGGGCCCCCTCCTTTTTAGCCTTTTCCTAAACTCCCTCTCTTACCACTGCTCTGAGCAGATCATACTATATACCAATGATGCTGTTGTATTCTCCACTCACAAAGATCCTGCAACTCTTCAACATAACCTTCAACTTGGTTTGAGTTCTGTAGAGACATGGTTTCTTAATCATAAACTGGTTCTCAATGACAAGAAAACCAAATCTATGCTCTTCTGCAGCTCTCATAACCCACACAAGCTACACCACTTGGCTATCTCCATCACCCAGGGGAACACTCTAGATCAGGTGGGGTACTTCAAATACTTAGGGATACAGCTTGACCCTAATCTCTCCTATGGACCTCATGTAGATAATGTAGCTATAACTGCTAATACACGGCTTGGTCTCCTCTACAAACACAGACCACACCTCACGCCAGAAGCTTTGAAGGTTGCAGTCCTGAGCTCTGTGATCTCTGTAATAGACTATGGTCTCATCATTTATGGCTTGGCCACAACCACAACCCTTAGATGCCTCTCAACTGCCTTAAATAAGGCATGTCTGCTCATTACTGGTACTCACCGTCTCACCCACACATGTGACCTGTACACTCAGACCAGCTGGCTGCAACTATCAAACCACATAAAGTTTCTTACCTGCTCAATGGTGAAAAAAATCTTCCTTGGCCTTGTACCTTCTGGGGTCTCAACTCTGTTACAACACTGAATTAACAAATGGTGCCTTAGGAGATCCACACTACAGCTACTGAAAGTCCCACACTGTCACACTTCACAGGGACAGCGCTCTTTTGCGTATCGAGCACCACTCTGGCTCAATGACCTCAGCCCCACCATCTCCTCTGCCCCAACAATTGCTATGTTTAAAACTAGGCTCTGGCACTATCTCACTACCAACGGCTCCTGTGACTGTCCAACTAACCTTGTTTCTCCACTTCCCGTCCTGCTCTAGTGGTCCCCCTCCTCCCCTCCTCACTGGATTCTACCCTCACATCTTGGTATACCCAATGCTGCACTCACCCTCTCACCTTCCTACATTCTTCTCCCCTCTTCCCTTTCCCTATGACTCTGGCACTTCTTATCTGTTGTCTATTTTCTCTGACAAATGCCACTGGCTGCCTTGTTACAATGCTACCCTTGAATTGTATTAATCTGTACACTGTTTGCAATGTCCACATTGTTGTAATGTCTGTCTTGATGTTCGCCATAATTTGTATTTCTCTGATGTGGAACCTTTGTAAAAGAGCCAAGGCTCAAAGGCATTTGTAATCCTAGACTTGATAAACAAATAAAATGAGCATGAGACATCAGAGAGAAAGCCAGGAGAAGGGAAATTAAGCATCAATCAGACAGTTTTCCTTCTTGCCTTGTGCCCCGCAGCACGATTGTCACTTAACAGAGGTAGGTGGTATCACAGTAAAGACCAACAGCAAGGGGCGGGCACCCAAAGATGTACAGTGGTGCTTGCCAGGATGAAACCCAATTCTGCAGCATGCTGCAGCAGAGCTGCTGCAGTAAACAGTGTAATTTCAAATCAGTCCCTTTTGTCCTGCAGGAAACTGTGATGCTGCCAGGATGAAGCACAGTGTCACAGTTTCCTGCATGACAAAAGGGACTAATTCCCATTGAAATTACATTGTTTACTGCAGTAATTATGCTGTAGCATACTGCACAATGCTGTAGAAATGGGTTTCATCCTGGAGAGTACCACTGTATAAATGGCCATACATCATGTTGTGTGTGTGCATCATTGTATGGTTGGTGTCTCTGTAGAGATAATGGTAAAATGTCTCCAGACCACTGATGTTGATGTCGCACTCCCTCCCACAAGCCCATGCACTACTGATGTGGCACTCTACCCATCACTAGATTATCTTGGTAAGTGGTGAGTATGTTGGAGTGTGTCGGGAGGAAGGTGATAGGGCTGGGAGATGTCACTGATGGAGACAGAGTTGGGGAGATGCCGCTGATGGAGGCAGGGATAGAAGATGCACCTGATAGAGGCAGGGATGGAAGATTCAGCTGATGGGGGCAGGGATGGAAGATGCCACAGCTGGAGGCTGGGATGGAAGATGCAACTGATGGAGGCAGGGATGGAAGATGCAGCTGATGGAGGCAGGGATGGAAGATGCAACTGACGGGGGTAGGGATGGAAGATGCCACAGATGGAAGCTGGGATGGAAGATGCAACTGATGGAGGCAGTGATGGAAGATGCAACAGATGGAGGCAGGGATGGAAGATGCAACTGATGGGGGTAGGGGTGGAAGATGCCACTGATAGAGACAGGGAGATGCTGCTGATGGAGTCAGGGATGAGAGATGGCACCAAAGGAGGCATGGTTGGGAGATGCCGCTGATGGAGACAGGGATGGGAGATGTCTCTAGTGGAGGCATGGTTGGGAGATGCTGCCGATGGAGGCAGGGATAGGAGATGCAGCCAATGGAAGGAGGGAACAAGGTTGATCAAAAAATAAAGAATTAAAAAGTGGCCTGATGCCTGTTGGTGTAAAATAGTAAAAACTAAATAAAGCAGTACATATAGAATAGTGGATGGGTGACCATCTACAACAAGGCTATGTTTCCCTCGAGGGGGTTGATGACATCATAGAGACCTCGAGAGCGAAGCTCGAGAGGTCTCCCTGATGTCATCAACTCCCAAGAGGGAAACAGCTTTAGTTGTGGATGGTCACCCATCCACTGTTTTGTATAGTATATGGTTAGGGCTTATTTCAATTGTTTTACCTCATGCCGCTCACAGCTTCTCCCGCTCCTGTTGCCACTTGCTTCAGATTTGTCCTGCTCCCACTAGCTCCGGCTTCTTCCTGTCGGCCCGCTGCCACTTGTTCAGCTTCTCCCGCCTCCTGCTCTACCCGGCGTCGGAAATTATAATTTTTTTAAAATAAAATGTAAAAAAAAGTTTGCTTTTGTGACACAGAGCAACGATAGCTCCTCGTGTCAAAATAAGCAGTGTCCACTACTCCGCGTTCGCTAAACTGCAGCTGCCATGTTCTGATAATTTTTTTCCATTGAGCTAGGTGGAGTGAGCCAATCAGAAGGCAGATCAAAGCTAAAAAGTTGTTGTACTATCGATGTGACGTCAGATCGATAGTACAACAACTTTTCTGACCTTTGAACTGTCCTACAACAACATTTGAAAAGCCACTGATTTCCATCTAGAATAAGCCCTAACCATATACTATAGAGTTTATATTGCATCTGTGAGCACTTACATACAGTAGCTGGGTGTAACACACATTTTTCATCATGTTAGTGTAAAAAATACCCCCACAGATGTAACCACTTAGTGTTGAATGTGGTCCCATGTTACATGAAAGCCTTTTTCAACAGGTATTTTAAACAGAGCATGAATTATACATTTGTATGACAGAATGCCGCCTTGTCATTAGCTAAAATATGATATGAATTCTTTAATAACTTCACATACCGAGTGTAGAGGTGGGGTTTGGATAAAAAAGGAAAAGAAGTGAACCAGATGCTCTGTATGGAAAACCTGCAAATGTTAGTCAAGAATCACCACGAGCAATGCATTCTGCAGCACTGCAGATATTCAGCAGTAGGTTGCAAGTTCTGTGGAAAAGTCTACAGCTGCAGAACTGCAGAATTCTAGGGGTCTTGACAACAAGCAAGGGATATCTTACATACCTCTGTGGGGTTGTTGTGCAAGGAGTAGGACCCACTAGACTTATCAAGGCAATGGAAATGCATTTGCAGCATCCCAAAGACACACTGAATAACAGAGCAATTGGCACAGTGGGCCTCATCATGATATTCCTCACTCACAGATATAGGGTGCAACAATGGAGTCATAAGACTGGGGCAAAGTCGATACCCACAGACTCCTGTTGAAACATAACTAGAACAGTGTTTTAACATTCTATGCAGTGTTGGCAAGAGTTATTGCGACATACATGTTTAATTACTTACCAGTCAGCCATCTGACTTGAATCCACTCAGTTTCAAGCATCTAACACAGGAAAGAGGTTTGCCAGATGAAGGCACTGTCTCCCCTGCTGGTGACTGTACAGTTACATTGGCCATATGACAAATGGCGTGACATACCATTTGGACATTGATGGAATGAAAGTACTTGCAGCTGACAGACATCACCACAATTGGTACTTTGATGGTCATTTTTGTGCAGTTAATTGCCCCCCCTCAGGATGGATGTGAATTGGGCCAACTCACAGAAGGTTTGCAATGTGGCTGTTATTTGCTCTCGTGACATGAGTAATGTGATACACTTAACAGTATTCCTAGTCAGAACATAAAGGAACTTAAGCAGCAGGCATGGCAAGGCAAGCTGGATGATCTCTTTAGTGTTCATGGCAGGTGTTTGACAGGGCTACTGTGACTTTCCATTCCCCTGGCAGTACTTGGCTGTGGCATGTGGTGTTCTGAAGGTTATCCCAGATGATATCACACAGTTCTAGGTAAGTGTTTCTGTCCACTATCTGTTACATGGACAAGAAGGTGGACCTGATATGAAAAAGCAGTATGGTATTTACTCACCTGATAAATGTGATTATCCCTGCAACCTTTCCAGTCCTCCTATATTCCTGGCAAGTGGGTAATCCTCCATCCTTCCTGTTGGTTGATGTTGATTTTAAATTTTTGTCGGCTAGGGGCCAATCCCCAAGCCATGACAATACTGTCCGGTTAAAAACATCCCTAGCAGTGAAAAAAATCAAACAAATAAACCACCACACAGAAGGACTGGACTATAGCAGGAATACCAATAAATAACCAGGGAGAAAACTCCAACAGTAATATGAAGGTATTCACTCGGAAAAATATGAAAAATGCACAAGAAAGGACGTAGAAGTCATAGTTAAAAAAACATCCTCTGGAGCAACATGAATAACATCGAGGACATATAGAAACAAACTTTGTATAACATAAGTCAAAGGCGAGGTATGGGAAAGTCCAATCCATGCACCTAGCAATTTTCACATGGTTCAGGCTGCCTGGATACCTAGTTCATTTGCAAGGGGGAGGGTCAGAACACTGGAATGGCTGCAGGGGTAATTATCTTTACCAGGTGAGTAAATACCATTATCCCCTGCAACCTTTCCAATGCTCCTGTATTCTTCACAAGTGGGACTTTTGTTGCAGTGCCATGAACAAACCCCGGGTGGAGAGATGAACAATATATTTACCAGCACCCAAAGCAGCCTGAAGCACAGCTCCTTATACATATCCCCACCAGTTGATGCTGTGGTCATCCTGTAATAGTGACCAATTGTAAGCACAGAGGCCCAAACAGCGGCAGTGCAGATATCCCGCACCAATGGTTCCCCTCTCTCCACTCATACAGCTGACATTGCCCTGGAGAAATGTGCCTCAATACTTGTTGGGGCCAAGACCTCCTGAACAAATTGAGAGAATTCCACAACAGGGAGACCATAGTGAGTGGATGCGGGTCCATGTCAGGGCCACCGCAGTCCACTAGTAGAACATATATGTGAATATCCCATGCCACTTGGAATGTGGATACAACCTTCAGAGCCAAAGGTTGGACAGTCCTGAGAGATGTCCTGCCCATATGTACCGAGATGAAACAGCCTGCAGCAGGACAGTGCATGCAACTTTTCATTCTTCTAGCTTAACCATAGCCGTAAGGACAACCGTTCTAACAGACACCCCAGTGGAATCCTCAAATGAAAGGAAGTGTGTAGAGACCATCCCAAACCAGTTTGATCTTCCCCAGTGGGCAGGTGGCTCTATTATTGGGGTGATGCAATCTGCCCTGCCCTTAGAAGGCAGCCAACATCTGAGATGAACCTATGTGTTCTGGCCCAGGAAGAGAGCTGCATCCTGTAGAGATACCTGAAGCCCATACCCTCAAGAAAAAGTAAGCCAGGACATTGTTCGCTTCATTGTCGAGAAAACCTAAGCTTTGATGAAAACCTGCCACCATAACGATAGACCTTGAGCTGTACACCACATCCTGCAGATGTGCCAACAAGTCTAAAAGACTTCATGGTAGAGTGTCTGCCAGGTGTCAAGGGTTGGCCCACCACTCTGGGTAGGTACCCGTTCTTCAGCCATCATTGCCTGCCAGCATCAGTGCCATTGGCTGGAGAACTTTGGGATCACAGTTAAGAATTGGCCCATTACAAAGAAGATGTGAGTCAGAGTGGCAAAACTCCACAGGGTGTCAGTCAACATTGCCCAGAGTAGTGAACACAATGAACTCCATGCCAACCAGGGGCCATCATCAATAGTGGGACCTTCATGGTCCTGATTGTTAAAAGCCCTTTTTTGCATGTATTCACAAAAATGGGGAAAATACAGCCATGTGTAATATGCAAGGCACTGCCATTGGGTCGACTCCATCAGACTGATGGACAGGAAAGCGGGAGTGAAAACAAGGCAGTTGAGTGATGTAGTCTAATGCCATTAGGTCCATTGGAGAAAAAGGGACAACTGTTCTGGGAGAGAGATTTTCAAACATTTGAGGGTGCATTCCACCTGTTCGAGTTACCCTCAACACTGTCAATCATCTTGTAGAGTCAGCCTACCAGTCAGGCACATTGCCAAGATCAACACTCCGGTGTCATTTCTGCTCATCACAAGCTTCTTAGAACCTGCAGGATCAATAGCTTGGTTTGAGCTTCTCCTTGTGTGTTTATGTATGCCATGACAACCTGGTATCATTCCTGCCCAGTGTCACCCGACCCACCACCTGAGGAGCAAAGATAGGGAGCCTTGCACACTGCTGTGTTTTCCAGCCTGGGCAGCCAGGCTTCTGAGAGGGACTGCTTTATTTGAATGAGGTGCTGGTCTAGTATGACTCCATGACCAGGAAGACTCACATCTGTTGTAATTGTTGCCAATGCTCACAATATGTCCCTAGAGAGGATTTGTCTGGTCACCCACCACTTGAGACTGGGCAGAAGCTCAGTGACCAGGTTACCGCAGTCAGAATTCTGTGCCAACTGATCCCCGGCATCCAGAACACACTTCTGCATTGGGCATAGGAGAAGTCAACTCCCCTGGCACCTTGCATATCCTCAAAACCATGAGCCCTAGCAGCTGCAGGTTTGACCACATGGCCCTGGTGGGGTGGGTTGTTACCACCCAAGGGGCCACGATATGTTGGAAATCTGCTCTTCTGACTAATGCTCCTGCTTTACAGAGGGCTACGGCAATGCCTACCAGTGCTTACCGAGTACCTGGGACTGAAGCCAGTCTGAGCGGGACACAGGGTCTTAAGAATGCTGGCCACTGACTGTTGAAGAAGAAGAAGAAGAATCAGCATTTATATAGCGCTTTTCATACGCAGTATCCCAAAGTGCTTTACAAGCAATGATAGACAGGTAGTGAAGTGACTGAATGTGTGGTGGAAGCCATATCGCACATCATCACCCACACACAGCCTGGATAATTGCATGAACTGGTTTATGGGAAGGGGAATGTTGGCCAGGACACCAGGAATGTTCCCTACTGCTTGCAAATAGTGCCCTGGGTTCTTTTACTTCCACCGGGACACCCACCAGGACAACACCAGGATGGGCAGAAGGGACCTTGGTTTAACATCTCATCCAAAGGACGGCACACCCCAGCAGTACAGCACCCACCAATACTGCACTCGGATGCCAACGATTTTTAGGTACAAGTCCAATCCCGGTGTGGAACGAGAACCCACAACCTTCTGGTCCAGAGGCGGATGTGCTACCAACTGAGCCACGCTGACACCCTTTTGGTGGGTGTGGTGCCTGAGTTTACTCTGGACATCAGCCTGGGGAAGCTGGCAGGGACCCCTGCCCCTGCTGGATGTGCAGCCTTTTCCAGCAGCTGGAAAAAGAGACCAGCCTGTAAGGCATTTAGCGCAAAATGTGCCTTGGGGGTGTGGGGTCTTTGGCTGTAGATGCTTCCATCCCCGAGAGGGTACAGACCCAACACAGTGCCTCCCCCACATGGTGCTCTGGCAGTGTGGCACCACATTCTAAACATGCAGGCATGGCAAGGGCTGAGTGACACTCAGGAAGCTATAAGGAGGTGATTGAGCCAGATGACTGAGTGACTTGAGAAGCAACCCCGGGCGGAATCTGTCTGTGCTCTTGGGAATCCTTAAAGTGTGCCCTGGGTCCTAATTGTGATGTGGCGCTGCCACCATGGCTTGACTTTGGAGAGATGGAACACAGTTTTTTGAACTGCCTCTGCCTTGTCAGGTACTGGGGGCATCGGAGGCATCATCGGTCGATAGGGATTGTATGTTGTGCAACACTATGGTATATCCACAGGGCACGGATTCCCAGGCCCATCTGCCCTTTGTGGCTTGGACCCACAGTCCCATTAAATGGCAGATCTGCTATCACCACCAGGAGAAGGCACCACATCCTCCAGAACCAAAGCTGATCTGTCCATATGGTACTCAGCAGGACTCTGTTGCGATGGTAGAAGCTCAATGTGGAAATCATTTTAGACCCCCCCCCCCACCATGGGACAGTCAGATTGAGCAACACAGGACATGTACAACCTGGCAGATGCTGCCTCAGATGTCCACATGAGATCTTGGGGATTCAGTGCCTTTCCTGGCCAAAAAAAGTTGCTAGGTTTCCATCTTGCGAAATCTGGCCCATGATCTTAGCGGAGCCCCTGAGCCTCGCCCCATTGTCCATCTGCCAACTCTGTGAGCCTCTGACCAGATCAGTGGGGGTTGCCAGCTATGGGGCAAACATCCGGTGTCTCTGGGCCACCTGTTTTATGTGGCATTTGTTTTCTGGTCCATCCTGAGCCCTCGGAGGCTTGCAAGAGTGGTCATAGTTCTCCCTAAGACTCCAGCTGGGAAAGAAGATGGTGGCAGGCTCAGGGATTTGTGGGGGAGTCATGATGGCTGGAGAAGTCTCCTGAAAGTGCCCTGTGTCTCAACAAAGAAAGACAATGGCCACCATCACTGCCTGCCCATCCAGGAGAGACAGAGAAGTACATGGAGCCTCTGCCAATCTTGCCAGCCCCAGATAGTAGCCCCAACCCACAGAGCAGCCACAAGCAGACATCCCACCTAATTCCAGGTACTCCTTTACAAAGTGGCTGCTGCCATCTATCCAGACAAAAGGGGCCAGATATTCAAAACTTTGCCCCAGGGCTAAAGTAGCACTGCCAGGCGAGCAAACTTAGCCCGGAGCACAAAGCAAACTATATTCAAAAGGAATAGCCCAGGGCAAACAGCTTCTGAATATAGCATGGGAATGAGGCCGTGCAAACTGGGCTGGGAGTGCAGGGCAAATGTAGCTCTGGAATAAGACAGCACTGAATATGGCAACCAGGAAGTGCAAACCACAACAACAACAACACAGTGTATAGCAACATGAGGGTAGGTAGAGGTGAACTATGTGGCCAATGTGTGTGCCAGCAAATGCACGGACCCAGTACAGCTGCAGGCAGCAGTGGATGTGAAAGAACAGCATTCAAAACTGTATAATATTCCCTGAACCATTACTTGGTTTACTTGGTTTGTAGGACAAAAGGAGGCAGTTTGCCCATCGGGATTGTCCTCCATATCAATGGAAAAGTTGTAATAGTTGATGAATCACAATATCCTGGGGAAGTGTTTTCCATATCCTGGGTGTTCTAATGGTAAAGAAATTTAACCTTTTGTTATTATTAGCTTTTTTAACTTCTAATTGTTTATTATGGAGTCTTGGCACACGCTTCCTTATGGAATAAGCAAAGCCACATTGTGCCATTTGAACTGGTGATTTAAGAATTTTAAACAGCTGCAGAAGGTCACCTCTGGTTCGTCTTCACTTAAGGGAATGTAATCCTGTTTTATGAAGTCTGGTGTCATATTCTAGGTGGGCCAGATGTGGAACTAGTTTAGTCACTCTGCGTTGAACTTGTTCAATTTTATTAATGTCAGACTTTAGATAAGGACTCCAGAATGGCAATCCATAATCCATGTAAGGCCTAACATGAGATCTATACAGAGTTATGAGGCATTGTTCAGATTTAGAGATAAATGTTTTGTTTATCCTGCATAGTAGTGCATTTGTTTGGTTTGCAAATTTGGAACAATGGTAAGTGGAAGATAATTTGTCATTTACCAAAATTCCCAGGTCTTTTTTGACACAGGAGGCCCTAATGATAGTATTATTTAAATAATATTTTTGTTTGGGGTTATTTTTCCCCAAGTGGAGTACTGCACATTTTGAAATATTGAAATGCATTTTATTGATATATGCCCATTGCTCAATTTAGGCAAGATCAGCTTTTAATTTATGACAATTAGCAAGGGTGTTGACCTTACCACCAAGTTTGGTGTCAGCTGCAAATTTAAGCATAATGTTATCAGCTGAGTTGTACATATCACTGATAAATAGATTGAACAGCACCGGACCCAGGCCAGTTCCCTGGGGGACACCACTAGTCACTATACCAACATCTGACAGTGCACTGTTAACCCTTACTCTTTGTGTTCTCTTACTCAACCAGTTATTTATCCTGGATACAATGGGTAATGAAAATCCTAATTAGTTGAGTTCATTTATCAAAATGCCATGTGATACTTTATCAAATGCCTTGCTATAATCCAAAAGAATAACATCCATACGTATATTACAGTCAAGGCTAGAACTGACATGGTTATAAAAGGGGACCAGGTTAGTGGTGCATGAAAATCCTGTTTTGAAGCCATGTTGATACACGTCATTAATATTTAAAGTTGACATTTCATTTTCTAGTTGTTGTTTGATTATTTTTTCCAAGAGTTTACATGGTACCGACGTAAGGCTAATAGGCCAATAGTTTTCAATTTTGGAATGTGAACCCTGTTTAAAAATGGGTGTAACAATGGCAGTACACCAGTCTGCTGGAATTAAAGATTCATGAAGTGATTTGTTAAAGATGATTGCTGGGGGCAAGATAATTGCATCTTTTGTCCCTAAAAGAAATCTGGAGCTTATATTATCAGGGCCAGAGCTTGTATATTTTTTTTCAAAGAGTCTAAAACCCACTGTATATCTTGAGAAGAAATATTATTTGATTTTAAATTTAATACTGCTGGAATATGTGAAATGTTAGATGACTCCTGGACAAAAACTGATGAAAAATATTTATTTAGTTCTGTGGCAGTTTCAATATAGGAAGTTATAGTAGTATTGTTACAGACTAATGGACCAATAATATTATTATTGCTTTTTTTACCATTTAAATAAGAATATAATGCCTTATGACAATCCTTAGTATGAACAATTTTAAATTCAAAATTATGTTTTGCCAAAAGAATTGCCTTTTATAATTGTTTAACTACCTCCCTGTATCTAACTAAAATAGTGTCTTTCTGGTCAGGTGAACATTTTTTTAGAATGGAAAATAATTTATTTTTGTGTTTGATAAGTTTTTTGATATTACCATTCAATCAAGGGGGAATTTTCCTTTTCCTATTATACTTAAATTTGTCTGGGACATATTGTTTTTCAAATTCAAAAATGTTTGACTTTAATAAGTCCCAGGCTTCCTCAGTGTTCAATGGAGAAAGGATCTGTTCCCAATTAAGGGCCTTTAGCTGGTAGTTAATACTTTTAAAATCTGCCATGTTGTATTGTTTTATTTTAAGTTTGTTAGTTTTGGGTTGTAAAGGTAGTTGAATAGAGAAAAATAGGGTCATATGATCACTATTTCCAGGAGGGTTAAGAATTTGAACATCGGATATATGGGTCTCTGGATTACTTATGACTAGGTCAAGTATATTTGCACCCCTAGTTGGTTCTCTGACAATTTGAATAAGGCCCAGGTTAATAATAACCGAAAGAATTTGCTCGTCATGTTGATTTATACCATTAGCGCCGCGCTTACACATTTGCGCAACTTTAGTGTGGAGCTAAGCCATTTGCCCGGTGCTAAGAATTGCCATATTCAAAAGTGACATGCAAATGAGCCTACTTAGGTAGTCTCTGGGCAAACATCCAGATTAGCATCTTATTATATCCTGATTTTCATGCAGTTTTCCCAGCGTTACTGCAGGGTCCCACCACTCCACCTGTAGGTCAGTCTGGAAGTACAGGGGCTGACCAGGTCTGGCCGCAGCTCTACCTGTAGGTCAATCTGACAGTGCATGATGGTTGCTGCAGGCTACATGTATGCAGTACAGCATAGCATTGTGTACTCCAGGAGACAACGCAGTATAGGCACAAACAGTGGTGGTGATGCATGCAACTGTCACACTGTAGGGCATGCTACAGTGCACAGCAGACAGCACAGTAGCAAGGGGTCCAGTAATGTGAGGGACACAGCAATGCCCATGGTGTGTAGGTAGTGATGACCACTGCACAGTACACAGTGACAAGCTCACCTTGCAGGTGTGTACTTCCAGTGGACATTACTGTCACATTGTTGTGTGACCCACAGATGCTGCACCTCTGGCATGGGATGCTCATAGTGACATAGACATGGGCGGCTGTATGTGCTGTGGTGTATGTACAGCTGTGCAGTATGTAACTGGGGGGGTGTGTACGATTGGACAGGCACACTGGTATTGGGGTATTCGCAATACTGGCTTATGTGCACTGCATGCTGTATCCCAGCTTTGTGGCCGTACCCGGTTTGTGGTGAGGCCTGGCCCCCGTACACCCTCCCCTCAGCACCCACCATGCCCACAGTGCTGCATGTGTGTGCTGGCATCTGTTGGTCACCACAGACATATGGTTTGCAGGTGTATGCTGCTATGGCCATGCTACCATGGTTGCCCCCGGGGGCCAGGTCACCACATACTGCCTGGCATGGCTGGGACTGGTGGCAGCAGTTGGCATCATTGTGATGCCATCAGTGAGCAGCATGTTTCCTCCATGTCTGGCTTTTTCTCTGTGTCATTGTCATATGTAAGGGTTGCACAAGGCAACACTAAAGCCATGCTAATGCCACGCAAAGCCACAATGTCACACAAAGCTGTTTTCCCAGAGTTAAGACCAGCTTTTCCTGGGTGATAATTTGTACCACGCTAAAGGTCACGCTATGTCACGCTAAATACCTGAGCGTGACACTAGTCACTAAATATATCCAATAGCGCCTGTATTCATGTTCAGTTTGCCCCTTACGTATAATTAGGGTTTGCCCGGCACTAATGTGATTTGCGTGCACTAGTTGGCCTTTTGAATATAGCAGACCGGCGCTAATCCCGCGCTAAACCCACGCAAACAGTTTGTGCACTGCCAAAGCTTTGAATACCTGGGCCAAAGCCTGTTAATTATACTTTAGGGACTGTATTCAGTGGGGTACCCAGTCATGAGGGGAGCTGTCCAGTACTGACTGGGTCTGCAGATAAAACTACAGAATACCAGTGACTAGCTCCCAGCTGGCTCACTGCTGTTGCAGCTCTTGCCTGCTAGCCTCATTCCTCCACAGAGTGCCAATGCCCCTTGCATTCAACGCTCTGCAGCTAATGTTCCAGGAGTGGATGCTACAGGAGGGTACACTCCACAGCACAGCCAGAGCTGGGGATGCTACAGGAGGGTCCTGAACCAGAGCCAGGGGTGCCAGCCATACTGGAGGGTCTGGCTCCACCAATTTATTGCTCTTGCAGTGTTATCCAGTTGATTTATTTTTTTTTTTGCCTAGAAATGCTGTCAGTAGAAGCTACTCATGCAATTTGGTGCTGCTGTGGGTATTCCCACCTGGCTGCTATTCTGAGATTGTCCCAAGATGGCTGGCATTCCCACAAGAATGCATGGGAATGGCATTGTGGAAAAAAGAGAAAACATGGCCTTGATCTTGTGAGGTTTCGGGTCCGGCAAGATCCACCCATTTTGCGCTGGCAGGCCTTTGGACCCCATTTCTAGTCCATAAAATGGTATGTCGGCAGGCCTGGGGTGGGTGTCCCCCCCAACCTTGCTCAGTGCCACAGTGGGAAGGGAACTGGTAGCTCCTCTCATGAGAGTCATTGGACATGGCAGCCATGAGATTTCAAGCATGTGAATGGTCCAGAACTCCTCATACCAAACCACGTGGGAGTGCAGCCGAGAAGGGAGGAGATGTCCTCAGAATGATGATGGAGTGCTGATAGTGCGGGAACACAACTTAGTGGGTGCTCACCCCCCCCCATTCTGCCAGGTTTACCATGGCTGCTATTAACTGATTTGGCCTGGGAAAATACGCCTCCTCAATGGGGTTCAAGACACTGTGATATTGAGGGCAGGGTCTCATAGAACATAGAAACATAGAAATTTGCCGGAAGAAAAGGACCTCCTGGCCCATCCAGTCTGCCCATTATCCCTTCTCTTACTTCCTTTATGCCATGCCTTTGTTACTTTTATTGAGCCCCATGTACTTGTTCAATGCTCTCTTGAATTTGGTCACCAACTCTACCCCCACCACCCATTTTGGCAGCCTATTCCAAGGACCCACAACCCTCTCAGTGAAGAACTGTCCCCTCACATTTCCTCTAAATCTGTCCCCCTCCAACTTGAATGCATGCCCTCTGGTTGTTTTGTTTTTACTCAGCCTGAATATGCTTCCTTCCATCACCTTATTTATTCCCCTCAGATATTTGAAGGTCTCAACCATATCCCCCCTCTCCATCCTTGTCTCCAGCGTGTACAAGTTTAGCTCCTCCAATCATTCTTCATATAACCTCCTGTAAAGTCATTGAACCATCTTGGTTGCCCTTCTCTGGAGCCTCTCTACTCTGTCTCTGCCACCCTGTAAGTGCGGCCTCCAGAACTGCACCCCATATTCCAGATGTGGTCTGACCATTGTTTTGTACAGTGGCATGATCACTTCCCTCTTCCTACTTGTAATGCTCCTCCCTATACATGCTAACATTTTGCTTGCCCTCCCCACCTTACATTGGTTCCCTACCTTTAGGCTATTTGAAATGTGATTTCCATGCCCATTTCCTACTCTGTTTCCTCCAGTTCCTCCCCTTCCATCCAGTATTTTGTCCTTGGGTTCCTACACACTATGTGCATAATTTTGCGTTAAATTTCAGTTGACAATTCTCTGACCACTCCTCCAGCCTAGACAGATACTCCCTCATTCTTTCCACCCCTCCCAGTGTGTCCACTCTGTTACAGATCTTCATATCATCTGCAGATAGACACACCTTCCAATTCAGGCCCTTTGTAATGTCTCCAATGTAAATATTAAGCAGAATGGGACCCAAAACAGACACCTGGGTAACCCCACTCATCGGCCCCCCCTTCCTTGAAGTGCACTCCATTTACTATCACACTCTGAGTTCTGTCTTCCAGTCAATTCTTCACCCAGTTTGTTAGTTTGCTTCCCACCCCTAAGCTGCCTACTTAGTCTCCTGTGAGGGACGGATTTGAAGGCCTTCCTGAATGCCAGATAGGCCACATCCACTGCCCCTCCCCGGTCACATATTTCTATTACACCATCAAAGAATTCAATCAGGTTGGTCTGACATGGCCTTCCACCCGTGAACCCATGCTGGTTATTGTCTATGTGCCCCCCCCTCCAGATTTTGTATCAACCTTTCCTTTACGAGTGCCTCTCAGCTTGCCCACCACAGAGGTGATGCTGACCAGATGACAATCACCGGCTCTTCCTTTCCTCCCTTTTTGTGCAATGGCACCACATCAGCCCTTTTCCAATCCCCTTGGAACTTCCCCTTGTCTAGGGACAAGTTAACTAACTTTGTGAGTGGTGCTGCAAGTTCCTCTCTCAACTCCGTGAGTACCCCAGGGTGAATGGCATTGGGGCCCATTGCCTTATCCATCTGCAGTTTACCTAATTTCTCTATTACCCTACCCTCTGAAAAGTGGCTTGTGTCCATCCCCCTGCCCTCTCTTCCCCTGCTTCTTAGCTCTGGCCCTTTCCCTTCTTCCTCAATCATGAAGACTGAGGTAAAGTATTCATTCAGCAAATTTGCTTTCTCCTCATCACCTTCCATCAGAGCTCCTCTGAATCTCATAATCCCCTGTATACTTTTTCATCTCTCACTTTTATATCAGAAAGATTTATTGTCCCCCCTCTTGACCTCCCTCGCTATTTTCTCCTCACTGCCCACCTTTGCCCTCCTGACTATTTTCCCCGCTTCCTTTAGTTTCTCCCTATAAGCTTCCTTTTCCACCATCCCCTGTGAAGATTTATAGATCCTGAGTGCTTTCTTTTTTTCCCTGACTGCTCTTCCCACCTTCTTTGTAAACCAGAGTGGTTTCCTCCCTCATTTCTGTTTGCTCACCCTACTGATGCACTGTTCTGTTGCCAACAGAATTCCCCTCTTTATTGCTCCCATAACTCCTCAGTGCCCTCTAGGTTCTCTTTCCCCTCTAGTTACTCTTTGAAAAGTTCCTAAAATCCACTTTCTGAAAGTCCATTACCTTAGTGGTGGTTCTGTTCTTTTCTGCTCCCATCCGAAGACTGAACCTGACCATTCTGTGGTCACTATCCCCCAGACTTTCCCCAATCTTAACATCCTCAACACTGTCCCCATTTGTCATAATCAGGTCCAGAATGGTCTCTCACCTAGTTGGTTCTCTGACCAGCTGTTGAAGGATTGCCTTCTGCATAAACTTCAACAGTTCCCTGCTCCTTTCTGATTTTGCTGTTGGAATCCCTCAGTTTACATTGGGGAGACTGAGATCCTCTACCACCAGAATTTCTCCTTTGCCGGCCATTCCTTTGTATTCACTAGCCATCTCCCTATCCACCTCCTCTCCCTGACTTGGTGGCTTGTGTACTACCCCTATCTGTACTGACTCCCCTAATCTCTTAATTATCATTACCCATAGGATCTCTGCAGAGCCCTGTCCTTCCCTACTCTCTGTTGTCCTTATTCCATCTCTTATGTATAGGGCTACCCCACCCCCTATTTTTCCCTCTCCTGCCCCTACTATAGAGGTTATACCCTGGTATTTCCACTTCCCAACTACGATTTTCAGTCCACCATCTCTCTGTTACTGCTATCAGGTCTAGATCCTCTGTTTTCACCACTACCTCCAGGTCACTCATCTCATACTTGAATCCTTGGTAAGCATGCACAGCCCACTAGGCACATGAAAATTAAAATTAGTTGGCAAGGAGCCTAGGGTGGGAGGCAAACTGCCACTTGGGGCATCCCTCCTGCACTGGTGTTCCATTTTTAACATTTTAGTCCACAGTGCTACACTGCCTAGCTCCTGATTGTGAGAGGGGGACCGGGAGTCCTGGGCAGGGAAGGGACTTTTTTGCAGTCTTTTGCACATGAATGCTGCTTGAAATGGTCACCAGCACAGAGGTACTACCAGACTGTAGATCCTATGTGAGTATGGAGCTACTTGAGACAAGTAAGGGTTAACCGAGGCACCAGGGTGTGCAGGGACTGAAATTAAGATTATCCTTTCAACCTGGTGACTTGGAGGTCTGACCATTACTCTGTGCTGGATGATGTTGAGAGGCACAATAAGGGTTGTCTGGTATCTGCCCGCTCTGTGAACTAAAGGATATGCTTGTTAGATTATTACAAAATGCAAAAACATGGCAGACTTTCTCAAGGGCTTCATACTCTACACAATAAGTAGTTCAGGATGTCTCAGAAAAAAACAGCCTCTGGAGGGTAGGAATCACACTTATGTCTACTGAATGCACACAAGTCATTAACATTCTTGTGTGTTAAGCTCCCATTGACTGCTCTCCTGGGTCCCAGTGCCTGTGGATTCCAAGACTCCTAATGAATACTGCCTGACTTGGAGTGGACACCACATGAGGATCCAGTCCTCAGGGAGCTGCTGGTGGGGACTCTACCTGAGGGTCCTAACCTGCACAGGTGTGTAAGGTTGAACACTACTAGAGGGTTCAGCTTATCTTGTTCTCCTGATTAATGCCCTGGGAGCTTTGTTCTTTTCAGTGTGAAAATACAGCATGCAGAAAGTTAGGAGAACATCCTAAGGTTAACATATGCTTTCCTCTGTCAACGTGCTATTATGAGAATAGGAAAGGTAAAGAAAAAGTAACATTTTGTTAGAAAATTACCTAAGAGTTTGGGAGCGATCAGTGATCATAATGCAACCTCTTTGGGATGCACGAAGTAAACTGGAGAGCATTGTCATGGCTGGGGACTGGCATCTAACCGAACAAAATTTACAATTGTGCATCAACCAATAGGATGGATGGATGGAGATTTCCGACTAGTGAGGAATACAGGAGCACTGGAAAGGTTGCAGGGGATAATGGTGTATATAGTCATGATTCTAGACACTGGTCTTTTGTCAGCTCATGTGCTGCTGCCTGCAGGAAATCATGAAACTTTAGGTAATATGCCATGCTGTGTGTATACAGGAGTTCGCTGATCCTTTTATAGCACACTGCTTGCAAGTATTTGGGATCTGCATTTATTTCACCCTGGTTAGAACATGCTTTCTGCATTCATTAAGTTAGGGAGTGCTAACCAGCAGTTAACAAGTGTATTTCTGTTTCCCAAATCTGAGATTGTGCCCTGTATTTATGACTTTAGTATATGCTCAAGAATGCCATTTTTGTGTGCTTGTAAACTTCTTTGGGCCCTCAAAAGGCATAATTTTAATATGTATCGTAAATCACTATCTCCTTGTTTACTCTTTTCAAGCATAATTTGCATAACAACAGTGTGGGACTCAAAACCTTTTCCACTATGCTAATATGTTGCCCAGATGATGCTATTTTTTTCACTTTTTCTATACTCATATTTAAACTTCAAGCATTTGAATCCCTTACATTTTTAATATCTAAATTGACCTCTGGCCTTGCTGTGTATTGCTTCCATGCTTAAGATTTTTGAGTCCTGTTCTCTTTTGGAGGCAATATAGCATAGTGGTTAAAGGCACTGAGATGCAAACCTGGAGACCTGGATTTGAATCCTGACAGCCCCCACTTTTAATGCTGTGTGACCCTGAGTACGTCCCTTAACATACTTGTACTCCCAAGTCACACCTGGAAACAAGCTCCAGCTTAGTGTGCCTTTCTTGGTTAAACAGGTTCCCATTTCCCTTCCCCTTTCAGTAGTTGCTAAATTAAAATATAGATTCTGCATTGTTACTAAAACTGCAATCAAGATGTCAGCTCATATGTTTAACCCATTTCAGCTGCACTAGTGTTATCTGATCTGTTTTAATAGCATTTTAAACGAAACCCAGACACCTCAAAATAGGGCAGCCAGAATCATCCATTAAAAGGATTTCTGCAGTTCGGTAACATAGAAACATAGAATTTGTCGGCAGATAAGGACCGCTTGGCCCACCCAGTCTGCCCATTTCCCTACCTACGGGATAAGCTGCAGATCCTAGTTAACCAGCAGCCTACTTCTTTCTACCCCCACCCCCCAGAATTGCCTTATGACTATCCCATGCATGCTTGAATTCCACCACTGATTTTGACTCCACAACCTCCTCCGGAAGGCCATTCCATGCATCCACAACCCTCTCTGTGAAAAAATACTTCCTCAAATTACCTCTGAGCCACCCCCTCTATCTTCAAATTGTGCCCTCTTGTTCTTGCACATCTCTTTTTGAAAGATGCTACCCTCTTGGACTTTGTTGATTCCCTTGAGGTACTTGAAAGTTTCTATCATGTCCCCCCTCTCCCTCCTTTCCTCGAGGCTATACATATTAAGCTCCTTAAGTCTCTCTTCATATGTCCTCCGGTGCAGACCCTGCACCATTTTAGTTGCCCTCCTCTGGACAGCTTCCATCCTGTCTATGTCTTTGCGGAGATTGGGTCTCCAGAACTGCGCACAGTACTCCAGATGGGGTCTCACCAGCTGTCTGTACAGAGGGATAATAACTTCCTGTTTTCTACTGGTGATGCCTCTCCCTATGCATCCCAGTATCCCCCAGCCCTCCTTGCTGCCTTCTCACATTGCTTGCCCACCTTTAGGTCATCTGATATGACTACCCCCAGGTCCCTTTCCATTTTTGTTGTTGTTAGTATCTCACCCCCCATTGTGTACTCTTCCCCTGGGTAAACACATTGGGTGGGATATTCAAAAGGGTTGCGCATTCGCAAGCCCAAAAGTGCACCATTTTGCGATATTCAGCAGGAGGCAGTTGCGCCACCGAAAACATGCTGAGCAACAGTGCAATGCAAGTGAAGGCATGCGCAACTGAAGGGGGTGGATCCATGCATAAAGAGCGCAATGTGATATTCAAAGACTTGCGCAATGCGCAACAGCGGAACAGCCGGAAATTGCGCACTAGCGGAAATGAGCAAAATAAAAAGGCTCAAGGAAGCGGGCGCAAGAACGCCACAAGGATGCCAAGTGGGTAGAGAGAGAGAGAGAGAGAGACAGACAGACAGACAGACAGTGAACAGGCTAGGGCAGGCAAAATGGCGTTGGCCATAGGCTGTAGAAGGCCAGGGGGGTGCCGGGGCAGTGGAAGTAGCAGTGAGGACAGCGGGGTAACACAGCAACAACAGCCGGGGGTCAGAAGCCAGGGAGATGGACAGTGCCAGCTTCCACATGGAAGCTGTAATGAGGGGGGTGAGAATGCAAGCTGCAGGGGGACGAGGCCGTGGAAGTGCCCATCGGCGGTACACCCCCAACAGGGAGTACCGTGCCCGCATCAGCTATGAGCTGTACACAGATGTAGAGATCGTGGGCCGGTACCACCTGAACAGGGCAATACTGAGGCGGCTCTGTGAGCTGTGCAGTGATGTGATGCAGGCACTTTCACGACGGAGTCACGCTCTGTCAGTGGAGACCAAGGTGACAGCCTGCATGTGCCTGCTCACCATGGGCACCTTCCAGAGGCTGACAGGGGACACCACAGGCACCACACAGTCGGCCACATCACGGATCCTCACCCAATTCCTCAGCGCACTGCTGCCACATGCTGCGGAGTACATCCATTTCCCCAGCACCGTGGCAGAGCGTACAGCAAACATGCAGGAGTTCCACAGGGTAGCACTTATGCCTGGCGTGCTAGGGGCCATAGACTGCACCCATGTGACCATTCGCACGCCACCTGGCCCCAATGGGGCTGCATGTAGGAACAGAAAGGGCTTCTCCAGTGTCAACTGCCAGGTGGTGTGTGATGCCACTGGGCGCATAATCAATATCTGTGCCACACACCCTGGTGGAGCACATGATGCCTTCATATGGCATCAGTCCACACTGTGCCATCGATTCGAGAGTGGGGACATCCCCACAGGCCATCTAGTGGGTGAGTACGCATGTATGGAATGCAAACTCGGGGCAAGAGTGGGAATGCCACAGGTGCCATGGTAGTGGCACACAGGGATATGGGCAATATGGACCTGAACATGATACTGATCTCCACTATCTCCACACAGGTGACAGCGGATACCCACTCCGTCCCTGGCTGCTCACACCGTACTGGCGCCCCATGACCCCATCGCAGCAATGCTATAATGAGGCACATGCTTACACACGCAACATCATAGAGTGGGTGTTTGGAATGCTCAAGGCACGCTTCCGATGCCTAGACACCTCCGGCGGTGCCCTACAGTACAGCCCCCAAAAGGCCTGTGGGATATTCCTGGCCTGTTGCATCCTGCACAACATGGCCAAAGACTGTGGGATAGCCCTACAGGTTGAAGAGGGGGACAGCGATGGGGACGCCAGTGGCACCGGTGTTGATGGTGATGAGCATCCCCCCTAGAACGGCGGGACCCCCGACTGATCCAGCAGGCCCAGCTGCACTGGGACACCATCACAGAGGAGCACTATGCACAACACAGGTAAGTCAAGGGGACATGTGCAACCAACATTGTCCATGCGCAAACCACAGGCACACAGGGTAACACACCAGGGGTGCATGATGGCCAGGGGAGTGGAAGGGTCCAGGCATACAAACATACCATCAGGGAGGTGAACACTCATATGGACACACACACCAGGCACAGAGTGTACATGGGTAGATGCACAGCACAGCAGAACCGACATTGCTAACACACAGAACCACCGACCACCCCCACCACCTGTACTGTCCAAGTACGTGTGTCAGATGCTGGGCACCCTTGCACCTTGGTGTACAGTACAATGCAGACATCATCATGCACACGCACCTGTGGACAGCAGTTGGGAGGGTGTGCAGGTGGTCCGTGTGTCGGTGTGTTGAGCAGAGCACCCAGCAGTGCACTGCCCACCATGACACACATTGCACACAGGGCAGCACCAGACAGGGCCCGCACTGGGAGACAGGTCAGTCATGTAGTACTGTCCCATGGCCACCGCGGATGCGTGGGCGGCCCCGCCGTGACCCAACAGCCCTGGCAGGCTGAGCAGGGGCCACATGGGGTGGCACTGTTGGACCACCAGGGGTCCCACTGCACGAATGCGACCTTGCCCACAGAGGGGTCTGCAGCATGCCGAACAAACCTGCACCAGGAGTGCTCAGGATGCCCACAGCAGAACCCGGCGTTGACAGGCCTGGTGTCACACGACGCCAGGAATGGGGAGTGGAGACTGAACTGTGTGGGGTGTGCGGTACAGGGGCACCTGACTGTGTGCCCAATGCATCCACGACAGAGACCACTGCCTGGGTCAGCCTGTCAATGGCGGCGGTCACTTCCGTCTGCATATGAACCAGCTCTGCACGGTCCAGAGCACACTCCCTGCTGTGCCACTCCACAGTCACAGACAGTGTCTCCACGGACATTGCAACCCGCCTCTGCTGCTGTACTGATTCCTGCAGCAGGCGGGTGTGCTCATCCAATGGGTACTGTGCCCCAACGGCATCCTGTCCCCCAGGGTGTGGAAGGTCCTGATGCACAACACCCCTTGAGGGTGGGTGCTGTTCGCCAGGACCAGGAATGGGCGGATCAAAGGGCGGCGGACATGTGCCACTGCTTGACACTGTACCCCCAGTCCTGATGGGTGACTGCTGCTGCTGCCCCTCCAACCGCTGTGCCCCAGGGTCCACTTGTTCCACCGCTGTGGCCGCAACAGTGCCAGACACCTGCACAGCCACTGGTGCTGCCCCACCAGTGCTGACAGGCACAGCCTGGGACTGTGCCAACATGCTGGTACACAAGTTGGAACCAGAAAGGCCCAGGGGCATGTGCTGGCCTGCTGTGTGTCCGTCATGGGACACACACATATCACTGCCCATTGCAGTCTTTGCATCATCAATGGTGCAGGTACGTGCTACAGCCACAGTCACAGCATGCTGGCATGCTTGCATGCCAGACTGCTGAGACACAGGCTGTGCACCCCCCACAACCGCATCACCGACACCAGAGTTGGCGGCCCAGCGTGCATGCTGCTGCAGTGCATGCTGGCTGGTGACAGAGGTGGATGGACCCTCCTCCATGTCCAGCAGGTCATCATCACTGCCTGGACCCACCACCACTGTCTCCTGAAGACGAACAGGATCTGTAACAGAAAGAGAGTACATGTGAGTGCATGTGAACAACATTCCCCTTCCCCAACACCACCACCATGTCATACCGTGCAGTGATGGGCTTCCACCTGTTTGGAATCCACCTCCTGGTACGCCCTCAATAGCGCTCCGCTGCATTGATGCAGCCAGTCTCTCCTCAGCCGAGGTCAGCTCCAACACCACTGGCTGGCCCCCGCCAGTGCCAGAACGTGCCGCCCTGAAGGCTGCCACCTTCTCCTTCAACCTCCTGCGGTCTGT
This sequence comes from Neoceratodus forsteri, assembly GCA_016271365.2. NCBI lineage: Eukaryota > Metazoa > Chordata > Ceratodontiformes > Ceratodontidae > Neoceratodus > Neoceratodus forsteri. The sequence goes on along the minus strand of CM057450.1, from coordinate 846,699,979 downwards.
CCCCATCTTCTTCTTGCATTCCTGCACGGAGCGCTGGTGGCTTCCGTGCAGGTTCATGGCCCGAGCTACCCCCTCCCATGCAGCCACACGGGACTGAGGGGTGCCCCGCCATCCACTCAGTAGTGGCTCCTCCTCCAGGTAGGCCTGGAAGAGGGCCTCTGTCTCTGCTGGGGTAAAGTTGGGCCTTCTCCTATGCCCACCATCCTCACCATCACCTTGTCTCTGCTCGGTCATGGCGATCTGTATGGGGGGGAAGTGGACACCTGTCACTGTGCAGTCTACAGCATTTTCCCATGACCATTGTCCAGAACATCACACAGCATGCAACTCACCTCTCACCTGCAGTACCGAATCTGGCCAGGGCAGCCCAATGTCGCACATTTATAGCGCAATGCATGCAAATTAGGAGTGGAGCAACTATAATGAGATACAAATCGTGCCACTGCACCTTTGAATGGCTGATCAGATGATTTGCATGTGTCGGCTGAATATCATGATTGCGCTGCGCCAATACAGTTGGTGGCTGAGCCAATGGCGCAGATCTGTGACTGTGTGGTACACTGCATCGCGCATGCTCAGATAGCTTACGCAGGCATCTGCCATGCTGCTGATGTGCTGTGTGTAATTGGAAATTCAGGCCATGGCCACCATTGTGCCAGTGGTGCTACAGCACTGGGCACTATATGGCGCTGTGGCACTACTGCGCAATAGTCCACTGTGGCACTGGTACGCAGGTGGTTGGTCACGCAGGATGCATATACATCAGATGGCGCTGTGCGTGGCCTTGCATCATTGCCTATGACCTGGTGTCTGACCTTTGCCCCCTGGTGCTGTTCGGCTGCCATGTGTACGGCCCTATTGCACTGTCTGGTGACAGCGCCATGTGAACTGACGGCGCTGTTCGAACAGCGTGATTGGAACCTATGGTGGTCTATTGCACAACATCTCCACGTGGGGTTACGGCGCAGCGGGGCGTCATATTGCCTGCTGTAAAGTTGGTAGCATGGCACGCAGGAGGGCAGTGCAATGGAGCCCCGTGGAAGTGGCCAACTTGGTGGCCCTGGTGGAGCCCCACTATGGGGCACTGTATGGTGAGGTGCCCCTCTCCATAGCTAGGACCCAGGTCTGGCAGCAAGTGGCCAGTGACTGGTGGGGTCACTAGGCGGTGCCGGTCAGCTGAGCAGTGCGGCACGGTGACAGAGACCTCTGCAGGAGGATCCTGAGCTCTATGGGTGGCTACGGTCACATGCCAGGAGGGCGTGGTGCCTGAGGCCAGGTGGTGTACCGTCTATGCACCTGTATTCTCTGTAGGGGTGTGACTGTGTTTTGGTGGATGTGCATAGGTGATGGCTCTGACATGGTTGGCTGTGTCAGTGTGTGCAGGTGTGAGATGCATGGGGCTGGCTGTGTGGGCAGGCACTCTCACTGGGGCAGGGCAGTCTGCTTTGGAGTCACACTGATATGTTTTTCTCAACATTTGTCTCCCAAAGGACGGGCGGAGAGGATGCAGGCATGGGGTGAGGAGGGCCGTGCCAGGGCCCTGGTGCCGGTCGGTGGTGCTGTGGGTGGTGCGCCCCAGCAGCAGCAGCAGCGGCAGACACAGCTGCTTGAGGAGTGTGAGTATCATTACTTCATGGATGCTATTGCATGCTGGGGGGGGCATGACCACCAGCCATGCACAACACAACCATGCATGACACAGGCAACATGCATCACTGTCCAGTGTCACAGCACGTCTGTGTATGCATCACTGGTGGTCCATGCATGCACTGGGCTGTGTAACTGGCATCGCATCACGTTGCCACGTCACTTGACAGCCTTGTCTGTGCTGTGATGGACATGGGCAGTGTGTGTGTGCAGTGGTGCACATAGCTGGTGCGGCCTGTTTGTGATGGCCATGTGCATGTTCACTGTGTGTGGGTGCATGCCATCACAGGTGCGGGACATTGGGCTATATGGCTTGCAGGTTGGGTGGTGTTCAGGGCTGTGGTCAGTCACAGCCATTGACTGTGTTCCCATTTTCCTAGGCCTCACTGTTCTCAGGAGGATACAGCGGGAGCTACATGGGCTGGCCTAAGTGTCCCTGGACAACCAGGCCATCCTCAGGGACATCCAGCGACATGGCCTGCGGAGGAGGCATCGCGGAAACATGGCACCGGGTGGAGGAGACCAGCCTGCTGGGCCTTAGGCCAGATACCATCCCACTTCACCCATCCCTACCACCCTGCCTTCCCTCTCCAAGTTGTTCATCCCTACCCTTGCCCACCCCTACCTTGTACCCCTACCCCCCCTTGTAAATAGTTATGGTTGATTGTTTTGTGCTTTACATTTTGATAATACATTTATATTTTGTTATGAATGCTGTGTTGGTCTATGATTTGCAGCTGGCTATGGTTGCTCAGTTGCAGTGGTGTGCATGCCATCTGGGGTGGTATGGTCCTGGGTATGTGTGTGTGTGTGTGTGTGTGTGTGTCTGTGTGCGCGTGTGTGTGTGCATGGGGAGGTATCTCCAGCATGGCAGTGATTTTCTGTTGGTCTTGTCATCTGCTGCCACCCACTGCTGGGTGCACAGGGTGTGTCTGGCTTGTATGCTTCTCTGCTGCATGGGGTTGACATTTGCCGGAGGGGGATGCATGGTTTCCTGCAGTGCCAGTCACTGCACATGGGTGGTGTCTTGGGGTCACGGTGCAGGGTGTGCTGTGCGTGGGGGGGGCTGATGTGCACTGTGGTTGTCAACCCCCTGTGTGTGGCACTCTCAGCCTGCCAGTGGTTGTGCTGGGGCATCATGGCTCTGCTGTGCTTTGTTGGCTTGTTCCCATGGGCCAGTAGATCATCCTTCCCACCCCCAGTGATGCTGTGCTTGGGGTGTGCAGGTGTCTTGTTGGTTCTGCAGTGTGTTCCTGTGCCCATGTGTGGCATGGCTGGTGGTGGGCCCAGGCCTACCTCCCTGGATGTGCAGCTATGGCACCTCTGGACTGCTCAGCTGGGCTGCCCTGGTTGCGCTATAGCGCAACCTTTCTGCTCAGCTTCCCCTTCCTGGTTGCGCTATGGCACAGTTTGTGCGATATTCAGACGTTGGCTGCTTGCGCAATTTGTTCTGCTCCATGTTTGAATATCGCGTCTGTTGTGCATATGCGCAATTGATTTGTGCTTGCTCCTGCTGTTGCGCACATTTTGGGTGCAGTTTGAATATCTGGGCCATTATGTATTTAGGGATCTCCAATGTGTAGTTCTGGAATACTGACACCAGATTTACCTTTTTATTCTCATTTACAACTTTAACAATTATTTCTTTTCTTCCCATTTAACTGGCTCAATTTTAGCAACATTTGCAAAATCCACAGCCATTTTGCTATATCCTGTAACAGTGGAAAGGTGTAAATCCCAAATATAAGTTGTAATTCATAGACATATAGATTGTGTTGCCAGCAAAAGAGACAGAAGGCCAATTCATGTGCTATCTACAAGTGCCATAATGATAGTGGTGCTGGAACGGTGCTTGCTCCAGAGATGGCTAATCCCCAGTGAAAGTGCAGCTTTATCACAACAGGTTGGAGCAAGTACTCAGGGATATTAAATGGTAAAATTTACAACACCATTAGAAACTGACAAAGTGAAAAAGCACACAGCCAAAAAATGCATTTAAAGGAATATCAGTGTATTACATACTGAGCAACATCACAAGAATTGTCAGTGCCCCAATAGCGGTCATAAAGTAAGCCCACACATAATGCACAAAACAATATTTATTTTATTGCATAGGCTTCAGCCAAAAATATTAGCCTTACCCCAAAAGGCTAGCTTGTCTCCATACCACAGCACTTTGTTTGTGATAAAGCCTCATTAGTGGGTTCTGGTATGGTGGTCCGGACCTTCTTAAAATATCTACCAGGTAGCTCACATGGCAATGACATCATGAATAAATTATCCACATAATTCATGCAATGCAATTTATGCAAAATGCCAGTATTTGAATAAAATCTGAAGTGATATGGAATGGACTTAAATCACCATGGATATATTTGAACACCACTTGTTTGTATCAGTTTTGACATCTAGAATGCTTTGTTTTACATCTTTTTAATGTTTGTATCTACTCACTCTAATATGTTAACACTGTTTTGTACTTGTTTTATACGCATCATTCTTTTGCATGTAGATGGAAGAATGAGCCCAGGATACACTACTAATTTTGACATAAATGTAAATTATGTAGAACCCACCCGTCTCCATAAATTTGCCAATGGCACTGTCAGTGTCTGCCCAAACTCTGTCAGCACTGTCAGGCACAGACCATCGGGACCATGTGCACTCTCTACATTCAGGGCTTTGAGAACACTGTGCACCCATTCTTCTGAGACTGGACCTCACTCTAGTCCTGTCACCCCTTTTCTTTGGCCTGCACCAAAACTCTGTTAGTGGCCTTTGTTCCATCATAGTGAGTACTGTATAAAATTATTCATTAAGTATATCAGCCTTTTCTCATCCTCCTTCGCCCATGTCCCTTCCTTTCTTAGCCTGATGATACCCTCCTTAGTTTTCCCTTTTTATCCTAATGCACTTAAAGAATGTTTTCTCTCCCTCTTTGACCCCCTTCATAATTCTCATCTCCATCTCTGCTTTACTTTTTCTAACCATTATTCTGGTCTTCTTCAGCATGTTTAGATAATCCTTACTGTTGGCTCGATCTCCCCCGTTCATATATTCACTATGTTTCTCTAACCACTGTCCCATCCTCTGGAAAATGAGATTGACTTATTGTGCCTTTTGTTCTTCCTGACCTGTCTCATGCATGATGCCATAACCTCTATTACACCCTGTTTATGACACTGAATTTGTCTTCTGCCCCTCCTGCTTTCTCTATCCCTACCAGCTGCTATGTCAACATTGCCCTTTCTTGCCAAAGTCTGCCCTTTTGAAGTCTAGGACAACAGTTTTTGAACTTTAGTGATGTGCTCCTTGCAACATATGGAACCACACTGTACTGTTGTCACTGACCCCCAGTGGTTCCCTCAACTCTACCTCTTTGACTGTGTTTCTGCTTGCCAGAACTGGATCAAGAATGGTGTGGCTCCCTCTCTAGTCATTTTCCAGATGATAACTACATAAAAATCAGTCCTGCATCATGTTTTTCTGTGCCTGACATTTTGCACTGCTGGCTTATGGGTGTACCCAGTTCACACCTGGCATATTTATGTTACCAGCCAGCACCACCTCACTTTTGGATGATGTGTTTCTGAATCTCCTCCCTGAAATCCCTATCCGTTTTCTCTTTCTGGTTTGGCAATCTATGCCTCACCTCAGTTCGGATCTTTTTTACCTCTTTCCACTGTAAGTTGCACCCAAACTGTCTCTACAGTCTCCAAACAAAAAAATAACTGTCCCAGTTCAGGGGAAATTGCCCAATGTGCACCTTTTCCCAATTTGGCAAACTAACAGAATCAAGAGCAACACAAATAATTCTTCTCCCTCTTCCTGTAGGAGAATTACACCAAAGGACAACAAAAGGCAAACTAAAGGCTTTTTAATTATTTCCCATGATTATGTTTTATTCATATGAGTAACCATATGCATGAGATGGGAAGTAAACCCCCAGTTTTTTACATTTAAAAGTTACACCTTATGTGAGCAGTGTTAGTGTCGAACACATTGGTTTTAAAAATATCTCTGAGGATTATTGTTTGCTTTACACAGACTATTCAATTGTGGTTTCCAAATGTGTTTCCAACAGACTAGTACAGTTGTTATTGCAAACCGCATGAACTTTCTTTAAAATGTAAATATTCTCCTGTTTATTTTATAGTTATCTGACTTTGGTGGACATTCCCTAAGCCTATCCTGGAGAATGACTTGAATGATTAGCTTCTGGGTACAAAAACAATCATTTTATGATTTTTGAACTCAACTAATTCAATAAGGCAAAATACTTCCCTTATCCAACAATTACTCAAAAAGTATGAAATGTGTGGAGAGCTCACTGTATGTACAATATCTGTTCAAAACAGTATAATTTGTGTCTGTAATATTTATCTGGAGAAAGGCTTGAATTTTAATATCTATTATATAAAGGCAGCCTCATGGTAATTTAATATATCTGTTTGAATAATTGAAACTGACAATGCTGAACATGCATTAAGGATATCAAAAGGAAGTTTAAGTTGTGAAGCACTGAATATATAGTACCTTTATGAAAAGAAATACCAAAGAGCATAAGAAATTTAAGGCTGCCCAGTATTTGTATTTAAATAAGAGTGAGACTAGTCTATTGCACAAAATCATTTAGGACTGTGGCTGAGATTCTGAGTGTTTTTTTATGTGGAGCTAATAATTGAATATTTGAATATAAGAAAATCATGAAAAATAACTAAAGAGTCTTGTGCTGCTCTTTGGTTGTCCTTTGGTGCTAGGATAGTGAAGATACCAGAAGAGTATCCTGACAGGACATTGTACGACAGGAAACTTGCATCACATGATATGACTGGCTGCCAGTCCTGCACTGTCCCCAAGCATGTCCCTACTCACCCATTGGCTGTTGCTGACTCAATGTTCCCTCATTGCATCTGATTTACTATTGTGTCCCATACAAACTTTCACAATGTGGAGTCTTGGTTGCGTTGGAGTCACATGTGCACTGCACGATGTGGTTAACGTTCGGTCTCAGTGTGCTGGGTTCATTGCCCTGGTGGCATTGACAGTTTGTGTTTATTCTGCTGCTGGAAAAAAGTTGTTTTCCTGTCATATTTTGGGCAAGTTATTTATGAAAACTAAATGTTTTATGTTTCCTGCATTACTTAAGAGTTTGCATGTTGCTATGCAGTTCTTAGAGATCATACTCATTCAAGGCGGAGCAGTTTTGTTAGGAGGAGCAGTTTTGCTAGCGTCTTTTAACCTGCTGTAAGATAGTAATTTTTCTGTCATATTTCATGCTCAGTTATTTGTGCAGTTTTTTTGAGAATATATGCATTTATGGAGCAGTAGTTTCATGTTTTGTTTGAACATGCTGTAGTGCTCACTGGCATTTTCTTGGTGGCATTGATGGTTATCATTTTTTATCTACAGACCTCCAGCACAGGGGGAGGAATTAGATAAGGTACTGGTGGAAACCATTGGCAAGATGACAGAAAAGGTGGAGGTGCTTTGCATCACCTTGGAGACAGGGAATGGCATCACAATCCGCACAGGGGTTGTATACAGACCCCCATCTCAAGGGGAGGAAATGGACAAGAAAATGATAGAGGACATTCTCAAAATGGCTGAAAAAGGGGAGATACTGTTGATGGGGGACTTGAATATGCTAGATGTTAACTGGACGACATGGACTGCAACCACATCCAAGAACAGGGTCATTCTCTATGCCCTACAGGGGGCATGCCTTAGACAGCTAGTGGTGCAACCCACTCAGGAGGGAGCAATATTAGACCTGGTACTCTCAAATGGAGAGAGGATCACACATTTAGAAGTCAGTAGTCATCTGGGAACAAGTGACCACTGCACAGTGTGCTTCACAATAAACACAACCATGGAGACAAGCCCTAGAAAGAGAAGGATACTGGACTTTAGAAGTGCTGACTTTGGCATAATGGGTGAATACCTGAGGAATGCATTAGCAAATGGCCAGAAAGGAGGGGTGGAAGAACAATGGAGAAAAATCAAAACTGCCATCATGGAGGCAACAAGCCTTTGTGTGAAACAAATAAAAAAAACCAAGTGGAATAAAAAAACAGTATGGTTCTCAAAAGAGGTGTCAGGGAAGGTTAAGGAGAAAAAGGCTGCATTCAAAAAGTATAAAGAATCACAGAAGGAGCACGGCAGGGAACTGTATCAATTAAAGCAGAAAGAAGTGGGGAAGGCAGTCAGACTAGCAAAGGCCCAAACTGAGGAAAAAATAGCCAACTTAGTTAAGAAGGGAGATAAAACCTTTTATAGGTACATTAGGGAGCATAGAAAGGTTAAGGGAGGGACAGTGAAGATTAATAAAGGAGAGGGGAGGTGGGCAGAGGGAGACAGTGAAAAGGCAGAGATACTGAATGAATACTTTTGCTCAGTATTCACAAAAGAAGAAGAGGAGTTACCTAAACCAAACAACAGAAGCACTCTGGGTAGTGGGGTTGACGCCAGTCCATTTACAGAAGAAAGAGTCCTGAAAGAACTCCTAAAACTCAAGGTGGACAAAGCAATGGAGCCTGATGGATTCACCTAGAATCCTAAAAGAACTAAGGAGGACCTAGTGACACCACTGACCACACTTTTTAACAAATCATGGGAGGATGGGGTTGTACCTGAGGACTGGAGGAGGGCAGATGTGATTCCCCTTCACAAAAGTGGGAGCAAGGCTGAAGCAGGAAACTACAGACCTGTTAGTTTGACTTCAGTGGTGGGGAAAATGATGGAATCACTTCTGAAAGAAAGAAATGTTGAGTACCTAGAGGCCAGTGGGGCACAGGACCCAAAGCAGCATGGATTCACAGCAGGAAGGTCATGTCAAATAATTCTAATCAATTTTTTTGACTGGGTGACCAAAATAATAGACCAGGGAGGGGCTGTGGATATGGCCTACCTAGACTTTAGCAAGGCATTTGACACAGTCCCACACAAAAGATTAATAATCAAGTTAGCCAGCCTGGGAGTGGGTCCCAGGGTGGTAGCCTGGGTAGCAAACTGGCTGCACAACAGGACACAGAAGGGAATAGTGAATGTAACACATTCCAAAGAAAGGTGGATTACTAGTGGAATACCTCAGGGCTCAGTATTGGGTCCAGTCCTCTTTAACATCTTTATAGGTGACATTGAAGAGGGTTTAGAAGGAAAGGTATGCCTCTTTGCAGATGACAAAAAGATCTGTAACAGAGTTGATACATAAGGGGGAGTAGAAAGGATGAGAAGGGACATGGCAAGGTTGGCAGAATGGTCAGACATATGGCAACTTAGATTCAATGCAAAGAAGTGCAAAGTAATGCACCTGGGAAATAAAAATCCATGAGAAGAATACACAATAGCAGGGGAGGTACTAACAACAACAATAATGGAAAGGGACCTGGGGTAGTCATATCAGATGACCTAAAGGTGGGTAAGCAATGTGAGAAGTCAGTAAGGAGAGCTAGGGGGATACTGGGATGCATAGGGAGGGGCATCAGAAGTGGAAAAAGAGAAGTGGTTATCCCTCTGTACAGACAGTTGGTGAGACCCCATCTGGAGTACTGCGTGCAATTGTGGAGACCTCATCTACTCAGGGACATAGACAGGATGGAAGCAGTCCAGAGGAGGGCAGCTAAAATGGTGCAGGGTCTACATCAGAAACCATATGAATAGAGACTGAGAGAGCTTAATATGTATATACTTGATGAAAGGAGGGCCAGGGGGGACATGATAGAAACTTTTAAGTACCTCAAGGGAACCAACAAAGTCCAGCAGGGTAGCATCTTTCAGAAAAAGAGATGTGTAAGAACAAGGGGGCACAATTTAAAGATAGAGGGGGGACAGCTCAGGGGTAATGTGAGGAAATTTGTTTTCATGGAGAGAGTGGTGGATGCATGGAACCACCTTCTTGGAGAGGTTGTGGTGTCTAAAACAGTGGGGGAATTCAAACATGCATGGGACAGACATAATGCAATTATAGTGGGGGGCTGCAGGAAGTAGGCTGTTGGTTAACTAGAATCTGCAGCTTATCCAATAGGTAGGGAAATGGGCAGACTGGGTGGGCCAAGTGGTTCTTATCTGCCATCAAAGTCTATGTTTCTATGTTTCTATGCTGCTGAATGGGGAGGTTAAACTGCCAGATGTGGATTGCAGCCTCTCAGCAGCAGCTTCAGTTAGACAGAGGACATCCTGGACTCTCTGCAGGGGGCATTTCTCAGGAAACTAGTCAGTGAACCCACTTGTGATGGGGCAATACTGAACCTTGTACTCACTATTAGGGACAGTGTTGCAGACGTCAAAGTGGGAGGCCACTTGGGGACAAATGATCACCTTATAGTATGGTTCAATATAAGGATGGCTACAGAATCAAACCACAGAAAGGCAAGGGTGCTGACTTCATGAGTTAAGAATTTAAGAAAATGGGTGAATGCCGCAGGGATGACCTAGCAGGGGTGGGTGACCTGGGAGGGGTGAAGGAACAGTGGGCAAAGATAAAAGAGGGCATAGCAAAGGCAACAAACTTCTGCATCAAACAAGTGAGCAAAAGCAAGAGGAAAAAGAGACTGTTATGGTTCTCAAAAGAGGTGGCTGAAAAGGTGGAAGGTAAAAGGGTAGCATTCAGAAGGTATAAAGAAACATAGATGGAGGATGATAGGGAGGTGTATCGGGGGAATTAGAAGTAAGCAGTTTAGTTTGGTTTAGTTATTGTTCTAGGAATTATTACCTTTGAGCCATGGGTCTTTTACAAAGGTTCCATGTCGATTGTGTACAAACAAGTCAAGTTACATAGAATGGCCAACAAGTTATGAAGTGGCAATAAGCCAGTATAATACAGTACATTAATGTCAAAACTTCAGACAAAAAAGGGAAAAAAATAATACTTAGCATACACAGAACAAGCTGATTCGAGGAAAACTTTACAGCAATGGACAAAATGGAAGGGGTAAGAGGAGAATGGGGGGGGACAGACATAGAGAGATTAGAGCTACTCAGATGCCTTTGTCAAGAAATGAAGCAGAGGTGGTAGATGAAAACAGTAGAACATCCAGGAGGGAAAAACTTTAATCGAGGTAGTCACAGGAGCTGGTGGCTATAAGGTGAGAATATAGCAAAGATTTGAAAGCTCCTAGGGAGGTGGAGGATGTAATGAGTGTGCTAAGGGCATTGAACCAGCTGGGGGCACGATAAGCAAAGGATCTTTGGCCCTGAGTGGTCCAGCATCGGAGGACCTGGAGAAGCTGGTGTTCCGAACTTCTGGTGAAACGGATGCTGGTATTTGGGCATAGTAGGTCTTGGATACACGGTGGAGTGAGGCCCATGGTGGATTTTTTTGCTATCAAACAGGTAAGGTACTTTAGGTGATTTGAGAGTTGCAACCATCCTGTTTCAGTGTAGAGCTCACATGTATGAGTGCGTCTTTGCGCTCCAGTGAGCAGCCGACAGGCCTTGTTTAGGGAGGTTGTAATGCGGCTAAGTGTGGTGATTGAGGCAGAGCCATAGCTAATTAAGCCATAGTCTATGATTGAGATGACAGAGCTTTGGATAGCAATCCTCAGCGCAGATTGGGTAAGGAACTGTCGGTTTCGGAACAGGATACCAATGCGCTGGTTCACCATTTTCGCTGTGTTATCAATGTGGGTCGTAAAGGTTAGGCCTTGATCAAAGGTGATTCCAAGATATTTAAATGTTGTCACTTGTTCGAGGGTGTTTCCTGGGTACGTTTTGATAGTAAGTGGAATTTGCCTTTTCTTGTTTTGTGGACTGGAGAAGAGCATGGATTTTGTTTTTTTGTGATTTAGGACTGGCTTGTGATCTAGGAACCACTTCTCAACCTTGGAGAAAGCAAGTTGCAGGCTATGGAGTAAGGGTTTCAGATCCCTATGAGAGGAAAGAATCACAGCATCGTCAGCATAAAGGATTATTTGTTCTGGGCAGGACTGGGGGAGAAAGTTTAGGAAAAGGCTGAAAAGAAAAGGTCCTAAGATTGATCCCTGAGGAACACCTGAGAGGACCAGATTTGAGTCTGAGAGAACTCCTGAGATTTTTACAGTTTGAGAGCACTGAGCAAGGTAAGTTTTTACCCAGGCACCAGGACCTTGCGAGAGCCCAAGACTGTGTAGTTGTGTGATAAGTAAGCCATGGTGAACAGTATCAAACGCCTTTGTTAGGTCAATGAAAACAGCTCCAGCTTGATATCCTTTGTCCAAAGCATTGTGGATTTCTCCTGAAAATTCCAGTAGGGCGGTTGACGTACTGTGTTCTTTCCTGAAGCCGTGTTGCTGAGCACAGAGAATGTTATACTTTTGCAGGTAGTCTGAGAGTTGGTCTGCCACAATATGTTCGAGGGCCTTGGAGAGGGGTGAAAGTATTGATATGGATCGATAGTTACCAGGTAGGGACTTGTCACCACTTTTGAACACCGGGGTGACTATTGCAGACTTCCATTTTCTGGAAAATTGACTAAGGCAGAGGGAGAGATTGAACATTTTGGTGAGTGGGTGCAGCACCTCTTCCAGGGTAAGGGACAGAAGTTTAAGGTCAATAGTATCACTGCTTGCTCTGGACTTAAAGATAACCTTTTTTATATATTTGCAGACTTCATGTGCCTTGACTATTTTGAAGTGGAAAAGCGGTTGGTTAGGTGAAGCAGTAGGTGAAGTTGGTTTTGGAGAGTCATTATCAGAGAAGAAGTCCGGGGGGGAGGACCCCACTAAGGTCTGTGAAGGTTTCATTTAAGGCCTTTGCCATGACCATTGGGTCTAGGGTAGTGGTTCCATCCACAGTCATTATAGTAGGAGATGACTTGGACTGCTTACCCATGATATTTCTGATGTTGTCCCAGAAGGATCTCCCGTCACCCCAGGAATTGGAGAGGGCATTCTTGAAATAGGAGCTCTTCATCAATCGGATTTGTTTAGTGCAGTGGTTTCGTGCCTGTTTATACTTTTGGATGTCGGTCAGGTAACCTGTGGCTCTGGCTATGGCCCAGAGGTGGTTCCTAGCTTTGAGCTGGGCCAATAGCTTGGCCGTGAGCCAGGGATTTGAGAGCGCTTTGATTTTGCACTTATTTACCAGTGTGTAGGTGTCGCAGGCAGCATTGAATGTAGTGATAAAGTAATCTAGGGCTGTGTCAACATCTAGAGTATTGTATATTAGGGACCAGTCTTGCTGCCTGAGACAGGCCTTGAGATGAGTAAGGTTGCCACGATGTAGAACTCTGCTTGAGATGGTTTTTGGAGGTGGCTTTCAGAACTTATTTGTCCAGGTACAGATCACAGGGGAGTGGTCACTGAGAGAGTCCGGGAGAACAACTGTGTTATTTATGCGAGCTGGGTGGCTAGCAAGGATCCAGTCTATGAGATTGCTAGTCCTAGATTTGTAGTTTTTCCTAGTAGGGGAGCTCACCATCTGCGTTAGGTTAGCTGCTAGAATAGCATCCTTGTGGGACCCAACATCAGATGTGAGCCAATTGATATTAAAATCACCAAGGAGAAGGAGCTCGGTGTCAGGAGGTTGTGATCTTATGAATTCGAGTACAGTCTGGAGGCCGGATCCTGGATCTTTAGGAGGGATATAGATAGCAGCCACAGTGAGCACTTTATTTTGGGCACCAAGGAGTAGCTTGACAGGGAGAAATTGCACTGAGGTGTTTGTGGTGGAAAAACAGACAGGGTGACCAGTGAGGTTGTCCTTAATGTAAATTGCACAACCCCCCCCCTTTTAGTAATCCTATCCAGTCTGAAAATACTGTAGCCTTCTAGCGAGATGGCATGGTCAGGAGTGTTAGGTGTCAGCCAGGTTTCAACAATGGCTAGGATATCAGGGTTGTGTTGGCTGGCAAAGATTTGAAGGGAGGCCAGTTTTGGGAGGAGGCTGCAGATATTTAGGGTGGCGATGGTGAGACCCCCCTCCATTTTGGCAAGATTTGTTGACCTGGAGGAAACAGGGACAGGGTTTGGATGGACACTTCCCGACATCAGCAGAAGGAGGAGCAGGAGTTTAAGGATCATCTGACGCAGTTCATAGTATGCGAAATAACGCCTCTGCTGCTTGTGAGGTTGAGTACAGCGTGGGAGTTTAGGGTCCCAGTGCAGGGTAATGGCTAGAAGCAGAGGTCGATTTTTCCACATTCCATTGGCGTGAGTTGTCATTTGCACCCAGTCCTTTGTAGCAGGGTGCCACAAGTGTGGGTAGGGAGGATTTGCCATGCTGCCAAGTTGCTGGTAATGAGCTTGAATGGTCAGTGTGAAGGGTGGAGAGGGGTAGGAAGAATTAGGAAGATGGCATAGACGAGGAAAGAAGGAGAGGGCTAGAAGAGATATGAGGAGGTGGCTATAGAGAGGCATATCAGAAGGAACAGAGATGTGATTTAATAAAGGTGGTGTGGTGCAGAGCAGGAAAAAGAATTGGAGAAAACTGGAGAGCACAGGGGCTTGTGAGGCAGGCTTAGTGCAATAGAGAAATCAGCAGGGCAATGCAGGAGGAGGGAAAGTATTTTAGCTGAGGGACAGGATGGGAGGCAGGATAAGGGGTGGGTCCTGAGTGCAGGGGCGGAGCGAAGAGACTATTTAATAAAGGTCGGGGGGGCGGGCATAACATTTCGACACTGAGCAGTGCAAGTGAATGGGCGCCTAGCCCAGCAAAGCAACAATTTCAGCAGCACCAATCCGTAGGCAGGGGCTGGAACCGGAGGCCAATCAGTGTGCAGCTTGGAGCGCGGTCGGCCAATAGCAGCCGATCACAGCTTCCCCAGCCCAGTGGATGTGCTTTCAGGAGTTAACGGCGGCTGGTGGAGGCGTCAGGGGTGGCGTGGATTCCCGGGCACCGAACCGTGCCTACGAGGCACACGGCTGGCCCGTTCTGGGCTCGATTCTGGAGTAAAGAGAAGAAAGACTGGGGTGAGTAGGCAATTTAGCAGGAGGAAAACAAAAGGCAGTGACGTGGAATCGCTTAACTAGGGGCGGGGGGACAACGCCGGAGACAGCAGCGAGATGTGGAGGAAGAAAGAGCTTAGAAGATAAAGGTGTAGCTTGTAATAGTGGGGGGTGTGGATAGCAGCCAGAAACGATCGGCTTCAACAATAGCTCTGGCGCCAGCTGGGAGAGTCAGAAAGGGCTGAAGAAAATTTAACAGGGACCGATCGAGGGAGCGGGAAGAGAGCTGAGAAGAAAGGAAATTTAAACAACGAGGGTAGATTTGGGAGACGGGATAGACCGAGCAGGCAGGCAGGGCAAAAGTGGAAGAGAGAGCCAGAGTCAGCAACAGCATGCCAGAAGGAAGAAGCAAACTCTAAGTTCAGGCAAGAAAACGTAGCAGAGAGCTCTGCACAAAGTTTGTATACAGGGAAATCCAAGAGCAGTTTCAGGAGGAGAGTTAGAATAGCAGGCTTGAACAGGGAAAGCCAAGAGCAGTTTCAGGAGGAGAGTTAGAATAGCAGGCTTAGGCAGGGCATTTAAGAGCAGACTAACAGTGCATTCAAGGAGGAAAGCTATCAAGTGGGCTAAACAGTGCTAGAGCAGTTTATCGGATACGGCTGCTAACTCAAATATAAGCAGAAACATATAACATAACTCTGTGGCTACTGTAGATACTAGGGCAGTATATCGGATATGGCAGCTAACTCAAAAATATAAGCAGAAAGATTTAAAATAACACTTTGGTTACTGTAAATACTAGAGCAGTGTATCGGATTTGGCAACTAGCTCAAAAATAAGCAGAAACATTTAAAAATAACACTGTGGCTATTGGGAATAAAACAGAGCATGATTTTTTTTTTTTTGGAAAGCAAGAAAGAGTTCAGGCAGTAATGTCCAGGAGTAAGCGGGGAAAGCAGTAAGGAGCCTAAAGGTGCAAACTGAATAAAGACTAGACCAGGATGTAACAAAATGTTGCAAGACATTTTTTAGATATGTAAGTGAAAAGAGGAAGACCAGGGTGAGATTGTAAGGTTAAAGAGGGAAGGGGAAGGGCTGTGCAGAGGGGGACCAGGAGAAGGCAGACATCCTGAACAAATACTTTTGTTCAGTGTTCACAGAGGAAACAGAAGGGGAAGGGACTCACAAATTAATAAAAGCTTTGAAGGGAGGAAGGTGGATTATAGTCCTTTCTTGGAGGTGAGAGCCTGAAGGGACTTGTTAATCTGAAGGTGGACAAAGTAATGGGGCCAGATGGGGTGCATCCAAGGGTATTGAGGGGGCTCATTGAAATACTGGCTGCAACTCTGGCAGTTCTATTTAACAGCTCACTGGAAACAGAAGTGGTTCTGGAGAACTGGAGGAGGGTGGATGTAGTCCCACTATACAAAAATGGTATCAGAGAGGAGGCTGGCAATTATAGGCTAGTCAGTCAGCCTGGCATTGGTGGTGGGAAAGCTAATGGAATCAGTGCTAAAGGAAAGGACTGAAGAATATCTTGAATCCAGTGGGATACAAGACCCAAGGCAGCAGCTGGCCTGCCAGCATAGCAGTAGAGCTACTGCTTGAGGCACCAATGATCTGGGTTTGGGAACAAGCCTGTGATGTCAGAGAGTCTGTTGCAGAGAGGTGATCCAAGTGTCCTTTGGATGCTCTCCACCTCCAGGGGGTAGGGGGTAATGTGCCTCTGTTGCCATGCCACTGCCTGGGTGATAACAGGTGGTGGCTGAGCACTGCAGCCAGGAGCTGGAGTGCTGACACTAATGTGGGAGGGCTTGTGGATGCACATGCACCTGTCATGCCATTGATGTCATGGGGGTTGTGGACAAAAAACTGAAAAGCCCCCATCCTGCAAGATGATGCTGCCACTCCTCACAGGCCCTGCACCCACCTATTGGGTCCACCAACCAGCAACCAAGCTAAAGGTACTCTTGGGGGGTTAAGGGGGAGGACTCCAGGGGATGCACCATGGGGGGGGTAAGTCATTGGGCACAGAAAGCATCCAGTCCGGTAAGTCCCAGGGACTGCAGGTTGATGAGGCTGGGGGACAGGAGGCAGAAGGGGACAAGTTAGGTGATAAGAGGGCATAAATAGTACTAAGTAAAAAAAAAATGGACCCAAGGCAGCATGGTTTCATGGTGGAGATCATTTCAAATGAATTGGATAGATTTCTTTGACTGGGTGACAAAGGAGTTAGATCAGGGTGGAGCGGTGGACATGGCCTACCTAGATTTCAGTAAGACGTTCAACACTGTTCCATGTAGGAGACTAGTAAGCAAGCTGGGTAGCTTAGAAGCGGGTCCAAAGGTGGTAAACAGGATGAGAAATTGGTTAGGGGATAGATGACAGAGACTGGTGGCAAACAGAGTTCACTCAGCAAAAGAGGGGGTGACCAGGGGGTGCTTCAAGGATCAATGCTGTGGTCAGTCCTCTTTAATGTACTTATAAGTGACATTGCAGAGAAGCTGGAAGGCAAGGACTGCCTCTTTGTGGATGACACAAAAATCTGCAGAAGGGTGGAAAGGATGAGCAGAGACCTGAGAAAACTAGAGGAGTGGTCAAGGGTATGGCAGCTGGTTTCAGTGCGAAAAAGTGCAAAATAATGCACTTGGAGCACAGAAACCCAAGGACAGAATACAAAATGGATGGAGTCATATTGACAACCACCAAGCAGGAAAGAAACCTAGGTGTAATCATATAGAATGACTTAAAGGTGTCCAGGCAGTGCAACAAGGCAGTAGTGATGGCAAGT
Source organism: Neoceratodus forsteri (assembly GCA_016271365.2). Lineage (NCBI taxonomy): Eukaryota > Metazoa > Chordata > Ceratodontiformes > Ceratodontidae > Neoceratodus > Neoceratodus forsteri. The sequence goes on along the minus strand of CM057450.1, from coordinate 846,682,678 downwards.
GGGATACTAGGGTGCATGGGGAAGGGTATCACCATCAGAAGGAGAGAGGTGGTGTTGCCTCTGTGTAGACCACTGGTAAGACCCCACCTAGAGTATTGTGTCCAGTTCTGGAGACCACATCTCCAGAAGGATATAGACAGAGTGGAGGTGGTCCAGAGGAGGACACCTAAAATGGTGCATGGTCTCCATCAAAAGCCCCATGAGGAGAGAATAAAGGACATTAATATGCACACCCTGGAACAGAGGAGGAAGAGGGAAGATATGATACATCCCTTTAAATACCTCACAGGGATAAATAAGGTACAGGAGGGGAGTATTTTTCAGAGGAAAAGGTGCTCATGAATAAGGGGACATGCTATGAAGCTGGAGGTGGTAGATTGAGGAGAGATGTGAAGAAGCACTTCTTCAAAAAAAGAGTGGTGGATTCCTGGAACAGCCTTCCAGTGGAAGTGGTGGGGTTCAAGACTACATGGGATAGGCACAAAGGAATCATAGTAGAAAGGAAGGGGGGAGGGGGGAAGAGTTGTAGATTGGGCATGGTCTGATGAAATAGTGTAGATTGGGAGAAATGGGCAGACTGGATGAGTCAAGTGGTCCTTATCTGCCCTCAGATACTATGTTTATATGTTCTCTGTTCCTATCCTGCTGGAAAGACTTATTTCTCTGTAATAGTTTGCTTATTTTAAAATGTTAATATTAATTGTTGTCTTATCATGTTAATCCCCCTTCTCAGGGGGAGGAAATGGACAAGGAAATGATAGAAAGTATATTTAGAATGACAGAAAAAAGGGAGATATTGCTGATGGGTGATCTGAATATGCCAGATGTTAACTGGAGCGCAGTTGCAGCTGCCACTTCAAAGAGTGCAGTTATTCTAGATGCCCTACAGGGGGCATGCCTTAGACAACTAGTACTGGAGCCCACTCGAGGAGGAGCAATATTAGACTTGATACTCTCAAATGGAGATGGAGAGAGGATCACAGATGTAGAAGTGGTAGCCATCTGGGAACTAGCGACCATCGAACAGTATGGTTCACAATAAACACAGCAATAGAGTCAAGCCATACAAAGACAAAAGTACTGGACTTTAGGAGGGCTGACTTTGCCAAAATGGGTGAGTGCCTAAGGAATGCACTAGCAAATGGGCGGGAAGGAGGGTGGAAGAACAATGGGAATAATAAAACTGCCATCACAGAGGTAACGAGCCTTGTGTGAAGCAAATAAACAAAACAAGACGATGTAAGAAACCACTATGGTTCTCAAAGGAAGTGGCAGTGAAGGTTCAAGAGAAAAAGAAAGCATTCAGGAAGTACAAGGAATCGCAGCAGGAGCAGGACAGAGAACTGTATCAGTTAAAGCAAAGGAGGCTGGGAAGGCAGTCAGAACAGCAAAGGCCCAAACTGAGGAAAGATAGCCAACTCAGTTAAGAAGGGAATAAAACCTTTATAGGTACATCAGGAGCAAAGGAAGACCAAGGAGGATAGTGAGGCTTAATAAAGGGAGGAGGGTGGGCAGAGGAGAATGTGAAAAGGGAGATACTAAACAAATATTTTGCTCAGTATTTACAAAGGAAGAGGGAGGTACCTAAAACAAACAGTAGTAACACTCTGGATACAGAAGTTGATACCAGCCCATTTACAGAAGAAAGGGTTCTGAAAGAACTCTTAAAACTGAAGGTGGACAAAGCAATGGGGCCTGATGGGATTCATCCCAGAATTCTAAAAGAACTAAGGGTAGAACTAGTGACACCACTGACTACCCTCTTTAACAAATCATGGGAGGATGGGGTGGTACCCGAGGACTAGAGGAGGGCAGATGTGATTCCCCTTCACAAAAGTGGGAGCAAGGCAGAAGCAGGAAACTATAGACCTGTTAGTTTAACCTCAGTGATAGGGAAAATGATGGAATCACTTCTAAAGGAAAGAATTGTCACGTATCTAGAGGCCAGAAGGGCACAGGACCCTAGGCAGCATGGATTCACAGCGGGAAGGTCATGCCAGACGAATCTGATAGATTTCTTTGACTGGGTGACCAAAGTAGTAGATCAGGGAGGGGCTGTGGACATGGCCTACCTAGACTTTAACAAGGCATTTGACACAGTCCCACACAAAAGATTAATATATAAGTTAGCCAGCCTAGGAGTGGGTCCCAAGATGACAGCCTGGGTAAAGAATTGGCTGGAGAATAGGACACAGAGAGTAATAGTAAATGGAGTCCACTCAGAAGAAAGGAGGGTTACTAGCGGGGTACCGCAGGGTTCAGTATTAGGACCAGTCCTCTTCAATGTCTTAATAAGTGACATTGCAGAAGGACTGGAAGGAAAAGTATGTCTCTTTGCAGATGACACTAAGATCTGCAACAGAGTTGATGCACAGGGTGGGGTGGAAAGGATGAGAAGGGACTTGGCAAGGTTAGAGGAATGGTCAAATGTATGGCAGCTTAGATTCAATGCTAAGAAGTGCAAGGTAATGCACCTGGGAAACAAAAACCCAGGGGAAGAGTACACAATGGGGGGTGAGATACTAACAACAACAAAAATGGAAAGGGACCTGGGGGTAGTCATATCAGATGACCTAAAGGTGGGCAAGCAATGTGAGAAGGCAGCAAGGAGGGCTGGGGGATACTGGGATGCATAGGGAGAGGCATCACCAGTAGAAAACAGGAAGTTATTATCCCTCTGTACAGACAGCTGGTGAGACCCCATCTGGAGTACTGTGTGCAGGTCTGGAGACCCAATCTCCACAAAGACATAGACAGGATGGAAGCTGTCCAGAGGAGGGCAACTAAAATGGTGCAGGGTCTGCACCGGAGGACATATGAAGAGAGACTTAAGGAGCTTAATATGTATTGCCTCGAGGAAAGGAGGGAGAGGGGGGACATGATAGAAACTTTCAAGTACCTCAAGGGAATCAACAAAGTCCAAGAGGGTAGCATCTTTCAAAAAAGAGGTGTGCAAGAACAAGAGGCACAATTTGAAGATAGAGGGGCTCAGAGGTAATTTGAGGAAGTGTTTTCCAGAGAGGGTTGTGGATACATGGAATGGCCTTCGAGGAAGGATTGTGGAGTCAAAATCAGTGGTGGAATTCAAGCATGCATGGGATAGTCATAAGGCAATTCTGGGGGGTGGGGGTAGGAAGAAGTAGGCTGCTGGTGAACTAGGATCTGCAGCTTATCCAGTAGGTAGGGAAATGGGCAGACTGGGTGGGCCAAGCGGTCCTTATCTGCCATCAAATTCTATGTTTCTATGTTTCTATATTCCTGTCTTTGTACTGTAGTTGATTGCCATTAGCACAGAAGCATTCCAGCCTTAGTATCTTTCTGCCTTTCCCAAAATATTCAACTGTGTGCATGTTTTTAAATTAATTATTTGTTTTCCTTTTGTACATTTTTATGCTCTCTGTTTTCCCACCCTCTCTTTGCCATTTTCATACTATACAGCAGCACCATGTGAGCAGTAGCCACTTTCAGTTGTGAAAAATGTGTTTTCAAAAATGTCCATTTTGTATTCTTATATTTCCCTGTACCCCCTGTCCTCAGGTCGCACCTGGAAACAAGCCTTGGCTCAGTGTGCCTTTCCTGGTTACCAAATGTTTAAATAAATAAAAATAAATAAAAAACAGGTTTAAAAACTTATTAAATATTTTTTTTTCTGGGTTGTTTTTTCTCCACAAGTTTTCCACCCTCCCATTGCTGTATTGACATGGACCACCTATTCATCAGTACCTACCCAAAAGCAATTAATAAATTTTTGCCGCTGTAGTTTTATTATTTGTTGTCTGCCATGTGCTGCACTGTCAAGATCAGTGACTTCACAGAATTCTTTTCTTACAAATTGTATTTATTCTCATATTTATACAGCAGTTGTTGCAAATGATTTTTATAAGTCGCTAGTGTCACTAGCCATCATGGCTATTGACTTTGAAAACTGCAGTATACTCGCCTACTTTGATCAGTTTTCCACAGTCCCCTAACTTGTTTATCTTTTTGAATGTTAACCTTTTGTAGTATTAAAAGCCAAAGCTTACTAGCCCAAATGAATAAGTTCACAGCCAATGGACCCATGTCCTGGCAGTAATAGAACTCATTGACTGTCCTGGCAGGAATCCTTTCTCCTGGCAGGACAGCACATCAACTTGTTCCTTGCATGACAGGTCACGGTCAAAGCAAGAGAATAATCTTGCCATGGCAACTGCACCCGAGAATTGCTGTGCCTGTCAGGATAGCACATTGATTTGTGCCTTGGATGATACGCTGCTGTCCTTGCAAGAATCTTGGTGGTGTGTTGTGGGGCTCCACATACCACATACCACTATACAGTCTGTGTCACTTTCAGTGGCAGTAATTGTGCAGCTCTAGTCTGCTCAATCAGGTGTGTGATCTTTCCCATTGGTGAGGAGTTGTGGGCTCCATGGTTCACTGAGCACTACAGTGTCTATCACTTTAAGCGACAATACCTGTGCAGCTGTAGCTTGTTCACTCAGGTGTGTGTTCATGACCTTATGGTGGGGCTCCACAGATCACATAACACTACAGTTTCTGCCTCTTGCATTTATAGTAGCTATGCTGCTATAGCATGTTCACTCAGTTGGGTGCTTTTTCCCTGATGGGACTCCAGCAGTTACATAGCACTACACATTTGCGGACACTTTAAGTTTCTGTAACTGCCATAGCCTGCTGAAATAGGTGTTTGGCCTTGTCCCCAGTGTGATGGTGGTGTGTATGTGTGTGTGTGTGTGTGTGTGTGTGCACACTCCACAGGTCACATAGCACTAGACAATTGCTGCCACTTTCAGTGGCAGTAGCTGTGCCTGACTAGCCTTCACACTCAGGTGTGTAATCTTACCCAGTGGTGGAAGGACTCTACAGGTCATATAGCACCAATGTTTCTGTCATTTGCAGTGGCATTAACTGTGCTTCTGTAACCTGCTCACTCTGATGGGTGTTGTCCGTTGGTGTATTGTGATGCCACAAGTCACATAGCACTACACACTTTCTGCAACTTGTATTAGCAGCAAGTGTGCTGCTGGGTCATGCTCACTAAGGTGTGTGGTCTTGGCCAGTGTAGGCTGGTGATGTGGACACATGTCCTGCACTTCTCCTACTAATTGCAGTGGCAGTAATTGGTTCACTGCAGCATGATCGCTCAGATTGGTGTTTTTGGTTCTTTGGATGAAGGTGCTCCCCCAGTTCTTGTAACCCTATATTTAGTTGCAGACATTTTATAATGAATTCTTCTTAACATATTCTCTCTACAGCTGCATATAGAGTCATTACTTTGGCAGTGGACTCAGTATAGCAAGACCTACAGCAGCCTTACCTTTGAGGTAGGCATGTTTTTATTTTGGGTTGTACTCCACTGCTCATGTATCCCACCACTAGGGGTGTGTGAAATGAAAACTTCTGCAGGAGGAATTTTGCTGAAAGTTGGAATTTTGCTTTTGCGAAATTTCAGATTGCACTTTGGCAGCTTTGCAAAATTTTTTACTTAGAATGACAAAATGAATGCATGAGTTGCAAATTAATGCATGTAACAGCAGAAAGAAGTTCTGCAGAACTATTAAACCGCGATAAAGAATTCTGAAGAACTGATCACTTTCAGTGGTCAATTCTGCAGAATTTCTGGGGGGGGGGTCACTTGATGGTAGGCTAGTGGCAGGATGCACTCTGCTGAGCCCCCTGCAATGGGTGAATTAAACTGAAAATGTTGCTGCTCCCCAGCATTAAATTGCCTCCAAATTAATTTATCTGTGCTCCCTGTACTACCCTCTGCCATTGGATATCATTTTGATCATGGTATGAAGACAACTGTGAGTGACACAGAAACTACACCACAACAAGCAGAAGTCAGATCCTGCTCAAATCTCCTGAAGTGATAAAAAAAGAAGATCTTCACTCACCAGGATCCCTGGAGAGGAATGATCAACCTACACTTGAGTCCTTGGCTGCCAACCTTTCCACAATTAAACAAGCAATAATACCCAACAGGGTGGGTAGTATTGGGCAATACCAGACTGTCCAGGGGCGTAATGATGCCTGACACCATAGGTGGGAGGCCTTATAGCTCCTGGAAGGTCCAGTATTGCCCATACCACCCACCCTGCAGGGTATTATTGCATTTAGCAAGTGGGCACTGTAGAATAAAATTAGTTTAGTAAAAAAAAAATATGTGTAAAATATTAGTTTAAGATAGATTTTGAAATAATAGTCCCTCCGCTAACACTATCTTTGTCCATCGTTACTCTTCCATGTGTGCCCCTCCCCCCAAACAGAGTACAGCATCACCAGTACAGCTGGTAAGGGATCAAGTGTATGTGATATCAGCTGAAAGGGAAAAGTGTGTTCTGTTGCCTGTGTGTGTTTTTTTTTTTTTTTTTTCCTGCCCCTGCTAAGGTTGTGGTAGTGGCATGCAAAGATCACAAGTACACTGAGAGGGACACGGAAGCGGAACATCAGGAGCTCACTGGTCATCATCAACTCAGGTGTGAGTTTCTGTTTTAAACCAAAGAGACTGACAGGGCAATACTGTGGGAGAAGGCTGAGAGGGTGGGTGGCTGTAGGATTTTTTTGAGTCGTCTTAGCGAGAAGACCATGAGTGCACTGAGAGGGACAAAGTAATGGAGCATCGGGAGCTCACTGGGGATCACGTACTGAGGTGCGAGTTGCGAGTTGTGAGTTTCTATTAAAAACTAAATGGACTGACAGTTGAATACTGTTGGAGAAGGCTGAGAAGGTGGGTGGCTGTAGGATTTTTTTCTTTAGTTAACTTGCTGACTTTAGTGGATGGAACCTTATAGCTGTTAGCTGTTGCCAGGTAAATCTTTGGGAGGGGGGGCTGAAGTGGATCTCAGAGACTGTGCCTGTTGCTCCCTAAGGGAGTGGTAAATATAGTAAACTAAATACATTTAAGATATGTGCTCATTGTTGTGGAGGGAAAACAAAAACAGAAAACAATGGCAAATAAATCTGATGGGGTGTGGAGTGTGGATGACATGACGGGTCTCTCTAAGCAGTGAAAAAAATGGCAGCAGTTTGAATTTTTGTGCTCAGTGCTTCAGCTAATGAAGAAGCATGCTGGGCACTAGGATACTTGCCTGTGTATGAGGCAAGTTTTGGCTGGGGCTTTTTATTTGGTGGGCATCTATTGAAAGTTAATGTATCTCTGTGGACTGGCTACCAGCCAATCAGATGCCTCCAAATAAAAAGCCCATTTTCTAAAGAAGAGTTATTTCAGTTGGTCACTGAATTTCATATTTTCAAACTGATGATGGAGTTCCTGAGCTGCCGTATCTCTAATTCCGAGTCCCGTATTTCTTCTCTGGAGGAAAGTGCTCAAAAGGTAGACCCAGAGCTCCTGGATATTAAGAGGAAAACGCATCAGACGGAGGAACGGCTGGATGATCATCATGAATCAAGAAACTGCAGAAACAACTTAATTATTTTGTGCCTGCCAGGGTGGGTAAAAGGCACCGACCAAATCCTATATATTCAACAGACGCTAGAAAAACTGGTCTGTCCTTCCCCATTTGGAACTTGCTGTATGATTGAATGGGCACATCGCTCTTTGAAACCAGTACCCCCTCTAGGTGAGAAACCTAGAAATTAAATTTTATGATTCTTGAACTTCAGGGACAAAATTCGTGCTCTTTCCAAAATACGAGACCAAGAAACAGTTATGTGTTTCAGAGCTCCATGTTTATGCTACGTACTATAGCAGGTTAATGTAGGTTGTGCTTGGATACAGAGGCCAGATCAGTAAGTAGGACAATGCTTACGAGGTATTAGTTGTATGGAATGATTAGTGCTTAGGTACTTTAGCATAGCCATGAGCAAGTCAGTGATTACAGTACATGGGAACTGGACAGTATATGCGAGGTGCTTAAATGCTTGACCTGATGAGTAACTTGTTATAACTTGATGTTTTGGCCTTTCTCTGTATCCCACCATAGGAAGGTTGGTTAGTCAAGTAGGATGAGACCCCCCGGTGGGATGAGACAGCCAGATAAGGAGGAGGTGGAAGGGGAGGATGGAGGGCAGGGTGAGTGTGACTCGCTCTAAGTGGAGCTGTGGGTAGCCTGCTGGTTTAAGTAGGATGTGGGGGAAGAGCTCTTCTCCCACATAACCATAGGCATGCACCTTTCAATTATGTGTGCTTCAGAGCACCATGCTTGTGCTACATACCATATAATGTAGGTTGTGCTTGGATACAGAGGCCAGATCAGTAAGTAGGACAATGCTTACAAAGTATTAGTTTTAATGAATGATTAGTGCTTAGGTACTTCAGCATAGCCATGAGCAAGCCAGCGATTATAGTACATGTGAACTAGACGGTATATGCAAGGTGCTTAAATGCTTGACCTGATGAGTAACTTGTTATAACTTGATGTTTTGGCCTTTCTCTGTATCCCACCGTAGGAAGGTTGGTTAGTCGAGTAGGATGAGATCCCCCAAAATAAATAAAGATTATCATACAATTATCTCCTCCAACTCCAGAGACTGTGGCCAGTTGCACGCAGGAGAGGAAAACTCCCCTTGGGGGGAACCTCTGAGGACCTATGGCTACTGACCTGCCCATCCTTCTGGGCATGATAAAGGAGAGAAATCTTAAGTGAATAATATTACTTTTTTAGCTAGTCTAAATTCCAGAGTTGTAGATCTTGATCCAGTGAAAGCAGGGAAGCTGTAAAGAATTACTGATAGTCGAGTCAGGTGAAGATGACAGCATATACTTCTGGTGAATTCTAAGTCAGAGAAGTCCATGTCCAGGGCAGTATCTGATAGAAGACTGGAATCCATGGTTGAGCATTCAATTCGAGGCGTCAAAAGTTGTATTGGTCATGCGATCCAAGGTGAGGAAATCTTCTCCGAAGGAAAGCAGTTTCCAAATAACTGAGTCTCCAAACTCAAAATATGAGGATGGGTGATTTGTGTTCCAATCGGCGAGCTTGCAAATGAAGGCCTTAGTGATGAAGTGCAGGAGCTAGGCACATGTTACGTGATCAGGAGAAGGTGGAGCAATAGGAACCTTTGGTCTGGAATGGGCTAAGTGGGTAAAGTGACTTGAGAATAGATCTTAATGCGAATAGGTAGACAGAAGTTAGATGGACTTCCAGGCCCTGAGGGGTGAAGCAGGTAGTAGAATAGGCAAGATAGTCTTGCTGAACCTCTAGGCCCTGATAGGGTGAAGCAGGTAGTATGAGCAGATAGTGTAAACAAGTGGACCTGTATGTAGGTCAGCAGTAGTAGTAATAATTCAAACCTGCATGAAGCAGACGTAGCAGCAGAGGAATATTATTGACTAATCAAACCCCAGGCTCCAAATAGAAGGCAGTGATGGCCATATAGAAATTAATTCCTGATGATTGACAATGGCAGAATGTAGGAAATGAAGGTGGATGGGCTGGTAATGTGAACCTCAGTTAATAAGCCAATATGGCACTACAAGGTGTTAAGTTCGAGGCTGAGATAAGATGTAGGAAGGCACTATAGAATAGCTCTGCTGAGGTTCCCAGGAAGAAATGGAGTGGTAGTAGATCTGCAGCACAGTAGGAAATGTCCAAGGGAGCTGAACACAAGAAGGCCCATACGAGGGGTAGGCTGTGCGGCTGGACCACACATATGTCAGCCGGTAAGATGCATAGAGTATGGCAGCTAAACCCCACGAAGGCTAGCGTGCCCAGCTGGACCGCATGTAGGTCAGTCAGTGAGTGAGTAGAGAGAGGCAGCTAAACCTCATGAAGGCTAGCAGGCTGCAAACCCCAACATAGGGCAATAAAGGAACAGAAAGTGTGCCAGGTGAGGCCCCCGCATGGCCAATGGTACAGCCAGACCCCACGTAGGTTGGTGGAAGAAGAGCGAGTCAAGCTAGACCCTACATAGGCTAGCATGATGGGGTGCCACCATGGAGGTCTGCCCAGCTGGACAGATAGCCAGGGCTGAAGCTGAATGGCCATTAGTTGAGTTTGTAGAGTACATAGCAGGTAAAGGAAGCCGGCTGCTGCCGAGCACTTCCATATCGAACAATTGTATATCTACATTTAGAGGGCTTTATAATGTTGGTAAAAAAGAATGGTCCATCACGTTAATACAGTAATTATAGTTTGTGTACCCAGAAAGAGCTCTAGCATGATTGAGAACATCATGAATCCTATGCAAGCAAGGGTAAATCTTTGAGTATGGAATCCTAGCGTTATGCGAATTATCATAGCAGGGAAAGTATGTTCAACATGGCAAGCACAAATCAAGTACTGTAGGTGTAATCAACCTCCACGCAATCATATGGAAGTCTGCAAGGTCCGACTGTTTTGCTAGTACAGGAATTATGTCAAGATATAGGTAGCCAGGCAGCATAAGGGCGGTGGCAAGTTAGAAAGGCATGGCATAGTAAATAATGGGTCTTGCATGGTCCAGGAATATAAAGTAGTCTGGAGCCTGGAAGGCTACAAGTAAAGTGGTAGCTGTCCCATATGTGTCAAGCAGACAGCAGCTGCAGTTCAATATAGGAAGCTAGGAGTAGTCCCAGTTCAAGGCACTCCACAAGTAAGCAGCGCAGACAGCAGACTCTGGAGAACCCACCTCGAAGCTGCAAGGGATGGGGCAAAGTAGCATGGAGCCACGAGTCATCGGCCATACGAGCAGGAAGGGACCCAGTTCAGGAGAGGCTGTGGAGGAGCAAGCAAGCAGCAGGAGGCCACCAGCCAGAGGAGTCGAAAGAAGATGCAGCTAGTAGACAGAGAGGTGAAAACGGCATGAACTAGCAACACTGCAGTGTGGTGCTGGACGGAGTAAGAAGCCCCAAAGAAGGGAAAAAAGGTACATACAACAAACGGCACAGAACAAGGGGCAGGAAGGGAGGGCACTGAAAACAGATGAGAACACAAGGCCAGAAACAGGGGAAAGGCGTGGGGAGGACCCAGGACCAGGACACAGCGCCAACATGCAGCAGGAGCGAGCGCAGCGAGTGCGACTTGCTCTAAGTGGAGCTGCGGGTAGCCTGCTGGTATAAGAAGGATGAGGGGGGAGGAGCTCTTCCCCCACAAAACCACAGGCATGCACCTTTCAATTGTGGTGGGAAGGTAACAGGATTTATATCTTTAGTGACTTGAGCCCTGGCATCAGAGTATTCCAGAAAGCATATTGGGATGTTAAAAACAAATGTTATGCTGTTGGCATTAAATTATTTTGAAAATATCCTACCACTATCCATGTTCAGTCATCTGCTGGAGAATCAGTGGCAGAGGCACAAGCCAAACTCCCTAAGTTCTTTCCCAACCTGTTCCCTGTATTACACACTCCCACAACTGACCAGCTTGTTTTGTGGATGCCTGACTTCAACTGCTCTTCAGTGGTAGCATGGTTCTCAGAATGGGGTTTTCTAATATTTCAAATGCTTAACTTTAAATGCTGAGCTCTAACCGGTGTACCCCACTTGTATAATCAGTAGTGCATGCTTTCTCCCTGCACCAGACCGGGCTGGACTCATGAAGTTGGATTCTGTATGTGTTTCTGCACAGCAAAATATATCGAGATCATTGATGGAACACTGTCTTTTTATTTATGGTCTATCTTGGACACTTGAAGCTGGAGTCTGTGTGTGTGTCTCTGCACACCAAAACATAACCGGGATTTTCATGAGACATTGCCTTCTTGTTTGTGGTTTATCTTGCAGTCAAAATGAACCTTCTGGACTGCTGAACTTGAACTGTTGTAGGACTTTTGAAATTTTTTTCTCTCCCCTCTCCTTTCTTTCTAGGTTTGATCAATGAGGGACACAGAAACACTCCATCAAAGAGGCTGGCTGTTTACTCCATTCTTTAGCTCTCCACTCGTTTTTTAACATACAGGCTATATGTTTGAGTAATCTCTAATTTATAGGGCTCCCCATAGTCTGCTTCTGCTTAAGCTTTACTTTTCAACTCTACAATGCCAGTTCAATAACATGTGCATCGACCGGCATCATAGCAACGGGATTTATGTCGACCACAAGCTGTGGTTGACATAAATCTCGATTGTCTCCCAGTCCATTTTTCTACTGGGGGACTCTGCCCCCCCCCGCACCCCACATACTAATTATAATCAACTCCGAGTGAGAGTTGATTCAGTGAGGGGGTGCAGGACTGGGAGACAGTGTACCCCTGTCTCAGGCGCACCAACACAGCGACCTGTTGACGAACTGTCAATTTTGTCGACAGTGACGTAGGTCACTGTGTTGGTGTCGCTGTTGGTGGAGGTATACCTTACTTTTCTGCACTGATCTCATTGCAATTTCGATTGCTCATCATCTCTCTACCATATGCTTTTCTTGCATTCTTAATAGCAGTGCTGAATTTGTCATCTAGTCTTGCTTCTGGGCTCTGTTTCTTTACTCTTTTTTGTTCTATTCTCTGATCATGTTATAGTTGTCTGAACTCTCTTTTTTATTTTTGCAAATCATTTTCTGTCCTCCTTGGTTAATTCCAGGTACTTTTCTAAAAAACCTGTTAAATTAAGGTCAATTGGCAATGTTCCCTTCCAGTAAACCTTCTTTGTAAGTTGTGACTGAGGAAACTTTCAGGATTAAGCAAGACAGGATGTTGTTTTATGTGGTGGGGCGTTTTGTTTTTGGCCTTCTGTTTTGCACTTATTTGGCTTACTGAACTAATAGCTGTGGGAACAAAAAGGGATGCAGCAATCCCTTACTTAATTATAGAGTTCCTTTTTTTCTTGCACTGCAGGAGCCACCTTAGGTGCTTCCTGGACCTTTACGGACTTGGCTGCAGAACCGCAGTCGGAGGACCGGGGGTGGTTATGCTGCCCTTTGGGGTTACCTATGTAAATAGTTTTTGTAGGTTACTTTGTTTTGGAAACCTTGTTGGGTCTTGGGAAGGGTGTGTGTGGATGTAGCGAATACTTGTGAGGTGGGTAGTAGTCTTTTTGCCTTGATTCATGGTAGGGGTGAGAATCTACATGCTCTCTTTTTTCTTTTCGATTAGATGTCAATTCGGATTAAATTTGCTGCGTGGAATGTAAAAGGAGCAAGGTTGAAAGTTAAAAGTTACCAAATTATTAAGCACTTAGCCCATTACGATATTCAAATAGCTTTATTACAAGAAACTCATTAGCATCTGGGCAGATATGTATTAGTACATGGAAGACTGGGACAAACAGGTTCTTCTAGGTGCAATTTATGGCATCAATACAAATACACCTTCATTCTTTGTTGTCCTTACCGCAGCTTTGGCCCCCTTTTCTCACTTCCTATCCTGTTGGGGGGAGATTGAAACACCACCCTTACTCAGGACCTTGACCACTCTTCTCACTTCTCTAGACCTCTTTCCCCTGCGCAACACTCACTAATTGAATTAATGGAGTCATTTGGTCTATGTGTCCCATGGCGGACACTGAACCCCACTATAAAGAAATGCACATTTTTTTTCACCAGTGCACCATTAATTCTCTAGAATAGATTTCTTTTTGATAAACCAATCCCTTTTACCTGGCCTTCATTCTTGCAACATTGCCCCTTGGGTCTTATCTGACCTCTCTGTGGTCTGGATATCTCAGTCATGCTCACCTTTCTTAGATAAGGATAACATATGGAACCTCCAAAATCAACTGTTAAAAGATGATAAGATAGTTCTGTGGATTAAAGAACTCCTTAATTATTACATTAGTGAGAACCTGGGGACCCTAGATAGGCACGATAAGGAGTGGGAAGCCTGTAAGACCATACTGCATGGGGAGTTTATCAGACATGCCACTAAATGGAAAAAGATACACCAAGCTAAGTTGTCTTTTTTTATGGGAGCTATTCATAGTTTAGGAAGCCTTTTTTCACCTATAGAAGAACAATAGGAAGAATTACAGATTTATGAAGACAAGTAAGCTGAAATTTTGAGAGAAAAGGTAGACTATGCCATATATAAAACCAAATCAAAATTAATAGATCAAGAAGAGAAGGGGGGTTAGCTTATGGCGCTTAGACTTCTAAAACAAGAAAGTTCCAGGCTAATTCCTCACATACAATCCATATCCAGCCATCAGCTACTCATGCTGCCTAGGGCAATTGCCAAGGAATTTTATGAGCATTATAAATCTTTAAATGGCCCCCTTCTTTATCCGCCTCTCAGGACATGATTAATGACTACCTGTCTCAGATCTCACTACCCACTGTCACGCCCACCCAGCAAAATTGTCTGACTTCTCCTGCCTTGGAAGAGGACATTGATAGGGCCATTTCCACATTGACATTAGACAAAGCACCTGGTCCCAATGGTTTTTCACCCAATTTTAACAAACAGTTTGCTCAAGAGCTAACACTGTTTTAACTCTGGTTTTCAATGATATCCTGAATAAAGGAATTTCTGATCCATCTTTAGTTGAGGCACTTATTTTACTCCTCCCTAAACCTAGTTAAGACCCAGAGCAGGTGCCCAACTATAGGCCTATCTCCCTGATGAACCAGTACTTAAAACTATAGCAAAATCTTGGCTACTCAGATTAACCATATTTGGGGCCACCTGATATGACCTGAACAAGTAGGCTTTAAGTCTTCTATAGCAGCCTAAGACCATCTCTGAAAGCTGACGCATATCTTTTCGGCATCCAGGGACCTTTAGTGCCTGGAGGCTTTGATCTCCCTGGATGCCAAAAAAGCTTCTGATAGGGCAGCATGGCCATTTTTGTTTACTGTGCTTGGAAAGTTTGGTTTCCCCAGTACCTTTGTTAAATGGATCCAAACACTTTATGATCACCCTACAGCCAGGATATATTGCAACAGGGTTCTTTCTCCCTCTTTTACTCTCTACAGTGGCACCAGACAAGGATGTCCCCTCTATCCACTTTTGTTTAATTTATATTTGGAGCCACTCATACTCAAACTTCGGATGCGTCCATCTGTCTTGAGGGCAGCACTGAATGTAAACTATCTGTATATGATGATGACATTCTGTTGCACATTACTAATCTTGCACAAGGCATTCCCATCATCTTGGATGTTATTCATAGTTTTGAGGCTGTCTGCAACTATAAACTGAATGTAACTAAAACAGTGGTCATGCCTCTCACTAAACATACCCAGCGGTCAGATATAGAACCCCATGGTTTCATCTGGGCCCTGCATTCTATGAAATATTTAGGAATAGAACTTTTGTTGGACCCCATACAATTAAAAAAACGTAACCTTGACAATTTGGTTAATGTTATTAAACTTGATCTGGAACAATGGCGACATCTACTCTTAATGCTATGGGGTTGGCTTAATATAGCAAAAATAAACATTTTACCCTTTTTTTCTATCCTCTCCAAATGGTTAATCTGTAACTCCATTTGCACTGGTTCAGATCCATAAACTCTCTGATAGTTAAGTTTATTGAGGCTGGGAAACCGGCACGACAGGCCTATTCCAAGTTAGTAATCCGTAAACTTCTAGGTGACCTACAGGCACCAGACTTCAAGTCATATTACTGGACTATACATCCAAATTTTTTGATACAATGGCTCTGTCCCATTGATATTGACCCCCCTAACATGTATACCCATTGTGGCTGACTATAGAGAGAGACCAGATCCATAAATGGGGCTTGTCCCCTCTCTTGTTGATTTAGGATCCAAGACGGGAGTCCAACAAAAATGTTGTTGAATGCCCCGTCAGCGACACCGGCAGGTCGACCACATTTTGCAGTCAGCTGCCGGTTTGCACTTTGCTCTCTTGTTTTCTTCGTGGGGCTTCGTCCCCTGAACCCCCCACGCCGGGGGCTGAGCAGCCTGCACCACCCCAAATAAAGGATTCTCAACTCCAGTCAGACCTGATTGGGGGGGTGCAGGACTCTTGACAGACAGCGCTGGGTTTCAGCAGGTCTCCCACCATGGCTTGGCACTGTATTCACTGTGGGGGACCCCGCTGATGAAATGTCGCTGTCGGGGGGGGGTAACCAGTTGATTTATACTAAGTATACAGTACATACCTCCCTAATAAAATCTAGAGAACAGTAATTGGCACTTCCCTTTTGATACTGAAAGAAATATCAGCCAGCTTGCCTCATCAGCTTTGCACAGTAATATCACAACCATTCAACAGGTCTTCGAATTTTAGGATCAGTGGTGTTCCCATCCCTTTACACTTGTTATCAAACCTAGATGTTGTCCCCATGCTCTCAGATGGCTTTTTTTCTCTCTTTAGCCAATGCTAAAACTAAATTTAACTGAGCTGAGACCTCAGCTTTTAAAGATCATGTGCAACAGTTTTTACATATTTTTAAAATAAGCTTGAGAAGCTGAAATTCAAGTCCCAGTGTCATGATTAGTGTTTCCTGAGCATTTCATGCTGTTTGGTTTTGTAGTTTTGTTTAAATCAGTATTTGTTACCTTGCGCTACAGTGGCTAAAAACAGTGGAGTTATTTCTGTCCTCTCAGTGAAGCTTAGAGGGTGATGAAATCATTTTGGAGTAGCTTGCTGTTGCATATTTCCAATCAGAGCAGCACTCTGTAGAGTTTACGGCTTACTGAGCTCTCCGGGTTTCTTACAAACCCTGTTTCTGATTTGTGTTTAGATACATCAGCTTAAAATCTTTCATTATCTTATAATAAAAAGCTGATCATTTAAGCTTTAATGCTGAATTGGAGTAGTGGAAATCTTTCTCTGTGAGAAATCAGCTTGTCTGTATCACAGCTCTTAGTTCTTTCAATTCAAAACTGATTTTGTTTTCTAACTATATAACACAGGGCTGTTTAACGAATATAAAATCAATCTAAATGATGCTCATTCACAGAAACAGTTTGTCTTTGATGTAGCCTTCATAAATACATTCATGTAAGAACATTTGTTTTTCATGTCAGACTGACAAACAGGTGCATGTCACACTCTGCTACAGTATTTAAAGCACACGTACTGTCAGAACTCACAAATTTCAGTTCTTTTGTGGTTTCTGTGTGAAAATACATCATGTATGTGTTTAACTAGAAACACCATATGGCATCCTGATGCACCATGTCTCTGCACCACAGCTGAGGCAGCTGCAATCTACTGCCACCTGTCTCCTGCCCACAAGCTTCCTGCCTCCTGCTTCACATTCAGTGTGCTGCACCTGCTGCCCACTGTTTTCTCCCACACAGTCAGGGATCATTCACCCTACTGCCTCCATCACCTGCCTAAAGAATGAGGGCTGCTGCACCATGCCGCCCCATGCGCAAATGGTTGGGGTTGCTGCACCCTGCTGCCCTCTCTCCCCCACCCTCACAGTTTGGGACACTGCACATGTTGCCCCCTGTTCCTGTCTCCTCAGTCAGTGCTGCTGTGCTAAGCTCTAGAGTACCAGGTTCCCTGCCTTCACAGCTGGGGCTGCTGCACCATGCTGCCCTTACCACCAGAGGTGGGGCTTTTGCTGCACCCTTCTACCCACTTCTATTGTCCCAAAATGGCTGGGCTGCTGCACTATGTGTACCCCATCTCACAGTTAGGGCTGCCGTACCTTGATGTCCTTTGTGTCCTGCACTCAGTCGAGACTTCTGCACTATGCTGTCCTCGTTCCCTGTCACCACAGACAGGACTGCTGCACCTTGCTCATTTCTACACATGCTGCCACTTGCCACAAGGTTCAGGGCATTTGCTGCACCTTATTGCATGCCTCCACAGTTGAAGCAGTGGCACCCTGCTGTCTCCCTGCCACCAGAGTCAGATCCTTTGCTACACCCTGCTGCCCACATACCTTGTCATAAACAGGCATGGCTGCTGCACCCTGTCCCACAGTTTGGGCTGTTGTACCCTGATGCCTCCCCTATCTCCTGCCCAAACATTTAGGGCTGCTGCAGCCTGCTGCCCTCTCTCCCCACCCCCACAGTCAGGGCCACAGAAGTCTGTTGCCCTCTGTTCCCATTTCCACAGTCAGGACTGCTATGCTGTGCTGCACCCTAGAATCTCATGCCCCCTGCCTCCACAGTTGGGGCTGCTGAACCCTGCTACGTACTTCCATTGCCCAAATATATATTTTTTTTTTTAGTTGTTTAATCAGGAGTAGCACAATATGCTGAAAGCTTTTTTACAGGTGCGACCTGGGAGCACAGGGAAGTTAAGTGACTTGCTCAGGGTCACACAGTATGCAAGTTGAAGCTGTAGGATTCAAACCCCAGGTCTGGTCTGCTGGATGTCACCAGATTTGCAGCTCAGAGCCTTAAACCACTGCGCTATACTGCCTCCCAAATATGCTGGGCTGCTGCACCATGTGCACCCTGTGCCATTGTCAGGGCTGCTGTACCCTAATACCCACCTGTGTCCTGCCCCATAGTCAAGGATGCTGCATTGTGCTGCCCTCTGTCCCCTGCCACCACTGTGCCCTGCTGCACCACAGAGCCCCTTGCCCCCACAGGCAGGGGACAGGGTGCAGCAAATGTCCCTACTGTTGTGCTGCACCCTTCCTGAACAGTTGGGGTTACTGCACCCTGCTGCCCCCCCCCACACTTACAGTCAGGGACACTGCACCTGTTGCCCCCATTCCTGTTTCAGCAGGTTGTAGCAAAGGATCTGACTCTGGTGGCTGGGGGACAGCAGGGTGTAACTGTCTCAACTGTGGAGGCATGCAACAGGGCGCAGCAAATGCTCTGAACCTTGTGGCAAGTGGCAGCATGGTGCAGCAGCCCTAACTGCAGAGGCATGGGGCTCTAGGGCACAGCAGGCCACAGCAACCCCAACTGTGGAGAAGACAGTGGACAGCAGGGTGCAGCAGCCTTGAATGTGGAGCAGAAGGCAGGGGGCTTGTGGAGCAAGGGACAGGTTGCAGTAGACTTTAGCTGCCACAACTGTGGGGCAGAGATACGGTTTATCGGGATGCCATCTAGTGTTTCTAGATATACACATATATGATGTACTGTATTTTCATGCAGAAACCACCAAAGAACTGAAATTTGTGAGTTCTGACAGTATGTGTGCTTTAAATACTGTAGCAGAGTGTCAGGCACCTGTTTGTCAATCTGACATGAAAAACAAATGTTCTTACATGAATATATTTATAAAGGCGACATCAAAGACAAACTGCTTCTGTGAATGAACATAATTGCATTTGTATGTAACTGGGGATAAGAGCAGATGACATGTAAAACATGTTTTGATTACTTTAAAAATTAAACCCATGAAATCAATGAAAAAGTGTTACATTAACATATGTAACAGGACAGAGAAAAATCCTAAAACTGCTACTAATCACAGAAATATTGTGGAAAACAGAAAATCAGCCAATTGGAGTCCTTTATTTGATTCCAATTTACATGTTTTATGTGTAAAGCTATAAATCAAGCAATGTAAGCATTCTACTGTTGCATATTACCCCCACAACCACTACCACTACTACCACCACCACCACCATGGAAGTTCATGAAACAACAAATTTCTAATAACTAGAAACACAATACGCAGTCAAAAAAATTAACTGGAACCATAACCATAACCAAAACACCAGACTATACACAATATGGCTTATTACAGTCCTAATCCCTCCAAATGTACATCTTGTATTGTGCACTTAAAAGTGCTTTATTGCTTCAGTATTTTGAAGGTTTCATTCACTGGATGTATGTGTTCAACCATATTAGGCCCATCCCCCACAACAACCAGTGGTCCACAAATCACAAATTTTTCCTCAACAGTGTCTATGTCCTCCCTCCATGGCCAATAAAATGTAGCATTTTTGGAGGCTGATCACTGTCTATGCATAAAGGTAAATGTGTACTTGCAGCGATTACCTTCCCAATATAATATCCCTTGTCATAGTACGCTGCATAGTATGATTCCAGTCGTATGTTGCTGTCCCTCTGTGGTGCATCACTAGTTTCCTGAGGGAATCCACTAAGGTGAGAAGGCACCCAGGCCCCACCCCCCAAAAAAGGAGGAAAATATTATGTATGACAGTTTCATAATCTGTTTTGTGTTACAGGTGCAGCTGGACTGCAATGAACAGAAGGGCATACAAAGGACATTAATAACTGTTGCACAAAAATGCTCTAACATCTTGCCTGCTTGTTTTCATTTTATGAATATTGCCAACTCTATGGTGCCTCTCAGTGGGGGAGCACTTTTGCAGCCTGGTTACCTGGATGCATCTAGCCCAGTCCTGTGATGCCAGGTGTGTTGGCCAGCAGGTCGAGCTACTGAGCACAGGATACTCTCCCCCAAGGGTCTCACTATGTGCCACAGAATTAGGGCAGTAGTGTTAAGCTGCAAGTGTTAAGTGGCAGTTTAAGAATATCATGCAGACGGTCTGCCTGGTAATGTTGATTTGTTGCCAGTCTGGTATGAGATAAGGCACTCTTCAGCACTTCAGCCTTGTGCGCCTCTCCCCCCCACCCCCCGAGTGACCCAAGTCAGTTTCTGAACTTGCGTTGCCATTGTGGGACAAGCTAAGACAGTCACGGTGCCTTAGCCCTCTGCACCACTATGCTAGCTAACACAGGCACTCTATGAAGAGAAAAGTAGTCCATGGGCTTTTTTATCATGGGTATTGCTTCTCGAGGTAAAGCCATGAAGAGACTCTGTTCTTCCCCACCCATAACAATATATCTATATGCCCCCCCAGATTCAGCATTACCAGGCTGGCCATCTGCCAACAAAAGAGCTTCATTAACCCTACCCTCCATGTGCTCCACTCTATTTTCTCCCCACTGGGCAAGTCAGAAATGCACTGACCACAAGGTGTGCGCTCCCAACTCCACAAAGATGCCCCCAGTGCTTGGAATGTGTGCCCCTCCCACTTACAGGACTTGCTCATGCTGCCATTGGGCCTTCTGTAGACTACAGTCAAGTAGTGAGACATGGAACCTCCTCCAGGGTGAAAAGCCCTCCTGTGGAGGCTCAATCCTCCCTCACCTGACTAACCCCCTAGTACAAAGCATATTTCAGAACTTGGGTCACCAGCATCAGTCAGACAAGATAAGGTGCTCATGGCACCTCGGCCACCTGCACCAGTGGGCTGACTTACATGTGCACTCTCTCAAGAGAAAAGTTAGCCTGGAAGGTTTACACTTCAATCCCGCCCCAAAATGTGACCATGGGTTGCTCGCAACAAAACCTTCTCCCACATGACTGTTCACATTTACTTACATTCCATCTGTTGGACTCTGTTTTCCATAGGTATCCAAATTTTGCTCAGTGGTATTACTATCCTTAGCATGGATGATTGAAAGGTCAAGCTCTGAAGAAGGATAAAATGTAGATTGTTTAGTGAATATTTTCAGACGTTGAGCAATATGACCCAAATATTACGTACTCACCATTATGGTTGATCATATACTTATGATCATCTACTGTGGAGGATTCTAGTGGTATGAGGTTCAAAACAAAGGTTTCTTCTTCTGGTTCGGTTTCTTGTTCTGGTTCTCTGTGTTTCACTTTTAAATGCTTTTCTTCCCAGTCAGTGGTGAAATCACAATTCTCACAAGGTACTTCATTGGCTTCATTGCTTTCACACATGAGGAGCAGAAACATGTCAAGTGACGAACTTTGATGTTGTATGGGTTTAAACCAATGGCAGGGTGTACCTGCCTTGTTCTAGATAAAGTGCTAACTTCTTTTCTTTCTGGCCATTCTCTGATGACCGCACCTTGATTGACCAGAAAACAAGATCTCTGAGAGTGATTGCGCTCTCCAGCTGAATTCACAGTGTTCCTGGTCAATCCTTCTGAGCAGAACAGGTAAAAACTGACTGCTCCATCAATGACAAGGTCAGGCTCCAATTTCACTGCTTTTGTGGCAGCATTTTTTTACCACTCTGCCTTCTCCATCACATGGCTTTTTCCTATGATGGGAACCAAAGTAATGCCGCTCAACTGTTGTGATGCCCAAATTATGAGTTGCAAAAGTTAGATAGGTTAATGGCGTTTTGGATTTATATTGTGCACTGCACCCGTCGCTGAACTGAATCAGTCTATTAACTGTAAGAAGTTTTACTTTTTCAAGGTGCTGCATGGCAATCGTAATAAAGTGCTTCACTGCATGTACATCATCTGATTGTCATCCAATACGACGATTATTGCGTCTCTTACTGGAGCAGGTCTATTGCATGTATTGCAGCTATAAAATTTCACCATGGGGTATAGTGTGAACTGAAGTTTGGTCCAGTGCACACTCTGCACCTCATTTTGCATTATGCAGCTGTAATTTTCTGCAAAATCCATTACTATGACCACAGATGTGATCATAGAACTTTTTACGATTCTTGCAAATTGTGTCTGTTGCCATCTTGCCTTAAACAAGTGTGCAGAAAAGGATACCAATTCCTCGATCAGTTCATCGATTAAATTGGTTATACTCCCATTTCTCATTAAGAGTGCCTTTTTCTTCTGTTCTTTGTAGGTCATCTTTCCCTATATTCTCCACGATATCTGGTCATTTCCAGCTGCCTGGATTAATGGTTACAGGAAAGTTTTAATTTGATGCACTCCACATGTTGGGCACTGTCTGTCAATGCATTTTAATCTTGCATATTTTGTTGCATGTGGACAAAGTGACAATGTAGATGCATGGTATCTGTCTGTGATGAGGCACTTTGCTTTTTTGGTTCGTGCCAACTGATTAATTATTTTTAATTTAAGATCTATATCGGTGCAATACTCACAGTAGTAGTGAAATGCTTTGGCCTTACTTTACACCAGGGCATGCCTAGGTCTGAGCTGTGCAAATTTAGATTTGCTAACAGTCCCCATATTTTCCTTTAGGAAGGATAAATATGTCTCTGTTATGGACCGCTGCAGAACATATTTAGGAGTTACATCAGCAACTCCCTTTTTATTGGACATCACGGTACTCACATTAGGGTGGTGATAGTGCTCTAAAATTGCTTCATGCATCCCGGCACTAAAGGAGTCAGCTCTTGTCACTGGCAACTCCACATCAGCATTCCTTCTTCTTAAAGAACAGTACTTGCTCAGATATTTACGGCTCAAACCCAGTTCACTGCAGGCTTTCTTCTTTAGTCCATGCTTGTGATCCAGATGTGCAGCTAAGTGGCTAACAAAAAATCCTTTTCTTTTTCTGGTGAAGATTTTGCATGTTTCCTTAACACATTGTAAAATTGATTTTTTTGACTGCCCATCATGGCCTATGCCGATTATTTTTTTTCTAGCACTTCCTTTTGTTTATCAGTCGCATTTTTAATTAATCCAGTGATCATAGCTGCAAATCTTCCTACAGATTTAGGACGTTTTTGTTTAGCCCAGTACATTGCTTTTCTCAGTGAACCATTGGAGGTTGATGCTTGCTCAATATCAGGTACCGCAACTTCAGTTAAGTCACTGATAATTCTTTTGCTGTTCCTATGTATTTTTTCCTGATACTTCTTTCTTTGCCATTCAACATCCTTTTTCCTGTATCATCTTTTCTTCTGTGCTGACATCTTTCTCCATTGCTTTTGTTGCTCCCACCAGGACCCATGACGTATTCACCAGGGACCTTGAAGATGACAGATAATGTAGCTGAATCCACCAGAAGAGAATGCGAGCGATGGACTACAGTGACTCACTCGAGCAGGTGAGCACAGTACACCACATGTTCACCCAACAGGGCCCCATGACATATTTACCAGATACCTGGAAGACCACAGGTAACGTAGCTGAATTCACCTGGTGACAATGCCAGTGATGGACTACAGTGACTCACTCAAGCAGGTCTGCACAGTACACCACATGCACATCCACCAGGGCCCCATGACATATTCACCAGGGACCTGGAAGACCACAGGTAATGTAGCTGAATCCACCAGATGAGAAAGTGAGTGATCAATCACCTTCAGTGACTCACTTAAGCAGGTGTGTGCAGTACACACCACATGAACACCCACCAGGGGCCACATTACATATTCACCAGAGACTTGGAAGACCATAGGTAAAGTAGCTGAATCCATCAGATGAGAAAGTGAGTGATCACCATCAGTGACTCACTTGAGCAGGTGTGCACAGTACACCACATGTGCACACTCCAGGGCCCCATGACATATTCACCAGGGACCTGGAAGACCACAAGTAACATAGCTGAATCCACCAGATGAGAAAGTGAGTGATGGTCATCAGTGACTCACTCAACAGGTGTGCACAGTACCCCTTTCCCCCAAAGCATGCGGATGGTCACTTTCAAGCCACAAGCCTATGTTACACCACCAAAACAAATGCACACTGAAATAGTCTCTTAATAATCACACTTTCAAGACAAGCTACCTCCAAGGTCTCGTTTGTAACACAGACTGCTGTTTTCAGCTATTTGGTCTGTCAGCCCCCACTCCCACATAGCATGCAGACAGTCATTTTCACACCAAAAGCTTTGGTTAGAGCATTCAAAGAAATGCACACTCAAGTACAGCACAAATCTACTAATAATCTCAATTTAGAAACAAATTACAACTGAAGGGCTTGTTTGTAACAGGGACCGATTTTTCCGGAAGGTCCCTGTTACAAACAGGATTAAACTGGAAAGGGGGCTTTTACGGCAACTTTAAAACTTTATAAAAAGATATGGCTATTTCAATGTAAAATGCAGTAGTACATCACTGTAGAGCACCACATTTTATTTTTTTCTCCTCCTAAGAAGCAAATACCATCATCAAAAGTAATTTTCAGGGGTGCTGGCAGCCCCCAACCCCTCCCCCAAACAGTGTGGAAGGCCATTTTCACACCAAAAGCTTTAGTTGGAGCACCCACAGAAATGCACAGTCAAATACAGCTCACATCTACTAATAATCTTAATTTAGAAACAAATTACCACCAAAAGGTTTGTTTGCAATAGGGACCGATGTATCCAGAAGGTCCCTGTTACAAACCAGATTGTACTTGCTTGGGGTCTTTTAGGGCAGCTTTTGAAACTTATAACATGGGTATAAGGCTATTTTAATTTAAAATGCCGTAGTACATCAATGTAGGGCACCACATTTTATTTTTTCCTCCTCCTTTAAAGCAAAATATCACATTCAAAAGTAATTTTCGAGGGTGCTGGCAGCCCCCAATCACTCCACCAAACAATGTGGAAGCCCATTTTCTACCCAAAAGCCTTGGTTGGAGCACCCACAGAAATGCAAAGTCAAATACAGCACAAATCTACTAATGATCCAATGTAATAAACAATTTACCACCAAAAGGCTTGTTTGTAACAGGGACCAATGTTTTATAAGGTCCCCTGTTACAAACGAGACACAGCATTTAAACAATATTTTTCTAATGCTTCCAATAACACACACATCAGTAATTAAATAGGCTTAGACCCCTGTTTAGTACAAAGCAAAATGACATATTGAAATACTGATTGACACCAGTATGGAAGTGAAAATCAAAACCTGCAGTATAATTACCTTGCCATTTTTTCACTAGTGCCATTTTATGCAATGTTCTAGCCTTCAGAATGTTGTTTTTAATGCCTATCTTTAAATACTCTTAGGTATGTACATTGCTTGTTGTTTTAATTTACATTTTTGATATACAACATATTTCTACTATGTTCTAATGGGACCAATATATTAACTCAGTCCCCATTACAAACAGGAACGACCTGCACTCGGTCTCCAAAATGGTAAGCACACTTCCATCGTGGGCACTCGTTACCCTGGTATTCACATCTTTGCTTATTTACATGTATTTGCAAGGAACTGCTCCTTTCTCCATCCTCAGCAACAAATAAAGCCCTGTTTTTGATCTGCCATAACAAAATATGCCAAAATATGCAATTATCCTTACCTGTTCATATCGGGTGCTCCTGTTTATAATGCTGGAGTCTGTGGTGACCAAGACCATCCTTGTTCTAACTGTGGGTTCAGAAATAGGCTGAATCACGTGGCAAAGGAGCTCAAGGAGGCAAAGAGGGTTCTGACTGACAGCAAAACAATCCAACCAGTGCAACAAGACCCAAGAGTGCATGTATGAGTGTGAAAGCATGTTTTACAAACATGAGTGGGGGCAGGACAGAGACAGAGAGCCAGGTTTGTCTCAAAGAGGCAAGAAGAGGGTTCTGACAGTCTGAAATGAGCTAAGCAACCGTTAAAGCAACAGGCAGCATAGACTTTTATATCAGGGGTTGAAATGCTCATAGCTTTGCAAGGCTCACGATTTAGCATACATTTTCCCGTTTGTAACCTAGGGGGACAGAGAAGGTTACAAACAGGATCGAGGTTTTAAAAATTGTTTCTGGAGAAAAGTAAATGAAATAAAAACACACAGACACATTACTTTCATAAAGAGGTTTATTGAGAAGAAATACAGACCCATTTAGAATCAGCAATGCATTGGGGCAGTGAAAAGCAAAGCCTGCACTTACACATGTTCTGAAATGTCCCACTGAGGTACTGCAAAAAACAACACGGGACAGATGTGGGAAATGTTAAATAACATTTTAATGATCATTCCTGCATGGCTGAAGTTATGCATACTATCTCCCTAACATCTTTAGCAGGCTGCAGTGCACTTTGTTAATATTTAAAATAAATATTTTTGCAGTTACTGACATACAGAGTGCATGTGCAATAAATGTACCCATTTAATGTGGCTGTACCCATTTATGAAGGCTACATCAATGACAAGCTGTTTCTGTGAACGAACACAATTTATATTTATTTAATAAATAAGTTGTTTAGTTGCTGTATTGGTCCTTTTAAGAACAGATCCAGAAGCAAATGGTGTGATACCTTTACTGGACCTAAAAAAAGAACAAAGTATCTTAGCTTTTGGACCAATCAATTCCTTCCTCAGAAGTTTTATTACACTAAGCTAAAGTACTTTGTTCTTTTTGTAACATCTTTGTTGGTCCAATAAAAGGTATCAAACCACTTGCTTCTGGATTTATTTTATATTCATTAACCAACCCTGTGTTATATAGTTAGAAAAAAAATCAGAGTTTTGATTAGAAAGAACTGAGAGCAGTAATACAGGCAAGCTGATTTCTCACAGAGAAAGATTTCCACTACTTCAATTCAGCATTGAAACTGAAATTATCACCTTTTTTATAAGAAGAGAATGATATATTTTAAGCTGATCTACAGGGATCGATCTTAATATTAATTTAGTAGCCCAGGTACTAGTGCAGATTGTCATGGGCTAGTGCAGGATCTCTGTCCTTTTCCTGGTTGGGCTAGTGCTTTTCCTCTGCTGGAGAGCTGCAGTTCCATTCTCTGCCTGTTGTGCTGTGTGACGCTCATGCGGTTGCAAAGAAAAAAAAAATCACCAGCATGAAGCGCAATTGGAGCAGTGAGACCGCAAAGAAGTAAAGCAAAAAAAAACAGGATGGACAACTGAGGCCACAAAGGAGCTCCCCGCCCCCCAGTAAACGTGAACAACACCCCAGCAGCAGCATTCAGGACATAGCACAATCTGAAAAGTGAAACCGTACATAATTAAAGACAAACAGCTCAGTATTTAAGTCAAGACTAGTGGTAGGGCAGCATTTGTGCATGATAACGTTGGGTTGGAAGTAAATCAAGACAGACTGCTGAAGCTGAAGTAAAGTTAGCTTAGCTAGTAATGCTCCCCGACCTCTCCTCGGCTGTTCCATTTTTTTAGCCTTGTCCCTGTCACCCTGTGCTGTGGTCCGTCTGAGCAGTGGCAGCAGATAATATGCGAGAGTGAGAAAATGGGATCCTCCAAAGGAAAATCAAGACCGGAGCACCCTCCACCTCAAACTGAACAGTCAACACCCCCACAGCATTCAGGAGTCAGGACACAGCATGGTTGGAACAGTAAGATGCCTTGTCCAACCCTGTCACCCTGCGGTCACCATCATTCTGAAAAGCTGCTTCCAAAAATCTGAAGCAGCAGCTACAGCACATGTGCGCCAGTGACAAAACAGGGGCATCCGTCCTAAGTGTAACAGCTGGTCTCCATCTCCACAGGCAGTAATGGTACAAAGACAGACCCCTGAGTCCGACCACCCCCCCCAAAGTAAAACAACATTGCTGGATTCATCCGCATGCACACCAGGGTGTGGTCAGAACAGTGAGAGACCTTGACGCTAATCAAACAAGAGACTTACAGGCTACAGCCCAAGAACACAGGGAGGTTAAACCAGCATTAAGACCTCTGTTGTTCTTTTCAACCTTGTCCCTGTGATCTGTCAGAGCTGAGAGTGACTGTGTTAGTGATACAAGTGTGCTTGAGAGTGAACCACACTCCCCTGATAGCACACAATCCAGCAACATTTAAGGATTGTTTGACCTTTACATTAAGAACTTTAACACAATGACATTAAGAGACTGACTTCAGTGAGTGTTATATATATGAAGTATTTTATTTCACAAAGTTCATTTGTAATTTAGGTTTCAAATAAATTCAGACACACGCTCGATACATTTTGATTTTATTTGCCTTTTGTCTAACAAATCACTGTGAAACATACTGACTGTGGGCTAGTGCAAACTTCTGCAGGCTTGTGCAATCTCTGGTTCACTAACCTGGCTGGCTAGTGCAAAAAAAAGTAAAGGTAGAACCCTACTGATCTATCTAAACCCAAACCACAGACTGGGTTTATAAGAAACCTGGAGAGCTCAGCAAACCATTAACTCTGCAGAGTGCTGCTCTGATTGGAAATCTGAAACAGCAAGCTACTCCAAAATGATGTCATCACACTCTAAACTTGACTGAGAACACAGAAAAAACTCCATTGTTTTTAGCCACTGTAGGACAAGTTAACAAATGTTGGTTTAAAGAAAACCACAAACCAAACAGCATGAAATGTTCAGGAAGCTCTAATCATGACACATGAACCTGAATTTTAGCTTTTCAAGCTTTTATTAAAAATATGTAAAAATCGTTGCACAAGATCTTTAAATATTTTCAACTTCAGCATGCAGTAAAACATCATATGGGTGCTCCTCCATGGAGGCACTCTTGTAAATATTTTCTTTCTTCTTTAAAGCATTCAGCACTTTCACCTCATGCTGTTTCGAAAATATATCAGGTTTTGCTCACTGAATTACATAAAGCCCAAAATATAGAATGTAAGTACTGGCAAGAAGCTATCAAATGCTCAGATCTTAATTGACCCAGTGTGTGAAAAGCTGCCTTTAATCATTTATCACAGTACAGACTTAGGTTATCACAATTTTTCATACTACACAACTTGTACTATACCCCTCAAAAGCTATGCAAGATGGGGAAAATAGATTCAAATGTATGTACTAGATGTAGCTCTACTGAAGGTACTCTATTACATATAATTTGGGACTGCCCTCAGGTTTGGGCCCTCCAGAATGAGATCAAAACCAGGGCTGACCCTTTATTGGGTATCCAGAATTACTTTACTCCTGAAATTTGCTTGGTGGGATATTTCACTTCTGTTTCATCGAAAGAGCAAAAATACCAAATAATGATGATTGCCAGGCTGGGGGGGGGGGTTATTTGAAAGGGGAGGGTTGGACAGGCTTGATGGGCTGGAATGGTCCTTTTTTGCCATCAAATTTGTATGATTCTGTGATTCTCTCATTAAGGCACTGGAAAGACCAGTACCAATTTGCTTATACAGAATGGCTTAATAAACTGTTGTCCAATTTGTGTGTGGAGAAGCTGATTGCCAGTATGCAAGATGAACTTGGTACTTATAATAAAAAATGGTCAAAACTGCATACCCTATGTACTCTGCTTTGAATTCCTTTGCTCCTTAATTCTTTCTTTAATCCTTTTCAACGACTACTTGTAATTATTGATTTTCATGGTGGAAGAATTTCAAGGATGTACTTTACCTCACCCTTTGATTATTTGTATCTTATTACATTATTATCATTACTCCTTTTGTTATATATAGCTTTGTATTCATTACATTGTACATAGTTATCTGGGGATTCTTTCCTTTTTTTTTTGGTTGTTACTCGTAGTTCTGGCTGTTGTTGTTGTTATTGTTATTTCTTTTTTCTATCCTTGAATTTTTGGAAATTTTGTGTAAAATAAACTTAATTTAAAAAAAAGTTCTGCAGAATTTATTTCCGCAGTTTAACACATTAATCCACAATTCATACTGTACATTCATTCAGCAGTTCAGCGTGACACTGAAGTGCAGAATGAATGCATGAATTGTTGATTAATGTTTCAAACTGCAGAAAGAAATTCCTCAGAACTAATCACTGAACTGAGGAATAATTACATGTATTGTGAATTAATATATTGAACTGCCGAATGAAATTCCTCAGAACTATCATTCCACACATCATGTTAATTATTTTACAGTTCAGTGAGACTATTTTGCAGAACATGGCAAAAGGTTGCCAAACATATTCAGAAGATTTTGATTTGCACCAAAGGCAGGAATGTGGAACATTTTGTAAAATTTACAAAATTTCACAAAAGTTCTGCAAAGGCAGAATTTTCAACTTCCACCCAGGTCTATCTCCTACTCTTTGTTTGACACTTACAATAACATTAACTGTTCTGTTTTAGCCTGTGCACTCTGATGGGTGGTTCATGCCTGTGAGTGTGGGTTGTGGAGCTTCACATGTTGCATAACACTACACAGTTCATGACACATGTAGTGGCATAAACTGTGCTGCAGTAGCTAGCTCGCTCAGGTGGGTGGTCTTGGCTGTTGTGCTCTCATGCGGTGACATTTCCCATGGTATCCAATGGTTTCAGTGTGTTATTTCTGCTTGCCTTGGTTGGGTTGGGGGTCTCCACCAGTCCCATAATGCCACACAGTTATGCCTCTCGCAGTTCTAGTAACTGTGCTGCATCCTGATCAGTGTGGTAGTTGATAGTCTCCTTTGTTGTTGGGATGGTGTATGAACACAGGTCACATAGTGCCCCACAGTTTGTGGTAATTGCAGTTTACATTAATCATGCTGCTACAGCCACATGATTAGTGGTGTATTTGTTGTTTGCTGTGGCTGGCAGTTGTGGTGGTACACAGGTCATGTACTGTCCACAGTTTCTACCACTTTCATCGACAGTAGCTGTGCTTCTGCAGCATGATAAGTCTGTTAGGTGATCTTGGCATTTGCTGTGTGGTGAGCTCCACAGGTCACGGAGATTTCCACATCCTCTGTCACTTTCAATGTCAGTAATTGGCCTGCTACATTATGATGCGTAGTGGTGTTGATCTGTAGGTCACTTTATTATCTAACAGTTTCTGCCACATGCACTGGTATTGATGTTGCAGCTATAGCAGCATGATCAAGCATGTATTTCTTCTTCTTGTCTTGGTTTGCTCCACTGGTCAGGTAGTCTCCCAAATCTGGTGTTTCTTTTTTTTTATTCACACTTTATCCTTTCACCCTGGCTGGCCTTCTGTTCCACTGACCCTCCCAGCCCTGTCACATGGTTCTCCCTGGACCTAGTCCCCCAAGTCCCCCAGTGCTTGCCCTGCATGGCAGGGTAGCAGGGAGTTCTCCTATCTTCTGGTCACAGATCAAGATTCCACGAGACACCTGGGTCATTAGAGCAGGGCCTGTGGAGGCTTGGTGATCATCCTACCAGCCAGGGCAGTTTTGACTTTCTTCCCTCTTGCTTGTGCTATAGGAAATGTTTTCATTAGGACATAATCCCCAACATGGCATGCATCATCATCACGCTCATGAGACATGCAGTGCAGTGCATCCCTCCCTCTGTCCCGCACGTTCTACATCCATCATGTCTGCAGATAGAAGTGGTGTTGCAGGACATGACACCCTCCCTCCTGGCATGATGAGACCATCCACTTGGATGCTCGATTCTCCTACCCCCCCCCCGCTGGCACCCAATGATCCAGGCTTATTCCCAAATCCAGGTTGCCTGAGTTGCAAGCGGTAGTGCTAATGCCATGTCATAATTCCAGCCCTACATATGGTGTTTCTCTCTATTGTAGTGAAGATACGACCAGTTGGTTGCACCTTAATTATCCTACCTTTGTTCTATGATTAAGAATGATGATTTCTTTCTAAGCAATGTAATTGACTTAATGTGCATAATTATTCACAGATTGTTCAAGTACTTTGACATAATGAGAAAAGGTTCATGGCCTGCCTTCAGCAAGAAACCTGGTATGAACTTTAAATTTATGTAAATGCCTTTATGGTTATGTTTCAATTATTCAACTTCTGAAAATAAACATGAATTTGATGTTGTAATGTTGTGTTAACTGTATGCTTTCCATGATACACTACTGTGACGTACTTCTTTAATCAAACAGAAAGTGGTGCATAAATAGCATGTTGTAAACAGTGTTTATGTTGTACAGATGCAAACAAGTTTTCAATGTTAAACAATATGAGGCATGTTCTTCTGGTTCTTAGACACAATTATAGTGTTTTTATTTTAAAATCAGAAGTAAAACACATACCACAACAGTTTTTTTTAATTCATATGTAGTATAATAGAGTTGAAATGACATTGTCAAGCTATTCAGCCATTTCAGTGTTGTAATTATTATAGCTGACATACCAGCAAATACACGTAGTCTGTCAAGATGCCAACTCATTTTGGTCGTGGTAATTATGACACCATAACAAGGGTGACAGTGAAAGGGGCCAGCTTCATTTCAGTTCACCCCTCACTCATGTCACCGTTTGTGCCCACACAGTTTCTGCCTCCTCCGAAGCCCCCTGCAAAAGTGACCATTTCCCAGGAGAGTGCTTTGGTGCTGTAACTCCGCAGATACAGGCCTGTCACCTGACACTTGTGATCATGTAAGTGGAATACTTGCATGTTATGCATAGCCCTTCTAATTATACAGTTGTGATCCAACTGCAACAATTACATTTCTTTGTTTATCTTGATATTGGAAGATAATTATGATTTTGAACCTAAACAAAAAAGTTTTCAGTTCAGTAGATAAGAAGAGAAAGGCTGTAAATTGAAGTAGTCTCTCAGGTATAGTTTGAAATAATTTTTTATATCTATTTTCCACAAACCATATGGTGTTATGTACATTCTGTGGTCAACGCTGACAGGTTGTAGCATGCTGTAATATGGTTAGTGATTATATAAACACATGTTTTTGTGACTGATCTCTGCCTGCCCTGATTCAGAATCCTTGTGAGTGATACCAAGACCTTGCAGTGCTAAATAAATAAAATGCCTTACTGCCTATGCAAATGAATTTGTCCTGTCATGCTAACCATTAGAGTGATATATTCAAAGGTTTTAGTTGCAGATAAACAATGTCCCATGATTTACTGTTTATCACCTTGGCAAACTACCTCTTAAGTGGGTGGTAATCCATTACCACACCATTCACCCCCCCCCAATAAGTCTGGTATGCTGTACTGCAATACTCCCACCTGTTTATGGCTCAACAGAACTGTCCTTAAAACTCCATGGTGGTCTACTGTATTTCACCACCACGATAGCTCCTTGTAACTGTTTTTATGCCTTCTTTTGTAGTGCTTGCCCCTGCTCCGCAATCACTCATCAGAGATGCCAAATATACCCTTGTGGCTTTGTGCTTCCCAGTCACCTGTTCAAACTGTTTAAAACCATTTTCCTGTGGTCTGGTTTACACCCCCCACAACACCCCCTCATCCAATCAGCCTGCTGATATCCCAACTCCAGACCCCCCCCCTCCTCATTGCTGGTGGCTGGTGCTCTTATCAACTCAATATGATGACCAACACAGCCCTCCTTCTGCCACCTCTGCAGTTGTCCCCCATGTCATCAGTCAGTAAGCATGCTGACAGGCAGCTGATATGGTATAGGTCTAAACAAAGCCTGCCACTTTGTAACTGGGGCTGACAAACTCATGCACACATGCACACTTTATTCCCTCACAAAATGATCCCCCGCATGGTAGAATTCAATACCAGACCTGCTTACTAGGTATGAAAGCCCTTATGGAGCATGGCTAGTGGTACCCTGGCTGTACCATTCGACAGAACAAGCCTAACCATGTGCTCCTTTGCAAACAGAGCACCCAACTTGCTTAACAAACTACGGGTCTTACAAAAGACACCTGTTAAGCTGGGCCACTTCAAACAGGAACTATTACATGTGCTCCTTCCTGGCACCAACAGTGGCTGCACACCCCTATT
This sequence comes from Neoceratodus forsteri, assembly GCA_016271365.2. Lineage (NCBI taxonomy): Eukaryota > Metazoa > Chordata > Ceratodontiformes > Ceratodontidae > Neoceratodus > Neoceratodus forsteri. The sequence goes on along the minus strand of CM057450.1, from coordinate 846,648,764 downwards.
AACACCCCATGGGCAATGGCGCCAGCCACATGCACTGCTGCATATCCCTTTCTAAGCACTAGAGACACATGGTACCCACTTATAAGACCCCGCCACACTTTGACTCATGTCAGCCACAACTAAACTCTACCCTCTCTCTGACCTCTCATGTACCAACTACCTTACTGACCCCCCTCTCTCTGACTTCCCACTTACTTGGTTCCCCACTGATTCCGTGTGCCATAAAAGCATACAGATCTATCCTCAGATAATACCCTGTGAGGTTGCAACCTAAGCTTTAGCACTTTCTGTACTGTGAGGTATCAGCCCACTCCAGTGTTACATGATCGTTGTACCTTATGTTACCTTGAATTTTGTACCATGATGTAATGTAACCAAATCTATGTTGTGAAATTAAAAGAAGTATTGCAATCTGTATCATTTAACAAGGAACCTTTGTAAATGAGCATCTTACTTAAAGGTGTATTTCTGAGCAATAAAATAAATAAAAAATAAATATGGGGGACAGGCCGCAGAGGAGAAAGTACTGTAGGTCTATGCAGATTTTTGTATCAAGGTATGGGTATTGCTGGCCTCCTCCACTTGGGGGAAAGGGTTGGTGTGCTGCAAGGAGGTGTGATGTCGGCTGGCAAATCAGGTGGAGGGCTGTTGTGGTGTTTGGAAAGTGCACAGCCAAGGACTAGTAAAACATTTGAACATGCAGTCGGTGGTCCACTATGCCACCGTGGTTTATTTAAGAGCTGATATGAGCAATTAGGTGGTGGTGCTACACACTATAATACCACTGAGGTTCAGGTATAACTCCGAGGAGCGATTGGTTGTGGGTTGATGAAGTGGACCACACATGCTATTTAATGATAGCTGTTTGTATTGATCAGGCTGTGTGCATACATGCTACACCACCATGGCTGTTTAACGATAGCTTTGTGGAGTGAGGTTGGTGGTGGTGCAAAGTAGAACATTCATGTTGGTGTTTCCTCAATTTCAATGTGGCCAAGGGGGTTTTGTGAATCATGCAAATTATACCATACTAGTAACTGTTCTTTCAGCAGTTGTTGGATCCTGCACAGGGTCAGGAGCCCCCACCCCACGAGTCGAGAGGCCGTTGTCTCGGCAGACCGAAGGCTCTCCCCCACCCCCCAAGGACCGAATCCTCAATGCACAGTTCTTTCGGCAGTTGTTGGATGCTGCACAGGGTCAGGGGCTACCCTCACCCCTCGGAGGTCATGAGGGCCATTGTCTAGGCAGACCAGAGGCTCTCCCCCACCCCCCAAGGACCGAATCCTCACCGCACAGTTCTTTTGGCAGTTGTTGGATCCTGCACAGGGTCAGAGACTCTCCCCCACACCCTGGAGGTCATGAGGGCTGTTGTCTCGGTGGACCGGAGGCTCTCCCCCACTCCCCAAGAACCGAATCCTCACCGCACAGTTCTTTTGACAGTTGTTGGATCCTGCACAGGGTCAGGGGCTCCCCCCTACCCCCCCAGAGGTCACGAGGGCCGTTATCTCGGTGGACCGGAGGCTCTCCCCCCCCAAGGACTGAATCCTCACTGCACAGTTCTTTCGGCAGTTGTTGGATCCTGCACAGAGTCAGGGCTACCCCCACCCCGGAGGTCGCGAGCCGTTGTCTCGGTGGACCGGAGGCTCTCCCACTCCCAAGGACTGAATCCTCACCCCACAGTTCTTTCGGCAGTTGTTGATCCTGCACAGGGTCAGGGCCCCCACCCCGGAGGTCACGATGGTCATTGCCTCAGTGGACCGGGCTCTCCCCACCCCAAGGACCGAATCCTCACCGCACAGTTCTTTCGGCAGTTGTTGGATCCTGCACAGAGTCAGGGCTCCCCACCCCCAGAGGTTCGAGGGCCATTGTCTCAGTGGACCAGAGGCTCTCCCCACCCCAAGGACTGAATCCTCACCGCACAGTTCTTTGGCGTTGTTGGATCCTGCACAGGGTCAGGGCTTCCCCACCCTCCGGAGGTCGCGAGGGCCGTTGTCTCGGCGGACCGGAGGTTGTCCCCACCCCACAAGGGCCGAATCCTCACCACACAGGTAGACCCCTTGGCCAGCGCTCCCTGCATCTAGGGGTACTCAGAGATTTGAATTTTGGCGCCTTTTCATGCATTGGAAAGTAGCAAACCCAAAAGACACTAAAACTGAAATTTACTGTAAATCCTGTCCTGAACAGTGAAGCAAGGGGTTTATCTTTATTTGTGCTGCTCTCGAGTAATTAATTTAACCTGCACAGTTGCCATAATTAATTTTAAAGCTATTATATTGAGTGAAAGCCTACACCTGCTTCCTGTTTGCATGCTAGCAGCCTTTTGAGTTCACTTTGGTAGTCGGATCAGCCCCCTGAATATTGTACTTAACGTGTCCTACCTCTCCTTTCCTCGGCAGTTCTTTTGGCAGTTGTTGGATCCTGCACAGGGTCAGGGGCTCTCCCCCACCCCCTGGAGATCACGAGGGCTGTTGTTTCAGTGGACCGGAGGCTCTCCCCCAACCCCCAAGGACCGAATCCTCACTGCACAGGTAGACACCATGGCCAGCGCTCCCTGCATCTAGGGGTACTCAGTATAGTCCCACAGTCGCTTCACGACTGTTCCCCACCACCCCCAATCCCTCCCACCCTTTTCCGGCCTTAGATATATAGGCGCCAACCTCGCGATAGCGTTTTTTTCTAACAGCGCCGTTTTCCATTTGCTCGTTATAACGTCTGTCCACTAGAGGGCCACTAATTCCAGCAGTTACTCAATTACACACTTTGGTATTTCAACCCATCTAGCCTTCCTTTTTACTACAGCAACTCCTGACCTGCAGCGGATGACTATTGCAGCAGGGGCTAACTAACTTTTATATTTCCTACTCGCCTCTGCTCGTTTCCATTCACCATCCCATCTCACCTCTTGAATTCTTCCCTTTCTATACTATGGCTTACACTGCTATCTTGACTCTACTAATGTGTGCCTTCTCCCTACTGTTACTTTCTGCGCTCTCCTGCCCTGTCGCACTTACCTCACCCCCCAACGTTTACTCTCTGGACAACTTTAACTTTTCCAACCTACTGGCTTCCTCTTCACCATCCCCTATCCCCCCTACTGTACTTATTAGCAATTGCCTGCTCCTGTTAACTAGGCTATGCCTGGTCAGGTCAAAATTCTCCCCCCGAGCTTCTATAAGGGCTTGCTTCAGGATATCACTTTGGACTTGTATCCTCTACCTCACGCTGGTTGGGGATATCGAGGCTAATCCTGGTCCTCCTAGGTCACCCAACCCAGGACAACCTCCCCCATTGCTATACCTCCCTAAATCCAATGGTCTCACCCTGGCCCATATAAATACTAGGAGCCTTCTAGCCAACCTTCCCAATCTACAGGTCTGGATTAATGTGAACTGCCCAGACATCTTAGCTATCATGGAGACTTGGCTAAAACCCACAGTTACAGACTCACAGTGCTCCTTTCCCAGGTACAATATGCTCCAGGCTGACCGCTTGGGGACAAAAAGAGGCAGAGGGCTAGTGCTCTATACAAATCACACCTTAATATCACACTCATACAGGACCCCCCTCTGCCAAATTACGAAGTGCTCCACATCCTTCTTTTACTTGGCAGTGTAAAGAAACTCCATATCTTCTGTATATATGTCCCTCCCAAAAACTCCAATCAGGGTCTCTCAGAACTCATGGATAACTTGTTATCAGGTACAGGCAAAAACGACATTATCTGCCTTGGGGATTTCAAACAAGACTGGTCTGAGAATAACTCAGCCCACCTATCATCAATCATTAGTAAGGCCAACCTCTCCCAGCTCATCCAGGAACCTACGAGAGTCTCTCGGGGGGGGGGGGGCTGCGCCAACCTGCTCGATTGGATCCTCACAAATAGGATGGAATACGTGAACATAGCAGGCATGCTCCCAGACACCATAAGCGATCACTATCCTGTTTACTGTGTATAGGACACCTCCACCCCTTCGTTTCCCTCTGAAGTCGTTTCCTTCCCTGACGTATCACACCTAAGGGTTGATGCTTTCATAACCAATCTAGGCCTTGTTGACTGGTCTCCTATCTACTTAACTGAGGACATAAACCAGGCCACTGACTACTTTAACTCCATTCTTCTCTCTCTGCAAAATCTACACATTCCCGTCTCTACCCGCAGGTTGGCAGGGAAGGTGACCAAGTGGCTCCCGCGCCCCGTGCTTCAAATGCTGAAACATAGGGACAAACTTTGGGCTGCGTGGAAGGTCTCTCGTCTGCAAACTGGCTTTGAAGCCTACAGGGCTTCTCGGAACAACTGCAAAAAACACATACGCCTGGCTAAAAGCACCTACTTTAGGAACCTCCTAAAGTCCTCTGCTGACAACCCTAAAACGTACTGCACCCAAATCAAGGAAATTCTTGGCAATAACAAGCCTCAGACTCCTACTGACATGAATATACAGGGCACTCACTGTAACAACCCACTCACCATTGCCAATGCTTTCAATTCCCTCTTCTCCTCACTTCCGGCTGATGCTCCTGAGGAGACCCGAGGTGATTGGCCCACTGCCCCAACTTCGAGCCCCACTCATCCCACTTTTGAGTTGTCGCCGACCACATACCGTAAAGTACGTAAACTTCTTAATTCCATACCAGCCCGTGGGGGCCCAGGCCCTGATGGCATCGATCCTGGCATTCTCAGGCAGTTTGCTCCCTGGCTTGCCAAGCCAGTTACCAGGCTTTTCAATCTTTCTATCGGTACCTCCCATCAGCCTGGAAAATGGCTAGAACCATCCCTATTCTTAAGAAGGGCAATGTCAAACAAATGTCCAACTACCGTCCCATCTCTCTCCTGCCCACTCTTAGTAAGCTTCTCAAGAAACTAGTTCATCGTCAACTCTCAGAGCACCTCGGCAAGTTCAATCTCCTGACCCCCTGCCAACATGGCTTTAGGCCTGGACACAGCACCACCATGGCTCTAACCCAACTTACCAGTGATATAAAAAGCAATATGGATATCGGCCTACTCACCGGTGCCGTCTTCAATGACCTGTCCAAAGCTTTTGACATGGTTCATCACCAACTCATGCTGTCTAAGCTTCAATCCGCTGGTGCCTCTGACCTCACTCTATCTTGGTTCCATAGCTACCTGGACAATCGTACCCAGGCTGTAGCTTTCCACAAGGCTATATCCTCCCCCAGACAGGATCACCCGAGGTGTTCCTCGGGGTCCATTCTTGGTCCTTTACTTTTCTCCCTTTTCCTGAATGACATTCCCTACTCCTCCCTACACAGCTGTATTCTCATGTATGCTGATGACCTGGTTCTCTACTCGGCATCTAAATCAATTGAGAACATCAACCTCTCACTCTCAAACGATTTTCAGGTCCTTCAGCAATGGCTACTGAACAACCATCAATATCTTAACCTGGACAAAACGCGAGCCATGCTGTTCGGCTCTACTAAAAAATTACCCCCCATGGCCCCAAAGCTTCTGGTTCGGTGCCAGGACGGCTCTTCGGTCACCAACACGTCCTCCTTCAAATACCTGGGGGTCACTCTTGATCCCTCCCTCGACTTTTCTACACATATCAACTCAGTCTGTCGCGCTGTTAATGCGAAAATTGGTGGTGCCTACCAGGTGCGACACTCCCTCACCCCATCTGCTAGACTATCAGTAGCAAGGGGGGTGCTTCTCCCGCAGCTCCAATATGGACTACCTCTTCTATTCTCTGCTAACTCCAGCGTGCTCAGCAGATGGGATACTTCTTATAATAATATCTGCAGATTTGCCTTATCCGCCCCACGCCTCACTCATCACTGCCTCCTTTACTCCGGGTTAAACTGGCTGTCACCCATGGAGCTCCGGGCCTTCTCCCTGGGCTGCTTTATAGACTCCCTAACTAGACCCCCAAGACCGGACTCCCTGGCTCACCTGCTGACCCCCGCGTCCCAAACTCGCTCCCTCAGATCCTTCTCTGCACCCCTGCTCTCAGGTAGACCTTGCACCACAAAAATGGGCGAACAGGCTTTCTCTTACTTTGCTGCTAAGTTCTGGAACTCCCTCCCCCTCAGGTCAAAAATGCCACCTCCCACTGGGTTTTAAAAACTCGCTGTTTTCTCACCTACACACCCTTGGTCACTGCCGATGCTCATAACATAACCTCTCTTGACCACCGGCCTGTTGCCAGGACCCCCTCCCATTTGTTGCAACGTTAAAGGTTTTTTTTATGTTTGTAGCCTGGAGTACTAACTTGTTGTTCTTTCCGCTATGTATTGCTGTTATATTTTTGCTTGCAATCTAATGTTTTCTTTAATGTTATTATGTCATGATGTAGCACTGTAATTTGTGGCACCTTTGTCTTGTACTCTCCCAGGTCGTGCCTGAAAATAGGCAGGATTGTTGCCTAGTGCACTTACCCAGTTACCAAAAGCTAATAAATAGATAAATACAAATTTACACTTAGCACTTTGCATGACAAATGTGACCGTTTGCATGTTTGTTATGAATATAGACCACAAGTGACCTGTCACTATACCATTTTGTGCATGATATTCCCCTGCTGGCTATATACAGCCTATGTCTGTGTTGGGTCAATGCAGTGAAATATCTGTGTCATCACTGCTCGATATTCAGTCAGATAGCATCACTCATTGTGCGACTCACTATATCATAAGCTGGTGATAGCTCAGGTAAATCACAGCAGAAAAATCAGTGCTGCACTTGGGTTACTTTTGCAAAATCCTGCCATATATGTACAAAATAGACCATGACATTGTGTTTTTAGGTATGTTACTTAACCATTCTGAAAGGTAAGTTGTGATGCATGCTGCAATGTGCCTTAATATGCTTCTTAGGTACCGTGCAGTTAACTGTGTACTACAGATCATTGTTTACAGCTGTTCATTTTCACTGTGTGAATGTCCAGATATATACATTTAATGTTATGGGCCTGATAGTCAAATATTAGCACACCTATAAATAGCTTTTGCATGTGTGTTAATTCTGATTTGCTCTGGTACTCCCCTTTGGCCCATATTCAGAAGCACCATGAGCTCCAGTGAAATCATGTAGTGCCAAAGTGCTGTAATACTGCTGCTCCTGTTCAAATGAGGGGGTCACCCCAAGCATATCCACCCAACATTATCTTCAAAGTTTTGCGGTGGTGGTAAACAACTTTGAAAGCAGCGCTATTTACCAGCAATAAAAACAACCTTTTTAACAGTGACCCCCCAAAGGCAGAGTGGTTGTACTGCAGTCACCCACCCCCAATCCCACATTCTGTTGCAACGTACCTATCCCTGATACCTACTGGCATACCTCACCCCCAGTCACCCATTCTGTTAAATCTGAAGACATTCCTGGTGTTCAGCGGTTTCCCCCATAATTAGGCAATACTATAAGTATGCAAATAATCAATTTCTCAAACATAATTCAAAATGTTTGTTGATTACAGATGATTTATAATTTGTTTGCTATTTAATGTACAGGATTTACCAGCTGTTGGAGAGAATCCTGGTGATCAACTAATTGCTGAGCAGCATTTGGAGGCAACTGAGTCAACATCGAACCAACTGCCTCTGGAAATGAACCTAGTACTATGCACCAAACATCCGGTGAAGATTTGCTGACAGACCAACAACAAGATGGTATCCAACAAAGTGAAGAGTACCCACTACCATAATTTGAATTAGACCTTGAACCAGAGCATGAACAAAACAACACTGCATGGAATACAGCACAAAACACCAATTTAGACTGTGTAAACAGTCAACACAGAGGACAAACAACAGAACAAAACAATAAGAAAACTTTTATTTGTGATCACTATGATGAATTCACGGGTATGACTTACTTTTATAAATTTATGTATAACAAATGATTCAAATGTCAAGGTCAGTGCTCAGAAGGGTTTAAAACAGCAAACTATTTGTTAAATACAGTGGATAAGAGTTTTCTAAGTAAATCTAAGGAACTGAGACTTCCACTTTATAACACGTATATGAGGTCACACTTAAGGTATTTTTCCCAATTCTGGGGTGCAGTGAATAATGCTATTAATCTAAAGCTGGAACACATACAAAGAAAGGCAAGAAGGTCAATAAATGGATTAGAAGACATAACCTATGATGAATGTTCAAAAATCCTTAAACTAAACTCCCTTCACAATAGACTCATCAGAGGGAACATATTGTTGATGTATAAAATTGTCAATGATAAGGGACTAATGGAGAATATGGAACTTAAATACAGAGTTCAACATAACTTACCAGGGGACAATAAAAACCAGTCTAACAACTTTATGACTGAAAAACATAAGAAATATTTTACACAAAGAATAGTAAATATCTGACATAGCTTACCATCAGAGGTGGTGGATAGTGAGGATTTTGATATCTTTAAAGTGAGGCTTGTCAAATATTTATCAGAACGAGACTTGCTGGACTATTATCGGGCGCTATGCATGAAGCCAAAGTGGTGGGTGCAGAGGTGCATATGGGCAGCTACGTACAAACCCCTCACACACATCACATCTGTGAGACATGCACGAAGGGCATGCAGGAGCCTGCATAGCCACCCACGCAAAGCTCCACGTCCACAACATGTGGCATGTATGCAGGGGCATGGCCACATAGTGCCATGTGTGAGAAGACCTATCGTGCATGCACGAAACCATGTATGACAGCCAGGCATGTGGTGGTAGGTGCATACACCTACAGCAGGAGGAGGGTTGCCATAGATGTCCGAACAGTGGAGCTGGCTTGCAGGTACACGGGGATGCATGGCTGGAACCTGGTGCCCATGTGTATAACACTCTGCACCTGTCTGTCCCAGACACTGGGACAAGCACCGGTGCCCATGTGCCGTACCACATAGGGGACATGTGGTGAGGGACATGCATGCCAAGGACAGGAGTGGATGCAGCTGGATAGGATTCCCAGGTCCCTACAACACTGACCCTATGGCATGCACACCACCCACATATCTTTCCAGGCACACAGAACATGCATAATGTGAAAAGCATGTGTGTGTTACTGGCCATGGTCAAACAGCAGTGCAGACCAGTGCACACATGTGAAAGGGAGACACCAAGGGGCAGGGACGATGCCACCCATGGCACCGTATGTGCCATGACATTACCACATCCCACACCATGGTGTGCAAAGCATACCCTATGGAGGGATGCTGACATGGTGGGCACCGGTTGAAGCATGGACCCAGAATGCCAATGGGTGCAGCAGCATGCAGTGAGATTGCATGTCCAAGGCATGGCTGTGAGGGCTGGTGGCAGTGGTCCACAGACGGTACAGTGTGCAATGCCCTCAACATACAGCATGGGGACAGTGCACAGTGAACCTGGTGCATGCAGGCTGGCGAAGGCATAGGACCCCCCCCAGCAATGCACAACAGCCACCAATGGGCAAACCTGCATGGGAGCACCTGCCATGACACACATGGCTCACATGTGGGACACATGCACCAGCCCCCATTCTAACCACCCCCATGAGGCCATCCCCAACCCCTGGGATGTGTCACACATGGCACCCTACCATCATCCATCAGACCACTCCACCTGCCACCTGCAGACCAAGAAACAGTAACCACACAGGTGTCAGGTACAAATGCCTTTAATGAACAACTGCCAAACAGTACAGATCACTGCACAACATAGCAAACCAGCATAGAACAAAATGATTAACAACACAAGTTATCCCTGCAGCAGGCATAAAACATATTGGGATGCACAGCCAGTCCACAGCATAACGCCTCCATGCAGGGGCCACATGGTCAGTTGGGAACTTCGATACATGGCACCACCAGTGGAACACATCCTCTTAGGCATCCCTGTCTTGGCTGTCTGCTGTGTTGCTGGAGGTACTGTCATTGTCACAGCCAAGTGGCAGCTGCACGAGAGAATGTATGTGTCCTTTGTAGCACTGTAATGGAAATTAAATACAGTGTCAGGCTTCAAAGCATGTGTACAGCTCACTGTCATGCATGGCAAGAGGCACAAAGCGGACATCCCAAGATATGCAGTACTTATTATCAAGGGCACCACCACTAGCCACACTACACATCCATCAAATTTATAATGCACCTTCTGGCCCTCCACCCATAAACAGGTACCAAGGGTTCTTCAGTATCCATTGTCTGTGATGATGCAGGGGGGATTCACTTGACACAAGCCTTCCCATCGGGCTGCTCCACCCTGCTGAATTCAAGTCTTTGTGGCAGGCCAAGGTGATCCTGTGTGGGATGAGAAAGGAAAAGTATAGTTAGCACCATGGGCAGTGGCCACCCCCCATTGCCCCACAACACAACCTGCAGATGTGGTACTTACCCAGTCATGGCCTTGCAGCACCCACAAGATACTGCCGACGTGCTGGTCAGTATAGGTGTCCTCTGACACCATCCATAAATATTTTGGATACTGTCCCACTCGCTTGGTCTACGTAGCTGCCATCGCACCTTCACTCTGCTATGAGGCAATCTCCACCACAGCACGAGGCAGTGTGTGAGCATGTTTCACCTGCACAGGTAATAGTGTCATGCACATGACAAACTCCACATGTCCTTAAAGGTAAACACAGGTGAGCTGAGCAAGATAAAGGGGATGCTGCGGTATGTGTACAGGGAGACCAGAAATAGTAATGGAGGGGGAGGATGTGTCTCAGACTACTGTTGAATGTGCACCCACTCAATGCAGAGATGGAGTTGCAGAGGCATGTGGGACCAAGGCCCAGAGTCTTCCAACTGTGGCTGGATGCAGCCACACTGAGGGACACACACTGCATAGAGCGATTCAGGTTTCCCTGGGCCATGGTCACACAGCTGTGAGACATGGTCTGCAGAGATCCAGGACAATGACAGTGGAGACCAAAGTGTTATGCACCTTGTCATACTATTCTATGGGCTCATTCCAGTGGGTGACTGGTGAAGCCATGGGCGTATGCCAGTCCTCTATGTCTCAGGCAGTGGCCCGGGTGATGGATGCTCTGGTCGTGCATGTTCAGGACTACATCATGTTCCTGACAGTGGTGGATGACATCTGTGCCACAAAGCAGGCATTCTATGTCATGCATGGTATGCCTAACTTCTACTGCACAATAGGGGGCACACATATTGCCGTACTGACACTGTCCATGCACTAGGAGGCATACAGGAGTAGAAAGGGGTTTCACAGTTTCAACTTCCAGGTGGTGTGTGACATGGCTGGGCTTTTCATGAATATGTGTGCAACATATCCAGGATCATGCCATGACATGTACATACAGGACACCTTCCGCCTTGGTGTCATGCTACGTGCTGGATGCCTGGACAGCTGGCTGTTGGGTGAATACATGGTTAGTACAGTGTGTGTCACTGTAATACATACCTCTGAATGCATGTCAGATTCAGTGTTCTATGTCCCCTGCATAGGTGACAGTGGCTACATACTTTGTCTTTATCTGATGACACCAATCTTGTTGCTGAACACTGCAGTGGAGGGGTCTACAACCATGCCCACAGGAAGACCATTGACCTATTGAAGATGTGGTTCCACTGACTGGACCATACCGGGGGGGCAATAATGTTGTCCCCAGGAAGGACATGCAGAGTGTTCACCACGTGAACCATACTCCATAATCAGGGCACCGTGTTTACTGTGGCAAAGTGCACTTACCTTCTGCGGCATGACCACATACTTTCTGCAGCAGAACAACTGCTGATTCTGCGGCCGTTCTGCAGCAGATAAATTGTGGTTAAACAGCATACCTTCAAAGGGATTAAGTCTTAGATAACCCTTTGACTGCCTTCGTGCAACCACTCCACTACACTGAAAGTGGAACAGCAGGCCATTTAACCGTATGTAGTCTTCTTATCACAAACATTAAACTGCAATAACCCAAACCTGGTGCAGCCAGTGTTCTCGTTTAATGACTTTTCTCTCCCACCCCGAATTCAAAGGCTCATCGGTTCTTCTTCTGGAAATTGGTAGCCTTTGCTGTTCTCCTAGGTTATAATCAGAGGAGGCAATGCACATTCATCTAAAACTATACAGAAGGCAAAACCTGTGTGGATTTCCTCTGGTTTATATTTAGAGTTAGCAGATAAAAAGAGAGACTCCAACTTGAAAGCTATTTTATTTTTTTTTTTCTGATTTTGATTAATGTTCTTTTAGATTATTATTTTTTTAAACTAGGAATACCCAAACTGCCTTGCAACAAACATGTTATACGCAGTGTGCAAATCTGTGTGCTGGGAGAGGAGATTGTCTTTCTATAATAGTGAAGGAGGGTGTAACTTGCAGTGTCTGTAGGATTTGCTGACTCCTGATTTTTCTTTTGGGGACACAATAAAAAATGCAAGCAAGTTATTCTTTTTAAGCTGGAGTAACCTTGGTTAGCATGCTCTCTTCTCCCAGCAACTTGGGGTGGTGGTGTTCCTCAGTCAGTGATGCTTATTTCACTTATGCATAGCAGCAATCAATGCAACTCTTCATTCTGATTTTCTTCCTTACTTGCTTGCTCTAGTTCTAGTATACCCTGATCCCCAACTCTGCTGCAGTTGGGCACCTTGACCCTCCTTAGGAATTGAGCTTGATGCCACTACTTAGGCTGCAGGTTCAAATCTGCCAAGAAATTACTGTCACACTTGCAGGTACAGATCTGTGGCCCACAAATCAAAACTGTGATCAATGTCCACCAGTGGGGACAGAGTTGTCTACTCAGTCTGCTGCCAGCCACATGTTTCTGCAATCTGCTTCTCCTCTGATCCCTGCCACCACACCAAGCTCAATGCCACCTCCATGGGCACCAGTGAATCTTCTCACTTCTTGACTACAGTGTGCCTTCCAGTTCTTCCTTCCAAATTCATCTTCTAGGGATTCAGCGTGCACCGTGAGCAGCCTCACAATGAAAAATTAACATGGCTGACCTAGCCACACCTACACCTACACATCAGCAAATCATGATTGCTGTGGACCTAATCAAGCTCTGCTACTCTTGCTGCAGTCTCTCTCCCCCCACCATACTGCCCCCCCCAAATACTGGCTGGACAGAGTTACGTCACAAGAGCCAGCACAAGTCAAGATGCCATGTGACCACTAGCTTTTCAGCTTTGTGGCAGGCAGCATCAGTTTGTTGCCCCTTTTAATGAGTATGTATGCCATGGCATACTTAACATATCAGTAGCTATGCCCGTGCCTTGTGTGATCGCATAGCATAGCTAGCATTTCTGTGGCTGTGTGGCTGGTTTTCCCAATTTCTACGGCCAGCACTGATTTCTGCAGTCAGCCCTAATTTCTGCGGCCATTGTTGCAACCACAGAATCACAGTAAACATGGGGCCCTGTCCATTATATGGTGAAGCATCGCAATGTGCCCATGCCAGAGCACCACCTGCAGGATCCACCTCCCAAGTTGGCTGTAGAGGAGCCATGCCATGGCCACAACACAGTGGGTGGCCATGCGACATGAGCTGCACTTGCACACAACACATTCCAGTGTTAGTGGGTTACTGAGGAATGGCTACTGGACAGACAGCCATGTGCCATGTGTGGTGCCACCATACTGCGTGTGTCCACATCACATGGGCATCCATGTATGAGACTGCTATGGACATGTATGCATCATAACTTGTGTGTGCTGCATCCACCATGGGTGGCAGGTGTGCAATGATGTTACCACTCACTGAGTGCACCGAGTCAGGGTGGAGGGAGGCACCCATGCATGGTTATGTGTGTCCAGCATGGCTAGCCATGCAGCTCATGGTGTTGTCTGCACTGGTGTGAGGGGGATGTGACAAGTTGGGTGACATGCAGCAGTGGCCTTGGTAGTGATGTTACACTGGGCAATGACACTGCACTGTACAGCGGCATGTGCAACCTGTGACTGTGTGGCAGTGTATGGCATGTGGAACGTGGGCCAGAGTCAGACCCATAATGTCACACTATGTATGGGGCATGTGCAGGATTATATGTGTAATCATGCCATGCTTATGCTTTACATGTGTACTGTGTTGTAACTGTGTTGTGTCACTGGCCTTGTGGCTAATATGGCTTTGCCTGTAGGCATGCCAAGGACCATGTACTGAGTCTCCAGACAGGTGCATGTGGACACTTCATGCTGTGCTGGCATCTTCTGGCATGTGACTTGTCTGAGACCTGGCCCTCCAAGGCATCTTCATCTGCCGGCATGGCGCTGTCGACATTGCCGTATATGTCCCCCTGTGTACTTTCCATGTCAGTGTCAGCTGCATCCACGCTGTGTGTCTTGGGGGGGGGACTGCATGTCCATCATGTCTGCATGCTGTGGCATGTTCTCCTGTCTTCTGCCCATGTCACACAGCTGTGTGTCCACATCCTGCTCTGAGAATGCAGTGCAGGGGGACACCTGTGTGTGTGCATGTGCCATGCATGGTGATGTGTGGGAAGGCTGTCCATGTGGCACATGCTGTCCGACTAGGTGCTCCACAAGCCTTTCCTGTGCGTCAGCCAGCTGGTCGATATTGTGCCTCATGTCCTGCACCTTGCCGGTCAGGGCCACCAGCACCTCTGTGTTTTAGCGCTGTGTCTCAAGCCTGTCCTACTCTAGCTGCTCCAGCTCACTATACTGTGCCTCCATGTAGGTATGGATGCACACAGAACATGTGGGTCCCCGCTGCCATGATGAGGGGTCTTCATCTGCACTATCCATGGGGCATGGCAGTGCCATTCCTCTCCTGGCCCTGCTTTTCAGGCTTATACATACAGGCCTGGTTGTTGTAGTGCTGGCACACTGCCCCTTAGCACTGGTACATGCCTGTAGTCCTGGGGACAGCAGGTGCACATGGCTGGCACGGCATGTGTCTAGCACCTTGCCAGCCTCCTGTGTCCCCTTATCCAGTGGTGCCACTGTGCTGTCTACATCCGTCTTGGACTCCAGATGTATCTCTGTCTCCTGCTCAGTACCTGTAAGGGATATGGGTCTGTTGGTATGCCTGTTGCTGTCCCTTGCTCTTGACAGTTGCAGGGGAGTGTGTGCCACGGTTACCCACTTGTGCCTTCCTCCTCCCGACTGGTGTCATTGTGTGCCTCCTGCACTGCTGGTGTGTCCAGGCTGTGTGTTCTTGACCCACTATCTGGCATCCCTTGGTGGCTGTGTCTGTGGCTGCAACACATGTCTGTTAGTTCATGCATACTGAGGCATCCATGGGATACCCAAGCCCTGACATTGCATGCGTACCTTCCATGGTGTCTACATCTTCCACCTCACCATGGACACTGTTGTTAGTGAATGTATCTTCCACCATCCTCTCTACTGGTGTCAGCTGGCTGTTGCTGCTGGGTGAGCTGCCTCTGGTGACCTAGCATGCCCATGCACCCATGACAACCTTCTTTTTCACTGCAGCGCTCAGGTCTCACCATTTGTGTTTGATGGCTGACAGTGTTCTGACCTCTAGACAATGGCAATAACACCAGACTGGATGTCCAGACACAGCCATGCCTTAACCTAGGGGACAGTGGACAGGGACTGGGTCCCATACAAACTGCTGAAGTGTGTATGGATGTCACTTACCATGGACGCCACCTGGCAGCCAGTGAAGTTAGACACACGGGGAGGTATACCACCCTGTGTTCGAACATATCAGCGGTGCTGTCCACCCACATGGACTGCCCATTCGGCCTGCACCTATGGCAGGGGCTACCCTCTGTACCTCCCTCACTCTCCACATTCTGTGTGCTTTTGTCCACTACTCAGTATTTACTTCCGTGGCATTGTGCGGGATGATGGCTGTTCCCCTTATATGGCTGGGTCAAGGGGAGAGTCAGCGTATCCTTGGCATGCCTGTGTGCGAAGCAAGTTCTGCTATGTGTACCCTGTCATCCTGCCCCCAGGTCTGAACGACACAAGTAGACATTCATGCATTACGCATTTTGGGGGTGCCATGTGTGCCGCATAGCTGTGTGCTGCAGATCCAACAGTTTTCCATATTCTTTACGCATGTTTGTGCATTGGCACCATTATTGGTATGGGACAATGTTTATGTGCCTTTGTCTTCTGCCATCTCTAAGATGTTTGTTTATATTTCGTTTATTAAAGCATTCAGTCAAAAACATTCATTTACATTCAGAGTATAGCACCATGGATAAATGCAACCTAAAAGTGATAATTAGAAACTTGAAATTAAACAATCCATCAACAAACAAAACAACCTCTGGGGTCAGCCATTAAATTATAGGAAGCTGTATAGGTGGTTTAACAGGAAAAAGTTCTTAATTTGCTATAACATCTGGTATAGAACAAAGTAGTTATGAACAGGGCATCTTTAAAGGAAGAAGCCCACCCATTACAAGGTCCGTGTGCACAAATGGAAACCTCCCATGTCACACATATCTACTAGACTATCAACATACCTATATAGAGCTAATACTAAGCTACAATAAAGAGTAGAAAGTTATTTGATGGTGTAAAGAAGAAAGGTCTCAGGAATATAACTACTTGTATTAGTCAGTGTTATCATATAACTGCCATCTTGTCCTCCAATTTTGGAAACTTGGATGTCTCTATTGCAAAGAGAATGATAATCTCTCAAATTTATAAATATTTTGTACAAGAGTGGTCCAATCCACCAGAGCGGGGTGGTCAGTGGCAAGCCATTATTTGGTAATGGCTTTAGAGGCAGCAGCTATTAGGATGTACCATAGATATATGTCCTCTGCTCCCTTCATCTCCAGAGGAAACAAACCTAGTATCAAATGTTCTGGCCCCAATGGGGTTGTTAAACCAAAAAGACGTGTTATATGTTGAGAGATGTTTGTCCAATAATCATGGAATTTTTGACGGGGCCAGAATATATGGCTCTACGTAGCTGATGTGTCCCCACAGTGTCTCAAACAGCTGGAGGAACTTGAGGGGTCAAATTTGGCCACCACTGTGGGGACCCAGAAGTATCTGACTGAGTTTCCATAGGAATTTCCTCCAGATGGGGGATGAAGTCAATTTTCATGTGTCCATCCATACATTAGTCCACCGTGTGTCTCCAAGTGAAGTACTCAACTCCCGTTCCCATTTTTGTTTAATATAGTTTGTTGAAAAGGCCTAGTCCTTTAAAAACTTAGTATATAATTGTGAAATTGCATTGCTTCCCCAGCAGAGACTGCCATATTAACAGAAAGGAGGGGGTAAATGTTGATCCCGCAGCATTTCTCAAAGCTTCTTGCATGTGGGCATTGATGTAGTCCCTTAATTGTTAATATCTGAACATGTCTGCTAGAAGCCAGCCAAATTGTTGTTGGGCTACCGCAAAGGTGATGACCGTGCCCATGTACAGAAGTTGCCATGGGCACATATAACTTGTTTGGCCTCTCTTTGAAAACAGGGATCGGTGCAAGCCAGGGAAAAACCCAGATCCTCCATCCACCACTTGTATTTCCAAAGATGAGCTTTGGTATTACCACTAGCAAATCCCCTACACCATTCCTTGAGTGCTGTTTGAGTCCTGGTGAAGGTGTGACTAGGGCACCTGCATAAAGAACCCAGATTAAAAAGGGCCACACATAGTGGTGGTGGGATTTCTCCCCAAATCAATTTTTTTTCCAATGGGCAGTATAAGAGGGATTGCCCCATAGTAGTGCGATCTGCATTTGAGTTGCAGCCCAGTACCCTGGAAAGTACAGAATTGCAAGCCCTCCCTGTTGTTTTGGCAGAAAAAGAACATATCTACATACTCTTGGATGTTTGCTGTCCCAAAGAAAGGTGAGGAAGTATGACTGCCATTTTTGTAAATCCATTTCCAGTACTGAGCAAGGAATAGACTGAAATAAATACAATAGTCCAGGGAGGGTGTTCATTTTTAGGACCTGTACACGGGAGTGCAGTGGAAGTGGTAATAACAGCAATCTATGAAAATCATTCCATAGTTGTGCAACAAGGGGGCATAATTAAGACTGTAAAGTTGAGAGGTGGTGGTCCCCATGTGGATCCCTAAATATTTAAGAGAGGTCAAATCCCATTTCATAGGATACATTCTTCTAATGATTGGGGAGGCGGAGTAGAACAAACATAAAATTTCCATCTTTGTTGTATTAAGAGTGTAGCCAGAGAGTCTGGAGAACAAGTTTATTTGATTGATTTGAGTTGGTTAGATATTATAAAAAATCATCTGCATATAGGGCCAATTTATGTTCAGAGGTTTCAAGATATATACCTTTGATGGACAGATTCTGATGGATACTCTGGGCTAGCGGCTCAATAAAAAGGGCAAAAAGCAGAGGGGATAAGGGCAGCCCTGCTGAGTACCTTGACCTAGCTGAAATCTATGGAAAATGTATCCGTTTGCTGGGTATATGATGAGGGAGTATAATACAGCTTGAAAAGAAAGAGAATAAAGGATTGATTAAATCCACAGCTTGAAAGGATCGCTTTAAGAAAGGCCCAGGAGACATTATCAAATGCCCTCTCCATGTCTAAACTTAACAACATATAGGGGGTCTTAGTTGCATTACATAGATACATAGATACATAGAGAGTGTTGGTAGATAAGGGCCTATGGCCCACCCAGTCTGCCCATTTGAGCTTGTAAGTTCAGTTTATGTTTTCCTAGAAGTCAGTTGCCCCTTACCCCTGACCTCCAGAATTCCTTTATGTTTATCCCATGCATTCTTAAATCCCGTGATTGTTTCAGCCCCCACCACTTCCTCTGGCAGGGTGTTCCACTTGTCCACCACCTGTTCTGTGAAGAAATTCTTCCTCACGTTTCCTCTGAATCGTCCTCCCTCCAACTTCATCCCATGCCCTCTAGTCCTGGAACATCTTTTTCGCTTAAAAATAGTGTATTCCTGCACCCTGTTCCTCCCTGTAAGATATTTGTATGTCTCTATCACATCCCCTCTCTCCCTCCTCTCCTCCAGGGAGTACATGTTCAGTTCCTTCAACCTATCTTCACAGGACTTGTGATGCGATCCATGCACCATCTTTGTTGCCCTCCTCTGAACCTTCTCTACCCTGTCTATGTCCTTACGTAGGTAAGGTCTCCAGAACTGTACACTGTACTCCAGGTGGGGCCTCACTAGTGTCTTGTATAGTGGAATTATGACCTCCCTTTTCCTGCTGGTGATGCCCCTGCTTTTGCATCCCAGCATCCTATTTGCTTTACCTGCTGCCTTGTCACACTGTTTCCCTACCTTGAGGTCATCAGAGATGATAACCCCAAGATCCATTTCCTGCTTGGTGCATGCTATATCCTCACCCCCCAACTGATATATTGTGCCAGGGTTTTTGTGCCCCATATGCATTATCTTGCACTTCTTTGCATTGCATTTCAACTGCCAAACCCCTGACCATTCTTCAAGTTTCTGCAGGTCCCTTCTCATTCTGTTCTCACCCTCTGGTGTGTCTACTCTGTTACAGAGCTTTGTGTCATCAGCAAACAGTGAAATTCTGCCTTCTAGGTCCTGCGTAATGTCACTGATGAAGATGTTGAATAGGACCGGTCCCAGCACTGATCCCTGTGGTACCCCACTGGTCACTCTTCCCTCTCTGGAGTGACAGCCATTTACCACCACCCTCTGTGTCCTGCCACCCAGCCAGTTACCTACCCACCACACTACTGTCCTGCCCACACCCATATTCCCAGTTTGTGTAATAGTCTTCTATGTGGCACAGTGTCAAAGGCCTTGCTGGAGTCCAGATAGGCCATGTCCACTGCCCTACCCTGATCCACCTCCCTAGTCACCCAGTCAAAAAATTCAATGAGGTTGGTCTGACATGACCTCCCCCTGGTGAAACCATGCTGCCTTGGGTCCTGTAGTCCATTGACAACCAGATGCTCCACCAATCTTTCCTTCAGTAGTGCTTCCATGATCTTCCCCACTACTGAGGTGAGGCTGACTGATCTGTAGTTCCCCGCTTCCTCTTTGTTCCCACTTTTGTATAAGGGGACTACATCTGCTGTCCTCCAGTCTTTGGGTACCTCCCCTGTTTCCAGTGATCGGCTAAACAGGATAGCCAGAGGTTCAGCCACCACCTCTCTTAGTTCTTTAAGGACCCAGGGGTGCACCCCATCTGGCCCCATTGCTTTATCAACTCTTATTACTTCCAGTTCCTTCAGGACCCTTTCTCGTGTAAAGGGACTTGTGTCCATTTCTGCACCATTCTCACCCCTTGTACTCCCGTCAGACCCATCACCCTCCTCTTCCTTAGTAAAGACTGAGCAGAAATACCTGTTCAATATGTCAGCTTTACTGTTGTCATTCTCCACGTGGCCGCCATCCTTCCCCTTCAGTCTCACTATCCCTCCCTTTGCCTTTCTTTTTTCACTTATGTACCTGTAAAAGGTTTTCTCCCCTCTACCCACTGATTTTGCAATGTGTTCTTCTGTCTGAGCTTTGGCTTCCTTACTGACCTCCCTGCCTCCCTTTGCTTCTCCTGGTACTTCTCCCTATCCCTTCTGCCTGTGTCTTTTGTATTGCCTGAAAGCAATCTTTTGGCTTTCACTTTCTTTGCTACCTCTTTGGAAAACCATAATGGTCTCCTCTTCCTTTTCCTCTTGCTAACCTGCTTAATGCATAATTCTGTTGTTCTTGTAATCCCCATTTTAAATAATGCCCACTATTCCTCAACCCCTGATTCCTGCCCCATTCCCCTAATGCCTCTTTCAAGTATCTCCCCATTTTCCCAAAGTCTACCCCTCTAAAATCCAGGATACATGTTTTTGTGTTGTTTGGTTCTGCTCTGAGATTTCAAACCACAATGACTGGTGGTCACTGTTCCCCAGGTGCTCCCCCACTGTTACCCCCATCACACTGTCCCTATTTGTGAGCACAAGGTCCAGTATTGCCTTCTGCCGAGTTGGTTCCATGACCACCAGGGATAAAGCCTGATCGATCTATATGTATTAATTGGGGTATCAGGTGTCATAGACGGTGGGTAAATATAGAGATCAAAAGTTTATAATCAGTGTTTAGTACAGAGATCGGTTGGTAGGACATGCCATTCAGGGGGTCCTTTCTAGGCTTTGGGATGACAGAGATAATAGCTTGCAACCAAGAGGGAGAGATTTGACCTAGAGCACCCCGGAACAACCTTAAGAGCAAAAGAGTTAACAGATCTTTCTGCCATTTATAAAATTCTCACAGCAAACCATCAGTGCCTGGGCATTTGCCTGTTTTCAGCCTTGCAATTTAGATTAGAATTTCTGCCATCTCTAAGACTGAAAGTGATTCAAAGTGATATCAGCACCATAGACGTGATGTCATATACAGGAATACAGACAGGGGAGTTGACAGAGATGTTATTAGCTGCTCTGTATAGTGAGTGCTGCAGTACAAAACAGTACCTTTTCTAATTTGACTTGCTTATATCCCTCCATATGATTTCATTATTTTATATATCACATTTTGAATTTGTATATGCTTATTGTTAGTGACTGGGGTGATCTTAATTTTTCTCAAAATGCAGTACAGAGCACCATTACTTCAGTATTTGTGATCATTACTTATATGTGATCATGGACAGTATGTCTAGCTTATTGGATATAATGAAGTTGATAGTGCAATGTGAGCGCTACATAGCCTCCAAATGAGACAGGTTTTGTAAAGTATTTTTCTTATTCTTTGAAGTTCATTTTCAGAAATATCAAGAACATTGCTAAACTTAAACATGCCTTCCTAGTTTAGGAGTGGCATTTACTTTTCCTATTGCCAACCTTAACATATCCCAAAAAATGAAAAACCTGTCATGACATTAGGCTGTATATCCTGTCCATTCACACTCAATATCATTACATCATCTGAACTGCTAGTGCGTGGATGGTGCTCAGGAACTGAAGGTGCAAGGGATTGTGTCGGTATTCACACAGACCAAAAATACAATCCATTTACTACAAAAATACTGTCATTACAAATGAATAATTAGCATTGTACTTGATGCAAGGTGTGTAGGTGTGTTCTGGTGGGAGATGAGAAAAGTTGCTTCTCATTTGTTCAACATTTTCTATAAGCACTTTTCACTGTTTTCCTCTGTCTCCACTATTGAGGTACTCAATATCTTTCATGCTTTACTCTGTATTAAACTAGGTTACCTCAATGTACCACCACCCCCCAAGGCAGGCACTATACTGTGAGGTACACTGTTACAGACATTGCTGCATGTATGAATGTATTGTTTCTCAGCACAATTTGGTTAATAACAACAGTGGTTACACGCTGCCATTAAATAGTGCTTTATGAGTTGGCGGTATCATTGACATGTCTTCATTTAGGACAGGTGTCAGTATCCCATCTATTGTAATTTTCATGACAGGCCTGCCGGCACAGCGGTAGGGCTTCCTCTTGACATCCCAGGTTCGGGAACAGACCCGGGAGTTGGTGGGCTGGCTGGGGGGAGAAGGAAGGACCGTCCCATGTACAGCTCATCTTCTTCCTGGGGGAGAGGGGGTGATGTGTCTGCTGCAGGATTGACCCCTGGCGGAGGCTGGGGGATCAACTGCACCAGGGCACCTGCATACATGGGAGGTGGGACAGATATGGGGGTATATCCCACAGATGGCATTGTATGTCCTGCCTCTGGAGAACAGCCACACAAAACGTTCTGACTGCCATGGATGACACTCCAACCCAGACTCCCCATCACCTATCATTCTCCCTTTCCTGAGCCACCCACATGTGTTCATCAGGGGATTGGGTATCTCCTGGCGGCCCACCCTTGAGGGGTAAGCAAGGAGTGTTTGGGAGTCAGGCAGCATCGGGGCAAAGTGGGGGATCAAATCAGAGTACAAAAGGGTAGGTGGTTCTGCCACCAAAAAAAAAAAAAAAAAATAATAATAATATTCATGACAGTTATGTATTGTTTTGCA
This sequence comes from Neoceratodus forsteri, assembly GCA_016271365.2. Taxonomy (NCBI): domain Eukaryota; kingdom Metazoa; phylum Chordata; order Ceratodontiformes; family Ceratodontidae; genus Neoceratodus; species Neoceratodus forsteri. The sequence continues at coordinate 846,625,967 of CM057450.1, read as the reverse complement.
TCTGGCTCCATAGCACCTTAGCACCAGTGACAGACTGTAATAAAAACAATGGTGCGTAGTGTTTGCACCCCACCATGACCACCACTTTAAACATACATACACACATACATTCATTGTTGTCTAGAGTGTACCCCCACCAGCCCCCATGCATGTGAATATGCTCCAGCCGGGAGCACTCCCCAGTCAATGTTCTTGCACACACAAACTCTATTAAGGGGTGTGCTACACTTTGAATATCAGCCCTGTTATTTCAAATAACTTCTGTATGGCACAGATTTGTGCTGAAATTCATTACTGGATTTAAAGTAGCAAAACATGTGAGCATGGAAATCATCCAACTTAGTATGATACCTTATATTATAAAATGGGTTTCAAAAATGATGTGCCCATCTGGCTTAACTCCCTTAGGGAAGATACACAGAAGGAACATAAGCTAGGACTGTTCAAAACAAAACTACGTGAGCTTCTAGCAAACACCAGTGGCTGCGACTGCAGGACCTAATTTCTTCCATTGTTTCCACTTCCTAATGCTTCCCTACCCTGCCTCTGCTTAATACAACCTTCCCTGCCTTTCCCTTACCACATTCTATCAACCAGTTCTCTTCTGCCACCCTTTACTTCTATCGCGACTCCCTGTATACTATTGTCTATTCCATGTCTCTGCTTTTCATCCAGCTCTCACTACCCCATTTCTTTCCAACTATATCTTACTCCCCCCTTAAAACTAATGTCTACCTTTTTTTTAGTTCCTGCTCTTATACCCTACCTCCTCCTATTCGACAAACATCTACCCTTTTTCTTCCTTCTTTTCTTTCTCTCCCACCCTCAGACACCAACCCTTTTTACTACATGCCTAGCCTTTCCAACCTCATGGTCTTCCTCCTTCCTTTTCTCTCTCCCCCTTCCCTTCCTCTCACAGTAGGCTGGTGGCATCCCTGTAACTTTTCCCTTCTCCTTGCACCATGCACTTCTCACCCTAATCAAGGCTTCTTTATGCCTCCCCCAACAGCACTTAGACAACATGAGCTGCAATAGATAACCCTGGCTATGATCTCCACCCTTCCTAAATGTCTAGATATCTACTGATAACATTAATTTCAGATCTAATGCTTTTGCAGTTTTGCCCGACTTTCACTGTATTGTAATTCCTACATAAGTTTTGTACTCCTCTGTATTATATTTTCATGTATTGTAATTTCTTGAAGCTGTATGTATTCCTCAGTGTTTTTCTGGTATTGTTTCTTCAAAATGGAAAGCCTGTAAAAGAGCACTGGCTCAAGGGTACTTCCGAAATTACAATAAATAAATAAATATGAAACCTGACTGGCTGAGGGCCATCTTTACCTGTGTTGTTATCTCAGCACAACAGCACTGGATAAAGATCCAACAGCCTCTTCACAATAAAATCAATACTAGCTGTACATCCCTGATTGCCATCACAAACATGGCTACCACCTTCACTCACTAAAAACGTTCAACTAGGCCCTCAAATTTAAACTACCATAGATTTAAATAAATTAAAATTAAATATTATTTGCAATCACAATCCTCTTCTGACACACACACACATACATTAATTAAAAAATGAAGTACTACAGTACTTGCAGTTTTACTTTCTCATGTTTCTTGCCTGATCATGAAAATCCCATTCTGTCCCAACTGCTTACCATGGAGGCAATATAGCCTAGAGATTAGAGTAATGAGCTGTAAATGAGCTTGATACATCCAGCAGAGAGACCTGGGTTTGATTCCCACAACCTCCACTTGCATAGTGTGTTACCCTAAGCAAGTCATTTAATCTCCCCAGTGTTCCCAGGCTGCCCCTGAAAACAGGCACCTGTGTCGAGTGGGCCTTACCCAGTTACCAAAGAATAAAAAAAAAATAGAAATCTCCACTGTTTAACCTGCTAAAGATAAAACAGAAGCCCTGGGTCTATCTGTGGCCTTCTATTGTAGGGGTGGATATTCTGCCAGTAGAACTGAACAGAGATGTGAATTATTTGTATTACATCCAGTAGTAAACATTCCATTTATTGACTATAGGAAAGATAAACAAGAAATAGAGTGGGGGAAAAGGGAGGAAATGTATTTATTTATTTATTTAAAAGTTTTACCAGGAAGGCACACTGAGCAAAGTACTGCTCGATTCCAGGTGCATCCTGGGGGAAGGTGACAAAGGAGATACAAATAATCAAAATGCAATCATGACTATATGCAAGGTACAGGATAGTACAATCGGTACAGTATACCAGGAGCAGGATAAATACAGTCGGTACAATACAATTAGAACAAGAGGTAAATAAGGATGAAAGGTGAGGAAACAGGCAAATGGGGGTGGGCTGGAGACAAGAGAGGGTTTAAGGGCTAGTTAAAACAATGTATTTTGCTGTGCATGATATTTGAAACTGAGATGGCATGCCTATGCTGGGATGTGCTGGGACTATTGTTTTGGGGTGGATGAACTTTGTTTTAAAACAGCATTACAATTTTTAACATTGTTTTATTTTTGTGCATTTTTCACCCCACACCCCACTAAAGAAATCTTGCACCCATTTTATAATCACAATAAGACAATTGCGGGAGTGCTGTGTCGTAGGACAACAGCTCTTCTTAGGAGGTTGAAGGCACTTGGCTATGCCTCAAGCCTCACAACACATGGTTCACCCATGTTGGTGCAACATTAAAATTTGCGACAGCAATTAGAGCGCAAGCATTCTGCCAATGGTGAAAAGCATGGCATGTAACCTGTTCACCCGACAGTATGGGTGAAGTGCAGGTGGTCAAAAAATACAGGAAAATAACAGAAACTGTCCTTTACTCATGCCCAAACATCCCAAAACAGACAATCCAGAAAGGCAGACACTATCTATTTATTGCAGGAGACTCTGCCACCTGCACCCCCGATGTGGAGGGTTTCCCCCCCACACACACACACAATTATTATAAACAACTCCAAGTTGCATCAAAGTTGTCAGGCAGTGATAAGTTTAATATGTTGCACACAGTTGAAAAAAAACTGAGCACACCACAGATTATACGGCAAAAACATGCCAATTACCTCACCTCCTTCAACCCAAAACACACGTGGCACCATGGCAACGAATGCACAACACTACAGTTACAAAGCAGATACACACCTACTGGCACTACACCACTTGGGAGCACCGTGATTGCATGGTGATATAATGTTCCACACACAGCCAAATGCTCAAAACAGCAAACGAAAAAAAGCACAGGTGGCAACAATGCTGTTTGGCAACCTGCTGTCACTATAATCACTGTGACAATATTAAGTCACAGTCCTAACAGTGTACCACAACACACCAGAGGTGTAATGTTATCCCACCACAATGCACACCCTGGCCAACATAAGAAACAAGCACTCTGCTGCATTGGAGAAAAGTAGTGGCTTTAATGTGCACCCTTTGCAAAATGAGTGTAAATACTGTACATAGAAATTATGTGAATACAGGGGCCAAAGGAACTGCTGCCTGATGAGCCCCAGCACGGTGCATTAATATACAATGGTGGAATTTGTGTTTACTTGATATGGCTTATGTTTTTTTTTGGCACCTCTCCCAGCCACCTAGATTAACTCTCATAAATTATTGAGAGACTCATTGGATACTTATCCATTAAATTTAATGTGATGGCTGAGAGGTGTGAGTTAGCTCCAAGAGCATGATGAAAGCACTTTGATTGACTTTTACTTTGCACACTTGTAATACCTGTATAAATGTAGTTAAGATGCATGGGTATCCACCCCACCTGAGGAAGAGGTGGTTTTACCTTGAAGCCCTGGGGCTCGTCAGGCAATAGATCACTGGGTCCCTGTATTCACATAATCTGTACATATTTGCAGTCATTTTGCTCAGGGTGTACATTAAAGCCACTGTGTTTCTCCAGTGCAGTGGAGTGCTTGTTTCTTTTGTTGGCTAGTATGATATTTTACAAGCTCCCTGTCTTCGCTGAGAGCACAGCTTCTCTTGTTCTGACTGACTAACAGTTTAAGCTTAGCAGCCCAGGCAGGCAACCATGACCTTCTGCACTGAGAGATGGAATTGAGGGCCTAGATGAACCATCAAGGATTTCGCCAAAACAAGACTGCCAATTGGGTATTGAAGAAGAAGGGTCCGAAGCATGCATCCGGATGAGCTATAACCGGTTACAATGAGGATTTGTCAAAGATTTGTCAGTGCAACTGATGAGGATACTACAGTATGTTTGCCACAGAAGTAAGGTAAAGTTCATACCAAATGAACATATGGGGCCTGATTCTCATTGGGGGTTGCATCTGGCGCAAGCTGCAGCAAACAACAGCTTATGCTGATGCCCCCTGTGCCAGGGACCCTGCACCAGATTCTGGCACAGGATGGGTCCTGGCATCTAAGTGCCCACACTTGGGTCAACCTCACCCATGTGATAAATGTCTGGCACAAGGGAGAGGTTCGGTGGAAGTCCCAGTGCACACAGGTCAGTCAGCGCCGGCTGCAGTGGCAAGTGGATTGTTTGCGCCAGCTTGGGGTATGGGTTTGGGGGTGCAGGACGGTGGATACTACCTGCTAGGGTGGGTGGACTGGGGGACCACTAGACCACCAGGGTGGGGACAATAGCATACAATACCATGTGATAGTGGGGGTTGGGGAGGGGGGACCACTAGACTACCAGTAATGGGCCATATGGGGGGCAGGGGGCACTGGGGCACAGCAGGGTGTATAGGGGCTCATCTGCAGCACATGTACACATTGCTCAGCACACCCAGAGGGCAATTGTCAAAGTATCCTTATGCCAGTCCTGGCTGGTGTAAGGGTACTTAGTAATCTGCCCTCTGGGCATGCCTTGTGAATACCACTTGTGGCTCAGTGGCAGCATGCTTCTAATGCAAGCCACAAGCACCATGACAAAGCCCATGTCTGGGTGCAGGGATGATGCAAGACCCATTTGGGGTAGGCAGTCTGTGGTTGACACAGGCTGCCTTTTGAGAATTGTTTCTGGCATTCTCTGTCAGAACAAGGTGCACCTTACACCATTCTTCGTGGCGCAAGCACCTTGCGCCAGGATGGAGGTTTTGTGAATCGGGCCCATGAAGTACAATACTCTTGCAAAAATAAAGTGGAAATAAAATAAAAATGTTTCCAGTTGGATTTTGAATATGGGATGAGATGGAGATCAAGAGGGAGGACTAGGGGCCCATGCTGTTATCAATGAGAACAAGCCCATAGGAAGCACCGGATCATTCCATTTAAACTGCTACACACGACCCTCATTCAGAGATTGTATTTTTTGCACTTAATCAGGATGGGAAAGTTAGGCTTGAGAAGATCACAAAGGTGGACTACTATACGGCACAGGAACAGTACGAGATTATGGCAATAAAGTCATTTCATTTGCAGGCTGCATATTGGTTCTTATGGACCACTTGCCAAAGAGGCTTTAATTTTGGACAGCATTCACATTTTAAAAGTCCATGTGTATTTCATGTATTTCGTTATGGTGTTTAGTCCCTGTCATTTTTTAATCTCTTCCTCTCCCCCCCCCCACACTTAGGAAATCCGCAGTGGCAACATCTAGAAGTTGTATTCATTATAGCATAGCTAACCTGTTTGATTAGTCTTTTAAATGGTCAATTCTCATTAGTTTCTCTGTGCCAACAGCCACATTACTCAGCTATTTTAGCAGCAAAGTATGATTAATTTGCAGTGATACAAGCAGTAAGGTTATCTGTGATAATGTGGTGTGATTGTTTTTAACCTTGAAAGTATTTCTTCATGCAATCCACATGCACTGTGCATTAATATAAAATGGTGGAATTTATTTTTACTTGACAAGTTTTATGGTTCCTTTGGCACCTCTCCCAGCCATCTAGATTGACTCTCAGAAATTGAGCGCCTTATTGGATACTCACCCTTACATTTAATGTGATGGCTGGGAGATGTGCGTTAGCTCCAAGAGCTTGATGAAAGCACTTTGATTGACTTTTACTTTGCACACCTGAAGTACCTGTATAAATGTAGCTGAGTTGCATTGATAGCCATGCCTCCTGAGGAAGAGGCAGTTTAGCCTCGAAGCACTGAGGCTCGTCAGGCAGCAGTTCATTTGGTCCCTGTATTCACATAATTTGTACGTATTTACACTCATTTTGCTCAGGGTGCACATTAAAGCCAATGTGTTTCTCCAGTGCAGTGGAGTGCTTGTTTTGTTTGTTGGCTGGTATGATATTTCACAAGGTCCCTGTCTTCGCTGAGAGCGCAGCTTCTCTTGTTCTGACTGACAGTGCACACCCTGTAATGTCTTATTGCTTAAGTATACTACAAACAACAGTAATTAAAATATGAAGTGTAACCAAAAAATGTGTTTTTGAAGAGGCACGCACAACATTATGTGGACTTCATTTATGACTGTTCAATGTTCAGTACATGCATTGTAATGTGACATGTGATCATTATGAATAAAAGGCACCTTTTAGAGATGTGGTTTACTTCTGAGTCCTCATGATAAAATCATCTACCATAGTTGGACCACAGTTTACCACAAATGATCCAGTTCATCCGAATGTGGTTCAGTATTGCAGCTGGGAATGGTTTGCCTGTCATGGCTGTTGACTCTTTTTGAAAATATTATTCTTGGAGATTTGAAAAATGCACATGTGTTTGAGATAAAATGCATAACATGCACATTAAGTATTGCTAAATATCCAACGCAAATTCAGACCATGATTTGATACAAAACATTAGACTTGGCTACACAGACTATACGAAACAGGATGTTTGAGCAGTGTCACAATAATGGAAACCAGATTCATACTCTACCATTTGAAAAACAAAAACTGTGTAACTTGTTGACTATTATTAAAGAGAAAGTTGACATGAAGACAAGCCATCACCACTTTTTTTCAGGTTGTTACAAGCATACACAGCAATTTATGGGAAGATGTAGTACATCTGTCTGAAGCTTCCAGCCCTCATGCTTCAGAGTATATCGCAGTGTCCTGGTGCTCCTGTTGCTCTGAGAAAGACACAATTCCTGCACCTTGTTCAAAAACACGAGCTGGTTGGAGGTCTCAGTTATGTCCCCAACAGATGTCCTCCATGTGTACACACTGAGCCACTGCAGCCTCTCCTCATATTGCTTCTTGTGATAGCAGTGCACCATTTTGGTATCTATCCTCTGGCTGCTTCCACTATGCTAATGTCCTTGTGGAGCAGTGCAAAGCACGACTGCACTCATTAGTCAAGGTGTGGTCTCAATAGTAAGCCATGCAGTGGATACACCAACTCCCTTATCCTGCTAAATATCAGCCTAGTTATGCACACCACCATCAGGCTAGATTGCAGTATGCCATTGTGGAACTGCACAACAAATTTAGCTAATCAGATATGATTAAAAAAATGTACAATAACTGTATTGCTTGGTGACTATAACTACATACAATGCCATGTTATACACAGTATTAACACCAGAATGACACTTAAGAACTGAAATATAAACATTTAAAACATTTGGAAAACATAAATAATAAAATTGGTAATTAATAATGGTAATCACCAAAAAATGTAATTGCACAGCTATGACAGGTGATGACCAAGTCACATGACAACAACATTGCGAACCACTACATTGTTAATGAAATTAAAATGATCACACAAGTGAAACAATGTGCTAGCCACATACCACATTAAAGTAATGTAACAGTAGTAAGATACTTACATTAACACAGTTCCTTCAGAATACACAATATCATGGCCATGGTGTGATCAAGCTTTTCCTTCATAACCAAGGCCATGTTATTGCCTTCACTAGAAAAGAAGCTGGCCTGCTGGTGAAAGGGGTAGTGCAACCGCTTGTGACACCAGTGGCACGGGTTTGGGAATGAAACCCGGACCTTTGTAGAGTTTGCTGAGAATAGGAGGATCGAGCATCCAATGGACATCTCTGAATCTACGATGCCACAGTGACAACTTTACTGTGGCATGACTGTACAGCGAGGGATTTTTGTTGACCGCAATTGCAGTCAGCATAAACCCCTCCAGGAAAACTTTGTTTCTTTCTGTGGGGCTTTGCCCACTGAACCACCCATGCAAGGGGCTCTGCCCCCCCCACTCCCTGTAATAAATATAATTAACTCCGAGTTGGAGTTGATTTGGAGAGGGGTGCAAGACACCAAGACAGCAGTGCCTGGGTCCCTTGGGTACATTAAAACGGCAACAGCAAATTGCCACTGTAATGTCCTTTGATTTTGAAATGTTGCTGCAGAGATGGCATACAGATATCGCTCCTCCTCTGGGGGTAGGTGGGTTGTGGCACTCAGTGAGATTCTGAGTCATAACATTGGCAGGGGTTTGGTGAGCCTGAGACCACAGGAACAAGGGGATTGGAGGAGAGGCAGACATGGTGCATCAGGCATTGGAGCACATCTGATGTTGCCAGGATGTCATTTCATGTACTGTTCTCCAGGGTGGAAATCAGGGTAGAAAATGACCATCAGATGACAGGGTGAGACTGAGCCTGCCCACCACATCCTCTGGCAGATCCAACCTGTGGGCTGGCAGACCCTGGCCTTCACTTATGTCTATGGCCAAACTAGATTGTATGGGTAGTTCACCAAGGAGCTGAAGGCAACCCTGGCCATCAGGTGTGTCTCAGGTGGACCAGAGGAGCCCAGTGCCTTGAGCAGGAGGGTCTTGGACAGAGAGGATATGGGCCCCGGAGACAGCCAATAGAGATCTTGACCTACTGCAAGAGGAAGGAAAAACAGAATTAAAAAAAAAACTCTTGAAAAGAGACACATGCTATACAAGCCTTGGATTGCACACATGTTGGATCTCCACCATATGATCCATATTGCTTCCTTTGGCATTCACTCATGAAATATGTGATATTACATCTTAAACCTATTGTGAAAAAAATACCATTTCCATCTTGCACTAGCCTGAGAAGTTTTTCATCAGTAATTTTGTTCAAGATTGTCAAGCGATTGGTACACAATGATGCTTTGATGCACGTCATCCTTACCAGGATGTAATATTTTCTTTCTAATGAAGATAGAATAAGCACATCCATTTTTAAAACAAGAAACCATGAAACAAAAAATCTATAAAAAGTAAGAATGAAAAGCAGGTGAGTACATCCACTCCCACGTGTCTGGAGTTTGTCACTTTTTGGGGGAACAAAGTAGGGAATTTCATATCTAAAATATACTGTATATACCTGTTAATAAAGCTATTTACCATAATTACTGGTGACCCATTTCATTTTATTTATTTTTTGTTCATTTCATTTATTTTGTATTATTGTAGGCCTGATGAGCAAAATGCTCATTTTCACAGGCGATAAGTAGGAGCATACAGAACACATTCAGCAAATACAATATAACATTAAATAAAAATACAAGATAGACAGTGCAACCTTGTAAAATTGCAAACTGCATAAATAGACAAATTTACATATGATAACAGAAAAAAATAAAAAAAAATTTCACTTATTGTAATAACAATACTGTAGATCTTTTAAAAACAGCATCATAACCCAATTTATCAGTCGGATTATGATTACTCTCAAACGCCATAATAACCCAAAATCTGGCTATTACAGCACTTTCAAAATGTTTTGCTTTCAGTAGCATGTCATCCGCTGTCACTCAGTATGAGCGCACCACCTCACTGTCTCTTTGGCTGTGCATGGGTGGGCCGAACACTTTAAAAAGACAGCGGCTCAGTTTTCTTGCTTCTGAGGACTCCTGCCGAGGAGATTCACCCTTCTTTCAGGTAACTCATTTTGTTTACTGTTCATCTGCTTGATCCTGCATATACAACTGAAAAAAAAAATATCAAGTTGATCCTGCTCTTTCAACACTTCAGGCGGATGGCGCTTTGGTAGACAGCGAGTCAGCTCTGGAATGTACCTCATTGACTGCTGTCTACCAAACGCGCTTCTGTGCTGGCTCCAGAACATTTTTTTTTTTTTTTCAGAAAAGTAAAAAAGAATACAAGAAAAAAAGTCTGTACAAAGAGACAGACAGAGAGAGCAAGTGTATATGTGTGTGTGTGTGTGTACGCGTGTACGTGTGTATGTATGTCTCCCTCTCTTCACAGAACTACTTCTAAAAGTGTTCACAGAAAAAAAACACCCTGCACCACTAATTATAAAAAATAAAGCATAGGTAAGTGTGTGATTACGTATTTATTTACACCCCCTCGGTGTGTGATGCCCTCGTAAACCCCTTGAGCTTTGCTTTCAAGGTTTATGGGTCATCACACACCTCGGGGGTGTAAAAAAATCCATACCACACACTTACCTGTCCATTATTCTCTATGTAATCAATTGCAAGAAGCTGTGGGTCACTTCATGAAAATTCGTCCACACACCCACAACATATCCAAAACCACCAAATTGAGTAGGCATGCTACAGCAGCCCAATTACTGATGCTGTAACTTAAAAAATTGGTGCAGTGATATCTGACTTGTGATGTCCACCAAAAAAATAGACAAAGGACACAGACCTCTGTGTGTTTGATACAGCATCACAGTTACTGCAACTGTATTTTATGGAAACTGTGATAGGCCATGCGACCTGTGGAGCAACCCCCAGAGGTCAATATTATCCACCTGAGTGAGTAGGCTACTCCAGCGCAGTCACTGGCACTGCAAGTGGCAGCAACTGGGTTGTGCTACGTGACCTGTGAAGCACCCCACACCACTCCGACAGGCCAGGACTACCACTGGAGTGAGGTGGCTAAAGTAGAATGTTAGTCTAACTGTAAGTGGCAAACAGTGGTGGAATATACAGTCAGTGGAGCACAACACACCATAGAAATAAGTATACCTTAATGATCTTGATGCAATAGCAACAGGTCAGGGTATGCTCTGGCTGTTGAAAAAGTGAGGCTTGCAATGTAGCTGTGGAGAGAGTGTGTTAAAAATAATTGATTTTAAAAGCACTGTAACAAATGGTGGTGGGGGGATGTTCATTTGCACCCACCAGTCACAACAACCAACACCCCAAACCACAGTGAGCATGCTAAAGCACACCAGGTACTGACACTGGCAATGGTAACTGTGTACAGTAGTGCTGTGTGACATGTGGAAATACCACCCACCCAAGACAAGAACACACAAAAGTCAGCAGCTTACAGCACCACCGATACTGCCACTGCAAGCGGCAGCATGTTTGTAGTGCTATGTGACCTGTAACGCCACCTGCCACACACACATCAAAACAAGAACAGATACCGGAATGAGCATGGTACAGCTGCACAGTTACTACCACTGCATGTAGTAGAAAGTGTGGAGTGCTATGTGACCTGTATAGCCAAACACCCAGTGGACAAGAGAACACAAGTGAGTGAGCAGGTTATTGCTGCATGTTTACTGAAAAAGCAAGTGACAGAAACTGTGTAGTGCTACATGACCTGTGGAGCACACCAAACAGGGAACAAGACAACAAAATAGAGTGAGAGCTGTCCCAGTGATGCTGAGGGTTGAGGCACTGGATGCCACAGCTCACTCCATGCCAGCACCCCATTTTGGGAACAAGCACAGGCTGCTGGGGCATGGCCAGAGGGGTAGAGGATAGAGCATCTGAGGGGCTGCTGTCCTCTTCCTGGGAGGGAGGACTGCCTGCTCCACCAAATGATTGCCACCATGTGGAGGTCTGGTGACTGCGAGGATGGGAGCAGCAGATGAAGGGTGGTGCAGCAGGGCTCCACAGCGCACACATGCCTCCACACATGCATTATGGGGTGCAAGCCTCGGTGTGGAGAAGGGAGAAAATCAGAGGAAAAATGGTGGCAGGACAGGCTTACATGAAGCCCTGTCCACCAGTCCCTCATCCACCCCATTGTCAGGATGTGGAGGCCGAAGACTGGATATGTGCTTTGGGGTGGAGAGTGGAAAGCACTCCCTTCCGATTACCACCATGGGTGGGGAATCAGTGGGGGTATTTTGGACCTCAGGTACAGGTATGTCCTTGGGAGATGCAGGATGGTGGGGGTCAGTGGGGCATGGCTGAAGGGGGGCCCAGCCTATCCAGGCCACTGGAGAATAAACAGGTATGGAAAAGAAAATGGAGTGAGCAGGCTGCAGAAGCACAGTTACAGCCACTGTAAGTGGCAGGCAATGTGTAGTACTATGCAACCTGCGGAGAACACCCACCCTCCAGAAGTCAAGTACAGACTCCAAACTGAGCAGGCTGCAGAAGCACAGTTACTACCACTGCAAGTAGCAGAATATGTGTAGTGTTAGGTGAAATGTAGTAGTACCGCCACCCACAGTACAAGACCACACAACTGAGAAACCAGGCCACAACAGTAAAAGTGGATGAAACTGCATAGTGCTATGTGACCTGTTGAACAAGAAAACCCCACCAACCACCAGCGACAAGAACAGGAATATGTGTGAGAAGTTTACAGCAGCACAGTTGCTGACACTGCAAGTAGGAGAAACAGTTGAGTGCTATGTGGCTGGTGGAGCACTCACCCCATCACAACCTAAGACCACACACAGAAGTGTGCAGGATAAAGCAGAACAGTTAATGCCACTGAAAGTGGAAGAAGCTGTGTGACCCATGGAGCACACCACATTCATAAGCAAAGAACACCCACTGGAGTTAAAAGGCAAGAGCATCACAGTTACTGCCACTGCACGTGACATAAAATGTAATGCTATGAAGCGTGTGGAGCACACACCCCTCCCCCCGTACCCTCACAGGTCATGACCACATAACTGAGTGAGCAGTCTACAGCTGCATAGTTATTGCCATTGCAAGTGGCAGAAACTGTAATGCCATGTGACCTGTGCAGCACCATTACCCGCCACCCACCACAGGCCAAGACCACAAACCTGAACGAGTAGGCTACAGTTGCACAGTTACTGACACTGGAAGTGGCACACACTGTATAGTGCTATGTGGCCTGTGGAGCTCACTAACCCACACACACATAACAGGACCATCCACCTGAGTGAAAAGGCTAAAGCAGAACTATTAATGTAACTGTAAGTGACAAACAAACAGTGGTGGGATGTATGACCTGTGGAGCACAAGCAACAATGGAAAGAAGCCTACCTGTGTGACCAAGCACCAGCAGCTGCAGAATAAGGTGTTCTTATGCTGGGGCTACTGAAATAGTAATGACTTGCAGTTTAGCTGTGGAGGGAATGTGTTAAAAATAATTAGTAATAAAAGCTCTGCAACAAACAGGAGGCTGGAAAGGAACTGTTAGAACCTCGACTCACAATAAACAAGAGCGCCGTCAAAAGCAAGCATGCTACAGCACAATAGTTAATGACACTGCTAATGGAAGATTATATGTTGTGCTATGTGACATGTGAAAACACCACCCAAACCCCCACAGGTCAAGAACACCTACCTGAGTCAGAAGGCTACAGCACCACCGTTATTATCACTGCACATGAAACAAAATGTGTAGTGCTACATGATCAGTGGCACCACACACTCACCAGCAAAGAACACACACGGGTGACCAGCCTACAGCAGAACATTTACTGCCACTGCAAGAGGCAGAAAGAGTGTAGTACAATTTGACCTGTGGTGCCACCTATCCCCAACGGACTAGTTCAGCCATGTGAATGAGCAAGATACAGCAGCACAGTCACTGCCACTGGAAGTGGCAATAACTGTGTGTGGTGTTATGGACCTGTGTAGCACCACCACGGACCAAAACACAGTTATTATAGGGCTATATACACAAGTGACTGACAGTACAAGTGACAGACACTGTGGGGCCTGGACAATCTGCTTTGCTCTGTTCATGGCAGTGCAATTCATCTTGAAAGGAAACCACCTATGGGTTACTGTACATGACAGGACAGCCACCTGGCCATGCTCCTTTCATGACAGGGTACATTACTTGCAAAACATGAATCCTGGCAGGATATGTGCACCCATGGATTGCTGTGCCTGTGAGGACAGCACATTGGATGCCTTCTTACAGGACAGGCAATGGTCCCAGAAAGACACGATTTCAGTCAGGACAGTTGTATCCATGGATATGGCTGCCTCCTTGCAGGACAGGATACGGTTCTTGCAAGACAGGAATCCTGGCAGGACAGTTGCACCTATTGGTTGAAGTGCCTGTCAGGACATCATATATACTTGATAGTTGAAGAACAAGCCATGATCACAACAAGACAGTAATCCTATCAAGACAGTAGAACACGTGGATTGCTCTGTCTGTCAGGACAGCACATCAGCTTGATCCTTGCAGGAAAGGCCATGATCAAAGGAAGACACTAATCCTGACAGGACAGTCTCACCCATGGGTGGCTGTGTATGGCCAGACAGTACATCAGCTTGCTCCTTGCAAGAAAGGCCATGGTCAAAGGAAGACACTAATCCTGACAGGACAGTCTCACCCATGGGTTGCTGTGTATGGCCGGACAGTACATCAGCTTGATCCTTGCAGGAAAGGCCATGATCAAAGGAAGACACTAATCCTGACAGGACAGTCTCACCCATGGGTTGCTGTGTATGGCCAGACAGTACATCAACTTGATCCTTGCAGGACTTGCCATGGTCAAAACAAGACAATAATCCTGTCCTGCCAGGACCATTGCACCATGGGTCACTGTGCCTGGCAGGACATCACATTTGCTTGCTCCTGGCAGGATAGGCAAGGGTTCTTACAAGACAAGAATCCTGTCAAGATAGTCACCAAGGTCTGTTTTTGCCAGGACATAGCTCCATGGGCCATAAATATTCCATTTTTGGCTAGTAAGCTTTGGCTTTCAATAGCCATGAGGAATTGTACTACAAAAGGTAACATTTCAACAAGTAAACAAGTTAGGACACTGGAAAACTGATGCAAAGTCTGTGAGCATACCACAGTTTTCAAAGTCACTAGCCAAGATGGTAGTGGCACTAGTGGCTTATAAAACTTAATTGCAAGAAGTGCGCTATAAATGTTAGAATAAACACAATTCATCAGCAAGAATTCTGTGAAGTCACTGATTTTGACTGTGGAGCACACGAGAAACAATAATAAATAGAAGTATAGTGGCAAATAACGTATTAATTTATTTTGGGTGGATATTGTAATGGGAGGGTGGGAAGCCTGTGGATAAAACTAACAACCCAGAAGAAAAAAAAAATATTTAATAAGTTTTGAAATTCATCTGGAAATACATATTGTGTAATGCTCCACACTGTCAATGGATATTTCTTTCAGACGGATTATAGTGCACCACTAATAGGGGAAATGGTATAGTCCAAGGCAGAAAAAGAAAGCCTTAGAAAAATAGGCAGATGAGGATTCCAGACAGCAACAGCTCTCCACTCTGGACTGCACCATCAAAGAGGAAACATCTCTCAAGCTACTCAAAAAAAAACTTTCAACAACTAACCTTGGGGCTGCAATTCTGCATCACATGTTGAAGCTGCCTGGTGTCAGGGAGCACTCTTAAATTAAAATCATGCCTGGTAAGCTGTGGCTTTCAAATTGGCTAACCTGCTTTTCTGATTTCTACTGCATGTGCTTAGATTGGGAGCCATACCTACCACATCACTGAAGGGTGTTTTTTTTTTTGAGGTCTCCGATTTTTGTTAAAAAACAAATCATGGTGCCTTTCTTACCTAATTATTTAGGGTCCCCTCCTCCCATCTTTGGGTGTCGGTTCCCACCCCCCGGTATTTGGCTTTCAAGTATTTGTTTTTCTCTGTGAATACATTGCCCTTTTTATGTTGGCGCACTTGTGCAGCCAACATCTTGTGGTAGTGCAGATTTGGAGTTACGGTCACTGTTGGGAGAATGCAGGGCATGCATCAGTAGGTGCATCCCTCATTCCCCAATCAGCCTGCATGCCAGCGCCACACCACCTGGGCAAGTACATCTAAGGAAAGGTCTGCTGCAATGCAAGCAAAGCTCATCACATGCAGCGGACCTCCCGACGTGCTTACCCGGAAACACAAACATGGTGACACACTGCCCTCCAAACTGCCGACTTCAGGGGTGCCCAATCCCCCTGTCGGCTTATCCTGCCCCCAATGTATGTGCCGATGGGGGAGCCCACTCCCTGTTGGCATAAAGAACCCCCCCAATTTTTATATGCCAAGGGGGGTGCCCAATCCCGTTCGGCTCTAGCCCCCCCCACTTTCCTTGTGTGCCGACGGGGGTGCCCAATCCCCGGCTGCATAAAGTAACTCACCCCTTTTGTTGTGTGCTGACAGGGGTGCCAAATCTTCCATCGGCTACAGCTGCCCCGCTAAAAGAAACAAGGCTCCTTTGGCATGCTGGGAGCCCACCCCAGTGTGCCATATGCCCCTGTAAACAGAAAAAAGGTCCTGCGATGTTTTTTTTTTTGTACCTGTAGAAAAAGGAAACAGTCCCTCGGCGGTCTCCCTGCCCCCCTCTCACAACCTGTGCCCACCCACCGCACACCCTGCCTCCCCACACACCCCCTCACCCCATACTTACCTGCAGAGTCTGGTGCAATGATCTTCGGTGGACCAGGAACACATCTGCACTCTTCAAAGACGACCGTGAACTGAGGAAGTGCCGGTAAGCTGTATAATGGAATAAATAGGGTTTTTTCAACTCTGATGCATATCTCAGGCATTTTTTGGAATTTTGGCACCAAATTTTCAATATGGGATTTTTGGGACCCCTCCTCATGAATTCTGGCACTGTCCTGGCGTTATTCAGTCCTGAAAGGTGAATTCGTGGTCACTGCATAGAATCACCTTTCGGGACTGAGTAACAAAACGACAGTGCCACTGTTCATGAGGGGAGCTCTCAAAAAGCCTGTGTTGCAAATTTGGTGACAAAACTCCCAAAAATGGCTGCTTTATGAGTGTACATTGTGCTGTTTCTACACACACTTGTAACGTCATGAATTTGTAATATTTTCACTCCAGATTTTCAAACTTGGCATTTTTCCACACCTCCTGATCAACAGTACAGCTGCCATTTTACATATCCTGCCCGAAATGTGTTTTCACAGAATAGCATGGTCGCTATGCAAAATCACTTTTGAGGACAGTTTGAGGAAATGATGGTGACAATGTTCTTTAGCAGAGGTCCTAAAATGCCTATGTTGAAAATTTGGTGCCGAAAGTCCATATTATGACTGTGTTGCAAGCGTGCGTTGTGCGGTTTCCAAGCACCCTAGTAACTTCGCAAATTTGCAATATTTCCATGCCAGATTTTCAACACTGGCATATTTTCACACCTCCTTATGAACAGTACAGCTGTTATTTTTCACATCCTGCCCAAAATGTGTTTCAGCACCTGTGGCACACAATGGTGTGGTCACTGTGGGAAATCAACTTTTGGGACAGATTGACAAAATTGCAGCACCACTGTTCATAAAGGGAGGTCGCAAAATGCCTATGTTACAAATGTGGCTATCAAACTCCCAAAAATAATTGGGTTACTGACATGTGTTGTGCAGTTTGTATGCATGCTCATTGCTTCACCAATATTTCATATTGTCACTCCAGATTTTCAACGTTGCCCTTTTTTTACGCCTCCTCATGAACAATACAGTTCTCATTCTCCACATCCTGCCCAAAAATGTGTTTTCGTCCCTCTGTCACCAAATGGCACAGCCACTGTTCAAAACCACCTTTCAGCTAACAAAGTGATTGTGCTACTTTTCATGAGGTGGCCTGACAAGCAGCCCATGTTGAAAATGTGGAGGGAAACTAACACCACAAGCCTACGGTGTTAGGGTTTCCAACTGTAGCACCCCACCTGGTACAGACTGACAGGTGTCAGGGGTGCGACTTAGGATCATTGGATGTAATATTCACACTATTCCACCCTCCACCCTCACCCTGCAGCCACTGACAGGCAATGTGGTGTGCCTTGCACTGTTTGGCCATAAAGTTCACCCCACGCTCCTATACTGCACCCACGTCAGTGTATTTCCTTATGAAATGGGGTAAGTTTAATGCCCAAAGACCCCAAAGCACACCCCAACACTTGTCAGTGTCTACAGGGTAGGGTGAGATACAATGGCATGAGCGTTATAGCGGATGACCCAAAGGCGCACCCCAATGCCTGTCGCTCTCTACAGGGTGGGGGTGGGGTGGGTTGGCGTCACTTCAATACTTCACTGCCATTCCTAGTATGCATCTCTAACTCCGGCACTGCCAATTCCAGTGCCAGCGTGACAACATTCGCATTGCCAAATGCTTGTTATTTAAACTTGTGGGTTACAAACATGGGCACTTTCATTCCCTAATTTCCGAGGTGGTGAGCCTTTTGTAGTTAGCATCCATGGCCTCCACCTCCTTAGGGGATATCACACTGGAAAACTTGTGCATGTCTGCCCTCTCTACCTATCATGCTGTGTTGACTATGTGAGGTGTGTGGTTCATCCATGTGGTGACTAATCAGGCTTCGAAGACCAAGCTGTTTTGCTTTACCTTTTGAGAGAGAATTTCTTGTTTGACTTCTGGCCTTGATGATATTTTGAAGGATATCAAGGATGAAAAGGGCCTCCTTTGAGTGTCAAGGCAACAGTAAAGGCCACATCAGCCCCAAAGGGGCAAGGAAGTGGTTGATAAAGGCAGTTCCTATGGGGTTTGTCATGCCTTTTGGTACTTCTGGTGCCAGAGGGGTAGAGGAGACCCTTGGTTTTCAAGAGCGATAGTTCAGGATGAGCCCTGATCCAAAGTCAAGCCACAAGCATAGAGTGGAAAATGGGCTCCTGACAATGAAGGTACACAGATCCATCTCTGTCTCACTTCCCTTGCTGGAGGACTACGCACTTTCTACACTAGATGGGCCCATATATTATCAGATTCTGGTCTTACATCATGCAGTAGTGGTTTCTTTTTTTCTTTTTTTTTTTTTTGCAGTTAATCTTTTTATTCAGTTTTTATGGTTTATGTTCCAACATTACATAAAGATACAGGTGATGAAAAACACAGAGTAGAGCAGTCTGACATACTGTATTTGTGAGCTATAGGAGTCATACACCATAGTCATATACACATAGAGTATATAACAGTTGTTGAACAACAATGGTTTATCATGTAGCAAGTGATCATAATAGTTGATGCTGGGCGACTGCTGTTAGTTTCTAAGGTAAGAGGAAAAGGAATTATGATATGGAGAACTAATAATCAGTTTATAAAGACCTAGCAGGAAACTCATGGAGGGAGTGGAAGGTTTTTGCTGATAGTGGTCGAAGTGGGAGCAACACTTGTAGCAATAAATTTAAAATCTGGGCCCTATATAACATCATACCTTGATATAGTGTCTAGAGAATAGTGTGACATTCTGCAATAGGTAGCCAGAATTTCCAAGGAGGTAAACCTTTCCAAAATCACAGGTTTATCTGTAGATCACCATCTGTGGAGGAGGAGTCATTGTGCCACAATAGTGGCAACCATGAGCCGTTGTCTTGCAGAAGGTGGAAGCTGAGTTCCAGCTGTAAATCTGTAAATAATACCCAGTAGAACCAATTCAGGGGAAAAGGAATTGGGGGTATGAAGGATACTAGTGCAGATATGGAGCAATTGTTGCCAATAGAAACATGAATTTACAGAACAACTTCACAATATGTGGAGAAGATCTGCTCCAGAGGAGTCACTGCTCCAACAGTTATCATGTAAGAGAAGGCCCATTTTTTTTGGTTAAGCTGGAATACAGTACCATTGGTGCCAAATCTTGTTTTGTAGCAGGAGGCTATGTTGCTCTACACAGGCTTTATGGGTAAGCTTCAGCAGTGAGACCAGGTATCATTAGTAATAGGGGTATGGAGTGAAAACTGCCATTTTTGTTTCAATATGATAGAGGGGTCTGGGGCAGCATCTCTTAATTTTTGATATATAGTCCTGGTCAGGCCTTTTACCTTCTAAACCCATATTTGTATAGGAACTCTACTGTGCGGAAGAGAAGGCTTTGCGATACAATTAGAACATGTACAATACACCTTTAGCCACTGGGTATACAGGTTTCTTATTTGGATGTACTTCCAGAAATCAGATCGTGGTAAGGTATATCTGCATTGTAGAGATTGGAAAGAATCCATGTCCTTGAAATCTGGAGTAAGAAAGTCTCAATGGCATATATCTGCCATGCTGACCAGTCCTTCCAGTTAAAAGGACTGTGTCCAATGCAGAAGACTGGGCTATTCCATAGGGATGTATTAGGTCCTAGCTCATACTGACAGTTGGTAAGTATTCCTACTTTTTCCAAGCAGTATGGGCCACTGTTATTGTGAACCATTTTCTGCATGTTTTGAATGTGAGTGTCCTAAATACACTGAGGTGTGCGAGTCGTCCAGAAGTGCAGGTTCTATGCTTATTCTCACTGTAGAGTCAGCTCGGGGGGGGGGGGGTGAAACAGCTGACACATTTTAGCTTGTATGAAAGCTATATAGTAATGGAAGAAGTGAGGGAAGCCCCACCCACCTCTGGGCCACTGAGCCTGTAATTTAGTTCTACTGTATCTTGGTAGTTTTCTATCCCACATGAAATTTCTATAAGAGGGTTTAGTTTCTGAAACCATTTAGGGTGTGTGTATGTATAATGGAAAATGAGCAATGAAGTGAACAACCTTTGGGACTACCAGCATTTTTATTGCTGAAATTTTCTCTGTGAGGGATAAGTTTAGATGACACCACCTCACTATAGCTTCCTGAATTTTGTTTATTAGAGGGAGCAGGTTATCAGACACCATGTGATTAAGGTCTGGTGTAATTTTAATCCCTAAGTATTTAAGTGCCTTTGGTGCCCATGCTAACCCAAGGTTCTTAACAAGTTCTGTTGCAGTGGTAGCATTGAGAGGGAGAATTGCTGATTTGCTTAAGTTACTATGTAGTCCTGAAATCATTGCAAAAGAGTCTAGGATTGACATTAAATGTGGAAAGCTATGTGGGATATTACTTGTTATAACTAATCAATCATCTACATATAATTTGGTGCAATTCTATAGATAGATTAGTGAAAGGAGAAAGTCCAGAGGGGTTATTGCTAAGATCAAAGGGGATAAGGGGGCGTGTGAAGGGGAGGACCATGTAAAAGCATCTATCCTAAGTAGATACTTCTGCTCAGTATTTACTGAAGAGAAGATAGGGCAGGGCCCATATCTCAGCAGCATGAACACAGTGGGGAGGGAGGTGTGCACTAGTCCCTTCACAAAAGAAAGGGTCCTACAACAGCTCGATAAGCTCAGGGTGGACAAGGCAATGGGACCTGTTGGCATACATCCCAGGGTACTAAAGGAGATAAGGGAAGAACTAGCAGAGGTAGTGCAAAAAATAAGAGCACACCACAAGTCTTCAGCTTTATAGCTAAATTTTATTGCCAAAGTGTTCAAGGCCAGGAATCCCTATGAAGGCTATACAGTCGGAAGAAGGAGGTAATCATCCCTCTTTACAAGACACTGGTTAGGCCCCATCTGGAGTACTGTTTGTAGTATTGGAAGCCACACCTTCAAAAGGACATTAACCAGATTGAGGCAGTCCACAGAAGGGCAACCAAAATGGTGCAGGGACTGCAGCAGAAAACATATGAGGACAGATTAACTGAGCTCAATATGTATACCCTAGAGCAAAGAAGGTAGAGAGGTGATATGATTGAAACATTCAAACACCTTAAGGGCATTAACAAAGTGAAAGAGTCTAATGTGTTTCAATATAAGAATAATAGCAGGACAAGGGGACACAGCATGAGATTAGAGGGAGGCCGATTAAGGTGTAATGTGAGGAAGTTATTTTTCACAGAAAGGGTGGTGGATGCATGGAACGGCCTACCTCAGGAAGTGGTAGATATGAATACAGTGCAGGGCTTCAAACAGGCATGGGATAGGCATAAGGGAGCAATACAGATGAGTATGTATAGATATTCCATTGACAGAGCAAAGGCCAATGGCACATTCATAAGGTAGAAAAAGAAATGGGCAGACTGGATGGGCCTTGCTGTCCTTATCTGCCGTCAACTTCTATGTTTCTATGTTTAAATAATCAGTTTGTCCAATTCTGATGCCACTGATGTGTGAATGCTTTCAGATTGCAGCTGTCAATGGTTCAATTGTGATTATGAATAGTAAGGGCAAGAAGGGGCATCCTTGTCTTGCCCCTCAAGAAAGTGACAATGATTGTGATAACATACTAATCATAAGAAGTCTGGTGTTGGGGTTATTATATAAAGTTTGTATCCAGGTACAGAGGCCTGGGACAAAATTCAAATGTTTTAGGACAGCTTCTGGGTATCCCCATTCCACTGAATCAAAAGCCTTCTCAAAGTCTATGGCAATTGCTGAAGCTAGAGTGGGGAGATCCGTGGCAACTTGCATTAGAAAGATAAAGGCCCTAAAGTGGTCAGAGCTTATTCTGCCCTTTATAAACCCAACTTAAGACAGATGTATGAGAGATGAGACATTATGTTCAAGGCATAGAGCAAGTAGTTTAACTATAACTTTTGTATCAGTGTTAATTAATGACATAGGTCTATAACTGGATGGCAGTAACGGATTTTTACCATCCTTAGTTAGCACCATGGCTCCTGTAAGTGTCCAAGAAAGGATGGTTTGAGCATGAGATTCCAAAAACATTTGGAGCATAGGTTGTGAGGTAACATCATGCAATAAGTGATAAAATCAACTGGGCAGCTATCACCACCAAGAGATTTGTGTGGTGCCATGGCTTTAATGGCCTGAGAGACTTCTTTCTCCATAAACTAGGCCTCAAGTGAGGCTTTTTGTCTCTCAGTTAACATAGGAAGATTGAAACTGGAAATAAAGGAAGCGAATGTGTGGGTATCAAAGAAGTTCTGAGGCTGATATAGAGTGTGATGAAAGTCCTTCAGTATGCTATTGATGGCCATAGGGGTCTTATGGATATGTCCTCCAGTACAGTACATGTCACATTAAACTGTTCCTCCAATGAGTTGGTTTAGCATTGTTTTTTTACAGTTGGCAATGCATTGGCAACTCATATTGTATTATTTTTCAATGTTAACCAGCTCAAGATCAATGTTTGTAAAATGTTTTTGCAACTCATTTGGAGTGTATCTACAGTCCAGTCACAGTGCAATGCAAAACTTAGTTGTTACTCTTAAGAAACAGTTTTTGCAGGGCTTTGTGCTGGATCCTGTAACACTTATGCAACTCTGTCAGAAATGCTGCAGCAACACACTGAAGGAACAGTTTAATAAATAATAAATAAATAATATGACTTGTACTGTATCTTTAAGCTTGAATATGTACTACTCTTCTTGTTGTTTATGGAGGTTGTAAGAAAGGAGTTTGCTCACCTTTTCTGCAGTAGCCCAAAATGTATGTTTTGTTCTATATAGCTATAGTTCCACCTTTCTGATGGCCAGTAAATTGAGTTGAATTTTGAGAGCCGTTACATCTGCAACCAAATTTTTGTTTCTTAGGATTTATTTTTTTTTTTTTTGTACTGTTATTCCTTTTCTTTAAGTTGTGTCCCAAGCTTCTTATGTTCTATATCTCATTGATGGCATCTATGAGTGGCATATCTAATCATTTTGCCACGCATCATGGTCTTGAATGCTTCCCAGATCATTGATACGGGGACAGTACCCAGGGAATTATGAACAAAGTATGCTGTGGCTTCCTGTTTAAGCCAGTTATCAATGTCTCTGTCTTTCAGGATCAGTGGATCTAATCTCCACATAGGAGACTTTCACATATGGGGGTCCAGGAAGTAGTGAGGACTACAGGCTTATGACTGGATAAGTAAAGGGGGTATGGTAAAGTCTGAAACCACTGGTATGATAATTGATGATATTAACCATGGGTCTAACCTGATTGCAATTGCTCTGGCTTCTGAGAAATATGTGTAATCCTTATTTGAAAGGTACATAAGGTGCCATATATCAGACAACTGAAGCAGGGACATTCAGTCTTGTAACGTATAATGTAATAGTGTTTTTGGCAGTTTCCTAAGGAGGTTCTTCCTTCTGCTTATGGTTCCAATGGACCCTGTGAAGAGACAAACGGTATCACAACCCTGGACCACCTCTGCCAATGTGGGACATTTTTTCCAGTGCCCCATAACAAACAAGACCAGAGGACATCTCATTTTTCTATACGTAGTCCCCATGGACACAAGAGATTTTCAAGTCAGTCCTTGATCTGAAACACTGCTTAGGTTTATTCGCTACATAACCTTCAAGAAGAAGTCCCTGCATTAAATCATCCAGGCTGTATCTGGTTCCCATAGATCTCAGGGATGCATATCTCCATATTCCCATTTGACAGTTTGTCAGAATATACTCAGTTTCTAGATCAGGGAACAGTTATTCCAGTTCAGAGCATTTCCTTTGCAGCTGGCAACAGCCTCTAGTTTTTTCTGTAGGCGCTTATAGTCATGGTGGCTCATCTGTGACAGAAGGGACAACATATCTATTCCCACCTGTAAAATTGCTCTTCAAGCACCATCTGTGCCAGTGGCAAGGTAGTCAGTGCTCAGGTTTCTGGTGGTGTTGGAGTCCGGGTAAGTCTTGAGGAAAGCAGTGGCACAGAGAGCAGGGACATGCTCAGAGAAGCCTGCTATCTCTGGCTGTGTGTAGAGGAGGAACCTTTTTTCATCTTTGTCAGCACTCCTCTTGGCAACGCTGTTGCACTTTCTCACTGGCTGGCTAAGCCAGAAAAATATTCGTCCAGAGGTCTGGATGTTGAATCCAGGGGTGTTAGCTCTTCTTTGTTAAAGGTTAAGTCGCCTTCAGGTCCCCTTGTTCTCCTACTGCTGAAATGCCCAAGTTCTCCAGATCTTCAGCCACTTCCTGTGTCCACAGGCAGAAGCAGAGAATTTTGCCAGGGTGTACACTTCCTTTCTCTGCCTCTCCTTGCCAGGGTTTTTTCATAGACAATGTACTTGAGAGCTCTTTCTTCTATTAATTCCGGAATAGCACAGAAGATCATAGTTCTCGGTCTTGGCGAACCTAGCTCAATGTGAATCTTCTCTTTTTCTAGTGAGGGGGACATTCCCTTATAGGGTCCTGTCAGGCCTCCAATTTTGGGAGCTCGTAGCCTGCATCTTGGAAGGAGGAGGTCCCTGAAACTAGTTTTCTCTAAGAAAGTGATAGACATCCTAATGGCTTCCAGGAAGACTTCCACATCAGTGGTTTATGCTCCAGTATGGATAACCTTTTTTGGCTTCAGCCAGGGGTACATATCCATCCTTCCTAACCACGGTTCAGCAGATGTGATTTTTTTGCATGGAGTAAAAGAAGTTTTTGACCTTGAATTCCATGGGAGGTCAGTTGTCAGCCTTTCAAGCCTTGTTGGGTCTGTCCCTGAGACTTATCAAGAAGGTTTTTGTTTTTTTCTGCAGGCTATTAGCAAGAGTCGGCCCCTGCTACATTTCCCAGTACCCTCATGGGATCTGAAACTAATTCTGAATTCCTTCTGTGAGGAGCTTTTCAAACTGATTTTAGTCAATGCTGTTGGAAGTGTTTTCTTACAGGTATGTTTTTTTCTTAGTTTCTATGTGCTCAGCCAGGAGGATTGGTGAGCTCCAGGCTTTGTTTCTCACAGAACATTGTCTTGTTATGCATAAGGATAAGGTGGGGCCTGTAACAGTTCCACTTTTTTCTTCCCAAAGGTTTTCTATGGCCTTCCAAGTGAAACAGGAAATCTGTCATCCGACATTTGTCCGCAACCTTCTCTCTCTAAGGAAAAGGAGTTGCAAAGCTTAGATTTGTAATGGGTCATTAGGTTGTTCCTTAGATGGCCTGCTGAGTTTAGGAATTCAGACAAGTTTTTCATCCATTTCAGAGTGACCAAACAGGGACAGAATCCTCCAAGGCTGCCCAAGATAGGTAGGGAGGTCCTGCTTTCCAATGCTTATATATCACAGCAAGGAGGATCCCTCTGGCCTTCCTCAAGACCCATTCAACCAGGACTATGACATCATCCTGGGTGGAGAGAGGTGGAGAGTTTGTTTTAGAGTTATGTAAGACAGCTACGTGGTCCTCCATCCATATCTTTACCAAGCGCTACATTTTGGATAGTCAGAGCTTTACTGATATGACCTACTGTAGGGCACAGAGCTTGGCAGGCAGCAGTTACCAGGTAAATTTCTTTCCATTCATGGTTGAGGTAGGGGACTATGTTCTCCCCCACCTGCTCTTTTCTGGGTACTGCTTCTTAGAATCCAGCTGTAAGAAATACCCACTGACAATGCAGAGTGCTACAGAAAGAAGACAATTCTTCATACTTACCATAATTTCCATTACTATTAGCTCCAACATTGCCAATGGAACCTGCTCGGCAGTTTTGTTCCTGTGGGAGAATATTGCCCAGTATACTGGTGTGGAGATGTCTGTTATATCCTCTGTTTGTGAGCCTGTCTGGACATTCTCCTGTAGTTTGCCTGCTGTGTCTACGTTTGTCTGGTTATGCAAACAAAAAAACAATAAAGAGGAAGAAGCAGGGCAGTTCTGCATTAGAATACTAGTTGCTGTCACACACATCTGACAGTTTTTCAAACTTGGTATTAATCAAAGGTGATTCTTTTGTTGCAGGTGAGTGCTTGCACCACATCCAGTTTTTTCCTTGCCCTGTGAAAAATATATATTCTTTCAAGATACAGTGTTGCTGCTAATCCCTTCAAGACAAAGAATTTGGAAGAAGCGATGTCATCATTCGCCCTACATCAGCTAACAAGTTAGGTCACTGTTTTACTGTTTTCCTATTCTGATTAGAATCATGTTTGTAGACAGCTATATTGTGTGCCTTTGGTTTCAAATAGTCCAATATGGATTGTATTTGCATATTTGGAGGCACTGTGAGGCCAGTAGCGACTGGACAGCTGCTGCTGTCTGGAATCCTCATGTGCCTACTGTAAGTCTGATTTTTTCCAGTCTTAAACTGTGCCATTTCCCCTACTAGGGGCGCACTATAACCCAGCTGTAAGGAAAACCCATTGACAATGTTGGAGCTAACAGAAAAATAAATTATGGTAAGTATGAAGAAATTTCTTCTTTTGAAAACTGAACGTGGCTACTGATTACGGGGTACCCCTGTGTGGTGCGACAAGGACAATGGGAGGGTGGGAAGACAAAGAAAATAGCAAACAAATAACCAGAGTCTAAAAAAATTTACAAAGATGAAATCAAAAATTTTCAAAGATGAAAACAATTATTAATTTAAAACTATATACAGAGTTGAATAATGTATTGGGAATGGCCAGATGGTACTAAGGTAGGAATAAATATGTGTTAATGGTAGGCAGGTACAAAAGTCAACAACAAGGAACAAAAAGAGATAATGTAGGAAGCAAAAATAAAAATGTGAAACATTTCACAAATAACACAAAATCTGATAAGGACATTAAGATGGGAGTGGGAACTATGGACAGAGAACACCTTACAAGGCAGGAAATGCTCAATGGATGATAGGGAACATAAAACACATTACTGGAACTGTTACATATTAAAAATTAATTACCCTGAAATCTGACAAGTAAATTAATACCTGAATCGGAAGCATGAGCCTGGACCAGGAACAGTAACTGTGGAGAGGAAACTGAAAATGAAAATGAAAATTAAAATGAAAATGAAAATGAAAATTATGTTGAGTGTCTGCCATGCCCCCCCACTGGGATATGTATATACTGTACATACTGTAAATATTAGCTTAACTTTCCTGTAACCATTTTTTATCATGTGAATTTACTGTACATCACTGTGTTTATTAACGTTATTTTCCCTTGTATGTATAACCATCTTATATAAGTGTATGATGTATCTGTTGTGT
The DNA here is from genome assembly GCA_016271365.2 of Neoceratodus forsteri. Lineage (NCBI taxonomy): Eukaryota > Metazoa > Chordata > Ceratodontiformes > Ceratodontidae > Neoceratodus > Neoceratodus forsteri. The sequence goes on along the minus strand of CM057450.1, from coordinate 846,598,272 downwards.
ATCAACTATTGAACCTTGACCTTATCAGGTCCATCTTGTAAATGAGCCTTGCTCGATGATGTTTGCCTGAATAAATAAAGATTTGATGATGATGATGATGATGATGATGAAAAGGGCCAGCAATGATCACTGTGTTATCAGGAACATAAAACACAACAACAAGCATTTGTCAATGCCAATAGTTTGTTGTGTGCTTGGTGCCATGGGGTTACGAGCTGGTTTTGGCAAATTTCAACACGGGTTCATAACTTCATTGCTTTTTTTTAATATTTTTACACCACATTTTCAACATAGTCATCTTATTACGCCACCTCATGAAGAAAGGAAGAGTACAATTTCAACTCCTGTATGAAAGGTACTATTATGCAGTGGCTGCAAAATCACCTTTTGGGATTCAAAAAAAACATTTTGCCTAGGATCTGGAAAGTGGTAGCTGTCACATTTATGAGGTGCAGTGAAAGTATGGCCATGATGACATTTTTGGGTCAAAATATTGAAAAGTACCAAAGGTATAGAGCCTGTGTTTGTTAATTTAAGTGTATGCTGGTAACTTTGTTTTTATTTTAATATTTTCACACCAAATTTTCAGTGCAGCATTCTTATGATCCCACCTCATGAAAAAATGCCAGTGTCATTTCATTCACTCATCCTGAGAGGTGATTTCACAGAACCACCATGCCATTCTGCACTACAAGTGCGAAAACATGTTTCAGGCAGGATGTGGAAAATGACAGCTATACTGTTCATAAGGAGATGTGAAATAATGGCAATGTTGAAAATCTGGAGTGAAAATATTAAAAAACCGGCACAGTTAGGAGCTTGCGTAGAAACTGTGCAATGCACGCTCATAAGTGAATCATTTTTTAGAATTTTTTCACCAAATTTGCAATATGTAAAAGGTGATTCCACACAGCGACTGCAAAATCACCTTTTAGGACTGAGAAACAAAATGAAGGTGATGGTGTTCAGGAGGTGGGGTTGAAAGAACCCCATGTTGAAAATTTTTTAGGCCAAAATTCCTTAAAATGGCTGAAATATCAATCTAAGTCAAAAACCCTCCATTGATTCCTATTCTATGGCTTATCTTGAAATATTCACTTTGCCGGTCAGCTTTGAAGAGTGCAGACATGTCCCGTCCACAGAAGACCATTGCTCCCAACCTCAGGAGGTAAGTATGGATAAGGTGGATTAAGGGAGGTGGTGCACAGTGGGAGGGTTGGGATGGGGAGGGGCGAGAGATAACGATGGACTTTTTTCAGATTTAAAGAAATAAAAACATTGATGATGGTTTTCTTTTTTTTACTAGGAGAAAGGATGTGAACATTTCTGGACACTGGCAGTGTGCTCCCAGTGTCCAGGGGGACGGAGGGTGCTAGGAGGACAGAAGCAGTGGGAGGGAGAGGAGGGAGGGAGGGATTTGCTGTGTGGGTGGGGGCCTTGAACAGAACAAGGGTGTGGGGAGGATAACAGCAGAGGGAGAAAGCAGGAGGGAGTGATTTGCTGGAGGGGGGCTCTAACGGGAATGCAGAGAGGACAGGAGCAGTGGGCAGGCTCAACGTGTTCACACTGTAAGTGCTACCTCAGTGTGAATGTGCAACCAGGAAGTAAATATAATGCAGGGCTTTACACATTGAAGGACCGAGCTGCACCAAGATTGGTTCAGCTCTGTCCTTTGAATAGTTTGCCAACTCTGCCCCAAAACAGAAAGTTAGATATTGCCAGCCTGCCTACTAATTCACCTGCCACTGACCTGTCCCTTCGAACTGAGCTCTCCAGTGGATGCACCCCCCACACCCCTGTAAAGCAACTCTAATTTCAATGAGTTTGTCTGCACTTGAGTGCATGACAAACTCAAAAAGGGATCTGTCAGCACATTACTGGAACTGTCAAATCAGCTATTGAGAAACAAGAAGTTAACATTTAATCAGATGAGCAAATGACAGATGACATAAAGGAAAACATACAATAACCCACAAACAAATCCAGAGACTGGAGCAATGAAACTGCAAATCCACAAATCAGTCTCTGTCTTGAATTTTGACTACAAATCACATAGATATTGCTTAATCAATGGTTCAAATTTGGCTCCAAATGACAATGAACACAACTGGCCAATTGGCTCAAATAAGGCAGTCAATAAAAATGGAAATGCTGATTAGCAAACAGATGACAAGGAAAAAAAGCGAATGGAATCATGAGGAGAATTTTTCTGGTCACAAACAACAGCACATCTCATTGCATGGCACAGTTGTCATGTTATGCCAATGTCCTGCCAGGGAAATTTTGTTTTGCTTTCACTGCCTTACCACCTTTGGTGCTACAGTATTTCCACAACAAGAAGTGAGAGAATTGGGTTTCCTGTTGCACTCAATTCCATCTTCATAGTATTCCTTACCACCCAGAGTAGTATAATTGATGGTCTCTAGGCCATTTCTGATATACACTATCATCACCCCACCTTTTTGTTTGTCCCAGTTATAGAGTGAGTAGCCCAGAACTGCAATGTATAATTTGTTATTTTCTGAAGTTGAAGTTTATTTATATTTGAACAGGACAAGGTACAAGGGAAAGCCTGTGTTCAGGACCGTGCTGTATACAAGCAACTCAAGTTACAATAATATTGAACTAACAAACATATGACGTACAATAATAAAATGATGGAACAAATGACAAACATCAATTTGCATACAATCACATGCAAACACACAGCATTTTGAAAGAGCTGCTTTGAAACTGTTGTACGTGTGTAAATTAAGCAAAATGGGAGAGGTAGTAAGTTCCATGCTGTCATTGCAATACAATTAAAAACACATTGTATCATACTGTTCTAATGTCTGACAGTGTATTCCCTATAGCTACCATTTAGGATCTATCCTTTACATAAGACATGAACACAAAATTGAATGACATTGTACCATATCTTGATCTAGTTCTTGGGACTTGTAAACCTCTACCTGTAACTTCCCAAAGGGACTATTTTGAGGTGATAGGAATTAATTTGTCAAGCAGGTAAACTGGAACAGAATCAGCCATAGATTTGTAAAAAAAACAAAATAGATGCCTTTCTTTCCAGATCATAAGGGATGTCCATTTAAGGTCTAGCAATAATGTACAATGATACATCATTGCTGGAGGGCCAACTAATCCCACAAAAACCTTACAATATGATACTGCAGTCTACCCAATTTTTGTAAACTACCTTGTTTGCCATCCAATAGACTGCACTACTGTAGTCTGTAGTAGGGAGAATAACCAATTATGCAAATTTTGCTCTGGTTTCCTTAGTCATGCAAAACTTATGCCTCACTCCAAAGGTCACCTAATTTCTCAGAGACCTTCACAGAAAGTTTTGTTATATGCTCTTCAAATTTTAACTCAGAATCAAACCAAAGACCCAATTATTTATTTGGGTTAACTTGGTCAATTTTTAAACCATCCAGTGAGCATATATTCAGCTTGTTTGACACAGTCCCAGTCTTTCCAGTCCCTGATCTAAATAACATTGAGTTCATTTTCTTGGTATTTAAAATGAATTTAATGTGAATAAGTCCATTTTCAAATTTGTTGAACTCCAATTGAAGTACGTTTTGAACCTCCCATTGTCCGTGGGCTGTAAGAGCAGGGCTATGTCATCAGTGTACACTTTAACAGTAACAGTTGAGAACAATCTGGATCGCTCAGAAATAAAAAGAACAAACAGAAGGGAATCCAGAATTGATTCTTGTGGGATTTCCCTTTCTACTGTTCTAATATGCCAGTGTACTCCCTATCACTACCATTTGGGATCTGTCCTTTAGATTCTGTAAGACATAAATCATTTCAGCATTTCAGAACCAATGTCCCTGTTAGCTATCTTAATTAACAGTAGTATATGGTACACAGTATCACAGGCTTTTGTTAGATCCATGAACACCACCTCCATGCACCTTCTTTAATCTAGTGCATGGAAGACGGTGTCCATGAAATACAACTGTGCTGTCTGGGTGGAGTGGCATGTCCTAAAGCCAGATTGCTGAGGAAAGAGCAGATCATTACTCGACAGGTAAGCATACACTGCTTGTGGATCTCCACTTCCAGTAACTTGGAGGCAAGGGAGAGCAAAGCTATAGGATGATCATTATTTGCCATAGATGAATTTCTACCTTTGAAAACTGGCACAGTTCTTGTCATCTTCCAAGCAGTGGGAACCACAGCAAAGATACCTTTTAAAGAGTTTTGCCAAAGGTGCTGTAATTATGTCAGCTCCTTCCCACAAATATGTCATCTCAAGGCTACCCATTCCATCAGGTTTAGATATACTAAGTGGCTTCAATTGTTTCCAGATGTCTTTTATTTTAATTATCCAGAATCTAAATGGAGGCCTCCTATTTCTTAACTCCCCTAAGGTCTCAAAAACTCAATTCAAATTTATATCACACTTACTTCAAGAATCTAGTATGGGAAGGGGTGTAAAATAGTAGATAATGGCTGGGGATTGGGTGATAACCACTCTGTAATCACCTCAAGTAGTTGCTAGGGCAACATGGTAAACCTCGAGAGTGAAGCTCGAGAAGTTTACTGTAGCCCTAGCAACCATGAGAGATGATTGCACAAGTGGTTATCACCCAATCCACCAGCCATTACCTTTTATAGTGTATGGTGAAAAAAACACATTTTTTTGCCCATTTTACATGTTGTGTTGTAGTATCTCTTACCTTACTGAAGAATTGGGACTCTGGGGATAGGTTCAAATGGCCAAATTTATTTGTTACGGTACAGCAATACGCTTACATACAAATACCGCTTAGTTTAGGAACAATACAATAAAACAGGTGAAATACATAATTCTGTTTTAGAGGAAAGAGAAATGTCCATTTCTACAATTTGATTCAAGGTCTCAGATTTAAATTAAGAGGCTGAAACGATCCGGTTGGTCTCTTGCAGTCACGTGGATATGGTAGAAGACAATACGAATTATGTGATGCGACCCTGCATCCTCTTCTTGGGCCCAAACAACTGAAGGGTCGAGGTGATCATTGTGGCCTTGTGGATCAGCATCCATGCAAGGTAATCTGTTTGGGACACACAAAAAACACTTTTTAGCTAACAATTCAGAGAATTGAAAATTACAGGAAACAACTACATGAAACGGCATATTATGCACCACTCATCATCCGATAAGGAATCACGGATTACTGCCACTCTTCATTTCTTTTGTGGGCCATAGTAGTTATTTACATTTATTGTTATTCCAGCTCCAAACAGGTTGAAATTAACTCCTAGATTGCTGAGTGGGTTTCTTACTTCGGGAACTATTGACTGACCAGCTTCGGTGATTGACAGAGAAGCTGCAGCAGTACTAGCTGAGGGCAGAATGTTCTCACAGTGACTTTGAGCACCAAAGATGGTTGAGATATGTTTCTGCTTCACAGCACTAAGTTGGCTGTAATTGTTTATGGACTGAAGCGACTTGTATCCAGAGACTTGCTGGACGTCAGTAGGGGATGCATCATTGCCAACAAGGCACCGAAATGAAGCCTTGAGGGTGGAATGGTTGGTAATGTGCTTTTCAATGGGAAGCCCTGCTGAAATCTTGATCAAGTTCATCATAGAGTGCATTTTGTGATCTCCTAAAGGCATGCTTCTGAACCAAAGGGAGGTGCTTGGATTACAGTTTATGTTTGGGGTTAGGTAGAAGAGGGCATCAGAGGTTAACATTGATGGTGGCCTCTGCTGCTTGCATAGCTTGTAAGCAGTGATGGGATGTTTTTCTGGGAAGGTTGAGATTTGCTACATCCTTGATTTTACTGTGCTTGTGTCCCTTGGATTTTCACCCGTGTGGATTTTAGTCTGCCTCTCAGAGTACTCAAGGTACTCCTGTCCAACAATGTCTTTTAGCAGGCTTAGATCGACCCAGCTGAGGCTGTAATGTTCTACTGTTCTTAGTGCATAATATAGCCCATTATTAAAGAAAATCATGTTGATGAGCACTGTTGTGCTGTGGAGGCCAAGGGTTCGAGTCTGGTACAGTTTATCTATATCAGTAGTTGTTAAAGCATCAACTCTGTTAGGTTTACTACCCTTGCCATGTTTCAATCAATCAATCAATTAAAATATTTATTTATCCAGGTGAGCATCATTGAGCAGGGCCCATTTGCAAGATGGACCTGGTTAGGATAAGGTCAAGATACATATAAAAAGAAAATGATACATATATATATAAAACAATGAACCTCTGTGTGTAAACACTGAGGCAAGGGTTACCCCAAAGGGCATTTGGCTGGGAAGCCAAGTTTCAAGAAAATACAAAATCTCACATGCCCCCACAATGCAAAGCATCATGGGCTGCATATGCAAATCACCACAGAATGTTATGCTGGTCCAACTTTAAGCAGAATTGCATGGTGCCGAAAGGCCTCTCACACAGTTTGCAAAGGGTGCTAACAGAAGACATAGACACGTGTTTCATCCTACCAGGACTCATTAGTATGCCTCATCTGTTTGACACCCCAGAGGAATGGACCAGCTACCCTAAGGCAGTGTGCCTGGGATATATTGTGGTGAACCCATTAAAATAAAAAACTATTTAAAAGACAAAGAACCTCTGTGTGTAAACACTGAGGTAAGAGTTACAAAAGGGCATTTGGCTGGGAAGCCAAGTTTCAAAAAATGCAAAATCACATGCCCCACAATGCAAAGCATCATGGGCTGCATATGCAAATCACCACAGAATGTTATGCTGGTGATCTTTAAGCAGAATTGCAGGGTGCGAAAGGCCTCTCACACATTTGCAAGGGTGCTAACAGAAGACATGAACACGTGTTTCATCTACCAGAACTCATCAGTATGTCTCATCTGTTTGACACCCCAGAGGAATGGACCAGCTACCCCTAAGGCAGTGTGCCTGGGATATATTGTGGTGAACCCATTAAAATAAAAAACTATTTAAAAGACAAAGAACCTCTGTGTGTAAACACTGAGGCAAGGGTTACCCCAAAGGGCATTTGGCTGGGAAGCCAAGTTTCAAGAAAATGCAAAATCACACATGCCCCCACAATGCAAAGCATCATGGGCTGCATATGCAAATCACCACAGAATGTTATGCTGGTCCAACTTTAAGCAGAATCTTCTGTTAGCACCCTTTGCAAACTGTGTGAGAGGCCTTTTGGCACCATGCAATTCTGCTACGTTGGACCAGCATAACATTGTGGTGATTTTTCATATGCAGCCGATGCTTTGCATTGTGGGGCATGTGTGATTTTACATTTCTTGAAACGGCTTCCCAGCCAAAATGCCCTTTGGGTAACTCTCAGTATGTTCCTGGTGTTAAACGGATTTTAACTAATAGGTTCACCTAACTCTGAGCACACTACAAAGGCAACTGATCCATTCTCGGTGTCAAACAGACAAACTACTGATGAGTTCTAATAGGATGCCACAAACTGTGAGGGGCGCGTACCATCAGTCTGCTCGTGGACCAGCATAACATGTATTGTCTGTGTTTCGTATGAACATGTGTTCGTCTCTAAAACAATGAAGGGTAATGCATATAAGTGACAATATTCAATACATCAGACAATAGCATACATGAGCGTAAGGCACAGTACTTTACATTGCAGCAACATATGTGCATAACCATGTTGTAGATATATGAAATGAACACTGAATAAGTGACAGGTTGTCGATATTGGGTTTGGAGAGAGGTGGTAGAGATGACTGAGGTTACCCTTATAGGATGAGGATGAGGATGAGGATGAGGGGCAGGGGGGATGGAGCACTAACTAAAGGAACCATAGAATATCCTTAATATAGTAATAGGTAAGCAAGGAGGAGGTCAGATAGGTAAATCAGATGAGGAATGATAGACAGTAATAGGAGGGTGATATAGGGCATGGAACCTAGTCCTCGGTTTAAAAGACAGGCATCATAGATGATGCAGTGGATATTGATTTGAGCTAGTGGCGCAGGAAACATTTACATGGTTCTTTAAGGAAATGAGAGTATAGAGTCTTGAATGAAGTAACACTGACAGTTGTACTTAGTCTCAGGATTTTCTGCAGGTTGTTCCACAGAGTAGGCAGTACAAAGCTAATAGCCATTCTACCAAAGTGAGAATGAACTTTGGGAACGTTCAATAAGATGGAGGAGTAACTCCACAGTGCATACTTGCCTATTAAGCATAGCAGAAGGCAGTCCAAGATATATTGTGGAAGTTTTTTAGAAATAGCTCTGTAGGTCCATAAAGCAGCGTATTTTTCTCTCCTGAATTGAAGGGAAGTCCACCCCATGGCTGCATACAAAGAACAGTGATGTGTAGTATAGGGAAGTCCAGTAAAAAATCTCAGAGCTCTATGGTAAAGATTTCCAGCTTTGCAAGGTAAGAGATTGGGCAGTGACTATACAAGAAGTCTGCGTAGTCTACAAGTGACAGGAAGGTTACTTGTACCAACCTTGTCTTAGCATCACTTGTAAGATAGTGGCTAATCCTAAAGTAGAGACCAAGTCTCTGTCGAAGTCTTTTTAACAAATTCTCAAAGCGTTCAATAAAGGAGAGTTTATAACCAAGCCAGACTTTAAGAATTTCTGCTTGGCTGACAGTGTTGTGAAGTGTTTCCTTGAAATCAGAAGTGTTCCAGTGGAAAATTGCATGCTCATATTTGTTTATAATGAGATACCTGTCTGTGCTGCCTAGGATGCCCCTCAATGTGCTAGGTTCATAATCTGAACCATCATTTTATTTAATTTTATAGATGAACTCTGCAAGATGCATATCTAGTTCACCTACTCGCATTTCTGTGATCCCACGCTGCTCCTGCAAGTCTGCCAGGTAAGATTTCACCAAACATATGTCAGACTCTGTTTTTTCTAAGGTTTGTTTGTGCTCCTCATTAGCGACGAAGTGCCTGCAGTCGGAAAAGTCACCCGCGTTAGGAATATTTGCTGCCATTGCGATCGCTAGTCTCAGTAAACATAAACTGTCACAGATGGAATTCTACTTTGACTTGTTTGCTGAGACAGGCGGTTGCATTCTATGGGTGAGAATGCTGGAGCATTGGTGCATTCTTATTTGTTATGCCACTGCTGAGACATTCTGAACTGCGGTTAACAACATTCAATCGTTTTATCGGTGGTATAACAAGGGTGTGTAAGTGCTGATTATGGGTGGTAATTAATACTAACCATTCATTATAAATGCATTTATGGCTTCAGCTATTAGAATTATATCTGATGTACTGTATTAAAACCAACCAGCATTAAGGAAGTAGGATGGGTAGACTTAACTGTAGACTGCAACTGTTTGATAATTTTCCAGAAGTCATGGGAAGTTAATAATGACTTAAATTAATTTATAATGTTTTTCCTTTGCCTCTTTTATGAGCCCCTGACATTTCTTTTTAATATTTGTGTAGGATCCCTAACTATCTCAATTTAATTTCCCAACTTTTGTCCATAAACTATTTCTAAGACAAAGATTCTTTAAGATGTTGCCAGTTATCCAGGGCCTACCTGTACTTCTTTTTTTTTTTTTTTTTGTAAACAAGGATTTTGTGCATGTTTGTCACAAATTTTCAAAAATTCACTAATAGAAAATCTATCCCATCATCAAGTTCTGGTGTGAGATCAAGCTAATCTCATCAAACTTTGACCAGGTCATTCAGGAATGCTGAGTTATTGAAGTTTCTTAAGGGCATGAACTTCTGATAGGGATCACGTTTAGGCTCATCAGATGAATTTAGATTAATCCTATTGCTAATCTTATAATGGTCCCTCATAAAGGTGATCTCACTTTCCCTTATTAATTCTCAAATTATTTGAAACAAAAATCAGATCAATCAGTCTCCTTGTATCACCTATATTATTAATCCTTGTAGGGTTATCAACATTCTGTGTGGCATTCAATATACTAAAGGACTCACTTTAGCAACTTAAACAGGAGCATGTGCATACTGTATGAGTATTATGAAGGAATTCCTTATGCACAGAGCAGTGAGGATATGGTATGATTTGTCAAGGGAGGTGGTGGATGCAGCATCCTTTCAGAGTTTTACAACAAAGACTGATGAATACATAACTGGGAACAGGGGAATTAGCTATGCCCACTAGGAGTGGGAGACAGTACCTAATGGGCAAAAGCCTTCTTCTGTCTTACAAAACCAAGCATTGTACCAAGAATTGTACTTAATCTGCTCCCCTTTGGTCCCCCCAATGGCATTAAAATGTCTCATGATTACAGAATATTTCTGATTTCAGACATTTTCAAGAAAAAAAGATACTTTATCAAATATAATTGAGTTTAAGTGCGGGGTGAGTAAATGGCATCAATAATCAGGTCCAATTTACTCACCTCCACCAAAAATCCCTTATCCCTTTTAACACAATTTGTTTTTCAGACTACAAGGACCAAGGTTATCCCTAACATACAATAGAATCCCACCTCTCCTCCAATTCCTATAATTCTGGAATGAATTATATCCCTGTATTGCCAGTTTGGGTTCACTAATTATTGTATCTAACCAAGTTTAAAATATTTCCAATATTGCTGACTTATTTATTTTATTTTTTTATTTATTTGTTAAGTCTCGGATTACAAATACCTTTGAGCAATAAGGTATTTTACAAAAGTTCAATGTCAAGTAAAAGGACAAAATATAAAACAGCAAGGTAAGAGTTAAACAAAACAGGTATCACATGTACAAGTCAAAATGTGCATATAAAAACAGCACTAATACTGAATACATGTACAGAACAATTTACAAAAGTTGTAAGGCAGAAGTGTGCAATAATGCAGTCCAGGAGACATATTTCAATGAAGATACCTAGTTAAGCATCTTAGCTGACAAAAGTAAAAGATAGATATGAGTATTAAGAAGCAGTCAATCTGGCCTTGTCAAAAAACATGTGGAAGAAGGGGTGCTAAATGGAGTAGGTGGGACTAAGAAGAGAGGGAGAGAGAGCTGTGAGGAGGGGGGAAGGATAGGGTAGGAGATGAGGGGGTGGAAGCGCGGGGGATGACAAGTAAGCGCATAGCAACAGTTAAAGGGCAAGTGCTGGTAAGCTGCATCACAGGGAAAATGGGGAGGGTTAGAGGAAACAGTCACAGCTACTATCTGCTGTTAGGTGCTGTCGGAGCTTGTATTGGAAAGGGCTGAGCTTGGTATCAGAAGTGATGTTACTAGGGAGAGCGTTAACCCACAGTGGGGCTCTGTAGGCAAAAGATCTTTGCCCCCGTGATGTCCAGCACTGTGATACCTGAAGTAGTTGATGTTCTGAACCACACATCTGGTGGGGATTGCATAAAGGGCTTAATAGGCCCTGTACTCCTGGGGAGGAGGCCAAGGGTTAACTTATTAGCCATCAAACAAGTTTGGTACTTTATACACCCTTTTATTTTTCAGCCATCTGGTTTGGGCGTAGAGGTCGCATGTATGAGTGAGGCATGGAGTCCCAGAGATAAGATGACATTCTTTATTAAGGCAGTAGAAATTAGCCTGAGGACCATATCAGTGGCTGAGCTGTATATAACCAGCCCATAGTCGATGATGGAAATGACAGAACTCTGAATGGCAAGTCTCAATGATTCCAAGGTCAAGCAGTTCTTGTGTCTATAAAGTAGTCCAATACATATATTCACTGCTTTGGTAATGTTGTCGATGTGCACCCCATAAGATAAAGTGCTGTTGATGGTTACTCCAAGGTATTTTAAGTGGAGTACTTGTTTGAGAGCTATTTCAATGTGGTTTCTATCGGTCAGCAGACGGTGTTTGTGTTTATTGTGCGAGCTACTAAAGAGCATCACCTTAGTTTTTTTATAATTTAGTATCAACTTATGTTCATCTAACCATTTTTTAACACTTGCATAGCCACATTGCAGATTGTTTTCCAGGAAAATGGGGTCTGAGTTGTTTGAGAAAATTAAAGCATCGTCAGCATAAAGTAAAATAGATTTGTGGCAGCAACTTGGGAGATTATTGAAGAACAGACTAAATAGGAGTGGGCCCAATATGGAACCTTGTGGTACCCCTGAGCAAACTGGCATTGAGTCAGAAAGGACATCAGATATTTTTACTTGTTGTGTATGATTACCCAAGTAGCTTGCAAAGCATGCCGAGGAGTCCTTAGAGACTCCTGCTTTGGACAGCTGCTGTAGAAGTGGTTACCCCCACGACAGTGACATTTCACCAGCGAGGTCCCCCACAGCGACTACAGCACCATGCCGCTGTGGGAAACCCGCTGGAACCTGGCACTGTCTGTTGGGGGTCCGCACCCTCCCAATCAGCTCCAACTTGAGTTGAAAATCTTTAATTGGGGGCTGTGGGGTGGAGCTCCATAGAAGGCTTCGGGGCTAAGCCTTCAAAGAAAATAAGGATGGACAGTGCGAACTGGCAGCCAACTGCAGAATGCGGTCGACCTGCCGGTTTCACTGACGGGGCATTCAACAAATATTTTGTCAAGCTTCTGTTTTGGATTCCTGTAGAAGTAGGTGGTGATGTACAGTGTTGAATGCTTTTGTTAAATCGATAAAGGCAGCTCCCACAAGTTGTTCCTGATCCAGAGATTTATGGATAAACCCAGTGAAATCCAAAAGGGCAGAGGTAGTGCTGTGTCCTTGTCTGAACCCCTGTTGTTGGGCACATTGGATGATATACTTCTCAAGATACTCAACCAGCTTATCTGCAACAATGTGTTCTAGAGCCTTGGAGAGATGGGGGAGTATGGATATAGGTTGGTAGTTCACATGTTGAGTCCGGTCTCTACTTTTTTATAACAGGGTAACAATGGCAGATTTCCATTTTCGTGGGAACCATGACAGTCTGAGTGAGAGATTAAAAATTCTGGTTAGTGGGATAATAACTTCATCAAGGGTGAGGGCTAGCAATTTGAGATCAAGAGAGTCCCTGCTATGCCTAGATTTATCAGTTGCCTTTGGGATATATTTTCTGGACTTAGACAGTGAGACCTCTTTGAAATAGAAAGGTGGGTGACCAGTAGGTGGGTGTTTATTTTCAGAAGTGTTTGTGGTGACATCCAAGTCAAAAAAGTCAGGGGGAAGAGCAGTACTGAGATCAGTAAATGCATCTTTGAAAGTGTTGGCAATGGTGACTGAATGCAAAGTAATGGTTCCTTCTATGTCTAGAATGGTAGGTGCTAGTTTGGGGTTCTTTCTAGTTACACCCTTTATGTTATCCCAGAATCGTTTGCCATCTCCCCAGGAGTTGGTAAGCATTTCCCTGTGGTAATTATTTTTCTTGATGTGTATTGATCTTGCACAGTCATTACAAGCTGGTTTGTAGTTTTGAATATCTACAGTACTTGCTTTCCAGAGGCTCATGCTCAGTGCCATAGGTGGTCTTGGTTCTCATGCTGGCTATTAGGTCAACAGAGAGCCAGGGGTTACAAGGGTCTTTTATTTTCTTTTTTTTTTAGTGGTGTGTGGATGTCACAAGCAGCATTGAAGGAGTTAATAAAATAATCTAGCGCCGAGTTGACATTTTTAGCCACATCAATTGGTCTCCAGTCTTGCTGTCTGAGGAGTGCTTTTAGCAGTTCCAGGTGACCCTGGGCAAGGATTCTGCTGGTAATTGACTTGGGTGGAGGTTTGCAGAATTTATTTGTCCAGGAGCAGATGACAGGGGAATAATCACTGAGTGGGTCAGAAAGGATGGTCCAGTTTGCAATGCAGTCTGAGTGGGTGGTGAGTACCCAGTCCAACAAGGTGCTGGTCCCTGACTTGTAGTTAAGCCTGGTCAGAAATTTGACCAACTGGGTGAGGTTGGCGGCTGAGATTGCATCCTTGTAGCACCCATTTTTCAGGGGTGAGCCAATTAATATTGAAGTCACCCATCAAGATTGTGTCCAAGTTACATGGCAGGTTCTGGATAAATTTCATAACAGAATTGAAGCCCAGTACATGCTCATTTTGGCACAGGAATCTATGCCACAGCAGGCAGAGAGAAAGTCCTGGCCCAATCAAGGGCTGAAGACAGTGGGGACCTGGAGGAGGAGGAAAGGGGATAAATTTAGTTTGCTACTTTTTCTAAGTAAATTGGGGTCCGTGAACACCAGATTCTCAGCTCATCAATTTTTGCCACAAGAAGTTGTGCATTTGTATGATGACTTGTAATGTGGGTCATATTTTACGGTCCTGGATTTACCTCCACATCTCCTACAAGTAGTACAACTAATGAACAAAGTTTGGTTCTAGTGTGACTTTCAAGTTGCACCAGAGTACATCTTTAAACTAAAGCAGCAGTCTAACAAAAGTGGGCAAAACATTTGACCCTACCTTTTTTTAACTATAAAAGATTCCAGGCATCTTCCAGTTTTAGTTGCTGGTATAATTTTCTAATTCTGCCAAAATATGAGTATTTTATAAATGCCTGAATTTATTTTTTTCTCAAGAAAAAAAATGATGGCCATCACATTTTGCATAGAAATAGCACTGTAAGACTGGCAAGGGTTAGGATAAACAAAACACAAAAAGACTCATGGTGCACAGCATAGGAGGGGCCTTGACAAGTATATTTGACAGGTATACTAATATTTTTCTTAACAGTAGCTGAAACTAGTTTTTTTGGAAAAATATTTTTCATTGCACTGCTGCTTTAAGACAACCTGATGAGACCTTTGGGCTGCTTTCATTTATTTTTTTGTTAGTCAAATATACATTTTGTATTCTATCAATACTTTTTACTGTGATAATTAGGCCAAATGTTCTCAAAGAATGCTCTTTTATATAGCCCTGTACTTCATTAAAATTAATGCAGACAGACCAGAGCAGAAACAACACACAGCCAGCCCAAATTGTCATCTTCCCTAGAATACCCAGTATACCACTTACAGAAATAAAAACTAACCTGCACAAAATTAAAATAAAAAAGCAGCCTCCCCACAGTCTACCATCTCCTTCTCCTGCTGATGTCTCCCACAGCTCCAGTGGGAGCCGTTCCACTGGCAGCCACTGAAGTTTATTCTGCCTTTGTAGTGGCAAACAGCCCACCCCCAACTGTGTCATGAGACAGCTGGGTTTCCATGGCAACACCCAGAGCTCTGGCACTCATTGTTTAGCATTGGGGGACAGAGTAAAGTTCAGGTTAGCAAATGTTCAGCAGCAGTTCACAGTAAGTGGCTTTGTTCTGATATGAAGATTTGCAGTTCAATTTGCTCTGAAGCAGCTTCTGCCTTTGTAGCGGCATACTGCCCACTCACCACAGTGTCACAATCCAGCTGGGTTTCCAAGGCAACACCCAGGGCTTTGTCACTCATTTAGCATAGCAGGACAGATTAAAGTGTAAGTCAGTAAAAGCTCAACAGCAGTAGTAGCAGTTCATAGTAAGTGGTTTATGCTGGTATGAAGCTTTGTAGTTGCCCATGGTTCCATTACGTCTAACATGTCCATTTTAGCCTTAACTGTCACTGCGTGGAGCACACTCATTTTGTTTGCAAGGCTTCTTGCATTTAAAATGACCCCTCTTCAGGACCCCTGTCTGCTACCCTTACACTTTTCCACTGACGAGATATGCCATGCTTATTCCCTGTGTTATTTAACCTTGGTTAACCCCCGATGTGGTCCACAGTCTCTAATGTATATCCTTTCACCATCCATATTTACATTACTCTTATCCCCCCGATTGTCCCAAACTAGATGGGAGTTCTAGCTAGCTCTCCATCACCTGAAGTCTACCCATAGATGTCCCTATCCCCAGCCTCCAGAATACTAATTTCAATGCACCAAAACATAGCCTCGAACCTCTACCACTACACCTTTGTCCCCACTCTTTGAGGATGAAGGACATATGATTTAAATAGGCCTTTATCTGGGTTTGTTCGGGATCCTGGGTTTGTTAGGGTTTTTTGTTTGGATTTTATGGGCAGACTGGATGGGCCAATGGTCTTTTTGTGCCATCATTGTCTTAGATCTTTATCCCACCAAAAAGCACACAAGTCTCCCAGAACATGCCATTGGCACACCACTCCTTCATTCAATTGTTAAACTGGAAGATGTTCAGCTTCCTTGCCTTCCTACATCTGTGCACTGTGAGAACCTGTGTGAAGGTCACAGTACCAACCACCCCTTAAGCCTTGAACCAAACATCCTGAAGCTTGTTTTCACGGCACCAAACAGCATTGCTGCCAGATGTTCATCCCATGTGAGACAATAACAACTGGCATCCCTTCTCCTTTCATAAGCAACCTATGTACCCTGGGGAGTGCCCAGTTTTCTGTCACCCTGGGAGATAGACAACCACACCATCCTGGTCTGAGGCACAAACCACAGTACTGGTAACCCTAACTATAGAATCCCCTACAATAAGTTCCCTCTTCCTTACTCTCCCTTTCTGGCTCCTGTGCTCCACAGCAGTCATTGCTGCTGCTGGGACCCTGATTACAACTGCGTGCTCTCCCTTATGAGGAGAGTAGCAAGCACCATTTCACAAAGTGAGGTGAAATGGCTGCAATTTCAGAGCACCATCCACCACAATAACATCAATTAGCTGCGTTTTATTGCCGAAAATATTACAGTACAAAATATAGAAACATAGCAAGGTGCCACATAGGTGCTACTTACTCCAAAAGGCCTTTTGGAGTGGGTAGCACCGATGTGGTACTGTATATTTATATTTTGCAATGTAATATTTTCGCAATAAAACAGCTAATTGATGTTATTGGGGTGGATGCTGCTCTTATTTTGTGCTTTGAGTAGAACTGTGTTTAAGTGGCACATCAGCAAGTGGAGCCTGCTTCCTTATTGCTTTTGCAATTTCAGAGCCCCATCAATCCACAGTTATTGCCACCCATCAGTTCCCCTACTTGTACATGACCTTGCAACCCACATCACTAACCTTTGGAGGTTGCTGAGGAAGAGAAACAACAGTGGGTACCCCTAGTTCCTGCTCTAACATACTCTGCAGCTAGCATATTATGGCTCATACTCCAGTCAACTTGGAGTGAGTACCTCCAACTTCCGGAATGGACACCCTCCACACTGCCACAGAGTAGCCTGAAGGACTGTAGCACTGCAGGTCCTGCAGCTAACTAAATCCCTTTCCCAAGGTCTCCACCTCTGCATGCTGTACATGGCTACTCTATGTCCCCTCTGAAATTCTTGTAATTCAAGTAAGAAAAATCTCTCACCTTCTGACTGGCTATTTAGTAAGTTCCACAGAAAAATGCTTTCTGAAGGGCTATTCAATGGAACTAACTAAACATTTCAGGCAGACCAGCAATGTCCACAGAAACAGCACAAAACTAAAAATCAAACAGCACTTGAAAGTGAAACAGATTGATAGTAATGCTGTGCGTAATTTTTAAATGCCTCCCATTTTCTGCTCAGTTTCATCGGAGAGTGAAATGGCAGCGTTTCACAGCAGAATTACATCTTCCACGGAAAAAAAACATTAGTGGAGGGGCCAGCCCAGTGGTGTGGAGGGCTGAGGCATCTGTGCCTTACATCCTGCCACACCGGCGACCCATGTTCTCTGTGCAAGCGGGTTGCTGGGGGTTGGCCAGGGAAGGAGAGGATCGAGCATCTGAAGGACAGCTCTCCTCTTCCAGGGAGAGGTGGGGATGGAGTCCACTGCTTGCCTGTCCCCTAGCGGCAGCTGGGGGATGGGGCAACGGACCCATACAAAGGGGGTGAATGCAGGGCAATTGCCCAGCGTGCCATGTGCAGAAACATGCACAGCTTGGCCATTGGCATCATTGCATGCCTCCACTCCACTTGGAGGAAGGGCGAAAACAAGGAAATACGCCAACCGGTGAGATGATGCTGGCCCCTCACAGGCACTGTACCCGACTAGCAGGCACCTCGCTAGACATCCAGAGGTGAGTCTAGTAGACACCGGGGTGACAGGGCAGTGAGGGGCCAGTGGAAGGGGGTTGGTCGGAAAGTGGGAGGAAAAAAAAGTAAAAAAAAACTAAAGAAAAAACATTAGTGGAAAAAGCAGAATTCCGAGTTGGCATTACATGTTCAGCAGTAAATAAATTTGCAGATCAGTTAATTTTCTACGGAAAATGTTTGCATGCTTTTTAGTGTTCAAACTTGTAATACACATATCAAATGAAATAAAAAAGTTATTACTTTGTAAGTTATAAGTCTGACAATGGGTATCCTATTCATATTTGGTATCATATGTTGTTCTAAACTAGGTGTTTGTATGCTGCAATTTATTGCTCAGTCATCCGCAGAATTTTTGAAGAATATTCCGCAGAAAAGTCTGTAATGCAGAATAAAATTATGCAGATAATATTGCCTTGCAAGAGGCTCTAGAAGTGGTCACATGGTGAAAGAAATGTAATCATATGTCTCCTTCATCTCCTTGTAAACCCTAGTGATGTTTGTGAGGGAAGGATCGTCTCTCTGTTCTTGTGACGGAAAAATTGTTAAAAACATTCAAAAAAACAGTTCTATTTCCAAAGTTTAACTACCAATGGGTAGTCAAAGTTATAGTTTCATTAGTATTCTGTTTTATCCATCTGTGCATTATTTTGATGATAAGTTACCAGAGTTTGTTCATTATTTTACCTCAGTCAGAGATAGTGGGGGGAAGGGCTCAGGCAGTGAGGAGCTAGAGAGAGAGAGAGAGAGAGAGGGGAGAGAGAGAGAAGGGAGTGAGTGGAGAGAAAAGAGGCAGGGAGTGAGTGAAGGGAAAGTTAGTTAAGGAGTTTTCCTGCCATTTCTAAATCTTAATTTTTTTGAATTTTCTTGTTTGGGTCGTATTTTACAGCATTATTGATATCTTACTGCTTTGTTGTGCCACATGCAATAGCCTGATATATTGTAAAAGCTGTTCTGACCAAAATATATTTGTATTCAGAGAAGCAATTTATATCAGGTCCATATATCAGGTATCAAATATCTGTTGTGTATCATTAAGGAGAAATCAAGAGATAAAGCTCAGGTCAGTGGCGGGGGAGGGGGGTAGATTAACTGCAAGAGATACACCTGTCATTAGCAGTAGTAGCAGTAACAGACAACTAGCAGAATCTGAAAGGCGTTCAGTAAATCCAGGGTGATCAGTACTGGACATGCTGTCTGCAGCTGCAACAAAAAGAGAGTTACAGGAGGTTGTGCCACATGATGAGGCAGTTACTGGCAGCAATTTGGCCATGTGCCACAGTCATAACCTCAGTCTGAAAAAAATCAGCAATAGCAAGTGACGTGGCAGCAATGATGTTGATGTCACAGTCTCAGGCAGGTGACTCTCAGAGTATGGGTACTGCTGAATCAGAGATTCAGTTACAGGGCAGAGTATGTTAGGTGATTCTCAGCTGTTATGTGTAGATTTGGAGGAGGCGGCACCAGAGGAGGCACCGATTAAAGTGGAGGACAGTAATAAGGAGGAGAGCAAAGTTTGTGTTGTGGATACAAGGACCTTGGTATTGGGAGCAACAACATTTGCTCCACATGAATAATCCACTGTTTGATGTAGACTAGGGAGAGAGAGAGAACTCCTGGGATTGTGTCATATAAAAGAAAGGTGAAGGTATTTAGTGAGGATTCAGAAGATGACAATGTGTCTGAGGGGTGAAGGATAACATTAATAAGGAGGGCACATCAGTGAGTAACGCAGCAGATAATGTCCAGCAGGGGCCTGCTCTGAAACAGCAGCAAGTGGAAAGTGGCAGGCAAGGTACAAGTTCAGGAACTTGTGGCAGACAGGGTCAAGACAGCAGAGGTGCAGGACAAGTTATGCCCACTCAACATGGTTAGAGATGGGCAAAATCCGCAAATTTCATTACACAAAATATTTTGCGAAATTCGCACATTTCACTAAATATTTTGCCAGTGCAAAATGTGAAATTCCCCCACAAAATGCAGAATTTTGCCTGCGAGAAAATGAAAATTCTCCCATCTCTACTAGCAATCCCCATCCCAGAGTCCTGATTAGAGATGGGTGAAGTCACTGGAGGGCAAAATACTACATTATTATGTCTTCTTCCCCTTTTTTGGTCCTAGCCAAGGTCTGTTGTTATAAAGCAGACAGCCATGTAAGTGTACCAGTAATGGTTCTCTAGCTGGTTAGTACAAATGGGATAAACATTTATGGGCTTGCACTGGAGTCCTGATTCAGCTATAAGCAGGGTTGATTTTGATACTAACTGCCAAAAGATAGTGACAGCACAGCAGTAAATAGTTCAGTAACTTGGCATTTAATATGAGGTAAATGAAAATGTATGTTGGGGGGGGGGGGTCACCAGATTGAAGAACTTTGTGGTCTTCAAGTGGAAAATTATGCACAATCACTATGAATAATGTTGATTTACTTTCTAACCATAAATGAAATCTTGATTGCCCACTAACCCCATCCTTTTTTATTTAAGAGCTGGTGGGTTGATTCAGCAGTGATTTTGTTTAATTTAGATCGATTACCTTGTATAGTGGTATTCTATTACATTCACAATGTAGCTACCTTATAATACTGTCTCGTTTTTATCTTTTTTGTGTATTTTCATTTGTGGGGAGTCCCTGGAAGGTGTGCCATGCCATTTGTAGTTCTTTGACCAGAAGTGACAAATTAGGGGGAAAACCATCACAATGTCTTCTTATAAATGATTAGTTTTTAAATAAAAGTGTGGACTGCTGGCAAAGTCAGTTCTTTCTTTCTGTAGATGCTGTGTAATGTGCAAATCATGGCAGTGATAATAAAAAATGTTGATTTCAACCCTTTTGTCTTTCTTTTTTGTGTCATTACAGAGTATTGTTTCACGCAGTGTATGAATGTACAAGTATGTTGTTGATTATGTTAAGCCTCAACACCACAGAGCATTTTCACTCATTATACATATAACTGTCTATGCAGGCAACATGTGATTGGAATATTTGGGCAGTTTTGTTTGTAGCACTCAAAAGAATACGATCTGTTTGTTATGGGGTTGCTGATAACCCGTATCTGCATGAATTCACTAGCTGATCCCTTAAACAGTCCGAGTGTGTAGGAAAGTTATGAATACAAGCACAGGGAAGAACAGAAGTTAGAATAGGAACTTAGGAGGCCAAAGGAGAGGATAGCTGTGAAGCTAGCAAGTATAACATTGTTAAATAGTACAACCAGCAGAATACAAAGAGCAGATGCTAGTGGGAATCGAACCTAACCCCAATAGGAGACAGTATGTCACAAGGCTTCTTGTTATTAGAATTGAGGAGGTTACTGTACCACACATTATGCCAGCTGTGGTTGTAGAAATAAAACAAGTAAAGTATTCACTTTCACTATACTTCTGATCTGTGTCTCACCAACCACGCTCAATCTGTTTTATATGTACAAAATATAATACATGTGGATCGAGTGATTAAAAAACAGAAACAAACACTTGTTTTTCCAAAATGAAGTGGAACACTATTTCTATGAAAAGCACGGAGGTGGAAAGGAAGAAAGACACTGAGCATCAGCTAGGAGAGGGAGGGAGGGCTGATCTGCTAAGAGCTACCACCAGAGTGGAAGTGGGAAACAATGCATGTGAGTCAACAAGAATCTCTGCACATTTTTAAGAAAAGCTGGCACAAAATAGCAGAGTATTCTCACGCACTCCTTTATTAAAAGTGCAATGTGCTTAAAGGGCTGCAAATGCAAGCCTGTCTGGCAATTCATTTAAAAGGCAGTACAATGACATAATGCAGTAAGTTAAATAACAAAGAGACTGCTCTAACCGGTGACCGTTTTTTTCTTTGCGTTATGTGAGTTGTTCAGTTTTCTGGCAAATACTATAACCTGTCCTCATTAAGCTTCTTCACTTCCAACAAATGGTTCAGCTTACACAGAGCATTTAAAAGAAAGACTAAATATTAGAAGGGGGTTGGGAGATGAGGGCATGCCAGCCACTTCAGCTGTACTGAGCTATGTGCCCTGAATGCTTTTTTTTTAAGGAGTCCCTTGATGTAACGGGAGCTATGACAAACACGTTATGGCACAAATCCTGTTTGTTGGAGCAAAGGACTACTGCTTTAATATGTGTCAGTGTTTGACTTTTCTGTCTGACAGGAATTTTATTGAACAGCATTCAACCCAAGTGTCAGTTGAGGTGGTATCTGCATTCATCAGTGCAGCATCATAAAGCAATATGCTGTAAGATAATATAACTGAAGTCCAAGCAGCTTCTTAGCACTGCAGTTAAAGAATAAATGGCCACAGATACAGAAAGCGAATATTCAAAGGCTTTAATGTTGATTATACAATACCGCAACCTGTGGTCAGACACAAAATGCCCTCCATCTGCCCCATACTGTATAATCAGCATTAAAGCCTTTGAATATGCACTTTCCATATCTGTGGCCATGTATTTTTTAACTGAAGTGCTGGGAAGCTGCTTGCTCTTTTGTTTGTATTTCGGGCACACCAGCCCGTTTCTCCCCGCACCACACCACACTGTGTGTTCCTAGTCACAACCTGCTGCACGACAGATATTAAAACAGTATGCTTGTTCCATAAGTTTTCTTTCTGTGGAATAAATAGGAAAATAAATCTCATTAATTGATAGGAAGATCACAACTTTCACTCCAGTAAGAAATTAACTCTGTAAGAAGGCAAAGTAGGATGTCAAAGCTGTGCAGTCTTCATACTACTGTCAGGAGGTCTAAACCTCACTCTCAGGTTCTTGGCAATAATGGGCATGCAAGGAATCACAGACACATTGCATAAGAGTAATAAAGCTTGTTTATTACTAACAAAAGGAAAATCACAGTTGTCCTAAGCAGTTCTTACCATTAGAAACTGGGAGCCAATGCTAAGTATTCCCTATACCTCAAGGAATCTTTGTGTCTCCTGGGGTCTCTGAGGTAGAAGACATAATGTCTTACATTATATACCTAAAATAATTACCATGGTTACTGTAAGACAGAAACATTTCCAGTTATAGAGATGAGCCCTGTTGGCTAAATTAGTGGTGGCTTCTCAGTCCTAGATAACATTATACAATTTTGTTATAGTCATCACTTTGTAGAAACAAAGAGGTACAGTTTGTACATAGCTGTGTAGTAATACAAATCATCAGAAGATGGCAATGCTGACTCATATATCATAATCATTACAAGGACACAGATGTCCTTACATCTTGTAAGCAAGAAATACATGTGTATATTGGAAAGTAAAGTGTACAGCAATTATATGCATACATATCCTGACATCTGCTCTTATACGGTAGATGCCCTTAGCCCTATATATTAATATAACATACACCTAAGGGCTATCTGTCTGCGGTGCACCTCTGGGGGTAAAAATTAGGGTGCAGGACCCTCATGTAACACATATAGAACACCTTACCTGCCACTGTGTCACATCCCCTGTATGCTTACAGTGCTCGCACTCAGCAGCGGATCTAGAGGGTTTTAGAGGGTGCAGGTGCACCCCCCATTGTAACTTACTTACTGCTGCTGCATTTCACATTGCTGGAGAGCTCTGATACAGTGATTGCAAGAAAACGTACATTCAAAATGATAGATTATGTTTATATTTTCAATCAAAAATGTAATGAAAAGGGTAGAATAAAAGAGTTAAAAAATTATAAAAAGTTACATATCTAGTAAGCACACCACCACAGCACCCCCATTGTAAAACCCTGGATCCGCCACTGTTCGTGCTTTCCCTTTGGTAAATGAATCAGTGACTGAACACAGCTGATTACCAGATAAAATCAATAACTTCCACAAAACACAAACATTTATTTTAAAATATTCTATTACGTGCAGCAGAAACACAGTACTCCAGATCTAATAATGGAAAAAGAAAGACTCAATCCACTAGCTCTTTATGTTAACTTTACTTGCTCTGTTATCTAATTTTACCACTTCATATGACAAAACTAAGTTCCTCTGCTAGTAGTAAATTTGAATGTATTGGTAGTTCCCTTAGCTTACACTTAAAGCTTTGTAGGGGAATTTTGTAAAATTACGATTTCCCTTCTTGTCCTGGATCATTTGTTGTAATACTTTAACCAAGTCTGCAGGTCTTGCTTGGTCGTTTCCTAGTCTGGAATGAATGCTGAACACCACTGATGTAGTTAAGCTCCAGAATGTTTCTGCTCACTGTCTCCACCTGGGATTTCAAGTTGGCAGCCCAGAAAATTGTGCTGGTGATGAACTAGAGTGTGTGGATGGTTGTATGAGCTGATGGATGGGGAGGGAGGGAGGGAGGGAGGAGGTAACATATTCCTTCCCACTATGGCTTATTAACAAGGGTGACTTGAAATATGAGTCCTGAAAACTGATCAGTTTAGTATATAAATATGTGAAATATACTTATAACATTTATTACAATCTTAAAGAAATTTCTTAATTTTGCACCCGTGAAACAGAACACAAATTTCACGAAATATTTCACAGGGTGAAATTTCCAATTTTGCAGGAACTTAGCCCTCGAAATTAAACTTTGGCCCATCTCTAAACATAGTGCAGTGGCATTTATTAAAATGCAGCAGACAATGTGCATTCGCACAGTTATGCTTTTTGCCAAATATGTAGGATGAGAGTTAGCCATGGAAAAGTGGGTTCCCATTTATGCACGTCAGGTCAGCATAGCCACATGTGAACCAAACATCTAATTAAGTGGAAGCAACATGAGCGAAATGCCAAACCCTGTTTGAGGAAACCTGTTTTGGTTGAAGGGGGAAGGAAGGATGAGCAGGCCATGGTCAGTGTTGATCTAGATAGCAGCATCTATTGCAATGTGATTGCAGAGACCAGTACCCCTGACAATAAAACCACTAAAGCTGCTAAGTCAATAGCTGGATAGTTGGTAAAGCAGATAAGCAAGTCACCAAATAATAGGAGTGAGCAGTAGTACAATTTCTATGGCTGTAACTCCTGGTACCTGTCAAGCAAATTCTCTAATCCATGCACTTGTACAACCTAAAATAATGGAAGCACTTTCCCAAAACAGCAAATACCACCAAAATCACCCTATTGTACTCAGACTTAATGCATGTTTGGCACAAATGCGGGCAGTCAATATGCAGATTTACTCCTTTGTGGAGAATGCCAGCTTTCATCACCTTATGAGTCATGCTATGACTAAATGGAACATTCCATCAAGAACATATTTCTTAGCCGGCCCACCGGCACAGTGGTAGGGCTACTGCTCACAGTGCGAGTGACCCGGGTTAGGGAATGGACCCGGGCAGCTGAAGGGCCAGCAGGGGGAGGAGGATCGAGCACCCAAAGGCTGCTCTCCTTCTCCAGGTGGGGTGGGATGCAGGTCCCACTGCAGTACCACCACCTGGGTGACCACAGGTGGAGGTGCAGTGAAGACAGCATGTAGCAGGGAAGGAGAATGCCTGCCGGGAGCCGGAGCATTGGCACATTGCGACGTGAGTGGGGAAAGCAGTGGACCCCAGAGGAGGAGGAAGCAAATCCTGGTGGGGGACTCCATCATAAGAGGGATCCAGCTAGGAACACAGGAGGGGGAGGACAGGGAGGTGAGGTGCCTACCAGGTGCCACGGCATGGAGGGATGGAAGGAAGATACTGGGGATCACTGGGAAGGCAAGACAGGAGGGTGAGCTGGATGTCATTATCCACCTAGGTACTAATGACTTGGCAAATGGGAGCCAAAGGAAGTTCAGGAAGAGTTTAGGAAACTGGGAGGGTCTCAAGCAAGTAGATACTTCTGTCACTTTCTCAGAAGTACTACCTGTGAGAGGCAAGGGAGAGCATAGGAGTGCATGCACCAGGAACTTTAACTCATGGTTGAAGAACTGGTGCTGTGAGGAAGGTTTGGATTCATTGGTGACTGGGGACCCATCTGGAGGGATGGAGGTTTGTTCAAGCCTGACGGCCTGCATCCATCCTGGAGGGGAATCCAAGCACTCAATGATAAGTTTAAATGCTACATTGAAAAGCATTTAAACTAGCAAAGGGGGGTGGCAGGCCAGCAAGGATGGTACCTACTTGCTCACCCCCCACAGCTAGTAATGGAACCAGTGAACCAGAGGAGTGGCTATCTCTGCAAAGCAGTGTGCAAAAGTTGGACATTAGTGTCCAACAGGTGGATAAGCAGAAAAGGGGCACAATTCAGCAGAAGGGCAGACAGCAAGGAGAACCGGGGATAAATGACAACCAAGGAAGGGGCTGGAGTAGAACAGTGAAGCAGTCTAGGGAGGTCAAATCATGGAAAGCCATGTGTGCAAATGCCAGGAGCCTTAGCAACAAGATGGAAGATCTGAGGCTGTCATGGTACAGTCAGAACTGGACATTGTGGCCATCACTGAAACCTGGTGTAATGATAACCATGACTGGGAGATGGCCATACCTGGCTACAACATATTCAGAAGAGACAGAGCAGGCAGGAAGGGAGGAGGAGTGGCACTGTATGTGAAAAATGACATAAGGGCCACACAGATCCAGGAGGAACAAAATGGGGGAGAGATACTGTGGGTTAAGCTGGAAAGGAAAATGGGGCCAGCCATCCGCACAGGTGTGGTCTATAGACCACCAGCCCAGGAGGAAGAAACAGATAGGGAGCTGATGCTAGCCATCCAAAGGATGGCTGACAAGGGTGAGGTAGTACTGGTTGGAGACTTCAATATACCAGATGTGGACTGGAGCATCCCAGCAGCAGCATCAACTAGGAGCAGATTTATCCTGGACTCCCTTCAGGGTGCCTTCCTCAAGCAACTGGTCATGGAACCAACTCGGCAGAAGGCAATACTGGACCTTGTGCTCACAACAGGGACAGTGTGATGGGGGTAACAGTGGGGAGCACCTGGGTAACAGTGACCACCAGTCATTGTGGTTTGAAATCACAGAAAGAGCAGAACCAAACCACACAAAACACGTATCCTGGATTTTGAGGGGCAGACTTTGGGAAAATGGGAGATGCTTGAAAGAGGCATTAAGGGAATGGGACAGGAATCAGGATTGAGGAACAGTGGGCAGTATTTAAAATGGGGATTATAAGAACAACAGAATTATGCATTAAGCAGGTTAGCAAGAGGAAAGAAAGAGGAGACCATTATGGTTTCCAAAGAGCAAAGAAAGTGAAAGCCAAAAGACTGCATTCAGGCAATACAAAAAGACACAGGCAGAAGAGGATAGGGAGAAGTACCAGGAGAAACAAAGGAGGCAGGGAAGTCAGTAAGGAAGCCAAAGCTCAGACAGAAGAACACATTGCAAAATCAGTGGTTAAAGGGGACAAAACCTTTACAGGTACATAAGTGAAAAAGAAAGACAAAAGGGAGGGATAGTTAGACTGAAGGGGAGGATGGGAGCAGCGTGGAGGATGACAACAGTAAAGCTGACATATTGAACAGGTATTTCTGCTCAGTCTTTACTAAGGAAGAAGGTAATGGGTCTGAAGGGAGTACAAGGGTGAGAATGGTGCAGAATGGACACAAGTCCCTTTACACGAGAAAGGGTCCTGAAGGAACTGGAAGTAATAAGAGTTGACAAAGCAATGGGGCCAGATGGGTGCACCCAGGGTCCTTAAAGAACTAAGAGAGGTGGTGGCTGAACCTCTGGCTATCCTGTTCAGCCAATCACTGGAAACAGGGAGGTACCCAAAGACTGGAGGACAGCAGATGTAGTCCCCTTATACAAAAGTGGGAACAAAGAGGAAGCAGGAACTACAGACCAGTCAGCCCCACCTCGGTAGTGGGAAAGATCATGGAAGCACTACTGAAGGAGAGATTGGTGGAACATCTGGTTGTCAATGGACTACAGGACCCAAGGCAGCATGGTTTCACCAGGGGAGGTCATGTCAGACCAACCTCATTGAATTTTTGACTGGGTGACTAGGGAGGTGGATCAGGGAGGGCAGTGGACATGGCCTATCTGAACTTCAGCAAGGCCTTTGACACTGTGCCACATAGAAGACTATTACACAAACTGGGGAATATGGGTGTGGGCAGGACAGTAGTGTGGTGGGTAGGTAACTGGCTGGGTGGCAGGACACAGAGGGTGGTGGTAAATGGCTGTCACTCCACAGAGGGAAGAGTGACCAGTGGGGTACCACAGGGATCAGTGCTGGGACCGGTCCTATTCAACATCTTCATCAGTGACATTGCACAGGATAGAAGGCAGAATTTCACTGTTCGCTGATGACACAAAGCTCTGTAACAGAGTAGACACACCAGAGGGTGTAGACAGAATGAGAGGGACCTGCAGAAACTTGAAGAATGGTCAAGGGTTTGGCAGTTGAAATTCAATGCAAAGAAGTGCAAGATAATGCATATGGGCTACAAAACCCTGGCACAATATATCAGTTGGGGGTGAGGATATAGCATACACAAGCAGGAAAAGGATCTTGGGGTTGCCATCTCTGATGACCTTAAGGTAGGGAAACAGTGTGACAAGGCATCAGGTAAAGCAAATAGGATGCTGGGATGTATAGGCAGGGCATCACCAGCAGGAAAGGGAGGTCATAATTCCGCTTACAAGACACTAGTGAGGCCCCACCTGGAGTACAGTGTACAGTTCTGGAGACCATACCTACGTAGGACATAGACAGGGTAGAGAAGGTTCAGAGGAGGGCAACAAAGATGGTGCATGGGTTGCATCACAAATCCTATGAAGACAGGTTGAAGGAACTGAACATGTACTCCCTGGAGGAGAGGAGGGAGAGGGATATGATAGAGACATACAAGTATCTTACAGGGAGGAACAGGGTGCAGGAAAACACTATTTTAAGCGAAAAAGATGTTTCAGGACTAGAGGGCATGGGATGAAGTTGGAGGAGACGATTCAGAGGAAACATGAAAAAAATTTCTTCACAGAGCGGTGGTGGACAAGTGGAACACCCTGCCAGAGGAAGTGGTGGGGGCTGAAACAATCACGGGATTTAAGAATGCATGGGATAGACATAAAGGAATTCTAGAGGTCAGGGGTAAGGGGAAATAGACTTCTAGGAAAACAAACTGAACTTACAAGCTCAAATGGGCAGACTAGGTGGGCCATAGGCCCTTATCTGTCGACACTGTCTATGTATCTATGTATCTATGTATCTATGAGTAACTCCTAGGCTCTCCCTGTGAGTGGACGTCCTGTGGGCCGGGCAAAACAAGGAAAAAGACCCTGTGGTACTCCCTGTAGATGGAGCTTCAGGCCCCGATCCCAGGGCCCCTGTCAGTGCAGGACACAGATTACTGATGAAACATAGTTGCCTGGGGTGGAGGAAGGGGAGAACCATTCCGTACCCGCCTGGGGGTCAAACCAAGGCAGCATGGGGAGATGATTGCACCTGAAACTGGCAGACGAGCAGGGATGTATAAAGGCCATAGGAGACTCCTGAAGGTGAGGAAGCACCATGGAGAAAGGGGGCATAAAAAGAGAATATGTAAAAAAAACCAAAAAAAACAACATATTTCTATACCAAGGCAGTCCTCGCATTATATATGGACCTTAAATGTTTTGTGTCACATGCGATTAGCCATTCTGCTGTACAGATCTGTGGAGCAGTGGGCCTGGAGCAGCCTTATCCTGCATGTGTATTACAGCACACTGGGATAATCTGCCCAAAAAATCATCAATGGCATGTCAGTCTGTGTCCTGTAATAATGACAAATCCCAATGTGGTGTATGGCAGCAGGCCACGATCAGTATGAGTTGCATGGAATCTGTTCAGCACACTGCCAGTCATCTACTGGTTGAGTTGCAAACACAAATAAATGAGTGTCTGACATTGATTGGCATGATGGCTGGTTTTATATACACAGTAGTAATGGTCAAAATGTTGTGAAGGCCATTGAGGGTGGTGCATATACACATGTGCCATGTTTTGCCCACTGCCTCAATTTCATTGTGTAGATTTACTTGAGGTCTAACAGTGACACTGAAGCCATGCTTAACTCTCCCCGGTGCTTGTGTGCGCACTTCAGCCATTCAACTAAAGCATGAAATGAATCAAGAACCGTCCAACTTAAAAATGGAATTCCACAGCACCGGCTAAAGCAGAAGGCAGTCGTGTGGTGGAATTCTACCTTGTATATGCTCAAACGGCTTTTTGAGTAGTATAAAGCATTAACTGATTTCCACATACTACATTGTGATCATGACACATCCACTCTGTCCCTCACTCTGGAACAGTGGTGTCTAATGGACAGCCTCATCCAAATTTTACAGCCATTTGAACATGCCACACAAAGAGTTAGTGCTGACATTGCCTGTACAAGCCAGGCGATACCGCTTATTCGTGTTCTGTAACAGTCTCTAATAAATGTTAGGGATCACTTTGAATGCAATGGGGACAGCACAGGTATAGATCTAGTACAGCAGATGAGCAGATGATTGATAGGGTGGATAGTGGCACGCGTCTGTGTAATATGCTGAAATCTGGTGTGTATGGTGTGGCAGCACTGTTAGACCCTCGATATAAGCATGGCTTCAAGTCACTCGTTGAAGGTGTTGAGGCACAGCACAAAATTGAGGTATTGACAGAGATTGTGGTGAAACACTTGGTAGAACAGAATGATAACGGTAGGCAGAAGAAACTGAAACGTGTCTAAGCATTCTATGACTGGAGCATCCTCATCATCATCTGCAAGTATGATTGGAAAGGCATTCTCTGCACATATGTCAACCTCCAAAGTACAATCCTTAACTGGAAAGCAGCATAAGAAAAGTGGTAGTGTATCAAATCCGTTATGGGCTGTTCTGTCACAGGTGGGTGTGGCCAGTAAAAGAGTTGATCCATTGCCCAAAGATAGCCACATGTCAGCAGCATTACTCGTGCAATCCTACATGGATGACAAAGAGCAGACTGCACCAGATGAGGAACCACTATTGTACTGGTAGAGGAAGTACACACTGTGGCCTGCTCTGTCAGCAGTTGCAGTCCAGTATCTGTCATGTCCGTTGGTGAGTGTTAGCTCAGAACAAGTTTTCAGCACTGCTGGGGCCATTATAACTGATAAATGAACATGTTTGTCCAGTAAGAATGTGGAGATGCTCACCTTCATAAAAATGAACCGTGAGCACATCCCACATGGTTACAAGATTAGTGCAACATTCCAGTTCCAAGAGGAGGCAGAGAGAGAGGAAAACCATATGGTAAATGTGTCTATTGATGATGATGGTGGTAGCATACTGTTGGATGATCCCTCTGATAAAGATAATGTGGATGGTCATTTTCACCACTATCAGCCAATAGCAATCCTTCTATTCATTTTTTGTCAGTTCAGCAGCACATCAGCATCAAAACCATAGTTTGACATAATTTGATTCACTACCTCGAGTTCAGCTGTCCTAAAAGGTACACACTCACCAATTAACATTATTGAAGTCTTGCTCTAAAGCACGTCTATTCATTTACATTATTGCCACAACGTATGTTTGACCTGCACTCTTTATGTGCAGAAATATTTCCTCACATTTCCCTTGATTTTCCTTCATTGCAATTATATTACATGTCCCCTTATTCTTAAGTAGCCTTGTATGTATTGAGATCACTGCCACTCTGAAAATCAAGTAAAGCCAAAAGCTTGTTTCATCATTACATAAAACAGAAGAAAAGCATTTTTTTCTCAGAGTATTTTTTAGTTAAGCACCACAGTATGAAAGTGCCTTCTTTCTATTCGATTTGCCCCATGGTCAGGGGAATTTTAAGACATGATATTAAGTCAAGTGCATTCAGCCCCTAACTGTGGTAAAACTAGTACAACCCATGTCAATGAAGTGCCCTTTTGCTTATATAAAATGATCCCAGTGGCAACTGTTAATAAAGAAATACAGTGAAAGTTACCAATGTCACAGACATTTTAATCAAATGCCACTAAATAATGTAAAACAGTTCCTCCACGTATGTTTTTTTTATCTGTCAGTTATCTACCTTTAATCACATACTGTACATTGAGTGATTGTTTACCATGGCAATGAAGAATTTGCAGTTCCACATGTTTACAGTAGAAGGACTCCCCCCACACACACACTCAGAGTTACATAATGGTAACATGGAATATTTGAATTTAAAATTCTTCAGAGTTATAGCATACACACAGCTAAATTAATGCACAGAGACTTCAAGTAGAGCCATAACCATAATTTTATATTTCGCCATGTGCAAAGCAGTGACTTTGCTAGCAAACTGTGTGCAATGGGGGTGGGGGGGGGGCATGGTCATTACAGAAGAAGCAGCAGTGTACGTTCTGAATATTACATTGATTCTCTAAATCTGTGTATGTGTATAAAGAGTTATTGAGTACAAATAACAATAGATGATTTACTTACTTAACTTACTGTAATGTACTTTCATGTTTAGTCCCTACTTAAAGGTTTCTGTATATGAGTTCAGGCTGCAGTGCAGCCATGTTTGGGATGGAGATTAGGGAGTAAATGTAATGAGTTTGGTGAGTTGCAGCAACAGTGTGCAAGGACTTGTTTGTAGCTATTGGTAGTGCTCTCTGAAGGCAATGGCTAGAAAAGAAACAAGTTCACCCAATCAGGGCACAGTGATTTCCTTCAACCATGCCCTAAAAATGAAAGTCCATCTCATTAATGAAAGTAAGTAAGTAAATAATTTATTGTTATTTGCACTTATAGGGGCACTGTCAGCTGTGACTCACCCTTGGTTTTGCACTACATTGTAGGAGGGTGTCTGTATGCACAGATTCTGCATAGCAGAAAAGTAATGTATTTTACCTCAGTGTGTGTAATTTTCCTTATTTTCTTTTACATTAGTCCATGCTTAATTCAGCCTGGCACCGGAAGCATATCAAATATGAGAAAGCACTTCTGCTATTGTGCACTGTCCAGAAGTGCCACATTTCACATGCCCACAGTACAAAGCTTTTTACCATGTACATATCCATGCACTGTAGCATCCATGGTGCCATGTGTAAAAATCCGAGCAGTGTTAATCTCGCAAAATACATTTGAAAATTGGAGTTGAAATCCTGTGCATGCGTAATAACAGCTAGAGCAAATATCCCATGCATGCGCAAGAATGTGCTGCTCTTGCACATGCGCTGGATTTCAGCTGCAGTTTTCAAATATATTTTGCATGATTATTATTACTTGGTTTTTTCCTCAAAGGTGCTGCAGACACTTCAGTGCATGAATATGTACTTGGTAAAGAGCTTTATAAAGTGGTTATGTGAAATGTGACACTTTGGGACAGTGCACCACAGCAGAAGTGTGTTCTCAGCCTTGATATGCTTCCAGTGTCTGGCTTCATTAAGCACGGACTGATAGGAAAGAAAATAATGAAAATTACACACACTGAGGTAAAATACATCACTTTTCTGCTATGCTGGGTCAGTCTAGAGTATTGTACTGACACGTTTGTGGCTAGAGTGACACTGCTACAATGTAATGCAAATCGGAGGGGCAAAGCTGACAGTGCCCTTTTAATAACTCCTCTTTATATGCATCCACTAATTTAAAAAGTCAGTGTATTATTCAGAGTTTACATTACTGTTGTTTATATGATGATCATGCCCCCCCATTCGCCCCTGAATGAGTTTATGTATTCCATGTGTGGGGGGTGTGCGGGTTGTGCATTGCACTGCTGTAACAACGCATAGATTTGACGACTTCTATTGCATGGTAAAAAAATCACTCAGTGTGCTGTATGAAAGGCCGATAACTGAAAGGTGAAACATGAACATGGAGGATCTATCTTAGATTATCTAGCATCATTTTTCTACAGTTTTTGTGATGTTGATAACTTTTTAAGTGTTTATTCTTTTCAGGCCTTACAATGTCCCTGACTGAGTAATAAAATGAGTACAAACGACACTGCCAGTATCGTCCTGAGTGATATGGCTGGCAGCAGAAGGGAGGTGGAACTGATTCCGTGTAAGGTTCTGCTGATGCCTGTTGCCTGACCTGCATGGCCCAGTGCCTATGTCATGACCAGTTACAATGCTGCTGCTGAGATATAAAACCAGATCTCAGTAAATCGATAGCTGCCATGCTGGTGCTGTTGATGCCTGTTGCCAGTTCCACTTGTTCTTGCACCTCTGGCATGACCGGATACAATGATGCTGCTGAGATACAGAACCAAATCTGAGTGAATTAATGGCTGCTGTGCTGGTGCTGTTGATAGCTATGGCCTGTGCTCCTGTGCCTGCTCCTACACCACGAACATGTGTGATGATGCTACAATAAAGAACCAAAGCCAATTGACCTGTCACCTGACATGCTGCTGCTGCGGATGCCTGTGGCCTGTGCTTCTGTTCTCCTGAGCCTGCTCCAATACCACGAACACGTGTGATGCTGCTGCTATAAAGAACCAAAGCCAAGTGACCTGTCACCTGCCTTGCTGCTGCTGCTGCTGCCTGTGGCCTGTGCTCCTGTGCCTGCTCCTACACCACGAACACGTGTGATGATGCTGCAATAAAGAACCAAAGCCATTTGACCTGTCACCTGACATGCTGCTGCTGCTGATGCCTGTGCCTGTGTTCCTGTGCCTGCTCCTACACCACGAACACGTGTGATGATGCTGCAATAAAGATCCAAAGCCAAGTGACCTGTCACCTGCCTTGCTGCTGCTGCTGATGCCTGTGGCCTGTGCTCCTGTGCCTGCTCCTTCACCACAAACACGTGTGATGATGCTGCAATAAAGAACCAAAGCCAATGGACTTGTCACCTGCCATGCTGCTGCCAATGATGCCTGTGGCCTGTACTTCTTTGCCTGATCCCACACCACAAACATGCATGATGATGCTGTGTTAAACATAGAAAGGCAAATGACTGGACACCTGACCTGATGGTGCTGCCAGTGCTGATGCCTGGGGCCTGTGATCCTGATCCTCAAGTGCTTTCTCCTCCTCTGCCATGACCCTGGTTTCTGATGTTATGGCATGCATCAGTGTAAGTAAGTAAGTACAGTATTTTAATTTTTACTATCTGTTGCTAAAAGCCACCTTACAGTGTAGCACGTCTGTGACACCGGATCGCAGACTTAGTGTTCATTTTATAATTATTTTCTTCCAGGTCTGTCTCTGTCTGACATTCAGCTCCAGCATAAGGATGATGGAATCCCATTATGGTACAACTGGTCCTGCACATTGTAGTGGAAGAAGGTAAGTATGTTTATTTTTTTCCCAAAGTTTCCTATTTTAAGGTTAATACTTTGTTATCTTGTTTGACCTGGTTAACTATTGAATTATTTCAAAGTATATTTGTTGAATGTTTTTCACTTTTACAATGAACCTTTTTAGTACACAAATTATTCCAGCAGCAGTTTAAGAATGGTGCTACACTATCAGAATGCATCAGGAATAATCTGTGCTCCATCGTGCTTAAGCTGTAAATGACAGTGTAACGTGGATTAATATACGTCAATTTTAATCATAACAGGCAATCAGATTACAGCATTACTGAAAGAAATGTTCTATCTCACTTCCAAAACTCTGATTTTGGTCAAATAAACTTAACTGTCAGTGGCATGATTTTATTTGTTTGGATGTTCATATACTTCATAGAACGTGAAATCTTGAATTTAAGCAGATGGCACTGTCAAATAAAAATTCTGAAATTAGTTGAAAGAATGAAGGCTCCCGATTGACCAACCTCAGAATTAAACTGGGCCTTTATTACAGCACAACAGCCCATCTTATAGTAATATGATTACACAAGGCATAACATTTACTGAAAATGACCCATTTAATAATCTCAATAATGCACTCCAGGTTGTGCAATATGGTGGGCTAACAGCTCTTCTCTGGTGGTGGAAGCACTCTGCTATACCTTGTGCTTCAACCCACCCGAGGTGGGTTGTTATCACACCATTATGCACCACCTCAAGTGCCTTAGGCTTATTGCTTTTTTAAAGTGTTCCACCATGTGAGGGACCTAAAACTAAATGTTATCTCATTCTTTTCTTCACAGGTCTGTGATTCTTTGGTATTGTATATTTACCTCTTCCTCATCCAGCTTGCTACATCCCGTTCTGGAGATGGTCTATACATTCACATTCTGCTGCATTAAGGTAAGTATTTTTTTTTCAGCATTGTGTTTGATTATGATTACCCTCATGGATCATATAAATTTTTTTCTGAAAAACTTTCAAACCATCAATTTAAGGGAAGATGTCCGAAAGCATTCAACTGTTTGTAGGGCGGTACTAATACACACAGTAACCCATCAAATGTGTTATAAATTCTCTTAAATCATCAACTCTATGAAAGTCTATTACAATTCAAATGCTGCTCGCATAATAGATTTCTAATCTTATCCGAGTACTATTATGTAATCCAACTATGTATATATATATATATATATATATATATAAAATAAGCAAAAAACTCCATTTAATGCATCAGTTAGGGTTGTTCCACAGTGACAAAAATGAGGAAAGTCAGTGTTAGGCTTGCAAGCCCCCCTTGCACCCCCCCAAGCCCACCACCCCAAACGCCAACAGGGTGTGCATTGGGGTCATCAGCTAACTCTCACCCCATCACATGTGTAAACAAGCTGAGGTATAGGAGAATGGGGTGAGAGTTAAGAACGACAACCCCAATGCACACCCCGTTGACGGTTGGGATGGTGGTCTGGGGGGTGCAAGGAGGGCTTGCAACCCTAACACAAAATGTCCTTGCTTTTGATAAGTATAATAGCAACAATAATGAAAAAGGAAACAGAAACTCAAACACAAGTGTGCACGGAAATGCAAACTGTAATGCGCACGGTGACGGTACCACAATTGTAAATGCAAATGGTAATGGTGAGTGCAACAATAATGCCAAAGAAAACAGAAATGCAAATGCAAACTTAAGCACATATGGAAATGCAAACTGTAATGCATACGGGCACGGGAACGCAATTGGAAATGCAAATGGTAACAATAAGAACAACGATGACGCAAAACGAAAGACAAATGCAAATGAAAATGGAAGGGCGGCCGCCAACAGAAATGGTAATGCGCATGGTGATGATAAAGCGAAACATAAACACGAACAATAGTGCAGACACAAATGGTAACAGTAACGCAAACACAAACAGAAACGCAAAGTGTAACGCACAAGGTGGCGTACACAGTAACGGTAACGGAAATGGGCATGGAAACACAAGTGTAAAGCCTATGTGTAACAGTAAGTGGAGCACACACCGTATTGTTCCCTAAAAGCTCCATTGAGAAAGACAGTGAAAACAAGGAATGTATGCATAATAATGTGCCTCGAAGCAGGAAATGAGCAGTTGTAATACTAAAATGCTAATATCTCAGTAACCGTACGATGTACAAAAAAAAATAGAATTTCACTTGATTCATGACTTTCCTGGCTAGGTTTCCACTGCATGCATAGCACATAGGCCTATGCATGGTCGCAACAAAAATTCCGTATCTCGCACCATTTCCGAGATACGAGCCCCAAAAGGCACAGCGTATGCAACCATGTTAGTCTATGGGAAAAAACATAAACTTCGGAGTCCCGTAACTTTGCATATGTGCAATATTTTTTCACCAAACCACCAAACAGCACATCTGTGAGATGTTGGCTGCCTTCCCTCCAAATTCCAGCCCAAAAGACCAAACCATTCTTTTGCAGCAGGGTGGCAAAGAATTCCTGTCATTTTGCCATAGCCTGGAAAAGTAGTGTCGTGATTTGCAAAAAGCTTCCACAAAAATTTGTGAAAGAGTCGCAACTGCGACACTACTTTGTGACACTATTTTTCCCAGAAATTTAAAAAACATATTTCTGGGGTGTTTAACCCCAAAATAAAGACATGACTAGCATCCTTAGGGTCCAACTAGGTGAACACAAAAATAATTGTGTCCCTAGAGGGTCCCAAATTTAAATTCCAAGCATTTATGTGACCAGTAACTGAAAAAAATGGCTGATTCACAACACTACAGGGGTCATTTGCGACACTAAAAAGTGCATTTTCGACAGTCAAACTTTTTGTTAACTTTTCCCTTTGACTTATAATGGAAACATAGAAACATAGAAACATAGAAGTTGACAGCAGATAAGGACCGCAAGGCCCATCCAGTCTGCCCATTTCTTTTTCTACCTTATAAATGTGCCATCGGACTTTGCTCTGTCAGTGGCCTATCTATTCAGTCATTTGTATTGCTCCCTTATGCCTATCCCATGCCTGTTTTAATCCCTGCACTGTATTCATAGCCACCACTTCTTGTGGTAGGCCATTCCATGCATCCACCACCCTTTCTGTGAAAAAGAATGTCCTCACATTCCCCCTTAATCGGCCCCCCTCTAATCTCATGCTGTGTCCTCTTGTCCTGCTATTTTTCTTATATTTAAACATGTTAGACTCTTTCACCTTGTTAATGCCCTTAAGGTGTTTGAATGCCTCGATCATATCACCTCTCTCCCTCCTTTGCTCAAGGGTGTACATATTGAGCTCTGTTAATCTGTCCTCATATGTCTTCTGATGCAGTCCCTGCACCATGTTGGTTGCCCTTCTCTGGACTGCCTCAATTTGGTTAATGTCCTTGTGAAGGTGTGACCTCCAATATTGCATGCAGTACTCCAGATGGGGCCTAACAAGTGTCTTGTAAAGAGGGATTATTACTTCCCTCTTATGACTTGTGATAACCCTACTAATACACCCTAACACCCCCCTAGCCTTACGTACTGCTTTATAGGTCTGCTTGGATGATTTCAGGTCATCAGTGATGATGATGCCCAAGTCTCTTTCTTCCTTTGTGACTGCTAGTAACTCCCCTCCCAGCCTTTAGGTGGCTTCAGGGTTTCTCTTCCCTATGTGCAAGATTTTGCACTTCTTTGCATTAAATCCCAGTTGCCACTCTTCTGGCCATTTTGCTAGTTTATCCAGATCTCTTCTCATTCTGCCCACCCCATCTAGATCATCTACTCTGTTGCAGATCTTGGTGTCATCTGCAAACAGACAAGCCTTACCCTCTAGTCCATCTGCAAGGTCACTAATGAAGATGTTGAAGAGGACTGGGCCCAGGACTGATCCCTGAGGTACCCCACTTGTGACTTGCATCTCTTCTGACTGTATACCATTTACTACCACTCTCTGTTTTCTGCCCGTCAGCCAGTTGACCAACTTCTGACCCATCCCGAGCCTACCCAGCTTATTTATCAATCTTCTATGTGGAATAGTGTCAAAAGCTTTGCTGAAGTCAAGGTAGGCGACATCAACTGCTCCCTCTTGGTCCACCACTCTGGTTACCCAGTCAAAGAAATCTATGAGATTAGTTTGACAGGACCTTCCTTTTGTAAACCCATGCTGTCTTGGATCCTGTGCCCCTATGGATTCAGGGTGTTGCACTATCCTTTCCTTAAGGAGTGCCTCCATAATCTGCCCACTACTGAGGTAAGACTGACTGGTCTGTAGTTCCCCGCCTCCTCCCTGCTACCACTCTTATGGAGCGGGATCACATGAGCCCTTCTCCAGTCTTCTGGGACCTCTCCTGTGCTCAGAAACTCACTAAACAGTTCTGCTAATGGCTCTACTAGTTCCACCTTTAGCTCCTTAAGTACTCTGGGATGTATGCCACAGGTCCCATTGCCTTATCCACCCTGAGCTTAGCAAGCTCTTGTAGGACCCTTTCTTTTGTGAAGGGAATAGTGCTCACCTCCCTCCCCCCCGTGTCCATGATGCTGAGCTGTAGGCCCTGCCCTACCTTCTCTTCAGTAAACACTGAGCAAAAGTATCTATTTAGGATAGATGCCTTTACAGGGTCCTCCTCCTCACATGCTCCCTTTTCTCCACTAAGCTTAGCAATACCCCCTCTGGACTTTCTCCTTTCACTAATGTTAAATGTGAAATGGCAGAGACAGGATTCAAACCCACGAGTGAAAGGCAATTTATATCATAGTGCAGTGCTCTAACCACTAGGCCACATGGTCTGCACAAATGTTGTTTAGGTATGCTTTAAGTGACTTACTCGGAGTCACACAGTATGCAAGTGGGGGCTGTGGGATTCAAACCCAGGTCTCCAGGTTTGCAGCTCGGAGCCTTAAACCACTGTGCTATACTGCCTCCTCAAACTCCTCAAATGGTAACTTGTTTTTTGATTAACTTTTGAACCGTTCAATATTTTTTCACAAAATTTTCAAAAGGCACACCGGGCACCCTGGCTGCAAGCTCCCTGAAGTTTTCGGATCAGTCACTGAAACCATGTGACCTGTAGGTGCAAGCAAATAATGAGCAAAAAAACATAAATGCGCACATGGATGTTGCTTACTAATTCCGCAACCGTATATCCGATTGGTGCAAAAGATGGCAGATCCCAAGATCTATAGTTACGTCCTGTGACTGCCTATTTTCAGGCAAATCCATCGAATGGTAGCAAAGTTACTAAGGTGCAAAATTTCACCATTTAACATTAAAAGGGGTACTGAACCTAACTATGGTAGCACTACTGTGCTACCATAATATATATATATATATATATATATATATATATATATATATCTACAGATATAGATATATATATATATAGATATAGATATAGATATAGACATATAATCAAACAAATTACTTAAATAATACTGAGTATCATGATTTCAGACAATTTAAATCACATTTCATTACTTTGTATTCACTGCAATGCAGTTCTGTTAATGTCTTCTGACGGCTTGCCTCACATTGACGCCTTCCTTGCTTTAAATGAATAAGCATATGCACATTAAAGTAGCAGTGCAAGAAAATGATAAACATTTTGACCTATACTTTTTTATTCTATTTCAGATTGCCCCTTATCTACTGACTTGTAAGATGCTCTTCTTTTCACAATTTGAGTCTTTTTTAATATTTTTTTTCCACATTTGAAATAATAAAAGGAGCTCTCCTTTTAATGTGGCTCAGACCAGGTTTTCATCACTATTCCCAGTGGTTTTTGAACACCTACTGTTTATATGGTCAGGGAGCACTGCCTGCTGCATGCTAGTTCATTCTAGTCACAACAGAAGTGATTTTACACAATTGAACAAAAATAGCCGAGGACACTGTTGAAAACCAGCCCCAAGCCATATTAAAAGGAGTGCTCCTTTTATTATTTCAGATGTGAAAAAAATACTAAAGTGGACTTAAATTGTGGAAAAAAATGTATCATACACATCAGTAGATAAGGGGCAATCTGAAAAAAAAAGCATAGGTCAAAATGTGATCCATTTTCTTGCACTGCTGCTCTAAGTTTGGGGAGATTCTATGTATTGGAAAATACAAGTGTTTTACCTCAGAAAGACACACCATCAATCATGAGATAACAATACCGGCATCAAAGTGAAAAGGAAAGATGAAATAAAATAAGCCACTCTTTCAAACACTAACCAAATGGAATTTAGCAAACAAACAAATGAACAACAACAAAATCAACAGGAATATGATAAAAATGTAATAATAATAATAAGAACCACAATAACAGTAATTAGAAAATCTGAAACAGTAACAGATTTAACTATTTATAATTACAGGGGAGAAACAGCTGGCCACACTTATTTATTGTGCCTCTTCTCCCTCTGTCGCTGGTGGCAGTAGGGTATCTGCTGTGGCACCTGCAGGCATAACACTGCCTTGCAGCAGTTTCAGTATGGTGTCCAGTGTTTGATCCATCCCTTCTTGTCATTCCCTCATTTCAACATTTTTTTTTTAAATTCTGCTACCTCTCTTGGCCATTGATTTCATCCACTCTTTTTCTTCAGGTGCTTTTGTGTGCCCGCACCACCTGCTTCCTCATCTTGCCTGAGAACTGCTGCCTCAGTCCTTTCTTTAAAGGCAGCCTCAATTTGCCTTAGGCACTTGACTACTCTCTGACTAAGGCTTTTTTTCTTTTTCTGTGTGCGCTGTAAGTTAATAATTAATGAAATACCATTATACTGACCAGTGTCCACCACTGAGTTTAAGGATAATCATTACAATGTCATCATTGCTTTTGGAATCTCATGTTTGGATTACCCCATAAAGCAACCATGACTGTTGTGTATACTACTTATACATCAGGTTATGGTTATACTAGGCATACCAGCACAACCTATTGTGCATTGTGATGTTTGAGGTGCAATCCTGATTGATCTCATAGCACCTGGGAAGTGTATCATTTAGGTAATATGACATGACAAGGGATTAGATTAACAGTCTGTTATCTACCTCAGGAAGAGGTGGCATCCAAAATGGTATGCAAATTAAAACTCACATGGGACAGACAGTGTGGACACATCAGGGTGCAGTCTACATTGAGAGGGGGCAGAAACACGGGCAGACTATATGGATCATGTAGTCACCATCTTCCGACACATTTCTTAAGTTGTTATGTTATGAATCAACACCTTCGGGTGTAATGTTGCACGAGCCGTGGCCAAGTGACATACAGTATTGCCCATTATGTGTGATAATAATTATCTTACTATGTTAATCCAAGTCCTTGGAGTGCCTTATAGGTGTTATATATTATTATAAAAATACAGTATGGAAGTCTAACATGATGAATCCATGTGACTTGAAAACTGTACTTAACCTACGCTCTTACCCTTTACTAGTGCCATGTGTCTGTAATGATTACACTGTACTACATGGATAGGACATGGTATTATTGTTGTAGTTCTCTAGATTTATGTAATTAATCCTGGGTCGAACCTGAAAAGGGACTGTCATGATCTCAGTTTTCCAACCCAGTCGACTAATAATAATTAATAAATAATTAAACAAATAAATAAACACATGTCACTTTGTCAGGTGTGATCATCAGTCTAAGTGCATGTCTACTACAACAAAATACACACTACTTAAAGATACAGTGATGGATCCCTTTCTACAGGGATGGCAAATGTCTTTTTAAAAATTGTTCTATTCATGTTTGAATTACAGTATTGACAT
Source organism: Neoceratodus forsteri (assembly GCA_016271365.2). Lineage (NCBI taxonomy): Eukaryota > Metazoa > Chordata > Ceratodontiformes > Ceratodontidae > Neoceratodus > Neoceratodus forsteri. Next base: position 846,555,618 of record CM057450.1, on the reverse strand, counting down.
AAAGTAAATTATTTGTCTGCAAATTGCTGTCCTCTGTCCATCACAGCACACCCTTGGGGTATCACCCATTTTCTTACTACCTTGATCAGGGGTACAGCAAAACAGTACAATCCACACCTTTATTTGGGCAGACACTCTCTCTCTCTCTCTCTCTCTCTCTCTGAGTGACTTGATTGATGTTCTTTGTGACACGCAGATAGAAAACACTCCATACAGTGGAACCTACCTCTGTCCTGACCTGTGTTAAATAAATAGATATTTTTTACCTTAGTTCCACCTCCCCCACCCACCTGCTAGATTTCTGATAAATGGTGCCACCCTAGTGCCATGGGGATACCCTTTATTGTTGTTGGAGTAACCTTGCGAATAAACCTGAACATACAGTTTAAGTGGGGCATGATATTACACAGGTGTGGGCCTGTATCACAGAATCACACAGACATTTGCTGTATCCCTCCCCCCACCCCCACACATACACAGAGGAAGATAGCAGTCCCTGGGACAATTGGTGTGGATTGGGGAACCTAACACCCCAGTGACCTCATGTGCCAGGGAGCAGGTACTGCTGGATGTAATCCAAGAGATTCAACTGGCATAGATGGTCGGCAAGCCAACTTGGCTAGGAAATACACTGCACCTGGTGCTAACAAATTGGGAGACAGTGAGGGAACTAAGGGGGGAGAACCCACTAGCTGGGAGTGGTCAGCAATCAGTATTGTTCACACTCAGCTTGTGCAGGGATGCTGTAGGTTCAGGGACAAGGGTGGTAAATTTCAGACGGATGGACTTCAGGAAGATGTGTGAAATCCTGGAAGGGTACCCGGAAGGGATTAGACCGGAGTTAGATGTGGAACAGAAGTGGGATAGAATTAAACTTGGACTGAGAGAGGCTACCGAAGCATGTTCCATGTTCCAAGACATTGAGCAAGAAGACTAGAGCTAGGAAGTCATGTTGGTTCAGTAGGAAGGTGCATGATGAGGTGAGGGCAAAGAAGGCTGCTTTTCTGAGGTTCAAGAGGACAGGGATGGGAAAGGACAGGAAGTTGTATGAGAGGAGGTCCAGGGAGGTAACCAGGCTAGTCAGAGCAGCCAAAGCCACTAGGGAGCTAAGGCTGATGCAGGACATTAGGGAAGGGGAAAAGGACTTTTTTTGAAACATAAGGGAGAAAAGGAGCTGTAGGGACCAGATTGTGCAGATTAAGAAGGATGAGGGGTTGGGTGGAGAAGGGGACAGAATAGGCAGAAGCACTAAATGAGTACTTCTGATCTGTGTTGATGAAGGAGAAGGACGGGCAACTACCACTGTGGATAGGGAGAGTGGGCACAGGAGGAAGGGGTGACATATGGGAGGATTATGGAGAGCAGGGCGTTGGAGGATCTGAAGGCGCTAAGAGTGGATAAGGTACCTGCTCCTGAAAGCATTCTCCCCAGGGTGTTAAGAGAGATGGTGGAGGTGCTGGCTAGGCCACTAGAGGACCTGTTCAGTACCTCCTGGGACATGGGATGCATACCATAGGATTGGAGGGTGGCTCATGTGGTGCCTATTCACAAGAGTGGCCCAAAGGATGAACCAGGCAGTTACAGACTGGTAAGTCTCACTTGCATCATGGGTAAACTCATGGAAGTGATCCTGAAGGAGAAACTGGTGACCTTTCTGGAGGATAATGGACTCCAAGATGTGCAACAGCATGGGTTCCTCTTGGGAAGATCCTGCCAGACCAACCTAATTTTGTACTACAACTGGATAACAAGAGAGCTGGATATGGGCCATGCCGTGACTGTCCTGTACTTGGACTTCAGAAAGGCCTTTGATTCCGTGCCTCACGGGTGGCTGCAGGTAAGTTGGAATATGTGGGGGTAGGGCCAAAGATGGTTAACTGGATTGTGAACTGGCTAAAGGGGAGGCAGCAAAGTGGGGGGGGGGGACAACTCTCATCCCCTAGGGCAGTGACGGGCATAGTGCTGCAAGGTCCTGTGTTGGGTCTGATGTTTGTTTGGACTGTTCATATTGGATATCTCACACAGAGTTATTGGCAGGATCAGTTTTTTCATGGATGATACAAAGATAGGGGCGGTGGTGGATGATATTTTATTTATTTAAAGTTGATAACTGGGAAAAGAACCAGTGAGCCAAGGCCCATTTCCAGGTGTGACCCGGAAATATAGATCCGATATAAATATAAATACCGAATATAAATGGGTGGCAGGGGCTGCAGGGGGACCTGACCAAACTGGAGGAGTGGTCGGTGAAGTGGCAGTTGGGCTTCAATGCAAAGAAGTGCAAGGTAATGCACTTCAGAGCAAAGAACCCTAGCAGATAATATTGGTTAAGAGGGGTTCAGCTAGGTGACAATGAGGAAGAAAAGGACCTAGGGTTGATAGTAACAGGGAGCATGAACAATTCTTCACATGAACAGTTCTGCTCAGTGCAGGATGGTAGCAGCTAAGACTAACAGGATGTTGGGGTGTAGTGCAAGTGGTTTCTCATCCAGACACAAGGATGTGATCACGCTGCTGTACAGGTCAATGGTCAGGCCGCACTTGGAGTACTGTGTGCAGTACTGGCGTCTGTACCTGAAGAGGGATATCAGGCTGCTGGAGGGGGCGCAGCATAGGGTGATGAAAATGATCCATGGGATGGAAGACAAAACCTAGGTGGACAAACTGAAGGATTTGAATTTGTACACCCTGGAGGAGGGGAGGAATCGGGGGGATATGATTGAGACCTTCAGGTACTTGAAGGGGATCAGCAAATCTGACACAGATGGGTTACTTAGACTGATGAAAGGGAGGGACACAAGAGGGCATGGACTAAGGTTGGAGGGGGCTAGATTTAGGAGAGAGATGATGAGGCATTATTTCTCAGAGTGGTTGGTGTCAAAATGGAACACTCTGCCAGAGGAGGTGGTATCCTGCAGGATGGTGGACAGCTTTGAAAGGGCATGGGACATGGCTTGGGGGGAAAGCGGGGGGAGGTGGGAGGGGCTGCTGCAGTTTAAGAGTGCTAGCTGCACACTCAAGCAGACTAGATATACAACAAGGCCTATTTCTGCTTGCAGATTTGTATGTTTGTATGTTCATAATTGATCCTCCTCTAAGTAGCGCTACCTTTGCCCCAGCAGGTCTACTTATGCTGATACATTGCTAATGCTTCTACAGGCAGAAATGACAATGTGAACCAGTAAGGTAAATTATTATCATATGTAAATAATTTCATACCAGGTTGTCCCTCCTGAGCAGATGATGATGCTTGCTCGTCACCACCTCCGGATGCCTCCTCTTGGGCCTCTCCAGGACCGCTCTTTTCTGTAATTGTCATTGTTGGGATTTCTGTCTGTTCTACAGTCTCTGATGTTGGCAAACAAAACAGAATGCTTTGATCAGTCAAAGATAATAAGGTCTTGGTGATTCAATATATTAGCAAATACAATAGAAATCCTAACTGACAAACCAGGGAGATGGACGTGCATGATCTGTTTGATATATCGAGAAAATCGAACCTCACAACCAGAGATATTTAACACAATTTTGAAAAATAAACACTAGTACGTGATACATAGCGAGTAATAAATTTATCCATGTTCCAATGCACAGATCAACTTTTATCTTTTAAGGTTATCTTTGAAATGCTGCAATGTGACTAGCTGTTATGATTCCAACAGCCTTATATTCATCCCTATAACACGGTCTAAGTATGTATGACGTGATCACAATGGCACATGGATTCTTCCTGTCAGCATTCCATTCCCTATTATTGCTGAATGACTGGAAAGATGCATTCTGCGTTGGAACTACCAAGCATTAGCATTCTTAAACTGTAATGATCACTGTACTATTTTATGTAAAGTCTCCCTGTAGATGAGTGATGCATTCCAAAATAATACTTTTAACATTTTTTTTAACAATACACTGGTAAACTAGCAGCAATGAACTACCACGTGTTACATTAGTTGGATAGTCTCAGGCTGCATGCACACACCAGCATTGTAAGGACAGAAATATAAACCGGTAAGAACAGAAGATATCAGTTAGGTAACACTCACCGCTCACACTGCTTTTCTGCTGTCTTTTTTTCTTGGGCACTTCTGTGAGGGTCACCACACCTCCAAGATTCTCCACTATGTGCCAGTCCCTGCACTATAATTCATCTCAGCAATGTTTCAGCTGAGTAGGGCATCCTCCATCCCCACTAATCTTAGCTGATATTCCTTCCCAAATTGCCTCCATTTTGGCAAGGGCAAGTCTCTTGGGGCCATATAGTTCTGTTGCCTTTTTGGAGACCTCAATAACAAGAACTGAAGTCTCCTCTGCAGAGAATGGTGCAGAACATGTCCTGGTGGGTTTTGTGCCACTCACCTCTGGTGATGCACTGCTAGTGGATGAATTGTCACCAGTTGCTGCAGTATGCATTATTTTAAACACTATGTAGTGCACACTGCACAGCAGAGGTGTCAAAAACAACAATCTTTGCAAAGCCAGAAGTTGCCAGAAACTATAACTAAGCCCACATGTGGATCCAAGGAAAATAAGTTCACGGAAACAATGTCAGTTCTGCAGCTGCATGCAAGCACAAGGAACATCAGCGGAATAAGGTTCCAGCAGGTTTTTGAAATGTCGTAAAATATGCGCTGCAGATCATTATTTTGCAGAACTTAAAATTGGTGGAATATTATTCCGCGGAACTGTGAGAGCAAAAATGAATACTAACTTAATTTAAAAAAAAAATGCACACTTGAATTTTGGACCTCCAGAACAAACACAACTCACAGTATCCACATCTCTTCTCAATTTGAAATAAAATAGATCTATTTAAATAGCAAATTACATTTTCATTTCTTTAAAAATTGAATATACAGCTTGTGAATTGATTATACGTGGAACTATTGTCTGTTTCTACTGAATAGTATTCCGCCGATGGTGTAACATAGACTTACATAATTTGTGAAGATATTTATTTAAGCAATAAGGCATGATGGGGGTATATTATGGTGGGACAACGGTCCACCTCTGGTGGGCTGAAGCTTCCACAACCCAAGAAGGGCCATTAACCCACCATAACTCACCCCTGGAGTGCCTTATCGTGATTATGAAAGGGCCATTTTAGTAAATGTTACGTCTTTTTTAAACATATTACTTTCAGCTGGGCTGTGGTGCTGGGATAACAACACAGCTGAAAGCTGGTCTTGGCCAATCAGGAGCCAGCATTCTTTCTACACATTTCATAATTAAATATAATGCTACTACTCAATATTGTTGCATGCAGTAAGTAATGATTTTTGCACCAACAGCCACGCAGTATCAGTATTGTTTCAGTCTGAACATACGAAAAAAAGGGCTTGATATGTAAGGCTGTTCTTTTTATTTTGGTGATGCTGGTGTTGGACCACAACTGGTACATGGTGGCTGCTGGTGTTGGTGCAAAACTGATTACTCATTTCCAGTTTGGTTGGGCCACCATGTGGATTGTGAATGTGGAGAGATTTGCTGTGCAATTCTCCATTTTTCCATTTCAGTGTTTACTGAAGCAACCACTGGCAATACAGCCAGCAAGCATGTATTATTGGTTAATAAATACATTGGTTATCTTATAAGTTTTTGATAATCACTGCATCACTTATTCATACAAAGGCATTTCACAATTAATGTTTTAATATGTTTCTCTTCTCAGGTCTTAGTCTCCATAAATTTCCCACACACACACACACACACACACACACACACACACACACACACACACACACACTAATGGGTGCATGTCAAATTGTCAATTTATTGTGGCTGTGTCTTCGCACATACTTTTATAGTAAGGTAAGAATTTTTTAAACATACAGTTTGTTTTCTGTAAGGTTAAATAAATATAGAATAATATATGGGTGGGTATGTGTAACCAGAATTTATAAAATGGGCAAAGGATTTCAAGCAATCAGATTGGTTGTTAGCCTTGCGTTATAAGTGTCTAATGCATGGCTAAATCTGAAACACCATTTGGAATGCACATACCAATTTTATAAGCGCAATAAGCCACTCTGGGGATGTGTGTTATTTCCAATGCATGACTAGTGCACTGGACGTACTTGGCCTGTGGCCTCGTGCCTCACTATGCCCCCTAGCCATGCATTAGAACAGTCTAACACACACACACACACCCTGTCATGTATTACTGCTTACTTAACACATACCAAAAATGTAGGATGCTACATAAATCAGAGTGTGAAGACCAAGTGGTTTATGAAAGCAACCCACACTGAGGATGGTGTAAAATTCTAGTTTTACACACACCCTCCAAATCATGTATTTCTTAATTTAGTTATCAGAGAACATTTATTTTCTTGTTCTTTTCTTCACAGATCTGTCTCCCTGGTATTACTTTAATCTTGACCACTGCTGACTTAACTGATAGTGTCCCTGATGTGGCTCCTGCTGCTTTACGCCTGTACTCCTGTGTCTCCCCCACTCCTGCCATCTCATGTGTCTGGTGATGAACCTCATCTGACTGAACTGATGGTGTGTCCCTGACATGGCTGATGCTGCTTCAGCCCTTCCTCCTGTTCCTCCCCCACTGTTGCCATGACACGTGTCTGGTAATGAACCACGGAAGACTGAACTGATAGTGTGTCCTTGGTGTGGCTGCTGCTGCTTTAGGCCCGTCCTCTGGTGCCTTCTCCACTCCTGCCATCTCATGTGTCTGGTGATGAACCATGGCAGACTGAATGGATAGTGTGCCCCTGATGTGTCTGCTACTGCTTTATGCCAGTCCTACTGTGCCTCTTCCACTCCTGGCATGTCATGTGTCTGGTGATGAATCTCTACTGACTGAACTGATGGTGTGTCCCTGACATGCTACTGATGCTTTACACCTTCCTCCTGTTCCTCCCCCACTCCTGCCATGTCATGTGTCTGGTGATGAACCCCGGCTGACTGAATTGATAGTGTGTCCTTGATGTGGCTGCTGCTGCTTTAAGCACATCCTCCTGTGCCTTCTCCACTTCTGCCATCTCATGTGTCTGGTGATGAACCCCAGCTGACTGAATTGATAGTGTGTCCCTGATGTGGCTGCTGCTGCTTTAAGCCCGTCCTCTGATGCCTTCTCCACTTCTGCCATCTCATGTGTCTGGTGATAAACCTCAGCTGACTGAACTGATAGTGTGTCCCTGATGTGGCTGCTGCTTTAGTGCTTTAGACCTGTACTCCTGTGCCTTCTCTACTTATGCCATCCCATGTTTCCGATTATAAAGCAAAGTTGACTGCACTGATAGCGTCCCTGATGTGGCAGCTGCTGCTCTAGGCCTGGGCTCCTGTGCCTCTCCCACTCCTGCCATCTCATGTGTCTGGTGATGAGCCTCGGCTGACTGAATTGATAGTGTGTCCCTGACATGGCTGCTGCTACTCTGTGCCTTCCTCCTGTTCCTCCCCAACTCCTGCCAAGTCATGTTTCTGGTGATGAACCTTGGCTGACTGAACTGATAGTGTATCCATGATGTGGCTACTGGTGCTTTAGGCCAGTACTCCTGTGCCTCTTACACTCCTGGCATGTTATGTGTCTGGTGATGAACCTCGGCTGACTGAACTGACAGAGTGTCCATGATATGGCTGCTGCTGCTTTAGGCCTGTACTCCTGTGCCTCCTCTACTTATGCCATCCCATGTTTCCGATGATGAACCAAAGCTGAATGAGCTGCTAGTGTCCCTGTTGTGGCTGCTGCTAGTGTAGGCCCGTCCTCCTGTGCCTCCCCCACTCCTGCCATGTCATGTGTCTGGTGATAAACCTCAGCTGACTGAAATGATAGTGTGTCCCTGATGTGGCTGCTGCAGCTGTAAGCCCATCATCCTGTGTCTCCCCCACTCCTGCCATCTCATGTGTCTGGTGATGAACCTCAGCTGACTGAACTGACAGAGTGTCCATGATATGGCTGCTGCTGCTTTAGGCCTGTACTCCTGTGCCTCCTCTACTTATGCCATCTCATGGTTCCGATGATGAACCAAAGCTGAATGAACTGATAGTGTCCCTGATGTGGTTTCTGCTGCTGTAGGCCTGTCCTCTTGTGCCTCCTCCACTCTTGCCATGTCATGTGTCTGCAGATGAACCTCGGCTGACTGAACTGAGTGTCCAAGATGTGGCTACTGCTGTTTAGGCTTGTAAACCTGTGCCTCCTCTACTCCTGCCATTTCATGTTTCTGATGTTGAACCTCAGCTGACTGAACTGAGAGTGTCCCTGATGTCGCTGCTGTTGTTTTATGCCCATCCTCCTGTGCCTCCCCCACTCCTGCCATCTCATGTGTCTGGTGATGAACCTCACCTGACTGAAATTATAGTGTGTTCCTGATGTGGCTGTTACTGCTTTAGGCCCATCCTCCTGTGCCTCCTCCACTCCTGCCATGTCATGTGTCTGATGATGAACCTCGGCTGACTGAACTGATGGTGTGTCCCTGACATGGCTGATGCTGCTTTAGCCCTTCCTCCTGTTCCTCCCCCACTGTTGCCATGACACGTGTCTGGTAATGAACCATGGAAGACTGAATGGATAGTGTGCCCCTGATGTGTCTGCTACTGCTTTATGCCAGTCCTACTATGCCTCTTCCACTCCTGGCACGTCATGTGTCTGGTGATGAATCTCTACTGACTGAACTGATGGTGTGTCCCTGACATGCTACTGATGCTTTACACCTTCCTCCTGTTCCTCCCCCACTCCTGCCAAGCCATGTGTCTGGTGATGAACCTCACCTGACTGAAATGATAGTGTGTCCCTGATGTGGCTGTTGCTGCTTTAGGCCCATCCTCCTGTGCCTCCTCTACTCCTGCCATGTCATGTGTCTGATGATGAACCTCGGCTGACTGAAGAAATAGTGTGTGACTGATGTGGATGCTGCTGCTTTTGGCCCATCCTCTTGTGCCTCCCCCACTCCTGCCTTGTCATGTGTCTGGTGATGAACCAAATCTGACTGACCTGATAGTTTGTCCCTGATGTGGCTCCTGCTGCTTTAGGCCCATCCTCCTGTACTTCATCCACTCCTGCCATGTCATGTGTCTGATGATGACCCTTGGCTGACTGACCTGATAGTTTGTCCCTGATGTGGCTGCTGCTGCTTTAGGCCTGTATTCCTGTGCCTCCCCCACTTCTGCCATCTCATGTGTCTGGTGGTGATCCTTGACTGACTGAACTGACAGTGGCATGGGATGGGATGGGAGAACTTGGTGAAGTTATGACCCTTATTAAATGAGAACCAGAACACAATGAAGTCCTGATTTATCCTGATTAGTTCTGAATAGTTCTGATTTGTTGACCAATATTTGAAAAAATGTGAACAAATGCACAAAAGTGGCCAAAGTGGCTCACATTTGACACAGGCCCAAAGGAAATAATTTTAAGGATTATTTGTGTAAAAATGAAAGTAAAACTGCTGAATTAAACAGCAATCAGCCCCACTAGCCCCTTCATGGCTAGCCTACAATGGTGGCACATTATGCTCAGGTCTGTGACATGAGTGTGCTGGGAGAGACGTTGAAAGAGACAGACAGACGCAGATACCTACAGTATATCATAGCACCACCAAGCACTGCAGGCACTGCCCGACAGCTAAGATTTATTTTTTTATTAATGGTGCTGTATGGGTATTAGTTTGATGTTCTAGTCAGAACCGAACAGGCCAAAGAAATGGATATGAATGATCAAATGAGCAGCACTAAGAGAGCCCACCCACCCTACTCATGTGAATGATGCAACTGCTTTGCATGCCGCAGTGTACTGTGGTATATGGCACACTACCTGGTCCAAGAGGTTGTAATGTTTTCTAGCACTACAGTTACTTTTACTGAATCCAATCAACATGCTGAGGAATGGATGCTGAATCCTTAAAGAAGAAAAACAAAAGACATAGTGATCACCACCCAGGCAGGCAGCCAATCACACATCACATTGGTCAAGTGCAGTGCAGTCATAAAAAAGTTTTCCACTGCCATCTGAAGACCTGCTACAACTCACAGTCAGATTATCCCCCAGGCCACCCACAGCCAGCGGCACAGGGCAGGTGCATTAACTTGTATGTTGTATGAACAGTATTTTTTTTTTTTTAATACTTGAAATAGTGATTGAACGTAGGCGATGATGACCATTATTCATGATTGGATTGTATACACAGCCGCACTCAAGCCAGGAAAAAAAAAACATTTGAGTTTTCTGGGACTGTCACATTTATTGTGGGCCACCCTGCTGTCTTTTTCCCTCTTCCCTCTCCCTCTTTACATCATAAAGATTTATTTTGCCACCCTACTGCCAAGAAAAAAAACTTTTATTTGGGATTTTCTGTAACTGTAATCTCTGGGCCACCAGTACTCTGTCCTCTGGATCTGGAATGGCTAAAGTCAGATTCTGCCAGCCTGCACTTTTAGTACACACAGCTGCTGTCTGAGGCCAAGAAACAGTTTCATTTGGGATTTTCTGTAACTGTAATCTCTGGGACACCCCTCCCCCCCAGTTCTCTGGATCTGGAATGGCACAAGTTAGATTTTGCCAGCCTGCACTTTTTTTTACACACAGCTACCCTTACCAAAATATCCTCAGAAAACCGTAGCATTACCATTTGTCCACCATTTCCATACCATTGTAAATTCCACTGCAGTACCACTGTATCCCTTTGACTGGTAACACATTGGATTTCTTTAAATTCCATTGTAAAACCATTGCTGCCATTGTGGTACCACATGGACAATGGTATCACAATGAAAATGTGTGCATGGATGGTACCACAATGGCTCAAACACATACCACTGTATTCCCACTGCTGTTTGGTAACACAATGGATTTGTTTCAATTCCAGTGTATTACCACTGCTGCCACCATGCTACTATGTACCACGGTGGTAACACAGGGGTGATTTCCATGATCAATGGTAACACAATGAGCTGCCATTGCAACACCACTGAAATTAGTCTCAAAATGGATTTGTTTCAAATCCAGTGTATTACCACTGCTGCCACTGTGGTACCATCTGTGTGCAATGGTAGTGCTGTGGTGCACTGAGGGAATGCTGGTAGCTCAATGATGGCATTGCACTACCACTGCTATTGGTAATTCCACGGGGGGTAGTGCATGTTAGTACAGTGGTTCTCATATGGTATGACACTGACCACTCCAGGTCCTCCTGCTAGTCCTCCCCATCAGACTGACATCAGATTCTCCCCCCAGTGCCCCCCCTCCCAGCATGTCTCTTACACCTTCCACTTTGGCTCCCTATTTCTGTCTCCCCCCTCACCAATTCTCACTGAACTTAGATCTGCAGCTGCACAATAAGGACCACACATGCAACAGTTTTGCTCGGTCATAATAGTTTTTAATCAATACTTTTGGTGATGCTAAATCATTATCTATCATTATCAATCAATGCCCAAAGCTGCCATAAACCATAAGTTTTCTTTCACTGCTGATGGTGTTTTCTTTTATCATCATGATTAATCATAGTTAATCAATACCTGATGCAGGTTATTGGCAGCTAATCAGCATCCGCGCTTCACAGATCATACTTGGTCATAGGCATTCACTAAAACAAATACCACCAAAAGCCTAATCTGGTTCAGTTTCAGTTGGTTACATCTATACCCCCCCTTCCCCTGGTCACCCATGAAAAAGGGACTTCTAGTCTCGATGGGCTTACTGGCTCAACAAAATTCAATAAAATAAAATAAACAAAAAATAAATAAATAGACTTGTAATATTTGTCCGTGATTAAAGAGCAGCTCTCGACTAGACCCCCACTGACACGTATATGGCAACTAACCTGTCCAGGAGTCTTTCCCACAAATGATTCCTTTGTGGACTATCACTGTAAAATGTTATTCCACTCATAAATTTATTCCCTGACCCGCCGGCTGAAAATGGAATCCTACTGCCACACCGGCAAATGCAGCCCCATTATGTGATGTCAGTAAACGAAGCCTACATGAGCGCACCCCACTGACTTGCATTGGGCTGATTTTTTTAAAGGTTTTATGTATCTTTAATGTCAGGATTTTAAGAAATTAAAGTGACCGCTCGACTAAGAGGGTGCCTCTTGGTTCTTGTGTCACTGATTCAAATCCTGACGTAAAGATCCATAAAACCTTAGAAACATCGACCCATTCAAGACAATGGACACACATGCAGCCTTTGTTTACTGACAACATAAAATGGGACTGTGTGTGCCAGCATGGCCGTAGGATGTGGAACTGGCTCTGTTTTTTGCTGGTGGGTCAGGGAATAAATTTGAGTGGAATAACTTTTTACAGTGATAGCCCACAAAGTAATCATTTATGGAAAATGACTCCTGGCCATGTCAGATGCCATATATGTGTCAGTGGGGGGCTAGTCCAGAATGTAAAAGCTGCTCTTTAATCATAAGTGCTGTACCTGGCTTTCATTGGCTGCTCTGCTGTAATAAATTTGCACAATTTGTCATGTTTAATCATGATCAGTCATTGTCTTTTAAAATAAAGGTGTGACATTCTGTATTGGGCTTCATTAAGCCCATCCTGCAGGGGTGATAGTCTGTCTGTGCAGAAATGATAAAATTTACTGCTGTCCTGTAAGGGGAGGAGGGAAGGTACATGTAACTCCTTTCACAGCAACAATAAGCCCATTGTCTTTCTGTAATCATAGCATATACACCTATATGTCCTGCACTAGATATCATCCCACATATTGCTAAGCAACATTAATATTTCTCTCTCTCTCGCTCACAGAATGATGACATTGCTTATCCTCCTCTCCAAAACTCTCCCCCTCAGTGTACCGCCCCTGCCCCTTCCCTGCTAAACCCCTCACTACCCCTCCTGCCCCCCAAACACTGCCCTCCCCTGTGATTACTCCTCCTTCAGTAACCATGTTCCACCCACCCTACCTCCTACTTGCTCCTAGTCTTCTGCTCCCAGCAGCCGTGGTTACCCCTTTTCTTTATAGCCAAGAAATACTGTGTTTCGCATGATCTCATTTTGTCAACAATCTACCTCAACATGCAGACCCAACACTGCATAATCATAAGCTGACCCTAAAAAGTGTCCTATCCAGGATCTCCATTATCTCACTGCTAATTATGGGCAATATACACCCTAATACTGGACCCTCTACCCCCACCCCTTGCCTAGCATCACAATTCAAAGGTCTATGACTGGCCGCCATAAATATATATGTAGCCTCCAAAAGAATCATGCCCCACTTCAAGCATGGGTCTGCCTCCACAACCCTGATGCAGTAGCTGTATCTGAAACATGGCTATCTCTAACTACCCCAGACTCGGCTGTTTACATACTGAGCTATACATTGTTCAGATCAGACAGGCTAGATAGGTGGGTGGTGGGTGTGTGCTGTACCTTTGGGATCACCTACAAGGTATTAAAATTGCTACTTTGAACCCCATGGCAGGTGCCCAGTCCCTCACCCTTAAGATAGCAGTTGGCAAATCAGGTAAATCTCTCTACCTAATGTCAGTCTACATACCCCCTCGCAACCAAAAGGAGGCTTTCTCATCCATCCTAAATATCATCGCCCAACTACCAAAAAAACTCGGAAATCATTGCCTTAGGAGATTTCAACACAAACTGGCTTACCCCTCATACATCCTCCCTCAGGGATGCAGCTGCAGCCCAAAATCTCTCAAAAATGGTCCTTAGCCCTTCTAAATTAGACCAATGCAGGGGCACTAGTTCTCTCATTGATCTCATCTTCACTAACCACCTCGAGCACTTACAGGATGTCCAGGTCCTCCTAGACTCACTCAGCAATCACTCCCCTGTTACCTGCCACTGGTCAAATAGCTGGAAGCCCCCCCAAGGATCTCCTTGTATCGCCAGCCCCTGGCACATCTCCAAAAACCATCTTCTCAACCTCAACTGGTCCCCACTAGATCACCAGTCGTCGGTGGATGCCACCCTGTCCTTCTTCATTAGCTCCTTCCAAGCCACCTGTGACATCTTTGCCCCCTTTGTTAAATGAATAGAAAAACAAAATCCTCCCCTTTGGTAAAGTGGTCCTTGCTCAACCAAATGAAGGCCCGTGATAACCTATGGCACCATGCCCTTGAGTCTGGTCACCCTTCAGATCGCCAACTGTATCGTGCCACCTGTAACTCATGTACCTGGGCTATCCACAAGGCTAAGACAGCTTTCTATCAGTCCAACCTTACTGCCACCTGGGGAGATGGGAAGAGGTTCTGGGAAAATATGAAGGAACTTAGTGGCAAGTCTCCCTCCCCTTCCCTCCTCCATCCATGATTGTCATCGACGGTGTTTCCACCCAAGACCCTAGTTCATCTGCTCTTGCCAAGGATGCTTTTGCAGCCCTAGACCTAACACAGCTGGTAACCCAGCCTACCCATCTGAACCCATCCAACGTCTCTTACACATTACTGGACATCATCCTTGCCAACCACCCACACAGAATTGTGGACATCATTGTCCATCCAAACTCCCTGAGTGATCACTCACCAATAATTTTCACGTGGTCCTGCCATCTACCAAAACCTATGCCCAAGATGGTCTCCTGCTGACTTATCCAACCAGGTAACCTCGCTAGGCTTAAGCAGTACCTTGCCCAGTGGGACTGGTCACCAATCAACTGGGCCCCTAGTATTGATGAAGCACTCGACTACTTTACCTACTCCTTCAATAAGGCCTGCCACATCTTTACCCAAAACCCGTAGTACAACATAGTGCACCATGGATCACAACATCACTGCTCAAACAGCTCCACCACAGAGAGAATCTCTGGCATAGAGCCAATTCCTCAGGCAAGCCAGGGGACAGGCAGTCCTACAATGCTGAGTGCAACAGATGTACATGGACCACTCATAAGGCTAAAGCAGAGTACTACAGATCCACACTAGCTTCCTCCTGAGGGTCTACCCAGAATTTCTGGGACAACATAATGGAGCTAAATGGGAAGTCTCACTCCCCACCCATGTCTCTACTCAACTTTAATGGAACCGCTATCACTGACCCCGCTAATATTGCAGACTGCCTAAACACCGCCTTTTTAGATCTCAGTGTAGTTCTCCCTAGTAACTTCTTTGACCCTACCTTCCCTACCCCAGCCACAGCCCCTCCCTCACCCACCTTTCTACCTGAGGACCATCTCACTACAAAACTCTTGGCACTATCTAACAAAAGCCCTCAGTGTTACCAGCCTTTCCTCTGACCCCCTGGATACTAGGATCCTACGGCAGGTCCTTGACGTAGTACTTAACCCCCTGACTGATTTACTCAACCAATCCCTCTTCCTGGACCAGTTCCCTTTAGCTTGGAAAAAGACTGTGATCACCCCCATCTTCAAAAGTGGTGACGCCTCCTCTCCTGGAAACTATCAGCTGATCTCTATTCTTCCTCCTCTCTCTAAAGCCCTGGAAAAAATAGTGGCAGGCTAATTATCTGAATATCTTTCCTCCCACAATCTCCTATGCAGAGAGCAGCATGGCTTCCATCCAGGTCATAGTACGACCACTGCTCTCATGGAGTTCTCAAACTTCCTTTATAAAACCCATGACATAGGCCACCTTGCAGGGGCTGTCTACATCGACCTCTCCAAGGCCTTTGATACGGTCTGTCACCCACTCCTACTGGACACTCTCCTTCAACTAGGCTTTTCACAAGGCCCGCTGGACTGGTTCTCTAGCTATCTCTCTTCAAGGCCCCAGTGTGTCAAAATAAACAGCACCCTTTCCAGCACCCATCCCATCTGCTCCGGGGTCCCACAGGGCTCCATCCTGAGCCCTCTTCTTTTTAGTTTCTATGTAAATGCCCTACCCAACTCCTGCTCCAGCAAGGTCCTGCTATATGCAGATGATGCGGTTCTCCTCTCCTCCCACCCTGACCCCTCCTCTCTTCAGGCCTCCCTCCAGCACTCTTTCAGTCAAATTCGAAACTGGTTCAATGACCGCGGGCTGGTCATTAACATTAATAAAACAAAAGTAATGTTGTTTGCCCATCATCAAAACAAGGCAAAAAACTCGCCCCTCCATATACTATCCAGCTCACTCCACCCACTAGAACATGTTAGGAGCTACAACTACAT
This sequence comes from Neoceratodus forsteri, assembly GCA_016271365.2. Taxonomy (NCBI): domain Eukaryota; kingdom Metazoa; phylum Chordata; order Ceratodontiformes; family Ceratodontidae; genus Neoceratodus; species Neoceratodus forsteri. The sequence goes on along the minus strand of CM057450.1, from coordinate 846,539,585 downwards.
GGGCATTACCTTCGACTCTGCCCTCTTCTTTCACTCGCATATCGACCTTGCTCACCTCAGCAATTAACTTGCTCATAAGCCTTCTCTACCATTATAAGGACTGCCTCCCACCAGATGCCCTCAGATTGGCTGTCTCCTCCTCTGTCCTTTCTCTTGTAGATCATGGCCTCCCTGTCTACGCTGCTGCTGATGCCACCACCCTCAGGAGAATTCAACTATCCCTAAATAAGGCCTGTAGGCTCCTCACTGGTGTAGACAAATGGACTCATGTATGCGCTGTATACTGGCTGGCCAACATACTCAATCTAGAAGAGCAGTTACAATATCAGACCTGCCTCTTGGTTAAAAAAATACTTCTAGGTCTCTCCACCCCAGGGGTGTCCACCTCCCTCCATGCTGCTTCCCTCTCTGCCTCTACCCGTGGCTCCACTAAGGCAGCTCTCAGAGTCCTGAGGGTGCAGACATCACTCACCCAGAGATCCTTTTGTTACAGGGTGCCGCACTGGTTCAACGCCCTCCCCTCCTCGATCTCCACACTCACTAAAATAGGTCCTTTTAAGGCAGCTCTCAAAGCCTCATTTTCTTCACCCGCAGCTGCGAATGCACTCCAGAAGTGGGATCCTAGCCCATAAGTGCCCAGCTCCCTCCCCGGCCCCTTTCCTAGATTCTTGATGACAATCGCCTTATCTCAGGCTGCAATTCTGAATTTACTGTATTTGCCCTTGGAGCCTAGCTTTTGCACTGTATAGACCTCTGTACTGCTATTGTAAACCGTAACTCTTATCTGGGCACTGGATGGCTCGGGATTCTATGATGTTTGCTATCCACTGTTTGGTATGTAACAAAAAACTTCTGTAACCTCCTGTCTATCATATTGCAATTGTGTTGCTGTCTATGTGTTGAATCCACTGGAACTGATGTAGAGCCTTTGGAAATGAGTCCTTGACTCAAAGGGTTGTAATTCTGATATGTATAATAATTAAATAAATAAAGATAGCTAATGCCCTCAGTGTGTCTTTCTCTGACCTCAGCTCTATCCTCTCTCCCAACTTCTTTACTGCATTTACTGGACAGTTTCTACCACCTCCCAGCTCTCCACCTTTTTACTTCAAAATGATCTCTCCTAGTGTCGCTCGCACATATCTTGCGAAGTTCCTTGGAAAGTCAAGGCAGAGAGGTGACTCTCTCAATGCAAAGCTGCTCTCCTTAACCCTTGATGCAGTCCTAACACCCCTAACAAAAATACTTAACATGTCCCTATGCCTTGGGCAGCTCCCTACCCTATGGAAAAGGGCGGTCATCACTCCAGTTCATAAAAATGGTGACCGTACCTGTAGTAGTTATTATAGGCCCATTTCTATACTTCCTCCCCTCTCTAAAGCACTGGAAAAAAATAGCTGCAGATCAACTTACTGACTATTTAGACTCACACCATCTACTGTGCCAGTAGCAGCATGGTTTCAGGAAAGGGCACAACACAACTACTGCCCTGCTTGAGTTTACCTCCTTTATCCATGAAGCCCTTGACCAGGGAGCTCTGGCTGGATCTGTCTACATTGATCTTTCCAAGGCTTTTGATACTGTCAATCACAGCATTTTGAATAACTCCCTCCTCTCTGTTGGTGTTTCCCAAGAGACTGCAGACTGGTTCTCCAACTATCTCCATGGCTGTACCCAGCAAGTAAAAATAAATAGCACCCTTTCTATTAACCTTCCAGTCTGATCACCTGTCCCATAAGGGTCCATTCTTGGCCCGCTCCTCTTCTCCCTATATTTTAACTCCCTTCCTTTGGCCTCCACTGAGCACCTGCTCCTTTATGCAGATGACGCTGTGATCTTTAGCCGTCACCGAGACCCTACCCAGCTCCAACAATCCCTGCAGGGCTCCTTCACAGAAATAGAATCAAGGTTCACCTCCCACAAACTTGTCCTCAACTACAAGAAAACAAAGGTCATGCTATTCGCCCACCCTCAACATAAGCACAACATGATCAAACTATCTATACTAAATTCCCAGGGTACCATGCTGGAAGCAGTTGCCAGTTTTAAATACCTAGGGGTCATCCTAGACTCGGCACTTACTTTCCGTGAGCATATAGCATCGACTTGTTCTGCTATAAACATTAGAATAGGTCTCCTACATAAATATAGGCCCTATCTCCCTCCTCATGCCCTCTGTTTAGCCAATTCTAACTCCATCATTTCCCTGGTAGACTATGGCATCATCATATATGGCACCATCTCTGACACTGCCCTGTCCAGCATAAAATGCACCCTTAACAAAGCATGCCAGTTAGCCACAGGTTGTGATCGCCTCACATATACCTGTGACCTCTACCAATGGTCATCATGGCTAAACTTTCAAGGGTGCCTACTCTATCAGACCTGCTTTTTGGCCAATAAAATACAACTAGGGTTAGCTGCCCCTGGCTGTCTATCGCTCCTCCAAATGTGCCTGCCGACGCGGTCCACAAGATACTCTAACACTACTACCTTTTGCATCCCTTTTGCAAGGACCACTGCCAGCCAAAGGTCCTTTCGCTACAAGAAGCCACACTGGATGAACTCCTTCCTTGATACTGCCCTCTCTATTCCCAGGTTTGGGCCTTTTAAACTTGTGCTGCGTACCCATATTATATCCAACAGTTACTGTGATTGCAAATAAACTCCTCTACAAGAGCTAAGTTTTCTGTTGCTAATTTAACTCTGATTCTAATATATGATTCATAATTACACACCTTTGGTGTTGCTCTGTATATGTATTATCCCATGTTGTCTCTGTGCTTAGTTACTGTACCTTATTTTACTCTGCATTTGTCCTCATTCAATGTATGACGCGGAGCCTTTCTTTCTGTGACAAGGTACCTTTGTAAATGAGCCTATGGCTCAAAGGTTTTCCAAACTGCTGTTTAAATAAATAAATAAATAGATAAAATAAAATAAATGAGTCCCTGACTCAAAGGGTTGTAATTCCTAGACTTTATAGAAATAAATAAAAACAAATAAACTCTGGTGAACTGCTGTCCAGCCGACCCCTTTCCACTTCTCAGTCTTCCTGCTTTGCCCCCACATTCTGACATTACATGTCTCCAGAGAGGGCATGGGGAATGCCCCATACAATCTATGGGGCTCTTTTTCAGAATGGTTTTACAGACATTTAAGCAACCTTTGATAGAAAATGAAAGCCACTGCTCAACAAATAGGGACCCTCCTGATGTTTTTTTTTCTTTCGAAATTACTCTTTTTGGCCCCTCCTACTGCCTGCCAACTCCGACTCTTCAGGGCATCAAAGGAGTCATCCTCTTGCCTCTCACTTGGCAAGACTTACCTCTTGATCCCCCATGGAGCTGCGGTTTTCTCCCTTGAGCAGGGATGAGGTAGGGTCCCAACACCCCGACATCCTTCCTTTTGTCGGGCCAAGGAGGTAGTCCGGTGAGCAGGGCACATTGGAGGCATGCACTGGGAAGCCCATCTTCCCAGAGCCGGCAGAGATTTTTCCCTGTTCTTCTTTCACCTACAGTGTGGGACCCTTGATGTCAAGGTGTAAGGCGCTGACATCCACACTGTATAGTGGCTGCCCATCCCCTACAATCGGGGCTTGCAGCACTCCGAGCCTCTGCTCGGAGTCAGGCAAGTGCACGGGTATCTGCTTCCCCCCTTCCCAGAGAGGGCGAGCTGTCATGGGACGCTCAAGTCTATCTCCTCCCGGCTGACCCACCTGCGACCCGAGTCCACTCCAGAACCCAGGTCACCAGCATGGTGTCAGGAGTGGCGTCCAGTGCCTCAACCCTCAGCCCCACCAGGCAGGCTAGAATGCTGATGTTTTTGCCATAACCTTCCTCAACACCTCCTCGGAAAACCATAGTGGTCTTTTATTCCTCTTGCTTCTGTTTACATGTCTAACACATTCACTATAATTCTTTTTAATTTCACCCACTGTTCCTCTACTTCTTCCTAGTCTCCCTCCCTGCCAGGGCATCCTTGAGGCAATCCCCCATCTTTGTAAAATCTGCCGGCCTGAATTCCAGGACCGTCACTTTTGTGTGGTTTGAGTCCACCCTTGTACTTATATTGAACCACACCATTCAGTGATACTGGTCCCCAGGTGGCCACCCACTGTGATGTCTGCAACACTGTCCCCATTGGTAAGTACTAGGTAAAAATTGCTCCCTTAAGAGTAGGCCCATTTACTAATTACCTAAGAAATGCCTCCTGCTGGGAGTCCAGGATAGCCCTACTCCTAGCTGAAGTTGCAGCCAGGATGCTTCTGTCCACATCTGGCAGATTGAAGTCTCCCACCTGGAGCACTTCCCCCGTAGTTGCCATCTTATGGATGGCTTCCAGTAGAACCCTATCCATTTCCTCCACATGTGCCGGGGGTCTGTAGAGCACCCTAGTGCAAATTGCTGCTCCATTTCCTGGTAAAAGGGAACGTTAACTTACTTGTTCTTGGTTGTACAGTGTGTAAGTGGGTGGGGGCTGGGGATTCAAACCTGTGTCTCCATGTTTGCCGCTCAGTGCTCTGCCTTCAAGCATACGGTGCCAGAGTACCTCAAAAACAGCACATAATGTCCCCACAACATATACATACAGCATATACAGTACTTGTTGCAAAACAAAAACACACTGCATTAATGCAGGTATTATGTAAAGTACACAAAGCAAGAAAATGAAAAACAGGGTTTGAGCCTCATGAGTCTTGGCAAATTGGTTATGTGGTGTTCCTTGGAGTTGCTAACCTTAATGCCCATCCCCTACCCCCCATTCCATAGTCTCCTTTCTAAAGCACAAGGTACAGCTCCAACCCAGTGCCTTATATAACAGCCATTTGTACCTGTAAAACAAGAACAGCAATGGGCTCACAAAGGATCTGCAGTTCTTTACAGTGTAGGGTAAACAAAAAAATAATACTGGCTGATATGTATGGTTAGTGTCCTCCTACACCTGGTCAATGCCATGTTAGACCTGTAGATATCAAAGGAAAATGGGTCAGTATGAAAAGAAAAAAAAGTGTGTTGTGTGTTGGGGGGATACAGACCTGTACCACACCATCAACCTGGCTTTTAGAATGGACTCGGTCACTCAGGAGATGTCATGGTTTGGGGAGGGAGGAAGATTCATTGCCCCAGTGCCCCTAGAACTGATCTTTTTTGGGGGTAGGAGGCCATGTTGTTCCACACATCGACCAACACAGGGCAGGATAAAGACACCAATGGACAAATATTCAAAAACTTTGCCCAGGCACAATATATGCTTCCCTGGTGGTGTAGTGGATCCCCCTCCCTTTTCCCAATCTGCCTGTAGAATACATGGGAACATAGGTATCTGACAGCAGAAAAGGCCTCAGTCCCATCTAATCTGCCCAGTTTGTCTATATCCACTAGGACTTTTCTGTAGTCCCCCTCCCATGCCAATTGCCCTCTGTGCTTATCCCATGCCCTCTTGAACCCTCCAACCATCCTCTCCCCAACACTTCCCTCAGCAGCCCATTCCAGTTGTCTACCACCCTCTCAGTAAAGAAGTACTTCCTAAAATTTCTTCTAAATTCCCCCCTTGATTTGGAACTTCCAACCATCCATTGCAATATAGCAGACTGCAGTGGGCCAAATGTGACTATCTCTAGGCCAGCATCCCCAGCCACAACCAGTCCCATAACTCCCTGCAGCTGGCACCAGAGCAACAGGCAGCAATTGAAGCTCCAATAGCCCACAGTGAATGTTCAAGCTTCCACAATCTCTGCTCAGATGTTTTCCACTTCTGCTTTTCTCCAGGGGCTAAGTTCAGTCCTCAGTGACAGAACTTAGCCCAGGGAGTCCAGTGGGGCCAGTAAACAAAAGATGAGAGCTTATATAAACTCTTAACATGCACTGTAGGACACTGTCTCCTACCGATGCCCGCCCCACCAAAGCCAGCCGCAGAGGACTCCAGGATCTGCTGCAAATAAAGCTGTCAGTGCAGAATCAAGCAAAGCCAGTTCACCATAATCCACTACACTACAGCAAACAGCAGGCAAAACAAAATGGCTCCACATGCAAAGTGCACATTGGGACCAGACCCACACTTGTGTGGGACCCCTGGTGCAAGCCAGCCAGTTGGTGCAGTGGTAAGGAGGGCCAAAACCTTTTACATGCAGGTACATCAGTGAGAAAAGGAAGGCAAGGGGAGGGATTGTGAGTCTGAAAGGGAAGGATGGAGGGAGGGTAAAGGATGATGATCACCAAAAAGCAGAAATACTGAACAAATACTTCTGTTCGGCATTTACAAAGGAGGGGGCAGGAAATGGGCCAGTAATAAGGATAAGGAGATCACAGAAATGGACACAGGTCCCTTTGCAAAATAAAGGATCCTCATGGAACTGGCAGATATAAGGCTATGGGGCCAGATAGGGTGCACCCCAGAATACTGAGGGAGCTAAGGGAGGTTTTACCAGGGCCTCTGACTGCCCTGTTTCACCTGTCATTGGAAACAGGTGACATGCCCAGGAACTGGAGGAGGGCTGATGTGGTCCCTCTCTGTACAAAAGTGTTAACAGGGAGGATGCAGGAACTACATACTGGTCAACCTGACCTCAGCAGTAGGAAAAGTCATGGAAATACTAGTGAAGGAAAGAATAGCGAAACACCTGGTTGTCGATGGTCCACAGAGGAAGGAGGGAAGGGAACACTGATTAACCAGGAGTAGCACACTAAGCTGAAGCTTGTTTTCAGATGCGACCTAGGATCATAAGGAAGTTAAATGACTTGTTCAGGATCACATAGTATGCATCTAGGTGGCTGTGGGATTCAAACCCAGATCTCCAGATCTGCAGCTTTGAGCCTTAACTTACTGCACTATACTGCCTCCAGGACCCAAGGCAGCTTGGTTTTATGGGAGGAAGGTTGTGCCAGATGTACCTAATTGAGTTTTTCAACTGGGTAACCAGGGAGGTGGATTTGGGGGTGTGTGTATGTGGCCTACCTGCATTTCATCAAGGCCTTTGACACCTTGCTGCATAGAAGGCTGGGAAATGAGCTGGAAGGCTTAGGGGTGGGACAGAAAATAACAAGGTGGGTGGAGAAGTGGTTGAAGGACCGAAGCCGGAGGGTGATGGTAAATAAGGTGCCTTCCAGGGTGGAAGGGGTGAGGAGTGGTATGCCCCATTGGTTGGTGCTGGGATCCATCCTTTTTTAATATCTATAGCAATTATATAGTGGAGGGACTGCAGAGGAAGGTGTGCCTATTCGTAGATGGTACGAAGATCTGCAATAGGGTGGACACCCTGTGGGGGGAGGCAATGAGGGAAGGCCTAAAGATTCTGTAGGGGTGGTCGGAAACTTGACAGATGAAATTCAATGCCAAAAAGTGTACAGTAATGCACATGGGGTGTAATGACCCGTAAACCATTTACACATGGGGGGAAGGGTTAAGGAAACTGAACAGGAGAGAGATCTGGGGATTATAATTTCAGATAACCTTAAGGAGGGGAACCAATGCAGCACAGTGGTGGGCAAAGTGAACAGAATGCTGGTGTGCATATGGAGGGGTATAAAACAGAAAGAGGGAGGTGCTGATGCTCCTTTATAAATCCTTGGTGAGGCTTCACCTGAAGTATGAGGTTTAATTCTGGAGGCCTCACCTACACAAGGACATAAGACAGGATTGAAAGGGTTCAGACAAGGGCAACCAAGATGGTGCACGCTATGCATAGGGAGCCCTATGAGGAGAGGTAGAGGGAATTGGATCTGTACCCGCTGAAGACTAGTAAGGAGAGTAGGAAGCTTATTTACAAGGAATGTAAGTGCTAGAACTATGGATCATAATCTAAGATTAGAAGAAGGAAAGTTTAGGGTCAATGTGAGGTGGCATTACATCACTGAGAAGATGGTGGAGTCCTGGAACAGACTACCAGAAGAAGTGATGGGGGCAAAAATTGTGAAAGGATTTAAGAGGGCATGGGACAGACACCAGGAGTTGACCAGTCATAGGAGTGAGGTGTCTCTTGACAAAGGAAATGAGTTGGGGGGTGGGGATGCGGGGCAGACTCAATTGGCCAAAATGGTCCTTTTCTGTCACCAGATTTCTAGGATTCTAAATCAGTTAAGTAATTAGGATTTACCTGCGCTATCAGAGTTGGGGTGTCCTTGGTTCGGGGTATTCTGGTAGGACCTGAAAGAGAAGAACAGAGAAGGATAAGGGGACACAAAGTGTTGGAGGTGCTAGAGGAGAGATTAGGGTTTTAGAATTAAACAAAGATACTTATCTGATTGGTATACAGTTTGGCTAGGCCTGTAGAAATAAAGGGAAAATAGATCAGTATGGGGAACTTATAGTAGCGAGAGTACAGAGATACAAAAAAGGTACAGTACAGCATAGGAGTAAAGGAAGGGGAGTTTTAGAGGAAAAGATAAACTAGGTCAAAGTAAAGAAACTAGAGATAGAAAAAAATGCAGACAGCTAAGAACAGAGAATAAAGTGATATTTGGGGCTCAGCATAACCCCCCTTAGTGCCCCTAGGTGATCTGCAGGTAGCCAATAAATTTAAGTAGTAGTCCAGATGGACAGGTTGGGATGCTTTTGGGCTAGTGGCCCCTGTATTATTTAAAAAAGAGGACACTGGTGGTAAATGGTGATTTTTAATTATTTTTAACATTTCCCTGGCATCTAGCTGGGGGAGGGGTCTGTGGGCTCTGACTATATGAAGTAGGCAGGTAGGTTGGTCGGAAAACTGCCAATCAGAAATGCTGTGGCTATGCAGCCATCAGTTTAGTGCTAGTTCATTACAGTGACAGTGCCGGCAGATGCTTTCAAGTCTCAGCCCACACAGAGTTCAGACTGTGACCTGTAACATGTGGGTGTGAAAAAAAGATGGGAATTTTTGGGAAGTGGAGGTGGCTAGGGCAAATATGCCTCACTCTACCAATCAGCCACACAGTGCCTTTGTGGAGTCCACCAAGGGGCTTGCTATGAGGTTCTGGAGGGAAGCCAGCAGGAAGTGGCAAAAACACTAGCTAAGCTGCATGGTGGCTGAGTGTAAGTGTCCTGAGGGGCTTGGTAGGAAGGAACTGGGAGAAAAACAGCACAAGATGGGGTACACAAGGCTGGCCCGGTGGCACTAAGGGGTTGAGGCACTGAATGCCACAATGGCGACCCAGGTTCAGAAGCGAGCTCAGGTAGTCGGGGGTCAGCAGGGGAGATAAGGGATTGAGCATCTGAAGGATTGCTCTCCCTTCCCAGGGAGGGATCCAGGGAACACCCTGCTCTTGGGCAGCCCCTGACAGTTGTCAGGGCAATGCAAGGAAGGGCAGTGCAAGGAACAAGCAGCATTGCAGCTGCAAGGGGCAGAGTTCCAGGCATATGTCGACATGTAGTGCCATTGGATGCAATTGCAGGTTTGTAACTCTGAGGGGCAACCATGTAGAAAAAACCTTCTGGTGACCAGCGGAAATGAAGGAGACCCCAGAGACCTGCCAGTATCCCACCGTCAGACCCACTCGCATCATGATCTCCCACAGGCAACCTGATCTCACGGTAGGTCCCTCTAATTCAAGACCAGGCCACCAAGGGTGGGCAGGCCCTACCTGGGGGGTGATCTTGGGGGCTGGACTTGCCATGGATCAGAAGAGAGATCGATGTGTGTGTGTGTGGGGGGGCAGGCTGGGAGTAGAAGGCAGAGTTGAGTGGGTATTCTGGAAGGATGCCCTGAGCATCCAGAATGCAAAAATAGAGTCTACAAAAAAAATAGAAGATGGGGACCACAATGGAAAAGTCGCACTACGGCTAAAGGCCAGTGCCCAAAATAGGCTTAAAAGTAGCTGTGGGAGGTAGGCAGGGGGAAATCAGTGGACTTTCTGAGAGGGGCATGAAAGCAGCAAACACCATATACTGTAGACTTATGTGGTGGCTTATTAGTTAGCCCCTGGTGCTTTAAAGGATTGGCTGCAGGAAAAAAGCATAACAGCCAGGAGCGCCGGTAATAAATAACACACAGCAACAAATAGAAGGAACCCTTAAGTTGTGTTGGATAATTTGAGTTGTTTTACTGGAGGAGATAGTTAAGAGCTCTTGGGTTTTAGATGCATGGTGGTGTATTTTGGAGCTTATTAATGACCATGCCACACACGTATGTTAAAGTAAAGGTGTCAGATTTTTGGGCTTAACAGCCATTACTCTGCTGCAGTGATAGTCCCTCCTTGTTACAAGTATAAATGTTAATGCTGTCCTGTAAAAGACGTAAGGGATCGTAACTCTGGTTGAACTACTGGCCAGCTGATCCCTTCCACTTCCCAGTCTGCTGACCACACCCCCACGTTCGGTCATTTTCTGACATCTGTCTACAGCACTCTTCACCAGCCCACATCCATCAACAGAAACCTATGTCAGGCCACCTCTGTCCAAAGTAGGGTTGTCAGAACCCTCTGAAGTTCTGGGTTCTAGTTCTAGTCTAGAACTTATAAAAAAGTTCTAGGGTTCTAATCTTTTTTAGAACTTTTTAGAATTCGAACCCAATTTTTTTAACTGTGCTGCCAATAATGAAGATAATAGTGAAATTGAGGACATGCTGCCAATAATGAAGTAAAATCGAAATTCACATGAAACTGAGGACAAAGAGAAATAAACTCTTTCAGTATAAGGGGAGAGAGAAATGATCCTGTGTGACTGATATGTTGGGTACAGTGCAGCAATCAAAGGGCACACAGCTGGATGATGGCCAGTATGCCACGTAGGAGTCACATGCTGACTGGGCACAGTGAATCAGTAAAATGGCACATGGCAGGATGATGGCCAGTACGCCACATAGGAGACGGAGTCGCACAAAATGGTGACACACAGATATATGTTTTTTTCTTGGTAAAGAGTAAGGGATTTTCCCATCTGTCCTCCCAACAGGAAAATATTTCTGGCATGTATTTAAGGATACCACACAAGTGGGTGCTGGGCTGCAAATGGTTGCACACACTGGTGAGTAAGGTACAGTGTAGTCAAAGGGCACACAGCAGGATGGTAGACTGACCAGTCCACCACGTAGGAGACAGTCACACAACACAATGAAAGTGATTTTTCTGTCTCTCTTCCCAATAGGGAAATATTTCTGGCATATATTTAAGGATACCACACAACCGGCTGCTGTGCTTCACAGTGCACACAGTCATGCACACCGGTGGGTAGGAAACAGTGGAGTCAAAGGGCACACAACAGGATAATGGGCTGGCCAAGCCAAGTATGCCAAGTAGAAGGAGTCACAGGTACAGTATAGCAAAGTGCACACAGCAGGATGATGACCTGTACTGTACACAGAGACCCCTAAGCCTCCCAGTCAGTTGAGTCCACAGACTCCCCTGCCTGCCTGCTCCCCTACTCCCTTCACATCAAACCACCTTGCTAACTGCCACTTGTGCCACCGCCTGACTGCTCCAGTCCATTGATCCCCCTGTAATTTCTGCCATACAGAAAAAATGCCTAGCTTCCACACCACTACCAGTGTCTGCCTTTGATCAAAGTGCACATTCTTTTTCCCAAAAAAGTCACCAGGAAATGGAGCATAACACAACACATCTGCTCAGCTACTCATCCAGCTCCATCGGCCCTGATCATTTCCTGCTGCATAACTGAAAGTTTGAGTCACAGGACTCAGCTATACACTTTGAGCTGCTCATGTTAGTGTACACTACAGTAACAGTAACACACTAATTTAACTAGTCCCTCCCAGTCCCTCCATACCGCTGTCAGTTCATCCAGAGGAGTAATTCTGGTGCAAAGGTTGGGGGGGGGGGACCACACTCTCAATCAGCCTGGATCATGAGTGCTGTGCTACCCATCAGAAAGTCAATTATCCATGTTACTTTTGATTTTGCACAGCAATTACTGTAATTAACTGTAACATAGAAACAGAGAATCTGATGGCAGATGAGGACAGCTTGACTCAGCCAGTCTGCCCATTTTTCCGTACCTACTTTGTCACTGTAGACCCTACTTGATCTACAACTCTTTCTCCCTCCCCCCCCTTCCTTTCCATAACAACTCCCTTCTGCCATTCCACCCACCTGCAGGCAGGGTAAAGGTGATTTTTTTTTGCTAAATTTAGCTTTGGTAACACAGAGTAAAACACTGGCGTTGCACTCTAGGCTAACCATACACCCCCCCCTCCAGCCAGCAGCCCCTACCAAAGCAGACATATAGTCAGGCTCAGGTGGCACACAGGAGAGATGCAAGACAGCACATCATTTTAAATCAGACACTGACTGTAGACAGTAAAGCAGATATGTCCAACACAGCACAGCAGAACAGCCCAGCAACAAACATAAACACCACCTACCCTTGTCTTCTCGTAGATTAGAGCTATGTTAGTTCAAGTTGTGTAGTTTTGTTCTGTTTTGCTAATTGCTGTACCCATCACTAACTGTTAATGCCACTGACCCACTACAGAGGCCAGACACAACAGGAAGCGAGAATACCTCACAGATTGCAGCAGGCTTCTTTTCCCGGGGGCTCCCTGATCCAGACTGGTGCCAAATCAAATGGCCAGTTCCCAGTAGTATGTGGCCCCTGCCAGCTTAGAACTGCCCTGTGCAAACTGGAATCCCCTCACTCCCACCACCTCCTCTGCTTATTGCTTTGCCTTGTTTTTTGTCCATACAACATAGCGAGCACACACACCCTCCCCCCGTGGCATGATGATGTTGCTGGCTGCCCCCCACCCACCCATCACTACTCATTCCCACCCACCACACTGCAGCACCACGAGTCTGTCCTACCTCCCAGTTAGTTGTTGCTTTCAGCAGCAGCCTCCACCTTGAGCCTCCAGCAGTCCATATTCCTCCGTTATCTCCCTTTCAAACTTCCATCTGGCAGCCTCCAGTTAGTTTCACAGGCTACATGCGCAGCCTGATCCGATGCTTCGACCGAACCGAACCCCACAGTCACTTATTGGCACCCTCAGCCCCACCATGCTCGATCCCAGGCCAAAGGACTACTCCAGGACTGACTCCCAGTACTGGCAAGCAAAGCAGCAGCTCCTTGACATCGGCGGGCAGATGCGGCAGCAGCATTCAGTTTTAAAAAGGCAAGACAGTCACAGGAGGAGTGGAACTGAAGCACCAAACATGTCTGTCAACACTAGTACCACAGTTCTCTCGATGCCAGCATTCAGTCTCCTGCCCGCTTGTCCCAACTCCTCACCACTGGAGGCAATACGCACTTATGCTACTTCCGCAGTGCAGTCCGTCACTTTCTTCTCTTCCTCCTACAATTCACTCCTGCTCCTCCTGGTTCCAGCCAGGCCATCTTTTGCAGCGATGCCCCTTCCCATATAGCTTCCGCAGCTCGCCACACTCTCCTGTCGCTGTCTCTCCCAAGGTCCACTAGTTACCCCCCCTCCAGAACAGCAAGCTCCTGAGTCAGTCACTCCTGAGTCCTAGCTCATCAGCAGGCAGCAGCAGCAAAAGGGGCTTAGTGGCAAATGTGATTACTTTAATTGTTGGGGGAACTTGTGCCCCCCCTATAATTATACCCTGAGTCTGTCCCTCTCAGTGTCTCAGTCCATTTCTCCTCAGGAAATAGCAGGCAGTGGTATGGCAGTTCCGTTTAAGTAATAAAAAAACAACAAACTTCGAACTCTATTGCGAACCCTCTAGTGTTTGAATTCTGAATTAGAACTCGGACACCAGGGTTCGAGGAGGGTTCGAATCTTTCCTGAACAAGTTCTGACAACCCTAGTCCAAAGCACCCTACACCAGACCACTTCCATCCAAAGCACCCGCCAGCCACCTCCCCCAATGGCCCCCACCATACTAGCTTCTTCCCTTCACAGCCCCAATTCAAATGCCCCTCACTTCACAGTTTTGAACAATAGTCTTCCTCCCACCATGCCCCAACACTAGCCCCCTTACTCCACAACACAAGACAGTTGCCCAGACACTAGGCCCCACCCTCCAAAGTACCCTAAACTAGCCCCCTTCCTCCACTGCCCCAGACAGCACCCTCCCTCCCTCCATGATGGCCACCAATATCCTGACCTCCACTGTCCCCAGAAATGACCCTGATTCCTCCACAGCCACAGTACTAACCCTCTCCCTCCAAGGTCCCTGCCACACACACACGCACACACACGCACACACTCTCTCTCTCTCTCTCTAACACTCACTCTCAGCTCCCTCCCACATGCCCAGCTGACACACACTGTAATGGCATGGCCACAGCATTACAGCCAACCCATGTATAGGTAAGCTCTGAATCTCTTACCTGAGAAATAGCGAGCTAGAGGCAGGTCTTTAAGTTATGATGTACATGGGACTCTGTAAAATAAAATACAAAAAAAGGGTCACAATGGATCTGCAGTTCTTAGAGAGTAAATAGGGTGGAAAGAACAAGTTGAAGATAGATGATACTTATCAGATGAGGAAGAACAGTTTGTGTCCTGTCAGACCTATAAAATAAAACCAGGTTAATATGGAGAAAATACCGTAGCAAGAGCAGAAACAGAGAACTGAGAAATGCAACAGGTATAGAACAGAACAGAAGTAAGGAAAAGGGTGAATTTAGAATTAAAGGTTCTGTTGGGTCAAAGTAGGAAAAAAAGACACATAGAGAAAGGAAATCAAATAATACAGGAACGAAAAGAGAAGGCATTTGGGAAGGGGCTCAGCTAAATCCTCCTAGTATGCTGAATGGCCAGGTGGCCAGTATTTCAGAACAGTAGCCCGGGTGGGTTAGTGGAGCTTCTGATGGGCTAATGGCTCAGCTTTAATGAAATGGGGAAAGGGAAGGGGAAATTGATTAGCCAGGAAAAGCACAGTAAGGCAAAGCTTGTTTTCAGATGAGAGCTAAGAGCACAGGGAAATTAAGTGACTTGCACAAGGTTGCACAGTATGTAACAAAGGGCTGTGGGATTCAAACCCTGGTCTTCAGGTTTTCTCCTCAGTGCTAAAGGTGCAGTGTGGTGCATACTTCTAAGGTCCTACACAGCACAGGGTGCTGAACACGTCCATAGTGGCTGTAAGTTTTTCAAGGTAAAAATCGTCATTTTTACTGTGAGCACACGGGGAAAAATGATAGTTTTCAAAGAAGCAAGTCTGCCTTTGATTTTGTGCACAGTTGGTAGCCAATCAGTGCATGGAGCAAATTAGCCCCTTTCCCATCTAGGACAGATGTGAGACAGAAAATATTTGGACTGCATTCCTAGTTTAGCACAGTCAGCAGCTGAACAGGACTTGGAGCAACAGTCCCCACCCTTACAGCAACCTGATGCCTGTGCTCCCATCCATCCAGCAACTGGAGGCCAAGCAGCTCCATTATGCAAGGCTGTATTCCTTTTTTAGTACAGCTGGCAGCTGAACAGGACTTGGAGCAACATCCCACACCCTTCCAGCAATCGGAGGTTGAGCGGCTCCACGATGCAAGGCTGCATTCCTTTGCGAGCACAGTCGGCAGCGGAACGGGATGTAGATCAACACCACCCACCCTTCCTGCAACATGAGGTTAAGTGACTCCATGAAGCAAGGCTGCAGGACAGAGAAATAACCTTGTTTTTTAGTTGCGACAAGCATATTAGTTAACAAACATGACAAGTTAGGACTTATGTAATATTTCACAGAGACACCTGGTTTTCACGGTAATCGTGACATCCATGCGCTGCATGAAAAACTTACAGCCTTATCCATAGTGTGACCATGTCCTGCAGACTGTGATCCAATCATTTGCCCAGATGCATGGGTCACATTGGTGATAAGAGGCCCCCCCCACAGCTACTGGCTCCCTCGGCCTTCCTCACCACTGCCACCTACAGTCTCCCTTGACCTCTTTCCCCTTCAGCAACTACAGGCTACATGCAACACCCCCTCCCCAGCACCATTAACCCTCCCTGTCTCCCTCCAACCCCCCAACCCACAAGCTCTGTAGTTAACTCTTGTAGCCCACACATCACTGCTATTAAATGGGAAGCTAGATCTACAAATTCATAGCTCAAAGTTTAATTCCAGTACTGCAGTAATTAAATCCAACTCCCTTCTTCAAGTTAGAATTTTAATAGACTAGCATCCCCCTCAAAGATCTAAGTCTTTTCTTCTCCCTTACTTAATCTCAGATTTGAATTCACAGGCCATAGTACAGACCCCTCAAAGCTATCCTCCATAGCTCAAAGTTTAATTTACTGCACTAACCAATAAACCCAACTCCCTTCTCCTTGCTCAGACTTGAATTTGTAGAGATGCAGCAGCCTCTTCAGAGCTAATGGCTGGGATTGTGGAGCAAGACCCATCGTCTTTTACTTGTATATTATTTTCAAACATTTTGTGGCCCCTCCTTCAGATGTGACAGATCTTGTTCTGTAGGTACAGTTTGTCCTAGATGTTTTTCATCAAATTACTGTTTAAAAGGTAAAAAAAAAATCCTGCCTTTTGATTCTTGTGCATCTTCAGTCTGCTCCAACTTTTCCTTCTGTTTGCAGACCATTTCTTGTTGCTTGGTTTAAGAATGCTTTAAAGTCTGTCTGTAGTAGTTGGTCTCACATTACTCACTGAAGCACGCCTTTTCCAATGCTCAGAATTGTGCAACCACTTTCCATCCTGAGCACTTGTGGTTTCATGCCACAATGAAAAGGGTTCCCACATGCACAGCTTAACCTAGCATCTCTGTGGAATACTGGACCTAATATTTGTGTTGCTGTTTCCAAGCTGGCATATTTTCAATGCAACACCTTCCAGTATACTTAAAGAAATTTACCCATTCAGTGTGATTTTTTTTTTCTTTTACTCATAGTATTTTTGCTGCTTGATATTTTTTCTACATTTTGCTGTGTTTGTTAGAAGGAACCTACTCTAAATAAGCCCCCAACAGAAAACAAGCATTTGTCAATGCCAAATGTTGATTGCTTATATGTGCTGCTTAGGTATTTGGAAGTGAAAGTACTATGCCTAAGAACTGTCATGTGCATCCACTGTGTCTTTCTGTTCAATATTCACAGAAGAGGGGGAAGGGGAAGGACCACGGCAGTGTAGCAGATGCAAAGGCATGAAGAGGTGGACAATAATCCATTCACAGGCAGAAGAATCCTGCAGAAGGTGAGTAAAGTGAAGGTGGACAAAGCAATGGGACCAGATGGCATACACCCAAGGATATGAAAAGAATTGTGAAGGGAAATGGCAGTACCTGTGGCAGCCATGTTCACTGAGTCATTCAGCAGAGGGGTGGTACCACAGAACTGGAGGAGGGCTCATGTGGTCCCTTTATAGAAATCCAGCAGTA
Source organism: Neoceratodus forsteri (assembly GCA_016271365.2). Classification (NCBI taxonomy): domain Eukaryota; kingdom Metazoa; phylum Chordata; order Ceratodontiformes; family Ceratodontidae; genus Neoceratodus; species Neoceratodus forsteri. The sequence goes on along the minus strand of CM057450.1, from coordinate 846,522,368 downwards.
GGGAGGAGGCGGGGAACTATAGGCCAGTCAGCCTCACTTCAGTAGTGGGGAAGATCATGGAGACATTGGTAAAAGAAAGGATAGTGGGGCATGTGGAAGCCATTGGAGCCCAGGGCCATAGGCAGCATGGATTCACAGTGGGGAGGTCATGTCAGACAAATCTGGTTAATCTCTGTGGGTGACAAAGGAAGTAAATCAGGGTGGGGCAGTGGGCAACGCTTACCTTGATGTAACCAAAGAGTGTGACACTGTTCCACATAGGAGGCTGATAAAGTAGCTGAGTAGGGTGGTCATGGAGGAAAGGGTGGTAAAGTGGGTTAGAAACAGGGTAAGAGACAGGAGGCAGAGAGTGGTGGTAAATGGGGCGCAGTCAGGGGAGAGTGGGTGACCAGTAGGGTGGCGCAGGGATTGTTCCTGGAGCCAGTCCTGCTCAATGTCTTCATTAGTGACATTGCAGAAGGGGTGAAGGGAAAGGTCTGCCTGTTTGCAGATGACACCAAGATCAGCAACACAATTGATACCCCAGAGGGGGGTGGAGAAAATAAGGAGGGACCTGGGGAAGGTTAAGAAATGGTCTGAGGACTGGCAACTGAACTGTACTTCAAAAAAGTGCAAAAGTATGGACCTGGGACACAGAAACCCTGGGGATAGGTACAGAATGGGGGGGGGAGTTGGTGACAGTGACAAAGAAGGAAAGGGACCTGGGGGTTCTTATCTCAGATGACCTGAAAATGTCAAAGTGGTAAGGCATCTGGGAGGGCCAGTGACATGCTGGGATGCATAGGCAGGGGTATCACCAGCATAAGGAGGGAGGTAGTGATGCCGTGAAATAAAACCATGGTCAAGCTTCACATGGAGTACTGCGTGCAGTTCTGGAGGTCACACCTTTGTAAGGGTATTAACAAGCTGGAGATGGTCCAGAGAAGGGTGAATGAGATGGTACAGAGCTTGCAACACAAGACTTATGAGGAGAAATTAACGGACCTCAATACTGTAAGTACTCACTGAAAAACAGGAGGGAAAGAGAGGATATAATAGAAACATTCAAGTACTTGAAGGGTATAAATAGAAGTACTGAGAAGCAGGAGACAGCTGCTATAGGGATATGTGCCAGCTTCTGTGTGATATTCTTTTGTTCTTATAAATCTGTAATCTCCAGTATTTCAGTAACCACATGACCACAAATTTGATGCTGGATGATGCCTGGTGTCAGATGACAGACAGATGGCTCACCAGATTGTGTTGCCATTTGAAAATGTGTTCTTTTACTGGTAAGCATTTTGGAAAGTTGGTGAAGGTGTCACAATTTTTATTATGATTTTATCTCCTTATGTCTGCCCCATTTGGTCCCCCCATCCCCACACCCCAACAGTCATCAGTGGCCACAGCTTCAGCCTTCTTCTTGTCACAATGGTGGGTGAGAAACATAGAAACATAGAAGTTGCCAGTTGGGCCACCTAGTCTGCCAGTTTCCCTACCTGATGGGTAAGCTGCAGATTCTAGTTAATCAACAGTTTACTTCCTCTTACCCCACAGTAGAAATTCCTTATGTCTGTCCGTGAGCAGCTGCCTTCACAGTCTGTGAAGTCTGACTTCTTTCAGTGCTGCTTATTGGTCATCATTCAACACAGGTGAGGCGCTACCAGCCCAAAAGTAACTCAGGACAAGTAGGTTTCAAAGTGGGGAAGAAACGGAGTGAGCAAGAATCAAGTACTCATTCAGATGCGGACACTGCTACTTGGAGGCACTACATACTGTATTCTGCCCCACCCAACAGCAGGAACCCCTCTCCCATAGACAAGCTACCCCCTGCAGCTGCCACTACCTCTCTCCCATTCGGAGAGGCCTGGGGAGTATAAGATCCACAGCAGAGAAGTGCTGCTCAGCTTTATGTACTGGGAGGGGGTGCTGCTTGGGTGGGGGTAGAGGCTGTTTGGAGGGGTTCAGACCCACAGACTGTGCTTAGACTGAGGGATGCTATGTGTCTGGCAATTGTGCAAAATAGCTCATGGGAACAGATGCAGGCAGCTTAAGGGAGTAGAAGCCATCCTTGAGTGACACACGTACCTCAGGCTTATCTCACCTGCAACCACTCCTCCCAGCATATGGAATAGCCACTCCCCATCTGATTCCACTCAGTACAGATGGCAGGCTCCTGAGACAACCCACCCTGGTGGCAGGCACTACACATGGCATTTTGCTTTGGTTGTTCTGCATGTGCTTCCAACCAGTGTCACTGCACTGTCCCTGCACATGCTCTGCCGGTACCATGCTGTGCCATGTGCAGTACTGTTACTTTACTATATAACATGTGTTGCTGATACTTTTTTGTGCTGTCACTTCCCTGTGCCACATGCACTGAAAAAAGATGTGCTCTACAATATGAAGTGTGGACACTACGGGGCCACGTGCAGTGACAGCCCCGTATGAGGCCATGTGCAGTGCAGACACCACAGTGCATCACAAACAGTGCTGACACAGCACTGTGCCAGTTGCAGGGCTGACATTCTTTAGTTCAATATGCACTGCTAACACCGCACAGTGCCATGTGCACTGCTGTCAGTCACGGTGCCACATTCTATGCAGACATCGTGTTTTGCTAGATGACATGCAGATACTGTGCGGTGCTACATACACTGCCAACACCACACTGCACTATCATCAGTAAGCTGTGCCACTTGCACTGCTTGCACATCACTGTGCCACAGGCAATGCTGACACAACACTGCCATGTGGCATACTACTGTTTAACACTATTTTGTGCCATGGTGATGCTGACACGGCACTTTGCCTCATGCAATGCAGACACTGTACTGTGTCGCATGTGATACCAACATTGTGCTGTGCCATGTAGGGCTCCTGATAAGATATATTCAGAGTGGGTACTGCACACTTTTGAACACTGTTGGGTAAAACCAAATATTGATGCATACAAATGGCAAAATATGGTGTGTGAGGAGCACACATTAAAATGATACAAAAAATCATTTGTGTTATTTGCCTTATTTTATTATTGTGTTTTTGTCAATATTGGCAGGTGAAAATAATGAAGAGCACAGCTGAGGACTTTACAGTTCAACTTCTCTGGCCTACCAATGCAGTGGTACAGCTTTCACATGTGACGTGACATTCTGGGTTTGGAAGCCAGCCCAGAATGTCAGAGGGCTAGCTGGGGAGAGGAGGATTGAGTGACTCATAGACTGCTGTCCTCTACAGGGGTGAAAAGCTCATTGGTCAGTTTCAATGGTTATTTAACATGCCATTAAAATAGCCTGATATAAAATTTAAGGGGCATACCACACACATTAAATACTTAATGGATACCTGTATTGTTTCATTTATGGCATGGGTGAGTAAATTAATGGTTTGCACCCATGAAACATCAACAATTAATGGAAATGTAATGGGAATAAAAATTGGCCTTTAAAAAGGGTGATGCAAAGTGTAATGGTGAAAAGTAATGGGTTTGCATGAAGAAAATAGAAGATTAATGGAATTTATTGGAATTTTTAATGGATTTCAATGAAGCAGTGATATCCCATTCAATCTGGGAAATTAACTGAGGGTTGTTATTGTGATTTGCATATACTGTACAGCTCATAATGTGTTTCTTTATCAGTGAATGTTTCATTTTGTATTTTTTTTTTCAAACTTTGATTTTGATGTGTACCATGTTGGTACCACAGTGGTATCACATTTCTAGAGGCACTGATACCACAGTGATACCAAATAAGCTTGGGATTTATTTGTGCATCAATCTGCTCCTCTAACATAACACCCTTGTGGTGACATTACAAAATACTGTTACCACGGTGGTCCAAAATAAGTCTTGGTGGTATATAGAAAACAGTTTTGTACTACCATTGCATTATCATTGGGCACTTCTAGGGCAATATAGAGTCCCACATGAAAGTGGACTCAAAATTATGTAATACCACTGTGGTAGCACTACCCACTTACCAGTCCGGGCAACCTGCCAAAATTGCCATAGGGATGCCACTGTGCCATGGCACTACCACTGAGGCCAGAAAATTGACTGGGTTGACACCATTGTACTAACAGACTATCACTGGGTAGTACTATTGCACAATTTCAGGCATACCCAGGTATTGCCATTGATAGAACACTATGTTGCCATTCCAACACATTTGGTAAGGGTACTGTCTGAGGCCAAGAAAAAGTTTCATTTGGGATTTTCTGTAAATGTAATCTCTGGGACACCCCTCCCCCCCAGTACTCTGGATCTGGAATGGCACAAGTCAGATTTTGCCAGCCTGCACATTTTGTACACACAGCTACTGTCTGAGGCCAAGAAAAGTTTCATTTGGGATTTTCTGTAACTGTGATCTCTGGAACCCCCTCCACCCACCCCCAGTACTCTGGATCTGGAATGGCACAAGTCTGATTTTGCCAGCCTGCACTTTTGTACACACAGCTACTGTCTGAGGCCAAGAAAAAGTTTCATTTGAATTTTCTGTAACTGTGATCTCTGGGAACCCCAGTACTCTGGATCTGGAATGGTACAAGTCCGATTTTGCCAGCCTGCACTTTTTGTGCACACAACTACTTCTGAAGCAAAGAAAAAGTGTCATTTGGGATTTTCTGTAACTGTAATCTCTGGGACCACCCCGCCCCCCCCAGTACTCTGGATCTGGAAGGCACAAGTCAGATTTTGCCAGCCTGCCTTTTTTGTACACATAGCTACACTGTCTGAGGCCAAAAAAAACACAAAAAACTTTCATTTGGGATTTTCTGTAACTGTAACTGTTGCTGCTTTAGGCCCTTCGTCCTGTGCCTCCTCCTCCACTCCTGCCATCTCACGTGTCTGGCAATGAACCTCAGCTGACTGAACTAAGAGTGGCCCTAATGTGGTTGCTGCTGCCCTGCTAACGTACTGTATATTAATTGGCACTGCAGTTCCACACTATTCCGCTATCTTAAAGAAAATTGTTGGAGCCACAGAGTCGTATTCCACTAGAGCATTTTTCTCAGTTTCATGAAAAAAAATAAGTTGCAGATTACTATTCTGCCATTATAATTAACCGCAGAAAAATATTTCATGGAAAGAAATGGACACAACAGCAACACTCATTACTATCATTAAATTAAAAAGATGGACAACATTATGATACACTGCAAAGTGTATGTATACATGTCCAGGCTAACAGGAGCCAAGTGGATAGAATTTCATTTACATTCTTCTGCTTGATTCTACTGAAATTGAATTTTAATCTGGCGGAAATATGTTCCACGGGAAATGCTGTACATCTACGGCATATATTTCTGCAGTACAAGTACAGGCAGAATTCTGCTAGAACAACTGGATTTTCCAGCAGAAAATTCCGTAGGTGGAATGGTCATTTTGCAGAAATTCCACCGGTGGAATTCTGCATTCCGCACAGCACTAGTTGATAGCTTATAACATTAGAATACTCAGGGGTACCTATTTATTGCATTCAACTATCGTCAATATTTTGCATAGCTTTTCACTGCTCACCTGTACACTGACCCTAATGATCTTTGTGTACAGTAGGTTACCTAACTGAATCAGCTGTGCATTAATTTAGAGGTGAAGTCTCATTCCCTCAAGACCTCCTGAAAAATACTCTACTTGTATGCCTATGGGGTTCTATTGCTTAAAATATTCTTTTTGATATAGATATTTCTCTGGCCCTTTTTTTTTTTAACCTTATGTTTATCCCCCAACTAGCTCATCTCTCCACTCTCTCAGACATCCACACTAACTGCTCCCCTCCAGTCCTGCTGCAGTCTGCCCCTAGAGTACTTGATCCACTAGCTTAGGTATCCAGGATAACCCCACGGGTTGGGTGAGGAGGAGGAGGAACCCCTAGTGCTTACCTCCTCAGAACCAGCACTCTGAGTCATGGATCCTCATACAGCAGGGTCTGCTGTTGTGGGCCAGAGAAGCTCAAGGTGGTGCCATCACCTAGGAGAGACCGAGGGGTGTTTCCTGGTTTTCCCCCTAGACGTTGGCGTGCAATGGAGCCAATGAGCTAGGAGGCGTGCTGAGATGCGCCTCCCGCTCTGCCTCCTGTCGACATCTATCCAATCCCCTTTCTGCTGCCCCAATGTACTGCACCTACCACCGGGTTCTCCCAGATGGCAGTATTGCAACAGGAGACTGCAGAGATCCCCCCCCCGGAGAAGGAGAGCAGCCATTGGGTGCTCTATCCTTCTCCTCCCCTGCTGAACCCCTGGCATCCCTGGCTCATTCCTGAACCCTGGTCGGCGGTGTGGTGCGAGGTGTGGCATCCAGTGCCTCAACCCTCAGCTCCACTGGGCCGGCCCTTTCTCTGGCCCTTTGATGGCTGGGGCAGCTATTCAGCCATCCCCACCCTGACTGGTGACTGCTTCCCCAGGTACTCACCTTGTCTTTAGTATCCCATGGGTTACCCTTCCCATGGTGGAGCCAGGAGAGGGAGGGATGTCGTCCCCGATGTCCAAATATCTAGTTTGGATCTGGGGTCCTGGATAGCATTGTGGGCCCAAGGTAGGCAGATAGGGCTTCAGTTTTCTGGGACCCATCCCTACCGCAGTGTGGAGGCACACACACATTGCACACTTGTGACCCCTCCGTGTTTGGCACCCAGGCTGCATTGCCACCAGACTTCTACCTGGTGGGAGTCAAGAACTGGGCCAAAATGCCTCCCCACCCCAGGGGAGGAGAGCAGTCCTTCAGACCTTTGATCCCCCCTGCCCTGACCAACCTCCAGCAACACCTGCTCATTCCTGAACTTTGGTCACCAGCATGGCAGGAGGTAAGGCACCTGCACCTTAGACCTCCACACCACAGGGGCAGCTCTGTCTAAAATATTCTCAATAAATAAATACTTCATTGTTCTTTTGGAACTACACAGACATCATATACACCTGCATGATCCCTAGGCTGTCCTTTTCAAGGTTTAATTACTCCTCCACTGGTCGGTCTGTCCTTTTGTTCAACACCTATGCCCCTCACCTGTTCAAGTGAGGCTCAAATACTCTCTGTAGTCTCATCCCTTCCCTGGAAACTCAGTAGTTCCCTAGAACTCTAAACTCTTGTTTCCTATAGCACACACGTAGCCATGCATTTATCTCTTTTATCTTACTCTACCTCCTTGAACCCACATTTTGTCCATAAACATTAGTCCAGAGAGTGCTAGTACTACCAAGGTAGTCTTTTCCTTGTTTTTGTTCCCCATGTTCCTTAAATGTTATGTTTCTGGCCTTCAGAGTATACCTACAAGTATCAATAATGTTGGTTCTGATGCAGAGCAGGACTTATTCCCCTCCACCATTCAATTTATTATCAACCTACAGAATGATTTGAAGTCCACCAGTTCAGCCCCTTGGAGGTTACACAGCTAGCTGTTTGTGATCATGCCTGTGCCTCCTTTTATATACCCAATAATTGAATTTCTCACTATACTACTTTTGTAGTCCTTTTCTGCCCCCACTGCTTTATCTATACTGACATTCTGTAGCCTCCGCTTTAACTCCTGGCTTTCCAGACACAATATTCACAAAGTGTATATTTGGTTTGGTAAAGCAGGAGTAGAAGATCTTTTTCTCTTATGTGATCTTTTTTGCCAGTGGTCAATCTTCATAGTGGAACTTTAATTCTGTAACAGCAATAAGACTAACTGAATGGGAAAGCCTAATAGTGTGACTGCAGCACACAATGCTGCTACCTGGCAGATCAGGGTTAGGGTTCACGTGTGAACACTATACACCCACACTGAGGCCAGCTGAGGGCAGAGCACATTATAACATTAAGGCCATTTTGCTCCCAAGAATTGAGGCAGTGCACAGTCAAGCATCCATACATCCTCTGCTGACTGGACAAGGTGCAGCATTGACTATATAATCTGCTGTTCACTTGCTAACCCCACCCCCTTTGCCCCTCATGGACCCTGGAAGGATGAAATGTACAGATACGTCAACTTTAATTATTGGGGTGGGGACAGGGGAACAAAAGGGACAAAGTTAGAAAAAATACTAGGGCAGACTAGGTGGACCAATTGGCCCGTATCTGCTGACAACATCTATGTTTCTATGTAACTAACAGGAACTCCATGGTGACCCCCTGTCTGCAGTATCCAGTAAGGACAAAACTCTCTCACATTATGATGTAGTAGATAATGCACCAGTTTTCCATTACTGGAGAAATGAGAAAGTGGAGTGAGCTCTGGGGTTCTAGTGAACAGTAACAACAAGAATATTGTTTATTAGCTAAAATATTCTACAATATGCAGTCTGTGCTTAACGATAAACTAGCACTTCGAATGGCTGCAGAGACTGAATTATTCCTGAAAAAGAGCAAGGGAAAAAGGAAGAGAGAAGGAGAGGGACAGAGACAGAAACAGAGTTTAAGTTGCAGAGGCACAGAAGTTTAAAAAAAATATTTACAGTATTTTCCTGTCAGTAGAAATAGTTACTAGTGTCTTCAGCTGCTCCGAGTCCTATTTCATATGTATTCAAGTCATTCACATTTTTTTAATAAATAAGCATTCTTGGCAATTTATCAACTATTCTTAATCATAACCAACAGACACTGTCTTCCTTTATTTCAATAAAGAGTGTACCATTTGCAATTACAGTGTTTGCAGTACCTTTCACTGGCTGGGGGTCGATTTGAAGCATACAGTTTAATGCAGTTAGGGCTAACTGGAGCATGGGGCGCGCTCACACACACACGCACACAGTGTCAAACATGGGTCTAGAATTTGTTGTCAGACAGTTTAAAGACCTTTATCCCTCTGTGCTGGGAAATATAACATTGACAGGAATACCTTTCCCAGCATGACAGTTAAACCCACAGTGAGATGGTATTCTTGTGATTAGTACCTATATTAAAACCATAGTTTATGAAGGAGAACTGTTTTATTTTAAGAAACAAAATGAGAAATTAACATTTTATAAATAAAGTACAGATCTGCAAGACTACAAGGTTGGCATAGTTTGCTTCTCATGGTGAAGTGTATGTTCTGGGAACACAGCATACTGTAGGCATGCTTTCATGTGAGCAGAAATGATAAATTCTGGTTCGGTAGAGCTGGGCTATTTTTTTTATTTTTGTCAGCAAAAGCGATGCAAAAATCCTATTTCTTCATTTTTTATACTTATTTTTTATTGATTATTCAACTTCTTGGAAAACATAAAATACATATGCATCAAGAAAACAAAAACAATAAAGAAAAGGAAATACAACTGCATATTACTATTACACTCCCCATCATGGGAGATTCACAATCATCAAAAATTCATAAAATACTAGGTTATACTGAGTAGCTACTTAAATTAAATCTTAGTTATCAATAAAAACATAGAAACACAGACTTTGACAGCAGATAAGGGCCACTTGGCTGACCTAGTCTGCCCATTTCCCTACCTATTGGATAAGTTGCAGATCCTAGTTAACCAACAGCCTACTTCTTCCTACCTCCCCAACAGAATTGCCTTATGTCTGTCCCATGTATTCTTGAATTTCCCCACTGTTTTTGACCCCATAACCTCCTCAGGAAGGCCATTCCATGCGTCCACCACTCTGTCTGTGAAAAAATACTTCCTCATAATTGCCCCTGAGCCATCCCCCATCTTCAAATTGTGTCACCTTGTTCTTGCATCACTTTTCTGAAAGATGCTACTCTCTTGGACTTTGTTGATTCTGTTGAGGTACTTGAAAGTCTCTATCATATATATATATATATATATATATATATATATATATACAGTATATAGTTTCTATAGTAGCCTCTGCATGCAGGCAACATTAAATTAGTAGTACTATAGATGTTTGTCCATCACAACAACCAGATTAGGTAACTATAAAAAAAAAAATCAACTTTAGAAGAACTCTTCTTTGTTTTTGAGTTACATATCATTTTTGTTCAATATAATTTTGTTCTGTCTCTGTAGCAGCTGCTAACAGCTCTGAGTCAGAATCCTGTGCAGAGAGTTCATTTTGTGCCACGCTGTGTGTTTTAGAAACTGTACCACTCATTCAGGATAAAACAAACTATGAATATTTCCCTTACACATAACTTTAACTTTTGTTGAAGCTTGTAAAACAAAGGTGCCTCCTATTGCTTGTACCTCTTCTCTCAAGTTTAAGAATCTGCATCTCCTTTGTAGAGTTTCAATTGCAAAGTCCAGGAAAGTAGAATACTTACAGTCTCTGTACTCCAGGCCTTTATTAATTCATGATAGCTTTATTATAATGTCACTATCAGTTTCAAAAGCAAATTGCACCAACATAGGTGGCTTTACATCTGGGCCTAGATATTCAAACTGCAATTGGAGAAGGCGCAGGTGGATGCTCCGTGCAAATGAGATGCGTTGGAGCACAACACTGATATATTCAGAAAATGCACAGGAGAGATGTGCCAGTACAACACAGGCTGAATATAGCAATGATGCATGATAGCGCAACCATACATGTGCCTGTGCATCCAGAAATGCACCGATGCAACTGGGCAGGACTGAAGACAGCAAAAGGAGCAACCTGGCCTGTGAAAAAGGAACAACGTAGAAGGATGTGCAATAGCAAAAGAGAGAGGTACAACAGCCACAGTAGGGAAGGTAGCAACCAAAGACCAAAGGGGTCATTGAAGACACTGACAGAGTGCACAATGGACCCTCACCTAAACCTCATGTGCATAGGATGCTTGCCAGCACATACCCTCTGTTCCATGCCAGTCTCTTCAGTGCCATGGTGCCCCTACCTGTCCTTGGTGGTACTGTTGCGGATGTGTGTGCATGTCCGTGTGTGCTCTGCGGTGCAGCCTGCAACTGTTGTGCAGTGTGTGCCTCTACGTGTGCATATATGTGTGTGTGTGTGTGTATGTGCATGTGTGTGTGTGTGTGTGTGTGTGTGTGTGTGTGTGTGTGTCTCAGTGCTGCACAACACATTACTCCTGAGTTACTCACCTGCATTGACTGAAATGCTCTTCTACAACATAGTGCCTCCTGGATCGTGCTGCTAGTCTTGGGTCCCTCCTCTCTATGTGTGGCTGCCAACTCCCTTCCTAGGGCTCCACCTCATCTGAACTGTCACCCTCCTCCACCTGGACTGGTTTTCCACAGTCAATGGTCATGTTACGTAGCATGCAGCAGGCCAGAAATATGACACAGGCTTAGTCAGAGCTGTATTGTAGGCACCAAAGGACCTGTCTAGCCAACAGAAATGCATATTTAGTATGCCAAACACACGCTCAATAATGTCGCATGTTGCAGTGTGTGCTTCATTGTATCTCTCCTCTGCCCCACTTCTGGGTTGCCTTATATGGGTGAGCAGCCACAGTCAGAGGGAGTACCCACTGTCACCTGTGGGGGAGCAGATACACGGGTTAGTTTCACTACGGAGTGCGCATGTCCTGTTCTGACCCCCAACACCTGACTGTCTATGCTGCCACTATCTGTTCACCTGTGAGCCATTCCTCCACCCCACATGTGCGGACATGTCTTTCCATTGCTGTACCCCGTATCTGTGTCCTGCTTGTGACCTGGATGGCCCGGCCTGTCCAGTGCCTCCCTAGGCCTGTGGGCCCACTCCCTGCTGGCATGGGCAACATGCCTCTGTCCTGTCCATCCATTGTGCTCATTGGTCACCTGTACAATGATGGTGCCTGGGGCATCTGATGCTCCTCGCAGTGCAGCATGTGGATGCTGTGCTGTGCCCCTTCCATGCATGCCCAGTGGCCCTCTACACTAGTATGCCTGTATCTGTGTGTACCTGTCTGGCACGTGTTCAGATTCCACATTTCTGCAAGGCATTTGGCCATTGCACTGTCCATGTCACTCCTACACCCTCCCCTCTATGCACTGCCAGCAGCTGTGCACTCTACCACAGTGTTTGTGGTGTTGTCATGGTCTGCTTTGCAACTCACCCAGTAGATGTGCAGTAGGGATGGCTCCACCCTCGAATCTGCAGCACAGGATTGACTGGTGCCAGAAGAATGCATCGTGTGTACTCCCAGGGTACATGGCACAGACATTGATGATGTGCTGTGTGGCATTGCACACCACCTGGCAGTTGATGAAATAGAACCCCTTCCTGTTCATGTATGCTATACCTTCTAGAAACATAGAAACAGCATTTGACGCCAGATAAAGACTGCTTGGCTCACCTAGTCTGCTCATTTCCCTACCTAATGGATAAGCTGCAGATCCTAGTTAACCAACAGCCTACTTCCTCCTATGTACTTCTAGAATTGCCTTATGTATGTCCCATGTATTCTTGAATTCCCCCACTGTTTTTGACTCCACGACCTCCTCAGGAAGGCTGTTCCATGTATCCACAATCCTCTCCATGAAAAAATACTTCCTCACATTACCTCTGAGGCATCTCCTTTCTACCTTCAAATTGTGCCCCCTTGTTCTTGCACATCTCTTTTTCTGAAAGATGCTACACTCTTGGACATTGTTGATTTCCTTGAAGTACTAGAAAGTTTCTGTCATGTCCCTCCCTCCCTCCCTCCTTTCCATGAGGGTATACATATTAAGCTCCTTTAGTCTCTCTTTGTATGTCTTCTGGACAGTCTTCATCCTGTCTATGTTCTTGCGGAGATGGGGTCTCCAGAACTGCATGCAGTACTCCATATGGGGTCTCACTAACTGTCTGTATGGAAGGATAACAAAGGGATAACAACTTCCTGTTTTCTACTCGTGATGCCTCTCCCTATGCATACCAGTATCCCCCCAACCCTCCTTACTGCCTTCTCACATTGCTTGCCCACCTTTAGGTCATCTGATAAGACTACCTCCAGGTCCCTTTCCATTTTTGATGTTGTTAGTATCTCACCCCCCACTGTGTACTCTTCTCCTGGGTTTTTGTTTCCAAGGTGCATTACTTTGCACTTCTTTGCATTGAATCTAAGCTGCCATACATTTGATCATCCCTCCAACCTTGCCAAGTGCCTTCTCATCCTTTCCACCCCTCCTTGTGTATCAGCCCTGTTGCAGATCTTTGTGTCATCTGCAAAGAGACATACTTTTCCTTCCAGTCCCTCTGCAATGTCACTTATAAACTCATTAAAGAGGACTGATCCCAGTACTGAACCCTGCGGTACCCAGATAGTAACCTCCCTTTCTTCAGATTGGACTCTGTTTATTATTACCTTCTGCATCCTGTTGTCCAATTGTTTACCCAGGCTACCACCTTGGGACCCACTCCAAGGCTGGCTAACTTATTAATCTTTTGTGTGGGACTGTGTCAAATGCCTTGCTAAAGTCTAGGTAGGCCATGTACACAGCCCTTCCTTGGTCTACTACTTTGGTCACCCAGTCAAAGAAAGCTATTAGATTCATCTAACATGACCTTCCTGCTGTGAATCAATGCTGCCTTGGGTTCTGTGCCCTGCTGGCCTCTAGGTACTCAGTCATTTTTTTTCCTTCAGAAGTGATTCCATCATTTTCCCCATCCCTGAGGTCAAACTAACAGGTCTGTAGTTTACTGCCTTTGCCTTGCTCCCACTTTTGTGAAGTGGAATCATATCCATCTTCCTCCAGTCCTCAGGTACCACCCCATCCTCCCGTGATTTGTTAAAGAGGGTAGTTAGTGGTGTCCCTAGTTTTACCCTTAGTTCTTTTAGAATTCTTGGGTGAATCCCATCTGGCCCCAGTGTTTTGTCTACCTTCAGTTTTAAGAGTTCTTTCAGAACCCTTTCTTCTGTAAATGGAATGGTATCGACACCCCTATCCAAAGTGTTTCTATTGTTTGGTTTAGGTACCTCTCCCCCTTCTTCTTTTGTGAATACTCAGCAGAAGTACTCATTCAGTATCCCTGCATTCACACTATCACCTTCTACCCATATTCCCTCTTCTCTACCCATATTCCCTCTTCCCATTAAGCCACAGTATCCCTCTCTTGGTCTTTCTTCGTTCCCTAATGTACCAATAAATGTTTTTTTTTCCTCTTCTTAACAGAGTTGGCTATCTTTTTCTCAGTTTACTATTCTGACTGCCTTCCCTGCCTCCTTCTGCCTTAACTGATGTAGTTCTCTGTCCTGCTCCTTTTGTGTTTCCTTATATTTCCCGAATGCTATCCTTTTCTCCTTAACCTTCCCTGCCACCTCTTTTGAGAACCGTAGTGGCGTTTTCCTTCATTTTGCTTTGTTGATTTGCTTTACATAAAGGCTAGTTGCCTCTGTGATGGCAGTTTTTAATTTTTCCCCATTGTTCTTCCACCACTCCTTCTTGCCTGTTTGCTAGTGCTTTTCTGAAGTACTCTGCCATTTTGCCCAAATCAGCCCTCCTAAAGTCCAACACCCTTGCTTTTGTATGACTTGACTCTACAACTGTGTTTATTGTGAACCACACTGTTTGGTGGTCACTTGTTACTAGATGGCTACCTAATTCTAAATCTGAGATCCTTTCTCCATCCCCATTTTAGAGTACCAGGTCTAAGATTAATCCCTCCTGAATGTGTTCCAACACAAGCTGTCTGAGGCATGCTCCCTGTAGGGCATCTAGAATGACCCTGCTCTTGGATGTGGCTGCAGTAAAGGTGCTCCAGTTGACACTTGGCATATTCGGGTCCACCATCAACAATATCTCTACTTTTTCTGCCATTCTAAGGATTCCTTCTATTATTTCCTTGTCCGTTGCCTCCCCCTGAGATGGGGGTCTGTATGCAACCCCTTTGTGGATTGTGGTGCCATTTCCTGTCTCCAGGATGACCCAGAGTGCCTCCTCCCCTTCCTGCTTACCCTTTAGTACTGTTGCTTTGATTCCTTCCCTTATGTAGAGAGCTACTCCTCCTCCTCTTTTACCCTCCCTATCCCTCCTGTAGATTGTGTACCCTGGTATGTTGAATCCCAGTCATGGTTCTCTGTGTACCATGTTTCTGTTACTGCCACAATATCTAAGTGTCCCTCTTCAATCAAGGCCACTAGTTTGGAGAGCTTGTTACCCAGACTATGGGCATTGGTACTCATTGCCCTCAATTTACTGATGACCTTACACCTTTTAGGCCCACCCCTCTCCTTACTGCCTTTGTCTTTTTCTGGATTTACCCCTGTCCTGCTCCCTATTAACTTCTCTACTTTTTTTCTACTTTGCTAACTACCCTGTTTTGTAGGGGTGGGGGCTGGTATTTCCCTGCTTCTCTTCTGCACCCCTTGGCTTGTTTAAATGCTTGCCAACAAAACATTTAAACCTATCACCTAGAATCCTGGTTCCTTCCCAGACAGATGCAGACCATCACATCAGTATAGGCCTGTATCCCTCCCAGTGGATCCCTCGTCCCCAGTGAAGCCAAATCCCTGAGCTCCACACCAGTTTTTAAACCAGTCATTGAATGCCATGGTGTGGAGTACCCTAGTCTCACCCATGCCATAGACAGGTAGCACTTCCAAGAAAGTTACCATGCGTGCCACATATCTAAGGTCCCTTCCCAACTCCACAAACTCTTGCTGCACTGCTCTGATCCCATTTGCAGCCAGGTCATTTTCCCTAGGTGGACAATGACATCCAAATCCTTCTCCCATGAAATTGCTCCCATGATCCTGAAGATTAGCTTTCTGTCAATCGAAGCCATGGCGCTGGGCAGGCACCTTACCACCCTCACTCTTCCCTCCCCCAGTTCTACCCTCCTAATGACTGAGTACCTCACCAGGAGTTGTTTCTTTCTCCTGTGTGGTCCTGTGCCACCCTCCTGTGGGTATCCTTTCTGGAGGTTCCCAGCATCCTCCTTGGTCTCCACTGCAAGTGCCTCCATAGATAAACCACACTCCACCAGAATGGTGAATGAATTGTGAAGTGGCACAATTGGAGGGATGCACCTCTATTCCACCACTCTCGCCACTCCCTGAGCCCACTGTGGTCCAACTGCTCCACTTTCTTGGCAACTCTGAGGTGGAGGTGGTGGCCTGGGTGGTCCCTGGGTGGGGGAGGAGGTTTCCTGAATTCTCGCCAAGTCAGCATGGAGATGGGCAATGTCCTCCCTCTGACCAGAGAGGTGCCTGCAAATAGGGCAGCAATACAGCCTTCAGAATGTCTCCCAGAAAACTGCTACCCCACAGCCTGTGCATTGCACCACTCCCCACATATCTGTCTCCCTTCTTCTTTAAGATATTTTCTTTTTTTTTGTGTCTGTGCAAGTGAGTGAGTGTGTTTACTGCTATTCAGTGTGCTGTGCCTTTAAGCATATGAACAGGTGTATGTCCTTTGCACTTTTGGGGAAGTGATGTCAGAACCCCTGACATAAAGGAAATGATTGGGGCAGGTGGGGTGAGAGGCAATCAACTACAACTCTGACCTGCTACCTCAGTGAGTACCTTCCTTCCTTTTAGACACCTATTTCACAGAGTTTAAGTAACAGGTCTAGTCACAAATGACTGCAAATATTCTCCCAGCTAGACTTCCTCCCTGGCAAATAAAAGTTACACCAAGAAAAGTCAACCCCCAAAACAGAGAACTAAAACACTGACTTCTACTTACTTATACAGGCACCCACATTAAGAATTCAATTCAGTGTAGTCTATTAAATCACATCCTTGCTATAAGGATACTGGTGTTGATAATAATATTAAAATTAATGTTAGTTGCCGTATATTCCACATAATAGGTTTTGCACAGCATTTAGCTTCTTTATTTCAGTTTTGTATAGATTTATATTATCATTTTTGTTGTTGCCTGCATTCTATTAGGTGGGTTTATCACTGAAAATCTTTTCCATTTAGTGGTGCACTTGGAAAAAATACACTGTCACTTTAAGTCCACACTTTATCAGAGTGTAAAGTTTGATACAACCTCAGCCTTGAGAAAGCCTACTTCAGCGCAAATACATTTGGCTGTTCTGCGAGGAGGGGTATTCGCTTTTATCTGCTGGTTTCCAACAATAACACTTTCTGGATTTTTTTTTTTCCTGCTGCATCGAGCAATTTTCTTTTAACTGAATCCCTAGCAGTGACAGGACATCTGAGATTTTACCATCTACTATTTAATACTTGTAGATATTGCTCTGTGCTTATGAAGTGATTATCAAGTTTAGCCATCCACAAGCTAACATTTTCCAAAGCTTGAATCATTTGTATTTCCCAGGCTGTGCCAGGTGGTTCCACATTAAACAAGCTAACTCCCAAATGGTCTCTGCAGTTTGTCTTTTTTGAGTATCCAATAGCAAAATGCATTTGAAATGTTCTGCTTCTTGTAACAAGTCAAAATCATGTTTTTAAGCAATCTGTTGGAAACAAGCAATATTACCCTGTTTTTCAGGTGCAGGAGCCTGCTACAGAAGCTCATCTGTGTTTGTGTCTGCCATCGGGGGAGTGCTCACATCACAGACTTCACTACTGTTTCTGCATGTGTCTCTTCACATCCCGGGCCTGGGGTTCCAACCTTGAAGAATTTGTCTAATGGACCTTATCTGATAAAGTTAACATCCCTAGGGGATGAGGAACCCCTGTCTTTGCATTTTTTATATCCATAGAAGTAGTCAGAAATGCACTGTAGGGTAGTATTACAAAGACAGATCATGAACGCTGACCTGAAGTAGCCTACTCAGTAGCAGCCACATTGAATCTCTCATCCTACTTCTTCATGATGGGTCTTAGCACACATATTATAAAGATTTGCAATGTTTACACAAGGGCAAAATCATATTAAATGTGTCAGTTTCTCGAAAAAAATGTGTTTTCTGCCAAATAACTAGTTTTAAAGTGAAAACAGCACTTTTTGGCGATTTGCAGGTTAAAAATGGAACTTTTCATTGCTTTTTGTTTCACAGTTTTATGCACAAAAATGCATTTTTCATATCATTTTGGTATTTGGCAAGAAAACCTTTATATAAATATAAAATTCAGTTTTATCCAGCCCTAATCATTCTTAGGTTGTCTTAGAAACAAAAAGCATTGTTGCCGCTCAAGCAGGATGCTATTTCTGATGATCAATTACAGGTCAAGAGATTGACTTTCAGAAATTCAGATTTAATAGTACTTGTCCATATAGGATGGGGTCTGAGCAGTTTTCCTTCTCATTGGTTGAGAATAAGTCACATAGGGAGCCATACCATACTATATATATGTAAAGCCCAGCTTGAGGAATATAACCATTTCCCCTGAAAGCTGGCGATTCCAGGCTCATGAACTTTGGCTGCAGTACTTACATCCTTCTTTGGAATATACTGTATGCAGTGCCTTAGAATTAATTAGTTTCAGTGGTTTATTCTTTAAAATATATTGATTTTCCTTAGTTCCTGGCGTCATTCCACTCTTGTTACCAGAAAGTCTCTACTCCATGCTTATCATGAGATGCCATTGATGACATCACATGCTATCTACCCCAGTAGCTGAGCCCCATTCTGCATGCAAAATTGAATAAGCAGTGCTGCAGATCCTGCATAAGCAAGCTCCACCTCAGAAGCTATGCAGCCCTGACGCAGAAATTAGGGTCGACATATCATAGTGAACTAGGGTCCATGAGTATAACTCCCTGCTAGAGGTGTGTAAATTTAAATCTAATCATTCAGGGGTGTGAGGTCATCATGCACAAGAGACAATCTCATGACAGACCTCCATGTAACCATCTACCTCCCTACTGTGTATAACAGACAGGGAAAATTAAAACCCAGCAGAAAATAAATCCCACACCAGCTAGAAAAAAAACAAAGAACAATACAGCCTACAAAGATAACAAACTCTGGCCAGAGCCAATAGGGCTGTGACAAGCTGCCAAGTGAGCAAAGTTACACATGTGCATAGAAATTATTGAATGCCTGGGTGTCCATTTTTTGGAGGTGTTGCATCAAATTTTCAACATGACCTTTTTGGGACCCCTCATCATGAAGAGTGTCAGTGTAATTTTGTTCACTTTTCCTGAAAGGTGATTTTTCAGCTCGACAGTGCCATTTTGTGCCACAGGTGTGAAAACATGTTTAGGGCAGGATGTGATAAAAGACAGCTGTACTGTTGAAAAGGAGGTGTGCACAAATGGCAATGTTGAAAATGTGGAGTGAAAATATAAAAAAATGGCAAAGTTAGGAGCGTGCATAAAAACTGCGCAATGCACGCTCATAACACAGTCATTTTGTGGAATTTTTTCACCAAATTTATGACATGGGCTGTTTGGGACCCCACCGCATGAACAGTGCCACTGTCATTATGTGAATCGGTCCCAAAAGGTGATTCCGCACAGTGACCACGAAATCACCTTTTGGGACAGTGTAACAAAATGACAGTGAAAGTTTTCATGAAGAGGGGTCATAAGAATCCCATGTTGAAAATTTAGGGCCAAAATTCCAAAACATGGCTGTTTACCAACATAAGTTGAAAACCCCATTGAATGGCATTATAGTTTGCTCACCTTTCATTCTTCAGCTTGTAGTTCATCTTTGAAGGTGCAGACATATCCCAGTCCAGAGAAGATGACAGCATGACCTCCAGAGATAAGTGTGAGATAAGGGGGGTAGGGGACGTGGGTGCTCAATGGGAGGGTGGGGATGGGGGAGTGGGACTGGGGTGGGCTCCCAGTGGGCCACATGAATGGGGAAAATGTTGGTGGACAAAAACCCCAGAGATTTAGGCACACTGGGGTGGGCTCCTAGTGTGCCACATGAGTGGGGGGGAGCATGTCGGGGGACCATTTTCTTTATTTACAGGGCACAAAAAAACAAAAAAGACATTTAAGCACACTAGAGTGGGCTCCCAGTGTGCCACATGAGTGTGTGGGGGGTGGATACATGATTCCATATGGGGATTAGGCACCCCGATGTTAGCAGGAGCAGGGAAAAATACATTTGGGCACACTGGAGTGGGCTCCCAGTGTGCCACATGAGTGGGGGGCTACATAGTGCTGACATGGGGATTGGAGACCCCGATTTCAGTGCTTAAATGGGAATGGATGGAGCAGGGAGGACAGCAGCACTGGGAGGGTGTGGGACAGTTTTCTTTGTTGCCAGTGCTGGTGGCGGTGATGCAACTGTGCATGCACGGCAGTTGTGCATGTGCAGTTGCAGTGAATGGCATGTTGCCATTCACAACATGATGCTGCCAGAATTGTAGAATTGCAGAATTGCGCATGCGCAGTTCATACCTCAGAATGCGGAAGTAACAGTCGAAATAGTGCAGCTGTTATTCCTTAGTGGCTGATCACTGCAGAGGATTTCAAGCACCGTTGAGCTTTTGGAAGGATACTTTCAAAAGTCCAATAGAAGGTTCCATGATCGTCCATTTTTAGAACTACTGAGTGATCCCAAAATGGCTGTAGGCTCCACACACAGCCCTAAAAACAAAGCAAATACAGTAGTCCATTACTATAACAAATGACTTGGGAGACTTAGCAGCTCCTTATAATACCTCATTTGTTATAAAGAGGGATGCCCAAAACAAGTAAGACCACCAAGTGCCTATGAAATACCCCCTTCTCTTCTTCCTTCCATCCAAAACAGCTGTAGAAGTTTAGAAGTATAGAGGTTTAATGCAAGTTTAATGCAATAAAGAACATAAAATACATTATATTGTTCTATTTCAATACATTCTGCCACAGCCCCACCTGTCTGCTGACAGTACCAGCGGCTTCTTTTCTTTGTTCCATGTCTTTCTGCCTCCCTTCCTGTGTGCTATTCAAATAAAAACAAACAGTGGTTGAATTATTTAGCAAATTACAAGGGTATTTATGTTTTTTAAACCTCGTGACTCAGGTAGGTCAGAAACAGAAAGTACATCCTCTGGTGCAGTTCTTAACCAGAAAATCATGTGACAGCTTTTATCCCAACTAGTCTGCCCACCCAGCTCTGTGTCTTTCTGCCTCCACTCACTCTATCAATAGCATCTGCCTCCCACTCAGTCCCACAGTAGCAGTAACTCAGAAGTGTTTTCTTTACTTAGATTTTTTTTTCCTATTCAGTATTTTACTGTGAGGGTGTGGGAAGGAGAGTGAAAGCTAGTAATGAGAGAGGAAGGTCATTCACAGCAACTGTCTGCTTATAGCCATGGATGGAAGGAATCATTAGCAATTGCACTAGATGTTACTGCAGACTTCAGTTCATGGTGAGGTGGAGAGCTGAGGTGGGGATTGGGTAGGCTGTTACTTAAAACTGAGCCATATTACAAAAAAATCCCTAAAAATAGCAGACATAGCAATTACTGCAGCAGACCCAGTTGGGTGCCAAGTGAACCATTTATTATAACTTGGAATTTGGTATGATGAGGTTCATTATACTTAGGGAGCACTGTACAGCCAAAACATTGAAATGTTACCTAACCATACACACTGAGCTGAAATTTTCAGAAACAGAACAACCTGATGTGGAAAACTTATATAAGGGATCTGGATTGGGGGTGGGCATGGGGACATATTTGTGAGCAGTGCATATGAAATGGATTTCTACATTGCAGAGTGGACAAGGACTGTGCATAATGTCTATGTACATTCTCAGAACAGCCCTGGGAACTTTCTGCACCACCCTCCCATTGCTCCTAGCACTTGTAGATAGCATTCAGACTGGGAGAAGGCAGAACTTTATTTTTTTTTTATTTCAAAAACATTTAGTGTCATTCTGGAGTCCTTGGAGAACTGCCATATCCCACAATCCTCTGCTCCATGCAGAGTAGGGGATATACTGTATCACAGAGAACAGTAAACAAAAGCACACACTCACAGTAGGAACATATAATAGATGAATTAGACTCAGGAGCAAAAAACAGCTTAATTGAAAGTGCATACTGAAAATATGAGACATACACACAAAACCCAAGTCACTCAACATTCTATGACAAACACTAGCCCTTTGTGAATGGTACAGCCCCTCTGCCCCTTAACCCTCCTGTATCCTAATCAATGAAATAGACAATTACTTGAAGTTCAGCAGTGGGGTGTTGATAAGCAGCCAAGACACATACTATATTAAAGAGGAAATCCAGCCACATTTTCTAAGATCAATACATTCATAATTTGTATTAGCATATCCCCAATCAGCTTCATGCCAAAAATGAGATTTCTATATATTTCTAAGTTACTCTGTTTAAAAGTTACAAGTCAGTTTTTTAGGCCCAATTTCTGTTCAAAAAAGCCAGTTTCAGCGAAGAGCTACTGACAATGTCATAACCAGAACAGCCTAGCCCACTTTGCAAGCTACTTTACAGGACTTACTTCTCTGATGTTACAGTACATAAAACTGCAGCTGTAGTAAACATTTGACAAGCTCTGGTCAGAGCCGATATGGCTTTGGAGAGATTTTAGGAGTGGCAAGAGCATGGAAAAGAATATGCGGTGCTTGTGCTGCACTCGATTCAGCCGTAAGTAACACGGTAGCAATTACAGTACTGCCCATGAGTGATACTCACATGCGTGAAATTTGCCCTGTAGTCAGGCCTACACAACATGGCAATGCTGACATAATTATGTATGCATGATAGTCATGCAAGTGCAGTTTAAGTCAACGTCATTATGTTGCACTCGGTGGGTATCAGTACTGCAGTTGCAGAGCAGAAAAGTAGTGCGCCGGTAAGTGGGTATTAGTATGTAGCCCATGGAGGGGAAGGGCTGCATAAACAGAATCACTGTAATCTATGTCAGAGCACTGTGGCAGCACATCAGACAGCGATCTGGTCACATGCTTCCAGAGTGCTGTTATACAAATCTGATGGTGGCATAACATCTGTGGAGCTTGCCCCATGCAGCCGTACAAATCAGACTTAGGAGGAGTCTGTAGCAAACAAGAGATCTGGTATGTGACTTGCTCGTCACCACAGTCATGTTATTATTCTTTTCTAAGCAGTAATTTCTGGCAAATGTGCCTTAACCATGTTGATCTCAATGCTGGTAGACTACTTTTGGTTTTCCCCTGATTGTATTAGGTGGGAGTAGTAGCAGTCTTGAAGTGGTAGGTGCCAGTGGCGACATGCTCTGGAAAAAAGCAGTCCCCATACTCATCTGCACATTTTAGAAATGATGCCTTTCATTGTTTTTGCTGTAAAGAAACTGACCAATTTAACACAAAAAAAGGAGTCAGTTATGGCCTCCACTACCCCCCCCTTTTTTCTTCAAATGAGGAATGTCATTATGCATCAGATGTACAGTGGTAGCGATAGATGCAAAATATTGTTAAACAGTAATGAACTGTATGTAAAAGCTTTTTTTTTTTGAATGTTTGCTTTCTCAATGTTGTCAGTACCTCTTCACCCTTGTTTACTCTGCCACTGGATTTCTGTACCCCAAGTGCATTATTTTACATTTTTGCATTCAGGACAAAAATGCCTTTCAAATGAGGGTAGTCACTAATTTAAATTCTTTCTATTTTGTTGTTTCCTTGCGCTTGTGCAAGAAACATCTTGTGGTAGAATGACATTTCAGAGGTGTGTCAGGGATGAGTCTAATGCATACCAGTCTACAGTGGGGTTGTTCCTGGCAGACCAATGAGAGTGCAATCAGCCTGTGACGCTAGTCACAGTTTCACAGCTGGAAGCTTTTCTCTAGTTGAAAGAAATAAAGTGCTCAAATGAGAGGGCT
Source organism: Neoceratodus forsteri (assembly GCA_016271365.2). Lineage (NCBI taxonomy): Eukaryota > Metazoa > Chordata > Ceratodontiformes > Ceratodontidae > Neoceratodus > Neoceratodus forsteri. The sequence goes on along the minus strand of CM057450.1, from coordinate 846,498,920 downwards.
TCATTCCTTTCATTCATGCCCTTACTGATCTTATTGCTTGTCTCCCACTCATCCTACAGATGTCCACGCATCCAGTCATACACTGCAGCCCCCACTCTCTGTGCCATAAGCAGTAAACAGTCCTAGCAGTAAAGAACAAATAAATATTATTTATCCTTCCCCAGACAGATGTTCACGTTGAACATGTTTGTGTCCCTGTATGAATGACAGTGCGTGTTCTTGTCCCTGAGCTCCTCTCTCTCCAGCGCTTCATGTGTGTCACAATGCACAGCCTGAGCATTGCTCTCTGTGATGGTACACACTTACCCACCCTGTGGATCTCCTAGTGTCTATGCTGCTTCAGTGTGCCCCCACCCCACCACACAATACAAGGAGCAAGAGTGCTGAGAAGTGAGGCAGCATTGCCTGTGGAGTTGTAACTTAACCCTGGATGGTGGGGAGAGAGAGAGAGAGAGACATGGGCTGTAGGGACAGACACTGAGAAGGATAGACAACAGCGCTCCCCAAAGAGAGAGCGCAGGATCAAAACAGGTGGTGGGTGGCACCAGTGTCGGGAACAAAGCAGAGAGATAGCCCCCAGACAGTGACAGCAACATGCTGAGACGTAGCGAGTAAGCGGAATGAGAGTGATCACCAGGTGACAGGCTGTCACTATTGCAGCACTACCTTGGCAGTGTGAAATTGGGGGCAGTGCAATGTAATGACCATAACCATGATGGCCAGTGGCTCCCAGACCTGCACCTGAACAAACATTCATTTAAATGGGTGGCCTGTCCAATAGCAGTGTCTACTCCTTCCCTCCACCCCTCCATCCCCACCCTCCCGAGAGAGACACACAGCAACAGTGAGAGCCACTTCAGTGCGGCTTATATGTGCAGGTCTAATCTTTTCCAGTGAGAGACAGTGTCAACCCCCACCCCAAACAGAGAAGTGGAGTACAGCGTGCACCCAAGCTAGGTTGCCATCTATTTTATTTCCACTCACTCTTCCGGCACCTTGCTGTCAGTCTGACTCTCTGTTTGTCTTTCTGAAGCTCAGTGGAAGCAGACAGCACATACAGAGAGGCAGAGAAAGTAGCTGCAAGAGTGCCATGACCAGGACAGAGAGCAGTGCTGCAGAGTTTTCCTTTCACCGTGGGGAAGTGAATGTTAGAGAGAGAGCGAGAGAGACCAGGAGAGACAGTGTCAACCCCCACCCCAAACAGAGAAGTGGAGTACAGCGTGCACCCAAGCTCGGTTGCCATCTATTTTATTTCCACTCACTCTTCCGGCACCTTGCTGTCAGTCTGACTCTCTGTTTGTCTTTCTGAAGCTCAGTGGAAGCAGACAGCACATACAGAGAGGTAGAGAAAGTAGCTGCAAGAGTGCCATGACCAGGACAGAGAGCAGTGCTGCAGAGTTTTCCTTTCTCCATGGGGAAGTGAATGTTAGAGAGAGAGAGAGAGAGAGAGAGAGACCAGGAGGGACACAAACTTGGTGCATCTGTTCCACCACTGCACAAAAGGAGCACCCAGACAGAGCCAGAGAGAAATATGTGGGTCACATATCTTCCCCTTCACATTGACTAGCACAGTGTAGGGTGGGCACTGGATGGGCACCGCTGAGTAGTTGCTGACCCCTACACCTCCAGCTTATACAGTATCAGCACATATGAAACACTCTGCAGTAGCCACAAACTGATGTAGGTTACTCATCTTCCCCTCCACACCCATCCCACTCCACATGGGTTGGCACAGTCACAAAGTGATCTCCAGGTGGGCAGCCCAAGGTAAATAGTGGACTTGGCCTGGCAGAAGTTGGTTGACTGGTGCCCCATCCACAATTGTGCCGCCACTGCACATTGGCTGCCCGAGACAGAGATAGAAATGTGAGTTGCACATTTGCCAGGCCACAACTGTTTCTATCTAGCCTGGTGGGTGCCAGGTGGGTGGAAATGGAGTTGTGGTCCAGATCCACTGGGGGGCCAAGGCCATTGGCACCCAACACATCTTTCTACATTTCTGCACAGGTGAAGTATTTTCTTCCATTCCACCTCCTGCACATTAGGAGCCCTCTGCAGGAGCCAATGACAGATGAGGTTCTCACAACTGTCCATCTTCACCCATCTGAGTTCCATGAAAGCTGGCACTGGCACTGGGTGGGCTCCAGGCAGGTGGCTTTGAGAGAATGATGCCCCATACCCTCAGCCCACCTCCACATATAGGTAGCACCCTTCAGCAGCCAGGGATAGAGATGCAAGTTGCACATCGGCCCCTTCATACTGTCTATGGTCCACCAGAGCGAGCATGAAGGTTGGAATGGGCTTTGGGTGACTGGCACTTCCTCACCCTATGCCACACCTCTACACTTGCACCTCTACACTTCAGCCAGAAGCTCTCCCACCTAATGTGCTGTACCCATGGAGAGCACTCTAAGGTACTGAGATATAAAACATGTGGATTTTGTATCTGCCCCTCCACTACTGTTCCCACTCTGCTGGGTGGGTGTTGGGGTAGGATGCAGTGAGTGCTCTTGAGTGACTGTTGCCCCCTTTTGCACCTCCACTTATCAACCCAATATTCTAAAGTAGCTAGATAAGAGATGTGGATTGCACATCTGCCTCATCGTAAACTGTACCCATTCCAAAAGGTTTCATACACAGCCTGGAGTGGGGTCTAGGATGGTGGCCATTAAGTGACTGTTCCCCATCCCACCTCCACGCATGGGGAGCACTCCTTCCCCTCAATTACACATTTGCACATAGAGTGGACTCTTCCCCCTCCATGCCTTCTTTGTATATGGGGAGCAATTCTCCTTCTTCAGCACTCTTCCACATGGTGGACATAGTGTCGTATGAAATCATATTTGGTCTCAATCCTTGTTGAATGCAACATTTTACATATTGTATATACTAATGTAAAGAAAATTGCTTTATTTTGATTCATATTATGTGTCCTTACTTTTTGTATCTTACACCATGTATTGTCTTTATCATTGCTTGTACAAGGGATATCCTTGCAAATGAGCTTGCTCAATGGATTGTATCCTTTCACAATAAACTTGAACTTGAACATGGAAAGCACTCTTCCCTCCATTCCATCTCCACACATAGGTATCATTGCTCCACCTGCATCCCACCTCCATACATTGTGAACACTCATCCCCTGACCCCTCCAGTGCTTCTCCCACTACATTCTCCTCCTCCACATGGAGAGCACTTCTCCCACTGCATCCCACCTCCTGCATATCGGGAGCACTCCTCACCCTCCATTCAACCTCCACACGTGGGGAGCTTTCCTCCCACTTCAGATCAGTTCTGTACATGGGGAGCACACCACCCCTTCATTCCACTGCCTCTACATGGGGAGCGTTGCTCCTCATCCATCCCACTCCTACACATGGGACACCTCCACACATTTGCATCACTCTTCATCTACCACCATCCCACCTCTGCATATTGAAAGTACTCCTAACCCCATTCCACCTTTGCACATGCAAGCACACTGCAACAGCCAGAGACAAAGATGTCAGTCAGACATCTGCCTTACCACACCTATTCCCACTCCACATGATAAGCTTCAAGTTGAGCAGAACATCTGTGGGGTTGAGATGTAATGAGTGTGTTGCTCTGGGAGATGGTGCCAATGCCCCATACCACCTCTCTGAATGAGAGAACCCCCCCCAATCAATCTTTATTATTTTCTCCACTCACCACTTTACTTCTGATTATCCTCCTGTTTGCTTGCCTTACCAGCTGCTCCCCTCCCAAGACAGGACTACAGGCCAATAGGCCAGGGCAAATTTTTCCTTGACCTCTCCTGTCTTCTCTTCGGACCACACCACCAGTCCAGCCAGGGTCCAGCACAGTCAAGAAGATGCATCATGCATTACTCACAGCTTGGCACTGGATTGGTCAGTTCTTTCCCCAGTAGGCCATACTTCAAGCTCTCCCACAGTTCAACTGAGGCTAGAGAAGAGCAGCACACAGTCCCACTCTACCACCACAACAGTCAACAGCATACCACAACTTGCTCAGTGCTGTACAGATGATGCAGCACACTCCGTAGTCTGTCTCACCAGGCTTCTCTTGCTCTCTCTCTCTCTGTTGATGATGTCTCTATCTTCCCTAGCCATCAATGGCCCCATGCATGCACATTATGTTGCAGCTAGCTCCAACTGCTATGGAGACTGCTGAGACACTAAGTTTTTTAGCAGCTGAGCCTGAGCCAACCAGAAAATAAAATACAGAATTTGAAATGTTCTGAGGTAATTTTTTTTGGGGGGGTTGTACCCCCTGAACAACCCCCTGCCTACGCCCATGCAATCCACAACAGTTCAGACACATGCAATGCTTACACTTAAAGGCACTCCTCCCAGCCCAGCCAGCCCCCTGCCTACCCTGGCACACAAATAAACAACAACCATGATCCCTCCCACTTCCTCTGCAAGCAGCAAGGATCCCTCACTCTCAAGCAGTCAGTCCTGTACAGTAGCAGAGTTGGTGGTCTGTGGGCTCCAGTCAGACCTACTCCTGTAATAGAGCTTGAGCCTGCCTGAATACAACAGGACAGCTAAACTGAGTCCCCTTAATCCCTACAGATGGAGGGCTGCTGCACAGATGATTGCTACAGCCACTCAGGTAACACTGGGGATTTAAAACAAGAGCTGGACTATAGCAGACAGCCTGCCATCTGCCTCTTATTCCTCCTACACTGACTGCTTGCAGAACTCACCTAGCTCCTCCTCTGCTACCAGTGCACACAAATGGTCAGTAGTGTCAGTGGGTGGCGCTGGTTGGAGTGGTCAAGCAAACTCCTCGACTTGTTACTATCCTCTGTAATGATACTCTCTTTTGACTTCCTTCTGTATCTGGTACATTTGCCTCTTTTCAAACACCCAATAAACTTTTTTTCTAGTGTCTACTTAGATGCACAAAATTAAATATATAAGAATAAAATATAATTGCTTTGAAGAAGACAGAAGCCTTTATTATGGCTTGGCTTCAGTGTATGGTTGGAGAACGCTGAAATCTCATCTTGATTGTTTTACTTCCTTATTGCAATTTTGTATTTTCAGGTTAAATCAAATACAATAAAATATATATATATTTTTTTTGAGAAGATAGGAGCTTTTATTATGGCTATTTTTGGTTTGATCCACGCACACTGAAGTGTTGAAGCAGTGAGATCACTACAATTTTGGTAGCCTTGCACCATTCCTCTGATCCTAAAAATATTTTTCACAATGGTTGTATAACTGTAGGTCTATATGAAAATGGTTTTAATTAATTATAATTCATACTAAAAAGAATGGTCTTAATAAATTCATTTAAGGTTTCATACTTTGACCCTTTGCAATTTTAATGACCTCCCAATCCTGGAGTCTTTAATTTGTTTTATCTAAACATTTCTTTGTTCAGTTCATCGATAGTCCAATAAGATTTAGAATAAAATTACTTTGGAACAAAAACTGTATAAACTTTGGGTTTGATTTTGTGCAAGTATTAACTTCTATCTGAGTTGAAAATGCATAGGAGATTAGTTGGACATACTTTTGTATTTCTCCACACTTTTACTTCAGAAATTTGTAAAAAAAAAAATGGAAAAAAATAACACTCAACAGTCCAATAAGATTTAGAATAAAATAACTTTAGAACAAAACTGTATAAACTTTGGATTTGATTTTGCGCAAATATTAACTTCTCCCTGAGTTGAAAATGCATAGGAGATTACTTGTACATACTTTTTGATTTCTCCACACTTATACTGTGGAAATGTGTAAAAAAATATGAAGAAAATAACATTTGACCTTTTGCACAGGTCTTGACCTCCCATAAAGGGAATGGTTTAAAACTTACTTAGGAGTCATTCAAGAGTTATCCCAAGGTCAAGATTTAGTAAACTATACAGTACATTTAATGCATTTTAATAATATAAGTTGCCAAAGTGGATATAATAAATGAAAAAATCAGTGTTGCAGCATAGATGTCTAAAAGTTTTACAGACAGCCATTGGTTTTCATCTCTGTCTTCCTTCTTCCTCCTCTCTGGTCAGCGTCAGCTTCACATATGGATCTGATATGATATTGCTGGCTAATAATTACTAAAATTAATCTGCTGCTTTTGTTCTGAAAAGATTTAACATTATCCCACCCTGGAGAGAACTAATGTGACCTTAATAAGCAGATAATTTTGTTTCAAGCTCGTAAGCACTGAAAAATTCCATTGAAGTACTAGTAAGTCAGGATATACTATTAAATTAGGTGTGAAGAGATGGTCTGGTCTCATTTCACTTAAAGTGGTGTAGTACTTTAGAGAAATGATGCTGTTTTAAGTGCAATAGGAATTATGCCAAACACATGTAAATAACTCTAAAAGTATACAAATTACACATAAACCATCACATGAAAGTTTGTCAGGACAGAGCAGTCTTTCAAATGAGCTTATTCATTAAGCTGCATTAATTATATTGTTTAAACTATGGCCATCTGATTACCTGGATTTTCATTTTTCTTCACAATTTTCACCTTTCAGATGGCTATATTTAAAAAAAAATCTGATTAGTGACTACCCTCATTTGAAAGGTAATTTTATCCTGAACAACTTTCATGTTGGTTGTATATTGGTAACTTTTATACTTTCTGAGATATTTACATTTGTTTGGTATGCCTCCTACTGTGCTCACTCACAGAGAAAAAAATGAGGTTGTTTGGAAGATCATATTTTACAAAATATAAATAATTCAGATTAGTGACTACCCTCATGTGAAATGTCTTTTTGTCCTAAACATCTTTCTCACTGGTTGCGTTTGTGCACATTGAATAGGTTTAAAGATATTTTGATTTGTTTGGAAGGTGTGCACATTTGCTCTCAGTTGGGGTTATGTGTCCATCATTCTAAAATGAAAGAAGAGAGCATTTTTTAACTGCCATAGGGATTTGCAGTGTTATGGAAGGATACACTGAAAACTACTAAAAACTGTGTTCCAAGGAAACCCCTTTTCAAGCTAAAGAGATATGGCTGTAGGCTCCGCCAACAGCCATAAAAAGGAAAGCTGACACTGGGTGGGTACAGGGTATGCATTTCCATAATGTGCAGCTACTTCGTACTTAAACAAGTCAGCTATAGTATGTCTAGCAATGACATGGATGGAAAAAATATGCCATATTTTCAACAAGAAGTTAGCATTTTAAAAAGACAGTGCTGTAGACTGAGAAGCAGCTTGTATAGGTGCATTCATCATGCTAGCCAAGATATGTTCTGGTTGTGTTCCATAAGGCTAACCAGTGGGAGAAGTAGGAGAAAGGGATAGAAATCTAAACTAGAACCATTTAACCCATTTGTGATTTAAAGTTGCATGACAGAAACGTGGCTTCCAGAACTGGACACTATATTCCAAATGAGGCCTCACCAATGTTCTACACAGTGGCATCACCACCTCCTTCCTTCTGCTGGTAATACCTCTCTATATGCACCACAGCATTCCACTGACTCTCCTCATAGCTTTGGTACATTGTTTAGCCACCTTTAGGTCATCCAGTGTGATTACACCAAAATCCCACTCCGTTTTGATGACCATCAGCCCCTTCCCCGTAATCATTCCCTGTGTTCCTGTGCCCCTTCCTTATTCAGCAGGCAGGTGTTCCCAGGGCAGAGGGAACTTCCATCCAGGAATAGGGAAGGTATACCTCATCAATTCTACCTTTTCTAGGTTGCAAGAACAGCCTCAGAGGAACACACACACACCACACAGACAAACACACATACACACACACACACACACACACACACACACACACTCACACACACACACACTCACACAGAACACAGCTGCAAAATGATTAGATTGTCTACAAGCACTGTTTTCCATGCAAGATACAAGCAATTGAATCAAAAGCACACACACACACACACCAGAACACAGCGGCAAAATTATTAGATTTCTCTACAAGCACTATCTTCCATGCAAGTTGGGGCACGGGGGGGCGGGGTTAAGACTGAAGATCAGTTATGGCCCATGACATAACCACATGGTCAGAATATTAAATATTTTAAAATAAACATAAATGCAAAAGTAACCATTTCAAGACGAAAATGCAGACTGTGACAATTAACAGTTGTAGGGTATGAAACTGCATGTTTAACTGTAAAGACAATTAAAAAAACGTATTTCTAAATGCATTACTAACACCAATGCTTTCAAAGTTTTGAAACTACTAAAAAGACAAACTACACACCAGATCACAACAGCAAAATGATTACATTTGACTGCAATCACTATCTTCTATGCAAGTTGGGGCATGGGAGGTAAGGCTGGACATCAGTTATGGTCCATGACATAACCACATGGTCAGAATATTAAATATCTTAAAATAAACATAAATGCAAAAGTAACCATTTCAAGAAGAAAATGCAGACTGTGACAATTAACAGTTGTAAGGTAAGTTAGTGCATCTGGACATATTTGCTGCATATACATCTCAATTGCTAAGGGGTCCTGACCATGTTAACCCTTCATCGGGCCAAGCTAGCTACAGTATGTCTAGCAATAACATGAATGGAAAGATTATGCATATGAAAACATATTAATTATGCTGTACATACTCTAAGACTCAAAGTGTGTCTCCTTTGGCTGCCATGATGTCTGTGGTTAATTTGAAACAAAAGACAGTGTAACAAAACACTGACCTCCACAAGGAAGCTATTAAACAATAGAACAAACTCCACTCTGGCAAGATTGCCTGGGGCAAGATGCAATACATAAACCTGAATAGCAGGTTCCAGGGAGTATAAAACAACCAGGAATGTTAACATCCTGTTTCTAGTGTCCCTGATAAAATAAAATAAAACTTACAGTTGCGATTTTTTTAATGTCAGCTCTGATCAGAATAGCTTTTAAATCATCAATTGTTTTCTTGTTCAATGGTTTCTAATACATACTTCTCAAACTTAAAAGAAAAAATACACATCATCATCAAAGTTCTCTGTTTACTAAGTAGTGTGCCCATGATTAAAATAATTTGAACTCCCTCTGCAAAAAATGTGCCCTCACATGAAACTGCATGTTTAACTGTAAAGACAATTCATTTCCAAATGCATTATTAAAACCAATGTTCCTTGATTAAAATAATTTGAACCCCACCCCCAAAAAAGTGCCCTCACATGAAATCCCATGTTTAACTGTAAAGACAGTTACAAAATGTATTTCTAAATGCATTACTAACACCAATGCTTTCAAAGTTTTGAAACTACTAAAAAAGACAAACTGTATATAAACTATATATGTATATATATATATATATATATATACACTGTATATATGGTAGCACAGTAGTGCTACCATAGTTAGGGTTGAGTAGCACTTTTAAAGTTAAAGGGTGAAATTTTGAACCTTAATAACTTTGCCACCATTCAATGGATTTGCCTGACATTTGGTATGCGTGCTTGGGCATGGTAGATCTTGGGATGAGCCAACTTTTGTACTGGTCAGATATACAGCTGAGGAGTTATTAAGCAACAACCAAAAGTGCAATTACGTTTTTTTTTTGCAAATTCTTTGCTCTCACCTACAGGTCACACAGTTTGCGTGACCAATCCAACAACTTCAGGGAATGTGCAGCCAGGGTCCCCAATGTGCCTTTTGAAGATTTCATGAAAAAATATTGAATGGTTCAAAAGTTATTCAAAAAAGAAGTTCCCATTATAAGTCAATGGGAAAAGTAAAAAAGTTTGAAAATAAATGCACTTTTTAGTGTCGCAAATGGCCCCAGTAGTGTCACAAATCTGCCATTTTGTTTTCAGTTAGTGATCATAAAAAATGCTTGGCATTTAAAATTGGGACCCTCTAGGGACACAATTCTTTCTGTGTTCACCGAGTCGGACCCTGAGGATTATGCCATGTCTTTAATTTGGGGTGAAACACCCCAGAAATATATTTTTCACATTTCTGGAAACAGTAGTGTCACAAAGTAGTATCGCACCTGCGACACTTTCGAAAATTTTTGCGAAAGGTGTCACAAATTGTGACACTACTTTTCCAGACTATGGCCAAAATGACAGGAGTTCTTTGCCACCCTGCTGCAAAAGAACGGTTTGGTCTTTTGGGCTGATATTTGGAGGGAAGGCAGCCAACATCTCACAGATGTGCCTTTGGTGGTTTGGTGAAAAAATATTGCATGGCTGCCAAGTTGCAGTACTCCAAATTTGTCATTTTTCCCATAGACTAACATGGTGGCGTCCGCCGTGCCTTTCAGGGCTCGTATCTCAGAAACGATGCAAGATACTGAATTTTTGTGACAACAATGATTAGCCTGTGGCTACGCATTCGGTGAAAACATAGCCAGGAAAAATATGAATCATGTGATTTTTTTTTTCTACGTCGTATGGTTACTGAGATATAAGCAATTTAGTATTCCAACACCTTATTTTCGGCTCCGAGGCCCATTATTATGCATACATTCTTTGTACACACTGTGTTTCTGTATGCAGCTGTTGGGGAAAAACAGGGTATGCACTTCTGTTAATGTTACAGTTACTGTTTCCACTTGCGTTCACGTACCCAATTGCGTTACTGTTCCCGTCTACGCCACCATGTGCGTTACCCTTTGTGTTCTCGTTTGCGCTTGCATTTGCTTTACTGTTACCATTTGCATTTTCACTACTGTTTGTGTTTGCATTTCAGTTTGCATCACCGTGTGCATTGCCATTTGCATTTATGGCAGCCCTTTCATTTGCATTTGCGTTTGTCTTTTGTTTTGCATCTTTGCTGCTGTGATTGTTACCATTTGTGTTTCCTATTGCGTTACTGTGCCCATGCGCATTACAGTTTGCGTTTCCATATCTGCTTGCATTTCCTTTTGCTTTTCTGTTTCCTTTGGCGTTATTGTTGCTGTTACTGTTACCATATGCGTTTACAATTGTGGTAACGTGACCGTGTACGTTACGGTTTGTGTTATCGTTTCTGTTACCTCTGGTGTTCTTGTTGCTGTAACACTTAACATTTGTCTTAAAATACCAGTGCCGTCACTGCACGCATTACCAATTGCATTTTTGTATGCGCTTGCGTGTCCATTTTTGTCATTGTTCGATTCGGCGTCACTTTACGCTTGTGTTTCTATTAACATTTGCTTTACCACTTACATTTGCTTTACCATGTGCGTAACCATTGCCACTTGTGTTTGCTTTGCAGTTCCTGTTACTCCTACCACCACATTCCATTCACTATTTATCATCCTCATTCTCAAAAAGAAGGGAAATTAGAGGCAAAAAACTCCATTCAATGCATCAGTTAGGGTTGTTCCAGAGCGACAAACGTGGGGAAATTCAGTGTTAGAGTTGAAAGCCCCCTTGACCCCAGCCACCCCAACCAGCATCAGGGTGCCTGTTGGGTCATCAGTCCTAACTCTCACCCCATTCTCCTATCCTCTGCTTCTTTACACATGTGATGGGGTGAGAGTTAGGGCCGATGACCCCAATGCACACCCTGATGCTGGGGGGATTGAAGGGGGGCTTTCAACCCTAATACTGAATTTCCTCGCTTTTGTCACTGTGGAACAACCCTAACTGATGCATTAAACAGAGTTTTTTGCCTCTAACATATATATATATATATATATATATATATATATATATATATAGAGAGAGAGAGAGAGAGAGAGAGAGAGATGTATACATATATATATTGAATATGGTAAACAAATATTGTTAATCCCAAAAGCTGAACTTTATGTTTTTAGTGCATAAATGTTTAAGAAAAACCTGCGGCTTTTTCAACCTAAATTAGAATGCTGTGTCTATTGTTTTCCTTTGGAGTTGCAGTTTCACTCTTTAATTACTTTTTCCTTCTGAGGCCCCAGGTGGCTCTGATAATCATTTGTTCCAAGGGTTTTTAAGTCAATTTGAAATCATTAAGTATCTTCTGTTCTCCTAGTCCTTAATAAAAGCATTAAGTATCTTCTGTTCTCCTAGTCCTTAATAAAATGCAGGGACTTCACAGACTTGTTCTGTTGCTTCTTACAGGTCCCAAACTAGTGTGTCTTGTTCCAGCATGATAGAGCTACCTCATGTCCATCCCACATGAATCAAAAAAAAGGTGGGGGTGGATCTTTAGGAGCTTCTCAGGTGGAGGTGGGGGTGGATCTTACCCCCCCAAAAAAACTAATGCTGCCTCCCACTACTCAGGTTCCAGTTCTTGTACCACCCATTTAAGAAAGAAAATAGTACCCTGCAATCATTGACTAACATGAAAGCATAAATATTTGAGGGCGGAAAACATTTCTTGGAGGAGGCTATGGCGGAGGAGACTATTTACACCTTCAGTCAGTTCCACAGACAGAAAATATGACATCACTCCTTTTGTACAAGCAAAACATCTTCAGGCTCTGCCTACTGCAGCTGTAAAAATGTGATGATAGGTTAGAATGCAGCAGAAAACATGGCATTAGCATGCCAAAGTAGTGTGCAATCTTTAGAATACTACAGGTATGATATTTCAGAATGTCACCAGGTTTCAATGGTGGAATCCAGCAATGACAGAGTTTTAGAAAGTATTGTAGCTGAGTCACAACATTTTGGAATGTGGCTGTGATACTGAAATTCAGAATGTAGCGGTATCAGAAATTTTAAGAATATAGCAGAGATACACAATTTCAAAATGTAGGAAAATAGTTGAATGTGGTAGGAATATGGAATTTTGTAACATGTCATAGATGAATAATTGTGACATGTGGTGGGGATGTTTGACTTCAGATTGTGGAGGCAACATGCAAATTCACAATGTGGCATGGACAGGGAATCACAAAAAAACTGGCAGGGATGCACAGTTTAAGAATGTAGTGGTTGCATGGAATTTCAGAATGTGCCCGGGATGCACTTTTTATGACTGTAGTGGAGCCTACAGGAGTATTGCATGTACAAAAGGAGTGATGTCATGTTTTATGTCTGTGGAACTGACTGAAGGTGTAAATAGTCTCATCCGCCTTACCCTCCTCCAAGCAATGTTTTCCACCCTCATATAAATACATTTTCATGTTAGTCAATCATTGCAGGGTACTATTTTCTTTCTTAAATTGGTGGTACAAGAACTGGAAAATAAGTAGTGGGAGGGAGCATTAGGTTTTTTTTTGAGTAAGATCCATGTCTGCCTCCACCCCAAACTTTTTTCTGATTCATGTGGGAGGAGCATGAGATAGCTCTAGCATGCTGTAACCAGATCCACTAGTTTAGGACCTTATCAACCAACAGACATGCCTGTGCAATGGAGAACAGAACAGAAGTTATTTAATGTCTTCAAATTAACTTAAAAATCCTTTGGAACAAGTGATTATCTGAGCCACCTGGGGCCTCAGAAGGAGACCTAGACACACATCTAGTTCTGTAAGAAAATTTTCATTTTTTTTGTGGGGTTTGTGGGATTCAAACCTAGATCTAACTGCCCAGCTCATCAATGCTATAAACTGCTATAAGTAACAGACTCTAGCTGTTTTCTTACAGAAACCCCACTCAGTTAGATTTCAAGTATTTGCTAAATTCTAAATGTAGGTATCAGCATTCTGTTAGTAGTTAGTGCTGATTGTGGTCTGTGACAAGATCATTTTTTTTTTACAAATCAGGGTGTTTTTTCTTTTAAGTTTGAGATGTATTAGAAAACATTGAAGGAGAAAACAATTGGTGATTTTAAAAGCTATTCTGATCAGAGCAGACATAAACAAAATCTTAACTATTTTTTATTTTATCATGGACACTAGAAATAGGATGTCAGCATTCACTCCATTAAACCTGTTTTTCAGTTTTTTATAGCATCTTACCAAGGTAATCTTCCCTGAATGTAATCTGTCATGGGGGAGGGATAGGTTGAAATTGTTTTAAAGGAGTAGTCCACCCAGAATGTGCAAAAAACATATGTTTTGTAGAGTGTTTTGATAAGTATGTTAAGTCATTGTGTGTCCTTCCCTCTGTCTGCTATTTGGAGTTTTTCCTAAATTGTCTGCTAGCTGTATGGTAGTTTTATGACCCATGGGGATCTCCATAACAAAAAGTTTTATTGCCTTTCTTTCTCCTACAATGCCCCCAGTCTCATGTGACAGTGATATAGCCATGCCCTTAGATTTAGCATGTGTACTGCTTTAAAATTAATTTAGCAACAGCAGAGCCTTGTAACTGTTCTTATCCAGGGAGCACAAATGTCAACAGTTAGTTTAACAGATACCTGAAAGCTATCTTACTGGGGTTTCTGTAAGAAAACAGCTGCTAAATAGATCTAATTCATTATTTGTGTTTTCAATGTTAAAACACTCCTGCTAGCTAGACCTGATGCACAGAGAAAACAAAAATAGTGAATTATAGCTATTTAGTAGCTGTTGTCTTACAGAAAGCAGTTAGCTGCTCTCAGGTATCTGCTAAATAACTATTTGACATTATACTGACAAGACAATTACAAAACTCTGCTGTTCTAAACTAATACAAGCATGATACACATCTTAAATCTAAAGAGTATCACTATCACATGGACACAAGGCTGTCGTAACAGAAAGGAAATCAATAAAACTTTGTCATCGAAGATCCCCAAGGTGTAAAACTACCATACAACTAACAAGCTAATTAGGAAAAACTCCTAATAGCAGACAGATCGAAGACACACTAAATTTAACATACATATCAAACTCTATATAACATATGTTGTTTGCACATTCTGGGTGGACTACTCCTTTAATCATGAAGCATTGGCACTAGTAATGCATTTAGAAATATAATTTTTAATTGTCTTTACAGTTAAACATGCGGTTTCATGTTAGGGCACATTTTTTGGGGGGTTCAAATTATTTTAAACATGGGAACAGTATTTGGTAAATACAGACTGATGATAAAGTGTATTTTTTCTTTCAAGTTTGAAAAGAATGTATTACATATAAGTGTAATTGCGTTGTAAATGGTTAAGTAGGCAGTGGTTTGAGGCTCTGAGCTACAAACCTGGAGACCTGGGTTTGACTTCCACAGCCCCCACTTGCATACTGTGTGACCCTGTGCAAATCACTTAACTTCCTTGTGCTCCCAGGTCACACCTGTAAACATGCTTTCAGCTTAGTGTGTCTCTCCTGGTAAAAAAAAGTGCCTAGAATTATTTTTTTAATATAGTTGAGTTTATACGTGGTAAGTAGGTAGAGTATGATGTTTTGAATGTGGCAGTAGGATTTAGCACGTGCACTGCTTTAAAATCATTTCACAGTATTTTATTCTTTCTTAAAAAGATACTCCACATTTGTGTGGGGGCTGTGGGATTCAAACCTAGATCTCCAGATTTGCAGAAAAGAGCCTTATATCACTGTGCTATACTGCCTCTCTAGTTATGACAGTCATCTGTTTTATTGACTCCTGGCTGTGACTATAGGTGTTTACAACTGCATGATAATAACCACATTTGCTTCACTTGCAAATAGGTAGGTATTTGTGTCTAATTTCTGCTTGACTTACTGTAGGTTACACATAGAATCTGAAAAATTCATAACATGTTGTATTGTGATTCAATTAAGTGATAAATGGGGATTTTGGTTTCTTTTACAAATTCATTTTTCCTGACCATGGATAAACTAAAACAAATATTTCTCAACAAAATGTTTTTAAATAAATAGTTTAACTCACAGCAGCAGAAGAAGCATGTTGACATTAAAAGCTTAGTGGCATGGGTGTAGAGGCACCAGTATTTAAGCATGACTTTGGCAGAGGATTAATTGTGACTGGGGGTTGAGGGAAGGAGTGAGTCTTGATATTTGTAGCATAGTGGTTTTCTGAAACTTCAACTTTCAATGGGTTAGACTCTGCAGCCATCTGTACAGTATATCACTAAGCCATATGCAGTGTTGTATGGGTAAAACCTAGATCACCAGAGCAGGACCAGTGCTGTAAAATCTGCACTGGGCACAGCTTGTGCAAATATTGCTGATCCAGTGGATCAAATAAATACGTGCAAATAAATAAATACTCGGCTTCACCTCATGCTTCAACCCACCCCAGGAGTGATGTTATTACATGATAACACACACCCTGTCATGCCTTATTACTTAAATATTCCCTTTCTCAATGTACTATACTTTATTCGGTTAGTGTATGGAATAGCCTTCATGTGAACACTCTGGGCTTCTCTTTGACCCCTGATGTATTTTTGCTTTAGGTATTATAAATTCTTTGAACTGCTTTGGTCTTCTTGATATGGTGCCTATGTGCCTAAACTATGTAATGTGTTTATCTACTGCTTCCCATGTATCTCCAGTGAATGATTGTTATAACTGTCTGCTTTCCGAGCCACTGTTTTTGGACTTGTTAACTGTGCTGTCTTTGTATTAGTTTCGATGAGGTGCCTTTGTAAATGAGTCTTTGACTCAAAAGGTTTATAAATCTGATATTTTTTAAATAAATAAATGTTTATGTTTAAGCCCATGAAACACCCTTATCTAGTTAATGCATTTACAGTCATAGTGGCTTTGCCAGACCTTGTTTGAAATGTGGTGGGATGCATAACTGTGGGCGTGGAAGGGAAATTAATTTTCATAATGTGACAGATAATATGTACAATGTTGTAATGTGGTGGGTATACACAGTTTAGGATAGTTGCAGGGATTCTTAGTTTTAGAACATGGCTTGATGTGCAGTTTTAAAATGAGGCAGGCACCTTATTTCAGAATGTGGTGGGGATGCACAATTTTGGATTATGATGGAGATGTGCATTTTCAGAATGTGACAAAGACAGGCAATTTTGGAATGTGACAATGACACACAATTTTGGAATGCTGTGGTAATGTACAATTTCAAAATGCAGCTAGGATATATTATTTTAGAAAGTGGTGGGGACTTCAAGTTTTGGAACGTGATTGGCAAATGCAATTTCAAAATGTGGTGGAAAAGCATTTTGTAATGCGGGGAGGATGAACATTTTCAGAAGGTGACTAATATACACAATTCTTGAATGTAGTGGAGACACAATTTTGAAATTCAGTAGAGATTCACAGTTTTGGAATATGGCTGAAACACACAATCTCAAATTGTGGTGGGGACATATAATTTAAAAATGTGATGAAGCATAGTTCAGAATATGGTGGAGATGAACAATTTCTGAACATGTGAGTAACACAATTTTGGAGTGTTGTGGTGACACAATTTCAGAATATGGCATTGACACACAACTTCAGAATGTGGCAAAGATGCAGAACGGGTCCCATATTCAAAAAGCTTGTACCTGGGGCTAAGCATTAGTGCTTGTGCTGCACTCACTTAACATTCATTACCTATAGTAGAAGGATAGCACTTCACTTGTCATTAGTGCTGGTAGTTGAGCACAAAATTAAAATATGCAGCACCAGAACTGGTGGGGGGGCGGTGACATGCATATCATGCACAGTGCAATAGTCAAAGATATAGTGCCACAATAATGCAATAATACTGCAGGACAGTGCTGAATAAATATTGCCCATGAAAAGCAGGTCAAAATGGTGGCAAACCTCAGAGATGGATAGGAGAATAGCAGAACACACACCCCACTGAAACCAAAATGACTCACATTGTGTAGATAGTGCATCTGGTCATGCAAAATAAGGGGAAGGCTAATGCCCCCTCTGGGCTCAGATGTAGGTCCTGGAGGTGCTATGCTGCAAACAGACAGGACCGTCCATGGGTTACACAGAAAATCATCAGTGACAAGCAAATCATTGGCTGGTACAGGCTCAACAGGCCCATGATCATGCAGCTGTGTGAGCTACTGGGTGATCAGTTTCTGACAGGCACCCAGTGCAACCCTGCACTGTCCATAGAGTCCAAGGCGACAGCAGCACTGTGCTTCCGAGCTACCAGAAACTTCAAGACAATGGTGGGGGTCTTCACCAGTATTTCATAGTCTGCCAACTTCGCATCTGTTGGGCTAGTCCCTAGATGCCCTTCCGGTCCATACTGGGGAGTTCATCATATTCCCCAGCACACCAGCAGAGCTTTCAGCAACCATGCAGCAGTCCTGTTGAGTTGCATACCTACCAGCTGTACTTGATGCCATTAACTGCATCCATGTTGCCATCCAGGCACCCACTGGTGAGGAGTGGAGGCCTCTGTGAATAGGAAGGGGAAGCATTCCATCAACTGTCAGGTGGTCTGTGATGAAACAGGGTGCATCATCAATGTCCTGGCATGGTTCTCTGTCAGTGACCACAATGCCCTCATCTGGCACAACTCCATCCTGTGCCAGAAGTTCAAAGGTGTGGACATCCCTTGTGGGCACCTCATTGCTGGGTAGACCCCACAGGCCTCTCAAACCCCTCCCCATGTTACAGGTGATGATATTAACCCACACCCTTTACCTACACAGGAGACAGTGCATATCCCCTGCTTCTCTGCCTCCTCACACCTCTCCTGTGACCCACATCAGTTGCAGATTACCGGTACCTTGTGCCACACATTGCTACACACATCACTGAGAATGCCTTTTGCATGCTCAAGATGCAGTTCAGATGCCTTTATTGTTTCAGCGGTACCCTACAATACACCCTTCATAATGCATGTGCCATGCAGATGGGAACAGGGAGACTCAGTCAGCCCACCCTCACATATTAGAGCAGCCAGCAAGTAAGATCAGGAAGTTAAGTTGTTGACAGGTACACCTAAACCAGTTACATGGGGGGGTTACAGAGGAGGACGTGAAGCAGCAAAAGAAGGAAACTGGGGTTGGAGGGAAGAAACAAGAAGGCAAAAGCAGGAATAGAAGGTGGATAGGCAATAGTGTTGAAGGCCATGTACACAAATGTCCGCAGCCTGTGAAATAAAATTCCAGACCTGTTGGACTTGATGGCAGAGGCTGAACCAGACATAGTGGCAATAATTGAGACATGGTATACAGTAAAGCATGACTGGGAGGTGAGTGTACCAAGTTATGCTCTATTCAGGAGGGATAGGGAGGTTAAAAAGGGGGTATGGGGCGACCCTGTACATCAGTGAAGGTTTAAAGGCAATTGCAGTATAGGGCAGACAGGGGGAAGCTGAGGCACTGTGGGTTACCCTTGAGTCTGGAAATGGCACAATGATTCACACAGAGGTGATCTACAGGCCTTCAGCTTGGGGGAAGAGGTTGACAGTTTGCTAGTGGAAGAAATACATAAGATGGCAACAAAAGGAGAGGTACTGATGCTAGATAATTTTAATATGGCAGATGAAGATTGGACCATCCCATTGGCAGCCTCAGCCAGGAACCAAGACATCTTGGACTCCCTGCAGGGGGCAAGTCTCAGGCAGCTTGTGCTAGAATCCACCAGGGCCAGGGTGATTCTGGACCTAGTACTGACCAATGCAGATGGAATCACAGATGTCCAGGTGGAAGTGCACTTGGGATCCAGCGACACCAAACGGTGTAGTTTAACATGGGTACAGGGTCATAGTCAAGCCACACAAAGGCAACGGTTGCTGTGGTTCTCCAAAAAATAGCAACAATAGTACTGTAAAAGACAAAAAAAGGGCCTTCAAGCAGTATAAGCAGACAGAGAAAGAAGCAGACAGGCAACATTATATATCAAAGCTGAGAGAAGTGGGAAAGGTTATAAGGATAGCCAAAGCTCAAACAGAAGAGAAAATAGCACAGGGAGTAAAAAAGGGGGGCAAAATAATTTTTAGGTACATAAGCGAAAGAAGAAAGAGTAATGGTGGGATACTCAGGCTAAAATGAACAGAAGGACAGATAACTGAAAAAGATGAAGACAAGGCAGAAGTGCTAAACAAATTCTTCTGCTCACTCTTCACCATTGAAAACCAAGGCAGCGGCCCTACTATGGAAAGGCAATGTGCAACAGTAGAACAGCAGATGACTTCCACTTCTCAAGAGAAAGCGTCCTAGAAGAGCTTAGCAAACTAAAAGTAGACAAAGGAATGGGACCTGATGGAATCCACACTAGTATTCTAAAGGAGTTACAGGAAGAAACTGCAACATCACTCACTGACCTTTTTAATAAGTCACTGGAAAGTGGCACAATATCACTAGACTGGAAAAATGCTGTGGTGGTACCCTTACATAAAAGTGGAAGCAGGGAAGAGCCTGGGAACTACCGCCCAGTCAGTCTGACCTCAGTGATAGGCAAACTTATGGAAACCCTGCTGAAAGATAGAATAGTGGATCATGTAAAAGAATCTGGAAAGCCTGACCCCAAGCAACATGGATTTATGACAGGAATATCATGCCTAACGAACATGATAGAATTCTTCGACTGGCTGACCAGAAGAGTGGATCAGGGAAGGGTGGTGGATGTGGTGTACCTAGACTTCAGGAAGGCCTTCAACACCGTACCCCTTAGAAGGCTTATGAATAAGCTAGAGAATACAGGACTTAGACAGAAGACAGTCAACTGGATTGCAATCTGGCTCAAGAATAGGACACAGAGGCTCTTAGTTAATGGAGCTCAGTCAGAGGAGGGCAAGGTGACCAGTAGAGTGCCACATAGATCAGTATTAGGCCCCATCCTCTTCAACATTTTCATCAGCGACATCACTGATGAGCTGGAGAGGAAAGTATGCCTCTTTGCGGACAATACAAAACTCTGCAACCAGTTGGACACCCAAGAGGGAGTCTTGAAGATGGAAAAAGATCTGAATAGGCTGGAAGGATGGTTCAAAAATTGGCAATTGAAGTTCAGTTTCAAAAAATGCAAGGTCATGAATATGAGTAAAAGAAACCCCAGGAAGGAATACATGCTGCTAGGACACTAGCTTGCAGTAACACAGGTGGAGTGGGATCTTGGTGTCATCATTACAGATGACCTTAGGATGAGCAAGCAATGTGAAAGGGTGGCACAGAAAGCAAATGGCATCCTCGGATGCATTGTAAGGGGTATGACTAGCAAAAGAGAGAGGTGATAATGCCACTCAACAGATCACTGGTCAGGCTGCACGTGGAATATTGCATCCAGTTTTGGAGGTTGCATCTGAAGAAGAATATCAACAAACTGGAGGTGGTGCAGAGAAGGCTACAAAGATGGTGCAGGGTTTGCACCAGGAGCCATATGAAACCATACTGGCTTGGCTTACAGCTGTACTAACTTGAACAGAGAAAAGATGGGGGGACATGATCAAAACATTTAAGTATATGAAGGGAATTAACACGGAGCAGAAGGAAAACTTGTTTCAGATGAAATCAGTCATACTTTTTCCCGAAAGGGTGGTCAACCCTTGAAATAACATATGTCAAGAGGTAGTAGACTCAAAAAATGTAAGGGAATTCAAACCTGCGTGGGATAAACACTACGCACAAAAAAAGAAATAGTCTAACAGGAGGGGAATAGGTATTCTGGGCAGACTAGTTGGATCAAGAGGTCCCCTTCTGCCGGCAAAGTCTTATGTTTTTATGTCTTGGATTTCAGGTGGGCGGACTTTGCTAGGATGGGGCTAGGTACGAAAGAAACCCTGGCAAGGAGGGATACAAAATGGGGGATTGAGGAGCAGTGGGCACACCTAAAAGGAGCCATAGTGTAGGTGACAAACCAGTGTTTTAGGCTGAGAAACAAAGGCAAGAGAAGGAACAAACCACTATGGTTCTCTAAAGTTGTAACAGAGAAAATAATAGCCAAAAGGAAACCTTTAAGAAAATACAAGAAGACACAGAAGAAAGAGGATAGGGTGGTGTACCTAAATTGTCTGTAGGAAGCAGGGAAAGCTGCTAGGAGTGCAAAGGCATAAACAGAGGAAAGATTAGCACAAACAGTGAAGAAAGGGGACAAGACATTCTATAAGGACATCAGTGAGAGAAGTAAGGCCAGGTATGGGATTGCAATGCTCTGAGGGGAGGAAGGGGAGTGTGTGGAGGGAGACCTGGAAAAGGTGTCAATATTGAATAAATACTTCTGCTCAGTTTTCACTGAAGAAGGGAAGGGACAGGGACCACAGCTATGCATCAGATACATGGGGGGGGGAGGTGAACATCAGTCCATTCACAGAAGAGAGAGTCCCAGAGAAGCTCACAAAACTGAGGGTGGACAAGGCAATGGGAACAGTTGGCATACATCACAGGGTACTAAAGGAACTATGGATGGAGCTAGCAGCACCACTGGCAGCCATGTTTAGTGAATCCCTCAATACTGAGTACTTCCAGAGGACTGGAGGAGTGCACATGTAGTCCCTCTTCACAAAAATGAAAGCAGGGATGAGGCAGCAAACTATAGGCCAGTCAGTCTCACCTCAGCAAAGGGTAAGATTATGGAGGCACTGCTTAAGGAAAGGATTGTGGAAAACCTGGAATGCAGTGGAGCACAGGATCCAAGTCAGAATGGATTCACAGCAGGAAGCTCATGTCAAACAAATCTGATAGATATTTTTGACTGGCTGATGAAGGAGGTGGATGAGGGGGGAGCGGTGGGTGTCACCTACCTCAATTTCAGCAAGGCATTTGACACTGTTCCACATGAAAGACTGGTAAATATGTTGGGAAGCCTGGATGTGGGCCGCAAGGTGGCAAACTGGGTTAGAAAGTGGTTGGAGGCCAGGAATTAGAGGGTGGTGGTAAATGGGATCCAATCAGAGGAAAGAGGGGTGACCAGTGGGGTGCCTCAAGGATCAGTCCTGGGGCCAGTCCTTTTTAATGTCTTTATTAGTGATATGTGGAAGGGCTGAAAGGGAAGGTTTTCCCGTTTGCAGATGACAACAAGATCTGCAACAGGGTAGACTTTCCAGATGGGGTGGAAAAAATGAAGAGGGACCTAGTAAAGCTGAAAAAATGGTCCAAAGTATGGCAACTGAAGTTCAATGTGAAGAAGTGCAAAATCATGCACCTGGGGCACAGAAACCCTGCAGAGAGCTACAGGATGAAGGGGAGCTTGCTGACAGTCACCTGGGAGGAAAGGGATTTGGGTATAATTATTTATTATAGATGACCTAAAGGTGGCCCAGTAGAGCAAAAAGGCTGTAGGGATGGCCAGTGGCATGTTGGGGTAGATAGGTGTACTTTGGAGTACATAGTAAAACTTTTATTTGCCAGGGAGGTAATCTAGCCTCAGGAAGAGCAAAGGGTCCTCCGCTGATTGTTTTTCTCAGTCCAGGGGTAATCCCACCCACCCCAGGGCTCATCCTCCTCCTTATATAGGGCATGGGTCTGACATCTCCTTTATAGGTACTGCACAGCACACACTTCCTGTTTAGTCCAGGTAGGGGAGGTGTCCCAGTAACAAATAAAGTAAATCTACAGTATGGGAACAAAAAAAATGTTTTAAGGAGTATCAACTAAACAACTGAGTAAAAGGGTCAAGCCACAGTAAGGAGAGCAAGGGGAGCAGTACAGACAACAATAACAACAAACACATTTAAAAAGGGGACTACTAAATAAAAAGGGATCAAGCTACAAATCTGTTAGGCAACAAAAAAAGGGACATTGAAGGACAGCAAGGGAAGCAGTAAAGACAACAGTAAAGAACAAGGGGAGCAGTATAGACAACAGTAAGGAGCAAGGGGAGCAGTATAGACAACAGTAAGGAGCAAGGGGAGCAGTACAGACAACAGTAACAACAAACAAATTTAAAAGGGGACTACTAAATAATTTATAAAATGGGTCTAGCTGTAAAACCACTAGGCAACAAACAAAATGGAGCTAGAAGGAGGGCTAGAGAAGCAGACAGCTAGATAAATAGCAGATTAAGTATAGCATAATGTGCACAGTGTTGCAATACAGTGGGGGCGGGGTAGACATATTAAGGCATACCTTCTGAATGTTGAAGTGCTGCCCAATCTGCAGGCACTTCTCTGGGTTGAGGGAAGAGGTTGCCAGACTAGGAACAGAGGTAAACTGGGTCATGAGTACCTTCAACTCCATCCAGAGACCACCTAGTCCAAAGCCACTGCCTCATGGGATGCCAAGTAAGAGGAGCACTTGAATGACAGTGGACTCAGGGAAGGTTAGGACTGTTGGGCAGAAACACATCCCAAAACCTAATCCACTACATAACTCATGCCGCACTGGCAAATGGGGACTGCCAGTTCAAGGCACCCGTACTTGTAGAAAGGATGGATGTGGAGGTCAACTGGGAAGGTGACCTCAGAGGAGAATGCAGTGGACCCCACAGGAGGAGGAAGTGAATTCTAGTGGGGGACTCTATTGTGAAGGGGGTCCAGCTAGGAACAGGAGAGGGGGAGGACAGGGAGGTGAGGTGCCTACCAGGTGCCATGGCAAGGAGGAATGGCAGGAGGATCCTGGGGATTGCCAGGAAGGCAGGACTGGAGGGAGAGCTGGATGTCATTATCCACATAGGAACTAATGACCTGGCAAACAGGGAACCTAAAGCTGTTCAGTAGGAGTTTAGAAGACTGATGAGGGATCTCAAGCAACTAGCTACTTCCGTTTCTTTTTCGGAAGTACTACCTGTGAGAGGCATGGGCAAGTGTAAGAGCACCCACTCCAGAAACTTTAACACATGGTTGAAGAACTGGTGCAGCAAGGAAGGGATCAGATTCATTGGTGACTGGCGACCCACCTGGATGGATGGGATCTTATTCAAGCCTGATAGCAGGCATCCATCCTGGAGAGGAACCCAGATCCTCAATGAGAAGTCTAAATGCTACTTTGGCAAGCACTTAAACTAGCCATGGGGGGGTGGCAGACTGGCAAGAAGGGAAGTTGATTGCCCACCCCCAGAAGTTAGCAAAGGAACAGGGGACCAGGAGGTGGGGGATATCACAGCAATGCAAAGTGCAAAAGATGAAGTAAGGGAAGAATGGAAGGGACACAGGTACCCAAGGAGTGGCTAGACAGTCAGAAGGCAGAACATAACAGAAGGGCAGAAGGCAGGGTGGGCCAGGCAAAAAGATCATCTGGGAAGGTGGTGAGTGTAGGACAACAAAGCAGTGGACAGAAGTTACATCATGGAGAGCCATGTGTGCCAAGGGCCTTAGCAACAAGATGCAGGACTTCAAAGCAGCTATGACACAGTCAGACCTGGACATTGTGGCCATTATGAAGACCTGGTGTAATGATAGCCATGACTGGGAGATGACCATACCTGACTGTAACCCATTCAGGAGAGACAGGAAGGGCAAGAAGAGGGGAGGAGAGGCACTGTATGTGAAAAATAACATTAAGGCCACAGAGATACAAGGGGAACACAGAGGGGGGAGATACTGTGGGTTAAGCTTGAAAGAAAAATGGGGGCAGCCATCCGCACAGCGGTAGTCTATAGACCACCAAACAAGGTGGAAGAGACAAATAGGGAATTGATGCTTGCCATCCAAAGAATGGCAGACAAGGGGGAGGTGGTGCTGGTTGGAGACTTCAACATGTCAGACAGGGATTGGAGCCTCCCAGCAGCATCAGCAGCAGCCAGGAGCAGAATTATCCTGCAAATCCCTTCAAGGAGCCTTTCTTAAACAATTGGTCATGGAACCAACTCGGCGAGAGGCAATACTGAACCTGGTACTCACAAACAGGGACAGTGTGATGGGGGTCACAGTGGGGGAGCACCTGGGGGACAGTGACCAACAGACACTGTGGTTTGAAATAACTGAATGGACAGATCCCTGCCACAATAAAACACATGTTTGGATGAAGAACCCACATCAACACATACATGGTAAAAGGGTACCTGGCCAGAATTCAACCTAGTATGGACACTAACCAGAGGTGGGAGCTCATAAAGCTGGGCATAGTGGAAGCAAACAAAACCTGCTGCAAGACCCAGAGCAAGAAGGCTAGCTGGTTGAGCAAGGAGGTCATGGAAAAGGTAAGGAGTTAAAGAGCTGCCTTTAGGAGGTACAAGAAAACAGGGAGGGGGGAGGACAGGGAGGAGTACTTGACAGAATCAAAGGAGGTGACATGGGCAATAAGTGGAGCCAAGGCATCTACAGAGCTCAGGCTGGCACAAGGCATTAAGAAGGGGGAAAAGGACTTCTTTAGGTACATCAGGGAGAAAAGGAGCTGCAAGGACCACATAGTTAGGATTAGGTTGGGGGGTTGGGTAGAAGCAGGGTGCGATAAGGTAGAAGCACTAAATGATTACTTCTGCTCAGTATTTACTAAGGAGAAGAGGGGGGGTGACACCCAAGGGGGGAAGAAAGGCAGAAACATGGGGGTAGGGGTTGACAGATGGGGAAATCATGGAGGGCAGAGTTCGGGAGGGTTTGAAGGCACTGAGGGTGGACAAGGTGATTTGTTGACTTGTCCATTGAAGATAGCTAATGAGTTTAACTCAAAATTTACTGCATTGTTTAACTCTTTTGGTGACCAGTCTGAGGTGAACCATTTAGGAATGTCTGATGATCTTATAGTTAATCGTAGGTTTTACTTAAGGATCACTACCCCAAAAGAGGTTGAGAGGCTGTTATAGTGTATTAAAAGGGATAGCTCAGCTGATTCTGATGGTTTATGTCCTAGTTTATTGGCAGATGCTGCTTCAGTTTTAGCACTTCCAATTAGTGTTATTTTTAATTTGTCATTTGTGACAGGTACTATACCTAATGTATGGAAACACTCTTTGGTTACTCCTATTCTTAAATCTGGTTCACAACAGGAGTTTGGTAACTACAGACTCATTTCTATTTTGTCTGCTTTAGCTAAGGTTCAGGAAAGAATAGTCTATAACCAATTGATCGAGTATGTGGATTGCTTTGGACTATTGTCTCAGAACCAACACGGCTTCGGAAAAGGAAGGAGTACTGAGACTGCCTTGGTCGAGTTCACAAACTCGGTACTTAATGGCATGGATAAAGGGTGCCTGACGGGTGCCGTGTTCGTGGACTAGACCAAGGCATTCGATTCAGTTAATCATCAGCTGTTGGTTTCTAGACTTGAGTTTTTGGGAGCTGGTGAGTCTTTTCTTGACTGGACGAGGAATTATTTAACAAATAGGTTTCAGAGGGTTAAGTATAGGGGTGCTGTATCAGATTCTGTATTGGTTGAGTGTGGGGTCCCACAAGGTTCTATTTTGGGGCCACTTTTGTTTTCTTTGATTTTTGATCAATTAGTGAGTGTGACTTACAATGCTTCTTTAACCCTTTATGCTAATGATGCAGTAATTTACATGCAGGGTTCGTCTGTTGGAGACCTAGGTGTTTCCTTAACAGAGGAAATGTGTAATCAGTCTTCACTTATGGCCTGTAAGTTACTCTTAAATAGATCTAAGACAAAGGTGATGGTTTTGGAACTCCTCCTAGATTGAGATCTGAGGTTAATAAATTGGAAGTTAAATCTCTTGATGGAGTATTGTTTGATCACGTAGATACATTTCAATATCTTGGAGTATTGTTAGATTCACATTTAAGTTACGAACCTCATTTTTTGAGGGTTACTTCAAGAATTCATTGTAGATTGGCTCCTTTGTATAGAATTCATTCATTTCTTATTCCTGAGTCTAGGTTAGCTATTTCCAAACACTGTTTAGCTCCCATTGTGAACTATGCAGCCATAATTACTGATACTGCTTCTGTAACAGTGATCTCAAAGAAATCCACCCTACTTTACTTGATAGCCAAGTTTGCTTTAAATTGTCCTAAATCATCTCATCATTGTGTGATTCTGAAAGAAATGGGCTGGTTACCTGTCTCATTAAATTTCCAATACTGTGTGGTTAAGTTTATATATAGAATTGTAGACTCTGGGATCCCACATAATATCTCTAAATTTTTGAGACCATATAATGATGGTCATTACTCTAGATAAAGGTCAGATAGCAGGTTTTTTGAGATTCCATTCATGAAAACTAAAAGTGGGCAAAGGTCCTTTGCTTATATTGCCCCATCTATCTGGAATGAAATTCCTTATGACATTAGGTGGTTATGTTCTGCTAAAAAGTTTGCTGATGCACTAAGGATGTATTTTGAATCCCAATTTAACTGTAAATGTTTTTTATGATTTAATTTTTGTAACAAAGACATTTTATGTCTGCAATTTGTTGTATTGTATATGTATGTTTGACTATGTATTGTTTGTATGTAATATATGTGGGTCGCACCTGTAAAAGAAACTTGTTTCCAGTGTGCTTACCCGTTAAGCGAATAAACAAACAAACAAACAAGGCACCAGTCCCAGATGGCATCCACCCCAGGGTACTGAAGGAGCTGGCAGATGTCCTTGTTGGAACTTTGGCATACCTATTTAATGCCTCACTACACTCGGGGTGTGTACCTCAGGACTGAAGGATGGCTCATGTGGTGCCCTTCCACAAGAGTGGCCCCAAGGATAAACCTGGGAACTACAGACCAGTGAGCCTCACATCCATCGTGAGTAAGCTAATGAAGACTATCCTGAAGGAGAGGCTGGTGGCCCTTCTAGAGGCCAAAGGACTACAGGACAGCAGACATCGTGGCTTCATACATGGCAGATCCTGCCCAAACCAACCTGGTGGAGTTCTATGACTGGGTACCTAGGCAACTGGACAAGGGCCATGCAGTGGATGTCCTGTATCTGGACTTCAGTAAGGCATTCAACTCGGTGCCGCATGGAAGGCTGGGAAGTAAGTTAGAAGGCACAGGGGCGGGTGCAAAGCTGGTGAGATGGGTAGAGAACTGTCTTCAGGGAAGACAACAGAGGATGGTGGTGGGTGGGTAGCGCTCACACCCAAGAGTAGTGACGAGCGGTGTTCCACAGGGCTCGGTGTTGGGACCAGTGTTGTTTGGGATATTCCTTGCAGACATATCACTGGACATCAAGAGCAAGATTAGTCTGTTTGCTGATGATACCAAGGTAGAAGCAGTGGTGGACGACCTAGGGGGGATGGCAGGGGTTGCAGGATGATCTGGCAAAGCTTGAAACCTGGTCAGATACCTGGCAACTAGGGTTTAATGCCAAAAAGTGCAAGTTGCTGTATTTTGGGATGAAGAACCCAAGGAGGAATTACCAGCTGGGGGAAGTGCAGCTAACCCAGACAGAGGAGGAGAAGGATCTGGGGGTGCTCATTACAGGGTCAATGAACAACTTGGCACAATGCAGGAAGGCAGCTGCAAAGGCCAACAAAATGCTGGGTTGCATTGCAAGGGGTATATCCTCGAGGAGGGAGGAGGTGATTCTGCCACTATATAGGTCATTAGTTAGACCGCACCTGGAGTACTGCATGCAGTACTGGCATCCGTATCTGAAGAGGGATATTAAGTTACTGGAGGAGGTGCAGTGCAGGGTGACAAAGATGATCAAGGGGCTGGGGGACTTATCATATGAGAGGAGGCTGAGGGAACTGAACCTGTACTTACTGGAGGAGAGGAGGGACAGGGGGGCCATGAATGAAACCTTTAAGTACATGAAAGGAATAAACAAGATAGGTACAGAGGGGCTGTTCAAAGTAAGGGAAGGGAGGGACACCAGGGGCCATGATATGAGACTGGAGGGAGAAAGGTTCAGGAGGGAGATGAGGAGACACTTTTTTACAGAGAGGGTGGTAGCTGGGTGGAATGAGTTACCTGCAGAAGTGGTATCCAGTAGAACACTGAACTGCTTCAAAAGGGGATGGGACAGGACAAGGGGGAGGGTCAATGGAGGGGCAGGGTGGAAGGGAGGGGCAGCTGCAGAATAAGGGGTGCTAGTTGCACATTCGAGCAGACTTGATAGACCTCTAGGCCTTTATCTGCTGGAAAATTTTGTATGTTCATACGTTTGTATATCCTAGACTTTAGGAGGGCAGATTTTGGGAGAATGGGTAAATGAGTTGAGGAAGCACTAGCTGGAAGGGGGAAGGAATTAGGGGTGGAGGAATAGTGGGCAGTATTTAAAACAGGGATAGCAAGGGCAACACAATTATGTGTTAAGCAGGTTAGCAAGGGGAAAAGGAAGAGGAAACCCTTATGGTATTCCAAGGAAGTAGCAGAGAAAGTGAAAGCTAAATGGATTGCATTCAACAATACAAAAAGACACAGGCAGAAGGCGATAGGGAGAGGGAGAGGGAGAGGGAGAGGTACCAAGAGAAGCAAAGGGAAGCAGGGAGGTCAGTAAGGGAAGCCAAAGCTCAGACAGAGGAGAGTATTGCAAAAACAGTGATTAGAGGGGACAAAACCTTTTACAGGTATGTAAGTGAAAAAAGGAAGGCAAAGGGAGGGATAGTGAGGCTAAAGGGTGAAGGGTGAGAGTAGTGCTGAGGATGACAACAGTAAAGCAGACATACTGAACAGAGATTTCTGCTCAGTTTTTACAATAGAAAGGGAGGGTAGTGGGCCAGAAGAGAGTACAAAGGGGGGAAGGGCACAGAAATGGATACAAGTCCCTTTCCACGGGGAAAGGTCATGAAGGAACTGGAAGGAATAAGAGTCGATAAAGCTAATGGCCCAGGTAGGGTGCACCCTAGGGTGCTGAGGGAGCTCAGAGAAGTGGTGGCTGAATCTTTTCAACCCTGTTTAGCCAATCACTGGAAACAGGTGAGGTACTCAAAGACTGGAGAACAGCTGATGTAGCCCCCTTATACAAGAGTGGGAACAGAGAAGAAGCAGGAAACCACAGACCGTTCAGCTTCACCTCAGTAGTGGGGAAGATTATGGAAGCACTACTGAAGGAGAGATTACTTGAACACCTTTTGGCCAGCAGTCTACAGGACCCAAGGCAGCATAGTTTTACTGGGGGAGATCATGCCAGACTAGCCTGATTGAATTTTTCAACTGGGTGACAACCGAGATGGATCAGCGGAGGGGGCAGTAGACATGGCCTATCTGGATTTCAGTAAGGCCTTTGACACTGTGCCCCATAGGAAGCTGTTAAACAAGCTGGGCAATATGGGTGTGGGTAGGACAGTAGTGTGGTGGGTGGGAAATTGGCTGGATTGCAGGACACAGAGGGTGGAGGTAAATGGCTGTCACTCTGCAGAGGGAAGGGTGACCAGTGGAGTGCCACAGAGATCAGTGCTGGATCCGGTCCTCTTCAACATCTTTATCAATGACATTATGGATAACATATAAGGGAGAATTTCCCTGTTTGCTGATGACACAAAACTCTGTAACAGTGTGGACATGCTGGAGGGAGTGGTTAGAAAAGGAGAGACCTGCAGAAGCTTGAGGAATGGTCAAGAATCTGGCAGTTGAGATTTAATGCAAAAAAGTGCAGAATAATGCAGATGGGGCACAAAAGCCTTGGAACAACATATCACCTGGTACACCATGCTCCAAGCAGGATAGGGACCTATGGGTTATCATCTCTGATGACCTAAAGATTGGGAGACAGTGCGACAAGGTGGAGGGTAAAGCAAATAGGATGCTGGGATGCACAGGCAGGGGCATCACCAGCAGGAAAAGGGAGGTTATAATTACACTGTACAAGACATTAGTGAGGCCACACCTGGCGTACAGTGTCCACTTCTGGAGGCCTTACCTACATAAGGATATAGACAGGGTGGAGACAGTTCAGAGGATGGCAACCAAGATGGTACAGGGTTTGCATCACAAGTCCTACAAGGACAGGCTGAAGGACTTGAATATATACTCCCTGGAAGAGAGGAGAGAGAGGAGGGATATGATAGAGACATATAAGTACCTCACGGGGAGGAACAAAGTGCAGGAAAACAATACTTTTCAGAGGAAGAGATGTTGCAGACTAGGACTAGGGCTTATGGGATAAAACTGGTGGGAAGGAGGTTCAGAGGTAACGTGAGGAAGTATTTCATCACGCAAAGGGTAGTGGACACGTGGAAAGTCCTGCTAGAGGAGGTGGTGGTGCTGAAATGATTATAGGATGCAAGAATGCATGGGATAGGCATCAGGCGATCCTAGCAATGGGAGGAAGGGGACAACCCAATTCAAGAGAAGCTTGAAGAACCAAAATTACATGAGCAATTGGGCAGACTAGGTGGACCTAAGGCCCTTATCTGCCATCAGTATCTATGTATCTATGTATAGGAAGGGGTATCACCTGCAGAAGGAGGGCGGTAGAAATACCACTATACAAAACACTAGTGAGGCCTCATCTGGAGTACTGTGTGCAGTACTGAAGGCCGCATCTTCGTAAGGATGTAGACAGAGAAGGGTGAGAAGAGAAGGGTGACTAAGATGGTGCAGGGCTTGCAACAGAAGACTTATGAGGAGATATTGAAACATCTCAATATGTATGCATTGGAAGAGAGGAGGGAAAGGGGAGATATGATAGAAACTTTTAAGTATCTTAATGGCATAAACAAGGTGCAAGAGGAAGACATGTTTCAGTACAGGAGAGGTAGAAGAACAAGGGGGCACGATATGAGATTGGAGGAGGGCAGGATAAGGGTTAATGTGAGGAAGTTCTTTTTCACAGAAAGGGTGGTGGATGCATGGAATAGCCTGCCCCAGGAGATGGTAGGAAGAAGCACAGTAGAGGGATTCAAACATGCATGGGATAGGCATGAGGGAACCCTAGAGGTGGGAAGGAGAAGCTAAAGCTGATGACCAAGTAGGGTCAGCTGCCGCTGATACAGGTAGGGTATAGGGGCAGACTGGATGGGCCTAGTGGTCCTTATCTGCATCAACTGCTATGTTTCTATATTCCTTGGCTGTTACACAACATGCCACTCAACTTTGGGGTATGCCCTCTGGCCCCAGAGGAACACCCTGCAGTGGATGCCAAGCCAGAGGACCAGGATTTGCAGGAGCTGATTGAAAGACATGACATCTGGATGGCCAGGAGGTCACAGGAGTACAGAGCCCACCTCATCACAAACCTCTTCAGACCGTGACAGTGAGTACAGACCACACAGAAGACTGAAATGTCATCTGAAAATGTATTATGTACATAATAATGATATAAGACAAAGAACCTCTGTGCACCTTTTGCAGATTGTATGAGAGGACCTTGGGCACCATGCATTCCTGCTTAAAGCAGAACCAGCCTAAACTGTCATGGTGATTTGCTTATACAGTACTGTACATCCCATGATGCTTTGCATTATGGGAGCATGTGTGATTTTGTATTTCTATTAATAATGATTATGAAATAATAAGTAAAAAGCCATATGGATGATGAAAGGGGCGGACAATAAAGTGCCATCCTGGTAAGGAGGTTAATGGAAGTTAAAAATAAAGTGCCATCCTGCAAGGGAGGGTTAAAGGGGGCTGAAATTTTATGCAAAGCCATAAAGGTGGGGTGTTCAGTTAGCTGAAAATAAAGTGTCATCCCAGAAAGGGGGGTGGGGTTAAAGAGGAAATAAAATGATAAAATATCATCCCAGCAGTGGGGAGGGATGAACAGAAATATTAAACAATACAAGCAGGGTGTGTGGAAACATAGGTAATATGAGGGGGGTGTGAGGTGACCCATGTGGGATAGGGCTGGGGGGAAATATGCACCCTAGGTGCATCCCCTACCACCTCCCTGGTATGGACTGTGTGCATGTGCTGTACCCAGAGGCTAGCAGGGGGCTCATCACCCATGCAATGATAGGAGTGCATGAGAATGATGTTACCCACTAATGGCCATGGCCTTGCAGGGTACTGACCCTGCCAAGGAGCAAGCCATTGCAACGGTGCATGGTTTTGTGGGCATCCTGGGTGTGCTGGGCATTCAGATGCCTGCACTGTGTGGGATGCTGGTATGCTGAGGCATCCACCATGTGTGACAGTCCTCCCACTGGAACAACAATGGCTCTAGTCACCCCTGCAGTATCTGACTCTGTGACTGCAGTCTCCAGTGCAGTGGCATACAGTCTATCAAAGCTAGGAGACATGTTGGTGGACATGTTCTGCCAGAGTGCAAGCATGGGAACCATTTGTTCCACATGGCGTGTCTCTGCATGCTGTTCTGCATGTTGTCCTGCAACATGTGACATATGCATGCCAGTTCTGCCTGCACACCCTTGTGTGCCCCCATGGCTGTCTGTAGCAGCTGCCTATTGAATGTGCCTCCTGCTGTCTCCATGTACTGTCCATTTGGACTGGGTGAGGCTACACCCTTGGCTGTTGTGTGGCTTGGGTTTGCAATTCTGTTGGTGTAGCGTGTTGTTGTGGCCAGGGTGGAACAGCAGTGACTGAGATGATCTGAAAGGCCTGGGTGGGCAGGGTGGTGGTTATGCCAGTGGATGGGTCCTGGTGTGGCACAGCATTGGCATGGCCAGTGGGACTGGCCTGGGCTGGCAGGGCAGTCGCCATGCCGGTGGTGGGATCATGGTATGGCACAGCAGTGGCTGTGCTGTGGGCAGTGGGTGGATGTGCCATGGTGATGGCAGTGCCGGGACAGGGAGGTGGCTGGGTCCCATTGATGGGGGGTCAGAATGGGCTGGCAACCCCTCCTCATCAGAGGTGGATCCCTTGCTCCCCCACTCCTCCAGGAATAATTCAGCATCATCATCATCATCATCTTCATCTCCCTTCTCCTCACTGAAGTCTGTTTCCTCCCAGTACAGGTGAGCAGCAGGCCTAGCTGCCACCTAGATGAACCCAGGACATCAGTAACAGTGTCCACTACAATAGACTGAGCTGTGAAGAGGAGAGGAGAGGAGAGCAGAGGAGAGGAAAGTAGAGGAGAGGAGAGGAGAGAGATATATAGCAAAGTAATTTACATATCTGTGCGCTGACCATGGCAGCATACATGCCCAGCTTAATGTGTCATGACACCTGTACCACCTTTGCAGTGCAGTGCCCCTACACCTTGGAGGGTGTATACACACCACACAGCCCATCACCAGTGATCACACAGGTGAAAACACACATGTGACATAGTAGGGCAGTACCCCACAGCCATCACAACAGGATACTTGGTTACCAGCTCACCACTCACGACCTACAACCAGTGTGTACACATCCAATAGTCAGGATCTTTCAGGGGTACTGGTGGCCTGGCAACCAAGCCGATGCAATGAACAACGTGTAATATCAATAGGGGAAACCAGGGGGATACATGCATGTGAATATTACATGTAATTATGATACACTAGCTCTGTGTGTTCCCTGTAACTATACCATGGAATGACCATGGATTCCTGGTGAACCTGTCTGACCTTGCAAACAGGTACACTATTAGAGACAAGAGATGCAGCATTGGTGATCCAAGAGCGTGGTGTCCCATGGACCATGCAGCATGAATAACTATGCCTACTATTGTATGGGCACATATACCATAGATGTGTGCATTGCATCCTATACCTCCACTTTGTGCCTGTTCATCCAGGACTAACAGAACCTCCCCCCTACACACAACACTACTACTGGTATATGCATGCACATGCACACATACACACACCACACACACACTGCAAAGTACAGAACAAAGGTACATTGGTGTGAAGGTCTCATTGCACATTGGCAGAGACAATGCTGAAGAGTATACAAAGAAGGGCAGCAAAGATGGTAAAGGATGTTAGAAACCTTACATATGAACAAAGAGTGGAGCACCTAAATTTGTATACATTGGAGTATAGGAGGGCTAGGGGTGAATTATGCCTAAAATATATAGCCTTTTAGGACCCCAATTTATGAAACTGCTTAAGGCTTAACATGAAAACATCTCAGTATGACACAGAAAGCATAACTTTCAGCTAAAAGGTGAAATGTGCAGAACAGAGAGAAGGGGACATTGGATCACACTAAGGGTTGTCTCAACATGGAATGATCTAACAGAAAATATGGTAGGTAGCAGCAATATGAACATATTTATAGAAAATCTTGACTTGTTCTACAAAGCCAACAAATTACAAGGTTTTTACAATTCAACAGCAGCAATCCTAAATGGGCAAATTTTCTCCACTGCCTTGCAATAAACCTATGAAACCATATACATACACACACATGCCTTATAGGGCCTATGCAGTAATGCAAGCTGGTTATGTGTGAGAGGTACATGCTTGGCCTGCACAGCTCCGCACCATGGACAGACACACGGTGGCTGGAATGCATGATTGCCAGGTGATAGTAGGGGGTGGATCTGTGCAAATTCAAGGACACAGGTGGGCATTTAATTGGATACACATCCTGATGAAGAGTAGATCCCCTGCTCTACATGGAGCAGGGGATTGTGGGACATGTGGGTCCCCAAACTGACAAACTACAGGCAAGTGCCCCAGTGGCTGCCCCCAGCCCTCCCTGCCTGACTGGAGGGCTGAGGCAGCATGGTGGAGGAGTCCCACTTTCCCCATGGCAGTCAGGGGTACTCAGTTGGGGTGTACAAAAGATATGTCGGGGTTTCTGCCTGTGTATCTTGTGCCCACCCCCAGCCCGGCACTCAGCACCTTTGTAAATGGTGCGGAGTGCAGACATGCCCTTCAAACACCTCTGGACAATCCGTGTGCGTAGCAGAGTGAATGGCTAGGGCTTTGGGTGTGGAAGGGGCACATGTCCCAATAGTGTATGTCGCGAGGGTCTGTTGGACCCCCAATATGTGGATACTTGACTTAGGTGTGCCTACACCCCAAGGATACATGGCGTTTAAGCACACATTTTTTTTCGTGCATAGCCCTCAATGTGATTGTTCAAACACCATCACTCACATGGCAGTGCTGGCCCCACTTGGCTGTCATACCCATCTCCTGGCACACCCGTCACCTCCAAAGCCCAGATGATTGAGGCTATCACATTCTCTGTAGGTGCTAAGGGCAGCTGCTTAGGGTCCTCTGCCTGTGGCCTGGATGTTTTAGTCAAATACCTCAAAGGTGTAAATAATGTACAAGAGGGTAGCATCTTTCAAAAAAAAAAGATGTTCAAGAACAGGGGGCCATGATATGAAGATGGGGGGGGGTAGACTTAGGGGTAACATGAGAAAGTATTTTTTCATGGAAATAGTGGTGGATCCATGGAACAGCCTCCGGGCAGAGGTTTTGGGGGCAAAAACTGTAGGGGAATTCAAAAACGCATGGGACAGACATAAAGGAACTCTAGCGATAGAAAAGAAAGGGTAAGTCACAGCTCATGTAGGATTTGCGGTATATGACACAGGTAGGGAAAATAAGCAGACTAGGTGGTGCCAGGCGGTCCTTATCTTATCTTACCTTACCTTATCCTAAATTATCCAGGCTGTGTGTAGGTGATGATGTGCAATATGGCCACCACTACACATTCAGTCACTTCACTACCAGTCTAGCATTGCTTGTAAAGCACTTTGGATGTATGAAAAGCGCTATATAAATGCTGATTCTTCTTCTTCTTATCTGCCATCAAATTCTATGTTTCTATGTGTGCCTTGGCTAGGAACTGACTGGCACAGAACTTCGGGTCATCTGTTCTCTTCTTCGTGCCTGTACTGTGTGGTTTCATCCCCACCCACAGCATTTACCACCTCAGTGCTTTCCTCCCAGGCTTCCTTAATTTCGGCCTTGGTTCCCCCTCTTCCAGGCTAAAAGGCTCTCATGTGCAATATAGGCCTGGGACAGGGCCTGAACCACCTCATTTGAGAATTTATAATTCCTTTATGTCTCATAGTCCTACATGGTCCCTGCTGGAAATGGAATGAAAGAACAGAACTGAGCATTGCATACGCACAGCAGAGCACAGAAGAAAGGTGCATTGGCATGAAGGCCTCACTGCCCTCTGTCAGAGACACGCAAGTGTTCCAGCATTATTGCATCCAACACACAGCCAGCCACCTGCTTAACACAGGCCATGGCTATGTGCAGATACAATCATAGTCTCCAGTAGTAGTCTAGTCCAGGTACAGCATAAATGCAGTGCTATGATCACCAATGCACCTTTATATGTACAGCTTATACCTCTGCAACTCTGGACATAATGTAATGTCCCTCTGTGCAGGCCCCTTGTAGGTTGCCTTTTAAATTCCTGTTTGAAGTGTACTGTATTTAAGCTTGACTAAGACTTGTTATTGGATTTGAGGGATCTAGGAAATGGCTAGTACATTCACAATAATGGAGTAACATAACAGAGCAAGGGATAGCCCCCACCCCAACACACCTGGTTTATTTCGTAAATAATCCAAGTTTCCAAACTGCCCCTCTTTGGTATCAGGTGGTTGTGGGGTGTAAAAGTCTCAGTGCTATAGAGCCAGGGATACCCAGCCCCCCACTGTGTGTTAGCAAGCGTGTGTACACACACGCACAACATGTTCATTTCTAAGTAACACAAGTTTCCTGGCATGTTTATTATTATTATTATTTTTTAACCAGGAGAAACACACTAAGCTGAAGCTTGTTTGCAGGTGTGACCTGGGACCACAAGGAAGTTAAGTGACTTGATCAGGGTTACACAGTATGCAAGTGGGAGCTGCGGGATTCAAACCCAGGTCTCAAGGTTTGCGGCTCAGAGCCTTAAACCACTCTGCTATACTGCCTCCTGTTATCATTCCTTGGTAGTCAGGTGCATGTGGGGTATAAACCTGCTTCATTTATGAGACCCTACCCATACAACATTCCCACAGTTGTTACTGCATTGAGATTTGATTTGCTTAAAATATGACCAGTGTAACCATAAGATGTAGCATTCTGCTTTCATGAGGAAAGGTCCCAGGGGGCCCCAGATGTACTGTATATAGTACTGCCTATTTATGTTACTTGAGATGGCAGCCTGGATGTAGTCATATTAGCTATTTGTTTTGAAATCCAGTATGCTTTTCTTCCTTTTTTTTTTTTTGCAAAATCACCTTTTCATAAGCTGAGCATTGTCCTCTGATGCTGTTTCAGCTTTAATATATGTGTGTATGAATGGGACAGGAATGCGATTCTGCGATTCTAGAGAGTGACAAAGACATGAAGACACAAGTGAAACAGAAAAATATTTGAAAATGCCCTTCTGTTCTTCACTTCAGGGAGCTGTGTATGTTTCCTGTTGCAGCACGTTTCACAGCATTCACCATTCCCTGCTCCGGTCATTATGTGCCCATTTTATCACTTTTTGGCTTTCACACTGATGGGTGTTGTTATTATTACACTATCTTTTGTAACAGCAGTTTCCACGTGGCAGTGTAGATATTTATATGGACTCTGTTTGACAGATTTGTCCCATCTTCTTGTTCAATGACCTTGCCACCCTACTGCCCCACCCCCACCCCAACCCTTAGTATGCCAATAGCACCACAATCACTCAATTGAGCTGGGCAGCATGAATATCCTGGGACTTATCCTGTATGTGGTTCCTGTACTGTGGATTCATCTTCTTTGGTTTGTGTCCAATCCATTTTCAACTGAGTGATTATGGCACGGGACAAATGCTTGGGGGTGGAGGTAAATAGGAAAGCAAAGTCACTGAACAAGAAGATGGGACTCAGCTGACAAATGGACACCATATGAAAGCAATTTACTGTACAGCAAAATGAGTGGATGAGATAACTGACAGTGTTCATATACAGTGTTTTGTACACATACAGAGTTCACTGAAGCTATTTTACACTGTGCTTCACTTACTTCTTATATTTTGTATAAGACTGATAGTTGTATACGGTTACGTTTATTTTAGTCATGTTGCTCTGTGATTCATTGTACCTGTTCATACTTTGAAATGAGCCAGAGGTTAGTGGGCCTATTTTGGCCAAAATAATCTTACTAAATACTTTAAATAAATAGCTAAATAAGCAGAAATCTACCTGAATAGCTAAATAAATAAAAATCTACTTGACCAAAAGCTATTAAATGCCAGTCTAGCATCAGCATTTTTCTGTAATGACATTACAGTACACTGTCCCAGGGCTTCATTATCGCATCAACCTTGCTGACACATTTCTCAGGGATGTGCTGAATTAAATAGTGGACTGACCCTGACTCCTCACTTGTGCTCAAGAGGGTAAAATGTCATCCTGGGCACAGGCTCATTTCAGACAGGCCATTAGTCAGACATGAAACTGGTGCCAATTTTATCTCGGGGATGTGCAACTCTGATCTAATTATTATAGTAGTCTTTTTACTAGCACCCTTGCACCCCAAGGATTTCTGGGGCAACCTCTGACTACTTAGTCACTATCAGTCCTCTGCAGCTGTGGAGAGTAGAAGCACTGAACTGGCAATTAAGAGAGAAAAGTTGTTCTGAAAGACACAATAGTTGTTAGTGGGAAACAAGTATACAGGAAACATGACAGCATCAGCAGCCCTTCAATTTATTATGTAGACTAGCCTACTAATATTTGTTTGAAGTTAAAGTGTTACTTAAAAAGTGATAACTAAAGAACACTCTGCAATATCTCCCCAATGCTTCAAGCTGCTAAGCTGACCCTGAGTAAGTGCAACAGTGTGAAGCATTGGGGTGATGTTGTGGGCTCTTACTAGGTTGGCATTTTGTAAATAACACATAATCACTGGTGACCACCTTTAATGCATGGAGCTGCTGCTGTTTTCAAATGCCGTAATAACCAGTAGAATGGGTTATTATGGAGTTTTGTGTCAATCTTTAATAGTGCACCACTTCATTGGCTTGCATTCTGTGTGTGGGAGGGTTAATCACTTGCTCAAACATGGCGGCTTCAATCCTGTTAAACGGTGAACCAGCACAGTAATGTAGACTTTCCTCTAAGTCTATCTGAAAAGTATTTTATTTAATTTCTTTGTAAAGAAGTTATCTGGTTGACCCTGCCTTTTAAATGATTTAAATCTATCTGGTTGATCCTGCTGTGAGTCGGTCTCGGGAGAGCGTGAGTCCAACCCAGTGCGAACTCCACTGAGACTGCCCCTGTTCTCATGACTTCCAAACCACAACCCGCAGTTCAACAGTTTTTAGTTTATTTAAAAGGAAAAAAGCCATCTCTAATGGTGTGTGTGTGTGTGTGTATGTGTGTGTGTGTGTGTGTGTGCGTGTGCGTGTGTGCTTGCGTGCGTGCGTGCGTGCGTGCGTGTGTGTCTGTGTGTCTGTGTGTAAGAATTCCCTACTCTACCATAGAGTTCCACAACTGCCTCACTGGTATTTCAGGAGCTGAAGGAAACAACTCCCTGCACCAGTAATTATAAAAAATAATGTCTAACTGTGGTGTTAATGATTTTTTGGTACACATCCTCGGTGTGTGATGATCTCATAAACTTCTCGAGCTTCGCTCTCGAGGTTTATGTGTCATCGCACACCTTGGGTCTGTAAAAAAATCTAATAAGTCTTCAATGCCTTGTAACAGATATGTAATTGAATTGTGTGCCTCCCCTCTAAACTGTCATCTAGGTAGGCAGATAGAGTTTCACGCATTTTAATTTTTACTTTTTATTTATTTAGATCTTGGATTAACACCTTTGAGAACAAGTTCATTACATATGGTTCACATCAGAGTTATACAAATGGTGAACATAGAACAAATTACAGTTTAGAAGTAAGATATAGGAAGAACATCAATGGTCAAACTGTACAACATTGTAACTAAGCAATAATACTTTTTACACTGTGTACAAAAAACTCCAGGAAATAAAAGAGGATGGCGGAGGGTGACACAGGAAGAGGACAACACAGGCTGAAGGGGGCAGCAGAGAGAGAGGACAATCTACATTGAGAATACACTAAGAGTAGTGCCTAGAGATGTAGAATACATCAGCTCAAGTAGGCCTTGTCAGTAGTAGTTGTGAGCACATAGAGGTGCTGTGTGTTGGGGGGGGGGTGCCAGGAAACTTGGGCACCCCCCCAGCAAAAAAAAAAAACTACTTGGCCCACCCACAGGGTGGGGAAATCTAGCTGGGGGAGAGCATAAACAGCTGCATACTTGAGGCTCCCTCTCACTTTTCTCTTCCAGCTGAAGATTTCAGACCAGACTGCAGCAGGACTTCTAGAGGCTGCTAAGGGCTTTCATGTCAGTAGTACTTCCTTCTTGACATTTCAGCTATTTTCAGAGCAAGAATGCCAAGTAGACAGAAAAAAGGCACCATCTGACAAAGCAGCAGTGGCAACAGCACTTGAAGACCAACTGAAGGCCATCTATGCTAAGAAAGGTCAAACCTGGTTAGTTGCTTGTCTGATGGGGACATTGGCACCTAAGGAGAACCCTGCACCCAGAAAACTGAAGCAGCCAATGAAGGAGCCCACTGCCCCCTGACCAAGGTTGCCAAGAAGTCTAAGGGAAATGATAAAGGCAAGCCAAGTGTATAATGTATTGCCTGAGGAGGAATTCAGACAGATGGTGTTAAAGGTGTTCAGGAGGAGGAGCCCCAGAACACCCTTCCCCATCACAGCCTTCACCCATCAGCAGGGGGACACAAGGCCTCCACTTACTAGGAAACTGTGCAGGAGGTAGTAATGGTAAGAGTTTCTGACCATTTCCATCCCCTGCCAATCCCATACTAGTCCAGCTTGCACAGCCAGCCCCTCCTCTGAAGCACTGCATTAACACAGCTTATACCTGGCATGGATTTGTGAGAAAGAAATGTTTGTTCTGCTTACATGCTATTTGTTTTCCATGGTGCATCACTGGATTTTTACAGTGGTGCTGCTGGGCCTCTTTTTGTTGCCATTTTGTTTTTCTCATTGCCAGCACACTGTGCAGGGGGGTGGGCTTTCTGCTTAGTATCTCCCCTGAAGCTACCAGAGCCTGCAGATGTGCTCCTCTCTCTGGACCAGAAGCTGGACAAGCTACTGGAGACAGTACTGGGCAGAGACAGAGTAACAGACAAAGAGATGTAAAACAGCCATTTTCTAGGTTGTCTTACTCACTGCAGCAGTTCAGGCTCAGCAGCAGCAGCGGGGCAGCTGGGATCTAGACTGCGCTAGGTGCAGATACCAGCAGAGCAGTGCTGTCAACAGCAGTCCCTGCCTCAGCATAGAGATTCCATCTGTCAGACAAGGTTTGCCAACAGATCCATTGGTGATAGTATGTGGATATGTTCTCACTGTTGAACTAGCCCAGGGAGCCAGAAGAGAACAAAGAAAAGAAAGAGGAAGACCTGGATAAAAAAAGGGTTAAGGTGGATAGAACATTCAATAACTGGTCAGTGGGTTCCATAGTCTTCCCCAGCACAATTTGTGAGATCACTCCTGAGAAAAGCATTGGCCTATCTAAATAGGATCAAGTGTGCCTACAGGCACAAATGGGGTGATGGCTAGCTGGATTATCATCAAGAGCTTCACTGTCACATGTAGTACAATCCATTCAAGAACTGGGGTGTCTTGAACATGTACCTACTGACAGAGGTCTTGCATAAAGGGGTCTCTCCATATGGATATCAG
The DNA here is from genome assembly GCA_016271365.2 of Neoceratodus forsteri. Classification (NCBI taxonomy): domain Eukaryota; kingdom Metazoa; phylum Chordata; order Ceratodontiformes; family Ceratodontidae; genus Neoceratodus; species Neoceratodus forsteri. Next base: position 846,456,023 of record CM057450.1, on the reverse strand, counting down.
GTTGCATGTTAGAGATCCCCGGTCCCACAGACCCAAGCCAAATGGGTCCCAGACTCGTGTGCTTTGGATTCAGTAGAGAACTTGCAGAAAGACTTTTTTCAGATACCACTATGACTGTTTTGCATGCAGCTAGAAGCACCCTTTCAGCCGGAGTAAACCCTACAAGCCCTACCAGGGAGGGCATTGGTTCTTTCAGAAGAAGCAAGGCAAGCCTGCCCATGGCAAACCTGCCCACTCCAATACAGGTGGAATATATTAGGTCCTGGCTGGAGCAGTACCAGATCATGAGACAGCTACTCTGCTAGCAGATTTTTTTACAGTTGGTTTCAGGGTCCTGAATGAGGGGCCCTGACAGGGCTGTGAACTGTAGAACTTGAAATCAACAAGGTAAAGACCACAGATAGTCCAGGAAAAACTCCAAAACAAGCTGAAGCTTGGGCAGGATCAGCAGTCCTTATTCCTCCACCCAGTTCCTGGTCTTTCCTGGTCTGTGGGTCTCCCCTACTGGCCTGGTGCCTAAAAATGTTTCAAGCGAGTACGATATGATCAAGCACCAGTCATACCTGGAGGGCAACTCAGTGAATGGCAACACTGATCCACACTTCACAGTGATCCAGAATGTGTTTTTCAATATGGTGGTTAAGGCAATGCATGCTGAGGGTCCGGGGGCTCTAATGGCCAAAGCAGACATTGAGTCAGCAATCTGACTACTTCCTATCCACCCAGACAAGCGAGGCCTGCTAGGGATGAAATCTGAAGGAAATATCACATAAAAACTGTATGTCTATGGGATATTCAGTTGCCTGTGTAGAGTTCAAATGCTTCAGTACATCCTGGCCCTGGCTAGTGGCCAAGGAGGCTGGAATAGGGGAATGTTTACTATCTGGAACATTTCCTATTTATTGGCCCAGCTAATTCCCCAAACTGCAGGCAGAAATCAGAAAAATTTCTACAGTTGTGCCACAGCTCTGGCATCCTTTTGGCCCCTGGTAAGGTGGAAGCCCTGAACCTCATGATGTCATTGGGCACTGAGATAGATGCAGAGGCACAGGAATGTCGTCTGCCTCTGGACAAGTCTGAAGCCCTTAGGGCTGTTCTGGGACATGCAATGGTGACCAAGAAGATCACTCTGAAGGAACTTCAACAGTTGGTGTCACTTGAACTTGTTTCAGGGTTCTCCAGATGGGAAGGGCATTCTTATGCAGCATGGCTAAGTTGGGATCAGGCACCTAGAAAACACAGCCACTGGATATGCATGATGGAAGGCTTCGGGTAAGACCTTGAGGTCTGGCAAGCCTTTCTCACTAACATTACAGGACCTCAATGTGGCCTGTGATGGTGGACTGTCAAGATCTGAAACTGTTTACAGATGAATTCAGTGGGTTGGGCTTTGTGGCATATTTTTGAGGGGCTTGGTTCCTCAAGTTGGCCTTTGAATTAGGTAGCAGCATGAATCAAAAGGCAGGTCACCCTGCTGGAGTTTTTCCTGATAGTGGTTTCACTGTTACTTTGGAGTCACCTGTTGAGAGACAAGAAAGTTATTGTTCGCTCTAACAGCATGGATGTGGTCCAGACCATGAACAGGCAGTTAGGGTCCAAGGGTCCAGAGTGTGATCATATTTAGTATTATCATCTTCAAGTGTATGCTGCTTAACATTAATTTTAAGGCTGTTCATATTCCTGGTGTTTAGAATGGTATTGCTGAGGCTTTATCTCATTCAAAATGGCTGAAGTTCAGGGAACTGGCTCCAGCAGTGGACTGAGATCCATGACTGGTTCTATCTTTCCTATAGGAGGTGGTGACCCTAAGGCCAGGTAATGGATAAGTAATTCTATCATGGCCCATACCAGGGTGGCATATCACTGAGGAGTGGAGCACTTTCACTCTGTCATGTTGGAGGCTGGTTGGTTATACAGTTGGCTGATTCCTGAAGAGCAGCTATGTAGCTTATCTTGGAAGTGAAGTGGAGGGGTTTGTCACCGGGGATGGTAGGACAGCACCTAGCAGTGTTGGCATGGCTAACTCAGATGCTGGGTTTTGTGGACACCACTTAGGCTTTCACAGTTTGGAAGATACTGGAAGGCTGGAGCAAGGGATCTCCAAAGCAGACAGTTCGGTGGTGCCCCCCTAGCTCAGCTACACTACAGAAATAGTGAGAGGCCATACTATTGGTTTACTGGTCTCAGGAGAAGCCACGTAATTCAAGACTGGATTTTTGCCAGCCTTCTCCAGGGTATTTCCAATCTTCAAGATGGGTCAGCTGGCTAAAACTGGAGTTTCCATGTTGGCATACAGGATGGAGATATGGTGGTGTCCACAGGAGCAATACTGACCAAGGGGGCGTGGGATGCCGATGCATCCTGCAAGCTCCTTGGGGTCAGAGTAGGATGTTAGGGCCATGATATCAAAATATATAGCCCTCAGCCTGCATGCTGGGTTTGCTTTCCAATGGCATACAGATAGCACCTGGGTCAAAGATTACCAGTTTTGACACAAATTGGGTTCGGTAATTTAATACTCACTTTTTCTGGATAGGGCAGACCCAGCTGCCAGGGCCCAGGGGCTTACTGATAGGCAGATTTAGGCCCTGTGCCAGTGGAGGTCCCAGGTGTTTTTATGATATGTGACGCCACATATGTTTCAGCTTTGTTTTTGCTGTTTTCAAGGTTCTCCCAATGGTTCCAAGTGGGTTTGGATCTGCAGACATTCCTTCATACACTGGGCAGCAGAAAGAGCTAGGTGACAGCCTGGGGGGAGGAAACTTGTGTTTTGACTGAATAAAGCATAAATTTGCTTATTGTGTCAGAGGGTCATGCAGGGGGAGAACTTCTCCCTAAGCTGGCAGCTGATGTCCGATGAGTAAGTTCAATGGAGATACAGCTAATTCATCTAGGTGGTAATGATCTCGGACTTCATAAAGCAGTTGATTTGCTGATCAGAATGAAGAGATTCATTCACTGGATGTGACCTGAGACCAGAGTCTTTTGGTCTCATATCTTGTCTCCCAGTCAGCATAAGGCAAGGGGCCAAAGAACCTCATGCCACTGGCGGGGGAGGGGGTGGTTGTAGCCAACCTCATTGAGCTTTTCTGCAGGTTGACTTAATGCAACTCCCTGAGATGTGCACATCACTCCAATATGTGTGTAATAAGTTGATTTAATATATTGTTGTGGCCATTTTTATTTATTTATTTAAAGGTCTGGTGATTGAGAGAGTCACACTAAGCTGAAGCTCATTTCCAGGTGCAATCCAAGATTTGTGTAGTGTGTTTTTGTCCAGGTTAAGTGGTTATATTGGCCAGTCATGGCAATAAATATTGGCATGCTAGCTTGCTTGATAAACAGAAGGTGACTAGTGGTGTATTTTATTTCTTTAGAAGCACTGGATCCCTTGCATAAATAACATGTTTTTAAAATGGTCATTCATGACTCCTTGTCTGCCAACAACACTCTGTTTAGAGTTCAGAGTTCTCCCAGTGTCAACTGCAGGCCCTACAATATGCATGGCCATAGTTTGCCAATGGAAAATCCTAAAAAAAAACTGTTAGGCTGATTTTCCTCCAGAGCAGAGCAAGCAGCACTCCTGATGACAGAATAAAAAAAGAATCTAGCCAGAGCCAATAGGGCTGCAGCTAAGGAATTTGGAGTAAAAACAATGAAAAGTACCAAAGTTACAAGCCTGCATTTGCAAAATATAATGTAGGCTCATAAATTTGTTGTTTTATACACCAAATTCTCAGGTCACGAGGGCCAGACTGAAAAGCCCTCCCTGCCCAGAACGCAAGATTCGAGCCCCCCTCCCCCCGAGGAGCCGGAGGTCGCGAGGGCTGTTGCACTGCCCTCCCTGCCTGGATTTCACCGCCCTCCCCCTAAGGACCAGGAGGTCGCGAGGGCCAGACTGAAAAGCCCTCCCTGCCCAGAACGCAAGGTAATTTTCCTATCAAGTGCCCTGCTGCAGTCGCGATCGTCGGGAGCTCTCCTGGTTGTGGACTAACCTGCACTCTGCTGTATCTGGGGATTTGGCACCTTTTCCAGGCTCGAGCTCTGAATCGCCTCTCTCCTACAGTGCCAGGTGTCTCAGATTGGACTATTACTGTAATTGCCCTGTGCCTTCTTAGCTAGCCTGTTTAACTAACTTAAAAAAAAAAAAAAAAGTAACAAGTACTATTGAATCCAGGAAAGAGGTTTTTGTGATTAGCCTGTTGTAACTGCTGCATTTTCCTGTTAGTCTTTCTGCTGCTGCAACACTATTCTTTCTCTCTCCCCAAGACTGCCCGCCCCCTCCAGCTAATCCCCTGTTACCTGCCTACTAACCTCGCTCTTCTCCCTCTTCCACAGATTCGAGCCCCCCTCCCCCCGAGGAGACGGAGGTCGCGAGGGCTGCTGTACTGCCCTCCCTGCCAGGATTTCACCCCTCCCTAAGGACCAGGAGGTCGCGAGGGCCAGACTGAAAACCCTCCCTGCCCAGAGCATAAGGTAATTTTCCTATCAAGTGCCCTGCTGCAGTCGCGATGATCGGGAGCTCTCCTGGTTGTGGACTAACCTGCACTCCTGCTGTATCTGGGGATTTGGCACCTTTCCAGGCTCGCGCCTGAATCACCTCTCTCCTACAGTGCTAGGAATTCAGCCCGCTCGAGCATGGCGTTGGCTCCCCACCGCCCCCACCACCACCCTTGGTCGGCTCTCCCTTTTATAGAGCTACTCACATGGGGATCCAGAACCAATCAGTTGACTTTCCCATTTGCTGGTTATACCATTCCAGCACTAGAGGGAGCCTGCACTCAGTTCCCACTCTCTCTTATGTTGTATCGTCCACTATTATGATCCTTGCTGTTCTGGTACTCCTCCTACCTCGAAATCCACTGTTCTCCCTCGACCCCTTTTTATCTCCATCTGATCTGCCCCACCTGAACCACTATCCCCCCACTCCCATCTCCCTGTCTTTCCCTCTGCTTTTTGCACAACTACCCCTCAGTCCATCCCCCCTTTTCCATCCTGTACCCTGGACAACCGTACCATTCCCTAAATCCATCCCGAACCTCGACTGCTACTCAGCCCCCACCCACCCACCTCTAATGGCTATCCCCAGTACCATGCACCCTTCCACAAGTGGTCAATCCCTCGCTGGCGTGTCTGCTCTCTTCTCTCTTCCCATCCCTTGCACATCCCTGGTGAGGTCTCGGCTCCTGCATATGCACCCATCCCTCACCAACCTCCACCCTGCGAGGCGCCTAATCTTTCTGCTGCTCTTGCTCTCCGGCAACGTGCACCCTAATCCTGGGCCTGCCTATGCTGCCACGCCTAAGCCCACCTGTGGTAGCGGTCTCCGAATTGCTTTCATGAACATATGCAGTCTTCCCAAAAAATACCTGCCCTCCAATGCTGGGTTACACAACACTCCCTAGACATCCTCATGCTAGCAGAGACCTGGCTCTCCCCACTTATTCCTGACTCTGCTGTCTCTCTACCAGGCTTTTCCCTGTTCAGAGATGACAGACTGGGCAGGCGGGGAGGGGGTGTGCTATCTATCTGCGTGACTCGGTCCTGGGCCGTGGCCTCCCTACCCCTGTGCTCAACCATGGGGCACAAGCCATTACCCTTAAAATCACTCCGTACCCTGGTCGTGGCCCCCTCTACCTAACCACGGTTTACATACCCCCGAATACAAAAAAATTAGCGGCTTCCTCCCTCTTTGACTATCTATCCTCCTTACCCCGGAAGGCTGAACAACTTATATTGGGTGACTTAAACTCCAACTGGCTCTGTTCCTCATCTGATACTATAAAGGATGAGCTTGCGGCCCTTGACCTGTCTCAATTGGTCACTCAGCCCTTTCACGTCTTAACAAACAGCAGGAACCTGCTGCTCCTTTTGGGCCGTAATCCTCCTTTAACCGGCCACATAAAGTGGCTTCCATACTTGTCCTCGCGGACTCTCTCAGCGACCACTCCCCCGTCATCTGCCATTGGTCCTCTCCTACCCTCAGCCCAATGTACTGCTCCACCCCTCGACGCAGGTTTCTCCCCAGGGGTCTTGACAACCTCAAACGCCACCTTGCACAAGTCAATTGGACCCCTGTGGCCTGTGCTCCTGACATAAACTCTGCTCTAACCTACCTCACTACTGCCTTCACCCTCGCCTGTGATCTGTTTGCCCCCTTCTCCACAACTAGGAAAAAAAAGCGGTCAGCTGCTTGGATATCCCCTGCTCTGATCCAGCAACTAAAAAAGTGGGATAATCTCTGGCACATTGCAAATGACTCTGGTAGAGTGGCTGACAGACAAGCCTACAGGCTGCCCGCAACCAGTGCACCTGGACCATCAAGCAGGCAAAAGCTAAATACTATCAGACTGCATTGACGTCCACCTGGGGCTCATCCAGAGCCTTCTGGGACAACATTAAAGAACTGAATGGTAAAACCCGCTCCCCCCCACTCTCTCAGATTGACATAAATGGGGCTGTCTCGACTGACCTAATATGTATTGCTGACTGCCTTAATAAAACCTTCACGGACTTAAGCGCAGTCCTCCCTGCCCACTTCTTCAACCCGGTTACCACATCCACCTCCTCACACATCTCAAGGCCACTTTTCTGCTTCCAGACGATCTCACCCTGTGATGCCAAACCTTTTCTCATAAAGTCCCTCACCTCCCAAAATCCTAGTAATGACCCTCTTGACTCCAAGATACTCCGCCTTACTCTGGATGTCATGCTAATTCCCCTCACGCTTATCTTAAACAAATCCTTATGTTTAGGTCAATTCCCGGATGCTTGGAAGCATGCTGAAGTAATCCCCATTCATAAGTCTGGGGATCTCATGCTACCAAACAATTACAGGCCCATCTCCATCCTCCCCCCCATCCAAAGCTTTAGAAAAAATAGTATCTACACAGCTCTTAGAATACCTATCTAAGTACAACCTTTTATGTCTTGAGCAACATGGGTTTCATCCAGGCCACAGCACTACCACCGCCCTTCTGGAATTCTCCCACTACTTACACTCCACACTTGACAAGGGTTGTCTTGCAGGGGCAGTATTCATAGACCTATCTAAGGCTTTCGATACGGTGTGCCACCCCCTGCTGTTAAACTCCCTATCCCAACTAGGACTCTCATCTGGCCCAATGAAGTGGTTTTCTAGCTACCTGCAAAACAGGTCCCAAAGAGTTATACTAAATGGGACTCTCTCCTCCAACCTGCCGGTTCTCTCTGGGGTACCGCAAGGTTCCATCCTCGGACCCACCCTCTTCAGTCTATTCCTAAACTGTCTCCCAATCTCCTGCTCCAGCAAAATACTGCTCTATGCTGATGATGCAGTAATCCTAGCATCTCACCCTGACCCGCTCCTACTCCGAGGCACACTGCAAAGCGCCTTCCTCCGAGCTGAAAATTGGTTCAATAATCATCGACTTGTCATGAACCTGAAGAAAACTAAGTCCATGCTGTTTTCACACCGGCAAAACAGTGCTAAGAACACTCCCCTTCTCATCAACACCAGCAAGCTCCTTACTCTAGAACAGGTAACATCCTACAAGTACCTGGGCATCACCTTTGACCCCGGCCTTACATTCCACGCCCACTTAAAAACCCTGTCATCTGCCATGAACTCCAGGATCGGGCTCCTTTACCGACACAAAGATTGCCTCCCGGAATCTGCACTAAAATTAGCCATTACCTCCTCGGTACTGTCTCTGGCTGACTACGGTCTTCCTATTTACGCTGCGGCTGACCCCACCTCCTTATCTAAGGTACAGACCTCCATTAACAAAGCCTGCAGGCTCCTTACAGGTGCCAACAGCAGAACTCACACCTGCCTGCTATACTCTACATCCAATTTACTCAATCTTGATGAAAGACTAATATACCATATCTGCGCCTACTGGCTAAAAAATCCTTGTCGAGGGCTTTTGCCTGCCAGGGTCTTGCCCACTGCAGCTGGTTGTCCGTCCCCTGCCTACCCATAACCTCCATCGCAGCCACTTTCATAGTTCCCAGGGCTAGGACCTCGCTGTCAAAGATCCTTCCATCATAAAGCCCCCTTTGGTTCAATTCCTTCCTGAGGCTATCTCTAAGATTCCGGGATTGGCGGTTCAAAACTGCCTCCGCCAACACATTATTGACAGTCGATGCTGCAAATGTCGAGATGACCTAACCCAGCCTTTGCCCTGTTGCACCTGGTTCCCTTAGATGACTGGGCTCTGTCTGAAACTATGCTGTTTTAATTAATTGATGCGTAATATGATGTATAATATGCAAGTTAACCTATGTATATTACTCAACTTATGATTGTACTGTACTTGTATAGTTGCTGCCTGTAACTCCAGGTGTTTTGTATCTCACCTGTTTGTAATTCCCTGTCCTATAACCTCACTATTTGTTGTCTCCCCCCCTTCTTGACGAGGTACCTTTGTAAACGAGTTGCTGACTCAAAGGTTGTAAATCTGATTCTTCATTAAATAAATAAATAAATAAAAACATAGCCTTTTTATGACCCTGCCTCATGCAGAAGGACAGAGAAAATGTTCAACTCCTGCTGAAAGTTGATTTCGCATAGGGACTCCGAACTTAACTTTCGGGATGCAAAATCACATTTTGGGCAGGAGTTGAAAAATGACAGCTGCCCATTCATGATGTGTTGTAACGAACTGGCAATGTTGAAAATATGGGGTAAAAATATTGAAAATTACCAATGTTAGGAGCCTGCATTCACAAAATTCAAAGTAGGCTCATAATTTCGTTGTTTGTTAACATTTTTAAACCAAATTTTCAACATAGGCTTTATATGATCCCACCTCATGAACAATGGCAGAGAAAATGTTCAACTCCTGCCCAAAAGGTGATTTCATGCAGGGACTGCAAAATCATCTCTTGAGACAGATTTACCTGATGTGAGTGAAATTGTTCATGAGGTGAGGTCCCAAAAAAGTCATGTTGAAGATCTAGGCCAAAAATATGCAAAAATGGTCAGGTTATGCCACTAAGTTCAAAACACCATTGAAATACATTAAACTGCATACCTGTTTCTTTGGTTTGCAGTCCTGCTTTGAAGAGTATAGATGAGTCTGCGGTCCAGAGATGAGTATGCCATTGGACCCCTTGTGGGTAAGTAAGGGCTTGGAGGGGGGTGTGAGGTGGTTGGTGCTGAGTGGGAGGGTTGGTGGGGGACTGTAACGGCCACAAAATACATTGATGGATGGTTTTCTTTTTAAAGGTGTAAAAAAAATAGACTGAGGATTCCTGCACTAGGAAATTGGACACCCCAACTGTTACTGTTATGTTTTTTTGGGGGGAAAGTGGGAAGCTGGGTACTGAGAGGGAGACTCAGGTGGGCAGGAAGTTTTTTTTTAAAAATGCACCAAGGATTCTTCCACTTGGGGATTGTGCACTCTCCAGTGTCACTGTTTTGTTTCTGGGGTGTGGAGTGGGATAGTGGGTGCTGAGTGGGAGGGTCGAGTGTGCGGGAGGAAAATTGTATATATAGAAAAACAAAGACAGTCTCGTCCACAGCAGTCACAACAGAACACAACACAGTCCTCCATGTATAAGGTGGCCCCTGTACTGTACTGCACATGCACAACTATTTGCGCATGTGCAGTACAGTTCAGTGGCCATCTTGGACATGGCAGAAAGTGTTGTGTTCTGCTGTTACTGCCAAATGAAGAATAAATAGTACAGAGCAACTACACCAACTGAAAAAGTGATAGTGCAGTGTGACTACTAATGGAGAGTGCGGAGTGCTCCACACTGTTGCTCAGTCAGAAAAGTCTCCCTTTTTTGATCACAAGAGGTCTGCAAGGCTCTACCCACTGCAGCCCTAATTAGCAATCATCAGTATGTAGAGGAGGAGTGTAAGACTGATGGCAAGGACTACTCACTATCAGATGGGAAACAAGGAGAAATCAGCATCATGGGGACTGAAAATGGGGGAAGAGGGAGAATACAGTTAACTAGTATGGAAGATTGGTCAGGAAGGACAAAAATAAACAGAGAAGAGCAGTGGCTCACAGGAAAACATGTCAGCAAAATTGTTAAATCTGGAAGAGGGATAGGCGCAGACTATCTCTTTAAATGTGTACATGCAGATGTAAACCTGAATCATATCAAGCAGGTACAGCACCATTGTCTGGAGGTGCATATCCAGACTCATCATTTGCTCACAGCCTGACACCGCTCTAATCCCCTACTGTGCCACTATCACAGTGCCAATACTTTTTCTTGCATTCTGCAAGCAATCATAAAAGGAAGTGTCTCTGTTTTTAACACTGTTTGCATTCACATGGAAGCAGGTAATCTGTGTTTCAAAATGTATCCCTGTGGTAAGCATTTTGCTGTTTCATTTCTGGAGCACTCACAATTAAACCTAAATATAGGAACTTATAATACACTTTGTCAGCTCTCATTATAAAATCTGTTTTGATGAATGTCCTTTATTTTTAAAGGCATCATTGACTGAATGTTTATTATCTTAATTTGTTTGAAATGGTTAGCATAGGGCATAATCAAGGAGCTTCTGACTGTTAATATTTTTTTTATCCCACAAGTATGCTCTAATTAAACAATTAAATGATCCTTGCTATGAGCCACTCAACCCTGTGATGAATCAAAAGCAGTACAATATACCATATCTGGAGTCTTACTGTAAGTTATTTTCAAAATGTGTATGCCTGATTTCTTAAACTCTGATAAGATATGTTACTGTGGTCCATACATTTTATTAAACTCCCTGGTAATGTTTTACTGTTGTCCAGAAATGTGATTAAACTCCCCTTGTAATGTGTCCCTGTTGTCCATTAATTGCATGTATGTCCCCGATAAGGATTTACTATTGTTAATAGACTTTATTAAACTCCCCTAATTATGTTTTACTGTTGCACAGTACTAGATTTTATTTTTTGTATAGATTATTTTTGTAAAGTGCCCTTCCACATTGCTTAGGGAGTTTATAGTTAAAATACACTGCAGAGATACATTGCATGGTAACATTTGAATATGTGAGGATAATAGATTATAGCATTATATCAAGAATATAAAGGTACTAGGTAAGAGAGTAGGGTCCAAAGGAATCCTTGATGGGACAAGCACAGTGAAGGCTCCTTTACTGTGCAAACAGTTGTGGAGTTAAATGGATAAATCAATACTCTGCAAGTGTTTTAATTCTGAAATAGTAGCAAAGGTCGTGTAAAAGCTAAAGGGGATGGAGCTACATATTCACCAGGAGTGAGTACGGTAATAGAGCAAAAACAAATTCATGACTGCTTAAAAAGGATGAACGTGGAAATGCCAACTTTGACTAGATAAAATATATCCAAGGGAACGAGAGGATTCTTTTAAATGTATTTGAAGTTATTTATATTTTGTGCATGTTTTCACCCATTGCTCATGCTGCCTTCCTTTACCCAGCTACCTCTCAGACCCATCTGGCACAGTTCTATGTTGATTGGCTGCTCCCTATGGGGACCACAGAGGATATTTTCTCATGAAAAGTCATTTTTATGTTGGCTTGCACCTGCACAAGAAACATGTTGCAGTAACTTCGGAATAGCAAGTTTTGGAGGCATGGTTCTGTTGTGGCCTGTGGCGCTACTGCTTTTTGGGGCTGGGCTCCGTTGCACCAATTAGATTGCACACTGTCTATGACAGCAGTGCAAAAGCATGTCCACCACCTTGAAAGGTTTTAGCCACTGCAATGAGGGAGCTCCAACTCATTGCAGGGCATGCCTTTCCTGGTGTAAGTTTCAGTGAGTCATGGCGTCCACCTTGCACAGTCCCCAGAAAAGCCAACTTAGGGGGGTGCCCAATCCCCCTGTTAGCATCATCATGCCCCCCCTTCCCAGTTCATCTGGTGACAGGGGAGCCCAATCCCCATCAGCATCATCCCTCCAACAATCTTTTTTATTTGCTGATGGGGTGCCCAATCCCCATCAACTACAGCCCCCCCAAAACAAAACCCGCAGGTGACACCTCCCCTTCCCAGTTCATTTGTCAATAGGGGATCCCAATCCCAGTCAGCATCATCCCCCCCAAACACTTTTTTATTTGCCAATGGGATGCCCAATCCCCATCTGCTCCAATCCACCCTCCAAAAAACATGCAGGTGGCATGCTGGGAGCTCACCCCAGTGTGTCAAATGTACCTGTAAAAACCAAAACCTTCCCACAATGTTTTTTTTCCCCCTGTAATGTAGAAAATGGTCCTAGCAGTCTGCAGCCCCCTCCTCAACAGTGCCCACCCCATTGCCCCACCTCCCAGCCACGCTTGCCCCATACTTACCTCAGGCCCAGCTATGATCTTCTGTGGACCGGGAACATGTCTGCACTCTTCAAAGCTGGCCATGAACTGAAGAAATGTTGGTAAGCTGTATAATGGCATAAATAGGGTTTTTTCAACTTTGATGCATATCTCGAGTATTTTGGGAAATTTTGCCACCAAATATTCAACATAAGGTTATTGGGACCCCTCCCCTTGAATTCAGTTACTGTCATGGTGTTATTCGGTCCCAAAATGTGATTTTGCGGTCACTGCGTAGAATCACACTCTGGGACCGATTAATTAAAAACAGTACACTAACTCATGAGGTGGCTTCTCAAAAAGCCTATGTTGCAAATTTGGTGAAAAAAAAAATGACTGTTTTATGAGCATGTGTTGCACAGTTTCCATGCACACTCATAACTTCACGAATCTGTAGTATTTTCACTCCAGATTTTCAACATTGGCATTTTTCCGTACCTCCTTATGAACAGTACAGCTGTCATTTTTCCCATCCTGGCCAAAATGTGTTTTTGCACTTCCGGTGCAGAATAGCGTGGTCACTGAGGGAAATCAGTGTTTGGGACAGAGTAAGAAAATCGAAAATCACAGTGACACTGTTTATGAGCAGAGGTCCTAAAATACCTATGATGAAATTTTTGGTGCCAAAAGTCCATTAAATGACTGTTTTATGAGTGTGCATTGCGCAGTTTCCATGCACTCTCATAACTTCATGAATCTGTAATATTTTCACTCCAAATTTCAACATTGCCATTTTTCCACACCTCCTAATGAACAGTACAGCTGTCATTTTTCACATCCTGGCCAAAATGTGTTTTCGTACTTCTGGTGCAGAATAGCGTGGTCACCCGGAAATCAGTGTTTGGGACAGAGTAAGAAAATCACAGTGATACTGTTCATGAGCAGAGGTCCTAAAATGCCTATGTTGAAAATTTAGTGATGAGAATCATTAAATGACTGTACTGTAGTGCATACACAGGGTTCGCACCCACAGTCATTTTCACATCCTGGCGAAATGTAACTGACTTCCAGCGAAGAATAGCATGGTCACTGTGGACAATCAGTGTTTGGCACAGATTAGGAAAATCACAGTGACACTTTTCGTGAGCAGAGGTACTAAAATGCCTATGTTGAAAATTAGGTGACAAACGTCCGTAAAATGACTGTTTTACAAGCGTGTGTTATGCAGTTTCCATGCACACTCACAACTTCAATAATCTTTAATATTTGTACTCCAGATTTTCAACATTGCCATTTTTTCACACCTCCTTATGAACAGGCAGCTTTCATTTCCCACATCCTAGCTGAACTGTGTTTTCACACATACGGTGCACAGTGGTACAGCTGCTGTAGAAAAACAATGTTCAGAACAGAGTAAGAAAATCACAGTAACACCGTTCATGAGCAGAGGTCCCCAAATGCCTATGTTGAAAATTTGGTGAAAAAATTCGATAAAATGCCTATGTTACAAGTGTGCATTGCACAGTGTCCATGCACAGTCAAAAGTTTGAGAATTTGTAATATTTTCACTCCAGATTTTCAACATTGTCATTTCTGCACACCTTCTTATTAACAGTTCAGCTGTCATTTGTTACATCCTGCCCAAAATGTAGTTTTGCACATCTGGTGCATAATTACATGGTTGCTGTGGGAAATCAACGTTCGAGTAGATTAAGATGATCATAGTGCCACTGTTCATGAGCAGAGATCCCAAAATGGCTATGTTAAAAATTTGGTGAAATAATTCCACAAAATGACCATGTTACAAGCCTGCAATGTGCAGTTTTCATACATGCTCGTAACTTCAAGAATGTTTAATATTTTCACTCCAGATTTCCCACATTGCCATTTCTTCACACCTCCTCATCAATGGTGCAGCTGACATTTTTATGTGGTGCAGAATGGTGCGGTCACTGTGGGAAATCAATGTTCGAGACAGATTAACAAAATCACAGGGGCACTACTCATGAACTGAGGTCCCAAATGCTTTCATGAGGTGGGGTCACAAAAAGGCCATGTTTTAAAATTTGGAGTGCAAATACCAACACACGCCCAAGGCGTTAGGGTTTCTAACCATTACATCTCACCCTGTACAGACTAACAGGCATCAGGGGTGTGTCTTTAGATTGTCTACTGTACTAATCATGTCATTGGTCCTCCACCTCCACCCTGAAGCCACTGACAGGCATCAAGGTGTGCCTTGAACTCTTCAGCCCCGAAGTTCAACCCATTCTCCTGTGCTGCACCCATCTCAACATACTTCCTTATGAAATGGGGTGAGCATAAGGCCAGATGACCCCAAGGCACAATGCAACACTTGTCAAACTCTGCAGGGCAGGGTGAGGTGAAATAGCATGAGTGTTATGGCCAGTGACCCAAAAGCACACCCCAATGCCTGTCACTTTCTGCAGGGTGGGGTTGATGTCGGTTCTATACTTCACTGCTACTTCTATTATATGTCTCTCTAACTCCTGCACTACCAATGCCAAAACCAGCTAGACAACATTCAGCACTGACAAATGCTTGTTTATTGTGGATTTCTAGGAGAGTGTCATCAGCCATCAGCTCCCTCAGGCCCAGGTAATGTGTGGATGGAATAGCAAGCAGTTGGGAACATGGGGCCTGAGAGTGCTGGATTCATGCTGCTATGCATTTGGGGGTTTGCATCTTTTTTGATTTGCTCTGCCCTTGGGATGGAGGCAGAATGGCTTCCTTGGTGCACACATGCTACATTGCTGCTCATCAGAGCTAGACTAGGTTCCACCTCCCACAAGACTCTTTGCCTGCACTGCTACCTGTGGTAATCCTGATGGCAGTGTTGTAGTGGTCCTCAGTGACAGCTGGCAGCAGGACTTAATTTATATCAGAGCTCTGACATGAACACCAGGAGACCCCAACTACTCTGGGAAATAAAACAAGTCAGTAGCAAATTCAGGCAAAAAGAAAATTGTAATATCTGAATTATCTGCCACGGGGGAGAATGTGCACTGAAGGCTCTGTTTTAATTGTAACAGAGTGTGCAACCCTCCGTAACCAGCTCCTGATGTTTTGGACTTGTTCCTGAACCCAAATCCCCCAGCATCATGAGAGGT
Organism: Neoceratodus forsteri; assembly: GCA_016271365.2. NCBI lineage: Eukaryota > Metazoa > Chordata > Ceratodontiformes > Ceratodontidae > Neoceratodus > Neoceratodus forsteri. Next base: position 846,440,664 of record CM057450.1, on the reverse strand, counting down.
AACACTAGCACTGTGCCAGTGGCCACCCTTTAATTTATTTATATTAAAGGGACACTGTCAAGCCTTTTTGCATCATATTATTTCAAGCTGAAAACACACATTTTGTGATTGCTTAACTTCTCTAAAATTCACTGATGTTGCTAGTTGTCATCCATTTCCTTTCTTAGTAGAGCTGAAATGCATGCTAACAGTATGATTATACTCTTCATTCTGCTACAAATCCCTGATCACTGAAAGATGTAAATAACTGGCTGAGGTTATGGTCAGTAAAAGAACAATTGGAATGCATAATGCAATGGGAGTCATTTGTAAATGACCCACTGAGCTTTTGTAAGGATGGGCTACATCTTAGTAAAAAAGGCAGCAGAAAATTAGGACTGTCTCTAAAAAGAACAGTTGATAGAGCTTTAAACTAGAGGAGGGGGAATGGGTTAATAGACTGGCCAATCAAACAGAAGCCCTTCTGGGCGACAATAAAAATAAGAAAAATACTAATAACACCCAGAAAAGGAAAAAAACTGGTGGATCTAAAAGCTTGGTCATTAAATGCAAGAAGCTTGAATAGCACTAAGAAACATGAATAAGAGGCTTTACTATTGGCAGAAGGTAATGACATTTGCATGATCACAGAAACATGGTGGGAAGATGAAGTGGACTGGAACAAAAGTATTGATGGCAAAACACTATTTGAAAAAATAGAATGAATAAAAAAGGAGGAGGTGTAGCAATTTATTTAAATAAAGATATCCCTGGCCACGCTATCAAAACACTGGAGGATTCAGAAATCAAATCATTGTGCGTAGAGCTTCAAGAGAATACAGGGAAGAAATTATATATCGGTGTATACTACAGAGCCCCCAACTCTAATAGTAATATAAACAGGAGAATGGAAAATGAAATTGAATTAATGGCTCAGAAGGGGGATGTTCTGATAACAGGGGATTTTAATTACCCTGAAATAAACTGGAAGCAAAGTTTGTATTCAACTGTTGGAAATAATCAGCTTGTTAATGAATTACTTGCATTGGATTTGAAATAATTAGTGTTTAAACCAACACTAGGGAATAGCACATTGGATTTGATCATAATGAACATAGCAGATAAAATTAAAAACATAAAGATAAGAGAAGGAATATCAAATAGTGACCATAATACGGTTGAATTTATTATTAAAAAAAACATTCAGCATATATAATCGGGGTACTACTATAATAAAAAATTACAAGAGGGCTGATTTAAAAAATAAAATCAAGAACTGAAGGCATGGAACTCGGAAGATGACTTGACTAGGAAAAATACACAGGATATGTGGAATATTTTCAAAAATAAACTAAAAATCCTGGAAGAAAAATTTGTACCAAACAAGAAATTATATAATAAGAAAGGAAAAAGACCAATATGGTGCATCTCTAAAGTAATGAAATTGATCAACAAGAAGAAGGCTTTTCAGATCATGAAGAAATTAGGGACAGTAGAAAGTAAAGAGGAGTATGATAGAATACTAAAATGATTAAAAAAGGCAATAAGCTTAGAAAGAAATAAAATACAGTTTAGTCTGATCCATCACAGGGACAATAACAAGGATTTCTTCTCATATGTAAATAGGTTAAAGGGAAACAGAAATCAGGTAGGACCTTTCAAGGTGGATGGGAAAGAAATAACTACTCCGTATGACATGGCTGAAGCCTTTAATAAACACTATGGAATGGTTTTTGAATTTAAGGATAGAAGAAGTGATGTGAAAACTCACAATATTTATGAACAATTGGACCTCAGGATTACCTTATCATTAATGCAGAAAGTTATTAACAACTTAAAAACACATAAATCAGTGGGCCCTGACCAGCTCACCCTAGATAATTAAAAGAGATGCGAGAATACATAGCCACATCATTGGTAAAGCTCTTAAACAGCTCTTTTGAGTCAGGGAAGATACATTGGGATTGGAGACAAGCCTTGGTGATACCATTATTTAACAAAGGAGACAGGATGGAAACATCAAATTACAGACAGGTCAGTTTGACCTCTATTATTTGTAAGTTAGCCAACAGCTTCCTGAAAACTAAACTGGAAGAAAATATGTCCATTATTGGGTTAGACAATCAGAAGCAGCATGGGTTTAAATAGAATAGAGGATGTATAACTAATATATTTGTTTCTATGAAAAAAAATGACTGGAGAAAATGTCCCTATGGATGTGATCTTCCTGGACTTCCGAAAAGCCTTTGATAAGGTCCCACATCACACATTAATTGATAAAATGGTAAAATTAAGGATTAATGGTAGTATTACAAACTGGACAAACAATTGCTTATCTGATAGATATCAGAGAGTGAGAGCAGTAGGAAAATGTTCAGCACCCATCGAGGTATCGAGCGGAGTTCCACAGAGTACTGGGACCAGCTCTGTTTTCAATTTTCATTAGCGACCTACAGGTTGATATAAAAAATTACATTACTAAGTTTGCCAATGATATTAAGTTGGGTAGATCAGTTGAAACTGTAGAACAGCAACAGGATATGTTACGAGACCTAAAGACAACTGAGGATTGGGCAGTTAGAAATAAAATGCCCTCCAGTGTGCAAAAATGTGTTGGCATGCACCTGGGGAGAAATACTATTTCACAGTCTTATGGTTTAAATGGGGTAATATTAAAAAGAGCATCTTGTGAAAAAAATTGCTGGATCATTGTAGATAATAAGTTAAATTTTGACAAACATATGTTATCTAGAGCAAACTATATGATAAAAAATATCAACAGATGTTTCATAAATAAATTGATGAACTGTAGGTTGCCATTGTAAAAATTGTATGTAAGACCTTAACTAGATTATGGATCCCAGATATGGAACCGGTATAAGTGTGGTGACATTAATAAATTTGAAAAGGTACAAAGGAGATGCACAAAGTCAATAGGTTCCTTAGGTAACCTGAAATATGAGGACAGGTTATGTAAAACTGGTTTGTTCTGTTTACAGCAGAGGAGGGTAAGAGGAGATCTACTGATTCTATATAAGATATTAATGGATAAAGAATTGACTACAGAAATGAATATTAAAATAATAAAGAAGCTAGAAGGATTAAAAGGTCATAAAAAACAAATCAAGCTGACAATATCAAGATGGAATGGGGAATGCTATCGAACAAGAAGACTGTGGAACATGCTTCCTGGGGAAGTTGTGGACAGTAAAAACCTGGATGAATTTAAAAAGAATATGGATGAATGGCTGATGGAAAATGAGGAACGTTGGACCCACTGATGTGGGGAGCGATAGTATGGGCAGGGAATGCCTTCTTTTGTTCTATACCCAGTATAAATACTCAGTATAAATACCAGTATAAAAATCACCTCTAATGCCAAACATCCTTAATGCAACAAACTCCCCGAAACAGTGCAGCCACTCAGGACTCAGTAGTCTCCTCTCCTCTCCTCCTGCTGCATCATGAGCGGTGAGACAGTGTTTAGGTGTTCTCCAAGTCTACAAAAGAGGCAGTGGAAGTTGATCAAGGAATGTAAACAAACACAGTGTGTGGTAACACCAGTATGGTTGATAGCCTATTTTTCACTTTTAAAATGAAAGAAAAATTAATCAAAGCCAGCTATATTAACATTGTGTGGAATGTGAGCAACCATAAAATGTATTCTTTTTTAATGCTGTGGGTGGAACCTACAGATGGTTTGCTTTCTGTGTCTCAAAATGGCTAATCATGGCACCTTCTGTTGGACTTTTGGAAATATCCTTCTGAAAGTCCAAACAGAGCTTGTAACACTCCACCATGATCAGCTGCTGTGGAGTAACAGCCCCACTATTTCGGCTGTTACTTCCACTTTCTGCATGCATGCGCAGTTCCACTGGTGCTACCATCTTGCAAATGGCATATTGCCATTCACTGCAACTGCTATCTTGCGGATGGCACTCGGTAGCACTGGCAGCTCTATCTCTCCAGAGCTTTGAAAGCTCGCCACAGCTGTATTGACTCTGGCTAGAGTTTGTTTAAACTAGGGAAAATTTGAGCCCTAAAGGGAATTACAGTGTCCTTTTAAGTATTTGTCCAGAACAAAACATACTGGGCTGAGGACAGTTTATTTCTAGGTGTGCTCAGGAGAAAAAGGACAAAATAATAAAGAAGAGAACCCTGAAGGCAAGAAATATAGAAAAATCTCAAATATGTAAAATGCATGGTAGATACATAGTGTAAATATAATAACAGAAAGACTGCAGAAACACTCATATGCATTGGTGCAGTAGTCAAAAATATCTTTCTAACCAGTGGAGCCATTAAAGTACTGAAAAACTGCCAAGTGCACAGTGGAAGCAAGTATGAAGGATACTTGTGGAGGAAGAGACTATGGAACAGGGTGGAGGAGGAAAGGGGTGAGAAGGGAGAGTGGGAAGAAAAGAGGAGTGATTAGTTGCAGGAGCAGGTGTGGGCAGTATGTTTGCAAAGCAAGGGTTTTATGATGGAAAGGACAATGGGTGGAAAGAGTAGGACAATGTAGACCACAGATGAGGGAGTCTGTAGGAAAATGACACCTGCTCCAGAAAAGATTTAGTATGGTGTGGACAACAAAGAACTGTTTGTAGACCTGATAAAGACTGGATTCTACCAACCTAGTTATCTGAGGCTGAATTTTACCTATCTATCTATCTATCTATCTATCTATCTATCTATCTATCTATCCTAATTATTTATTAAAAACTTTGGGAATTACCTTTGAGCACAAGTGCTCATTTACAAAGGTTCCATGCCAAACACATAGTCACAAAAAAACACTACAAGAACAATAAGCAGTTCCAGAGGAAATGCAGTTGAGTCAGGCTCAAAACACTCAAGCCAGAAAAATTACACACAGTTTTGAAAAAAAATCCATGCAGATTGTTGTATAAAAAGTCACAGTATATGTACAGAGAGGAACTATATAAGCAGTTAACAGTTACTAAGGCACTGGAATGCAAGAGCAGACCATAATTATCTCTCAGACTGATTAATCTCGAGGAGATTCAGCAGAGTATCAGGCAGTTTCTTTAACCAGTTAGCAGTTCTGACAGCAAATGACTGCTTGCCTAGCTGAGTACACCAGAAAGAAAGCTTAAGAGGATTCCTGGCCATGTCCCTTGTGTTGTGTTGGTTGGAGACGATATGGAAGCAATTTGTTAAAGCAGGTGGTGTTAGGCTGAGGAGCACCTTTCTGGCTAGCAAACATGTCTGAAGGTTTGTTCTGCAAGGTAATGGTAGCCAGTTAGCGAGTGCATAAAGGGTATCTATTGAGTGCTGTTATCTGTACCAAGTACAAAGTGGCAAGTTACAGGATAGCAAGAAATGGAGCCATACCAGAATTGGGAGATGAAATAATTGCAATGAGATGGAAACCTTCCCTCCAGGATGGGGGAACCCAAGGTCAGCACTAAGGATAAGCAAATGCTGAATTTGCATTTGGTGAATGTGCTGAAATGCTACACTTTCATCATCAACTCAGCCAGGATGACATTTGGCATAAATGACGGTGATGTACACTCACAGTGACTCCAAAGGCAGAACAGGACTTTAATCTATGTGGGGGCTATGTACCTGCACCTAACTAAGATTCTCAACTCTGGAGGGGTGCATTTTGTCAAGTGTAAGACTTAAAAAAAAACTCAGCCAGATGCAACAAAGTGTCACCAGCCCAGAACTAGACTGGCACCTTCCAGCCCCTGACGGCCACCCTTACCACCACGCAGCACATGGCCAGCTCAGCAGCTGACCACCACACTACCTCCCAATTGGAACACTTCAGGTCACTTCGGCCTTCAGACAATTAAATAGCAGAAAACACTGTAGCCCATCCTAGATGGCAAAGGCTAGTCCATGCCTCAGTTCTGAATCTCACATCAAAAAAAACTCTGACTGTAGGAATGGCAGGCTGAAAGTGGGTGGGATTGGCAGAAGAGTGTTGCTTCCTTATATCTGTAGCTTACCCCATACCAAAGACCAAAAGTGGCTTCTGACAAAATGGTGAAGCCAAATGGAAGACATGGGTTTGAATCAAAGCCAAACTAAATTTGACAATTTCCAACTTTTCTCATGCCTTGTCAGAACAGAGGGAACATTGATTCATACAAGTGAAAGTTAAGAGCAAAGCAATGAGAGAAAGAAAGAGGGGGCCAAGTCTCGCCAAGGTGGTTCTGTGGGCAACACTCTAAACCACATCCCCATACTGGAACACTGTGAGGATACTTTTGACAGTGAATGTTACAGTTATATGAAATAGCAATATCATCAGCAATGATATTGAGTTACTGTAATCAACACAGTAGAGGTGCTAATAGACGAGGGAACAGGTAGTGTAATACTGTTCACCAATAGTGGCAAGAGGGATGAGTCTTATAACTTCAGACTAAGGAGTCTGACATCAGTGGTATGGAAACTGTTGAATAGATTAACATGGGCGCATCTACATACTTCCTTGGATGTAAATGGCCTAAATGAAAAAAAGACAACAACCAAGATTTTCTAAAGGGTTGGATATGGATATAAATGCATGCTGTATTTGTCTTCATTTTCCTGTGCCCAAGCAGCCCTACTGTAGCATTTAGAAACTGCATCTGTTTACAACAATAAGTCATGATTTGCAGCAAATTATTAATTTATCTATTTAGTTTTTGTTTACTGGGTAGGTGCACTAGATAATAGAATTGCCTATTTTCAGGCACTATCCAGAAGGGTTACAGATACGGTGTCAGACGTCATGTGGCAACAATACATTTCATGGCAGGGCTACTGAGTAATAGTTATACATGACCACAATAAATAAGTTAAGAAGAAGCATTGAACAATTGTACAGCAGTGCTATGGCAAATACATTATAGAAACAGAGAATTCAGCTGTGGTACTGCTGTACAGTCATTTGAGAAGCAGTCACAACGATATGATACAATTGGATCCCAAGATAAAGAGGATGAATGGGAAGACCCAGAGCATAGAGCATACAGACAAAATGGGATTCAGTTAAGTGCATAGTATTAGAACTAGGTTTAGCACACATTGTCACGTTGAGGGAGGTAGGAGTGAGTATCATAGGAGCAGTGTATAATCAGCCACCTAAGCAATTACCATTGTGCACAAGGAACTGACAGAGGTCCTTCTTAAATATCATGTGCAATGGAGAGATCCTTAGCTCTGGAAGGAGAGAGTTCCAGAGTTTGGGAGCAAACTTTGAGAAAGCACTTTCTCCCATTTTTGATGCACACTTGGGTACCAACAAGAAATAATTGTCATTTGAATTCAGGGTGTATGCAGGTATGGCTGGTTTGCAGTGTTGGGTAAGTTACTTTGTCTATTACTTTCTATTACTTTTGAAAACTTGTTCCAGAAAGCTCTGTGCAGTCACTAGCAAGGATGGGGAAGTAAGGAAGATGTAATACACCTTACAGTTACATTTACTTATGTCTTTTTATACAAAAGAAATATGTAACTGTAACTGATTACATTTATTTGAAAGTAACTAGTAACTAACCTATTATTTTCAAAAAATGTAATCTGTTATAGTTATTTATTATTTTTATATTGTTTTTGTATTAAAAGAAATAAGTAACTATAATTGTAAGGTGTATTACTTTTTCTAGTACTTATCCATCCTTGCTAGTGACTACACAGAGCTTCCTGGAGCAAGTTTCCAAACATAATAGAAAGTAATAAAAAAATTAACTTACCCAACACTGCTGGTTTGAGCATGCTGGGCAAGGTGGATGGTATACCAGAGTTTGAGATTGTGTTGATAAGGCAGCAAGTGGTGTACCTCCGAAAAGATGAGGGAGAGAGGGCTGGCAGTATAGCCTGTAGGTTAGAATAATGAGGTGTGAATGAGCTTGGTACATCCAGCAGACTAGACCTGGGTTTGATTCGCACAACCTCCACTTGCATACTGTGTGACTCTGAGCAAGTCACTTAACCGTCCAGTGCTCCCAGGTCACCCCTGAAAAGAGGCACTTGTGCCTAATGGACCTTACCTGGTTACCAAAGACTAAAATAAAAAAAAAAAAAAAAATCTGAGACTTAAACAAAGTGAGCAGTGGCATATAATTCTGTGTGCAGATAAAGGAAAAAGACAGATGTTGTTGTAGCACATGTTCCATTTGTTCACTGATCCTTTAGTGGACTCCTGACAAGCTACTAGTCTGTGGGCAAGGCTCAGATGGAGGACTGTCTGGGAAATAGTTTGTCTGGCAGTTGCGGTGAGATTATGCCTGATCTTGTAGGCAAGCCCAAGTTTAGAACTGACAGCTTTGGTGACGCTTGACACGTGTAGGTTGAGGTCCAGGGCAGGGTCCAAGGTCATTCCAAATTACTTGAAAGGTATGACCCCATTTAATGGTAAGCCAGCATGGCTATTGATGGTTAGCCGTGATGTGCAGGTTATGATCTTGGGTTTGGAACCAAAGAACATGGATATGATCTTAATGGTATTTAAGATGAGCTTGTTTTGCTTTAGGCGGTGTTGGAGAATATCAAAGTCAGTGTTCAGATTTTGGCTTATGATTGACAAGTTAGCAGAGCTGGAATATAAACACCATGCCAGTGGCATATAATAATAAAGAGGTTGTGGTGTTTCTCAATGGCAGATCATTTGTAAACAGACAGAACAGAAGTGGAACCAGGATGGATCCCTGTGGAACACCAATGATGGTGGGGGCAAGTGCAGATTTGGTGCTGTCAATCTGTACGAACTGCTAATATAAGGAAAATATAGGGCAGGCCTGGTGGGACTCAGGACTGAGGTGCTGATGCCTTAACTCGCACTACGCCAGCTACCCGTGTTCGGGAACGAGCATGGGCCACCAGGGGTTGGCAGGGATGGAGATGAATCGAGCGTCCAATGGACTGCTCTCCATCTCTGGGGATGGAGGAGTTTGGCAGCCAGTGTATGCCTGACCCCTGGCAGAGGCTGGAGGTCAGTGCCACGGAGCTGCTACTGCATGGGAGGTTGTGCGTGGTAGAGTCGCTTAACGGGACAATGTGCAGGGGCATGCATGTCCCTGTCACAGGCATCATTGCATGCTGCAGGAAACACAGCTCCTGGAGGATGATGGGGGAGCCCACAGGCCCCACACCTGGCTAGCCACGGTGCAATTCCTTGATCCGGTTTTGGTGGGGGAGGGCCCCCTCTGCTGACCCCGCTTGGGTGGGTAGACCCTTGAGCTAAGCGCCGGCTGGTGAACGCCAGGGTGATGGGGCTGGAACTCCCCCAGAATGTGAGGGCCGTAGGAGCAGAGCAGCATAAATACTAATAAAAAATATATGGAAAATATGGAAGATATTGCATCCTAAATGGATGCAGGTACAATTGGGTCTGTTTTTGGACACAGACTCTGGATGCTGTTAGGTCAACTAATGGATGGCTTAACAGATCTGAATGCATTTCTGCTTTGAAAATAGCAGCAGACACATCTTGGGTACCTCTCTTTGAACCCCATCCCCATATGGGTTCATGAAGGGCAGAGCGTGGCAAACACACATGTTAATTTCTTTGTTAAAACAAAGCCAAGAGAAATGAACAACTGCATACAGGTGCACATGGTATACTTGGATTGTAGTAGTCAGTAGCTAAGTAGGTAACACACTCACCTCTGGCATCAGATCTGAAAGTCATGAGCTCTAGTTTTACACCAAGAACATGTTTAGGTACCCAGTACTGTAACTGTAATACAGCGCTAGAGGGTACTGCACTGAAACCATTCTTTGTGTGAAACATTCAATTGAGGTCCCATCTTCCCATCTCTGGTCAGTCTAAAAGTGTAAGTTAAAAATCCCATGACATGTTCTCTACTAGTAGGGAATTCTTTTAGCATCCTGGCTACATTTCCCATTAATAAAACATGTCCATTTTACACAACCAAAGGATGCACATGAAAATGAGCTGTCTTTTCTCAGTGTGACCTTCCTGATCCAAAGTTACAAATTTATAGATATTTAAGTCGCAAGGCACTTAAGAAGTTATTTTTTGAGAAATTGATGATAAAAATGGAAATAATAAAAGTTCCATTATACATTTTGGGATGGGTACAGGCATGGCAGACTAACAGGGAACTGAAAACCTCCTTAGAATGGGATATATTCTAGTGGGTTATAAGGAATGGGGTGCTGCAGTTATTGGTGCTTAGAAAGAGAGAGAGGTGCTCAAACTGGCTAGTGAAGATGAGATGATAATGGAGAATGAAACAAAAGAACAAAGTGTTGCTTAAACATATACAGAACATATCAGACAAGTGAGGCAGCATTAAGGTCAAGTAGTGGAACAAACAGAAACAAAACCTCAATTGGAGAATTATGTATACTTATGCAAGAAGCTTGAGAAACAAACTAATGGAACTATTGACACTGATCACCACAGAAGAACTAGACAATAAGAGTAGCAGAGACATGGGGCTTGATTTTCAAAGCTCCGTTAGATCGGGGCATCTTGTGTTGACACCCCGACTGTGACATACTTGTGTGAGCCAGGGACCCTGCACCTGATTTTGTAAAAATTGTCATCCTGGCACTAAACTCTCTAGCTTTACCAGACGTTGTACTGTGCACTGAACAACTGGCATATAGGCCAGAAATGATGCAGACTGCAGGTGTTTTGGGCAGAATTGGTGACTATGAGAGGGACCTACCAGCCATGCAGCAGGCAGGGTCTGTGAAGGGCAGGCCAGGCAGGCTGGGAAGTGGGGAGTGGTGACAGACCCCTGCATTGCACTGGCACAGCACTCTCCAGGGCAGGCAGTGGGTGGGGGGTGGCACTGTGACTTGAGGGTGGGAGGCACTGGAATTAACCATCTATGGCCCCATCACTGACAGGACATTGGCCAGCTCCATGAGGGCCATGGACATCCACTAGCAGTAGTCACAATGCAGGGCATGAACAACCACTCACCATGGCAGACCACTCAGAGTGGCATATGGTCTGTTACAGCAGCTCCTGGCTGGTCTACCTCTGATGGCCTGTGTACCCATTGCTAGGGTTTGCTGAATCCCAATTAAGGGGGTTCTGCAGCACTGCCCTGGCACAAGCCCCACTTCACCTTGTCACACCGGTGCATCCGTCACAAGTCTGGTTGGCACAGCTGGACCCCCAGTTGCTGCAGGGGTCATCTGAAAACCAGGACTGGTGTAGGTTGTGGCACAAGGAGTCCTTGTGCCATTTCTCCTTGATGCAAACCCCTTGCACTAGTCATGATCCTTTGAAAATCAAGCCCATTATGTCATGCCAATGACTCATGCGGAATGGAGATGGACAAATATATATTATAAAGGCAAGAAAGAAGGCAAGATAAAGTAGTGCCAGACAGCCATTCATTTTACAGCATGTTTTCACTTGGGCTCCATTAGATCAAGAACTTTATCATTTTGTGACCCACAGGTGCAATGGTAGCACTACTGCTTGTGATGCTGATTACCCAGGTTCAGAAGTGAATGCTGGATGTTGGAGGGACAGCCAGGGGAGGAGGGTCTAGCATCTGTAGAATTAGTCTCCTCCTCCTCCTTGGGGCAGGGTGGGCAGAATCTGGTGCTTGCCTGGCCCCTAGTGGAAGCTGGGGGAATGACAGCTGCTCCAACATGCAAGGGTGATGTGGTAGCTGTCAAAGCATGTCATGTGGGAGTGCGTGGTGTGTGTCATTGTGCCATTGTACAACTCACCTCCAAAGGGACAGTACAGGGAGGAAAACCAGCTACAGGATAGTGTCCACAGGCCCTGCACCCAACCAGCTAGACAAGCAGCCAGAATTAGATCCATTACATGGCAGGGTTTGGATGACCCCACCAGGTAGGGCATGCCCTGGGGGAGGTGGCAGCAGTACAACCTAGTGAATGCAGATGTGATGAGGCTGAGGGGTCCAGCAGATAGGAGCCAACTGAGAAGGAGAAAAGGAATAATAAAAAGAATAAATAAATAACTTTGTCATTTACAAATGTAGGTACTAACTCCAAGAGGGTAATAATTTATATACCTTTGTACAACTGAAGCTGAGAGGAACAACCTTAATATATAATTTGTGATGGGGGTCAGCAGATCAGTGATCGGTGAGAGTTTGAAAACATGGACTCATGTTCCTCAGGAGATACAGATTGGCATTTACTTACAGTACATTTGTTGTTTGCCCCTTGGGGTTCAGATTATGGAGACCTACTGTTCTGTACTAACTTTTCTACAAGGGTGGTTGGCTGAAGTGATTACCCTCCTTGAAGACTTAGACCCAGTTAATCTCCAGGAGGCATTTCAATCTTACTGTGTGAATATGCAAAAGACTGGCATATTGTTGAACCAGCCCAAAACCATTCTATCCATACAAGTGATATAGAAGATCATGAGGGCAAGCTAGCAGAGTCCTGCTCTCATAACCCTTTCTCAACAGAAGAGCATGATACCAAGCTACATCAGAGCCTTCAGTACCAGACAAGGGTCTTGCATGAGCAACTGAATAGCGTGTGCTATATCCTAAGAACTTTTGTCATCATGAACTGTTATCTACTGCACATCTTCACATCATTCATGAAGGTAAGCTATCAATTAAGTGACATATCTGAAACATGGCAGTAAGTAATGATGAGAGGGAAAGACATAAATGACATTTCAATAGGATAAAGTCCATTATTCACAGGAAGACTAAATGGCTATAAGAAGGGTATAATTATGGATTGTACATGAACCTGGTGTTTGTTACATTAGCTAATAATGAATCATTCGAGTAAATGATTCCTGCTATGTACAGCCTTCTTTTTGAGTCCTTCTGGATAATTGCCCAAGTGTTGCTTTGTCCAAAATAATTAACCAGAAACTGTTTCTAATGACCTAAGAGTCAACAAATCCTGTAGGAAGGTGTTCACAACCAATCAATTAAAAAGTCATTATGATACCATACATCCATTTATTAAGTACAAAAATGTCTGTTCTGTGGAGATTGAATTAATCAGCTTCCAACAAAAGGCACTAAACTGTTGACATTGTCAACTATCTATGCATCTGTACATGTTACTTTAGCTCTAAAAACCTATCACATAAATTTAGCAGATTAGACTTCTATGTATATAGCATATTCATTGCCAAAAACTTCATTAATGCATCAGTTAGGGTAATTTAACACCACAAAAATCGGGAAATGTGGCTTTAAGATTTCCAACCCTAACACACATGATCTCCTTTCTTCATGCAGGGCCCACAGGGCTCTTTGTGAAGAAAAATATAATATATTGTGTTGGCAACCTGTGGCGAGACATGCTCATACTTCTTTGAAGAGTGCATCATTATGAGGCAGTGGCTTGGAACTGTACCTTGCACTTTGAATTAGAGACTAGGGACTGCTGGGAGGGGTAAGCTTTACGGGTGACAACCCCTAAGGAAGATCCCACTACTGATTCACCAAGACTCAAGAGACCCAAAACCCCAATGCTTTTTCCTTTTGCTGGTGGGGGCGAGGTGCGAGGCATTAGGGTTGCAAATCCTAATGCCATATTTCCCTATTTTTGTGGCATTAAGTTACTCTAACTGGTGCATTAACAACATTTTTTTCAATGAATCTCCTTACTTTTTAGATAGTACAAGCGAATCCTTGTTTGCCTGTGGGAGCACTGGGCCATCCCTCCATAGATGCGTATATGTATGTTGCTGTGGAAGTACAGGGCCTTCTGGGTGGGTGGGGGTGTACTTGCAGTGTGGGGTGCAGGGTGCTGTGGTGGGGGTGAGGAGTCAAATCAGAGAGGGACTATTTTCATTTTTGCAAGTTTAAGAAAAAGATTAACATCGAGGGACTGTTTTCTTCATTTCATACAGGGATGGTGTTTGTAAGGTGAAGGTGCTATTAGACCCCAGAGAAAATCAAAAACTTTATAGGGATGGAGATCAGAGAAGGGGGGTGCCAGGAAACACCAGAGAAAATGAAAAACATTATGCAGTGTTGATCTGAGAGTGAGGGGGTGCCATTAGATACCAGGGGAAGAAAACCATCTTTTGGGGATGGAGATTGGAGGGTGGGAATGCCACTAGACACCAGGGAAAGTTAAAAACATTACGGGAATGTTGATCATAGGGTGGGAGTGCCACTAGACATCAGGAAAAGTGAAAACATTATGGGGACTGAACTCGGAGGGGTGCCACTAGACTGTAGGGAAAGAAAAACATCTTATGGGGACAGCAATCAGAGGGCGGTGGGTGACACTAGACACCAACGAAAGTGACAAACATTACAGGGATGATGATCAGAGGGTATCCAAGGTAGAACTCCCCCACATCCAGGGGACAGTAACTGCAAAGAGGGTACAGGGACTGCAATAGGGTTTACAGAACAATGGGGAGGAATACCAGTGAGATGGCAAGTAAAAGGTATAAGCACAAACAAGGCAGGAAGAAAACTCAAAAACCAAAAGGACAGCAGCAGAGTTAGAGCAGAGGACAATTGGCGGGGGGGGGGGGGGGGGGGTATGCCTTAATGCCAGAAGCCTAGGCAACAAACTCGGCAGGCTCCAGGTACTGATGGCAGACACTTATTATGTGGACCTGGTGGCCATCATGGAAATGTTGGCCACAGATAAAAATGTCTGGGAGATAATGATCCCTGAATATTCACTGTTCAGGAGAGACAGAAAAGGAATGGGATCTAGGAGTTATCATCAGTAGCTCCCTTAAAGAGCAGTTGACATCTCAAAGAAAACTTTGAAAAATATAATTGGGTACAATTTAGCTTGCATTCTGTATGTATTCTATAGAAACATAGAATTTGACGGCAGATAAGGACCGCTTGGCCCACCTAGTCTGTTCATTTCCCCACTTGATGGATAAGCTGCAGATTCTAGTTAATCAACAGCTTACTTCCTCCTTCCCCCCACTAGAATTGTCTTATGTCTGTCCCATGCATTCTTGAATTCTCCCACTGTTCCTGACTCCACAACCTCCTCAGAAAGGCTGTTCCATGCATCCACAACCCTCTCTGTGAAAAAATACTTTCTAACATTATCTCTGAGTTGTCCCCCCTCTATCTTCAAATTGTGCCCCCTTGTTCTTGCACCTCTCTTTTTCTGAAAGATGCTATCCTCATGTACTTTGTTATTTCCCTTGAGAAACTTGAAAGTTTCTATCAAGTCCCCCATCTCCCTCCTTTCCTCAAGGGTATACATATTAAGCTGCTTTAGTCTGTCCTCGTATGTCTTCTGGTGCAGACCCTGCACCATTTTGGTTGCCCGCCTCTGAACAGCCTCCACTTTGTCTATGTCTTTGCAGAGATGAGGTCTCCAGAATTACAGGCAGTACTCCAGATGGGGTCTCACCAACTTTCTGTACAGTGGGATAACAACTTCTCGTTTTCTACTGTCGATGACTCTCCCTATGCATCCCAGTATCTCCCAGCCCTCCTTACTGTCTTCTCACATTCTCTTCCCAATTATTTATTACTGAGGAAATTTACATGACTACACGATCTTTATTTCTTAGAGTTCATCTGCATCTATAGCTTACCCCCTACTTCAAGTCATAAACCTGTACTGTGACATCACAATCTGTTGCCATGGAAGTAACTGTTATGTCAGAAGCAGTGCATTATAACCTTAGGTAGGGAGAAAGCAGCAAGAATAGATAAACATTTCAGGAGCAAATATCCTGTTTTCATGCAAATAACCTCAGTAAAAATAATAGGCAGGAGAAATACAGAATTAATGTGAAACACAAGCTGTACAGCGTCTAAATATTATGTTTTGTTGAAGTTCTCATGAAGGCATCAGCTACTCTTTAAACAAATGAGCCAGTGCAACAAGTCCTATAGTAAGGTTAACAGGATGCTAGGATGTATCGGGAGGGGTACTGATAGCAGAAGAAAAGAGGTAATACTTCCCCCATACAGATCCCTGGTTAGGTCTCACCTGGAGTACTGTGTCCAGTTCTAGAGCCCTCACCTCAGAAAGGAGAGATATAGGTTGGAAACAGTGCAGCACAGAATAACAAAAATTATTCAGGGCCAGCAGGGCAGATCCTATGAGGAGTGCCTCAAGGCACTAAATATGTATTTACTGGAAACCAGGAGGGAGAGGGGAGATCTGATAGAGACCTTCAAGTTCCCTAAAGAAATTAACAAGGCAAACTGTAGGGAATTATTTACCCTGAATACCAACTCGAGGTCACATGGTCATGAGTGGAAATTAACAGGAGTGAGGTTCAGGAGGACCATGAGGAAGTACTTCTTTATAGAAAGGGTGGTGAAACCTTGGAACAGTCCACAGCCAAGGTGGTTGGTGTTAACACAGTCAAGGGATTCAAGTAGGCATGGTTTAGAATGATGGGAATAGTGGTCACCTGGTGCGAAAAGACCAGGGAAGAGATTGGGGATAGGATGTGGAGAGTTAGTACCCTGGAGGAACAATAGATTCCAGGTAAGGTTCCAGGGAATAAAGGGAATATGGGCAGACTGGATGGACCTCTCATCTTTTTCTGCCATCATGGTCTATGTTTCTATGTTTATATTGCCAGAGCCAGCAGTGACTCCCTCGACCTAAAACTGAAATCACCCACACATGAAGAAGTACACCGACCACTGACCAGGATTTTCAACCTCTCCCTCAGCCTCAGACAGTTACCTGACTTAACAGAAATCTACCACGGTCACCTCAATTCATAAAAGTGGTGACAAAACAGCTACTGAGAATTACCGTCCAATTTCCATCCTACCTCCACTCTCCAAGGCCCTAGGAAGGATTGTGTCAGACCAGCTCACCGACTTCCTAAACAATCACAACATCCTGTGCAAGGAGCAACATGGCTTTAGAAAAGGTCATAGCACCTCCACGGCGCTACTTGAATTCACTGGTGCAATCCATTACTCACTTGATAACAGTCATCTTACTGGGTCCACCTTCATCGACTTAACTAAAGCCTTTGATACCATCAACCACAATCTCCTACTTGCCCAGCTTCAACTAGCAGGGCTATCACCTAACTCAGTGAACTGGTTCAAAAGTTACTTGGACAACCGCTCCCAAAGAGTGAGAATTGCTGGCACACTCTCAGACCAAAGACCAGTCCAGTCCAGTGTCCCACAGGGCTCAATATTGGACCCCTCCTTTTCAGCCTTTTTCTGAACTCACTGCCAGAATCCTGCCCTGAACAGATCCTACTCTATGTGGATGAAGCTGTCATCCTGGCATCCCACCATGATCCAGTCCTTCTACAAGGTGACCTCCTACAGGCCTTCTCTGCAGTTGAAAACTGGTTCACAAAACACAGACTTATCCTTAACCAGAAAAAAATAAAGACCATGATCTTCTGCAGCTCCCAAAACAAACACAAACAATATCAGCTCTCCATTAAAACCAAGAAAGGAATCACCTTCGAACAAGTTCATACCTTCAAATACCTCAGCCTCACCCTCGACTGTAATCTCTCCTATGTCCCACACATCAACAACGTGGCAAAAGTAGCCAACACCAGGATGGGCCTACTATTCCTACATAGGAAACATCTAACCCCAGAAGCTCAGTCCATAGCTGTCCAGAGCTCCATCATCAGCATCATTGACTACAGTCTCATTATTTATGGATCTGCCACAACCTCATCTCTCAGGCATGTTTTGACTTCCCTCAATCAAGCTTGCCGACTCATTACTGGTTCCCACCATCTCACCCACACCTGCAACCTCTACTCCAAAACAGGCTGGCTGCAACTGAACAACCGAATCAAATACCAAACCTGCATCACTGCTAAGAAAATCATGATGGGAAAGGCACCACCAGGAGTCAGCACTCTCCTCAAACCCAAAATCACCAACCGCAACACCAGGAGCTCTAAGCCCCAAATCCTTCAAATTCCCCGCTGCCGCATGTCCCAATGCCAAATGTCGTTTGCATACAGGGCTCCAAGTTGGCTGAATGAGCTCTTTAGTAACACCTCATCCACTGCAACACTTGGAGCGATAAAAAAAAGCTCCGCCACTCCATAACTGGCACCTCCACCTGTGCTAGCACCCCATAACTTCTTCTTTCCCTACACTGTTTCTGACCTTATAGGTGTCAGTTTCTGCCCTTTACTCTTGCACTTACCTGTCCAATGCAACTTCTAATGCACTTGCCCTGTGTCTGTCCTGACAAGGCCCCTCGGCTGCCTCACTCTGACCCTCTACACCTATGCCTTCCCCTACCCTCAGCCCTCTCCCCTTCTTGCCCTCTTCCTCCTATAGTTTCTAGAGTTATGCATTGCACAGTCTGATTTTGTCAAGCAAGTTACTGACTAAAACCATGTACCTGTAACTGTTTTGTGTTTCAGTGTCTGTTACCCTGTAAACATCATGACGTGGAACCTTTGTAAAAAAGCCTTGGCTCTAAGGTACTTTGTAATCCTAGACACAAATAAATAAATAACTAAATATAAAAACAGTTATAGCCAGGAATAAAGTCCCCAGCACTTGGTGGTTCCACAAGCCTCTTTGTCAGAGGGACTGCTCATAAAACTGACTTACTCAGATGGGATATTACGTATAACAACATATGTCGCTATGCCTCTTTTGCTCCTCGGCTTAAACACCACTGTCAACTTTATAATGATCTTGGTTGGTTCTCTCCATTTGCTAGTAGGAAATACTACTATGGCTCTCTCATTGATTCAATAATTCAAAATCAAACCCCTAGGTGTCTTGCAGCTATGCTTGTTCCTCAGGACACACTCCATGGTCTACGATCAGCTGAAAAATCCTTTCTGAATTTGCCGAGGTGCTGCACTAGCAAAGTAACTGTTACATTTGAGCATGTGGCTCCACAGCTGTGGAATTCCCTTCCCCTCGACATTAGACTTTTTAGCTCCCACAGATGCTTTAAGAGAAAATTGCACTCGAATCTGCTGATTGCTGATACCTGTTCCTGCTTTCACCCTACCTAATGACTGATGTCTCTGGCCATACAATAGTATTTCCTCACCTCTATATAACCCTCTTACTGCCTCAACCTGTCCCGGCTCCTTTTCCCTGCCCATATACAATCTTGCACTGCAGGCATCTGCCTTACACTTACCTACACTCATATAATCTAATTTCATGGCTTGCTCCCCTCTTCCTCACTTACTGACCTTTTCCTTAATGACACCCCCTGCTCTCAATGGTTATTTCTTCCTTTTGTATTACCTGTTTTTGTTTTTGTGTACCTTGTTCTGTTCATATGATATGTCACCTGATAATTTATTCTCCAAGGTTCTCTTTATTCATTGCATAGGTAGGCACCTATGAACTTATGAATGGTCTACTCTGTATGTCTCTGATATATTGTATCCACTTGGACTCATTGTATGTAAAGCACTTTACTTTGTATGTTTGATATATTGTATCATCTTCAACTCATTGTATATAAAGCACTTATAAATTGTTATCCTGTTAAGTTTCTGCATGTCTGTACTCTCCCTGGTCATGCCTGAAAATAGTCATTTTATGGCTAGTGCACTTACCCGGTTAACAAAAGCTAAATAAATAAATATCATACAAGTCATAATACAATAAGAAAGATTCCCAATCTTTTTACATCGTGAGACAGAAGATTTGAAATCACATTATTTCTCATGGCTAAGCTGTACCAAAACTGGGTCTCCCCTACGGTAACAATATACCAATATTGATAGTAAAATAGTGCTCTAATGAGGGATTTTAGACTTCAGTTTGTAAAGGGGTGGGAGCAGAATCTCGAGGTTTGTTTGATTTTCTACTAATGATCAATTCCCTATGAAGTTCACTCCTTTGGAATACTGTTGCCTATTTGTCTTTTTTGTGATTATTTGAAGATTTTGTAATGTTCTCAGTAGGGAATGGAATATGCCATTGTAACCCCCCTACAAGTGGAGGTTTCTAAAAGCTTTCCTGGATCTTGCCTAAGTGCTCCATGCCTGACTGGTGTTCGGCGTAAGGCCGCTAAATGAGGGCATTGTGAGTGCTTTTAAAGCCCCCAGTACTGCCTCTTTAAGAGCTGCCTGCCTGCAGGCTTTAGTGGTGCAAATAGGGGGACTGGGGTTTCCCCTGCTTGAATCCCGCCCTGGACTGGTGTCTGAGCGCTCCATTTCTGCAGTCACTAGGCGCGGTGATGGAGCTCATCTAAAAGATGTAGTTGTTCCCTGAAGAACATGCATAGTATTGGTAAAATTGCAGTTTGTCTAACTCTTTTTATTGCAGCTGGGACTTTGTGTTGTGACCCTCCATTTTGGACTCGTACTGTGCTGAAGGGGTCCAATAGTAGCTGGGGGCATCTAAATTGGCGTGGAAGTGACCAACCAGAAATCAGGACTCTAGGTGGAGCCAGCTGACCAATGGGGACACAGCTTGTAATTCTGGGAAGTGGCATTCTGGGCCATGGTGCCTTTTTTGCACCAGTGAGGGCAATAATGAGTGACTGGCATCTGCAGCCCACCTATAGAGTCGGGTAGCACTTGAATAGAGAGACTGGCCTTAGCTGTCCAGAACAAGAGACGTTGTGGCTGCGAGCAAGGAAGGATCTCTGGGCTCCTATGCCATTGAGTGTTCCCGTGGGAAGTGCGTGAAAGGCCTGAGTCAGCTGGTTTGAATTGCCAGCAATATTCGGACTGCATCTGTGAGGCAGTGATCGGAGGAGGCTGTGTAAAAGCGCAGCTACCTACCAGGCTCACCCTGTAGAGGACTAGAGAATCTACTAAATCGTGCTCGGTCTGTCAGGACAGTGAAGCTGCAGTGAGATACCTGGATAGCTATGAGTTCATTTGGGTCCAAGAAGCAGCTGCCTAGTATGGTACCCCTCTGTTGTTTTCCATATAAATGCGTGAGGAGGCCTTTGAAGCTCAGACTTAGCCCTGCGAGTGGTGGAGGAGTGGTTCTCTGCTGGAGTTGTGAGTACTGAATCAGGGTAGCTCCCTGTTAAAAGTCCCAAACCAAGGCAAAATCTTCCTGCACTATTGCTGACTGTACTAATTTAGCTTTCCGGCTCCATCTGGTCTGCTCAGGAATTAAATGCTCATTTGTGTCAAGGCCCCACCAGCTGCATCGAGGAACTAGCCATTAGGGATTGGGTACCCATAGACAGTAGTCAATAGGTTAGGCCTGTGCACAGAGCCCTAGGTAGACCAACATATATTATAGTGGTAAGCCAATCAACCTGATCCCCCCCCGGTCCTTGTTGTTTCCCCTTGAATAAATCAGATTGCTTGTTTTGCAAAAGTACACTGGCTAGTTTGTGTGTTAATGGGGAAATATTGCACCATGAATGTGATATAACTGTACCTTGCTTTTCAGGGGATCCCCGGAGTGAGCTGATTGGTCTGAGCCAGGGGGGGTAAGTGTATATGGTAAGGACACTGCAATTGAACTGTGTGGGCCACTAGTGGGAAGCAAGGGGGGTTGCAGCAACCCAGAGGGCTGTGACCGAGTCAATCTCGAATGTTCTAACCCCGACCTCTGGGTGGAGGCACCCATCAACAGATCTGGGTCCCTCACCCTGTCACAGTTAGGGCAGGCAGGGGTAGTAGCCCTTAGAATATCACCCCCTAGGGGTTACATGATTCATAAGATTTGCATTTGCAATACATTCAGAACTGGATCGTTGAACTTATGGGTTCATTATGATTTTCCCTCCTTCACTATTCCTTTGTATGTATCTGTAAATATGAAGCTCCTGTCTTTAAGAGCTTCATACATTTATTAAAGAGTCATATACTTCTCTACTTCTCATATTAGATGTCTGTGCAAATTAGTTACTTCTCATTAAATTTTAATTCTGCTTGTACAGATAGTGCACCAATCAATTTGATATAACATGGGTCAGAGACAGAGGGGAGCACAAGTGGCGTGGCCAAGTATACAAAGGACAGCATGCTCATTCTTCCCCCTCTGGGAGCTACTAGTTAAAAAGAACGTAGGCTGGATTTGTACTATCCCCCCCCCCCATATACCTTACATTTGCCCTGCAATCTATTCCTAAGGTACAGATTACATAGTCTATTGTATAATACTTATAACGCCCATGAATGATCGGAATAGAAAGCAGTTTCAGTACTACATGTAAGTGATTATCTCCAACCAGCTGGAAGAATTCAGAGAAAATCAGGACATTATAAAAAAAGAAAGCATAGAAATTAGCAGGAGGAGGTAGAGGAATTACACTCTTCATTATGACAATTAAATTTAATGTACATTAGAGAAATAGAGTAAGATCCAAGAATATGCAAGCATGACCACTACAGCAATAAAAGAAAGGATACAGGAACATTTCCGGATGATCACCAATAATCACTGTGACTGCCCCATGGTCAGACATTGTCATTTGAAACATAATGGCAACCCAAAAGTACTGAGCTTTCAAGGCCTTGATTGAGTTCCAGCCTCCCCATGCAAGGGTAACAGATGAAAGGATTTATTGAAAAAAAGTAGTAGATGGATTTTCAAGTTAAGGGCATTGTCACCATTGGAGCTAAATGAGGAGTTTCATCTTACTCCTTTCCTATAAAATACATTGAATGAATTGTCTTAATGAAGAACGTAATTCCCCTTTCCCCTCCTGGTAGTTACTGCTGATTTTTTTATTTTTTTAATTTTTATGTCCTGATTTTCTTTGAATTCTTCCACCTGGTTGTAGATAAGCATTTAATACTAAATCTGTTCTCTATTTCAGTCATACATGAGTATTATACCATAGAGGACATAATCTGTTCCCTTGAAATAGATTGCATGGCAAATATGGGGTGGGGGTGGGGTGAGAAGTATGAATCCAGCCTATGTTCTTTTTAACTAGCAGCTCCCAGAGGGAAGGAGGAACGAGCATGCTGTCATTTGAATACCTGACCATGCCACTTGTGTGCCCCTCTGTCCCTGTCCTATGGTATATTAAACTGCTTGGTGCACTGCACAAGCAGAATTAAAATATAATAAGAAGTAATTCATTTGCACAGATATCTAATATGAGAAATACAGAAGTATAGAAATCTGTGGTAAACATATGATGCTCTTAAAAACTAGTGCTTCCTATTTACATCTAAGTACAAAGGAATATGGTAGGAGGGGAATTTGCAATGAATCCATAAGTTCAATGATCCAGTTCTGGAAGAAATAGCAAAGGGAATGGAATATGCCACACATAAGATTTGCATTTTGCTGTACCATCCAGAACTGGATCATTGAACTTATGGTTTCATTGCAGTTCCCCTACTCCCTATGCCTTTGTACTTATTGATAAATCAAAAGCTCTAGTCTTTAAAACGAGCTTCATATGGTTACCACAGGTTTCTGTCTTCTGTAATTCCCATATTAAGTGTCTGTGCAAATTAATTACTTTTTATTATATTTTTATTGTGCTTGTGGAGTGCACCAATCATTTTAATATACAGTGGGACAGGGACCGAAGGGAGCACAAGTGCCATGGTCAGATATGTATGACTGGAATAGAGAATGTATTTGGTATTAAGTGCTTATCTCCACACTGGTATGATAATGTGCTACAATCATGGAATGGAACCTTCCAAATTCTCACTTGTTGACCGCTGGTGCACACAATTCACAGCTATCACTCTTCTGGTGTGTATGAAATCCTTTAAAAATAGTATTTTCACTCAGCTGCTCATGCACTTTCAGCATTTTCAATAAATAAATAACTGAAGAGGAGTGATTATCTACTACATAGATTGTAATATTTCCCTTATCTGTTACAAAGTCATCTTAATATATTAGGACTGTAAAGAGTTACTGACACCATGCCTAAACTTAACACAAGCTCTGGCAGAGCCACTATGACTGTGAATGCATTAACCAGATAAGGGTGTTTCAAGGGCTTAAACATAAACAGTTATTTATTTATTTATTTAAAAGATATCAGATTTACAAACCTTTGAGTCAGAGACTCATTTACAAAGGCACGTCGTTGAAACTAATAAAAAGACAGCACAGTTAACAAGTCAAAAAACTATGACTCGGAGAGCAGATAGTTATAACAATCATTCACTGGAGATACATGGGTAGCAGTAGATAAACAGATTACATAGTTTAGGCACACAGGCACCACATCAAGAAGACCAAAGCCGTTCAAACAATATACAACAGCTAAAGCAAATAGACATCAGGAGTCAAAGAGAAGTCCAGAGTGTTCACATGAAGGCTGTTGCATATACACTAACTGAATCAAAGTACTGAACATTGAGAAAGGACATATTTAAGCAATAAGCCACAACAGGGTATGCGTTATCATGTAATAATATCACTCCTGGGGTGGACTGAAGCATGAGGCGAAGCCGAGTGCTTCCACCACCCCAAGAGTGACATTATTACAAGACAACATACACCCTGGAGTGCCTTATTGCAATTATACAATGGTTTGTTGTTATACACAGAGTAAAAAATAGATTTTAAAGGATGTTTTTTTTAATGTGGAAAAATATTTCTTAAGAGAAAATGCAAGGAATGATCCAAATCCAAAGCTACAGTGATGTTATTGTGTAATAACATCACTGTTTCAATGGGATAGCAGCCAATCAGCTTCTCACATTTTTCCTTGTCATTGTATAATTAAAAATGATGTCACCTTCTGTATTACAGTTACCTACATGTTTTGCATTTTATTCTATGCACTGTTACAGCAATCAACTCAACAGAACCAGGCCATAATATTCATGAAGGTACTGTACCCTAACTGAAAACACTGTTGGGACAGCTGTATGTTGTGACAAGGTAGAAGATAAACACAATGTTGAGACAAGTTTTTAAAGACATTTGTTGTGTTTATTGTTTTTAGAGACTGATATACTGTTCACACATAAAATTCATATAATATAAAAGTCCATATGCCTAAGTGCCAATGTAAATTCTACACATTTCATTACATGCGGTTCTTTTGAAGGAAGATATTACTATATAAGGCCTAAAAATGGGCATCAGGTAAAGGGTTTTATTTAACTCTAAAAATTGATTATCGTTTTGGTCATAAAAGTGCTAAAACTTTGTGAAAATTAATAGCTCTTGCCTCATTGTGTTTAACAAACATAGCACATCTAGAAAATCTATATAAATACTTTCTGTACAGTTATTATCATCCAAAGAAAAAAACTGCTAATCAATTATCTAAAACCCTGAAACGTGCTTCTTTTTTCTGCTGCTGTTAGTTCCCTCAACTGTGAAATCTCATTCTGCTTGTGGCAGCCCCCCTCAAACCAGATAATTTATTTAAAAACATTGTGTTGAGAAATTTTTGTTTTAGTATATCCGTGGTCAGGAAAAATTAATTTGTAAAATAAACCAAAATCCCCATTTATCAATTCATTGTATCACAAAACAGCATGCTATGAATTTTTCAGATTCCATGTGTAACCTACAGTAAGTCAAACATAAATTAGACACACAAATGACTGGCTATTTGCAAGAGAAGCAAACACTAGCCCAGAGCTGCCTGCCTGAGAATGAATTTGGTATATATTTGGAAAAAGGCAAAAAGAATTGGGTCTCTTGCTGCAGTATGCAATGTCCTGCAACGATAGTAGTGTCAGATGGCTTAATGAAGTGCTGTGAGGTGCCTAAGGGAACTTGTCATGCAGAAAGTTCCAGGAGCACAGTCATAAAAACTGGAATAACAGGTTCTAAGTAGTAATTAACTCAAAAGGAATGTTAAAAAAACTACCCCATTCATTAGAGGTGTCAAAGAATGTATTTGTTAACCATGATGGTTTATCTTGCTTCCCTCATGGTAAAAATGTGAAACCACATTTGTTATTTTAAATGAAAAATGAGTGATAAGTAGCTTGTCCAGTTGGATGGCAGCTCTTCACTGATATAAACTGAGCCAGGAAGAAAAGTAAATAGGAAAAATAAAACAGCATTTTGTTTCTACAACTACAGTAGTTGCTAATTGCAGCTGGTATTTTTAACACATGCAAGTCAACTCCACTTCTCAAACTTAAAAAGAAAAATACACTTCATCACAGACTGTATTTACCAAGTACTGTGCCCATTTTAGTATATACATGTTTAAGAAATACCTGAAAGTTCTCTATTTTCCTTGAAGTTGAATCCTTAAGCTGTAGTTTCAGACATTTCTTAGTGTTTCCTTTTGAAACACCAGGTGACTCTGATAATCATTTGTTCCAAGGGTTTCCTTGAAGTTGAATCCTTAAGCTGTAGTTTCAGACATTTCTTAGTGTTTCCTTTTGAGACACCAGGTGACTCTGATAATCATTTGTTCCAAGGGTTTTTAAGTCAGTTTGAAGGCAATTTTAGTATTATCTGTTCTCTTGGTCCTTAACAAAAAAATGCAGGGACTCCACAGATGTGATGTTCCTTGGTCCACACCCCAAACTCTAGTGAGTCTTCTCTTTCAGTATGATAGATCCACCTCCTGCCCCCACACATGAATAAACAAAAAGGTGGGATGGACCTTTTGGAGCTTCTTGGGTGGAGGTGGGGTGGACCTTACTTCCCCCCAAAAAACAATGATGCCTCCCACTACTCAGGTTCCAGTTCCTGTACCACCCATTTAAGAAAGAAAGTGGTACCCTGCAACCATTGACTAACATGAAAGGGTATTTATTTGAGGGCAGATAACAATTTCTTGGAGGAGGGTAAGGTGGAAGAGACTATTTACACCTTCAGTCAGTTCCATCGACAGAAAACATGACATCACTCCTTTTGTACATGCAATACTCCTGTAGGCTCCACCCACAGTCATAATAACCTGATGCTTCACTGACTCATAAAGTATCTGGCACAATGTGTGACATGATATCACTTTTTGGCAGGGGGCAGGAGGTACTTAATTGTATTTCTGGTACATGTTATAAATGCATATGGAAATCCTCAGATGGATGTACTGTAATCTATAACAGAAAATTGGAATAGTAAGCTAACTTTTAAGGAAGCAATAATACCCAAAAGAGTGAGTGGTATTGGGCAATACCTGACCGCCCAGGGGTGTAATGAGGCCTGATGCCAAAGGTGGAAGGCCTTATAGCCCCTGGAAGTTCCATATCACCCACCCTGGAGGGTATCATTGTGCTTAGAAAATGGACAACTGTATGTTTAAAAAAACACAACTGTTTAAATGCTAAAAGTAATTTATTTAGTAACAAAATAGTTCCTCTGCCAGTATTAGAATGCTGTTTTCTTTTTACTAGGGAGTTCTGAGGACTAGGGAGCTCACTGTCATGGTTGCCCCCCTCTTCCCATATACAGAGACACACACACATTGTAGCTGCATACAGTATCTGTATGAGCGGCATAAACTTTGCTAGGATTTAGAAACTGCAGCCTATCATGAAATGCAGGCTGTACAGTTCTGAGCCTCTGAGCCTCTGAGCCCTCATGTCTGAGTGAGAGAGATGTCCAGAGAGAAGAGGTGAGCTACTTTTAATGTTCTGCGAGGGAAGAGCAGCAGGGTTGAGATGGGGAACCTTTATTCAGCCAAGCATTTCCAGTCCCATGCCAAAAGAAAACTGAAGTGAGGGTAGCCATTTACACATGCACATCTCATCCCTGTCACACAGCAGCATGATAGAGATGGGAAACCCTCTCAAGTCTATTTTCAGCCATAAAATTGAAAGGCATCAGTAGGCAGGACAAAAAAAAAACTGAGTTTCAAGTCTGAGCCAATCAGGTATGGCAGTTTTTCCTAAAACAAGGTATGCATGCCAGCAATCAGTCGGGGTAGCTGAAAGAAGCACAATGATGTATTTTCATATTTTATCTTGAAAACACTGCTTGATTTATTTTTCGGGAAATGCTCCTGCTGATAGGGTAAGTGGGGTGACTTGTGGTGCTGGTGAGCATGCGACCTGCTGCTGCTTTTTAAATCATGGAAACAGAATGGCTGCAAAATTGAACAAATCAGTGGTAACTAGGGCATAAAAAGGATGTTTACATATGTAACCCCTAGGTGGCGCTATCCCAAGGTCTACTACCCCTGCCTGCTTGGCTGGTAGACGGTTAAGGGGCCTGGGTAATGAAATGGGTGCCTCCACCCGGAAGTCAGGGTTCTTAGTGGCCAAGCTAAACTGGGCACAGCCCTACAGGATACTGTAACCCCCCTCTTTCCCTTCTAGTGGCCTGAACCATATACAATAATTACTGTCACAATGACCCTTATTCACCAGGCCATTACCCACACTTATTTTCACTTACCACCAGGGCTGGTTCCTCTAGCTTGACCCTGGGGGCCCACTGTAAAACAAGGTTAAGCACAGCAAATAGCAACAGTACAATACCTTTGGCACAAACTGGAACCACAGTCAGGTTAAATGCAAACAAAGTTAAATCTGATTTATTCAGGGGACTTGAACAAGGGAGGGGTATAATCAGGTTGATTTGCTTAAAAGCTATATTAATCAGACAGTTATGCATGCAGTTCAGAGTCCCTACACAGTCACACACTCTGAGTACCAGGTAGGAAAATGGTGAGATAGCCAGGAACGTTGCAGCTGGCTGGGTCCCTGTGATGGAAGAAAGCAACATGCACAACACACACTATTTGTAATCTGGAGCCAGACGGCTCAGTTCATGAAAGAAAGGGCAACAAGACAATCAGGTGACAACACTTTTAGATTGAGCTGTTGTTGCAGAGAGCTACCCTGATGTTTACTCATGATACCCAATATTGGACACAGGCAGGATGAAATCGAGACTGCAGGCTGTTGAACTGGAGTGCCCGGAGAAGCAGGGCCCACACGAATCACTGAGGCATCATTCCTGTTCAAGGCGTTGAGCAGCGGGCTGATCCCCAGGCCAGTCTCTCATTCATGACTTTCTCTGCATAGCAGATATTCTGGCTGGGCCAGTGTAGCAGGGTCCAGGCAAATGGAAATGGATATGGATTCAGTCTGTGGAGCTGGATACAGCCCTTAGCAAGCAAAACACAGTTCAGACACACAGTGAGGAACCAAAGCATTACCCACTATAAGCACACAGCACATTCACATGTAAGGAAATTTCACTGTATCAGGCAAATGGCAATTACAGAGTCTCTGTATCATCCGGGAGTTCAGAGATAGCTGGAAGTCCTGGCAGGCCGATCGCATTTAGCAAATCTTCTGTCTTTTTCAGGTTAAAGCCTGGTCAGAAGTCGGTAGCTTAATTCACTCTCCAAATTCAGATTCAGTCCAAAAAAAGCACAAGCTCCTTCTCAGGGACAGCAGGCAGGCATGCAGGCCAAACTTAAGCCTTTCCACAGTTCTCCTGCGTGAATCCACTATGGATTGCTGCTTGAACTATCTCAAGCTGGTACTTCTTCACTTCCCAACTCAGATCTAACTGAAACTGCAAGCAGTATGGGATTTTCCCCAAGATCCAAAAGGTTTGATTGGCTGATCTGTCAGTCAGTCACAACAAGGGCTTCCCCTCCAGGTAATTTTAGGCACCAAAAGCCCAAAACTACAATTCCTACAAGTTTTGGCCCCACCAAGACCCTGTAGGCAGGCTCCATTTTAGAGTCCCAAATGTACTGATTGTCCCATTCTGCAGCCCAGGACCAAGATGATGGAAACAAACAGAACTGTCCATGCTGCAAAGAAGGCAGGTTAGAACAAACTGCAATATTATTACTATGCTAACAAATGATCAGCAAACAAGTACATCGTCTAACAGAGCTCCCTCTCAGATTAATTATGACTGCAATCGAGGCAGCTCTTAAGGAGACATTACACAGAAGCTATACAGACATTCTCTGGCAATAGATTTAAACTGCTAAAACACAGAACACCAGCCTGGCAGTGAGCATTTAGGCAAGCTCAAGGAAGACTTTTCAGGAACCCCCATTTGTAAGGGGTTACACATACATTTTCTTTCACTAGGTGACTGCAAGTACTTTCTCTGTACGTGGTGAGGTGAGTGGGGTCTGCTCACTCCCTAACTGAGCTCAAAACAATGACAGAGATTTGAAATTTACTGTGGGTGCTTTAAGCCAATGGGCAGGAAGGGTGGGCACAAGAATTCTTGCATGGGTAAAGGGGCAATACAGGGTGGCACTTTTTATTTCCTGGGCATCTATTGAAAGTTAATGTACCCCCTTGGCAAACGTACTAACCAATCAGATGCCAGGAAATAAAAAGCTAATTTTCTAAATATACAGTAAGTAACGAAACTCCAAAGCCTCATCTGGGAGTTATATATAGTACCTACAATTGAAAATACTCTAGTCAGTGTTCTATTGCTGTACAATATATTAATTTGATACCAGTTGCATCTCAATACAAAAATAAAGCATTTTAACTAGCCACTGACAGCAAGCTGTAGGCTCATTCTCTTGTACTGAGAATCAAGGCTACACAGAATGCTTAGTGGAAACATACCTAGTCAATTCTACTATAGATGTTAGAGTTACTGTAGTAGTGAGACACAATGTGTTTTAGGTGTCTGTGTTGGGGACTTGAATGTGGATTTTCTCTATAAGAAGTTCATCACAAGATTGTCAGGAGCATACAAATAGAAATGTGTTGGCACAAACTGGTATGTGACTGTAGCTACTGTTGAGGCTTATGCAGTACGGAATAGCCAGTCTGGACTCTACACCATGGTGTGATAGATTTGTAAGTGTTTCACTCTGTGAATTCATGCTCTAGTTTCAGTCCATCCTGCATGCTTTTTGAGCTGAAGACAGACTGCGCTGATGCAAGCCACCTTCACTTGCAGTATCTTCAGTATTTACAAAATCCTTTGCATCCTGATGCTTAGTGAAGTAGCAGGATGGCATGCCTGGCCCATTGACTTTTCACTTGAAGGGGTAGAGCAGCACAAAGTCCCAAACCCTTCTGTGTATTTTCACCTTCACATCAGAACATTTCTGTCATTGCAGCTGCAGTTACATGCTAAAATCCTGCTGTATCATAACATGGTCCCCCTCCACTTCTATGGGTCTGAGAGGTCAAGCAGCCCTTAGCACTTTCTCCTTATTAGGGAAACAAAGGCATGTTATCAAGCAGTGCCTAGGACAGTCTCCTTCCTTACATTTCAAACCAGTTCAGTGTGTTCTTTAAATCTCATAGTGTGTGGCTGCCATTTCTAGTCCCAGCTTGTCAGCGAGCCATTTCTCTACAGCTAGCCATCAATCCCATATTTCTAGTCCCTCCAGTCTAGGTGTGCTCTATTGCCCTCATACAGAGGTATAATTCCCTCTGAAACAAGACAACTGTCCCATGACAATAACAGTGAACAGTTTTTCTACAGGGATTTCTTTTTTCACCTGCACCGTCTGACATTTGTTCAATAGGCTCTACTCATGCCATTCTCCTGTTCCCAAGCAGCCTTTCACACATACATACATACATACATACATAACTTTGTATTCTATCTCCTGCTCCATTAAATAGCAGTGTTTATGATCACACTCTCAGCTTGACTAGTGTAACATCAATATAACCTCAGTTTTCAGAATTATCAGAATTAAATTTCCACTTTGTTAATAACTTTATTCCTAACTTACACTGCTCTGAATCATGAACTGAACTTTAATTAATGTCATCAGTACAGTGAACCTGTAACAGCTGATCTTTGCACAACCAAGATTAATTCAACAATTCTAGCCTAAATTTATTTATTTATTTATTGAAAATGTTTCACCAGGAGAGGCACACTGAGCAAAACAATGCTCGTCTCACGGTGCGACCTGGGGGTGTGTACATGGGAGGAGTAATCATAGTACAAACAATGATTGAGATTAGTCAAGCAAAACAAAACAGAGGTTACATGGATGAATGTAGCTAGCCAGACCTAAACAAGTGGTAGTGCTACATACTTGTGCCACATGGGGGGTGGCATGACATGTTGATTAGCATTAACTATACAAGGTTACATAAGTGCCTCTATCTAGAGAATGGGGAGAGAAACACACTGGGTTATCAGTGCGAACTGGGAGCATGAGACTGGGGCCAGAGGGAGGGGACAGAAAAAGGGAGTCAGTCACTGGGAAATTGCATGGATTTTCCTATGTTTTAACAAGCAAACTAACACGGGCTAATAAAAGTTATATCGTACAACAACAGTAACATTGAGCAAGAAGGTGCCACAGTTTCCAGGAGCAGTGAAACAGGATTTAGCTGTTTCTAAAGTGCAGCCACATCACCCAGACACAGCATGCAGGATGGCAATTTTTTTTCAGTGGCTACTTCCAATACTGACAGTAACAGCAACCTGACAGTCCTAATTCAAGAGTTTAATTAAAAATAAAATTAATCAATACATTCTATAATAAAGAATCTTTAAAACAGTACCAATCAAAAGTCTGGGTACCCCGAGGTCTCTGCTTCAAGAAAATGCCCACAGGATGCTTTATCTCTGACAAATACAAAGATAAGTGGTTTACAGCACTTAACCACCTGCTCAGAGACATTAGTTAACATCTTGACTGAACAGGATGAGGAGCTGTACCACATAATGTTGGAGGAAACTGAAACTTCCAAACAAAGTTTGCCTAAATTAAAAGAATCCCAGGAATTCAGAAACTATGAAGTCCATCTTAAGAAAAAAATTAAAGCTCACAAAACATAAACTGCTGAGCGTAAATTTAACAAACTTAAAAGAGACAGTAATGACTGTGAATCAAATCAGGTGTATTCCTGGGAAATCCTACAAGGATCTTACATGCAAGTGTGAACTTGCTCCAGTTCATAACCCTGAAAGGGCACAGGCAGAGAGCTCTCAAATTCAACCTCTAGGGGTACTGTTACTGCTAATAATACCAGGGACAAAATAGTGACATTTTCCTGAGGAGGAGAACATAGGCTCCAAGAAAAAAATAAATACAAAAGGAGGAGCAGAACAAGGAAGGGCAGAGCAAGACACAAGGAGAGTTCATTGAAACCTCACCAAAAAAAACCCCACAAATATTAAATCTCTCATCATTAGCATTAATTGAACAACAACAAAAGGTTCTGTGTCTCTTATCCTACTAGAAACTGTTTAAAGGTTTACATAGTTGTAAACAATAAATAAATAAAAGTCGTAAATTGAATTTGAAGCATTATTCTCCAGCAAATCAAACATGGGATTTTTGGATTTTCTGGTACCAATAAATAAAACCCTGAATGATCCACACTTAGATGCCTATATGAAGACAATCTAAATGATGCAGTCTCACAAGAAATTTCACATCAGGAGGAAACTGACTCCAATGGCAGTGCACAAAACATAGAAAAAAAGATGCAAATGGAAGGTTAAATCATGCTGAAAGTGTCATTTATTTGGGAGCTGAAAAAGTCAGGACATGCACAAACACCCTGGTGCTTTGAATCACTCAGATTCTTCCTCAGAAGGTGCCTTTACACACAGGTTTCTGTAATGGAATGACTGTTATGGAAGCAGTATTCTGTTACATCCTTTGTGTGTAAAGTGCCTCAGTTTCATTCCCTAGGTGAATGGTCATCCAAACCGCAATCTCTGCTTATCGTGGTTTGCACTGATGTGTTCCGTTTTACCTGGCTGTGTAAAACAGCCATTCTGGTAGCAATGCAGAAACAACCATTATAGAGCAGCAAACTCTGGGGGAGCCAAAACACGTGGCGGTGGGGGTTGCCGGAATACTAGCAGGGTGTAGAAAGGAACCAGAATGCAACACAGTACAACAGTGCCACACAGGTAAGGCAGATTCCATTTAAAAAATCTATGTGTAAAAACACCTAGGGATCCCCGGAAGAATGTGAGTGATTCAAAGGACCGGGGTGTTTGTGCATGTCCTAACATTTTCAGCTCCCAAATAAATGACACTAAGCATGATTTAACCTTGTATGTGTGTCTTTCTAATAAGTTTTATGCAACACTTCTGGAGTCTGCCTGAATTGGCTTTTGGGTGCAGCATATTGCCTCTCCTGAAGTGTGGAGGCACTTTGGTTTGCTCGGAATGAAACTGGACAGACTTTGGAGTTGATGCCAATAACCTTACCAAGTACATCAACAAGAAAGCACCATTTAAACCACCATCAATGTTTTGCTTCTCTGCAATACAATCAGCACCCTTATTAGCATATCAGCAATGTGTTTGGCAAGAAATAAATGAACTTTTCCAGTCAAGGTGACTGCAGCAGAAACACGTTTCTGTTGAAGAAAAGCATCCATTGATGAAATTATAAACAATGATCAAATAGAAAACAAGCAAGCTGATAAGAGGGGATTTATTGGTGCGATTAATAAAGTGAAATATGCAGCAGAATGTATTGCCAACTGTAGGACGGGGTTAGTTACAAGTTGTTAAAAGGTGATCCTACAGTAGAATATAAAACCAAATACATATTTTTTGCACTCATCTTTTGACATTGAATACAGAGGTCAAGCCCCAGAAAAAGACTTTGAACATTAATAACCACTACAACAGTACTATAACTCATAAAGCTGTTCAAAACATTCCCAAATTTGGAAGGCTACTTGTATTTTAAATGAAATAGCTAAATTATAAAATGAGAACTTCCTCAAAAAAGTACAGTGGTCGGAGCTGAATGGAGCAGCAGTGCAACCCCATTGCTGCTTGCACCTCCACACACACACACACACACACACATATGTGTACAGTGGCTGACTGTACCTTCGGTGATGACTGTACCAGTCCTGTAAGTACTTGCCTTTTGGGAGAAACAGCTACTGCAGATAGCTCCTACAGGCTATGAAGCTCAAGCTGGGTGCCTGTAGTAAAGAATGCATAAGCGGGCAGAGCCAGTGGTGAAGTGAGGTGCCATTCACTTATGTGTGTCCCCTAAAATATAGGGCAACCTGCTTCCTTATCATCATTATCCTTGGGTCCCTCTTGTGCAGGACAGCTAAAAAAAACACACACAAGTATTTCTGTATTTAGATTGAAAATAACAGGTCACCTGCAGCCAATAAAAGTTAAGTAAGGACTAATTAGAAATATTATTTAGTCCTAACTAGGGATGGGCAAAGTTTTTCTTCTGCCAGCAGAATACTGGTGAAGTGCTGATTTTGCTTCCATGAAATGTCATGACATTTCTGTGAAAATATTGTGAAATTTTGCCAGAATTATCATTTCTGTTATTTCAATCTAATTTAAACAGTGTTTGTCCAACTTGCACCACAATTGGAAGTGTGACTGCTCTAGTACCCATACAGAAATGTTTCAAGTTGCACATATCTGTCTTAAAAAATGACTGTGTTATAAGCCTCCAAACTTTCAGAAAGTTTAAAATCACAGTTAACAGCTACATAAATTAAAAGAATTTGTGCATATTGCACCAGCGTTAGTGTGGTGTCATTACCTATGACCATCTATATGTGTGCCAAGTTTCAGATTTCTAGCTTTAAAGGTGGCTGAGATATAAGGCTCTGAACTTTCAGAAAGTTTTAAAATTACATTTTGCAATTATGTAAACTGTTGAATTTTAAGCCCTTATATATTTAAAGCTAGAGAACAGAATATCACCAATACTGCTAGGTTCATTGACCATAAATATTATGCTTTAAGGCAACCACTGTAATCCAGTATCAGGAATGTCATGCTGCCATGCTGATGTCCCAGATTCGGAAGCGAGTCCCTGGAAGTCATGTCGGGAGGCAGGCCATAGCTAAACCTTACAATCTTTATTTAGCAGTTTCTATGAATATTCCAAGAAAGAATGTATCTATGTTTTGAATTATCTAGCTCCAAAGGTGGCTAAGTTGTAAGCATAGAAATATTTTCAGAAATGTTCACATGAATATTAAATTGATAGATGTTGAGCCCCTATAACTCATCCACCCTTCATTCCAATTTAATGAAACATGGAAAGCATATAGGGCCTATACCAGACAATAGGTATAACAAATTCCAGACCCCTGTCTTTAACACAGACTGAGTTATGGCAAATTACATAATTCTGGTAAATTCCAAAACAATTCACAAAATGTCACAAAAATTTGCAGAATTTCAAGAAAATTCCACAAATTCAGAATTTGATAATTTCACTCACCTCTAGTGCTAACTTAGTTCTATTATTCATAACAATGCTTGCAGGATCAAAAAGTATTAACAATGAAAATGTATTTCTGATCTATTAATTCTACTGTGAATACCAATTTATTGTTAGCAGTCTTTTCCATTTGAACACTAAAGTTTGAACTGTAAAGAAGAGTGATTAGTTATTTTCCAGTCCAATGATCTTTACCTGAGTGAGTGATGGGCTTTATGATTCTCACCACAGAAACACATATTTGCCCTGAAAACGGGTAAGTTCTAAGACAAAAATGGAACTAAGTATGTGACTGAGACCTAAATACAGGTCTTTTCCCTTTGTTACCAAGCAATACTTCTTTAGAAAACCATTTTTAGAATGGGAAAAAAAAAACAAGATGGGTCACATTGGAAACAGTAAATCCTTAACTCTTTTTTTTATTGGTAATTTTTTCTAGTTTTTGTCCCCTTTTTCTCCCCAACCTGGGACCCCGGCAGACATGTACATGCATGTGCATGGAGGTGCATGCTGGGTCCAGCTCAGCCCCTTCTGCCCTACCCCTGGCTATCACTGCTGCCCCTCCTGTCTACACATCCCAGCGGACCTCCACCCAGTGGGAGTAGAACTATAGGGGGTGCAGGCAACCACCCTGGGAGGGGAGAGCTGCCTTGTGGCTGCCCAGTCTTGCTCCCTCCCTCCCCACCATGCTGGCTCCCCAATGACCTGAGGTCATTCCCAAACCCAGGTCACCGGTGGAGCACAAGGTAAGGTGTCAGCATCTCAGCTGTCAGCATCACCAGGCTGGCACTAAATCCTTAACTCTTAACAGTTCAATCTGTATTTTTTTAACATGCCTGTATAGCAGCTATCACAAAAATCATTATATTTCAAAACTGGTATTACATTATTTCCCCAAACCATTCAAATGCCCACCCTTGGCACAGCCACATCATCCCTAATAATGTTAGAAAAAAAGTTCATTCCATCTAGGCCTGTAGATGTGGGCAAAAAATCCCATTTAAAGTATAGAAAAAACATTTTTTAAATTTTTTTACCACTACATATATCAAAAACCATACAAGATGCTGTCACAAATCTTTCCACATTTTGTGACACTAGCATAATGACTGTGCATGCCATATTTTGGGCTATTTTGTCAAAAAATGCCAAAGTTATTAAGGTGCAAAATATTGGATTTATCATAGAAGTGCGGGTACAACACTAACTACAGGGGCACTGCCGCTTCACTATAATGGCTTTATAAAATGGGTAAAGGCAGTCCTGAGTGGCTTAGACATGATTCTGCCCATGTCTTTCATGTGCACTAAGCCACAGGTAAATAAAAATAAGCCCCAGTACCTGTGTCTTAGTGCAGTGCAATATCCTTGAGTGTGATCCTAGTTTTGAAAAATGTGCTGCCACATTTTTTTGACTAGTGATCAGCTGGTGTGTCCACTACACAATCGTTAGCCATTTCAGATTTCACTTTTTAAAAAGAGGATAATTTCTAACAAATACAGTCTCTCTCACAGCATACAAAGAACCTAGCATTCACGCTCTTTGTCTTCCTCCGAACACAAAGAACAGCATGCTCCTTGTTCATGCTCATCCTGCAGTTGCCGCCCACCCACTCACTCAGACCAGTGGCACATTAGTAAAATATGGTACTGCAGATGGTAGCATGCTGCTGGGTAAGACTATAAGAAAGCTTCAGTCTTGCCATGGCTCACAAGGCTTCAAAATGCTGTTTGTTCCATGTGGTAGTGTGGATCACATTTCAGCATTAAGCATACAGAATTGAAGAACAGTTAAAAAGTACTTAAAAATAAAACAAAAAAATAAAAGGAGAATTCAACTACAAAAATGAATGACCATAACATGTAAATCAATATGGAAAGCACACATAGTACCCCTAATGGAATCTGTCAAGTGGAGGAGCTATATCAATAATAAAAGCATTTTCTTAAAATATTTCAACAGTTTTTTAAACTATTTTAAATTTTTTCAATGTATACCCATTTTATGAGTGTAATAACACACTCCAGCATGTGGTTCAGTCTGAATAAATGCACTTCTGGGGACAGCAAGGCACTTACCTGTGGACTCATGCCTCACTATGCCCCTAGGTGTGTGTTTATCCAGACTAAACCATACCCCCTGTGTGTTATGGCTTACAGATGCACACACACACACACACACACACACACACACACTTGCCTGGTAGGTCAAATATGTTTAAGGTTTAGCCAAGTGTTTAATGTTAAACCCCACACTTTGCATCTTAATAACTCTGTGTGAAATTTGGCATGCATGGTCCAGTGGCATGTTCTCAAGACATGCAATGTTATTTGATGGCTGTGTAAGCAGATTCTGAAATCTGTAAACATTAAAATTACATAAAGAGCACTATTTTTGGCTGTTTTTCTGCTTACACCTAGAGTTAAGATGGTACAGAATTGCTTTCTCTGAAACTTTCAGGGTTGAAGAGGTTTATTTATTTATTATACATATTGAAATTACAACCCTTTGAGTCAAGGACTCATTTCCAAAGGCTCCACATCAGTTCCAGTGGAGTCAACACACAGACAGCAACACAAATGCAATATGATAGACAGGCGGTTATGGAAGTTTTTTGTTACATACCAAACAGCTAGTAGCAAACAGTATTCATATATTTGCAGGGGTCAGAACAAACAACACAGAATCCAGAGCCATCCAGTGCCCAGATAAGAGTTACAGTTTACAATAGCAGTACAGAGGTCTATACAGTGCGAGAGCTAGGGTCCAAGGACAAATACAGTAAATTCAGAATTGCAGCCTGAGATAAGGCGATTGTCATCAAGAGTCTAGGAAAGGGGCTGGGGAGGGAGCGGGGCACCTATGGGCTAGGATCCCACTTGTGGAGTGCATTCGCAGCTGTGGGTGTAGAAAATGAGTCTCTTGAGAACTGCCTTAAAAGGACCTATTTTAGTGAGTGAGGAGATCGAGGAGGGGAAGGCGTTGAATCAGTGTGGCACCTTGTAACAAAAGGGTCTCTGGCAAGTGAAGTCCGCACTCTTGGGTCTCTGAGATCGGCCTTGGTGGAGCCACAGATAGAGGCAGAGGTGGAAGCAGGGTGGAGGGAGGCAGAGACCCCTGGAGGGGAGAGACCTAGAAGTATTTGTTTAACCAGAAGGCAGGTCTGATAGTTTAACTGTTCTTCTAGATTGAGTATGTTGGCCAGTGAGTATAGAGTGCATACATGAGGTTTGTGCCATGACTGTGCTTTTTGAAGGTTTCACAGAAAGAACATTTTTGTTTCCAGAGTTATAAGGATTTGAAATTTGACATCTAAGCATGCTCAGTATGGTTTTAAGGATAACCTTCTGATACAACCCAAAAATGATTCTTTCATGAACGGTTTTTAAGTCATGACTAATTGGCCCAGATATCCAAAAGGGTTGCGCATGGCACAACAGTGTTGCTCCATGCACAACCCACTGATGCGCTCCAGCACGATATTCAAAAGGGAAAAGTGTGTGGCACAAATCCCAATGCGCCAGAGTGCATCAGTAATGTATGCAGGCATAGGTGGAGGGGCGTGCCCATGCATAACCTGCACAGCCCGATATTCAGCCTGGGATGTGCAGAGCCATGCATGCACAACCCCTACCTGTGCCAGCACAAAGTTACGCCCCCCAAAAAAGGAACAACTAATGGCCACCAACAGGTGAGCTGCTGCATTTCAGGGCACAACACGGCAGCTGCCACCTGTGGGTGGCCACTCAAGTTCCGGCTGAACCTGGTGGCACCCTCCCATACCCGACTGCAGGCATTTGTAAAAAGTAGAATAATTCCTCCAATATTCCTGGTGGTCCAGTGGACCTCTATCTGCCCAATTGTGGGCATCTGTAAAATAAATAGGTCCAATATCCCTGGTGGTCTAGTGTTGCCCCTCCCCACCGCCCACTGGAGCCCTCTGCCCCTCTCCCCCATCAGCTGGCAGGTGGAAGCACCCCACCCGCCTGCCACCCACCGCCTGCCGACTGACATCTCGGTAGGGCTGCACGCCCATTTGTTCATAGCATGAGCCAATGGACGTGCAGCCCATACCGTACTACACATTC
Organism: Neoceratodus forsteri; assembly: GCA_016271365.2. NCBI lineage: Eukaryota > Metazoa > Chordata > Ceratodontiformes > Ceratodontidae > Neoceratodus > Neoceratodus forsteri. Next base: position 846,400,725 of record CM057450.1, on the reverse strand, counting down.
CAGATATGTGAATGATTCCCCCAGGATCAGCTATCTGGGGGAGTCCAGTGTGAGGTCAACAATGAAATCAGTGACTTCCTGCAGGAAAACTTTCTCATTTCCTGGTGGACAGTAGATGAGAAGAATCCTGCACCCTACACCCTGCACCCTCACCCAGAATACATTCAAAGGAGTTTGTGGTCACCACAGGAACTTCCACCAAGCTCAGTTCCGATCTAAAACAGATGGCTACCCCCCCGCCTCTGCAATCCTTCCTCAGGTGGTGTATCACCGAGTACCCAGCTGGAACTGCTGAAACCAAAACTGGGCCAGCATTTTCATCCAGCCAGGTCTCTGTGATGCAGGTCAGGTCAGATCATCCAACAAGATCTGCTATTACAGTAGTCTTGTTCTTAATAGACATGGCATTGCATAACACCACCCAAGTAGGATGAATTACCAAGAAAGACCATGATACTTGGCTGCAGATAGCAGAGCCCTTGGGTATGGGAATCAGGCAGGAAAGACCTTTTTCCTGAGCCCATTTTACCCCAGGATGTCTCCTTGTCCCCACTACCCCAATCTGTCCACTCCTTTCCATTCCTCAACCAGTCCTATCCCCAGCCTTCTCCTCCTCCTCCTCCTCAGTATCCCCAGAGCCCTACAATACCTATATACCTCTGCAGTCAGTGAGGGTCAGACAAAGGGCGGAGGTTGCTGAGTCTGGAGGGGGAATATTGCCTGACTATCCCTGCACCTTCCCAACACACGAACTATCTAAAATAAGACACACTTCCCTCCCACCTGAACCAAGATAAACTATAAAATAAACAATAACTAAAATTAAAATGTCAGTCCAAACTTCAATATCTATGGATAGGTATTACAGATCCCAAAAAGGGAGACACCATACAGAGTCCACTTCAGAGAGAGTCCAAGTCTGAGAAAATTAAATAACGATAAACTAAAACTAAATAAAATTAAATAAAATCTACATAAACATTAATTATTAAATATTCTCTACTTAATAAGGGGAATATATTAAATTAAACAACAATAAATGCAATTTCAATTTCTTTACCCCAGGCACTCTCACTACCTGGGAGTTGGTAATAAACCAGGCACTCTCACTGCCCAGATAAAATTTCAAGGAAATGTATATTTAAAGCCCCCAGGCACTCACACTACCTGGGAGACAAAAAGGAAATAATTAGGGCACTCTCACTGCCCAAAAATGGTAAGAAGAAGTGTTCAAACCATAAGTCCCAAATTGCATGTGCAGTATAAATAGTGAAGGTAATTTGCTGGTGCGAGAGCGGGGCCCTTCGGTAACTGTAATGCAATTGGAAACACAAATGGTTATGGTAACAGCAAGGAGGATGCCAAAGGGAACAGTAACAGAAACAGAAGTGGAAACACAAGTACGTAAGCAAATGCAAATCATTACATGCACAGTCATGGTAACGCAATTGGAAATGCAGACACTTACAGTAACAGCAACGATGATGCCAGAGGAAACAGAAATGCAAACAGAAGAACGTATGCAAACGGCAATGCACACGGTGATGTAAATGGAAACGCAAACGGTCATGGAAACTCAAGCGGAAATGCTAACTGCAACAGTAATGCAAACACACCACTTTTTTTCGTCCCAAAAGTGCATTCAAAAGCACAGTGAATACAAAGAATGTATGCATACTAATGGCCCTCAGAGCAGAAAATGAACTCTTGGAATACTAAATTGCTTATATCTCAGGAACCGTATGATGTCAAAATAAATTTCAATTTAATATGATTTATGACTTTCCTGGCTAGTTTTGCATTTAGCCCCCTAGTGGGGGGCTAAGCATTTTTCTGATGAAAAGTTTGTATCTCAAAACGTTTGAGAGATAAGGGCCCTGAAAGGCGTGGTAGACACTGTAATGTTAGTCTATGGGAAAAATAGTCAGCTTCAGAGTGCAGTAACTTTGCAGCCCTGTAATATTTTGGCACTAAACCAGCAAAAGGCACATCAGTTGGATGTTGGCTTTCTGCCCTTCAAATTTCAGCCCAAAAGACCAAACCATTCTTATGCAGCAGGGTGGCTAAGAATTCGTTATTTTGGCTATAGTTTTGCAAAGTAGTGTTGTGATTTGCGACACTTTCAACAAAACAATCACGAACTGTCGCAAGTACGACACTACTTTGCGACACTACAGTTTACAAAAATATAAAAAACATATTTCTGGGGTGTTTAACCCCCCAAAAAAGACATGGCTAGCATCATCAGGGCTCAACTAGGTGAACACAAAAAGAATTGTGTCCCTAGAGGGTCCCAAATTGAAATGCCAACCATTTCTGTGACCAGTAACTGAAAATAAAATGACAGATTTGCGACACTACAGGGGTCATTTTTTGACACTAAAAACTGCATTTGCAACACTGTAGAATATTTTGTCAACTTTTCCCATTGACTATAATGGGAAACTTGTTTTTTGGATAACTTTTGAACTATTTAATATTGTTTCATGAAATCTTTGAAAGGCACATCAGGGACCCTGGTTGCATGTTCCCTGAAGGTCTCAGGCTGGTCGCACAGACTGTGCGACCTGTAGGCATGAGCAAAGAATGCACAAAAAAGCGTAAATACTACATTCTACTGCACTATGTAGCTCCACAACCATATATATGAACATTACAAAACTTGGCAGATCCAGCGATCTATGGCTCTGCTCCATGCATGCAAACTTTCAGTTAAATCCATCATATCATGGAAAAGTTATTAAGCTGCCAAATTTCACACTTTAACCTTAAATGGGGTACTCAACCCTAACTATAATGGCACTAACATGCCACTATAATATATATATATATATAGAGAGAGAGAGAGAGAGAGAAGACAAAGAACCTCTGTGCACAAACACTGAGACAAGGGTTACCCCAAGTTTCAAGAAAATACAAAATCACACATGCCCACACAATGCAAAGCATCATGGGCTGCATATGCAAATCACCACAGAATGTTATGCCGGTTCAACTTTAAGCAGAATTGCATGGTGCCGAAAGGCCTCTCACACAGTTTGCAAAGGGTGCTAACAGATGACATAGACACGTGTTTCGTTCTACCAGGACTCATCAGTATGCCTCATCTGTTTGACACCCCAGTGGAATGGACCAGCTACCCTAAGACAGTGGGTCTTGGATATGTTGCGGTGAACCCATTAAAATAAAAAACTATTTAAAAGACAAAGAACCTCTGTGCACAAACACTGAGGCAAGGGTTACCCCAAAGGGCATTTGGCTGGGAAGCCAAGTTTCAAGAAAATACAAAATCACACATCCCCACACAATGCAAAGCATCATGGGCTGCATATGCAAATCACCACAGAATGTTATGCTGGTTCAACTTTAAGCAGAATTGCATGGTGCCAAAAGGCATCTCACACAGTTTGCAAAGAGTGGTAACAGATGACATAGACACGTATTTCATCCTACCAGGACTCATCAATATGCCTCGTCTATTTGACACCCCAGTGGAATGGACCAGCTACCAGCTTGGACCAAGACACACTGTCTTAGGGTAGCTGGTCCATTCCACTGGGGTGTCAAACAGATGAGGCATACTGACGAGTCCTGGTAGGATGAAACATGTGTCTATGTCATCTGTTAGCACCCTTTGCAAACTGTGTGAGAGGCCTTTCCGCACCATGCAATTCTGCTTAAAGTTGAACCAGCATAACATTCTGTGGTGATTTGCATATGCAGCCCATGATGCTTTGCATTGTGTGGGCATGTGTGATTTTGTATTTTCTTGAAACTTGGCTCCTTAGCCAAATGCCCTTTGGGGTAACCCTTGCCTCAGTGTTTGTGCACAGAGGTTCTTTGTCATTTAAATAGTTTTTTATTTTAATGGGTTCACCACAACATATCCAAGACACACTGTCTTAGGATAGCTGGTCCATTCGACTGGGGTGTCAAACAGATGAGGCATACTGATGAGTCCTGGTAGGACGAAACTTGTCTATGTTATCTGTTAGCACCATTTGCAAACTGTGTGAGAGGCCTTTCGGCACCATGCAATTCTGCTTAACGTTGAACCAGTATAACATTCTGTGGTGATTTTTATGCAGCCCATGATGCTTTGCATTGTGTGGGCATTTGTGATTTTGTATTTTATATATATATATAGAGTAAAAACCCATTTATGATCAGTTAGTTGTTCCACAGTGAAAGTGAGGAAATTAGTGTTAGGGTTAAAGTTTCTTCTTGCACCCCTTAGCCTGCTTCCCCATCTGGCACTGGGTGCACTGGGGCATCGGTCCTAACCCTCACCCCATCACATGTGTAAACAAGATGAGGTATAGGAGAATGGGGTGAGAGTTAGGACCAATGATCTCAAAGCATACCCCAATGCCAGTTGGGGGCGGGTGGGGGCTGCAAGGGGGGCTTTCAACCCTAACACCAAATTTCCTCATTTTTGTCTCTGTGAAACAACCCTAACTGATGCATCAAATGGAGTTTTTCGCCATGAATTTGCCTTATTTTTGAGAATTAGGACTATAAATAGTGAATAAAATGCAGTGGTCGGAGTGTGGGGGACATCGGGCCCCATGATCCCACCATGTGATGTCTTGTGACATAATAACGGTAACTGAAATGCAAAAGCAAGCACTAACAGTTATGCACATGGTGACACAAATGTAAATAGCAACGCAAACATTAATAGAAACGCAAGCGCAAAGTGACACGAAAGTGAACTGTGAAGCAAATGGAGATGCAAGCGCATACGGAAACACAACTAGTAGCATGCATGGTCACGGTACTGCTATTGTAAATGCAAATGTTAACTGTTACAGCAACAATAACGCCAAAGGGAACAGAAACGGAAAGACAAATGCAAGCACGTATGGAAGCGCAAAGTGTAACTCGCACAGTCACGGTACCACAATTGCAAACGCAAATGGTAACAGTAACAGCAAAAATAATGCCAAAGGAGACATAAATGGAAAGACAAACACAAGCACATATGGAAACACAAACCATAACATGCATGATCACGGTACCACAATTGGAAATGCAAATGGTAATGGTAAGAGCTAAAATAATGCCAAAGGAAACAGAAATGGAAATGCGAATGCAAGTGCATACAGAAACGCAAACTGTTATGCACATGGTCATGGCACCTCAACTGTAAACACAAATGGTAATAGTAACAGCAACAATAAAGCCAAAGGAAACAGAAACAGAAATACAATTGTGTATGGAAACGCACACCGTAATGTGCATGGTCACGGTACCGCAATTGTAAATGCTAATGGTAACGGCAACAGCAACAGCAACAATAACACCAAAGAAAACAGAAACAGAAATGCAAGTGCATATGTAAACGCAAACCATAATGCGCACGGTCACGGTACTGCAATTGGAAACGCAAATGGTAACGGTAACAGCAACGATAATGCTAAAGGAAACAGAAATGCAAATGCAAGTGCATATGAAAATGCACACCATTGCACACACGGGAATGCAATTGGAAATGCAAAAGGTAACAGTAACAATAACGATGATGCAAAATGAAAGACAAATGCAAACTCAAACGCAAAATGAAAGGGTGGCTGCAAACGCAAATAGTAATACACACGATGATGCAAAGTGAAACACAAACTGGAACAGTACTGTAGACACAAATGGTAAGAGTAACACAAATGCAAATGCAAACAGAAACGCAAAGGATAATGCACATGGTGGCATACATGGGAACGCTAACACAAATGGGTATGGAAACGCAAGTGGAAATGCTATGTGTAACAGTAACTGGTGAGCACACCCTGGTTTTCCCCAACAGCTGCATAGAGAAACACAGTGAGTACAAAGAAGGTATGCATAATAATGGGGCTCGGAGCAGAAAATGAGGAGTTGGAATACTAAATTGCTTATATCTCAGGAACCATACAATGTAGAAAAAAATAAAACTTTCCTATGAATTATTACTTTCCTGGCTAATTGTGTACTTAGCCCCGTTGTTTTGTAGCAGGGTGGCAAAGAATTCCTGTTATTTTGGGCATAGTGTTGCAAAACGGTGTCACAAATCGCAACAATTTGGCAAATGAAATCACAAAAGTGTCGTGAGTGCAACACTACTTTTTCCAAAAATTTCAAAAACAGATTTCTGGGGTGTTTAACCTCCAAAAAAGACATGGCTAGCATCATCAGGGTCCGACTAGGTGAACACAAAAATAATTGTGTCCCTAGAGGGTCCCAAATTTAAATGCCAAGCATTTCTGTGACCACTAACTGAAAAAAAAAATGGCTGACTTATGACACTACAGGGGTCATTTGCAGTACTAAAAACTGCATTTGAGACACTGTTGAACTTTTTGTTAACTTTTCCCATTGACTATAATGGGAACATTGTATTTTGTATAACTTTTGAACCGTTAAATATTTTTTCACAGAATCTTCAAAAGGCACATTGGGGACCCTGGCTGCATGTTCCCTGAAGTTTTTAGACCGTGCGACCTGTAGGCGTGAGCAAAGAATTCTCAAAAAAAGGTAATTGTGCACACAAATGTCACTGAATAGCTCCGCAGCTGTATATCTGACTGGTACGAAAGTTGGCAGATCCCAAGAACTATGCTGCCAGTCTGCGGCTGCCAAATTTCAGCCAAATCTGTTGATCAGTGGCAAAGTTATTAAGGTGCAAATTTTCACCCTTTAACCTTAAAAGGGCTACTCAACCCTAACTATGATAGCACTACCGTCCTACTGTAATATATACATACATATATATATATATATAGGGCTACTATTAGTGTACTCACAAAGGGCATGCTTCTATCCAGTTGAGGTGATATCATTGCATTCACAGGATTTGCAGCACACTTTGGACCAGCAACAGTTCTCTTACGGTCATAATTTCTGATGGAACACTAAATGCATTCATATCATGTTATCCCTCCTCCATACGGTTTGGCAAGACACTGCATTATGACATCATCATCACAGTATGTTAATTTTCTAGAAACAAAACAGTTGCATTTTGAGGATGCAGAAAAATTCTGGGGACTCTGTGTGACCACTGCGCATGTGGATGACTGCGCAATAAATTCTGGGGAACTTTGCATGTGGTGTAATGCTCCCATTTCACTTCGTCAGCACTTGAGAATTTTCTGGACACAAGACAGTTGAGCTTTGGAGATGCAGAAAAATTCTGGGGACTCTATGTGACCACTGCGTGCATGAGTGACTGCGCAACGAATTCTGGGGGACTTTGCATGTGGTGTAATGCTCCCATTTCATTTTATCAGCACTTGGGAATTTTCTGGACACAAGACAGCTGCATTTTGTGTGTTGTGGTTGTGAGCACATAATATCATAATTAAATTATAAATTAAAGCAGCAGTGCAACAATGTGGTGAAAATGCTGACCTTTTGTTTTATACTATAATATATGGTTAGGGCTTATTGTGGATAAAAAGCGATGGCTTTCCAAAAGCTGTTGTAGGACAGTTCAAAGGTCAGAAAGTTGTTGTAGTATCGTTCTGACATCACAATGATACTACAACAACTTCTCTCCCTTGAGCTGTTACCTGATTGGCTAAAGCAGCTCAGTGTTAAAAAAAATGGGTAAAATGGCGGCACCGCTTAGCGAGCGGATGGGCAAGCAATTCACTAAGATAGTTTGACACAAACTGCCATTGTCGGCTCCATGTGTCCAAACTATCAGTTTGACATTTTCTTTTTTTTATGTACTGAGGGATGTGATGATGTTCAATGGACATCTCGAAGCCGCTTCTCGAGGTCTGTATGACATCATCACATCCCCTCAATGGAAACATAGCCTTGTTGTGTATGGTCACCCATACACTATTCTATATATTTTAGATTGCCAGCCACTAGTTGCCTCCTGACTTGTATGATACCCTTCTTTTCACAATTTGTGTCTGCTTTAGTACTTTTTCTTATGTCTGAAAAAATAAAAGGAGCACTCCTTTTAATATGTCTTGGACCAGGTTTTTATCACTATTTGCAGCTGTTTTTGAACAAATATTGTTCTGTGAGGTCAGAAAACACTGCCTGCTGCATAATTGTTAATTTTACTCACAACAGAAGTGATATATAAACAACTGATGGACAAAAACAGCAGAAAATACTGATGAAGACCTGGTCCACATTGTATTAAAAGGAGCAGTCCTTTTATTATTTCAGACATGAAAAAAAGTTCTAAAGCAGACTCTTATACTGGAAATAATGGTATCATACAAGTGAGGAGGTAAGTAAAGTGGCAATGTAAAATAGCATGAAAAAGTATAGGTCAAAATGTTCATCAGATTGTTGCACTGCTGCTTTAATGTCTATTTCAAAAAATAAATATTTCTGGAGCCTCAGTAATGTTTACTTTGTGTCGGGACTCGTGAAGTGTTTGTCAAAAAGCGGGACTAAGCAGTGCAAGTATGCTGTGTTAAACTGCATGTGTGCTGTCAGTGTTCTTTCTTGTGTGTGCAGACATTGTCCAGCTGTATGCAAACATATATATGGTGTGGCTTGTTGCAGTATGTAAAGAATAAAGATAAGAAAGATATATGACGTATATTTTATTTGTACCATCAGCACCGGTGCAGTAAGTGATATGAAATTTTTTTAGTGGTCTCGGTCACTGTGCACCTCAGTCACTCATAGTGCACACATGACTTTGTGGAGATAATAGCACAAAAAAACACATGCTCTCCTAAAAGTCATGTGCGCAGCTGCACTCTGGCCAGACACCTCTGAAAAAATATCATATCACTTAGTCTGCTGATGATGATGGTGACAATAAAATATACATTATATATTCATATCTCTATTCTTTATACCATAAATACTGCAACAAGTCAACATATGTATGTTTGCAAAAAGCTGAATAGTATCTGATGTCTCCCACACACAGGAAACAACACTGACTGCACACGTGCAATTTAAAACATTATACTTGCACTGCCCAGTCCTACTTTTCCACAACCACTCCATAACAGAAAGTAAACATTATTGAGGCACCGGATTATAATAACAGGGCAATAAGAAGCATGTATGTATGTGCATGTATATATTTAAAGGGAAGCAGTCAGTAACAGGAGCTCCCGCCCCTGCAAGGCATACCCTCCGGTTAAGCCTTTGAAGTATGTTGCTGCATTTTTCTTGTGCTGCAAAATACTTTATTTTAATAGAGAAATGTCAACAACCCAGAAGTATTGCAGATGCTACAGGGGCTCCATTATGTGCAAAGGTGCGGTGACACACCACTAGCTTCAATACAAAAGGCACACACACACAGTCACACACACACCAAAACTTATAAATCAAAGAAAATCAGTCACCAAAAAGGAAAAAATGAACTGACAAAACAGTACAAAAAATCGAAACACTTAGCTTTCAAAAAAACTTTTGGGTTTTGAATCTGACCAACTTTCAGAACAAGCAGCCAAGAACGCTCCTCTCCACAAAATGCTTCCTCTCTCTACCTCTGCAAAGGAGAAAGTGAAAGTATCTGCTTCTATGACTCACTTCCTTCCTGCCTGGCTAAAGCATGTGACTTACAGTACTGTAAGCAATGTGATGTGATGTGTGTAGGGAGGCTGCCTATATTGTTGTCATTTTGCCTTACTTCACGTTAAGGTGGAATGACAACATGAAGTCATAATAACAAAGCAAAGTGAGCACTTTACAATGGTCACCCCACTTAGCACTGGGACAACACAAATTGGCCACTTCATGCTCACTTCACTGGTGGAATTTAATGACACTGCATCTCTACTTCTGGAACTGGCAACTGTGCCACAGGAAAATAAGGTAAGCCCAGTTTAAGGTATGTCAGTTGGGTTTGAACTTTTATTCATAACGTTGTCACTTCTCAATATTCTTTACACCAAGTTTTCAACATGGACTTTTTGGGACCCTGCCTCATGATCAATGGCAGTGAATTTATACAAATGTAGCCTGAAAGGCAATTTTGTAGTCCCTTTATGAAATCACCTTTTGGGTGGGATTTGAACATTTTCACTGCCCTTGTTCATGAGATGGGGTCATAAGAAGGCTATGTTCAAAGTTTTGGGTCACTGTATTAAGAAACAACAAATTATGATTGCACATTGATGTTTTTCTATGCTTGCTCATAAGTTTGGTAATTTTCAATATTTTTCCCCAAATTTTCAACATAGCCATTTTTTCACACCACTTGAACATGACAGCTGTTGTTTTTCAAATGCTGGCCACAATTTTTTTTCACTGACATGAATGCTTTCATAACTTTACTAATTTTCAATACTTTGACTCCATGTCATTTTTTTAAATCTTGCACAAGATGTGTTTTTGCACTTATAGTGTAAAGTAATGTTCAGGCCAATATACTATAAATGCCACATGTCATCTTTATAAGGGGAGTCATAAAATGGCTATCTTGAAACTGAGATCAAAATTAAAAAAATTATACTTACTAAGAATCTTTGTGTGTAGTGACAGTCTTGACTCCAGCAGGTGGTGCTTTAAGAATCTGGGCCAGTGAGCTGTGTTCTGGGGAGCACTCAGTGATCCAGCTGGATGAGGCAAAGGTAGGGGGATGGTGCTGTTATGCAACACTGTCTAGCCAGGGAATAAAAGTTGCAGGGCTGTCTGCATGGGCTCAGGAACCATATAGTGAAGACAATAGTTCACTTTGCATATGGTCCTGTAGCTCTGCACCTCCGAGTAGCAGAGGGCCGTGTGCATTGCCTTGTGCATCTGTATCTGTGTCCACACTGAAGCACAGGAGCCAGGAGGCCCTGCACTTCCACAATCCACCAGACAGCTGCATGAATTCTTGACATCCATTACTGTGCATAAGCAAGGTGGACAGAGTCTTTCCTAGGTGCAGGGCTCAGTGCTCTCAATCTATTCATGCAAGTTCCAAAAGGATATGCTTCTACTGCACATCTCCATCTGTTCAGGACCTGTATGAATGAGGATATGATTCCACTATCTCTAAAAGAAAATAAATTGTTTGAAAAAAACTGCATTAATGCATCCATTTGGGTTCAAGTTAATGCCACAAATGTAGGGAAAATGTGGTGTTAGGATTTCCAAACCTAACTCCTTAGCCCCACACTCCAATGCCTCTAAGATCATGATGAAAGATCTAAACAGGGACTGTGAATGTGTAGCAAAAAAGATTTTGATGGGGTGAGGGCACAAATGTCTTGTCATCATGTCTATATATATATCGTACAAAGTAAATAGAACCTGGGCACTGAGTCACATATTCTCTACTTCAAGCAGCTCAATCACAACTGGAAATACATTGTTTCTGGTGACTCTAATATCAGCTGGAGCACTAAGTACAGCACGGGTCATAGAGATAAGATGTCTAGCCTATTTCTCACACAAATGGTCACTGAGCATACCAGGAAAAATAATAAAATAGGCACTATGACACTACTCGACTGGGTACTAGATATGCATCCTGATATGGTTAATGTTGTCAAAGTTTAGCCTGGTACTGTAAGTGACCACTCCTCAGTGCAAGGTCTATGGGTGGTTAGAAAGACAAGTCCACCTCCCCCAGATTGCAGTCAGCTAAGTCCTAAACAAAATGAAGATGCCCGAATTCATATTGTACTTGGCCCAAACTGATTGAAGCTCCTTAGATGGCCTTCCCAGTATTGACTTAGCCCTACAATACTATGTTTCTGAGTTTACCTTGCCTGTGATAAATTTGCACCCTTTAAAAAATACAAGGCTAAGGGAACTCTGTCCAGATGGATCACCTCCTAACTCCTTGCCTGCATGAGGAAGAGGGTCAATCTCATGGGTATTGTCTAGGGAAACAGTGTCCACTGTCCCCTGGTAAGGGTACAAGGAAGCCCACAGTAAGTACACCAGTATGATTAGAAAGGCCACATCTGACTTCTGTAAGGACCAGTAGACCTGGAACTGGAGCAACAGCAAAAGATTCTTGGACAATGTCTCAGAGCTCCTCCGCAAGGGAGATAAACCACTCCTCAAATACTTATTGTTGAGGGTCATGAGGTCATTGATCTTGCCAAAACTGCCAATTAATTCAACACAGCTTTTACTGCCCTCATTTCTGTCATCCCCACTGAACCAGCCCAGACCCCCTGCAGGGAACCAGGCCTAAAAGCCTCCCAGATGGTGGACTCTGAAGCAAGGTATTCTAAATTCTACTTTAAGTCTGTTTCAGCCAAACACACTTCAAAATACATTAGTAGGGTACTTGGCAAAACTAGGTGTGTGAATGACTTTTTTTTTTTCTATTTCACTTTCTTTTTCTCCCCTGCTGGGGTGGGCTGCTCCTTCAGATGACCCCTCCTAGCCCTGTCACACTGGCATTCCAGGGATGTACCTTGATCCCAGTATTCCCCCATGGCTTTCCCCTGTGGAGGGGGTCAGCGGCTCCCACATGCCGATTGAATGGATCCAGCTTCTGAGAAAGGGCCCTGTAGCCTGGGAGTGGAGCTTGCAAGGAGTCAATGTCCTCCAGTCCCACCATCAGCCATTTTCACTGTTTTTCCTCCCATCAGAGGAGAGGACATGCAATGACATCCAGATGTGCCTAAGCATGCTTTCGTGCATAGGATATAGACAGCTGCCACTTCACTGTTTCCCACATTGAGGCCCCAGCTGCCTGTACCTCCAACCATCACTAGTGGTCAGGCAAATGAAAGGATTAATGTCCCCCTCCACAGAGAAGGAGAGCTGTCCTCTGGATGCTCAATCCTCCTCTCCCCAGCAGACCTTCATTACCCCAAGATCACTTCTGACCCTGGTTCGCTCTCATGGTGGTAGGTGAGGATTGTGCCTCAGCCCTCTGCACCACTGGGTCAGTGAGTGACTCGATTGTTATGAAACATCTTGCCCTGGCAATAGAGGAACATTTCTACCCCATCTCTAAAATTTTTAACTTTCCCTGTGCTACTCCTCACAGTTCACAGAAAAGTGGAATTTTGCATTGGAAACACCAGTCTTCAAAAGTGGAGACCAGACTAGCCTTGTCAGTTGCTGTCCTATTTCTATTCTATCCATATTGTCTAAGGCCCTCAAGAGAATAGCCTCTGACCAACTTGATACATACCTCAAACAATGTCGTGTCCAGTGTGTACCACAGCAGGGCTTCCAGAAGCTCCACAGAACCAACACAGTGTGGTTGGAATATACCATCTTTATGAGGCCCTTGACAATGGTGACCTAGTCAGAGCTATATATATATATATATATATATATATATATATATATATATATTGACCCTAGTAAATTTTTTTTATTTTTAAATTTATGATTTTATTGATTTTCAACAACAAAGAAACAACCATACAACTTGACTATAGTAACAAACCAATAAATTACCAGGTACAACATAAACCCCATCCTTCCAACCATCTCATTCCCAAAATATCCACCACAATTCACCTCCCCCATCAGAGTACTCAAATTTAAGTTTATTAAATCCAAAGAAAACAGATAGAGTACATTCGTGACAAACCATTAATATATTGAACAGTAAACCACCCCGTCCCCCAACCTCCCAACCCCCATTAGATACACATAAGGTATTTGGGGACTGCAAAACATAACAGCGATCAAAAACACTTAATATGGTCCCCAACCAGATAGTACAGGAACATAACCTGCCCCCTTCCCCCATCCTAGTCCCTGAATATTGACCCTAGTAAAGCCTTTGACCTGGTCAACCATAAACTCTTACTTAGCAAACTCCTTGGCCTGTGTTTATCACAGAACACAGTTGACTGGTTCCACAGTTATCTCACCAATTGCTCCCAGAAGATGAAGATCAACAACTCTTTGTCCAGCATTATGGGTGAATCTATGATGTCTGCCAGACTCTATCTTGTGCCCTCTCCTATTCTGTCCTCTTCATTAATCAATTGCCCTATGCTTGTCGGACAGCCCGTATACTCCTCTATGCTGATGGTGCACTCATCTAGTCCAAAAACCCTGACCTAGACAACCCTATTGCTGCTCTTCAAAGTAACTTCAGGTCACTTAAGAGCTAGTTCTACAACAACAAACTGGTCCTCAACTACAAAAAAAAACAAACAAAATAAAACCATGCTCTTCTCTAGCCTCCTACAGAAGAGGAAAGTTCCTACCTTTGTCATCAGAAATAGTCAAAGACATAACTTTGAACAGGTGGAGATCTTCAAATACCTTGGAGTAACTTTCGATGACACCTTATCATTTGTATCCCATGCTGACAATGTGGTGGTCATAGTTAACAGAAGACTCAGTGCCCTGAACTGGAGCAGGAACAATTTCACTGAAGATGCTAGACTCCTTATTGTGGCCAGCTCCATTCTGTCACTTATAGATTATGAGATCCAGATCTATGCAGCTGCCTGTGACAAAGTAATACTGATTTGCAATATGGCTTGCCGCTTTGTACTTGGTGCATAAAACAACACTTATAGATGTACCCTTTATGCACTCACTAACTGGCTACCTTTATCCAGCAGAATAAAGGTCTGACCTGTTTGCTAGCTAAAAAAGGTGCTCTTGGGCCACACTGTCTCCAACCAATACAACAACAGGAACATGGCCAGAAATGCCTTTAAAACTCCTTTCAGGTGTGCTCAGCTGTGCAAGCAGTCATTTGCTGTCAGAGCCACTAACTGGTTAAACAAATTGTCTGATATACTGCTGAATCTATTCAAGTGTAATCATTTTAAGAGATCTTTGTGATCTGCTATTGCAGTTCAATGCTATTATAACCATTAAACTGTTTCATTTGGTTTCTCTGTGTACAATACCCATGACTTTTTATACAGTGATCTGTGTGGATTTTTTGTTGTTGTTGCTGTTGTTGTTTGTCCAAAACTTAATGTAATTCTTCTTCATTAAGTGCATTAAGCCTGACTCAGCCGCATTTCCTCTGGAATTGCATTTTATACTTGTAATGTTTTCTGTGACCATATATTTGATGTGGAACCTTTGCAAATGAGCACTTGTGCACAAAAGTAATTCTCCAAAATTTTCAAGAAATAGACAAAAGCAGCAAAAGGAAAACAAAATACATTAGGATGCTGGATCCACACAGTCTTGGCAAATCAGTGCTGGTGTTTGTATTAGGGTTGTCCACCCTAATCCTCACTCCCTTCCCTTAGCGAAAAAGATCAGATCTGGTCTCTTTTCTTCACACAGGGCTCTAAAGAAAGCTACAATAGATTGTGTTGGCAACTTGTGGTGAGACATTCTTCTTTACTGTTGAAGAGTGCATCACTAATGTGCTTTAGACAGGAGTCTATGGGCTGGGGAGAATGGTGAGCATTAGAGTTGTCAGCCCCACAAAAAAAAACACCACTCATTTCCAATACTCTGTAGACCCCAAACCCTAGTGTTTTCTTTTCCTTTTGCTGCTGGGGGGACAGGGGTGGAGTTATGATTGGAAACACAAATGCTGTATTTATCTACTTTCATGGATTACCTTGAGCTCTAACTGGTACATTAACACAGTTTTTTAGTGGTGTGTCAGCGGCAGTATAGATAGTGTTGACAAGATGTTCTATGTTACACCCCTAACAGTCCCCGCTAATAGCTTTGGTGGCGTTTGAAGAAATCACCTCAAATTTGGCATGCATTGTCTAGGAGGCAAGGTCTAAACATTTGGAAAGTTTTATGATGGCAGCACGTGCATTTTCTGAGATCTGCATATGTAATTTGTCTGTAAAGAGCTATTATACTTAACACAATTTTTTGATCTAGCCTACAGTCTAGACCTAACGGAATTGTTTTCTGAAACTTTCAGGAAAAAAGCTACCTATGCCAAATGAGTGCCTTTCTATGGTGTTGTGAAAAAA
Organism: Neoceratodus forsteri; assembly: GCA_016271365.2. Taxonomy (NCBI): domain Eukaryota; kingdom Metazoa; phylum Chordata; order Ceratodontiformes; family Ceratodontidae; genus Neoceratodus; species Neoceratodus forsteri. The sequence continues at coordinate 846,384,925 of CM057450.1, read as the reverse complement.
ATATTAAATGGTTCCAGACTTATAAGGATTGAAGGTTTTTTTTTCCTGAGCATGCTCAGTAGGGTTGTTGGGTAATCTGTTACAACATGAAAAATTCTGAGTTGCAAGAGCTTTTTCCTTTCTCACCATTTTCTTCTGACAAGAAGAAAAACCTTTTTACATGTCACAATAGCAACATCTTGTTTTCCCTCAAACTAAAAAAAACATAGAAAATACATAAAAAATAGTGTATTTTTAAAAAAAAGCAAATATATGAACAAAGCTATATAATAGGACTGGTTTAGCTACATTCTGGTGTTTGTTTATCAAACAAAACCTACAGAAATACCTTTTGTAGGCACCCCAAAATCCAGGACTCCCAGCTTAGTAAGAAGAGCTATTCACCTGTGTTCTCTGTAAGAGAACAAAGGGATCTTCTTGATTCCTGCAGCTGCAAATGGAGGGCTGCTGCCAGCTTGATTGCCAGAATTGAGCTGGTGATTGCTGTGTCTCTGTTTCAATGTCTTTGTCTGTCTGCCTGTCTGTCTGCTTGTCTGTCTGTCTGTCTGTCTGTCTGTCTATCTATCTATCTATCTATCTATCTATCTATCTATCTATCTATCTATCTATCTATGTATCCATCTTATTTTTAATTTAGTTGTTCATTTCCTCCCCCTTCTAGCTTATCCAGAAATCCCTCATCTTTCTCCAATGCCATACAGAAAAGTGAGTCGGGTGCCCACCTGTGGTACCGCTTACTAACCCCCTTCCCTCCAGGTCACTCCCCCAGTGAATAGGTGGTGACACCAAAGTGCCTATGGCTGGTGCCATCATACAGTTATGCCAACACTGGGGTGCCAGATCCCTATTATTATATCCCATAGAGCTTTAGAAACCTATAATAAAGAAAACCGTCCTGTCATTGTTTTTTAAAAACATGTTAAAAATAAAACAGTCCCTCACTGTCCTGACCCCCAGACACCCCTCACCCACCCTACCCTGACCCCACACTCAGAAGCCATCACCCAAACACACTCTAGCTCACATGTTGTAGATTCAATCTCTAGTCGAAGACATATCTTGCTGCTGGAACTGACTACTGTGATATGAGAAATAGGGAAAGTCCAGATTAATGTATTTCAATGAGGCTTGAATATTTATTAATAACTATGTAATTTTTACATATTTTACCCCACATTTTCAATATGGCCTTTGTGGGACATCAGCTTATGAACAGGAGTGATGGAAATTTTCTTATTTGTCCCAAAAGATGATTTTGCAGTCATTGCACAAAATCACCTTTCAGGCAGGATTTGGACATTTTTATCTGTTGGGGTCATGAGGTAGATTCATAAGATGGCTATGTTAAATGTGTGGTGTACAAATATCTTAAAATGTTCATGTTATGTGCGAATGTTGAAATATTTAGATGACCTCTCATTGCTTTGCTAATTTTTAACATGTTTTCACCAAACATTCAGCATGGCTTTTTTGGCACCCTACTCTGTTGAACAAGGAAGTTGAAATTATTCAAATACATAGCAAAAGGTGATTTTGAAGTCATGGTGTGAAATCACATTTCAGGAAGTATTTGAACATTTTCGCCTACTGGGTTCATGAGGTGTGGTCTACGTTGAAAATTTGGTGTAAAGATATGGTAAAATGACTAAGTTATGAGTGAACTTTGAAATATTTCAACATTCACTCATATCATCACTAATTTGCAATATTTTGATTTCAGATTTTCAGTATAGTCATTTTTACACACCCTCATAAAAATGACAGGTTTTCATTTTTTATATCCTGGACAAGATGTGTTTTCACACTTGTGGTGTGAAATTACATATTGAGCAGTATTCTATAAGGTGTGCTGGTCACACAGCAAATGCTAAATGGCAAAATACTTCACAGTGACAATCTCGACTGGTTTCGAGATTGTCGCTGTGAGGGACCTAAGGGTAAAATTTTACCTTTTCACCATTTTTGCCCGCCCCACAACAACTCTGATTCAGAGTTAGTTATCTTAAGAATGGGGGTGGTGGCTCACAGCCCACCACATGGGGGTTTGGGGGCACAGCCCCCATTTTGAAACACACAATGTCTGACAGGTGAAATTTCACCTGATGACATTGGAGATCTCGCCATGCCAAACTTTGACAACACTGTTAACGCCACTTGTCATGTTCATTTGGGGCAGTTATAAAATGACTGTGTTAGAACTTTGGGGTTGCAATCAAAATAAAAATTATAATAATTAAGAAACATTCTGTTTAGTACCAGCCTTTACCTTAGTGAATAATGTTTTGTGATCCCATGAGGGTGAATTGAGTTCAGGGTGAGTTCAGTGACCCTGTGATATATATCCCTTTTCTTCCCTGTCTTTTTGTTCCTTATATTTATTTTATTCTATTGTCCCATTCTTTTTTTTTAATTTCATATTATACTTGCTTGTTCAGACCTTTATTCTATCCTTGAGCAATCTTATCATGATCACGCATGTCTTCTTTGGATAAAATATCCTGGGTGTCAAAGTTAATTTTCTCAGAAGTGATAGGTACAAAATCTATTGTATCCATCTAAGTAATTTTTGTATTTTTTTGCAGTTAAGTACTAACTCACTTCTTTTTAGATATTGACATAGTTTCAAAGTCTCAGCTAGGGCCTGCTTTAGGGATGAAGAAGATGTGAATCTATTTTGAGTTATTAATTTCGTTCTCTTTCTCATTCTCTCTCATTGGCTGTTGAGCATTGACTGATTTCACTTTCCTGTGTAGGCGATTTCCATTTTTATATAGTGCAGTTTTTACAATAGATTCAGCTTTTACTGGGGAAGTAAATATTCAAGTTTTACCATGTAAGGTTAATTTGAGCTTAGCTGGGGGCAGCATAGTGAATTTGATATTGTTCTTTCATAATAGATCTTTTACGTATTGGAATGATTTTTGTTTTTCTCTAACCTGTGGTGGAAGATCAGGAAATACCTGAATATTCAATGTTATGGACATGTAAACCCTTATCAAGTCTTGCTTTCCTTAACAGTTCCTCTTTATCTTGGTATGTTAGTGGCTTAACATTTACAAATCTGTAAGAATTTCCTTTAAAGTTAGCAATTCTCAAGCCTTGGTGGGCTCTGTCTAAAACCACCTTATCCATTTGGCAGTCTCTTCCCAAAGCTTCAGTCATCCAAGCTTTAAAATAAGCAAGCGGGTTTCCACTTTCTACCCCTTCAGGAATCCCACCTAATTTTATATTTTAGCTATGTGATCTAGATTTCCTTTCTAGAACTTTGTCTTGTAGATCCTTCAGTTCTTTTCTATGTCCTTGTATGGAAGCTTGAAAATGTGTTTTTTTGTCCTCTAGTCTGCTAACATTGACCTCTAATTAACTTGTTCTTGTATTCAAAGATTTTAATTGCTTAGCAGTAGCCAAGACTTGCTCTGATAAGTTACCAAACATATTTTGCATTGCATCAAATCCATTACCAAGATGTTATTTTGTTCTTCCTTGTTCTCTTGGTATTAATATTTACTATCATCTCTTGTCCCAGACACCATGCCAACTTTGTATTCTTCCCTGTTTAATGCTTTTATCTTTTGTGTCTGGCTTAGCTTTATTACCTTTCTGTCATGTCATGATGGTCCCATTATCTTCTAAATCCTTTTCAAAATCTGCACTCTCTGTTGATGCAGCTCTAGACTCCATGCAGTTTATTGTTTCTCAAAGTGCAATCTGTGATTTTGTTAAGCAGCATATGTTTTTTGACATTTTTGTTCCCAGACCAAAGGATTTGATACTTTAAAATCATTAAAAATGATTTTTTTACATGTAATGGGACTCTCCTCTTCTAATTCATCACTTTTGCCTATTTTTCTGTTGGCTATTACTTCTTTAGAATAATGAACGTTTTTTGGTTTTTAAACATCCCCTTTCTTACTTTTATTCAGATGCCCAGATTAAGTTTGTACATAAAACTCCCCTTTTTTCTAGTATATAAAATAGACTAAGTGCAGCATTTTGCAGTATATATATTTAGTTCTTCATTTACATTAACCTAGCCTGATGTCAACAAAAAGAAATGGAGGTGGGGCAGAGCAGCATAATCCTAATTAGCCAGTGGTTTCACTTTTAACAGTACAGATAATATGAATGCTCCATTTAAAAAAAGTGTGTGCTGTTTTATTCTTGTTTGATTCTTGCACTGGGGATTCCCCTTTGTCATATAAGCATATAAGCACTTGAATGGTAAAACTTGTTAGATTCAGATGCTGTCTTAATCTGTCATGCATCTGTCTACAGATAGCATCCTTTAGACACTGTGATCCACACAACAATCTATTCTTCCACAATATTCAGTGCTTTCAGATCAATTTATACATATTGAATGTGGAACTTGTACTACATTTTTCTGTCCCCAATGAAATGTAAGATTCTACTCCCAATAGCAGTAAGTGCAGCTTATTTTCTTGATGTGCCAAGTCTTATTCCTTACAGCTAAATTAGCTGTTATAAAGTATGCTCTCACTATGCTAATTATACATTTAAAAAACAAACAAGGGAAATTGGAAATATGGTATTTATTTATAAAATGGTCTGCAGCTCATCTCTTCCTCAGCAGTTCACCAACCGTGGTTCATAAACAGCGGTGTGTACCTATTTCAGAAGGTTTCACAGGAACCAATATTTAGAACACTTAAAATAACAAGTTATTTGGATCACTATATTATTTGAGATTTTCCCCAGTGATTAAAAGGAACCAGCTTTTACTTTTATAGAGAAAGGAAATTGCTTTAGAAAATAGTGAAATGGGACTTATCTGATATAGTTTTCTCCAGTTAGCATATTACATACCATGCTTCTCATCAACAGCAGACATCTTACCACAGACCAAAGGAAAAGAAGCCCATTTCAATAATTAACCATGAAGCAGTCATCTATGCCAAATAAACTTATTTAAGGGAGGGAGAAAAGAAAGAGAAAAAAAAAGAAAAAAGAGAATACAAGTTTGGAGAGAAGCAGCCTTGCCTCCTCTCACTCAGATAGTGTGGTTAGCATCTTGTCATCTTTCATTCAATCCCTGTTTGGCTCCTTTATCATCTACTCATTGGGCTTTTGATGCAGACCATGCACCATTTTGGTAGCCCTCCTCTAGACCACCTCCACTCTTGCAATGGACATGGACTAAAACAGCCAGCCTAAATGTGGCAAAAAAACCCACAAATGCCACAAAGCCACTAGTGCCAAGGGCAACTCTGAGCCAGTCTCTGGCCAGTCTCAGCCCAGGTTACAAAAAATTATTTCACATTTCTTTTTCGCATGAAAATTATGCAGGGCCAAACATGCAGCACATGCTACACCAAATGATTACTCGAAAACACGGGCCTTTGCTCAGAAATGCATATAAAAACAACATTTTCAAATGAAAGGGTCTTACATATGCACTTATTAACACTTTGCAGGCATCTAGGGAAAAGAGATGTAAATTGAGCATTTAATGCTGAGAGATTGCCCAAACATTTGTTCATTACAAAGGAACCCACCATTTTAATCTCCTTGCACTGAAAATGGACTGGAACAACCAAACAGTCTAAATGTGGCAAAGAAAATCCACAAAATGCCACAAAACCACTCTGGGACACTCACTGGCCATTCTTGGCACAGGCTACAAAACATCATTTTACATTTCTTTTATACATAAATAGCCATGCAGGGGGTGAGTGGAAGATGCAGTGCATCTCCACCCTGAGAGAACTGCTCATCCCCTACTCAACCTCTTTAGACTCTTTCCACAGATTCCAACTATGCTATAACTTGTTCAAATCTGACTTCTGGAAATACCTGCAGCTACGAAGCTCCCTTGCACCTGCCCTTACATGGGTCAGAAACTGCCCTACCCCCTTCTGTGCCCACCTGTTCTTTAACTGGTCCACCAGAAAATCAGGGAAGGCTGAATTTGTATATGCCAACATTAGAGACCATATACCTGAACAATCCACCCCAGCCAGGAATTACTGGTCCAACAGCCTATGGTGTGATATCACAGACAAAGATTGGCTAAGCTGCTGGAAAATTGCTCATAAAATCAGGAAAAGCCCTACACACACCACCACAAAACAACACTACTCACGTATTAACCATCCAAGTGATGTAGTTTATTTAAAGTGCCAGTGCCAAAAGACTTACTGTAAGCATGTCTTGACATGTTTCAGACTACTGTCCTTTTCCAAAGACATGTAGTCTGAAACATGTTAAGAAATGCTTAAGTCTTTTTGCAGTGGCACTTTAAATAAGCTACTGTACAGCACTTGGATGGTTAATAAGTGAATAGTGTTCTTATTTTGTGGTGGTGTGTGTGGTACTTTTCCTGATTTTTCATGGATTACTGTGTCCCAGCACCCTAGCCTTGTGCACTCCTCTTTTGGATCTGAAAATTGCTCATAACCTTATTAAAGACACCAAAAGCAGACTCATACAGAATGAAATGCTCAGTTGCTGGTACCATAAACCTATAGTCCTATACACCGCACACCTTACTAACTCCAGTCAGTGCTGAAGATGCCATTAACCAGATGGCGATCTATACCATATTGTGCAGAACTGCACAGAACTGACTAAATACTGGTCCTCCATCCAAGCCACTGTGCCCCAGATACTGTAAGCCCCTCTTCCATTTCCCCTAACCTTTTTCTTATTGGGCTTCTGGATTCCATCACCCACCACAACAGGCCACAAAACAATCTTGTGATTCACGCCAGTGTGGTGGCAAAATGCCTCCTACTATGCTTGTGGTGCACCACAAATGTGCCTACCCACTCCAAATGTTTAGCCAAGCTTTCTCAACTCACTATCAATGATCAATTGTCATACATTGACAGCCGTCCTCTGCAGCAGCTTAATGTCACATGGACACCACTTTATGAATACTGTATCTACACTCCAAACACAGGATCACTAATGCAAGAGCATCTCCCTGCTGATACCTCCAAGGCAGGGCATCAGATAAAAACTCCACCTAGCTGAACAACCAGCCTGGTTATTGTTGTATCCAGATAGACTCTTATAGGAATGACCTGTGCCCTGTTAATGTGCCGTCTTAATCTTCCCAACAATCTTAGTGTGCTATAGCATTGTACTTCTAGTGCATAGTACTCATGATATCTGTAGATCATTCTTAGTTTAATGTAGTTGTTATATAGCTATTGTAATGGCCACTTTTTGTGTGGATTATGATAGGTGCACCAAACTACAACTTTGATGCAAGAACTTACTTGACAAAGAACCCTTAAACAGAATTGTAGTATATATTAATATGTCCTCTGGAGCCTGCCATTGCAGGATAAGAGTGATTTCACGCAGGTTCTGCTTGAGAGAGAACAGTGAAGCAAAACTGAGCTGTTCTGGCTCGAGCAGAATGCAAGTGAAACCACTCTTATCCTTCAATGAGAGGTGATGGGGGACATATTAGTATATTATAGGTCGAGCATGATCAATGTTATTTAAAAAAAAAAAACTGTCCCAGAATGTGCCTGTTTCCAGGGCATCTGTGTGTGAGGTGCACTTCACAGAGTAAGAATGTTTCACATGCAGTGGAAAGGAGCACTCTGATTGGTCAGGAGTGCTTCCTTGATCTGTAATATGGAATAAAAGGTTTGTGCCTACATTATGCTGTGAATTGACTCTCTCTATAAGGGTAAGATTTACTTGAATATTCACTTCTATAGCAAAAATTGTTATAGTTTTTGTATAAACACTGGCTTGTACACTTATTTCCTTTGTATCTACTGCATATGTGTCATGTTAATGTTAAAACTGTTTGTTTGTTTTTTTTTAATAAAAATTGTAACCAGAAAAAGTCATGCAGGGCCTAAAGTGCAGCACATGGTATTTCAAATGATTACTCAAAAGCACTTACTATTCCTTAGAAATGCATAAAAAATCAAACTTTCAAATGGAAAGGTTGCTTACATACTGTACAATATTTACCTACTGTACAATATGCAGGCATCTGGGGAAAAGAGATGTTAATTAACATTTAAAGCTGTGAGATTTCCAAGGCTTATACTCATTACAAAGGACACAACTAGCTTAGACTTCTTGCAGTGAAAAAGGACTGAAACAACCAAACAGCCTAAATTATTCATAGGTTTCATATAGTAGGTTGTCTTCGAGCATAGACTGGCAATTTGTCCTTTTTCTGCTCTCTCATCTTTACTGATTGCAAGCCCTCTTATTGCTAGATAGAAAATACATATCTAGTTTAACCATAGACTTTTCTATATTAGCACTCCCTACAATTTCCAATGGTAGACTGTTTCAAACACCCATCACACTCTGTGAGAACCACATTCACCTCATTTTTGTTCTGTTAATTTCATTATGTTATTTTAGCTTGTTATGATGTTATTCTACTGTTTTCTGCTGGAATTTATATGGCTGTTTATAATAATTTATTTTATTTTATGTATTTTATGTACAGGCACCTTGGTTTTAGAAAGGCGCCTTTTTATAAATAAAACTGATATATATAATATAATATGATATATGTAGCTTAAAGCTGTGAGGTCTAGTTATAAACTCCCACATAAATGGGGCGAAAAACCCACAACATGCTACAAAATTAGTAGAACGAAGGGCAACTCTGGGGCAGTCACTGACAGCAACTCACCCAGGTAGAATAATAATAATAATAATAATAAACTTTATTTATGTGTGCCTTTCTCAAAACCAAGGCACATTTCAATAAAATACAGAATAAAAACATACTTAAAAAAAAACCAAAAACTCAATTGACTACAAACAATTAATCGGCCTCCAAGTTATCTGAAATGCCTTACTCCATAAAAAAGACTTTAAGCCCCTTTTGAAACCCTCCACCGTCATGCATTCTCTAATCCAACGTGGTAGAGAATTCCAGAGGGTCGGCACCATGAACATAAAAGCTCAGGCGCCGGAAGATTTTAAAATTACTCTCGGGACCTCTAGCAACCCCTCATTGGCCGAGCGGAGTGGTCGCATCAGTAGGTAAGGCACCAGAAGCTCTTTCAGGTAATCAGGGCCCAAACCGTGTAGGGCTTTGTAAGTCAGAAGTCCGACTTTGAAGGTGATCCGCCACTGAATCGGCAGCCAGTGCAGATTTCGGTGCACCGGAGTAATGTGGGAGGAATGGGAAGTCCCCATTAGCAACTGGGCTGCCGAGTTCTGCACTAGCTGCAAGTGGCGGATATCAACCCCAGGCAGCCCAAAGTAGAGGGAGTTGCAGTAGTCCAGACGTGAGGTCACAAAGGCGTGGATCAGGATGGGTAGGTCGCTGGATGGAACAAGGTGCTTGATCCAGGCGATGTTCCTAAGATAGTAAAAGGATACCTTAACAACTGCCGACACTTGTGCACGCAATGTCAGTTGATCGTCAAGGATCACCCCCAGGTCTCGCACCCGTTCAGAGGTCAGGAGCTCCGCATCCCCTAGGAATAAACCAGAGGTTTGAGGTGCCCCCAACCTCTCAATCTGGTGGCCATGATCCACAACCAGCCCCTCCTTCTTCCCTGAGTTCAACTTCAACCAACTGGACCTCATCCAATCCTGGATCTCACTGAGACAGTTATTAAACACTGAGAGTGCTCTATTCAGTTCAGGCACAAAGGACAGATAGAGCTGGGTATCATCAGCATAACAATGAAACTCCAGCCCATATCATCTTACAATGTCTCTGAGGGAAAGCATGTACACCGCAAACAACATGAGAACATTTTATATTTGCTTTTCGCATGCTCGCAAGAAGCATTATCCGGCAGCTTAGGAGAAGCGGGTTGTGGAGGTGCGGCAATGTGGTGGCCAATGCCAGCACTGCATTTGTGGGCTTGGTGGTGTGCACCCAATGCAGGCCCAGTGTCATGATGACACTGGTTCTGCAGAAGTGCCACCAACTTGAAGCACTTTGGCCGCTGCAGTGAAGGGCCACCATGTCATTGCAGCATCAGCAATTCTACTGCAATGAGGGAGCAGATATAACATTTCCTGGTATAACATTTCTGTGAACATGGTGGTGGCTATGTCGCCACCTCACAGTCCCATGTAAGCTGACAGGGGGTGCCCAATTTCCCCATTGGCATGCCAATGACTCAATTAATTTGCCGACAGGGGAGCCCACTCCCCGTCAGCATAATGTCCCCACCCCCCATTTGTTGAGTGTTGAGGGGGTGCCCAATCCCCCTTGACATCATGCCCCCCAAACGGTCTTTATTTGCTGACAGGGACCCAATCCTGTTGGCGTAAGTCCCCCCTTTCCCAAAATGCAGGTGGCACACTGGGAGCCCACCCCAGTGTGCACAAATTAAGTCTGAAAAAAAACAACCTTCCCGCGACATCCTTTTTATCCTTTTTGTCCCTGAAATAAAGAAAATGGTCCATTGCAGTCTGTCGTGCCCCCCTACAACCTGCTCCCACCCTCTGTGCGTCCCACCTCCCCACACCCCCCTCACCCCATGCTTACCTCCAGAGCCTGGCGCGATGGCCTTCAGTGGACCGGGAACACGTCTGCACTCTTCAAAGCCAACAGTGAACTGAAGAAATGCTGATAAGCTGTATAATGGCATAAATAGGGTGTTTTCAATTTATGTGAATATCTCGGCCAATTTTTGGCATTTTGCCACCAAATTTTCAATATAGGGTTATTGGGACCCCTCCTTATGAATACAGTCACTGTCTTGGCATTATTCTGTCCAGAAAGGTGGTTTTGTGGTCACTGCATGGAATCACCTTTCGGGACCGATTAATGAAATGACAGTGCCAGTGTTCATGAGCAGAGGTCCTAAAATGCCTATGTTGAGAATTTGGTGACGAAAATCCATAAAATGACTGTGTTATGAGTGTGCACTGTGCAGTTTCCATGCACCCTTGTAACTTTGCAAATCTGTAATATTTTCACTTCAGATTTTCAACATTGGTGTTTTTCCGCACCTCCTTATGAACATTACAGCTGTAATTTTTCACATCCTGGCCAAAATGTGTTTTCACACTTCTGGTGCAGAATAGCATGGTCGCTGTGGGAAATAAGTGTTTGGGACAGATTAAGAAAATCACAGTGACACTGTTCATGAGCAGAGGTGCTAAAATGCCTATCCATGAAATGACTGTGTTACGAGCATACGTTGTGCAGTTTCCATGCACCCTCACAATTTTGCTCATTTGTAATATTTTCACTCCAGATTTTCAACATTGGCATTTTTTCATAGCTCCTTATGAACAGTACAGCTGTCATTTTTCATATCCTGCCCGAAATATGTATTTACACATCTGGGGAAGAATAGTGCCGTCACTGTGGGAAATTAATGTTCGGGACAGATTAAGAAAATCATAGTGGCAGTGTTCATGAGCAGAGGTCACAAAATGCCTATGTTGAAAATTTGGTGAAATAATTCCACTAAATGACTTTGTTACATGCATGCGTTGCATAGTTTTCACGTACACTCGGAAGTTTGAGCATTTTTAATAGTTTCACTACGATTTTCAACATAGCCATCTCTTCACACCTCCCAGTGAGTGGTACAGCTGTCATTCTTCACATCCTGCCCGATCTGTGTTTTTGTACATCTGGCGTAGAATCGCATGGTCATTGTGGGAACTCAAAGTTCAGGACACATTAACAAAATCACAGTGCCACTGTTCATGAGAAGAGGTCACAAATGTTTTCATGTGGTGTGGGTTACAAAAAGGCCATGTTGAAAATGTGTAGGGAAAACACCAACAAAAGCCCAGGGCGTTAGGGTTTCTAACCATAATGTCCCACCCTGTACAGACTGACAGGCATCAGGGGTGTGCCTTTGGATTGCTGATCAATGCTCATGCCATTCCTCCGCTCCCCACCCTGCAGCCAGTGACAGGCATCGAGTGTGCCTTGGACTGTTTGGTCCCAGAGTTCACCCCATTCTCCTGTGCTGCACCCATTTCATGGTATTTCCTTTTGGAATGGGGTGACTGTAAAGCTGGACACTCCAAGGTATACCTCAACACTTGTTGGTGTCTGCAGGATAGGGTGAGGTGAAATGGCATGAACGTTATGGCGATGACCCAAATGCATACACCAATGCCTGTCCCTCTCTGCAGGTTGGAGGTGGGGTTGGTGTGAAGTTCAATACTTCACTGCCATTCCTATTCTTCATCTGTCTAACTCCTGCATTCCCAATGCTAATACCAGCAAGCAAACATTTGGCATTGACAAATGCTTGTTTTTACATGCTTTTATCCAGAAACTATATGAAATCTAAAATGCTGCAACTTGGGAAATCAAAGAATTACTCAGAATAACACAATTATACACATTTTCTGTTAACCTTTGTTTCTTGCATAGAAATCCCCAAACCTGATAATTTGGGGGATTAATCCCCCCCCCCAACTTCCCCATGTTTCCCAACCAGATTTTTAGCTTTACCCCTCCACTTGAGAAAACATTATTTTTTTTAATCTCTGGCAACTCGATATAACTATTAAGCCCCCAACCTGTGGAAGCTCCTTTTAAAAAAACAAAATCACTGACATAACCCTTTGCAGCTGCAGTTGTTGCATGGCCAACTCAATATTATGATGCAGATGAAGTCCAAAAATGGATTAATCAAAGAGGATCCTAAAGCAGTTCTCCCCCATCAACAAGCACTCCGACACACACACACATTTCCTCAACCAAATCTTTGCTTTCATGCCCCCCCCCCCCAAAACCGTGGAAAGGAAACTTTTGTTTTTAAATCAAAAGCAATCACTGGTAAATACATTTGCAATACCTTTGCAGTTGCTGCATGTCGATGATGCAGATGAAGTTCTTAAATCACTTTCCCAATGCACTTTCTTATCAATCAACCACCCTCTTCCCATTGTTCCCCCTCTAATAGTGGAAACTCAGTTTCTCAAACAGTATCTTGCTGGCTTTGTTGAATTAGACACACATGATCTGTACATAATCTATACATAGAATGCCTCTGTACTGTTCACAGAATGCCTTTGTGTTCCTGAATTAAGTGTTTTCACCCCCCCAACTGTGCAAAGCTACTCCATTTTTTTCCAATAGGCAATCACTGGCAAATACAGTCAAATCTCTATCTCTCAACAAACCTATTGGTTTTAGCCCCCCACACTGTTAAAATTCTTTTTTTTTATTTTAAAATGCAGGCAAATAGAATTACACCCCCCCTCAAATAAACCTATTCACCTACCCTGCTGGCCTTGAGGTGCTTTCATCCCGTAAACTGAAGAATTTATCTTTTTTTTTTCTATTGTTGTTGTTCTTGTTTTTTTGTGCGTGTGTGTGTGTTTTATTTGTTTGTTTTAACTGCAAGAAACCTATTGCTCCATATTTAAGAACTTGTTGACTTTGAGTAGAGATGGTAGAAGCTGGAAAAATTCACTCTGCCAATTAATTCATGAATGTTGCACGATTTGTGAAGCACTATTCATGAAATTCACCCAATTCATGGAGCGTGAATTGACCTTAAAGTGCAGAATTTTATGGGCAAAATTCCACACTTCATGGCAAAAACTTCCCTCTGTCTAGTGTCCCCACCAACTGATCACTGGCCCCAATGTAAAAATTATTATTCACTAAATCTCTGGTGGCTAGTGGTCCCACCCACCCCCACCAATTACCGCCCCAAATGTAAAAATAAATTAGTATTAATTAAATCCCTTGTGTCTGGTGGACCCTCCACCACTCCACTCCATCCAGTAGTGACCCCCACCCCCACCCTGATGGTGAGCTGGCAACTAGCACAGCCCTCCACTCTCCAGCATGGCTGGCAGTCCAACTAAGCTGGAATGAATGAGTGAGTGCTAGTACAAATATGCACTCATTCATTCCAGCTCAGTTGGGCAATTTAAGAGTGCATGGGATAGACTTAAGGGTACCCTGGAGATGTGCAGAGAAGGGGAGCCACAGATTAAATAGGATCTGGAGCTGCAGCATTGAGTAGAGAAATGGGCAGACTAGTTGAGCTTTATGGTCCTTATCAACTGACAGATTTGTTTCTTTGGGATAGAGATAAGGGTACCCTGGAGATGTGCAGAGCAGGGGAGCCACAGATGAAATAGGATCTGGAGCTGCAGCATTGAGTAGAGAAATTGGCAGACTAGGTGAGCTGTATGGTATTTATCAGCTGACAGATTCTGTTTCTTTTTTTCTATATAGAAAACCGTGCACTAGTGGATCATGATATGTAGTGAGATACCTAATACTGCGTGCAAGAGTACCTCTGGCTTCAGAGCTGCAGTTTCAGTTGTGCTTCTGCACCCATGCTTACCAATTAAATCTATATGACATATACATATGGGTGTGGCTGCATAATAACAGGCCTCTGTGTGAACTGGGCTTCTGCAGCAGCAGATACAAATCTACAGATTTTCACATCACATAGCTCATCAGAGTTATTGCATTTGTGTCATCTGGAAGCAGTTGTATGTTGTTTGTCTTACCTGATGATGTCTTTCTGTGATTACTTCTGTATTTCCCTACATTTGTGTCATTAACCTAACTGGTGCATCAACACAGTTTATTGCAATGAATTTCCATTTTATTTGAGATAGTGTAAATATTTTGTCATTCATGCAGGTCCCTTCATGACCTCTGTAAACAGATGCAGACATAGAGGGTACTCTGGGTATTGTGCCAAGGGAATACTCTGCCTGCCTAGGGAAGAGCAGGACCCTGTGGGCCCTGTACTTCCATGCAACAATGGATGTCAAGAATTCATGAGGTAGTCTATTTGGCTGCAGAATCGAAGGGTGCTCTGGGCCCTGTGTGTCCATGTAGCTGCAGATACAGATGCATAGACAAAGCATCCATCTCTCTCTCTGCCAAAGCCCTGGACTCTCTGGCATGAATGGGTGCAGAGGTGCAGTGTCCTTTGGCAAAAGAAAAGTTGTCTTTACTATATGGTAAATGGGCCAATGTGGGCAATTCTACACCTTCCTGTCCAAAGCTTCCCGAATTGTCAACATCGTCTTCTAATGACTCCTCATGAACCTGGTAGGTGAAAATGCTCAAATCCCGAACTAAATGTGATTTTGCATAGTGAATTCAAAATCACTTTTCGGAATGTATTTAAAAAATTGCAACTAACTTGTTCATGAGATGGGGGTCTCAAAAAAGACCATGTTGATGTTTAGTGGTAAAATATTGAAAATTAGCAAAGTAATGAGTGAACGTTGGAATATTTCAACATTCACTTTTACCTTGGTCATTTTACCTCATTTGTGCAACTAATATCCAACACAGCCTTTTTATGATACCACTTCATGAGTCTAGTAGGTGAAAATGTTCACATCCCGCCTGAAAGGTGATTTCATGTAATGACTCAGAAATCATCTTTTGGGAGAGATCTGAAAAATTCCTGCTACCTTGTTCATGAGATGATGCCCAAAAAGGCCATGTTGAAAATGCGGTGTACAAATGTTGAAAAATGACAAAGTTATGAGTAAAAGTTCAAAACCTACTGACTTACATCAAGCCTACCTTTATTCTCATATTGCAGTCACTAGTTCCAGCAGTGGGACATGTTTCTGATTGGAGAATGGATCTATGTCATTGGACATGTTCAGGTGAATGAGGGTGTGTAGGGGGTGTGGGGTGGTGGGTGCAGAGTAGAAGGACAGGTTGGGTGGGTAGGAGACCAGATTAGTGAGGGACCATTTTCTTTTTTACAGGTTTATTTAAAACAAACAAACAAGACAATGATGAATGTTTTTCTTTTTTTTAAGGAGTACTTTATTATATCTGACACTGGGGATCGGGCTCCCTCGTGTCACCTTTTACTATACGGTAGCACCAGGGGTGGGAAACCTGGTGTTGTCACCAATCCATTGGAGGGGGCATGTGACTTGGAGTGGAGCTGGTTTATGCAACTGGTACTATCGGTGGGCATCCTGGACCTCTTTTGTAGAACTATCAGGAAAGGACGAGGGGGAGGGTCTGATTGAGTTGACTTCTCTCTCAGTCAACCCTTTATATACTGGCTGTATAGCTACTTTATTTGTATAGCAGCAACAACCCTTGCTAGTCACATGAACTGGCTTAGCAAAGAGTTGTGCTATTACTTTAACCATAAATGTAAAAGGTTTCCCTTAGCATTATTAATAAAGTAGAAAATAAGTACAAATCTATTAAAAAATAATCCATTTACATAACAAAGCACGTTTTTATCTGTAGTAGATACAAAAAAGTGGGAACTCTCATGGTGTACATCGGATATTACAAGAGCTGGGTCTAAATATGCATGTTATTTGGTTTGAAATGTCAGTGTGATTGCCACTGTGCACTCGTGGCAGCACCACTCGTCGAGTGTACAATAACACCAACATTCCAAAACAAATAACATGCATATTTAAAGCTACCTCCTGAGTTATTCTGTATTTGTGTAATAGATGTGGACATAAATAGAGTGTAATCATCAGTTTATGCAAGTATGTACATAAATGACCACTTTTTCATTTATGAACAAATTTACTACATCATCACGCATTTATATACATAGTTTCTACATCATACCTTCTTGCATTGCCAAACTTGTTTTTTTTTTTAAAAAGTCTAAGAACCCATTGGCCAAAATGTAACTTGCCAAACTGATATCACCTGTGCCACCTGCAACAAACAAACTGAATCCCCGAGAGAAAGTTGAAATTGTCATGCCCAGTCAGTCAACAACTGTCTTCTCTACTGAACAGTTCTGGCAGTCACCATAAATCTAAACCGGCCACTTTATTTTCTTCCTCATCATTCAAAAAAAAATATTAATGAAAAAAACATGACAGCATCAAGTAGCTTAACTACAAGCTTTGATATGGAGTTGGAAGAAATTCTCATCCAGATGTAAAATGACACTGAGCTACTGGAAGAGACTGCCAGGGCCCAAAACCATTACCATAACCTTCTCCTCCATGCCACCCATGTCTTTATCAACTACCAGCTATAAAACACTCATAGACAAAGAGGCAATACAACATTTTATTGAAAGGGCTAAAAATATCAACACTGCCAGTAAAACACAGGCTGACATAATACTGTTCCATAATTACCTACTAGAAAACTTCAGAATTGACTGTGTTCTTACTGGAATTTTCCCTGAAGAACTTTATCAGTATTTGTGTCATTAGAAATGGGATAGATACAAGAAGGGCTCTCACTGGCTGAGAGCCACAGAGGGGGGTACATTAACTTTCAATAGATGCCCAGCTTAGGAAAAGTGCCAGTGGCAACCAACTGCACAACCGATATCAGTGTGCAGCACGAAATACAAATCTCAAACTCACCATTTTTTCTCTTGCTAAATGAGAGATGCTGCCCCCCCACACACACACACACAAATTGCACACCCACTTCTTGTACAACTTTTGTTAGTCGGGTTAATATAAAAACAGTCTTGTCAGCCAAATTCATTCGGTGCAGAAGTGTATAGATTTTTATTTTTTTCAAAGATGTTTGTATTTAAAACAGTGCTAGCATGTCGCATGCTCAGTGTTACTTCAATACCTTTTATGTCTCATGGTCTTACTCTAGCCCCAACCCCACTAGTGCTGATTTTACAACCAGGGCTCCCTTCCCCAATGTCACTAACCCACCTGCTAAGACTGTGCTCCTGCATTTTCATGATTGGCAACCACGGCAGTCAGTCCTCTTCTGACTGTGCCCTCTCACCACTGATCTGAGCACAGTCCTTCTCCACAGCTCTCCCAATATGCAGATAATGAAAATGAAGAAAATGAAGTGGGAGGAGTGAAGGCTTCATTTAAGGAATAAATGCTTTAGTTTAGTAAAAAAAAATGCCACAGTTGAAGCAACACTCCCTTGCAGCACTAGCTCTCGCTATTCCCATAATCTGCCACACTGTTTTCCCTGCAAGCTGCAAAAACAACACACAATTTAGTTTTTTTTAAATAATATTATTTTCCTAAATGACAGAGCACTAGCCCGATGATGCTCCATTTGAAGTGACCATGCAGTTTGTAACTGGCACTGCAGACTTGCCCATTTTTGAAACAGAGATCAAAGCAAAAACAGGAGTTACCTGTCATCTCATAGAGCTCATCAGGCTTTATTTTCACTGTTCTGGCTCACCACTCACAAAAGGAAATAAAATAAACATTTCTCCACTGTGTCTGTGATTAGGGGAGGGAGACAAAGAGAGAAAATGACTCTTGAGGGGGCAACACAAGAAGCAACAGCATAAAAAATAGAGGGACTACTTTACAAACGACAGTTTTTCCTTCTAGTTTTATATTAATTTTAAATGTATTTCCTCTTTAATTTTAATAATTAATTAATCCTGATGCAGATGCCCATTTTTTAAGTGCAATAATACCCTCCAGGGTGGGCGGTATGGGCAATACTGGATCTTCCAGGGGCTTTAAGACCCTCCACCTGCAGCACCAGGCCTCATTATGCCCCTTGGTGATCCAGTATTGCCTAATACTGCCCACCCTGATGGTATTATTGCTTGCTTATTTCATGTGTTCAAACAAAACAAACTAGGAGCTCCACTCACTCTCGGTGAGCACTTCAAATCTGGTGCAAAGCAGAATCAGAGTACCAACTTAACTACACAACTGCTTTTGAAAGCCTCTGAAAGCCATACCTGCTGCACTTAACCCAACAGTTTGCACAGTCAATATATCAAGATGCACAGCTTACCATATCATCACATTTTTATTAAAGTGCATAAAACATCCAACTAACAGCAATAGTAGAGTGCAAAGGTGACGACTTTTCAAGTGGCAAAAATGGCAGACTGCAGGTAATTGCAAAAGATGCAAACCATGTGATATACTCCTATCATCACCGTTGTGTTCCTTTGTTGTCAATAAAAAGAAAAAATGAGTGATATTTGGTATGTATGTTTTCTTTAGCTCTGTTTTAATGTGGCTCTGTAATTTGCAAGCTGTAGCAAATCTTAGCACTCACTATCAGAACAAAAGGGGTTACACACGCTTACATCTTCTGTTATTGTAAATTCCAGAATCTCCTGCAGCTGCACTTAGAACAGTATGCAGCAGTGAGAGGTTCAGTAGACTGCATTGTATGTTAGAGTTTATATAAGTTCTTGGAGTGGGTCCAGCCCAGCCAACCTTGATATAAAGGAAATGTAGTTTAAATGGGAGAAGCCTAGCACCAATGAAGGCAACCTGGAGGTGGATCCAGAATTAAAGGGGTGTGCACTAATGGTGGGTCAGGCGCTCTCCATAGGAGTGTGGGGTGGGGTGAAAGTTACACTGCAGTTCTTGTATTAAAACAAGGCTAACCAATGATGCTTAGTAAAATAAAATGTATAAAAGTTACAGGCAAGGGTGTTACGAGGGTACATGTTCTTTAACAGGTACATCGGGGCTTCTGCCCAGGGAAAGTGCATGATCCTACATGAGATGAGTTGCCTATCTAGTCCTCCTCTGTTGCTTGCACTGTACTGTATGATAGTTGGTGTGTATGTTCCATTCTACTTAATTAGCTGTTTTAATGTGGCTCTGCAATTTGCACGTGTAGTAAATTGCAGCAATCATCGTCAGAACAAAATGGGTTACTAACACTTTTTACATCTTCTGTTACTACAGATCCCAGAATCTCCTGCAGATGGCATTAGAACAGTATGCAGCAGTAAGAGATTCAGTAGCCTGCATTCTATGTTAGAGTTTATGTAAGTTCTGATATTTTGTTTGCTGGTCCTGTCATCCTCCTTGGGCCATGTACAGTCACACAGGGCTGATCTAACTAGAGATTTAATAAAATCTCTATCATGCACTATGGGCTATTGAATCTCCCACTGCTGCCTACTGTTCTGATGTAGCTGATAATGCACTCCCCCACACACACACACATCACAAAGTCATTCATAGCAGTTGTTTTATGATCAGTATACTTGTTGGAGCTACTTCAAAGAAACAGGACTTGATTCTGTGATTTTCTTTTCTTTGTTTCCCTACTTTCTACTTGAAATGAATGGGAAAAAAGTTGTAATTCAAGCAAAGCAGTCAGGCATAGTGGGCAGAATAGTGGGTGGAAACTTATAAAGGAATGAGGAGTCCCTTTACTCATCCCAAAAGGTCTGCAGGACTACACCCACTGCAGCCCTAAAAAAAGACAATGACTGCTTCAACCCTTCTGTCGCCTCCTTGGCCAGCTGCCAGTTGAATAAATGAAACCCTTAGCTGTTCACAAATGCAGTTTAATTTATTGAGAAGGCGGTCAGATAAGTAGATGAGAGAAGGGTTATGCCACTCACCATCCATTTTTAAAATATTATAGGTGATGTGGGAATGGAAGGTTGGACTGGATGCAAGTAGGCTAGGGGAAGGGTATTATATGGATCTGTGGTGGGGAGAAGGAAAGAGGGAGGGTTGGTGGGAAGGGAAGGGAATTTTTTTTTCATGATTTTTTAAATACTAGAAAATCTGACACAGGGTAGGACACACATGGTAAGAACTGGGGAAAACGGGCTTCAGCAACACCAGGGCTGGGCTCCTAGCATCTGAAAATAGTTTTAGTAACAGTTTCTGATACTGAGGTTTGACAACTGCTGCTTGGATGTGTGTGTGAAGGGTAGTTTTGTGGCACCAGGGTTGGGCTTCTGGTATTCACTACAGATGTTGTAAAGTTTTACTTCATTTGTGAAGTTCTGACAAAGTTGTAAAATCACCTTCACAAATAACTTTGTGAATTGCCCACTTTGCAATTTCGCTACTTTGCATTGAGATTTCCTTGGGAAATGACACTTTTTTAAGGGCAGTCAGGTGCAGTAATGGTGAAGTTACAACTTTGCCAGTGAATTTGTATAACTTTGCCTGAAAAGTGCTTCTTCACTTACCAAAAACATTGCAAAGTTGGCACTTCGACTTTGAGAATGTATGTACTGATTTATTTTAATTACTATTTGTAAAGTGATAACTGGGGAGGCCCACTGAGCCAAGGCTTGTTTCAAGGTGCAACCTGAGGGAGGGTAATATAAATGCATAGAAGAAAACTAATTACAAATAAATTATTTCATGAAGCGAAATTTGCCAACTTTGTACATCTCTAGTTCCCACAAATTGCTTTATTTTTATAGCATTTTTTGATAATGTGGTTGAGCAACTGTTGTTGGACTGTGGGGGGGGGGGTCAGCACCAGGTTTCAGCTCCTAGTATGTAACTTTTTTTTTTTAATTAAATCCTCACAACACCAGGGTTTAGCACCCGATGTTGGAAAGGTGGAACCTCTTTGGCTGCATGAGGTTCGGGTTCCTGAATGCTGCAGACTGTGACATTTTGTTAATGCCTTTATTGGCTTATGGAAGGATGAGAGATGCATCCGCAACAACAGTACTAGTGGTGTTCCTGACTTCCTCACATCCAAGTGGAGCAAAGGTGGCTTTGTTTTTTGAGCCATAGGCTGAATATGACTCATGCACACACCACCATTTGTTCAGCACATATCAAAGACGGTGGCATGTGAATTAACCTCACCAGAGTAAATTTGGATATTTTTCATATTTCTTTCTACTGACTAGCAAACCAGTCACTAAACCATATTGTACCAAAACTGACAGATCAAGAGATCCTGTTCCAAAAGACATGTTTTCAAAAAATACAAAAAAAGTGAAATTTCATCAAGGAACAGCTGGGATACAATTGGCTGAAAATAGCACTTAAACATTAAACTGCCTATCCAACCCTAAGTAAAATAATTATACGACATAAACAGTAAATAGATACATAGATGTTGATAGCAGATAAGGGTCTATGGCCCACCTAGTCTGTCCATTTGCGTATGTACTTTACTTCTTCAACCTTCTGTAGAGCTGGGTTATTCCCTTCTCCTGACTACCAGGTTCCCCCAATGCCTATCCCAAGCATTCTTAAATCCTGTACATTGTTTCAGCCCCCACCTCTTCCTCCTCTGGCAGGGTGTTCAATTTATTCACCACCCTCTCTGTGAAGGAATACTTCTCCATGCTCCCTCTGAATCTCCCTCCCTCCAGTTTCATCCCATGTACCCTAGCCCTGGAAACTCTTTTTCGATGAAAAATGTTGTTTTCCTGCACCTTGTTTCTCCCCATGATGTACTTATATGTCTCAATCATGTTCCCCCTCTCTCTCCTTTCCTCCAGGGAGTACATATTTAAGTCTTTCAGCCTTTTCTCATAGGTTTTGTGATGCAATCCTTGCACCATCTTGGTTGTTCTCCTCTGAACTGCCCCCACCCTGTCTATGTCCTTAAGTAGGAAAAGATTCCAGAACTGGACACTGTACTCAAGTTGTGGCCTCACTAATGTCCCGTATAATGGAATTATAATCTCCCTTTTCCTGCTGGTGATATCCCTGCCTATGCATCCCAGCATCCTATTTGCTTTACTTGCCACCTTGTCACACTGACTCCCTACCTTGAGGTCATCAGAGATGATAATCTCTAGGTCCTTTTCCTGCTTGGAGCATTATGTACCCCCCAGCTGATCTTGTTCCAGGGTTTTTGTGCCCCATATGCATTATCATGCATTTCTTTGCATTACATCTCAACTGCCACTCCCTCGACCAGTCCTCAAGTTTCTGCAGATTGCTCCTCATTGTATCTATACTCTCTGGCATGTCCACCCTGTTACAAAGCTTTGTGTCATCAGTTAACAGGCAAATTCTCCCTTCTAGGTCTTTTGTAATGTCACTGATAAAGATGTTGAAGAGGACTATACTCACCATTGATCTCTGTGGCACCCCACTTGTCACCTTCCTTCTGTGGAGTGACATCCAATAATCACCACCTTCTGTGTCCTGCAATCTGGTCAGTTTCCCACCCACTGTACCACCGTTCTACCCACTCCCTTGTTTCCCAGCATGTTTTGACAGCCTTCTATGCAGCACAATGTCAAAGGTCTTGCTGAAGTCCAAGTAGGCCACATCCACTGCCCCCTGAGCCACCTCCCTTGTTACCCAGTCAAAACATTCAATTAGGTTAGTCTGGCATGACCTCCCCCCAGTGAAACCATGCTGTATTGTGTCCTGCAGACCACTAGCAACCACGTGTTCCACTAGTCTTTCCTTCAGTAGTGTTTCCATGATCTTCCCCACTTCAGAGGTCAGGCTAACCGGTCTGTAGTTTCCCACTTTCTCTCTGTCCCTGCTTTTGTATAGGGGGACTACATCAGCCATCCTCCAATCTTTGGATACCTCTCCTATTTCCAGTAACCAGCTAAACAGGGTTTTATGTGATAAAGGTGAGTCTGAAAGACTGTCTATCACATAAAGTGAGCAAATATGAGCCCATAGTCAAAAGAGCAATGGATATTGCACCGACCATTGCAAATAGCAACGGTCGCTACAATACTTTAATAAAGCACACAGAAATATTTTTTTTTATGTGAGGGGCTGTGCCCCTTGCACCTCCCAAACTTAGATAGTCAACTCCAAGGGGGTTGCGGACCATGGGGCAAGTTATTTGATTCTGTGGCAAAACAAATGATTCTAGCCATAGCCACTGAACCAGCTCACATCACAGGCGGTGGTGTACACCGCTATGCTATGCAACCAGCTCAGCGGGAATTGGTCATGCATGATCCTTTATCCTGTAGTAGTGAGTACAGCTCCTTGCTATACTCACTATACAGGATATAGAGATGTATTGCACCACTCGCTATCTTGTAGAGTGCTATTACTGAGTCACTCAAAAGTGCAGTGCTCAATTATCAGCGTTCTACATGGGTGCTACCACTAAACAGGGTTGCCAGAGGTTCAGCCACCACCTCTCTAATTCCCTCAGCACCCTGGGGTGTGCCCCATCTTTACCACTATATGTGAATATAGGAACATGCCAGCAAATAAAGGCCTTACAGTCTATTTTTTCTGCTCGACAATGCAGGTCCTCCCTGTATCTACAGTGGGACCTGCCACCCAACTCCTCCAACCTCTCTCAGTTACCCCCTTCCAAAGAAAATGTTTCCTTTATTCTGTCTCATCCTCTCTTGAACCTATCCACCAATTTCAGGGAGACCACTTCCTCTGGCAACTTGTTCCATTTGGCTATCACTCTCTCAGTTAAAAGGGTCTCCTCATCACCCTCCTGAATCTTCCCCCTACCAGTTTTAGGCTATGCCCACTAGTAGACTTTTTCATAGTACAAATAAAGAGGCCCTCTGTGTTCACCCTATTAATACCATTAAGGTATTTGAAGGTCGTGATCATAGCCCCCCTCTCCCTACTGTCTCAAAGGAGTACATGTTGGGCCGTTTGAGCCTCTCCTCATTGGTGTTGCACTGCTGGCCCTGGATCATCTTGGTCATCCTTCTCTCGACTGTCTTCAGCAAGTGTAAATCCTTCTTAAGATAAGGGCATCAATACTGCACACTGTACTCTGGGTGTGGCCTTACCAGTGACTTGTGTAGCAGTAGTATGATCTCCACCTTCCTGCTGGTGATCCCCCTGGTTATGCAGTTCAGCATCCAGTTTGCTTTTGCAGCTGCTCTTCTGCACTGTGCTAAGTGCCTCAGGTCACTCTTGATGATAACTCTCAGGCTCTTTTCTTCTTCAGACTTGGAGACCTGTACACCACCAGTATTTTGTCTCTGGGTTCCTTGCCCCTAAGTGCATAACTTTGCACTTTTTAGCACTGAACTCCATTTGCTAAATTCCATACCACTTCTTTAACCTAGCCAGGTCATCCCTTAGCTCTCATCTCTCCTCTAACACCAAAGCCTTCATCAGAGAAATGGCTGAGATGCTGAATGAAAAATTAGCTTCAGTGTTCAAAGAAGACTAAGTGGGTGTGGGTGCTCAGTGGGAAGGCAATTGACATCAAGGACAGCCATGATACAACCTGCCGACATCATATCTACTCTGGTAGAAGACTACTTGGGACAGATCAAGCCAGGTAAATTCCATGGGACAGATGGGATATGTCCCAGGATTATAGTGGTTCTGAAGGAACAGTTAGTTGAGCCTCACTCAGAAATCTTTCACAATTTGTACAGGTGTGGTACCAGAAGAGTGGAAAAGGGCTAATGTAATCCTCATTTTTAAGAGAGTGGTAAAGTTGGGTACCTGATTAGAATAGCATGATTTGAACCGTGTAGTTTAAACCATGTGGTCAGGACTGCTCAAGGCAGGAATAGCAACAGGGGTAGAATAATGATTATCAGCTACCACTACCACTGTAGTTATTCAGCCAGTCACACAGAGAAGAGAAATAAAAGGAAAGTTCTGGTGCTGGCTGAGCTGCCCTCGTGCCATAGAGGATCAGTGAAGTAGTAGCTCGACCAGCACAGGATGGGAGTCCAGGGTTCTGAACCTGACCTCCCAACATTTTTTCTCACATTTGAAATATCCTTTTTATTTACTAAGAACTGTGGAACAGTAATTCTACAGCCCCACAATTTTCTCCTCTGCCCTGTGATCCACACCCCTCGGAATTGAGAATCATAAATACAAGGGGTGCAGGGGGCAGAGACCCCCACATGGGAGGTGCAGGGGGCAGAGCACCCTTTAAAAAAAGGTTACTTGATTAGTTTTCACCTAGGTAGCGATCATTCATTTGTGTTTGGACCACTACCATTAGTGCTATTGTGTGTTGTGGTTTTCATTCCTGCCACTGTTCTTGAGGGCACAGTTTGTATGTGCGGTTCTGGACCGCACTGTTATTACAGGTGCTCTTGTGACCTAGTGCTGTAAAGCTGGACCTGGACAACTACAGTATAAGCTATTCAAGGGTCCTGGAATTCATTATCAAATACCCAGTTTTAAAAGTCTTTTCAAGAAAAACATGTTGTTTCCTGATTAACATTCATAATTGTTTTGTGAAAAAGACCAACATCACTGACAGCCACAACATGTGACATAATACAAAGTATCCCTAAACATATTTGTGTTGTATAGTACAGTGTTGGGCTAGTAAAGGAATTAATTAATTTTTAATTTTTTTATTTTTATGGTTTTCGAAGGTCATCCTGTCTCATAAAAATCATGCTATACAAAATATTATTTAAACATATAAACTGATGCTTTCCTCGTGTATTTTATGAAGAGTAAGATTCTGTATGTTACATTTTACTTCATTTCACTGTTTTGTAGGATATTATTTCTACCTCAAAAGTGTATTTATGCACTTGTATTGTCCAATCGTTTTTTCTTTTCCTTTCTATTTTTGCCCCCATTCTACTTGCCCACTGACAGTTCCTCCTTTCATCTGCCCCAGACCTGCTGCCCACTGTAAGAGTCCTCAATGTCTCCTCTGGAATCACTGCTAGAACTCTTACCTTGCCCCATGGATGTGACACAATTGTTCCTCAAGCTGGCAAGAAGATACTTCACCCAATAGTCGAGATCCAGGAGCAGGACCAAGTGAGGCATGACAGGAGTCAGTAGGGCCCTGGTATGACATAGGGGAAGTGAAATCTTGTGCCTATGTCTGCTGGGCAGTTTCCCCCACTAAGCCCTCCCATATTCCTTCACTGACTGTGATTCTGAACAGTAACCCAGAAGAATGCCGATCAGAGTCATCTGAAATGGGGGTCATCCCCATCATATGTTTGGAACTCCCCTGCTGGCTCCACTCCTGACATGTAATGGCTCTGGATCACTCACCAGGTGAGCTAGTGCATGCTGACTTGAGATCACACCAGAGGGACCACTTATTTCTTCCTGCATGGCATGCCATCACTGGGGCCACTAGGGACCCTCATGCAGCAGAAAAATATGCCCTCCCTTCCCTGAGGCAGGAGGTGTCTGAGATGAACGCTAGAACTCCACCTTGCCAGTTGGCTCCAGATGTCCCAGTCTTGGAACTTGAACTCTTGTCAATCTGGTTGCCAAATGATAGTGCTACTACTGCACTAATCATCCAGTACAATGCAGTATAGTGTTATGCTTGTGCAACTGTGTTAGTTTGGTTTTAGTCATTTGCCCTCTCTATTCCAGAGAATTACCACCCTGTAGGGGGTACCAAAAGCAAGGAATCCTTGAAGAAGGTGCCACCTCTAGAGGTGCTGTGGGACAATTCCCTTATTTAATGGTACCTTAGGAAGCATCACCCCAAAAAATGTATTGGTACAATGAATGGTAGCAATCTGAGCCATAAGGCAGGGCAGAACAGGCAAAGGCAGCCTGAGAGGTAATGAGATGTGCAGATGAGCAAATGGCATGAGTACGATGGGTTGCACTGGAGATTGAGGGGGCCTCCTATGGATGAGGGAATGTAAGTAGGGACACCATCCACCTCCATCCAACAGAGAAGCCTACCTACAGAAACTAGGGAACACTAGCTACTGTTAACTAATGTTTATGACCTGAGGCATGGAGGAAAGGAAAAAAAAAAAACCTTTGAGGAGGAAATCTCTGGGGATCCAAGGCTTAGGTCACCTTCCCTCCAGGCTTTAGATTGTTTGTTTAGTGATGGCTCTGCTTTTGCAATTTTTAAATCCGATTAAAGGGGGGTGGAAAATATTCCAATTTGGAGGAAAGCTCTCACTTGATCCCTCTAACGGGAATGCCATGGAAGATTGTGGAAAACTACACTACAACAAAGGGCTACCACGGTGGGAGGAGGAGAGGAACAACTGCTGAGGTGCTCACCTCGCCTACCCACACTAAAAACAAACCAGGTGAACCAGAGGTAGTCATGGGGAGAATGTGGTGAAGGTGCCTTGCTAGTAACTTAATACTAGAGCCAAAGGAGATCACTATAACCTCCCTTCACAGCTAGTCTTAAATTCTATACCAGGAGCTGCCATCAAGTCTCGAAAAGTTAAAGCTACACCTGGATTGAGGACATTTCCAACTATGGGCTAGGTTAGAAGGATCCCCACCCCAAGTTTCACACACTCAAGATGTGGACTTTATAGATGCGGAGTGAGACCATTAACTGCAGGGAGGCCTGAGCCATGGTACTTAATCGTCATGGTTGGCATACCCCAGAAACAAATTCAGAAGGAGCTGGATGAAGCAAGGAGTGGTGGAGACCCTCAAAGAGGGCAGACATGTGCTTAGCAGGCATGAGCAGACCGAGTTGTGTGTAAGTAGATGACTGCACCTGAATATAGGTCTTTAAGGCAGAGGAAGCAATGAGTGGACCTATACGTAGGTCTGTAAGTCTGTAAGAGTAAGCAGTGACCGGACCTGCACGTAGGTCGGAGGAGCAGCAAATACGAATTAAAAAGGGCAAGCCAACCAGTCCCACTATGAAGCCAATTAAAGGTGACAAAATACTTGGAGGATTTTAGCAGTGAGGACAGGATTCAAACATGAGTTAAGTATGCCACACGGGGCCATGGCTCCTCAACAACACCTCCAAGTTCCCCGCCATAGAAAAAATGAGAAAGTGATGGGAAAGCACCTTGACCCACATGCAGATATTAAAACTAGTTTACAGCATCAGCAGTAGCTTAGCTGACCTCCTGAGTATAACGGCAGTGTGCAAAAATAGAGCAGCATCAGTACTGAGTAACTATGGGTTATAGGGGTAGCAATTCGAATGAAATTAGAATGAACATAGACTGTAGGGAGGCAATGCTCTGGAAGCAGCAAATAGGCTAGGCAGTGCAGTGAAAATAGCAGCAGTGAGGTACGTGGTATGCATTCAGGAAGCAGGATTGAGTTGCATGGGCTAGGGTTCAGAGTGAGCCTGAAATAGATGAAAACAATTAAAGTGCATAGCATGGAGAGCAGCAGAAAGGAAGCAGCTTGAGCTAAAGCACACAGATAACAATCACAGTTGCATTGTGAGTAAATGGGAGCAAGTAGCATGAGCTCAGTATTAGCAAAATACAAGGAGTTTAGAAACAGAAGCCCCCCAAAAAGAATGCAAAACAAAAGTCACAAAAACAGAGAAGAGGAGGAAACAAGCAACACAAAGAAGCACACAGCTGGAGGCAAGCAATTCAAACCAAATGGAAGAGAACTGAAAACAGAAGTCCAACAAAAACAAGCAGAGGCCAAGACCCAGCAAAGTGGGGGTGGGGGCAAGCCCCAGCAAACTGCAAAGGGAAGACCCCTGCATCATAGCTTTGTGTCATCTGCAAAGAGCATATATTGCCTGTATACTCTCACCTATGTCACTAATAAATATATTAAATAGAACAGACCCTAGTATTGACCCCTGTGGCACTGCACCAGTGACCGCCCTTGCCTTTGATTCCCTCCCATTTATCATCATCCTCCTTTGTTTCCCCCTGGCAATTACCTAAATACCTAGTTGGACCCACTCCTAACCTGAGATACTCCATCTTTCTTAGTAGTGTAGTGTGTGGTACAGAGACAACAGCCTTGCTGAAGTCCAGCTGCTATGCACTGACTTTCCCCTAAATAAGACTACTAAGTTAGTCTGGCATGATCTTCCTGCCACTAAAGTGTTTTGCTTATTGTCCTGGAGCCAACTTGTTGCCTCCATCATCCAGTCTCTCCTGCCCTACCCTCCCTCACTTCAAGTTAGCACTGTATAATCATCTTGCTGCTCTAGGGTCCTGTTCCTGCTTATCCTGATGCACAGGCCTCTGATCTAACCCTGTTTCCCTTCACAACCTTAATCTTAACTCTGTCTTCCTTCCATGAACCATGACAAGCTGTGGCACTGAGGTGCTATACGCTGCTGACCATAATTTATTATACTGTGAATTTTGATTTGTACCTTCAGTACTGCTGTTTTGCACTACCTGGCTTAAAGTTTGTCAGAACATCATTGTGATCTAGCTTAGCTCTGGTCTGCCTATTTACTTGTGTTAGTTATTTTTTGTCAACCATTAACTTGTATAACTCTAAGTGTGCTATGTTACTTTTTGCCCAATCAACCCTCCCCTAGGTCACCCCTGTAAAAGGGACTGCATGGTCTCAGTGGGCTTACCTGGTTACCAAAATTCAAATAAATAAATAAATAAATATTAAACAGTTTGTTCATTAATTATGGTCTCCATGCATTTACACATAATTAAGGTAAAGCTGACCACTCTGCATTTCCCAGATCCTGGGTTCTCCGTCTCCACTCTTGTGAAATGACACTACAGCTACTGTACCTGCCTCCAGTCACTTGGCATCCCATCTCAATACAGCACCTGAACAGATCCCTATGGGAGACAACCAGTTCTAGACCCAGCCTTTTTAGGATCTTTAAACATAATCTGTCATGGCCCCATACCTTTTTCACCCTGAGTGGTGCAAGCCTATTTTTTACCCTATTCTCTGTGATCTAAATGGGCTTCTTTGTTTCACTGCCCTCTCAGCAGCCTTTATGCAACTTTCTGGAAGGGTTTCCCTCTCCTCTACCATGAATACAAAACAGAAATACCTGTTGAAGAAATCTGCCTTCTACCTATCTTCTTTCTCCACATTCTGTTCTCAGTCTGAAAATCACCCCTTCCGTGTTCCTCTTTCCTTTGATTTAACTGAGGAATTCTCTTCTCCCATTTTAACCCCTCAGCTATCATAAACGCCATATCTATCTTTGTCTTCCTAAGTATTCTATGCTTCATTCAAATTTTTTGGTGTTCTTCCCAATTCCCATGATTTTGTCTATGCTTCTATTTCTTGAAAGCCATCCTTTTATCCCTACTAAGACAAAGGGAGAGGAGCTCATACAGAAACATGTGTCAGTGTAGTAGTGGGTAGCCCACCTGAAAGTACAATCTAAAAGCATACAAAAAAGTGCACTTGGAGAAGCTGCAAGAATTTACAGATGCAGCAGTGATACAATATACTGTATCTAAAACTTTGTGACATTATTTTTGGTGAGCACAAAAAGACACTGCTGTCGATCAAATATGGTCTGCAGTAATAATGTAGGTAGGGAATAAATGGGCAGACTGGGTGGGCCAAGCAGTCCTTATCTGCCATAAAATTTTATATTTCTATGGTTCTACACCCCCTGATGAAGAACTAGAGCAGGTTGAAAAACTGGTGTTCCTTGTCGTCATTTTCCGTGCTCACTTTTTGTATCTGCCAATAAATTTATAAAACATTTTTACATATACTACAACTGGGTTTGTGAATTCTTGCAGCTTTCTTAAGTGCAGTTCATAGGTTCATAGAAGTGTATGAGCAATGAAGGCATATGTAAAGATGCCCATTGTATGCTCGCCACCCATATGTCCTATGGGTGGAAATCAAATTTTTTGTTTCCCATATGTTTATCCAATCTTTGCTTAAAGGTATTTAAATTATCACTATTAACGACACTTGCAGGTAAGTTATTCCACAAACCCACAACTCTCTGTGTGAAAAATAGACTCCTAGTGGATATACATTTTTCTCCAACAAGTTTATAACCATGACTCCTAGTTGATTTGACGTTGGCAGTAGTAAACCCAATTGTGGTTCTTAAATAATCATTTTTTAAGGTTTGATATACCAATATTAAGTCACCCCTTATTTGTCTGTATTTTACAGAAAATAGGTTAAGTTTTTTTAATCTATCTTCGTAACTATTACTATTTAAGATGATACTTTTTTAGTGAATTTACGCTGAACACCCTCAGTGAGTTTTAAACCCCGTATAGAAGTTAGTGCACAAAACTGAGAGCAGTATTTCAAGTGGGGACATACCAAACTGGTGTAGAGTGGCATAATAACCTTGGAGTCTCTACTTTTGATATTTCTTAAAATAGAGCCAATTATTTTATTACATTTTTTAACTTTAATTATATTATTTTTTCGAAAGTTAAATTATCTGAGATTATGACACCCAAATCCTTTTCTTCCAAAATACTTTTTAGATAAACATTGTTTAAGGAATAATTGAAGGGGATGTTATTTTTGCCCAAATGTAAGACTTTACATTTGTCAACATTAAAAAACATACCATAAGCCTTTGCCCAGTTTGATAGGTTGTTTAAATGATTTTGTATGGAGCATTTATCATGAAAGATGCTTACCAAACTACCCATTTTACAGTCATCAGCATATTTTGCGACCCATATCTTATCAATAGTAGGCAGTGTAGAGACCATAATATTAAACAGTATCAGACCCAGGACGGAGCCCTGGGGAACACCACTAGTCACCACACCCGTTGCATACAGGTGACCCTTGACTGATACCTGTTGAGTTCTGTTTTCCAACCATGACTGTATCCAGTTTATAATATTAGGTTGCAACTTAATTTTGACCAATTCTTGTAGTAAGACTTTATGTGATACTTTATCAAAAGCTTTGGAAAATTCCAAAAATATTACACCTGCCGGTATACCCAAGTCCAAGGCAGCACTTACTGGTTCAAAAAAAAATGTAGTAGGTTGGTCAAAACTGATCTTTCAGTCACAAAACCATGATGAAAGATATCTATTTTATTTCTTTCTAAATGATCTATAATATGGGCATTAAGCAATCTTTCCATAATTTTGCCTACGATGGAAGTCAGGCTTATGAGCCAATAATTGTTAGGATCATGTCTGGATCCACCCTTATATTTGGGTGTAACTATAGCCTCCCTTCAAGCCTGAACCACTTTACCTTCTCTGATTGATGAATTAAATAACACGGCTAGAGGACCAGAAATTGAACGACTAATTTTTTGTAAAAATCTGGGTGGAATAAAATCAGGACCAGGAGAGCTGTTTGATTTTGAAGATTTAATTTGTTTTGCAACCTCCATTTTTGTAAAAACAGGAAAACTAGAATTATTTACTAGAAGAGGCGTATTTGCAGCTTCCTTAGTTTTGAAAACTTTTAGAAATGTCTCATTTAGAATTGTAGCAGTAGTTGTTTCATCTAAAATAGATATATCATTGATGTTAAAGGGTCCAATTGTATGATTTCTTGTTTGCTGTTTGGATCATCCTTTTGTCCTCATTGTTTCCTCCACTTCTCTGAAAAAAATAGAATGATTTCCAGTGCTTGATTTTTTTAAATACCTTCCTCAAGCAGTTTCTTATTGCTTCCAGGATGCCACTTTTGATTGGTTCCTGCCCCTCTGCCTTTGCCACCCCCTACAACTTCCCTTTGCTTTCCACACTTATCTTGTTGTAGTCAGCCTTCTGAAATCCCAGAACCATTGTCAGTGATCTGGAGTGCCTGTCCCCAGTGACTGTTTCAAATCACTCTGAGCTGTCGTCACTGGACTCCTGTGGTTCTCTTATCTCAACTTATCCAAGTATTTCAGTGTTGGTTAGTACTAGGTTAAGAGTGGCCTCCTCCCTTCTTTTCTCCTAGTTGCCTAAGGAATCAGTCTTTGTGGACATCAAGTAGATCCTGACTCACTGCACTCCTGGCTACTACAGCCTTCCAGTCTACATCCAACATATTTAGTTATTGATCAGTACCACTCCCTCCCTTAGCAGATGCTTTCCTAATATCCTCCCCCATTTCCCAATCACCCTCATCTTTCTGGCTTTATAGCCTATAAACCACTTCCATTCTATGCGTGTTCCTCCTTTTAGATGTGAGCTGGATCCTTATTGATGCCACCTCCCTCTTAACTGTAGAGTCTTATGTTGCATTGATACCTTATTACACATAAAGGACTACCCCCCTTACATGTCCTTCTTTCCCTCCTGTACAAGGGGTACCCAGGGACTGTGAGGTCCCATATGCTATACTATGGAGTTTGGGTCTTAATCACCACTATTATATCAGGGTTAGCCTCTGACACCCCTACTTGGAGGTTGCTGATTTTGTTGCCTACTCTGCTGGCATTTAGGCTGATTCCTCCTCCACTTGCTTTTCTGGGACTCCACCTAAGTTTTATGTCATTGTTCAAAAGAGCTTCCAGCTCTTTCTTTGTATTATGTTCCACCTCCTGTTCTTTTCTTATTCTCATATCTCACATCTCACATTCCCCTTTCAGTTCCCCATCTCCTCTTAGATTATGTCTCTCTGTCCAACTGTACCTTCCCCTTCATTTTCCAGCTTTTTCCATTTGTGCTCCTTTTGTTGTCTTCCCTGCCTGCCTACCCTCACACTATTATGATTTGACCCACATCCTCAAACATCATAGTTGGGGAGAGCTTGTAACCCCCCATAACCAAGTCTGTACTGGATATTTGTTTGCTAGCCTCCCCTGATGTAGTTTAAAAATTAGTCTATGTAAACCTTTCAATTTTTTTCCCAGCACTGATGTCCCTTGTCTTGTTGGATGTAGACCATCCCTCTTATATTAGAGAGAGGGAATACGAAATGCACTACTGGGGAATAACTGTGTGCAGCACAATAATGGCAAGATCTTAAATTGAAGAAAAACATTACAGTGCACAAAGATGCTGCCACTTAGGTATGAAATTTATTGAAGTACAAACATACTCTACATAAAAAACAACCAACTAAAACCCTTCTTATATTGCCTGCTATCCCACCACCCCTTGCCCCAGTTCCCTGTGAATCTAAACTGCTCCATGGCACACCAATGTTTCAGCCATGATTTAAAGGTGACAGCATTTGCCCTTCTCCCTTTGATGCACTGTAAAGATTCTTTACCTACACCTAAGCATGATCTGCCAGGACATTTATCCCTAGGTGGACAAACAGATCTGGTTTGTCCCCTACTTCAATAATTCAACTCCTCACTTGTGGCAGTACCCTCTCCATAGTAGCTCCTGGTAGACATCTCTGTAATCTACCCTGGCAACTATCACCTTCACATTTGACCTAATAATGGAATCCCACACCACCACCATAACCTTTCTGCCTGTATTAGTCTTATCTGACATGCTACCCTCACAGGGTTGGTTCTCCTGGGAGCTCTCTGACACCCCTTTGCCTTATGCCCATCATTGCTGCCTGATTTAGTATTGAATAACTGTCCTGATGGGGATAAGTGATTCTGCAGTGACATTAGTGATCCCCATACCCACTGTGTTAGACTTTCTAGCCCCTTTCTTTCTGCTCATCATTTCCCAGGTTTCAGCTCTCTGAGGGAGAGATTCTGTTTGTGGGATTCCCAGTCCCTATGTATAGGGCCTTGGGTGGGCAGGTGGGGAAAAATACCTAGGAAAACTCTCCTCTCCCTCTCCCTACCCATCCAATCCCTCACTCCCCTTCCCCCTTTCCCTTATGTCCCTATCCGATTCCCTATACTCCCCACTCCGTATAAAACTCCCCCATCACCAATCTGCCAGTATTTTACAATGACTCTGAGGCTGCTGCACACCTATGCCCTAAGTTTATAAATTATTTTATACAATATAAACATATCCCTCTCACTCATCCCTCTCATCCCCTTGCTCACTCCTCCATATTCCCATCTCTCTACCTAACTTCACACTTACTTATCTTACAATGCTTGACAATGCCCATTGGCTGCTTCTTGTCTGCCGTTGAGTGTATGTTTTTATATTCATTGTAAAGTTATTGCCTGGCATACATTGTACAATGTTTGCTACCTTTTGTTTGCTTGTTCCTGTTTCTTTGTTACATAGTTTATTTTTTTGTTCTGCTATTATAACCAATGTTAATATATAGATGTGGAACCTATATGAAAGAGCTTCTAGCTCAAAGGTGTTAATCTGAGATCAAATAAATAAATAAATATTCTTCTCAGGGTCTTAATTTACAGTTTAATTGTAACCAGCTCTGCAGTGAGTGCTGACAACCTCCAGCAGATAGTACAATCTCCACTCCAAAGGAGTTCTCCTCTGAAGAGAGCTGCTCAACACACACCCCACAGCTGACTAGTTCACATCCCAGCCCTAGCCCCCTTGAACTTGCATTTACTTGCCCCTTTGATTGGTTACTGACTATAGTTCGATTTATTTTGTGCTGCAGCAAGGTTTGCTTACCCAAACTAGGAGTCAGCAGCCAAGTCCCTTGAAGCTTTGGTTTATTAGACCTACAATTCCCTATGTCCACCTGCCCTAGATAGCATTCAGAAGTGGTACATCACTACTTTCTTTGGATAGAGTTTAGAATTGGTAGCCCACAACTTTCTTTGGTACTGGTTCCTAACTCTTCTCCTCCTTGCTGAGTGTGTGTTCCACATGTGATACTGCCTATCAGCCATGTAGGTGTGTGTAGTTCTTCTTAGGTATGGCACTCCCTCTGTGAGCGTTTACATTACCTTAGATTTGAAGATAAATGGGCAGGATCTCCTGAGGCACTACAGACACCTTTTTGGACTCCCCTGCAGACATTACTCTCCTGTTCTGTAGCCTGACTGCTACAGAGTCCTGAATGCTCAGGTGCCACTAAGCCTTAGGCAATAAATATCTGACTGATACTCATCAGTTAAGTGGTCCCTCTACAAATTTCACCACAAGAGGCTGCCATCTCCCACTCCTTGACCACCCACTAAGCCCACCCTCCAGTAAACCTCCCTTCCCTATTCACCCTCAGACCAATATTGTTTCATTTTGTGCACAACATTTAATCAGCATACAATACCCAAAATAGCAACAAATTACTGATTATGTATCTCAGGACTAAAAGCCCTCTCACTGCTGCCCTGTAGTGATAGTATAATATGTTGATTATTGTCACTCCATTTTGTATGCTATTTCATGTAATGTATCCATTTTGTATTGTGTGACTCCATTTTACATGCTGCTTCATTTAATTGGTGTTTTGCTCTTTAGATAGCCTCATTATTATGTTTTGCTTATTTTGCTGACTTGAAGGTCGCATATTATCAGGCAACCTGTTTTTGTAGTTTTGTTTAAACTTCTGCTTAGCTCATAGTGTTCTAGGCACCCAGCCAGTGTTTGGAGCACAGTGACCTAGCAGGTGTAGGGAATTCTGAGCAGTCCTTATCGTGTGAATTCGTAACATCCTGGGAGCCAGGCCAGCTTCTAGAATGTGGGAAAACAACACTATGAGGGCTGCACGGTTATTTTTAGCATAGAATAAGATATAAATGTAGCTTTCTCAATGCCTGGTTTGAAGCCTCTCCTGCAGGGTGGACGCATCACTGTGGGGCCAGTTCCCGGTTCGAGAGACTCCTAGCCAGGCTGACAAGGGGGCTTCCCAGCCATTGGAAGAGGGCTTGGATGATGCTTTATTGAATCGGTGATGTATAACCTTTTGTATTATATTTTGTTATAATAAAGCTTTGGCTTGCTGTACTTATTGTATTGTTATTGTGTGTATGTGAGTGTGAGTGAGTAAATAGCTGCCTGGTTTGAGTTGGCAGAACATTTTTGGCATAGTCGGCAGGATTCGAAAATAAAATGTCTATTTTTAGGAAAAAGGATGAGTTCTTTTTTTTAAGGTGTATTAAGGCTCAAACAAGCAAGGGCAACTGCCCTTTGTACTTGTAATTTGTGCTTGCTGCAAGTATATACTGTTAGAGCCAATGATGGCTTTCACAGTTCAGGCTGCTTTTAGGAGAAAAGCAGCGGCTGGTTAAGTAAAGTTAGATAAGCAACATCTAGAAAAAGAAAAATAAACTACTGTGGATGTACGCACAGTAGGTGATTACAGACGGGATGATTTGAAAATCCTCCCCCATGTTGCCTATCTGTGTAGTTTCAAGTTTTTCTGTATCAATTTAAAGTTCCCTTGCCTCCTATAGAGGCTGAAACATTTGATCCTAAACCCAAGTACTGGGGACCTCTACCAGATGGATCTCAACCTAGTACTGTTAGAGATTTTTGTTTGTTTTGTTTTTAAACTGCAAACCAGAGCTCTGGAAAAAGACTTGGTTTGGCAGGTTACTAAATTGGCCAAAAGAAAACCTTTGAAAGGGTTAAAACCTTTGACAGAGTTAATAGCTGCAGCGCTTGAAATTATCACCTAAGGTCCTGCAGTCAGTTTTCTTACTTAGACTAGTATATCGAAAAGAAGAAGAAAAATACCTTGGCACCGGTAAGTCTGAATTTTTTTATTCAAAGTTGTTTTATGTCTGTCTGTTTTATTTCTTGTAATACATACTAAAAAGGTAATGCTCTGTCTTTCTCATGCATATTTTCTAGCTTATATCTGTGTTCTGTAATTATGTTCTGTTGTCAAGGTTGAGAGATAGGATTGACTGCCTTCAGTGCACAACATGTTACAGTAAAAAAAAAAAAAGAGAGAGGAAGCTTCTTTGCCTCATAGCTGACTGTTTTAATTGGCTTTGTTTTTAATGGAACATTTGTGCTGCCTAGATAGGGTCAGTGAAAAACTTTTGTTTGCTTGGAGCAGGTAGTGTTGATGGTGAAGAGTTATGACGCATATAGATTGCAATGTGCAGAAAGAGTTGTAGTTTGCAAGCAACGTGCCAAGCCACTGCTAGGTGAAAATGTAATGTGTTAACAGCTATAAATGGTTTTATCATACTTCTAGTTAAAACCAGAAACTTTTTGCAAAATGGCAGAGTGCCATATTTTAGTTATGTGCCAAAAGGTGTAATCAAGTTATACGAGATGTGTTCACTTACAGATGATGTGTTTAAACAGTGTTTTGTTCTGGAAAGATTTGGCATGGCAATATGTATAAATGTGTTGGTTTAAAAATTGTCAGTGTTACAAGACAGGCAGGAGGCAGCACATATATCTAAACCATGTACAGTTTTCTAATGGAACTATGGGCATTACCTCAGCAAATTGGTGTGAAACAATGTCAGTCTTATTTTGTGTTAAGTATTTCTTTTTGTGTATGTGTATGTGTGTGTACTGTCTTGGCCAGCAGTTTTATTGTGTAAAGATATTTTAATATTGGTGGTGTTCAAGGACACTACAGGAATGGCTGGGTTTGAATGATCCTTGCATGCACACTGTGACCTTTTGCACATTATTTGACCTTCTTGTGTTTCAACATTTTATGTTACTACCAGTTCAAACTTGATGTATTCCATGCCTAAAGCACAACTTTTCACACAAAATGTATGTTTTCATGAAAGCACACCAAGAGTGAACCATGTAATTTGACTTTTTATTGCAAAACTAGTATTCTAAGTGAAGAGGAACAAACTTTTACAATTTTGAAAAAAGGACTATTACAGCTGTTTTTGAGAGTTTACCATCTACAGAGATACGTACGTACGGTATTACCATCAATCTGGACATTTTGTCATGCTTAGGATAAGGGAACCCAGGGACGCTTGGCTTCTTTTATCCTATGGAAATAATCTTGTTTTATTTTTAAACTGATGTGTGTTTGTTTTTGTTGTTTGTCTGTGTTTCACAGCTAACCTTTTTATTGCTACAGTATTCGAGCTGTCTCTTGCACCTTGAGCTGTGTCTTCCACCACTAGGAGCTTGGAGAGAGGGGGTAAGCTACCATTCCTCCCTTCCAGTGTAATACCCACAAAGGTTGCAAGGACATGTCATATTTATACTGATTCATGGTCTGTAGCCAATGGTTTAACAACCTGGCTGCCCACTTGGGCTAAGGATGAGTGGAAAATTTATTCAAAGAAATATGGGGAAAAGAACTGTGGCAGGAAATATGGACTATGGTGCAAAATACTCAGACCACTGTATTTCACGTTGATGCTCATTGTGCTTCAGATACACTAGAACGATGGTATAATTCTATTGCAGATGAAAAGCTAAGATTCTTCCAGTGGATATTGAAGAAACTCAAAGTCAGCAGTTATCAGGGCTGGCAAAATGGGCACATCAAAAATGTGGACATTTGGGAGAGAAAGCCACTTACAGGTGGGCATATAGTAGGGGTGTACCCCTAACATTGGATTTGGTTAAAACTGTTATTGCTCAGTGTCCTATATGCCAACATGGGCAACAAAGACCAATCCCTCATATTGTGAAAGGACAATTGGGGGAGAGCCTATGAAAATGGAAAGAGAATTTGCATGAAGCATTACAGATTTTAAATAATAGACCAATTGGAGAATCTGAGACCCCCTTAATGCGAATGATAACTCCTAATTTGCAAGTGCAGGCTTACTCAACTACAGAAACAGTGTTATATTGGGAAATTACACAGAGCTCTGTCTCTTGCAGGCAACCCAGAAGCTGCTGGACTTGATTTACATGCCCTTCAAGAATACAGAATAAACAGCAGAGACATTCAAGTGATAGAAACTGGTATTGGAATACAAATTCCACCGAGACATTTTGGTTGGATAGCACCTAAATCAGAACTAGCCCTCAAGGGAATACAAATTTTGGGAGGGGTGATTGATTGTGATTACCAAGGAGAAGTGAAAGTAATTTTGTTGAATAGTAGAGAACAAAATCTGTTAATTCAACAGTATGACAGAGTGGCTGAATTGTTAATTATTCCAGTTAACAAAGTGACCCCTTATAAGGGACAAGCCCCACACTCTTAACAGCAAGGGGATAAAGGTTTTAGATCTACAGGAGGTTTTAACAATGGTGCCAAAATATGGGTTACAAACCCAAATGGCCTCTGAACCAGCTGAGGTGATAGCCACCAGACGAG
Organism: Neoceratodus forsteri; assembly: GCA_016271365.2. Taxonomy (NCBI): domain Eukaryota; kingdom Metazoa; phylum Chordata; order Ceratodontiformes; family Ceratodontidae; genus Neoceratodus; species Neoceratodus forsteri. The sequence goes on along the minus strand of CM057450.1, from coordinate 846,344,731 downwards.
ACAACACTGTGCTAGTCATCAGATCAGGGAAAGAAAATGGGAATACGTGCCTGCACATAAATGTTATCTTCGAGAATAATGAAATTTGTGTCTTTCTAGGTCCAGCAATGGATTTTAAAAGGAATGCTGGTGTGTCTTATGGTCCATTTGGCAGAGCTAGTTACCCCTGGAGGAAGGATTCAAAGGGTTAACTGTAATGACACTGGTTGTAAAGGAACCTGGAGTTGGAAAAATGATACCAAAGATAGAACCCAGGAACTTTAGCTGCCCATCCGACAGAAGTGTGTGGTACTGAACATGACATTTTCACCAGGGTCAATCTCTGGATGACAACTGGTGGCCCAGGACAATATGCCTCATGAAACAGATGAAATCTCTTTGCAGAATAAGACTGCTATTAAATGCTGCAACTTATCAGACATGTGCATGATAACTCCTCACCGAGGACGAGACTGTTGCATGAATCAATCAGACATTTTTAACGAAACCATTGAACTAGTTAATGTAAATACTTTGTTTTGCATGAATGCTACTGCAATAACTAATAGAACTACTTGGGCAGATCACATTACAGTGTTGAAAAATAATTCTGTAATTAGCAATGATAGTATAGTTAAGGTTCCATCCACATGTACATCAGTAGCGCAGCGGTATCAGAAAAATGTAATCCATTTTAACATAACGTTTATGTTTAGTAGAAAATGCAAATATAAAAGAGCTTGGTATGATACGCTATTAGGTGGAGCAGGGCAGGCATGGGAATTTTAAATAGTGTGGATATAGAAACACTGACTAACAGGCTTCAGGCAGTAGGAATTGATGTATTTAGCTTAATTAACTTACAAGCTCAATGGATGCCAACTGTTTTCTTACCCCAAAGAGTAACTTTGAATTATGATTTTGAGTTCTTGCAGTTATTTAATGCTTCACAGGTATGGGGAATGGGAGTATGAAAATATTTATGATTTATTGATTGGACAGAATGCACAATCGACATATGTATTCTATAATGCAAAGAAATAAGGCTAGAGTGATTTAATGAGTAATAATGAATATGTGTGGAGGACCGTGTTCAAATCATGGATTCCTAGTAATCATTGGATTGTAATGTCATCCACCACAGTAAAATGTACAGGTCCCTGATAATGAGCAGAAGCTTTTTTTTGTATTGGCAGCCCAATATTTTAGATCAAACAAGATTGAATATCTCGTTAAATAAAATTAAACAGATAATTCAGGAAACAGATGTAATGCAGGCTCATTTGCAATAAGAAATAAATCATTAGTGCAAAGTCAGGTGCAAACTACGATAGTTAAAAATAAAATGATTGATTTAAGTTCCAAGATTCAACAAGAGACTACTCATTATTGGTGGGATATTTTTCAGGATGGTCTCCATCAGCTACAAAAGTGTTAAATATTCTGATACATCCTATCATAATCATTGCTGTAGTGACAATTATCTTGCTTATTTGGACTTGTTACTTATCATGTTATATTCGTAGTAATTTTGCTATGGTACCAATATCATACAAATCGTATTCACAATAATCAAAGGACCGACTGTAGTGATAGTATAATATGTTGATTATTGTCACTCCATTTTGTATGCTATTTCGTGTAATGTATCCATTTTGTATTGTGTGACTCTATTTTACATGCTGCTTCATTTAATTGGTGTTTTGCTCTTTACATAGCCTCATTATTATGTTTTGCTTATTTTGCTGACTTGAAAGTCGCATATTATCAGGCAACCTGTTTTTGTAGTTTTGTTTAAACTTCTGCTTAGCTCATAGTGTTCTAGGCACCCGGCCAGTGTTTGGAGCACAGTGACCTAGCAGGTGTAGGAATTCTGAGCAGTCCTTATCGTGTAATTCAGTAACATCCTGGGAGCCCGGCCAGCTTCTAGAATGTGGGAAAACAACACTATGAGGGCTGCAGTTATTTTAGCATAGAATAAGATATAAATGTAGCTTTCAATGCCTGGTTTGAAGCCTCTCCTGCAGGGTGGCCGATCGTGTGGGGCCAGTTCCCGGTTCGAGAGACTCCTAGCCAGGCTGACAAGGGGGCTTCCCAGCCATTGGAAGAGGGCTTGGATGATGCTTTATTGAATCGGTGATGTATAACCTTTTGTATTATATTTTGTTGTAATAAAGCTTTGACTTGCTGTACTTATTGTATTGTTATTGTGTGTATGTGAGTGTGAGTGAGTAAATAGCTGCCTGGTTTGAGTTGGCAGAACATGCCCCCACTGGTCAGAACTTGTTTGAACAACACACTTGCTGGTCCCTGCTTCTGAATGGGTAAAAGGCAGACATAATGCATCTGGAGTCCCCCAACCTTAAATCATTATAACTTTGTTTACAGTATGTATGTGGGAAGCGCTGGGATATTACCAAAGAATGTTATTTGTTAAAATGTGGTAAGGGCAACACTAGAAAGTAGTAACACTGGATGTGCTCTATAAAAGTTATGATAATATGGTCAGAGACCTGAAAACTGGAGAGAATCTAGTGACCATAAAATCATCAAATTCATCACTGGAAAGAACACAGTAATGAAAAAAGGCAGGGGAATATACACTACTCATGAAAAGATGCATTCTGGGAAAAAAGGATAGAACTCACACTACAATGCAGTGCCTTGGAAAGTCAAACTCATAGGTAAAATAGTTCAGTAATAATATGTGCTCCTCAAAATCAATTTAGGCTACTTGCAACAAGAATATATCCCAAAGAGAATAAAGTGCAACAGGATATGTACCTTTGTTGATGGGAAGGAAGTACTCAACACAATTAAGTAAAAAAGGAGACACACCTTATGAGTAAATCGCAACCCACCAGCTAAAGCAAAGAAAATTATTGGGGCAATTTAAATGAGTGCAAACACAAAATCAGTGGTGCAAAATAAGGCACAAAAAGTGATTCAAGAAAAATCCAATAATAGTAAGTTCTTCAGATGGGTCATTAATTGAAAGCAAAACACCTGTTGGACCACTAAAGAATCAAGTTAAGATGAATAACATAACCAAGGAATGTATTGGATTCAGTTCCTCTGCCAAGAATGGTGTTACTTCTCACTGATGAAAATGGGATAGTATGCAGACACCATCAGGCAACCCTTCTTGAGAGTGAACCACCAAGTACCTACTGTCCCCAATCCTGGACGATGGATGAGACCCAAGCTTCCAGAGACTTGCACAGGAAGGAGCCAGTGCCACCTGGAACTGAAAATCCTGCCCACATCCAGAACTTTCAAGGCCCCTGCTCCATTCATAGCCATAGGTGTGCACTTATAGATGCCCAAATCCAATGGGCTGTGATACAGAAACACTAGTCTACCATCAATAGACCAGCACTTGCTGGGGCTAGTGTCCCTTTATAGGTCTCAGGTGGGCAGATGGGAAAAAATACCTAGGAAAGCGATGAGCAAATGGACCCAGCTGGCTGAGAATCAATTCCAACAACACAGAGGTGCTAGTGATTGAGTCTGGTTGCCAATGTGGGTGCTGCTGGAATGGGAAAAGGGTTATGTCTTGGCCCTTCTCCTTTGGCTGCATCTACTAAGGTGAAAAATCTGGGCGTTATCCTTGACAATGGATTGATACTGGAGGCTCAGGTGTCATCCATCATCTGAACTGATTTTTATCACCTTAGGAGTATCATCCATTTCAAAGGCTTAGTTCCACACGATGACCCGCCTTCACTGGTACACACTTTTGTAACATCTAGACTCAGCTACTGCAACACTCTTTACATCAGGGGTCAGTGGAGGGGTTCTCCATCACCTGCAGTTAGTGCAGAAAACAGTGGCCACGTTGCTGACAGGCCTTCTGAGGTCTTGTCATGTGACCCAGGTCCTGCGTGACCTGAACTGAGTGCTGGTGAGGTGGAGAAATGCCTTCAAGGTGGGCTTGCTCTCCTATAAGACCCTATATAGATTGGGCCCTGACTATCTGAGTAACCTTCTGACTCCTGCACACCCTGTCTGCTTGATCCACTCCTCCACCAAAGTCCTCCTAGTAGTTTCCAGGGCCCGGCTAAAGATCTCCAGAGATCGATCATTTGAGATGTCGGGCCCTGCCCTGTGGAATTTGTTTCCAAGATCTCTGAGGGAGGCCCCATTGGTGGAGGTGTTTAAGCAAGGTCTGAAGGCAAATCTTTTTAGGGAGGCATTTGCAAACTTCTATATAAAACCTAGAATCAATGGACTACTACATAGAAACATAGAAACATAGAATTTGACAGCAGATAAGGACCTCTTGGCCCACCTAGTCTGCCCATTTCCCTACCTGATGGATAAGCTGCAGATTCTAGTTAATCAACAGCTTACTTCCTCCTACCCTCCACTAGAATTGCCTTATGTCTGTCCCATGCATTCTTGAATTCTCCCACTGTTCCTGACTCCACAACCTGCTCAGGAAGGCTGTTCCATGCATCCACAACCCCCTCTGTGAAAAAATACTTTCTAACATTACCTCTGAGCCGTCCCCCCATATCTTCAGTTTGTGCCCCTTGTTCTTGCACTTCTCTTCTAAAAGATGCTACCATTTTGTACTTTGTTAATTCCCTTGAGATACTTGAAAGTTTATATCATGTCCCCCTCTCCCTCCTTTCCTCAAGAGTATACATATTAAGCTGCTTTAGTCTCTCCTCATATGTCATCTGGTGCAGACCCTGCACCATTTTGGTTGCCCTCCTCTGAACAGCCTCCACACTGTCTATGACTTTGCAGAGATGGGGTCTCCAGAATTGCATGCAGTACTCCAGATGGGTTCTTACCAACTGTCTGTACAGAAGGATGACAACTTCCTGTTTTCTACTGTTGATGCCTCTCCCTATGCATCCCAGTATCCCCCCAGCCCTCCTTACTGCCTTCTCACATTGCTTGCTCGCCTTTAGGTCATCTGATATAATTACTCCTAGGTCTCTTTTGATTTTTATTGTTGTTATTAACTCACCCCCCATTGTGTACTCTTCCCCTGGGTTTTTGTTTCCCAGATGCTTTACCTTTCACTTCTTTGCATTGAATCTGAGCTGCCATATATTTGACCATTCCTCCAACCTTGCCAAGTCCCTTTCATCCTTTCCACCCCCACCTTGTGTATCAACCCTATTGCAGATCTTTGTGTCATCTGCAAAGAGACATAATTTTCCTTCCATGTGCTCTCCAATGTCATTTATAAAGACATTAAAGAGGACCGATTCCAGTACCGACCCCTGCAGTACCCCGCTAGTTATCCTCCTTTCTTCACTGTGGACTCTGTTTACTATTACACTTTGCATCCTGTTGTCCAGCCAGTTTTTTTATCCAGGCTACCACCATTGGACCCACTCCAAGGCTGGCTAACTTGTATATTAATCTTTTGTGTGAGACTGTGTCAAATGCCTTGCTAAAATCTAGGTAGGCCATATTCACAGCCCCTCCCTAGTCTACTACTTTGGTCACCCAGTCAAAGAAATCTATTAGGTTCATCTGACATGACCTTCCTGCTATGAAACCATGCTGCCTTGGGTCCTGTGCCCCACTGGCCTCTAGGTACTCAACAATTATTTCCTTCAGAAGTGAGTCCATCATTTTCCCTATCACTGAGGTCAAACTAACTGGTCTGTAGTTTCCTGCCTCTGCTCTGCTCCCACTTTTGTGAAGTGGAATCACATTTGCCCTTCTCCAGTCCTCAGGTACCACCCCATCCTCCCATGATTTGTTAAAGAGACTAGTCAGTGGAGTTGCTAGTTCAACCCTTAGTTCTTTTAGAATTCTTGGGTGAATCTTATCAGGCCCCATTGCTTTGTCCACCCTCAGTTTCAAGAGTTCTTTCAAAACCCTTTCCTCTATGAATGGACTGTTATTGACCCCCCAGTCAGAGTGTTTCTCTTGTTTGGTTTGGGTACCTCCCCCTCCTCATCCACTGTGAATACTGAGCAGAAATATTCATTCAGTATTCCTGCTTTTTCACTGTCACCCTCTGCCCATATTCCCTTCCCTTTATTAAGTCTCTGTATCCCTCCCTTGGTCTTTCTTCACTCCCTAATGTAGTTATAAAAGGTTTTATCCCCTTCTTAACAGAGTTGGCTATCTTTTCCTCAGTTTCAGTTTATGCCTTTGCTATTCTGACTGCCTTCCCTGCCTCCTTCTGCTTTAACTGATAAAGTTCTCTGTCCTGCTTCTTCTGCATTTCCTTGTATTTCCTGAATGCTATCATTTTCTCCTTAACCTTCCCTTCCACCTCTTTTGAGAACCATAGTGATTTTTTCCTTCATTTTGTTTTGTTGATTTTCTTCACACAAAGGCTTGTTGCCTCTGTGATTGCTGTTTTGATTATTCCCCATTGCTTCTCCACCCCTCTTTCTTGCCAATTTGCTAGTGCTTTTCTGAGGCACTCTCTCATTTTCCCAAAGTCAACCTTCCTAAAGTCCAATACTCTTGTTTTTGTATGGTTTGATTCTATGGCTGTGTTTATTGTAAACCACATTGTTTGGTGGTCACTTGTTCCCAGATATCTACCCACTTCTAAATCTCAGATCCTTTCTCCTTCCCCATTTGAGAGGATCAGGTCTACATTTGAGACCTCCCGAGTGGGTTCCAGCACTAGCTGCCTGAGACATGCCCCCTGTAGGGCATCAAGAATAACCGTGCTCTTGGATGTGCCTACAGCAAAGGTACTCCAGTTAGCATATGGCATATTCAGGTCCCCCATCAACAATATCTCCCCTTTTTCTGCCATTTTAAGGATGCATTCTATCATTTCCTTGTCCATTTACTACTGAACTGTTCAGCTTAAATAATGATTTTACTTATGCATTGTTAATTGTTCGTTGTTTTGCTGTTTATGATATATGTTTTTGCATTTGATGCATTTTATTTATTCAGGCTCCTACCTACCTGTGCCCAGAGCCTCTGGGATGGGGCACTACATAAATAAATGTTACTTAGTACTTTACTGACTCACTACAAAATGTGCATAACAGAAATCTGCAAACATAGGAAACAACATTTTACTTTTATGACAAACAATCTAACACATTAACCTTTCAATTGCAAAACATCATCAAAGAAATATCAGGCCAGCTAGTGATCCCTCTGGCAATAGTCGGGTTGAAAAAGTATAACAACATGATTTGTTGGTGCATGAGTACATATCCTTGCTTTACAGACAGGAAAGGCAATGACTTAAAGAGAGTGCTGTAATAAAGGTAAAATCAATGCTGCCTTATACAACTGTTCAAACCCTTGGAACTTCACACCATAAAATTGTCAAGATCAGGAGAACTATTATCTTAATGTAGCATAATGTGTGGCATCATGCTGCAACCCTATTTCCAAAATGTAGTTTTCTGTAATTATTTCCATATTTTTTTAATGATACTTAATGGTAGATGTTCACATTTTTGGGTATTTTCAATATTTTTGTACAGGTCTCCCTACTGGCACCCATCACCTATTCTTATGCCATGCTAAAGTCTCACTGGTGTCCAATTGCATTCCACCCTCATCCCATCACATACTTAGCCCTTACTGTTGTTCAGTGGCCCAACTCCTTTCACCACACCCTGCATTAAGCTTTTACATGGTGTCCAATAGTGCCACCTTCCTCATCCTCACCCATACCATGCACTCTCTGGCATCCTCTTGGTATCCAGTGGTACTCTTTCCATTTATCTGCTCCAACACAAAGCCCTATACTTAACACAATCTGAAGTATTTCCTAGTGTCCAATGACATGCTAACTTCACACCCTAATGCATACAGTCAGGGTTTTGAGACCTCATTGCAAATGGTGTGCATTCCAGTTTTCAGGAACCTGTCTTAAAAAACAGTTAAGTTAAACTTGACTCTAAATCGCAATTTGACATTAAAGTGCCAACTGAAACCTAAGTATTTAGTTGGGACACAACTCCAGTACTGAAATAACCTTTGTAGTACAAGCATTTTACTTATTGTTTTGTGAAGTTTTTCCGCAAATACGTCATGCATGTATGAAACTAAATTGGTGTCTAATGTTGATTCTCTGTAGCAGCTGCCACTTCATGTCTTGACCTGAGGAGCATTTTTGCTAAACTTCAGTATGAGGTTGACTTCCTTGGAAGCTTTGAAGTCATATTTTTTACTGGAGAGAGAGTCATCAGGAGTATTAATATAATACCATTCTATGTCTCTTGTGACCTTCACTTCAATTACTATTTGGACAATTTGAAAAGAGCAAGGTTTCCTTTCCCACTGGGACCAGCCATAATGGGAATGTGTTCATTTTATTCTTTGCCTTAAGTGGCCATTAGTCTGGCAGAATGGCACAGTGGGGGAAGCTTTTATACCAGCAGACCTGAGGTCACCCATTTTCTATAGCTTTGGCTCTCATGTTGGAGAATACTTTGTGCAAGATTCTTATACTTCAATGAAATTTTTGTGTTCACACTACAGAATCCTCATAGTGTTAAAATAGTTAGATAATTAGTTGTGCAAGTTCTTTGCATAACACTGTCATTAATTCTACAGTAAAAGTGTTAAAGGGCCAGATACTCATACAGTTAATGCCACAGTAAGTGAAAATAGTATAGCTGTTAGTCTGTTAGCATGACTGCTGCAATACTCAAATACACACTTAATAGTACCAAGTTCACTTTTTAAAAGACATCACACAGGCATTGTATCTCTATACAGAATTGTATAGTGATACAGGACTTGTATGATACTAGTAGCCCACAGCCATCGAGGTGACAGATGGATCTATACCGGCTGTGTCAGTGGGTTAAGGGGTAGCTATTTACTTCCTGAACTGGGAAGGTGCTCTGCTAGACTACCAGGAATAGGATAGTAAAGTAATTTTAAGTTCAAGTCCAGTATTAAAATAATGATGTTCCGATGGGAAATCAGGTGATGGAAGACCACTAGACTACAGAGATAAAAAAAGATTTACTACTATGTCTACAGAGATCAGGTGAGATGGGAAGACCAGTACATAATCAGGGATAAAAAAACTGTATACTGTACAATGTTTCTCCAGTACAGACACACTCACTGACAGCTCATATGGTGGCCAGCTGCAGAGGTGAGAAGGGGGCTCTGCCCATCACTTTATTGAGTTGTCAGGCACTGTCTTTCAAGTGGGGGGGTGGATGAGATGCGGTGTGTTGTGAGTGGGTGGATTAGGTGGAGGCTGTTGGAGTGGGACCACTAGACTGATTTTGTAAACTGATTGAATGGGCGATCAGAAGGTGGGGGTACCAGAAGACCACCAGGACAGTATTTACACTGTTAGAAAGTATGTTAAGGTATTCTAGTCCTTCTTTATTCCTTCTTAGAAGGTAACTAAAAAAATTTGTTTTTATTGTACGAGAAGAAATATGTTAAAATGATATGCAGTTCTATACAGAACTTTGTTTTATGAACTGATTATATATGAATTTATTGTGAGTCAGTTTCAATCAAATTTGCTGCTTATTTACATTTCCACTATTTTGCATGTATACTGATTGTTTTGAACTGTAATGGAATGTTATATGGGACAAATAAGAATTGGTGATCGCGGGAGCAGTGGACATCAGTGACTGATGTTATCAGTGTAAATGGGAGACTGGGGGCAGGCAGCTGCAGTACAGCTGCCCTGCTTTAAGGGGGTTGGGGCATGGTTAGTGGCCCATTTGGATGTAGTGTTTTGCAGCAGTAAATAGTGCTACTTGGGGGAAGTCTACCTCCATTAAAAATGTTTGAAAATACTGCTGTACTAGTATGCATGAAGGGACCCCATCATTTGCATAGGTGCAGCAGTATTTTAGTGCTTTGGCACTCTGGGTTTGAAGGGTGCCCCAGTGACTCTGAATACAGCTCAGCTGAGAGACTCACACAAACCCAGGTCAGTGCCAATCCTATCTATGTTACTTTGGCTGCTGACCTTTGAATATTGGGACCTAAATGTTTTAGGTGTGTAACATGTCAGATTTTGTGAAGGTTATTATTTGCAGTTTTTTTTTACCTACCTTACCTCACTTTTGCCATTTTTGATTTTCACATATGAAAACATTTGCACATATTTGGCATGAGTATATGTTATGCCTGTTTGTTAGTAGGTTACTGGGTGCAAGATCTCCTTATTTTAATTTAATACGCTTTATTAGTTTAAGAAAGAACAAAACCAACATACATAACAACAGTCAGCTAAAAATAAAAACAAGCAACACAACATAAATAGAAAATCCCCAAACTGTAATACAATCCCACCATTCCTTCCTTCCGGCCATCCTGGAACACAACATACTCAACAGAAAAAAGATCTAATGATATGCAAGAAAATGGCAAGGGGCAAAGAAGAGACAGAAGTTCTAAACCTTCTGTTCAGAGAATTAATTCCCCACTGAAGTTGAAGGTAATAAAGTGATTTCCATCTGTTGCAAAAAAGCTCAGGGTGTCAATGCAAAGAAACTATTTGTTTCTCAACAGTCAGAGTCTACAATAATTCCTGATGCCATTTCCTATATGAAAGAATGGCATCCTCCATCCAATGATGTAAGATAATTATTTTCGCTGAGCTCAATATCAAGGCCATGTGAGCTTTGCGAGGACCAAACAGCTGCAAAGGATAGAAACCGAACAAACAAATATCCAGAGTAAAATAATCCTCCAAACCCAAAAATGGGTCTAAAGCCCTTAATAGAATTCCAGAAGGGAATCAACTTAACATGATCCCAAAGTATGTGTTTAAGATGACCTTCGGTAAGGCCGTACTGGGAGCATTCGGGAAAAGCATGTTTATTCATTTTATACAGCTTTTGGGTGATACACAAATTATGAAGGACATTATATTGAGTCAATCAATGTCTGTCTTGTTTTATATACCTATATACATTTTGCCAAATGGTTTGTCAAGTCTTAGAATCCCACTGAAGGCACAAGGTCTGTTGCCAGTAATAACATACCCCAGGAGGACTTGCAGAATCCCTAGATTAAAAAAAGATCATAAAGCTTAGATACAGGATGGGGCTGGTCTACCATGGAAAAGAAAAAATTGTGATTTTGACTCCCCACTTGCAACCACAGTAAAGGACTCAAATGGGAAGAAATGGCCCAGGTCAATTGAATAAATTTAAAACAATAACACTGAGACAAATAAAAATTATTCATTATTATTCAGTATCTTAAGGCAGAAGAAGGCTCAAGACTCATCAAGTATATCCTCCCACACCATGCGGGAAATAATGTTAGATGCCGAGAATATGTATGACAAGTGATTTCTTAAATTATGCAGCATTATTAGCATCCACAGTATGTTGTGGAGTTTATTCCAGAGCTTCGTAGTTTTAACAGTGAAGAAATGTTCTCTTTTATTTGTCAATGCCCTAGGCAGAAGAAATTGTTTATTGTTATATCTTAGATCACCGGGTTTATTAGCATAAATTATGCCACACTCTGCCATTAGTTGTTTGTCATGTAGGATCTTACATAATCATATAATATAACCTCCTGAAAAGTAGTAAATGTTATAAACTTATCCACCTCTAAAAGGGAATCAATAGTAGCATTTTGTAACTGGGGGCAAAAAGTAAATGTGATAGGGTGGTGGGCTATCTGAATATTGGGATTACCTAAAATAGGTTACGTGAGTTATTTTGTCCAAATGAGCCCTACATGAGAACTGAGCTGCAAATGAACCTTAAAGGGACACTGTCAACCCCATTTGACCTAAAAATGTCCCTAGTTTAAAAAAAACACATTTTATGATTGTTCTCGTTCTATAGAGACTGCTGATGTAGCTGATTGTTTCATTAAGATTCCTTTTAAAAAGTAAAAACACTGAGTGTCAATAATACTGGTGTTACCACACCAAAACATGTCTAGTTACATTTCTTCAACAACAACAACTGCATCTTTCCTGGCCTCAGAAACACCACCAACACTATTTAGCTACTTCTTATTCAGTGGGAGTAGATGAGACTATTGTATCATGAGTGGCTGCACTGTTTGAGGATATTTCTTATGTTCAGGAAGTATGCAGTAAGCTTAGGTAAACAAGATGGAGCAAAACAAGGTTGTGTGTAACTATGAATTCCCATGCATTTCAGTTCTAATAGGTAAGGAGGCAGATTAAACAACCAGCAACATCAATAAATTTTAGAGAAGGTAAGTAATCATAAAATGTGGGGCTTACCTAGAAATAATATGATGGAAAAAAAGGTTGACAGTGTCCCTTTAAGGGACCAAAAGAGTGGTGTTGATTTGATTGAGGTTGGCTATTGAGATGGCTTTATATAAAGCAAGCTTTTGTGTTGAAGTCCAAACCCTTTACAAAGAATCTACTCAATACAGAGCCAAACTGAAGTGTAAGCAGCAGCTCAAGATCTAACAAATCCAGATTGCCCCCAATTGAAAATACTTACTACCATGAAGGTTGCAATAATATAAGACAAAATTAGGGAGATGTAGGCCCCCCAGTCACTTCAGAATCTTCCATTTAAAATAGAATCAGTGAACTGCCTACCTCACCATAAAAAAATCATTAATGAAATGTTGCAGATTAGAAATCCAGGATTTAGGAAGAAAAATACATAGCATACCAAATGGATATAGTATATGGGGTAAAATATTCATTTTTATGATACTGATTTGCCTACAAAGGGTGGGAGGTAAGGCGGTTCACTGCTGTAAATCTAATTTAATTGTATGCAGAAGGAGGGACAGGTTATCTTTAACTAGATCAGAGGGATATCTGGAAAGTTTAACATTTAAATAAGTTTCCTGGGATCCCATGATAGGCCCATACACAGTATACAATATCTTGTTTACTGACTAAATTATTTAAAAGCATAACCTTGGTTTTGCCTAAATTAAGTTCATAGGTGGAAATGTGTGACAACCTTTGGATATCAGCCAGCGCAGTGGGGATCAAGGCGACGGGGTCCTCAATGTGCAACACTAAATCATCTGTGTAAATGGATAGTTTGCATCTGGCTTCCCTGATCAGAATCCTAATAATTATTTATTTATTTATTAGAATTGTGATAACCGGGTGGGCCCACTGAGACAGTCAACTCCCTTTTTCAGGGGTGACCCAGGTAATTGAAACAATTCCAAGAGTAGAATACAAAGACAGAGGGTGCATACAATTTCAACAATAGATACAAGTACAGTTGGGTACATGAGGTGATACAGATAGGTAGCAGCTAGATTAGTGTGCAGCAGGAAAGCAGTTTACATTGGAAAAGCAGCTAGAGTCACAGTTCATTCTGGAATATGCAGTCAATCCGATAGCTTTGGCTGAAGATTCCATGGTGGTCCTGTGGCATCCAATGAGAATACAACATTGAAAGGGCTGGGGTCAGCAATGGAGTAGACTTTAGACCATGGAGTTCTGGTAGGTCTGTCGCAGAATGGATATAGCAACAAGCAGCGGTATAGTAGCCGTGACCAACATTATGAGGTAAATGAATACAACCATTATGTATCATACATATTTACAGTATACACAAGCTATTTACAGTATATAGGAGAGGGGAGAGCAGGAAGTGGGGTGCAGGGGGGAAAGAGATTATTGAAGAAACAGGTGAGCCAGTAAAGCATTGAAAATTGATATGAGGGGATAGGTGGGAGATTTGGAGGGATTCATGATAAGGAGTGAGGGAAAGAAGGATTATCAGAGGGTATTAGGAGCAGTCACTACAGCCAGTTGGAGGGTGAAGAAATATTCCTTGAGGATTTTCTTAAACAAGGGAAGCGTCGAACATGAGAGTATGCTGTGGAGGAGGGCATTACATTTTTGAGGAGCTGAGAAGGTAAAAGATCACCTACCTATGGCTACTCAAGCCTTAGGAAGGTTCAAAAACAGGGGGTGTGAGTGTTGAAGGGCCCTGGGGAAAGATTTTCCGGTGAGGACTCCTGAAAGAATGGGTGGGGGAGGAAGGTGAGTAAGTTTGAACACAGTGCACAGGACAGGGAAGTCCATTCTGGGCTCAAAAGATAGCCACCCTAGAGATTTGAGAACCGCACAGTGGTAAGCTCAGGCTGGAACTGATCTACAAAGTGGCCAATTCTGTGATAGGCCTGTTTGAGTTTGTTGAGGGTGGTGGTCTTGACAGAGTAAATCATGGGAGCACCATAGAATAAGGTGCAGAGGAGGGTGGCAGAGGCAATGATTTTTCTATCACACAGAGTAAGGTAGGGGGAAGTACAGTGTAGGAGGCCGAGTTTCTGATTTGTGGTTTTAATTATGCCATTGTCATGAGTATCAAAGGATAGATGTTCATCAAGAATGATACCCAGGTATTTGAAGGATTCAACCCCTTTGAGAGGTTTGCCCGAAGATGTGTTAATGATCAAAGGAGGTTGAGCAGTTAGGTTAAAGGAAGTATGGTGGAACAGCATTGATTTTGTTTTCTTTGTGTCCAGTACCAGCAAGTTTTCTTTAAACCAGGTTTCTAATTGATGGAAGTCAGTTTCAAGGTGAGAATTGATAACTGTGATGTCAGTACCATGCCTGTATAGGATGGCATCATCGGTGTATAGTTGGATAGAGCCCCCCCTACAATTAAGGGGCAGGTCATTAGTAAGATAGAGAAAAATAGGGCCCAAGGATAGGTCTTTAGGGGACCCTGTCCATGGCAGGAGATTGGGACTGTAATTGGTCGGCCAGATAGTTTTTTTACCCAGGAATGGGAGTTACTATCAAGTCCTAGAAATTTAGCTTGGAGATGAGAAGTGAATAGTTTACAAAGTCAAAGGCCTTATTGAGGTCTATAAAGACAGCCCCTGTGGCACTACTGTTGGAGGTGACCTTCATGAGTGTAGATTCGGGGCCATTTGATTTTCTGAAGCCATGCTAATGTATTGTAAGGGGGATGGTCTGTTCAAGGAAGGATTACAACTGATTGTAAATGATTCTTTCTTGTAGTTTTTCTATTGGACACAGTATTGAAATGGGTCTGTAATTCTCAATGAGGTTAGCTGGGCCTGATTTGTGCACAGGGACAATGGTACTGGTTTTCCATTTATCTGGTACAGAGTGTGTGAGGAAGGATTGGTTTATCAACCAGGCAATTGGGTAAGCCAGAATGGGGGCACCAATCCTGAGAAATCTGGCAGGAAGGGTGTTGAAGCCAGGGAAGCTATCTGGATTGAAGTCAAGTATGAGCTTAAGGACTCCCTTCCCCCACGAAGTAAGTTTTAGGTGAAAGATGGGGGAGTGAGGTTCAGTAAAAGGGGTTAGTGGCACAGGGCTATTTGCTGGGAGACCTGATTTGTAGATATCAAGGTTGGTGAAGAATGAGTTTATAGCCGCAGCAATTTCAGAGGGTGAGGATAGCTCTGAGCCATTCCGCAGCATAACCTGGGGGGTGTTCCATTCATGTCCCTTGAGTAGGTTGTTAATTTGCTTCCAGAAACATTTTGGGTTACTTAAGTTGCTTGTTTGTAGGGACTGTAGATAGTTTCTCTTGGATTTGGTTACTTTGGCCTTACATACATTACATAGCTGTCGGTATGAATTCCAATCAGTAATAAGTCCAGACCTTTTGAAAGAGCTGCAGGCCTTATATCTTGAGCACATTAGGGACCGGTGCTCATGAGAGAGCCAGGGGGAGTTAATTCCTTTAGTTTTTCTAATCTTGAATGGGGGCATGAAGGTAAAGAACAGAGATGAAAGTGTTGATTAGGTAATCCAGAGCCTGATTGATATCAGGCAGGGTGGAGATGGGTGACCAATCTGAGGAGGCAAGACTATGAATAAATTCAGAGGTGGAGAAGTGTGTTAGGCCTCTGGCTTTGATGATTTTTGAAGGGGTGTGGAAAGTCATTATTCCAGATACAGAAGGTTGGGGAGTGGTGACTTAGTACATTGGGGAGGATACCTGCAGCTCTGATAGGGGACCTGTTGTTGATTAGTATCCAGTCTAGAAGTGTGTGATTCCCTGATTTCATGTTGATCCTTGTTGGTTGCTCTATAAGTTGTTCAAACCCAGCACCTGATATTGCTGAAAGATATAGCACATTTTGTGCTGAGCCAGTCAATGACTGAGGTCACCACAGACTACTATGTCACTTTGATGGAGGGTATCTAGGCTGGTGAAAAGCTCTAAGTAGGAGGTAGGTGCAAGTTTGTGGATTTAGTCATTTGATTTTGCCAGAGGTGATAGATATGAATAGATAATCAATGTTGGGGTCTAGGTTTCACCTGACAGTTCATCAACCGCCAGCCTGTTCCTGGTATATATTAATACCACTACCCTTCTTTCTGGGTTGGTCCTGATGGTAGAAGGAGTACCCAAGGAGGGCAGCTTCATGGGATTGTATAGAGGGCTTTAGCCAGGACTCTGTTAAACAAAGAAAATCAGGCTTGTGTTGATGGATCCAACCTTCAAGTTCAGGCATTTTTCACCTTATACTTTGGATGTTCATGTGGGCTATCCTGAAGGATTTTGTCTCAGATCATGATGGACAGGAAGATTGGGGTGATCCTGACTTTTCATACAGGGTCCATGGTTTACTTTGATGTAACCAGAGAGTAGGAGTAGACAGAGTTGGGAGTGAAGAATGGGTGGTCTCATGTAAGACAATTTACACCAGTTTCTAGGCCATAACCCACAGATGGTTATTTTGGCTCACAGGGAGGGTTGGATATCTGAGGTAAATGAGGAACGTGCTTGAGGTGTTATGAGCATTGTGAGAGGGTGAAGACAGAGTACAGGAAGGCAAGAGGAGGTGTATCTTTAATGAGTACATCTGGCCAGGGACAGATTAGAAGATAGCATATCCACAACAGATTAGTTGACATGGGGAGAAGCATACTTAGTGAGGAGGTGATAGGATTTAATGTAGAACAGGAATTTACTTTACAACAGGAAGGCTGATACAGGCCCTCCTTGAGACTCAGGATGTTTGCCTTTGATATGAACAATGACTACTCTTTTGAAGTTGCATGTGCAGTGAGGAGGAACACGGACTGCAGGGGTCAGGAGCCGAGGGGCACAGAGAGCTTGGGAATAATCTAACTTTAGGACTTAATCAAACTTCAGGGGAGGGTGCTAAAAGTTTAGGTTTATTTTGTAGATGTAGGTCCACTGTCAGCTGGAGCCTCTAGGTTATGACTGAAAGTGGTTTGGCAGGTCTAGTAAGATACTCCCAGGAGAGGAGCTGGCAGAGGTTCAACAGTTAGAGTCCTGTCAAGGAGTGTCAATCAAACTACTTGGAAATACTTGCCCAATGGAGAAGTCTCCCAATATCCATGGGTGGGGCCAATGTGTATTTCAAGTGGCATAGTGAGGGGGAGGGGGTGGGCCGAAAAACCCTCTAGAGAGCAGGGACCGAAGCAGCTACTGCTGACTGCCAGGGACCTGTCATTTTGGCCAGAAAGCCATACAGAGTCAGCCTTGGAGAGCCAGCAAGCTCTGTAGCCAATCCATGCTTGTTTGCTACTAAAGGCAGCCAATGGGAGTCCAACTTCAAAGAGTGGCAAGCCAATCATTGTTCTGGCTTTGGAACCAGGTTCAAGGTGCCTTACCAGGCAGAGAAGTTCTCCAGGGATGCGGTGCTCGAGGTTGGACTGACTGGCTGCTTTTTCCCACCAGTCAGAGGCAGCAGGGCAGACCGAGAAAGGGGCTTCACCTGGCAGAGTAGTCCTCCAAGGATGCGGTGCTTGAGGGTGGTCTGACAGGCGGCTTCTTCCCATGAGTTGGAATCAGCAGAGCAGACCCAGGAAGGAGCTTCATCTTGCAGAGAAGTCCTCCAGGGATGCAGTGCTTGATGGTGAGCTGACTGGCGGCTTCTTCCCACTGGTAGTAGGCAGCAGGGCAGACCCAGGAAGGGGCTTCACCTAGGGCTGTGTTATTATTAATTGCTGGGTTCTTATGAAGAATACATATTAGAGTTTTTAAATAGAGAGTAAAAGGAAGGGGGATGAGAAGACATCTCTGCCTTGTCTCACACTGCAATGTAAATGTGTCTGATGACACCTCGTTACACTAAATTTAGGCTGAAGGATTACTACACAATAACTTAACCCAGGTCATAAATTGGGAAGGGAAACCAAAGTTTTGTAAAATAGTAAAGAGGTAAGACATGAGACACGATCAAAGGCTTTTTCCAAATCCAGGGGAGACCAGGGCTGTGGGGTTCTGCCCTCCCAGGATGGGGAAATTGAATAATGAAGTTTCTGAACAGGATTGCTAGATAATTGTCCTTTCATAAAACCTACTTGTACATAGTAAGCCCCATATCAAGCATAATTTTGCTTGTTGAAGGCAAAGAATAAGGGCAGGGAATATTTCCAACACAGTAGTCTAAGATTAAAGTTGTTTACTTTTATTGCTGTGTGGAGCAAATGCTGTCTATCTGCTATATCCAAATATGTCATCCAGAGCTGCGGGGTTTTTGCCAGCTCACCATGACAAATCCACTGCCTGAAGGACTCGTACTTAATCTGGAAAGTGATAATCTCATTTTCCTGAAGCAGTTTATGAAAGTCTGTGGGTCAAAGTGATGATTTGATCAGGTCAAGCAATACTGCAGGGGTGGCATTCAGTTCTGTTGAATACTTTAGAAATCTGACCTGAAGCAATCAGTCTAAGGCATCTGCAAAATGTTCATGTACAGTCCATGCCGGATTGTAATGCTTCCCATGCAAAACTCCTCTTATGCTGCCAGAGACACAAAGACCAGCCTGAAATACTATGTCCTCAAAGAAGCTGCCACCAACTAATTGTCCTATAATGCCAAAGTTTTTTCTGGAATAGGTGGAAATCTCCCAAATGAATTATGACATTGTGGAACTGATGAGGGAAATTCCACGCAACATGGTATGACATTGCTGCCGCTCCAACATCAAGTGTCAGGTGAACATAGGGCACATTTTCTTGTTGAGCTATTTCTTGTGTTTGTGTGAGGTATTCAACTACAGTGGCATAATCATTAATGGATTTGTGGATGGGTGGAAGATATGTGGTAACCATCTTCTTTGGTGAACTTGAATAATTGTTACAAACTAGCGTCATACAATCAGTTAACCTTGAGGCAAGCTGATCCTCCTTGTGTGCATCCCTACTGAGTTTCCGTAGCATTAGCTTTGCCTTGCAATATTTATCACTGATGTTGGCACAGTAGACCTGGGCATATTGCCAAATGTGGTTGGCTCCTTCTTTGAATTCACCTGTCGATGTTCTAATTCCTTTTGTTAGATACAATTGTCCTTCTTTTTGAGTGAGAAATTTCAATAGAATCTTCCTGGAGAATGGAGCATTCAGATTCTTCTTGGTATGCAACACCATGTGTATTGTGTATTGTTTCATGTCCAGGTACTGTTTCAATGTTCTGATCAAAGTCCATCCAGAAAACTGTTAAGACAACAGAAGACCCTGACTTTGGCTGAAGTGGCAGTAACAGACGTTGCTCTTGAAAATGCTGAGAAAGTTCAGCTAAACCAGTTTTAATTTCACACACTTGGTCACAACTACAACTATTTCCTAAATGAAATAGAATGTTCACAGGCATTTTCTGTCTTGTCATATTGTGTGGCACAACTCCAACATGTGCATTTTTTGTAGTGAGAAACTTGCCGCATGTGACACCATGAATTAGGTATTCTGAGTAGGACTTTGACAACTGGGAGACTTGTTCACTGTCCCTACATTTGAGTAATTTTAGAAAAATGATAGAATTGTCTCTGAGGCTGTTGTTCTTTATTCAGGAGAGCATCCACTGCTGGTGGCCATGGTGGTGAAGATGCTGTCTCTACAAATCTTAAGATACGTTCATGCAACAAGGAAGCAACATGCTTGATGACTTGATTGTCATCCATTCTCCAAAGCTCTGGGACTGATGAACCACCAGTTAATGATTCAGAGCTGATTGCAACTAGTGTTTTTCGAGGATTAACTGTTAAAAATAAAAGTGAATCCACATATTTCTATTTCAGCTGGCTTCTAAGTTTATAATAGTATCGCTGATCACCTACTCCAATGCACAAGATTTCATTCAACACCTTAATTGAAATGTCTTGGTGTCTTTGAATCACATTGTCTTTAATTACATGGCAAATGGCCTCAAACTCAGTTTCTTCTGACTCCTCATTGTCATCCTCATCATCACTTCTATTCTGATCATCTGGGGTCCTGTCCCTTGTGATTGCTGTATGATTTAGGTAGCACTTGTCCTGCTTATAAAACTCCCTTGCAATGAGGTCCTCTGACTTAATTTTTGAGAGCATATCTTGGTCATCATACTAAGGTTCATACTAAGGTTAGAAGAAAGAGCTAGTAGGCCAAAGCCCATAATGCTTCTATGCTAGGCCATAGAGTAGAATGTTAAGTCATACCCAGACATAATTAGCATGTCGAGACAATGTTTAAAAATCTCTTTAGTATTACTTGTTACTACATCAGATGGAAGTCTATTCCAAGGCCCAATAGTTCTTGCAGAAAAGAAAAACTTACGATTATTGTGTTTAAAAGACTTACCAGTTAACTGGAGGACATGACCTCTAGTATTATCTATTGATGACTTAAAAGAAAATCCTAACTCAGTCATGATATAGGGGTCATGAATAATGTCATATAGGAGGAGAAGGTCACCTCTAATGCGTCTGATAGTAAGAGGCATTAGTTTCAATGTATCCAACCTAAACTCATAAGATGAGGATTCAAGACCAGATATTTTTTAATGTATTTTCGCTGAACCCTTTCAAGAGAGTGACTATCTGATTTTTTAAAATGACACCACAACTGTGAAGCATATTCAAGATTGGGACGGACATAGGACTGAATAGGGGTAAGAACACCTCCTGATCTCGCTATCTAATATTACACAAAATAGACCAAATAATTTTATTAGATGTACTAATAACCGAATGCATATGCTTGGAATATGTTAAGTCATCTGAAATGTTTATACCCAAATCCTTCTCATCATTAGTGGCACACAATGGTAGATCATCCAGAATATACTGGAAATTTAAATTTTTTAGAACCCAAATGCATTACTTTGCATTTTGTGGAGTTTAACTTCATGCTCCATTTATTAACCCAGGTACTAATACTATCAAGATCATGCTGAATACAAGATATTTGGTCTAAATTAGAACATTGTCCTCTGATCTTCACATCATCTGCATATTTAATTGTAAATGAAAAGCAGGGATTAGTTAAATCAGATATAAAAGCCTGAAAAAGACAGGGACCGAGAACCGAGCCTTGTGGAACACCACTTAAACTTTACCAGAGTTAGAAAATGCCCCATTAATCATCACCTTTTAAGTTCTGTTTGAAAGCCAATTAAGAATCCATGTAATTATATGACTATTAATACCAAGACCTGTGAGTTTTTGAATTAGATCCCAGTGTGGCATGTTGTCAAAAGCTTTACTGAAATCAATAAAGACAATGTCACAGGCTAACCGGTTATCCAAACAAGAACTAAAATGTTCATAAAAGCAGAGCAAATTTGTCAGACAACTTCTACCCTTCTTAAAGCCATGTTGTTCCAAATCAGATGCATCAATAATAGGGGCAATAATATCCTTTAGTAGACTTTCTAACACCTTACATACAGTATGGATGAAGTCAAACTAATTGGCCGATAATTTTCCCATAGATGTTTTGATCCCTTCTTATGTATTAGTACCACAAACGCCTCTTTCCATTCACAAGGGATACAATTATATTGTAAAAAAAGGTCGAATAAAAGTTTGAGTGGAAAGGCAATATGTTTAGATAATAAGTAAAGTAAATGTCCTGCTATATTGTCTGGGCCAGAACAAAATTTACCTTTTAGTAAGTGTAGTTTTTAAGAATAGACTCAACGGAGAATGTGATAAAAGTATCTGATGGTGAAATCATAGGTACAGGTGATTGAACTTCTGATGCAGAGAAAACTTTACAAAATTCATTATTAAATACATCAGCCATGGCTTTTGGCTCATGGATAAGTATGTTTTCATGTAGCTGTGTCACCCTTTTCAGTAAGGCTTCAGCTGTTTCTGTAACAATAACAGTTGGATATCTCTTCTTCCCCTTCATTTTGATTATATATTTGTTACAGATTCCACATGTATGAGGAAATAACACTCTAGATGATGAGGCACAAGGAACACCACCCCTGTGATGATGTGAGCAATGTTTACCAGCATCTGCATGTTCTCCAGATTTTCTGATACTCTTGGCTTTTGTGAACTTTTGATACCATTGTCTATGGTAGCCATGCTTGGCAGGGTTATAGAGAGGCAATGGAGTTAATGCACGCTGCTCATTATGATGATTTTCACTACCTAACTGGGTTTGAATATCTTTGCTGTCTGTAAGTGTGCAGTAACTTTTATCACTCTGAGGAGTTGCTTCAGAGTCTCTTGTTGTCAGGGCAGGGTAATGCACTATACACTGCAGGGTCCTGGGATTTTCCTCTTCATGTTTTCACTTGACAGAAAACTTTAGAGGCATCCTCGAAGTGTCTGAAATGAATATAAATATGCTAGTAGATATATATGTATAAATATATATATATATATACACACACACACACACATATACAGTACATACACACACATGCCACACATGTATTGTATAAACACAGAAGATATGGCGTGAAGAAC
This sequence comes from Neoceratodus forsteri, assembly GCA_016271365.2. Lineage (NCBI taxonomy): Eukaryota > Metazoa > Chordata > Ceratodontiformes > Ceratodontidae > Neoceratodus > Neoceratodus forsteri. The sequence goes on along the minus strand of CM057450.1, from coordinate 846,322,173 downwards.
TCAAAAAGTATAAATTTGCTAAAATTTCATCTATTAATGGTGTCTTCCCTTTTATCAATTTATCCTCTTATATTACCTTAAAACTTCACAACCATATAAGCATTTCAAATCAGAATCCTTACCCTTTTAGACAACATAAAATTATATTATAAAGCACAATAAAGCCTGTCTGACAAGACTAATTATAAGAATATTTTGAAATTTCACAAGAAATTAAGGGGTGGTGATTGGTATTTAATCCTATAACTTTTAATATTAATCATTTTAGGTAACATATGGCTACACATTTTAAAGCTCTAACTCCCTCCTATTCATTGAGACCACAGGTGAATGTATGTTTTACTTACTTTCAAAGTAATGGCCCAAGAATCTGCTTTAAGTACGTGGAGCTGAAAATTGCAGAATTCGTCAAGGTATCAGTACAAAATTGATACTAACTACCATTTTACCTCAGCGTTCATCTGATCAACAGATAGAATAAGCATTTTGGGTATATCTGCTACATGAAACTACCATCAGTATTTATTTAGCTCTCAGGTGACACCCCACCTCTATCTACACCTGTCTAGGTTGCACAAATAAACGCCTGCAGTCAATGCATTAAATTAAATAGTCATCATGATCAATTAAATTAACAATGAATCATTTTGTCACATTAATTAGTTTAATTAAATTAACATTAACACAATTAACAATTAAATTAAGAATTGACATTTCTTTTTTTTAACTTTATTTAGTCAAAAAGAAAAACAAACCACATAAATATATTCTGAATATGCATATGCAATTTTGTTGCAAACTGATAATGCAAAATTATGACTTCAGTAACAGTAGGCTTTGTTGCATTTAATAAACATGAGGCATTCAAATGTTTCAAGCATGCGGTTCCGTACTGGAGACAAAATATTGCCTCCAACATTGAAAACACACTCAACTGGAGCTGAAGAAACTCTTACACAAAGGATGTTCATAGTTACATGGGCAATTGAGGCATAATGTTGTTTAACCAGGTATAGCACACTAAGCTGAAAGCTTTTTTACAGGAGCGACCTGGGAGCACAAGGAGGTTAAGTGACTTGCTCAGGGTCACACAGTATGCAAGTGGAAGCTGTGGGATTCAAACCCAGGTCTGGCCTGCTGGATATCACCAAATTTGCAGCTCAGAGCCTTAGACCACTGCGCTATACTGCCTCCTAATGTAATGTATTATGAACATACGAACATACAAAACTTGCCAGCAGATAAAGGCCTAGAGGTCTATCAAGTCTGCTCGAAAGTGCAGCTAGCACCCCTTATTCTGCAGCTGCCCCTCCCTTCCACCCTTCCCCTTCATTAACCCTCCCCCTTGTTCTGTCCCATCCCCTTTTGAAGCAGTCCACTGTTCCACTGGATATCACTTCTGCAGGTAACGCATTCCACCCAGCCACCACCCTCTCTGTAAAAAAGTGTCTCCTCATCTCCCTCCTGAACCTTCCTTCCTCCAGTCTCATATCATGGCCCCTGGTGGCCCACCCCTTCTTACTTTGAACAGCCCCTATGTACCTGTATTGTGTATTCCTTTCATGTATATAAAGGTTTCAATCATGTCACCCCTGTCCCTCCTCTCCTCCAGTGAGTACATGTTCAACTCCCTCAACCTCCTCTCATATGATAAGTCCCCCAGCCCCTTGATCATCTTTGTTGCCCTGCGCTGCACCCCCTCCAGTAACTTAATGTCCTTCTTCAGATACAGGCACCAGTACTGTACGCAGTACTCCAGGTGCGGTCTAACTAATGACCTATACAGTGGCAGAATCACCTCCTCCCTCCACGAGGATGTACCCCTTGCAATACAACCCAACATGTTGTTGGCCTTTGCAGCTGCCTTCCTACATTGTGCTGAGTTGTTCATTGACCCTGTAATGAGTGCCCCCAGATCCTTCTCCTCCTTGTCTGGGTTAGCTGCACTCCCTCCAGCTGGTAACTCCTCCTTGGGTTCTTCATCCCAAAATGCAGCACCTTGCACTTTTTGGCATTAAACCCCAGTTGCCAGATGTCTGACCAGGTTTCAAGCTTTGCCAGATCATCCTGCAACCCCTGCCATCCCCCCAGGTCATCCACCACTGCACCTACCTTGGTATCATCAGCAAACAGACTGATCTTGCTCTTGATGTCCCATGATGTGTCTGCAATGAATATTCAAAACAACACTGGTCCCAGCACTGAGCCCTGTGGAACACCACTCATCACTGCCCTTGGATGCGAGAGCTCCCCACCCATCACCACCATCTGTTGCCTTCCCTGAAGCCAGTTTCCTACCCATCTCACCAGCTTTGCACCCGCCCCTGTGCTTACTAACTTCCTTCCCAGTCTTCCATGTGGCACCGAGTCGAATGCCTTACTGAAGTCCAGATACAGGACATCCACTGCATGGCCCCTGTCCAGTTGCCTAGTTACCCAGTCATAGAACTCCAGTAGGTTGGTTTGGCAGGATCTGCCATGTATGAAGCCATGCTGTCTGCTGTCCTGTAGTCCTTTGGCCTCTAGGATGGCCACAGCCTCTCCTTCAGGATAGTCTCCATTAGCTTACCCATGATGGATGTGAGGCTCACTGGTCTGTAGTTTTCTGGTTCATCCTTGGGGCCACTCTTGTGGAGGGGCACCACATGAGTCATCCTCCAGTCCTGAGGTACACACCCTGAATGTAGTGAGGCATTCAATAGTTCTGCAAAACATCCTGCAAGGCCCTCTGCCAGCTCCTTCAGTACCCTGGGGTGGATGCCATCTGGGCCTGGCGCCTTGTCCACCCTCAGTGCCTTCAAACCCTCTCAAACTCTGCCTCCATGATTTCCCATCTGTCACCCCTCCCCTGTTTCTGCCATTTCTCCCTTGGGTGTCACCCCTCTTCTCTTTAGTAAATACTGAGCAGAAGTGCTCATTTAGTGCTTCTTCCTTATTGCACCCTGCTTCCACCCAACCCCCCTCCTTCCTAATCCTTACTATGTGGTCCATACGGCTCCTTTTCTCCCTGATGTACTTAAAGAAGTCCTTCTCCACCTTCTTAATGCCTTGTGTCAGCCTGAGATGCTTTGGCTCCCCTTACTGCTCTTGCCTCCTCCTTCGATTCTGTCAAGTACTCCTCCCTGTCCTCCCCCCTCCCTGTTTTCTTGTACTTCCTAAAGGCAGCTCTTTTCCTCCTTACCTTTTCCATGACCTCCTTGCTCAACCAGCTCAGTTTCTTAGCCCTAGCCTTCTTGCTCTGGGCTTTGCAGCAGGTTTTGTTGCCTCCACTATCCCCACACAGATTTATGAGCTCCCACCTCTGGTTAGTGTCCATACTAGATTGAATTCTGGCCAGGTACCCTTTTACCACTTCCCTCATCCTCCCAAAGTTGGCCCTCCTGAAGTCCAGAACTCTTGTGCCAGATTCCACTCCTTCCTTGCCCATATCCAATGTGAGCCATACTGAGTGGTGGTCACTCCCTGACAGTGGTTCCTCCACTGTAAGTTCTCTCACAAGTCCCCATTTGCCAGCACAAGGTCAAGGGTATTCCCTAACCTGGTTGGTTCACTGACCATTTGCAGCAGGAAGCTGTCCTGGAAGGCATCCAGCAGTACCTGCTCCCTTCTGTTCCTGGTTGTTGGGGTACTCCAGTCCACTCCTGGCATGTTGAAGTCCCCCACAATCACCACACTACCCTTCTCGCAGGTCCACCTGATCTGTTCTGCTAGTTCCCTGTCCAACTCCTCCATCTGAGATGGTGGCCTGTACATCACTCCCTTTCTAAGAATCCTATTCTTGGAATCCTGGATTTGCATCGAAAGAGACTCTGTACTACCCTCCTCCCCTTCCTCCCTTACACACTTCAGTCCTTCCTTTACATATAGTACCACACCCCCTCCTTTCCCAATCAACCTGTCCCTAAGAAATAACCTGTACCCTGGTACAGACAGGTCCAAGTCATTGTATTGGGTGGCCCATGTTCCTGTGATGGCTGCAATGTCCACCTCTCCCTCTGCTATGAGAACCTGTAACTCTGCAGTTTTCCTCCCAAGGCTCCTAGCATTAAGGGTTACCACCTTCCACCATTCCCCCCCTCCCATCCTGCCCTCCTTTCCTAGCATCACCAGTGACCCAACACTTTTTGCAGTAATGACAACTGAATGCAGAATACCTGTGGTCATGTTAATGCATTAAATCATCAAAAATTTTAATTAAATGGGGTGCCATTAACAATTCACAATTAACTAGGTAACTTAAATTATTAAATTAACATGAATAGAAAAACCTTTCAATTAAAGTAAGCATTAAATAAATAATTAACAATTAACCAGTTCTGGTCCATATCTTGTTTTTAGTTTTTCTGTATTACCACTTCAAACCCAATGTATTTCTAAAAATTCATAGCCAGGATTTTCAAAAGCCTTAGATCCTTGCAAGCCCCAGTGCACCGATGATACGGCAAATGGGGCTTACAGCAATCTAATGGGATTTTGTTTCCCATTCAGCAATTGCTGCAAGTTAGACTAGCTTTTTCAAGTCTAACTTGTGGCAATTCTGGATGCCATTTTTATGGAGATTGCACCCGTTATTTGGCACAAGCTACTGTAATTCATAAAAAAGTTTGCAACTGCACCCAAGATTGTAAAATCAGGCACAGTTGTGGTGAAGGGTTTTGTGCACTGCCAGAACCTAAGTGTCATGGCACAGGGCTGGAAGCAAGCCATGCGCCATACTTTGAAATTCCTGCCCTATATGTACAGCAAGAGGATCACTCAGTGCCCTATTCCTGTGGCTCTCCATCCTCTCAGTTTAGTATGGTACTCAGATTCAGTTTGATTTGGTCACAGTCAAACACTTGTTGTGATTCAACTAAATCAAAAGAAATCTTCATGACCCTAGATGGCTCATCACTGGAGGTCATTCCTAGCATTAAATATGTGAGAACATGATGGCAGATAAATTGCCTTTTCCTAACATATTGATATCCACCAGCAGGAAACTTCTTTAAAGAATAGGGGCACTATACCTTAACTAATCATGGAGCCACTTCCCTGTACATTGTGAACTCATTTCGAAAATGATTGCCCCAGTGTTTGATTATATGTAAGTGGTACACAGTGCCACACCTAAACCTCTCTGGACAGACATGACAACCCTCTTCTTCTTCTTCTGCTGGTTTGCTCAAAATTGCCTCACCATAGTGATCATTGCTCTTGCAGCACTTTGTTCTTCCTCTCCTTGGCAAAATAACTTGGTCTGTAAGCTCAGTGGTGCTGGGTCAGTGCAAGGCGAAGGGTAGCAAGCCCAAATGTACAAAATACAAAGCCAAAAAACAGTCCCACACTCTAGCTGCATCAAGAATTATACTGAAATAAACTTAGCTCTGTAAATAATTTATTTTATTCACCAATTAGTGCAGAAAAGTGTGTTCCAGATTGCTTCAACCACCACTTGCTGTGGTGCTTTGAGTCAACAGACTCTTTGTCAGGGGGAGTGGTTATGGAATAAGCATCACAGCTTAAATAATACATACCTCGGCCCGGTGGCACTGAGGGTTGAGGAGCTGGATGCCACACCTCATGCCACACTGGCAACCCAGGTTCGGACATTAGCCCGGGCTGTCAGGGGTCGGGATAGGATTGAGCATCTGGAGGACTGCTATCCTATCCCTAGGGAGGGATCCAGGGTGCCACCACTCTGCAACAGCCCCTAATGATGACCGAGGGCACTGCCAGAATCATGTAGTAGTAAGGAGTGTGGCAGACATTGGCACATCCATGCCATGACATCATTACATGCCCGCACTCCCAAGGGCTACTAGAACACAGAACATAGCAGCACAGACTGCAGCAGCTTGATGGCTGCTACTCCATCGGCCGACGATTCCTGGACAGGCATGTGCCGGTACTGGTTCCTTGCCTGGCCTGGGGGCAATGGTAGGTGCCCCTCTCAAAGGTATAGTTGCATTTGCCAGCTGGATGTGCAACTTCAGGGTCGGTGGTGGAGTTGGAGCAGTAGCTAGAGTATGAAGGCAGATCAGTGGCTGCAGGGATGAAAATTGTGATATGATAAAAAAATAATACATACCTCATTTATATTCATTAAGGAGACATTACAATGAAGTTGTGTTCATACAAAAAGTGCCAGTAAAAACCCCATACAATTGCATATACAACATTAAACTACAAAATCACTAATGCAATATCAGCTAAATGTAATCACAAATTTAGGCAGCCCTCACAACTGTGATTTAAATGCATATTGCAAACTGCTCACTTAATTTCAAAAGAGCTGCCACATTTGTGGACTTCTGTAGATGGGAAACAAAAGAGTAGTGGTGGTGGGAAAGAAAGGGGAAAGGGGGGAACCCCAAGCTGCCAAATCACTCATTATGATGCTAAATTGCAAATCTACTAATTAAACTAGACTCAACACTAAGTGTTGTTTTCTTGCCATGCCATAGTCTAAATGGGGGACCATGGTGATACTGTTATTAATGTGATGTCTGAAGATAATTATGCTCTTCCAAAATTTGGCATAACAAGAGAAAACATTAACAAACAGTGGAAGGCCTTATTTAAAGGTATATCCATGTTGTTTTTTCCTGCTTCTACTAATGCAGCTATTGTAACATATGAAAAAACAACATTAACTCAGGTACAATCACTGTTAGAACAAACATTTCCTCCCAACAAATACAACTTATCTAAAAAAGAGATGGAAGCATTACAGAAAAGTTCCATTAACGATGGAATCATTATAAAGCCAACAGATAAGGCTGGAAACATAGTGGTACTGGACTGAAAACACTATGTTGAAATTGTGATGTCTGTACTGAATGGTGAACATAGTTACAGGATACTGAATAGTAATCCAACTCAGAATTTCAAAAGAAATTTACATCAGATACTTAATAGTGCACATAATGGAGGTGGTGGGGAGGGAGAGGCGTCACTGACAATACATATCAATTTTTGTGGAATGAATATCCTACCATCCATGATTTCTACATGTTACCTACAATTTATAAAAATCTTAATAAAACACCTGGCAGACCCATAGTTTCAGGTAATAATTAATTGAATGAAAAATGGGGTCAATTGTGGATTTTTTCCCTACAAAAATGTGTTGGTCTACCATGAAACCTGAAGGATACCTCTGATGTTTTAAGAAACTTTCAGGGGGTAATATGGAAGAATAAATATACCTGGCTTAGTATAGAAGTAAAGTCATTACATACATCCATAACACGCAAACAAGGGCTACATTCAAATAATTTTTTTCTAGAAAACTGCTCAGATAAGGATGATATACATGTGGACTCCATACTAGAAATTGTGGAATTAATGTAACAAATAACTATTTTCAGTTTGTAAAGAAATACTACCTTCAAATGTGTAGTACAACGACGGGGCCTCTATGGCCCGTAGTTATGCAAATCTTTTTTCTTGGCTGGTGGGAACTTGTAAATATACTAAATATATACAACAATTCTTACTTTAAAAAACATCAATAAGTGGTTCCACTTTATTGATTATATAATTTGTATATGGGAAGGAGATGAGCTTGAGATACCAGCATTCATAGAATGGCTCAGTAATAATGATCTGAACTTAAGTGTTACTTATGTAAGTAAACAAGTGAGTAAAACTTTATTTGTAGAGCACCTTTCCAGAACCAGGGTGTTTCAACAAAGCATAACAATTTCAGATATAAATAAAACAATAATACTCTCATAAATAACTTATTAATATTTCTGATCAAATGATTTATGTTAAAACATCAAAGAGCCCAGTGGCACTGAGGGTTGAGGCACTGGACGCCATACCTCACGCCACGCTGGAGATCCGGGTTCGGAAATGATCCTGGGCTACCAGGGGGGGTCTGCAGGAGAGAGAGAAGATTAAGCATTCAGAGGACTGCTCTCCTCTCTCGGGGGGGAGTCCAGGCTATGCCTGGCACCGCAGCAGCGCCCCCGGTGGCTACCGGAGACACTGCAATGTGCAGTGCTCGCTAGAGGGATGCTGAACTGCAGCGGGCATGCCTGGTGCCATTGCATGTTTGAGTTCCACCAGGGAGGGTGGAGGGTGGAGAGGGGACTGCAACCAAGAAAATCCATGCTCCCAGAGATAGGCGATGGCACCAACCCTGCAGCCACACTCCACTGGCTGGACTCATCCAGCTCTTGGGATGAGCCCAGCCTGGCCTGAATTTCCAGATTGAGTGCCTTTGGAGGATAGGGTGGCCCCAACTCTGGAGGGTTCAGAGCCAAGGGGATAGCCAATCTGGAGCCAGTAAGCTGGAGAGTTTCAGGCCCCAAGGTAGAGCTGGGGCGAGTGGATGCCCAAGAGTTCTCCGGGGCTCAGCAGAGCTAGAAAAAAGAGGTAAAAAAAAAATCAAAGAAAAGCCTGATTAAAAAGATAGGTTTTGATTCTGCTGTAAAATTTTCAATGATCAAGCATTGTCTTAACTGATGAGGTAGAGAATTCCACAGGGTGGGAGCCACAAAGGAAAAAGCTCAGGCACCAGAGGTTTTCAAACGCACTCTGGGAATCTCTAGCAATCCCTCATTGATGGATCGGAGAGGATGGCGGGGGCAGTAGAGAATCAGAAGATCTTTCAGATAGCCAGGTTGCTGATCATGTAGGGCTTTAAAGGTCAGCAAGCCAACCGTAAAGGTCATCTGCCACTGAAGAGGCAGCCAGTGCAGTTCATGCAGCACAGGGGTAATATGACTAGCCCTAGATGTGCCAGTTAGAAGTCTGGCCACCACGTTCTGCACCAGCTGCAAGTGGTGGATATCAGCCCCTGGAAGCCCTAGGTAGAGGGCATTACAGTAATCTAAGCAAGTGGTGATGAAGGCGTGGACCAAAGTTGGTAGGTCCTCCAGAGGGACCAGGTGTTTCACCCGGGTGACATTTCTCAGGTGGTAAAAAGGGGATTTGACCTCAGCTGACATCTGAGATCTCAGGGTCAAACCGTCATCAACAATAATGCACAGGTTCCTCACCTGGTCTGAGGTGATAAGCTGGACACCATCAAGCCATAAGTCTGTCATCTGCCCAGCCTCCATACCTACCCCCGGCCAACCCAGGTCCACCACCAACACCTTAGGTCTTATCAGGGTTCAGCCTCAGCTAGCTGGTGCTCATCCAGTCCTTGATCTTGGTGAGACAATTGTTAAACACAGAGACAACATCCTCTTGTCTAGGTAGAAAAGACATATACAAGTTGAGTATCATCTTCATAGCAGTGAAAACTCAAACCGTATCGTCTGATGCTTATGTAGCCAGTAAAACAGCTTTGAATTTTTGGGATTTAACCTTTACAACCAAATTTGATGAGATTGTACAGACTAGTAGTTATAGAAAAAGTACAGCAACTAATACCTTATTAAGAGTTGACTGTGCTCATCCAGAATGTTTGAAGGATTCTATGCCATATAGTCAATTTGAAAGATTGCATAGAAACTATAGTACCCCCCATTGTATAGATCACCTGGTTTCCCCACCCTCCCCCCATTGTATAGATCACTTGGTTTTGCCCATACGTCCCTCCCTTACTGCACATCTTGGTCCCTTCCCGAAGCCTCACCCCCTCCACCTAGAGCATAGGCCTTGATTTTTCCTCCTCACCTTAGCCAACCATTCTGTCAACATTGTTAGTTCTCATCTTGAGGCCGCTCCTCCCTTGTTACCTCATCATCAGCCCCAGCCATGCCACCTCTCTTCATCTACCTCCTACCCTTCCTTGCTGCCATCTCCTCCTACCCCTTCACTACAACCTTCTTTCCCTTCTCCTGCCCCCCTTCACTGCCACTCCTCCCCCCACCTCCCTCAGCTACACCACTGCTGAAACCCCTCACATCTGGCCTCCTGGTGCCTCTATCATACCTCTTCACTGCCCTTTAATAACCTTATCCAAGCCCTTGCTACTGACATCTCACCCCCTGTAAATCCTTCCACAAACGCCCTCGTGCACCAAAGAAGTGCACCTTTTGTTTATACACTATCTACTTGCCCTATTACTGTTGCTTGCCAGTCAAATTGAACTAAACCCTGGTCATACCTCCCTCCCTTCCCCCTCACTACCCCATGGTCTTCAAATCATTCACCTAAACATTAGGTGCCTGTTGCCCAAGAATGATCAGATCCAACCCCTAGTTATGTCTTTCCAACCTGATGTCCTTATTCTTTCTGAGTCCTGGCAAAGCCAAAAAATTCCCAATGAAAGTATCTCCATCCCCAGCTACACCATCTTTTGTCAGGATTGAGCAAAGAGAGGTGGTGGGGTAGTCATGTACCTCAAATCCACTATACGCTCCACTACAATCTTGTCTTCCTCCACCCCTTCCATATATGAAGAATCGCTCATTAAGATCCCCCCCAATCTCGATCTGTATAGCAGGCTTTTACTGCTGCACTTCACTCCACCCCAACTCTATCATTGACTTATTGGCATCCCTATCAACCCCTGCATCCTCAGGTGAATTACTAATTCTGGTTAACTTCAACCTGAATTGACTCACCTCTGCACACTATTCCTCCCGCTCCAAAATTGACACCCTAAATCCATCCTAACTCATCACTGACCCAACTCATCTCAACAACAAAACACTCAATCACTCCTTCATTGACTGAGTCCTCACACTTGCACTACATTATAAATGCAGACATCCTGCCAGATGCGCTAAGTGACCATCACATCACCTACTGCATATGAAAAATTCGGTCTCTCTATTCTCCCCCCCAAATTCCTTCACATTTGTTCCTTCAAATCTCTTGATCTCACATCCTTACTTGATGACCTGTCCAAGACAGACTGGTCCCCCATCAACACCACAAACTCAATTGACACAACTCTTTATTATTTCAAATCAATCTACCTCAATATTTGGAATCAATATGCCCATTTCAGATGCATCAGAGTCCGCAGTTCCCACCTCCCTTGGATTATCTCTGACCTCCTGGACTGCCTGAGGACTTGCTACCTGGCTTGAAAGGCTGACAAACAGTGGCCACACCCCAGGATACTCCCTACGGGAAGGAGTGAAGATGGCCACCATGCTGGGCAGGCTGTAAGCAGCAATAGAATAGCTGCATGATTTTACCCCCTTTTTTGATTTTTTTTATTTCATTTTTTTACAAAAAGTTTTACTTAAAGTTATTTGGAGAATTTGTTTTGTGTCATTTTGTCTTGGCGAACTGTATTATTGCAAACAATGTGAACCAGGAAAAGGAGAATCGCTCTAAACTATCCCTAGACTGTTATGTTAGTGAAGCGAGATTGAAGACTAACTAAATAAGGATATTTTACCTTGCTGGTTGGGTCGTGAGGTGTGGAGCAGAATCAGTGCCTGGATTATGTCATGCCCTAGGATGGGATGCTGATGATGAAGCCGAAGGTGTGGAGTTGAAGTGAGAGGGTTTCTTGTATTACAGGTCGGGCTGTGGAACATTTGATCGAGTTGGAGGTTGAATTATTGTATCCTGGTGCAGTAAAAGAGAGAGTTGGAGTCAGACAGCTTTCTTGTCGGACAACAAGTTTTGTCGGTTCCTCCTAAGAATCTTTTCTCGGGCCTGGCCCAACTCAGTGGTGTGCTACAGGCTTTCTGCCATAGGGCGGTCGGTGCTGTAGTGCTTCTGTTAATCAAACAGTAGCTGGTGGCCTGCCGTGAGGCTGAACAGGTCTGGGGAAGGGTTTTGGGGCTGGGCTGAGGTTGGAAGGTGTTGCTGAAACAATTCTAGCATGACTCTGGCTGGAGTGAAGACCATGAGATTGTGAGGGAACACTGAACCTGGAGACCTGGATAGCTGAATCTGCATGGAAGAAATAGTAGCGAGTCTGTATGTAGTTGCTTGAATTATTGGGATTAAGCAATAAACTGCACTAGAGATTCCTTTTCGAAATTTTGCTGGGATACATGACTGCTCTTGGTTCTCTGTGGAAGTGAGAGCCCACAGGAGGGACCAATTTACATTCATGACTCCCTGAGATGTAAGCCTTGTGTGTAACTTTTAGTTTCCTGTTTTTTGAAATGATAAAGCTGTTTAAGGAGAAATATTGGATTGACCAAGACTGTTAAGTGATTTTGTTGACTGAACATTTTAATTTTTATAATTTATTTATTTTTAGTTTTATGTTAGTTTAAATAAGTATTAAGATTGAAAAAAAAAATTATACTATTCTCCCCCTCTGTGTGAGAGACAGTGGGTGGGATCTGTAAATCTTCCCTCTTTTTTCCCCCCACTTTGTGAGAGAAAGTGGTGGAGTTACCATCAGAGAGTGGTTTTGTTTTGTTTTTTGTTAATAGTTGATTCAGGGGTATATTAGGAAATTAAAAGTTTTATTTTAGTAGTACTAATAGGTTTTTAATGTGTTGGGTTGGTAAAAGTGCAGTCAGGCAGTACTCCCCTTCAAGACTGAAGGATCTCTGACCTTTTGAATGTCCCGCACTTCCTTCTGAAGTGTATAGGAAATGCTGAATATTCGGCATTGCGAGATGTAGGAGCAGAGGGAATAGGAGATCCTGGAACTCTTGGGGGGAGATGGGAAAAGAGTGGGCGGATAGGAACAGTTAGAACCAGAAGGTGCCCTGGGGTGAAATGGATGCAGGAGCTAGGTCCATTCTATCTTGTGTCCATACCCAAGGGCACTGACTTGATCAGGCAGGAAGCGGAGTCATCCTTGAAGTCTCGTCCCTTTCGGGTGGTGTTGAGCAATGCTAGGTCTATCAGAAACAAGACTACTTTGGTGGCAGATCTTGTTGCATCTGTGGACTTAGCTTGCATCACCAAGACCTGGCTTGATGAAAATGCAGGCCCCATTTTGGGGTCTGTGGTTCCGGACGGGTTCTCGATGATTCACCACACGGGCGTGGACCGTAGTGGCAGGGGAGTTGCAGTCTGTTTTAGACAGGAACTGGACCTCAGGGAGGTGCCAGTTGGCTATACCAACTCCTTTGAATGTATTGTGGGTGCAGGTGCAGGCTCCAGGATACTTCTCATTTATCATCCACCTGGTGATGGGAGGGAATTCCTGAGAGAGGTGGCGGATTTCATCATCGACAGGGTTTTGGAATCCCCCTGATGGTTAATTCTGGGGGATTTCAATGCCTGAGTCAACAATGACCTTGCGCTTTTTGGACAAAACCTCCTCCAATTGACTGATTCGTTGGGCCTGACACGGGTTATTACCACTGCAACCCACTAGAGAGGACATGCATTGGACTTGATATTCCATCTGGGGATGGAAGTCTCTGATGTAGAGGTGGAGCCCATCAGTTTGTCTGACCATCATGCCCTGAGGTTCAGTTTCGTGGCCCCCCGGAAGAGGCCTGCCCCTAAGGAGATAGTACAGTTCTGTCCTTTGAGAGGATTTACCTCAGAAGGCCTAATAACGGAGCTTGACTTCTCGGGATTTCCAATGGATAGCATGGACCAAGGGTCTTTAGTGCTGGCCTATAATAGGGCAGTTGTGAAGGCCCTGGATGTCATTGCTCCTTTCCGTGTTCGCCCCTGTGCCCTGCACCCTGGGGTCCCATGGTTTACCACGGAGATCCGTGGGTTGAAGAGACAAGGCCAAAGACTGGAGAGACGTTGGTGGAAGACTCTCCTGGAAGTTGACAGGCTTAGACTGTTAGATCATTATAAAATCTATCAGTCAGCAATCTCCCATAAGAAGGCAGAGTTCCTGTCCAGGGAGATTGCTACAGCAAGGAATAGACCGGCCCAGCTCTTCCGGACTGTGGACAGACTGTGCAATCCAGTCTGTCTTCATGCCGGTCGAGCATTATCACAGTTACAGTGTGAGGAATTTGCGACGTTCTTTGCTGATAAGGTGTCTGCTATCAGAGATGGGATCAGCCAGGGCCTCCCCGTTGGCTCTTGTAGTGATCAATCAAGGGACACAAATACCCAATTGACTTGGTTCACTTTCAGTCAACCGGTCATCATGGATATAGTGAGAATCATTCAGACTTTGCATCCAACTTGCTGTGGTTTGGATCCGGGACCTACTCGTGGGGTGTGTAGAGGTTATAAGCTCGATTCTTACTGGGATAGTAGTGGCATCATTGGAGAGAGGGATCTTTCCTGATCCTTTGAAGGAGGCAATAGTACGTCCCCTCCTGAAAAAGCCCTCCCTTGATCCTGACTGCCCAGGAGACTACAGACCGATCTCGAATCTTCCCTTTTTGGGGAAGATTATCTAGAAGGTGGTCACCTTGCAGCTGGAAGATCATCTAAACATCCACAATATCTATGACCCTCTCCAGTCTGGCTTCAGGAAACAGCATAGTACTGAGACGGCTCTTGTACGGGTACTGAATGATCTCCTGATGGCAAGAGATCGGAGAACTCATTCTATCTTGGTTCTCCTTTATCTCTTAGCAGCATTTGACACCGTGGATCATGGGGTGCTGCTCGAATGCCTGTGGTTTCTCTGTGGATTAAGGGGGGTGGTCCACAGTTGGTTTAAATCTTTTCTGCAGGGTAGGACTCAGAGAGTAGTGTCGGGATTGTCCCCCACCTCTCGGGCTGCCTCACACTGTGGAGTGCCACAGGTTCGGGTGTTGTCCCCATGTTATTTTGCGGTGTACATGCTTCCATTAGAGACATTATAAGACATTATGGTTTGAGTTTTCATTGCTATGCCGATGACTCTCAACCCTATATGTCTTTTGTGCCCGAGCAGGAGTTTGAGTCAAATACACTGTTTAACAACTGCCTCCTGGAGATACAGAACTGGATGAGTACCAATTGGCTGAGGTCGAACCCGGGAAAAACAGAGGTATTGGTGGCGGAACTGGGGTGAGGATATCAAGTCCATGGGTGGGAAAACCCTCAAGTTTATTTCTGGGAGGAACCCCGCTCATGGCATCTGGTCAGGTACATAACCTTGATGTTATATTTGATGAGGGTTTGACCCTGAGGGTGCAGGTGTCAGCCGTAGTCAAATCATCCTTCTTTCATCTAAGGAATATAGCATGGGTGAAACATTTGATTCCATCAGCGGATCTTCCTACCCTGGTCCACACCTTTGTTGCCAGTCATCTTGATTACTGCAACACCCTTTACCTAGGGCTGCCGGGAGTGGATATCTGCCACTTACAGCTGGTGCAAAACGCGGCAGCTAGGTTGCTGACTGGAAGCCCGAGGTCCAACCATATAACACCTGTGCTCCGTGAATTGCACTGGCTGCCTGTACAGTGGCGGGTCACTTTCAAGGTCATACTGATGACCTAGAAAGCCCTACATGGTTTGGGACCCCGCTACCTGAAAGAACTCCTGACTTCTTACTGTCCTTCCCACTCCCTCTGATCCTCTGGTGAGGGATTGCTGGAGATTCCCAGGGTAACCTTAAAAACATCTGGTGGAAGAACATTTGCCTTTATGGCTCCTACCCTGTGGAACTCTCTACCTTGCCAGATACATAATAGCCTGACTGTGGACAGCTTTAAAAAAGGTTTAAAGACCTTCCTTTTTAATCAAGCATTTTTAGTGACATGAATTATGTTGGATTGTGTTTTGAATATAATGTTATTCATAATTATGGTTTTTAATATTGTATGAAGGATATTGTAAAGGCGCTCTCAGCTTTGGAAGGGCGCCTTATAGAAATAAACATTTACTTACTTACTTACTTACTACCACCTTCCCAAAATACCACCAGCTCTGAAAGACATGCACAATACTAGCCTGCCAAGCAAAAGCCACACATTTATCCAGTACCTTACAGTCTACTATAAATAACCCATCTATATTCTAGAAGGTGGTACATGTTCTCTTTTCTCCCCAAAACAACCCCCCCCTGTCCCTACCCTTACAGTGGCTGACACAACTCTATTTGACACTCCTTCGATAGACTTTGCATTTAATGCATACCTGGCCTCTTGTGCCTCCTCCCTTCTCTTCAAACTCCACACATCACCATTTCACACACCTCCACCCCCTGTAACATCTGAGTCTCCATTACTCTTTTATCCTGTCTAACCCTTAAACAACTTTAAGGCTGTCATGGCACTCAACCCATCTAAAGGTAAAAGCCTGGATGAACTTGATGCAAAACTACTGTATCTGTCTGCTCCCGCCATTGTCTATCCCATTACTGATCTACTAAATCTCTCTTTTAAGCTAACCTCAGTCCCAGCTGCCTGGAAACATGCCGCAGTCATCCACCTCCATAAGGGGGTGATGCCTCCACAGCAGGCAACTACCACCCCATCTCCCTACTCCGTATCTGTATGCTGACACCTGTTCGAAATTCTGATAGGGAATGACATTACAATGACAATTAGGTATTGCCATGGAAATATTGCCATGGGACCCCAGCAATGCTTTCTCTGGGGTTTCCCACCCCCCTTCCTGAATCAACTCTGACTCGGAGTTGATCATCCTAAATATGGGGGTACGAGGGGAAGGGTCCCAGCATAGGGGGGGAGTTCAGTGAGAGAAGCCACCTGGAAAAAAACTAATTCCTTACTAGACAGATTTATGCCAACCACAATTGCAGTTGACATAAAGCTGTTGCTGTAATGGTGACAACTGTTTGCTGTCAAACCAGCACCATGGATCCCTCCCTATCTTGCCAAATTGCAAGAATGTATAGTACTCTTCCAGCTATCTCCTTTCCTTGATGCTTTCTCCTTCTTTACCCCTTTCCAGTAAATCACTCCACATCCACCTCCACCTCACTTCCTTGGCTCACTGACTTCATTTATTCTTGTGTGTATCAGGGATTTATAACCTCCTCTATCTTTGTTGATCTTGCCAAGGCCTTCAACACTTTCTCTCAGTCACTCCTATAGGACAAACTCTCACACACTGGGATGTCTCCCTCTGCCACCAACTGGTTCAAATCCTACCTAGTGGACAGATCACAATCTGTCAGAATTGGGGACTCCCTCTCTCCTCCTCTTCCCATCCACACTAGAGTCCCACAAGGCTCTGTCCTTTGTCCGACTCTCTTCTCTGTTTTTCTTAATGATCTCCCCTTGGTCTGCCAATCCACATCCATCCACTTGTATGCTGATGGCACCATCCTACTTACATCTGATCCCTCCTCCCAAAAGGTGGCATCCACACTCCAGCTGGACTTTGATAATGTGCATCAGAGGCTACATACCAATCAGCTATCATTGTTGCATTTTGCTATATTATCTCAAGTCCCCTTCCCCAGGACACATCTGAAAAGGAGAAAATTTGTTCAGTATGTCTTCCTGGTGAAACATTTTAATAAATAAATAAATAAAACATTGGAGGACATTGAGAATCAAGCTAGTTAGTTAGAAAAAAGATTCATAGCAAGAGGCATTAAGCAAGAAATGTTATTGAAGTCCAAGAACAGAGAACTGTTTAGGGATAGGAAAGATTCAATAAAAGAAAAAAATGTACAGACAACATTGGCTGTGATATTGTAACTTTGGAGGCTTGGGAACAGTTGTTTGGCAGTGATAATTAGAGTGAAATTTAAATGTGTTGTTTGCCTGGTGTTGGGGGAAGGGACATTAACAGGAATTACCTTGTCTTTAACAGGAATTACCTTGGCTTTCATTGTTCACTAGGGAACATAAGCAGAAGGCTGGTAAGGACAGAGGTCTGGGGTTATATTCTGTTTTAACTGAAATATTTGAATAGTTTTGTAAGTGAAATTAGTTCTATGTGTTAAAAATTATTACCTTGAGTTAGAACTGTTACTTGGGCTGTGATATTGTAACTTTGGAGGCTTGGAGACAGTTGTTTGGCAGTGATAATTAGAGTGAAATTTAAATGTGTTGTTTGCCTGGTGTTGGTAAGAGCCCTGCCACCCACCCTGTTTTGTAGGCTTTCTTAAATACTGAAAAGTCACTGGAGGTTGGGATTGAAGGGCTGAGTATTTCTGTTTGGGACTGAAATTCGAAGCAACAGGAGCTGGTGGGCCTATGACATCATATGGTATCTGATGTCTGCATACACACACTGTTAGAGGGACTGAACACACACTGGACTGTATGTGTTTGTGAGACTTGGGAACTATATTGGTGGGGTTGAAATTAGGTTTGTAAATAACTGCAGTCAGTATAGAGAGAAACTGTATTCCAAGGGAAAGGGACTGAGAAAAGGGGGTGTGCCATTATAAACAGAGGGGGATAAACAGGGCGGCCATATTCTACCATGGCAGGCATCTTCAGAAGGGTTATAGGCTGCACAGGCTGCGGGATGGCAATAATTCTCAACTGGGCCTGGAGAGAGGGAGGCTGCCCACTCTGTAGACAGCTATCTTGTATCAGGAGTCAGGTATATTGGTTAAGGAGTAAGCTGGGAGAGCTGGGGGGGTGTCCAAGGATAAGGGGTGTAGATATGGGCAGCAGAAGGGTGGGGCTGAGGGGAGGCTGGGGCAACACTCTGAAATTACAGGATGTTATGTTACAGCAAGCAGGAGGGGGGATATTAGGGACAGAAGACCCTTAGATAGGGATGTTGATGATAAGGGGAAAGTTGCAGGGGTGAACATTCTGAATACAAAGAGAGTGGAGGGAAGAGTCAGGAGGGGCTGTTGTGCAGAAGCCTAAAACAGCAGACTGTGGGAAGGTAGCTCCTAAGGTGAACAGAGCAAGAGGGGAAGAAGAGGGGCAGTTTAGAGGTGCAGTCAGGGGAAACTCGGGTTACTTGATGGAGGCTGACATAGAGTGTCGCAATAAATTTGAGCTACTAAGCAACCTAGAGGGGGAGGAAGGGGTTGGTGGAAATGAGGAAACTTATACAGAGGCCGGGGGGAGGGTCGGATACCCATAGGGCATCACAGACCGGCAATGAAAAGGATAGAAATAGTCCCAGAGGGAGAAGGGGAAACATAAATGTTAAGCAAATGGGGGAGAAGCAACATATTGCAGACATGAGGGAGGAGAGCATGATTGGAGAGAAACTGGAGACAAGGAGGTGGGAGCGGAGCCCCCCTTCAGCAGGGAGTCAGTACCAAGGATAGGGCCCTAGCTAAAGGGGACCCACAGAGAGCCTCTGGAGGCAGGGCTACTATTACAAGGGGGGAGGATGGCGGTGTGGGGAAAGGGGAAACCATCAGGGCCAGGATAAATGGTTCGGATAAGAGAGGGTTAAAGAGGACACCTATTCAGAGGGGGTTTGAGCTAAGTAGGCAAAAATAACGAGGAGGCAGAAAGGGGAGGGTGACAAGGGGGTCTCTAATAAGGCAGGAAGACTCCCATGGAATTGAGATCATGAATAAAGGGGGGGAAGGGGGGCTGAGAGGTCATAGTGGAGGTAACCATAAGGATGATGGCGGTGTTAAGGTTCTGTTATTGGGAGACTCGATGATTAGGGATATCCAGTGGGAGGGACAGGGGGGTGGATGCCATAGCCAGGTGAAGGTAGTGAGTATCTCTGGGCTGACAGTGCACAGAGCAAAGTTCATGGTGTATGAAATGGTTAGGGATTGTGGAGGGAAACCAGATTTCCTGGTGCATTTGGGAACTAACGATCTAGAGGGAAATAGCATTTTGGAAATCCAAGCAAGGTTCCAAGAACTTGCCAGAGTCTGTCAGGATAATGGATGCAACATTTCCTTTTCGGAGAAATTGCCAGTACCAAAGGCCTCAGTGGAGAAAAAAATGAAGCTCACAGAGATTAATGACTGGCTCAGGAAGTGGGGTGAAGAGAGTGGGTTCGGGGTGTTAGGGAACTGGAATGGAGTTTTGGAGGATAAGGGACTATATGCCAAGGACAGGCTTCATCTTGCCCCATTAGAGAAGGAAGTCCTTAAACAGGGGATGGCTGACTACATTCAAGAAAGGTGGGGTTTAAACTTGTGAGGGAAGAGATAAGGAGGGCTGACCAGAAGCCCTCTCCTACAGATGAGGGGAGTAGCCTTCAAGCCCAAGGGGAGGGGAAACAGACTGGGGTGGAGGTTTCAGGAGGAGCAGAGGGAGGATGGAAGTATAAGGAATCTTGGTGGGGTTCGACAAAGAGGATCAGGGATAAGGGGTGGGGGTTGGTGTTAGTAAATGCCAGGAGCTTGGGAAACAAGTTGCCAGAGTTCCAGACCATGCTGTTCGGGTGGGGGGTGGATGTGGCGGCTGTCACGGAGATGTGGGCCAACAAAAACCATGACTGGGACCTAAATGTACGGGGACATACTATGCTTAAGAAGGATAGAAAGGAGGGCAGAGGGGGTGGAGTGGCCATGTTCATTAGAGATGACACAGAAATTGCTAGGGTAGAAGAGGTAGAGGCAAACGTGGAGGCCTTATGGGTCACCTTACAATCCCCAGCAGGAGATAAGGTCAAGCTGGGTGTAGTATATAGACCCCCCGGGATGAGTGATGTTCTAGAGGATGGTTTGCTGGACAACATCATTGCCCGGTGTGGACCAAAAGGGGAAGGAGTGGTGTTGATGGGGGACCTTAATATGCCAGGTACAAAGTGGGGAACCATGTCCTCTAAGGTGGCCAAGGAGCAGGGGCTGCTGGACGGCTTCCAGGATGTGTTCTTAACACAGCATGTGAAGAAGCCTACAAGGGAGGGGCATGTCCTGGATGTGGTTCTGGCAGATGGGGATCTGGTAAGAGACCTGGTTGTACAGGACCCCCTGACTGGGAGCGATCACAATACTGTCTGGTTTCAAATAAGCATGGGGAGGGGTGAGATCTAGGACACTGGCAGTGGACTTCAGGGGGGCAGACTTTGAGGGCATGGGAAATATTCTCAAGGATCACTTGAAGGGGATTATATCAATGACAAGTGTGGAAAGGAGATGAGAGGTCATAAAATGGGGACTTCATGAGGCAGTCAGGATCTGAGCTAAGTTGAAACGTAAGGGAGCAAGGTCACATAAACCATGCTGGTGGTCCAGTGAGGTACAGGTAGCAGTCAGAGAAAAGAAGGCGGCCTACAAAAAATATAAAACAACAAGAGGCGATAGGGATAAGGAAATGTACCATCTTGCATCTAGAAAAGTCACCCTTATGGTGAGGGGAGCAAAGTCCAGTAAAGAGCAGCGGCTGGCACAGGGGATACATGGAGGGGAAAAGGGGTTCTTCTGGTACATTGAGGAGTGGAGAAAAACTAAGGGCCATCTCAGCAGATTGAGATCAGAAGGAGGGTGGGTGGAAGAGGAGAGGGACCAGGCAGAGGTATTTAACGAGTACTTTGCCTCTGTGTTCACTAGGGAGGGGGATGGGATATCTACAAAGCAAGGCATGAAGGGGATAGAAGTGGCAGTGAGTGGGATCAGGGGAGCAACAGAAATGGAGCAAGAGGGAGGGAGAGGTACCCCAGGGGTGTCACATCTGGATAAGGATAAAAAGTCCAGTAAGGTGGAAGGGACGGATGATGCTATCTCTGCCAAAAGGGTGTGGTTAGCCCTCAAGGCCCTAAAGAAAGACAAATCTCCTGGGCCGGATGGCATTCATCCGAGAGTACTATGGGAATTGGCAGACATACTGGCTGTACCCCTGGTGGAGCTCTTCAACAGGTCACTTGAGACACGGAGGGTACCTAGGGATTGGCGAGAGGCACATGTGGTGCCAATCCATAAAGGGGGGTCGAGGGAAGTACCAGGTAACTATAGACCCATCAGTTTGACCTCGGTGGTGGGAAAATTAATGGAAAGTATACTAAAGGAACGATTAGGGGTGTACATGGAGGAGGTGGGAGGTCTGGATAGTCGACAACATGGGTTTGTGCCAGGTAGATCATGTCAAACCAATCTTGTGGAGTTCTACAAATGGGTAACATCAGAACTGGACAGGGGAAAGCCTGTGGATGTATTATTCTTGGACTTCAGCAAGGTGTTTGACTCTGTCCCCCACAATGGTCTGGTGGAGAAACTGATGGGGTTAGGAGTAGGCCCTTTGATGGTCAGATGGATTGAAAACTGACTAGCTGGACACACCCAGAGAGTAGTGATCTGTGGGGAGCTCTCGAACCCTAGAGAGGTTGGTAGTGGGGTACCGCAGGGCTCGGTCCTGGGTCCGATCCTGTTTAATGCATACATATCAGACATCAGGGAGGGTATAGGGTGTGAAATGAGTCTCTTCGTGGATGACTCCAAGATGGTAGCAGTAGTTGAGGGAGAAGAGGGGAGGTTGGCCCTGCAAAGGGACCTGGACACCCTGGAAAGCTGGGCTCACACATGGAAATTAAATTTCAATATCACCAAGTGCAAGGTGTTGCATCCTGGTCAGGGAAACCCTAAACACAGGTACACCCTAGGAGGGGAGGCGCTGGAGGCCTCAATAGGGGGAAAAAGACCTAGGGGTCATGGTGGATGCATGTATGAATAACTCTGAGCAGTGCAGGAGAGAGGCTAGCAAGGCTAACAGGATGTTGGGATGCATCGTAAGGGGGATCACCTCTAGGAGCAAGGAAGTGAGTCTGCCGCTGTACAATGGACTGGTTAGACCACACCTTGAGTACTGTGTACAGTACTGGAGACCACACTTGAAGAGAGACATACAGCTCCTGGAGAGGATACAGAGGAGGGCAACTAAGATGATACGAGGGCTAGGGGATTTGATGTATGAGGACAGACTTGAGGAGCTCTGCCTGTTTTCATTGGAGGAGAGGAGAGACAGGGGGGACATGATTGAGGTCTTCAAGTACCTCAAGGGAATAAATAGGGTAAACATGGAGGGGATCTTTAGACTAAAGCAGGGAGGTATCACCAGAGGGCATGGTTTGAAGTTGGAAGGTGGAAGGGTGAGGGGGGAAAGAGGAGGAGGAGGCTTTTCACTGAGAGGGTGGTGGACCCTTGGAATGCACTACCTGGCGAGCTGGTTCAGAGATCCACAGTGGAGGGCTTCAAGAGAGGGTCGGACAGACACAGAAAGTGGATGTATCAGATGATGGCCTGTCCCAGGGGGGTGGGGATGGATGATAGGGGTTTCTGGAGCACAAGGGATGGGAGTGCCTCGGCACCCAACTAAGGATCTAAGGTTCGAGCAGACTCGATAGACCGTAAGGCCTAATCTGCTGGCAAATAGTATGTTAGTATGTTAGTAACATTTGGCTATGAGGGAGAACCTGTTGCATTCGTCACACAGTTCAGTACAATGGCAAAAAAGATTAATAACATTATACATAAAAACTGGAAAATTCTGACATTCATCATTACTATAGCAATGGCAGTAGGTAGTAAACCAAGGGTCACATGTAAAAGAGCTACCATTCTCAGAGATAAACTGGTATGCAGTAGATTAAATTCTGAACCCAGGGTACAAGTGACACCAGTTGATTGCCTGGTAGATGCCTTGGCTTTTTCAAATGTATGACATGCAATATTTGCAAATATGCCAATATAGAGGGTACATTTTTATATCCAAATAACATTAACAAGCCAGTGGCTATCAAAGAATGCATTACTTGAGACACCCCATTTGTTGTATACATACTATGGTTTACTTGTAAATTGATCAACATAGGACATACAGTCAGACCACTAAAACTGAGATTACAAGAACATGTTAGGTCAATTATTAATGGTAGACCACATATCCCTCTGGGACAGCATTTCTTTGAGAAACACTTCCTTAACCCAGAATCCTTAAAATTTACTAGACTTGAACATATCCAGCCCGGAATTAAATTGGATGACAGACAGAGCAAGCCTTTGCAACAAGAAAGCTTTTGGATCTACACTTTGAAGAGTTTGAAATCAAATGGACTTAATGACCAACGCGACCTTAAGCCATTTCTCGAAAATGAAAATTACAGTTTTTTATTTTGCTTTCCTTCAGTTTTTAACTTGTCTTTTTCCTTTTCCACAGGCCGTTCTATCTAATGAACAGACCTACATGCATATTTCTTGGTAGTCACATCTATTTTCTTTTCATTGCTTTCTTTTCTGTGCCCCCCCCCCTTTCCATTTTCTGAGCATTGAAGTCTTGGTATGGCATTTGTATTATAAGTTTCTCGGATGTATTTTATGCAGTGTTTCTGAAGTTCTGACTATGCTCCAAAGTTCATATAGGAACTTGTTAATTTTAATATATACAATATGCATTTAAATTGCAATTTTGAGGGCTACTTTTCTTATATGCCAACATTTGTGATTGCATTTAGCTGCTTTTAGTACCATTTTTGGTGACATGTTCAGGACTCATATAGAATTACAGGGGCTTCAAGGATTTGTATTTTGTATTGGGCATAATACACTTTCCTATTTAACACTATATTTGAGTTCTTTCATGGGACATACAATGTATAATAAGGTTGTTTCTTTATATGTTGGGGGGTCCCCACAAACCCCCATCTTATATAGCTGTTTGGACCTTTTGGCCTTTTGGCTTAGTGTTAACAGTTGCTTTTGTGATTGATCACTAGTCAGTTCAGATTGACTCTTTCATTCTTTCCAAATCCAGCCTTCTTATGGTTATTTTTGTAACTTTTACAATTTTGGACATGGTAAAGGTGGTTTATCACATATGCTCAAATTTAATTTTTTGTGCACCACTACATCAGTTGAACTAGTGCTGAATTCAGTGAAAATGTTTGCATTGTCTTTTTCAATTAGCAACTTGTTTATTCCCACAATTATTTGCCTCCTCCCATGCAGTTTTCATTGTTTGCTTTTATTTACATTACCTTCATTCTTATAGATCCTTTGGTTTTGAACCCACAATCTGCAGTAAAACAGAATACACTCATGGCTCTTTTTCATAAATCGTCTAGTTATCTACAGTTAAACTGTGCACTGGCAAAAGAACAGCACATAGTGTTGTGCCTAGTTTAATTAATAAGTTTGAAATTTAGCATCATAATGAGTGATTTGGCAACTTGTTTTTCCCTCTCTGTCCCCCCTTCCTTTCCTGACCCAGCTATGCTTTTTCTCACATTTTCGGTACTCCTCAAACGTGGTGGCGCTTCTGAAATTCAGCATTTTACAACATGCATTTAAATTGCAATTTTGAGGCTATTTTTCTTATATACCTAAATCTGTGATTGCATTTAGTTGATATTCTATTAGTCCTCCAGTGTTTAACTAACATTTGAGTCTGCAACCAGCAGTAAAATAAAATAGAGTTCTGGCTCCTTTCCATTATTTGTTTTTGTATCTGCAAGTAGAGTTAGATTGGACATTGGCAAGAGAACAGCATTTAGTTGCCATTGGTATTGTGGCTAGTTAAAATATCAAATCCTCAAAATAACTATATAACAGGTGATCTGGTAGCCTGTGCCCCCTCCCACCAGCACCACGTCCTTAGTCTTATTATTTTGGAGGTTCCTAAATGCAATGGCTAAAATGAAATTAAGTGGAAAATTGCATTATGCATTTACAGTAAATAGCATTTGGATGGCCACTATTCTCTTTATTTCCTTTATATGTTTATGATTTTTCTTTCATTGCAATGAGCACTCAGTTTACTAACTGATCGTATTAGCTAGTATCCTCTGCCTCTTTTTCATTATCTCTAGTTTCTAAAGACAAGCTCACAACCTTTAAGTGTCACAGTCTTAATTATGGGTTTGTAACACAAAAAGTGCGGCCATTGTGATTAGCAGCAGTAGGTGACCTGTTACACTAAACTGGTTACTGTGTTTAAAATGAGACTAATGAATATTAATTAGTGCCTCAATCTAGGTAAATACACCTGATGTGCAAAAGACCTGGACAAATGAACTGTGTTACAATAATGTGATTTGGTAATTCAATGTTTTCCTTACAATTGTATGGGGTTTTCACTGTCACTTTTTGTATGAACACAACTTCACTGTAATTCCTCCTTAATGACTATGTATGAAGTATGTATTACTTAAAGTATGATGCTTGTTCCTTAACCACGCCCATGATGAAGAGTCTGTTGACTCAGAGCACTGTGGCAAGTGATGGTTGAAGCTACCTGGAACACACTGTTCAGAATTAATTTGTGAATACAATGGATTATATACCAAGCTAGGCTTCTCTCAGTTGTGATTCTTGATTCACTGGAGTGTGGCACTGTTTTTTGACCTTGTATTCTCCCTCCCCTCCCTCAATGGAAGGCACTACTCAGACTATGCCTTACAAATCTCTAACTTCTGGTATAGCTCCATTCCCTGCTACCTTTACTAGCTTAGCAGTTCTCCTCTTCCTCCTCATTCTGTCTGCACAGATTCAGTTTCCACTCCTTTTCTCTCTCCTAATCATTTAGACCTCTGCTGGGGAAGAGGTCTTCTCCTATATGTTTTCCTGGTTATAGTTTAGACTTCCTACTCCCCTCAATGCTGTCTGTTCCCTAACTGAATTGAAACTTCTCCTTAAAGAATATTCCTTCCACTTCTACTCTTGCTTCTAAACCCCTTTATCCATTTCACTCCCTATCTGCTCTTCTACCCTTTTCTTTCTTCTCTCCTTTTCTGATCTCACACCCCCCCCAAGTCTGCCTAGCATATCCCTTCACTGCTGTCATTTTAATTTTCTCTGTGGTACCTACAGAATGCTGTATTCCTCCTTTGCTTCCTTAAATCAAGGAAGTTATTTAATAGACTACACTGTATTGAATTATTATTTTTTGGACCTGTGTAAGTAACTAGTAATGATTCTCAGTTTTTGGGGTTGACTTTTCTTAGTTCAACTTTTATTTGCCAGGGAGGAACTGTAGCTGGGAGATATTTGCAGTCATTTGTGACTAGACCTGTTACTTGACCTCTGTGAAATAGGTGCCTGTTAAGGGGAGGAGCTTAAAGGGGCCTGGTTGAATGGTGGATTTAAAACAGGAGTTGTCTGTGGTCTCTGCTGAGAGAGAGAGAGAGAGAAAGCAGCCAAAGCTTCCTTAAATCAAGGAGGTTATTTAATAGACTGCACTGAATTGAATTATTACTTTTAGGACCTATGTAAGTAACTAGCATTGATCTCAATTTTTGAGGTTGGCTTTTCTTAGTTTAACTTTTATTTGCCAGGAAGGAACTGTAGCTGGGAGATATTTGCAGTCATTTGTGACTAGACCTGTTACTTAACCTCTGTGAAATAGGTGTCTGAAAGAAAGGAAGGCACTCCCTGGGGTGGAGGTCAGAGTTGTAGTTGATTGTTTATGAAGGCCACAGGTTTACTCCCACCCACCTGCCCCAAGCACATAACTTCCTTTATAGCAGGGGTTCTGACATCACTTCCCCAAAACTGCTAACAACATACACCTGTTCATATCCTTAAAGGCACAGCACATTGAATGGGGGTAGAGACACTCACAAGCTTGCACACACTAAAATAAGAACAGTAAAAAAAAAGAAAAGTGTCTGTAACAGGAAGGGACATAGACATGTAGGGAGTGGTGCAATGCACTGGTTGTGGAGAAGCAGTCTTCTGGGAGACATTCTGGAGACTGTGTTGCTGCCCTATTTGCAGGCACCTCTCTGGTCTGAGGGAAGGGGTTGTTCATATCCATGCTGACCTGGCAAGGATTCAGGAAACCTCCTCCCCCACCCAAGGGCCACCCAAGCCACCACCACTATCTCAGAGGTCACCAAGAAAGAGGAGTGGTTGGAAAATGGTGGACTCAGGGAGGGTGAGGGTGGTGGAACAGAGGTGCATCCCTCCAGTTGTGCCTTTCCACAATTCATTCACCACTCTGGTGGAGCATGGTTCCTTTATGAAGGCACCTGCAGTAGAGACCAAGGAGGATGCTGGGAACATCCACAATGGAGTCCCACAGGAGGGTGGCCAGGACCCCACAGGGGAAGGAAACAACTCCTGGTGAGGGACTCAATTGTTAGGGGGGTAGAACTGGGGGAGACAGGAGAAAGGGAGGCACAGAGCCTGCTTGGCACTATGGCTTAGAGGGACAGGAAACAAATCCTTAGGATCATGGGAGCAGCTGCAAGGGGGAATAAACTGGATGTCATTATCCACCGAGGGACAAATGACTTGGCTGAGAATGGGATAAGACCAGTACAACAGGAGTTTGTAGAGTTGGGGAGGGACCTTACATAAGTAGCACACATGGTAACTTTCTTGGAAGTGCTACCTGTCTATGGCATGGATGAGGCTAGGGTACTCCGCACTATGGGATTCAATGACTGGTTGAAAAACTGGTGCAGAGCTTAGGGATTTGGTGTCATTGAGGGCTAGAGCACCACCTGGAGGGATGCAGGCTTATACTGGTGTGATGGTCTGCATCTATCCAGGAGGGGAATCAGGATTCTAGGTGATAGGTTTAAATGCTTAATTGGCAAGCTTTTAAACTAGCCAAGGGGGGGGGGAGGCACTGACAGGAGAAGGATCCTAGGCCCCCAAAAATCAGGGTAGTTAGTGAGGTAAACACCAAGATAAAGCAGTCAGTAGGGAGAAAGGCTGGGGTAAATGGAGAAAAAGACAAAGGCAGTAAGGACAATGGGCAAAAAGAAAAAAGCCATTAACAAATGGAGGGTAATGAGTACCAATGCCCATAGTCTAGATAAAAAGCTCCCTGAAATGGTGGCCTTGATGGAAGAGGGATGCCTGGATATCGTGGCAGTCACAGAAACATGGTACACAGAGAACCATGACTGTGATGTCAACATATCAGGGTATGCAATCTACAGGAGGGACATGGAGGGAAGAAGAGGAGGAGGAGAATTAGCTCTCTATGTAAGGGAAGGGATCAAAGCAACAGAACTAAAGGGTAAACAGGGAGGAGAGGAAGCACAGTGGGTCACCCTGGAGACTGGAAATGGCACCACAATCCACACAGGGTTGTATACAGACTCCTGTCTCAGGGGGAGGAAATGGACAAGGAAATGATAGAAGGCATCCTTAGGATGGCAGAGAAGGGGAGATATTGCTGATGCGGGACCTGAATATTTCAAATGTTAACTGGAGCACCTTTGCTGCAGACACATCCAAGAGCAGGGCCATTCTTGATGCCATACAGAGGGCATGCCTCAGGCAGCTAGTTTTAGAACCCACTTGGGAGGGAGCAATCTTAGACCTGGTACTCTCAAATGGGGATGGAGATAGGATCTCCAATATTGAAGTGGGTAGCTATCTGGGAACAAGTGACCACCAAACTGTGTGGTTCACGATAAACTTAGCTGTAGAGTCAAGCCATACAAAGGTGAAGGTACTGAACTTCAGTAGGGCTGATTTTGTCAAAATAGGAGAGTGCTTCTGAAAAGCACTAGCAAACAGGCAAGAAGGTGCTGTGGAGCAACAATAAGGAACATCAAAACCACCATCACAGAGACAACAAGCCTTTGTGTGAAGCAAATAGACAAATCAAACCAAAAGAAAAAAACACTATGGTTCTCAAAAGAAGTGGTGAGTGAAGTTAGGAAGAAAAAGATAACATTCAGGAAGTATAAGGAAACACAGAAGGAGCAGGACAGAGAACTCTACCAGTTAAAGCAGAAGGAAATGGGTAAGGCAGTCAGAATAGCAATGGCCCAAACCAAGGAAAAGATAGCCAACTCGGTTAAGAAGGGGGATAACATCTTTTATAGGTACATTAAGAAGCAAAGAAAAACTAAGGCAGGGATACTGAGGCTGAATAAAGAGGAAGGTGGTTGGGCAGAGAGCGACAGTGAAAAAGTAAGGATACTGAATGAATACTTCTGCTCAGTATTCACAATGGAAGAGCAGGGGGAGATAACTAATCCAGTCAATAGAAGCACTCTGGATAGGGGGTTGATATTAGCCCTTTCACAGTACAAAGGGTTCTGAAAAAACTCTTAAAACTGAAGGTGGATAAAGCAATGGGGCCTGATGGGATTCACCCCATAATTCTAAAATAACTAAGGGAAGAACTAGTAACACCACTGACTACCCTTTTTAATAAATCGTGGGAGGATGGTGTGGTACCTGAGGACTGGAGGAGGGAAGATGTGATTCCCCTTCACAAAAGTGGGAGCAAGACAGAGACAGGAAACTACAGACCTGTCAGTTTGACCTCAGTGGTAGGGAAAATAATGGAATCACTTCTGAAGGAAAGAATTGTTGAGTACCTAGAGGCTAGTGGGGCACAGGACCCAAGGCAGCATGGATTCACAGAACGAAGGTCATGTCAGACAAATCTAATTGATTTCTTTGACTAGGTGACCAAAGTAGTAGACCAGAGAGGGGCTGTGGACATGGCCTACCTAGACTTTAGCAAGGTATTTGACACAGTCCCACACAAAAAATTAATAAACAAAATGACCCTGCCCCTGACACCACCTCCACTCCCTCTCTTTCTCCCTCTTTACACCAGCCTCTGGCCTCGCCTCCCTCTGTTGGATGGCTACCTATATGAATCTATATTGTTTAATTTGTTATAGAAGTGATTTGCACAATTGTGATGTTTTGGTAATTGACAAAGCCCTCCATCTGCTATGTTTATTTTTCTTTTGCACAATACCATTGCCTGTTCTAACATTTTAAGTAACCTGATGTAGAACGTTTGTAAAATAGCCCCTGGCTCAAAGGTGTATCTGATTCCCTTAAATAAATACAAAACAAATTAGCCAGAGGAGGGCAACCAAAATGGTGCAGGGTCTGCACCAGAAGACATATGAAGAAAGACTAAGGGAGCTTAAGATATATAGCCTCAAGGAAAAGGGTGGGGGACATGATAAAAACTTTCAAATACCTCAAGGAAATAAACAAAGTCCAAGAGGGTAGCATCTTTCAGAAAAAGAGATGTGCAAGAACAAGGGGGCACAATCTGAAGATAATGGGGGAATGACTCAGAGCTAATGTGAGGAAGTATTTCTTCACAGTGAGGGTTGTAGATGCATGGAACAACCTTCCTGAGGAGGTCATAGAGTCAAAAACAGTGGGAGAATTCAAGAATGCATGGGACAGACATAAGGCAATTCTGGTGGGAGGAGTAGGAAGTAGGCTGTTGGTTAACTAGGATCTGCAGCTTATTCATTAGGCAGGGAAATGGGCAGACTAGGTGAGCTGAGTGGTCCTTATCTACCATCAGATTCTATGTTTCTATGTTTGCTTGTACTTTCAGTATGTCTGTGTCCAATGTGTTCATTTTTTTCTAATTGTATTTATGAGCTTTTTATACACAACACATTATTGCTGCTCTGTAATTATACTGATATGTCAGTAAGGCTTTCAACATTGTTCCACATAAGAGGCTAGTAAGTAAGTAAGCAAGCTGGGTAGCTTAGGAGTGAGTCCAAAGGTGGAAAACTCGATAAGAAGTTGGTTAGGGGATAGGAGACAGAGGGTGGTGGTAAATGGAGTTTACCCTGAGGAAGAGATGGTTACCCATAGGGTGCCTAAGGGATCAGTGCTGGAACTAGTCCTCTTTAATGTCTTTATCAATGACATTGCAGAGGAGCTGGAAGTAAAAGTCTGCCTCTTTTGATGATAACACCTAAATCTGCAATAGAATAGATCACTCTGGGGGCATGAATATAGACCTAAGAAAACTAGAGGAGCGGTCAAGGGTATTGCAGCTGTTTTTTTAAGTAAAAAGTACAAAATAATGTATTTAGAGCAAGAAAACCTAGGGGCATAGTACAAAATAAGTAGAGTGGTATTGATGGGACTATCTAGTAGTAAAGTGTCCAGAAGGTAATCACATATGATGACCTAAAGGTGGTCAGGCAGTGCAACAAGGCAGTAGGGAGGGCTGTGGGGTGCAGAGTTGCATAGAGAGGGTATCACAAGCAGAAAGAGGAAGGTGGAGTTGCCTTTGTATAGATCATTGGTAAAACCCCATCTAGACTACCGTGCCCAGCTCTGGAGATCACATCTCAAGGACATAGACAGAGTGGAGGTGGTCATGAGCAGCAAATAAAATGGTGCAGGGTCTGTATCAAAATCCCTACAAGAAGAGACTAAAGGACTGCAATATATATATCCTGGAAGAGAGGAGGGAGAGGTGGGATACAATAGAGATGATTAAATACCTCATGGTGGAGTCATTGGGGTACAGGAGTGAAATAGTTTTAAGAAAAAAGGTGCTCAAGAACAAGTGGACATGCTAAGAAGCTGGAGCAGTGTAGATTCAGAAGAGATGTGAAGAAGTACTACACAGAAAGAGTGGTGGATTCCTGGAACAGCCTTTCTGTGGAGGCAGTGTGGGTGCAAACAGTGATGGGATTAAAGAATGCATGGGATAGGCACAAAGAAAATAATCATTGACAACTCACTCAGGGGGCCGGCCGTGAAGGAAAGAGGAGGGCTGTGCTGGTCTGCTGCTTACGGGATTTAGGATGGAGGTGGGAGCGGGGCTGCGGTGGGGACACCTAGCTGCTGGGGAGGCTGGGGGGGGGCACTGGATCACCAGGGATTTATTGGAACTGGGGATCAGAAGGAGGTTTAATTACAAAAAACCCACTAGACCACCAGAGATTTCTTTTTTTAACAGAAGGCGATAAGGAGGGATGCAGGCAGAGGGGGGTGTTACTGTACATTTTTGTGGCGGGTGGGTTATTGCCGAGTGAAAGGGAGGGACCACTAGCCACCATGGACAATTATTTACATGTGGGACAGGTGGGGACAGGGACCACTAGCCACCAGGAATTTTTCTATATATGTGGGACATGTGGGGGGAGGGTCCGCTAGCCACCAGGGATTTGTCTATATAAAGTGTGACAGGTGGGATGAGGGACCACTAGCCACCAGGGATTTTTCTATACATGTGGGGCAGGTGGGGGAAGGGACCGCTAGCCACCATGGATTTTTCTATACATGTGGAACAGGTGGGGGGAGGGACTGCTAGCCACCAGGGATTTAGTTATACCCGCGTAAGGTGAAATTTCGCCCACAGACAGAAGGCAAAATTTTGCCATGGAAGGTGGAATTTTGTCATTCCTCCAGGTGAAATTTTGTCACTCCACCAGGAAAAATTTGGCATTTCACTATACAACATGGGCAGAATTTCGCGGATTACTCCTCGAAGTAAATTCCGCCCACTTCGCCCACCACTACTGGGTGCCAGCACATGCATGCCACCATGCAAGGAAAGGGACTCATTGTTCAGGACCTCAGGGTTATCTCTGCGGAAGCAGAGCTCAGACATTGCATCAATTGCACATCCATGGACCTGGGAGAAAATAGAAGGAAACTCCCCCTAGGCAGCAGGGTGATGACCGACCCCCTGCAGGCTCCGCATCAGTGGCTGGGCACAACCACAGGTCCTGTGGCAGAAGACAGAGTTGAAGGTAAGTCCCAGGGGAGCAGGGTGATGGGGCAGGGGGATCAGTTAGATGGGACTGCTAGGGTGAAACAGGAGACAAAATGTATATGGCAAAAAAAATGAAACTTGACTCCTAATTTTGAATTGATTAT
The DNA here is from genome assembly GCA_016271365.2 of Neoceratodus forsteri. Classification (NCBI taxonomy): domain Eukaryota; kingdom Metazoa; phylum Chordata; order Ceratodontiformes; family Ceratodontidae; genus Neoceratodus; species Neoceratodus forsteri. Next base: position 846,289,016 of record CM057450.1, on the reverse strand, counting down.
AGACTGTCACAATAGCCACAGAAGGAAATGAGTAGTGCATAAATTAGTGTCTTAGCCACCTCCTGTGTTAAAAATTTGTGAATACATGCAGTATATAAATATTAAAATTGAGAACTCTGAGCAAAAGTATCTATGTGTCTTGAAAACATTAACTAGTCCTAGGTCACCCCTATTTATTTCACCAAACCTACTAGGAATATTGTTTTTTTCTTTTTTTTTCCCGGCTTATGTCCCCCTGCAGGAGGTTCTGGTCTCCCACTCCACATTCCACCCCCCTTCTCTTCAGGCTTGCCCCCCCCGGACAGAGCTGCCAGGAGGGTGACCCCCCCAGGAAACTTGGCTCATTAAGCCTTGGCTTGCCCGTCAGGACAGGGCCACGCGGGCGGGCCCCCCCTCCGGTGGAACTTTGTCTGCAGCATGAGTGGTAGCAGAGGTGGGGGCTGTGATCAGTGGCCAGCATGTTTTTTGATGTTTTTGTCTGGGGGTAGGGACATGCAATGATGCCAGCATCCACCCTGCCAACCTAGCATGTGGCGCCGGCTGTGGTGGTACCCCCAGACTCCACCAGAGGTCCGCATTGCACCGGGCACTCTTCCTGCTCCCCCCAGAGAAAAAGAGCAGTCCCTGGGATGCTCAATCCTTCTTCCCCCAGCCATCGCTCTGACTCCCGAGTCCGTCCCTGAACCTAGAATGTTGGCACCACAGATAGACGCCTTGCCACTGCACCGGCAGGCTGGTCCTACTTAGATTACTTTGTTATTGTCAGAATTATTCTCTAATGTTCTAATCCACAAATGTGGCCTAGATACATGTATCTCATGCATATCTGGACCATGAGGATCCACACAAGTGAATGCTAGTGCACTTGCTCCTTTCTCCAAATCCCAGTTTCCCCAGTCAACACACAGAGCATCATTTGGAAGGGCCAAGGATGTGTGAGGTAGTGGAGATGTGCCAGACAACAGGTATCTAATCAGCTGCCTGGCTAGTGCTTGAGTGGATACCCTGCTCATAGAAACATAGATGATGAAGGCAGAAAAGATACGCAGTCCATAGCCAGCAGGGGATTGTAGGGTACAGAAGTCCTCAATTGACTGTTGTATCCTGATTGTAAATTAGAAAATAACAAAAAGCAAAAGTTAAGCCACCCTGCAGCCTTCCATGCTAGCACTGAGAGTTGGGGGAAAAGATGTTGGGGATGGAAGGGGTCCAAGGAATGTCCATGGGTCTACAAACAGACTATATGTGGAAGGCACGCAAGCACTATTGCTGAATCACACTAAATGATATACTGCCACCCTCCCTATTGCCTCTGTGGTACATAGTTTGTGTCCTGTTCTACACTGTATGGAAGTACATCCTCACACCTCTGCCCACTCCAATCTTGTTGCCCATGTGAGTGCCAAGGTAGAGTGGTATGAGCACTGAGGGCCAATGCAGCCTACATTGTAGATGATGCAGGTGGACTACACATGTGCTGAAGGGGTACCAGATAGCTTTTTCCAGTCTTCCACATATGTGGAAGGGACAAAAATGTTTTGGGAATGAGGAACCTTGATTGCTTTGATCAAAAAAGTTGTTGCACTTAACCCCCTAAACACAATGTCTGGTTTGGAGGTGTTTAGTATCTGATACCTATTAGTCATCTGTGTACCCTTGCAAATATCACTGAATGTTTGTCATCATGTACATTGCAATATTGTATACTACTGAACTACTAGGTATTCATTCAGTTTGGTTGATTAACTGTATTTTATTCTGATTCTGCTTATTTAGCTACTACCTGTGTTCCCTGTTCTTCTTCAACCTTCCATTAAACATAAATTATGCCTCATGTCTCATCTGTAAATGAGGTTTCTGATTCTCTGTATTGCTTGCCTGGTAATATATTTGACATAAATACATCTCTGCAGTAAAATGGATAGTACAGGAAGATTTTATCCATGATTTCATCTTTTTTTTTTTTTTTTACTTTTTTCTCACATTCATTTTTCATTCCATGATTTAAAAGGGTTTTTTTGGTTTCATAAATCAGGGAGTCACCTTGTCACTGGTGGTCAGGCTTATTCACAGCTTAGCTGATTTATGAAACTAAGAAACCCTTTTAATATCATGGAATAAAGAATAACTATGAATAAGAAAGTTGAGAAACCTTAAATGATTGCAGCTTCTTTTTGGAAGCATCCGGAGGGAGTACACATGTATGGTTCTGGTAGTGTCCCCACACCAGTAGCCCCCTACAAAAAATATATGTATAAGAAATTGGATTACAACTGAATGACTGAGTCAGGGTTGATACTGCTACATTTTTAATTATAAAATTATCAGGAGAGTTGTGGCCCTTTTCTAGTTAGCAGTCCCCTACAGACAACTTCTGAGCTTTGTATGGGCCCGCACTCTATAAAAATGCAAATGATGATCAGCAGTGACCTTCAGAGACAGACAGGGAAAGCATTTTTGCCACAGTACTAAGTTAAAATAAGAGTACATATCTGACCTAAGGCAGGTCACTTTGTCATTGGTGACTGGACATGGTAAAAACACAACTGATTTATGAAACTAAAAACCTCTTATAAAATGGTGGAATTAAGAAACAATGTGAGAAAGAATGAATTGTTAAATGGTTTTCTGGCTCTTTTGAGCTGCCTTGTTGGGGGGGTGCACTGGAGTCTGTTTGTTACAAAAAAAATAACTACAAAATAAATATAATATATATAACATCTATTGTAATCCCCGTCACAAATAATGAGAACAAATAACTTGAATTTTAGAATAGTTTTATGAAGGAAAATTGCCAGAACCTCAGGAAAGGATCAAAACATGTTGTTTCAAGTCTGTTTATTTCATTTAATCTGCATCAAAAGTAGAACAGAGAGCCATACAGAGCACTTGATGGTGTCTTGTGTCAAATGAGCTCATGTAGCTGCCTGGCACACTGTTAACCTGGGATCACATCTGAGCTTATGACCACAGGAGTGAAGGCTGGTAGGTAGGGCAGCAAGTGCCCATGAGGATATTCCTGCTGCAACATCAGTATGGAACCTTCAGTCACAATAATGTATTTCACTTTTGTTAATGTAATTAACATTGAAAATCACTTCAAATTATAATAATATCACTTTGTCTTTGGTAGAATATGCTTAGAAAATGGTCTAAGAAATCCATGGGCTGTGATTGGCTGATAGCCCTGGCAAGGTGGGTGGGCATCCATCAGACAACAGAGCCTAGGTAAAAAAAAAAAAAAAAGTGCTAGCCCCAAACTGACTGCATTTCCAGTATCAGTGGGCACACTGTTGAATATTCAAAGGTTTGCGCCATGTAACAGAGGTTCATCCTCATGAAGTCCAAAACTGCGCCATTTTGCGATATTCAGAAGGAGGCAGTTGCGCCCCGAAAACATGCTGAGCAACAGCGCAATGAAAATGAAGGCATGCGCAACCGAAGGGGGCGGATCCATGCATAAAGACCGCAATGTGATATTCAAAGACTTGCACAATGCGCAATAGCGGCACAGCCGGAAATTGCGCACTAGTGGAAATGAGCCAAAATAAAAAGGCTCAAGGAAGTGGCGCAAGAACGCTACCAGGCTGCCAAGTGGGGGAGAGAGAGAAAGAGAGACAGAGACAGACAGACAGACAACAAAGGGCAGGCAAGGAAAGTGTGTCCCATAGTCTGTTGAGGCCAGCGGGGGGTGCCCGGTGCAGTGGAAGTAGCAGTCAGGACAGTGGGGGTAACACAGCAACACCAGCCGGGGGGGCATAAGCCAGGGAGATGGACAGTGCCAGTTTCCACATGGAAGCTGTAATGAGGGGGGTGAGAATGCATGCTGCAGGGGGACGTGGCCATGGAAGGGCCTCGCCGGGCGCACGTCTCGGCTGCGTGCACCGCGCCCACATCAGCTTTGAGCTGTACACAGATGTAGAGATCGTGGGCTGGTACCACCTGAACAGGGCAATACTGAGACGGCTCTGTGAGCTGTGCAGTGATGTGATGCAGGCACCCTCACGCACGAGTCACGCTCTGTCGGTGGAGACCAAGGTGACAGCCTGCATGTGCCTGCTCACCACGGGCACCTTCCAGAGGCCGACAGGGGACACCACAGGCATCACACAGTCGGCCACGCCACGCATTCACCCAATTCCTCAGCACACTGCTGCCACATGCTGTGGAGGTACATCCATTTCCCAGCACCGTGGCAGAGCGTACAGCAAACATGCAGGAGTTCCACAGGGCGCACGTATACCTGGCATGCTAGAGGCCATAGACTGCACCCATGTGGCCATCCGCACGCCACCTGGCCCCGATGGCCACGCATATCGGAACAGAAAGGGATTCCCTAGTGTCAACTGCCAGGTGGTGTGTGATACCACTGGGCACATAATCAATGTCTGTGCCCACACCCTGGTGGAGCACATGATGCCTTCACATGGTATCAGTCTGCACTGTGCCATCGATTTGAGAGTGGGGACATCCCCACAGGACATCTAGTGGGTGAGTACACATGTATGGAATGCAAACTCTGGGCAAGGGTGGGAATGCCACAGGTGCCATGGTAGTGGCACACAGGGAGATGGCCAATATGGACCTGAACATGACACTGATCTCCACTATCTCCACACAGGTGACTGCGGATACCCACTCCGTCCCTGGCTGCTCACACCGTACCGGCGCCCCATGACCCCAGCGCAGCTATGCTATAATGAGGCACATGCCTCAACACGCAACATCATAGAGTGGGTGTTTGGGATGCTCAAGGCACGCTTCTGATGCCTAGACACCTCCGGTGGTGCCCTACAGTACAGCCCCCAAAAGGCCTGTGGGATATTCCTGGCCTGTTGCATCCTGCACAACATGGCCAAAGACCATGGGGATAGCCATACAGGTCGAACAGGGGGACAGCGATGGGGACGCCAGTGGTGCCGGTGATGATGGTGATGAGCAGCCCCCCCTAGGACGGAGGGACGCCCGACTGATCCGGCAGGCCCAGCTGCACCAGGACACCATCACAGAGGAGCACTACGCACAACACAGGTAAGTCAAGGGGACATGTGCAACCAACACTGTCCATGCGCAAACCACAGGCACACAGGGGAACACACCAGGGGTGCATGACGGTCAGGGGAGTGGAACGGTCCAGGCATACAAACACACCATCAGGGAGGGGTGAGCACTCATATGGACACACACACACACCAGGCACAGAGCGTACATGGGCAGATGCACAGCACTGCAGAACCGACATTGCTAACACACTGCACCACCGACCACCCGTACTGTCCAAGTACATGTGTCAGAACCTGGGCACCCCTTGCACCTTGGTGTACAGTGCAATGCAGGCATCATCATGCACACGCACCTGTGGACAGCAGTTGGGAGGGTGTGCAGGTGGTCCGTGTGTCGGCGTGGTGAGCAGAGCACCCAGCAGTGCACTGCCCACCATGACACACATTGCACACATGGCAGCACCAGACAGGGCCCGCACTGGGAGACAGCTCAGTCATGTAGCACTGTCCCAAGGCCACCAGCGGATGCGGGCGGCCCGCCGTGACCCAACAGCATGGGCAGGCTGAGCAGGGGCTCATGGGGTGGCACTGTTGCACCACCAGGGTCCCACTGCATGAACGCCGACCTTGCCCGCACAGGGTCTGCAGCATGCCGAACAAACCTGCACGGGTGCTCGGGATGCCCACAGCAGAACCCGGCATCGACAGGCCTGGTGTTGCACGACACCAGGAATGGGGAGTGGAGAGTGCACTGTGTGGGGTGTGCGGTACAGGGGCACCTGACTGTGTGCCCAATGCGTCCATGACAGAGACCACTGCCTGGGTCAGCCTGTCAATGGCGGCGGTCACATCCGTCCGCATACGGACCAGCTCGGCTCGGTCCCGAGCACACTCCCTGCTGTGCTGCTTCACAGACACATACAGTGCCTCCACAGACCTTGCAACCCGCCTCTGCAGCTGTACTGATTCCTGCAGCAGGAGGGTGTGCTTGTCCAATGGATACTGTGCCCCAACGGCATCCTGACCCCCAGGGTGTGGACGGTCCTGATGCACAACACCCCTTGAGGGTGGGCACTGTTCGCCAGGACCAGGAATGGGCGGATCAAAGGGCAGCGGACATGTGCCACTGCTTGACACTATACCCCCAGACCTGGTGGGCGACTGCTGCTGCTGCCCCTCCAACCGCTGTGCCCCCGGGTCCACTCGTTCCACCGCTGTGCTGGCAACAGTGCCAAACACCTGCACAGCCACCGGTGCTGCCCCATGGGTGCTACAGGCACAGCCTGGGACCGCTCCAGCATGCTGGTACACAGTTGAACCAGACAGGCCTAGGGACATGCTGGCTCGCCGTGTGTCCATCGTGGGACACACAACCATCACTGCCCATTGCAGGCCTTCTATCATCAATGGTGCAGGTGCTACCGCCATGGTCACAGCGTGTTGGCATGCTTGCATGCCAGACTGCTGAAACACAGGCTGTGCACCCCCCGCACCTGTATCACTGACACCAGAGTTTGAGGCCCAGTGTGCATGCTGCTGCAGTGCCTGCTGGCTGGTGGTGGAGGTGGATGGACCCTCCTCCATGTCCAGCAGGTCAGCATCACTGTCTGGACCCACCACCACTGTCTCCTGAAGACAAACAGGATCTGTAACAGAAAGAGAGTACATGTGAGTGCATGTGAACAACTGCCCCCCCCAAACACCACCACCATGTCATACTGTGCAGTGATGGGCTTCCACCTGTCTGGAATCCTCTGCCTGGTACGCCTTCAATGGTGCTCAGCTGCATGGCTGCGACCAGTGTCTCCTCATTTGGGGTCAGCTGCTACACCACTGGCGGGCCCCCACCAGTGCCAGCACGTGCCGCCCTGAAGGCTGCCACCTTCTCCTTCAACCTCCTGTGTTCTGTCCCCATCTTTTTCTTGCATTCCTGCACAGAGCACTGGTAGCTTCCGTGCAGGTTAACGGCCCGAGCTACCCCCTCCCATGCAGCCGCATGGGAATGAGGGGTGCCCCTCCGTCCACTCAGCAGTGGCTCCTCATCCAGGTAGGCCTGGAAGAGAGCCTCCGTCTCTGCTGCTGTAAAGTTGGGCCTCCTCCTACGCCCACCGTCCTCACCCTCACAATGACTCTGCTCGGTCATGGCGATCTGTATGGGTGTAAGTGGACACCTGTCACTGTGCAGTCTACAGCATTTTCCCATGACCATTGTCCAGAACATCACACAGCATGCAACTCACCTCTCACCTGCAGTAACCGAATCTGGCCAGCGCAGCCCAATGTCGCACATTTATAGCGTAATACATGCAAATTAGGAGTGGAGCAACTATAATGACAAGCAAATCGCACCACTGCGCCTTTTAATGGCAGATCAGATGATAATGCATGTGTCGGCTGAATATCGCGAATCTGCGCTTTGCGCAATACGGATGAGTCGGCTGACCCAATGGCGCAGATCTGTGACTGTGTGGTACACTGCATTGCGCATGCCCAGATAGCTCACGCAGGTGTCTGTCGTGCTGCTGACATGCTGAGCGCGATCGGCAATTCAGGCCATGGCCACCATTGTGCCAGTGGCGCTACAGCAATGGGCACTATATGGCGCTGTGGCACTACTGCGCAATAGTCCACTGTGGCACTGGTACGCAGCTGATCGGTCGCGCAGGATGCCTATAAGTCAGATGGCGCTGGCGTAGCCTTTGCCGCTATTGCCTGGCGACCTTGTGTATGACCTTTGCCCCCTGGCACTGTTTGCCTGCCATGTGTACGTCCCTATTGCGCTGTCTGGTGACAGCGCTATGTGAAGTGATGGCGCTGTTTGAACAGCGCGATTGGAGCCTGTGGTGGTGTATTGCACAACATCTCCACATGGGGTTACAGTGCAGCGGGGCGCCATATTGCCTGCTGCAAAGTTGGTACCATGGCTAGGAGGAGGGCCGTGTCCTGGAGCCAACTTGAAGTGGCCAACCTGGTGGCCCTAGTAGAGCCCCACTATGGGGCACTTTATGGTGAGGTGCCCCTCACCATTGCAAGAACTCAAGTGTGGCAGCAAGTGGCCACTGACCTGGTGGGGGTCACTGGATGGTGCCGGTCTGCTGAGCAGTGCCGGCACCGGTACAGTGACCTCCACCGGAGGGAGCCGGACGTCTTGGCAAGGCTGCGGTCATGTGCTAGGCGGGCGTGGTGCCTAGGCCAGGTGGGTGTACCATCTATGCACCTGTATTATCTGTAGGGGTGTGTGTGTGTTTTGGTGGCTGTGCATAGGTGATGGCTCGGCCACGGTTGGCTGTGTCAGTGTGTGCAGCTGTGAGATGAATGGGTATGGCTGTGTGGGCAGGCACTCTCACTGGGGCAGGGGGCAGTCTGCTTTTGAGTCACACTGATGTTTGTCTCAACATATGTCTCCCACAGGCCGGGATGTGAGGATGCGGGCCCAGGTTGATGAGGGCCATGCCAGGGACCCGGTGCCAGCAGGGGTTGCACCCCAACAGCAGCAGCAGCGGCAGCAACAGCAGCAGACAGAGCTGCTTGAGCAGTGTGAGTATCATGACTTCATCGATGCTATTGCATGCTGGGGGGGGGAGACCAGTAGCCCTGCAGAATACAACCATGCAGGAAAGGGGAGGTCATAATTCCACTATACAAGACACTAGTGAGGCCCCACCTGGAGTACAGTGTACATTTCTGGAGACCATACCTACGTAAGGACGTAGAGTAGGCAGAGAAGGTTCAGAGGAGGGCAACAAAGATGGTGCATGGCTTGCATCACAAGTCCTATGGAGACAGGTTGAAGGAACTGAACATGTACTCCCTGGAGGAGAGGAGGGAGAGAGGTGATATGATAGAGACATACAAGTATCTTACAGGGTGGAACAGGGTGCAGGAAACACTATTTTAAGTGAAAAGATGTTCCAGGACTACAGGGCATGGGATGCAGTTGGAGGGAGGACGATTCAGAGGAAACATGAGAAGGAATTTCTTCACAGAACGGGTGGTGGACAAGTGGAACACCCTGCCAGAGGAAGTGGTGGGGGCTGAAACAATCATGGGATTTCAGAATGCATGGGATAGACATAATGGAATTCTGGAGGTTAGGGGTAAGTGGCAACAGACTCCTAGGTAAACAAAGTGAACTTACATGCTCAAATGGACAGACTGGGTTGGCCATAGACCCTTATCTGCCGACACTGTCTATGTATCTATGTCTGTATGCACGACACAGGTGACATGCATCACTGTCCAGTATCACAGCACGTCTGTGTATGCGTCACTGGTGGTCCAGGCATGCACTGGGCACATAGCTGTGTAACTGGCATCGCACCACATTGCCACGTCACTTGCCAGCCTTGTTTGTGCTGTGATGGACATGGGCAGTGTGTGTGCAGTGGTGCACATAGCTGGTGGCGCCTGTTTGTGATGGCCATGTGCATGTTCACTGTGGGTGGGTACATGCCATCACAGGTGCGGGACATTGGGCTATATGGCTTGCAGGTTGGGTGGTGTTCAGGGTTGTGGTCAGCCACAGCCATTGACTGTGTTCCCATTTTCCTAGGCCTCGAGGTTCTCCTGCGCATTGGGAGGGATGTCCGGGGCCTGAGACTGCTGCTGGCAGACAACCAGGCCATCCTGCATTCCATACACAGACATGGCCTTCGGAGGAGGTGCCATGGGACTGGCCGACACCAGCCAGAAGACGGGCCGCCGGCGGGCCCATAACTTATCTTACCCTTCCCACTTCTCCCATCCCTACCACCCTGCCTTCCTCTCCAAGTTTGTCATCCCTACCCTTGAACACCCTACCTTGTACCCGTCCCCCTTGTAAATAGTTTTATTGTTCTGTTGTTTATCTCAATATACATTTCTATTTTGATACTAATAATGTGTTGGTCTCTGATTTGCAGCTGGCTATGGGTGCTCAGTTGCAGGGTGTACATGCCATCTGGAGTGGTATGGTCCTGTGTGTGTGTGTGTGTGTGTGTGTGTGTGCGTGTGTGTGCATGGGAGGTATCTCCAGCATGGCAGTGACTTTCTGTTGGTCTTGCTGTCTGCTGCCACCCACTGCTGGGTGCACAGGGTGTGTCTGGCTTGTAGGCTTCTGTGCTGCACGGGGTTGACGGTGCTGGGGGATGCATGGTTTCTGCAGTGCCAGTCACTGTACATAGGTGGTGTCTTGGGGTCACAGTGCAGGTGGTGTGCTGTGACAGGGGGCTGATGTGCACTGTGGTTGTCAACCTCCTGTGTGTGGAACTCTCAGCTTTCAGTGGTTGTGCTGGGGTGTCATGGCCCGCTTATGCTTTGTTGGCTTGTCCCCATGGGCCAGTAGATCATCCGTCACACCCCAGTGATGCTGTGCTGTGGGTGTGCAGGTGTGGTGTGGGTTCTGCAGTGTGTTCCTGTGCCCATGTGTGGCATGGCTGGTGGTGGGCCCCAGCCTGCCTCCCTGGATGTGCAGTTCCATTGCTCTGGGGGGGGCTCTGCTTGTGCTATGGCACCTCTGGAATGCTCAGCTGGGCTGCCCTGGTTGCACCATAGTGCAACATTTTGGCTCAGCTTCTCCTTCCTGGTTGCACTATGGCGCAGTATGTGCAATATTCAGACGTTGGTTGATTGCGCAATTTGTTCTGCTCCATGTTTGAATATCGCACCTGTTGCGCATTTGCACAACTGGTTTGTGCTTGCTCCTGCTGTTGCGCTCATTTTGAGCACAGTTTGAATATCTGGGCCACTGTGATTTCAAACTTGAGACCCACCATTTTTTGTCTTGGTAACTAACCGAGATTACTCATGATGTCTTAACAGGCAGTTCCCCGCACCTTCATGTAGCGAAACCATCACTTTGTACAGAAAACTAGATTTAGTATTTGTCTTGTTGGTCTTTGTAAGAACAGATCTAGGAGCAAATGATTTGATACCTTTTATTGGACCAACATAGATGTTACAAAAAGAACAAAGTGCTTTAGCTTTCGGACCAACAAGTCCTTCGTCAGAAATGTAACTGACACTTCTGATGCAGGACTTGTTGATACAAAAATTAAAGCACTTTGTTCTTTTTGTTACATCTATGTTGGTCCAATAAAAGGTATCAAATGATTTGCTTCTGGATTTGTACAGAAAACACATTCAATACACAAAATATTTTTTTCAGCCACTGCAGAGAGCTGGAATGGAATGGAGCTACTCATGTCCTTGCTTCCTCAAAGAGGAGCCGTGCTAGTAGATTCTGCAAGCCAGCAACACATCTCCATCTCCTGGGAGTGGAAGTTATGAAAGTGCCACCACCGCTCCTCAGCCTGATTCTTCTGACCCTCCAATTTACCACCCGTCCACCCACTTAGCCTACTGCTGCAATATCTAATACCACTGTTCAGCCCGTGCTCAAAACAAACAATTTTTTAAACACCTTAACTGTTTTTTCTTTTGGCAAACAGGATGGTGGGATGTGGGAAGGACATCTCTAATCTGCAGTCCAGCTCTGTTCTGGAAAACAGTGTGGTGCGGACTCCAATCAAAGGAACTCAAACATAAATAAACAAAACGGACAACCATTAGGTTCGGGGAAAGGAAGGGGGTCATGGTTCATGAACCAGAGGAGGATTAAATATATAGCAGCAACACAGATTAAAAATTGAAAAGTAAAGCAACTGGTAGAGAAACGTTGTAGTGCCCTCTACTGGTAAGTATGCCAGCAGAAGGAGGACTACTTTACTAAGAAGACTACTTTAAAGTAGTTTGTAGTATTTACTTATTTTTTCATTCTTAAGTAGTACATAAAAGTGTCACAATTAGACCATTTTCTAAGCGAGTAATACCCTCCAGAGCAGGCAGTATTGGGCAATGCCAGACCTTCCTGGAGCTATGAGGCCCTCTGTCTGCAGCATCAGGCCTTACCATTCCCCTGGGTGGTCCAGCATTGCCCAGTACCACCCACCCTATGAGATATTATTGCTTGCTTATTCCCAGTGTAATGTAACAGTGCATGTTCTGCTAAGATGAATGGCCATTCATTCATCACTGAGAAGTGGTAGAAATAAACATATTTTTTAAGATCTGTGCAGACTACTCAATACATAAGTTACCTAAAAGCAGACTGATACAATTGAAAACAAATACAAACTGAAATATAAGGAACAAGAAAGCAAGCTAGTGTAAACATCAGAAAGCACAATGTAAAATCATTTACAAATGCTACTAGTTATTCAAAATGTTTCAAGACTATTGATGCTCATTTAAAAGATCTAATACTGCTTTGTATGATCACAGAATTGTTTCTAAGACAAAGATCTTCATAAACATCCTATTGCTCTTAGTTGTGGAGTGCCACAAGGCTCAAGCATATCTCACTTTTTAGCCATGATTACACGGTGGCAGCACTGTGGAATGTGTGCCGCTCTTTTCCCCGATTCATCGACTGCTTTTGGATTTATGCAGCCTACACTGGCAGTGCTGCAGGCTGCTTTGAGGAGGGGCTGAGAATGCACTGAAGGCTGAAGAAAAAAACAACCTTTGTAGTGGAGCGAGAACAGCAAAGTGTTCACACTGCCATTTAATGTTCTCACTCTGCTACTGATTCTACATCTGAGTCAGGTCAAAAAAGTCAGACAAGCACTTAAGCACTCCTGGTAGTGTTTACACTGCCAACTTTGCAGCACATCAATCCATGCACATGGGTTGATGCGCTGCAAAGTCAGCCATGTAAACAAGCCTTTTGTATCTGGTATACAGTTTTAGCTAGCCTGAATTTCCCTCTAACCTCATCACTTGGGCTACCACATTGAGGTACTGCAAAACAGTATTCACACCTTATAGCAACTTCTATCAAGCAATCAGAAAACTTACATCAGCTTTCTTAAACTTAATAAGATAATGCTTAAGTTAATTAGGTACTGCAGTAAGAGGGAAGCTTAGGATGTTTACCACTGCAGATGCTTCCATTGGGTGAGGTCACTAGGCAATACAGTTTAGAAAGGCACTGCTGTGCAGATGATATTCAGTTGTACAAGTCTTTGGCTCCCTAACAGTAGAGTCAGTAACTGTGCTGCAGATGTGCCTTATTTACAATAATGCCAGAATGGCAATAATGCCAGTCCAGCTGACTGAGTGGAACCTATAAAAAATGAAGGTGTTACTCATAGGACCAAGTCCACACAAGTTAATATTAATGAACAGTGAACCTATGATAATTAGTCTCAATGAACCCACACTCAGAACCATAGATAGAGTAACAAAGCTGGTGGTCATTTTTGGACAAGCTAGTGACAATAAAACATCAGAGTTGACATTGGTCCAAAATTACTTTTTTTATTTGAAAAGCATTGCCAGTATTAAACCATTTTTGGTGTGTGAGAATCTGATGACTGTAGTACATGCCAGTGTGAGGTCCAAGTAGGTTTATTGTAAGGCTATATACCTTGGGCTAGGTGGAGGGTCAGAGCCCTGCTTGAAGCTGGTGCAGAAATCAGTGGACAGCCTAATGGAGTGTCTTGGTCTCAGTATGTCATGCTGGTCCTTCACAAACTGCATTGCTTACTGGGTCAGTGACACATTGCTTTCAAGTTGGGTCTTCAGACCTATGTATCTCTCCACAGTCAGGGTCCTATCTGTTTGAATCAATACCTGATCAATTAAAACCCTCACGGCCCCTCTGCTCTGACAAGGTTGGCTACTGGTTGCACTGAGGTTCATTTTTTATGTCACTCAGGCAATGGATGTTTTGCAATCATGACACAGCAATTTTGGAAGACCCTGTGTTGTAGCATTGTGAGTCAGAAAGTACAGACAGACCATGGCATTTGGTACAGGGTGCAAACAGTGTTGCTTTATTAACAAATAGAAATGAAAACTTTATAGAATAAAGTATGGGGCGGTGTGTGTAATGAGAATTTTATACACACCCAAGGGGTTGTACGCCACATAAACCCTGAGAGCGAAGCTATAGGGATTTATTTAGACATGCAACCCCGAAGGTGTGTGTAAAATTAAAGTTTTACCCACACCACCCCATATGTTATTTTATATAATTGCTGGGTTTCACTTTCTGGCCACAGCAATTATATAAAATAAAAGTCACTGCTGTGTGACTGCGGGTTCACTTGGGTATTAGGGTAGTCCGGGGTCTGGTTGGTTGCTCTCTTGAGTCGCTTACAGTTTTTTTGTTTGTGGTTGGTTTTGTAATAAGTCAGCAGTCACTCAGATATTTAAAAAAAAAAAAAGAAGTAACTTACTCCTGGTCAGAGTGGCATTGCAGTCTTGAGAAGGCAGGGTGGTGTGTGCGCGGCTAGAGCGAAGATCACGGAAGTGCTGTGGTGGGCACATGTGCAGAGTGATGGAAACCTGGCATTTGTTTGCCATTATAAACACTCCTTTATAACAGCAAATTAGGCAATGGGTTTCTCTATGGTAGAAAGTAAAACCCATTAATTATACCACTATAAACTATTGGAGTGCATTGGAATGGCAAACATATTTGAAAAATGGATTTGACACTGCTTTACATCAGTAATTATAGGGGCAAAGTAGCACCCCTAGTTAGGGTCGCTGGTGAGTTCTATGTTAAACTTGATTTTTTGTTTGCTGCTTGCAAAATGATTGTTTTACTGATTTATATGAAACTTTCAGGGTGTGTTGTCCATGGCAGAATCCACAATCCCTGAAAGGCTCATGTAAATTGGTTCAGTATTTTTAGAGACATTAAAGTGTGAAACAAATGTAATTTTCCATTGATTCCAATGGTGTTTTTTTTCTGAATTTTTGTTCTTGTCTAGGTAAATAAAACTATAAATCTTTAAACTGTGAAATTTTGTATGGTTGTATAAGTTGGGGGAAGGATTTCCTTGGGGGGATGTTGAAGCTGTGTATTTTTTAAGGTATTTACAATTTGAAACATTTTTTTTTTTTTGGCATTTCTGAGTCTGCTCTGCAGTCAGGCTTGGAGATAACATATTACATGTGCAGAACAATGTCAAGCTGATGAATGGGGACTGGGAAAGTGAACACAGTTGGGCTGCAGTTTAAAGGAGACTATAGAAAAAAGAACTAAATCTTCATTTAAAGTAAACGTATAGTGATCATGTGACTTGCTACATGTGATGAATAAAGAGTTCCATGCATAAAATGGTGTGTTGTGTTTTTTTTTTTTTACATGGTTGGTCACGATTGCCAGCTTGTCCATTTCTAAAACAGTTAATGTGTGGCCATTCTCGATCAATGACATGCAAAACTCCGACTCCTGTCTGTACCTTCACTATAGTAATTAAAATGGCTGAAGTCTTGTCAGATGAACATCAATGAGACAATGACATTAACAGTGATGTGGGGTCCAAAAGTGATGAAAGTGAAGGGATTGTGATATTTCAATTGACACATTGCATTGTCTGTTCCTATATGTATGAACCGCTGTCACTAAAGAGAAAATGCTCGGTTTCTGCTGATAATGATTCCAATAATTCTTCAGACAGTGAATCATCTAATGAGTAACAACCAGCTTAAAATATGTTTTCTCTTGATCTGTGTGTACAGTGTGATTGCCAGAACACTCACAGTTTTAAATATAGATTGCTGGTGCAGAAACATGGAGGTCCTCTTTGATATCAGACAGGATATCTGGTACAATATCTGATGCAATTTCAGGCATCGGTAACAGTTCTCAGAAATAGTTCTCTATATTACAGAGAACTGGTTCCGAGATCTGTTCCTGATGTCTGAAATTGTATCTGGTATCATATCTCTCTATCTATCTATCTATCTGTCTGTCTGTCTGTCTGTCTCTCTGTCTTTTTGCCTAATAACAGCACACAGCAGCTGGCGGGTCAAGAATCCCATTCCAGAAATAAAGCCAGTTGCTTGGTGCATTGGACATGAGGGCAAGTCATTTTCCTTTATATATACATGTGCTAGGTAGAAGATACGATAGTGCATCCTGATCCCCAGTTAAGGACAAGGTATGTAGTTTAAAATGTGGCCAGCCAAGTGAAGACAGCATTTATGAGACACTGGGTACCATGGGGCACCTGTTACTTAGCAATGGTGCACCAAGACCAATATGCTTGAATCTCATTGAGGGGAATCAGCAGGGGTCAGAAGCACAACAGCATGAGCTATTTCAGCTTTTAGTTTATTTTTTCTACCATTGTGACTGCTGGAGAGGTACTCATTAGTGGTTTTCAAACTTTTATTCACATCCCTAGAAAATTCATAAAGCATCTCTCCCACTTTGGGTACCGGGGCTAACATTCAGGGTTGTTGTTCATTGCATAGTTCAGCTTTAACATGCGTTCATACTCAAACATTTTAGGTAGGTATTTGACAGGGTCCATGACTCACTGCCTTTACATCTACTTCCCTTCAGTCTCAATAAGCTCCTTCTTGTTTTGTTGGCTGATATATGGTTTTGTACTGAACTGATCAGTAGACCATACATGTGGCTCCTGCAAGAGAATATGACATTTTCAAATACTGCCTTACCAATTTTATCATGTTAACATCAGCACTAATTTGAGAAATAACCTAATGGGTGGTTGGGCTCTGGTCATGAACACTGTTTGCTAAGGCATTAACCTCTTCTCCCTCTTTCTCTGTTTTATTATCCCCAGCACTTTCTTACTCCCAACATATGATTCCTTGTAAAAAAATACTCATAGTGTTGTCATTAACTCTCCCTTTCAAGATATTTACTGTTAAAAATCTATTTATATTGCTTGGTTTTGTAAATTTTTCAGATGTAGGTGTTAAAGGACCTCATTTATACAGATTTTAGCTAATAAGTGCAGTCTCTGACTGTGTTGTCCACTTGCATTCCTGCTCATATCCCACTACTGATCACTTTCTGTGTTTAATTTAGACTAGTCTTTTTCTATTCTTCCTTTCTTTTCCCTTCCCCTTCCCCTCTCCCTCACCATTCCCCTTATGGAAATGTCCATATTGTATTGTTACTAACTCACTTCTCAAGATATTCATTGTGTAAAAAAATGTTTCAGTGTGCCAGGGTTTCACACATCATTTTTCATTAATTTCTTTTTATCCCCACAGATGCTGGTCTGCCCAATATACCTCCATTCCTTCAGCTCCATTACCCCACGATCTCTGGAACTTATTCCATCCAACCCATTGCAGTGGTCCATGGATTACCCCCCGTGGCAGAGCATCCTGGGCCCCTGCTAAGCCTGGGAGGTGTTTAGCGTGGTTGCACGTTGGGGGTCCAGTAGGCAAGTCATCCTGCTGACCAGGGCTTTTACATTTTCTTTACCCAGAAACCTTCAGATGCATCATAGGGGAGGTGGCATGATGGATGCACAGATGTGTGAATGTCTTCCAAAGGAAGCGTCCCTCAGCCAGAACTGCTGATCCTGCCTGTGCTGCTGATGGTATCACAGTGGAGCAAACAATCTCCTCTCCAAAGAGGAGGAGAGAGTCCATTGGGATGCTCAGTTCTCCTTCCTCTCCCACGCTAACCCCAAACAACCCTGGCTCATTCCTAAACCTGAGTAAATGGCAGGACAGCAGATGAGGCATTGATGCCTTAGCCCTCCATGCCACTGGGCAGACTTAACACATCTTTTTGAGACAGGCAGTATTTGGTTTCATTTATACTGCTTTCTATCAACATCTAATTATGGATTTTGCTTATGTTAATTTTCTTGACATTCTGGTTCCAATCTTACTACTCAGAAATTACTGTGTTTAATACACACTGGTCTTTCTAGACCAGACAGATTTTTGCCATTTGCAGTTCTTGGATTTATACAAATTCTTATCAGCTATATATGATGTGCTCAATTTGAAATATAGAATTTTCTGTTATGATGAATTATTCCTGAGTTTTTACTATCTTCCCTGCTCTATTTTTGGTCCACGATTTTCTTCCTGAACAGCGTATGTTGCCTGTAATTTTGAGTGCTTGACTTTTTTTGTGTACTAGA
Source organism: Neoceratodus forsteri (assembly GCA_016271365.2). Lineage (NCBI taxonomy): Eukaryota > Metazoa > Chordata > Ceratodontiformes > Ceratodontidae > Neoceratodus > Neoceratodus forsteri. The sequence continues at coordinate 846,271,099 of CM057450.1, read as the reverse complement.
ACTCTATTATTAATATTAATAAATAATATATATATATATATATATATATATATATATATATGTTTTTCAGTGTGATGTTCAGTACATATACAGCTCTGTCTTCTCCTGTATCAAACTTAAATACTTTTGAATACAGTAAGAACAGGTCACAAAGACACTTTTGCTAGTCAGTGCTCATGGAAACACTGTGTTAAAAAATAAATAGTGTGATAGTATTGTGCAAACATAATACATTTGAAGCACATGAATGTTAATACATTGGATTAAACTTATACAGTTATGCTGCTTTTTAAGAAAAAACAACAATGACATTTCATTATCTGAATATGAATTTATTAATTCCAAAAGAGCATCTTGTGCCTTTAATTTGCCTGCATTATGTAGTTAGGGTAGCTGGTGAGTTGTATAGTAAACTCAGTTTTTTTGTTGGTGGCTTGCAGAAAGATGGTTTTACAGATTTAAATAAAACTTTCAGGATTTTTTTGTACATGGCAGAATCCACGATCCCTGAAAGTCATATGTGAATCAGTTCAGAATATTTAGAGATATTAAAGTTAAAAAAAATATATATATTTTACATTGATTTCAGTGGTGTTTTTTTTCTGAATTCTTGCTGTTTTCTAGGTAAAAACAAACAAACTGTAAACCATTAAATCGTTAAATGTTGATTGGTTTTGTAGGTTGGTAGGGAAGTATTCCCCCGGGGGGGGGTTAAGCTTGGTAGTTTTCTATTTTTTAAGATATTTACATTTGAAACTTAGGGGTTTTAATGTTCACAAGTATGCTATCATCTGCATCTGTTCAAGCAGGTCCCATAGGGACTTCCATGAATTATTTATTTTATTTATTTAGAAGAGATTCACCAGGAAATCAACATGAACTGTAAACAGCTCATTTCCAGAAGTGTCCTGGGGGGTGGGGTTACATAGGAGGACCAAAATACAACATTTAGGAGAAAACAGAGAACAGATCATACATATACAAGTAAACACCAGGTAGTAGGTAATTAAGAACAAGTGCAGTGTATAGAATCATACACATTTCAGTTATAGACCAGGTAAATAAAAGGATGAGCATAAGTTAAATCATAGCCTTATGGTGATCTGAGCAGCAATTGTTTACATGTACTTTTCAGTTACAGACCAGGTAAATGTGTGAACATAAGATAAATACATGCTTAAGGAGGGCAGAGCAGAAAATGATTTTGTATATAGCAATTGACTTATAGCAGGTGATAAACCAGTTTTAGTACAATGGGGAGAGACTGAAAGTAGGTCTTGCAACTGTAAGTGCTGTAGTTTGGGGGGAATAGTAGCCAAGTGCTAGCTGTCTGACCTAAAAGTAGTTGAGCTGGGGGAGACGAGTGGGGGGGGGAAGGAGGTGGAAAGCCAGGGCCTTCTCCCCTATCAGGAGGCTGAGAACCCAGCAACAGAATGAGGGAACCAGCAGTAGAAAGATAAAGAAGGACATACAGTAGGGACAGGAACTATGGACAGTGTAACTTGGGAGAGTTTGGGGCAGTAAAAGAGGAATTACAGGTAGACTGGGGGAAAGGAAGCCAGTGCCTTCAACCCTTTAGGATGCAGAGAACCCTGCAAGGGACTGTAGAGCTGACAGAAGAAAGTGGAGTTGGTAAAGAGGAGAGGGATAGGGAATCCAGTGCCAATGCCCCTTCAGGATGCAGGATCCCCTGTAAGGAGAAAGGGAGCTGCAGTAGAAAGTAAAGGTGAACAAAGGGGGGGATAGGAAGAAGAGGGTAGGGTGGGAGAGGTGTAGGTTAAGGAGGAGCCGAGGGAAGATTGAGGGAATGGCAGGCCAGAGCCTACTCCCCTGCAGGATGCAGGGAACCCTGCAAGGGGATGAGGGGCCTACAGAAAGGGGATGAGGAGCTGGCAGGGGATAGTGGGGTTGGACTAGTGGGAGAAAGAAATAGGTGGAACAGGAGAGGGAAGGGAGAGTCAGGGGATTCGTGTAAATTGAGGTAGGGGTGGTGGGAAGCTAGATTGGCAGGGTGTGTAGGATGAGATAAGAAAGAGTATGAAGAGGGAATGTGTTGCAGAGTTTGAGTTACGTATGGGAAGGTATGCAGGGGGTAGTTGCAGTTGCAGCAGTGTTTCTGAAGGAGGAATGTGAGGGATAGGCAGGAATGGGCAGAGCGACGCTCAAGGGGTGAGAGTTCCAAGAGCTGAGGAATAGGTATGAGAAGGTGTTGCGACCAAATGCGGTTCGCTGCGGTGGGATGGTGAGCATTCTGTAAGTTGAGGATCAAAGTGCATAGCTGGAGGGTGGGGGGGGGCTTGACAGGAGGGAAGACAGTAATATGGTAGCGTGCCAAGCCAGAACCTACCTACTAAGTTGGCAGTATGGGACAGGTGCCTGGCAGTGAAAGATGGGAAGGAGAGTGAGGTATAAAGATAGCAGTGGTGGGTAAGAGGGGGACAGTCAAGGACAAAACAGCAGAAGGAATTGGAGTGAGTATCCAGTCTGGCTAGGGTGCTCTTAGGTGCAGAGTTGTAGACAATGTCCCTAAAGTTGAAGACAGGGAGAATCATCTTTTGAACAATTTCCCACCTGGCTTGCATGGGCAGGCAGCTGCAGTGTCTGTACAGGGTGCCGAGCTTAGGGAAGATTATTTTGTGGATGGCTTCTATGTGTACACCGTAGTCTAGATTTCTGTCTAGCCATAGCCCAAGGTATTTAAATGAAGGGACGTAGTCTAGTTTAGTAACTGACAGAGTGTGAAAGTTGGTGGGGGGATTTTGAACAGTTTTTGTCTTGTTCCAAAGGTCATAGAAACCATTTTTTTTATATTCAGAGAGTTGGTTGGCACTAAACCAGAACTGGGCACTGTTAAAGTCCAGCTACAGACTGGTAGTCACTTCAGCAGGGGAGCCCCCAGATGAGAATAACAGTGTCATCTGCATACATGTGTATGCTTGCAGATGAGCAGATATCAAGGAGATCATTAAGGAAAATCGAAAATAGAATAGGGCCAAGTACTGAGCCTTGGGGTACACCTGTGTTGATTGTGAGGGGGTAAGGTGGAATCACTGACTCTGACAAACTGGGACCTGACAGTGAGGTATGACAAGAACCAGTTGGTGGCTGCGTCGGAGAGGCCAGCTGCTGTCAGCTTGTGGTGGAGACGGGTGTGGGTGACAGTGTCAAAAGGAAATGGCCAGGTAAACAAATATGGCTGCTGTGATGCATCCCTGCTCCATCCCTGTGAGGATGGAGTCAGTGAGCCAGAGGAGGGATGTGGTAGTGTAGTGTTTTTTTTTCCGAAGCCAGGCTGGAAAGGGGTGAAGAAGGAGGAAGAGTCAAGGAAGTTGGAGAGTTGCTCAAGCACAAGGTGTTCTTGAACCTTAGACAGGATAGGTAGCAGGGAAATAAGGCTGAAATTGCTTGGATTGAAGGAGTCACCCCCTTTGGGGAAAGGGACCAAGGTAACAGGCTTCTAAATCTTAGGTATGGATGCATGCATGAAGGAGAGGTTCATGAGATGGATCAGGGTAGATCAATAGCGTAGGCAGAAAGATGAAAATGTTTTGGGTCAAGATCATCTGGGCTCTTACCTTTGTTAGGATTCAGGGCAAGTAAGGCTCTCAGGGTGTCATCAGGGAGGACCGGTTTAAAGGTGAATTGAGAGGTGGTTGAGGATTGCAAGAAAGGGGGCACATTAGAGGGTGGGTGAGTTATAGGAGGAAGGGATGCAAGAAGGAGAAGGTGCAAGTCGTGAAGAAGTGATTGAATTCCATACCCATGGAATGTGGGTCATCAATTAATTGGGAGTCAATTTTAGGACTGGTGGGGGTTGGGAGGGTGGGTAAACAAGGCATGGATGACCTTCCAGAATTTGGAGGGGTTGTTTATGTTATTATAAAAGGAGGTGTTGAAATATTCCACTTTTGTGAGGCAGATGGCATGAGTATAGGCATTCTGGAGAGTGCTATAGCACTTGAGATTACTGGGGGTGCATGAGGACTTGTATGCAGCCCACACTTCATCACGTGCTCATTGACAAGTAATGAGCTCAGCAGAGATGCAGGGTAGGTGGCTGCCTCAGATCCTTGCATTTCTTATTGGGGCATGGCAGTCCCAGACAGATAAGAATTGTGTGGAAAAGTAGGATAAGGCTGAGTCAACTGAAGGAGCAGTGGATATGGGCTACCAATCGATACTGGACAATTCACTGTGAATGGCAGTTATTTCAAGAGAGCGGAAGGAGCACATATTGAGAATGAGAGGAGGACTTTGTATGGGGGATCTTGCACACACAGTAGATCATGTGATAGTCACTAAGTGCATCGGGGAGAGTCCCAGACTTAATGGCACGGTGGGGATAAGAAACTAGAACCCAGTCGAGTAAGGTACATTTATCTGTTTTGTGATTTAGTCAAGTAGGGTCAGGTATTAATTGCTTTTAGTTTAGAGAAGCTGCGTAGGTGCAGACTTTAGATTGCTTGCTGACAAGCCAGTTTATGTTGAAATCCCCAAGGAGGTAAAGTTCCCTAAGGGTGGCAAAGGATGTGATGGTGGAGAGGAGTTCAGAGATAGAAGAGAGTGTAGAAACAGAGAGATTGGGACAGCAATAGACACTTTCAACATAGATGAGGAGGGAGGAGAGGAGGGATATATTTATCAGTAGTACCTCATAGGCAGTAGGGAGGAGGCAGAAAGGCAGAGGAAAATTTGATAGAGGGGGTGATACACATAGCGACACCTCCATCCCTGAATTTACAATCCTAGCAGATGATCGAGTACCCCAGGATGGAGATGTCTGTGTCTTGGATTTTAGTGCTGAGCCACAACTCAGATATAATGAGGATTGAGAGTTTTAGTTGTAAAATGAGTGGCTGCAGGAGGTCAGTTTTGGGGAGGAGACTTCTAATATTTAAGTGGGCTATGGTTCACCTTTTGGGAAAGTCATTATAGAGATAGGGGTTGAACCAGAGCTGAGTTAAACGTCACCAAATGTAAAAAGTAGGATTAATATTAGTGAATAAGCAAGTATTACTGACCAGTACTTTGTGGGGGATGAGTGTGGCAGATGATGGGTGGGGTTGGTTTTCCAATAGTAATGCTTGGTAATGGTATGTAAGGTAGTCAAGTGGAGCCTTGATCCATAGAGAAAACCGGCAGCAAGGCACCAGGGTGAGTGGGAGCAGTGGACAGACAGGGTGAGAAAATAGTAGGAGCAAACAAAGAAGGGCAGGTTGGAGTTGGGAGTGAGACAGTGGGTTGATAGGAGGGAGGAAGGGATGAAGGAGAGAAGAGTGGGGGAAACAAATAAGAAAGAGTAGCGGCATGATTGTGAGTTTGGTGTTAGTAGAGTTTTAATGGGATACAAAATAGAAGTTTATATTCCCTAGGAACAACAGCTTATTGAAAATGACATAGGTGATAGGGTTGTAATAAGAAAGAAAAATGGAGTATGATAGGTGGAAAAAGCTAGCAGGAGTTTATAATGGGCAGGAGAGTAGTTTAGTTAAAAGCAGAAAGTCAGGATAATAATGGATTGGAGGGAGTTTCCTTGTATGAATGAGGTATGATTCCACTTTCTCAAACAATAAAGGAAATTCTTTACCAAAAAATGACATTAATGCACCCGTTTAGGGTTCAACTTAATGCCACAAAAGTAGGGAAATCTGGCATTAGGGATTTCAACTGTAACTCCCACCCCCCAACCCCCAAGCAGCAAATGGAAAAAATATTAGGGTTTTGGGTCTCCCAAGTCTTGCTGAATCAGTGGTGTGGTCTTCTTTGGGGTTGTCAACCTTAATGCCCATCCTGTTCTCTGAACAAACAATGTCAGGCATGATGTCCTTTCTTCACAGAAGGAAGACACCACCACTGATTTGACAATAACCCTGAGACCCAAAACTCCAATGTTTTTTTCCTTTTGTTGCTTGGGGGTGGGGGTATGGATTTAGGGTTGGAAACCCTAACACCAGATTTCCCTACTTCCGTGGCATTAAGTTGAATCCTAACTGGTGCATTAACAAGGTGTTTTGCAAAGAGTAAGCAATGTGTTCAGCAAAGTCTTTGACACTCCATGGGCTAGATTAACAGAAAATTGCTAAGTACATTGCAAACATTTGCAGTGCTGTTTGTGATTGCCCAGGTTGTAAAAACGTTATTCACAGATGGATTGTGTGGGGCACTATATGACTGTGAATAGGGGAAGGCAAAGGCAGCGCTAACCCCATTACCGCTACCTCTAACCCAGTGATACTCAGTCCTGACCAGCTCAGGAGCCACATGGGCAGTCAGTGGGTGCCAAGGAGCCACAACATACACATCATACTTAATTCTGGCAAACACACATTAAACGCACTGCAAAACAAACAAAAGTGTACTTAATTTAAGTAAAATAATTTAAGTAATTAATTTAATAAACATTTATTTCATTGACTAAAAAAATTGCAAGTCTCGCAGTGGACATACTTTAAGTAACCCTCTGACTCTATTATTATACAATGACAAGAAAGAATGATATCCCTGGGCCTAAACCCCTGATGTTATCCCACTGAACATGACATGCCAAAGTAGCCCACATCTGACATGACACATCTCAAATTTTCCAGTAGTGAATCCTTAGACTGAAACTGGATAAAAAACATAAATCCCTCATTCCCACAGCATACGAATAAAAAAAAAATAAATCCCCCAAATCCTTTTTCTTTTATTTACTCCCCCTCCACACATATATACAAAAAAATGAGAGAAATGAAAAGCCATATTTGTGATCGGCTTCACAGCACTCCTTGCAGTACTAGCAGTGCGAGGAATAAACGCTCTCACCACTTGCTTTGCAGTAATGTCTGTGAGCATAATCCAGTCCATGTTTTCCAGTAAGTCCACAGGAAAGCGAAGCAGTAGCTCCATGGCTGTCAGCAGTCGGCTCTATCCTTCAGCTCCCAGACTGATCACCAAAAAAAAGAGAGAGAGAGAGAGAGAGAGAGAGAGAGAGAGAGAAGTGGAAAGCCATTTGCTATCAGCTTCATAGCACTTCTTGCAGTACTAGCAGTGTGTGATCGCTGACCCCTTATGAATGAAAAAAACTCCCTGATGTTCTAGTGGTCTGTCCCCTATTCTCTGATCGCCATCTCTGTATAATAAAAATAAGTGTCCCTGGCAGTCTAGTTGTCACTCCCCCTTCGCCAGCTTCTGATAGCCATTCCTGTAGAAGAACAATAAGTGCTCCTTTTGTCTAGTGGTCCCTCCTCCCTCCCAGTTCTCTGATCGCTGTCCTGTAAATGAAAAAAATGTCCTGTCCCATTATCCCTCTCTTGCTGATAGCCAGCCCAAGAAGCACTCTGTCAATGACAGAGAGGCAGTGCTGGTGGTGTTGGTTCTTCCCCTTCCGTGTCCTTCAATTGTCAACCCGTCTTACAGTAAGGAATCTTTCTAGTGGCTAGATGTCTCCCCCAACCAGTGACCTGTCCAATATGTATAAAATATTACCAGTGGTGTCCTGTGGCTCCCCCACTTCCCATTGTCTTGTAACAGAAAGATCCCCTGTTTTCTGGTGGTCTAGTGGACCCCAAAACCCTGTCAGAGTTTGGCCTCCCACCCTGCTCCCCCCAATCCAGTCCCCAGCCAGTGACCAGCACAGCCCTCCTCTCACCCCCACAGCTGGCTGCCAACTGAGCTCTCAATAAACACATACTGTATACAGTAGGTGTGCATTGATTGACAAGTCAGCTGTCAGCCAATGAGCATATACTATATACAGTACGCGTCATTGAGAGCTCAGTTAGTGGTCAGTCATGGAGGTGATGAGAGGGTTGTGCTGGTCGCCAGCTGGGGATTGAGTTTGGGGAGGAGCAGGATGGGGGTCAATCTCTGACATGGTGGGGGGTCCACTAGACCACCAGGAAATGGGGCATCTTTCTATTACAAGGCATTGGGATGTTGTGGGGGGACCACAGGACACCAATTGTAATAATTTATACATATTGGAAGGGTCATCAGCTGGGGGAGGGAACGCTAGCCACTAGGGAGATTCCTTACTGTATGACAGGTTGGCTATTGGAGGACACAGTGGGGGGACCAATACCACTGGCACTGCCTCTCTCTCATTGATAGTGTACTTCTTCGGCTGGCGATTGGTGAAGGAGGGATCACGGGACAGGATATTATTTGTTTCACCTATGGGATGACAATCAGAGAACAGGGAGGGGGAGGAACCATGAGACCACCAGTGACACTTTTTTATTATACAGGGATGGCGATCAGAAGCTGGAGAGCTGCGGTTGGGGAAGGGACCACTAGACTGCCAGGAACTATTATTTTTCTTATAAGGAGGTAGCAATAAGAAGCTGGGGAGGGACCACTAGACTACTAGGGAACAATATTTTTATTATATGGGATGGCACTCAGAGACCGGGGTTGGGGAGGAACCACTACACTACAAGAGTAACAGTGTTGTGAGGCTGCTGCAGTACCTTTGGAAGCCACTAGGGTTTTGTGCAATGCCACCAGGTTTTAGTAGGTGATATTTTATCCATGCAAGGGACCTCCACAAAAGAACCTTGCTTGGAGAAAATGGTTTGTGAATGGCGCAGTGCCGTTATGCAGGTCCCCTTCCCTAATTTGAATTGCAGCCCCCTGAACCCCTTTTCCCAATTGTAAGACTATTCTAATGGTGCAAGCTGGACTTTTGTAAATAACACTATGGTGCAAAAAACAGTTTGCACTGCACAAACAGGGTTTGCGCTGATGCAAAGCTTTGTGAGTCAGCCCCATATCTGCTCTAAAAGTTCTTGATCATATCATATTTGCAGATCCCCTTTCTAAGCAGTAGAAAGTAATACTTTGCAATTTGTGGTTAACTTGTTTGATTATGTTATGTCTTTCTTGTTCTCAGTTTCTTAGGTAGCTTGACAGTCCTTCTCAGAGAGTTTAGAGTGTGTTCAGATGCTCCTTTTGTAAGCCTTTTTATGGCTATTGTTTTTCTGATCTGATCTCCCTCTGACCCTTTGTTCTCAGCAAACCACACCATACTCAATTGTCCTTCCTAAACTTTATGAGCTAAACAAACAAGGAAAACAAACTTAAGCTCAGGCTTGTAAATATTAATCGCATCCTGCCTTCTAAGTTCATTTATTCCTTAAACAACTTCATAGTTTTAGAAAACAAATTGTTCATTTTCACACCCTGTGGAGCGGCAACATTTAACAACTCCTAAGTATATGATTTCTGACCCTGTAAGTCTACTTTCACATGGAGTTCATCATGTCCTTAGATAGAGAGGAGAAAGGAAGTAAAAAAAAAAGGAGGGCATGAGAAGCAAGACAGGGAAGTACAGGACAAGCAGATAATGTGGGAGTTTTTGGATGAGCAGAGGGGCAAACTCTTAGATCCTATGAGAATATTTTTAAAAGGATAGGACTGAATATAGAAGAATAGATTTTTAGTAATGTTATTTTTCTCTGTAAAAAATTGGACAGGGTCCTTAACACCCTGAATTACCAGTGCCACCAGGATCTTATTGATGGGTACTGGCTATTTAAGTTGTTTGCTTTTCCTGTTAGTATGATAGATGACATCTTCAGACTCCTGAACACGACAATTAAATGTTTTTGGTGCAGTATTACTGGTATTAAGGGGGGCCTGGGTTGAATTCCCCGTAGGTCACATTATTTCTTTTTCACTACAATTTTTGATCTGAATTACTTAGCTCTGGCTAATGCTACACCAAAAACATCTAATTGTCATGTCAATTTTTCCTAGTTTGCAATACTAAGGGAAGGAAGTGTGTCTGAGAAAATTTAGGCCGACCATGTGAACCTATAGGTAATTGGCTGGAGCACTAGAACAGTATTCTAGGGTCCGGTCCTACTGTAGATTCAATTCCCAGTAGGTCACATTATTTCTTTCTTACTACAGTTTTAGACTCCTGAATGCACATTTTTTGTAAACATGTCTAGTTGGTTTTTATTAGTTTATATGTGTTATTGGTGACTGTTTGCAGTATCAGGTGCCTAAGTCTCAGGGGACGGATGCCATATAAATAAAACATATTCACTGACCTATGCAGTCAGTATAGTGTTATGCTTGTGCAACTGTGTTAGTTTGGTTTTGGCCTTTCGCACTCTCTATTCCAGAGGAATTACCACCCTGTAGGAGTACGATGGCAAGGAACTCTCGAAGGGGGTTCCACCCGTAGAGGTGCCATGGGATGTTTCCAGTGGCTAAAGGTACCTTAGGAATCCCCCTAAGGAGAGAGTGCTGCCACTGAAGGAGGAGAGGAGGATGGTGGGGCAAAGAAAAAATGCTTCACAGAGAGGCTTAGAAGAACTGCTGCTTATATAGCTCAGGAAGTGGGAGTGACTGGCTGCTTGGAACTGAACTTTAGGCATAGCCTTACATTTCACTGACCTACGCAGCCAGTATAGTGTTATGCTTGTGCAACTGTGTTAGTTTGGTTTTGGCCATCTGCACTCTCTATTCCAGAGGAATTACCACCCTGTAGGGGTACAATGGCAAGGAATCCTCAGAGAGGGTTCCACCCCTAGAGGTGCCACGGGATGTTTATGGTGGCTAAAGGTACCTTAGGAATCCCCCCCCAAAATAGCATCATCCCCAAAAAGGAGGCAACAAGAAGCATTATGCAAGCAGTAACAGTGACATGGAAGCAGTAAACTGTAATGTAGTTGTAGAGAAGCATAGGCAGTCTGATAGTTCAATGACATGCTCAGTTGTTGTAGTAGCAGCCCAGGTTTGTGTAGCATAATACTGATGGCTTGCATGAGAGAAGGGGATCCCCTAAGGAGAGAGGGAATGGCAGGACATCCTCCACCTCCATCCAACAATGGAACCTGCCTAAAGAGACTAAGGAAAACAACTATGCTAACTAAGAGTTATGACCTGAGGCAACAGAGGAGAGAAAAAAAACCCATGAGGAGGAAATCTCTGGGGATCCAAGGCCTAGGTCGCCTTTCCTCCAGGCTTGGGAAAATGTATTTAGTGATGGCTCTGCAGCTGCAATTTGGAAAACCCAATTAAAGGGAGGTGGAAAATATTCCAATTTGGAGGGAGGCTGTCACTCAAACCATCTAGCGGGAACGTCGTGGAAGGTTGTGAGAAAACTCTGCAACAATACGTGCATCCAAGGTGCAGGAGGAGAGCAACAACTGCTGAGACACTCACCTGGCCAACCTGCCCTAAATCAAACCAGGTGAACCAGAGGCAGTCGCAGACAGAATGCGGTGAATGTGCCTTGCTAGGAAAACCACTAAAGTCAATGGTCAACCGTTAAAGTGGAACACTAGAGCCAAAGAAGATCGTCGTAACCACCCTTCACCACTAGTCTTAAATTCTACACCAGGAGCTGCTGTTGCATAGGAGGCAGCTAAAGCTAAGCCCGGGGAGAGGACATTCTCAGCTATGGGCCAGGTGAGATGGATCCTACCCTAAGTTGGACACACTGAATGATGTAGACTAAATGCAGAGCGAGACCGTCGGCTGCAGGAACCCTGCGCCAGAATAGAATGGCTGGCATGCCCTAGAATTATTTGAGAGCTGAAAGCAGGTGAGCTGAATGAGCATGGCGTGCTGAGATTGTAATGAGCATTGAGTACTGAGACCTTGCAAGGTTGAATACATATTGAGAACAGTAGAATCCCAGGCCGAAGCCAAGGGGATGGTAGTAGGCGTGAAGCAAATGGTTTGCGTAAGCAAGGAGCAATGGTTGTATAAGCAAGTGTGGACCTGATAGGTCAGCAAGCAGTAGTAGTAATAGGTGGACCTGCATAACAACTGTATAGCAAGTAAACAGCACTGAATTAGGGGCAAGCTAGCCAGACATGAATAGCCAAATCAAGGTGACAAACTATGAGGATTTTCAGCGGCGAAGACAGGATTTAGAACAGAATTAATTAAACACATATGCCACAGTCCCCCAAAACACCTCCCAGTCCCCACCGTAGGACAAGCAGGAAAGCGATGAAGGGCCAAGAATCACATGCAGATATAAAAGCTAATTTAATAGCTTTAGCAGGACCTTCAGCTAATTTCAGAGTAAACAAGGTACAGTAGGAATGGGAGTAAACAATGCAGCAGCAGAAAGCAAGTAGGCCTGCACAGCAGTAATAAACAAATGAGTACACTGAGTTGTAAGTGCAACTCTTCCACTCAACCTCCTGCTGTCTCAGTCTCACTTTGGATTTAAAAGTGAATATCGTCGTTATCTATCTTTAGCTGATGCTTGTACATGCTTTGACCCAACCTGAAGCTCCTGAAACTTACCAGTAATGTCACCCCTGCTCTAATCCAGCTCCAAGACTGTCTCCTCTTCCCCTCCCCATATTTTTCCTTCTCTTTGTAAATAACTTCTTGACTACTAGCTCTCTTCCTTCTTGAACCTTGTTGCTGACCATCCACTGTTGTTTTGTCAATTACCACCCAGGACCTTCCTTCTGTCAGTCGTTCTTGTTATATTTGAACATTCCTCACATTTCTCTCTATATAACCTTACTATCTTATTAACCCTTTCACTCCACAGGTCGGGTCCATGGTTTCTGCACTTATTATATATCTTACTGCCATTATCTGTATAATGCTTGCCATTATTTTTTTTTGTTTCTACCCATTGTATTTTTGTAGCACTGCTGTACTGTTCCTCGATTTGTACTATTGTACCCATGTTGCTGTTGTTCAACTGTTCTCCTTTTGTTGTACTCTCCCGGGTCATGCCTGAAAATAGACATTTTATGGCTAGTGCACCTACCCGGTTAACAAAAACTAAATAAATAAATAAAATAAATAAAGGAGCAGCTATGGTTAAGCTGAAATACACAGGTAATGAATGCAGTTACATTGCAGTAGTTTGAACGTGGTGAGTACAGTGTTAAAACACAGACACTGGGTATAATAGTAATTAAAGTAAACAGCAGTGGCTGCAATTTTAGTTAACTGAAAGCAGTAGCATGAGTTCTGAGTAGGTTTGCGGTAGCAGTGCAAGTAATTTGAGAGTTGCAACTGAAGGCCAGCAGTATGAGCTCTGTAGTAGCAGTATGCTAGGAGTTTAGAAAAATAAAAGCCTCCAAAATGACTAAATCAAAACACAGCAAAACAGAACAGGGAAAGGCCCCAAAAAAGAAACAAAACACAAGGGACGCACACAGCCAGAGGAATACAAACCAGAAGCAAGAAAACAAACACCGAAGTCCAGCAGAGACACATATAAACAGCAGGCGGGGGGGGATAGGCCTCAGCCAGCTCAGAGGACAAACCAACATAGCCTCCAGATGCAAAAAAAACATGCTTCACAGAGAGGCTTAGAGGAACTGCTGCTTGTATGGCTCAGGAAGTGGGAGTGGCTGGCTGCTTGGCCACTGAACTTTAGGCATAGCCTTACATTTATTAATTAATTGAATTCTCTTCATATGCTGATGCTATTGTTAACTAGATAAAAATCAGTGAAGAATGTTGTTTGTTTTCAGATTTTCCTTCTTTAGGCTAGAAAATCCCTATTTTAAAACAAAAAAACTTTAGTTGCAATATTTATTTTTTGCATGTGTTGCACCCAGACATATGGGGCCAGATATTCAAAACTTTGCCAGGGTACTAAGAAGTGCTTGCCTGCGCTAACCAGGTTTTGTGCCTGATTTGTGTGTGCGTGTGTGTGTGGGGGGTCTATATGCAGACACCCTATAGTGTTGGCAAAACCCATTAGCACCTGAGGGCTAAATTACCACTGTGCCCATGCATATATAATGGTCCTCCCCTGCATACAGGTGCAGTGGAAGATTGAGAGGTTTGTAAAGGCAGAAAATGCCACTCAAATGGGTACAAGTTACTGCCTTTGCAGACCATTACCTAACGGGGTGCAAGGCCCAGGTGACAGGCAACGGTACTACAGCTGGCCACCCCCCCATCCCTGAGCTCACCTCAATGCAGCTATACACGCTTTGGTGTCTAGTGGCATACTGCTGCCCTCTGATCCCCATCCTCATAACAGATTAGTTTTCCCTGGTATCTAGCGGAATCCCTGCCCTTTGATCCCTATCCCTGTAAAAGAATAGTTATTCCCAGGTGTCTAGTGGCACCCAACCACCCTCTGATCCCCATCCCCATAACAGATTACTTATTCCCTAGTGTCTAGTGGCACCACCCCATCCTCCAATCCTGGCTGCATTATAGAATAGTTATTTTCTGGTGTCTATTGGCACCCACTTCCCTTGAGTACCTGTCCTAGCTGAGAGCCCATATGCCCCCCCTGCATCACCTGCACTGAGCAAACCATCCTGCCACCCCCCACCTCTGTCACCACTGGTGCTGTGCAGATCTGAAACGGCAACTGGCTCAGTCCTTCTCTCACCACCTGGGTCAGTTGCTGTATGGAATGACAGGAAGCACAAATACTGTCTACGGTATAAGGAGCACAAGGAGATGCATTCCCTGTCATTCCATAGAGCAGAGGAGGGCTATGCCAGTCGCAGTATTGGATCCACACGGCACAGTCAACAGCATAGGTAAGGGGGTGGTAAGGTGATTTGCTTGGTGTGGGAGGTGAGGGGAGCCACTAGACACCAGGGACTATGGGCTCACAGCGGAGATAGGTGCTTGGAAGCATGCCACTAGACAACCAGGGAATAACTATTCTATTACGAGGCAGGATTGAAGGGTGAGGGATGCCACTGGACACCAGGAAGGTCATACAACTTGCAGGTATGGATGTTCATGGTGTGGGGGGACTCATTGTCACCCTGCCTGATGTGGCAGGCAGCCGCTCTAGGGGCACAACCTTCCACTGCTTCCCATGCAAATGAGCCCATAATGGGCATTCATATGGCCCCATAGTATCATGCATGTCCAACATTTGCAAGTTGCTGGTTGAATATCTGACTGGGGGTTTATGGCACTATCAGGACTGGGGATACTATTCTCTGCCCATCCCTATGGGCTATACACAGCTCCAATCCCTATCCGGGCAGTGCTACTCAATGTCGTGTTGCACCATCCTACTGAATATAGTATCCTTAGGGTCGTGGGCATGGGCAAGTGCAGCACAAATCTTTGTGCTCCACTTTTGCCCATATTCCAATATCGGACCCCTGGATTTTGACATTTGGGAGCCTCACATTTCATCAGCATCTATGTGACATCAGTTAATATGAAATTAGATTTGTTGCACATAGTTTAAGTACTTTTGATTATGTGTGTGATTTTAAAGCTGGACAGTAGTCACCACCACTTTGTTATTTTATTTTATTTATTTTTATTTAAACATTTGGTGACTGAGAAAGGCACACAGAGCCAAGGCTCATCTCCACATGTGACTGGGGGACAGGGAGCATGGGATCAAAGTATGCAAATACAATTGTACACAACAGAAAGCATACTAATACAATTCATGATAACTAATACAGCAAAACAGGCTACGCAAATGTTTGGTACATGGTAAGGTACAGGGTAAGGGAGGAATATCATAGACCAGCATAAATACAACAGGGAACAAACATTTTGAGAGCCATTTGATGTTATGGGAGCAAGCAGGGAAGAGTAGGAGACATACCAGCAATTTGACAGAGAAGTGAGAGGGACAGTTGCTTAGGAGAGGCATCTGAGAGTTCCACAGAGAGGGGAGGCAATAGTTAAAGGCAGATTTCCCCATGTTGAAAGATGGAGTGTGGAGTGAGAAGGAGCATGAATCCTAGAGCATAGGGAATATGTAGAGGTTGGGGCAGGAGGGAGAAGGGAAGGGATTTAAAAGGGGAGCAGTCTAAACCAGAATTTGAAGATGAAGGATATAGAGTGGATGAGAAGCCTGTGCATGAGTAGAGGAAGGTCCAGGCAGGAGAGTAGGAACAGGGATGAGTCCTGTATGGAGAGCTGGAGGCAAAGTGACAGAAAGCATAGTAGAGGGAGTCAAGTTGAGAGTGTAAGGTGGATGGTGCAGTGTTGTATACAATATCAGCATAGTCAAAAACTGGCATAACCATCCTTGTCAGAAATTCACAACGTACGGGGAAGGGGAGAGAGTCTCTGTTTCAGTAGAGGATTCTGAGCTTTGGGTGAAGTTTAGTGGTCAGATATTCAATACGAATTGAGAAGTTTAATTGTGGGTCCAGCCAGATGCCTAGGTACTTGAGGGAAGGGACTGCCTTTGGTGGGGTGCCATCAATAGAGGTGATGGGTGGGGCATTGATAGCTTTGGCTATTCTTTGAGAGGTTCTAAAAGTTATAGAGACTGTTTTAGATGTGTTTAGTTTGAATTGTTTCGATTGGAACCAAGATTGCACCGAGTGGAAGTCTTGTTGCAGCGCAGAATGGATAGTGGCTGCATCAGGGCCAGAGGTGAACAGTATGGTATCATCCACATACCTGTGGATGAGGGAGTAGGAACAGGCAGATGGGAGGTTATTTATGAATACTAAAAACAGGACAGTGCTTAGTATGGAGCCTTAGGGACGTCTGTTAGGATAGGGTCGGAGAGGAGGAGTTTGCGATTTTAACTGACTGATGCCTGTCATTGAGATAAGAGTTGAACCACCGTATGGCAGGAGGGGCGATCTACACATCCTTAGTGTGTTCAGAAGAAGAGGGTTGGATACTGATTCAAAAGCTTTAGCTGGATCGATGAAGACTGTGGCAGTGAAGTGGCCTTTATCGGCAGCTGATTGAATGTGTCCAGTGACACGGAGAAGGGTGCTGTAGATATGGTGGAGTGATTTTTTCTGAAGCTGGACTGATAAGGAGATAGGAAGTTTGAGGCAGTGAGGAACTCAGTCAGTCTGGATTGTACGAGGCATTCCTTTAGTTTTGCCAAGGCAGGAAGAAAGGAGCTAGGGCAGTAGTTTTCAGGTGAGGAGGGATCACCACCTTTGTGGAGAGGGATGACACACACTGATTTCCAGGCTTCTGGAACTATGCCTGAGGAGAAGGACATATTTATAATGAAGGTAAGGGGGAGAGTGATAGTGGGGGCAGAAAAGGGGCAGGAGACTAGAATGTAAGCCATCTGGGCTAGATTTAGACGTGTTGAGGCGTAGAAGGGCAAGCAGTACTTTGTTCATGGAAACATGATCTAGTAGGAAGTTTTTATTTGGCATGTGCTGTGGAGTGGATTTGTAGGCATGTGGAGGAGGTGTGGTTGGGTCAGGGGAAGCACAAGTAGTGAAGAAGGTGTTGAGGGTATCCGCGACATGGATGGGGTCCGTTATTTCAATGCTGTTGTGCTTAAGAGTTGGGGTGTTGGATTGTGGAGGCGGTCGACAATGGACTGTGCTACGTTCCAGAATGAAGAGGTGTGTGCTGTGTTGAGCCAGTGTTTAAAGCAGTCCACCTTTACACAACAAATGGCCTTAGTGCAAGCATTTCTCATGGTGTTATATGTTTGTCTTGACTTTAGGGTTAGGGAGGCTTTGAAGGAGGACCAGGCTTTGTCATGGGCTTTGCAGAGGGTGACTATAGGGGCATCAATCCAGGGGTGATGGTGTTTCCTGACTAAGCTTTGTAAGGGGGACATATAAATCCCAGACACTGTTGAAAATACTGATAAACTGGGCTATGACAGTATCAACAGCAGCTGCAGAGTAAACTGGTACCCAACTGGCATTATGTATGTTAGAGAGGAGGGAGTTAGTGTCTAGTAAGTTTATTGTGCATGTTTCAGTGTAATTTGGTGTGGATTTGGGTAGGTGTGTTTTTCTAATGCAGTATGTGATGCAGTGGTCATTTAGGGTGGGGTTGAGGACTCCAGTTGTGGATATTTAGTGAGGATGGGATGAAAGAACCCAATCTATGATGGAGTGATTAGAGGAGCGAGAGTTATAGAAGGTTGGTTTCATAATTAGCTGTGTGAGATTTAGGGATTCTATTTTGGATGTAGTGGACTTAGATGAAGGGGATAGCTAGTCGAGGTTATAGTCCTCAAGTAGTATAAGTACACCAGAGTGAGATAATGGCAGGAAAGCAGAGATGCACGCTGTAAGAGCATCTTGACTGAGCCGAGGAGAAGCATAGACTACCCCAATGAACGTGGGGAGAGTTTTGGAAAAGGATAATTTGTTTAGAATCAGTTCGTGAGATCCGAGGCAGGATTCCTTTTTCATTACCGAGTAAGAGAGGTGTTGTGTTATGATCATAGCTACACGACCTCCTCTTTTGACACGGTCTTGCTGGATGAAGTGGTAGCTTGGGCAGGAGATAGTTGTCATGGGTTTTGACAGCCAGGTTTCTGAGAAGCATAGGATGTCTGGGGCATTCTGGGTTATCCATCAGTTTAAAGGTCCAGTTCTGAGAGGAGTCTCCTAATGTTGATGTGCATGACCTTTAGGCCTTTGTGGAAGGATGGTATATTCCAAGGCGTAGTGGTGCCAGGGTTCCTTTCCATATCCCCAGCGATTAGCAAAAGGAGAAAGAGCACAGAGAAAGTAGCCAGGTATTGAGGGCGTAGGGTTTGCACCTGGAGCAGTGAATTAGAGTGATGCAGCTGCTTATATGGGGTGGTAGAAAGCTTGGAGAAATCAAGAGATAGGATGGAGTGGGACAGGTGATCAAAAGTATGGCAGCTTAGAGTCAATGCAAAGAAGTGCAAAGTAATACACCTGGGAAACAAAACCCAGGGGAAGAGTACACAATGGGGGGGGGGTATTAACAACAACAAAAATGGAAAGGGACCTGGGGTAGTCATATCAGATGACCTAAATGTAAGCAAGCAATGTGAAAGGGCAGAAGGGATGGCTCAGGGGATACTAGGATGTATAGGGAGAGGCATCACCAGTAGAAAACAGGAAGTTGTTATACCTCTGTACAGATAGTTGGTGAGACCTCATCTGGAGTACTGCATGCAGTTCTGAAGACCACATCTCCGTAAGGACATAATTAGGATGGAGGCAGTCCAGAGGAGGGCAACTAAAATAGTGCAGGGTGTGCAACAGAAGCCATATGAAGAGAGACTAATGAAGCCTAATATGTGTACCCTTGATGAAAGGATGGAGAGAGGAGACATTATAGAAACTTTCAAGTACCTCAAGGGAATCAACAAAGTCCAAGAGGGTAGCGTCTTTCAGAAAAAGACATGTGCAAGAACAAGGGGACACAATCTGAAGATAGAGGGGGAACGGCTCAGGGGCAATGTGAGGAAGTATTTTTTCACAGGGAGGGTGGAGGACATATGGAACTGCCTTCCTGAGGAGGTTGTGGGGTCAAAAACAGTGGGAAAATTCAAGAATGCATGGGATGAACATAAGGCAATTCTTGTGGGGGGTAGGAAGACGTAGGCTGTTGGTTAACTAGGATCTGCAGCTTATTCAATAGGTAGGGAAATGGGCAGACCTGGCGGGCCAAGTGGCCCTTATCTGCCATCAAAGCCTATGTTTCTATGTTAGGAAGGGAGGGAGTGAGATGGTAAAGCAGGAGGAGGGTTGCAGAGAAAGCAGGAGGGTGGAAGAGGTAAGAGCAACCACGTGGTGGATGGGGGGAGGAGGAGAAGAGAAAATAGAAGAGGAAGCATTGGAAAAGGAGAGTTGAGGCAGGGTGCATGTTTGCAAAAGAGGGGTTTGCAGGAGTGTTTAGAGCAGCAGTATCCCAATCTAGAGATAGCCTCTTTAAGGTTGAAGCTTAGTCACTAGATCAACCAATAGCAGAGTAGTACAGCAAGGCAGGTGAAGAAGCAAGTGTATTTAAAGAGTGTCAGTGGAGGGAGTTGGGGGGTGAAATTCAAGTTTAAAACTGAGAAAAGCAGGCAAGAATTTCATCAGAGAGACCGTGGAAAATCTGCATGAGCAGGGCAGCCAATGAGGAGTAAGCTGATAAAAGCGGTGTCAAATGGATGTATCACTTTTATTTTGATTAGTTTGATTTGATCCCTTATAAGTTATGGATAGAGCATTTATTCTGCTGCATATGTTATTTTGGGCAGATTAAAGATTATTTTCAGCAAATCTGTATATTTTGGTATTAGGTGTGAGCAAAGACGTACAGTTGTGGCCTGTTTCAATTTACAAATTGACATCTGTTGCACCTAAGAATAAATAACTACTTCCGTATATTGGGTAAAAAATTGTTATCAGGCAGTACTCTCTCAAATATTTCTAATTGTTTCTGCCTTGTTAAAAATCAGTACAATACCAGGAGCACGGACAGAAGTAGTTTGGATAAACCATTACATAAAACTTCACTGGGACAATGCTTCTTTCTTCAGGGCCATTGAATTCTTGAATGATTTACTCACTGAATTTCTATGCATGACTCGGTTCAGTCAAGCTTCAAGAAATGTTACTTGGATCAAAAAAGCGTTAACTGTATTTAAATGCATTGTTCATGCTTTGTATTGTTTTTAGTATATGTTGTTTATAATTGTTTACTGTTTGTATTAGAAAATGGGCTAGATACTAGGAGCACTTTCAGTGGCTGAGAGCCACAGCAGGAGGGGTACATTAATTTTCAATACACGCCCAGTGGAAAACAAGTAGCAATCTGGCATGTCCTATTAATTAGTGTATCCTTGGGAACCACAAATTTTGAAACTCCCCAGCCACCATTTTTTTCTGACTTAGAAACCGGATGAGACAGCGAGGCGCCCCCCCCCCACAAGTACAATACACTGTAAACACACATTGCCCCTTTTTTTTAAATTCTCTTTTCTACAGCAAAACACATTTTGCAACAGATTCAACTACTCACTAATAGCAAACTGCTAAATGTCAGAGACATTCTCACATCCCACACTCCCCCATAGGCCAGCCGATCTATTAGCTCCTTTAAGCTGACAGCCTGTCTCCATGTTTGGGGAGCAGAAGTGAAAATACTGTGAGTGCTCCTCGGACCGATTCCCACAGTCCTTGCACTAGCAAAAATTTAGCCCCGCTCAACTTTCCAGCTCAATTAAACGAATACCAATACCACGGAAAACAGCAGCAATGTACCTGCTTTTACAGTATTAGTTTTCCTCTACCTGCCTCCTCCATCTTAAGCCTCAGATGTTCCATCCCTCCTTGGCAGCCTGCTAGTGCGGCTGCCCACCCGCCAGCTATCCAGCTGAAACCCGTGAGTAAAAGCTCATCCGGAAAAAATAAAATGTAGTGCATCAGGGATTTTAGAGGAAAATTAAAGTTTATTTCTTTATTGGGGGGGGCAGGTGGCGAGGGACAAAAGTGAAACTGCAAAGCAAAACACAGTATCTCAAAACAGCAGTGCCCTCTACTGGCACACTAGCAAATGTACCAGTAAAGGGATTACTTTACAAATCAGTAATTTTTATGTTCGCCGTGCGTGCTAGCGTAAGTCGAACATTTTGCTATGTACAGGGTTTTGAGAGGTGTGTCTTGATGGTCCAATGCAGGAGACTCTACAATGGGCTTGACCAATATCAGCAAGCCTGATCATGACATTGTTCAGGCATGAAAGTGTGTGGAATTCAAAACAATGTGCCAATCAACATTCATAAATTATCTCTTTCAGCAAGCACAGCTGCTGTCATCATATACTTTTTGCCTGCCTGCTCCCTTCCTTGCCAACATTACAGCAATGGAAACTGAAACAGCATGTTAAATATTGATTGCCTATTAAACTGGAGAGTTTAAGTTTACCCTCTTCAAAATGCAACAACTTGTACATTTAATTACTCAGCATTTAAACATTTACTTGCTACTAGCTTCAGTTGGGCAAGTATTTTATTTCAAGAAAGATTCATACCTTATTAATGTCAGCTTTTCCCAGCAAAGATTTCCTAAAAAAAAAAAAAAAAGATTTACACTTTTTAACCTCTCAAGACACTATCTGATAAGTACTGTCTCAGACATATGCCAGTCTTCTGTGAACTATCCATGCTAAATATATAGCAATCAGCAGGCATTTTTACTATGTTTTTTTTTTGGGAAAAAATATATTGAGCTACAGCAAACAACCACACACATACACACAGACATTATACACACCATCCTCATGGCCACAATATTCAAAATAAATACTGCAATCTAATATGTTATAAAACAATAATGAAACTGTTTATGCCAGTCTTGATTATGTGGAACACAGTGAAGTTCAGTTTATAGTAGATTTCCTGTAAATAGTTCTTATCCTATATTTTGTATCCTGGATAGCACAGGGGAGATGTTACATCTAATTATCAAAGGAATCTTCATTTTACGCATTTTTGCACTGTATTTACCCAGGATGTCCCAGATTAGATGCAATATCTTGTTTTCAGTGATTCTACCCTTTTTATAATGCATTTATTCAGGGTAGCGTAGTCCAGATGTAAAATATTGTTTTCTGCATGTTCTGATTTTATGCAATGCAGCATAATAGTGTGTAGATGTAGAGCCCCACTGAAAATAACATACCATATCTTCTGTGAACTATCCAGACAAAATATATAGCAATCAGCAGGCATATTCTACGAAAACACATTGTAAAAATGTGTAAAAGGAAGACCACATTGAAACTGCTTCTCAGCAGATCTGCATTGTGCAAATTCATTAGAAATAATGGGTAAAAGCGTGACCACACACTGTAAGTGATATTTTACAGGATATGCCAGTTGAGGTGCAATATATCATATATCGAATTTCAACTGGTATATCCTGTAAATATTTTATATTTAAAATGATTTAAATGCTTTACCCAAATGAAATAAATATTTTAAATATCGACTTGACTAGTCTTTCCTCATAGGTCTCATCCCATATTCACTGCACTATTGTAGTTGCCCTCCACTGCACCGCCTCCACCTTGTCTATGTTTTCTCTCAGTTGGAACCTCCAGAACTGGATACAGTATTCCAGGTGCTGTCTCATGAGTGTCTTATACAGTGGCAAGATGACTTTCCTCTTTATACTCCTGGTACCCCTCCCTGTGCATCCAAGCATCTGGCTAGCCTTTCCAGCTGCCTTATCACACTGCCTAGTTTCTCTTAGGTCCTGCGAGATGATAAATACCAAGTCCATTTCCTGCTTTTTGACTGTCAGTAGCTCCCCACATAGTTTTTTCTTTGCCCCTGGGTTTCTGTGCCCTATCTGCATGATCCTGCACTTGTTTGCATTGAATCCCAGCTGCATTTCTTCAGACCATTTCTCCAGTTTTTTTTTATTGTGTTTATTCCCCTGTTTTTTTCTCATTTTCAACCGACTCCCCATGCCACAGCCGTGTGTGCACCTGTGGAGGCATGTGCACACTGTGGTTCCACAGTGCCCTCCCTCTGCTTGCCACCTGCCTACCTGTGCTACTCTCAGGTCTCCACCTGGTGGCAGTTGGACTGCACAGGGTGACAGGGTCCCTCCCAGGGAGAGGAGAGCTGCCTTGTGGCTGCTCAATCCTAATCCCTCCCTCCTCACAGCCAGCCTTCAATGACCCAGGCTCACTCCTGAGCCCAGTTTGCTGGCACAGCGTGAGGTGTGGCATCCAGAGGCTCATCTCTTAGCACCCCCGGGCCGGCTTTCCAGTTTTTTAAGGTCTTCCATCATTCTCTCAACACCTCCTGGCATATACGCCCTAATGCATACCTTTGTATCCTCTGTGAAGAGAAATGCCTTCCCCACCAGCCATTCCCAATAAAGACATTGAAGAGGCCCAGCCTCAGCACCAACCCCTGCAGCACCCTGCTCGTCACCTCTTCCTCTCCAGAGTACTCCCTGTTTACCACAACCCTCTGACTTCTGCAATCCACCAGTTTTCCAAACACAGAACTATTTTAGGATCCTCCCCTAAGCTGTGCAGTTTGTTAATCAGCCTTCTATGGGGAACAGTGTCAAAGGCCTTTCTGAAGTCCAGATAGGCCACCTCCACTACACCTCCCTGGTCCTACCTTAGTTTCCCAGTCATGCAGTACATTAGTATAATGAGTTAGTGCAAAGCACAGCGCTTACCAAAATACAATAAAAGTTAGGCTTAAATGTATGAGTAAATAAATACCATATAATGACTCCATCAAGCCACAGTGACAGAAATTTCACCACAATCTTTCACATCAATGCAATCCTGCTGACATCATTGACATGTTCCAACAAAGACCCACAACATGCCAACACTGACTGCCACACTTAACTGTATCCACTGTGTGTGTGTGGGGGGGTAATGCTTTATATGTGCAGACAGTGCACTGCTATGTAATACTGTAATATATATGCATGTATGTGTACTTGTGTTAGTCAGCACGTGTGTATCACAACAATTGGAAAGTGAAGTTAGGATGCTCTTTGGTTAGTGCAAAAAGTGCTAGTCTACATTTTCCCGCTATCATGATCAGTTTCAGCCTTCTGCATGCCATTGCTTATTTAACTGAGGTATCTAGTGGCAACTCCCCATCCTCTGATGTCCTTCAGAGCATGAAAAATAGAAAATGGTCCCTTGATGTCTTTTCTTTTAATCTGTAACATGCTATGCTATGCTCACTGGAATGTATATATATGCATATATATGTATGTGTATTACTCAGTGTGTGTGTGTGTGTGTGTGTGTGTGTGTCACAGCAATTAGAAAGTGAAGTTAAGTGGCTCAGTGGTTAGGGCAAAAATTGGTAGTCTACATTCCCTTGCTATCTAGATCAGTTTCAGCCTTATGCATGTCATTTCTAATTTAAATGAGAGTCTTTTGCTGCCACACCATAACTGGTCCCCCCATGCCCAGCCCATCTCAAGCCCAGCCCATATTAGTCTTCTGGCATGGGGATCTGCTACTGACCTATCACAACATCAATATCATCAGCGAACATCTGGCATTGACAAATGCTTGCTTATTATTTTTAGTCATCTTAAGGAGTTTTTTTATTTGTATTTTTTTTTACATGCCAACAAATGACCCATTTTCTGAGCACAATAATACCCACCAGGGTGGACGGTATTCAGAAATACCAGACCTTCCAGGTGCTATAAGGAACTCTGCCTGTGGCATGAGCCTCATTATGCCCCTGGGCGGTACAGTATTTCCCAATACTGCCAACCCTGTCGAGTGTTATTGCTTACTTATGACATGGAACTTTTGAAAATGGGCATGTCTTGCTTAAAGTAGAGGTGGGTAACCAAGGCATGTTCAAGCCTGACTCAAGCTTAGTTCCTGGCTCTGACTCAGGTCGACTAGAGTGAGCAACAGAGTCAAACGCAAGCCAAGACAGTCATGATCAAAGCAAGTATTTTTGTCATTCTGTGCAGTTAGTACAGTGTGGAAACTTTCAACTTCTCCCATAATACTTATAAGGGACACGGTCAGTAATGTTTGGTAAATATCTTTTTATTGAAAACTGTATGTGCATATGGCACATTTTCTGCCATCAGGAGGGTCAGTCAGCCTCCTGGATTACAAAAGGAAACCTTGAAAACTTGAATAATTAGTGAGTGAGAAATGCCTCCCAGCACAGCATAGGTGCCTCACCATGATGACATTACATTTCCTAATCCAAAAATACATGTATTACTCTATTGTTAGAGATCATCCAAGGAAGGAGACACAACAGTGAAGAGATGGAGCTCGGGGGGGGGGGAGTAAGAGCACCCAAGAAGACCTTAGCCCAGTATAAAACAGTAATGTGGGCTGTCACCTAGCACCGCTAGGCATAGCTATGACCTCTGCCATAGCCTCAACCGCCTGGCCTGCATGACAGGACAGCACTTTCAACTAAGCCAATATCTTGTGGCCTGTTAGTTAATCTATTAGGGAACAAAACTGGAGTCATGCTGCATAACATATAGCACCCAAAAAGTCTATCTGGAAGTGAAGACTTCAGTTTTGACATTTAGACTAAATTAGATTTTTTCCATTGTATGTGCTGTATGTCAGTAACAATAGTTCTCCATTAGTCTAAAGTAACAGGTTGATTCATCACAGGTTGATTTGTCAACCAACTCCTTGCACTTCTTAGCTATGACCAACATGACTCCTGTAATTCAATATGTCTGTCTGTGAGACCTGGCGAGTATAAATAGAATATGTATTGCACATTTGGGGAGTTAAGTGCACTGGAACACACAAAACCTCTTTGATAGCTCCCTGTAACTCCTGATGAAAAGATTCCAGTGTAGGTTATGCCCACATGATGTGCATTTGTATTGCTCAAGATTCACCACAGCCCCTCTAACATTCAGGGGACCCATCTGTAGCATATCTGGAAGTTATCATTGGAGTTCAAAAAAATCTGATGTTTCCATGCATACTTCCGCCAAACATGTGAAGAGGTAACTCCTCCCAGTTTCATAATACCCTCTCTTCCAATCTGCTGTCTCTATTCAAATGTCTAATTCCTCTTTCCATTTCAAGGCTACATATCGCTGGTCGCAGTAGCTATATGTATTTTGCAGGACTTTATAACTGGTGGGGATCAGGTGTGTGTTGCGCTGCTTTTTACTGTGTAATACCAAACCATGTTAGGCTACTGAACCAAACATGAGGTCAATGTCCACCTCATACATATCATGAAATAGCTAAGTGCCACTTCTTTCAGTCCTGTATTGGGACTGGTAAAGGTTTGTTCTAAAAGGCATATAGGAATCAAGGTAGTACTACCATGTTTATAGTGTCTATTTGATGGATAAAAGTTAAAGGTAGGGTATACTAGCACTGAAGGTCAGCCTTTAATTAAAGGGATAGCGGTCCATAGTTTATCTCGTAAAGACAATCAAGTTGACAGGGAGTCTAATACCCACATATTTAATATCTAGGAGGTCCCAGTGGAAGGGATACTGCCTTCACATTTCTGGACTAGGGATGTAGTAGCAGGGATGAGCTTCTGTTTTCTTCATGTTTAGTTTGTATGCTGATATAGTACTGAAGCATGCCAGAAAATGGAATACCTCTGTGTTGGAGTTCTTAGGGTCCTCCATGCAAAGGAGTATATCATCTGCATATAGGACCACACAATGTCCTGTGTCACCAATATGGATGCCCTTGTAACGGGGAGTTTTCCCTGATAGCCTGAGTGAGGAGTTCAATGTATAGTGCAAATAGTAATGGGGATAACGGACATCCCTGATGCATGCATCGGCCTGGGGAAAATGAAGGGGAGGAGTGGCCATGTACTTTGATGGAGGCCTGCGGGGCAGCATAAATTATCTGAATGAGAGAGACAAAATCACACTTAAATTTCATTTGGGCCAATGTTGCAAATACTGTAGGCAAGGCCATGATACTCTATCAAATGCTTTTTCGACAACTAAACTGAGCATCAGAAATGGAGTCCGCTGGACGTGCATATGGTGCATAATGTGTAGTGTTCACCATATGTTGTCTCCCGTTTGCCTTTCCTGAACAAACCCAGTCAGATCTGGATGTATAAGGTGGGGAGAAGGGATTCTAAATGACGAGTTATAAATGCTGTAAAGAACTAATAGTCCATGTTTAAGACTGAAATTGGACTGCATACTGTACTTTCTAAGGTTTATTTCAAGGTCTGGGAATAACAGAAATTGATGCATATTTCCACGTATGAGGGATTTCACCTCCCTGTAAGACCTCATTCCATGCATGTAAAAATGTGGACAGTATAAGCTCACCCTGAGATTTGTAGAATTCTGCAATGTAGCCATCCGGGCCTGGGGCCTTCTGGTTCTTAGCAGAACAGACTACTTGTTCTAAATCACCATGGCAGATTTGGGTGGTAAGGGCTTCTGCATGTACTTGAGTCAGAGTCCAGAGGGCCAAGGGGGGTCAAGAAGTGTTCTGTATCTTGTGAATTGTATGGGCTCTCAGGAGAATAAAGTATAGCATAGAATGACCCAAAAGCATCAGCTATCTGTGGAGTTTCCCGCATTAGCCGTCTGGAGTCTGGATGTCTCAGATGGGTGAGTGTAGCCTGAGTTTTCTGCTTTCAAAGTTTATGGGAAGTACTCTGGTGGCCCTAGGGACTACCTTGTAATACCTATGGTGGTTGTATAATTTCTGGTTCTTATGAAACTTTTGCTGATTCGACAATATTTTGTATTAAATTCTTACCTAACTCTTTGCAATACCAAATTATACATTTTGTATGTTTTTGTAGAAATCTAGGCTCAATATGTGTTACCTAATGTTTGTCTTCAATGTTTATCTGTCTTTGTGGAACTAATGTAAATCTATTTAAGTAATCTACCCATGCAACTGCTTTCTTAAATAGAACAGCTTTGCAAAACAGGGCCTTACAGTCCTAAAAGTTACTCCCTGTCAAAAAAATGAAGGTTTCATATCTGTCTGTCTGTTTATCTATCTATCTATCTATGTCATAAGTGTAAAATTGCCATTGCCATCTTATTTATTTGTTTATTTATTTGTTGACCGGGTAAGTGCACTAGACAAATTCTGTCCATTTTCAGGCACGACCTGGGAGGAGGAGGATACAGATGAATGCCAACTGACCTTGAACCAGATTAAGCTGTTGGTGGTATTTTTAGTGAATGGAGGAAAATTTGACCTGGACACTGGGACATTCTCCTACTCATGCACCAGGGGGCTCTTCTTCCTGTGAGCAGGGATGGAGGAGTCCAGTTTGGAGCCTGACAGAGGAGGAGGAGGAGGAAGTGCTGATGTGGTAGGGGAGATGGCCTCCTCCCATGCCCCTGGTCTTCTAGAGGCTGAAATGGAAGAGGAAAATATTGTTGACATACCTGGAAAAATATGCTGAGTCAGACATGGAGTATCCGCAAGTTGCTGCAGAAAATGTTGTGGTGTCTCAGGTACAGAACGCACAAAGAAATGTATCAGCTGCAATCTCAGAGAAAGAACGCATTTTGACAAAACTGTCTGCTACTGAAGAAAGTGTCAAGAAGAAAAGGAAAGCACTACAGGCTGAACTGTAAGCCCTGCAAAACATCCTGCTGACAAGAGAAATTTGATGACTCATCTGAGCGGCTGAGTGGTGATGTGGGCACATCACAGGCAGCAAAGATACTGACAGAAGCAGCAAGAACAGAGGACATGGCTGGCAGAATTCAACACCCCTCGGGTGCGTACCTAAAGCTGCAAGCACCTGTGAAAGGAAAAGGTAATAAAGCAAACAGAAACTGACAACTAGATGTTTCCCACCCGCCTGGCCTGTCATGCGCTAGTACACCCAGTTCAAGAACTTTGCCCTTTACAGATGCAGTGGCACAACAAAAGTTGTCCAGAATGGGAGGAAAAGTGAGGAGAATACATGAAGAAGTTTGAGGAAAGTGCAGAGTCGGGAGTAAACAGTTTGCAGAAAAATCATGACGAGGAAAACCAGAACGATCAAAACATGCAAGCTATTGACAATATGGCACAGCACAGAGGACAAATCCACAATGAGAAGTCAAGACCACAGGAAGTGCTACAAGAAGGTACTGTACTTTTCAATACAGAAGAAGGTCTAGTGGGGGATGAGGGAGAGGGAGATGTGGAAATGAATACAGAAAAGGAGCATAAGAGACAAGACACTGAGAGTGTAAAGGTAAACAGGACTGAGGCGGAGGAAATACAGGACAGAGAAATAAATGAACAAGTAATTACAATACAAAACTGACAAAGTGAAAAAAAACCTATAGCCACTGTATCGAACTTTGATTCAAATATGTCTGTAACAGAGGTAACTATAGCAGATGCCCTGAAAAACGTAGGATGGATCAGGAGAGACACAAATTCTCCCTGGCAATCGTCTGCACATCCAAGCACCAATGAAACAGTAAAAATTGAAGAAGTGCAAGCAGATCCTTTAGACTTACCACAAGAACTGTGGTTAACACAAAACCCTGTATTGCAGATACAAAATCTGGGTGAAACTCTAGATAACCAACAACTGAACCCAGATCCAAATGTAGGAGAAAACAATGGAAATGAACCTGACTCCAATAACCACAATCCAGAGACACCCCCCAAGATAATCATAGGAACACCATTGAAGATAATAGAAGAAATTCAGCAAATGGTTTTCAGCAGAATGCAAGAACACAGGGTTGTATATATGCAGGTTTGTTTCATACTCCCCAAGAACAATCAAAGAGGAGAAATGCTGTTAGAATATGATATAGGAGTGGATTGGAAATTTTCCCAGATTGAATTTACGTTGGGAAAAAATTAATAAAAGAAAGTCTGAACTTCTCCCCCACAGAAATATACGCATCAATTCACACATCTGGGGACTTTAATTTTGATCTAAGTTTCAAAACTGCTGCGAGTTTGGAACAATTCTGGCAGAGGTACCAACAAGTTAAGTACACACCCTTATGGTCTGCCTTTATAACGATACCACTTACAAAATCAGCACTTAGAATCATCACGGTGCTAGTCAAAAATGAGGGGGTTGCAGTTGCAGACGTTATGCATTGGTTGAAAACAAAATGCACTGTATTGGGGATTCTGGAACCCATTATTGATTCTGAACAACTGTGGAGAGAGGGTTGGAGGATTCGTGTTGGGCTACCTTAAATGAATGGTGTAATACAACACCTATCAAGCTGTTTTTTTCTGGGCTGGGACAGAGGCTTTGTGTTCTGTGCAGGCCAGTCCAAATCAAGTTTTAGGTGTGGAGCATATACACATCTCAACAGCGCCTGTGACAGGATTAAATATGCATTATGTGACAGGGTAGGGCACCTCAGTATCAATTGCCCAAACTCACAGTTTTGTAATCTATGTGAGGAAACAACACATGCTTTCAAGAATTATCCTTGGGCCTTCCACAATAAACAGGCCCAAGATCAAGAAGACCAAGAAGAAATGGTGGCAAAAGCACAACAACTGGCAGCTGCTAGACCAGCAAGAATGAATGAGCTTAACAGTGGCACCAATCCCACAGGTACACCCACGTATCTCCTCCCCACCTGAGACTATGCTACACCAACTACATTCAGAACCACAGAAACCAATGCAACCAGCCTCCCTGGTACCTTCAACATCTTTAGAAGGATTAAGTAACATGACAGAACCCACACAGAGCACAATGACTTCCATGGTACCTGCTATACACATGGACCTATTAAACATAGAAAACTGCCCTCCTTCCCAGGTACTAGAAGTGGACATGCCACCCCTGGGAGAAACATCTTGGCAACTGGGGACCAGAAGAGTTACATGGAGCAGGAGTATTCAGAACATCAAGAAGCCTCAGCCTAGACCAGAGGAGCCATTACAATGTAAAAATAGATTTGCCCTCTTGGTTAAAAGGAAACAATGGGAAGAAATGGAAGAAGAATCAGATGTTTCATCAGTGGCTTCATTCCAGTTAGATCCCATGATGGACACAGAATTTTTCTCTGGGGACTCAAAGTCTTCTAGATCTTCAAAAATATCTACTAGGAAGAAATTCAAAATGAAATCACCAGGGAAAACGAAGAAGCACCAATGACATCAGATTAAGTGCTAAAACTAAAAACTTACTGTATGGCTGCTAATCTCACTTGGGGGACACTAAATGTAAATAGCATAAAAACTAGGAAAAGGAGATTAACAACATTTTCTATCTTAAGAAATCTGAAATTACATATATGCTTTTTACAAGATACATGGCATAACTCACTTAAAGAGATACAGCAGGCCACAAAAGAATGGTACAATGGTCCCTTATTTT
The DNA here is from genome assembly GCA_016271365.2 of Neoceratodus forsteri. Taxonomy (NCBI): domain Eukaryota; kingdom Metazoa; phylum Chordata; order Ceratodontiformes; family Ceratodontidae; genus Neoceratodus; species Neoceratodus forsteri. The sequence continues at coordinate 846,239,658 of CM057450.1, read as the reverse complement.
GTTCATGGGAGAGGAGACATGTTTTGGGCTACGAATATTGTTTAATACTACAGAGATAAAGGTGTCTAGGCTAATAGACCTTGTCCAAGGGAGGGCCCTCATTCTTGAGATTATTTTTCAATGCCAAGAATAGAGGTTGATAAATTTATATAACCCCCAAACTAAAGCAAAAAGAGTAGAACTGCTAAAATTAGTCCAGTCCTATTTACACACCACCAAATCTGTAGTGTTTGGGGAGATCTTACCTGTATTCTTTCACTCACTGACAAAACAGGGTGTACCACCAAGCTTTATTCAGATTCTAATTATTTACAATCTATGAGTGAGACTGCCAGACTAATAGATAGTGCGGAATATGGCACTTCCCCTCCTAGGCATATCTTCCAGAAGGGTAGATTGACCATCCACATAAATTATCTTTTTATTTCAGAGTGGGTCCCCTGTGGTACTTCTGTGGTTATACCAATAGGGACTACAGATCACAGTTGTTTTTTTTTTGCATAATCTTTTTACTAATTTCAGAATTTAACAACATATATAATGGAGACAATACAACAAACAGACAGACATATGCATTCCATAATACAATACAGTTACAATCAGTTATAAATTAACATAACTATTTCCTTCTAGTCCAGTTCATACATATAGGATTTCATTTACATATTAAGTGTTCATGGATTTAGTGGCATTAAGATGGCAACAAGTCATTAATCACCATACAACCTCCTGAATCAAGCCCCATACATAAGGTAATCTCCTCTTCCCCACTAAGCGAGGCTAGAAAGGGGACCCATTCCCTATAAAAGGCTTCCACCCTATCTCTGATCATCGGGGTCAGTCTTTCCAAGGCCAGTGTCTGGAGCACTAGTCTATGCTATTGCTGAATATTGGGAGCAGCACAGTTGACTCAGGTATTCTGTATGCAGTGCCTTGCCAGCATTAATAACACTCTAATAAACCATGGTAGTGGGTCCCATTCTCCCTCCTCTACTGGGTTCATTCCAAACAGGCCTATTTTTGGATCTACCTGCAGGGATATCCTGCTGTATTAGTAACCTCCCTGATCACTTCTTCCCAAAAGGCCCAGAGTACCCTACATGTCCAGAAGTAGTGCATATACGTCCCTCTTTCATCCTCACATCGACCACATAGAGGGGATGAAGAAGGGTGCAGTCTATGGACTATCACCCGGGGGGTAGTAAAGCATGTGCAGAAATTTATAGAAGGCTTCTTTAAACCTATTACTTACCAGGAGACCCCATGTGCCCTTCTAGCAGGAGTTGCCAGTTGTCCTCTGTGATTTCCCTGCCAATATCTCTCTCTCCCCCACAATTGTTTCACTTTCTGAGTATAGTCTGGGTAATCTTATTTCCCCAACTTTGCTGCTTTTCTGATGAATCCCTTGCGTTCCTTCTGTGCCAAGTATACTAGGGTCTCTGTTGAGCAACAACCATGACGATGCACCCCTCCCCGATCCATTTTCAGCATAAATGCCCTAAGCTGCAGATATTGAAATAATTGTCGTCCCCTCAATCCCAACCTTTGGACAATATTCCCTGGTGGACTTAGTAGTAGGTTCCCCACACTCTGCACTTCTTTATTATACCACTTTCTAAATCCCTTGTCCTCCAGTCCCAGAAGGAAGAAGGGATTGCCCACCACAGGTAACAGCAGAGTTTCCCCTTTACAAATCCCCCTTCATTTCCTGAGGTGACTCCAAACCTCTAACACTGCCTTCACTAGTGGGTTACTGTCACCTTGGGAGGAGTATGCCTTAAGACCCTTACTGTGTAAGTATGCCAAGAGATGGCCAGGGCATCCCCATTGCTATAAATCAACCCAGCTTGCCACAGCAGGACAGTGTACCAAGTCTGCCACATAACGTTGCTGGATTGACTGGTGGTAGTTCAAGAGATCTGGGAAGTTAAGACCTCCTTTAGTTGTTTCAGCTTTTAATCTCTGAAGGCAGACTCTCGGCAGCTTTTCCCTCCAAATAAACCAAGTGAATGATTTCTCTACCCAGCGTACTGTATCTCCCTCTTCATAAGGCCCACTGGTACCATCTGCATAGTGTATGATATCCTAGGGAAGATATTCATTTTAATCAAATTAATGCTGCCTAACCATGAAATAGGTAACTGCATCCATCTTCTCGGGTCTGCCTCCACTATTTTAATTGGGGGTGTATAATTTAATCAATACAGTGCCCCTACTGTCCTACCCACTTTAATACCCAAATAAGTAATGTTCAAGACTGCCCCCTGGATACCCCATTGTTCATCCTCCATCTCAATTCTGGGGAAACACAACATTTCTGATTTACTTAGCTTTATTTTATACCTGGAAAAAGCAGCAAAGGCATCTATTAGTTACAACAGGGGAGGCATAGAAACCTGTGAGTTCTTAACAAATAAAAGCATATCATCCACATAAAGGGTGATTTTGTGCATGAATCCTCTTGCTCCCTCAGCATCCTGAATTCCTGGGCACTGCCAAATTGCCATAGCCAATGGCTCCAATGCCAATGTGAACAACAGGATAGAAAGGGGACACCCCTGTCTCATTTCTCTCTCTAAACCAAAAGGGTCAGTGGGCACCCTGTTGGCCAAAATCTGAGCTTTAGGGGCCTGATACATGGCTCGAACCCACTGGACATATGATTCACCCAGATCAAACCGGGTCAGTACCTCCAAAAGGTACTCCCACTCCACCCTATCAAATGCTTTTTCAGCATCCATAGAGATAACATAAGTTTTCTCCTCCAATTGCCCTGCTCTCCATACTACATTAAGCAAACAGTGCATATTATGACAGAAAAACCTTCCCTTTATGAACCTGGTTTGATCTGGGTGAACCAACGCGGGTAGATAATCCTCTAACCGCATGGCTAGCACTTTAGCTAGAATTTTAGGATCACAATTCAAAAGAGAAATTGGTCTTTATGATGCACACTCCATCTCATCTTTTCCTGGTTTGGGAATTAAGCAAATCATAGCATCATAACAGGTGCTGGGCAAGTGCGGGCATTCCTCTCCCTCCTCCACCTGAAATACCCTATTTAACACTTTCGCCATCTGCCCCGCTAGAGTTTTATAAAATTCCACAGGGAACCCATCAGGGCCACTCGCCTTGCCCAGTTGCAACCTCCCTGTAGCTTTTAGAACTTCCTCCTTCATAATAGGTTGGTTTAACTGCTCCTTCTGGGTATTCGTAAGCCTTGGGAGTTCTACCTTGTCCAGAAATTCCTTTATCAGTTGTTTCCTACCAATACAGTCAGCCTTATACAACTGCTTATAGTGTAGAACTCCCAAAAACAATTTCTTATCTTCTTGGGTTCTCTATGCACTACACCCCCCTTATCTCTAATCCCTGTTACTCTAGTGGGACATCTTCCCCCCCCTTCATAAGTCTTACCAAAAGGGGACCCAGTTTATTGGACCATTCAAACATTTGGCATTTGTAGTAAAACCCGGATGTCTTTACTTCACCTCGAACCAGTGCATTCAGGGCCTCCCTCGTAACTGTCAAGAGCTGCCCCACCTCTCCACACTCTCCTCTAGCTACCCACTTTTTCAGCTCTTTTAATTGTTTCTCCAATCCATCTTTTTTCACGTTTCTCCCTCTTAAGCCTAGCCATAAATGCTATTATAGCACCTAGCATAAAGGCTTTTCCTGCATCTCAATATGTAGCTCTTGAGAACTCAGCCCCCCCATTGGTTTCCTTATACAGTTGCCATTGACTCACCAGATGCTCTTTGAACTCTTTATTTAAAAGCATGTATGAGGGGAACTTCCACAGGGGTGGGAGGTCTCTCACTGCACACATCTGGATCTATCTTATGACCGTGGCATGGTCGTACACATGGATGGGACTATGGGCCATATCTACCACTCTATCATTCCATCCCCGTGGCATAAAAATATAATCAATTTGAGTCCAAGTCCCATGGGGGCTAGAAAAAAATGTGTATTCCCTAGCCCCCAGGTTCACCATCGTACAACCATCTACCACGTCCATATCTGCCATGCCCACTTGCCACTGGCTCAATGCCTCCCTCATCCTACCTTTACTTTCAGAATGGTCCAGTACTGGGTCCATTGTACAGTTCAGGTCTCCACCCATAATTAGCCATTGAAACTGTTACTTAGGAGATCCAGGAGTTCAGGAAAAAACTTAGAGTCATATACAGCTGAGGCATAGACACTGCCAAATGTAATTGGTTCCCCATATAACTGCCCCACTCGGAAAATATACAAACCTTCCCGATGATCTTTCACCACCCTCGTATTGTTCATTGGCAGATGTTTATTCAGAAGAATAGCTATGCCTCTCTTATGAGAGGAGTATGAGGCTGCAAAACATTTGCCAATCCAACCTCAAGCGAGTTTTGTGTGCTCTGAATCCAACAAGTGAGTCTCCTGGAGTGGTGCTAGCTGCGCTCCCCTTCTTTTAAGTGCCATCAGGAGTGTTGTGTGTTTGACTGGGTTAGCAATCCCTTGCACATTCAAGGAGATGACTGTCAGTTCTTGCATATTAGCCATGACCTTTCCCCCTCGTTCCTTTAAATTTACCTTTCTCATCAGGCTTACCTGAACAGACTTAGAATGACCATGTATTTGGTTTTCTGGAACCTGTATCAAGCTGTTCACAGTACAGAATGCATCACAAAATACAAAATAACATCATATATATATATATATATATATATACAGAATAAACAGTAACAGTATTCCCATTCCCCTTCCCCCTCGCATTCCTTCTTGAAGAAAGTTAACAATATCCTCCATCCCAACCTCCCCCTTCCCCATTCATATCATACTTAAAACATATCTCCTGCTCACTTCTACCCCACAAAGTCTCCCCCCCCCAACATTGACACTAATTGCTGCCCTGGCATGAGTGTCTATTATCCCTCTATCAATACAGATGCCCCGCTGCTCCAGCAATGGCTGGTGCAAAAAATTACTATCTAAAAAGACAAAAGAACCCCCCCGCACAACAACACTAGCCCGCATGAACATAATTAAGCATAACACTTTAACCATTGCAATATGTGCTACATAAGTAACCGTCTGAAAAAACAGAATTTCAAAACTGACCATCTCTGTCCCTCATATCTCCTACCAAAGATGGTACAGTGAACAGAATTATGCACAGTACTCACCATTGAGACACCCCTCTGAGGCTGCTGGAAACATATGTAAACACTCCCCTCATTTGTTGCAGCCAGACATACCCTCCCCTCTGTCTATCCAGTCCTGTTCCCACCATCACCAGTTATCAGTCTCTCCATCAGGCCTGTGCTTCTGCAGCTCCAGACAGCATGAAGGGGAAAGCAGGCAGTGCCATAAACACACGTACTAAGCCCCTCCCTCTCACCCTCAGCATACATCTGAGTCAGTTTAATCCACCAAGCGCTTTCCTCAGACTCGTGCAAGTCCATAGAACAATGCTCAAAGTCTGCATGGCATGTCACTGGTCCACATGCAAGGGGAGGACAGACAAATCCCCACAGAGCTCATCAGTCATCTGCTTGCCAGTTGGGGCAGCTTCAAAGTTCCAAATATGGCCAGATCATCCACTACAGTAATTCTCATCCTCATGGTGGGTACCTCCAATAACATAATTCAGGGTGGGAATAGGCAGGCCTGACCATCATCACCAACACAGAGCACTTCAAAGAAAAATAAAAACAAAGGGGAAGACAGGTCAGAGCGTATACCAACAGTTCAAAAAAAAGCTTTGTGATACTACAGGAGCAAGTCCCTTCACTTGGTCAGCTTCTTCTGTAAATCAGTGACAAATTGCTCTGCCTTGGTGAGCTCCCAGAAGGAGTACGTTGCCCCTTCATGGTGAATCTTGAGTGTCGCCAGATAAATCATGACATTTTCTACTTTGAGATTTCTCAGCTGGGCCTTGAAGGGATTGAACATCTTTCATTTTTTAAGGAGCCGAGTAGAGTAAACTTGGGAAAGGTGCAATCTGGTGCCTTAAAACTCAAAGACCACTTTCTCCCAGTATGCTTTTAAAAGCATCTCCCGATCCTGAAATGCTTGAAACCTCATCACCACTTGTCTCGGGGATTGATCTCTTGGGGGTCGAGGCATCACTGCCGGTGGGCCCTTTCCAGCTTAAAACACCTGTTTTTTTCTTGTAGCCCCAACAATTCGGGAAGAGTCTTAGCACAAAAACCCCACACATCTCCCTTTTCCGTACCTTCTGGGAGACCTCTGACGTGCAAGTTAAGGTGCCTATAGTAATTTTCTTGATAGTTGAATGCCTCCTTTAGTTCTTCCAGCTCCTTTTGTACGGTTGCTACTTGCCCAGGGACCTCCAGAGTCTCATTTTCTAGCCTGGATATATGGTCCTCTGCCTCTGTGATTCTGGTAGTATGTAAACTTTGCTGCTCCAGGACCTCCTGCAGTTATAGGTCAATTTTACTTTCTAGCTTAAGAAGCCTGGGTTCCAGTGCCACAATCACTTGCCCGGTCACTTCGTGACCTAATGCACTCATTTCAGCCGCTGAGAGTGAAATTATGTCCGCTCTTTCACCCACCGTGGAGGCCAGCGATTTCTTCCCTGCTTTACCAGCCAGATAATATCTCTTTCCTGGATTTGGCATCAGATATTCCTCCATAGTGCCTTCTTGCAAGTATTTAAATCCTTTGTTGTTTGCAGAATTCAATTTTAACAGCTTAATTATTACTTTTATTGGCCGTTAACTCGGAGCAGCATTCAAGCACATCTATCAGGTTAGCTGCTCATCTGCACCCCCCAGATCACAGTTTGATTAAAATATGTTTGCATCCATCATGAAATAAACCAGGGGCATATGCCCAGTGGAAAATGCACACATCCATACTCCATGATGAGGGAGGATGGGGGAACTTAAAAAAGGGTCATAGAGGATAAACTTAGAGTCTATGAATTATACTATAATCCCCTGTATTGGTGGCTGGAGACCAAAACTGAAATTAAGCAATATTGCAAGACAGCAGCAAAAACTTCAGCCCAAGCAAAGTATATAAAATACTTAGAAAATAGGAGACAACTACAAACATTAATGTCATTAACCACTGAATATGGTTTTGACTATTCTAACCAAATTAAACAGATAAAAGTTGACATGATGATAGGGCTAGTTCACTATTTCGAGAACAAAAATATGAAACCTAAGGAAGAGCGCAATGATCAACCCGTACAATACTTGTAAGGGAAGGATAGAGAAGAAATACATGCCACAAATACTCTAAGAAAATGGGGAATTAAAGAGAGATAACCTGGATATTACAAAAGTAGTGATACAACATACAAAAAAGCAATTGGGAGAGACAATACAGAGAGTAGGGACAGAGGATATGTTTTTTTTTTAATTTTAGTACACCCCCTTTAGACCAGGGCATACAAAAGAACATGATAAACCCTATCACAAAAGATGAAATATGGTCAATAGTATCAAATTTAAAAAATAACTCTGTTCCGGGGCCTGATGGGATTCCAGCTGAATTGAATAAGAAATCTATAGAACTATTAGTACAATATTTGGAAGAAATATTCAATAAGATCCTACAAGGACAGTGTCCCTTACCCCCCTGCACTGGCAGATAGCATAGTCATCTATTTACACAAAACAGGAATAAAATATGGCATTAACAATTGGCACCCCATAAGCTTAATAAATAATACCTGGAAGATCCTGTTCAAAGTCTTATGTAACAGACTTAGGCAAGCAGCCCCTGAAGTTATTACCCCTACACAAATGTGCTCAATACTGCAGTGATCTGTGCTAGACAACCTTAGATTCCTTAGAGAAATATATGATGATCCAAATGCAGGAGGATATATTCTAAGCCTGGACCAGTCAAAGGCATTTGACCTGGTGTCCCATAGATATTTATCTGAAACATTACTGTTCTATGGTATACCAGGTCAATGCGTGAACTGGCTAAAAATAATATATGGTTCTGCCTCTAGACATGTTAAACCAAGGTCCCGTCTGCCTGTGCTGGTGGTTGTTTAGGTGGATATTAAAGATCCCATGGCACTTCTCGAAAAGAGTAGGGGACATTTTTAAAAAAGAACAAAAACAACATAACAAAACACAATAATATCTGTTCATCTTACATAGTTCAAAATAATAACATAATAGAAACTAAACACCCACTGACAGTGATAAAAAGCAGAAACCACAAACAAACCCCATTATACATATCAACCATGTGACTATTCCACCACCAATAAATCCAATCACAAAGAGAAACCACTTACAATATTCTAAACAGAATACATGCAACAGAAAAAAAAAAATAAATAAAAAGACAGACCTCAGCATATTATTATACAGAGCTATCAGCCCACCCACTCAACATTTTGCCAAAGTCTATCACATACTTCCTGACCTAATGTTTGTAATTCATAATCATAAATGTTATCCTATTCAGCCTGAATAGTAAATAAAACATTTTGTAAAGAATGTTCCTTATTCTGGAGAACTCAAAAGCACCTAGCTTGCCATAAGGTCCACTTAAGACATGCAAATATGACGTAGATTGCACTCGTATGCCACTTTGACCAGGCAGGTGACAGCTGTCCCAGAATCAGCATCTCATATGTTATTGTTTGAAACAAGACTTTCCCCCATAATGTAGCTAGTGCATGGCAGAAACCTTGGACATGTATACATTCAAAGTATAAATGGTGTATTGTTTCTAGCTGTCCCTGACATAGTAATTCTCCACAACCCCTTTCTCCTGTGTATGCATTTGATTCCCTTTAACATTCATCTTTTGAAGCCCACATAACCAAATGACATCCTACATTTTCAAAGGGATCCTAGGTTCCACTATGCTTGTGACCAACTGTTCCACTGCAACAGTAGCAGGTACTGGAAACATTGGTTCCACATAATAACATTTCTCCACAATTCGCCTGTAAAAAACATTTTTCTCCTGATTCATGACCCAACAAAGCTCAACTTTCCACAATAGAATATATTTCAAACTAATTTGAACAAACTCCGAAAGACTTTTATCTGAGACATGCCATTTGCCCCTACCCCAGGCTGTCAAAAAGAGGTTACCCCATAATGACATACAGAGACCCCCCTCAATAGTATTTTCTACTAAAACTGGTTTGATAGAATGATAAAAAAAATTACCAAAAAGATATACTAAAGGATGGATCATATCAAGACCCCTGTCCTTCCATGCCCTATACGTAAGAGCCCTCTTAACAGGATTTAATTTGCTACCCCATGATAAAAGAAAAAAAGACTTATGACTTTTGCATGTAAAGAAAAAGGTAAGGGAAAAATATGTGAAACATACAGGAAAATTGGGGTAGTGTAGGCCCTTAATAAAAACACTCTTTTCTTTCTCATTTTCCAGGCTTGCCAAGTAGAGACTTTCTGAAAGGCCACATCATATATATTAGTCCGATTAATATTCACTGCCCCTACCATACCAAAATAAATCCCTAACAGTTTAACATTCCCCTTTGTTATTGGAACAAAAAAGGGGTCTACCACAGGAGCACTACCTAGATCCAAAATCAGACTCTTGCTCAGATTAATCTGTATACCAGTTTCAGCATACACCTGATCAAATATCTGCAATACCCATCTCCTAGAATCCAGGTTTGCCACTGAAAAGACACTGTCATCAGCATAGGCCAAGACCATGGGAAATACCACCCCAGTAGAATTCTGAATAGGCATGACCCCATCATCCAAATCTATAGTTCTCAGAAAAGGATCCAAACCAAACACATACAACAAAGGGCTCAAGAGGCACCCCTGTCTAACCCCATTTTTAATAAAAGAAGGAATACCCAGAAACCCATTAATCAAGGGGGTTACCTGTGCATCTGCATATAAGGTTTTGATTAGATTAATCAGCTTCACAGGTACACCATAACAGAGCAAAGCCTCCCAGATATACTTTTGTTGGATTGCATCAAAAGCTGTCTCCTGATCAATGGACAGCAAATAGCCATCCAGAGTGATTTGCAGAACTTGCTCAACAATTTCCCTAACAGAAATTAGGTTTTGAATAATATTTCTATCCCGGATTGCACATGTCTGAAGTGAAAGAATCACCTTCTGTGCAACCTTTGCCAGTCTGGCAGTAATAATCTTTGTAAGAATTTTATAATCAAAGGTTAATAAACTAAGGGGCCGCCAGTTCTTTATATCCTGTGAGTCCCTTTTTTATATAAGAAAATCATTACCCCATCTTTCATACTGGTTACTAATCTATTTTCATCCCATATGGCAGTATAAATCACCTGTAATCAAGGTACTAGAATATCAGCAAACATCTTATAAAAGTCATTTGACAGTCCATCATTACCAGGTGTAGTTCTAGCAGTTAAGCTATCCACTGCTGTTCTAATTTCTAATTCTGAAATGGGAGCCACTACTGCCTCTTTTTCCTCTGATAATAAGGAGGGAATTGTTAAGGAATGTAAGAAGGAACCCTGTGTCTCTAATCTAGGCCTCTGAAATTTAGCATGTACATCATCCTGAACCACTTGCTGAATTCCCCACCGATCCATTACCAAGACCCCACTATTAGTTCGAAGTGTCGAAAATACCAATTTCTGGACACCATGTAACGCCAGATCATATGGGTTAACCTATTCCCTAGTTCCCTTGGTTTGACATTTTTGTTGTTTAGCCAAGTAAGGCTCCTCCAAGTGAAAAGATAACATCTTCTCCCTCACTATCTGGAGTTGATCCTGTACATTGCTCCCATTCTCATAAATCAGTGACAGCAATTTCAAATATTTTGCCCTTCAGCCCAAATATTGTATGTGTTTGGATTTGGCCCTAGTACTGGTAGTCTGAATAAACCAAGATTTCAAATCTCTTTTTGTATCTTCTCACCTATCAATGGGACTAGAATACAAAAAGCAAATATCTGCCCTGCCCTTCAAAAAAAGCCCAACAGCCTCTCTCAGGGCTACCTCCTGTAAAATTTCCCCATTCAATTTCCAATACCCTCTCCCCATGGGAATCTTTTGCCATTTCCCAAGCAAGACCTGAACCACCACATGATCAGAGGTTTCAAGAGGAAAAACAGAAACATCAGTGCATGTCATCCTAGCCGATAAAAAACAAAAATCTATCCTTGAAGATAAATGGCCTTTAAAGAAAGTATGAGAGGGCATCTTGTGTAACAAATCATAAATATCTAGCAACTGATTACTTTCAATGATATGTTTCAAAGCATTGATATCACAAAAAAAGGTTTTGAGTTTTTCTTCCCCAATTCCTGTGTGCAAGGCCACAATTAAAACCATCTCCCCATAGAACCAACAATGAGGTATGCAGGTGGGGTTCAAGCTTGTGAAAAAGAGCTGAGCATGCAGTCTTTGTGTGAAGGGCATAAATATATTTATCAGATGGTACCCAATATTACTAAGGACCATATCCAAAATGAATGCCCTACAAGGGAATACATCAAGTACTTGTAGACTTTAACAACCAGGCCCTTAAATAGAAAGCTCATACCAGTGCATTGCTCTTCACCCAGAGACCAAAAGGAGGAACTCCACCTCCAATCCCTCTCAGCAGCTGTGATATCTGCCAAAGTATGTAGCCTGGTATCCTGTAAAAAGAACAGTTGGTCAGCACTAGCCACCAAAGATGCAAAAGTTACCCTACACCTATCCTGGGTTTTAATGCTATTCACATTAGCAGTAAGGAACGAAATATTCTCAGCCATTGAAATGGAGGAAAAAACAATGACACAATTAAGAACCATGCAAAGTCTCTGCCAGACAGATTACTTTCTCTGTTTCCATTTCTTTTGCTTATGCTTGTCACCAACACCACTATCTTGTGGTAACTCTGCTTGAGAGGAGGCAACAGAAGTGATGTCAGAGTCTAAGCCTTCATCATCATCACCACCCTCCTGGTCCAGGAGAGAAGCATATGAATTCTCCAAAGGGACAGGATCCGAGTTCAAAGGGACTAGTGAAACATCCACTTTTGACTTTCCTGATCTGGATCTCATGACTAGATGGAATGATGAGTCCATTACAATCTCTGGGGGGGGGGGCATACAATCAGCTGTTTCCAAATCTAATGAGACCATCATGCCCCGATACTAGTGGAGACTAGATGAGGGGGTTGGGGTACATCCACAACCTTTAGATCTGTTATTTCCATATTTATTTCAATGTCAGGGATATTCACCAGTGGTATGTCTGGTAAAACCACAGGAGCTGGCTGTATCACAAACACATCATCCACTGCCACAGCATCTCACCGAGGCTTAGCCTCTCTCTGAGGCTTTGGGGTGGGAGGGATCAGGTTCAGGAGTAGCTCATGGACTCTCAGTTTTTCTTTTTGGGCTGTGGCCACATATACATCTTGGTCTGCCCTGATAGCCTTGTCAAGACTATTATATGATGCCCAAGAACAAGTATGGAAAGTATGTCCGTGTTCGTCACATAAATTGCATCTCATAGGTTGATGACAGTGTGCTTCAATATGTCCCACCTCCCCACATAAGCCACACTTCTGCTTTTCACAAGCACTACTGAGATGTCCCACATTACCACACCTAAAACAAGCTCTGGGCTGACCTGGCTGAAAAATGAACACTCTATCCCCCAAAAAAAAAACAGTTTGGTAGATGTTTAGGGAGACCATTTTCCATTTTAAGCATGACCTGGTACTTCCAATCACTTGTCCACAGATGTTCATCATCCAGCATAGATTCAGGATACCTCTTAAGTATACAGTGCAGTTGCAGACAATAAGTGATGCCAACAACATTCACTCCCTCATTGAGAAATAAAACAGTAATTTTTTTTGTCATAGGTTTAGTCAATGGAATAGCCAAAAAAGGCTTCCATAATGAGGTATTTTTAATCAACAAGTATTGCTTCCAAAAGCGGTCAAGCCCAGCCGGGTGGTTGAAACTAACATCAAACAGGGAATCCCCGACACATGGATCAGTGCATAAATTTCATAGGCATAGAACTTCATACTGCCCTTTAGCAATTTTCACCCCACAAAATGCCTATCATGAACCTCAGACATATCCCCTCGAAATTTAAGATGAACTGCATTTTGCCTAGCTGCTGGTTCAGACGCATGCTGGCCATCATCTGGAAAAAGTTGTTTACTGACTTTATCATGCCAAACAGTAGTTGACTTTTGAGGCACCTGTTCAGGTCTGTCCTTTTCTAGAGAGGTTCCAACCACAGGTTGTATCCCTGGAAATACATGACCCTCTGTGCCCTCTAAGGGGATGGGAGCAGCCGGCCCCTCTAATATAGATGCCTCGCCTTCTAACAGGGCAATTTCTTTTAAAACAAAGTTCTCCTCCGGTGATACATTCAAACGTACCGGAGGAACAGGAGATTTTTGTCCTGGAGTTAACTGGACCCAGAGTTCACAACTGGTAGTGAAGGTCCAGACACTTGAGACTGAATTAATGTAGATAAGGAGACTCCCTCCTTAGGATCAGGCAGGTTAACATCCCATCCTGCCCCAGTCAAATTCTTTGCCCAGCCTGTGGCTTCTAAAGCTGAAGACACCCTGACAGGTGAAGTGCTAGAAGGGTCAACAGTAGTAGAAACATTCCCACCTGGCTCCATAGTGGGAGGCCTTCTTTCAGAGCTGCTAAATAAGCCCAGATTCTTCTTTTTTTTTCAAGCACCTCCGTCCCAGTACTCAATCGACCCCCTCCCCTAGTCAAAATCCCAATATTAAACAAAATCAGCTAGGAAGGCAAATCCTCCTCCCTCTGAGCAGTATTTTCATCAACTGTCTTCTTATCCACATTCTGAGTTTCTTCTAGATTCATTACCACACAATCCTGCTGTATACCAGCCGGTATCACAGCTCCAGAATGCCCAACTAATTCTCCTGCCGCCATCTTTGCAGTACCTGCACATCTATAAGAGAAGCAGCCTCCTCCTGCATTAAAACACCTCCAGACACAGTACTTATGGCTTTCACTATTACAGAACTTGAAAGCACAACTTCCTGATGCATCTGCAGTTCCATCACAAGACGCTGTCTCAACACCCAAAGCTTCTCCTTCTCCTCCTCCTCCATAGAATTTGAAACATAGAAACATAGAATTTGACGGCAGATAAGGACCGCTTGGCCCACCCAGTCTGCCCATTTCCCTACCTACTGGATAAGCTGCAGATTCTAGTTAACCAGCAGCCTACTTCTTCCTACCCCCACCCCCCAGAATTGCCTTATGACTATCCCATGCATGCTTGAATTCCACCACTGATTTTGACTCCACAACCTCCTCCGGAAGGCCATTCCATGCATCCACAACCCTCTCTGTGAAAAAATACTTCCTTAAATTACCTCTGAGCCGCCCCCTCTATCTTCAAATTGTGCCCTCTTGTTCTTGCACACCTCTTTTTTTGAAAGATGCTACCCTCTTGGACTTTGTTGATTCCCTTGAGGTACTTGAAAGTTTCTATCATGTCCCCCTCTCCTTCTTTCCTCGAGGCTATACATATTAAGCTCCTTAAGTCTCTCTTCATATGTCCTCCGTGCAGACCCTGCACCATTTTGTGCCCTCTCTGGACAGCTTCCATCCTGTCTATGTCTTTGCGGAGATTGGGTCTCCAGAACTGCACACAGTACTCCAGATGGGGTCTCACCAGCTGTCTGTACAGAGGGATAATAACTTCCTGTTTTCTACTGGTGATGCCTCCCTATGCATCCCAGTATCCCCCAGCCCTCCTTGCTGCCTTCTCACATTGCTTGCCCACCTTTAGGTCATCTGATATGACTACCCCCAGGTCCCTTTCCATTTTGTTGTTGTTAGTATCTCACCCCCATTGTGTACTCTTCCCTGGGTTTTGTTTCCCAGGTGCATTACCTTGCACTTCTTAGCATTGAATCTAAGCTGCCATACATTTGACCATTCCTCTAACCTTGCAAGTCCCTTCTCATCCTTTCCACCCCACCTGTGCTATCAACTCTGTTGCAGATCTTAGTGTCATCTGCAAAGAGACATACTTTTCTTCCAGTCCTTCTGCAATGTCGCTTATAAAGACATTGAAGAGGACTGGTCCTAATACTGAACCCTCGTACCCGCTAGTAACCCTCCTTTCTTCTGAGTGGACTCATTTACTATTACTCTGTGTCCTATTCTCCAGCCAATTCTTACCCAGGTTGTCATCTTGGGACCCACTCCCAGGCTGGCTAACTTTATATTAATCTTTTGTGTGGGACTGTGTCAAATGCCTTGCTAAAGTCTAGGTAGGCCATGTCCACAGCCCCTCCCTGATCTACTACTTTGTCACCCAGTCAAAGAAATCTATCAGATTAGTCTGGCATGACCTTCCCGCTGTGAATCCATGCTGCCTAGGGTCCTGTGCCCTTCTGGCCTCTAGATACGCGACAATTCTTTCCTTTAGAAGTGATTCCATCATTTTCCCTATCACTGAGGTTAAACTAACAGGTCTATAGTTTCCTGCTTCTGCCTTGCTCCCACTTTTGTGAAGGGGAATCACATCTGCCCTCCTCCAGTCCGTGGGTACCACCCCATCCTCCCATGATTTGTTAAAGAGGGTAGTCAGTGGTGTCACTAGTTCTACCCTTAGTTCTTTTAGAATTCTGGGATGAATCCCATCAGGCCCCATTGCTTTGTCCACCTTCAGTTTTAAGAGTTCTTTCAGAACCCTTTCTTCTGTAAATGGGCTGGTATCAACTTCTGTATCCAGAGTGTTACTACTGTTTGTTTTATGTACCTCCCTCTTCCTTTGTAAATACTGAGCAAAAATATTTGTTTAGTATCTCTGCCTTTTCATCTCCTCTGCCCACCCTCCTTCCCTTTATTAAGCCTCACTATCCCTCCCTTGGTCTTCCTTTGCTCCCTGATGTACCTATAAAAGGTTTTATCCCCTTCTTAACTGAGTTGGCTATCTTTCCTCAGTTTGGGCCTTTGCTGTTCTGACTGCCTTCCCAGCCTCCTTTGCTTTAACTGATACAGTTCTCTGTCCTGCTCCTGCTGCGATTCCTTGTACTTCCTGAATGCTTTCTTTTCTCTTGAACCTTCACTGCCACTTCCTTTGAGAACCATAGTGGTTTCTTACATCGTCTTGTTTTGTTTATTTGCTTCACACAAGGCTCGTTACCTCTGTGATGGCAGTTTTATTATTCCCCATTGTTCTTCCACCCTCCTTCCCGCCCATTTGCTAGTGCATTCTTTAGGCACTCACCATTTTGGCAAAGTCAGCCCTCCTAAAGTCCAGTACTTTGTCTTTGTATGGCTTGACTCTATTGCTGTGTTTATTGTGAACCATACTGTTCGATGGTCGCTAGTTCCCAGATGGCTACCCACTTCTACATCTGTGATCCCTCTCCATCTCCATTTGAGAGTATCAAGTCTAATATTGCTCTCCTCTGAGTGGGCTCCAGTACTAGTTGTCTAAGGCATGCCCCTGTAGGGCATCTAGAATAACTGCACTCTTCAAGTGGCAGCTGCAACTGCACTCCAGTTAACATCTGGCATATTCAGATCACCCATCAGCAATATCTCCCCTTTTTCTGCCATTCTAAGTATACTTTCTATCATTTCCTTGTCCACTTCCTCCCCTTGAGAAGGGGGTCTGTATACAACCCCTGTGCGGATTGTGGTGCCATTGCCTGTCTCCAAATTTACCCACAGTGCTTCTTCTCCTCCCTGTTTACCCTTTTGTTCTGTTGCTTTTATTCCTTCCCTTATGTAAAGAACTACTCCTGCCCCTCTTTTACCCTCTCTGTCCCTCCTGTAGATAGTGTATCCTGGTATGTTTACGTCCCAGTCATGGTTTTGTGTGTACCATGTTTCTGTGACTGCCACGATATCCAGATGTTCCTCCTCCATCAAGGCCACTAATTCAGGAAGCTTGTTACCTAGACTACGGGCATTGGTACTCATTGCTCTCCATTTTTTGATGGCCTTACCTTCTGTTGCAGTATCCCCCACTGACCGTTCTACCTTGGTCTTTTCTCATTTAGTACCCTGTTTTGTAGGGAGAGGCTGGGATTTTTCTGCTGCTTGTCAGTGCCTCATTGACTAGTTTAAAAGCTTGCCAATGAAGCATTTAAACCGATTGCTCAAAAGACTTGTTCCCTTCCTGGACAGATGCAGACCATCCTGCCAGTATAGGCTGGTGTCCCTCCAGGTGGAACCCCAGTCCCCAATGAAGCCAAACCCCTGTGCTCCGCACCATTTTTTCAACCATTCATTAAACTGCATGGTGCCAATTACCCTCGCCTCCCCCATACCTTTGACAGGCAGCACCTCTGAGAAGGATACTGTGTTTGCTACTTGTCTTAGGCCCCTCCCCAACTCTGCAATGTCCTCCTGCACTGCTCTAACCTCATGATGAGCCAAGTCATTTGTCCCTAGGTGGACAATTACGTCTAGCTCAGAATCCCTTGCAGCTGTTGTTGTGATCCTGAGGATGCGCTTCCTGTCCCTCAAGCCATGGCACCAGGCAGGCACCTTACTCAGATTCCCCAGCTCCTCCCAGTTCTATCCCCCTAATAATTGAGTCCCCACCAGGAGCTGCTTCCTTTCCTTGTGGTGTCCTCTGCCTCCTTCCTGTGGGCCTCCCTTGTGACAGTTGTCCTCAGCCTCCTTAGTCTCCTCTGCGGGTGTCTATAGGGGAGCTATGCTCCCCAGAATGGCGTATGGATTGTGGTGTGTAACATCTGACTGGGTGTGCCTCTGTTTCACCATCCTCATCCTCCCTGAGCCACTGTGGTCCAACTGCTGTGCTTTCTTTGCAACCTCTGAGGTAGTGGTGGGGTTCTGGTGCTCCCTGGATGGGGAGGTTCCCTTCTACTGTCCATTGTGGCCTGGGGAAGGTCCCGTACTACTGTCCAGTGTGGCCTGAAGACGGGCAACTTCCTCCCTCAGGGCAGACAGTTGTCTGCAAATAGGGCAGCATCTCAGCCTCCAGAAAGACTCCCGAAGACTGCTGCCCCACAGCCATTACATTGCACTACTCCCACATTTTTTTTTTTTTTTGTGTGTGTGATTGGTTTGTAATGTAGAAATATATATTTATATTATACAATGTTTATGCTTATATTGTCAGTGCAGTGTGCTAGAGAGGATATGACAGTGACATGCACTTGCACTCTTGAGGAAATGATGTCAGAACCCCAGGTATAAAGGAACTATTTCCAGGGGTGGGTGGGGTGAAGGGTGGGAAGGTTGAGCCTAAACTGTCCCTCGCAAAACAATCAGCTAGAAGCTCTGACCCACTGCTGCAATGAGTGCCTTCCTGTCAGGAAGATGCCCTACACAACAATTTGATAGAGAAATACCCTGCTAATCAATCAGAAAAATCCACACATCCAAGTCACACACAGGTAAGCGTTCCCAGCCCCAAAACAGGCCTGGTGGTTTGTGCTCTGAGCTGTCCACCCCAAATAAGTCAGCTGTGCTTTAAACTCTTCCTGCACTGAAAATCTTAAGAATTGTAACAAACAAACGTAAACCTTAATCCACCACCCTCTGTTGCTTGAAAGACCGTCTTTTCCTGTTTCACACTGCAGGTTTTCTGTGACCACCCTTAACCCCAGTAACTCTGTTTAAAAAGAGTTTAACTATCACAAACTCCTACGCACCAGTAAATTATTTAAAAATAGTTTCAGTCCCAAAAGCCTAGTAGTCAATCCAGCTACCACCAAGGGACAACCAGAATGAAGTATTTAAACACTTATGAGGTTACTTCCAAGATAAGCAGAGTTTGCAAGTTTCTTTTTCAACTCCTCAGCCACCTGAAATTTAAAAATAGCTCCATGATCATTGTCTGAATTTGCTCTGCCATTGTCAGTAAACAAAGGCCAGAAGGCCCCGCTGGAGCCTCAGGATAAGGTACATTTGGGATGGACATTACTGCAGCATCTTCCATCCATTCTGGCGCCTCAAGAAATACATCTTCCAAAAGGGGATCCATAATAATACAAGATAAAATCCAGCAAGAAAGTGAAAGAAAGGGGGAAGGGGGGTAGGCCGAGGAGTAGATCAGCTCCTCAGCCTCCCAAACTTCAAAACTGCTGCTCAGTCACTAGCACACTGAACTCTAAAATCTACAGCACAGCGCCCTCTACTGCCGAACAGGGGAATTTTATTGAAAATTGGATTTCATTACAATACGAATACATTGTATATACATTCTAAACAAAATTATTAATCAATTGTAACAAACAGAAAAAAAAAGATTCAGTAGAAAAGAAAACATTATACATATTGCTCTGTATTTGTCAATGTCCTGCATACTATAATCTACCAATATTCTACAAAATAATATCCTAATCACTGATTCCCCATTCATTGCAATTGATCCCCAAAAAACTAGCTCTTTCAGGGGTATATTTCATCATATCAAATTTCATGGTTTTATTTAGTGATATCCCAATATTCTGAAAAAGTTCCAGATGAGATACTTCTCTCTGTTGTAGAACCCACATGCACCTAGTCTGCCAAATAAAATACTGTATTGTTGCAAATACTATGTACATAGCGTCTTTTGTGGTATTTCCCAAATAGCCCCCCTACAGGAACATACATTACAGTCTTATAATTCAAATTTCCGAACAAAGGTTCCTTCCATGTTCTAGCCAAATATGTCCAAAATGGTTTTATATATGAACATTCTAAAAACAAGTGTTTTTAGGTTTCCACAATTTGCTCACATGCCACTCTAGGGCAATATCTCTCTTCAAGCTGTTTATGCTTGTTATTACCCCTTACTCATAATCTCCCAAAATTGCCTAACAAAAACACAATCCCACATGAACTGGGAAGTCTAGGGTTCACCAATTGTTGGAGTACTGTTTTTTTCTGTGTGTCAGGGCACTCCAGGAACATTATTTCAGCCCTACATTCTGCATCTATAATCAAACCATAAATTGTTTTCCTATCTAATGTTACTATCTGTTCTATACTAATGTTCCATTTCACCAGCATTTTTATACATTCCACTCCATATTGAGGAGTGTACGCCAATCTTTTCAGCCCTCTGGGGTTCTTATTCTCCCATACCCTTTTTCTTGGCTCTAGCCATGCATTAACATTAGCTTCCATGGTGGATCCCCAGGTCTCATGACTGGGCTAATATTACCAGATAAAAAAGTACTAAAAAAGAATGCGATCAAGTTGACCATTGCCACCTCACCTTTGCAAACAGGATGGTATGTATATTCTCCCTTAACAGGATTCAATCTAGATTCCCAGAATGCCTGAAAAAATATGCTGTAAATGACTGTAAATTTACTTATTGGAGGAGGGTATATATATAACTTAAGTAGAGAAATATGTGGACCAGTAGTGTTTTAATTAAAATCACCCTTTTTTTTGACAGTTGTTGTCCCTTCCAACTATTGACTAATCCAGTTGCCTTCTCCACTTTCCCCTTCCAGTTTAACATAGCCATGTCCCCTGGACCAAACTCTATACCTAATATAGAGATGGGGTGATCAGTCACTTTAATACCACCTATATGACCTAACATTGGTACTTGGGTATCACCTATTGTAACCCTCTTGCTCTTTCCCACATTAATTTTTGAACCTGAAATTTTGGAATACTGCTGAAATATATTACTTAGATCCTCTACAAGACTAAAAGAAGATCTTGCTATAACTAAATCATCTGCATATGCTAGCACCTTGACTGGGGGACAATCTGGGTTAGTTACTACTCCTGTGATCCTTTGTTTTTTTAATAACATTCTAATAAAAATATCTATAACAAAGGTGTAATGTAGGGGGCTCAAAGGGCAACCCTGTCTAATGCCTCTTTCAACCTTTATCCTCTTCCTCTCCCACCCATTTATACTAGGGATGATTATGGCCCCTTTATGCATTTGTTTTATCCAGTTTACAAAAACCTCTGTAATCCCAGATGCCCTGAGAGTTTTAAACAAGAACTTGTGAGAAACCCTGTCAAAAGCTTTCTCTTGGTCGACACTTAAGATGAAGCCCTGTGCTTGCCCTGCCTGGCCTCTAAAGAAGAATTCCCTCAGAACCATAAGATTGTCCTCTTGTTTCCTGCCTGGTATTGAACAAGACTGAAAAGGACAAATTAGTTTTCGAGCTACTTTCAATAATCTGGTCTGCAGGATTTTACTTAAGATTTTCAAATCTGTTTTTAACAGACTTAATGGGCGCCGGTTACCTATTATCTGTCTCGGACCTTTCTTGTGGAGCAGTACAAGAGTTGCTTCCTGCATAGAAGGGGCATAATTTGATGATGTTAAAACATAATTAAACAGAATCACCAAAGCAGAGGCTAATTCTATACTAAAGGTTTTATAAAATACTGACGCTAATCCATCCATACCTGGAGCAGAATGTGGAGCTAGCTGTGAAATAGCTGCTGTCACTACCTCTACAGATACATCGTTAATCAAATCTTGGACCTCTGTTTCAGATATCTGGGTTAACTCCAATGATTTTAATAAATTAGAGGGATCATGATCCAGAGTGGTGGTACCAAGTTGACCTGCCACATATTCTTCTACCATATTCAAAATCTCCTGTGGAGAATTTACTAACTGTCCTGCTGGTGTGCTTAGTTCTGCAATAAATCTGTTTTCAGCCACCTTATTACACTCTTTGAATGGGTTTAATGATTTTTGCCTTACCTGAGTCCCAAATCTCAATTCCTGGTTTAGGGATTTGGCCCTATTATATTGTTTGTCAAACATTTTTCCCTTAGTGTTTTTAATTATTGCACTATAATCCTGTTTAGACAATTCAGCCTGGGAAATAAGATGCTGTAAATATTGTCTTAATTGCAGGTATTGAATATATTCCTTATTAGCTATATACGTAGCTCTATTTTGAAAACGTTCCTGCCAGTTCTTTTTAGACTCCTCCCACAATTCTGTAATGTTCTCATACATTTCCGCTACTGAGAGCCTGGCTAATCAGTCCTGATTCCACATCCTTTTCACTTTTAGATCCTCTAAAAGTGTTTCATATAAACGCCATTTATTTTTCTTACATCGTGGGGTTCCCTCCCATGATACCTGAATCTGAACTGCCATATGATCTGAAAATTCATTAGGGATTGTGGAAGCAGAAAGAATGTTTAACACTTGAGATGCAAAGGTAAAATCTATCCAAATCCTTATGGTACCCCCTAAAATATGTAAACCCCCCATTTAGATGTTTCCTTCTATAGGTATCCACCAAACCAGCTGTTCTAACTATCTGTAGTAATGCTGTAGTGTCACAAAACAACTTTGAGGTTTGAAGGCCTCTAGCAGTTGCAGAGAGTCCACAGTTAAAATCTCCTGACCAGATTACAAGTCTGGATGTATGTAGATATGGCTGAATCTCTTTAACCAAGGCCTCTTCCTGTGCTTTAGTTTGGGGAGCGTACTCTGTTATTATATGAGACCTTTCTGACATATACTGTAGGAGAAATCAAACATCAAAGCCCTTCCCGGATGCATGTCAACTAATCTGGACACTTTTAGGAGGGGGTTAGCTAGTAAAATGACTACCACATCACAGGGTTCAGTCCCTGAGGACCAAAAGGAGGCTCCTGCCAACCAGGGTCTGGATACAGATTGTAATTCAGCATGGGTTTTAAGACGAGTGTCCTGAATACAAATGATGTCACTGTGTAAATTGTCCAGAGTAAACAGGGCTCCAGCCCTCTTTCTATCATTCTTAATACTATTGATGTTTAGAGTAACGATTTTTAATGACCCCATAATATAAAAAAAAGGCAAAATGTCAGTATACTTGCTTCATGGCATTTTGGATGACCTTCGCTGTTTTGTTTGTTTTGCTATTGAATGTCCCCTTCCTCCTTCAGAATCTGTAATGGATGTTACTGATGAACCATCTGTCCCCTCCCCTTCAGACTCACCATCGGTTCCATAGAAACATAGAAACATAGACTTTGACAGCAGATAAGGACCACTTGGCCCATCTAGTCTGCCCATTTCCCTCTGAATTTAATAAAGCATATTTGTATACAGTCTGTACTGAGGCAGTTTCCTTCATATTAACTTTACTGTTCCCCTGTGACACTGCTTTCCCTTGTCTATTCCTTTTGTTATGAGATACCATTCTAAAAGGTGGATCCTTCTCTCGTGGGGATGTGAGGGGCATGTCCAGCTCTGTTTCACCTGTCTCCCCATTCATACCCTGGGCTTCTTCACCTGTCTCTATTCCCATTACTTCCTCTGTGGCCTGTATTCCCTCCAAATCCTTCTTTGGTGGGTCCCTTGGTGCAGGAGGGTCTGTAGGAATATTGTGTTCTAGGGAGCTTGAATGCCCTGGTGATGTAGCCACTACAATGCTTGCAGAAGCTGCCTTTTTTACATATTGTTGCTGGGCAATGCTGATTAATCCCTCATGTGAAGGACAATCCTCCCTATTATGGGATGCCCAGGGACACCTACCATATGCATGACTTCTCTTCTCACAAAGGTTGCAACGAAACTAGTTTAGGCAATTAGCAGAACTGTGTCCAAACTCTAGACAGTGGTTACAACTCGTGGAGTCGCAGGCAGAACTTAAATGGGCCCTTGACCCACACTTGAAACATGACCTGGGTTAGCCGCTATGGAATATTGATCCCCTGTCTTTCTCTAAAAAAAGGAACTGGGGAGATGAGCAGGGCCTGTGTTTGTGGAAATTAGCTTAACTCACACCCTCCAACTTCCGTCCCATATTTGCTCATGTCCACATTTAGGGTAGGTTTACTTAAGATTTCACACCTTTGTTTCAGCCAAAAGAGGATGTCCTCAATGTTAACCCCCTTCATTCCTAAAAAAAACTGTAATTAATTTGACTAGGGGTTTCGTTAAAGGGACCACCAAAAAAGGAATCCATAAAGGAGTATTTTTTAACACCTGGTACTGGGCCCAGAAGTGGTCTATACTTGACACATTTTTTAAAGCTAATATCATAGTTCCCATTTCCCAACCCTATTAGGGTGAAAATCTCAGATGAAAAAAATTTCATAGAATTCTTTAAAAGTTGCTTTGCCATATGTACCCTATCAGGAGGGTTCTCAACGCCTCCCTTGTACACTAACCTAAAAGCATTCTGTCTGGGAGCGGGCTCCCCTTTTTTAAAAAAAAAATCAGATAGTTTAAATATAGGCTCCAATGCTGGGCTATCTTCAGACTGATATATGACCTCCTCACTGGGTCCCAGCCATAATGGAGTATCTGCTCCATTCACACTCACACTTTCAGAAATATCTCTGTTTGCCATAGATTCCCCTTCATTTATATTTCCCCCAACACATGCATCAATATTACTGGTAACAGATATAATAGAAAAAGTGTTACCCTGGGGTTTGTTGGAGCTCATGTCTTGTTCATTAATGGTGGCCACTTTTGTAGATGTACGCTCTATCATCTTCTGGTATGAAGGGTTCTCAGAATCAACAACCCAAGTTCCCTGCTGTCCCTGTTTCCAACTAGGATTCTGTAATACTTGTGCAATTGAATGCTGTAATTAACCTTCATCGCTAAAGTTAGGAGCTCTGGAGCCCCAGTCTCTCTCTCTCCTTCTGCCTCTCCCTGAAGGAGTAAGTTTTCTCTGTTGTTTCAGTTTATAGTGAGTCCTGTAAACACAACTGTTTCTCATCTCCAAGTCTCATTTTATGTTTTTAGTGAGACAAACACTTTCAGTTTTCTTTTCCTTCGGCTCTCAGCACAAGGGTTCTACACCTTATAAACTGCCATCCATTTGTTTAGCATTACTTTGAACCACCTTATTTTTGACAGAAGCAGCGGCCCTGTCATTTTGGCCTGACTGTGAGTCAGAAGCTGGATGACTCATCTCTGTGTTATTCACTACAGAGGATTTATCAGGTACTTGTGCCAGAGTTTCAAGCTCTTTCTCTAGCTCTGCAGCTCTTTGTGTGATCTTTTCTTTTTCTAACTGAAACATTTTAACTTTTTCTTTCAATTCAGTATCCAGTACTTGTACATTCTCTGTTGTTTGACCATCTTTATTTTGCATCAGCTCTCCTTTGATTTTCTCCACTATTTCCCCCACACAGGTAGGATCGGGTGCACCATCCTCCTCACTGAATTCTATAGTCAGGTCTTCCAAATTCATAACTGTTTCTGCAGAGTTTCTGTCATTTTCAGCCTCTGTAGAAAGAGAGACAGGGGAGGAGGCCATCTCCCATGCCACATTAGCACTTCCTCCTCTTTCTGTGTCCAGCTCCAAAATGAGTCCCTCCATCCCACCTACAGAAAGTGACAGCACCCCTGCAGGCAGAGTATTTTTTTTTTATTGAAAAGCACATCAAAATACATAAAAAATATCCAAACCATATTAATACATGAAACATCAATTGATAAGGAGGAAGAAAAAAAAAGGGGTGAGAGAAAAAATCATAAAAAACATGTAGCAATACATCCATAACAGAAAAAATAACAAACTATACTTCATTAACATCCCATATCCAGTATCATAAGCTATATAGAAGTTTATCTCATATTTATCTACATACATAAAAAGAAGCATATAATGGCATTAGTTATAAACTGTAATTTGTCTCCTCTCTCTCTTTTTTCTTTTTACTTATATTTAATAAAAACGTGCAACCCTTTCCACCATTTAAAAACTTTCTTTGAAGAAGAGATTTCCTTATCCTTCAAATATATTGATTTCATTGCTTCCATTAGTAGTACATAAAAAGTGTCATAGGGCATACATTTTTGCTGCAAAACCCACTGGCATCTAGTCTGCTATAAATAATATTTTAAACAACAAAATAAAACTTTTAATGGATCTGGGTCATAATAAGCAGTTAGATGGGGGAAAAAAAAACCAAATTTAAGGTCTGGTAATCCAACTTTACTAACCAACTAAAATTGAGTTTAATACTCAAAAATTCCCATAAACCTTTTGCATAGGTACATTTGAAGAAGAAATGGTCCATAGTCTCCTCTGTAGCCTGGCACTGAAGATAAGGACAGTACCTTTCATTTAGTATTTTATGTTTAGCATTCCCCTTGTTATTCAATCTTCCATAAACAGAAAGTCATTAAACTTCCCACATCTGATAAGGTATTCTAGGATTATTTAGTTGTTTTATGGCATACTCTCTTAATAAGGGCGAATAATTGACAAATTCTGGCTTATTTGGATAAATTTTCCCAAGAATAGAATGATATAGTTTAGTCCCTATGTTGCTTCTTACAAATAGGTGAGATATGGACCATTTGAACAATTTTTGAGTACAATGTTTAAAAAACAATGGAACCTGGACACATTTTGGATCCTAGGGGGAAGGTTTTCCCATATTTTGAAGAAACTTTTAAAATTGTTTAATTCCCATAATTGTTGCAAAGCCACCAGAAAACAAGGATCAAAATAAAAATTATGAGAAAGAAATAAGGCATGAAAAAAATTAAAGGATCCACCATGTCTAAGCCTCCTTTAGAAATGGATAAATAAGTATAACACGCCTTAATGGGGTTAAGCCTACTTCCCCACAACATGGAAAAGAAGCAGGCATATAAGCGTGTTTCAAGAACCAAAGGAGGGGGATATATCATGGCAACATACAGCAACCCAGGAATTATAAATTTTTAATTACCGAAACACTTTTTTTTTTTGACAACCTTCACCCTTTCCACCTCTGAACCTTAATTTCTGCCTTTTTTAAAACTATTTCCCAATTTTATAGGTGGGGGATTCTGGGATCCAAAAAGAATACCAAGTATTTTACATGGTTAAGAGGAAACAAGAATTCCTGATATATTTATTTGATCATCTATTACTGGGCCCAAAAGAAGACCCCTAGATTTAATTTGGAGTTAGAAACCTTCTCATATTTCCTTATACCATCTATTACAACAGAAATGTGATTCATTTTAGGTAGAAAAACACAGACATCATCTGTATAGGCTTGGACAACCACAGTATCCCCTTTCATATTCCCTGATACACCTCAAAGAGTATCAGAAAGTGCCAGGCTCCTGAGCAATGGGTCAAGAGAAAATGCATAGAGTAAAGGGCTTAATGGGCAACCATGTCTAACTCCAAAATTAATTAATATGGTAAGAGAATATTTTCCTTTGATAACTGGGTAAACTAGAACAGTTTCATACATTAATTGAATCTGTTTTATAAACCCTTGGGGAATTCCATATAGTTTTAGTACAGAAAATAAAAAAGGCTGAAATACCCTGTCAAAGGCCTTATTCGGATCTTGAGATAAAATACAGCTTTGTGATTACCTCTATTAGAAAATTCAATTATTTCTCTAATAATTATTAAAGCAGATTGAATTTTTCTACCAGGTATTCCACAGTATTGTAGGGGGTATAACAAGTCACTAGAAGCTGCTCTAAGCCTAGTATTAAGTATCTGAGACAAAATCTTAAAATCTGAATTTAGAACTGAAATAGGCCGCCAATTGTTCAGTTTTGTTTTATCCGCTCCCTTAAAAATATATACTAGTAACCCTGACATAAATCTTAGGGAAAATGAGAGTCTGTTTGCAGAAAAAAAAAAAAAACCTTTTCTAGGCATAACGCCAATATATTTCCGAAACATTTATAAAATTCATAAGGAAGACCATCCAGGCCTGGGGACACCCCACATTTTAAAGAAGAAATAACTTTAAGGATTTCAGGTCCCACTATAGGATTAGTTAGTTTAAAAAGGACCAAGCCAGGGGATTGTGGTAAATCAATATGTTGAAGAAATCTCCTAATTTCCATATGTTGTGGGATTTTAAAGGGTTCTTGATGCTTAATATGATCTTGAATTGTATTATATAAGTCAATAGGGGAGGTTTTAAGCTTTCCTTTATCATTTTGTAAATTTTCCAAACCTGTGGAATTTCTTTCATCTTTAAAGGCCTCAAAGGGATCGCCTACTGGACATTTTTGTGTTCCAAAGGACAATTCTATATGCAGAGTCTGTGCTCTATCCTACTGGCATGCCCTCATTTTTTGCTTAATTTTGCTAATCTGTGCAGAGAAATCAGTTCTAGAAGTATTAGCTTTAGCAAATAATTCCTGCAGTTTCCCTCTTAAAGATAGGTAATGAAGAAATAGAGTTGTGACTCTATGTTTCCCATACTTTTGAAACCATATCTTAACATCATTTTTAGTATCCTCCCACCAATCCCATATATCATCATATAATTCAGCTACAGATGTCCGAGCCCAAAACAATGTTGTAATGCCTTGCACAACCCTAGGGTCCTGTAGTGCTGCTGTGTTGTTTCCATCTGAAGTTTTTTCTATTTCTAAAAGGGAAGAACCAAAACTTAAAGTAATTAATAAATGGATGGGGGAAGGGAAATTATTTGAAAGTAAAGGTGATAAATTGTTGAAGATAATTTCCCTTTCCTGAAGGTGTATACTAACCCCTCCTTTTGGTAATTCCTACCATTTTTCAACCCTGCCAAATTAATAACTCTCCCTAGTGCAGTCGTATCACAGTATATTGTTTTGCCCACTTTGCTTGTACTAGAAGATGGAAACTCACAGTTAAAATCTCCCCCCAAGATAATATAACTAGTAGTAGCTAAATAGGGTAAAAGGGTATTGAATAGGTTAACCCGACCAGCTTTAGTCTGGGGACCATAAACAACTATAAATCAAAAACTAGCCTGTTTCCAGATCCCATCTATTATTAATAATCTTCTGGGTATTAATTCTATTAATTTCTTTAGAGTGAAATTATATGAGCCAAAAAGAATCCCTACACAATCTGCTCTATCTAATCCAAAGGACCAATAAGAAGGTCCCCATATGCATTCAGTTGTTACAAAGTGGCAATGGTCTAAAGTATAAAACCATGTTTCCTGTAGAAAGCAAACATCCAAATTCCCCAGATGTAGGAATTGAAAAAGAGCAGTTCTTTTGAATTTATTCAATAAACTGCTGCAGTTTAAGGACCCAACAATGAATTTTGCCAGAAGAGTGTATTCAAGGCCCTTATTACCTTCTTTTCTTTTTCTTTTTTTCCCTTTATAATCATTTTGGGATGTTTTGCTTTCAGAGGATTGTGAAGGACAGGTAATTCCTATATCCATGTCAGAGTCCCCTCCCATTGTATCCAAAATGGCATAAGAATTATCCATTTCAAAAACAGAGGGGTTTGAAACTGGGGGGGGATGTAAGGGGGAGGGGTTTTTGAACTCCTAGTTACCCTTTTTTCTTTAGGAGTAGGACTTTGAGATTTATAAGGCTCAGTCTCCTGATAACAAATGGGAGGAAAATCATCTATATTATGAATATCTGGAGTCTTTATCTCAATGTCTTGCTTTGAAGGAGAACATGTATCTGGTGTATGTTCTTTCCTAGATGTTGCTTCTTCCTCATGGGTGGAAGTCAGGCCACTTTGTTTTATTTTTTCAAAAGGCTTCATCTTGGGCTTTTTGTATCAAAAATTCAGGACTAATGACTGTGGCCTTGTTTTTGGCTGCCCAAGGACAGTCCCTATATCCGTGCCCAGATTCCTCACATAAATTGCATTTTACCATATTTGCACATTGAATACTACTGTGACCTAATTCCCCACATATCTCACACCGAGTGGTATCACAAGAGCTTGAGAGATGTGTCCGGACACCACACTTATAGCAGGCCCGAGGCTGCCCTGCATAAAAACAAACTCCCCTATCTCTACCTAAAGTAAATGAATTTGGGATATGGTCAATCTCATTGTCGGTTTGTCTTAATTTCACCTTATACTTCCAACTACCAGTCCAGAAAAACTCTCTGTCTAACACTGCTTCAGAAATACTCAAGACCTGACATTTCTGGGAAAGCCAAAAAGTGATATCTTCAACATGCCCCCCTCGTTCCTAAACATCACAGTTACATATTTGATTAAGGATTGAGTTAAAGGTGTAACTACAAAAGGAGATCACAAGGGGGAGAATTTGAGCTGATTATACCTCTACCAAAAGAGATCTAACAAATAAGGGGATCTAAAACTAACGTCATAGTTGTCTTCCCCTGAAATGTTAATAAAAGCAAATACATCTTTGGGTGAAAATTGCAAGGATTCCTTCAGGAGATGCTTGCCCACAAACACTCGATCTGGTCTCTTAATTAGACTCCCTTTATATCAGATCCTTACAGCATTTCTCTGAGGTGTTGCTTCTTTCCTTTTTTGGGAAAAGAGATCAGAGAGAAGAGGTCTAGGTTGATGGAGGACCGCAGGGTTTGCACTAGCATCTGTTGCTTCCTGTGAATCGTTTTGTCCAAGCTCTGTATCTGGAAGTAAAGGACCATTTTTGACTTCAGTTTTTAAATCAAGAGGACTTGGAACAAGCCTACTAGTGTGCTCAACAATAACAGGATACCATTCTGCTGGGCATGAAGACAAGGGGTAGTTGGAAGGCCATTCCGGGTCTGGAACCCTTATCACTGCAGGCCCCATTTTCCATCCAGATTCCATTAGTGCTGTATTTGGGGAGCAGATTTCATTTTTGCCCTGTGTACTGGGAGGGGGAGAGAAAAGGCTTGCTGAATAAGGGCAGAGGTTGAGGGATTTTGTACTGCCACTGAATTAGGTTCCACATTCCTTGATAGAGATACTGAGTTCAAATTATGGTTTGCATCTGTTAAAGCCACTCTTTTAGATTCGAAAAGTTCAGGAGATAGTTTTGAAGTATGACTTTTGTTTTGAAAGAAGACGCTAGTTGCTTGTGTTTGAGTCAAAGGGTTTGTTGATAAATAACATCAGTATGAACACCACCCTGAGTCCTTGTTCTCTTGTCAACAACTGTATGGGAGCCAATCATGAAAAGTTTTGTTTGTTCATCCATTTGCTGAGCTTCAATTAGCTTAGGTACTTGAGGTAGGATAACTTTCTCCACATCTGTACCATGGCCTTGATGAACTCCATTTGAAATCACATTCTGAAAAGGGAATGGCTTTTGGCACTCGCTACTCTTAGCGATTTCATTGCCAGCCAGTTTTCCCATTTTTCATGTGTTTGACAGGGCAGACACACAGGCTCTAATGTGGCACCGTCTTTTGATGTGACTGCATCACTGAACTTGGCAGCGTTGTCAGCAGGCCTGTCAGAAAGGCTGGTGTGTGTGTGTTATCAGAACTACTGGCTACAATCGTAAGTTCATCTGAGCTTTGGATTGGTTTTTCCATAGCAAATGTCAGGCTTACATTGCATTTTATCCATTGTAGTTATTAAAGCTGAAAAACGTCCTGGTTCCTCTGAATCCTGTAGTTTCTCTGCTAAAATGTCTTCTCTTTGTAGAACCATGATAGCCTCTAGATTTTTGAGCACAGGGGAGAAGGCCCTCTCCCCTGCCTCAGCAACATCCATACCATCCACTGACAGAGACAAAGTGGCCATAACGATAAGCCAGCTGCTCCCCCTACTGACATCCAGTAGGGGATTTTCCCCGGTGTCCTGGCCAAATTTCTCCCATTCACTAGAAATACCACCAACAGCTTAATCTGGTTCACTTTCAATTGGTTACCATCTGTATCCCCAACCCCAGGTTGCCCCTGAAAAAGGGACTTCTAGGCTCAGTGGGCTTACCCGGTCAACAAAATTCAATACATAAATACATAAATATGAACCCTTTATTAAATGGGCAGACAGGGTCACATGTCCCTATTAAAAGAGGAGTTAGGCAGGGATGCCCATTAAGTCCTGTCCTATATATATTTTCAGTAGATCCTTTGCTTAGAAAGATTGCTTCAGATACAGAAATAACACATATGCTAAGTCCAGCAGACACAATGTTCCCTAGTATAATAGCATATGCAGATGTTATCAGTATACTGATAGCAGATCATAAATCTGGAAAAAGAGCTCTGAAAATTATTCAATGTTTTTCAGACATAACCGGTTATATATTAAACAAACAAAAAAGCACAGGGGCTCCTATTAATGTGCACTCAGACTTCCAAATAACTGAAATAGATGGAATAAGCACATAGGCACCTCCCCTACAGATACCCGGAATCACCTTTGGAGGCCCGGACTCAGCTGCTGCAAACTGGGAGAAAGTACTTGTTCTCGCAGAAGAAAAAGTGCAAAGATGGAAAGGGTACCCAATGACACAAATGAAAAGAATATATTTATTAAAAATGTTTCTAATACCTCTGATGTTAAATGCTAGTCACATATACCCCTTAACGATAAAATTGGAGACTAGGGTATATAATGTGTTTTTTTATTTATTGTGGGGCAGTAGGCTAAATCCCGTAAAGAGGGCAGTTACATACTGGCCCATCAATGATGGAAGCCTAAATATGGCAAATCCTGTGTTATTTTTCTTTTTAATATTCACGTACACAAACATAGTTCCAATACTATTAAGCCAACAACATGAATGCGCTATACGTCTTAGAGCTAGATGCTCCTATTTTATACAAAAATGGGAATCCCCCAAATGGGGGGTAATGAGGAATATACCACAAGGTGTACTTAAATATATAATAGACATGTTCAGAAAAATTAAAAATTGGAAAGTAACACAACAAGATTGCCTTAGGCAATCTAGGAAACAATTGTATGCCCAAATATTAAAGTTTGATTTGTAACTGCTCCTTGTTTTTCCAGCCCCCCCAGCACATAGAGTGTGGGGAGAACTATGCAATTATTAGAACATCAAAATCCAAAAAAATATGGGATACTTTGTGGATGTGTTGCCATGATAGACTGAACGTTAGAGGAAATCACTTTCACAAAACAACAGATGAAAGAACCTGCACAAGACCATACTGCAACAACATTGTAGAAACAATGAAACATTTATTTTTCAAATGTGGATATAATCAAAATGTGTGGCAATTGCTTGCACAAGCTTGGAGATACCCTAAGATCGATACAATGTCTTATGAGATATCAATATATGGGGTATATGACTCTAGTTGGAAGATTTTTATTCAGGTACCCTCAGGGTAGTATATAATATATTTAAATGGAAAATTTGGCAAAACAGATGCACATTTGCACTTCAGCAAAAAGATACCCCAATTATGGGATTAGTAGAAAGCATTACGAAATAGATAGCTATGACATATTTACAAGATAAGAAAACACTGCCCCCACCTGTGGTGGCAAATTGGTGTGAGAGCCCTTCCAATAATATTGTTTGAAGGAGTTACATGAGAATGGTAAAGAAGAAGAATGTTACTTAGACAGAAACAGAGGGTGGGTTATAATAAATAAATTCTGTAAATTGGGTATAGGGTAAGTAGAACTGAAAACTTGCAAATAGAGCAATATAGGTATTGAGGTAAAATATATAAAAATGTGGAGGCTTGTGTTATATAAAATGTATGAAGTTATAGACTAAGGGGTTTATTAATGAATTAAAAGTAATATAGCTAGGAGATGCATTACCGTTTATGGTATTAGAAGATTAAGAATTACTTCAGATGTTACTATAGAAACACAACAGAAATAACAATGTACACTCTGATTGGAAAAGCTTTATTGTAACAAACTTGTATGAACGCTTTCTTATTTTTAATTAAGTAAAAAATTATCCTACTCTCTTATAGGTGGAAGCCCTGGCCATTTGCAAGGATGGCCGGTCTGCTTGAGATTTCAGAGAAGATGGATGCTGCGCTTTCAGGGGAGACAGCCTCTTCTCCTGTTCTTTCCTCACAAGAGGCTGCTGCTGATTTGATTTTGACAGTGGGAAATTTCTCTGAAATGGAGCATTCTTCTGACACTGAAAATGGGCCTGAGTCTGGTATGCAGTCCAATTCTGAACAATTGCAGCCCAGCATTCATGTGCAGCTGGCTGGTGCAGTGCCACCGGAACAGCTGTTGAATTGGCTGTCCTTTTTTCGCAGGAAAAAGCAAAACAATTGCAGAAATTGAGAGATCTTGACACCGCTCTGGACTCCTTATCTCAGTCAGCTGTCAGCACGTCAGTTCCCCCATCAAGCCTGATGTGAGTCCTCAGCTGGAGATGACTCATCCGCCAACTACTACTGCTATGACCTCAACTTTAGCAGAAACTCTTCACGACATGGAGCAACAGCTGAGAATTGATACAACTGAAGCTGGCAGTGAAAATGGATTGGAACCCATGTGTCTACAGCCTCCTTGCTCGGCTACCACCTCCACATTTCGGTGGTCATGCAGGCAATGTTTGGGGCCTGGAAAAAAATCTCAACCTCAATCTGCAGTTCATCCTTTCTCTGCTGCAGCTTCAATGCAACCTCCTGTGGAAACTACTTGTTCCTTTATGGACCAGCAACGTCCTTTGGACTGGGGAGATCTTATGGATTTAGATGTTAGTTCAACAGACTGGTCCCCGAAGAAAACCCTTGAAAACACAGGCTTGGTACAAGAACCTTCTGGACAATGGACACCCGACTCTGGGGATCCCTCTTTTCAAGACATGCGCGCCAAATCATCTATACCAGTGGCCACCAATGTTGAAATTGACATGAGCTCCACCTCACCACGGGGTAATAATTCTAGTACTCATATGTTTGATGTGAATAATACTGCTTGTAATATAAAAAATGGTTTGACACAAAATGTAATTGAAGATAACCCTGCTATTGATTTGCCCCCTGTAATGCCTTTGCCTGAGAATTCTACCATTCAGTCAGGGCCTGAGAATATGTTACCAAAGGAACCTGTTCCAGACCCCTTGTTTAAATTATCGGACCTTTTTGTGACCAAGGGAGAGCTGGCCCCTAGGCACAATGCAGTCCTCCTTCTGTATAAAGGTGGTCTGGAAGATCCTCCTAATAGGGTACACATTGCTCATACCTTACTAAAAAACTCCATGCATTTCTTTTCCTCTGAAATTTTTGCACACATCAGTTTAAGGAATGGTAACTATGACATTAGCTTCAAAAACATTTCCAACCTGGATCAGTTTTTGGCCCAGTATCAGACCCTGAAAAACACCCTAGCCTGTATCTCATTCCATGCCATTCCACTTACCAAGCATCTAGTTAAAATTATTACAGTAATGTTTAAGAACAAAGGAGTTATGTTCAGGATATTTTGTTTTGGCTGAGACAATGTTGTGAGATCCTTGGTAGACCTACTCCAACGTTGGACAGTGAACAAATCTGAGGTGATGGATGGTGGGTAAAGGTCAAACTGCACTCCACTAATTCAGTGTCTGTACACCTCCCTAGCTCCTTTTTTCTGGGAAGGGACTAGCGCTCTATTTTTTACAGTGGTCAGCCTAGATCCTGTTTTAAATGTGAATTCAGGGCTCACCTTAGTTCAGCGTGTGACACTTCACGATGTAGCCATTGTCTTGAATGTGGGCATGTTTCCTCTGCCTGCTTGAACCTTTTTAAGTGTAACTTGTGTGAGCACACAGGACATGCCTATGGTCACTCTCCGTGGGCTTCACACAACAGTGAAGACTGCCCCTCACATGAAGGCCTTATTAACATGGCCCAGCACCAACAAGCTAAATGTGCTGCAGAGCATGATAATAGGCAGGTCTCTACTGATAGCAAAGCACAGGAACCCCCCCCGCCTACAGCCTCTGACTGTGTGAAGATCATAGAAGCCCCCCAGCCTCCCTGCTTCCTGACCCAGTGAGTCTGGGCTCTATACCTAACCCCACAGGGCCATAGGGTCCACTATAGTAGTGGATGCAGGACAGAAGGATATACCCCCCCAGAAATAAAGATACAATTTTTAAGATTGTGGCTCCAAAGAAATGGCCGAAGCAAGGGAAAATAGGGCAGCAGAAATCCAAACAGGCAGAGACCATTGCAGGCCCAAGCACCCCATCCTGGAGAAAAGGGAACAAATATGCTGATCTTCCTGTAGATGGCACTGATAGGGACTCAGAGGAAGATGGTACTGATAGGGACTCAGAGGAAGATGGTACTGATAGGGACTCAGAGGAAGATGGTACTGATAGGGGCTCAGAGGAAGATGTCACTGATAGGGACTCAGAGGAAGATGGCACTGATAGGGACTCAGAGGAAGATGGTACTGATAGGGACTCAGAGGAAGATGGTACTGATAGGGACTCAGAGGAAGATGGTACTGATAGGGACTCAGAGGAAGATGGTACTGATAGGGACTCAGAGGAAGATGGTACTGATAGGGACTCAGAGGAAGATGGTACTGATAGGGACTCAGAGGAAGATGGTACTGATAGGGACTCAGAGGAAGATGGCACTGATACCTCTTCTGTTACTTTTAACACTGATACAGAAGATGGAGGGGAAGAGTCTATTGCTAAGCGGACGAGGCAACGCTGTGTTTCCAAGACTCCTTAGGTGGCTTTCTTTATGTAATTGTGTTTCATCTGCCCCCTGACTTTCATTGTACAAAATTTGACCATAAACACCATCAACATGAATAGTATTAAATGTGGGAGGAAATGGTCTGGGGCAATGCTTTTTTTGTAAGGGCTTAAAAGTGATATCATATGCTTACAGGATGCCCTTTTAAAAACCCT
Organism: Neoceratodus forsteri; assembly: GCA_016271365.2. Classification (NCBI taxonomy): domain Eukaryota; kingdom Metazoa; phylum Chordata; order Ceratodontiformes; family Ceratodontidae; genus Neoceratodus; species Neoceratodus forsteri. The sequence goes on along the minus strand of CM057450.1, from coordinate 846,203,262 downwards.
TTTTGAGTTACAGCAAGCTTCCAAAGAATGGTCACTGGGTCCATCCTTTTGGTCCACAGGCCTGGACAGATGTGATGGTGTGGGTATCTTGTTTTCCAACCCTCTGATACTGGTTTCCAGGCTGGTGGACATCCATCCTGGGAGAACCTTTTTGTTAGATGTCTCTTACTCCTCAGCCCGATTCCACATTATAGCAATATATGCTCCACAGACCAAGGCCGAAAGGGTCAAGTTATTCAAAAAAGTTCAGCCTTTCCTTCACACTTCACACCTCATTCTCTTGTTGGGGGACTTTAATTGTGGTCTCTCCAGATCAGATAGAGGACTCCAAACTAATAAATTATTTAGTGATTCCACACCCTTACACCAAATTCTACGTACCTCAGGTCTCATTGATGCTGATAGGAAGGTTCATCCAACAGGGGTGTATACATATTTTAGGGGCCCCCTTAGGATGCGTATAGATTTAATATTTTTGTCTCTGGCATTAGATGTCATAGACATTTCTTCTTGGCCCTGTGAGTTCTCAGACCATATGACCCTCAGATTGACAATCTCATGGGGGTCTGCCCATCCATGTAATGAAAACCAGTGGAGATTGAATAAGTAAGTACTTATGGAGATACCCCTTCAGAAGGCCCAGAAAAAAGAGTGTGCTGCCAGACTCTCAGTTGTGGAATGTTATACTGATATTTTAGAGTGGTGGGAGGACACTAAACAGTCCTAGTGTAAGTTTTTCCAGCAAAAGGCTCACTTCCGAGCCACTACTGGCTACTTACAGTACTTACAGCTCCGCCACCAGCTTTAGCATCTCATCTCTCAAACAGAACTCACTGGCCATGATTTTAATGCACAGATTAGCAACATTAAACAGCAGATCACAGCCCTACAATATGATAGGACCAAATTCCTTCATCAGGAGCTCTAGTTTGGGACACAAGTACAGAAGGGCTCCTTAGATACATATAAGGAATGCAAGCATAGGACTGACAATAGGATTATTACGGAATTGACATCACCATCTGGACAGATGACACACTCCCCTCAAGAGCTTTTGGATGTGGTGGAATCCCATGTAACTCAATTGTTCTGTAACCCACCTCTTGAACCAGATGTACACAGTATCTTGACTTCCTTAGGGTTGCCCCAGGTTTCAGAGGTGGACGCTCAGCATTTAATAAGAGATATATCCTTTGAGGAGGTGAAGGCTGCAGTATCTCAGCTTTCCTGCCATACTGCCCCTAGGTCTGACGGCCTTAGTTCAGGGTTTTGCAAGACCTTTAGGGATGATCTGCCCTCTGCGCTTGTGATTCTTTTCAATCACGTCCTTGGTTCTTCCAAATTTTCTGCATCCATGTTGGATGAAGTGTTAGTTTCTTCATAAGAAGGGTACCTGATATGATATTGGGAACTGGCACCTCTTGAGTCTTTTAAACACTGACTTGAAACTTTTGAGTAAAATCCTTTTAAGCCGAATAGCTAAAGTGGCACATTATCTAATTAGTCCATTCCAAACATGTACGGTGATGGTTGTAAAGAGCATGACAATCTAATAATACTGCAGGAGCTTTTTTTTTTTAGGGGTGACTGTGAAGACATTAAGAGTTACATTATTGGGTTAGGCCAGGAGAAAGTCTTTGACAGACTTTCCCATCTGTTTTTATTTTCTACCCTATCAGCCCTTGGAATACCGGATGCCTTTGTGACCTGGATTCAAGTTATGTATAGTGAATCTTATCTCTGTCCCAATGTTAATGGATGGCTTGGAAGGAAAGTTAAGATACATAGAGGTGTGAAGCAAGGGTGTCCACTTAGCCCACTCCTCTATGTCTTTTTCACAGATATTTTACTCAGACTAATTATGGCTAGTGGAGACTTGGTAGGTATTGTTGCACTCCTTAACGCACAGCCAATTAATGTGTTGGCTTATGTGGATGCCCTAGTTTTGACTTTGGCCCTAGATTCCTCAGAAGCTGCTCTAACTGCTTTTGTGGCTCAGTTCTCTTGTCTTTCTGGTTCAAGATAAATATTACTAAAAGTAAAGGAGTTGTCCTAAGATCTACCCCTCTGCCCCACACTGATATGCTGGCTGGCATTTCAGTGTCAGCTGGCCCCATTTTTATTCTTGAGATACAATTTGGCCCTGGGGATATCTCCAAATTGAACTGGGAAGATAGAATGGCACAGGCAAATAGAATGGAGACCAGCTGTTAAGGGCAGCAGCTTTCAAAGAGGAGGAGGGTGGTATTAATTAAAACTTTATTGATTCCCTTCTTTCTGTATCTCAGCTATGTCTTTCCTCCCCACAGGCTGTCATCACAAGATTGCTTGGGCTTTTTTTTCAGCCCTTTTGGGGCTCACATTTGAACCTGGTTAAGCAAAAATTTACTTACCTCCCTATTGATAAAAGTGAGGTAGGAATGATTCACCCTGTTAATTCTATTTCAGTTTGTTTCTTGCTTTCAATACTAGTTCTACTTTATGTCCTGGTGATAAGGCCTGGAAATGTTTAGTTAATGCATGGTTACTTCATTGCCTCACTCCCTGGGAGACTAACACATCAAGGTCCCGTATTCCTCAGTATGGCAGAGACTGTATTAAGAATGCTATTAAGTGGGGTATTTCTCCTGCTCAGCTTTTGATAATGGACAGAAAGGAAATTTACTCTGCCATCCTGGCCTCTGAACATCATTCAGAACTTGAATTTCCTTGTTGTCCTTTAGTGAAACTGCCATATCTCCTTAAACAACTGAGTAGCCCTAGAATTCCACCTTTTGCATGGATTGCACTTGGTTGAGTAATTATGGATGGTTGGGGGTAAAAGCTAATAGTAAGCACAAACAGGTTTCAGAAAGATACTGTACTAGGGTATCTTGTGCACAAATTTTGGAAACCCAGCAGCATTTATATTTGGAATGTCCTTGTGCCCATTCCTTTTGGAATTTCCTGTCACTTTCTTGGTCAGAGACACTTTTTTCTGCCCTTACATATCAGGATTTACTATATGGGCCAGATGATAATATGTTTGATAGATACCATAAAGATATTATTTATGCAAGCAAGGAACCTAACAGGAGGCTTGCTTGCTGGAGCTGCCCCACCACCTACCCCAACCCTTTGCCTGAGGGCTACAACAGCCCCATCTTACCAATCTAGACCTGCTGCCACTAATACTGGTATCTGTGACATGGGGCACCATCCCGCTCCCTAATACAGCTCAGCTCCCATACCAGGACACCACTCACAATCAGATTAACCTAAGTCAGGCACCCCTCAGGGGTCCTGTCCTGGTCATCCTATACACCTGTGTGGTCATCTGGGTAGACAAGCAAACGAGCACCTGCTGAATCCCCAACCAACTTCGGGGCACACAAGACTGCCATTGCCCACATCTTACTGGCTGCCCTGCTATGCCCACTGTGGAAACCCTGCTAATATTGCATGATCTTACTCACAAAGGAGCCTGCTACCTCATCTTTTCTGGAATAAGTGATAAGAGGATGAAAATAGATGTTTTCAAGTCCTCAGCATGATTGCTGCCATGATGATAATTTGCTCCGGAGACATCCAACCCAATCCTGGACCCCAAGTAGCCAACTCTACCATAGGGTCACCTAATGACCCTATCTGGATCAACACAGAGTGCCTGAAAGTGGCCCACATGAATGTCTGCAGCATGCAACCAAAGTTGCATGAGGTCCAGTCCTGGGTAGACCTATACAAACCCGATATGCTTGCCATCTCAGAATCCTGGCTGAAGTGTCACATTCTCACACATGAGGTGGAATTCAGAAAGAACAGAGAGGGGAAAAAAGGAGGGTGGGTGTCCTCATCTATGTAAGATCCTCATTAGAGGCCTCACTAACCTCTGTCCCCTGCCAAACTCCACAGGCATCGAATCAATAATCATCAGGATTGTCCTGGGCCATGCAAAGCACCTTACAATAGGCTGCATGTACAATCTTCCCAATGTTGCCCACTCTGCTCTTGAGAACTTAACAAGTTCCCTGGCAGGGTCTGCCCCCACAGAGCTACTGATCCTGGGGGACTTCAACTTAAGATGGGAAACAAGCACTGAGCAAGCATATAGGGCATGGCTCCTTGAAGTTAGTCTGACTCAGGTCATCACCAAATTCACCAGGCAAAATACAAAAACTGGGAACCATTCCACCCTAGACTGGATTCTAGCATCAAAGCCTGCAAATATTCAAGTGGCTAGTGTGATGTCGGATGCCTTGAGTGACCACTCACCCACTTTCTGCATTTGGAAAAACAGGCCAGGCTTATTGAAGCTAGGGACTTCTCCAGTTTCTCTGCAGAGACTTTCCAGAGCTGTCTGTACAGTGTTGACTGGACCCCAATCAAACTTTTCAGCGGTGTAGATGAGGCTGCACAATTTTTTCAACACACCTTTTCAGCTGTGGCTAATCTCCATGCTCCACTAAGGAGAATACACAGTAACGGTTGCTGCTACAGATGGATCACGCGGAAGCTAAAATCCCTGATGAAAAACCGAGATAAGGCCTGGAAAAAGTACAGGTGCTCAACCCTCTCAAAAGACCTAGTTGACTATAAGTCACTGAGGAACCAATGTAAGAAGGCCACAAAAAGCACAAAGAGGGAGTACATCAAAAACCTCCAGCGGCAAAACTTGGTGGACCCAAAGTCCTTCTGGTCCTGCCAATGACCTGATAAAAGGTTCAAAGAAATCATCCCAGGGCCACATGATCAGCAATGGTCAAATTTTAACTGAGGGTGGTGAGGCAGCTGCTGCCTTCAATAATTTTTTCATTGACCTGGGCACATATAGAACAAGCCCTCCACACCATAACCAGAAACTTGTAGATACTGAAGTGCAGGATTCTCTACCCCCTCACTTTCACCTAAGGACAGTACTCATCAAAAAAGTGCTGCCCCTCCTATTGGCCATCTAATCCACTGGATCAGCTGGACCAGATGGCCTTGACCCTAGGCTGCTAAAGGTAGCTGCCCCTACCATTGCCCTTCCAGTCACCTGGCTCATAAATAGATCCCTGCTGGACAGAACTGTTCCCAAAATATGGATGCAGATCCACATATTGCCAGTCCACCAGAGAGGACCTAGGGAAACAATAGGTTACTACAGGCCTATCTCTCTCCTCTGCTCCCTGTCAAAAATCCAAGAGCAGCTAGTTATTGCCAACTCAGGAACTATCTTGAAAAGAAAACCAACTCCTGGCCCCCACCCAACATGGCTTCAGACAGAAGCACATGACTGATACTGCGCTCATCAGGTTCACCTCCAATGTCCTCTCTGCTCTGGACAAAGGCACCCCTACAGGGGCTGTCTTCACTGACCTGACGAAGGCCTTTGATCTGGTAGATCACTCCCTTCTGCTTATTAAGCTGAGAAAGTTTGGCCTTGATCAATACTCCCTGAACTGGGTCAGCAACTACCTGTCCGGCCTCTCCCAACAGGTCAAGTGGAGAGGATCTACCTCGAGAACACTCCCTATAAATGAGGGGGTCCCACAAGGTTACATTTTGGGTCCCCCCTTGTTCTTTCTGTTCATCAATGACCTCAGTTACCACTGTGGGAGCAGCTCCGTGGTACAGTATGCTGACGATGTGGTACTTTACAGAACTAAGACTCACATGGATGAACTAGGGCCCCAACTCCAATCAGACTTTGCTAAGATTGAAACTTGGCTACTGGAAAATCGTCTGATCTTAAACCCCAAAAAAACAAAAGCACTGCTGTTTGGACCTAGATCCTTAAGTCCTGACCGTACTCACCTTCTCCTGCTTCTCACAGCATCTGGCTTCACAACTTGAGGTGGTTCAGTCCTTCAGATATCTTGGCCTGGAGCTAGATCAGGGGCTCTCTCTAAAACCCCACATGGACCTAGTAACAAAAAAAATACAGCAAAAGCTCGGCCTACTCTACTGCCTAAGAGCAAACATGATACCTGAGACTAGAACTGCGATCGTAAAGAGTGTCCTTCTCCTGACCCTAACCTATGCTGCTCCAATTCTACAAGGCATGGCAAAGCAGGACCACTGTAGGCTACAAACCCTGTATCACAAAATAGCCCACTTGGCCACAAAATCTCACACAAGGACTCACCATTGCAATGTGCTTGCATCGCTCAACTGGCCATCCTTATGCCTCAGACTTCAGTACCCCTACTAAGTAGCACATATAAGCTTCTTGATGACCACCCTCCTGCAGGACTAGCTGAGATACTAGCTCTAAAGTGGTCCAGCAGACTCATCCACACCACAGGCAAAGAACTCCTAGAAGCACCCAGGATAAGCTCTGAAGTTGGCAGCAAATCCTATGCCCATGCTGCCCCCATATGATGGAATAAGCTCCCTAGTCACTTACAGTAAGCTACCTCCCTAGTGAATTTCTGGAATGGCTTATATGGGCACCTACTAAACTCCAGTCTCTGCTCCTGCCCAAAAGAATAACTTAACATCCCACCATCATCCCTTCACCCCCCTGCCCCGGTTACTACTTTCCAATTGGTTCAGTGGAACCTGCATCGGCTATTGCCCAAACAATCTCCCTTTTTCTCTCAAGCTTGTGATTACAATAATGTGTTATTGTTTAATTGTATAACCCTGCTGTAAATAACTTCTCTGAACTATGTAGAACTGTACACTATCTGTGTAATCCTGTATGAATTGTCCAGAAATGTATAATGTGAATGTTTATGCCTTGCTACGTGTAACTAATTCCAGGTTGCCCATGAGAAAAGGACCTTCATGGCTCAGTGGGTCTACCCAGTTAACAACATTTAATAAATAAATGTAGTGTTCACCACAATCAGGTATTTCCTATGGCAAGCATGCTACATGCCGGTTTTACAACAAAGGAATGTCACTCATTTGGAATTATTGAATAATGTACAGCACTCTATACAACATACAAAACAATTGGATTTAAAGCATTACACTCTTGAGAAAGTACAGCAGTCGTGGGTGCGCTGTGATATATGGTTTGTCAAAACTTGCATTATGAGTGCTGTTATTAAGACTCTGTCTCTGCAATAGTGATTTCATTATCCGTTCTGATATTTTCATTGTTGATTTCTATTTTATTTTGAACTGACTGGTATTCTGAAATTTCCTTTTTGTTTATGTTGTATTATTTAATTCTCTTTGATTGTATTGAAATGAAGTCCACTTTCAATAAAATTCACCTACTGTTTTCGAGAAGTGCCATGGGATCTTTAACATCCACTGGAACTACCACCAGAACAGGCAGATGGGACCTCGGTTTAATGTCTTATCCGAAAGACAGCACCTCAGGAGTGCAGCATCCTCCTCATGCTGCACTACAGTGTCAGTACTGGGATTTAACCAAATGCCTGGTATGGGGAGGTGGATGGCATCAATTTCTTGTTTAAATTTAGCCATTTGGCCAATAACTGACCTGTCTCCTTGTTTATGAGCGATCTTCAGGAAATGGTACGTTTTCTGTAGGTCAGCAAGCCTTTGTTGCCTTTCACGGTGCTTTCTGGAGGTGTATGCAATAACATGTCCTTGAAAGACCATTTTAAGAGTGTCCCATTAAACTACATGAGTATGGTTCCCTCCCTAGTTGAATTCCAGGATTTCGGGAATTTTGTTCCACCAGGAAATTATAAAACTCCTCAGATCTTAGATAGTACACATTTAATCTCTATTGTGTTGTAGGTCTAAACTGAGTGAAGAGAAGGTGCATACAGACTGGAGCTTAGTCTGATATCAGGATGTTGCACAGTTTGCATTTTGTTCTTCTATGCATGTATTCCTGCTTTGTGTAGCTTTAATCAATCCTGGTATAAATTCCATGGACCGCAGAGTAATGAGTATACTTTTTGTCATGTTTATGTAGTTCTTGCCAGATGTCTGTCCAGTGTGTTTGTTTCAGGAAAGCAGAGCATTGTTTATGGGTGGCTAGTTGCCTAGGCGGGTGTGGACTGATTGTATCCCATGTGTTGGACCATAGCATATTAAAGTCCCTGGCAAGAGGCACCATCCCAGAGGTATACATCAAAATAAGAAAAAGTGTTTTTTTTATTTCTGGTGTTTTTGTGCCCAGTGGGATATAAATGGAGGCCAAAGTAATTTCCACGTTTGGTAAAAGTCCTTGGACTCAGACCAGTCTCCCCTCGTTGTCCGTAATAATTTTATGTTCTTGAAAATGAGTAGAGTGAGATTTCAATATTGCCACTCCCCATCACTAATCCTGTGGAAGTTCAGAACTATAAACCTGCTTAAAACCAAATTATGGAGCTTGGCATGCTCCGTAGCATCTAGGTGTGTCTCTGGTAGGAAAATGAGATCTGAACAATCCTTTTTGGGGTTGCAGTGGGTAGAGTCCTGCAGACATCTTGCTTTGAGAAAAGGGCTCCCGCATTCCTTGCCAATGCACAACATGTTGGAGTGACAAAAAAAGTCACCTCCACATCTTTGAAACAGTCTGGCTCATATTAGTTTTTTTTTCCTTTTCAGCGGAATTCCTCGGGAGCAACCCCGCCCTCCATACAGTCCCCAAAGCCATAGATAGACAGACAGCTGAAAGAGCTGACATCAGGCTGTGTGAGAGCCAGATTCCCCAGCCTGTGGAATGCACATGTTGGAGTGACAAAAAAGTCACCTCCGTGTCTTTGGAACACTCCACGCTCGCACTATTTTTTTTTCCTTGCTAGTGGAATTCCTCAGGAGCACCACCACCACCCATACAGTCCCTGAAGCCAGACTGACAGCTGAAAGAACTGACATCAGGCTGTGTGGGAGCCAGATTCCCCAGCCATCCCACAATACACACTGTGCTCTGTGTTCTCCTCATGGAAATGGGCAACCATGGCTGCTTGCCATTATCCTTTGTTACCCAAAGTTCACTGCTGACAGACTGACATGTTTGTGTGCTCGCGCTATTTTTTTGGCAGAATTCCTTGGAGCGCCCCATCCCCTGTACAGTTTCCAAAGCCGCTGAAAGAGCTGACATCAAGCTGTGTAGGAGCCAGATTCCCCAGCCATCCCATGATACACTCTGCTCTGTGTTCTCCTCACAGAAATGGGCTCCTCACAGAAACAGGCAACTGTTGCTGTTTGCTAGTATCCTTTGTTACCCAAAGATCACTGCTGACAGAGAGTGACTCATTTGTGTGGTTAGCAGTGTCATTGAAGCACAGGTCAGGAAGCATAGAAAATCAGGAGCAGTTTCAAAATTCGTAAATAGCATTTCATTTTTCTCGGTAACATCAAAAAAAATGTGTTCAGTATAATTGTTTACAAGGGCGGTACAGAGAAAACAGTCCTCCTTCTGAGTGCTTCTTCTCAGTTTCAAATCTCAGTCTCTCTCTCTTGCAAAACATTGCTGCTCTTTTTATAACAAGTCTATGCAGGGAGCTCGTTAAGGAGACTTTTTTTTTCACAGAATGTTCTTGTCAATTTCCAATACAGGTGCAGCAAAAAGAACATAATGACCAAGAACTGACCTCTTGTTGACAGCTCTGTAAAGGGCTTAAAAATCTCAGCATCTCAGTTTAACCCCTTGAGCTCCAAATAGCTTTCTGCAATCTTTTCAACAGTATAACTATATACAGTTTTAAACAAAGGGATCCCAGTTTCACATACAGTTTTACAGAGATTTGCATATATTTTTATAACTGCAGATTTGCAAGGGGGAGGAAAAAACAGAAATTGCATTGGAAGGCAGAGAGATAGCGAGAGGTGGATAATTGTGAAAACATCGGAGTGATCAGTTCCTAGGTCTCACAAGAAAATTTGGTTGCACAACCAGACAGACAAGAGACAGAAAAAGAGTGGAAAGAACGGACCCTTGTGTTTAAACTCTTTCTGCATAACAAATGGGGCAGGGCCTTACTCAACCCTGCTACAGACAGTACTGTTCTGCATTCTGTTTTGTGAGGGAGAAAAGGCACCCCCAACTACAGTCCCCAAAACCATTGACAAACTGCTAAAAGAGCTGACATCAGGCTGTATGGGAGCCACTGTGCTCTATGCTCTCCTCACAGAAATGGGCAACTGTGGCTGCTTGCTGCAGTGCTATCCTTTGTTACCCAAAGTTTAATGCTGACAGGGAGTGACAGGTTTGTGCAGTTGGCAGTATTGTTCTGAAGTCTATTTCATGAGGAAGAAAGGGGCACACAGACACAGGCAGTGGAAGTTCTTTGCAGGCCCTCCAGCCCTCTCCTGCCACTGCACGTTGTCCCTGCCTAAGAAAGAGAGCAGGAGACATGCTTACAGAGACAGTGGGAACTGGACATCCTCTCCATCTTGCTGATAATTTCACAGGGGAGACAGACAGTCAACAGAAGCCCATTGCTGCTGCGTCCCCACCAGCACCTCACAGAAAGAGACACAGTACATACAGCCTGCAGTTTCCAACTTATGCATAGGGAGAGAGAAGGAGAAAGAGAATGGGGGGGGGGAGAGAAGAGTCAGAATTCCTTTTGTGTGTACTGCTGCCAGAATGGCTAAATACTCCAACAGTGTGAAGAGTGTCATACATGAAAGATGATATGCAAAATAAAAGACTATTCTGAGTTGCAAAAGAGTCACTTTCTGTGATAGATGCAGACATTTTTTTATTTAACTTTTTTCTTTGAGATCTTCTATCTAACCAGTTTTGGGCCTGGAACTGTGCTTCATGGAGGGTCCCTAAGCCCTGTCCCCTGGTAGAACCACCAGTCTGTCCATCAGGGGGAGTCTGATCATCAGATATGCGGTGGTGAGGTTTTACCCTCAGTTTTTGTACTGCCCACCTCCCTGAGTCACCTGGTAATGACATATTCACAGATGGCATCCTGTGAGGGAGCAAGCTTCATGGCCCTACACATGACTGTCTGTGGTGCCAGAACCTGGCAGTATACAGTACCCATAAACAAAAGCAAAATAAAGCTGCTCCAAAAAACTGATGTGCAAATACAAGGAATAAAGTCAAGAACAAATGAAGTACAGCACCAGCCTCTACTAAATATTGCAAAGGTTTATTACTCATAGTTTGCAGGAGATAAAAAACAAAGCAGTGTCACGCAATGACGACTATTCTCACATCAAAGGAAGGCCCGACCAGTTTCGCGCATGGGCACTTCATCGCAACAGCCTCTTTTATTCATTGCACCAAATAAATAGTGTTAGTGAGGATACCTGGTCAACTTCAATGCATCTGCATGGAAGTATAGGGAAAGGGTGGAAGGTAGTCCTCCTAAATGCTGAGAGCTTGGGCAATAAAATGCCTGAGCTCTAGGCAATGCTAACTGAGGGAGGGGTGGATGTGGCAGTGGTCACTGAGACCTGGGCCATTGCAGGACACAACTGGGGCCTGAACCTGGAGGGTTACACTATGTTCAGGAAGGACAGGGGGGAGAGAAGGGGAGGAAGGGTAGCAATAATAGTCAAAAACTGCATTGGCATAGGGGGAGTAGAAGAGGCGAAGGGAACCGTGGAAGTGATTTGGGTCACCTTGATAACAAAAAGGGGGCAAGAGAGTAAAAATAGGAGCGGTGTATTGACCCCGTGCACTGGCGGAGGAGCTGGAGGAGAGTCTGGTGGCAGATGTTGGGAGACACTGCAGAATCTGCAGGGGAAGGGTGGTAGTGCTGGGGGGACTTTAACATGCCAGGAAAAGACTGGGAGACTATAACATCCTCAATGGCCAGGGAACAGAGGTTGTTGGATGTGTTTCAAGGTGCATTCCTAACTCAGCAGGTGGGGGAACCGACCAGGGAGGCACAGGTACTGGATGTGGTCCTGGCAGACAGTGACCAGATTGGGGGCATGGAGGTAAGGGACCTGTTGGTGGTTAGCAACCATGCCATGGTCTGGTTCTGCCTGTACCTAGAAGGGGTAGAAGGCTGCACAAAGACGGAGGTAACTGACTTTAGAGGAGGTGGATTTTAAGGGAGTGGGAAGGATCCTTAAGGAGCATTTGGATGTGATAGGGTCAGACATGGACGCTGACAGTAGGTGGCAAATCATCAGGAGAAAGGTGCAGAATGTTACCAGCACCTGTGCAAGAGTAAGATGAAAATGCGGTAGGGCATGAAAACCCTGCTGGTGGACCAGGGAGGTCCAGGAGGTGGTGAGGGGAAAGAAGGCAGCCTATAGGCCATTCAAGTGCTCAAGGAGTGAAAGGGATCGAGGAGAGTATGAGCTGATGGCTAGAAAGGCCACTAGGGTGGTGAGGGTGGCTAAGGCAAGGAAGGAGCAGAACCTGGCCAGGAAAATTAGGAGAGGGAACATGGGGTTCTTTAGATATACTGAAGAAAAATGAAGGGTGAAGGGGCAGATTACCAGGATTAAAACAGGGGAGAGATGGTCACAAGACCCCGGGGAGCAGGCTGAGGTGCTAAATGAGTACTTCACTTCAGTTTTCACCAAGGAAAATGGGGGGGCTGCATCATACAAGGGAGGAGACAGTGATACTGAGGAGAGGGGGGACCCTTAACGATCGGTGGGTCTGGGGAGAGGGGGAGGCATCACTGGCAGGAGGGAGGAAGCCTAAGCAGGGGGACGAGGTAGCGGAGGTGGAAATCACAGCAGAGAGAGTGAGGGAAGCCTTCATGTCCCTTAAGACGGATAAAGCATCGGGGCCGGATAAATTACATCCCAGTGTGCTGAAGAAACTGGCGGATGTCCTGGCGAAACCCCTGGTGGAGCTTTTCACCATCTCTCTGAGGACAGGGTGAGTGCCCCAGGACTGGAAGGTGGCACATATAGTGCCTATCCACAAGGGGGGGGATCAAGGGAGGTGGCAGGGAACTACAGGCCTGCCAGCCTGACATCGGTGGTGGGCAAGGTGATGGAGGGCATTCTCAAGGAGAGGCTGGGGGGGACATGGAAAAGTCAGGGTGCCTGTATGATAGACAGCATGGATTCGTCCCGGGGAACTCGTGTCAGACAAACCTTGTGGAGTTCTATGACTGGGTGACGAGTGCCTTGGACCTGGGTAGACCAGTGGACATCCTCTTTCTAGACTTTAGCAAGGCATTTGACTCTGTTCCTCATGGGGGTTTGTTAAATAAGCTGGGAGAAATGGGAGTGGGGAACCAGATGATCAGATGGATAGGCAATTGGCTCCAGGACTGGACCCAGAGAGTTGCAGTTGGCGGGATAGTCTCATCCCCAAGGAAGGTCATTAGTGGGATCCTGCAGGGATCAGTCCTTGGGCCCCTCCTGTTCAATGCCTACATCTCTGACATAAGGACAGGTATCAGGAGTGAGATGAGTCTTTTTGCGGATGACTCAAAACTGGGGGTGGTGGTGGATGGGGAGGAGGGGAGGGTGGCCCTACAGGGGGACCTGGAGGCTCTGAAAAGATGGTCTAGAAAGTGGAAGCTGAGGTTCAATGCAGGGAAATGCAAGGTACTGCACCTGGGGGCCAGAAACTCGGGCCAAGTGTACACCGTGGGGGGGAAATGCTACAAGTCTCGATGGCTGAGAGGGACCTGGGGGTGATGGTTGTGGTGGATGTCAAGATGAACAACTTGGAGACTTGTAGGAGGGCAGCAGCCAAGGCCAACAGAATGCTGGGATGCATCACTAGGGGATCACTTTCAGAAGGAGGGACGTGATACTCCCTTTGTATAACTTCTGGGTGAGGCCTCACCTAGAGAACTGCGTGCAGTTTTGGAGGCCACACTTAAAGAGGGACATTAAACTCCTGGAGAGGGTCCAGAGGAGGGCAACCAAAATTATTTGGGGCTTGGGGGACAGGACCTATGGGGAGAGGCTCAAAGAGCTAAATATGTACACATTGGAAGAGAGAAGGGATAGGGGGCACATGATAGAGGTCTTCAGGTACATGAAGGGGGTAAATAGGGGAGGAGCAGTCAGGGTGCTTCGAAGGAAGAAGGAGGGGCAACTAGAGGGCATGGGTGGAAGCTGGAGGGGGAAGATTCGGGGGAGAAAGGAGGAGGTGCTACTTCATTGAGAGGGTGGTGGAGCCATGGAATGCGCTGCCCATGGGGCTAGTGGAGGAAGAGACAGTGGAGGGGTTCAAGAGTGGGTGGGACAGGTACAGGGGAAGGATTCTGGAAGCAAAATCCAGTGCAGCGAGAATATCCGGAACTGGGAAGGGAGAAGCCAGAGAGGGTGAGGGGGCAGCAAGGTCAGCTGCAAGGGTGGGGGCTGACCAAACGAGCAGACACAAAAGATCATTAGGCCTATCCTGCTGGCATTTTAGTATGTTAGTCTAAGAAACCGAAAATTAGTTGTGTTTTTAAAAATATTTAAAATTCTTAGGGTTTTTTATTTTTACTGTATTTTATATTAGTAATAAGGTACGGTACTCCTGTGGTGGGTTACTTTTTAGTTATCACTCCCTCCCCTCCCCACTCCAAGTGAATAAGGGGACACGTGATTGCCCTGCATGCGATACTGTATGTATCAAAGCTAGTTGACAGTGACCTCAGCTCATAAGTGATGGGGCATAGCGGAGCCACAAGTGAGATTTCTGAGGTCAATGTCCATGAGTTGTGATACATACGGTATCACATGCCGGGACATTGCATGTCTGTTTTATACAGTAGGGCTCTGGTTTTTGTTACTTTTCTGTTTTTTGGGGGGGTTTAGTGGCGTGAGGCAGGGGGGAGAGAGTGATGTGTACACTGTGTTGATAACCTGCTATTACATGTACACTGTGGTTGATATCTTCATGGTGTACACATCATGATCTGGTTATCACTCTGTGGTTGTGATACAGATTTTTTATCTGATGCCACATCACTTCACCCCTATTGTATAATAGCAATTTACTTTTCCTTGTGCTATTTGCCATGAGAGGGTATATCATTATATGACACTTATCTCACCCAGCACACCACACATGGTTTTCCACTGAAATAAATCTTGTTTACCATGGATGTAGATGTTAAACTAAGCTGAAATGGTCTGCCATCTGTGGCTCTAAGACCTAGCACATCAGCTAAAACAAATGAAATTTATGCTTGGGTACGGGAAGAATCCAGTAGACACTGCAATATGTAGTTTTTCCAAATGTGTTCAAGAGTGCAAAACATACTGTGGCCAGTCTTTGGTAAGTCTTTGCTATGATTGACACCTTTTGCTGGTGTAAGGCTTCTGAAACATCCCATTCCAGACCCAATTGTCTAGTCCAGGTTGCTATGTGCAAGAGCTACCTGAGAACAGCAGGTGTTTCTTCTTATCTCTGGTTAGCTGAAATTTTCCACCTTGGTGTTTATTTCTAGTAGACAAACCATTCTAGTTTTTGCAGCGCTTTTTTATACACAGTTTACAAAGACCTAGAGATAGATAGTTGTCACCATGACAGCTACTGTTTTTATTTAACTTTCTTAATTTAAGTGAAATTGAGAAAAAAAAAGTACATTAACAAAGCAGCAATTAAATAATTGCAGTAAATCACCCAAGGGTATGACACTATTATGAGTTTTAGCTAGGAATGAGGCAGACTCTAAGTTTCATAGTGCCTAATAACATCATACCCTGCTTAAGGTACACACAATTAGTCAACAAATTATAATCACTTTCCTGGGATGAGGCTAAATGATTTTATATTAAAGGGTTTGGGAATTTGATTGTTTTTTTTTTTTTTACTTAAAGTACTAATGTGCTAGTTGACTCACTATAAAAGGCAATAATGTGACTAAAGCACAAGGCTGATTGCCTAGGATAGTGAGCCAACAAGCAGATCATTATTATGCTTCATGTCTTTGAAAAAAGCTAGTGGTAATGTTTGCTGTCCCTAGGTACTTTTGTGGTAACTCCAATCACCCCCCTCCCCCCGGACTGCACTTGTTTGCAGTTGCTGCGGTGAGTGCAGACCAATCTTAATGTAAGATAGGATGGCGATATCACTACTGTCATTTTATTAACAATAAATGATTTCCTGAGCTCTCAGCAGTAGTAGCCTTTATCTATGACATTCAGTTGTCTGTATCATCACAGAACTGTTATCTCAATGTCCTTCCTACTTTTATCTTTTCTGTTCATCTCCCTCTGGGTCATGCCTGGAGACAAGCTTTGGTTCAATGCACCTTTCCCGGTTACTAATTTTCCAGTAAATAAATAACATGATGGTGGTGAGCTTGCTGTGTTATTAACTGTTTGTAACTCTGGCTTGTGTTTGGAGGAAGGGGTCCACACGCACAGTAGTATATTAACTGGTTATAAACCACATTAAATACAGCACATCTAATGCTAACCTAGTGTGTATTCTACACTGCTATTATAGGGTATCCACCATTTTCTGATATTTAATCCAAAGGGCATCAAATAACGTTCCAAGCCTTCAATCTCCTATCCCCAGAAATACAATTTGTTTGTCTTTTCCCACTGTCTTTAAATCTTCCCTGGAATAAGTATGAACTATATTCTGTATCCTTAAGTTGCATCAAACTTTAAATTAAAATTATTTAATATTTATCAGACAGACCTATCTTTCTTAGATATCCTTTATCCAACAGAACCATGGGAGTACAAGGATAATTCTTGCAAAAATGATACTTAATGTTAGTCCACCTTTGCCTTATTTCAACAAAATCTCTCTTGCATCGTAGATTCTGATATAACAACAACCCAGCTTTAGTGACATACTTATCTAGAGAATTTTATAAATGTTCTCATTGTATTCACCTTCAGTTTGTTTTCCTTGGAAGAACATATTTAGGGAATCTCCTCAAATGTTTCACGTCGTGGATACTGAAGAGCTATCCTAGGGCTCTCAATCTACAGTAGCAGCTAGGGATATGGTACTCCAGGCCTATTTTGCCAGTAGTAAGAACCCAGGTGAACTTTTAGGGCTCCTAATATTTTTTTGAAAACAGTTTTTGCACCTTATTCAGCTTATTGAAAGGTAATTCCCCCCAAAACATCTGCACTATGTGATTGTATGGATTTCCTTTTTGTGTTATATACTTGACAAACTGATTTTAGATTGTCTCCAAATGGAAAAACAGACTCTAAAAATTCTGCTTTACATGGCTTTTGTTTTAATTTTTATGTCCTCCACATGTTTATTCCAAGTAAGATCATTTGTGAATGTAATACCCAAATATGTAATGTATCTTAGCTGTTCCAGTTTCACCTGCAGGAACCAGTTATACTGGTTTGCTTGAGAATCTAGTCACCAAAATGGGTCTTCTGGTCTTTGATTATATGGATGTGGTCTATGGCACCACCCATTCACTTTTCTGTCCAGACTGGACACCCTCTGCAACACCTTCTGCTGCTTTGCTACAGACTCACCCTCTCACACCCACCTCTGCTCCATACACTGCTCTCTGTCCATCCTCCCTCTTCCCACACCTCGCCAGTTCCACTGTGCTTCCCTCATCTCTAAATGCTGGTTTCTTCCCTCCCATCCTACTTATCCCATCTCTTTTCCCCCATCCTCCCCTCCTCCTCCTACTCCTCCACTCACACAACTTAGCTTGCAAATCTGCTTTCTCATAACATCTCCTTACCTTCTGGAATCAGCTACCCTCCTCCATCCATCTCTTTCCCTCCCATCCCTCCCACAGATGCCAACTAAAACTTCTCCCTCCTCCCCTTTGCTCCAGCCAACCATCTTCCTGAACCCTTCCAAACTTTTCCCTACTTCGCCTTTCAGCACTAGTTCAGCATCCCACCATCCAGACGTCCTACACTTTTCAAGTTTACACTATTCACACAGTTGTATTTGATTTTGTACACTGTTTATTTGGCACCCACTACCAATGTTTGGTAGTACTATCTGTACTGCTCTTAACTTACTCACTTTATGTCACTGTTCTTGTAACTTCATTATCAGCCTGGTTTGTATTTCTTTGTAACCATTGTTTCCCCACTTCTCTTTCCACAGGTTGCCTGTGGAAATGAGCCTTGGCTCACTGTGCCTCTCCTGGTTATTAATTTTCCAATCAATAAATAACTCAACTTCCAGTAGCCACATACCTTAAGGTAATTGCCATTAGGTTTACAGCCTCTGCCCTCACTGTGCTGGCAGCCAGCCAGTGGTCCAGCATCTGTCCCAGATGTTAGCCATAACATTTTTTCTCATGGCCTGTGGCCTCCTGGATGTCTTCTGTGTTCCACCATGCGATGCCACCTGTGCCACAAGCATGTTACTTAGTAGCAGGCTCTCCAGTGCTAACTTTCTCTCTATCATGGCATGTAGGCCACATTGCTACCATATGAAAATATTATGGCTGGACACTGCATACTTGGCTACCACATTGGCAATGGTATAGTCTGTGGAGTGTTCATGAAATAGAAGCTATTATAGTTGCAGTACACATACCTGTTATGGTTTGGTGCACGGATGAGTACATGCTGCAGATTGATGCACCTCTCATTCTTGGTATGGCTGTAATGATGTAAAATCCCAATTTACTGCATCCAGCTTCTTTATAGTGGATGGAAATGTTTTGTACTGACCAGCATGGCATAGCAGAGCATTGTTGACCTGCATTATTGCACATGACACAGTGTGCTGCATCATGATGAAGATGTCCAAAGTGGCACACTGAAACATGCCTGGCCCCTAAAATAGAAACATAGAATGTGTCAGCAGAAAAGGACTGGTAGGACCATCTAGTCTGCTCTGTTTTCCCTGCCTATCACTATACCCTTTTATTTGGTCCCATGTGACCTTCCCTCCTCCCTTACCTCTAGCTGTTATAACCATGTGCTTATACAACACATGCTTGAAGCTTCCCATGGTCTTCACCACTACCACCTTTTCTGGCAGGCTGTTCCAGGAATCCACCACCCTTTCTGGGAAGAAGTATTTCCTCACATCCTAACTCTCCCAGCTTCATAGCATGCCCCCATGTCTAGGTGCTCCTTCTCCTGAGAAAGAGACTTCACTCCTACACCTTGTTCACCCCCGTGAGGTACTTATAGGTCTCAGTCATGTCCCTCTCACTCACCTCTCCTCCAGGGAGCACATGTTGAGCTCCCACAGCCTCTCCTCATATGGTTTCTCATGCAACCCCTGCACCATTTTAGTAGCCCTTTTCTGGACCACTTCCACCCTGGCAATGTCCTTGTAGAGGTGTGGCCTCCAGAACTATAAGCAGTACTCCAGGTGGTGTCTCAAAACTGAGCGATGCAGAGTCAATACCATTTCTCTTCTCATGCTAGAAATCCCTTTCCATATGCAACCCAACATCTGGCTTGCCTTGGCTACTGCCTTGTTGCACTGCCCTGCACCTTAAGATCATCAGATGTGATCATCTCAAGGTCCCTCTCTTGTATGGTACCTGTAGGTAACCCCCCCATCTTGTACAAAGCTGCTGGGTTTCCCTGCTCTAGATACATGGCTTTGCACTTTTTGGCACTGAAACCTGCCTGCCACTCCCAAGACCACTCTTCTATCTTTCCCCAGATCCCATTCTGTTCTCTCCACCCCCTCATCGGTCTTCACCCTGTTACAGATTTTTTGTGTCATCTGCAAAGAGACACACCTTCCACTCCAGTTCCTTAGCAATGTCAGTTATGAAAACACTGAAGAGGACAGGATCCAGTACCGATCCCTGTGGTACTCCACTGGTCAATCTCTTATCCTCCAAGTGATTGTCATTTACAATCATTCTTTGCCTCCTATCTTTTAGTTGAAGGCTATGTTTTAAATTTGGTGTAAAACTATTTAAAAAAAAGTCATGAGGCTATGCTGAATTTTACAAATGTAGGCTCATAACTTTAGTAATATTCAATATTTTTCCCCACATTTTCAACATAGCAATTTCTTTACAGCACATAATGAATGTGACAGTATTTTATGTTATAACAGTGACTTTTAAATGTCACCAACCAAAAAGAGCAAGTAAAATAGCGCCCAAAGTCAAAACGGCGAGCAGTATTACATCGACCACTGCAAACAGTGACGGTTGCTCAATATGTCAATGCAAACAAGACCAGTAATCATTTTTATTTAGGGGGGTATGTCCCCGCACCTCCCTTTGTGGGGGCAAGCCCCTCCACACCCCCCAAACTTAGAATCAACTCGGTGGGGGCCCGGACACAGGAGAAAAAAGCAACACCAAAAAAAAAAACTTACTACAGCATCCCCAGACCTGGGTCCACCAGTTCCAGCGGCTGTGGCTCTAGCCACTACACCAAATGGCTGGCTCTGCAGGGCTTGGCCAACCATATCCCTATATGCTGCTCCAGCAAGTGTAGCTCACTGCTACACTCACTATATAATGTTCATCGGCATTTTGCAGCACTCGCTGTACCTGCAAGTGGTCAAACTGAGTCAGTCAAATTGAATGGCTCAATTGTGCCTTGTTCAGATCACTGTACACCATGTGACAGCTGTCATTTTTCAACTCCCACCTGAGATTTGTTTCTGCATTCTGAAAGTTGATTTTGTATTCCCTGCGCAAAATCACCTTTAGGCCAGAAGTTGAACATTTTCTCTGCCCTTCCTCATGAGGCAGGGTTATAACAAGACTATGTTGAAAATTTGGTGTAAAAATATTAAAATATCAATTTTCAATATTTTACCCCAAATTGCCCAGCTGCAGCCCTATTGGCTCTAGTCAGAGTTTGTCTATGCAAGCCAGGATGTGTAATCACTTCACAGGATTATTCAACCTGTTGACATTTAAGGAATACCAAAATGCATCAGACATCAGTTTTACCTTGGCATAAATAGTGACAGGTTTCCTTGGGTACCCCAACCCCCACCACCCTGTCTCCCATAGATAATGAACTTGATTGCACAATATAAACAATGTGTGGTTACAATAAAACATCCAACAATAACACAATAACTATGTAATAGAGAAAGATGCCAACTGGGCATTCAAACTAATATGGCAGTACTGGGCTTCCAAGGCTGGAGTCCCCTCATGGTCTCTAGGTACATAGAAGGGTGCCTGTGTGTAGGGTAATCTTTCTTTTTTTTTAAATTCTTTTTCTCCCTGGCTGGCCATTCCTCTGGAAGGCTTCCCCAGCGTCCACCTGCTGACAGTGACCTGAATTCCAAGACTTACTCCCTGGCGGTGTCGGTGGGGTTCCCCTAATCTCTGACCGAGGCCAGATGTCAGTGGACCAGTGCTGTGGCAAGCTGGGAGTGGAGCCTGTGAGGCACCCTCCCCCATTGTGCTGCAGCCAACTCTTTTTCCTCCTGTTTTTTCTCCCAGGAGCTGGGCCATGCAATGATGCAGATGGAAGGGAGCATGCATGCATCTGTGTGCTCTCCTTCCAAGCATCTGCCCCAACTCCTCCTGAACTTCAGCACAGCACCCTGTCACCCAGCCTCTGCCAGGAGGTGAATGGGCACTGACACTGGTAATTTCCTGAATACGGGTCTTGGCAAAGTTTGAGGTGTGTCATTCAGTGCCTCAATCCTCAGTGTCATTGGGCCAGTGTGTGGGGTAATCTTTCCAGCTAGTGAAAAGTCCTCAGTAGTGGATCCACTATATGGATTATAGAAGCTGAGAAGGATGCCAGTAGAAGTGCCAAGCAGTACTCCATATAATATTCAAGCCAAAAATTATAGCTTAGGTATGGGTGGAGGCTGTTCAGTTTATATGCGGTCAGCCTGTACAGTAGTGAGATGGCCAGGCATTTCTCTGGTGCCTTATAGTGGGGTAGGCAAATGCCCCAGTCAGATTGTGCATTTAAGGGATGCAGGTATTCTCAAGCAGTGTATATAGGGGAGCACCCCCTTGGGGATGAACCCCTGTAGTTTTATTATGTGAAAGTCAGTACAACTCGGTAATCCTGTATAGAGGCTATATTTTTGCAAATCAAGGGCCGACTGCCTTTCACATGTTAATAATTTAAAGGGGAAGAATCTAATAAGATTGTATGAGCCCCTAGACATTTCCAGGATCCTGTTACAAACAAGCCATCAGTGAGGTACAGTAAGGCTATCTGCAAAGAAAACATTGGTTCTAGAACTTGAAAATTGATATGATTGGAAGGTACTACCCTTAGCTGACTGGGTATTAATTGTGCTAAGAACTGAATAGAAAATGGTAGAACAATAAGCAAACATTCAATGTCCTGCACAGCCAATATAGTGTTATGCTTGTGCAACTGTATTAGTTTGGTTTTGGCCATTCGCACTCTCTATTCCAGAGGAGTTACCACCCTGTAGGGGTACGAAATGCAAGGAACCCTCGGACAAGGTTCCACCCTAAAGGTGCCATGGGAAGATTCCCGTGGATAAAGGTACCTTTGGAATCAACAAAAGAAATGTAGAGCAAACATACTCCAAAAGAATGAAGCAACATGAAGCATATGAGCAAGCAGTAACTGTGATGTAGTAGCAGTAACTGTGACGTAGTAGTAGAGAAGCATAGACAGTTTGATAACATAATGAAATGCCCAGGTTTGCGTAGCATAATACTAATGGTTTGCATTGAGAATTAGGTATTTCTTTAAGGAGAGAGGGAATGGCAGGACATCCTCCACCTGCATCTAACAGTGGAACCTACCTAAAGAACTAGGGGACACTACTATGCTAACTAACAGTTATGACCTGAGGCAACAGAGGAGAGAAAAAAACCCTATGAGGAGGAAATCTCAGGGGTTCCAAGGCCTAGATTGCCTTCCCTCCAATCTTGGGATAGTTTATTTAGTGAAGGTTCTGCAGCTGCAATTTGGAAAACCCAATTAAAGGGAGATGGAAAATATTTCAATTTGGAGGAAGGCTCTCACTCAAACCCTCTAGCAGGAACGTCATGGAAGGTTGCAAGAAAACTCTGCAACAATACGTGCATCCAAGGCACAGGAGGAGAGCAAGAACTGCTGAGGCAGTCACCTGACCTACCCACCCTAGACTCAAACCAGGTGAACCAGAGACAGTTGTATGGAGAATGTGGTGAAGGTGTCTTGCTAGGGAAACCACTAAAGTCAATGGCTAACCATTATAGTGGAACACTAGAGCCAAAAGAGGTAACTTTTTCCACCCTTCACCACTAGTCTTAAATTCTACACCAGGAGCTGCTGTCACATAGCAGGCATAGCAGGCAGCTAAAGCCAAGCCTGGGCCAAGGACATTCCCAGCTATGGGCCAGGTGAGAAGGATCCCATCCCAAGCTGAACACTCTCAAGATGTGGACTAAATGCAGAGCAAGACCGCCAGCTGCAGGAACCCTGTGCCAGAATAGAATGGCTGGCATGCCCCAAAATTGATCGAGAGCTGAGAAGCTGGTGAGCTGAATGAGCATGGCGTGCTGAGATCGAAATGAGCATTGAGTGCTGAGACCTGCAAGGTCGAATGCAGAAATGAGTGCAGCAGAATGCCAGAGGCTGAAGCCAAGGGGATGGCAGTAGGCATAAAGCAATGATCTGTGTAAGCAATGAGCAATGATAGTGTAAGCAAGCATGGACCTGTACGTAGGTCAATAAGCAGTAGTAGCGATAGGTGGACCTGCTCAGAGGTCTGCATAACATACTGTATAGCAATGAAACAGCACTGAACTGGGGGCAAGCCAGCCAGACATGAATAGCCAAATCAGATTTTTTGGCAGCAAGGCAAGATTTAATAATAAAGCTATATTAACAGCCTTGGCAGGAGCTTAGATGGCTAACCTCAGTTGTAACTGACATAAAACATGGAGACAATGCTCTGAAAGCAGGTGTAGCCAGGCAGTACAATGAAGCTGCAATTAGAATGAGAGTAGGAATGAGCAGCACAGCTAGGGTCAGAGTAAACTGTGTTAGGTGAAAAGAATTGAGTATGCAACATGGAGCAGCTGTGGTTGAGCTAAAACACATAGATGATTGCAGTTGCATTGCAGTAGTTTGAGCATGGTGAGCACAGTGTAAAAACACAAGCACTGGGTACAATAGTAATTGGAGTAAACAGTAGCAGTGGCTGCAGTTTTAGGTAACCGAAAGCAGTAGCATGAGCTCTGAGTAGTAGTATGCTAGGAGCTTAGAAACAAAGCCCCCCCAAAAAAGACAAAACCAAAACACAGCAAAACAGAAAACAGGGAACAAGGCCCCAAAACAAGAGACACAAAACACAGAGAAGCACACAGCTGGAGGAAAAATACAAACCAGAAGCAGGAAAACAAACACTGAAGTACTGCAGAGATACACAGAAACAGCAGGCAGGGGGTAGTCCCCAGCCAGCTCAGAGGACAAACCAACAGAGCTTCCAGCTGCAAAGAAGAAGTGCTTCACAATAAGGCAGAGAGAGGAACTGCTTATATAGCTCAGGAAGTGGGAGTGGCTGTCTGCTTGCTCATTGAACTACAGGCCTAGCCTTCCAGTTACTATTGACAGTTAGCTAACATTCTGTCTGTGTATGAATTCAAGGCATTCTGCATAAAGAGTATTAATGTGATGCCATTACTAGGACTGTATCTAGTAAGTAATCCTGATCAAGTTGTAATATTCCTCTAACTTGAAAGATAAAGAACCTCAGTGCAAAGGCACTGAGGCAAGAGTTACCCCAAAGGGCATTGGCAATAAAGCCAAATTTCAAAGAAGCATAAAATCTCACTTACCCCAATCATGCAAAGCATCATGAGATGTATATGCAAATCACCATGCAATTTTCGGCTGGTTCATCCTTAAACAGGAATGCATGATGCCAAAGGGCCGCTCACACAATCTGCAAAGGGTGCCAACAGAAGACACAGATACGTGTTTTGTCCTACCAAGGACTCACACGTGTCTGTGTTTTCTGTTTGCACCCTTTGCAGATTGTGTGCAAGGCCCTTTGACACCATGCATTCCTACTTAAAGCTAAACCAGTCTAAATTTTCGTGGTGATTTGCATACACATCCCATGATGCTTCATATTAAAGGGTATGTGTAATTTTATATTTCTAACTTGAAAGGCTTAGGTACTTAGATGGCAGCTAAATCATATCATTGTTGGTACTAGTGGCCAATGAGCCACTGGCAGATTATTTTAGAGCAGGCTGAAAAGCAGACAGTAATTTTATGACAGTGCAGGTCTATGGCAAACGAGAGGTATCGGATAGCCTGCTGCAGGCTAGCAGCTTTAGTGACATAGTTGGCAAAGGCTCCGTAAGTCTGAAATAGCTATCTGTATGAATTGCTGATTACATGAATTTAATCAGAGCAACTGTACCAACCATCAGAAAAGCATTTCATTTTAGCCTGTAAGAGAACCATTGATTCAGTGTTATTGCAAGTGCTAAGCTGAAAGAATAATATCAGGCAATCTGCCTGGTGGTATTAGTCCCTGAAGCTTAAAGCTGTGTGCCCTGACGAACCCAAGGCATCACCCTGGGTGGTTGCCTATAAGTGCAAGCATGACAGGTTACTTGAGTGACAATGTCTCCATGATGTGAGGTGCTGTATTTCTTTTGGGCATTAACTGAGTGCCCCTGCTTTACTTATTATTGGCTGAATATGTCCTGGTAAGCCACACAGAGTCTAAAATCCATTATGGCCTGGTAGGTTACTCATAGCCAGTGTATACATCAATGATAATATAAGCATCAATGGCTCCATATGTTTTGGTAAAGATGTCTGTGTAGTGAGGCAATACCTTGTGATCTAGAGGTGAGGGAACCCACCAAGGGCAATATCAGCTGTGCACTGGCCCGGATTCCACTCCTTGCAATCCCGAAGAAAAGGTTAGCAGAAAGAAACTGAGGAGCGAGGAAGAAAAAGGGTAAAGAGAAGGGGATTAAAAGAACCGAGAGGGGAGAGAGGATGACTAAGTGTGTAACCTCTCCACTCTGAGTCTGAGACTCCTTAGCTCACCCATCTTTAAATTTGTAGCCCTTCTTGGTGTGTTATATCAGCAGTTCTATCATTTATGCAGGTTATGGGATGCATGAATAATCTGTGTATCTCCCCTCTACAGCTGACAGCACTGACAATACTGCCCGAGCCCATGTGCAGTCATATTTCTATCAGCTGAGTGAGGTAAATGTACAAGACCAACTCCTATAAGGTAGATACTGTATTTTATGTCTTCCAAGTGCTTTGCAGATGTTCAGCGTACAGTGTGCCTCATGAGGGTATGATGTAATTCACTGTCCCTATGGCCGGCTTTCTTCCAACAGCCCTGAACAGTTAGGCTTGCAGCAGCAAAATGCAAATTTGTGCCTACAAGGTCTATATCAAATTATGTTTTTTAACAGGAGGTGCAACTGGGCAGTTGAAGTGATAGGAAGAGAGGAGGGAGCGGGTGATGGGGGAGCGAGGGGCTGATCCACTGATTATTATTTAGCATACTTTAAGTATTACAGGAGCAATGCATGGCACATACAGATGTAGAATAGGTATAAACAGTTGTTAGAGAGGGGTTCCTCTATACATCTGTGGGATCCCCTGAAAGAGAAAACAGTAACAGTAAAGGGTGGGAGTATAAGAAAGCACACAGCTCAATGTGCAGTCTGACTCACCCTCAGCATGTTGTAATCCAGAGTGTGATCTCCATGCAGGCCCAGAGAATCTGGTATAAAGAGCCACAGGACTGGTAGTAGGTTGGGCAGTGTGGAGGTGCTGCAGAATTTTCTGAATCATCTTCTTTGCCTGTTGTTTCACATCCACCATTCTCCAGGCTTGATGTGCAATTCTGGAAGCTAAGGAATCTGTCGCATTGGAGGTTTTACCACCAGTCTGAGCAGGTAACAGTCCCTTGGCTTGAAATACCTCTGCTGCAGAGTTGTAGGTCATGATACCATCTGGGAAATGTACCATAAGCTTGGTAGGATATGGGGTGAAGAATTGTATCTTGCTTATCCTGAGTGTCTTAAGTAGGGGCAGGTAGGCTTTACTTTGAGTCTGGATTGATGCTGTGTAATCATCAAAGGAATATCCTGTTCTATTTGTGTTTAACAGTTTTCTTTCTCCAGGCAGTGAGAAATATAGAAACATAGAAACATAGGATTTGAAGGCAGATAAGGACCATTTGGCCCACCTAGTCTGCCCATTTCCCTACCTAATGTATAAGCTGCAGATCCTAGTTAACCAACAGCCTTCTTCCTACTCCTCCCACCAGAATTGCCTTATGTCTGTCCCAGGCATTGTTGAATTCCCCCACTGTTTTTGACCCCACAGCTTCCTCAGGAAGGCCATTCCATGCATCTACAACCCTCTCCATGAAAAAAATACTTACTTATGTTACCTCTGAGCTGCCCCCCATGTTCAAATTGTGCCCCCTTGTTCTTGCACATCTCCTTTTCTGAATGATGCTACCTATTTGGACTTTGTTGATTTCCTTGCTGTATTAGAAAGTTTCTATCATATCTCCCTCTCCCTCCTTTCCTCAAGGGTATACATATTAAGCTCCTTTAGTCTCTTTTCATATGGCTTCTGGTGCAGACCCTGCACCATTTTAGTTGCCCTCCTCTGGACAGCCTCCATCCTGTCTATGTCCTTGCGGAGATGGGGTTTCCAGAACTGCACACAGAACTCCAGATGGTGTCTCACCAACAGTCTGTACAGAGGGATAACAACTTCCTGTTTTCTACTACTTATGCCTTTCCTGATGCATCCCAGTATCTCTCCAGCCCCCATTACTGCCTTCTCACATTGCTTGCCCACCTTTAAGTCATCAGATATGACTACCCCCAGGTTCATTTCCATTTTTGTTGTTAGTATCTCACCCCACATTGTGTACTCTTCTCCTGGGTTTTTCTTTCCCAGGTACATTACTTTGCACTTCTTTGCGTTGAATCTAAGCTGCCATACATTTGACAATTCCTTCAAGCTTGCCAAGTCTCTTCTCATCCTTTCCACCCCACCTTGTGTATCAACCCTATTGCAGATATTTGTGTCATCTGCAAAGAGACATACTTTTCCTTCCAGTCCTTCCATAATGTCACTTATAAAGACATTAAAGAGGACTGGTCCCAGTACTAAACCCTGAGGTATCCCGCTAGTAACCCCCTCTTCTTCAGAGTGGGCTCCGTTTACTATTATTCTCTGTGTTCTGTTCTCTTGCCAGTTGTTTTACCTAGACTACCACCTTGGGACCTACTTTAAGGCTGGCTAACTTATTTATTAATCTTTTGTGTGGGACTGTGTCAAATGCCTTTCTAATGTCTAGGTAGGTCATGTCCGTAGCCCATCCCTGGTCTACTACTTTGGTCACCCTGTGACAGGGTAAACAACACACCAGGGAACAAAGGGTTAACCCTTGAGTATAAACTAAGAAAGTGTAGAGACTGCAACAGGCCAAGGGAGGGAAGGCATCCTCAGGTGTGGCCAATTAGGAGGTAATTAGAAATAAGGGAGGAGAATTCAGAAGAGGGAGAGAGAGTTGGAAGTTACTGACTGAGAGGGAGGAAACAGTGCTGAAACAAGAAAGAAAGGATTCAGTTGTGCAGGGAGCTGTTGAGAAAGAGAACTGAAGCCTCCTTTGGGAACTAGATGGTGTCTGAAACACTGAACTCTGAAATCAAGGAATAGTGTATCCAGTGGAGCCAACAACAGTGAGTAGAATCAGCTATTAAGAAGTGCCTGAAGACAAGCCTGCTCAGGGAAACTGTTGTTGCCTCATTCAGAACTGTATTATACACAAACTGCTAGTCCATATAAAGTGGTGAGAAACTCTTATTTCAGGTCATTTTATGTTGCCTGACCAGACTGGGGAAAGTTGAATTGAATACTTATGATTTTCTGGACTACCGCTTTACGTTTGAGTACAATAAAAGGGCAGTTTGTTATATGAACCTGAAACCCAGCATTTTACCTTTCACTATACCATAGATGAGCTTGTCACACACCCAGTGAAAGAAATCTATTAGATTCATCTAACATGACCTTTCCGATGTGAATCCATGCTGCCTTGGGTCCTGTGCCCTGCTAGCCTCTAGGTACTCAACAATTCTTTCTTTCAGAAGTGATTCCATAATTTTCCCTACCACTGTGGTCAAACTAACAGGTCTGTAGTTTCTTGCCTCTGCCTTGCTCCCACTTTTGTGAAGTGGAATCACATCTACCCTCACCAGTCCTCCGGTACCACCTCATCCTCCCATGATTTGTTAAAGAGGGTAGTCAGTGGTGTCACAGGTTCTCCCCTTAGTTCTTTTAGAATTCTGGGGTGAATCCCATCAGGCCCCATTGCTTTGTCCACCTTCAGTTTTAGGAGTTCTTTCAGAACCCTTTCTTATATGAATGGACTGGTATGGACTCACCTATCCAGACTGTTTCTGTTGTTTGGTTTAGGTAACTCCCTCTCCTCTTCTTTTGTAAATACTGAGCAGACATATTAGTTCAGTATCCCTGCTTTTTCACTGTCACCCTCTGCCCACATTCCCTCACCCTTATTAAGCCTCACTATCCCTCCCTTGGTCTTTCGTCTCTCCCTAATGTACCTATAAAAGGTTTTATCCCCCTTCTTAACAGAGCTGACTATCTTTTCCTCAGTTTGGGCCTTTGCTATTCTGAGTGCCTTCCCTGCCTCTGCCCTGCTCTTTCTGTGTTTCCTTATATTTCTGAATGCTATCCTTTTCTCCTTAACCTTCCCTGCCACCTCTATTGAGAACCATAGTTTCTTTTTCCTTCATTTTGATTTTTCTGATTTGCTTTACACATAGTCTTGCTGCTTCTGTGATGGGAGTTTTGATTTTTCCCCATTGTTCTTCCACTCCTCCTTCTTGCTTGTTTGCTAGTGCTTTTCTGAGAAACTCTTCCATTTTGACAAAGTCAACCCTCTTAAAGTCCAACACCCTTGCTTTTGTATGGCTTGACTCAACAACTGTGTTTATTGTGAACCACACTGTTTGGTGGTCGCTTGTTCCCAGATGGCTACCCACTTCTAAATCTGAGATCCTCTCTTCATCCCCATTTCAGAGTACCAGGTCTAAGATTGCTCCCTCCCAAGTGGGCTCTATCACTAGCTGTCTGAGGCATGCCTCCTGCAGGGCATCAAGAATGGCTCTGCTCTTAGATGTGGCTGCAGTAAAAGTGTTCCAGTTAACATCTTGCATATTCAGGTCCCCCATCAACAATATCTTTCCTTTTTCTGACATTCTAAGGATTCCTTCCATCATTTCCTTGTCCACTGCCTCCCCCTGAGATGGGGGTCTGTAAACAACCCCTGTGTGGATTGTGGTGTCATTTCCTGTCTCCAGGGTGACCCACAGTGCCTCCTTCCCTCCTTGTTTACCCTTCAGTTCTATTGCTGTGATTCCTTCCCTCATGTACAGAGCTACTCCTCCTCCTCTTTTACCCTCCCTGCCCCTCCTGTAGATTATGTACCCTGGTATGTTGACATCCCAGTCATGGTTCTCTGTGTAGCATGTTTCTATGACTGCCATGATATTCAGGTGTCCCTTTTCCATCAAGGCCACTATTTTAGGGAGCTTGTTACACAGACTATGGTCATTGGTACTCATCATCCTCTATTTTTTGATGGCCTTACCCCTTTTAGGCCCATCCCTGTCCTTACTGCCTTTGCCTTTTTCTGGATTTACCACTGTCCTTCTCCCTATTGACTTCTCTACCTTTGTGTCTACTTCACTAACTACTCTATTTTGTTGGGGAGGGCTTGGATTTCCATGCTTCTCTTCAGTGCCTTCCCCCTCCCCAGCTAGTTTAAATGTTTGCCAATAAATCATTTAATCCTGTCACTTAGGATATTGGTTCCCCTCCTGGACAGATGCAGACCATAACAACAGTATAAGCCTGTATCCCTCCAGGTGGACCCCAGTCCCAATGAAGTCAAATCTCTGAGCTCCGCACCAGTTTTTCAACCATTCATTGAATGCCATGGTGTGGATTACCCTAGCCTCACTCATGCCATAGACAGGCAGCACTTCCAAGAAAGTTACTGTGCATGCTACTTGTCTAATGCCCTTCCTCAACTCCACAAACTCCTGCTGCACTGCTCTGATCCCATTCCCAGCCAGGTCATTTGTCCCTAGGTGGACAATGATATCCAGCTCCTACCCCCGTACAGCTGCTCCCACAATCCTGAGGATTCACTTCCTGTCCCTCCAAGCCATGGCACCAGGCAGGCACCTTACCTCCATCTCCCTTCCCTCCTCCAGCTCTACCTCCTAACGATTGAGTCCCCCACCAGGAGTTGTTTCCTTCCCCGGTGTGGTCCTGTGCCACCCTCCTGTGGGTCTCCTTTGTGGAGGTTCCCTGCATCCTCCTTGGACTCCACTGCTGGTGCATCCATAGAGGAATCACACTCCACCAGAATGGTGAATGAATTGTGGATCAGCACAGCTGGAGAGATGTGCCTCTGTTCCACCACTCTCACCCTCCCTGAGCCCACTGTGGTCCAATCATTCCTCTTTCTAGGCAACTTCTGATGCAGTTGTGGTGGCCTGGGTGGTCCCTGGGTGGGGGAGGAGGTTTCCTGAATCCTTGTCAGGTCAACATGGAGACAGGCAACCTCTCCCTCAGACCAGAAGGGTGCCTGCAAATAGGGCAGTAATGCAGCCTCCAGAAGACTGCCACTCCACAGCCAGTGGATTGCACCACTCCCACATGTCGGTCTCCTTTTTTTTTTTTCATGTGTTCAAGCATATGAGTGTGTTTACCCCCTATTCAGTGTGCTGTGCTCTTAAGGATATGAACAGATGTATGTCCCTTGCACTTTTGGGGAAGTGATGTCAGAAGCCCTGATATAAAGGAAATAATGCACTTGGGGAGGGTGGGGTGAGGGGCAGGGTGGATGGGTCCAAGCCTGTGCCGCCCAGTAACAATTAACTACAACTCTGACCCACCATCCCAGTGAGTGCCTTCTGTCCTTTCAGACACCTATTTGACAGAGTTCAAGTAACAGATCTAGTCACAACTGACTGCAAATATTCTCTAAGCTACAGTTCCTCCCTATCAAATAAGTTACACTAAGTAAAGTCAACCCCAACAACAGAGAACCAAAACACTTGCTTACCAGGCCCCAAAATTAAGAATTCAGTTCAGTGAGCTCTATGAAATCACCTCCTTGTTTTAAGGAAGCTGGTGGCTGCTTTCTGTCTCAGCTATAGTAGACAGAGTCCACAAACAACCCCTGTTTTGAATCCACAACTCCTCAGGCCCCCTTCCGCTCCTCCCCTTATCATACACCTATTTTACAGAGTTCAAGTAACAGATCTAGTCACAACTGACTGCAATTTTTCTCCCAGCTAGAGTTCCTCCCTGGCAAATAATTTACACTAAGTAAAGCTAACCACAAAAGCAGAGAACCAAAACACTGTCTTCTACTTACTTACATAGGCCCCAAAATTAAGAATTCAATTCAGTGTGCTCTATGAAATAACCTCCTTGCTTTAAGGAAGCTGGTATCTCCTGTTTGTTGCTATATCTGAGGAATCACGCAATGATTGATCTTGGTTTGGCCTCCAGTCTGGTTGGGCAGGGGCCAAGAGCCCAGTGAGCTTGCTGAAACTCTAAGGTTAAGGTCAGCTGAAGATTCATGGATGATTGCAGGAACTGTTGAAGGAAGGGAATCATAGCAGAACCTTCCTCGCCCTTTGGGATCCCATACAATTAAAGATTGTTCCACCAGTTTCTACTTTTGGCATCTTTAACTTGCTCCTCCAGTTTGGGGACAGTATTATTGAGTTACAGTAGGGCTGTTTCAACTATGTCCACCCTCTGCTCTATCAAGCTGAGTTGGGACTCATGGTCAGACGCACGCTGCTCCAGTTTGGTAATATCTGTTCTTAAGGCCACCGTTGTATTCCATATCTCTTGGCTGACATCACAGAGCTCTGCTATTAAAACATCCATTTCGTAATCCAGCTGTTCTATAGAATAATGTTTTCCTTTTTGCTGTGTTTTACTTTTGCCTGTAGACTGACAATGGCCTGATCTTGAAGATGCAGCTGAGGCCTCAGATTACTCACTATTGGAGCCATCCTCTGTATATCTGCCACCATCTTCTATAGTGATGTGGATATTGCCCCACCAGTACCAGCCATGATTTTTGCCAAATCCCTCTTTATGCCAGTTTTGAAGTTTTAGTACAGATAAAGCTAAGTTTGATGAAGGGTTTATACAGGGTTGTGCTCAGCAGTTGTCTCAAGCTGCCATCTTGAGGATAACATCAGCAGAAGTCCAGAACACAATCAGTACTGCTTAGGGCAGCCAGCAGCAGCCATGGCTTGGCTTGTGATTTGGCTCATAGTGTCAAGCCAGACCCCTGGCTTGGCTCTGCTCAGCTTTGTTTGGCTGTAGGGGAAACAAATCTTGGCTTGTCTACTGTAGTTCAAAAGTATTTCCTAATAAACAAAATGAAATTAAAATGTTATATTTTTTTGGGCTGGGAAAAGCACACTCAGCTGGAATTCATTTGCCAGGTGCATCCTGGTAAAGATAAACAAAGGGGGTAAATTGACTTGTTCAATGTCTCACAGTACCCAACTAGTGGTTCAGATATTCAAACTCCGGTCTTCTGGGTCCTTAGGTTCATAGCTTTATGTTCTAACCACAAAGCTATACTACCGAAATCAATTAATTATTTTTATCTCATCTTCTTGCTCGGCAATATCAAATTGCTATAACTTTACTGATTATTCATTAACAATAACTGCATGGCCCTAGAAACATAGAAACATAGAAACATAGAATTTGACGGCAGATAAGGACCGCTTGGCCCACCCAGTCTGCCCATTTCCCTACCTACTGGATAAGCTGCAGATCCTAGTTAACCAGCAGCCTACTTCTTTCTACCCCCACCCCCCAGAATTGCCTTATGACTATCCCATGCATGCTTGAATTCCACCACTGATTTTGACTCCACAACCTCCTCCGGAAGGCCATTCCATGCATCCACAACCCTCTCTGTGAAAAAATACTGCAATGTTTCAACCTTAATAGATATGGCTGTTTATTTAACTAAGAAAACAAAATGTTTGTTCAATTGTTAAGTCCAAATTACTTTTCTCAAAACCCTTATACATTAATACAACAAGAGTGTTTGCATCTTTCACATGAAAGTTGTATGAAGTGGCATTAAGTATGCCACTGTGTTGAGCCTTCCCACCAGTGCAGTGGTAGTGCTACTGCTTGTGGTGCAGATGGCCCAGATTCGGAAGCAAACTTGGGGCATTGGAGGGTCAGCTGGGGGGAGGAGAATCGAGCATCCTTATGACTACTTTCTTGTTTCGGGGTTGGGGGGGGATACAGGACCTGGCATATGTCTGACCCCTAGTGGCGGCTATGGGGGAAGCAGCCTGGGGCCACAAGACATGCTTGGAGGTGTGGTTACTATTGATGCATGTCATGTGGGGATGTATTATGTGTGTATTGATGGCATTGCACATATGTATCTCTTGAGGGAAGAATAAGGTAAAACAGCTATGACTTATAGGATGAAATCAGTCACCCACAGGCTCCGCAGACAGATATCCAGGCCCTGATCCAGCAAAACCATATCTGTTTCTATGGCAGGAGTGATGGAGTCCTTCCACTGTCCACCACGGAGGGGGTTAAGCCAGGGGGCAGATGCAGATAAGGTAAGTCCTGAAGGAAGCCGAGGTGGTAAAAATCACCCCCCAAAAAAGTTTGCCTCTGTGTCCCTTAGTGTTTTGAAGAAATCTATTCAAGCTCATTTCTATATTCATAGCCATCTCACAGGGTTGCGAGGGTCCTCTTCAAATAACTTCATTTTTTCCTTCAAAATATGTAATAAACTGCATTTCTTGATATTCCTTCATAAAAAAGTCACAAAATGTCTCCTTATTATAGTTTAAAGTAACAGAATTTGTTAGTAACCATACCCATTTTTAGTAATAAGATATGTCAGGCAAAAATATCAAGATACGCATTTCTCTTTTTGGTTTCTTTCATTCCTGGAGCAGGATATGGGGTCTTAAAGTTTTAAAAGTTCCCACACTCATGCCAGGTCCATGTCACACCCACCATGAAAAAAATGTAATATTTTGTGCCGTTTGCTATCAGAAACATGTGGAAGAACCATCCTAATACAACTACAGCATGAATCTAGCATGTACATTCAACAAATAACACCAGGGGAAGCGATTTTTAAACATGGTGAATGGCGGGCATCTTTAATGACGAGTCATTAATTACAAAATCAGCTGTAAAAAGAAGTTTTAGTAACATCTGAGAAAACGAAAAATATACTGAGAATGAAACTTAGGTTATCAGAAATATATGTTTGCTTAAAAAACTCTATGATGAATTTTTTCGCTGACTAACAAATATAACTGCTTTAAAAGAAACAGCAGCCATTCTGGTTTGGATACATCATTCTGTAATATGGCAATGTAAAGCAGTCCCCTCTTGTCCAAAAGGCATTCAGTGACATCTTTTGCTTTTTTAACATTAAACAGATTCATTCATTTTAAATATTTCCTTCCACCCTGATGTACCTTCCTACAAAGGATATTTCCTTTGTTTTCAGAATCAGCTTGACATTTTAAGTATTTTTTGCCACCAGAGCTACAGGGGAAACTGACAGAAGTTCATAGTTTCTATAGTCCCTGTTGTAGGCATATTATAAGCTCAAAAGAACACAAAAAGCAGTGCATGGGAGGAAAAGCAGGTGCTGTCGCATACTAGGTAAATGCAACAGGGTACACCCAACATTTCAGGTCTGCATCCTCAGCCTCCTAAGGAAGCAGAGCCAAAACATTGGAGGTGCTCCTTTTTACTTATTTGATAATTACCAATACTTCGAGAAGAATTATTGCAGTGTTTTCAAATCCCAATTCATACTGTACATGCTTACCCACCACACATACACACACTTGCGCACACACACTTCTGTTTCTGTGAGCATCTCTCTGTATTTGCATTTTTGTCTTCCTTGTATTTAGAAACAGCTCTGAATGTAGTCCCCAATAGCACTATTAAATATACTACTGCAGTACCCAAGACATCATCAGTTAGAATCAATCCATAAGCCACCCTGGCAGCACAGTACTATCACTAGTTATACCAGTAATTTGCATTCAGAAACAAGTCTGGGCAAGTGGGGGCTGGCTGGAGAGGATGGACTGAACGTTCCAGGGATTGTTTTCCTTCTTGGGGAGCAGGATGTTGTTCCCATTGAGTAACTGCCAAATGGTGAATATCAGTCAGGAGCACAGTCCAAAACACCAGGTGGGGAGGGATTGATGCCTGTCAGATGTCTGTCACACAGACATGCCACCACACTCATGTGCAGTCATGTCATTGCATGCTGGCACCCTAAGGGAAAACCGAGGCAGGAGAAAAATCCTGGCTGTCCAAGTTGCCCCCCCCCCCCGCTGGATCTTGCATCACTGACATGGATGGCCACCCATCTTAGATGGTCCTGGGCAAGTGGTGGATAACCAGTAAGTCTGTGAGGAGCTTGGTCATGGGGTGGGGGCTGCCGCCGGATGAGACCAGTAAAGAGAAACAACTTTGTGGGGGGAAAAATACCAGTCTGTGGCTTATAACACTGATACCATAAAGTATCTCTTCTGACTGGGACTGCTACACTAATGAAAATAGAGAATCTCCTCACTGTGCTCAGCTTACATCAGAGTAGCAATGTATACAAGTGCGAGTCTCAGCCAGTGGTGTAGCTGGGTTGTGCAGGCTGCCCCCCAGTACATATAGACTGAGGCATTTTATACATACTACACATTTGTATTTTACAGTTTTTTGTTTAGTTCCTCTCCCTCAGGAGAATGCTTTGAATTTCTATGGGGGAGTATGGGAGGTTCCTGTCTGAAGCCAAGAAGTCACCAACAATGCCTTGTTGGTGACTTCTTGGCAGGGAGGAACAGCACCAGCATGCATGTTGCCATTCTGTTGACCTGTTCCACTTTTTTATTGTTGCAAACAAAACTGTGACTGTTTTTTGACTGTTCCTTGCCAGACTTCCAAGTGCTCAACCACCTGAAGCACTTGGGCTATGGGCAGAGTCAGACATACTAATGCTTCTGAGCTTCACAAGTCTGGAAAATGCAAGCTGCAGGGTTGTTGTGTAACTCCTAATTCTGACTGCTTGAAATCATACCCCTGCTTCCCATTCCCCATATGTGCTACTGTTAACTTCTTTCACATGTGGTGCAGCTTAGTGCCTTGTTTCTCAGGGAATGGTAGTGATGTTGCACAACTTATATCATTTGCATACCCATGATGCAGTGCTTGCAACTCATGGAATCAATGTAGTCTCATACAGTAAATGGTAAAATGCAAGAAAAACATAATATAATTCTACACTCACTGTTCACCTCATGTAAGGAGCTGTGTTACTCAACTTACCAGTGTTTTGAACACTAAAAGTTAAAGCATTTTGGTCACTACAACTTAAATAAACAAGGCTCAACATATAAACTCAGTAAATATGCTGAATATGTTTTTCTTGACAAACTCAAGGTAGCTAGATTTACCTCACCTGTGCTGGTCCCCAGCCTCTGCTTGGAACCACTCACAGAGCATGTGCTTCTACACCGGAGTAGGAAAGCAGTCAGTCAGATGCTCAATTCTCCTCCCCCCCTCTGGCTGTCCCTCCAACTCCAAGCTTGCATCCAAACTCGGGTCATCAGCATTGCAAATAGAAATCCAACTGCTGCACTGACGAGCCGGCAACTTCCATCTCTCTTAAGAAACTTACCCTCTCAAAACTGCTTCAAATGCCAAATCCAACAACTTCCACTCCTCATCTGCACCTGCTCCTAGCCACTCACAGGTCCAGCTTCATGCCAAATGTTTTTTTGTGGATAGTAATCTAATCCTCAGAACTGTATGATACTGTTTGATTATAGTCCATCTCAATGTACAATACTTCACTGTATAACTTATGCAACTGTATATCTCATGTATCTATTACATACTGTATGTTCTGCTTTATATCCCTTTCCCCCTTCCTCGGGTCTTACCTGGAAACAAGCCTTGATTCAGTGTATTTTCCTGGTTATAAAATGTTTAAATAAAAAAAAAAAAGCAGGAATACACTGGTGTCAGTCTCAACTGCGAGAGGCTTTCAGGGATTGTGTCCCTCCTTCATCTTGCACAGTTCCTGAATAGTGAATCTCTTTCCTCATTCCCTCACTCTCTGCCTGTCTCTTCCTTTTGAAGACATTGCCTAAAACCTGCATGAAATTCTGTCTCTGCTTGAGTTCAGCTTTTTTTTGCATCTGCCCACTGATTTCAGTACACTGTTTGATGTAGTGAGTAGACCGTATGGCATTCTTCACTGCTTTACATTTGCTGCTCAGAGGTACCTGTACTCCCTCTGTACACCACTGCTTGATTCCTGCTATCCCTCCATGAAACATATTATCTGTTCAGTCCTACTTGCTCTCTGTCTCTCCATAATCTCTGATCCCCATAACATGCTGCCATATACACATGCCACTCTGGAGAAAATGCTCTCTTTCCCTACAGCAAAACTGATGGCCCCACACCAAATTCTCCCAATCCCCATCATTCTCATTATCTGATGTTCACCACTTGCTCTCTTCCCTCCAAGTCCATGATCTTTCTCCACTATGTCCCCCATTCCCATTAAATCACATTATTCACTGTTCACCACTTGATCTATGTCCCTCCCTTCACTGATCTCTACTCCCCAACAAAATGGTGCCATTCTCCTTCCCTGATCTCACCAACAACATATCACAATACTCCATATAAATGACAAGCTCTCAGGCACTGTCCCTCTTCTACCCAGTCTCTGCCACCTAAAATGCCCCTATTTCCGATCATTCACATTACCTGCTTTGTAACACTTCTTCTTTCCCCCTCCTCAATATTTGCCTCCCCCAAATTGCAGCCATTCACCATAATTCACATTAGCTACTCTGCATCACTTGTTCTGTATCGATCTCTCCCTTCCTCCAGTCTCTGCCCTCACAACATGCCAACATTTCCCTACACATTAACTGCTCTGTGGCACTTACTTATTCTCTTCCTCCATGATCTTCCCCCCAAGCCTACCACCATTCACAATCATTTACATCAGCTGCTTTGTTGCACTTGCTCTCTATTCGTGCCCTCCCAGATGTCTGCCCACTCACAAAATGCTGGTATTGTCCCAACACATTAGCCACTCTGTGGCACTTGCTCTCTCTCCTCCATCAATCTCTGCTACCTCCCCAAACCTACTGCCATTCACCTTCATTCACATTAGCTGCTCTGCAGCACTTGGTTTCTATCTTTCTCCTCCCCATTTTCTGTCCCCCTCCGAACATACTGGTGTTGTCCTTACATATTAACTACTTTTTGGGCCCTTGCCTCCCCTCCCTGATCACTGCCCTACCCCCGATTTGCCATCATTCACAGTCATTTCCATTAGCTGCTCTGTGGTACTTGCTCTCTATCCCTCCCCTTCCGGATCTCTGCCTCCCCAACATGCCTATATTTTCCCTATACCTTCACAGCTCTGCATCATTTGCTCTCTCTTC
Source organism: Neoceratodus forsteri (assembly GCA_016271365.2). NCBI lineage: Eukaryota > Metazoa > Chordata > Ceratodontiformes > Ceratodontidae > Neoceratodus > Neoceratodus forsteri. The sequence goes on along the minus strand of CM057450.1, from coordinate 846,164,038 downwards.
TCTCCGAACTGTGTCTCCACCACAAATCTATTGCCATTCACTGCTATTCACATTAGCTACTCTGGATCCCTTAGTCTCTATTTCTCCCCACCCAATTTCTGCCCCAACATGCTGGCATTGTCCCAAAACATTAGTTGCTCTTTGGAACTTGCTCTCCCATCCTCCCTGATCTCTGCCCCCCAATATGCCACCATTCACTGTTATTCCAAGCTGCTTGCATCAGTTGGTCTCTAGCCCTCCTCTCTCTAACCTTTGATCCCACAACATGTCCATATTCCCCTTATACAGTAGCTGCTGTGTAGCAATACCTCTCCCTCCCCCCAATCTCATGGTACTTGCTCTTCACCCACTCCTCGATCTTTGTCCTCCAAAATATGCTGCCTTTCATCCCAATTCATATCAGAAACTCTGTAGCACTTGCTCTTTATCACTCTCCTTCCCAGTCTTTACCCCCCCATACTGCCATTACACGTATACATTGCCCATGACTTTCTATTACTGCTAATGTTGTTTGCAGTGGTTATAACACATATCTACTGCTTTACATTCTGTTTTTTTACTATACTCTTCCCAATACAGTACTGTAGATACTTTATGGTTTTAGGCACACCCCATTTTATTTCTGTCTACATTTCTCATACTGCCAGCATTGATTTGTTTTTCTTTGGTTAATTTCTAAGTAAAACTGTCTTAATTTATTCTATTTAATTGTTTTTTTTCTGTTTATGTAACAATGTGCATACCCTGTTTCTTTTATTCTGCCATGAAAGCTAAGCTATGTTGCTCATTACTCTTCCTGCAACTCAATCCCTTTCACAATAGATTTCATTAAAGAAAAAAATCACTACATTGTCAATCACATGGGTGTGGTTTGCATATTTATGGAACACTTACAAACAAAGGAGAGAAAGAAGTAAGTATCTCAGATGGGACTTGAACCCAGGCCACCTGGAATACCGTTCTGGTCACACTAACCAGCTGTGCCACCAAGGCAACTGGAAGCTGGCTGTCCTGGAGCACACATTACTCTTTCTCTAATGCATAGCCTGGTGCTGCACACATAATTACTACATTTTCAATCACATTGGTGCAGTGTGCATATTATGGAACACATACAGAGAAGAGAAATAAGTATGTGCCTCAGCTGTATTCTCGGCAGGCCTGGGTTCAAGTCCCATCTGAGGCACATAGTACTTTCTCTCCTTTGTTTGTATGTGTTCCATAAATATGCACACTACACCTACTGTTTGTGATTGAACATGTAGTAATTATTTGAGCAGCACCAGGTTTTGCAATAGAGAGACAGAGTAATGTGTGGTCTAGGACAGCCCAGGTTCCAGTTGCCTTGGTGTCACATGTGGTTAGCGTGACTGGAATAGGATTCTGGGTGGCCTGGGTTCAAGTCCCAGCTGAGGCACTTACTACTTTTTCTCCTTTGTTTGTAAAGAAAAAAATCAATAAGAGGTGCATGTTTTTCAATTTTTATTTCTGTCTACTATATCTCTCAACTAATCCCACCATCTCCTCCTCCCTTAGTCATTATCTTCCCTAACATTTCTTTGTAACAAAGATTGTCTTCAACTTGCATAAAAGTAGTCCACAACACATCTGTACTATGGCACCAGTATACAATTTCATAAACTTTGCATTATTTCAATGACTGAGTCCCAATGCAGTTAATTTCATTCTTGCAATGTTTGTTATTGAACACAATCACCATACACTCTTCACCATTTATACTATACATTACTTCTCATAATTTACTGTACATATCCTCTATGTAAGAATGTATAATCCCATTAGTTCTCAGTTTTCTTAATAATCCTATTGCATACCTTTCATAGGATACAGTCTGATTATTTTAAAAAAATAGTGGCTTTATCAGTTACATGGCCATTGAAGTTCATCATTTTTAAGAAATAAGGTATAACCAGGTGTTGCATTAATTGTCTGTTAACCATACCCTAGGCATGTGATGTGGTAATGGCAAAGCCAAGTTCCACATACTCCTAGGATGTGATTAATTGAGAATTAATGCAACCCCTTGGAGTATCTAATTGGTTATATAGCAATGCAGAAAAAAATATATATATTCCTTCAAAGGGAGGGGACATGAATATATGCACAGAACAATATTCAGCCAAATAGCACTGTGCACATGGAATAGTGCATGCCACCTTGTGCAGCTCAAGTACACCCAAGAAAATGCCTGACTTACTCCAGGCAACCCTAATGACCAGCAGAGCCACTGCAGCCAACAACCACATTGGTAGTTGGGGGAGAAAACCTGTTCCCTAGGGTCTTGTAGCAACCCCCTCCCTTCAATCGCATCCCAATGAAAATTAAATTATTTTCTTGTGTCCAGTGGCCCCCTGTCCTCTGATCTCTAGCCACATTAAAAATTAAATGATTTCCTGATGTTCCCTCAGCCTCTAGTCCACAGCCTGTTAAGAAGGAAGCAGTGCCTAGTGTCTTGTGGTACCCCAACCCTCCTATTCCCCAACTCTGGTAAAAAGGAAACCTTCCATGCTGTCCAGTGGCACCCCATCCTCCAATTGCTCACAGCAGTTTTGTAAAAGAAATCCCTGGTGTTTAGCAGCCCCTCCCCCACACCATCTGCACTGGCTACACCACCATGCCACCCCTCGTACCATATTCACTGGCACCATGGGGAGCCCATATAGTGACCAGCATAGCGCTCTCTCACCTCCTTAGCTGACACCATATGTAATGATAGGGAGCACATGTCTTGTGTACTGTAAAGCAAGCATGCATTCTGTCTACTGTAGACAGTATGCATGCTCCCTTTACAGTACACAGGATGTGTTCTCCCTGTCATTGCATATGAGGGTCAGTCAAGGTGGTGAGATGAGGGCTGTGCTGTATGGGCTGCCCCTGGTACTGGCTATTGTGGTAAGGGGGTGGTAGGGTGATGTAGCTAGTGCAGGTGGTGCGGGGGGCCACTAGACAATAGGAACCTCTTGTACAAAACTGCAGTAAATGATTGGCCAGGCAGAAAGGTGAGCCCTGCCAGGGTGGGTGCAATAAGCCAAAGTTGTCCAGTTTCACAAAGGTTCTGGGTCTGGATTAGTGGGGACCTATGTATAGAAGATGAAACTAGAAGAAGGTAGAAGGCTAAGAGCAGGATGAATTATTGCATAATATGGGGACCAAAAAGAATTAAACAGAGTTCTGTTGGCTTTGCACACTTCATTCCCTTTATTGGAAATTAAAATTTTGCTGAACAGTCTGGCATGTAAGGGAGACTCCTACTGGAATCCTTGTCAAACAGTATGTCATAGTTGACATCCATCTGCTAGCAGGGCATCTGCCTTATTCTTATTAAAATGTAACTTTCTCAATATTTCTCTTATTGCCATTTGGTGTCCATTAGTTTTCTTTGCATTTACTTTCATAATTTCATAATGCACATACCAGCATGCAGCTTGGCATCTACAGATGATGCCACATGTTTGTATATAGTAAATTGAAGGCCTAATGCATATAATACTCCACATTTCTAAATAATTAGCCTGTTCAGATATTACATAATATTTCAAAGAAATACAAAATCACATATACCCCTTAATACAAAGCATCATGGGATGTATATGCAAATCACCACAGAATATTATGCTGGTTCAACTTGAAGCAGAACTGTGTGGTGCTGAAAGGCCGCTCGCACAGTTTGCAAAGGGTGCCAACAGAAGACACAGACACGTGTTTCATCCTACCAGGACTCATCAGTGTGCCTCCTCTGTATGACTCCCCAGTGGAATGAACCGGCTACACTAAGATGGTCTATCTGGGTTATGTTGTGGTGAACCCAATAAAAATTAAAAACAAGTTAAAAGACAAAGAATCTCAGTGTGTAAGCACTGAGGCAATGGTTACCCCAAAGGGCATTGGCCAGGAAGCCAAGTTTCAAAGAAATACAAAATCACACATACCCCCCGTAATGTTTGGCTTGCGCCTCTTAGAACTTTAATTATAATAAGACTAATGACTTTGAAAACCGAGTTACAAATATCTAGGTATTGCTTTAACTGCTTTGTTACATTTGTTTCTGTATCAGAAGATTACTACTAAGTAATATACAGTAGTAATATAGTAATTTAAGGTCAGAAGCAACACTTTGTACACCATGCTCATCCCCTGTTCTATAAGAAGCTATGAAATAATTATGCTGTGCAAACACACACCAATATGGGATTTCTAGGTACTTTACTACCCAGCATACCAAGTGATTCCTTCAGAATGCAGACATTTGTCCAGACTTACCCGAAAGTCAAGTACTGACTTCACGTTCACTGTCTCGGCTGGTATGCTGGTCCTTAGGTTCACTATCCACAAAGTGCCTTCAGATATTATCCCTGAATTTATCACAACTAAGCTTCAAGACATGACCCCATGTCCTTCTGCAAGAGACAAAATCAAACATATCTGACTGTTCAGTCTTTTTGCTACTCTTGCACATGTGAAAGACAGAGATCATCTGCTTCCTAGGCCCCTTTTTCTCTTGGGTGAACAGGCTAATGGCATCCAGCCTGTCCTCATAACCTTTATTCCCCATACCTATGAAGATTTTGGTGACACTACATTGCACCATCTTGAATGTTGCAATCTACTTTTTGCATTGGGGAGACCAAAATTGCACACAGTGTTCCAAGGGTGCAGGATAAGTTCCGTGTGAAGGGGTAGGATTACTTCTTCTGCTCTGTTGGTCACTACACATTTTATGCACCCTAGCATTCTGCTGGCACTCTTGATAGTAGGCATGCACTAAATGTCCTGCCTCAAACTCTTGTCTATTATGACCCCAAGGTCCTTTTTCTCCTTTGAAAGCAGCAAGAGATGCCCTACAAAGTGTATAGATCCTACCTTATGTAGCACACTGAATTTTACTGCTTTAATCTGAGGCTTCAGGAGTCATCATTCAGTCTTTTCAGGTCCTCCTGATGTTTAGCCCCACCTTATCTAGAGTTCACCACCTTAGCTTGCTTGGTGTCATCTGCAAAATTAAACAAACTGCCGGAATACCCAGCTTCCAGACAGTTGATGAAGATGTTGATGATCAGTGGCCCCATCCAGAACTCTGATGGACCCCACTAAGTATTCCTCTCCACTTGAGTAGTGCCCATCCTATTACTGTAGAACAGAATACTTTGGGATGAACAGTGTTGTCCAGATAAAAATTGCAGTGAAATACAATGACTAAACTTACCTGTTTCAATCATATAAATACAAAATATTCATACATGTATACTGGAATTAATTTTTAGCTCATAATAGTTTTACACTGGCACCAACTGACTTGCAGATTGCAGACATATTATTACTTGATTAGAGAGACTAGACTGCAAATTCCTTGAGGTTGGAGCTGATGCCTATACAGTACTCTAAACAACACAAGATAGATGGATTAAGGTATTTTAAGGTATTTTTAGACATCTGGAGCAGTGGTGACTGTAAGGAGCTGATATCAATTATTTACTTACTATATATTCATATTTTGGCATTTATATTTCATTGCATGTCTGTCTTGATGATATTTGATGTATTATTAATTTTCTGATTATGTTTGCCTAGGGGATAATTTACATGCAAGAGATCTGTTAATGCACCAAGATCAAACCACTGGATGCAAAATTGTGCACTAGGCGATTTCCTGAACTGAGAGTCAGATTGAAATTTAAGGCTATATAGTCACAGGATGAGCAACTAAGTATATGATTAGGCACCTCATTATACCATAAGGGACAGGCATGTTCGGTCAAGTGATATTTTCTTCTCCCAATTATTTCTTTATTGTTGTGCCAAGTGGGTTTTCTTGTTCCAATTATTTCTCATGGTTTGTGCATAATCAAACCATACCATTTAGTCAGTATTTCACATGTGCTGTGTTTGATGTAGCTCTCTGTATAACCCTAATATGTATATGCTTATTAAAGGCCATTTCTTCAAAGGGTAACAAGGGCTTCCAGTGACAAACAGTAGGCTGGCATGTTGCACTTTATACTGGGGGTGGAATAATGCTACACCCTCTACCCTAAATTCAAGCTGGGTTTATTTAATTCATTTCAAATAATAAGATCTATTGTTACTATTATGAGTTGAATTCATGACTCAGGGTACAAAAGTTGTGTAATGTGCAATGCACAAGTCACTTGTGCCACATAAGCAGCTTTGTAGTCTTTTGCTAATTTTCACAGCAATCTTAATTAAAGGCCGTCTTGGCATGACTGTAAGAAATCTGCCAGTACATCTACCTACCCCACATCTCTACATGTTCTTTCTTACCTCTGGGTGTCCTTACTGACAAAATCATTAAGTCTGGAGTTCTCTCCTCCTTCGCTGTCATGCTGGAACCCTTTGACTTGGCTTACCCCCTCCGCTCAGATGATCAGTCCCTTCTAACTGCTCCCAGGTGTGCTACTCATATGGGGCTTCAGGCCTTCTACCTCTTTTCCCCAAATTATTGGAACTCCCTCCTGGTAGCCCTCCAGGTCTCCCTCTCTCATGTCTGTTTCAAAAGGGAATTATACCACCAGCTTGTTGGATCTGATTCTTGTTCCTGATTCCTCCCTCCAAGAACACCACACCTATTGATGTCATCTCTTACTCTACCTAACCCTGCACTTTTTTCACTGGTCTGTTTCTAAACCCTAACTTTATTTGTTTTATTTTTTGCTGACCTTTGTGCAGTTTGCATTACTTGTTGACAATGCTTAGTGTTAGCTGTACTTACATAATTGTCTGATACACTTCATGAATGTGGCAGCTTATGTTTTAGTTGTATCCATTTGCTATATCTGTTCATGTTGTACTGATTTCTGCTTGCTTCCCAGATCCATGCACAGCTTTGAATTTGAATATCTTCTGCTTGCATATTGTAACCCGATGCCTATTTGCATCTTTAATTGTTACTAATTCTGTTTTACTGTACATGTTGCATGACTGTTGATTGTACCTGTACTCTCCCGGGTCATTCCTGAAAATAGGCATATTATTGTCTAGACTAGTGCACTTACACAGTAATCAAAAACCAAATGAATAAATAAATACTTGGAGTGGCTAGGCACACCTCAGTTGATCACTGGCTATATGCTTTGCCTCTGGACTGTTTACAGTGTGCCCCCAGGAAGCAGAACCAGCATTCTCTAAGCCTAGACTGACTTGCTTCTCTCTATAGGGATCAGATGGCCTGGACCCAGGACTGCACATTGAGAATACTGCAGTGGTGTTCTCTGAGTGGTTCCCTATTCTTAAGTAAGATTGTAATAAGTAGTATGTATTAAAATGCACATTGCTCTCTATGTTTTGTATTGCATGTATCATTTACTAAAACACAAAGTGCATCAACCATAGTGCAGCACCTAAACTAGTGTACATACTGAAAATGTCCAAAGCACAAAACAAAAATGCCAGCACACACAGAGCTCAAATAAACACATTTATTGCAAGAGCATATTTTATAGCCACATATTGCAAAGTTCATGGATATAGAAGACCCACCACTTCCCTAATGTTTCTAGTCATGCTTACTTATCAAATAGTGGTTCCCAGTACAATAGTCAGTGCTACTCAAACGTCAGGGTGTTGTATGGTCTTCAGCATCCACACACTTTCCACTCTGAGTATGTAATATACAGTGCACTTGAATTTTAATAAATAAATTTAATTGAGCTCTGTGTGTGCTCAGATGATGTTGTTTTTTTGTGTTGTGTTCCTTGTGTTCACTCATTGTCAGGCAGCTGCACCATTTGTCTGGAGCTTGCATGTCTTTTTTTCTGTTATATTGATATTGAAAATGTTCCATGGCTAAAAACCTTGACAGATTGACTCCAGAACTGCCCTTGTCATGCATTATTTCCAGACCATTACCCACATTCCCAGCCATGTCTTAGACTTCCTATAATTTCTAAAGGTAAAACCCAGAACATTCTGTTGTTGCTGTTTTTTTTTTTTTTTATTTTATGTTCTTGGCAACACTTTCAGTGCATTATGCTGTGACCTGACCATTTATTACATCCATGTAAAATGTAGTTTCTTTGCATCTCTTATCGGAACTTGGCCAGAAGTCATACTCAGCACTCCTAGATATTCACTATTCAGTAATCTGTATCCATAGTTGGGGGCCAAAAAAGTGAAAAAGAAAACAAAATATTGCCTTCCTCAGGTGGTAAGAAATGGTCCTTTGTTCATTCCATCCTATCCCAGTGATTTCACACTGTTTAACCCATTCTCCATTCTTCCACATTAGACATGTGTGAAAAAAATATTCATGCAATGTTTTTTAACTTACACCCCCCCCCTTTCAAAGCCCAACCCTTTCATCCTTGACATTTCATTATTTAAGCGTGAACCTTCCTCCTGACCCTCGGTCCATGATTTCAGTGGTGAGGTTGCAAGAGTAGCCAAAATTCCATCTGAATCTGTTGACTCACTCCTGAAGTGGGGGATGGATCGTACTGACAGATTAGCTCTGGCAATGGGGGGAGGGCTATAGGTT